>CM057452.1:963247500-968047500 GCA_016271365.2 Neoceratodus forsteri
TTACCAACTTATCCTTTAAGAAAAGGCCATACCAAAAATTTAGAATATTACAACTTCAATTGTTTTATGCAGACTGATGGTATCTTATACGTTTTTAGGACCAAAAATAGGTAAGAATGATAGACTCTATCAAAAGCTTTTTCTTGGTCAGCTGCAACCACACACCCTAATAATCCCAGTAGATTATAGTGTTCAATCACATCTCAGAGAATTATCAGAGCATGCTGTATTCTCCTATCTGGGAGCCCACAATACTGTTGAGGAGAAAATGCCAGTGAAGCATATTTCTGGAGATGGTCATTTAAAATATGAGCCAGAATTTTATAGTATGCATTTAACAAAACAATATACCTCCAATTTGTTATACTAGATTTTTCTCCCTTTTTGTAAATGTAAAGTAACCATCCCTCTGTAAAGGAAGAAGGAATCATATTATAAATAAAAACATTTGCATACACTATTGCTAAGACAGCTACATTCTATTGACAGAAGGATTTATAAAACAAGTGGGGGATACCATCTAATCCAGGTGCAGTACTATTAGTCAATGATTTAATAGCCTGTAAAATTTCTGATTTTTGTAATGAGGCCTGTAAATTAGCAATCTCAGTTGGAAATTCAGGAATATGCACTGACTGTAAAAATGTCAGAATATCACACCCTAGCATAGGAGAATGTGGTTGAAGAGAGTCATAGTGCCTCTTTCTTAACTCTTCTAATTCCTCTGGTGAACTAACCCTCATCTCCTCTGGGGAAATTAAGAAATCCATTTTCATTCTTTCTCGAATTGTTTTACATGCAGTAAAGAGGTATCCTATGGGAGTCTTTTTGGATGCCATTGTTCAGCATTGCCTAAAGTATCTTAGCTCTATCATGTTGATACTTGTTCATCTCATTTTTAACAGCAGTAATTTGAGACGCATAATCCTACGTGGAAATATTAGCCAGAGTATAAAGTCTTTGTAACTGTTGCCTGAGAGATAAATATTTTAAAAAATGATTTCCCTGTGTTTTGACATATTTCATAAACCAAGCCTTAATGTCCTTTTTTGTATCGGTCCGCCATTCCCCTTTATCAGAATATAAGAACTCCACCGATAGTCTAGCTGACAGTAAAACAGCAATTTCTTGGAGAACTATCAGATCAGACAAAATGGAGGCTTTAAGTTTCCACCTACCATTCTTAGCTGAATAGCTAACTATCTGATCAAAAGAGAGTATTAACATGCGGTGGTCTGAAAATTCAACTGGAGTAATGATTAATGCCCCTTTTGGGAGATTCGGGGAAATAAACACATAATCAATACTGGCTGTATAGTTATTTCTAATATAAGTAAATTTCCTTTTATACGATAATTATAGCAATTAATTAAGCCAGCTATGCCAACCATTTGTGCCAAGGTATTGGAATCGTAATAGACTTTCTTTCCCTCTTCCTTTTTCCTTTTTTTCTTCGTAACAATGCTACAATTAAAATCTCCACAAGTATAACTTTATAATTCATAACCAAAAAAGGCTGGATTAACTTCATATGGCAAACCTTCTCTGCTTTCTTTTGTGAGTTATAGACATTAATGAACTGACAATCAATACCTTTCCAAACACCATTCAAAATGATAACCCTCCCTGGAACCAAGTCGATCGATTTACGTAAAGTAAATGATTAAGAATTAAATAATATTCCCACCCTATCAGCAGCTTCCAGACCAAAGGACCAATGTGAAGGACCCCAAACCCATTCTATCTTAAAATTCCAAATATGCTCCTCTGTATACATCCAAGTCTCCTGAAGCAGATTAACATCTAATTTTGCATCATGCAGATACTGAAATATTGTCTTTTAACTGAATTTAATAAACTATGAACATTTACGGATCCCAAAGAGCCAAAAGCCATTCATGAATTTTTGGAAAAGGGGATCTAAGTAGAAAAGGCTATTTTTCCTTTTTTTTCTTTTTCTTCTCCTTATATGTCCCTTGCTCCACCGAGCAAGACCCCGGTTCCATAAAGAATTTCTGAGAGTCAGAGTCACCCACCTCCATTTCAGAACTGCCCCAGGACATAAATAAGGCAGAGTAAGCATTTTCTTGCTTCTTCCGAGGAAGGGGAGGGGGCAGAAATAGATTTGGGAGATATCAGGGAGGTCAGGGGGTGTTGGGATGGGAGGTCAGGAGGTATTGTCTTCTGAAACCTTGAAGACCTTCTACAAGGCAAAGGATCTTGAGCAATTTGTCCTTGCTTTCCTTCCACCCCCTTGACTGAGTCAGAATAACATACTGTGGCCAATGATTCAGGGACCAATGGCAGACCTATTTTAGATAGCTGAAGTGCAAGTTACACTGCTGGTTACCTCTGGGAGAAGGTGAGATCTACCACCTTAGGCTCAAGGGGGAGTGGGAGAGGGTTCTTGAGGGGAAACTGACATAGACACAACCTCTACGGTAGCTGTGTCCTGCTCTTGCTGTATAAGTAGTTCAGGGCTAATGCAGGATGTTTTATTCCAAACTGCCCATGGGCAGTCCCCAACAACATGGTCATATTCTTCACAAAGATGACACCTTGTGTGATTTGTGCATTGCATTGTAACATGACCTATTTCCCTGCAGTTATTGCATCTAGACCTGTCACATGAACTCAAGAGATGGGTTCAAGAACCACATTTGTAGCATGCTTGTGGTTGTGCTGCATAAAAACACCCCCCCCAATCCCTGCCCAATAAAAAGGAATTTGAGATGTGCTCAATACTGGTTTCATTCTGTCAAAGCTTTACCTTGTACTTCTAACCACCCATAAAAAATAGTTCACTATCCACTGTGGCCTCTGGTTCCCCAACACCTCACACTTCTGCGAAACCCAGTAAGTAATATCATCTACATGAACTCCCGCATTTCAAAACATGACAGTGACATATTTCATAAGGGGTTTTGTCAGGGGGATTACCACAAAAGGAGTCCATGTAGGGGAACATTTAACCTGCCCATATCTTTCCCAAAATAAGTCCATTCATCTGTATTCCTCTCCCATGGGTCGTGCTTGAAAATAGGCATAATTTGTCTAGTGCACTTACCCAGTCAACAAAAAAATAAAAAAAATAAAAACAGCAGGTACTAAGGGGCTTAAATCAGGATTACCTGACCCCTTACAGACAGAAAACTGCTATGAAGTCTTGCAATCTTGGGGAGAAACAATGGATGATGGAGGCTCTGATGTCTCATATGAGTCAACACAAAGCAAGCCTCCTATAGAACCAGGACTTTCAGAGAAGGGTGGGGATCCCTCCAAAACCAAAGAAAAGGGTGACTCATGCTAACAAGAAAAAAGTTTAAAACTCTTTGACTTTTTCTGGCACTTCTGACTTTGAGGTTTGTAAGCCTGAATGCAAACAGTATAAAATCTGACTATAAAAGAAAGGTGACCTTCTCAATACTGTTATTTCTAAATTGTGATGTTATTTTTTGGCAGGATACCAGATTGCATTTATTGCCAGAAATAGAACTAGCTATGAGGGAGTGGTTTGTGGGTACCTCATACTGGTCTTTGGGGCTAGAACAATGTTATGGGTTAGGCATATGTTTTAAGTCACCAGATATAATTTTTCAGAACTAAATAGAAGTAGAGCTGGGTAGGACTCTAATACTTGATGTTATTTTTCAGGGCCTGGCCTGTAGAATAATAAATATTTATGGATCTCAGATTAAGGCATTGCAAATAGCACTATTGAAAAAATACAGCCTTTTTTGTTTTCAAGCAGACAAACATGGGGGAATTTCAATATTAATTTATCAAAAGTTAAAACAGTATCAACACAAGCAAAAAAATATTGTGATAATTCTTATTTATATACTATGATACAACAAGAGTTTTTAAAAGATGTGTTTGGAGATCAAATGCAAAATCAAAACAACACTTTTTTAAAGGTAAATTAGCCACAAGAATCAATTATTGGCTAGTCACAAAACATGACCAATTCATATATCCAAGTTAAGGTTATAAAAACATCAGAGCATACACTACTAGAAATTCAAGTAGCCTCTCATCCCCCCTAGAGTGCCAGGGAGAGGTATATGGAGATTAAACTCAAGTTTATTGCAACAACAACAGAGATTGGAAGATATAGAAATTATTTTGGAGGATAGGAAGTCAGTGTTATTTCTCTATGAATCCCCAATTTCATGGTGGAATGACACTAAGATTTGTTTGATTGATTTTTTTTTCAACAGAACTCCAGGAAGCATTTCCAAGATAAAAATAAGCGGTATTTAATACTTCAAAAACAATTGTATGGGCTTATGACCACTCAAGTAACTAAAAGACAGGATTTTTCAAATGAAATATCAGAGATAAAACAATGTATGATGACTTATCAGAATAACAGACAATCTTCCTTAGAGAAGGAGCAGTGTTTTGGCACACAAGGGAGAAAAGAGCACACCAACCCCTATGAAGATTGTAAATATTGAGTACAGACAAAACAGATTTTTACATTTTATGATGCATCAGGAAACACAGTGTCTGATAATGGTAGTGTAATGTTGATTATAGACAACTATATTTAACAACAATTTGGGTCTTAAACAATACAAAATTAAGAAATGGACACTTTTTTACAGGCAGCGGCACCATCACACTTAAATAATTCACAAACTAATAATTAATTCAGGATTTTACCACCACTGAATTAGAAATTGCCATCAAAGCACTAAAAATAAATTCCTCACCTGGGTCAGATGGGTGTACAGGAGAATTACATAAAGTTTGTATGGGAAAGGATCCTGAGGGACTTAGTGGCACTATGCAATACATTTTTACAAAAAGATAGGATTGCTGATAAAATGTATGAAGGCCTGATTTTGTTTTATTTAAAAAGGAGATTGTGCGGAAATTAATAATTAGAGGCATTCAAATAAATTGGCAGTTTATCCTACACTGAATATCAGTAAAACTTTGAAACCCATATCTCTGGGAAATACATCAACAAAAAAATATCAAACCCCCCTTCACTTGTTAAATAATGATGCTCAGAAAAGCCAAAATGATTTAGTTCTTACTGTTTCTTCTATTCAGTATATGTTATCTCCTCATTTATCAGTTATTAAAACCATTCATAACTTAACATCGTCTTTAATGCCTTCTTCAAATTCATTTGGGGCTCCCACCCTTGCAGATGTCCCTAAGCAGATATTTGTTTTTGGTGATTCCCTCATTAAGCACTTGGATACAGCTATTTTCAACCCAGACAAGATTAATCAAACCTGTTCCAGCTTTAGGGCGGCAAAGATAAGTGACATCACTACTAGGATCCCCAACATTCTACACAACACAGGTTCAAATCCTTTTGTCATAATTCATGTAGGTGTAAACAATATTCAGAATACTACAACTCTTAATAAACTGAAACAGGATTTTGTAGCTCTCAACAATTTGCTTGTGGACAAAGGATACACTGTTTGTTTTACAGAAATTCTGCCAGTTCCTAGAGCCACTCAGGATTTTATTTCAAAAATTAAATCCATAAATAACAGGCTTAGAAAATTGTGTATTAGTCAGAACACTCCCTGTCTAACCCACTGGGAAAATTGTGTTGATAAATCTCCTCTATATTGCTGGGATGGTATGCAGATGAGTAGGAGAGGTAGCACTATGATGGGCAAATCCTTTTTAAACATCATAAACAATCATTTAAACTAACAAAAAATGGGGAGAATGGGAATTAGCCCACATCTCTAACTAAACCTATGACCCAGTTACCAGGAACTTTTAAAATTCTATCTTTAAATGCTCGCTCTTTAAACATGTCTAAATTATCAGAATTAGAAGCAAAAAGTAAATTATTAAACTTTGCCATAATTGCAATAACCGAAACCTGGTGGGACTCACATTCTCAGTGGAGTCAACAAATAATGGGTTATAAACTTTATCATAAAAACAGAGTCAATAAGAAGGGGGGGTTGTCTCTACATTAGAGATGACATTTCATCTTTTGAACTTTTAGTCTCAAATAATTCTGAAAGTATCTGGGTGGCAGTTCAACCTCAAGGACTTCAACAGATAATAATTTGGAATTGCTATAATCCCCTGTCATGTGATTCAAATACTTGGAAAGCTTTGATTAAAGATCTTGCCCACTTCTCTAGCTATAAGGATGCAATAATACTGGGCGATTTTAATATGCCTCACACAAATTGGTCCTCCCACTCAGGAAATAGCAACCACGATTGTGAATTTCTATCAGTACTAACGGATAATGGATTAGTGCAACTTATTTATTCTGCTACCAGAGGAACTAACATTCTGGATCTTCTCATTTCTAATATTAGTCATACAATAACCAATATTAAGATTTTGGATCCCTTGGGCAGTAGTGACCATTACTCTATACTGTTTGATCTGATAGGAGCCCAATGCAGTTTACCTAATAAGTCAACATACAAAAATTACGATAGTGCAGACTACAATAGCATTAATAGAGAAAATAATAATACTCAGTGGGCTAAGGTTTTTCAGGGTCTTTCTCCAAATGAGGCTTGGAACTTATTAAAATGTTTAATTCACTCACTAGAAAAATATATTCCATTTAAAAACAAATACAACAAAAAGGGTAGAATACCAAAATGGCTGAATAAATCAATTAGGTTACAAATAAAGAAAAAAAATAATTGCTCAGGAAACTAAAAAGTAGTCAATGTAAAAGTAATAGCGCAATTTTCCTTGAGTATAAAAAAACTCTACAAAAACTCAAACATATGATCAAGCAGGCTAAAATGAAAATTTAATTCAAATTAGCACATACCAAAGATGGATATAAAGCGCTGTTTTCATATTTAAATAATAAAAAAGGCAATTTTCATAAGGTAGGGCCATTAACTCATGATGGTATTGCCATACAGTCAGATACGGATATAGTTAATCTTTTTAATTCTTATTTTTGCTCAGTTTTTGCCAAAAAAATCTCCCATTTGTCTAAAATAAATACTGGATCTCATCCTTAATTAACTCACTCATATAGTATTAAGGCTTCTGATATACATCCATCCCTTACTAATTTAATGAAAACTACAAGCCCAGGTCCCTATTTGATTAACGCTAGATTCTTAATTCATACTGCAGAGGTTTTAGCCTCTCCTTTACAAATAATATTTAATAAATCTCTTCATAAAGTAGAAATTCCTTTAGACTGGTTAACAGCATTTGCCACTCCAATCTACAAACAAGGTAGCAGGTCTACAGTTCAGAACTATCGTCCTATAAGCCTCACTTCAACTATCTGCAAAACAATGGAAAAACTGATAAAATCATTTCTTGAAAAAGAAATGACTGAATTAAAAATTATCGATCTTACTCAACACGGATTTAGAACCAATCATTCCTGTACAACTAATTTAATATCATTCTATAATAATATTAGTCAGGGTCTGGATAACAAAAGTCAAATGGATGTTATCCCATTGGATTGTAGTAAGGCCTTTGACAAGGTTCCTCATAGTATTCTTATCAACAAAATGTATCATTTTGGTTTTTCAGATCAATTAATTAACTGGGTTTCTGCATGGCTGACAAACAGAACCCAAAGAGTGGTATTAAATAATCAACTCTCTGGACTGGGCACAGTTACTAGTGGAGTCCCCCAGGGCTCGGTGCTGGGCCCAGTTTTGTTCCTGATTTATATAAGTGATATGCAGGTATCAAACAATAGCTAGTTGTCTAAATTTGCTGATGACTCAAAGCTTGGGGGTCTCGTGAATAATCTATCAGACTTTAATTCTTTGAACTCTGATCTAAAGATGATTGAAAAATGGACAACTGATAATTTGACGGAGTTTAATGTTGATAATTGTGTAGTTTTGCATTTTGGATCTCAAAACCCCAGAAATAAATGCTACATTTGTAACTCACTATTAAATTCATCATATGTGGAAAAGGATTTGGGTGTTTTAGTTAATTCTAAACTTTCATCAATTGATCACTGTACTAAAGTGGCTAATTCTGCCAATGGTCTACTAAGACAAATCCAGTGATCATTTGTGAATAAATCCGAACAGTGTATGATGGCCCTTTATAGATCATGTGTCCGACCCCTTATTGATTACGGGTCTCCTTTTTGGAATCCCTATTTAAAGGCAAATATTGATCGCTTTGAGAGAGTACAAAGACGTGCAACAAGGATGATTCCTAGGTTAGCTAAATTGCCCTATAAATCCAGATTATCTACTACTGGTTTAAATTCTCTTCAGAGTAGAAGGGCTAGGGGGGGATTTACTTCTAATATATATGCTTCAAAAAAAAACCTGACCTGATGAATAAATGTGGACTATCTTATGTCACAAGACGTATTGTTCCAAGATGTCACACTAAACCACTTATGGTCCCCAAGGCAAAAACTAATCAAAGATTAAACTTTTTCTCACTAAGGGCACCAAAACTGTGGAATAGACTTCCACAGGAATTGGTTGATTCAGCTAACATTGAATCATTCAAAAAGGGTGTTGATATTTGGTTGACTGAGAAATATGTAATGTGAAATGTTCTGCCTCAGTGTGGGGGAATCTAGATGGGCCTCAGCCTTCTTTTTTCTCAAACAAACCAAGTAAACCAAATAAACACATTGTTGAATGTTGATTTTAAAATTTTTGCAAAATTGTTGTGTAATCGCTTGTTACAGGTTCTAGACACCTTAATGCATCCAATATAATTTGGGTCTGTACCAGGGAGAAATATAACTGATGCCCTCATTTTCCTTAGAGAACTAGAAAACAAGCTGAAGGATACATAATGAGTTTTGATCAACAAAAAGCTTTTGATCATGTGTCTTATGATTTTTTATGATTAGCACTATCTAGTTATGGTATTCCAACAGGATTTATTCATTGGTTACAATTGCGCTACACCTTGGCTTATTTAAGACTGTATGACAATGGTAGGGTCGGAAAGAAATGCCAAATATTTGTTGGGGTAAGGCAAGGGTGCCCTCTATGCCCCTTGTTATATTTATTTTCATTGGACCCAATTATTCACATTATTAATAGATTGCCATACATATGAGGGATTAAGGCACTGAGGATCCCCATGGTAAAATCTATCAGCTACGCGGACAATTTATGTTTGTCTCTACTGAATGCTACAGTAGGGAAATTGGCCTATGGGGTCTTACAATGTTTAGTGTCTATAATGGGGTTACCAGTCAATCCTCTAAAGAATTTCTGTCTTAATGTACAACACATAACAGCCATATTTTTCTGCTTCCCAAACTATTAGAAACTACAGTATTGACATGTTTCTTTTTATTCTTTTGGGGCAGTAGACTAAACCCCATTAAACGTGCTGTCCTATATGAAGAAAGGAATGATTAAGGGTAGAATGCCAAACCCCATTTTATTTTTTACATCTTTCTTTTTTATGAATTTACTGCCCATATTACAGAGAAATAAAAACAAAATTTGGGGCATATGGATATCACCTATGTTGGCTAATATATAGCAAGAATGGCAACATGATGCGTTTATCCATAAAAAAAAGACAATATGTGATAACCAATTTATGGTCTCACATTTTTTGATTATATAAAAAATTGGGGAATTAGGTATAGTGTTGCTCTGACTTGAACTCAGAAACAGCTTTATGTTCAAATTATGACAGAGCGATTTCACAGAACAACCCTTTTTGAATTTTACAGTTACTGGAAAAGACAACATACAAAGTTTATTAATGCACGAAAGAATTCTGGGAAAAATGTGGAATTTGGTTTGGCTAGGGGTTTATGGTAGGATAAATACCAGGGGAAATCATAAACATAAAGGTCTTACAGAATGTTATTCTGCTAGGAGTACCTGTGCGGTACAGATTGAAACAATGGATCATCTTTATTTTACATGTCCATATATATTGACGTTTTGGGATGTTCTAAAAGAAAATGGAAAAAGGCTCCATTCTCAGCTTTAGATACTGCACAATTGTCTTATGGGATTTATCCCCACTGTCTGGAGTAAATATTAGTCTAGCACCATACATATTTTTATGGCATGCTTTTTGTATTTAATATGGCAAGTTCATTGTTGATTAATTTTTCAACAGCAAAATATTTCACCAGTGGAGCTTTATTTTATTTTAAATGAACTACAAACTATTAGACTGATGGAATGGAATAATCTAAGTCAAATCAAATTCAGTGGAACAATTATTGGAAATACTGTACTTGGTTATAATGAAAAGAAATAACTGTTCTCATGGTAAATTTGCAATAGTTACATGAATTATGTTTTATTATTTTGATTCTAAAGGAGACTGTAATTTGGTTTAGTTATAGGGATAGCTTTTTTCTTCTTTTTTGTCTCTAATGTATAAATTGCTGATTGTTTCTTCTGGTTATTCTATTTATTCTGTATTTAAGGTCTTGTTATGATTTGTTTAGTTGATTGTTCTATCATATACTGTATTATTTCTAATATATTGATAAAACAAATCCCCTACTCTTTTCAAGAAGTGCCATGTGATCTTTAACATCCACCTGAACTACCAGAACAGGCAGCTGGGACCTTAATAGTGCAGCACCCCCTCATGCTGCACCACAGTGTCAGTACTGGGATTTTTTAATTCAAGTGCCTGATGTGGGGATATATCCCACAGCCTTCTGATCATCTGGCCTCAGAGGTGAGTGTGCAACCTGCTGCGCCACTGACACTGCTAAACAGGAATTACATTTTCAGCATAGCCTTCTTATTGCTGCACCTCATGAACCTGGTAAAGAACATTTTTAAATCCTTTTCAAAATATGATTCTGTGCCACTGCAACGTAATGCCGTGCCACAAATGTAAAAACACACTTTGGCCAGGGTTTGAAAAATTACACCTGTCATGCTCATGAGGTGGTGTAAAAAGATGGCAAGGGCAACAAAAAACTGCTCCAGCTGCAAAGGAGTGTGCACAGATCAGGAAGCCACAACAACAGCAAAAACCAGCACCACTCTGGACTCGTGAGAACAAAGGCTTTATTAAGTTACTGATAAAAAGGGCAATATGCCCACAACATGCTAGAAAATGGCAACAAAATGAAAAACCCTGACCAGTTTTGTAACTAGTGTATCATCAGGGGGATGGTCCATTCACATAATGAAACCAAATAAATAGTGGTTCTCTTAAAGAGGCAGTTTATTTCACAGAAAATTATTTTATATATTTTTTTTCACTCTTTTTTGCTTTCCTATTCACATCTTTATCTGTGTAAATATATATACAGATTGTACATTATTACTACCACTATATATTTTATCTACGGTTCAACAGGACTAACTGCAGACCATTTGTTAAAAACAAATTATAAACATATCTACATTTGGAGTCAAACTCTCATTATTGACACTGCATTAGAGATATGCAAGAGAATTTAGTTGATAATAATGAAGAAGTTCTTTCAAAAGATATATGTAGGGAACTTTGATCCAATTGGAAATACAACCAAATTAATCCATATATGATAAATTATTGCATTTTCCTTGGATGTGCAATACTCTCTGAAGTTTGATGAATCAACATAAACCATTAAGGACCTGAAAACAATAACAAAAAGAATAATATTTGTTTGGTTGCATTACATTCAGATAAATGTAACTGATACAGTACTTCAAAATTTACTTTCTCATACATGTCAATAAGTCAACCCTATCACTTGAGGTCAGGTATATCTAAAGCCCCTAATGTATATATCCAAAATGGTTCCCTATATTTCAGCTTTTCTTTAATATTTCCACCTCTAGGCCCCATTCTGACCTTTTGTATTGCACAAAACTTGAAAATATGACTACCATTCCTTGTCACCATACAGTGATTGGCCAGTGCATTTGTAGAATCTTTTGCCTGGATCGACCGCAGGTGCTCACTAATTCTAACCTTAAAAGGTCTTGTTGTCATTCTGACATAGAATGCTGAGCACTCACAGGTTGCCAAATATACAACATTACTTGTACTACAGTTAAAGAAGTCATCCATTGTATAACTCTTTGTGTTGTTAGCAGTAGTAAAAGTATCAGTTTTAAGAATACAGCTACAAAACTTACAATTCCCACATGGAAAATTACCATGTGGCAATGGGGGTAGCCATGTCTCAACAGGTAATGAAGGAACCATCCAAGTTTGATAGCTATGGACTAATTTATCCTTCAGATTTAGTCCACGTTTGTATACCACCCTAGGTCTCTCTTGTACACTAGTTTTTAATAGAGGTTCTGATTTTAGTATATTCCAATTATTAAGAACCTGTTCTATCTTCCTTGCATGTCTGCTATATTTAGTGATGAAATTTATCCTCTCACTATTCCCTTGTTCTCAAATTCTAACTTCAAGAAGTTCCTTCCTATCCTTCTCCAGGGCAGTCCTAAGTGCTGTATGTACTGTAGTATTATTATAGCCCCTAGATACAAATCTAGAACACATTTCAGAAGCATTAATCAGGACATCAGAATCATTACCACAGTTTCTATGTACTCTAAGCATCTGGGCTGTGGGGATATTCATTATCAAATGTGGTGGGTGGCAGTTTGTGGCATATAATAGTGAATTCCTGTCTGTATCCTTCCTATATAAATCAGTCATGTATATACCATCTTCCTTTTATGTTATTATAAGATCCAGGAAGGGAACAGATTCAGGATCACATTTCACAGTGAATTTTAAGTTCTCATTGCTTGTCTCCAAATAGGTGACAAATTGATTAAGCTCACTCATGTTGCCACGCCATACAATAAATATCTCATCAATATAATGGTGCCATAAATCAATCCTATCAAAGAAGGGACTGACCTGGTTGTCACACATGTTGTCCAATTCCCATTTCCCTGGATATAGGTTTGCATAATTGGGTGCAAACGTTGCTCCCATCGCTGTCCCTTTTATCTGTAAGTAATATACATCCTGTAAAAGAAAACAATTCTTGGTTAGCACATGTTCTTCACATTCGAAGAGGAATTCTTTTTTCTCATCATGCACCAATAGGTCTAAATCAAACCAATAGTGTAAGGCCTCTAACTCATCATGGTGTGGAATATTGGTGTATAGGGAACATACATCCATAGATACTAGAAGCCATTCCACTTCTGATTGCTTTTCCTACAGGACTTCCAATACATGTGTGGTGTCCCGCACATAGGATCTTAATGTGGATACATAGTTTTAATGTGTGAATCCACATACAGTGATAAGGGCTCAAACAAAGAGCCAATTCCTGCAACTATTGGTCATCCTGGAGGATTAAGCCAATCTTTATGTATTTTTGGGAGTGTAGCAATACTAGCCCTGACAGGATATTCCACAGTAAGATAACACATTTCAGTGTGATCATTATACCTGCAAATACTGCATGATGCAAAAATAAATCAATCTCTTTTTTATATAGCAAAGTAGGGTCACTCAAAAGATGTCTATAAAAGGACGTATCATTCAGTTGTCTCTTAATCTCTGCTACATATTGTTCTGTGGACATTACCACAATAGCACCCCCTTTGTCTGCTGGTTTGATAACCAAGTTATTATTAGTCATAAGTGATTTTAACGCCACTGACTCAAATTTACTCATATTTGCAAAGGTAGGTCTATTGTCTTTCTTAAAAATGTCCATAAACCCCTGCTCACAGGCACGTTCAAAAACCCTTACTGTATCATTATAAGGTGGCAAAAAAGTAGAGGGTGGTTTAAAGGGCCTTACCTCTTGTCCAAGAACAGAAGTACCATTGTCCTTGCTAGCCAGACGAGGATAACCACAACACATTCTGTTTCCCTCAAGCAGGACCTTAAATATAAGATTCTGAGTGAATCTGTGAAGATCCACATAAATGTCAAATGGTTGTGAGTCCACTGTAGGTACAAAAGATAAACCATTCTGCAGAACAGATATTTGATCACATGTTAGGTCAATCCCAGAAATGTTAATAACAATATTCTCAGAAGCACTATTTATTTCTTCTTTACATGAAATCTTCCTCCTATGTTTCTGTCCACCCCTCCTGGTTGATTTGTTTGGTTGGTCTGAGGTGATGGTGTGATCTGTAGTTGACCTCTCAGTAGTCTCACCTCCCTTTGTTGTTTGTGGGGGCTGTGGGGAAGGATCTTGGAAGTGCACTACCCGTTGTTCATTGTCTCTGCGAATGTGTACCTCTTCTACTTCCTCTTCTAAAAAACGCTCACCCTCAGATTCACTATTGGAGGTATATACTAGGGAATGACTCCAGTTATTAAGAATAAAATGCAGTTGTGGTTCAGATGGACATGAGTTATCTGGGTTTTGGTGATTATTCTTTCCCCTCTTAATGCCTCTATTCTTTTGGGTATTCCAATCGAATACCCTATTTAATAGATAGTCTTGTCTGTCACACTCAAATTTCTTCAATTTAGTTTGTTTAATCTTGCTTTCTTCTTTAAGTACAGCTTCTTTAAGTGACCTCACAAGTATAGCAAATTTTGGGTTTCCCTTATAAGTATTCATAATTTCTTCTATCTGTATATCTTTCTCTACCTCTGGTTGCTGTGAGAGGTAGTCTTTTATGACAGTCTTAATAAGTAAATATGTCCCCAATTGAAGAGATGTTCTCCCAATCATCCATAAATACAGCCCTGTCTCAACCATAACCTGGTTTATTTAGTACACGCAGTCCTCTCGGTGAGCGTCCAACTTTTAAATATGTTTCCAAAGCAATCCTACCCAAGTAGTGTCTTCTCCCATGGATAATGGCCCTCTGTAGGTCTGTAAATGCGCTTTTAATAGTCTCTAGTCGGAGAGGCTCCATCCAAATATCCAGAAGTGGTGTCTCCTCATTTAATTTTCTTGCGGTTTCTAAAAAAGCTCCTCTTCTCCCGCAGTACAAAAACATTCACTGCCAGGCTACTCGAATTCTGTCCAAGTGGAACAGCTGCAAAATAAGTAGACATGCCTCATAGCAAACTATTGGAAAACTGCCAAGGATAAAGGAACACAATGTGAGGGGCAAAAGAAGTTCAGTCGCAAATGTAAAATGCTGTTTTTACAGTCCCGTTCTCCGTGTAGCTTCAGGAAAAAAACATACAGTTACTCATGCTACATCACAGATGCGGACTATAAGATGCTGACTATAAATGCAGCATGACTTACGAGCTGCGATGCCCCAATATCAAATGTTTCCACCACCGATTAATGAGAAAAACAGAATAATTCAGTCATGAAAAACTTGAAGAGGGATAGTAAACCAAATAGCAATGTTGCACTATAAGAAATTGCCTACTCACAAGTCTCAGTGAGCAAGTCCAAAATAATTTAACAAGGGCAACAAAAAACAGCTCCAGCTGCAAAGGAGTGTACATGGATCAGGAAGCCACAACAACTGCAAAAACCAGCACCACTCTGGAATCATGAGAAAAAAAGGCTTCATTAAGTTATTGTTAAAAAGGGCAACATGCCCACAACATGCTAGAAAATGGCAACAAAATGAAAAACCCTGACTGGTTTCACAACTAGTGCATCAGCAGGGAGATGGCCCATTCACATAATGAAACTAAATAAATAGTGGTACTCTTAAAGAGACAGTATATTGCACAGAAAATTATTTTATATATATATATATTTTTCACTCTTTTTTCTTTCCTATTCACACCCTTATCTGTGTAAATATATATACATATTGTTCTTTATTTCCACCGCCATATATTTTATCTATGGTTCAACAGGAGTAACTGCAGACCATTCACATATCTGGTCATATATATATATATATATATATATATATATATATATATTGGCCATTCTCTTGATCTGGTCTTCCTGCTGGGGTTGGAGGCCTCTGATGTGGGGGTGGAACCAGTCGGATGGTCTGACCACCATATTGTGAGGTTCAATTTTTGCACCCCCCTGCATAGACCTACCCCAGTGGAGATGGTCAAGTACCGCCCTTTACGGGATGTTACTCCCACTGGTCTAACTGCGGTTCTTGACCTATCAGAATTTCCTGGGTTGAGCTCTAATCCTGAAGCGATGGTGCAAGCCTATAATAAGGCTGTCACCTCCGCTTTGGATTTAATTGCTCCCACCCGTGTGCGGCCTCTCTCCCTTTGCCCCCGATCCCCTTGGTTTGATCAGGATCTGAGGGAGTTGCGGAGATTAGGTTGCAAGTTGGAGAGATGTTGGTGGAAGTCCAGCTTGTATGCCAGCCATCTTAGACTCCTAGAGCATTACAAACTCTATCAGTCAGCAATTACTCATAAGAAGGCAGTGTTCCTGTCCGGAGAAATTGCTGCTGCTCAGAATCGACCGGCCCAGCTCTTTCGAACCGTAGACAGGCTGTGCAACCCAGCCTGTCTGCAGGTTCGTCGTGCTTTTTCACAGTTGCAGTGTGTGGAGCTTGCTCGATTCTTTGCAGATAAGGTGGCCATCATTAGGGCCGAGATTTGCGCCAACTCCTCCATGGGAGTTGTGGTTGCCCACCTATGATCACTAGCACACCGCTTACCTGGAGTTCCTTCATAAGGCCGGAAATCTGAGATGTTATGAGGATTCTCCAGGGCATGCATTCACTAGCTGTAGTTTAGATTCGGGTCCCACAGGCCTGATTAATGGGCTGTGGGGAGGTTATCTTCTGGTTCTAGCCAGGATAGTCTGGTGTTCCTTAGACACAGGTGAATATCCCCGCTCTCTGAAGGAAGCGGTGGTGACACCAGTGTTGAAAAAGGCATCCTTGGACCCCGACTCCCTGGCAAACTACAGACCTATCTCGAACCTCCCCTTTGTCGGGAAGGTTATCGAGAAAGTGGTAGCAGCCCAGTTGGACAACCATCTTACCATCCATAACATCTACGACCCTCTTCAATCAGGCTTTCAAAAGAGGCACAGCACTGAGACTGCGCTGGTTCGGGTCCTCAATGATCTCCTGATGGCGAGAGACCAGAAAAAACAGTCCATTTTGGTCTTCTGGATCTGTCAGCAGCATTTGACACCGTAGACCATGGGGTGTTGCTTGAGTGCCTGAGATGTATCTGTGGGCTTTCGGGCCTGGTATACTGCTGGTTTACTTCTTTCCTCACAGGTAGAACTCAGAGGGTGGTATCGGGAATTTTTTCCTCCGATCCCACCGCTCTGACCTGTGGGCTGCCTCAGGGCTCTGTGCTGTCCCCCATGTTGTTTGCAGTGTACATGCTTCCCCTCGGAGACATTGTAAGATGATATGGGCTGGAGTTTCATTGTTATGCTGATGATACCCAGCTCTATCTGTCTTTTGTACCTGACCAGAATAGAGCACTCTCAGTGTTTAATAACTGTCTCAGGGAGATCCAGGATTGGATGAGGTCCAGTTGGTTGAAGTTGAACTCAGGGAAGACGGAGGTGCTGGTCGTGGATCATGGCCGCTGGACTGAGAGGTTGGGGCACCTCAACTTCTCGGTTTATTCCTGGGGGATGCGGAGCTCCTGACCTCTGAACGGGTGCGCGACCTGGGGGTGATCCTTGACGATCAGCTGACATTGCATGCACAGGTGTCAGCGGTTGTTAAGGTATCCTTTTACCATCTTAGGAACATCGCCAGGATCAAGCACCTTGTTCCATCCGGCGATTTACCCATCTTGATCCACGCTTTTGTGACCTCACTTCTGGACTACTGCAACTCCCTTTACCCTTTACTTTGGGCTGCCTGGGGTTGATATCCGCTGCTTGCAGCTAGTGCAGAACTCGGCAGCCCAGTTGTTAACGGGGACTTCCCGTTCTTTTCATATTACACCGGTGCTCCGAGATCTGCACTGGCTGCTGATTCAGTGGCGGATCACCTTCAAAGTCGGGCTTCTGACTTACAAAGCCCTACACAGTCTGGGCCCTGATTACCTGAAAGAGCTTCTGGTGCCTTACCTACCAATGCGACCACTCCGCTCGGCCAATGAGGGTTGCTAGAGGTCCCGAGGTAATCTTAAAATCTTCTGGCGCCCGTGCTTTTATGTTAGTGGTGCCGACCCTCTAAATTCTCTACCACGTTGGATTAGAGTGCATGACGGTGGCAGTTTTAAAAGGGGCTTAAAGTCTTTTTTATGGAGCAAGGCATTTGCAGATAATTTGGAGGCTGATTAATTTTGTGTGGTTAACTGAGTTTTTAAATATGTTTTAACATGTTTTTATTCTCTATTTTATTGTAATGCGCCTTGGTTTTGAGAAAGGCGCATATAAATAAAGTTTATTATTATTATTATTATTATTATTACTATATTATGGTAGCACGGTAGTGCTACCATAGTTAGGTTTGAGGAGCCGTGCTACCATAGTTAGGGTTGAGGAGTCATTTACATGTTAAACCTAAAATTTTTCACCTTAATGACTTTGCAACCGTTCAATGGATTTGCCTGACATTTGGCATACATGATCAAGAACCATAGATCTTTATATCTGCCAACACCAATACTGTTTGGATATACTTCTGTGGAGTAATTAAGCATGATCTGTGCACGCGTTTACACTTTTTTGGAATTCTTTGGTCATCTCTAGAGGTCACATGGTTTGCACAACCAGTCTGAAATCTTCAGGGAACATGTGGCCAGGGTCTCCGATGTGCCTTTTGAAGATTTTGTGAAAAAATATTAAACAGTTCAAAAGTTATTCAAAAAACAAGTTTCCATTATAAGTCAATGGGAAAAGTTAAAAAGATCGACAGTGTCGTAAATGCAGTTTTTACTTTTGCAAATGACGCTTTTACTGTCGCAAATCCGCCATTTTGTTTTCAGTTGGTCATCACAAAAATGTTTGGCATTTAAATTTGGGACCCTCTAGCAACATAATTCTTTTTGTATTCACCTAGTTGGACCCTGAGGATGCTAGGCATGTCTTTATTTTGGGGTAAAACACCCCAGAAATATGTTTTTCAGATTTCTGGAAAAAGGTACTTTCGTAAAGTACTTTTGCACTTGTGACAGTGTCGAATGAATTTGTGAAAGCTTTCTCAAAGTTCGATAGTGCTTTTCCAGGCTGTGTGAAAATGACAGCAATTATTTGGCACCCTGATGCAAAAGAATGGTTTGGTCTTTTGGGCTGAAATTAAGAGGGAATGCAGCCAACATCTCACAGATGTGCCCTTCAGTGTTTCAGTGAAAAAATATTATACAGCAGCAAAGTTACAGCACTCCAAAGTTGACACTTTTTCCCATAGGATAACATTATGACATCCGCTGCATTACAGGAATTCTTTGCCGCCCTGCTGCAAAATAACAGTTTGGTCTTTTGGGCTGAAATTTGGAGAGAAGAAAGCCAACATCCCACAGATGTGCCTTTTACTGGTTTGGTGAAAAAATTTTACAGGGAGCCAAAGTTACGGCACTCTGAACTTCTCTTTTTTTCCCATAGGATAACATTACGGCGCTCGCCGTGTCTTTCAGGGCCAGTATCTCGGAAACGGTGCGAGATACTGACTTTTCATTAGAAAAATGCTTAGCCCCCTGCTGGAGGCAAAGTACAAAATTAGCCAGGAAAGTCATAAATCATCTGACTTTAAAAAAATGTTTCTATGTTGTACGGTTCCTGAGATATAAGCAATTTACTATTCCAACTCCTCATTTTCTGCTCCGAGACCCATTATTATGCATACATTCTTTGTACTTACTGTCTTTCTCTATGCAGATTTTGGGGAAAACTAGCCTGTACACTTACATTACTGTTACCCTTATCACTTCTGCTTGTGGTTCCGTAACCATTTCACTTGCTGTTCCCATCTAAGGTACCATGTGGGTTACCCTTCGCATTTCCATTTGCACTTGTGTTTGCATTATTTTAACCATTTTTGTCTACAGTACTGTTTATCTTTCTGTTTTGCTTTGCGTCACCATGCACATTGTCATTTGTGTTTGCCGGCACCGTGTTACTATGTGACAAGACATCATGTGGTGGGAGCGTGGGGCTCAAAGGACCCCACACTCCTGCCACCACATTACATTCACTATTTCTCATTATACTTCTCAAAAAGAAGGGAAATTAGGAGAAAAAATCCATTTAATGCATTAGTTAGGGTTGTTCCACAGCGACAAAAGTGAGGAAATTCGGTGTTAGGGTTGAAAGCCTCCCTTGGACTCCACCGTCCACACCCCCAACTGGCATTGGGGTGCGCATTTGGGTTGTTGGTCCTAACTTTTACTCCATTCTCCTATACCTCTGCTTCTTCACACATCTGATGGGGTGAGAGTTATTTATGACCCTAACGTGTTCCCCGATGCTGGTTGGGGTGTGGGGTGGGGGTCCATGGGGGGCTGGGGGGCTTTCAACCCTAACACTGAATTTCCTCTCTTTTGTCACTGTGGAACAACCCTAACTAATGCATTAAACTGAGTTTTTGTCTCTAATTATGTATATATATATTATATACATACATATATATATATATACACATATATGAAAACTGATAGATTGGTACTGTGAGTGGTGTTTCATTTATAGCTACCTTTTTATGATTAGCAAAACAAACCAGAAGAAAACAATTGTTTTTCAGATTTTCTTCAAACAAATGTGAATAACTTTAAAATGAAAAATGATAGCTTGGTACTGTGAGCATGAAATATGTTCACCATAAAAATATCTACAAAATTAATGATGTTTCATTTATAGATGCCGTTTAGTTTTTTTATAATTAGCAAAAAATAGCAGAAACTTTAAACTTTGTTTTCACTCTTTGCAACAAACAAATGCAAATAACTTTAAAACAAAAAATGATAGCTTGGCACTTTGAGCACAAAAGTTGTTCAGCACAAAAATATCTACAGAATGAATAGTTTCATTTATAGATACCTTTTAGATTTTTATAACCAGCAAAAAATGACAGGAAATTCAAAGTGTTTTTCACCTTTTTGGAGGCATGGCATAATATTTTTTGTTAGAGTGCCAGTTGACCTGATGACATCCCTCATGTCTTTGCCACTCATGATGTAATCGGTTCAATTGGCACTCGAACAAAAAATGTCAACAATATTTGCAATGGGGGTAGCATATCCTTTAGAAATAGATATAGATATAGATATACATATAGATATAGATATAGATACAGATAATGATGTAGATATAGATAAAGAAATAGTTATAGATATATAGATATATAGAAATAGATATAGATATACATAAAGTATATAAATGGGTAAGTGTAGTATACAAGGATGTATACCCATTGAAGGGACTAATTAGGGCTATAAGGCCACAAGCCCAAAATGCACATTTTTTTACCTTAATTAGCCCCCTTGATGAGTACACTTTTAAGTGTTCTACCCTTACCCATTGTTTGTTAAATATAATACATTAGGATGGTTATTGTTATGGAGATTGCATTTGTGATCTTGTCATAGTACCTGAAGGTCTCTTGCAGCAAGGAGAGAACAGTGTGTAGTGAGTGCACATAGGATTTTGGGAAATTTCTGGGTTTTGGAGAGTAATTCTTTTTTTAGCTTCTTTTGCAGCTTATTTGGTTTGGCTAGCTTCCTAATGCTGTATAAATTGTGCCATTAGTGGTTTCCCATAGGATTTATGTATTTGTTTTTGATAACTGGGTAGGTGCACTAGACATAAAAATGTCTATTTTCAGCCATGACCCAGGAGAGTACATGTCAATTACTACATAACAATTGTGGCTACAGTACATCAACAGTTGGCAGCAGGTACAGGTCAGAGTACAGTACATCAACAGTATACATCATAGTGGACAGTAAAATACAAGGTGGTACAAAACAAATGAGAGTTACAAACACATATCACATAAGAGCGTTAGTTACAACCAGTCTGTGTTGCATTTCATATCTAAACAAGGAAGAGCTATTACGGTACAAGAAATGCAACAATTTAATGGAGAAAGAGCCATCTATACAGGAATGGAAATACAGCAGTTGATAAGAGTACAGTGGCAAGAATTTAATATAGCCATTATGGTCTCTTTTGGGGAGAGAAGTAGTAGTAGTAATGCCTAGAAGTAGAGCAGGCAGAGTGTAAATGAAGCCATAAGAACTAAGAGGGTTGGAGGAATACATTAAACAGAGGTGAAAGATGATAGATGAGCAGAAAGGTACAACAGGGGGCAAAGTAAGTGTGGTAGCATAGAGGGGGACGGTAAACATGTGTGTGAGGATAGGGGTTTAAGATGGATGGATTAAAGCATACACAGGGGGACAATTTAGTTAGATGAATACGAAGTTGCCTTTTGAAGCAAGCATGACTAAGTGCAAGTTGGATGTTAAGGGGAAGAGAGTTACAGTATTGTGGTGCAGCATGGGAGAAAGCAAGGACTCCCATGGACATTTTGCACCTAGGGATGTGGAGGGGAGTTTAATCCACCAATCTAATGGCATAGGAAGAGTTTTGTAGATGCAATGTGGTGCTTAGGGATAAGGGGGGTTCTTGTTCTAATGATGCCATCAATTAGTGAGCCAAAGGAGAGAAATTGGTGAGCAGTGGAGTAAGGCCAGTTGAGTTCGTCATGAAGCTAAAAGTGGTGTATGTGATGAGGAGATGCTGAGGCAAAGTAAAGGATTTTATTGTATGTGGTGTCCCACTTGTGAAGAGTAGGGATGTGCAAAGTTGGGAAATTTTGCTCTTCAAAATAATCTGCACATATTGCTCATTTCTCGGATTATTTCACCGATGTGGATCACAAAGTCTTACCCTTGCAAGGTGGAAGTTCACCTGCAAATGGTGAAATTTTACCTAGAAAGGTGGGATTTCACCATTTGTGGGTGAAATTCTGCACTTTCACAGCACAATTTTGCAAAACAGCTGAAAAGTCTGATAGACAAATTTGTGCACTGACTGCAAAATTTCATGGATCACTCCACAGATGCAAAATTACTGCTTCACCACGATTTCACTGGCAAATAATTTCACTGCATCTCTAGTGGAGAGTGGCTTTTGAAGCACCAACATAAGCAATCAGGCCATAGGCAAGGGCTGAGAGTAGAATACCCTTGGCAATGGCTATCCTAGCTGAGGGGGTAAGGGCATAGCTTGATTTGTATGCAATTCCAATTTTGGCATTAACTGATTTACAGGTGGCAGAGCTATGCTTATCATAGTCAAGGGGTGCATCAAGCGTTACTCCAAGATATCTGAAGGAGGTGAAACTGTCCAATAGGGAGTCATTCTTAAGAGAGATTACATGTCACCCCTGGCCAGCTCTAAGTATGGTGGCAGAACCAAAGAGCATGGCCAGGGTTTCACCAGCATTAAGAATGAGTTTATTGTTGGAGAGGCAAAACTGAATGTGAAGAAAGTCAGATGAGAGACAGTGGTTAATGTCAGAGATGTTCTTTGAGCTGAAATAAAGAACCAGGTCATCTTTGTACAGTAAGGACAAGCAGAAAGGGGTGTTCAGAGAGATATTGTTAATAATAACGGAGAAAAGCAGGTGGCCAAAAATGGAGCCCTGGGGAACTCTGATATTTATAGTAGTGAGATCCAAGGTAGCAGAGTTGAATTTCACTACCTGCTGTCTTTTTTGACAAATAACTATTAAACTAAGCCACAGCATCTGGAGAGAAACCCAGGGATAGAGGTTTGGTGAGGAAAAGGGGTGGTCTATCAGGTCGAATGCATTAGTTAGGACTATAAAGACCACTCCTGTCAGAAGGCCATTGTTCATGACAATTTTGGCTTAATTTGTGAATTTAAGGAGGGCTGTGGTAGTGCTGAGGCCTTTGTGGAAACTATGGGAGTCAGAGAGGAGAAGTCCAAAAACAGACTGTGAACACTCACTAACCAGATGGGTGCAAATCAACAGCAGCTAGCTTGTATACTTGAAGCAAAAATCCAGCACACTCACACACAAAGAGAAAGATAAGGTCAGTAACAAAATGCTAAAAATATAAGTTTAAAGCTTTATTAGCCAATATTAGCCACTGAATCTAGCACCAGAAAAGCCTCAGCACTTTGGGTTCATCAACCCTTCCTCAGGAGGTTGTGATCAAGGAGAAAGGAGATGGTTTGTTGGGCTACAAGTTTCTCTAGGATTTTGCTAAGGACTGAGAGAATAGCAAAAGATTGATAGTTAGAGATTGACTTTGAATCACCCTTTTTAAAGACAGTATTGATTCTAGTAATTTTCGAGATGCTAGGGACTGTACTATGGCAGAGAGACAGATTAAAGATTTTTGTCAGAGGTGAGGCAATAAAGGGAGCAGCTAGTTTCAGGAGCCTAGGCTCCAGACCATCTGAGCCAACACTAGTACAGTCAGAAATTATATATAATAGTTTATGGGCATCTGCTCTGGTTATGACATGATGCTGAAAAGGAGAATGCATGTGTGAGGATGTGGTCTTAGAGTGGAGGGGGTGGAGGATGGAGTGGAGGAGAAAGGTGATGTATTCTTAGACAGATCTGAGAAGCGGAGGGTAAAGGAGTTCATAACGGTGGCCAGATTATTACAATGCACACCATTTAGGACCTCATTGTTAGCTACTTGAGAATGTCTGTCTCCAAGGAAGCCTTAATGTGTGACCAAAATTTCCTTGAGTCACCTGCAGCATTTAACAAGAGCCCTTTGCAAAAGGAGCTCTTTGCTAAGTGAATATTCATTTTGCATGCATTTCTCTGAGCTCTATAATTGCATAAATCTGATGGGAGACTAGAGATTTTATAGCACATCCAGTTTTTGTCCAGAGTCCTTATTTGTGCTAGAAGACCTTTCTTGAGCCACCTAGTTGGTGTACCATGGATACAATGTGAGATTACGGGGGTGATCATGTCCTGGAGTGCCCCAAACATAGTTATCAAGTGGTCAAGAGTTAACTGAGCATCACTGGCTGCATAGATGCAAGACCAGTCAAGCATAGAGAGATCATGCAGAAATCGAGTCTGATGTAAGTTGGCAAAGTTGAAGAAAGAAATATATTTAGGGGGTGAGGGGTTTGTCCTAGCATGCTAAATACAATTTATAGGAGAGTGGTTGGTTATAGCATCAGACACAGTACCAACAGCAGTTATTCTGTCAATGCAATTTGTCAGGGCCCAGTCAATTAAGGTACTAGTTTTGGAGCTGGACATGATTCTTTTTGGGTCAGTGATGAATTGGAGGAGACTGTGTCCCTGAACTGCATTGTGGAGGGTTTTGATGGATTTGCCAAGCCAGTTAAAATTTAAGTCACCTAGGATGAGAACTTCATTCCATCCAGCAGTCAAGGCAATCTGGGAGAGGAGTTCACCCAAGCCAGTAGTGCCTACGAGGAGAGAGGTTGTAGGTGCACACAATATGTTGTTTCTTTGTCCCTAAGGGACAAAGCATGAAGAGATTTGCAGTGGGAGAGGGTGGGGAAGAAAGAGCAGAGAGGTTTAGATGAGACTTAAAAAATATGGCAACACCACCACCTCATTTAGAGGTGAGCCTGCCACACCTCATTAAGTTATAGTTAGGTAACTTCAACTTCTTAATTTTTTTAAAAAGCTTAAATCAATTACCTAAGCGCTTGTACAAAAGGTAAAAAGATGCAGCATAAAAACATCATTCCAGATGATTTAAAACAAAGAACATCAAATCATCACAATCTGTCACCCATATTCA
Organism: Neoceratodus forsteri; assembly: GCA_016271365.2. NCBI lineage: Eukaryota > Metazoa > Chordata > Ceratodontiformes > Ceratodontidae > Neoceratodus > Neoceratodus forsteri. The sequence continues at coordinate 963,272,998 of CM057452.1, forward strand.
ATGAAGAAAAGCCTGAATAAGTAAGTTTTCAAAGCTGACTTAAAGTTCCCACAGTCTGGCATCCCTTACTGAACGAAGCAGAGAATTCCAAAGGGTCAGGGCTGCAAATACAAATGCCCTAGCATCTGATGTCTTAAGTCAGACCTGGGAATTTCCATCAATCCCTCATAGGCAGAGTGAAGTGGGTGGAAGGGTGATAGGGATACAGGAGTTCTTGCAGATAGTGCAGACTCTGTCTGTGTAGGTCATTATAGGTCAGAAAACCGACCTCGAAGGTGATCCACCACTGAACAGGCAGCCAGTGCAGTCCACAGAGAACAGGTGTTACATGACAAGATCGAGGTAAGCTAGTCAACAACATGGTTACCACATTCTGCACCAGCTGCAGGCAATGAATATCAACCCCCGGGAGCCCTAGGTAAATGGAGTTGCAGTAATCAAGGCACAAGATCACAAAGGCATGGACTAATGTTGGAAGGTTATCGGGAGACCAGGTGTTTTTTTTTTTATTATTTATTATGCTTTTATTTATTATGCTGCCAGCCACTCGGAACCTTCTCTCAGTCATGGATCCTCACTCCCCCCTCCATATCAGATGTTTACCTTGGATACCTCCTGGCTTGCCCTCCATGGCAGAGTGCGGCACCCCTCCCTAAAAGGTACTACAGTGACAGGATAGATTGAAGGAGCTGTCCTGGAGGCTAATTGAAGCTAAGGGCAGGTTTCATCTGGGCAGCCGGTTGTGTTATTTTCTCCCTGGTTATGCAGGGGCAGGGATGTGCAATAATGGCTAGCTTCCATCCCACTCTTACTTGTGGTGCTGGCACACGCGGTGCACCTAGCCACCACTAGGTGTTGGTGTTTCACCAAACACTATATCCCCCAGAGAAGGAGAGCAGTCATCAGACATTAAATCATTCACCCCTCGGCTGTCCTCCAATGGCCCGGGTCTGTTCCCGAACATAGGTCACCAGCATTGTAAGCAGAAATCCAACCACTGTGAAAGTGAACCAGCACAGGACCAGGTGTTTTATCCTGGTGATATTCCTCAGATGGTAAAAAGAGGATTTGACAATGGCTGACACCTGAGATTTAAGTGTCATCCCTTCATCAAAAATAACACCCAGATTACGCACCTGATATGAGGTCAGCAGCTGGCTGCCCCCTAGCCAAAGCCTGGAAGGCTGTCCAGCCAGTTGCTCCTCAACCCAATATCCTGGGTCCACTACCAGCACCTCAGTCTTGTCCGGATTCAGCTTCATCCAATTGGGACTCATCTAGTCCTGGATCTCGGTGAGGCAGTTGTTAAATACCAAGACAGAATTATCCTGCCCAGGCACAAAAGTCATGTAGAGCTGAGTATCATCTGCATAGCAGTGAAAACTCAGCCCATACCACCTCACAATGTCCCCCAATGGCAGCATGTACACTGCGAATAACATGGGTGATGACACAGAGCCCTGAGGGACCCCTCACAGCAGGGAGACCGGGTCAGAGGAATAAATCCATGACACCACTCTCTGAAACCTGCTGGTGAGGTATGAATGGAACCATCTGAGGACCATGCCTGATAGTCCACAGATGATCCTCAAGCACTCTAGAAGCACACCATGGTCCACAGTGTCAAATGCTAGAGTGATATCAAGGAGTACCAAGATGGAACGGGTCCTCCAATCTCTCACTATTAGGAGATCATTTAGTACCCGAATGAGCACCATCTCGGTATTATGCCTCTTCCTAAATTCTGACTGGAGAGGATCATAGAACTCGTGGATGGTAAGATGATCCTCCAGCTGCAGCACAACTGCCTTCTCTATAAACTTTCCTACAAACAGAAGATTAGAGACAGGCCTGTAGTTGGTGGGACAGTCAGGGTCAAGAGAGGGATTTTTAAGGAGTGGTGTCACAACTGCTTCCTTCAGGGTATCTGGAAACACACCTCTCTCTATAAGCACCTGGCTATCTCCACTAGGACCGGGCCAATGACCTCAATACACTCCACTAGGAGGCGAGTTGGACCCAGATCCAAACCACAGCAGGTTGGCTGCAAACCCTGAATGATCTTCATGACATCCATGATCACCAACTGATCAAAATCCAACCAAACAAACCAGGGAGCCACAACCTCCCACCGATCCCTGCAATCCCCATTAGAGTGAGCTACACAGGCTTCTGCTCTGATGCCACCAACCTTATCTGCAAAGAGCCGAGCAAACTCATCACACTTCTCTGGTGACAATGCTCTCTGTGGCTGTGGACAGGCTGGATTGCACAGTCTGTCTACAGTCTTGAAAGAGCTGAGCTGGTTGATTCTGTGCAGCAGTTAATTCTATGGATAGGAATTCTGCCTTCCTACGTGAGATAACTGACTGATACTCTTTATAATGAGACATCAGGCTAAGTTTGTCAGCCTCCAAACCAGACTTTCCCCAGTGTCACTCCAACCTTCATCCCATTCACCTCAACTCCCTCAAGGTCCCATCAAACCAAGGGGACCGAGGGTGAAGAGTGAGAGGGCAAACACGAACAGAGAAACAGAATCCAGAGCCCCCACCAGAGCCCAATTATAAGCTTGTAGTAGGTTCTCTAGATCCGTGCTTACAAGATCAGTAGATCCAGCACTGCCATCAGGCCATCCAAAGTCAAATCCCTCAAAGGGTGGTACCAAACCATATTCACAGGGCAGACCTATTGGGGGGAGACATGAAATTTAACCTTATGATGTGATGGTCAGACCATCTGACCAGTTCCACCATCATGTCAGAGGTCTCCATCCTCAGTAAGAAGACCAAGTCCAATGAGTGACCATGTATATGGGTCACAGAAGTAATCACCTGTGTGAAGCCCAATAAATTCATTAACTGGAGGAAGTCCTGACCAAATTGGGAGAGTTCATCATTGGCCCAGGCACTGAAGTCCCTCAGCACTACTGATCTGGTGGACTCCAACACCATATTGACAATGAAGTCCACAACTTCCTGCAGAAACTGCTTCTCACCTCCTGGTGGATGGTGTATGAGAAGGATTCTGCACCCCACACCTACACCAATGACACACTCAAAGGACCTGGGCTCCTCAAATGATACATCAATAAGGCCCAATTCAGTTCTAAAACAGATCACTACACCCCTGCCCCTGCAATCCATCCTCAGATGGTGTATCACCAAAAACCTGTCTGGAACAGTTGACTCCAAAATGGGGCCAGCATTCTCATCCAGCCAGGTTTCAGTGATGCACACTAGTTCTGAAGACCCAACAAGGTCAGCAATCACTGCTGTCTTGGTTTTAGTGAGCAAGCAGTGTTTGGGATGGAGGGTTTAAGTCATGTCTCGGATAGGTTGATGATGCCAGGGTGGTACAGTGTGACACAGGCCTTTAGCTCAGTTAAATTACAGAGGAGACTCCTAATATTCTGGTGAACAACTCAAAGTCCCTTGGTGTTCTTCCAGTTTGTATTGGTGTAGGAGAAATGGGCTAATGGGCCAATGGGCCAAGGTTTAGTTCAACATCCCCTGCCAGAATGAGGGCAAGAAGAAGAAGGTACCATAGCTTGCAGTGGAAAAAGGAGATGGGCAGGCACATGTGGCAAAAAAGGCACTGTTAGTAGGCAAAAACAATGAGGTGGCTGAGGTGGTGTGGATAAGTAAGGGAGTGAGATCTGGGTGGTTGTAAAATGTTGCAAGCAGATTAGACAAAGTAAATTCATTAAGACTTGATGGAGAGGCTTCAGGAGATTGGGAGCATGGGGCAGGTGGGAGCCACATGAGGAGATAAAGTAGTAGGGAGGTCACTCATGCTAAGTAATAAAAGGGAGCCATGAGTGAATGAGATACAAGTAATACAAAGAGAGCAGGGACTTGCCCTTGTGGGTACCAGAGGGCTGAACCTTGATTAAAGGAGTGCAGCTCTGGGGATGTGGGAAGACAGTTGGAATTGTTTCAGTCGATTTCCTGGACCAAAGAAGGCACTGACAGCAGCAGTAACAAGGGTGTGCCTAGGACCCTGGTGGAAGAGAAATAGAAAGGACAGGTGAGATGTACTAAGTAGAGTGTCTGTGGGGGGCAAGGTACTAGAGAGTCACAACCCAGTGGAAACACAACAGACTCAGTAGCCCAAAGCATAGAGTTGTGGGCTTCAAAGTGAGCTTAGCACCACAGAAATATGTTCTAGTCCCATGGAGGGGGGAAAAGGCAAAGAAAGAGAGAGAGAGAGAGAGAGAGAATAAAAGGGGGGGAGTTGCTGAGAGGGAAGTATCACAAGTGGTTGTTGTAGGGAAGCAGGCTAAGCTGTGGAAGAACTGAGAGCAGGGCAGTCACAAATTCTATTTAAAAGTAGGTGAAGGGAGAGCACAGCAACCCCTAGAGGCTTAGCAGTAAAAAATGCTAAGAGGAGTTTGGGATGATAGAGTAGTGTCCCTGTGATCATGTGACTCGATCACCTGACATGGTCCACCTATAAAAGAAGCAACCACTAAGGGAGGGAGGGTGGGTAGTAGGTGGGGCAGCCTCCACAGTAATGGTGGTTGGTTAGCCCAGCAAGAGCTCTTCTAGCACCTGAAAGAAGTACAGCACTCTCTAGTCACTGCAGGGAGGGACGGTCCAGTCTGGGGATTTAGCAGGGATGCAGCCTGTGAATAAAGAGGAGACTTGGTTAGAGATCAGGGTCAAACAAAGGCTGGGGAAAGGTGGGAACTGGACAAGGGGGTGGGGAAGGGGCAATGGCACCAGTACTCTGGTTCCATTTCAGGCACCTAGGAATCCCTGTAGTAGCTCCAAACATGGCAACCCTGTAGAGACAGTTAATTCTGCTTAAAACTCCTGGGTTAGAATTCCCTAATGCAGCAGGTATAACATTCAATATTGGAGACAAGTTATTAAAGTAACAACATGGAACACTATAATTCACTGATCTCTGCTGTGGCTTTAAAAGTAACCCCAACACACTGTACGTCCTTGCATTAAACAAACAGAAATCAGCAGTATGTAAAATCAATCACATGCAGTCTTCTGATTAGAAACCCAGGGGCAGTTAACACAGTCTTTTAGCCTAGCCAGAGCTCTCCTAGTTCCTGAAAGCAGTGGTGAAGTCTGAAAGAAGTACAGTGCTCTCCAGTCACTACAGGGAGGTGAGGTCTGGTCTGGAGATTTAGCAGGGATATAGACTGAAAGAAGTACAGCGCTCTGCAGTTGCTACAGGGAGGAGAGGTCCTGCAGCTGTGCACTTTTTAATTAGTGCAGGTATATACTTTTAATTATTTGATTAGAGTAGGTATATAGCATTAACTAGTTCAGGTATAAGGCTATAATTGATTGATTAGTGCAGGTGTATAGCTTTGATTGATAGATTGGTCACAGGTATACAGGGAAATAAATAATGGCCTTTTCTGTAGGGAAAAGTTCCCAACCATGTATTATAAAAATTGCAAAAAAAATTCATTTACACACTTGTTAGGATCAAAGTGACAAAAGTTTTGAAATGTGTAAGGGTTTCCAACCCAAACACCCCACCTCATTCCACCCAGGCAGCACAGCAGGTGTGGGGTATTCCTTGGGGTTCTCAAGCCTAATGCTCATCCTATTCCATCTGTAAATAAGTTCAGATGTGTAGACTTTATGAAAATGGGGTGAGTGTTATGCTTGAAAACCCCAAGGCACACCTCACACCTGCTGTGCTGCCTGGGTGTGGGGTGGGGTGTTAGGGTTGGAAACCCTACACCACATTTCCCAATGTTCATCATTTTTCCCCTAACAAGTGTATTAATGAAGTCTTTTGCAATTTATTTCCTTACTTTTTAAGATAGTTTAATGGTATATGTAGGTTGCCTAGCACAGGGTCCTCTGGTCCCTGTGCAGCCATACATCGATCCTTTTCCAGTATTCTTATTTTGCTGTGGAAGCAGACCCTGCACTCCCATTCATACATCATTTTTGATTCCCCTTATTTTGCTGTTGGAGCTCAGGGTCATCTGGACTGTGCTCTCCTATCCATACATAAGTTATCTGTATCCTTATTTTCTTGAGGGAGTGCAGGGTCCTCCGGACCCAGTGACACCTTCCATACATAATTTGACATTATCCTTATTTTGATCTGGAGTGCAGGATCCTCTGGTCCCTGCACTTCCATCCATTCATAATTTATTATTATCCTTATTTTGCTGTGGGAAGACAGGGTTCTCCAGACCCTGTGCTCCCATCCATTCATAATTTTTTGTATCCTTATTTTTTAACTAGATTTTTATTAATTTATTTAACTGGTACTTAATAGCCCTGGTATGCAGTGCCCCCCCGCATTGTATTTTACATAGTATTTAGTTACATTTTCATTGGTGCCCAGTGGTATCTGCCATCTTCCAATTGTTGCCCTGGTCCCTGTTACTTTACATTTCATAGCCCTGGTGTGTAGTGGCAACCCCCACCACCAGCACTAGCCTGCATTTTCATGATGTCCAGTTGTTACCCCCTAACACATCACCTGTATCTTAAAATTAATGAAAAGGTCCCTGTATTCTCATTGGTGTCAAGTGGAACCCCCCCATTCCCAGTATGCTGAAAATAAGAAAAGGTCCCCCAATGTCTTATAATTTGCGTTCCTGTAAAAAGAAAAGTCCACCATTGATTGCATTCATGCCCGCAACAGACCTTCCGCTGTGCATGCAACACCTCACCCCCTAGACCCCCCACACACACATTCACTCACTCACCTGTGCTCATCCCACAGTGAAGATGCACTCTCCAATCAAGGACAGGTCTTATTCATGGAACTAGTGAGTACTGTATGAGAATTAAGGTAATTATGGTTGGAACCACAACTACCTTACTTCTCATACATTAGTTGCTGGTTCCAGCAGTCGGACGTGTCTTGGATAGGAAAGTGCATCTTCAGTGTGAGATTGGTACAGGTGAATGAGGGTGTGTGTGGGAGGGTCTAGGGTGGTGGTGGATTCTGTGTGCACAGAGGGGGGTCAATTGGGGGTGCAGACACGATCAATGGTGGACTTTTTCTTTTTACAAAAAAAATACAAGACATCAAGGGACCTTTTATTATTTTAAGCATACTGGGAACATTGTAAGGTTGTTTCACTGGGCATCAATGAGAATACAGGGACATTTTCATTAATTTTAAAATATGGGGGAAGTGTTGTGGGGGTAACAACTGGACATCACTAAAAATATATATAAAGAAAAAAGTGATATTGGAGGCTGGTGGAGGGGAGCACTACAAACCAGGGCTATGAAATGTACACTAATGTTACTGAGGCATCAATTGGGGGGTGATACCACTGGATACCAGGGAAAATAATTAAAATAACTAGGAAAGTGTCAGAAATCCTTTCCCATGATAAGAAATCCTATTTTGCTAGCATTTTCCATTCTGGCAATATAGGATTAATTGTCATGGAAAATAATTCTGGACTTGAATTTTTTTCCAGTCTTTTTCCACAAGATGAATCCTTTTCCACCAATCCTTTGTCATGGTCGCAGAAAAGGATTTGGTCTCATGAGAAAGTATTTTGGATTTAGTTTTTTTTAAATAATTTTTCACAAGACAATTCCTTTTTTTTTTGATAATGAAAAAGGATTCATGATAAGGGATCTTAAAGAATCAGCCCAAATTCCTTTGTCATTCTGGAGAGCTATCCAAAAGAGTGAACTGAACATGCTCAGAACCCCAAACCTTAAAATTAAATAACTTTGCAATGGACTGCTATTTTTTTCATCAAACAAGTGAAAGGCAATTCTGAGAGGCAAGCCCATTGTACCCTACAAATTACTGACCAAAATTCCAAACCATCTGGGCACAGCACAATGACAAACAAATGCACAAAAAAAAGGCAAATGTTATTGTTTTAGCACTATGCACAGCTCAAAAGCCACCAATCTGACCAAAGCAAACTTGGCACATCAAAAGATCTATTACACAAGACTGCACATGCACAATTTGGGAGCAGAGAGATGGAGTAGTGACCAGCACTGAATATTCACTCTCTTTCTTTGATGAGTGAAGTAGAGAGGCAGGGAGACAGCGCTATTGATTTTTTTAGTACAAGGTATGCCACCATTTCCCAACTAGGTTTGTCTCTTTTCCAGTACATCTTATTTTCTGCCCCCAGCCAGATTGGATTTCTCCCTGCATTTCTGTTTTTTGTTCCCCCCTAGAGAAAGAAGGCCTGTTGGTGTGGTGGCAACCGGGGGTTCTCCCTGAGATGGAGCTGACTGTGGAACAAACAGAAAGCCTGTCAGAAAGGCATGCAGTGTGGAGAAGATTGCCCAGTCCAGTTTTAAGCATTTGAGTAATCATCCTATCTGCTCTGAATGTACATAAGGACAAGGGATGTATTGGTCTGACTAAACTGTCCTTATTATTATCATTGTTATTGTTGTTAGCTTGCTTTTTAAGAGCTTTTTAAAGGTTAATTGAATTTCATTTTTTGTTTGTTTACTTATCATACTATTGCCCATGGAGTCACTCCACACAATGCTTGGGTTTTTATTCCACAGTTTGTAGTTAAGCTTTTTGGGGACAGGTATTAGTTTCTAAAAGTTTTAGAGTTTTAGAGTTTAAAGTATTTAGTTTTAAAAGTTTTGCACCAAAGACGAATGGTGCACACGTGACCTGAGCATAAATGTGCATGTGTAGCTTTTTTGTCCTCACATTTGCAAAAGTTGTCAGTGTCTGTTGTATGAGTGAGCCATTTTGTATAGCATAGCATAGCTTACAAGCTTGAGTTTTTTTCTTTTTTGGCTCACTAAATGGTTTGTTAAACCTGTGTTGTACTGTTCAGCCACAGAGTTCTTGTATTGAGTTCCTGCTCTGAATTTGCTCTGAGTGCGACTGCAGGGTTATCTTTCTAATGGAAGGCCTGGTGCTGTCTGATACTTCACAAGAAGTAAGTTAGCTAAACCATTAAATTATTAAAGTTAAATGTTTTCTTTAGGGAAACATTAATAAACCCTTAACCTGGAATTAGAAATTTGGGAGAATCAGGGAAAGGGAGTCATAGTCTGGTTACTATATCTTTAAGTATATAAGCTGTGAAAAACTTGCTTCATAATTTAGCCTTATTTGATGATATTGTTGTTAGAGCATTAGTGGGAGCATCAGTGAGTAAAGTGAGCCAAGCGGTTTATATTAATCTATTATCACCTTTTTACAGTTTGGTATTTACGTTTATTCTTTTTTCTTACATTTCCTAGTGCCTTGCCTGAGATCAGCACTTTTTTTGTACCTTGAGGTATCTTCCAAAGTGCCTTCTAAAGTACATGATTTAAGGGCATCCCCATTGGATATTTGAATAACTGTGACTTTCTAAGGGGGCCTGATGCCCATTTGGCTAATAGGTTGAATAGGTCGAAGATTGATAATATCCAGGACAGTGTTGGTTGCTGCAGAATTTTTGTTTGTCGACCACTGGAGATTGCAGACTCCTGACCCTTTGGTCTGAATATTTGCTCTCAGGTTGTCAAGCTTTCAGATTGGAACAGAAGTGAGAAATAAAGTGGACAAGCAGTTTTCATGCTGCACACTGCATGCTGAATCTGTTATTAAATCCTTAGAGCTAATTTTTGGCCTCAGTGGACACTGTGGAGCTGTGGATTTTTACTTTATTATTATTCTTTGTTTCTCTTGGACCATTGTGAGGACCATTGGGAAGAGTTGTTTTAATTTTGGCCTTAGAGTACTGCCTGTTCTATTTTACAAAATTTGAATATTTTTCTATCATTGCTCCATAATGTTTTTTTCCTTATTCCAGGAAACATCTTATTTAGAGATGCCGGCTACTACCAAGAGCAAAACTATAAGTAGTGATGAGCAAATAATTTATTTTATTTTAGTTTTTTTAGTTTTTGTTGACTGGGTAAGTGAACTAGACAAATCCTACCTATTTTCAGGCACGATCCGGGAGAGGGGGATACAGATGAATGGCAATTGACCTTGAACCAGATTAAGCTGTTAATGCCCGAATATTATAAAGTTAAATTGGGGGGATTTAAAAAAAAACTCTGTTTAAAAACTTTGGCTATGAAATCTTTTGGCAAAAAGCAAATCAAGTCCAGTAATAGTAGTCACACAAGTAAACATAGAACTAAGTTATATAAAACAGCAGGAAGATCAAAAATAAGCTTACTACAAGGAAAGGGCCTGGCACTCAACTAGCATCTACACTGAATGGGAATATTTTAAAGTTTTTTTGGTATTACAAGCCCTCAGGTAAAGTTTCATAAATCTAAATCTCAAAGTGCTATTAGCCCTCAGATTGTCACTACTTTAACCCCTGAGTGTCACATTGGCAAGGGAGAGAAGGAATGTTATCCTAATTCAACTCATATAGAGCTGTTGACCCCAATAAAAGTGGCTGCTTGGGGGGGGAGTTAAGTGTTTAGAGACTACTAAAATAGATTTTGCTGACATTTTTCATAACTTATCCATATTAGATGCAGAAGTTAGAAGCTTAAGAGAAACATTAAGAGTACATATTAGTGATGATGAAGAGTGTAGGGTTGTTAATCAGAATCCAGTAAATATTCCTGTCTCTAAATTGGGAAATGAGAATCATTTGACAGAAAGGTTGGGTGAAGTGACAGTCTCACCTAGAGAAATTGGTGGAGATACTCAAGCAGAGGGGATCCTGGAACAAAGCTATAGGGTAACTTATAATTATACCTCATGGACAATGAGTCCAGATAGTTTGAAAATACCAGACCTGGAGGGTATAACAAAAGATGTGATTAATGTATTAAGAGATCCACTTAATTTGAATATCTTTCTATTCAAACAGCTGATGGATATTAAACATGACCTTTCCTTTATTAAGGAGGTTTGTCTTGAAAATAAACATGAATTAAATTTAATTGAACATGGACTGAGAGAAATGGGTTTACCCTTGAATATTGCTGGAGAAAATTTAACTTCTGATCTGGGTGCTATCAGCTTCCCTTTGGGTGATATTTTAAATGTTAATTCTCCATTTGAACAGAGTTCCATTAGTCCAGAGATCTCTAACTGGCCTGGTAAGATAATAAATAATATATCAGAGCATAATACTAAGAGTGATTGGTCTGACTGTATTATGCTTAGCGATTAAATTATAAGAGACAATAGTATATGTAAAGACTAGGCTGAGAAATGTCCCTCTCTCTGGAAAAAGGGAGAGAATCAAGAGGCTGATAGGGTAACTGCTGAGGGTAGTAAGAGTAATAAGGGTAGCATAGGGTCTAGCAGAGTCAATGCTCATAAGCTCTGCAGGGTTAAAAAGAATACTGTTAGGGAGGCCTCTGGTGAATCAAAAACTCAAGAGGCTCACATGACTATACTAGAAAAATATGACCAGATAAACAATGAACCTGTGTTGCTCTCTGTGGAAGTCAAGCAAAGCCCCGAGAAGTGCCAAACAGGGAAAAAGAGGATGGAGAGAGGTATAAATAAGGGTAATAGAATAAAGAAACCCAAGACATCTAAATAAAATCTCAATAAGAACAAAAGTAAGGCAAATAGTCATGAGAAAGAGAAATCTAATGGTGAGGCAGACAAGGATACTAGGGAAAATAGTAAAAAATATTGTGATCTCAAATTTAGAACCTTCAGTGACTGAGGAGAATTTAATCCAGGAACAGAGCTCACAAAAATCAAAACTTTTGAGTAGTCATGAGAGTGAGGAAGAGGAACAGTTTAGAAAATATCTGCTAAAAACACTCAGCACTGACTTTGTCCTTCCATTATAAAGAGTGTCTTGTATTCCAAAGGAAACACAGGATAAACTAAAAGGTGTGATAACTGATTTATTTACCATATTGGATGGCAGCAAACTGGTGAAAGATTTTATCAGGCCTTTACCTGGATCTGAACTTGTTTTGCTAGTCAGTGATCAGTTCTATCTTTTAAATACTGTTACACACAGAACCAATGATCTGGAGAGGGTGGGAATTTAGATTGGGGAGATGATGACTCTGAATAAACTTTCTCCAGAGTTTTATATCAATAATGGTAACATATCAACCCAGTCTGAATCATATATTTCTATTTTTGGGTTGAAGCAATTATGAAATGAGAATAAATATAAAGGGAGAATTGGCTGATTTTTTAAATGTATGTTTGGGAACCCATGTTAGCAGCCCTCTTATTGATAATGTTTGGAGACAAGAATATGATGGACAGATTATGTTTCTGGTTAAGCAAAAAAACATTCTGAGGGAAATAAGGAAGAAGCAATTGACGTTAGATGAATTGGGTGTTCATGTTTGTATTGAAAATAATAAAGGGGAACATGATAGTTCACACTCAACCACACAATTTAAGGGACATCAATGGGAGGTCCTGATTGAAACAGCTATTAGATATGAGACTCTACCTTTAGTGGATCAATAACAATTTGACCCTGTGAGAGGGAGGCCACAGGGATCCAAACTTCATTCATCATCTGCAAGGGACCCTTCTTTGTCACTTGGAGGCCAAACATCTAATGATAATGAAGATATGTTTAATATTTTGTAATGGAACCCATCTGAACTGGGGGGAAAGCTTGGAGACCCAGAAATTATCTAATATTTAAATCATTTTCACCTCATATGTATTCAAAAGACATGGGCCCTCAGTGATTCTTATCTAGATGGATATACATCCTATAATAAATTAGCAAAGAAAATAAAAAAAAAATGGGAGGGGGTCGGGGGACTTGGAATTTTTATTACGCTAGATATAGATATAACAAATGAGGCACTTAGCAGTAATAGTAGTAACTTGCAGCTGGTTAAATTTATTGATAAGGAGAAGGGACTTTGGTTTATAATTAATGTTTGTTTTAACCCCCTTGGAAGGAAATATGGAGATCAGGATTATCTTAAAACCCTGGATGATCTAATTGTTAACATTCAAAATGAGTACCCTGAATGTAGGTTATTGATTATGGGTGATTTCAATGCCAGATTAGAGAACTTACAAGCTTGTTCTGATGATATGGCTGATGTCTTGACTTTAATTGATCAAACAAAAAATATAAGTAATATAAGAAAGCCTAACAATTTGACAATTAATAAAAGGGGATTAGATCTACATAGACTAATGACTAACAGGAACCTCTGTCTTTTAAATGAAAGGATAGCTTTAGATCTAGAATACTCATTTATGTGGGGGAATGGGTCTTCAACTATCGATTTTATATGGATAAATATCAATCTGATTGATCAATGCCTTTCTCTCCATTTGGAGGTTAGACCAGAAAGCCAACGTTCTGGTCTCAAACTTAGAATAAAGAAGAATGAATCTATAATAAAAAATGAAAAAAGAAGAAGGAAACTTTACCCATCCAATTGAAAAGAAAGGGCATTGAGTGGGAAATGATTGAAGCCCAAAACGTTGAAGCCATATTACAAAATAAAGGGATTTTAACTAGAATATTAGACTCAGTGCACAATTCATCTGATAGCCAAATAATTTCCGATTATAATTCTGTTTGTAATTCAATAGCATACATAATCACAAGAGAGGTTAAGGTAAAACAAAAGGAAGGTCAACCCTGATATAACAAAGAATGTAAGATAGCAAGGAAACATCTAAATAAACAATTTAGGATATTGAAAAAACAACCCAGTAAGGGAAATAATAAAAAAAAAATCAGTTAAGGAAAGTTTATAAAACAGTATTAGATAATAATAAAGGAAAATATGTAAAACAATTATAGGTAGAATTAAAAGGGGCAGTCCAATTAAGGGATGATAAATTGTTTTGGCATATTGTAAATTATGGCATGAAAACTAATAACAGGACTGATGCATATATTGAAGCTAATGTATGAGAAATTCACTTCAAACAATTATTTCATAGGGATGATACTGAATACCTTATAAAAATGACAGAATTAAAGTCTAGTGAACAAATTTATAGACCCAACGATGAGATACGAATAAATGAAATAGAGATTGCAGTGAAGTCATTTAAAAGAAGAAAGACTCCAGGTCCCGATGGAGTTCCCTTAGATATTATGATCAGGACCAAGCAATATTGGATTCCTTTTTTAGGTAAACTCTTTAATTAGGTTTGGCTATCGGGGGTTATCCCAAGTAGTTGAAACTTAAATATTATTGTACAATTTTTAAAAAAGAAGACAGAAAGGATCCTGGTTGTTACAGACCGATTAACCTCCTTGACACTGTAGGGAAGCTATTTTCAAGAATTTTAAATAATAGAATGTCTATTTGGGCAGAGGAAAATAATATAATTGTGGAAGCACAAGCTGGATTTAGAAAGGGGCACTCAACAATTGATCAAAACTTTACCCTGGCGCATCTCATATACAAATATAAAGTGATAAAAAACCAAAAAATCTATTGTACTTTCATTGATCCTAGGTCAGCCTTTGACAAAGTTAACAGAAATTTTCTTTGGGAAAGACTATGTGGTTTAGGTGTAGACCTTCCCCTATTAGAAATGATTAGGTTGATGCACCAGGATAATTTTACTAGTGTCAGGTATAACAACAGAGGAGAGCTAAGTAATTGGTTTGTATCAAATATAGGGGTTAAGCAGGGTTTTTCATTGACCCCTTTGTTGTTTAATCTGTTTATCTGCACCATATTAAACAAAATGTATACTGAAGAATTTCATATGTCGAGGATTGGAACTAGAGCCTTACCTTATTTGGCCTACGCAAATGACGTGGCTTTATTATTGACTAGTCATTTAGGCATGTCAAGGAGCCTGGATAAATTATTTGTCAAATGTTGCAGTACAGATCTACAGATTGGTTATAGTAAGACCAAAGTTTTGGTCTTTGGGTGAAATAGAAATAATTATAAATATTTAATGGACCTTCATAATTTAGAAGTGGTAATGGAATTCTGTTATTTAAAACAGATTTTTAGTCAAAATGGAAATTGGAATGCACATATAAAGGAAGCCAAGCTGAAAGCCAAAATATTTTCACAGCTCTCTTATCTTTTTTTTATAGATATGGAGGAATTCTATAAAAGGTAATCTAATGGTGACAGATGCCAAGATTAAATCCCAATTACTTTATGGAGCTGAAATATGGTGGACTAATACCAAAATTAATATGACCATGGATCCCTGTTTGAATAAATTATATAAGAAAATGTTAGGGCTCCCGAATAGTGCTCCTTCAGCAAATGTGAGGGGAGATTGGTAAAGTATCAATTGAATGTCAAATACAGCAAAGGTTAGTAAATTATTGGTTAACAGTATTTAGGATGCATCCGGATACACTTTCTCATCTATGTTTAGATGAAGGTATTTCATATTTAAGTTCCCACATGATTTTCCCATGTACTGTATGAGGGTTGTTAAAGAAATAATTGAACATTTAGGGCTGCTACAAATTATCATGGACAGTCTTACATTCCCAGTATCTCAGATAAAAGAATGAGTGAACTCCAGAATTAAAGATGTTCATATTCAGAAAGATTTGAAGGTGTGTAGACTATCTAAAGCCTATCCATGGCTTGCCAAAAATAAGAGATCTCACAAACTAGAAAAATATCTGGAGATCTTACAAAATCCAAATCATAGAAATGTTTTTATTAGATCTCATTTTGAATGCTTTACTAGTAATCTTAGAAAGGGGAAATATGAGAAGAAGGGTGGTGAAGATTTAATGTGTAAATGTGGGATAGATCAAGATAACTTGTTTCATCTGTGCCCTTTATACGAAAAAAAAAGTGTTCCCTGTTGGGAAATATAATACAAGAGCTTACATATCAGCCAGATCATATATTGATATACTTACTAAAACTACAGGACAAGGGGGTGCTGATCCCTATGGCCTTCCTCTTTAATTATATAGAGTCAAGAGGCCATCATCTGAGGTCCTGATTCTAGTGGGTTGGTTTGATGAATATGTACCCGCCTATTTAATCTATAGTGTAACTGGAATATAATGTATGTTAGAACGCTGTTAACCTTAGGAAATCATCATTTCCTAAGGTTGTTAACCTATCGATGTGACGTAGATATGTTGTTAACCTATCGATCCTACGTCACATCGATGGAGATACTAACTAGCAGTAGTCTCGCATGTCTTGCTTTTAAAACCACGAAGCCGACTGAAGAAACGGCGGGAAGGACTGAAGGACGTGGTGACTTTTAAAAAGCGTAAGCCCTTTTTTTTTTTTTGATAGTGGGACCATACACTATAAAAAATAATGTATGGTCCCTCTATCGGCAACCGGTCAATTTTAACCGTCTCGAGGTTGCCATGGCGATGTAAACCTCTCGAGCTTCGCTCTCGAGGTTTACATGGTCACCCTGGCAACCTCTCGACTCTTAACTGACCGGTTAACGATAGAGGACCATACATTATCCTCTATGTTAAACCTTGTAATGGAATGCTAAACTTTGTAATAATGCATTAATGAGATAATCAAGTCAGGGGAAGATATGGTCACACAATACGGCCACATTATACTTGATGTAAAATAGCTTTTAATGTTTGTATTTATGACGATGTATATTGGTTGTGGACAATTTTGACATGTTGTTTATTGTAAATCAGTTTTTAAAATATGCAGTGTGTTTTGTTATTGCATTGTGGAAATATTTGTTCTCCTTTTTTAAATTGTAATGGCATTTGTATGTCGATCAATAAATTTCAAACTAAACATGCAAAATTTCATGCAAATCCATTAAATGGTTGCAAAGTTACTAAAGTGCAAAATTTGAGGTTTAATATTAAAGCGCTTACTCAACCCTAACTATAGGGGCACTACCGTGCCCCTATAATATATTTTAGTGGTGCAGTAGCACAACCAAAGTTATGGTTGAGCAGAGGTTTCTATGTTAAACCTCAAACTTTGTACTTTAATATATTTGCAGTTGTTCCACAGCTTTGCATAAAAGTTTGCATGTGCGGTCTTGTGGGGAATATCTCTTGACATGCCACATTTTGTTCTGGTCAGATGTGCAGATTCTGAGATGCAGATAGTGAAAAAGTTTAAAAAAGAAGTTTTTTGCTTTTTTTTGTCATCGCCTAGTGCCCAGATAGTTTGGAATTTTGGTTAGAAATTTTCAGAGTGGAAAGGGGTTGGCTCACAGATGTGCCTGTCACTGGTTTGGTCAAATAATGGTAATCCATTTCAAAGTTATGAAGGTTTGAAATTTATGTTCTGAGCATGCCCAGTACAGACATTTGGATAGCTGCTTGGAATGAAAAAATAATTTGGTCCATTTGAAAAAAGATCCTTTTTTATGGAGGTAATCCTTTTTCATGAGAACAAAATATTTTTTCATATGGCTTCCATCTTTTCCCTTTTTTTCAATTTCAAAACCCCCAAAAATGACAGCAAGCACACACATCAACACATATATCTTGCTCATCGAGACCCATTAAGTGGATTCTGCACTTAGTTTCTGGAAAAATTACCCAGTAAAGCATTTTTTTTAATCATTTTTTGTGAGCTTATTTACTTTTCTGCTTACTTTTTTTCATTCATACAAAAGAATAATGCCCTTATATGAAAAAAGAATTTGGGCTTAGTTTTTTTCCCATCCTTTTTTTGTGTGAAGGCATCCTTTTTTGTATGGCTTTTTTCATTCATGCAAAAAAATAATGACCTCATACAAAAAAAGATTTTGGACATAGTTTTTTTCCCCACATTCTAACTTCAACAAGCAATACCTCCCTCAATATTTGGACTTAAAGAACAATCTATATATCAATACAAAGGACTTTAAGAGTACTACAAGACTGATACATAATACCCCTAAAACAAGATAGGGCCTACATTAAAAAAATGTAACACCGAAACAAATGAAAATTATCATAAGATAACATTAGAACTTTAATAATCCAAAACTCCATCAATATTTGGACTGAAAAAAACAATCTATATAGCAAAACAAAGGTTGTAATTGCAATAAGTACTGCAAGAATAACACACATTTCCACTGTAAACATTTACAAGCAGTATACAAAAATAAAAAAATAAAAATTCCCGTAGGATAACATTGGAACTTTAACAAGCCATAAGTAGTAGCACCGAATTAGTCAAAGGATTTTTAAGGATTTTTAAAAACCCCTATTGAGAATTGTGAAACCTTTAGTTAGGGATTTTGTTTTGTTTGTTAGTGTGTTCACTGCTACCCAGAGAGGGTTGTCTTGTCTGACAGTGTAGTTGAAAATTTACCAGATGGCACTTAAGTACTGTAATATGAACTGGCCTCTTTCTGTAGGTATAACACAAATAATATTAGAGGATTTTTTCCCCTAAATTTTGTGAAGGATAAATAGGGAATCTCACAAAATTGCTTGATAAATCAGCATTACTAATGTATCTCCCTCAATATTTTGATGTAAAGGACAATGGACTGGATTCACAAAGCTTTCTGAATGTGCAAAACCTTTCGTAAGTCACCAAAACTGCCATAGCTATGGAAACAAAGGGGAACTTGCACTGAGTGCTATTCATAAAACCCTCTGCAGCTGCAGAAAAACAACACCAAGGACTGTGGAAAAAAGTGCAGCTGTGGAAGTCCCTGAGGAAAAAAAGGTGTGAGATAAGTAAGGCACAGCTCCTGAAAGGCTATTCACAACCAGTTTTTTTTCCGCAGGTGCGTAAAAAATGTTATACACAGTGGAATGAGGTGTATCTCTCCCTCAGCAAATTGCAGTAGTGACACAGCAATTGGAATCAATTAAGGTGGAGGTGAGGCACAGGTAATATCATCCCAGATAGCATAACTGTGGCTGCTATAACAGCAACAAAAGCACACATTGCCATGATATGCAACAGGCAACAACCACCAGACACAATGCAGCCCATGATGGAGCCCCACAGGGCAGTAGAGCCTGGCCACCCTGCAGTGAGTGTTACCCCTGCAGGCAACAGGAACACCACAGGGAGGGGGGACCAGCCCCTAACAATTGGCCACTGTGGAGCCATGGTATTGCTGGTACCTGTGGTGCTGCAGCAGTCCCAGTTGAGGGACTGGTTGCTGGTCTCTTTGTGGGTGCTTTCAGCTTCATTCTATAGCAGCCCTGTTAAAGTCTGCTGCTCCAGCTAAATAAGTTCACCTCCTGCTATGCATCCTAAGCTATTCCTGGAGCTGCAGATCTACAGTTGCGGATTTTCAGCATGTGCACAATTTCAGCAGCTGCTGAAATTATGCAGCTGCAGGGATTTTATGAAATTCAGCACCTGCCTAAAATTTCTTTATGAATATCACACAACTGCGTTTCCGCAGTGCTACAGGCTTTTTTCCTGCAGCTGCAGGATTTTGGGCTTTCTTTGTGAATCCTGCCCAATCTATATATCAAAACAAAGGTCTTAATGTGTACTACAAGAATAAGACATATCCCCCCAAAAAACATATAGGGGCAATATATAAAACAACCAATAAAAATACAAATTCCCTTAAAATAACTTTGGAACTTCAACGGGCTGTAACTCACTCAATATTTGGATTGAAAGATAATCTATTATTTCAAAACAAAGATCTTAATGAGTACTACACGAATAGCATATGCCCCCACCCCCAACATTTAGGGGCATTATAAAAAAGAATAAAAAAAATGCATTTCCCATAGGACAACATTGGAACTATAATGATCCATACAACAAAGGAAAGACATTGCTGTTTCAGCAGAAATGGAAGCACAGGCTCTGTGCTTCCACAGTAACATACATGTATGCATCTATGGAGGAATGAAAGTATTGCACACAGAGGGCCCTGCGCTCCCGCAAGCAAATGCACTCTCATGGGCAAATAAGGATACAATTATACTATATCAAAAAGTAAGTGAATTTATTGCAAAAAAGTTTGCTAATGTACTAGTTAGGGTTAAACCAACAAAAGTAGGGAAATGAAGTCAACCTAACACCCAATACCCTTCCTGCAGGCAGCAACAGGAAAAAACATTATGATTTGACCTCTCCTGTATCTTTGTAAATCAAGCATGGTGTGTGCCTTGTGGTCGTCAACCCTAATCCTCATCCTTTTCTTATATACTGTACACATACATATATCGATAAATATTCTTTGCAAAAATGTTGAGTTAATGCACCAGCTAGAGTTCAAGTTAATGCCACAGAAGGCTATATTGAAAATTTGTGGTCAAAATATTTAAAATTACCAAAGTTATGAGCAAGCATAGGAACATTACAATGTATGCCCATAACTTTGTCAGTTTTATATATTTTGATGCATAGTTTTTAAGATAGTCTTCTTATAACTCCGCCTCATGAACAGCAGTGCAGAAAATGTTCAAATCCCACCTAAAACATGATTTTAACAAGCAACTATAAAACTGTCTTTTAGGCCTGATTTGTATAATTCCACAACCATTGACCATGAGGTGTAGTCCCAGAAAGGCCATGTCAAAAATGTGGAGTGCAAATATGCAAAACGGACAGTTTGTTATGCACCAAAGTTAAAAACCCCACTGAAATACATTGAGCTGTACTTACCTTAGTTTCTCATATCACAGTCACTGGTGCCAGCAGCAAGACATGTCTTCAATCAGACAAGATATCTGTGCCATGGGACATGTTTAGGTGAGTGAGGGTGTGTGGGTGGTGTGGTGGGGGTATGGGGTGGTGAGTGCTGACTGGGAAGTTGGGGTGGTGATGTCAGATCAGCAAAGGACCATTTTCTTATTTTTACATGTTCAGAAAGAAAAAGGCACATACATAATTTTCTTTATTACAGAAATCTAGTTTTAGTAGTTGCCGTATTGGTCCTTGCAAGAATAGATCCAGAAGCAAATGATTTGATACCTTTTAATGGACCAACATAGATGTAACAACAAGAACAAAGTGCTCTAGCTTTCGGACCAACCAGTCCTTCTTCAGAAGCTCATGGCAGTTGTTTAGAAAATACAATACTTATAACAGCTAGATAATGCAGAGAAAAACAGAAAAAAATCCCCATTGGTTTAAAATACTCATTTAAAAAACCAGAAGATGATGTCAGAGAAGTTTAACAGTACAATACTGCCCTCAGTCCGAATGAACCTTGGGTTCAGATGTGCAGTGCAACACACATGCAAAGAATCCTACTGCACATAAATTTAATTGACATAAGATAACACTGCTGAAGCAAATAACTCCCAAATCAAGCCATGAGTGTCACAGTCAGTATAAGGATGTGATTACTGAAAGCCAAACCCACCCAGCTTAAAAGACAAACTAAAGGTAGTTATAGGGCTCATGAAATTACAATGTATGCATTAAAGACAAAATTACCAGTAAAGTTGTCTAAAAACATCAGTGCACACTGTGTGATGTGTAAAACATACTGGACATGCCACCCAGCTGTATTCTCAAGCTAAATAAAAGGCCCAAGAAATTACAAAAACCTCAGGACTATATAAATGATAATTTAAATATAAATTGATAATATTAGTGTTAAAAACTCTAGTCGAGGAACCTCAAGGAATTCAGACCATGCAGCCTGATATGTATTGATGTCAATATATACTGAGAATGTAGCAACTTCATGTACCACAAGTGTCAGGAATCTGAAAAGAGATAAAAATGTAATTTATCTCCTCCTGTTCATACAAACAATACAACTAACCCACCCCACATCACAATAATGTGGGTGGGGAGACTCTATAACTAAATGAGATGTTGCCTCTCTCTCTCTCCCTCCCCTCCTTTTCTCTCTCTCTCACACACACACACACACACACACACACACACAATCTCTCTCTAGTGAACCTATATAAACTTCAGTCACTGTAATAGTTCCCCAAAGGAATACAACTTGTCATGAAATCCTGAGTAAATTACTACAATATTAGCCTAATGTAAAAAGATATGTACAGGACCCCAAGCAAATGAGATCACACATCCCAATATGTACAGAGTTACAAAATTATATATAACAGTATAAGATAACACTCCTGTATGTACACTAGCAGGCTGGGTAATCTGAATATGGTGCAATGGAATCAATCCTCCCCACCCCACCCCCCACAGGCAAAGATAAAAAGTAAGGATAAATTCTTTATGTGTGTGAAATAAAAATAGTAACACATTATATATAACTCCATATAGCTAAATAGAGACTTACCTCAAAGTGACAGCAAGTCCCACATCTGTTATATCACATACTTCACAACACATACCCACACACATACATACACACATGTATCCACATCTCACACATGCTGAAGTCCTATAATATGTCAGTTTGAAGAAGAAAAGGTCTGTGGATGTTAGTTTCTGTAGTGTCCCATAAAGCCAATATCACAGTTCATCCCATCTGCTACCATATTGAGATGTAAAATAAGTTTAATCCCAAAAGCTCGTCTCTGTTGTGTGTTTTTGAGATTTCCTTTTAAGACCATTACTGACATATCTGAGACTGAGTGGTCAAGCTGGGAGAGTGATGCCCCACTGGTTTTCAGTCTTCCTTGCTGTAATAGTATGTCTGTGTGAGTTCATCCTAGTGCGGAGCTGTTGGCGTGTCTCTCCACATAACCTGTTTGTGGACATCTCTTGCACTGAATGAAATAAACAACATGTCGTGACATGCATGTATAACTCCCATGCACCTGGAATTGTCTGTTTTGTGATGTAACCACACAGTCTGAGGTAGAAATGAGCCCACAAGTCTTGCAGGGCGTCGATTGCAGGAGTCGTGTGCCATTGTGTGACATGGTATTCTGTTCGGTGAAAGTTTGCTCTAATAATTAGGCTGGATAAATTTGGCGGTTGTTTAAAAGATAGTAGTGGGAGTTCCTTAAAAATACAATTAAGGGTGTCATCCTCACTAAATATTGGGTGGAGATCTTTAATAATCTTACGCAGACGTTCACGGTCTGGATGATATGTGACTACCAAGGGTATCCTTTCTGTAGCTGTCTTTTCTTTATATTGAAGTAGTTGTTGTCTTGGTACTTGCGTTGCCCGTTCTGTTATCCTGTCAATTTCCCTGGAAGAGTGTCCCTGCTCCATAAAGGTGTTTTTCAACATAGCCAAATGTGTAATTTATCCAGCCTAATTATTAGGAGCAAACTTTCACCAGAACAGAATACCATGTCACACAATGGCACACGACCCTGCAATCGACGCCCCTGCAAGACTTGTGGGCTCATTTCTACCTCAGACTGTGTGGTTACATCACAAAACAGACAATTCCAGGTGCATGGGAGTTATACATGCATGTCACGACATGTTGTTTATTTCATTCAGTGCAAGAGATGTCCACAAACAGGTTATGTAGGAGAGACACGCCAACAGCTCCGCACTAGGATGAACTCACACAGACATACTATTATAGTAAGGAAGACTGAAAAACCAGTGGGGCATCACTTCTCCCAGCCTGACCACTCAGTCTCAGATATGTCAGTATTGGTCTTAAAAGGAAATCTCAAAAACACACAACAGAGACGAGCTTTTGAGATTAAACTTATTTTACATCTCAATATGGTAGCAGATGGGATGAACTTGGATATTGGCTTTATGGGACACTACAAAACTAACATCCACAGACCTTTTCTTCTTCAAACTGATATATTATAGGACTTCAGCATGTGTGAGATGTGGATGCGTGTGTGTATGTATGTTGTGGGTATGTGTTGTGAGGTATGTGATATAACAGATGTGGGACTTGCTGTCACTTTGAGGTAAGTCTCTATTTAGCTATATGGAGTTATAATGTGTTACTATTTTATTTCACACACATAAAGAATTTATCCTTACTTTTATCTTTGCCTGTGGGGTGGGGGTGGGGGTGGGGTGTGGGGAGGATTGATTCCATTGCACCATATTCAGATTACCCAGCCTGCTAGTGTACATACAGGAGTGTTATCTTATACTGTTATATATAATTTTGTAACTCTGTACATATTGGGATGTGTGATCTCATTTGCTTGGGGGTCCTGCACATATCTTTTTACATTAGGCTAATATTGTAGTAATTTACTCAGGATTTCATGACAAGTTGTATTCCTTTGGGGAACTATTACAGTGACTGAAGTTTATATAGGTTCACTAGGAGAGAGATTGAGTGTGTGTGTGTGTGTGTGTGTGTGTGTGTGTGTGTGTGAGAGAGAGAGAAAAAAAGGAGGGGGAGAGAGAGAGAGAGAGAGAGAGAGAGAGAGAGAGGCAACATCTCGTTTAAGCTATGTATCTCCCCCACCCACATTATTGTGATGTGGGGTGGGTTAGGTTGTATTGTTTGTATGAACAGGAGGAGATAAATTACATTTTTATCTCTTTTTCAGATTCCCTTGACACTTGTGGTACATGAAGTTGCTACATTCTCAGTATATATTGACATCAGTACATATCAGGCTGCATGGTCTGAATTCCTTGAGGTTCCTCGACTAGAGTTTTTTAACACTAATATTATCAATTTATATTTAAATTATCATTTATATAGTCCTGAGGTTTTGTAATTTCTTGGGCCTTTATTTAGCTTGAGAATACAGCTGGGTGGCATGTCCAGCTATGTTTACATCACACAGTGTGCACTGATGTTTTAGACAACTTTACTGGTAATTCTTGTCTTTAATGCATACATTGTAATTTCATGAGCCCTATAACTATCTTAGTTTGTCTTTAAGCTGGGTGGGGTTGCCTTTCAGTAATCACATCCTTATACTGACTGTGACACTCAGGCTTGATTTGGGAGTTATTTGCTTCAGCAGTGTTATCTTATGTCAATTAAATTTATGTGCAGTAGGATTCTTTGCATGTGTGTTGCACCAAGCACATCTGAACCCAAGGTTCATTCGGACTGAGGCAGTATTGTACTGTTAAACTTCTCTGACATCATCTTCTGGTTTTTTTTAAATGAGTATTTTAAACCAATGGGGATTTTTTTCTGTTTTTCTCTGCATTATCTAGCTGTTATAAGTATTGTATTTTCTAAACAACTGCCATGAGCTTCTGAAGAAGGACTGGTTGGTCCGAAAGCTAGAGCACTTTGTTCTTGTTGTTACATCTATGTTGGTCCATTAAAAGATATCAAATCATTTGCTTCTGGATCTTTATTACAGAAGAGATTCTGACACTGGGGATTGGGCACTCTAGTATCAGGCTACACTTTGGGGAAGGACAGCAGGCAATAGGAGTTGGGGGTATAGAGAAGTGGTACCGGGGATGGGCACTAAAGTCCACTTATGTAATATAGAAATAAACATTCCAAACTGTGGGTAGGTGACCTGGAGGGGAGAGGGAGAAAGAAGCAATACCAGGGGTGGACACACTGGTCTACTTAATAAACAGATAAGCAACAGAAAGAGAGAGAGCAACATACAGAATAAGGGATATGCAGCACAGTGCTGTCACTATAGTCTACAGCATAACTTCCAGCTACAGTTACAGAACTCAATAAAGTCCAGCTGCTCTCCTACAGAGAATGTGAGTAAATGGAACCGCTTGCTAAGTTGGGCACCCTGGATTTTGGGGTGCCAAGAAAAAGTATTTTTGGCAAGTTTAAAAAACAAAACAACAGAATCTAGCTAGATGGGTCCTGTTTAGCTAGATTAAAATGTCTGCTTTTTTTAAGAGATCATCTTAGTGAATTTTAAGGAAAAATCGTTTTTTTTTTTTTGGTGAGGTTTTTTTGTCATCGTCTACAGCCCAGATGGCTTGAAATTTTGGCCTGTAATTTTCAGGGTAGAAAGGGCTTGACCAGAAATGGCACCATTCATTGGTTTGTTTTAAAATAAACATTAATCCATTCCCAAGTAATATGGATTAGAAATTTCAGTTCTGAGCAAGCTCAGTGGAGTATCACAATCTATCCAAAAGACCCTAATTGAGCAAGCTCAGAACCAAAATTTCAAATCCTTGTGCCTTGAGAATGGAGTGATATTGTTTTCACCAAAGAAATGAAAGGCACAATTCTGGGGCAGGCCCTTTCTGTGCAAAACATTTCAGACTAAAATTCCAAACCCACTGGGCTCTAGGTGATGACCACTAAAAGCAAACAAAAAGCAAATCTTTACTAAAAATATGCTATACAGATCTTGATATCCACACAGCCAAGCAGAATTAAACTTGGCATATCAAGATTTTGCCCCCCCAAACTGCATATGAAAAATGTCGTACAAATCCATTGCATGGTGGCAAAGATATTAAAGTGCAAAGTTAGAGGTTTAACATTAATCAGCCCACTCAACCCTAACTATAGTGGCACTGCCACTCCACTGCAAGATATATATATATATATATATATATATATATATACTTTGCAAAAAAAAAAAACCATCAATGCAGACATTAGGGTTGTAAAAGCTCAAAGCATACAAAGATAGGAAATTAAAAAACATTAGGGATTTGGGTCTCTGGAGTATTGGCGAATCAGTGGTGAGGTCTTACTCAAGGTTGTCAATCCTAATGCCCACCCCTCAGCCCAGGGCAGGCCCTCCTGTCCAAAGCACAAGCTACAGCTCCAACCTATGGTCTCATAGTGATACAGCATTGGCAACATAATCAGTTAGGGCTTTCTTCATGCAGGGCCCTATGAGCCTGTGTGAAGATGTCACTTTTGACATCATCCGATCCAAGGTAGGGGTGGGCATTAGTACAGGTTAGTGAAAAGAAACTAGAAGAGGAAGCAAATCAATAGGTGCAACTTATCAAATTAAAAAATCACAGGACTCCATAACAAAATGCAAAGTGCCAAAAGTGCTAACATTTCTTATAGCGGCTAAAAAATCTACCCTCTCTCACCCTACCAGCCACCAATAACCCCAGCGCTTCACCCCTCAACTTCCTCAGGGGGCATGGATGAGCTAATATGCTCATGCTTTAAATACTCTTATTGCTACAAGTGTTCAGTGCATAAAAGTAACATAACTCATGCAAAACAGCAAGTATCAATTAACTACTCTTAATTGACAGATAATTCAGTTGGAGCACGTTGAAAATGTCTTTTATGCCTGATGCAAATACTAATCCCAAATCCAAATAAATAAATGCTTAAAGGTATTAAATCCTATGATTTCCATTTAATACATGTTTTAAAAAGCTAAATCTTCTGATTATCAATCTCATCCTTTTAAAAAAATAGATACTACAATGTTTAAGGATGCAGTAAGTTATAAAAATTAATTATACACTCCTGTGTAATTCTAATAGCATCAATAATATTCTTAGCATTCTAGTGTCATATTGATTTACTATGCTTCAAAAAAACTTTATGTTTTTAAATAACAGATATGATTTTCTAACAATACTTTCTATAATATAATAATCATTATATTTATCATATACATTCGTATATTTGATGCTGTAGGAATTTCTTCTTTTTAACTGGAAGTCTTCAAAGGAAGTAGTCTCTTTAGGCTCCAAATGCATTGTTATTGGGCTCCAAATACATTCTTATTCAAGTACCTTCAAAAACATCTTTTTGAGACACTTCTTCATCCAGGGGGAATATTTCTAATAATTGGAAAAAACACAATACATCAGTAATGATACCTAACCAGTTTTATTATTTTACATGCCAAAATATATAGCTTTATTTCCTTACAAATATACAGTATTTCATAACTAACCATTCATAACAAAATTTAAAAAATTCACACATTTCATTTGAAATGCACATTAGAATCATGTACATTATTAAACATATAATTCCAAACCCAAACTGATTCTCTTCAGAATACACTATTTATCAGCAGCAATTGAAAAATTATAATGTTTACAAATACCTCTTAAAGTCAATAACATCATTAAGTCCCTGTGGTTTCAGTGATCTGAGGCTCCAAATCCAAAAGGATTCTCTTTGAGAAAACAGAGTCTGTATGCTACAATTACTTCTCTTTACTGGCTTAACCACTTTCAATACAATAAATGCAAGACCTGCAGGATTACTGTGATGTTTTTCAGTGAAATGTACATCTATTGGATTAGTGTCTGATATGATGGCTATTTTCATGATGTAGTCCTGTAGTCTCAATTTTACCTTCCTTGTCACCATATCGACATACATTAAATCACAGGGGCACGTCAGGCAATATACAATGTATTCTGCATCACAAGTACTGAAAGCTCTGATTGAATACTTTCTCAAGCTGACAGGATGAACAATAAAAGAACCTTCCATTGCAAATTTGCATATATTGAATTTCTTGCACCTCCAAAAACCTTTTGGTGGTGGTGGTAACCAAGACTGTGTTTTATCTGTCTTTGGACTAAAAAATTCACT
Source organism: Neoceratodus forsteri (assembly GCA_016271365.2). Classification (NCBI taxonomy): domain Eukaryota; kingdom Metazoa; phylum Chordata; order Ceratodontiformes; family Ceratodontidae; genus Neoceratodus; species Neoceratodus forsteri. The sequence continues at coordinate 963,301,114 of CM057452.1, forward strand.
TCTAACAATTAAATCACCAATATTTTTAGTACGTGTGAAGCTATTCTTGGGGCATCACCTATTTGTTCTACTAGTCATCTATCATTTTGCAAACTATGCCAGTTGTCATTGATAATACTGGCTACTGCTCCTGCTACACAATTGAACTCAGTGCTCAGGTTTACAGGACATAAGGCAATCTTCAGCTTATCCAATAGGTAGAGAAATGGGCAGACTAGGTGGGCCAAGCAGTCCTTATCTGTTGTCAAAGTCTATGTTTCTATATTCCTCCAGTTCTATCTTTTTGTTCCAGTGGTCCTCTCTATTAATATTCAGCACTATACTCTTTGCGTCAATTAAATCACTAATTTTATAACCCCTTTCAAGAAACCATTCAATCATTGTGCCTGTTTGCAGTAAGAAATCATTTTTTGTAGTACAAATTCTCTGAAGCCTGATAAACTGGCAATAGGAGATAGATTTCTTCATCTTAACCGGGTGTGCACTTTCTGCACTGAAATATGAATTGCATTCAGTATCCTTTCTATAGATCTTTCTAGTTACTAACTGGCTAGGAATACCCTGGGTTGTCAACCCTAATGCCCACTCCTACCCTGGATCAGGAGAGGTAAAATCTGATGTATTCATGCAGGCCCATAGGGCCCTGCATGAAGCAAGCTTTGATAGATTATGTTGCCCATGCTGTGTCACTATGAGACACTAGGTTGGAGCTGTATCTGGTGCTTTGGACAGGAGGCTATGGGCTGTGAGGGTGGGCATTAGGGTTGACAATGCCAAGTAAGACCCCGCCACTGATTTGTTAATGCTCCAGAGACCCACCCACACTCCTAATGTGTTTTCAATTTCCCATCTTCATACACTTCACATTTTTAGAACACTAATGACTGTTTTAACATAGTTTTTTTTGTGACTAATTCCCCTTCTTTTTGTGATAGTTGAACCGTATCCTCATTGTGATAGTTGAACTACATCCTCATTTGTGCAAAATGAGCAAAACACAGTATTGGAGAAAGTCCTGATGCAGTGCATTAGCCCAGCATATCCCAACACACATGCTGATACCTTGTGAGTGAGGTTCCTTGACCCACCACAGGGTCTGGCATCTGCACCAAAACACTGCTATGTTCCTTCCCAGGCCATGACTGGTTTTGCATGCTGCAGCACCTTCCCTATCAGCCTTGTCCCAGTAAACTGACTTACTGAGTTCACACCAGAACTCAGCTCACAGGCACAGTAAGGCAACATGTTCCCCACAGCTGCAATGGACATCCCTGCAAACAATGTTACTTAATAAATTCTTAGTTTTATTAATATTTTGACCCCAAACTTTCAACATATAAACCCCATAGGTGAATATGTTAAATCCGTGATGAACCACCATTCCGCACCACAGATGCTAAAACACATTTCAGACAGGATGTGAAAAATAAAAGCTGTACTGTTCATGAGGTGGTGTGAACAAATGGTTATGTTGAAAATCTGGAGTCAAAATATTGTAAATTACCAAATTACAGGCCTGCATAGAAAATGTTCAGCACGCGCTTGTAACTCAGCCATTTTTAGGAATGTTTTCACCGAAGTTTCAGCATGGCATTTTTGTGACCCCACCTCATGAACACTGGCATTGTCATTTTATTAATTGGTCCCTGAAGGTGATTCCACACAGAGATTGCACCATTCCACACCACAGTTACAAAAACAACACTCTGGGGAGCAACCAACACATGGAGATTGCTTATCAGGACTCCCTTACCTGGTTCTTCCCTTACATGTTCAAGAAATGCACTTAAACTTTCTTTTTTTTTAAGATAAGAATTGTTTTTTGTATCACGTGATACAAAGGAAGATTCTTTTTTCATATCACGAGTCACGAAAAAATATAATTTTTCATGATGGAAAACCCTGCAGTTCAATGTATGTCAATGGGGTTTTTAACTTAGGAGCATAAGGGATGCAGCTTGAAACTTGTTGTGACATGATGTTTACACTGGTGAAACTAATTATGTAGTACAGTTTTATTTTACCTAATTTCTTTCTATCTCCTCAGCTATGAGGTGCTCCTATAGTTCCCCCCTATCCAGCTTGGTTCTTGGCCCTTGGACTGACTGCAATCCTGAGCTCTATCCCCTCACACAACCCTCCCCAGGCCACTTCATAATGGGCACTTACCCCACACACTGTGGAAGATGTTGAGGCTGGGCTTGGGTGGAGCTAACTTTGGGTGTGTCCACTGCACCACCATTGGGGCTGGCCTTCACACACGCTGGAGGATTCGATTTTCCCTGTGATTACCCCCCCATGGCATGGGCATGCAGTAATGTCAAGGATGCTGCTTTGCACACTACCGTACACTGTACATCTGGCATCAGCCCACACCGACCCACGCTGTGACCCTGAGCATGCACAAGCCTCCAGCCACTGCCAGAAGTCAGTACCTCAACGGTTGTCCCATCCCACCCTCCCCAGAGGAGGAGAGCAGTCCATAGGATGCTGAATCCTCCTCCCTCCAGCTGACCCTCTGACACCCAGGGTTGTTCCTGACCCTGGGTCATTGGCATGGTAAGAGGTAAGGGGCTAGCACCTCAGCGCTCTACACCACCAGGCTAGCACAGTTACAGTAAGTAGTACAGTTAAAAAAGGTATGTTTTTTTCCCAGAGATGACAGTATGACAGTGACAAAAGTATAGAATGCCTGCATTTTTGTTGCAGGTTGTTGGTTATGTAGGTTTCTGTAATTTTAACATGCATGTCCTTCACGAGCAATAAGCACAAGTGTTGAAAAAATGCTCTATCAGAAGCATTCTTTTTAAAGCATCAATAGTTTGGGGGGACCTAAAATATACACATAATTAAAATTAAGTACTTATGGGCATCAGCATTGATTGCTAAATTTGTGAAGAATTTTCCTCACTACACATAACCACTGCTTGTGTAAATATAATAACAAACTTAATAAAATGTGTGCCACAAACATGCTACAGCAATTGTATTGGGCAGCAGGATGAAGTATGGATGGAGCTTCAACTGATTCCAAGCAGCAAAACCCCAGTCAGCTTGACTGAATACATTTTGGTGATGAAATGAGTCTATATGACAGACTGCATTAAGTCCAGTGCTTGGTTCTCTTTTTTATACAAAATAAATGCAGAAGTCAACATCAGGCTGCAAGCACCATGAGCAGCACTACTACAGGTACCCGGGCCCCTGCTCATTATCAGCAATGTTTAGTCTATTAGTGAAAACATTATCTCAATTAATCTTCAGTTCAAAACAGCATTTATGATAAAATGGATCCTATGAAAGAAAATGGGCTAGTGGATATATCTCAACATGGCTTTTTCCAGGGAAGATCCTATCTAATGAATCTATGGAACTTTTTTTGAACCAGTGAATGAAACACTAGACAAATGAATGCCAGTTGATATAATCTTTTTGGATTATGCTAAAGCATTTAATATGGTTTCACACAAGGTATTGATTGATCAGCTAGTTAGACTGAAATTTCACCCACAGTTAATAAGATGGATAGGTTCCTGGCTTGATCATAGAAAACAAAGAGTTAACATCAGAGGTTGTGTCTTATCCTGGGGTACAGTTAAGAGCGGAGTCCACCAAGGTTCTGTCTTGGGCCCTACCCTCTTTAATATTTCCATTTCATCAATACAGACTTCAGGTAATGTTTGGGTAGGTAAATATGCAGACGATTGTAAAATATGGGCTATTGTCCACAACCGCTTAACAGCTATAACTCAACAAAATAATTTGGATAAAGTAACTGATTGGGCTGATAAAAATAAAATGTCCTTCAATACAGCTAAATGTAAAGTAATGCATTTGGGTATAAACAACCTAAAAATACCATACACACAATAATAAGATTTTAGAGACTACTAATAATGAAAAGGACCTCAGCGTTATTATAACTGATAATCTATTACACAATATGCATACCATAAAAATGGTAAAACAATTTCACAGTATACTGGGATGTATTCTCAAACAAGTAAAAAGTAGGGAACCTGAAGTACTTATTCCTCTATACTCCAGGCTTGTGAGGCCACACCTGGAATACTATACCCTCTTCTGTGCACCTACCTCTATAAAAGGAAAAGTGATGGTAGGTAAGTTCGAAGAAATGTTACTAGGAAAGCGAATAATATGAAACAACATGACTATGAAGATAGACTAAGATAATTGGTACTATACACAATGGAGTACAGAGACATTAAGGGAGATCTATGCCTAGCCTTTAAGGCATCAAGACACAAAGCTATGTTTGAAAATATAGGACTCATAAGATATTTTGGGTCAAATAATACCAGGTCACATAATTTGAAACAAAATAGTACAGTGAACAAAACTACAAAGAGATGTAGATGGTTTACTCAAAGATTGACTTCAATATGGAATTCACTACCTAGTCTTAAAATAAAACTAGATAAGTATATGGGTGAGAAGAAATTCTCTTACCACCATTAGAGATAAAATGGTGGCAAGTTCATTACAGGTCTTTGAACTACTGAACTTGTACATCCTATGAACCTATGACCTGACTAAGAATGGTTCTGTTTTTCTGGCTTTTGAATCAAAAGCCAGAAAAGCAAGCTTGTTAGGTTGTAGGATCCATTTTTTTCATAAATGCTATTTCCGAGGAACATCAGGCTTTTTTATTACTAATATTAGATAACCGTAGAATGTGCAGTGCTATTCCATCCTGATGAGCGGGAGCAGGGTACCTGCAGTGATGCTGCCTAATGCTGATTTTGCATTTATGAATTTTTGAATAAATGAAACTAAAAGTGTGAGAGGGGGAGCAGACTGATAAAGGCAAACCAAGTAAGCAAACAAGGAGCAGTGAGCAGCCCTACTTCTTGGTTCTACTTCTGCTACTGGCCAGCTGTGAACTGCCAAGTATCAATCAATCAATTTTTTATTTGGTACAGCACTCTTTTTTAATTAGACTGAAATAGCTTTACAAGCAAACAGAAAAAACAGTTAAAAGTTACATATCAGCAGTAAAGCAAAACAGTAAAACACTCTCCTGGTTGATTAATATTAGGTTAGCTAGCTCCAATCAGGCTGAAAAGCCTGCCTGAATAAAAATGCCTTCAGCTGCCTCATGACAGCTTCTAATCTTGTGATCTCTCTCATCACATGATGGAAAGAGTTCCAAAGAGTTAGCGCCATGAAAGAGAATGCACACGCACCACAAATTGGTAAACGCACACTTGGAACTTCTAAAAGTCCCTCAACAGCTGAGCGTAGGGGGCAGGCGTAATGGTAGGGCTGTAGGAGGTCTTGCAGGTAGCCAGGCCCCTGACTGTGTAGCATAGAAACATAGAATCTGATGGTAGATAAGGATCGCTTGGCCCACCTAGTCTGACAATTTCCCTACCTAACAGATAAACTGCAGATCCTAGTTAACCAACAGCCTAATTCCTCCTACCCCCAATTAGAATCACCTTATGTCTGTCCCATGCATTCTTGAATTCTCCCACTGTTTTTGACTCTACCACCTCCTCAGGAAGGCTGTTCCATGCATCTACAGCTCTCTCTGTGAAGAAATACTTCCTCACATTACCTCTGAGCTGTCCTCCCTCTATCTTCATATTGTGCCCCCTTGTTCTTGCACATCTCTTTTTCTGAAAGATGCTACCCTCTTGGACTTTGTTAGTTCACTTGAGGTATTTGAAAGTTTCTATCATGTCCCCCCTCTCCATCCTTTCCTCGAGGCTATACATCTTAAGCTTCTTTAGTCTTTCTTCATATGTCTTCTGGTGCAGACCCTGCACCATTTTGGTTGTCCTCCCCTGGACAGCCTCCACTCTCTGTCTTTGCAGAGATGGGGTCTCCAGAACTGTACACAATACACCGGATGTGGTCTTACCAACTATCTGTACAGAGGGCCAACAACTTTCTGTTTTCTACTGGTGATACCTCTCCTTATGCATCCCAATATCCCCCCAGCCCTCCTTACTGCCTTCTCACATTGCTGGCCCACCTTTAGGTTATCTGATATGATGACCCCAGGTACCTTTTCATTTTTGTTGTTGTCAGTATCTCACCCCCCCATTGTGTACTCTTCCCCTGAGTTTTTGTTTCCAAGGTGTATTACTTTGCACTTTTTTGCATTGAATCTAAGCTGCCATACATTTGACCATTCTTCCAACCTTGCCAAGTCCCTTTTCATCCTTTCCACTGCACCGTGCATATGAACCCTGTTGCAGATCTTTGTGTCATCTGAAAAGAGACATACTTTTCCTTCCAGTCCCTCTGCAGTGTCACTTATAAAGACATTAAAAAGGACCAGCAGCAGTACTGAACCCTGCAGTACCCCACTAGTAACCCCCCTTTCTTCACTGTGGATTCTATTTACTATTACCCTGTGTGTCCTGTTGTCCAGCTAGTGTTTTACCCAGGCTACCACCCTGGGACCCACACCCAGGCTGGCTAATTTGTTTATTATTCCTTTGTGTGGGACTGTCAAATGCCTTGCTAAAGTCTAGGTACATCATGCTACAGCCCCTCCCTGGTCTACTACTTTGGTCACCCAGTCAAAGAAATCAATTAGATTTGTCTAACATGACCTTCCCACTGTGAATCCATGCTGCCTTGGGTCCTATGCCCCACTGGCCTCTAGTACTCAACAATTCTTTACTTCAGAAGTGATTCCATCATTTTCCCTACCACTGAGGGCAAACTGACAGGTCTGTAGTTTCCTGCCTCTGTCTTGCTCCCACTTTTGTGAAGGGGAATTACATCCACCCTCCTCCAGTCATCAGGTACCACACCATCTTCCCATGATTTATTAAAAAGGGTAGTCAGTGGTGTTACTAGTTCTTCCCTTAGTTCTTTTAGAATTCTGGGGTAAATCCCATCAGGCCACATTGCTTTATCCACCTTCAGTTTTAAGAGTTTTTTCAGAACCCTTTCTTCTGTGACAGGACTAATATCAACCCCCCTATCCAGAGTGCTTCTATTGACTGGATTAGATATCTCCTCCTGCTGTTCCTTTGTGAATACTGAGCAGAAATAATCATTCAGTATCCCTGCTTTTTCTCTGTTGCTCTCTGCCCAACCACCTTCCTCTTCATTCAGCCTCAATATCCCTGCCTTAGTCTTTCTTTTCTCCCTAATGAACATATAAAAGGTTTTACCCCCCTTCTTAACTGAGCTGGCTATCTTTTCTTTGGTTTGGGCCTTTGCTATTTTGACTGCCTTCCCCACCTCCTTCTGCTTTAACTGGTACAGTTCTCTGTCCTGCTCCTTCTGTGTTTCCTTATACTTCCTGAATGCTATCCTTTTCTCCCTAACCTTTCCTGCCTCTTCTTTTGAGAACCATAGTGTTTTTTTTTATTTCATTTTGATATGTTTATTTGCTTCACACAAAGGCTTGCTGCCTCTGTGATGGCTGTGTTGATGTTTCCCCATTGTTGCTCCACCCCACCTTTTTGCCTGTTTGCTAGTGCTTTTCTGAGGCAGTCTCTAATTTTGGCAAAATCAGCCCTCCTGAAGTCCAGTACCTTCACTTTTGTGTGGTTTGACTCTACAGCTAAGTTTATCATGAACCACACTGTTTGGTGGTCACTTGTTCCCAGATGGCTACCCACTTCAAGATTAGAGATACTCTCTCCATCCCCATTTGAGAGCACTAGGTCTAAGACTGCTCCCTCCTGAGTGGGTTCCAAAACTAGCTGTCTGAGGCATGCCCCCTGTAGGGCTTTAAGAATGGACCTGCTCTTGGATGTGGCTGCAGCAAAGGTGCTCCAGTTAACATCTGGCATATTTAGGTCCCCCATCAGCAATATCTCCCCTTTCTCTGCCATCCTAAGGATGCCTTCTATAATTTCCTTGTCCATTTCCTCCCCTGAGATGGGGGTCTGTATACAACCCCTGTGCCGATAGTGGTGCCATTTCCAGTCTCCAGGGTGACCCACAGTGCCTCCCCTCCTCCCTGTTTACCCTCTAGTTCTCTTGCTTTGATCCCTTCCCTTACATAGAGAGCACCTCCTCTTCTTCTCTCCCTGTCCCTCCTGTAGATTGTGTGCCCTGGTATGTTGTCATTCCATTCATGGTTCTCTGTGTACCATGTTTTTGTGACTGCCATGATATCCAGGCATCCCTCTTACATCAAAGCCACCATTTTTGGGAGCTTTTTACCTAGACTACGGGCATTGGTACTCATTACCCTCCATTTTTTAATGGCTTTATTTCTTTTGGCCCCATCCCTGTCCTAAATGCCTTTGTCTTTTCCTCCATTTACCCCTGCCCTTCTCCCTATAAACTGCTCTATCTTGGTGTTTACCTCACTAACCACCCTGATTTTTTGGGGGGGCTAGGATTTCCCTTCTCCTTTTCAGTACCTTCCCCCCTTGGATAGTTTAAATGCTTGCCAATGCACCATTTAAACCTATCACCTAGGATCCTGGTTCCCCTCCTGGATAGATGCAGACCATCGCACCAGTATAGGCCTGCATCCATCCAGATGGAGCCCCAGTCCCCAAAGAAGCCAAATCCCTGAGCCCTGCACCAGTTTTTCAACCAGTCATTGAATCCCATGGTGCAGAGTACCCTAGCCTCATCCATGCCATGTAAAGGTAGTGCTTCCAAGAATGTTACCATGTGTGCTACTCATCTAAGGCCCCTCCCCAACTCCACAAACTCCTGTTGCATTGCTCTGATCCCATTCTTAGCCAGGTCATTTGTCCCTTGGTGGATAATGATATCCAGCTCACTCCCCCTTGCAGCTGCTCCCACAATCCTCAGGATTTATTTCCTGTCCCTCCAAGCCATGACACTGGGCAGGCACCTTACCTCCCTTTCCCCTCCCTCCCCCAGTTCTACCCCCCCAACAACTGAATCCCCCACCAGGAGTTATTTCCTTCCCCTGTCTGGTCCTGTGCCATCCTCTGGTGGGTCTCCATTGTGGAGGTTCCCAGCATCCTCCTTGGCCTCCACTGTGGGTGCCTGCAAAGAGGAACCATGCTCTGCCAGAGTGGCGAATTAATTGTGGAGAGGCACAGCTGGAGGGATGCACCTCTGTTCCACCACCCTGAGCCTACCATGTATGTTGTTAGCAGTTTTGGGGAAGTGATGTCATAACCCCTGCTATAAAGGAAGTTATGTGCTTGGGGCAGCTGGGGTGAGGGTAGGGTGAGTGGGAGTAAATCTGTGCCCTCTAGAAACAATCGACTACAACTCTGACCCTTCACCCAGGGGAGTGCCTTCCTTCCCTTCAGACACCTGTTTTGCAGAGGTTAAGTAACAGGTCTAATCACAAATGACTGCAAATATCTCCCAGCTACAGTTCCTCCCTGGCAAATAAAAATTAATCTAAGAAAACACAACCCCAAAAACAGAGAATCAATACTCGTTACTTACACAGGTCCAAAAAGTAATAATTCAAATCAGTGTAGTCTATTAAATAACCTCCTTGATTTAAGGAAGCTTTGGCTGCTTTCTCTCTCTCTCTTTCATCAGTGTAGGGTTTTATAGATCAGCAAGTCAACCTTGAAGGTGATCCACCACCTAACAGGCAGCCAGTGCAGACTGCACAGGTGTTTGTTTGTTTGTTTATTTTTATTCTGTATAACCAGTGAGCAAAAATGCCCATTTTCACTGGTGCCCAGTCACAACATAAAAACATATATACACAATATACAAAAGATACAAATAATAAAACATCATTTGAAGCAACAACACTTTGAATCAACAAACATAAAATTTTTTTAAACCCTCTTAAATAACAGAATTGTAACACATTGCAAAATATAACCAGGTAGTTCATTATATAATTTCACTGCATAAAATTGTATGGAATTCTGAGCAAATCCACTTTTAAAATAGGGAATCTGAAAATTAAAGTTAACCTGCGACCTGGTCCTTACACCATTCATCAGTCTGGGAAACATTTCACAAATAACACTGGAAAAAATTCCCAATCTAATTTTTTGAAGAAATACTAATACACGTAATCTAAACCTATCAACTAATGACAAACAACCCATAGAACTGTAAAGTAAACAATGATGAGTTATTTTCTTCTGCCCTGTAGCAAATCGAATAATATTATGATAAGTGGATGTCAACTTAATACGCATTCTATCTGATGTAAAAAAAGTAAATAATTAAACCATAATCAATAACTGAAAACAATAAACTATTAACCAAAATTACTCTAACATCTTTTGTTAAATACTTTTTCAATCGATACAGCATTCCTAATCTTTGATGCAACTTACCTATTAATTTCTGAATATATATTTCAAATGACAAATTACAATCAATGACCAGGCCCCGGGTAACTAATTTCAGAAACCCTTTCTGTGTTATGTCCATAGTTATCTTTTAAAGTCAACTCAAAATTCACATTAGATCTTACATTTTTGAATACCATACATTTTGTTTTAACATGATTCAACACCAAATTTTGTTCTATGAACCAACCATGCATTAAACTAAAATCATCCTGTAACTGTTGCTGTACAATTTGAACAGTATTGCCAATACATACTAATACTGCAGCATCTGCAAATAAAATAAGCTCTGTATTTTTACATATTTTGGGCAATGAATTTAAAAATAAGGAAAACAGCAAAGGACCTAATACTGACCCTTAAGGAACACCACACATCAAAACACCCTCATCTGACATTGCACCATTCATAATAGTTTTCTGCATCCTACCAGTTAAATAGTCATTAATCCATAGTATCACTTCCTTAGAAAAATTAACCTCTAACAAACTCAATAACAACTTCCCATGATCTACCAAATCAAATGCCTTGGTGAGGTCCACAAAGCCAGCAGCTACTATTTTTCCCTCATCTAGGGCTTTATACACCTGGCCCGTGAACCTCACCAAGGCAGTTTCAGTACTAAATCCCTGCCGAAATCCATGCTGAGAAGGAGACCAGAGACAATTTTGATCCAAATAACCTTTGATCTGATCAGAAACAATACTCTCTAATAATTTAGATAAGGGAGCCAATAGTGTTATGGGTCTATAATTATTAACATTAATTTTACTTCCCATTTTATAAATTGGCCTTACAACACCACATTTCCACTTTAACGGATACACATTATTAATGAGGGAAAAATTAAAAACTTTTGTCAGCATTGGAGCAATTGTTAACCCAACTTTTTTAAGAATTCTATAATCTAATCCATCAGCCCCCAAAATTGGCCTAGGATCTGTCTTCGAGATATATGTTAAAACGTCATTCTCAGTAAGTACCTGAAAATGAAATTTTGACACACCTCCCTTGTCCCCACTATTTTCTTCTAATAACTCCTTTAATTCTAAACTTGACATACGTCCTTGAATGTTAAACCTCTCTAAATTAGTAAAATGAGAATTAAACCCATTAACTACTTTAATAGGATCACTAACCAATTGTCCATCTAATTGCAGTGAAATCTTGTCCAAACCCTTACTTTTACCCATTAACTCATTCAAAACTTTCCAAAGGGCCTTAGTATCACGCAACCCCTTACCCAGTTTATTTTCCAGGTACTCCCTTTTCACTTTCCTTACCTTTGCTTTACATAAGTTATGCAATCTCTTGTATTCATGCTGTAAACCAATTGTCTTGTATTTCCTAAACTTATTCCAAGCCTTATTTCTATCCCTTATATTATTCCTCAGGTCATGATTAAACCATATTTTCTCCTCTGCTTTTATTTTAACAGTTTTAAACAGTAGTAACTTATCACAAATTCCAATAAAATAACTGCAGAACTTAAGAAAAGCATCATCAATATCATCAATAACATCTAAAAAAGACCAGTCAATTAACTGAACTTCTTCTACAAAAGACTGCAGATTAAGGTCAGAGACTTTCCGATACTGAAAAGTTCTATGCGGTTCCTTAAAATATTTCACTGACCATCCACAATAAATTGCACAATGGTCACTAAGACAATCGGAATAAACTCCTGATTTTATCATGTGACCCAGACAATTAGTAATAATCCAATCTATTAGTGACTCAGATCCAGTTCGATAGTTGTATCTTGTAGTATCAGTCACTAATTGAATCATTCCCAATCCTGAGACTAAATTCCTAACATCAATTGCTTGATTAGATGACCAATCTAAATTAAAGTCACCCAAAATTAACAATTCCCTTGAAGAAGGGTAAGATAAGTCATGAAAAAAGGCTTCAATTCCCAAACTAACATTCAAAGGAGGTACATACACATCAATTAAGGTAAGCAATTTGTTTCCACCTAAAACCAAATCAACTACCAAGGACTCATAATAACAACTGTTCTGACCATCAAGATTTATATTGGCTGATAAATTACTCCTAACATAAAATAAACAACCACCCCCTTCCCTTCTCTGTCCTTTCTATAAACAGAATAACCCTCAATCCTAACTTCATCATCAGTTACCTTATCAGATAGCCATGTCTATGTCAACGCCAGAACATCAAAAGAATTTTCAACCAACCATCCTTCTAACAGATCTTTTTTGGGTAATAAACTCTGAATATTTAAATGTCCTATTTTCAAAAATGAATTCACACCCTTGTCTATATGATTAATAGGCCCAGGATTGGGGTGAACTGTTCCTGATAGCATTAATAGCATCAATAATAACCATTTGACCCCAAAACCTTTATTTCCATATTTTCCATGAAGGAAATTCTGTTTACCACCACTGTTAACAATACATTTCTTCCCCACATTATGACAGGACTGTAACCAACACATTTTATTCAACTTTATAGCCATACAGTAACTTCCTATTTCATAAAACACTTTACCATTACATATAGGAAGCAGATTATGTTCTGAACACAGTTGCCCATTTGTGGTACCACCATGTACAACTGAAGTCCAAAACATTAAGATGCCCTCATTATTAACTATACAGCTTAATTCAGCTACTAACAATAGTTGGAAATTACAAACAAAAATCAATAGGAACATTGACCCCATATCTGCTAAAATAATATCCCTCCAATTACTAAACACCTCTTCTACAATTTCCCACTGAACAGCTAAACCTTATGATAATGCAAATTACCAGGAAAGCATACAGTAAAACACTTACTTCTATATTTTAAATTTACCGTTTTTTTTTGTGGTGTGATGTGACACAATCTCGACAGACTGATCAGCAACCTGGTTGCCGCATTCTGCACTAGCTGCAGATGGTGGAGATCAACCCCTGATAGCCCCAAGTAAAAGGCATTGCAGTAAATGTGCTGTGACATCACAAAAGCATGAACCCATGATGGCAGATCACCCGGGGGTATCAAATGTTTAATCCTGGTGACGTTTCCCATATGGTAAAAGCAATCTGAACCACGGCTGACACCAGAGATTTAATTGTCAGGCTGTAGTCCAGAACAATGCTAGGCTTTCTCACCACAACAGAATTGAATAACTGGGAGTCCCCAAACCTAAGCATAGAGACTTGACCAGATTGACCACTCACCCTTGGGTGACCAGGTTCCACCACTAGTACTTCAGTCTTTTCTGGTTTCACCCTGAACCAGTTGGCCATCATCCAGTCTTGGATCTCGGCAAGGCACCAGTTAAACACTGAGACCACCTTCTACTGCTCAGGCACAAACACAGGTATAGCTGAGCATCATCTGCATACTGTAGCAGTGAAAACTCAGTCCATACCATCTTATAATGTCCCCTAGTGGTAGCATGAACACTGTAAATAACATGGGGGATAGAATTGAGCCCTGTAGGACCCTACATGGCTGGGACAGTGATGCCGAGAAAACAACCTCTGACACAACCTGCTGCATCCTACCAGTAAGGAATGATTGAAACCAGCTGAGGACTGTACCAGACAGTCCACAATAAATCCACAAGTTCTCCAACAACACCCTATGGCTCACGGTGTCAAATGCAGCTGAGAGATCAAGGAGGATGAGAATGGAACACCTGCCACTATCTCTCAGCATCAGGAGATCATTAAGCACCCAGACAAGGGCAGTGTTAGTGCTGTGCCCTTTTCTGAAACCTGACTGGAGAGGGTTGTTGATGAGTTGACAAATGGGTCTCCAGTTGAAGGCAACCACCTTCTCAATAACCTTTCCCACAAAGGGAAGGTTAGAGACTGGACAATAGTTAGCCAGGCAATCTGGGTCCATTAATGATTTCTTTAGGAGTGGTCTTAGGGTCTTCAGGGGCCCAGGAAAGACCCCGGTCACTAGAGAACACCTCTGCCTTCTCCCTGCAACATCCCTTTTATCAATATCCACTTTGACTGCCTTTATTAGTTCCTTGCTAAACATCACATCACTCCCAAACTCCTTACTTCCATCCTTAAAATCTTATAAACCCCTGCAATTCTATAAAAATCCCAAGTACACTATTTAATTATAGCTTTACTGCTTCTTTCATCAGGAAACATCCATCCCAACCCAGGACTAACTGCTGATATGCCACCTGGCTACTCCCAAAATAACCTTGGGCTGAACCCCACAAATTCTTTAACCCTTTCAAGTGGCCTTAAGTTACTTCATCTAAATATATGTAGCTTGCTGCCCAAGTTAGACCTCCTTCAAAATATGGTTGTCTCTATGGCCCTAGACATCCTAATCCTCTCTGAATCTTGGCTTAGTAACAAAATACCAGGTCATGCCATTTCAATCCCTGGTTATTCCTTAGCCAGACAAGACAGAATTGGTAGATGTGGGGGTGTGGCAATGTATATCTCCTCCTCCCTACAATACACCATCACCCTTTCCATCTCTCTACTTGCAAATTATGAGGCCCTTGTTATTTGGGTATCATTGCCCTATTCTATACTGATCTTTGTTGCCTCAAACTTCCCTCTTCTCTAGCAACTGACCTCACTACCACCATTGTTTCCCACTCTCAGTCAGGTGAATTGTTCATCTTGGGGGACATCAACTTCGTGCCTGAAAATAGGCATTGTTCTTGCCTAGTGCACTGACCCGGTTACCAAAAGCAAAATAAATAAAATAAATAAATAAACTGGTTGTCACCCTCACAAAATAAAGCATGTAAATGATAGCCTCCCAAAATTTAACTCAACTTACCCAGAATCAACCCAGCTGAACATAAAAATGCCAAATCACAACTTGCTTGATTGGGCCCTCACCTCCCACCTGTATCGTGCCATCAGATCAGGCATCCTACTAGATGTCCTTGATGTGTCCATCACTTGATCTATCTGGTTTGGAAGATTTACTCATAAAATATTACTAACACTCTCCTATAAATCCCTTGACATAGCCCCCCTCCTCCATGACTTAGCAAATACTAACTGGACTCCATTAACCTCTGCTCCTCACATGGATGCTGCCCTAGCCTATTTCAAAGAAAAATTCCTCTCCATCTGGAATCACCATGCCCCTTACAAGCATGCTAGAGTGCATGGTAACCATATTCCATGGGTCACTCCCAAACTTCTGGCTTGCCTCAGAGCACGCGACAAAGCTTGGAGGAAACATAAGGCAACACAATTACCTTGTGACTTTATAACATACAGTAAACTCCACAACATGTGCACTAAAGCAACTAGTTTAGCTAAGATTGAATACTTCTCTTCCACTTTCCACACTAACCTAAATAACCCTTCCAAATTCTGGAAAGTTGTTCATGCCCTCTTCTCCCCCTTCCCCTATCCTTAAAATAAACAACTCCGTTATAGAGGACCATGCATCACTAGCTGATGAATTCATCTCCTACTTCCCATTGTGTTCTTTGACATTACTATCATCCCTCCCACCTGTCCACCTATGGCATTCCCCACAAAAGTGACGAATGTGACCCTGACAAACTTCTGACTACTTTCTTTCACATTCTCCTTGATCTCACCTGCAGACACCCTCACTGCCTTGCTGTCTATAAACTCATCTAAAGGCAGTTCTCCCAATGAACTTAACCCCAATATTTTCTACCTCTCTGCCATAGCTATCACCTACCCTCTTTCTGAAGTTTTAAACCTCTCCTTCATGGCAACTGTGGTCCCCTCATCCTGTAAGCATGCTGTTGTACTCCTCCTCCCCAAGGGTGGTGACTCCACTTACCCTGGGAACTTCCACCCTATTTCCTTGCTTTCTACCCTTGCTAAACTCCAGGGACACCTAGTTCTCTCCCAAATCTCTTCCTTTCTCTCTGGCTCTAGTTTCTTTACTCCCTTCCAATCTGAATTTTGGGAAAAGTATTCTACTACCACCTTCTTACTCAGGCTCACTGATTCAGTCCTCACTGGAATGGACAATGGCTTGATCACCTCCACCATCTTTGTCGACCTGGCCAACCCCTTTGACACATTTCACACACCCTACTTCTTCACTCCCTCTCTTCCACCAGACTCTCACCATCTGCTTTCAACTGGTTTAGGGCCTACCTCACAGGGAAGACAAAATCTGTTAGAATAACTGAGTCTAGCTCCATTCCTCACCAAATCCACACTGGAGTACCTCAGGGCTCAGTGTTGGGCCCCATACTTTTCTCCATTTTCCTTAATGACTTACCATCAGATAGCTCCTCATCCTCCTCCATCCATATGTATGCAGATGATACTATCCTGTTCACCTCTGGCCAGTCTCCCTCTGATGTGGGAACCAGACTTGAGCTCAACTTTAATAAGATCCAGCACTGGCTCACCTCCCATCAACTCTTTCTAAATGCCAAGAAAACTGTCTCCATGACCTTTGACACTAGGCAGAGACTTGCTAGGCTCCCTGTTCTACCCACCTTCCACACCCTGGATTGGACAATGCTTGAGGACACCTACTCTTTTAGATACCTTGGGATCTGGCTGGACCAACACCTCAACTTCTCTGGTCACATTGATGCCATTCTGAAAAAACTGTGCCACAAGCTTACGATTATATAGGAACCATAATTGCATCCCTGTTATGGCCAGGAGTGAGACTTTCCAAAAGATGATTCTCCCTATTTTTGATTACTGTGATGTAGTCTACAGTGCTGCTCCCAAATCCATCTTATCCAGATTGGACCCCCTTTTCAACTCTTTCTACCGCTTCACCCTAGACTCTCCTGTACATACTCACCACTGTGATCTTTATCACTCTCTGTCATTCCCTTCACTTACAAACAGGTGCCTCTGTCACTGTGCCAGACTCATCTCTAAATACTGGCTTGGCTCCATACCTCCGTATCTATCCTCATCCCTTTCTTTTTTTATAATTCAATAAGTTTTATTTAATTTTTTTTCACATTACTACAATACTGACAAAGAAATGGATGTCAAGCAGGCAGTTACATGATTCACTCCCAATACAGTGTGTATGAGTTCCAGGATTTTCAGAGTTAGAGTGACATACTTATTAAAATTAAAATAAAACCTTCTTCCCTGCCTACCCCACCCTCAAAAACCTTCCCTAACCCTACCTTTATCAAGTGTGTTATAGTTCCATCCAGCAGAAGTACACATAAAGAAAAGAATTATACAACCTAGTCAGTTATGGTTTCCAGACAGTAAGCAAGGTGTCTAATGGTCCCCATCTAAACTGATAAAGGTGAGACTGACTACCTGTGGATAAGATATGTTTCTCCAATTGGAGAGCAAATAACAGTTCCTTATGCCATTCCAAGACTGATAACACTGAGCTATCCATCCAGTGTCTCATAATAATTAATTTAACTGTAGAAGAAATCAGAGCCAGATTAGCTTTCTTAGTATATGGGGTGCCCTTCAGGAAGAGATACAATAAATAGATTTATTGAGTAAAAAAAGAATCAAGACCCAGAAGTGGATCAAGAGTTTGCTTAATAGATTGACAGAAAGTCTGAACAACTGTACAAGTCCATATCATATGGTATAAAGATCCCAGGAAGTTGCCACATTTTGAACAGTTAGGGGAGGACAAATGGCCCAGTTTATAAAGCTTTATTGGGGTGAAATATAGATTGTGGATGATATTAAATTGAATTAAGTATAATCTATCTTGTTTGATAAATTTGTATATATTTCACCATAAATTCCTCCTGAAATCAGTTTCATTACCCTGTGGTAATGCTTGGGATCAATAATAACAGACCCCCTGAGGCAAGTTAAGATCAAGTGATTGTATTTCTTTATACACCTTGGAAACGGCATGAGGTTCCCTTGCCAGCTGTAAAAGTAGGTGCAAACTCTCAGCAGATGATCTCTGCATTGCTGCAGACCCCAGGTGGTCCCTAATGGCCTGCTTGAGTTGTTTGTGTTTGAAAACAACTGCTGAAGGCATCTTAAACTAAAGTTGAAAGATGGGAAAGGAGATTCGTGCACCATCAGCATACAGATCAGAGATCCTGTTGTTGACTAAAGGAGGCCAAAAGGTGGCTGGTATGGGTTTATGTCCAATTTCAAAGTGAGGGTTACTCAGAATGGGTTGGTCAAGTGAGATGTGTCATTTATATGACAGATGCAATTGATGTAAGGCTCTAATTGACCACCCCATTGGGGTATTCTGCAGTGGTTTAGAAAGTGCTCTGGGAGAGACGTATATTAGGGATAGAAGGGTACAGTGGCATTGAGAAGCTAGGGATCTCTCAATATCCAATGATAAAGGAGAACATTGTTGTAGACCATTAGTTTGCTCTTCTTTTGACCAATATGCCAGATTACTGAACTGATGAGCACAGTAGTCACAAAAAAAAAGAGGGTACAGATAAACCACCCTGCATTTTTGGTGAAGAGATGTTAAAATAAGTGACCTTACCTTTCCAAAGAAAGGCAGTTAGAATGGCTTGAAACTTAGTGAACCATTTTTTGGAAAGGAAAAATCCCAACATTCCCAGAGGGTACAACACTCAGGGTAACACTTTCATTTTAAGGGTATTTATTCTTCTCCACAATGAGAGAGTAGACTACTCCATCTATCAAGATCAGCCTTAAGTATATTTAATAAATCTGAAAGATTAAGCTTAAGCATAGTGGAGATGTCTCTGGTGATCCTGATTCCCAGATAGGCAAGGGAAGTGGATTCCCATAAAGGTTTAGTGTGGGGCAACACTGACCTAGAAATTATATGATTCAAAGGGAAAACTATGGTTTTAGAGAGATGAAACTTGTAATGTGAAACCACAGAAAAAAGTCAATCTCTTCTAACAGGGAAGGGATACCTGTTTGAGGTTCCTTGAGGTATAAAAGGAAATTGTCTGCATATGCAGAGAGGGTATAATGTTGATCTCCTATTCTAACTCCTCAGAGCCTCAGAGACGATACCAGTTTTTGGATCAGGGGCTCTAAGTAAAGGTTGGTTGAAAAGTAATGGGGACAAGGTGCAACCTTGTCTGGTCCCTCTTTGAAGCAAAAGGGGGCTCAGATAGTATACCATTGCACTAAATTTGAGTGGAAGGGATGGAGTATAATAATCTGGCCCATCTAAGGAATCCCAAAGATGTACCAACGTGGGCCAGAGTTGCAAAAATAAAGTCCCAAGAGACCCTGTCAAATGCTTTCTCAGCATCCAGGGACACAATAACTGCAGACAGATCTGAGTCCCTGAATGCTGAGAGCATATGCATTAGTTTACGCATGTGAACCGCAGATGATCTACCTGAGATGAAACCAATTTGCTCTCTACCAATAAGGTGAGGTAGTACAGGTCTCTACCTATTAACGCAAATTTTGGCCAAAATATTTACATCAGTGTTGATCAAAGATATAGGTCTATAGCTTTCAGGATAAAAGGGATCCTTACCTTGCTTGGGAATAAGAGTGATTAATGCATTAAGGAAGTTTGATTCTGAGAAGACCTCAGAGTACCAGAAGTTATATACCTCTGTGAGGAGAGGGGCAAGTTCTGGGAGGCAGTTTTTGTATAGATTGTTGGAAAGACCATCAGGCCCAGGGGATTTGTCTAATGAAAGTAGTTTAATTGCTCCTTTAACTTCCTGGTCACTGATCCAATTACCAAGTGGAGTGGCCTGGTGAGAAGGTAATTTAGGGAGATCAATAGAAGTGAGATATCCAGTAATGGCTGATGCAATGGGTCTCTCATCTTGGCTTTCAGAGTAAAGTCTCTGATAGTAGGATCTTAGCACTTCAGCAATATCCCAGGGGGAAGTGACTATTTGGTTATCTTGATCTGATTTCATACTAGGATTAAAATGAGAGGTTTCAGCTTGTCTGAGCCAGATTGCCAGCAACTTATTTGCCTTCTCTCCTGTGTCAAGGTATCTAATTTTGGTATGCTTTAACAAAAATTCCACTTTCTGGAACATAAGGGCAGAATATTGAGCTTGTAAACCATGTAGTTTAACCCAATCTGCTTCAGGAGAATGGTAATTAAGTGTGTGTTCCAGTTGGTGGATGGACCTAAGCAAATTATTCTGTTGACATCTTAACTGCCGATATCTAGTGGCAGACATCCGGAGACACTCTCCTTGAAGGGAGCATTTTAAGGCTGCTCAAACAATGTCTATTTTGGTCACTGAGTCTCTATTATCAACTAAGAAGTTGGAAATAAACTCGCTTATGTGTTGTAGGGAATCAGGTCTTTGGAGCAGCTGATTATTTAGCAGACAGAGGGAGTCTCTTTTAATTCCAGGCCCAAGGAGGTATGTAATAGAGATAAGTGAGTGGTCAGATATGACCCTCTCATGTATATCTACATTTATTACTCCCGGGAGAGAGAAGGAGCTCAGTAGGAGAAAGTCAATCTGAAAGAGGGATATATGTGGGGAGAGAAAAAAGTATATTGACAGCCCTTAAGATTTAGTATTCGCCACACATCTATGAGATCAGCAATCCTCATAAGATCATGTAGAGCCCTCTGTGTGGGAGTTAAGTCTTGCTTCCAGGAGTCAGATCTATCTAGATGTGAATATGGAACAGTGTTCCAGTCACCACTAATATAGTCAAAATGGGCATATTAGTAACCACTAGACTCAACAGCTGTGTGAAGAAGTGTGGGGATTCACAGTTTGGACCATATATAGCCACTAGTATGATTTGTTGTGTTTCTAAAAAGCCATGCAGAATGATATATCTGCCATTAGGGTCCCAGACCTCCCTCTCCAGTTTAAAGGGGATGTTTCTCCCTATTAGTATTACAACTTCCCCACTATTTGTATGTTTCCCAGAGCTGTATACCTGACTTTCCCAGTTCTTGGACAACAGAGTTAGATCTTCACGTTGGAGATGCATCTCTTGGAGACAGGCAATCCCTGCTTTTAAATGAATGAGGATATGAAGAATAACTTGCCTTTTTCACCTATCTTGGGCACCTTTAATGTTCCAGCTGATAACATTATAAGGACCACTCATAATAAATATTTAGAGACCTGATCTGTCATAGGCAATAAAGCATTTGAGGTATACCATTTCTGTAGCCAAAATAAATTCTTTGGTGATAGGCTGAACTAACACACTTGATTTCCCATTCCCATTCACACCAGCCCTATAATTTTTAAGAGAAAACACTTATACCCTGTAACCCTACCTTAAACTAATAAAACAAAGTTCCTCAATGTACACGACAATCCTAACCCCAGTTCAAATAAACTGTACCACTTAAATTGTCCTGGCGAGTGATGTTGTTGCACTGGTTTGAACTGTACCAGAATGAAACCCCCTCCCTAACTCCCGCCCTTCCCCTGCTATACAAATAGCAATCAAATTCTGTAATCAGTCTAACTTTAAGTGACTAAAACCTTAAGTCCAATGAATTCTAAAGGATTAAATGATAAACAACACATAAAGTGGTTTAGTCTGTGTGTTATATTGTATACTACCATCTTGGTTGCTTCACTGTGCAAAAAAAAAGAAAAAGGAAGAAAAATAAACAGTAGCTGTCCCAGATCCTTTTTTGGAATCTTTAAGTAGACTAAAGAAAATTAGTCCAGAAATATTCAGTCATTCCAAAGACCATAGTTCACCACTATGATCAGGAAGCATATCTGTCCATATCCCATAAACGGTAAAAATAAAAAATAGCGCTACTTGCAGTCTCGGGCCTGAATTTCTTGCAGAACTGCGAATTTTACTCAATCTCACACCAATGGTAGATCAAATTCAGCTTCAAACCATTGAACTAATGTAAGGGCATGAGTAAAGCTGGAAAAGAAATGAGAGATATGCCACAAATTGCAGGACAAAGTTAAATGCTGAAACTACAGTAGATTCCCACCATAGAGGGGACAAAATGTAGTGAATGTTCTCACAGTAAAGTTCTGCATATTAGCACAAAGTGTAGCCTGTGATTAACCAGATGAAGGTTCCATGCAGCTGTCATTATCCTCAGGGATCCATCCTTAAAGAGGATAGGCCACAGTCTCAAGGTGACTGGCTGATCCATCGAGAATATTAGATAGTCGACTTCATAATATATAAAAATGTCCCCACATACCCTCAAGGGTTTCTTCACTTAAACAGATCTGGAAATAGACCTCTGAGTTCCTGTATTGCCTGTTCGTGGGTTTCAAATGATACCCACTGATCACCACATTTAACTTGAAGCACCATTGGATATTTCATCCAGAATGGAGTGCTGGCAGCAATAAGCTTAGAAACAGTCAAGTGCATTTCTTGCCTTTTCACCCTTACCAACTGTGGAAGATCCTGGGTGATCCTGATTCTATGCCCCTCCCATAGAACATCTTGAAGCTCCCAGGCTTTGGCCAGTATGTGCTGTTTATCCAAGAAGTTCAATAATTTCAAGATGAGAGGTCGAGGAGGAGAGTTAGGTGGTGGAGGAGGATGGAGGACCCAATGAGCACATTCAATTATATAGGTGGTTCCATTCAGAGAAGGTCCTGCAATCTTCTCACATAGCTTTTGAAGAAAAATTATAGGAGCGGTTCCCTCTTCCTTTTCGGGCACTCTTATCATAAGAAGGTTGTTTCTCCTTCTCCTCCCTTCCAAGTCTTCTATTTTCTCTTCAAGTTTCTTGAGTCTCCAGCCAAACTGCATCACTGCCAGCTCAAATTGAACACAATCTACCTGGTACCCAGTACAGAAAATCTTCTTAAGATGTCATTTTTTTAACTTGTAAAAACAAAACAGTTCTCACCAATCAGCCCCCATCCCCATCACCCACTCTGCACCCACCACCCCATACCCTCAGTATACCTCCACACACCCTCACCCACCTGAATAGGTCCCAGGTTTGAGATCGACTCTCTGACGGAAGACACGTCTTGCTGCTGCAACCGGCAACTGCAATATGAGAAACTAAGGTAAATGCAGTTCATTGTATTTCATTGGGGGAATTCAACTTTTATTCATAAAACACCCGTTTTTTGACATTTTGAACCCAAATTTTTATCATTGCCTTTTGGGGACCCCACCTTATGAACAATGTGACTGTTATTATGCAACTCCTGCCTGAAAGTTGATTTCCTGGTTGCTTGGTGAATTCACCTTTCAGGTGGAATTTTTGTAATGACAGTCATATTGTTCATGAGGTGGGGACATAAGAAAGGTATGTTGAAAATGTGGGGTCAAAATATGTAAAAATAGAAATGTTATGACCATTCATTGCAATTTCACTAAACACACTTGTAACTTCGAAAATGTTTAATATTTTCATCCCAGATTTTCAATGCAGCCTTCTTATTACTCCACCTAATGTATGTCACAGCTGTCATTTTTCAAATCTTGGCCAGAATGTTTTTGCACTCCTGTGGCATAGAATGGCATTGTAGTTGAGTGGAATTATGTTCTGGCGAGGATTCAAAACTTTTCTGTACCGGGTACATGAGGTGGGGTAATAAGATGGCTATGCTGGCAATTTGGTCAGTGTTGTCCTATAAATGGAAGTGCAGGGCACTTACACAGTGACATACACATACACATCAATTGAGGGATGGGAGTGCAGGGCCTAAAGGACCCTGTGATCCCACAGGCAAATAAGGTTATGATTACACTATCTCAAAAAGTAAGGAAATTCTTTGCAAAAAATACATTAATGCATCAAATAGGGTTGATATCAAACTGTAAAAAGGAGGGAAATATGACACTAGGATTTCCAACCTTAACACCCCTCCTCCACCCTGCACATGCTAACAGGCATCAGGGTTGTGTCTTGGGGTCATCAGCCCTAATGTTCATCCCTTCTCCTACACTGTATCCATCTCAGTTTAATTACTTATGGAATGGAGTGATTGTTATGGCTGATGACCCCAAGGCACAACTTCAATAACTCTTGGTGTGTGCAGGGTGTGGGTGGGGTGTCAGGGTTGGAAACCCTAACATCATAGTTCCTTCCATTTTACGATTTGATATCAACCCTAACTGATGGATTAATGTAGATATTTTTGCAAAGAATACATATAAAGATACATATTTATATATATATATATATATATATATATATATATATATATATATATATATATTAGGCAAAAACTCCATTTATGCATTAGTTAGGGTTGTTCCACAGTGACAAAAGTGAGGAAATTCAGTGTTGGGTTGAAACCCCTTGAATCCCTACCCACCCCCAACCAGCATTGTGGTATGCATTGGGGTTGTCATCCCTAACTCTCACTCCATCACATGTGTAAAGCAGCAGAAGAATAGGAGAATGGGGTGAGAGTTAGGACCGACGACCCCAATGCACACCCGAATGCCGGTTGGGGGGTTGGTCAGGGTGTCCAAGGGGGGTTTTCAACCCTAACACCAAATTTCCTCACTTTTGTCGCTGTGGAACAACCCTAACTAATGCATTAAACAGAGTTTTTCGCCTCTAATTTCCCTTCTTTTTGAGAATGATAATGAGAAATAGTGAATGTAGTGCAGTGGCGGGAGGGTCCCGCTCTCCCGCCATATGATGTCTTGTGGCATAGTAACAGGAAAAGCAACACAAACAGAAGCACTAACAGTGGTGCACATGGTAACGCAAGCGTGAATGAGAACAGAAAGGGTAACGACAGCGGTGATGAGCCGGGGAGCGGTCTGCTGCGTAATGTGTTGTCACATAGTAACATGGTGCCTGAAATGGAAATGTCAATGGGCAAGGTGGACGCAAGTGAAACAGAAAGAGAAACAGTACTGTAGACACAAATGGCAAAAATAACAGAAATGCAAGTGCAAATGAAAGCCAAAGGATAACGCACTATGGTGGTGTGTATGTCAAAAGTAAGTAGAACTGCACGGAACCACAAGCGGAAAGGGCAATGATAATAGTAATGTAAGCACAGCGAGGCTGGTTTCCAAAACCTGCATAGAGAAAGACAGTGAGTACAAAGAATGTATGCATAATAATGGGTATCAGAGCAGAAAATGAGGACTTGGAATACTAAATAGGTTTTATCTCAGGAACCATATGACATAAAAAAAAATTAAAGTCATATGATTTATGACTGTCCTAGCTAGTTTTGTACTTAGCCCCATGAGGAGCTAAGTATTTTTCTCTTGACAAAGTCCATATCTACTTTCCCGTTTCCGGATATTGGCCCTGAAAGGCACGGCAAATGCCATAATGTTATCCTATGGGAAACAAAGATAAGTTCGGAGCACCATAACTTTGTCTCCCTGTAATATTTTTTCACCAACCCACTGAAAGGCACATCTGTGGGCTGTTGGCTGTCTTCCCTCCAAATTTCAGGAAAAAAGACCAAACCGTTATTTTGCAGCAGGGTGCCAAATGATTCCTGTACTGTGTTGGGTGCTGTAATGTTATCCTATGGGAAAAAACATCAACTTTGGAGTGCCGTAACTTTGCTGTCATGTAATATTTTTTCAACACAACACTGAAAGGCACATCTGTGACATGTCAGCTGCGTTCTCTCCAAATTTCAGTCCAAAACTCCCAACCATTGTTTTGCAGCACAGCGTCAAAGAATTGCTGTCATTTTCCCACAGACTAGAAAACTACTGTTGCAATTTGCGAAAGCTTTCACAAAAATTTGCGACACTTTTGTGAGCACGAAAGTATTTTGTGAAAGTACTTTTTCCAGAAATTTGAAAAACATATTTCTGGGGTGTTTTACCCTAAAATAAAGACATGGATAGCATCCTCAGGGTCCGACTAGGTGAATACAAAAAGAATTAGGTTGCTAGAGGGTCCCAAATTTAAATGCCAAGCATTTTTATGATCACCAACTGAAAACAAAATGGTGGATTTTCGAAAGTAACAGGGCCATTTGCGAAAGTAAAAATGCATTTTCGACACTGTCAAACTTTTTGTTAACTTTTCCCATTGACTTATAATGGGAAATTGTTTTTTGAATAACTTTTGAGCCGTTTAATATTTTTTCACCAAATCTTGGAAAGGCACATCAGGGACTGTGGCCGCACAATCCCTGAAGATTTTTGGTCGTGTCGCGAAACCGTCACGACATTTGTATGTGAGACCGTGAATTCCAGAAAAAGCGTGAAATGTGCGCAGAGATCATGCTTAATAACTCTGCAGTTGTGTATCCGGACTGGTACAAAACTTGACAGATCCCAGGCCTATGGTTCTTGATCGTGTATTCCAAATTTCAGCCAAATCTATCAAACAGTTGCAAAGTTATTAAGGTGCAAAGTTTTGGGTTTAACATAGAAATGGCTCCTCATCTCTAACTATGGTAGCACTACGCTACCATATATATATATATATATATATATATATATATATATATATATACACACACACATACTATATATATATATATATATATACACACACAATTTATTCACCTAGTAGCCCAGCTGAGATGCAACATTGTGTTTCCAGTGTGAACTTATATCTATCCATTTTTGCTACTGGGTGGATTGGAACATTTCAGGTTAAGTGACTTGCCCAAGGCCACGCAATGAGAATTTGGCACTAGTGAGGGTTGAACCTGCCATCTCCTGGTTCCCAAACTGGTGTTGTAACCGTGGGATTCTGCTAGGTCAGTGTTGTTGGACATTGTGTGACATAAGCAATAATAACAGGCGAGCAGGTGTGCCTGAAAGTTAAAACCTTTGTGATGCAGGCCCCATGGACTTTGTGAGGCAGGAGAGCTGAACTCCTAAAGTAGTAGCGCATTGAAATTGGGCAAAAATGTGACCCCTCCTTTTTCACTATAAAAGATTCCTGGCACCTTTCAGTTGTATTTGGTGGTATGGTTTTATAATTCCACCAAACTTTGAGTATTTTACCAATGTTTAATTTAGTTATTTCTCAGGAGAAAAATGGCAGCCACCTTTGCATAGAAATAGCATCCCTAGACCTGGCAAGGGGTACGATCCAGAAAATAAAAGATTCATGGTGTGCAGTACTTAGACATGCATGTGACAGAGTATGCTAATATTTTTTTTTTATTAATTGTAGCTGAAACTGGCTTTTTTGTAAAAACATTTTCCTTGCACTGCTGCTTTAAGTGTTCTACCTGCCTGGGAATGGGAAGTGCATCACAAATGCTTTGGAACACATTCTGAAGTGTATTATTGCACTTAAAAATGGATATTTTTCAGCCAATAGAAAGAGCACTGGTGGTCTCCGCCTTTGGTGGGCAGGATTTCAAATAACACTGGCTGTGTTGTGGAGTAAACTGAATTATGGAGTGGTAGATCCTCCAGATCAAAAGTGAGGCACACTTAAGTAGCACACAGAGTAGCGTCCCCCCAAGACATAACCTGCAAATGTATAAAACCTTCCATCTGAAGTTGCAAGAGTTCCACAAATGTCATAACAAGTACATCTTATTTATCACTCAAATTCATTAAAAGGTTATTGAAATTTACACGATCCCAAAGTCCATTCTAAAATTGGAGTGGGGTCTGTTATTTGTGAGCTACAAGGGTTGCATTCAACTTCTTAATATGATATTTTGTGGAGCTACGAATAGCTATTCCCTGAGGTTTTTTGTTTGTTTTCTTTTTTAATTACTTGTTTTAACTCTCTCTGACCTGTGTATTTAGTGCTCCTTCATTGACACCAATTGTGATACTTTTGCATGCTACTGCGGGACCTCTGCCTGTGCTACAAGGTTAGTTGTAGCAATGAGTTGCCACTAATGACTAGCTCCAGCTTTGCAAGCTTGCCTAAAGCAAGTTATTTCTATCCCATCCCTTATAGCACCTGACCCTTACATTTTCAAGCATGATCAGAAGAAACCATAACTTCTCCATAGCACTGTAGCTGCCATTTTGGATTTGCCTTATGGATTAGCTGGCACATTCTTTGTAAATGATCATCAATTAATGGCACTGGCACCCATAATGGTGTGCTGATTGCAGTGGATATTCTACAGGTGCACAGATTTCCTTCATTTCTGGTTTTGATCCGCCAGTTCATTTTACTATCAGAAACCAGTGATGGGGACATTGGCAATGACAGCCCTATTAAATGAAGTCAAAATGGGAGCTTTAAATGCAAAATGCCCTGTTCCTCCTCAAAGATGCAAATAGCACGCATGGATCTGATCAAGTGCGGAGCAATTAAAACAGTATAGACTGGGTGTCCAAATGGACAGTTACTCAAATGAAATCTAATTCCATATAGCGGCACTGGGATTTAAATTCAGCCCTTATGGAAGGATCTCCTGACACCAGGCTCCTCTTTTAATGCCAAAGTTATGCACATGGAGTAGTTTAAAGTTTTATGTGTCTCCTTTGCAGATTTCAAACTCGTTTTGTTTTTATCATTGAACAGGTCTGGAAATATTTATATAGGTATATAAAATATATAAATTTGTGACAACAGTCCTTATTCATAACTCACTTTTTTTGAAATTGTGGATATATTTATTTAGTCATTATTTGTTTTTCTTTCTAGTCAATGAAAATGAAATCCTAAGAATGTTAAGCCTTATATTGAACTTCTTCAGATTTTCTTTAAATGACTGTTTTGCAGTTGAGGTCCAAATTCATATTCTTCTGGTGTATTTTACACACAAGCGCGGGCGCGGCGTGGGCAACTTGTACAAGTATGTGGCTATATAATCATTTTAAGGATATACCTGTATTTATGAATTGATTAGAATTAATTTCAAATTCAGTTTGCTGCTTATATGCAGCAAGTAAATTCCTCTCCAGTTACATATTAATCTGTATATTCTGCCAATGTGTCTTACTGAGAGGAAAGTTTGCCTCGTGACCCTCATTCATGCAGCACATCAAGAAAAAGGGTAAGAGACTGTATGCTGTCTTGGCCCTATATTATAAACTAGACATCACATCTCGAGGGGCAATATTTTACATATGCTGTGCAAGTTATTTGCCTTCCCGGTGCTTCAGTTCCCCCAAACCTAAAATCGTACAGGAGCAGGACTCCACTGAAATCAAAATGTTACCTCTCAGTTGCACTATCCTGCATGGTAAATAAAACAATGTCACCCCGATTTGAAAAAATAAATGTGGTGTTGCTTCCAGCAGCAGGCTTCTCCCAATCTGCTAGCAAGTAACAGTTTGTTTGCCACTCAAATATCAAAGTGTGCAGCTCGTAGAAATATTGAATCTCAATTTCTTATTGTTGTAGTTACCCAATTACCGATGGTTTCTATCCGTTGTTGTGACGGGACCAAAAGTCGTGTCAACTGAAGAGACCAAAGGGGAGAAACGAATCATACTAAAGAAAAACAGATCAAACTATATAGGCCCATATTCGTTCATAAAATTGTATTTATGTATTCAGTTTGGGGAGAATATTTTATTTATATAATTTTGATTTGTTAGTATAAGAATTTACTATTTGGAAGGCCTAGCAAAGAAAACAATATTCAAATAAATAACATAGTATCTTGAGGCAAGAAAGGACGCTTGGTCCATAAGGTCCACTCCCTCTCACCAAACTCCTTTCAATAATCAGGGAGTAAGTAAGCTGTGCAAAACGTACTAATTTGTAGGGATATTCCACCCTCTTTGCTTAGCACACCTTGCAATTCTTTTGGTAAGCTATGTCCAAATGTACTTTAAAAAGGTAAGCTATGTCCAAAGGTACATCAAACACCTTTACACTATTAGACGTTTAACTATTAACTGAAAGGAGTAGAGAGCAGGAGTATTCGGAATGAACTGCAGTTTATTAAGCAGCTAGCTGAAATGCGCTGTGATGGGCCTAGTTAATCAGTCTTCCCCAACTCTATTGTATAAAACCAACCCATTTTCTTTCCTTAGACATCCGGGAGGACTGAAGATGATCATTCAGTGAACCAGTAGTTTGGGGTTTGAATCTGATATCTCCTGTTTCGGTGTTCTAACAGCTAAATTACACTACCTCTCCAGTAAATAAAATCATGAATGGCAATACCTGAAAATTTGGTAAACGTTTTTATCTTGATCATCGAAGGACATGATAGCGTACGATACAGCATGGGCTACACTGGCTTGGAAAATTGTCATTACCTTGAATGATTGTCCTCGGCCGTGATATTTCACTGTTTAGCTCATCTCCACTTGCAAGTCCCTTTTCCCACAGACTAGAAAACTACTGTCGCAATTTGCGAAAGGTTTTGCAAAAAATTGTGACACTTTTATGAGCATGAAAGTACTTTGCGAAAGTACTTTTTCCAGAAATTTAAAAAACATATTTCTGGGGTGTTTTACCCTAAAATAAAGACATGGCTAGCATCCTTAGGGTCCGACTAGGTGACTACAAAAAGAATTAGGTTGCTAGAGGGTCCCAAATTTAAATGGCAAGCATTTTTCTGATCACCAACTGAAAACAAAATGGTGGATTTGCGAAAGTAACAGGCCCATTTGTGAAAGTAAAAATGCATTTGCGACACTGTCAAACTTTTTGTTAACTTTTCCCTTTGACTTATAATGGGAAATTGTTTTTTGAATAACTTTTGAATCGTTTAATATTTTTTCACCAAATCTTTAAAAGGCACATCAGGGACCCACCGCTGATCCCTGAAGATTTCAGGCGGTTCAAGAACCTGCGACTTCAAATGCCATCAGAATTTGTAAAGCGAAACGTTACGCAGATCATGCCAAACAACTCTGCAGCCGTGTATCTAACTGGTACGACAGCTTGCCAGATCCCAAGGTCTATGGTTCTTGATCATGTATTCCAAATTTCAGCCAAATCCGTCAAACGGTTGCAAAGTTATTAAGGTGCAAAATTTTGGGTTTAACATAGAAATGGCTCCTCAACCCTAACTATGGTAGCAATACCGTGCTACCATAATATATATGCATATTTATATATAGATTTACTATATAGATATATAGATTTACTGTACACACTATATATATATATATATACACACTTATAAAATGGGTAGGAAAAATTATGTCTGCTGATTTGTTAGAACACATCTCATGATCATGCATATATCAGAACATGACCGCCCACCTGCACTTTTACCCCCCTTCAAAACAATGTTGACATTTTATAAGATACAGTAGATAAACCAATCTGAGGTGTGAGGTCATGCTCTGATATATGCACGCCTTGGGTGGTTGACGCACTCGGCCTGCGCCTCTTGTGTAACAACGCACACCATGGCATGCGTATATCAGAGCGCGACCGCACACCTCAGAGTGGTTTATCTATTACATGTTTACTGTATACACACACACATACATATATATACTGTATATATATATGCTTGTGAGCTATTTTTTTCTAAGGGCTCTACCAGTTATTATTTACCATAATAACTGGCTAGATTTTATGGCAGAAATGTGCTCCATCCCAATCTGTACTGTAAGTGCGAGCTCTGTTCTCACAGCCACATAGCTGCTCTAACTTTTACTTCCTACTGTGACTGTGAGAAAGGACACACTCAAAAACTTAAAAGCACTAAACTGACATCTCAGAGAAAACAATACTAACCTGCAGAGAAATTAAAAAGGAAAAACTTAATTTTTTAACAAAAAGAGACTTTCTCAGTGGCTATAACAATGAAATTCATATCAAGAAGCTTGCTGTGACCTAATCCAAGAGACTCTCCATAGAAGCACACCTCATGACATTGCAGTTCATGCACATTCCATGGAACAGAGTACAAAGACCAGTTCTTCAATATACTGTATTTCCACCTTTTCAACTTTTTATTGTGGTTTTTCAGACATATTGAAATGTTTACATACCTGTGGCACAAGCAGTCCCTATATCTAAGTTTAAAAACAAGTTTTAAAAAATCACCTTTTTTAAATTCTTTAGATTGCCAGTTCACTCAGTTTGCAGATTTACTGTTTTCTTAATGATAAGCTGCTACCAGAAAAGTTTCATATTCAGTTCATTAAATAAATTCATTTGAAAACACATGTTCATCTTGTCTTCACTTCTGTTTTTATTTCTTAAATGCACAATTTGCAGCCTGCAAAAAACCTGCTTTTTCACTGTTGTTTTTCCATGTTCTTCTGGTAAACACTTGCTCCCCAGTAATTAGCAAGCAATAGGATATGATAAGGTATGGGTTAAAGCCTGATAAGAGCACTCTCCAAGTGAGTTTTGAGGCATGAGGCACTTGCACCAAGTGCCTTTAGCACCTGAAAAATGATCTTATCAGATAATAACCCACATCTTGGAGTGTCTTATAAAATGGGCCCCTCCTTCCTTAAAACCCCAGTAAAAAAAATGTCAAAAAAGTATGCTGAAAAGTGTTAAATATATAAAACAGAAAAAAACAGTCCATCTGTACTGCAGACTTGCAGACCATATATATGAGTCACTAGAGGGTGTTGGTGTCTGTGTGTCTTATCTGAACTCAGTTTCTTCCCCAACACAGAAGCAATTCATTTTTCTTTATTTACTTTATTTTGCTTTTATTTAGGTTTTGTTGTTAGGTTGCAGCCAGTGGCTTGCTTGACTGTGAGCGAGCCTGTTCCTTCCCAGCTACCATAGAGAGCGCTTTCTAATTCGCAGTTTACAAACAGTAAAACTTTTGTTTTGTGTTGCTGTAATAGACAGTAGATTTTTGTTTTATTCCGTATGTCATTGTCTCTTGATCCCCACTGACAAATAACTCACTTCTACAACTTTGTCTCTTTTGGATACTCACTGGCAGTATTTATTCAAAGGCACAATTATATATTTACACCCCAGATGCTGTTAAACAATCAATATTCACATTTTGACATATCAGTCCAATATCATGTTCTCAGACATAACAGTCCTGTCTTCCCTCTTGTGGTTCTTTCTTCTTGTTCTCTTTCTCATTCAGGTTTCTTCTCTGGGTCTGGACACTGTGATCAGGTACCCTCCCATCACCATAACCAGGTCACCACACTTACTGGGACCTCTCCCCTCCACCAGGTGCGGACACAGTGATCTGCCCCCTGGCTCTATATCCTTCCCCCCACCCATCTTACTCCTATGCCTGAGTTCCTTTGTCCCCAGCCCATGGTGCCTACCCCCTCCTCCCTCTACCTGCACCCCTTTTTCCCCTTGCTCCCCTTCCCCTTCTCTTCTTTTCTCCCTCATTCTCCTGACCACTGGAGAGGATCCACCTAGCCCCTCAGCATTCCTGCCACTCATCTGTGGCTCACCTGGCCTAGAACGGGCCCCACCTGGAGGCACCCTTCCTGCTATGCCACCTCCATTCCATGCCTATATCCTGTCCTCCTTCATTTTTGCTAGGGATGGTGGGTGGGGAATTTCTACAGCAAGAAAGAGGGCTTCCACCAGGCTACAGGCCCTTATAAATCCTGTAAGGCTCTCAATCAAGACACCATTTGTCCTCTCCCCTTGGTCAATGGCCAGTGAGCCCTACCCTGGCCAAATGACACACTGTGATGTCACTGACTCCTCCCCATCTCCTATCCCCCTCCCCTTTCCCTACCCCCTCCCACTTTCCCTGTTTTTCTGGCTGGGTCCTTGTGACAACCTGGCTTGCCTTTTAGTGACAAGCTTTATTGTCATCTTGTGGATGGGGATGGGTGGCTGGCAGGGCTGGACATTGTGACTGAAGATGTTGCAAATGGACTGTAGACTGCAGATTATGATAATGGTCACTGCTTTGTATGCGCGGTTTAAAATACTGGGCATGAGAGGCATACAGTTGCTATGGACAGACAGAAACTAAAGACAAATAAACAACTGGTACTGAATTGGCAAAACAAAAATGTTATGTGTAGGAAGAGGGGATGCATATATTGTGTGGTAGGTTTGGGGGTTGTCTGTTGGTGGCACCACTCTCGCAGTCCAGCTTATGTTCTGTCAGATGCTAGCTGATGAGCTGCAGTGGGAGAACAGTGGCACAGATGGATTTTCTGATGTGTTGCATTTTCCTTGGCACAAGTACTGCCAGCTGGAAAGTTATGTCCTGAGAAGGACATAGCTGAAGGATGCGATCAGTCAATCAGAAAGGATGAAATTTTGTGTCCATGTTCTAATAAAAAATAAGTATGGGGTTGTGAGCATACTCAGAATTTAATGCACACCCCTGGTGTGGGATGCTTTTATAAACCCCTTGAGATTTGCATTTGTGGTTTATGTAGCATCTCACACCTCTGGTGTGCATTAAATTCTCATAATGCAGTCCACCCCATACATTATTCTCATTCTATCTCTCTCTTTCTCTGTGTGTGTATATATATATATATATATATATATATATATATATCAGAGGCAAAAAACTCCATTTAATGCATTAGTTAGGGTTGTTCCACAGCGACAAAAGTGAGGAAATTCGCTGTTAGGGTTGAAAACCCTAACTCCGAATTCACCCCCCAGCACCACACACACACACAGACACACACACACATCAAGTATGGGAGGACCAAGTCAACACAACCAATGACAGACATCCAGCAGCAGGTGACAGAAATAACAAACAATTGTCTAAATGTACTATGAGACATCCCCACCCACCTGACCAGGTACTGCATGCTCAGTGGAGATCAACAGCAAAACTGAGGCCATGTACACCAAACGTACACATCCCTGATTGCAGCTGCACACAACGTACCACACTTAGTAGTTGCATGGCCTTACCTACCGATGTGTGCGTGTGTCTGTGTGTGTGTGGTGCTGGGGGGGTGAATTCGGAGTTAGGGTTTTCAACCCTAACAGCGAATTTCTCACTTTGTCGCTGTGGAACAACCCTAACTAATGCATTAAATGGAGTTTTTGCCCTAATTTCCTTCTTTTGAGAATGATAATAAGAAATAGTGAATGTATCGTGAGTGAGCATGGGGCCCAAAGGGCTTGATGCTCCTGCCATGATGTCTTGTGGCATACTAACAGGAGCAGCAACGCAAACAGAAATGCTAACAGTGGCACACATGGTAACACAAGCGTGAATCAGAACAGAAAGGGTAACGCACACGGTGGCGTAGATGGGAACAGTGTGCCACGTGATGTCTTGTCACATAGTAACATGGTGCCTGTAAATGGAAATGTCAATGGGCATGGTGACGCAAAGTGAAACAGAAAGAGAAACAGTACGGTACACACAAATGGCAAAAAAGTAACAGAAACGCAAGCGCAAATGAAAACGCAAAGGATGATCGCAGTGGTGAGATTGGGTGTGCATTGGGATCATCAGCCCTAACTCTCACCCCATGACATGTGTAAAGCAGCAGAAGTATAGGAAAATGGGGTGAGAGTTAGGACCCACGATCCAAATGCACACCACAATGCCGGGTTGGGGAGGTGGGTGGTGCAAGGGGTTTTCAACCCTAACAGTGAATTTTCTACTTTTGTCACTGTGGAACAACCCTAACTAATGCATTAAATGGAGTTTTTGCCTCTAATTTCCTTATTTTTGAGAATGATAACGAGAAATAGTGAATGTAATGCAAGGGCAGGAGCTTGGCCCACCGCATAATGCGCGGGATGGCAGGCCCCGCGCTCTCCCCACATGATGTGTTGTGGCATACTAACAGGGACAGCAATGCAAACAGAAATGCTAACAGTGGTGCACATGGTAACACAAGCGCGAATGAGAACAGAAAGGGTAACGCACATGGTGGAGTAGACGGGAATGGTCTGCCACGTGATGTGTTGTCACATAGTAACATGGTGCCTGCAAATGGAAATGTCAATGGGCATGGTGATGCAAAGTGAAACAGAAAGAGAAACAGTACTGTAGACAGAAATGGCAAAATATAACAGAAACGCAAGCGCAAATGAAAACGCAAAGGATAACGCACATGGTGGCGCAGACGCCAATGGTAAGTGAAACGGGTACGGATCCACAAGCGGAAAGGGCAACAGTAACAGTAATGTAAGCGCACAGGCTGGTTTTCCCCAAAACCTGCATTGAGAAAGACAGTGAGTACAAATAATATATGCAAAATAATAAGTATCGGCGCAGAAAATGAGATCTTGGAATACTAAATACACTATACCTCAGGAACCATACGATGTAGAAAAAAAATTTAAAAGTCATATTATTTACAACTGTCCTGGCTAATTTGAATCTTAACCCCTTTAGGGGCTAAGAAATTTTCCGACGAAAAGTCCGTATCTCGCACTGTTTCCGAGATACGGGCCCTGAAAGGCGCGGCGAACGCCGTAATGTTATCCTATGGGAAAAAAAGAAAAGTTCAGAGCGCCATAACTTTGCCTCCCTGTAATGTTTTTTCACCAAACTACTGAAAGGCACATCTGTGGGCTGTTGGCTGTCTTCCCTCCAAATTTCAGGAAAAAAGACCAAACCGTTATTTTGCAGCAGGGCTCCAAATGATTTCTGTTAAGTGTCAGGCGCCGTAATGTTATCCTATGGGAAAAACCGTCAATTTTGGAGTGCCGTAACTTTGCCGCCATGTGATATTTTTTCACCAAACTACTGAAAGGCACATCTGTGTACTGTTGGCTGTCTTCCCTCCAAATTTCAGGAAAAAAGACCAAACCGTTATTTTGCAGCAGGGTGCCAAAGGATTCCTGTAATGCTTTGGGCGCCGTAATGTTATCCTATGGGAAAAACTGTCAACTTTGGAGTGCCATAACTTTGCCGCCATGTAATATTTTTTCAATACAACACTGAAAGGCACATCTGTGAGATGTCGGCTGCGTTCCCTCCAAATTTCAGCCCAAACTCCCAACGGTTATTTTGCAGTGCAGTGCCAAAGAATTGCTGTCCATTTCCCACAGACTAGAAAATTACTGTAGCAATTTGCGGCTTTACTTAAAATTTGTGACACTTTAGTGATACGAAAGTACTTTATGAAGTACTTTTTCCAGAAATTTGAAAAATATATTTCTGGGGTGTTTTACCACAAAATAAAGACATGGCAAGCATTCTCAGGGCCTGACTAAGTGAATACAAAAAAAATTAGGTTGCTAGAGGGTCCCAAATTTAAATGCCAACCATTTTTCTGATCACCAACTGAAAACAAAATGGCCGATTTGCGAAAGTAACAGGCCCATTTGCGAAAGTAAAAATGCATTTGCGAAAGTAGTGAACTTTTTGTTAATGTTTCCCATTGACTTATAATGGGAAACTGTTTTTTGAATAACTTTTGAACCGTTCAATATTTTTTCACAAAATCTTCGAAAGGCACATTGGGGACCCTGGCTGCATGTTCCCTGAAGATTTTGGACCAGTCACGCAAACCGTATGACCTGTAGGCGCGACCACAGAATTCCAGAAAAGCGTAAACGCGCGCACAGATCACACTTAATAACTCCACAGCTGTATATCCGACCAGTACGAAACTTGGCAGATCCCAAGGCCTATATTTCTTGATCATAAATTCCAAGTTTCAGGCAAATCCATCAAACAGTTGAAAAGTTATTAAGGTGCAAAGTTTTGGAGTTTAACATAGAAATGGCTCCTCAACCCTAACTATGGTAGCACAACCGTGCTACCATATTATGTGTGTGTGTGTGTGTGTGTCTATATATACTGTATGCAGTTAGGAAACATTTGTCATTCTGGATATTTTTAACCAACATGATGATGAAGAATAGTTCATCAGCAAATACCACCCCAGAAACAAAGCAATATGGAGTTTTAAAAACAGCTATTTATACCTACCTATCTGTCTGTCTGCCTGCCTGTCTGTCTATCTGTCTGTCTGTCTAGCTATCTGTCTATCAATCTCTCTCTCTCGCTCTCTTTATCTATCTTCATTGCAAAACCTATGTTAATGCAGATATTTGGGTTCCCAAAAGCTCAAAGTGCACAGACTAGTGAAATGAAAACAGGGTTTGGAGTCTCATGAGTCTTTCTGAATCAATAGTAGTATGGGTGTTCCTTAGGTTTATCAACTGAAATGCTCACCTCTTCATCCCAGCCCCTAGCCCCCTGCCCAAGCACAAGGTACAGGTCCA
Organism: Neoceratodus forsteri; assembly: GCA_016271365.2. Lineage (NCBI taxonomy): Eukaryota > Metazoa > Chordata > Ceratodontiformes > Ceratodontidae > Neoceratodus > Neoceratodus forsteri. Next base: position 963,339,162 of record CM057452.1, read on the forward strand.
AGCCCATTCCTCAGAGTCGTATACTATTTGGAGATAGAGAAGTATGGCTTACCACACAGTGTCAATAGAATCAGTTGTAACTTTGTTCTCACAGGGCCCTACATAAAACAAGCAATCATGTATGGTGGTAGTCACACAAAAGTTGACTGGTAGCATGGCATACTGAGTGTTGCTTAAGCATGGTACCCACTGAATAACATGTATGGGGTACCATGCAATGATGTGCACTGTGTGGTATTGGTCAACTTTTGCATGACTACCATTGTATAAATCTATGCAGTGGAGGGGTGGGCATTAAGGTTGACAACCCCAAGGAATACCACACCAGTAATTCATCAACATTCCTTAGATTCTAAACCCTAATGCTTTCATTTCCTTACTTTGTGCACTTTGACTTTTTGGGAACCATAATCACTGCCTTAACACCATTTTTTGCCATATATTTACCTTTATTTTGTGATAGTGTAATCATATGTGAAAGCAGTGGAAGTATGGGTCTTTCTGGCCCCTGGAGTTCTGTGCAGCAATAGATGCATATGTGCAGGCTCTGGGCACTGCAGGAAAGAAAGAGTCCATCTGGCTGCAGAAGTGCTGGGCCTTCAATGTACCACTCTTCTCTGCAGCTACATATGCAGATGCATGGGGCCCTTCAGGCCCTGTGCCAAGGGAAAAGTCAATCTGGCTACAGATGTGCAGGACCCTGCAGTTTCATGTGGCTATGGATGCAAAGGGTATGTGGGGCTGTCTGGAGGACTGTGGAAGTGCAAGGCCCTTGGGTGGCTAGATGTGTAGAAACACGGTGCCAAAAGTCCTTCTGGATGCAGAAGCACAGGACACTGGAATCCCTGTGCTTCCATGCAGCTACAGCTGCACAGGTGCAGTGCCTTCTGGACTCTATGCCAAGAGAAAACCTCTCTTCACTATACTGTTAACTGTTCCTCATGAAGCCAGCACTGCACCATCTCTGCCCAGTTTGGGGGTGGTGCCACAAGGCAGCACCATTCCTCCAGCTTCATCCCCTCCAGTTGGCTCACTAAGCTTGGTCCTGAACTCAGCTCACCAACGTGGATTCACAGTGTACTACCCACTGGGCCAAAGGATGACTATGCACATATTTCTTAGCTTCTTTTTGTGTGTAATTTTGACCCCACCTTATGAACTTGGTTGCTAGAATGTGTTAAATCCTGTCTCAAAGATGGTTTTGCAGAGCAACTGCAAAATCACTTTCTATAGTACAGTACCTGTATTTAAAAATTCTCACCCTCCTTGTTCATGAAGTAAGGTCATGACAACAGTATATGCAAAGTGTGGGAATCAAATATTGTAAAACAGTTAAGTTATGAGTAAAGGTATGCAAGGCACAAAAACGGTTTCATGGGGACCAAAAATAGAATTCTTGGATTGCACATTTCAGTGTGACCAAATCATTTTCTGTGTGCACCAGAAACAGAATTCTTGAATTATACATTTAAGTGTGACACAAAAAAATTATGTTTTTGGTGTGCACTAATTTGAAGTCTGTGACACAAGAATTGATAATTTCCATACGCTAATAGCCAAGGAACTTAAAAGAGACCAAAAAAATATTTCTGGCCCATGTTTTAAAAAACAAACATCAGAATCAAGCTTAATGGGTCCCATTGGGCAAGACAAATGTGTTTACTTTTTCCAATAACTCTTTTTTATGTATTTCAATATTGTTTTGCTCCCCCCAAAAATAACACGACAATGACCATTCTGATCTAACACTTTTTTCTTCTGACCTTAAAATACGATTGGTTATAACCTAAAAATTCTCATGAAAGAAAAATGTTTGGATCATATCATCATATCAGAGGGTTATCTCAAAAATCCTACTGAGCATGCTAAGAAGCAACATTTCAAGACCATATAACTCTGGAACTTATTAATATTTATTCACAAAACCATTGAAAGGCATGCCCTTGACACAAGTCCCTTAATCTCTGAACATTTCAGAACAAACTTCCATACCATCTTGCTTGTAGGTCAGAGCAAAAAAGAAAAGCAAGAAAAACAGAGTTGTTGATGTATTTTTGATGTGTGTGTGGATCTCAGAATATGGAAAAGACCCATCACAAAACTTCCAAATTATCGAGAATTTGTCATCTGAACCATGCATGTTAAATATCATGCAATTTTGTCAAATGCCACCAAAGTTATTAAAGTGCAAAGATTGGGGTTTAACATTGAACAATTTGCTTAACCCTAATATAGATGCACTACCATGCATGCATAATGTATAATTTATATCCAACAAATGTTGCTATTAGTCAACCAATCGGCATATCTTTCTTTTATATATTGTTTCTTTACATTTTTAATAAGATATCAGAAACCTATGAATGGTAAAAGAGTGAATTGATTGCACTGACATCGCATCATGCAATTAAGTTCAAATCTGAACCTAAATATTAAGCAAGAAAAGGCACTATTCAGCTTCTGTTAGTGGATGATTCTTTATTACAACATATGAAACTTATACTTGCTGCTAAAATTATTGAGAAGCTGATAACTCATTATTTGCTTCTTTACTCCTCACACTGTCTTTGTAATGTATGTTCCATGGCCAAAAAGCTGCCTCTTAACTTAAGCATTTGTTGACTTATTTATTTATTTGCACATTGTTTGAGGTATTTCAAGGGTTTCAGGTTATTCCATATCAACAATTGAGCTACCGACAAAATAATAATGTTTCTAGTCTACATGTAAAAAAACTTTAGTTGTATGACTAATTATATTTTAGTACGCAACCTCTTCCAAATTTTTAGAGACAAGTGTACTGTATAAAGGCTTGAGGCTTACATGTGGGCCATCTGATGGAATTGTTAAAAAGTTAGCCTCTGCAGAATGCAAAACTCTGGACAGAACATAAAAGGGCACAAGATCCTAAAATTATATTAGAGTAGTAGTCCATAAAGCATGAAAAGTAAGCACAAAAAATGAAATGTTGCTCTGTTGGGTATTCCTAACCACTGAAGACTGCCAAGCAATGGTGTTAAATGGTCATCACCACTGTGTAAAAACTAGCCTGGCTATCCAGTTTTGAACTATCTACAAAGAGGAGTTATAGTTTTCATCAACTCCAACAAAAAGCTGCAGTAGCCCAAGGATGAACTACAAGAACATGGGCTTAGATGCATGTTATATTGTGTGTCATATAGTTTTGATTTTGAGTAAAGCAGTATTTAAAAACAGGAAATGACAATTCTTTGATATCATTGTTTTACAGTTTTACAAATTCTGATTCGAAACAAAACCCTTAAATAGTTAAAAAAATTATTTAAAAACTCATCTGAGTACACTTCATGATTGTCAATCAATACACAGCCATGTTTAGTTCTGGATAACTAATGATGTGTACCTATCAACAGGATCTCCATGTTAGCCATTTTTTTAAAAATTGTAAGCAGTGAGCAGAGATCCAAGAAGAGAATGAAGAAACATGGGATACAATGAAATCCAATATACAGTGACATATGAAACATGTTAAAAAGAGAAACAGAGCTGTGACATCAGCCTAGAGATGATAGTTAAAACACAAAATCAGAAACAAGAAAGGTGGCACATAGAATATAGGACTGGAGCCACTACATAAAATACTTAATTTATCAAAAAAAAAACAGTACAGCATCACAGTTCGGCCAGAAGATCTTAAAAATTCACTCATAATGTTATTAAATTATTAAAAAATTATTCAAAGCAGCAACAAAAAAACCCTATACAAATGCCACTGTTTCACGTAACACTTTACGTTGTTTCAAGACACCATGAAAAAGCGCAAAATGTTACATGAATTGTTGGCATTTGTATGGGGATTATTTGCTGCTGCTTTGAATCATTTTTTAACTATTTAATAAAATTGTGAGTTAATCTTTAAGCTCTTCTGGCTGGACTGTGACGCCATACTGTTTTTTTTGGATCAAAACACAAAATACATAATAATTTCATCAAGTAGTTGAAGACTGAATGAAAAAGAAAAGACTGAGAACTGAACCCTGATAAATCCTAAAAGTGTCATTAGACAACACCAGAAAGAAACTGGCCTCTGAAGAACAAAAGTATCAATAGCATTTAGACAAGAATAGAATTGCTAAAGATGTTAAATGTAGAAAGTTGAACATGTTGGACATTAATGGAGCCATTGGGGCCCAGCAACCATACCTCTGCATTGTTCGACCTGGCCCTTGGGACATATAAGCCCTCATCAAAGACTAAAGTCCTTGATTTCAGAAGGGCAGACTTTAACTGGATGAGCAAGCTGGTTTGGGAAATGTTAACTGGAGTGAACGGCATCAAGGATGTGGAGGAACGGGAGGAACAGGGAGGAGGAAAACCTCACATTATTGTGCACGTGGGCATGAATGACCTTACAGAATGTTTTGTGGAGATAGCACAACAGAGGTTCAAGGAGTTGGGGAGACTCTACAGGGTGGAAAGGAAGTCAAAAGCCTTCTCAGAGGTGCTTTCCATCCAGAGGGCTAATACAGTGAGGAAAATAAGAATTGCCAAATTTAACAAATGGTTTGGAGAGTTATGTGAGGTGGAAGAGTACGGGTGCATTGGTTGTTGGGAGTGGACATGGGATAACAAGGGCCTGTTTTCACCAGACAGGTTTCACCTAAGTAGAAAGGGCACAAGGGTCATGAAGGGAAAGCTGGAGGACTTCAGGATTAAAAATCTAATTGAAATTGATGATGTGGCAGCAGGGTGTGCAGTACCCTTAGTCACCTCACAAAAGAGGCCAATAGGCCTCTTCCCATAAAGGATAGCAGGAGGGAGGGATGGGAGGGGTGGGGGTTGGAAGGGGAAAGTCAAGAGTAAGGGGCGTCCACACTCAAGGTGGCGGGTTGTGTCTCCAAATGCCAAAAGTCTGGGTAACAAAATGGTGGAATTATAGTCATTGTTGGCAGAAGGAGAGGTGAACATATCAGCCACCACAGAGACTTGGGCAACACAAAACCATAACTGGGACTTAACAGTTCCTGGGTATAAATGTACAGAAAGGATAGGGTGATAGGGAGAGGGGGTGTTAAGCTATACGTGAAGGAGGGGATAATTTGTACCAGAGAGAAAGATTCGGAGGACAAGCCTGAAGCTTTCTAGCTGCAGATGCAATGCACTGAGGTGAGGAAACTAAGGATGGAGGTGGTCTTCGGATTGCCTTTCCAGGATGAGGAACTGGATGAGGTATTGTGGTCTCAGTTCATAGCTCTCTCTAGCTGGGTGGGTGTAGTAATAATAGAGAATTTCAGTATACCTCAGGTGGACTAGAAAATCCCTGCTACCTCCTGAACTAGTGAGCAAGTACTGCTGCATGCTTTCCAGAGTGCTTTCCTGAATCAAGGTGTCATGGAGCCCACTAGGGAGAGGGGAAGATGGCTGTCCTGTATCTGGTCCTGTCCAACTGTGCACATGTTCTGGATGCAAAAGTGGATGTGCTGCTTGTAGTAAGTGACCACCACGTGATGTTTCACCTGCATGTGGAAAGAGGGGTGGTCAAGACCAATAAGAGAGTCTTGGACTTTCAGAGATCTGACTTTAATAAAATGGGAGTTCTAATAAGGCACATTTCTGGGATGAGAGTGAGGATGTATGTGGAACAGAAATGGGTCACAATAAAGATAGGAATTGATGGAAACCACTATTGAGTATGCCAAAATTTAAAGCAAGAAAGCTAAGGCCAAAAGCTCAGTTGGTTTGGAAATGAGGTAGAACAAGTGGGGGACAAGATGGAAGCCTTTAGAAAGTACCAATATACTCAGAAGGAGGAGAATAGGAAGGGCGGCACCAATAAGTCAAGAGAAGCAAACAATGTGATAAAAGAGGCAAAATCCACAAGAGTGGTACAGCTAGCCCGGGAGATAAAAGTGGGTGAGAAGGCTTTTTTTCAGGTCTATAAGGGAGAAAATAAACATAAAGGATGAGACTGTCAGACTAAAAAGGACAAGGGAGTCAATTCAAACAGTTGAACTTAACTCACATCCTCAAATATGTTGTTGTGAAGAACGTGTTTTCTTCTCTGTTTTTTCTTCTAATATACAATTTCACTGCACATTCCCTTTTCTCCTGATGTGTGTTTTTCACTGCACTGATGTTTATGCTCATATTGTTATGCCTATAGTTACACATTTGTATATTACATTAAGTACCTTTAACATTAACACAAGAACTGTACATCATTAATGGTTTATTATAATACAGTAATTCAGATGGAATCTTCTTAGTGATTATAATATTCAGGCATATATTTTTCATAACCCTGTGGCTTTAGATTTAAATATGGTGATATGCCTCTGAGCTTCTTTAAAAGGTCATTGGCCGCCTGCATCACAATGGGATTAGCTTTATCTCAGTGTAATGCTGGAAATAGCTTGTTATGACGTCTCTCTCTCTCTCTCTCTCTGTTTCCCTCTATCAGTATCATTCTCTCTAGCTCACACACACATACACACATCACACACACACACACACACACACACACATATGCACTCTAGAGATAATATTTTCCTGTTGTATAAGCAGTGACTAGGTCCCTTGACATTTCAATGAAAACATTAATTGCAGTACATATCCATAACCATTTGAAAGTATATAGCTAGATTTGGTACTGTATTACTATATAGCTTATATGGAGCATGCCTTATTTTACAGTATATGTATAACACTGCATAGATTTTCCTCTGAATCTTAGTATATTTACAATGATAGTAATCATCTATTTACTATTCTCAAGTTCTGCATGGGGACTGTGGTTCAAATGTAAGAAGTATTACTGTTAAATAGTACTATAAGTCTAATTAATTATTCTTGAGCCTAACGAGGCTCCTGATTGGCTACTGGATCAATCATTAATGTCTTAGAAATCACTGATCCAGCTACCAACTGACGCTGTGTAACACAAACGGCTCACACCACTCTATTTTAAAGTTGAATTGCAGTAAAATAACTGGGGAAAAAGAACGTTGTTATTACAATTAGACTTATAATTGCAACAACAGCCTTGAAGCTGGTCATTTCCTTGGATTAACGATATGTTGGAAGAAGCCCCCAACCGATCATTAATCCTTCAGAAGTGACTGGCTTCTCCATCATTATTGCTTATGTAGTAATAGAAAAAGTGCTTTTTTTACCCTCAGATTTTATTAAATAGGACTCTCCTAGTCCACTTTATACCCATTGCAATTCTTATGGGAATACTTTGTTTCCTAGAGGAAAAAATCAGTGTTCAATGACCAGTAAATTGCTATCATTTGGATCTTCCCCATATGCAGATACAGGAAAAAAACAGCTGTTCAAAGAATCACTTGAGACAAGAGGTTGCTGTTCCATGTGCATGTAAAATTAGAAAAGGTGAATTACATGAATGACTGCTTAGTAAAGAAGCAATGGAATCTGAATGAAAGGTGTTTTTTTCCCATTATGCTTTTGCCCTCTTTGCATATGTAATTTGAATAATTATAAGGTGAAACTACACATGTTTGTTAAATGTTTTCATTCTGAGCTCATGTGTAGACACTGAATTGAATGGATACAATTAATGATGGGTGAACCCATTCTGTTCTGGTTTCAGTTCAAAACAGAACCTAAAATAATTTTAAAGGTTCTTTTATGTGAGACAAACTGGGGACAATGTTCTCTAAAGCTGGCACATTTTGTGGTATGTGGTTCATACTGTAAATTGAACTTACAATAGGAAGAGCAGGAATATGATTTTATATTGTGCCTTTCATTCAGACTGTATCCCAATGTGACATGCAATCCAGGAGAGGGAGGGGAAAGAGTGTTGTTTGCCATTTCCAGTGCACAGGATGCTTCAAGCAGTGCATATTGATACTATAAGTGTTAGATCACAGAGAGCTGAAGCACAGGAAGGTTAACTGACCATATCAGGTCACCAACCACAGCTTAGATCTAGAAGATCAATGTCTCAAGAGCAGTGTTTGATGAAAGCTATTATGTTTATGATAGATTGGATAATGATGCCATCTTCTTAAAAGGATATTTGTAGATATTCCAGTTTTAAATGGTGCATCATCCTTTTAGGGTTAATTAGACAGTATAGTAACTTTGCAATCTATTTTTTATCATTATCAGACCATTGTCAGACATGTTTAATAAACAACAAGTCCCCCAAACCCAGTACAAAGCAGTATACTTCCAATTTTCTTACCAGAGCCCCCAAAAGCATTCCTGTTTATAATCTGTCTTCCAAACTGATTGGGGTGGCTTTTATTTAGTTAGTTTTTATTTACCAAATAGGTGCACTAGACAAAACATTTGCCTATTTCAGTCTTGATATGGGAGAACACAATGTTGGAGGTTATCACAACAGTATACAAGAATACATAGGGATCCATACATTTGTCAAGCAATAATTCTGAGAAATAAACAAAGGAGAACAATAGACAATATACAATATGTGGAAGGTATGGTGCAAGATACAAGGCAATGTACATCAGGAAGACACAGATATCAAGTGCAGGGATAGATTACATTCATTGGTTTTGGCGATTACCATAACAAACAAAGGCAACATCTCAGATAACTAACTGCTATCCCCAGCAGCTTATTGACAAGTACTTATGGAGGCCTTGAGTAGGAGGGTATGATATTGTCTCTTGTAGGTTTGACTGGAGGTACACAGATGGACCGTAGCTGGGATGGAATTCAGAAGTTTAGGGGTAGGGGTATGAGATGAACATTTCCACTATATTTGTCTTGGCTTTGGGCATGGTCAAGGTACCACACTGACTTTGATTTGTCTGTTGGAAGCTGAGAACCTTGCTACACTGTAAAGAACAAACTATAACTGCATTTAGGACCTGGAAACCTGGTAAGGCAAAATACTTGTTAAGAAGGGGAGCTACGCTTTCTACAAAAAGTTTCTTTTTTTTTCTCTCTTTATTGGCATTAAGCAGAGAATTGCAGGATTCCATTAAAAGTGTAGTAATTTTATAACCAGAGGGAGTGAGATACAACTGAATTTGCTAGATTGTTGGGGTTGAAACCTAGGATTTGGAAGGATATTTTTGCAACATTTTAAAAGTGTCCTGCTGGCTGAGAAGTTAAGTTTTTATCCCTGGTTTCAATGAAAGATTTTGTGTATTGGAATCAGACATAGCAGACTGCCTACATTGAAAGGCCTGCTTACATCACAGGTGTCACTAGTCAATCAATTGGCTCTGGGTGGGGTTTCATCACTGTGCTGTCTTAGGTATCCTTCACAGTTAGAAGCCAGTCACACTGACTTTGATTTGTCTGTTGGAAGCTGAGAACCTTGCTACACTGCAAAGAACAAACTATAACTCCATTTAGGACCTGGAAACCTGGTAAGACAAGATACTTGTTTATAAGGGGAGCTACGCTTTCTACAAAAAGTTTCATTTTTTTTTCTCCTTATTGGCATTAAGTAGAGAATTGCAGGATTCCATTAAAAGTGTAGTAATTTTATAACCAGAGAGAGTGAGATACAACTGAATTTGCTTGATTGTTGGGGTTGAGACCTAGGATTTGGAAGGATATTTTTGCAACATTTTAAAAGTGTCCTGCTGGCTGAGGAGTGAGTTAATTTTTATCCCTGGACTCAGTAGAGTGGTTTGTGCAGGAGCTGTGGTCTAGTAAATTGTGATGTTAGTTAAATTACTATAAAAGGCAATACGCACCAGGGTGGTGGAGCAGTTGTGTATTTGATTGTTTCTAACAGTCACCAGTGGCTGTGGACTACCCACCCCTCAGGCATGACATTTCCTTTATAGCCACAGTTCTGACATCACTTCCTCAACAGGGGCAGAACAGTCATATCCTTAATAACCCAGCACAGTGCAAAAAGGGTAGGTACACACCACAAATAATAATAATAATAAAAAATATATATGTATATGTATGTGTGTATATATATATATATATATATATATTACATATTGTATATTATAAAGGAGAGGGATATGTGGGGAGTGGTGCAATGCACTGGCTGTGGGGCAGCAGTTTTCTGGGAGACATTCTAGAAACTGCATTGCTGTCCTATTTTCAGGCAACTGTCAGCTCTGAGGAAGGAGGTTGCCCACCTCCAGGCTGAACTAGCAAGGACTAAGGAGGCCTCCCCCTTCCAAAGAGCACCACTGCCACAATCACTGCCTCAGAGGTTGCCAAGTATGAAGAGCAATTGGACCACAGTGGGTTCTGGGAGGTTGCAGGTGGTGGACCAGAGGTGAAGCCCCCTAGTTGTACCTCTACACAAATCATATGCCATTCTGGCAGATCAAGGTTCCTCTATGATGGCACCCTCAGTGGAGACCCAGAAGAATGCTGAGGACATCCACAAGAGAGAACCACAAAAGAGTGGCAAGGGACACCATAGAGAAAGGAAACAGCTTCTGATAGGGGACTCTATTGTTAGGGGGGTAAAATTGGGAAAGGGAGAGGAGAAGGTAGTAAGGTGCCTGCCTGGTGCCATGGCTTGGAGGGACAGGAAGCGAATCCTTAGGATTGTAGAAGCAGCATCACAGGAGAGAGAACTAGATATCATAGTCCACCTTGGGACAAATGACCTAGCTAGGCATGGGATCAGTGTGGTGCAGAATGAATTTGTGGAGTTGGGGAGGGGCCTCAGATGGGTAGCAAGCACGGTAACCTTCTCAGAGGTGCTACCAGTCCATGGCAGGAGTGAGGCTAGGGTACTGCACACCATGTAGTTTAATGAATGGTTGCAAAACTGGTGCAGAGCACAGGGCTTTGGCTTCATTGGGGACTGGGGGTCCACCTGGAGAGATAAAGATCTGTACTGGCATTATGGTCTGCATCTGTCCACAAAGGGAACCAAGCTCCTAGGTGATAGGTTTAAATGCTTCCTTGGCAAGCTTTTAAACTAGCCAAGGGTGAGGCACTGATAAAAGGCAGGAAATTTTAAGCCTCCCCCCACAAAACATGGTAGGTAGTAAGGTAAACACTGAGGTACAGAGCTCAACACAGGGCAGGACAGGGGTAAATGGAAAAATAGACAAGGACAATAAGAGCAGGGATGGGGAAAAAAGGATAAAGCCAACATTAAATGGAGGGCAATGAGTACCAATGCCCGTAGTCTGGGAAACAAGCTTCCTGAGCTAGTAGCCCTGATGGAAGATGAACAATTGGATATTGTGGCAGTCACAGAAACATGGTACACCGAGAACCATGACTGGGATGCCAACATACCAGGGTACACAATCTACAGAAGGGACAGGGAAGGTAAAAGAGGAGGTGGAGTAGCTCTGTACATAAGGGAAGGGATCAAAGCTACAGAACTAAAAAGTAAAGGTGAGGACAAGAGGCACTCTGGTCACCTTGAGACAGGGAATGGCATCACAATCCGCACAGGGTTTGTATACAGACCCCGTCTCAAGGGAGAAATGGACAACAAAATGACAGAGGACATTCTCAAAATGGCTGAAAAGGGAGATACTGTTGATGGGGACCTGAATATGCCAGATGTTAACTGGATAACATGTACTGCAGCCACATCCAAGAGCAGGGTCATTCTCGATGCCTTGCAGGGGGCAGACCTTAGACAGCTAGTGTTGGAACCCACTCAGGAGGGAGCAATACTAGACCTGGTATTCTCAAATGGAGAGAGGATCACAAATTTAGAAGTCAGTAGACATCTGGGAACAAGTGACCACTGCACAGTGTGCTTCACAATGAGCACAACCATGAAGATAAGCCATACAAAAACAAGGATACTGGACTTTAGAAGGGATGACTTTGGCAACATAGGTGAATACCTGAAAAATGCACTAGCAAATGACCAAAAAGGAGGGGTGGAAGAACAATGGAGAAAAATCAAAACTGCCATCATAGAGGCAACAAGCCTTTGTGTGAAACAAATAAAGAAAACAAAGCAGAGTTAAAAAAACACCATGGTTCTCAAAAGAGGTGGCAGGGATGGTTAAGGAGAAAAAGGCTGCATTCAAAAAATATAAGGAATCACAGAAGAAGCACAATAGGGAACGGTATCAATTAAAGCAGAAAGAAGTGGGGAAAGCAGTCAGACTAGCAAAGGCCCAAACCAAGGAAAAAATAGCCAACTCAGTTAAGAAGGGGGATAAAAACTTTTATAGGTACATTAGGGAGCATAGAAAGGTTAAGGAAGGGCTAGTGAAGATTAATAAAGGAGAGGGGAGATGGGCAGAGGGAGACAGTGAAAAGGCAGAGATACTGAATGAATACTTTTGCTCAGTATTCACAAAAGAAGATGAGGAGGAGTTACCTAAACCAGACAATAGAAGCACTCTGGGTAGGTGGGTTGACACCAGTCCATTCACAGAAGGAAGAGTCCTGAAAGAACTCCTAAAACTCAAGATGGACAAAGCAATGGGGCCTGTCAAGATTCAACCCAGAATCCTAAAAGAACTAAGGGAGGACCTAGTGACACCACTGACCATGCTTTTTAACAGATCATGGCAGGATGGGGTGGTACCTGAGGACTGGAGGAGGGCAGATGTGATTCCCCTTCACAAAAGTGGGAGCAAGGCAGAAGCAGGAAACTACAGACCTGTAAGTTTGACCTCAGTGGTAGGGAAAATGATGGAATCACTTCTGAGAGAAAGAATTGTTGAGTACCTAGAGGCCAGCGGGGCACAGGACCCAAAGCAGCATGGATTTACAGCAGGAAGGTCATGTTAGATGAATCTAATTGATTTCTTTGACTGGGTGACCAAAGTAATAGACCAGGGAGGGGCTGTGGATATGGCCTACCTAGACTTTAGCAAGGCATTTGACACAGTCCCGCATAAAAGATTAATAAACAAGTTAGCCAGCCTGAGAGAGGGTCCCAGGGTGATAGCCTGGGTAGCAAACTGGCTGCACAACAGGACACAGAAGGTAATAGTGAATGGAACACATTCCGAAGAAAGGGAGGGTTACTAGTGGAGTACCTCAGGGCTCAGTACTGGGTCCAGTCCTCTTTAACATCTTTATAGGTGACATTGCAGAGGGTCTGGATGGAAAGGTATGCCTCTTTGCAGAAGACACAAAGATCTGTAACAGAGTTGATACACAAGGGGGGTAGAAAAGATGAGAAGGGACTTGGCCAGGTTGGAGGAATGGTCAGACATATGGCAACTTAGATTCAATGCAAAGAAGTGCAAAGTAATGCACCTAGGAAACAAAAACCTGGGAGAAGAGTACACAATAGCAGGGAAGCTACTAACAACAAAAAAATGGAAAGGGACCTGGGGGTAGTCATATCAGATGACCTAAAGGTGGGTAAGCAATTTGAAAAGTCAGTAAGGAGAGCCAGGGGGATACTGGGATGCATAGGAAGGGGCATCACAAGTAGAAAAAGAGAAGTGGTTATCCCTCTGTACAGACAGTTGGTGAGACCCCATCTGGAGTACTGTGTGCAGTTTTGGAGACCTCATCTATGCAAGGACATAGACAGGATGGAAGCAGTCCAGAGGAGGGCAACTAAAATGGTGCAGGGTCTGCAGCAGAAACCATATGAAGAGGGACTGAGAGAGCTTAATATGTATACTCTTGATGAAAGGAGGGACGGGGGAACATGATAGAACTGTTCAAGTACCTCAAGGGAATCAACAAAGTCCAGGTGGGTAGCATCTTTCAGAAAAAGAGATGTGTAAGAACAAGGAGGCACAATTTAAAGATAGAGGGGGGACGGCTCAGGGGTAATGTGAGGAATTTTTTTCACAGAGAGTGGTGGATACATGGAACAGCCTTCCTGAGGAGGTCATTGGGTCTAAAACTGTGGGGGAATTCAAACATGCATGGGACAGACACAAGGCAATTATAGTGGGGGGTTGCAGGAAGTAGGCTGTTGGTTAACTAGAATCTGCAGCTTATCCAGTAGGTAGGGAAATGGGCAGACTGGGTGGGCCAAGTGGTCCTTATCTGCCGTCAAAGTCTATGTTTCTATGTTACCAGAGACAATAAATCTTAGGGGGTAGGATCCACTGTCAGGCATAAGAAGTGAGGAAAGGGGCAAAGGGGCCCACTTAGTCACAACATTATGCACCGCACCACCCATATTAAAATTGTAGAAGGAAAGTGAAGGAAGCCAGCCAAGTTTGGAATACAGGGCAGAGTGATGTGTGTATTTGTAGTCAAGGCAAACCTGCAGATGTTATTATAGGCCACATCCCATTTTTGCAGGACAGTTTTGGAGGCTGAGAAGTAGGCAGCCATCCTGTAGATCAATATGGGGAGCAGACTGAGTGGGCAATAGCTATATGGGCTTTAGGAGTAAGTTTGCCTCTGATTTTGAAGGAAGGTTCCAGTCTGGTGTTTGTAGCCTTCCATGCAGCAGAGCTATGAACTGAGAAGTCCAGCAATGTGTAGAGCATGTCTCCCAGGTACTTTAAGAAGGAGAAAACAGTGTTCAGACAGTATTCATCATCACAGGTCAATGTCAAATGGATGTGGTAGATTTTAACCTTTGGGGCCGAGCCAAAAAGCATGGTTTAATGTATAGTAGTGTTCATAAGTAGCCTGTTTGAGCAGAGTCATGGCTGTACTGATTGAAGATCAGAACACAGCTGACAATTTAGGTCCAGGATGTGAATGAAAAGGACTAGGTCATCAACATATTGAATAGGTGTGCTGTGCAAGAGACTAGTCTGGACTGAGTTAATATGTAGCGTGAATAGGAGCTGCCTCAGTATGGATCCTTGAGGGACTCTGACTGTGGTAGCAGCTGGGTCAGGCAGAACATGGCCAAACTTAACACTCTGATACTTATTTCCCAGATAGCTTTTATATCATGACAGTGCAGTTGAGGAAATGCCCAAAGCTCGTGGCCTTCAGCAGAGTAGAGTGTGGTTAACCAAATCAAATGCTTTGGTGAGGTCAATGAAGACTACACATGTGAGCTCACCCCTATCCATGGTGGAGGTGATGCTGGCTGTTAGTGATAGGATGGCAATAGTGGTGCTGTGATGTTTAATGTAACTACAAAAAACTAACTCAAGACAGTAAAAGAGAAATAAAGAAAGCAAAAATAGATAATGCAATTATAATGGCTACATCTATGTTGGACAACAAACAACATTTTATTTAAATTACATACAGCAGGCAGTCTTAAAGGAGGACAAAACACTGTGGGACAAATTAAAGAGGGAAAAAATATAATAACTAACGAAAAACAAATGGTGGACATCTTTAATAAGTATTTTGCTGGTAACTTTAAAACCAAAGGGCATAATTATAACTCAGCAGATACTAGAATTAAGAACATAAAGAATATCAGACTCATGTCTGTTGATAAGTTTTATCAAAAATTAGAACAACTGAAAGCCAATAAATCCCCGGGTCCCAATGTTGTGAACCAAAGGCTGTTAAAGGAACTGGCCAAAGAGCTAGCAGGGCCAATCAGCAAGCTATTTAACAAATCACTAATGGAAGGCAGAACAGTAGCAGATTGGGTGAGGGCAAATGTGATGCTGATACAAAAAAAGGAGAAAGGAGTGACATTACAATTTAGACTAATTAGCCTGACCTCTGTGATAGGTAAAATAATGGAAGGATTCATCAGGGACATTATCCAACAACATATATTAGAGAAAGGTCTCACAGACATATCACAGCACTGGTTTAGTCAGGGATGTCTTACAAATGTATTGCATTTTTAGAGACATTGAGTTGTGCACTAGACAAGAGACTACCAGTGGATGTGGTTTTCCTCAATTATTCAGAGGCATTCAATTCACTATCTCATGAAGAATTGGTTAAACAATTAATACAGCAGGATTTCCATCCTTGCATTGTATCTTGGGTACAGTCACATCTGGACAATAGATACCAGATAGTATGTATAAGGGAGCATAGATCTGACTGCATAAATGTCACAAGTGGTGTGCCACAGTGGTCTGTGTTGGGGCTAGTATTGTCTAATGTCCTAATATCATCCATGCAGACCTTAGAAAAGGCATAGATCTGTAAATACACAGATGACACAAAAGTGGGGGCTATCATTAACAATGCAGAAGCAGCAGCTGAATTGCAACATGATCTCGGACAACTAGGCATATGAGTGAATAATCATGGTCTGGATTTTAATGTAGAAAAGTGCGCAGTAATGCACTTAGGACATAACAATATCAATACCCAATATACACTAAATAATAAAACACTAGCAACAACAGTACTGGAAAAGGATTGGGGTGTATACATTTCCAACAACCTAACTTTTGATGGTCATACCAGGAAGATGCTAAAAAAGGGGAATAGAATAATGGGATGTATACTAAGAAATGTCAGGAGTAGAAGAAAATAAATTATTAGTCCACTCTTCACAGTACTGGTCATGCCACATCTGGAATACTGTGCTCCTGGTGTATCAGTATATAATATAGGCAGTCTGAAGCGAATGGAAATGGTCTAGAGAAAAATGACCAAAAAAATACATGGACTGAAAAATATATTGTATTAGGAAAGATTACATACACTTGCACTTTATTCAATAAAATATAGAAAACTGAGAGGTGACCCATGATATGAATATAAGGCATGTAACGGTGAACAATTATGAACAACATCAGGTCTATGTAAAAATGAAAGCAGTAAAAAACAAGGTCCCATGGGATACAACTAAGGGTCAGAATATGTAGAACTAATAAAAGGAGAAAATGGTACAGTCAAAGGGTGGTTAGAGCCTGAAACTCACTGCCAGAAAGAGTGGTACTCTATACAGTGATACAATGAATCAATTTTAAAAAGAACTTGACAACTATATGGGTGCTGATAAGGTAATACAATACCACTGATTTGTGACAAGCCACCAAAGTGCTAATGCCTAAAGACCTGAAACAATCTATGAAACTGTGAAAATATACATGCAAATGTCCAACTTCAGGGCTGTTTCCAATGTCAACCAGCCTCTGCGTAAAAGTGCTATACCCCACCACCACATCCACTCTACCCAGGTAGTCATACCTCTCCAAGCACAGTGGTAGGGAGAGTAATGTGAGGGAGATGCCATGAATGGAATGAGTTCTGTAAAGTTAATTTCTATTATTATAATGGTAAGTAAAATCCAGCAACATAATTGGTCATTCACATTCTACATACTGTACCTTATGTTAACATTAGACAAGTATGCATGTAAAACCTCATTACACAGTATAAGGCTTGTGAATATACTTAATCTGGATGCTCAGTCTTGTAACTGACTGCAGGTGGACTTTATAATGTGTCTCAGTGAACATACAATTAATCATTGTAATTTCTACATGCTTACTGACCCTCTGCTTCCTCCCTTGCAGGATCTATGCATGAAATATTTCCAGCAGCCCCACTACACAAGTAGATGCTTTTCTTTACCCAAATGTAGTGTGTCCCACCATCTCTTTTTCCCTACTGAACAGCAACAGTTGTAATACCAATGATCCTACTTTACTGTTTTCTGTTTTTCTGTCTGCATCTGGCTGCTGCTGGATCCTTACTCACAGCCTAGAAGTAGTAACCACAACATAACTGATATTGACTTGAACACCATTATAGTGCTTTGCGAGTGGCATCCAATCCATAGTATTGTTGTACTTGATGGGTCAGCCTGATTCACTACTCAGGTGCCGATGTGTAAATCTTCCCTTATCAACCAACTAAAGTGTACATACTGTAGATCCAAATTTTAAAAAATCTAATGTAAAAGTACTATTTTATGTTACAAACATCTGAAATAACAGAAATTGTATTCAGAAACATGTTAATAAGTATGAATATATGAATCAAATTATAATAACAGCAGCAAGGTACACCAGGGTACAATTTGGTATGCATTGTAAGGTGGGAGAGGGAGAGGAATATCAGTCTGTCCTGAGCAGAGATGTGTGAAATCTGCAAATTTCATTCTGTAAAATATTTCACAAAATTTGTGCATTTCACGAAATAATTAGTCTGATGTAAATCTAAGCCCCACGGATACAACATTTGCCATAGAAATGCAGAATTTCACCCATGAATGGCAGAATTTCACCACTTGCATGCAAACTTCCACCATTTGTAGGCAAAATTCTGCATTTCATGGTGCAATTTTGCATTTCAGGGGCAAAATGTTGCATTTTACACCCTCACAATATTTCATGAAATGCACGAATTTCATGAAATATTCCCCAGG
Source organism: Neoceratodus forsteri (assembly GCA_016271365.2). Classification (NCBI taxonomy): domain Eukaryota; kingdom Metazoa; phylum Chordata; order Ceratodontiformes; family Ceratodontidae; genus Neoceratodus; species Neoceratodus forsteri. The sequence goes on from CM057452.1 coordinate 963,357,286, forward strand.
GCAAAATTCCCGATTTCACTGGAACTTCACCAGTGAAATTAAAGTTTACTGCATCTCTAGCCCTGAGTCAGCATGCCAGAGCATGTGTATATTTTGGGCCTCATTTCTGGTATCCCACAGGGTGGGGGGGGTGCAAATCAGTGAAAAAATATGCCTGTTATTGGAGGCAGTTTCAGTTCACTCAGGCATTGAACCACACTGTAAATCACCAGCTTGTAAGCCTGAAGGGGGACGCCACTGAAGGCTGTACCATGACAGAGAGCTATAGGCCACTGACTTTGGTAAGTGTTTGTAAAGGCTAAGGTGATCATTGGACACTGACTCAGTTATGGAATAGTAAATAATGGACACTAAAATAAAAAATCTATATAAAAAACCTTTAACACCACTGGGTGCTGTGGCGTACAAAGGGAAAGTCACTTTGCAACTGTGTGCTATTACTTCCAGTCCCTGCTCAGACACGCACTACAGAACAATGTTACCATAAAAAACCACCAGAGCCAGGCAGAACTGGAAAAATATTTCTTTCCATATGGCATTATCAGATAATGCACATAAAATGGTGTTGGGCTTGAGAAGCTTCAAATTAATAAATGATATATTTTAATATTAGTAAGTAAGTAAAAATATTTATTCATACAAGAAATATGAATTAGGATAATCTCGATCGAGCTATGCTCATTTACAATGAGGTCCTAGAGATTATCATACAGTCATTCAATACAGTAAAAGACAAGCAATAAACATTAAACAACAAATAAATAAATGTACATACTCAATTTACAAGAGTCACTCATTCAAAATACGGCAGGTAGTAATCATAAAAAATCTTCTAAATTTTTCCATGCGAACAACATTGTCTAGAACTAATAGCCAACTTCCTAAACCAAGACTTAATCCCTGTCCATGATAATCTCACTTTACTAATCTTAATGTTTGCTGGTATTTTATTCCACTCAAGGAAACCCCGTAGAACACAGAATGTCAATTGATTTCTGGTTTACATCTGGGAACTTCAAGTTCTAGGGCATTAGCTGCTCTTAATGAGCCCAATTTATCCAGTTTTAGTACCCCTGCAGCAATGTATGGGGGTAAAGTACCCAACCAGCAGTTACACATAGATGCAAGAAGATGTTCCTGTCTATATTCTGAAAGCCTCAGCCAGTTTAAATAAAAAACACTTGTGCATAAGATGAGGGGGAATCCCAAATAAATCTAGCTGCTACCATGGCATACCTCCAGCTTCTCTAGATCAGTTTTTCTACCACTAGCATACATAAAATCCACATAATAGTTGTTAATTAATTAAACTATTTATAGATTGAAAGTGTACATGGAGACATATATAATTTGTTTCCAAATAAACATGCCAATTCACACAATTTCTAGCATACAATAATTTGGCAGTTGCATTTATGTGTCATACACCAATGAACCTGTTTCATCCAAAATTATGTCATATTGTGAATGGCAGCGGGCAATTGTTCATGAAATTCAATCAATGCCCAGCGTTGTTGTACCCTAGTAGTAATGTTGAACTGCTTTTGTACCATCTTGAGTACGTTACTACTAGGGTACAACAACATGGAATGCCCTCATGATCAACTTTGCTTGTCAGCCATTCTCACAAATCATTTTTTTTCTTATCTGTTTCACAATTCACAACTTGTCAGTTTAGCAACTCAGTCACAAATTTTTTTTATTTATATATTCGTTTGCCTAAAAGGGGAAAGGGGAAATTGTTTAACCAGGAAAGACACACTAAACTAGAACTTATTTCCAGGTGTGGCCTAGGAGCACAAGGAAGTTAAGTGACTTTCTCAGGGTCACACAGTATGCAAGTGAGGGCTAATGGGATTCAAACCCAGGTTTCCAGGTTTGTAGCTCAGTACCGATAAGCAATATGCTATACTGCCTCCTAAAAGTGCCAGATAACTGTATCAATTCAAGTAATAAACATAGTTTAAGTAGAAGATGCTGTGACTTTGATTTCAAATCCGCTGACAGGGTGTTGACTGACAGGATAGGGGAATCTGTGATGGCAAGACAAGTGTGCCAATATGCAATTTAAATATGTAAACTCTTCATTGATGTGCAGCGTTGTCCGTACACTATAAAAGACAGTGGATGGGCAACAGTGAACATCAACACTGAATTTATGTCTCAAGGTTGTCATGACAACCTCTCAAAGCAAACACAATGTTGTTCACTGTTGCCCATCCATTATCCTCTATATTACATATGGGGGTTAGCAAACTGCTTATACAGTTCTCAGTCTATATAACAAACCCCACTATTGTGAATTCTCCACTATAGTGAATGTGAGTGATGACTCCTGTGAGAATCAATGTATGCATGTTTCAGGGCTGCAGTCAGCTGAGTTGCCTTGGTCATTTGTTCAGCCACTGTACACTGGTTGCTCTCCAAAGCTAAGAACAGGTTTGTGTCAGTTTCTATTAAGTGCCTTTCACACTGTATGCACCAGATAGCCCAAGTTTAAAACTGAATCCAGTCTTTTGGCTTGCATTTTCCAGGAGCAGCTGCTTGCACCAGCAGCAGGAGATAGTTTGCTAAGAAAACCCCTTACACCAAGGACAGAGGATTGTTGGTTGAAATTTTTAAATCACTCATTTTATTTTATTTTATTACATAGAAACATAGAAACATAGACTTTGACGGCAGATAAGGACCGCTAGGCCCATCTAGTCTGCCCATTTCCCTATCTACAGGATAGGCCACAGATCCTAGTTAACCAACAGCCTATTTCTTCCTACCCCCCCACAAGAATTGCCTTATGTCTGTACCATGCATTCTTGAATTTTCCCACAGTTTTAGACCCCACAACCTCCTCAGGAAGGCTGTTCCATGCATCCACTACCCTCTCTGTGAAATAATACTTCTTCATATTGCCCCTGAACCGCTCTCCTTCTATCTTTAAATTGTGTCTCCTTGTTCTTGCAAGTCTCTTTTTCTGAAAAATGCTACCCTTTTGGACTTTGTTGATTCCACTGAGATACTTAAAAGTTTCTATCATGTCCCCCCTCTCCCTTCTTTCCTCAAGGGTATACATATTAAGCTCCTTTAGTCTCTCCTCATATGGCTTCTCTTGCAGACCCTGCACCATTTTAGTTGCCCTCCTCTGGACTGCCTCTATCCTGTCTATGTCCTTGTGGAGATGGGGTCTCCAGAACTGGACACAGTACTCCAGATGGGGTCTTACCCACTGTCTGTACAGAAGGATAACAACTTCCTGTTTTCTGCTGATGATGCCTCTCCCTATACATCCCAGTATACCCCCAGCCCTCCCTACTGCCTTCTCACATTGCTTGCTAGCCTTAAGGTCATCTGATATGATTACCCCAGGTCCCTTTCCTTTGTTGTTGTTACTACCTCCCATCCATTGTGTATTCTTCCCTGGGTTCTTGTTTCCAGGTGAATTATTTTGCACTTCTTTGCATTAAATCCTAGCTGCCATACTTCTGACCATTCCTCCAACCTTGCCAAGTCCCTTTTCATCCTTTCACACCTCCTTGTGTATCAACCCTGTTGCAGATTTTTGTGTCATCTGCAAAAGGCATACTTTCCTTCCAGTCCCTCTGCAATGTCACTGATGAAGACATTAAAAGGACTGGACCCAATACTGAACCTCTTGGTGCCCACTAGTAACCCCTTTCTTCAGAATGGACTCAATTACAATTACCTTCTGTGTCCTCTTGTCCAGCCAATGTTTTACTCAGGCTACCACCCTGGGTCCCACTCCCAGGCTGGTTAATTTGACTATTAATCTTTGTGGGACTGTGTCAAAATGCCTTGTTAAAGTCTAGGTAGGCCATGTCCACAGCCCTCCTGGTCTACTACTTTGGTCACCCAGTCAAAGAAATCTATTAGATTCATCTGATATGACCTTCCCGCTGTGAACCTGTGCTGCCTTGGGTCCTGTGCTCCACTGGCCTCTAGGTACTCGACTATTCTTTCCTTCAGAAGTGACTCCACCACCTTCCCTACCACAGAGGTCAGACTGACAGGTCTGTAGTTTTCTGCCTATGTCTTGGACCCACTTTTGTGAAGGGGAATCACATCTGCCTTCCTCCAGTCCTCGGGTACCACACCATCCTCCCATGATTTATTAAAAAGAGTAGCCAGTGGTTTTACTAGTTCCTCCCTTAATTCTTTTAGAATTCTGGGGTGAATTCCATCAGGACCCATTGCTTTGTCCACCTTCAGTTTTAGGAGTTCTTGCAGAACCCTTTCTTCTGTGAAAGGACTGGGATCAGCCCCCCTATCAAGATTACAGGATAGGAGTTTAAGGATCAGAGTCAGGACAAAACTAGGAGGTGGGACCAAACTGGGAGACAGACAATCAAGACTCAGATAGAATCCCAGGTACAAGTATAAAGTCTGTCTCTCCTGATGGGTCCCATTCACACTGAAGTCTCAGAGGATGAGTGGAACAGAGCAGCAGAGCAACAGGATTGGTGTCTTAGATGTCAGCAGGTGTCATCAGACAACAACAGGCTGCAGGTCATTCTGAAGTGGAAATACAGGAAATATAAATAAACTCTGCAGTAAAGGAACACCAGGGAGGAATAGTAATGAACGTAAAGCAAGGGAGGCCAGACAGTGATATGCAGGGAAACACTATCTAGGTAACGTGTTTGGGGGAATTAGGAAACAAGGTTAGGAAGGGAAGGCTAGGAAAGTCCAGTCTAGTGTAAAGGTACAGACACACTAAAGGGACAGGCTAAATATAGGCAGGAAAGAAAAGTACAGAAAAAATGAGGGGTAATAGTTATATGAGGTAGATAGACTAGGGAAAGGCAGGGACATAACATGTTAAGAGGAAATGCAGTCATTTGGCATGGTAGTAGTGCAGTGTTATGGGTGTAGAGACATATTATTCAAAGACACATTCTGGAGACTGAGGTGCTGCCCCATATGCAGGCACCTCTCTGGGCTGATAGTAGAGGCCACTGGAATCAGGGCCAAACAGGAAAGAGTATAGATACTCTCTGTCTCACCCTGGGACCACCAAGAGTGATGCCACTCCCTCAAAGGAAACCAGAAAAGAGGCAGAGCAACTGGACCTTGGTAGGCTCCTCGAGGGTGGGGGAAGGAAGGAGAGAGAACCTCTAAACCCTACCATTGCATAATTTCTTCACCATTCTGGTGGGAGAGGATACCCAGAAAGAGGCAGCCAAGGTGGCAGAAAAGGAGGAAGTTTGGGTCCCCATGGGAGGAGGCCCCAAGGGGGATGTGTGAGGTCCCCAGCTAAGGAGGATGCAGATGCTGCTGGGCCACTCCATAGTCAGGAGGATACAGTTGTGATCAGCGGAAAGAAGGGACAGGTTACTAAAGTGCCTACCAGGGTTTTTGGCTGGGAGGACTGGAAGGTAGATCTCACAGATTGCCACAGTATAGGGAGGGATGTACCACACCACAGTGACAACATTGTTGTTGACATACAGGACAGTGATGGGCACAATACCAACAGTCAGCATTGTGCTGTCCAAAATAATTTTTTTTGAGGGGGACTTTACAGCCCACACCCCTCATGTGGGGGACTGTATACCCCACAACCCCCTTATTAACATAATCAACTCTGTGTCAGAGTTTTTTCAGGGTGAGGGCGTAACACCAGGAGAAACAGTGTTGGTGCATAATGGGACCATTACAGTGACCTGCCAATATTTGTCACTGTAATAGTCTGTGTGTGAACATTACATTGTTGTGATGGTATATGAAGAGGGAGAAGAGATAAGGCTGGATACCATTGTCCATCTGGAGACTAATGACCTGGTCAGGGACACAGCAGGAGTGGTGCAGGATAGGTTTAAGGAGCTGGGAAGGGGCCTGAAGCAGGTAATTCACATGGTGGCCTTCACTGAAGTGCTACATGGATATGCCAGGAAAAGTACAAGGGACCCCAAACTAAGGCCTTCAATTAGTGGAAGAAGGCATGGCACAGGGAGGAGGGTTTGGCTATATCAGGGATTGAGGTCCTATGAGAGATGATAGAGGCCTGTGCAAAGGAGATGACATCCATCAAGGAGTGGAACAGCAGTCCTGAGAGGAAGGTTAGATAATGCTTTGAGAAGCATTTAAACTAGTCAAGGGGGAGGCAGAAAATCTGAGGGAGGAAAAATTGCCCCCTCAGAGAATAGGGCAACAGGGAGGAAAATCCCATGCAAAATGAATTTCCCAGGGCTAAAAGGGTAGAAGGGGTAGAAGGGACAAGGGAGAAGGCAGGATGGTTGGGTCAGGAAAAGAAACTAAAGTTTAGATACATGCTAAGAAGGATAGGCAGAGGGGTATTGAAAGAGAGGAGGACATGACCAGAAAAACAAGAGGGGTGAAACCTGGAAACAAGATGGGAAGGCAGAATATTAGGAGGGAGTTAATAGCCATGTGCACCAGTAGCAGAAGCTTAGAAAATAAAATTTCTGACCTTGAAGAAATCATTGTAGAGGCAGACCTGGATCTGGTGGCAATAATAGAGTCATGGTGCACCGAAAACCACTGCTGGGATGTGGCCATTCCATGCTTACATTATGTTCTAGAAGGACAGAACAGGGAGAAAAATCTGGGGGGGTTATATGTTAGGGAAGGCATAAACACCACAGAGATATAGGGATACCAGGGGGATAAGGAAGGACTGGAGGTACTATAGGTCAGCATAGAGACATGGTTCTGAGCCTCTATCTGCATGTGGGTACTTTACAGACAACCAACACAGGGGAGGAGCTGGACAAGGTTTTGGGGGAGGCCACTGGCGGAATGGCAAGCAAGGAGAAAGTACGGATTGTTGGGGACTTTAATCTGCCACATGTAGACTGGAGTATTCTGGCTGCAGTGACAGCAAGAAGCAGAGCCCTCCTTGATTCCTTACAGCAGGCATTTCTCAGATATCTGGCTAAAGAACTCATTAGAAATGGGTCAATGCTAGACCTGGTATTTACAAACAAGAACAGCATTTTATACATCACAGTGGGTAGTCCCCTGGGTACAAGCAATCACTGTACTGTGTGGTTTGGCATTCAGATTGGGCAAGAGAAAAAACACACTAAGATGAGGGTCCTGTACTTAAGAAGGACAGATTTTAAAGAAATAGGTGACTGCCTTGGTAAATACCCCAAAGCGGGGGTCTCAGAGAAGAAGAGACCTAGTAGAAAAAGATTATCAGGAAATAGCTAAGGCAATGAAATGGTATTTTAAGGAAGTAAACAAGGGAAGAAGAAGGAGGTCACTATGGTTCTCAAAGGAGGTGGCTAAAGACAGTGAAGAAAAAAACAGCATTTAGGAAGTACAAGGAGACCCAGATGGAGGTAGGCAGGGAGATATGTCTGGAAAAGCAGAGGAAGGCAGGAAGTAGTATGAGGCAGCAAAGACACACACAGAGGAGAGAATCCTTGACAAGGTCAAAAAGGGGGATGTCTTTCTTCAGGTAGCATGAAAAGAGGAAAGAAAAGCATGGAATAGTGAGAATTAGGAAGGCAGGAGGGACTGTGCAGAGGAAGAGAGGTGGAGAGTGTCTGGAAGGATTGGAAGCCCCTAACAGAGAACAAAGCAATGAGATCAGACAGGATTCAACTAAGGATTATTAAAGAACTGGGCATGGTGCTAGTCGAACCTCTGGCAACATTATTCAGTAGCTCAATTGAGACAAGTGTAGTTCCAGAGGACTGGAGGAGGGCAGATGTGGTTCCTCTGAAGAAGAGTGGCAGAAGGGAGGAGGCTGTCAACTGCAGGCTAGTAAGTCTCACATCAGTGGTGGGAAATTAATAGAGACCCTGCTAAAAGAGAGACTGATGGAGTACCTGGAGTCATGTGGGCTGTAGAACCACCAGCAGCACTGTTTTATGGGGGGGTGCAAAACAAATCTCATAGATGTCTTTGACTGGGTGACTAGGGAGTTGGATCAGGGCAGGGCACTGGATGTGTCCCATCTGGACTTCAGGAAGTCCTTTGACACTGTGCTGCACAGGAGGCTAATAAAGAAACTTAGCAGCCTGGGAATTGTGGAGAAAGTGGTAGGCTGAGAACCAGACTGGTTAAAGGATAGGAGGCAGAGGGTGGTGGTAAGGGAGAGACACACAGAGGATGGGAGAATGATTAGTGGGGTGCCTCAGGGATCATTACTGGGACCAGTCCTCTTAAATGTCTTTTTTCAGTGACTTTGCTGATGAACTGAAGGGGAAGATAAGCCTCTTTGCAATGACACAAAAATCTGCAACAGGGTGACACTCAGGAAGGGGTGGGCAGAATACAAAGGGATCTGGGGAAACTAGAGGAGTGGTCTAGGGCATGGCATCTGTGTTTCAATGCCAAAAGTGCAAAGACATGGACCTTGTGTGGGGAAACTGGGAGCTGTGTATAAAATTGGAGGGTATTGATGGTTACCAAGCAAGAGATGGACCTTGGGTAATTATATCTAATGATCTCAAGCTGGCAAGGCAGTTTGACAAGGCAATAGATAAGGCTAGAGTGCATAGGGAGGGGGATTTCTAGCAGAAGGAGGGAAGTGGTGTTGCCACTATGGTACTCACTAGTGATACTCCACTGTGATGGTAGCATAACAGCTCCATGAATGTCATTAGCATGTGATCTATACCACATAGCAAAACATGTGAAAGATGTATGTGCTAACAGGACATAATAATGCTGTGTGGTGCTACGCTGTACCTGTACCTGCTTCTGGTCTGATTGAGCACTCTAAGTCTGCAGATGTGCACCATGTTAGTGTGCTGACAGGATGGCTTAGAGGTTAGAGTGGCAGCCTGTGAATAGCTAGGGCTTCCTCATGACCACGATTTGAGTTGTCCTTCCCTTTTTTTCCTGTTTTCTCAATCTGTGTGGTGTTGTATTTTTATGTATATTTAAGGGTGGTGTCAGGGGCAATGTCACTGTGCAGGACAAAACCATGCAGGAATGGAAAATTCCTCCTTTCTTCAAGTTATGCCCTACCTCAGAATTGATTATATTAAGTAGAGGGAGTTTGGGTGATGAAGACCCCCAATGGGGTTCAATGGGCAAAGTAACCCAATACAATCTAGTGACAATAAATAAAAACTAGTATAAGAATGCTGCAAAATTAAAGAAAATGTGTTGCAGTTCTGTGCTTGTTTTATGGAGGGCTGATGTCTTACAGGTACTTGCAGTGAGTTTACTTTTGATGTATGTTGTCAGTGTGGTACTGCTGTACGCTAAATTTTCTGCTCTGTTTTGTACCACACAGATATGATATTTGCTGAGTTGTCATAGTTCCCACTGGGACCAGGTTGGATAAGACTCTGACTCTTTTCTATGCAGAGAGTTAAAAGCAAGAATCTATTCTGTCCTCTCCTATTCTGTCACTTGTCCATGTCTTGCCTATCTGATTGTGCTATCACATTTTCCTTGTGGCACCTAGGAATTGGCCACACTGATGATTCCACAATTTACCCCTGTTTTCTCCCTTCCTTCACTTGCTGTTTCTATTCTTTCCATCTCCCCTTGCCTTTTCCATGTTTAAAAAGAAAGTATGTGAATCTTTGTGTGAAACAGAGACCTTGATTTACAAATGTATACAGGTATATTGTTGTAATAATAACAGACAGCTATTTGGGTTTATCTGGAACCCAGGTAGGTTAACCTTGAAGTACATTGTGACCTCATCAAGCTTATCTGCAGACTTATCAGCAGGAAGTCTTAACTGGTTGCACCTGTTAAGAAAACTAATGCAGTTTTCAGTCTGGTCACAGGAAAGAAACTGACAAAGTCTTAATCCATTTTGTGAAACACAGGTGGTGTAATTTACAAGAACAGGATGCAGAATTTAATTGCTAGGAAAAAACACCTTACAAAAAAGAGATCAATGTTTTGTTTAGAGCTTCACAGAAAGATGAAGATTTTAGCGAGACTCTTAGAAGGACTTTTTTTTATTTGGCCTGTCAGTATCAAGAGCTGTCCTGCACAATTTTATTTTTTTATTTTATTTTTGTTAATAATATAACACTACTTATAAATTTTATAACTCCTCCTGATCTGCCTATGTTTCCTGACCCATGCCTCTTCAAGCTCCATCTAGCGTACTATGTCCAGTTCTTGAGGCAACACCTCTGCAAGAACACTGACAGGGTGGAAGCAGTCCACACAATGACTACCAGAATGGTACAGTCATTGCACCAAAAAGCATACATGGAAAGGCTGAGGGAATGCAACATGTATTCTGTGGAGGAGAGGGTGGAGGAGAGGATAGGAGAGTGAGGGGGGGCATGACTGAGACCAATACATACCTCACATGGGAGAATAATGTGCTGGTGGGGAGTCTCTTTCAGAGAATGAAAAACCAGAACCTGGGGCATGCAATGAAAATAGAGAGGAGCTGTTGAAGAATGTGATGAAATATGTCTTCATTGAAGGGAGATGGATACCTGAAGCAGCATGCCAGAAGAGGTGGGGGGGGCAAAAATAGTGGGGTGATTTAAGCATGCATGGGAGAGTCACAAAGGTATAATAGGTACAGAAAATGAAAGCAGGAGGAATGCTGGAGACCAAATAAGGTCCGACGTGTCTGAGGAGTCAAAACAGGCAGGGAAAAATAGTGCAGACTTGATGGGTCAACTGGTCATTTTCTGCCCACAAATTCTATATTTCTTTATAGTAAAATACAATTTCTGAAGATTCACTGATATGGTAAAAAAAATTGCAATCTTGCCATTCTCAGCAGTTTGAAAAATAGTGAAAGCTTAACCAAAATAGCCTCAGAAGCAGCCATTAAAAGTCTACAATCTGCATTTGGTGGATACCCTTTGAGATTTTGTGTATTAATGTTCAGAGTTTGAGTGACTGAGCCTAAAGACGCTCCATGAAGCAGATGCAGCTGATATAGATTGAGAATCTCATATAAGGTACACCCAATAATGCTGCAATAGTATCACTGTACATCTGGTTCCCTTGTCCATCAGAAAGTGGAACAATTTCCTAAAGAATGGTATATGGATGCACACACAGTTTCAAATCATGCACTGTCTGGCACTGGTGTTTTCAGGACAGACACGAGATTCAATGTGTCTGCATAACAGTGGAGCAGATGTCCAGTGATGACAAAGCAGCAGCTAAGTTCCTTAACTCACTTAAAAATACAGTATCTTACAGGAGGGTGGTTATACAACAAAACAAGTCTACACCTATGATGAGACTGATGTAGTCTGGTGTTGCTTGCCAGATGTCACCTTGGCTGCAAAAATGCGATCAAACTCTTCTAAAAGATTCAAAATAGACAAAGGCAGAGTCATACTGATGTTTTGCATAACACTATAGGAACACACAAAGTTAAATCCCTCTGCAAAGGAAAATTTAAAGCAGCAGTGCAAGAAAATGGTAAACATTTTGTTTGACATATATTTTTTTATTCTATTTTAGATTGCCCCTTACCTACTGACTTGTAAGATATCCTTCCTTCCACAATTTAAGCCTGTTTTAGTACTTTTTTCACATTTGAAATAATAAAACAAGCAATCCTTTTAATATGGCTCAGACTAGTTTTTCATCACTATTCCAAGTAAGCAATAATGTCTGACAGGGTGAGTGGTATTGGCCTATATCAGACCACCCAGGGGCGTAATGAGGCCCGACGCTGCAGGTGGAGGCCTTATAGCCCCTGGAAGGTCTGGTATAGGCCAATACCTCCCACCCTGGAGAATATTATTGCACTTAGAAAATGGACGCTGTAAAAAAAGAAGTTTAGTAAGAAATTATTAATAAAAAATGTGTTTAAAATTACTTTTGTAATAAAATAGTTTGTCCGCCTGCATTATAATGATGTGTTTTTTTTGTTGTTTTTTTTTAAGCTCAGGACTTTTGCCTTACTGTATAGTATCTCTCTTCTTCTCTGCTGCCCTGTTTATCCCAATAAGTTCTGACCACACTCTGAGATAGTCTTGAGAAAAGACTCAGTGAAAATTAATCAAAGAAATACAAAAATTATTATTTTTTTAAAATGCTTCTCTCTATCTGGTTCTCAGCTTGCTTGCCATCGCTAATGCCAATGCTTTCACACATACAGTGTGTGCCGTGCTCATCTTCTTTCTCTTCTAACTCTGGAGATAGGGAAAATTAAAAACTAAAAAAAATACAGTTCTGTTATGTATTTAACTGTCAGTGGTCTTGATACTCGAGCAGATTTGGTAATCTGTTCGGTGGGCTTGTGGCATCAGCTGCAGTATATAGGTGCTGAGGAACAGAAGGAGGTCTTCGACGGAGCACATGCAGGACTGCAGTTCAGGAAAGTAATTTAAAAATGCTGTCATCTTCAGTTTGGTTAGGGTAGGGATGGTAGAGGAAACACAGTTGGGATTTTGCAAGAGGCTAAAGGTGAGAGGATTCAAGACACTCACTGCGCTATGTTTACTGGAAGTTACTGTGGTCTGGGACCTGTCAGCATCGCTGTGGTCAGTGGAGGGGCCTACACATTCACTGTGTCAGGATTGGGATTTCGTCTTTTTGGAAAATTTTTCTTCTTATGTTTTTCTAAATAGAACAGTTGCTGAAATGTTATTGCCTTCTGAGACAGAGTGTGTAATCTCCGGTACTATTCATAAGAGGAGTGGTAGTTTCTTCATTTTCCTACCACAGATGGATATTCATCTGTGGTATTGCAAACTAAGAAAATACACTACTGTCATGCATGGATTCATTTGCTACCACTGGATCTCTTGCTAGGGTTGCTTTAGACGTTCATTGTGCTTTTTACTGTGCCATTCCAGTTTTGTTTTTTTAGACTGTGTAATGTACTTCGAATTTTTGTAAGGGAAATCTGCGTGAGTGGACTAGAGGAACACTGGCAGGCCCACCCACTACTTTTGTTCAGCATCAGACAGAGTGCTGGTGATCAGCATGGTGTGGGGAAGTTAGATTGCTAATTTATTTAGAAAGAATTTTTAAATTGTTAACTGCTAGTTTCTTTTTTATGTTGGTGGCAATGGTAGTGTGGGAGGCATAAGTCACTCGCTAAGTGTTAAAAAATGGCGACAGATTGAAATTGTGTGCCCCGCACTTCAGCCAATGAGGAAGCAGGGTGCTGGGTGCAAGGATACTTTGCTGGCTATCAGGTAGGTTTGGGCTGGGGCTTTTTATTTGGTGGGCATCTATTGTCTGATTGATGCCCTCCTAAATTAGTGTCTCAGCAATCACAAGAGAGAATTTTCTTTGCCCATTTTCTAAGCTGTTTTAGAACACCTGATGTTCCATAAGGTCAGGGAGCACTGCCTGCTGCATGATAGTTCATTCAAATTACAACAGAAATTATTTTAGACAACTGATGTACAAAAACACATGAGAACACTAGGGGTGTGTGAAAAAAATTCCTGCAGTAGATATTTTTGCGAAAGTCAGACTTGCTTCCGTGAAGGTTCAGAAATCATTTTGCCAACTTTCATGAAAATTCCACCAAAAACTGCAGAATAACTGTAAGAAATGTGGGTTAATGCATTAAACTATAGGAAAAATTTCAGCAGAACTGATCACCATCAGTGTTCAGTTCTGTGGCTTATGTATTAAACTGTAGGGAAAAAAAACACCACAGAAGTAATGCAAAGCATGGATAATTACATGATATATGGTGAAATACTAAACAAGAAACTTTATATCTGCATGTCAAGTAAAAAGTCTGCAGTCTAATTAAATGCGGCAGTACTAGGTGGAAATCTGCAGTTATTTGATGAAAGTCTGGAAATCTGCCACAGGCGAAAGAGTGGAAAATTCAGTGAAATATTTGAAATTTCATGGAACTTTCGTGATGGCAGAGATCTGTACTTTAACTCACCCGTAGAGAACACTGATGAAAATCTGCTCCAAGCGATGTTAAAAGGTGCTCTCCTTTTATTATTTCAGATGTGAAAACAAGTACTAACGTGGACTCAAATTGTGAAAAGAAGGGTATCATACAAGTCAGTAGATAAAGGGCAATCTAAAATAGAATGAAAAAGTATAAGTCAAAATTTTCACCATTTTCTTGCACTGCTGTTTTAAAAACCCTCACTGTCTTCATAGTGTAACTGTCCATGCACTTCCCATAAATTATTCAAACAATAGGTAAGTATAGATGAACTGTGAAATTTTCTGAGGCTGGTTCACCAGTACTTTTGTTCCCTCTGTTCTTGCGCAACTGCATCAGCTAAAGCTTCCCCAAAAGAATTGCTGCTGATAGATCAGTGCCCAGCCTATCCCCTAAAAGTCAAACTAAAATCCTGAGACAGCAAGATTCTAACCCTGTCCCTAGAATACCTAAAAACATCACATCCAAAGAATACTCTCTAATCGGGGATAATTGTCACATTCAAAAGCATTATAGGAAAAGGTTTATTGGTGACCTTGCACGTGTAGATGAGGGCAATAAAGTGACCAACTTTTTGAAACAACTGAACATTTGAAAAGTAATCCACCCTGCTGGTGAAGCCTAGGCTAGTGTAACTGAGTGCACAATTAGGCACTGCTGGAATGCAAGGCTCACCCATACAGACCAACCTGACCTTGACACTGATCTTTATGACAAAGAGGAAGTTGCTAAATTAACAACTCAATGAAAGAAAGTGGATGTGATCTTTGACAACTGATTGATTAGCAATGATATAGTACCCATGCATGGTCAGCTGGCCATTGATGTGTTTATTATGTCCACAAGAGAGAAGGAAAGTGAGAAATCTACAAGCCTAGAGGCAATAAAAGATCTGGAAACAGTAATAGGTTGCTGCAGTATGTGGTAATACATTTGCTGCAACATTCCACAGCAATGGAGAACATTTTTGTGGTCAACCACACACAGCCCACAAGCAGGCTTTAAGATACTGGGTGAGGGTAGGTGAGAGGGAGGAGTACAACAGTGGAGGCAGCACTGAGTGCACAGAGCATAGATCGTTGTATGGCATCATGTGCCCAGTGCCATGCCATGGGCTGATCACTGTGGCAACTGCAGTTTCTTTCTTTTCCTTCCTTCCTACATGGTTGGGACAGACTTTCCAGTATAATAAATATTCACTGGGGCAGCAGTAAGGCAGGAGGTATGGAAGAAGGGGCAAAACCCCCATCTAGACATTATTTATTTATTTTTGTTGACTGGGTAAGTGCACTAGACAAATCCTGCCTATTTTTAGGCATGACCCAGGGAAGGGGGATACAGATGAATGCCAACTGACCTTGAAATGGATGAAGCTATTGGTGGTGTTTTTTGTGAATGGAAGAAATTTGGCCATTGCACAGTGGAAATTCCGCTGCTCTTTTTCAAGAAGTGCCATGGGATCTTTAACATCCACCTGAACTACCACCAGAACAGGCAGATGGGACCTCAGTTTAACATCTCATCCAAAAGACAGCACCTCAGGAGTGCAGCACCCCCCTCATGCTACACTACAGTGTCAGTACTGGGATATTAACCCAAGTGCCTGGATAGAAACCACAGCCTACTGATCTCCTGGCCTCAGAGGAGAGTGTGCTACCTGCTGAGCCACAGACACTGCTGACACTTAGGTCTTCAGGTAGGAGAGGGTATGACAAAGTAGACAGGATGGACCAATGGCCTTTTTCTGCAAAATTGTCTATATTTCAGTAGTTCTATGTTTTTTCCCACAGTTCATTCCACCAAAGTGTTAAAGTGTCAGATAACTTCAACATCCCTTTCTTGAAATAGAAACTGACAGTTTTTGGCCTTTCCACCAAAGGCCACTTTGGCTTCTTTTCTTCTCTGGTGGTTCAACTCTGTATTATTAAATATTACAATTTATAATGTCCTACATCATTTTTGGTATAAATAATTCTGAATCCATGATAACCAGCCAATCAGGTATTACTATTAGGATCTATGCAAGCACTGCTGTGCCAGTATTTTAGTCTGTTTGACAAGACAGTGCCAATAGTACATTTTGTTTGTTTTTAGTATGAAACATTTTTATTTTATTGTACTGACTTTCATGACCACTAATACTCACAAAAATGGGTTTGGCACTCAGTTCGGTCCATTTTATTGAATAGCTTAGAAAGTATTTTACAATATAATTAACACAAACAAGCATTTGTCAATGCCTAATGTTTGCTTGCTGGTATTGGCATTGATAGTGCAGGAGTTAGAGAAATACATAATAGGAATGGCAGTGAAGTGTTAAACTAATGCCAACTCCCTCCCCCACCCTGCAGAGAATGACAGGCATTTGGGGGGGTGCCTTTGGGTTATCGGCCATAAAACTCATGCCATTCCACCTCACTCCACCCTGCAGATACTGACAGGTATTGCAGTGTGCCTTGGAGTCTTCATCCCTTACTCTGACCCCATTCCATAAGGAAAAAAGCTAAGATGGGTGCAGTAGAGGGGAATGGGGTGAACGTTATGGCTGAAGACCCCAAGGCACACCTCTGTGCCTGTAAATGGCTGCAGGGTAGGGGCGAGGTGGAATGGTGTGAGCATTATGGCCAACAACCCCAAGTCACACCACCGATGTCTGTCAGTCTCTACAGGGTGGGCATTATGGTTGGAAGCCCTAATGCCACAGGCATTTGTTTGTATTTTCACTCCAAATTTTCGACATGGGCTTTTTGGGACCACACCTCATGAACAGTGGCACGATCATTTCATTACTCAATCCTGAAAGGTGATTTTACACAACCACTGCACCATTCGGTGCCACAGGTGTGAAAACACATTTCAGGCAGGATGTGAAATATGACAGCTGTACTGTTCATAAAGAGGTGTGAAAAAATGGCAATGCTGAAAATCTGGTGTGAAATATTAAAAATTGGAAAAGTTACGAGTGTGCATAGAATCTGTGCAATGTACACTCATAGTGTAGTCATTTTTTGGAACTTTTTCACCAAATTTGCAACATGGATTTTTTGTGACCCCACCTCATGAACAGTGGCATGTCATTTTGTTGATCAGTCCTGAAAGGTGATTCTGCACAGCCACTGCAAAATTATCTTTTTGGGACTGAATAACCAAATGACAGTGACAGTGTTCATGAGGAGGGGTCCCAAGAACCCAATGTTGAAACTTAGGGACCAAAACTCCTACAAATGGCTGAGATATCAACCTAAGTTGACCCCCCCCATTGACTCCCATTATACAGCTTACCATCATTTCTTCAGTTTGCCGGTCAGCTTTGAATAGTGTAGATGTGTCCTGGTCTATAGAAGATCACTGCTCCCAACCTCCAGAGGTAAGTATGAGGTAAGGAGGTAAGGGGAGGTGGGTCCATAGAGGGAGGATAGGTGGGGGATGGGGGAATGGGGAGACAAGGGACCATTTTCTTTTTTTACAGAACTTCATTCACATAATTGGGACTGTCAAGTACAGTATGCCCTGCACGCCCATTGGTCCACACTGGTGACCAATGGGTTTACAGCTCATACTGTACCTGTCATTCGGCGGGTGGCCAGGTGGTATGTGGGTGGGTTGCAGCTGCTCGCTGATGACAGGTGGGAGCGGGGTAGGCAAGGGGTTCAGTGTTGGTGGGAGCAGTGTGGGATACCACAGGATCACAAGGGATATATTTTGTGGTGTTGCACTGCAATCAGGGCAGTGGGCAGAGGGGGTTCCACTGCACCACCAGGGAGGGTCATTACTAACATTTCTTGGGGACTCAGGGAATCAGCAGGGAGGACCACTACACTACTGGGGGTTCATTTATGGCATTTATCAGGGACTCAGGGACCTGGGAGGGAGGGGGGACCCGCTAGACTACCAGGTACTGCTTCATGTGCCAATTGCCATGATCGCAGCTATGGGGAGGACCACTGGACTACCAGGGTGATGTGTTTGCTTGTGGATGGTGTTCTGGGTGGGTGGGTAGCAACCCACAGCTGGCAGCTGCTGTGTTGCACCCTGCAATACAGCAGCCCACCTGTGGGTGGCCTGGAGTTGTTCCCTCTCCTGGCTCAACTTTGAGCCCACCTATGTGGCGCAATGCAGGGTTGTGCTAGCATATGCGCCACACATCCCGGGCTGAATATCAGGATGTGCCGCGTATGCATGGGCATGCCCCCTGCATCTGCACCACACAGGATTTCATTGCACCTTGGTGCATCAGGAGTTGCACTGCGCTGGGCAGTCTTTTCAATATCCTGCCGGGGCACAATATGGGGTTGCGCCAACATAATTCTGTTGTGCCAGGCACCCCCCTTTTAAATATCCCAGCCTATGTGTGTATGAAGAAGCTGTCCCCAACACAAAACCTATAGAATCTTAGCACTGCTATACCAATGACTGCTAGACTGGTCGACAAATATTCTTCACTTCAATGTTGAAACATATACTTGACAGACATCTTTGATAGAAGAGAGTAACAGCTTATTTGATAAAGGAATAGATGTCAGATTGTTTTCTAGTTTTCTTGTGAGCCTTATTCCAAGGCTTAATTTATAAGCCTGTTTTGAATGTTACTAATAATCTATTTGAGGACATTGTTAAGTCCTGAAAATGTTTTCCTATGGTTAGCATGTGAGAATGTTTTGCTACAGGGAAGTGTCCTGATTATTGGGCAAATTATCATTGTCAGACACATGGCCCATATGATTATTTTAGTGATCCCTTTTACTGATTTCACTACAGAATACCAACTTTTGGACTTTATGGAATAATACCATGGTCTTGCTGTAGCAGCTCTTTATAGAAACATCTATGGATATTTTTTTTTCTTTTAACTGTAAATGAGCAATTATCCTAAATGCTGTAACATCAAATGATGTGTTTATTATGATACTGTTGATATATATTTTACTTGTGACTTGTTCACTGAACCAAATTGTTTCTAAAAACCTGTTTATTTTCAAATCCTTAAAAAAATGAAATTGTTCTTTTTTCTAACAAAAAAACTTAAAAAATTTACCTTATACCCTACTCTATCAGCCACACCAGTCTGAGGCCAAAGCTCCAAGCATTTTTTGTTTATTTGTTTGTTTCTGATTTGCAAAGGTTTTCCTTCTTTTATCCACTTTTATGACAGAAAAGATTTATGAAAATTGAAGTCATATCTCATGAAAATGTTTTTTGACTCATAAAAATTGAAACTACCATTGTCACAAAAGAACTTGTGAAAAATTCTTGAATAAATGAACTGCACATACATGAAAATAGAACATAACGTTAATAAATCAAACTCCACAAAGTTGTCAGTTAAGCCACATAGCAAATAATTATCCTTTGGCCAATCTCTAACTAACTTGGAAATTTCATAATTGAACTCATATGTTCTTGGTAAGCAAAATAAAAACAAGTCATAAAAATATATTATTTGTCTTCATACTTTCACAACTTTTAAACTGCTGACCCAGTCATTGCCAACTTTTCAGGTCCACAGATCCTGTGCTGAGGAACGTGTATTCCAAATTTCAAGTTATTTTGCAGAGAGATGGCCACAGTACTAACGGGCAAAACTCAGGATCAATATAAAAAGTGTCTACTGAACACTAAAAGTAGTAGCACAAGTGCATAGCCATATATGGATATTTGTAAACTATTTTATAAAATGGGTTGGACATTTCCTGCTTCCTGACTATCTAAGCATGTTCCAAGACTCATATTTTAATCATTGTAATTCATATGTTGAATCAAGTTCAAGAGAGGGATTTGGCATAGAAACATAGAAACAGAGAAACAGAGAATTTGATGGCAGATAAGGACCCTTGGCCCACCTAGTCTGCCCATTTTCCTACCTAACAGATAAGCTGCAGATCCTAATTAACCAACAGCTTACTTCCTCCTACCCCCACTAGGACTGCCTTATGTCTGTCCCATGCATTCTTGAATTCCCCCACTGTTCTTGACTCCACAACCTCCTCAGGGAGGCTGTTCCATGCATCCACAACCCTCTCTGTGAAAAAAATACTTCCTTACATTACCTCTGAGCCGTCCCCCCTCTATCTTCAAACTGTGCCTTTGTTCTTGCATATCTCTTTTTCTGAAAGATGCAACCCTCTTGGACTTTGTTGATTCCCTTGAGGTACTTGAAAGTTACTATCATGTTCCCTCTCTCCCTTCTTTCCTCAAAGGTATACATATTAAGCTCCTTTAGACTTTCTTTGTATGTCTTCTGGTGCAGACCCTGCACCATTTTGGTTGCCCTCCTCTGGATAGCCTCCACTCTGTCTATGTCTTTGCAGAGATGGGGTCTCCAGAACTGCACACAGTACTCCAGATGGGGTCTCACCAACTGTCTGTACAGAGGGATAACAACTTCCTGTTTTCTACTATTGATGCCTCTCCCTATGCATCCCAATATCCCCCAGCCTTCCTTACTGCCTTCTCACATTGCTTGCCCACCTTTAGGTCATCTGATATAATTACCCCCAGGTCCCTTTCCATTTTTACTGTTGTCAGTATCTCACCCCCCATTGTGTACTCTTGCCCTGGGTTTTTGTTTCCCAGGTGTATTACCTTGCACTTCTTTGCATTGAATCTGAGCTGCCATACATTTGACCATTCCTCCAACCTTGCCAAGTCCCTTCTAATCCTTTCCACTCGATCTGGTGTATCAGCCCAGTTGCAGATCTTTGTGTTATCTGCAAAGAGACACACAACAGTCTTTAGAGCAAATCACATACAGAATTCATGATGCACTTCACTCAGCCCTTATTGTCATCACAAGTGTGGCTGCTACCTTTACTCACCAAAAACCTCCAAAAATGGCTCTAAGAAGTACAACTCCCTTAAATTTAAAAACAAATAAATAATAAACCATTCTTTCATTCATGATCTCCTCCTTAAATACCTAACCAAATAAAAATGAAGCACTATTCACTGTTTAACTCCCAATGTTTCTCTGGTGACCTTAAACAATCCCCTTCCTATCACTACCAGCTTGCCAGGGGAATGTTTGCTGCTTTCTCTGCCACAGATAAAATTAAGACCATGACTCCATAAAGCCAAACCTTCTGTTGTGTGTAAGAAGGTGATCATTCTTCCAGAGGAATTCTGCAGAAGTTTGAATTTCTGAATTCCATATTAAATGAACATACCATCCTTTGACTGTGTGAAAAGATGGATAATTGTCAGGTCAAGGAGGACTACATTTTGCTGTTTACTTTTCTAAAAATATTTTATCCCCTGGTCGCCTCTAGTACCTATCCATCCTTCCAGTTGCCCCAGTCCCATCATCCGCTTTTGCTGGGACTTAACTTCAGTCTGACATCATGGTTATTGGACTGTGTTGGGGTTCCCAGTCACCAGTGCAGGGTCTGCAGGAGTCTAGACTTCACTCTATGGCCAGAGTATTTTTTCTTCCATTTTTTGTTTTCCCCTAGTCCTGACCATGCAATGGCATAATGGATGAGCTCCTCCTCTGTGGAGATGTCCTGAGAATGCCTGGACATGGCCCATTACTCTTGATGTCTCCAGACCTGCACTGCCACCTGGACTGAGTCAGATAGCAGTATCGCAGTGGGTTACATTGACCCCCTCCAAAGGGAGGAGAAATGTACTCTAGATGCTTGATTCTCCCTTCTCCAGCAAGTCCCTCAGTGACCCTCATCTGTTCCCAACCCCAGTTTACCAGTGTGGTTGTAGATAAAACATCAGCACCTGAGATCTCCATGCCACATGGCCTTACTGTTTACCTTTAAGAAAAAGAAAATACATGTTACTATTTAAAAAATTGTATCATTTTCATTTTTTAAATTATCACTTTATCAGGTACTAGGACATTGGGGTAAATGTACTTAAAGGTGCTAATGGCACTTGGCACAAGCATCTAGTGCCTTACTATGCACTTAGGTGTGTACTAACCCCAGACAACTAACACCTTGTCATATGTAATTGTTTACACATTTGTCCCCATGACATTATTTTAAACAGATTTTCCATGATGGTTTAAAAAATGTATATTGTAACTTTATATTACAGTGGCACTGCAGGGCCCTGCTAGTTAGGGTTGAGTAGGCTGTTTAATGTTAAACCTCAATTTTTGCACCTTAATAACTTTACAATGACATAACAAAAAATAGCATGCATGATAAGACTATCAGAGTCTCAAGATACAAAAGGCTTTCTTATGGTTTCTTGTTCAGCTTCTGAGATACACAGCATAAAAGAAAATTTAAAAAAACCTAATGTATATTTAACATTGCATATTTTTGCTCTCACCTCCAACCTAGACAGTATGAAATTTTACCTGGAAATTTTCAGGGTTGAAAAGACTTGTTCCAAGGGTGTGCCTCTGGAAGGTTCCATGAAAAAATATTATATAGTTCCTGAGTTAAAAGGATTTTTGATTTAACTGTTAAATGCTAATGGTAACAAAAAAACCAAAAACTATTGCAACTACTTATTTTCATCAAGGACATTGAGTTTTGGGTTTTACCAGAAAATCTGGTAAAATTCTGGAATTTGGTCTTTCTATACATCAGTAAAAACAAGGCATTTCATGGAATTTGCCATTTTTTTACCAGATCAGTGAATCTTCAGAAATTGTATTTTACTATAAATTATTTCCTATACTGTTTTTATTTTTTTTAATTCGATGTCTACTTAGCCTTCTTTAATTCTGAATATTTATACATATATCAAAAGAGTACAAGGCCCGAACACAGGTAAAATCTGATTTTGGTATTACAGACACTAGGGACAATACCATTTTTTCCCCATCTGCTAAACAGAATTTGCTCTTTATCAATCTCAGTAAAGCAGTGTTTCTTTGATTTGTAGGATTTACTTGCAGTGGGGGAAAATACCAATCATGTGGGAAAAAAACGATTATGTTGAAAGAATACCGATCAAGATGGCTACCATTTTTTTTGTTTGTTTTAAACTGACAAACACTGAAAATACCTTGTACATACAAATTATTTCTTTTTAAATAAACAAACACCAGAACCTAGCAAAACACTACTTATTTATCTAGATTCTTCATTTTTTTTTGTTTACCAGAAATACCTTTTCTGGGCACCCTGAAAATCCAGGGTGTCCAGCTTACCATGCTATATATGAGAACAGCTGGACTTTCTTGAGTTCTGCAGCCACAGCTGGAAGTCATGCTATGGGGCTGCAATGAGATGCCAGTCCCCTGTTCTGTTTATTCATTTCTGTCTCTCTCTGTCTTGGTTTGTTTCTCTATCTACCTGTCCATCTCTCTGCCTGACTGTCTGTCTGTCAACCTATCTATCTAGCCACCTGTGTTTTTGTTAAACAGACTAGAGTGCCCACCCTAGGTACTGCTCCCCCCCCAGTCACCCACCTGCTATTCCAATATTTTGTAAGGGTTACATATTTTAAAAGCAGACATGGGTGTCCACCCCATACAGCTTGTCTTAACCCCCATCCCCTCCAGGTCACCTTCCCTATTCCCATTTTCTAGGTTGTGGCACTGGGGTGCCCACTCCTGGTGCCATCAAACAGTCACCCAACACTGGAATGCCCAATACCCAGTGTCAGAATATCACTGTCATGTCCCCTAAAAAGAAGAAAATCATCCCTCATTGTTTTTTTTGTAAAAAAGAAAATGTTCTCTCACTAGTCTGACCCCCCACCCTGACCTCCCACTCAGTACCCACCACCCCACACACACCCACATCCCGCACACACCCTCACTCACCTGAACATGTCCCATGGCAAAGATCTACTCTCCAACTGAAGACACGTCTTGCTCTTGGAACTGGCAATGGCAATCTGAGAAACTAAGATAAGTGTGGTTCACTGTATTTTAATGGGATTTTGAACTTTGATGCTACTGTTGTAATTTATGTATATTTTAACCTCAAATTTTTAATATGGCCCTTTAGGAACCCCACCTCATGACCAATGGCAGTGGAATTATGTAAATGTTAATTCACCAGTTAGGGTAACTTAATGCCACAAAAGTAGGGAAATGTGGCATTATGGTTTCCAACCCTAATTCCCCACCTACACAGCCCAAGAAGATAAAGAAAAAATATTAAAGTTTTGGGTCTCTGGAGTTTTGGAGAATCAGTGATAGGATCTTTCTTGGGGTAGTCACCCTAATGACCATCCCATTCCCTGATCAAACAGTGTTGCACATCATCTCCTTTCTTCATGCAAGGTCCAAAGGGCCCTGTGTGTAGAAAACTATAACAAACTGTGATGTCAACATGTGGCAAGATATAGTTCTCTAACTTAGAGTAGTTCACTGTGAGGCACTGGCTTGGAGCTGTACCTTGTGTTTTGGATGGGTGGCTATGTGCTGGGGAGGTGGAGCATTGGGGTTGATAACCCCAAGGAAGACCCTATCACTGATTAACCAAGGCTCCAGAGACCCCAAACCTTATTTTTTTTTCCTTTTGCTGCTTGATGGATGGGGTGGGGAGCTAGGTTTGGGAACCCTAATGTGACTTTCCACTTCTTTTGTGGCATTGTTACCCTAACTGGTGCTTTAAAAATATATTTTGCAAAAAATATATCGATTTATGCAATAGAAGTGAGAGTAAAATCCATTAAATAAATGTCTTTGTCCACTCAAGCATTAAATAAATCAGCAAAATAACATTTATCCGACACCCTGTCAATAATCCCAAACATTTATTCAACACCCTGCCATCAATCAAAAAATCTCCATAAAAATTGGCATGAAATCTGCTGAAACTTTACAAAAAACAAATCACACCACCACAAGCCACACCTGTCTACCTAGCACTCATGCGCAACCTCTGTGTCAACCTCCACGTGACATACCTTAATGAATGACAGCCTCTCAAACAGCCGCAAAGCGCCATTTAAAAAGTGTAGTGAGAGAATCACAGACAGCCAACAAAATATAAAAAAATATCACAAGTTACCTGGAACTTCCCAAAATGGCCACTGAAAGTGTATCACGAAACAGTACTTTCGTAGTAGAGCTTCAAGGTATTCTAACTCAAACTGAGCTTGACAAGAAGCCGTTACTATGCCCTGACAGCCCACCAAGACCACAGAATAGTTCAGCAACACTTCAGCTTTCATTGGACATCTTCACCATGGCTCAGCACACAAATGAAACAATGACATTCTGTATACAAAAATAAGCAGAGGGTTTAGCAGTCACACTGACACAACACAATACTGAAGTAAGAAAAAAAAATTAATAACAGGATCAGCTTCTTACGCAACCACCTGCCTACATAACACAGGCACCACCACCTGGAAAGAAACTTCATTTCTTCCTATTACAACAGCACATGAAGAAAGACCCAGCACCAGTTCATACTGCATTGCTACTTCAGTAGGCACTGACCAAGAACTTCTAACAATTGACAAGTCAGCAATAGAGCAGTTCATAGACAGTGGCAGAAATATTAACACAGTAAAAAAACACAACTAGATTTAAATCTCCTAATATATATTGAGAAGTCACATGACATGCTTCATGGAGTAGCAACTGCGCAAGTTAGCTCTGTCAGGTCCACCAATTAAAACAAATAAAAAACTTAAATTCATTTATTTTTACTAACTCTGTTGGATCTCTCCCTCCTTTGACTTCACCTCCTGCTTGATCTGAAATGTCAGAGCCTCTGGAAACTCAGCCTATGGAGAGTTTGCCATTGGCAGCCTCCAAGTCATTTCCACCACTTGTAGCTCTGGTGCTAGAGCCAAAGAGACCCAGGTGCAGCGATTCCTTCACTACCCTCTATCCCTGCACCTTCTGAAATGACAAACAACATTTTTTTTGTTAAATTAAATACAATTAAAGGAGCTGTCCTGGCACTCATCGCTGACTTTAGAGCTTTCAAGCCCACTCTGGGAGACTTCTCTCAGTATGTAGCTGATTTGGATGCATGGATTAGCTCTGCGGAAGATCACCAGAATAGAATGGGACCTGAACTGGTCACCCTTTGAAGTACGGTCTCCCACCTGGAAGAGAAAATTGAGGATCTGAAAGGCAGAAGCCATTGGAACAATCTAAACATTTTACACTAAAATCACAGGGCCCTCCCCAATGGCCCTGCTTACATCATTGAGTGAATGCATTGTGAATCCATACCTGCACAGGTAGAGTGGCCCTGACCCCTCATTTTCAGATTGCTTAATTGTCTAGACTGGGTTCACATCCTGAAGACAGTACAAACTCTTCAAACCTTACACTGTGAAGGTCACCATCTCTTGCTGGTCTAAGACCTAACACAAGTGAGACAAAAAAGGGTTGAATATAGGACTATCAAATCTAAATTATTGGCTGCCCTCATCAAATTTAGGATGATTTATCCTCCTCCTTGGAGGTCTTTACTTCATCTGGCACCAAGAGGTTTGACTCAGCTGCTCGGGCTGCTAAGGAGTTATCCCTTTTATATCCTGACTTCTTTGCCTCTCCCTGGGACATTCCTCACTGAGTGTGTCGTCTGTCCTCAGGGTGTAAGGCTCTCATTTTTGCTAATGGCTCAGCAATATCATTTTTGGGCTGTTTCCTGCTGAAGCATTAGTGTTTTATTTTATTTGTTACCATCGGGATGCCACATAAGGTTTACTGGTTAGCATTAAGTTGTGGTGTATTATTGCAGTGAAAGGGTTCTTATAGACCCAGTTTGTCTGAGATGTCTAATTACTCGTTGATGCACTCTTTAGTTTTTCTACCTATTACTGTGGTGCTCCCTCTCACACCCTTCTGATTTATTTCTTGCTGTGCATGAATTGTGGTTCACTCTTTTGGTGGCAACAGAATTTGGTTGGGATTAACTACCTTCTGAGGACTTACCTCTATTGGTTTCTAATATGTGGCACCATTACTGATTTTTAATTGCACAGATAAGATGGCAAGTGCTGCTTTCATTTTTTCTGACTCACATGCTGGCTATGATTGTATTTGAGGCACTGATGGTGCTTTAATAACAGATGGAACTGCACTGGACTGTTCTTCGTCATCTAGTTCTTGCGCCCACTATTCTCCAGAGCCAGCAGTTGCTTCTTCTTTGATTATTCTTTATGTGATTTTAAATCTTTAAAAGGACCGCTATTCTTATCTTTTTATCCTTGGACTCTGTGATATTGCTAACAGTCATTACAGACCTTTTGTGACATTTCTTTTGCTGTTTACCTAGCCATTGGCCTGTGTTGTTCCTATACTACTCATTTTATATTACATTTAACTTATTCCGTATGCCTGTCACAGTTGATGGTTCTATGTTTGGAGAGGGGATTGGTGTGAGGTATATGAGTTGGACATGATCTTACTCTTGGTGTTGGGATGTTCTAAATTGTGTACTGCTTTGGATGTTTTTAGTGCATTTATTAGACTGTTATATTTTTGTGGGAACAGCTGTCCTGGCTCATTGTAGATTCTGTAGTGTTTCTTCCAGCGGGGCTATAGCTGTGTGTATTATATATTATTTAGCAGCTAAGTTTGTATTTCCTTTGTTACAGTTGCTTGTGTCTCTAGCATATGTTTGCCAGGTTGATGTGTTGTATTCTGCTTTAGACCCCAGGGTTTGTAGTAATGTTTCAAATCCTTATTTCTAATATCGTGCTTTCTTTAATTGTCACTCTGCCTCACTCTTACTCGCTGGTAGAACTGTCCCACATTGTTAGTCCTATTTTCAGATCTTTTGCACTGTTCTTTCTGCCATGTTGCTGATGGGGCAGGGGATTCTTTACATGGTATTTTATCAGCCTCTGGTTGTTATTTTTTTCTCCTCTACACGCATGGCTCAATGTGGATGCTTTAGCTGGCACTTTGTGATTATACAACAGCTTGATGGAAATGCAGGGGAGGTGGTGCAGCCACACTCCCTCCCTCAATTTTGTTTTTAGTGTTGTTGCTTTTTCTTTCTGTCTCTGTAATGAGGACTGCTTGTTTAATGGGCCAGTTTTCCTTCGGTTGAGTCAGAAGTGGCTGCTTAGCCATCAGCCCTTCATGGCCAGAATGGTGAGGAGAGGGCACTTGGGGCCTGGAAGAAGTGCTTTTTATCATTCTATGTTCTTTTTTTCTTGTTCTTTTCTGTTACTAATTGTTTGGGGTTATCTCTTCAGGAGGGTTATGGTCATGCTGGACTTTTTATTAGTTACCCTTGGGTCTTATATTTTTTCCAATTATTATTTTGACTTGATTATGTGCACACCATGGAAAATAGTTTCCTGGAATATTAAAGGAGGACAAGCTAAAACTAAACATCATAGTGTTGTGAAACATTTGAAGAAATTACAGGTGCTCTTGGTAATTTTGCAAGAGACTTATTTGCCCTCACACTGAATCTCCCAATTTCAATGGGAATGGATTTTGTAGGATTTTAGTACAAGGAATAGCTCTTATCAGTGGAGTGTACTTATTTTAGTTGTCAAATCTGTTCCTTTTGATTTTTTAGTGGAGATAGGTGACACGGAGGGCTGCTATATATTTGTGTGCATAGCTGATTGAGGTCATCAGATGTTCTTCTGGGTTCAGTCTATAACCAAAACGTGGACTGCTTGATACGTTTTCCTAAATTAGCATCAGCCTTGATCTCTTATGCTCATCTGCCGATGATTCTAGGTGGTGATTGGAATAAAAAGAGCTAGTGGAACCAAAAGAGACAGAGAAGAAAATGATACAATTTTTTTTTCTGTTAATGATGTTTATTGTTAAAATGAATAACATACTTGGGTACACAATGGATGTATTTGAACTTTTAAACATCCACACAATAAGTTTCATGCAGCAGTAGAGAAATATTTGCACTTAAACAGGTAATTACATACATCTTTATACATCATAAATGTAGGAAATGATGAGCTAGTAACTCTAACAAGGTGCTAATACTAGGCAGTGAGAGACCAAGTACATCCCCCACCTGATAGGTCTGGTGACTGATGGGTTCCTGTTAAACTAGGATACATCTAAACATAACATAAACCTAACTATAGATATTAGCAAATGAAACTTGTAACAGTCTACATCCTTACTTACATGCATTATAGGAGACAGGAGGGTAACTTGGTACTTCCCCAGGAATGACAGGACCCTTTAAGGCATCTTTCATAGGTCTGAGTGTCTTGATCAAAGGGCACAGCAACCTGGGTTAGTACCGGGTTCAGAAAAATAGGATGGGAACCACAAAGTATACAGAGGTAAAACCTGTACAATTAAGCACATTAGACAGCAGGTTTGGCTCTAAGAGACACCCCTACCCAATCCCAGTCAGAGGGCTGACATATGCCATATAGGGTCTCCAACAGGATGTGAAACACTCCAGTCAACCTTTCTTGGAGTAAGAAAGTCTGTCCAGGTGTGTCACACCTATGAGAGATGTGAGAATCCCCCCAATGCTAGGGATCTTAGTAGTGTGCTAACTACACTGAATC
Organism: Neoceratodus forsteri; assembly: GCA_016271365.2. NCBI lineage: Eukaryota > Metazoa > Chordata > Ceratodontiformes > Ceratodontidae > Neoceratodus > Neoceratodus forsteri. The sequence continues at coordinate 963,386,498 of CM057452.1, forward strand.
ACTCTCTTGGTCTGGAGGGTCAGAATGGTGAGTCATCTGAATGCCAATTGTGGGAGCTTCAACCCCTGAGGTCTAATGCCTAGTAGCAGCAGTAGGGGTGACAGTGAGATGATGTTCTGAAGCACCTCTGCTCCCAGCTTACATATCTGTCTCCAGAAGGGTACCAGCTTTAAACATAACCACAAAATGTGGCATAGCAGGTCTCCTCCAGGAGCCCAACAGCGCCAACACCTGTCATGATCCAGGACTCCCACAACATGTAACACAGCCAGCGTCCTATACCATGAGTGCAAAATTTTGTTTTGAATAAGGCAGCTTCGGGCATCTTTGAGGAGAGTGTGGGCATTCATACTAAGGATCATACTAAGGACAAATAAGGAGCAAGGAGACCAAAAGGTTCACATGAGCTCCTATACTGATCCATAGTATTGTATCCATTGGGGGTTAATTTGTCCAGACGATGTTTAAATAAGTATTTGCTTTCACTTGTAACAACTTTAAAAGGCAAACTCTTCCAAGGATATATTGTCCGTAGGGTAAATAAATACTTTCTACTTTTGTAATTAAAATATTTCCTGGACAGTTGCAAAGGATGACCTCTAGTATTGTGAGAATTGTTTTTAAATGCAAGCCCAAGTTTTGAGAATAGATAGGAGTCCTTAACAGGATCATTAAGATCATAAAGAAGAAGTAAATCCCCTCTAATATGTCTTGTGGTTAAGGACATCACATTAAGTGTGGATAATCTAGAGTCATATGTATAAGTTTGTAAGCCCTTTATATTTTTTTTTGTAAATTTTCTTTGCACCCTTTCCAAAATGTCACTTTCATTCTTTTTGAATGAGAACCAGAGCTGGGACACATAGTCCAAATGTGATCGCACATAGGGTCTGAAAAGTGGCATCATGACCTGTGCATTTCTGGAATTAATATTGCTTTTAATAGACCATATATTGTGCCAAGCCTCTGACCATTGGGCATCAGTGATGCTGCAGGTCATATACCTTTTCCATTTAAGTTTAGAGTACCCATATTGACTCAGCAGGGTGTCACTTACATAGAAACATAGACTTTGACAGCCAATAAGGACCACTTGGCCCACCTAGACTGCTCATTTCCCCACCTACTGTATAAGCTACAGATCCTTGTTAACCAAAAGCCCATTTCTTCCTTCCCCCCCACAAGAATTGCCTTATGTCCGTCCCATGCATTATTGAATTCCTCCACTGTTTTTGACCTCACAACCTCCTCAGGAAGGCCATTCCATGTCTCCTCCACCCTTTCTGTGAAAAAATACTTCCTCACATTACCCCTGAGCATAGATACATAGATACATAGACAGTGTCAGCAGATAAGGGCCTATGGCCCACCCAGTCTGCCCATTTGAGCTTGTAAGTTCAGTTTATGTTTTCCTAGAAGTCTGTTGCCCCTTACCCCTGACCTCCAGAATCCCTTTATGTCTATTCCATGCATTCTTAAATCCCGTGATTGTTTCAGCCCCCACCACTTCCTCTGGCAGGTGTTCCACTTGTCCACCACCCTCCTGTGAAGAAATTCTTCTTCATGTCTCCTCTGAATCGTCCTCCCTCCAACTTCATCCCATGCCTCTAGTCCTGGAACATCTTTTTCACTTAAAATAGTGTATTCCTGCACCCTGTTCCTCCCTGTGAGATACTTGCATGTCTCTATCATTTCCCCTCTCTCCTTCCTCTCCTCCAGGGAGTACATGTTCAGTTCCTTCAACCTGTCTTCATAGGACTTGTGATGCAATCCATGCACCATCTTTGTTGCCCTCCTCTGAACCTTCTCCACCCTGTCTATGTCCTTACGTAGGTTTGGTCTCCAGAACTGTATGCTGAACTCCAGGTGGGGCCTCACTAGTGTCTTGTATAGTGGAATTATGACCTCCCTTTTCCTGCTGGTGATGCCTCTGCCTATACATCCCAGCATCCTATTTGCTTTATCTGCTGCCTTGTCACACTGTTTCCCTACCATGAGGTCATCAGAGATGATAACCCCAAGATCGCTTTCCTGCTTGGTGCATGCTATATCCTCACCCCCCAACTGATATATTGTGCCAGGGTTTTTGTGCCCCATATGCATTATCTTGCACTTCTTTGCATTGAATTTCAACTGCCAAACCCCTGACCATTCTTCAAGTTTCTGCAGGTCCCTTCTCCTTCTGTCTACACCCTCTGGTGTGTCCACTCTTTTACAGAGCTTTGTGTCATCAGCGAACAGTGAAATTCTGCCTTCTAGGTCCTGCGCAATATCACTGATGAAGATGTTGAATAGGACCGTCCCAGCACTGATCCCTGTGGTACCCCACTGGTCACTCCTCCCTCTGTGGAGGACAGCCATTTACCACCACCCTCTGTGTCCTGCCACCCAGCCAATTACCTACCCACCACACTACTGTCCTGCTCACACCCATATTCCCCAGTTTGTGTAATAGTCTTCTATGTGGCACAGTGTCAAAGGCCTTGCTGAAGTCCAGATAGGCCATGTCCACTGCCTCCCTGATCCACCTCCCTAGTCACCCAGTCAAAAACTCAATGAGGTTGGTCTGACATGACTCCCCTGGTGAAACCATGCTGCCTTGGGTCCTGTAGTCCATTGACAACCAGATGTTCCACCAATCTCTCCTTCAGTAGTGCTTCCATGATCTTCCCCCCTACCGAGGTCAGGCTGACTGGTCTGTAGTTCTCTGCTTCCTCTTTGTTCCCATTTTTGTATAAGGGGACCACATCTGCTTTCCTCCAGTCTTTGGGTACCTCCCCTGTTTCCAGTGATCGGCTAAATGGGATAGTCAGAGATTCAGCCACCACCTCTCTCATTTCTTTAAGGACCCTGGGTGCACCCCATCTGGCCCCATTGCTTTATCAACTCTTATTACTTCCAGTTCCTTCAGGACCCTTTCTCGTGTAAAAGGACTTGTGTCCATTTCTGCACCATTCTCACAGCTTGTACTCCCTTCAGACCCATTACCCTCCTCTTCCTCAGTAAAGACTGAGCAGAAATACCTGTTCAATATGTCAGCTTTACTGTTGTTGTCCTCCATGCGGCCCACATCCTCTCCCATCAGTCTCACTATCCCTCCCTTTGTCTTTCTTTTTTCACTTACGTACCTGTAAAAGGTTTTGTCCCCTCTACCCACTGATTTTGCAATGTGTTCTTCTGTCTGAGCTTTGGCTTCCCTTACTGACCTCCCTGCCTCCCTTTGCTTCTCCTGGTACTTCTCCCTATGCCCTTATGCCTGTGTCTTTTTGTATTGCCTGAATGCAATCTTTTTGGCTTTCACTTTCTTTGCTACCTCTTTAGAAACCCATAATAACCTCCTCTTCCTTTTCATCTTGCTAACCTGCTTAATGCATAATTCTGTTATTCTTCTAATCCCCATTTTAAATACTGCCCACTGTTCCTCAACCCCTAATTCCTGTCCCATTCCCCTTAATGCCTCTTTCAAGTATCTCCCCATTTTCCCAAAGTCTGCCCCCCTAAAATCCAGGATATGTGTTTTTGTGTGGTTTGGTTCTGCTCTTTCTGTGATTTCAAACCACAATGACTGGTGGTCACTGTTCCCCAGGTGCTCCCCCACTGTTACCCCCATCACACTGTCCCTGTTTGTGAGCACAAGGTTCAGTATTGCCTTCTGCCGAGTTGGTTCCATGACCAGTTGCTTGAGGAAGCCACCCTGAAGGGAGCCCAGGATAAATCTGCTCCTAGTTGATGTTGCTGCTGGGATGCTCCAGTCCACGTCTGGAATATTGAAGTCTCCAACCAGTACTACCTCACCCTTGTCTGCCATCCTTTGGATGGCTAGCATCAGCTCCCTATCTGTTTCTTCCTCCTTCCTATACACCACACCTGTGCAGATGGCTGTCCCCATTTTCCTTTCCAGCTTAACCCACAGTATCTCTCCCCCATTTTGTTCCTCCTGGATTTTTGTGGCCCTTATGTCATTTTTCACATACAGTGCCACTCCTCCTCCCTTTCTGCCTGCTCTGTCTCTTCTGAATATGTTGTAGCCAGGTATGGCCATCTCCCAGTCATGGTTATCATTACACCAGGTTTCAGTGATGGCCCGCAATGTCCAGGTCGACTGCAACCATGACAGCCTCCAGATCTTCCATCTTGATGCTAAGGCTCCTGGCATTTGCACACATGGCTTTCCATGATTTGACCTCCCTAGACTGTTTTGCTGTTCTACTCCAGCCCCTTCCTTGGTTGTCCTTTATCCCTGGTTCTCCTTGCTGTCTGCCCTTCTGCTGAATTTTGCCCCTTTTCTGCCTATCCACCTCTTGGGCACTAATCTCCATCTTTTGCATACTGCTTTGCAGAGATAGCCACTCCTCTGGTTCACTGGTTCCACTGCTAGCTGCGGGGGGTGAGCAAGTAGGTACCCTCCTTGCTGGCCTGCCACCCCCCTTTGCTAGTTTAAATGCTTGTCAATGTAGCATTTAAACTTATCATTGAGTGCTTGGATTCCCCTCCAGGATGGATGCAGGCCGTCAGGCTTGAACAAACCTCCATCCCTCCAGGTGGGTCCCAAGTCACCAATAATCCAAACCCTTCCTCACAGCACCAGTTCTTCAACCATGGGTTACAGTTCCTGGTGCATGCACTCCTATGCTCTCCCTTGCCTCTCTCACAGGTAGTACTTCTGAGAAGTGACAGAAGTAGCTACTTGCTTGAGACCTCTCCCAATTTCCAAACTCTTCCTGAACTTCCTTTGGCCCCCATTTGCCAGGTCATTAGTACCTAGGTGGATAATGACATCCAGCTCACCCTCCCATCTTGCCTCTCCCAGTGATCCCCAGGATCTTCCTTCCATCCCTCCATGCCGTGGCACCTGGTAGGCACCTCATTTCCCTGTCCTCCCCCTCCTGTGTTCCTAGCTGAATCCCTCTTATGATGGAGTCCCCAACCAGGATTCACTTCCTTCTCCTCTGGGGTCCACTGCTTTCCCCGCTGAGGTCACCTCCTTGGCTAACCTCCACATCCTTTCCTTCCACTTCTCTAGGTACCTCTATTTGGTTGTCCTCATTTGCCAGTGTGGCATATGAGTTCTTGAGTGGAATAGGATCTGGATGTGCCTCTGCCTGACAGCTCTACCTCCCTGAGCCCACTGTCATCCAAGTGCTCCTCATTCTCGGCATCCTTTGAGGCAGTTGCATTGGACTGGGTGGTCTCTGGATAGGGGTGATGGTACTCCTGACCCAGTTTACTTCAGCTCTGAGTCTGGCTACCTCATCCTGCAGCCCAGAGAGATGCATGCAGATAGGGCAGCACCTCAGTGTCCAGAAGGTCTGCCTGAATATGGCTGCCCCACAGCCACTGCATTGCACCACTTCCCACATTATACTGTAATTATACTCCTATTCCACTACTTGTCTGCTACTGAAGCTCTCCTAGTTCCCTTTTTATTAATTTACTGTCCTAAAAATCCTGCTACTGATCCTCAGATAATTTTCTGTAAAAAAAAAAAAGAAAAGAAACCAATAAATAAATAAATGAGTCAAAACACTTGTTGTGCAGCAGGTGGGCTTCTTCCACCTTATGCCTCTCCTACTTCACACCCCTTACTATACCCTGTGTTTAGCTCCTGTCAATCAGATTTAACAGGGCATATAATTAAGAGTTGGGGGAAGGGGGGGCAAAAATTTGCAGTAATTAAAGACAGCACAGAATTACACCACCGCTACGTTTTAAATTTTCAACAGCCCAAAAACAATTCTAAGTAAAGACAACAAAGAAAGTACAGTGTCACTAATATGAATATGTTTCCTTCCTCCCTTTCTGGCTTCTTCAGTCCCCCCTCTATCTTCAAATTGTGTTCGCTTGTTCGTGCGCCTCTCTTTTTCTGAAAGATGCTACCCTCTTGAACATTGTTGATTCCCTTGAGGTACTAAACATTTCTATCATGTCCCCCCTCTCCCTCCTTACCTCAAGGGTATACATATTAAGCTACTTTAGTTTCTTCTCATATGCTCCTGCTGCAAACCCTGCACCATTTTAGTTGCCCTCCTCTGGACTGTCTCCATCCTGTCCAAGTCCCTGATGGAGTCTCAAGAACTGGATGCAGTGCTCCAGACAGGGTCTCACCAACTGTCTGTACAGAGGGATAACAACTTCCTGTTTTCTACTTGTGATGCCTCTCCCTATCCCCCCAGCCATCCCTACTGCCTTCTCACATTGCTTACTAACCTTTAGGTCATCTGATATGATTACCCCCAGGTCCCTTTTCATTTTTGCTGTTGTTAATTCCCCCCCATTGTGTGCTTTTCCCCTAGGTTTTTGTTTCCCATGTGCATTATTTTGCACTTCTTTGCACTGAATCCAAGCTGCCATACTTTTGACAATTCCTACAACTTTGCAAAGTCCCTTCTCATCCTTTCAACCCCCTCTTGTGTATCAACCCACTCGGGCTGGGTCAGAAGTTGGTCAACTCAGTGGCAAACTGGTTGATGGGCAGAAAACAGAGAGGGGTAGTAAATGGTATACAGTCTGAAGAGATACAAGTCACAAGTGGGGTACCTCAGGGATCAGTCCTGGGGACAGTCCTCTTCAATATCTTCATTAGAGACATTGCTATTGCTGATGGACTAGAGGGTAAGGCTTGTCTGTTTGCAGATGACACCAAGATCTGCAACAAAGCAGATGATCCATATGGGGTGGGCAGAATGAGAAGAGATCTGGGTAAACTAGCAAAATGATGAAAGAGTGGCAACTGGGATCTAATGCAAAGAAGTGCAAGATCATGCTCATAAGGAAGAGAAACCCTGAAGCCAGCTATAGGCTGAGAGGGGAGTTGCTGTCAGTCACAAAGGAAGAAAGAGACTTGGGCATCTTCATCATCGATGACCTGAAATTATCCAAGCAGACCTCTAAAGCAGTAGGTAAGGCTAGGGGGATGTTAGGGTGTATTAGTAGAGGTATCACAAGTCATGAGAGGGAGGTAATAGTCCCTCTTTATGAGACACTGGTTAGACCCTATCTGGAGTACTGCATGCAGTACTGGAAGCCACACCTTCTCAAGGACATTAACCAAATTGAGGCAGTCCAGAGAAGGTAACCAAAATGGTGCAGGAACAGCATCAGAAGACATGTGAGGACAGATTAATGGAGCTCAATATGTATACCCTTGAGCAAAGGAGGGAGAGGTGATATGATTGAGTCATTCAAACACCTGAAGGGCATCAACAAGGTGAAAGAGTCTAACATGTTTAAATATAAGAAAAATAGCAGGACAAGGGGACAGAGCATGAGATTAGAGGGAGGCTGACTAAGGTGGAATGTGAGGAAATTATTTTTCACAGAAAGGATGGTGGATGCATGGAATGGCCTACCTCAGGAAGTGGTGGCTATGAATACAGTGCAGGGCTTCAAACAGGCATGGGATAGGCATAAGGGAGCAATATAGATGAGTATGAATAGATAGGCCACTAACAGAGCAAAGGCCAATGGCACATTTATTATGTAGAAAAAGAAATGGGCAGACTGGATGGGCCTTGCAGTCTTTATCTGCCATCAACTTCTATGTTTCTATGTTAACCCTGTTGCAGATCTTTGTGACATCTGCAAAGAGGCATACCTTTCCTTCCAGTCCCTCTGCAATGTCACCTATAAAGACATTAAAAAGGACCAGACCCAGTACTGAATCCTGCAGTACCCCACTAGTAACAACCCCACTGCATTGACTATTACCTTCTGTGTCCTGTTGTCTGGCCAGTGTTTTATCCAGGCTATTACCATGGGATCCACTCCCAGGTTGGCTAATTTGTTTATTAATCTTTTGTGTGGGACCGTGTTAAATGCCTTTCTAAAGTCTAGGTAGGCCATGTCCACAGCCCCTACCTGGTCTACTACTTTGGTCACCCAGTCAAATAAATTGATTAGATTCATCTGACATGACCTTCCCACTGTGAATCCATGCTGCCTTGGGTCCTGTGCCTCCCTGGCCTCTATGTACTCAACAATTCTTTCCAACAGAAGTGATTCCATCATTTTCCCTACCACTGAGGTCAAACTGACAGATCTGTAATTTCCTGCCTCTGTCTTGCTCCCAATTTTGTGAAGGGGAATCAGATCTGCCCTCCTCCAGTCCTCAGGTACTACACCATATTCCCATGATTTGTTAAAAAGGCTAGTCAGTGGTGTCACTAGTTTGCCCCTTAATTCTTTTAGAATTCTGAGGTGAATGCCATCAGACCCCATTGCTTTGTCTACCTTCAGTTTTAGGAGTTCTTTCAGAACCCTTCTTCTATGAAGACTGGGATTGACCCCATTTTCCAGAGTGCTTCTATTGATTGGAATAGATACTTCCCCTCCTCTTTTTTAGTGAATACTGAGCAGAAGTTTTCATTCAGTATCCCCGCTTTTTCACTGTCCCTCTCTGCCCACCCACCATCCCCTTTATTTAGCCTCACTATCCCTCCCTTTGTTTTTCTATGCTCCCTAATGTACCTATAAATGATTTTATCTCCTGTCTTAACTGAGTTGGTTATCCTTTCATCAGTTTGGGCCTTTGCTATTCTGACTGCCTTCCCAACTTCCTTCTGCTTTAACTGGTACAGTTCTCTGTCCTGTTCCTTCTGTGTTTCCTTATACTTCCTAAATTCTATCTTTTTCTCCCTAACCTTCCCCACCACCTCTTTTCAGAACCATAATTATTTTGTCTTTCATTTTGATTTATTTGTTTTACACAAAGGCTTGTTTCCTCTGTGATGGCAGTTTTGATGCTTCCCCATTGTTGCTCCACCCCTCCTTCTTGCCTGTTTGCTAGTGCTTTTCTGAGGCACTCTCCCATTTTGACAAAGTCAGCCCTCCTGAAGTCCAGTACCCTCACTTTTGCATGGCTTGACTCTGCAGCTGAGTTTATCATTAACCACACTGTTTGATGGTCACTTGTTCCTAGATGGCTACCCACTTCTAGATCTGAGATCCTCTCTCCATACCAATTTGAGAGTACCAGGTCTAAGATTGCTCCCTTCTGAGTGGGTTCCAACACTAGTTGTCTGAGGCATGTCCCTGTAGGGCATCGAGAATGGCCCTGCTCTTGGATGTGGCTGCAGCAAAGGTGCTCCAGTTAACATCTGGCATATTCAGGTCCCCCATCAACAATATATCCTCTTTCTGTGCCATCCTAAGGATGCCTTCTATCATTTCCTTGTCCATTTCCTCCCCCTTAGTTGACCATATATCTTGCCTGCCAATCCATTGGAGGTTTTTAGCCATTTGATAAGACTATTGGTGCAGTCAGTGTGGGGCCACAGCAGTAGTAGGAAATTGACTGCCTCTCTAAGCTGCAGGTACTGCCAATTATCCTGGTCAGGGAGATTTCACTTATGCTCTCATGTCAGGAATGTGGCAAATCTACCTGTGTCCCCCTCCAGTATATCTCCCATATAACTAATGCCTTTGGAGGCCCACTGAATCCAGAATACTGGCCTATTAATTATCTGTACTTGTGGGTAGTTCCAGATTGGGGTAAGTGTCAGTGGAATTGGACTACTCCCTAGCCTGTGATGTACTGTGTAGCAGCCTCTGCCAGTCAGAACTATAATTGGATGTTGACTTAGTAGCTTCTTCCTGTAGCAGTATAGAAGTGCAGAGGCTATCCCCACAAAACCATTGTGTTGCTGCATGTGTATCCATTGTGGGGATTCCTCAGAACAGAGGTCAAACCAGTGTCTGGTTTTGTGCAGTGTGGAAGGCAAGCTTGTATCCCTCAAACCAGGGGAGGTCCCACCTACCCTGCCTCCAGTGAGTCCAGAGTTTGTTACAGCTAAATCTAGACTTCTTACCTTCCCATAGGATGGCACCAACCAGATTGTCAATTTTTTTGCAACCACTTCAGGGGAAAGTGTAGAGGGATATGGGCCAACAGGTAAGTGATTTTGGGAACTATCACCATTTTAATGGTGGCTATTTTCCCTGCCAGTGTGAGAGACAGCTTATTCCATCTGTCAAACTCAGTTTTGCACACTAGCAAGAGGGGTTGCAGGTTCAGTTCCCATGTCTGCTCCATCCATGTGTATAGCCTGATAACTAGGTAGGTTAGACTTGCACTGGTCCACACTAGTCAAGGTTGGCAGCCATCTCAGTGGTGCAAAGTGGGTTCATGGGCATTAGCTCAGTCTTAGTCTGATTCAGCTTAAGTCCAGAAATCTTAGCAAAGGCCTGAAATAAGGTTAATGGGGGGGGGCAGTGACTGTTGTATGTCTGTCATTGGGATGAGCAGATTGTCTGCATTCATAAGTGTTTTGTGACTTCTCCAACTATTTCCATGCCCTGTATTTGTGGATGGAAGCAGATGGCAGAGGCCAGGGCTTCAACTGCTAGAATGAAAAGCAGAGGGTAGAGTGGACATCCCTGTTGAGTGCCTCGCTTTAGCAGGAATGCAGCTGAAGTGGTACAGTTTGTGGTGACTCTAGCACTGGGGATTGGTAGATGGCCTTGACAAAGGATCTGAACCTATCCCTGAACCCCAGGTGTGTAAGGACTGTGTGTAGGTAGTCCCATTCCAGGGAGCCAAAGGCCTTCTCTAAATCTACAGCCATAGCTGCCGCTGATCTTTGCAAGTCCTTCACAGTATGTCTGAGACTGAACAGAGAGCTAATATGGTCAGAGCTATTCCTCTTTGGAATGAATCCTACCTGGGCTGGATTTATCAGAGCTGACAACATGGAGCTCAGCCTATTGGTCAGTACCTTTGTGTAGATCTTGCTGTCCATGTTAATCAGCAAAATGGGCCTGTAACTTGCCACCTTTGTGGGATCCTTTCCCTTTTTGGGAATAACTACTATGACCGCCTCCCTTTAGGTAGAGGGAAGGGTACCCTGGCTCTCCATCTCCTTGTAAACCTGTGTAAGAAGAGGACCAATCTGGGAGCTGAGTGCCTTCAGATACTCCACCAGGAATCCATCATCTCCCAGAGCTTTGCCTCCCTTTATGGAGAGCAATGCTGTAGTGACATCATCCATTGTTAGTGGCTTGTCCAAGTGGCTGGTTTGTTGGGGGGAAAGTTGAAGGAGATTGAGGCCCTCCAGAAAGGGCTGGATAGTGTCCAGAGTACACTAGTGGATGGTCTGATACAGCGTGGCATAGAAATCAGCCATTACGTCATTAACTTCCTGTGGACTAGAGTGTACCTCATTGTGGGGTCCCTGGAGGCTGGCAATATGTCTATCAGCCAGCATTTTCCTAAGTTGATATGCCAGGACCTTGCTCCCTTTGTCCCTCCCAGTATTTATTTTGTAGCCTGCAGGATAGCCACTTCCACTTTCCTTTTGACCAGCTGGTTGATTTCTGTACACAGGCCTAGAACTCTTCTCCCTAGTGAGGATTTTAGAGATGGAGACCTCAAAGATTTGTACTCATTCTGTGCAATTTGAAGAGCAGCTTCACATGCTGTAAGCTACTGGTCCCTCTCACATCTATGTCTACAGGCATAGCTCATGATTTTGCCCCACATGGTTGCTTTGTAGGCCTCCCATGTTACCCCCGCATTTTCATCCCTGATGGGGTTCTCCTGGAGAAATGCAGGTGGTTTCTTCCCTTGCTCAGGTGAGGAAGTCGAGGTCCCTAAGCACCACTGTGTCCAGCCTCCATTTGGAGGATCATTGCGTTGGGGGGCCCACATGAAGTAAAGCTGCATCAGATCGTGGTCTGAAATGATAATTGGAAGAATGGTTGAGAATAGGGATGCTTGGGTCAGGGCCAGGGATGTGAACCAGTAGTTAAGCCTGCTGATGGTGCCGTGCACCCCAGACTGGAAAGTATAGTCACGATTGCGTGGGTGGAAGGTGACACATAAGTGAAACACATCAACAAGAATATACACAGATAAAACCGTACTAAAACAAAACTATTTACATTTATTACAACTGAACAGTGTTTTGGGGGTATGAGCTAAGGCATTAGCAAGCTCCATATTGTGCCACTTGGCTAGCCAAGCTCCCCCGGGGCCTGATAGTGAAGGCTATTCAAGTAAGCCTAAGGTGTACCTTTTAGCATTTAGGGACAGACTGCCACCACAAGTCATCTTTAAACAGTACTCTTGGGCTCCTAACCTGGGCCCAGTGGAGAGGAGGCGTGGGGATTGGGAGTGTGATAGAGAATGTCCATTCATCCAAGCCTTGATTCCCGTGTGTGCCACCGAGTGTCTAGTGTGGTAGTAATGCACTCTGAGTAGGTGGGTACACACAATAAGGGTAAACATTAAAGTAGGAGCTGAAAACTTTGCGTACCAGGAGTGGTAAGAAAAGGAAAAAGAGGGGAGAGGAGACTGGACTGACAGACCTGTCCTAAAGGTCCCCTATTGGGCAGCATTTTCTTCCAGTGCCATCTCCGTGTCCAAGCAAGCTAACTGTTAATGTTCCCTAGGTGCATCCAAGGTAAGGGGGGGGCACAGTTCAGAGCAGAAAATTGTGCAAATAGGTCAGCCAAAAAAGTCCAGCTTAACTGCTCCCCAGGCCCTGACCTACTCCCCCATGAGTACTTTGCAAAGCTGCATTCACTGTACCCAGCATGATGTCCCATGAGAAGCTACTTAAACCCCTACAGTTCTCTATGTGACACCTCTGTGTGCAGCTAATGAGCTACTATGGGTTACCCAAGCACTCTTCCTCTAAACAAATTCTACGTCCCACATGACAGTTTACCAGAAAGCACAGAACAGCATAACTGATATGGGGAGTTGAGGGAGGGGGGGACCCTTTCCTTGGAACTCAAAATGATGGCGCATCAGAGCAGGCTAGCTTGAAATGCTGCATTCTTACAGTACCAGTCCATCCCACCACCACCTGCCGGACCCAGCCAATGCCTCACTCAATGGTCAGCAGATCAAGTACGGGTGCCACCGAGACTTCAGTTACCCCAAACCTATTATCATCCCCTCCCAGGACTCATGTGGTAACAACAGAAGTGTTATACAAAGCCAAACCAACAAATAAGGCCAGTATAACTGAAACATGTTGCTACAGTCACAACAGTACTACCTACAGCCACTTAACTATGGGATCTATAGGCCTCTGGGCATTACCTGACTTTTCCAGCCCCGGGCTCCAGGGATCAGGCTCATGCAGCATCTCCTGCATATCAGGAGGATTGGGTGGCCACAGGAGAGTCCATGGCTTGAGCCTCCTGCATGGGCTTGCAAGGCACACAAAAAAAACAACACCCACCCTACCTCCTTAATCTCCCACACAGCTTTGAGACAGGCAAACAAAGAAATACAATACGTATCTGAACAGTTTAAACAGGGCCAGTGATACTCCCAGTGGCACCAGAGTAGGCCAGTTGAACCAAAGTGGCAGTCTCCATGACCTGATCAGGTGTCAGTGGCTGGGCACTCTCTACTTCTTGAGCTATTACTGAAGGAGGAGATGAAAAGTCCTGGGTACATGTCTCTTTGGCCACCCAAGGGTGCAACGGGGGATCCAGGTGAAAGGCCACATCAGTCAGATCCATGCCTTCCTCTCCCTATTCCGTTGAGTCAGTGAGGGCTGTGAATCTGTTCTGGGAGAAATACGGGCTCCAGATCTCTGGTTCCTCAGTCCTTGGGGAGGTGGGGCATGTTAATTCTATCCTCTTCTATAATGTCCCCTCTTTCCATTGGGTGTAACCAGTGATGATGTTTCTGCAGCAGTGGCTGATTTTTGGCCCTGGTCGGCACCATCCATGGACTGCCTTGGCTACTGTTATTGTCTCGAGAGGGGGCGCCAACAGGGGCAGTTGGAAGGGCCATCTGCATAGTGTGGCCTGGCATGCAGTTCTCTGCAGGGGACACTTGTTTGTTGATAGGACTCAAGTTGTTTCAGGCTTAATTTTGAGACTTTTACCTCCCTTCCCACAGCCATGTCCTTTCTATAAAATCCATGAGGGCCTCTGGGAGAGCGAACATCAGGGGAAGCCTTGATGAGTCAGCTGCATGGTTGATGAGTACCTGAAGGGGAAGGGTACATGTAACTGGTGCAGAATTTTCTTTACTTTTGTGTAATCTTCCGCTTGGCTGTCAACTCCCTAGAATGGACCATTCAGTTTGCATGAACCTTATGTCCAACTGCTGCAGTGCCGCAGTTGTATTTTTGGCAGCCACAGTGACATTGTCCAGTTGACTAGAAAATAGTCACCAGCATTTGGTTTGCAGAGTGTAGATCTATGGATGTAGCTGATGGTGTTTCCATGTGGTTCTGTGGCTGGGAGAAGAACAGAAGGTCAAATCTAGCCACCATCCTGTGAGTATTTGCTCAGAGTCTGGTGTCAAAATGTAGCCTGTGGTTCCAGGAAACGACAACAGATCTCATTAATTGTACTAGTTGCCTCATTTAAATGACTATAAACTGATATTGGCTTGTGGCCACAGTGCTCCTGATTTAAGTGGCCATCTTTGACTAGGCTTAAACCATGTCCCCAGTGATGCAATTTTTAGTAAGTAGTCAGCTGTAACTTTATCTTGAAGAATTTTTCTTTTACCTTTTGCTCATTATAAAGTTTTGTATGTGATAACATTGTGTCAAATGTGTGGAATAGCTCTCAGGCTGGCAGCTGGTATATATCTTTATTCCCATCACTACATCATCAACATTGTGATCTTACTGACAGTGACATCACAGGTGACGTGACCTGCAGCTACTGAGTGGCTGTTTCTAAGAAGCAGTGATGTCATAGTCAGTGAGGTCAGAATGCTGAATATGTAATGAGGGGCACAGCTAAATATGTCAGCTGCCAGGAAAAGTGCTGTTCCACATATCAAACTTACTAATTTTATTTTTATTTTATTTTGTTTTTGTTAACCGGGTTAGGTGCGCTAGCCAAAGGTGACTATTTTCAGGCATGACCTGGGAGAATACATACATAAAATGAGATGAGATTATACAATTCATAGTGTATAATACAGGTACATAGTATATAGTACAGGTAGGTTAGAATACACATCAAGTCAGACAGTACTCGAGATAATACATATAGCTATGTAGAGATGACAAAAGTGACATTAGCACATGCAAATAACTGAAACTGGGCTAAGTGGCAGCTATAAAGGCTAATATAAGGTAAACAATCTTCTAATAGAACAAAGGGAAAAGAAGAAGTACCTCAGATTTAAAACATAATGGTTGACTACTTTTAAAAACTAAACTTAGTTTTAGGCAGTACACTAGCTCTTTAATATTCAACAATAACAGAGATTGCACATATAAACCAGTGGCAAGGCTTTGTCAGCACAGTGGTCTCTCTGGGAATTTACTGACCAGCTGTGACTGGTAGATTCCTGGAGGCTTCTGCATCCCTGTAATCATGAGTATACTTTTCATTCCATCGCCATATTTCATTTTCTCTAATGGACTATATTTAATCAGCTGACAGTTACTCCCAGCATTACTTTTTTGCCAAATTGAATCTATAGTCCTTTCAAATCACACCCCTATTTCAGTGGCTTTTGATGGTTTATCTTGCTTATTATGGACCATTCATGGTCCTTTAATAATCAGTTACTCCGTGATTCTACATTAGTTGACTGTATGAGAGTCCAGGACAATAAAGATTCCATTCCACCATTTGACCAGCTGTGAGGTTCTTTAAAATGTCAATGGAGGGAGAAACTTATTAGATTCGCAATGAACTGCAAAAGATTGCAGGAGATGCAAGCATTTACTTTACTTCAGGATATTCAGGAGCTGGAAAGACGGCTTTCCCCTACCCCCTCGGAAGAGATGCAGTTTCATCTGTCTCAACTTCAGTCCCAGTACTCAGACTATCTCCTAGAACAAGCTGAACATGCCATTGCATGTACTAGAGCTACCTATATGGGTCAGGGGAGAAAGCCAGTCACTTGTTAGCACTCCATTTAAGGCAGCAGGTAACCTCCCACTGGCTCAAAGCGTTGAAAGAAACCCTATTGCCTGCTCTCACAGTCAATCCCCAGCAAATGACTGTAATATTTTGTGATTATTTTGCATCTGTGTACATGGGGTACCTACCTGCTTCTGAGAGGACCAGAGACATATCTACCTTCCTAGAGGATGTTCCTCTCTTCTGAGTGACAGGTGTAACAGTGGGGTTGGAAGGCTAGATTAGGGAGGAGGAGGTTCGGGAGGCCATCTCTTCCATTTCATTGGATAAGGCTCCATAGCCAGAAAGCTTCACAGTCAATTTTTATAACCTCTTTATAGATGAGGTCACTCCACTACTGACACAGCTTTTTAATAACTTACATGCTCATGAGCTCCAAGAATCTCCCCTCCTTGAGGCTGATATAGTTCTGTTGCAGAAGCCTGGGAAAGATGACACTTGCCCAGGATAGCTATAGACTGATTTCTCTCATAAATGTTGACATGAAGATTTTAGCTCAGGTTTTTGCTGCCTGGTTGAGTAAGGTTTGGTCTGGATTAATTGGGCCAGAACAGGTGGGTTTATGGCAGGGAGGCTATCCAGTGATCATTTTAAGAAAATTTGCCATTTGATTTCCACATCCTGGAAGGCTGGCTCCAATGTGGTGCTGATCTCCCTGGACATGAAAAAGGACTTTGACAGGGTCTCTTGGTCTTACAGTATCTATTTTCCATTTTGTATCGGTACAGTAAACTGGATTCCTAAGTTAAGTGGTTGTATATTTCATACCACTCTCCTACAGCTCATATTTTGTGTAACGGGATCCTCTTAGACCTTTTCCCCCTTTCTCATGGTGCTAGACAAGGTTTTCCCCTGTCCCTTTTCCTTTTTTATTTATACATTGAGCCCATAACCTGGAAAATTAGCTTGCTCCCCATCCTCCCCATATCAGAGGTGTTGCCTTGGGTATGCATGAGTGGAAATTTTCCTTTAATGATGATGATGTTTTTCCACCCCTCTCAGACCCACTGTTTTCCCTTTCTGATGCTCTCAATGTGCTCCATCACTTTGAGGCTTTTTCAGGGTATAAATTGAATCTTTCTAAAATGGTGGTATACCCGCTGTCTTCCCACAAAAATAAACAGGACTTCTTGGACCTTGGCCTATCTATGGCCTCATTCTTTTATTATTTAGACATAAATGTAGCTTGGGATGTGACCTTTTTGAAAGCCCTTAAATGTGATGCCTTACACAAATAAAACCGGACTAGTCTCAGTGGCAAGCCCTGCCTCTAACCCTATGAGGTAGGGCAAATGTTATAACAATTAATATTTTACCTTGCTTGGTGTACCCATTGGAAATTTTAAATATTGTTCTCCCAACAACCTGGTTTAGGAGTCTTCATGCTTTGATTACTAAATTTTGGTGGTTAGACAAACTCCCTAGGAGAGCTTACAAGAAATTGACTAGGCCTAAGAAATATGAGGGGCTGCAGCTTACTTAATTTTTATGGTACTATTTCACCTTCAATGGGGCAAAATATTTCCAGTGGGGTTAGGACACTGGAGGCTAGGAAGCAAGGGGATATATTCAATCCAGGTAACAGATTAAGAAGGATCTCTGTGCTCAACATAATGTTTGTCTGTTGTCCCTACTTTAGCTCCCTTTAGCATGACTCTATCCTGGTCTTCAACAGACCCCAGTTGCTTGGGATCTCCAACCCCATTCCCAGCTATGTAGAAACTTGCAGTTGTCAAATATAGGCAGGGGGAGGTCATGTCAGACCAACCTCATTGAATTTTTTGACTGGGTGACTAGGGAGGTGGATCAGGGGAGGGCAGTGGACATGGCCTATCTGGACTTTAGCAAGGCCTTTGACACTGTGCCACATAGAAGACTATTACACAAACTGGGGAATATGGGTGTGGGCAGGACAGTAGTGTGGTGGGTAGATAACTGGCTGGGCAGCAGGACACAGAGGGTGGTGGTAAATGGCTGTCACCCACAGAGGGAAGAGCGACCAGTGGCTACCACAGGATCAGTGCTGGGACCGGTCCTATTCAACATCTTCATCAGTGACATTGCGCAGGGCCTAGAAGGCAGAATTTCACTGTTCGCTGATGACGCAAAGCTCTGTAACAGAGTAGACACACCAGAGGGTGTAGACAGCATGAGAAGGACCTGCAGAAACTTGAAGAATGGTCAGGGGTTTGGCAGTTGAAATTCAATGCAAAGAAGTGAAAGATAATGCATATGGGGCACAAAACCCCTGGCACAATATATCACTTGGGGGCTGAGGATATAGCATGCACCAAGCTGGAAAGGGATCTTGGGGTTATCATCTCTGATGACCTCAAGTTAGGGAAACAGTGTGACAAGGCAGCAGGTAAAGCAAATAGGATGCTGGGGTGCATAGGCAGGGGCATCACCAGCAGGAAAAGGAGGTCATAATTCCACTATACAAGACACTAGTGAGGTGCCATCTGGAGTACAGTGTACATTTCTGGAGACCTTACCTATGTAAGGACATAGACAGGGTAGAGAAGGTTCAGAGGAGGGCAACAAAGATGGTACATGGATTGCATCACAAGTCCTATGAGGACAGGTTGAAGGAACTGAATATGTACTCCCTGGAGGAGAGGAGGGAGAGAGGGGATATGACAGAGACATACAAGTATCTTACAAGGAGGAACAGGGTGCAGGAATACACTATTTTTAAGCAAAAAAGATGTTCCAGGACTTGAGGGCATGGGATGAAGTTGGAGGGAGGATGATTCAGAGGAAACGTGAGGAAGAATTTCTTCACAGAACAGGTGGTGGACAAGTGGAACACCCTGTCAGAGGAAGTGGTGGGGGCTGAAACAATCATGGGATTTAAGAATGCATGAGACAGACATAAAGGAATTCTGGAGGTCAGAGGTAAGGGGCAACAGACTTCTAGGAAAACATAAACTGAACTTATAAGTTCAAATGGGCAGACTGGTTGGGCCATAGGCCCTTATCGGCCAGCATTGTCTATGTATCTATGATATTTCAGACCTTCGTCAGCCTTTATTTGGTAACTCCAGTCTCCGGGTTGATAATAAGCCACTTTTGACTACATATTCACAAGGGTTTAATATTAATCACTTGGATAACCTGTATCAGCTGACTCCATTATCTCTTTCTATTCTTTTCAGGAGAAATTTGGTGCCGCCATTAGTAATTATTCAGGCTTTTTCAATTGAGACATTGTTTATCCCAATTGTTAGGATGCCTTCTTGGTCTAACATTGCGGGTGTCTCTTTTGAATATTTGTCCAGCTTAGCCCACCAATCTCACTTGATTTCCACTCTTTCTAGAGCAATTGGCCAGCATCTTTGGGACTTGACCTCCTCCATTGCTTTTTATTGGGCAGATGTTTTGGGCATTGACTGGTATGTGGATTACTGGTACAGAATTTGCTAGGATATTTATAAATATATTAAACAAGCTGGCTTCTTACTTCAGCAAATAAATATTCTCCACAACCTTTATTTTTCCCCTATGAAGCTGTTTAGAATGGGGAAATCATCTTTCCAAACTTGTCCTAGGTGTTCCATGGATGAGGGTATGCTACTTCACATGTTTTGGCAGTGTTCTCACATTCAGCCTTTTTTGGACCCTATTTGGTCTGGTTTGGACCCCCTTTCTGGACCTTCAGGAAGCTTTCACAGCAGAGATTTGTGTGCTTGGGGACTAAGGTCCACCTCTCTGGTGGTCCAGAATTGCATATATGGATTTAATTGTTGCTGTGAACAAGTTGCTGATTCTGCACAACTAGCTGGATTCCTCTTCTCCTTCCTGCCATGAATGGGTTGTGAAATGTTACATGCTGTTAATGTGAAGAAGTCCATTGCTCATTTGTTTTAGGACTCTGCACATTTGCACTTCTCATTTTGTAACATTCCATACTTTTGAGCATGCACATTCATTGCCGACCCTTAGATGGTGTGTAGGCTCTTGTTTTTTCATTTCTCATACCATTTATTCTCTGTGTATCCATACCCCTTTGTTAGGTGGACTACATTTGGACCTACAGTATATTGCACTTTTCATTTACAGGTGGGTAATTTGTCCAGCATGGCCATGGTGAATGGGAGGGGGGTATTCATTTTATCTTGTGTGCTTCATTGTTTTTGTGGTTGTAGTGTTTACATTGTTATTATTGTTATGGTTGGCATTTTTGTGGTATTTCTAAAGGTTTTTTCAGCAACATTCACTTGATTGCAATTTATATTATAGGGACCCAGGTGCACCCCTATAGTTAGGATTGAGTACACTTTTCAATGTTAAACTCAACATTTTGCACTTTAATAACGTTGCAGTTATTTAATGGATTTGCATGAAAAAAATGCATGTACTGTTGCCCAGGGTAGATCTCTGGATGTGGCAAGTTACTTTCTGGTCGGATGTGCAGATTCCAAGTTCCAGAGATGTGAAAAAAGCCTTTTTTCACTCATTGACTGTTTTGGGATTTTTCTTTGAACTTGCCTACAGCCCATATGGTTTGGAATCTTGGTCTGAACTGTTCAGGGTAGAAATGAACTAGCCCACAGATGTGCCTTTTCCTAGTCTGGTGAAAAAATATAAAGCAGTTTGTAAGTTATTACATTCCTGAGCATGTTCAGTAGGCACTTAAAGATAGCTGTATGAAACGAAAAAGAAATCCTGTTTCATACTGAAATATTCCTTTTTCATTTGCCACTGTAACGTGTCCTTTTTTCTCATCAAAATAAATTCAAAAGCTATGAAACTGGCATCTTTTAGAGACATCAACACATCTATCTAGTTGATCAGGACCGGCTTAGGTATAATCTGCACTTCATAGTTGCAGACATGCCCTAGAAATGTTTTTTTTTAATATTATGAATCTTTTTCATGACTACATGATACAAAAAAAATTCCTTTTCATATCATGAGTCATGAAAAAGGATCCTTTTTTGTGTCTTGAGAATCCTTGTCTGTCTTTTCCATAGCCGTTCCCAATACTGTAATGTTTTTCCCAGGTGTCTTGTGGCATCCCCCATGCTCCAATACATGTACTCTTCATTTTCCTGGTGTCTAGTGGCACCAACCACACTTTGATGTGTATTTTAACTTTTATTTATTCATTGGTGTCTAGTGCCACCCCACCACCTGCCGATCACTGTCCCCTTCACTATATGTATTGCCTGTGTCTAGTGGTACCTCCCACCACAGATGCTATTAAATGAACCTGAAATAAAGAAAACCATCCTTGATGTTTTTTAAGGGAGGGGCAGTGAGTGAAGTTTCAGTGTTCCTCGTCTATTTTTGTATAGATCTATTAAGCGGAGCTAGTCTACATGTAGATGAGTGAGGGAGTGCACTTCAGCGGGGGGGGGTTAAGTATGCAGGAGTATTATGGCAGTATAGCCTGAGAAAAATAAGAGGGTCATAAAGTCAATAATGGGATGAGATAGAATCCCATTCTGGCAAATCCTACCCCCACCCCACCCATCCTTATCTCATAAATTGAGTGAGAGGAGAGAAGTCTCGGTGCTCATGGTCTATTTTCTTAGAGAATTATTAAGAGGAAGTCAGACTGTGTATTGTAAATGCAGTTTTAAATAAGAAGGACTATTACTTCAAAATATTCCTTGGGGGTCCAGTGGTCCCCCCTTTCCTCTACTCCAATCGTTGATCCCAAGTAAAAACAATAATCCC
Organism: Neoceratodus forsteri; assembly: GCA_016271365.2. NCBI lineage: Eukaryota > Metazoa > Chordata > Ceratodontiformes > Ceratodontidae > Neoceratodus > Neoceratodus forsteri. The sequence continues at coordinate 963,408,038 of CM057452.1, forward strand.
TGGTAGTCAAGTGGACCCCTTCCCTGTACTCCAATTAGTATCCCCAAGCAAAAGTCATTCTTTTATTCTGTACCCATGTTAGCTTACTTACTCTTAGAATGGGGTGAGCATTAGGGTTTGCAATCCCAAGGCAAACCCCTCATGCCTGTTCCTACATGCAGGGTGGGGTGTTAGGGTTGGAAGCTGAGGGTAGCGATGGGGTCTTAGGCTTGGGAACCCTACGTTCATATATTCTACTTTTGATGCCTCAACCCTAATGATGCATTAACAAAGTTTTTTGCAAATATGTATATATACATATACATATATATATATATATATATATATATATGTATGTATATTAGAGGCAAAAAGCTCTGCTTTATGCATCAGTTAGGGTTGTTCCAAAGTGACAAAAGTGAGGAAATTCGATGTTAGGGTTGAAACCCCCTTTGCACGCCTCCAGCCCACCCCCTCAAATGGAATTAGGGTGTGCGTTGGTGTCATCGGCTCTAACTCTTACCCCATCAGATGTGGAAAGAAGCTGAGGAATAGGAGAATGGGGTGAGAATTAGGACCAATGACCCCAACATGCACCCCAATTCCAGTTGGGGGGGTGGGCTGGAGGGGTGCAAAGGGGCTTTCAACCCTAACATTGAATTTCCTCGAGTTTGTCACTGTGGAACAACCTTAACTGATGCATTAAACTGAGTTTTTGCCTCTAATTTCCCTTCTTTTTGAGAATGATAATGAGAAATAGTGAATGTAATGTGATGACTGGAGCACAGGGCCCTGTCACATAGTAACTCTGTGCCCACAAACACAAATCATAATGTGCATGGTGACGCAAAGAGAAACAGAAAGAGAAACAGTACTGTAGACAGAAATGTTAAAAACAATGCAAACGCAAATGAAAACGCAAATGGTAATGCACATGGTGGCATAGACGTGAACGGTAAGTGAAACGGGTATGGAACTGCAAGCAGAAGTGGTAATGGTAACAGTAATGTAAGCGCACTGGCTGGTTTTCCCCAAAAGCTGCACAGAGAAAGACAGTGAGTACAAAGAATGTATGCAAAATAATGACTCTCGGAACAGAAAATGAGGACTTGGGATAATAAATTGCTTATATCTCAGGAACCGTACGACATAGAAAACAAATTTAAAAGTCATATGAATTATCACTTTCCTGGCTAGTTTTGTACTTAGCCTGCAGCAGGGGGCTTAGTGTTTTTATGATGAAAAGTCCGTATCTCGCACCATTTCCAAGATACAGCCCTGAAAGGCACGGCGAACACCGTAATGTTATCCTATGGGAAAAAAAAAAACAGAAGTTCAGAGTGCCATAACTTTGCCTCCCTGAAATATTTTTTTCACTGAACCACTGAAAGGCACATCTGTGGGATGTTGGCTGTGTTCCCTGAAAATTTCAGCCCAAAAGACCAAACCGTTATTTTGCAGCATTGCGCCAAATGATTGCTGCAATGTGTCATACGCCATAATATTATCCTATGGGAAAAAGTGCCAACTTTGGAGTATGGTAACTTTGCCACCATGTAATATTTTTTCTACAAAATACTGAAAGGCAGATCTGTGAAATGTCGGTTTCTCCAAATTTCAGCCCAAAACACCAAACCATTCTTTTGCAGCGGGGTGCCAAAGAATTGTTGTCATTTTACCACAGCCTAGAAAAGTACTGTCTCAATTTGTGAAATATTTCACAAATTCATTCAACAGTGTTGCAGGTGCGAAAGTACTTTGCGAAAGTACTTTTTCCAGAAATGTGAAAAACATATTTCTGGGACGTTTTACCCCAAAATAAAGACATGGCTAGCATCCTCAGGGTCCGACTAGGTGAATACAAAAATAATTAGGTTGCTAGAGGGTCCCAAATTGAAATGACAACCATTTTTCTGATCACCAACTGAAAACAAAATGGCAGATTTGCGACAGTAAAAGGGCCATTTGCAAAAGTAAAAACTGCATTTGTGACACTGTCAAACTTTTTGTTAACTTTTCCCATTGACTTATAATGGGAACTTGTTTTTTGAATAACTTTTGAACCATTTAATATTTATTCTCAAAATCTTTGAAAGGCAAACCATCTTCTCCCGTCAGTACCACTGAAGATTTGGACCGGTCGTAAGTAGGAGGATAGTAGAATTCCAAAATATAAACGCTTTTGTAGATCATACTTTGCTAACCTCACAGTCAGAGTATTTCGGAATTAGCAACTATAGATCCTGTTGTTGTTGGTCTTGATCATGTATTCAAAATTTCAGGCAAATCCATCAAACAGTTGCAAAGTTATTAAGGTACAAAATTTGGGGTTTAACATGTAAATGGCCTCAACCCTAACTATAGTAGCACTACTGTGTTACTGTATATATATATATATATATAGAGAGAATGGCTCCTCAACTCTAATTAGTAGCACTACTGTGTTATTGTATTATGGTAGCACGGTAGTGCTACCATAGTTAGGGTTGAGGAGCCATTTCCATGTTAAACCCAAAATTTTGCACCTTAATAACTTTGCAACCGTTTGATGGATTTGCCTGAAATTTGGAATGTATGATCAAGATCCATAGGCCTTGGGATCTGCTATGTTTTGTACTGATTGGATATACGGTTGCGGAGTTATTAAGCATGATCTCTGCGCACGTTTACGCTTTTCTGGAATTCTATGGTCGCGCATACAGGCCGTACGGTTTGCAGACCGGCCCAAAATCTTCAGGGAATGCAGGCGGGTCCCTGATGTGCCTTTCGAAGATTTGGTGAAAAAATATTAAACGGTTCAAAAGTTATTCAAAAAACAGTTTCCCATTATAAGTCAATGGGAAAAGTTAAAAAAGTTCGACAGTGTTGCAAATGCATTTTACTTTCGAAATGGGCCTGTTACTTTCGCAATCCGCCATTTTGTTTTCAGTTGGTGATCAGAAAATGGTTGGCATTTAAATTTGAGACCCTCTTGCAACGTAATTCTTTTTGTATTTAGCTATTCGGGCCCTGAGGATGCTTGCCATGTCTTTATTTTGTGGTAAAACACCCCAGAAATATGTTTTCAAATTTCTGAAAAGCACTTTCAGAAATTACTTTTGTGCTCACGAAAGTGTCAAACTTTTTGAAAGCTGTTGAATTAGCTACAGTAATTTTCTAGTCTGTGGAAATGACAGCAATTCTTTTGGCACTGCACTGCAAAATAACCGCTGGGAGTTTTGGGCTGAAATTTGGAGGGAACGCAGCTGACATCTCACAGATGTGCCTTTCAGTGTTGTATTGAAAAAATATTACATTGCGACAAAGTTATGGCACTCCAAAGTTGACAGTTTTTCCCATAGGATAACATTACTGCGCCCAAAGTACATACAGGAATCTTTGGCACCCTGCTGCAAAATAACGGTTTGGTCTTTTTTCCTGAAATTTGAGGGAAGACAGCCAACAGTACACAGATGTGCCTTTCAGTAGTTTGGTGAAAATATCACATGGCGGCAAAGTTACGGCACTCAAAATTGATGGTTTTTCCCATAGGATAACATTACGGCGCCCTGACACTTAACAGAAATCATTTGGAGCCTGCATACAGGGAGGCAAAGTTATGGCTCTCCAACTTTCTTTTTTCCCATAGGATAACATTACGGCGTTACACGCCTTTCAGGGCCCGTGATTCTGGAAATCAGAGTAGATACGGACTTTTCGTCGAAAATTTCTTAGCCTCCTAATGGGGCTAAGATTCAAATTAGCCAGGACAGTTGTAAATAATATGACTTTTAAATTTTCTTTCTACGTCAGACGGTTCCTGAGATATAATGTATTTAGTATTCCAAGATCTCATTTTCAGCTACCGATACTCATTATTTTGCATACATTATTTGTACTCACTGTCTTTCTCAATGCAGGTTTTGGGAAACCAGCCTGTGCGCTACATTACTGTTATCTGTTGCCTTTCCGCTATGGATCCGCACTGCATTTCACTTACCATTGACGCCTGCGCCACCATGTGCGTTATCCTTGTGTGCTTCATTTGCGCCATGCTTTTTATATTTTTTGCCATTTCTGTCTACAGTACTGTTTATCTTACTGTTTCACTTTACATCACCATGCCCATTGACATTTCTGTTTGCAGGCACCATGTTACTATGTGACAACACATCACGTGGCAGACCATTCCGCTCACGCCACCATGTAGCTACTCTTTCTGTTCTCATTCGTGCTTGTGTTACCATGTGCGCCACTGTTAGCATTTCTGTTTGCATTGCTGTCCCTGTTAGTATGCCACAACACATCATGTAGGTGGAGCGTGGGGCCCAAAGCTACGCTCCCGCTGCATTACATTCACTATTTCTCGTTATCATTCTCAAAAGAAGGGAATTAGAGGCAAAACTGCATTTAATGCATTAGTTAGGTTCCACAGCGACAAAGTGAGGAAATTCACTGTTAGGGTTGAAAACCCCTTGGACCCCCCCCCCCAACTGGCATTGGGTGCGCATTGGGATCATGGGTCCTAACTCTCACCCCATTCTCCTATACTTCTGCTGCTTTACACATGTCATGGGGTGAGAGTTAGGCTGACGATCCCAATGAGCACCCCAATGCCGGTTGGGGGTGGGCGGGGTCCAAGGGGGTTTTAACCCTAACAGCGAATTCTCTACTTTTGTCGCTGTGGAACAAACCCTAACTAATGCATTAAATGGAGTTTTTGCCTCTAATATATATATATATATATATATATATATATATATATATATATAATACTGTGCAGTTGTGCCAGTATATTTAGGGTTGAGTAAACACTTTAATGTGAAACCTCAAAATTTGCACCTTAATAACTTGGCCACCATATGACAGATTTGCCTGAAATTTTAAATGCATGGTCTGGTACCATAGGTCTCTGGATATTGCAAGTTGTGTTATGGTTGGATGTACAGTTGTGGAGCTACAGAATCCCAAAAAACACAAAAAACTGACATTTTGCATGTTTCTTTGCTTTCACCCACAGCCTACTCGATTTGTCCGTTCAGTCTGACATCTTCAGGGAAGATGCAGTCTGGGTCACTGATGTGCCTTTCAAAGATTTGATGTAAAAATGTTAAACTGTTCAAAAGTTACTCAAAAAACAAATTTCCCATTATAGTCAATGGGGGAAAATATGTATGTCTCACGAAAGTTTCTCAAATGCAATTTTACCTTTGCAAATGGCCCTTTTAATTGAATGCTGAGGCCATCTTGTTTTCAATCAGTGAGAGAAAAATGCCTGGTGTTTACATTTGGGACCCTCTAGGTAAACACTGACTGTTGGGTTTACCTAGTCAGGTCGTGAGGATGCCAGCCTTATCTTTTTTTGGGGGGTAAAACCCCACAGAAATGCCATTTGAAACATCAGGGAAAAAAGACTTTCACATATCATGAAAGAAACTGCCAAAATACTTCAAAAATGTGAACATTTCATGCTACTTTTTGTGAAACTTTCGCAATTCATTAAAGTGTTGAAAAAAACTGCAAATCTTTGTCATCCTCATGCAACAAAATGGTTGGGTCTTTTGGGCTGCAATTTGCAGGGTGCAAAGCCCTGGCCATGCAGATGTGCCTTTTGGCCCTAATTCTCACCCCATCCCATGTGTAAACAAGCTGAGGTGGTGCAGTGTAGGAGAATGGAGTGAGAATTAGGGCCGATGACCCCAACGCACATCCTGATGCCTGTTGGTCGGGGCGGGGTGCAAGGGGTGGAAACCTTAAAATCAAATTTCATCACCTTTTTCACTGCAGAGAAACCCTAACTGATGCATTAATGACATTTTTTTGCATAGAATTTCCTTACCTTTTAAGAAAAATTAAAAAAGTAGAAAGTTGCACAAGTTGGTGGGAAAGGGCACCATGCTCCTACCAACTTGTAAGTGTCAGGCCACATTACGCACCCAATGACTAAAAAGTACATTTAAAACAGCAAGGCCAGTCACCAAACAAATGTTAATCTAGTAGAACAATAGAAAATGCTGTCCACAAAACGTAAACTGTTCCACACAATATCTCCACAAAAAATATATTGTCTGATATGTAAACACTGCTATTAACATCTACAGGACATGCTGTCAACACCCTATCAATTTCAAGCCACCAGCACAATCCAAAACACTGTCTGCAACACATAAAGGAGAACATAAACTGAACTTACAAGCTCAAATGGGCAGACTGGGTGGGCCACAGGCGCTAATCTGCTGACACTGTCCACGTATCTATGTATCTATGAAAAGTGTGTCACAAAATATCTCCGCCAAAAAAATTTATCTGACACATAAACACCATAACTCACATCTACAGGACATGCCTTAAATACCCTCAAAATTTCAAGTAAAAAGACCAAACTGTTTACGAGATATTCAATGTTAAAGATTGGTAAAATTTCTCTATCTATTCCATTATCAAAAATCTGTCCATCTTGTCCCCCCCCAGCAATCAAAGATGGCAATCAAAGACTCTCACGATCAAAGAATTTGCAGTCTTGCAATCAAAGAATTTGCAGGCTCATGAACAAAGAATAAAAAATTATATAAATAAAAAAATTGAAGTAATTGCGGTCAACCACCACCATGGTTCAACAGAACAAAACCCCCTGAGCAAAAACCACCCTCATTTGACTTCCTAATGCATCCCTGAGCTGAGAAAATGTATTTTTTAATCTTGCCATCTCATCTCTCATTTGTGATGCACAATCACAATCAAAGAATCTCGCGATCAAAGAATTTGCAGGCTCACTACCAAAGAACAAAGAGCAAGAGACACGATGGCCAGATTTAAAAAATCTATTTTCTGTGCCAAGGGGTGCCCTAGAAAGTTAAATGAGACTGCATTTTGCTTAGGGGGGCTTCATTCTGCCCCAACTGAATAAAAAAAGTCAAATTTCCAATACCCCTGGTAGTCAAGTGGCTGCCCCCAATCATGATCAAATACATAATGATCTCTAATTCCCTAGTAGTCTATTGGCCCCCCCAATGTGTATTTCATAAATATTAGTTTTTTATATCCCTGGTAGTCTAGTGGCCCCCTCGATCTGTATAAAATTATCATTGTTCTTCATATCCCTGGTAGTCTAGCGGCCCCCCATCATAATAAAATAGATAAGGATCTGCAATTTTCTGGTAGTTTTGTGGACCCCCCCATGTGTACTTTGGGGGAGTACTAGACAACCTGGGATATTGTAAACATGATGCATTTTATTCAGATGGGGCAGAACGAAGCCTCCTGAGCAAAATTCACCCTCATTTTATATTGTAGGGCACCCCTGGGCTGAGAAAATGCATTTCAAAGTCTGGCCACCTCAAACCTCGCTCGCAATGTACGATCGCAATCAAAGAATCTCGCGATTAAAGCATTTGCAGACTCGTGGTCAAAGTTCGATAGTGAGCCACACATTAAGATTTTAAAAGCTCAAAACTCTATTTTTTGACTGATTTGGATCAAACCAAAGCCATTGCTTGATAGATCAGAATCCCCTGAGTAAAACCCATCCAAGTTTTAGTTCAGAGGTGACCCCTGAGCCAAGATATTTGTCTTTTTCCAATCAGAAATTGCAAAACAAGATAGCAGACCTCATGATCAAAGAATTTTAAAAATCCTCAGGGACAAAGATTTTTGAACCGCGAGGCTGCAAATTCTTTGATTGCCAGGTAGGACGAGATGGCCAAAACCCTATTCTTTGTTCGCAAAACATACATATAAATTTTCCCTTTGACTTATAATGGGAACTTAAAACGTGGCATAACTTTTGAATGCCTTAATATTTTTTCTCCAAACAAAAAGTGACATGTTCAACCACCAAAACTCCTTCAAACAAGCCTTCTCACAGAGGCACACCACATGACAGCTGTGCAGGACCACATCCAAAATGCCAAAAGCTGCCTCCAAAAATGGATAATTTTGCATTTTCAGCATTTTCATATGCAAAGACTGTAAGTCCAACTGAAACACAATTTGGCAGATCAAGAGATCTATCAAGCCCCACTGCACATACCAAATTTTAGGGAAAACCATTGAACAGGTCCAAAGTTATTAATGCCCAAACTTTAGACTTTAGTATATAAGTGACAACTGAACCCTAATTATAGTGGTGTGACCACACCCATATAATATATATATATATATATATATATATATATATATATATTATAGTGGCACGGTAGTGCCCCTATAGTTAGGGTTGAGGAACCATTTCTATGTTAAACCCCAAAACTTTGCACCTTAATAACTTTGCAACCGTTCCACAGATTTGGCTTAAATTTGGAATACACAATCAAGAATCATATGCCTTGGGATCTGCCAAGTTTTGCACTGGTCGGATATATGGCTGCAGAGTTATTAAGCGTGATCTGTGCACGCGTTTACGCTTTTTCTGGAATTCTATGGTCGCACCTACAGGTCGTACGGTTTGTGCGACCGGCCCAAAATCTTCAGGGAAAATGCAGCCGGGTCCCGATGTGCCTTTCAAAGATTTCATGAAAAATATTAAGCGGTTCAAAAGTTATTCAAAAACAGTTTCCCATTATAAGTCAATGGGAAAAGTTAACAAAAAGTTCAACACTTTCGCAAATGCATTTTTACTTTCGCAAATGGGCCTGTTACTTTCGCAAATCGGCCATTTTGTTTTCAGTTGGTGATCAGAAAAATGGTTGGCATTTAAATTTGGGACCCTCTAGCAACCTAATTCTTTTTGTATTCACCTAGTCGGACCCTGAGGATGCTTGCCATGTCTTTATTTTGTGGTAAAACGCCCCAGAAATATGTTTTTCAAATTTCTGAAAAAAGTACTTTCGCAAATTACTTTCATGCTCATGAAAGTGTCGAACTTTTTTGCTAAAGCTTTCGCAAATTGCGACAGTAGTTTTCCATCTGTGGGAAAGTAACAGCGATTCTTTGGCACTGCGCTGCAAAAGAACCGTTGGGAGTTTTGGGCTGAAATTTGGTGGGATCGGAGCTGGCATCTCATAGATGTGCCTTTCACTATTGTATTGAAAAAATATTACACGGTGTAAAAGTTACAGCACTTCAAAGTTGACATTTTTTCCCATAGGATAACATTACGGCGCCCAACGCATTACAGAAATCCTTTGGATCCCTGCTGCAAAATAACGGTTTGGTCTTTTTCCCTGAAATTTGGAGGGAAGACAGCCAACAGCCCACAGATGTGCCTTTCAGTAGTTTGGTTAAAAAAATATTACACGGTGGCAAAGTTACGGCACTCCAAAGTTGACATTTTTTCCCATAGGATAACATTACGGCATTCGCCGCGCCTTTCAGGGCCCATAATTCGGAAACGGTGTGAGATATGGACTTTTCATCAGAAAAACTCTTGGGGGCTAAGTACCAAATTAGCCAGGACAATTGTAAATAATATGACATTTAAATTTTTTTTATACGACGTACGGTTCCTGAGATATAATGTATTTAGTATTCCAAGTTCTCATTTTCTGCACCGATACTCATTATTATGCATACATTATTTGTACTCACTCTCTTTCTCTATGCATGTTTTGGGAAAAACCAGCCTGTGCACTTACATTACTGTTACTGTTGCCCTTTTCACTTGTGGTTCCATACCCGTTTCACTTACTGTTGACGTCTGCGCCACCACGTGTGTTATCCTTTGCGTTTTCATTTGCGCTTGCGTTATTTATTGCCATTTCTGTCTACAGTGCTGTTTATCTTTCTGTTTCACTTTACATCACCATGCCCATTGACATTTCTGTTTGCAGGCACCATGTTACTATGTGACAACACATCACGTGGCAGACCGTTCCCATCTATGCCACCGTGTTCGTTACCCTTTCTGTTCTCATTCACGCTTGCATTACCTTGTGCGCCACTGTTAGTGCTTCTGTTTGCATTGCTGTTCCTGTTACTATGCCACAAGACATCATGTGGTGGGAGTGCGGGGCCCTTTGGGCCCCACATTCCCTCTGCTGCTTTATGTGCTGGGAGCATGGGGCCCTATGTGCGTTATCCTTTGCGTTTTCATTTGTGCTTGCGTTTCTGTTATTTTTTGCCATTTGTGTCTACAGTACTATTTTTCTTTCTGTTTTACTTTGCATCACCATGCCCATAGACATTTCCGTTTGCAGGCACCATGTTACTATGTGACAACACATCACGTGGCAGACTGTTCCCGTCTATGCCACCGTGTGCATTGCCCTTTCTGTTGTCATTTGCATTTGCGTTACCATGTGCGCCACTGTTAGCACTTCTGTTTGTGTTGCTCTTCCTGTTACTATGCCACAAGACATCGGGCCCTGCGCTTCCGCCGCTGCATTACATTCACTATTTCTCATTATCATTCTCAAAAAGAAGGGAAATTAGAGGCAAAAAACTCCGTTTAATGAATTAGTTAGGGTTGTTTCACAGCGACAGCAGTGAGGAAATTCGCTGTTAGGGTTGAAAACCCTAACTCCGAATTCACCCCCCCCAGCACCACACACACACAGACACACACACACACACATGCAAGTATGGGGGAGGACCAAGTCAACACAACCAATGACAGACATTCAGCAGCAGGTGACAGAAATAACAAACAATTGTCTAAATGTACTACGAGACATCCCCACTCAACTGTCCAGGTACTGCATGCTCAGTGGAGATCAACAGCAAAACTGAGGCCATGTACTCCAAACGGACACATCCCTGATTGCAGCTGCACACAATGTACCACACTTAGTAGTTGCATGGCCTTACCTACTGATGCTCCACACCACACCACAACTGGTACTGTGCCGTTAGTCAATATAAATGCTGAAGGTGCATGATGACAGTTGTAGAAAGGTTTTAACACTAGTGAGTATACATTAATTAAGAGAAGTACATAAATTAAGTACAAGACACTAGCATGCTCAAGATAAAAGTAGTGTTACATTTAATATGTGATTTACATAGTAGTACATTTACTGCAATGGTTTACTCAAGATAGAGAGGCTGATGTAAACGTATGGAAAAGCATTGCCTGTTCAACGCTGTGCAATTCGTACTGCCAGTATCAGATGCATTCTTACTGATGAAGGTGTACTACTGATGTACATACATAGACCTTCAGTGTGTTTCAATATTAAAGATGCAGTAAGTATTCTTTGTAAGAAACAGTGTAATTGCATGGATCAGGCCAAGCAACTTCTAAATATCATAGCACTACTGAGCCAACAATGACGTACCTGTATCGGAGATGTATATAGGATAGATTTTCCTGTGGGCACTTCCTGAGTATGTTGTACCTGATAAAGACAATCTCATTGCATCCATGATGACTAACTTATTCAAATAGTAATACATTTACTATTGTTGCAATGAGTGATCTATGCCACTTATGGACAGAGTGTAATTTTTTTTAACAATTTCATACTCAGACTGTATGCCTAGTGTTTGGGTTTGCCACACTTCTGTCACTGATGCTATCAAAGTGATAACTATGTTAATTGTGGTACAACAGGAATCAAGTAGGTATGGTGTAGATATAAACAGAATGTCTTTTAGTATTGATTTAACTCACAATGGGGTAAGTGTACTAGGACAGCAGGGGTTATTCTCTATCACTGACTCTGTCAGTTATAATCACACTAAGGTTTCGATGACTGTAATGATCAAGTTACACTGTTCATCTTCATGAGTTCATATTCACAGCCATTCTCCAGTAACTAGACAGTGTATGGTGTAACTGGGTGGGACACTGTGTTGCAAAGCTGCTGCAGTGCCTAGCAGAGGGAGAGTATCTACTCATAAAGACAATTAACCAATAAGGCATGATCAACAGTTATGTTAAATGGCCTGTTAATCACCCTGTAGGGGTTTAATGTTGAATGAGGCATAGCCGAGTGCCACATGTCGCTAGACAGTGATAAACTGGCCATTAACATAATACCTGGGAGTGGCTTATTGCTATCATAATAAAACTTTTTTAAACAACATTAAAGCATGTTCATCATATGGTTAGGCTCTACATGTATGTTAATAAAAACTAAACATAAGGCTGTTACAATGTTTACAGTCAATTAGAAAGCTGCATTTCTCAAACCCTTGTTATAATCAGAGATATTATACCTGTAAAACTCCTTGGTTTTGCTGAACTCTATTGCTCAGGTGGCCCACCACATGTGGTGTGGTCTGGTGTGGGGCATTGGTAGGTAAGGCCATGCAACTACTAAGTGTGGTACGCTGTTTGCAGCTGCAATCAGGGATGTGTACGTTTGGTGTACATGGCCTCAGTTTTGCTGTTGATCTCCACTGAGCATGCAGTACCTGGTCAGGTGAGTGGGGATGTCTCGTATTACATTTAGACAATTGTTTGTTATTTCTGTCACCTGCTGCTGGATGTCTGTCATTGGTTGTGTTGACTTGGTCCTCCCCCATACTTGCATATGTGTCTGTGTGTGTGTGTCTGTGTGTGTGTGGTGCTGGGGGGGTGAATTTGGAGTTAGGGTTTTCAACCCTAACAGCGAATTTCCTCACTTTTGTTGCTGTGAAACAACCCTAACTAATTCATTAAGCGGGTTTTTGCCTCTAATATATATATATATTAGAGGCAAAAAAACACTGTTGTCGATAGTAAGGGTTGTTACACAACGACAAAAAAGTAATCACTATTAAGAGATTATAAACCCACCCACCCCCCAACCGGCATGGAGTGCGCATTGGGATCATCAGCCTAACTCTCACCCCATGACATGTGTAAAGCAACAAGTATAGGAGAATGGGGTGAGAGTTAGGACCCACGATCCCAATCGCACCCCAATGCCGGTTGGGGGGTGGGGGGGGAGGTCAAGGGGTTTTCAACCTAACAGCAAATTTCCACACTTTTGTAGCTGTGGAACAACCTAACTAATGCATTAAATGGAGTTTTTGCCTCTAATTTCCCTTCTTTTTTGAGAATGATAACGAAATAGTAGAATGTAATGCAGCGGTGTGAGCGCGGGGCCCTTTGGGCCCCAGGCTCCCGCCACATGATGTGTTGTGGCATACTAACAGGGACAGCAAGGCAAACAGAAATGCTAACAGTGGTGCACATGGTAACACAAGCACGAATGAGAACAGAAAGGGTAAAGCACATGGTGGCGTAGACGGGAATGGTCTGCCACGTGATGTGTTGTCACATAGTAACATGGTGCCTGCAAACAGAAATGTCAATGGGCATGGTGATGTAAAGTGTAACAGTAAGATAAACAGTACTGTAGATAGAAATGGCAAAAAATAACAAACGCAAGTGCAAATGAAAGCATAAAGGATAAGCACTGGCATTGGGCATGAGCGTCAATGAGTAAGTAAACGGAGTACGGATCCATAGGCGGAAAGAACAACAATAACAGTAATGTAAAGCGCACAGGCTGGTTTTCCCCAAAACTTGCATTGAGAAAGACAGTGAGTACAAATAATGTATGCAAAATAATGAGTATCGGCGCAGAAAATGAGATCTTGGAATACTAAATACATTATATCTCAGGAACCGTACGACATAGAAAAAAAATTGAAAGTCATATTATTTACAACTGTCCTGGCTAATTTGAATCTTAGCCCCAATATGGAGCTAAGAAATTTTCCAACGAAAGTCTGTATCTCGCACCGTTTCCGAGATACGGGCCCTAAAGGAAGCGGCGAGCAGCCCGTAATGTTATCCTATAGGAAAAAAAAGAAAAGTTCGAACTTCCATAACTTTGCCTCCCTGTAATGTTTTTTCACCAAACTACTGAAAGGCACATCTGTGGCTGTTGGCTGTCTTCCCTCCAAATTTCAGGAAAAAAGACCAAACCGTTATTTTGCAGCAGGGCTCCAAATGATTTCTGTTAAGTATCGGGCGCCGTAATGTTATCCTATGGGAAAAACGTCAATTTTGGAGTGCCGTAACTTTGCCGCCATGTGATATTTTTTCACCAAACTACTGAAAGGCACATCTGTGTACTGTTGGCTGTCTTCCCTCAAATTTCAGGAAAAAGACCAAACTGTTATTTTGCGGCAGGGTGCCAAAAAGTTCCTGTAATGCTTTAGGCGCCGTAATGTTTATCCTATGGGAAAAACTGTCAACTTTGTAGAGTGCCATAACTTTGCCGCCATGTAATATTTTTCAATACAACACTGAAAGGCACATCTAGTGAGGATGTTGGCTGCGTTCCCTCAAATTTCAGCCCAAAACTCCCAACGGTTATTTTGCAGTGCAGTGCCAAAAGAATTGCTGTTTACTGCATGGTGATGTAGTGTAACAGGCAAGATAAACAGTACGTGATAGAAAGTCATAAAAATACAGAAACGTGGGTGCAAATGAAACGTTAAAGGATAACGCAGACATGGTGGCAGACGTCAATGGTAAGTGAACGGTCCGGGCATGGAAAGGGCAACAGTAACAGTAATGTAAGCGCACAGGCTGGTTTTTCCCAAACTTGTACGAGAAAGACAGTGAGTACAAATAATGTATGAAATAATGAGTATCGGCGCAGAAATATCTTGAATACTAAATACATTATATCTCAGAACCGCATTTTTATAGAAAAAAAATTGAAAGTCATATTATTTACAACTGTCCTGGTTATTGAATCTTAGCCTAATATGGAGCTAAGAAATTTTCCAACGAAAGTCTGTATCTCGCACCGCTTCCAGATACGGGCCCTGAGTGAGCGGCTAACGCCGAATGTTATCCTATGGGAAAAAAGAAAGTTCGAGCATCATAACTTTGCCTCCTGTAATGTTTTTCACCAAACTACTGAAAGGCACATCTGTGGCTGTTGGCTGTCTTCCTCCAAATCTGTGAAAAAGACCAAACCGTTATTTTGCAGCAGGGCTCCAAATGATTGTTAAGGTCGGCCGAATGTTATCCTATGGGAAAACCTAATTTTGGAGTGCCGTAACTTTGCCGCCATGTGATATTTTTCATCAAACTACTGAAAGGCACATCTGTGTACTGTTGTCTGTCTTCCTCCAAATTTCAGGAAAAGACCAACTGTTATTTTGCAGCAGGGTGCCAAAGGATTCCTGTAATGCTTTAAGGCCGTAATGTTATCCCATGGAAACTGTCAACCTTTTGGAGTGCCATAACTTGCCGCCATGTAATATTTTTCAATACAACACTGAGGCACATCTGTGAGATGTTGGCTGTGTTCCTCCAAATTTCAGCCCAAAACTCCCAACGGTTATTTTGCAGTGCAGTGCCAAAGAATTGCTGTCATTTTCCCACAGACTAGTACCATTGCTCCACTTATGTAAAGCTTTCGCAAAATTTGCGACACTTTCATGAGTAATGCAGCAATTTTATGAAGTACTTTTTCCAGAAATTTGAAAAACATATTTCTGGGGTGTTTTACCACAAATTAAAGACATGGCAGGCATCCTCAGGGCCCAACTAGGTGAATACAAAAAATTAGCTTGCTAGAGGGTCCAAATTTAAATGCCAACCATTTTTTCTGATCACAACTGAAAACAAAAATGGCTTACTTCATAAAGTAACAGGCCCATTTGCAAAGTAAAAAATGCATTTACAAAGTGTTGAACTTTTTGTTAATTTTTCCCATTGACTTATAATGGGAAACTGTTTGAATAATCTTTGAATCGCTTAATATTTTTTCATGAAATCTTTGAGGCACATCGGGGACCCTGGCCGCATGTTCCCCGAAGATTTTGCCGGAACACGCGAAATCGCATGTAGTCATGTGTGTGTACCAGACAAAAGAATAAAGGCAGATCACATCTGTAACTCGCAGCTGCATATCCGATCAGTATTATCTTAGATCTCTGTGTTTATGGTTCTGATCAGTACCCGCCTTAGGCAATTATCAGTTTGTTGTGTATAAGTTTTAGTTTACCTAACAGGTCGGCCTCAATCCCTAACTATGGTAGCACCCTACCATGCTACCATATATATAATGGTACCATAGTAGTGCTACCAGTTAGGGCTGAGGAGCCGTTTCTCTGTTAAACCCCAAAACTTTGCACCTTAATAACTTTGAACCGCTTTGACGGATGTGGGCTGAAATTTGGAATACACGATCAAGAACCATAGGCCTTGGGATTCAAGTTTTGTACCAGTTGGATACACAGCTGCAGAGTTATACATGATCTGCATTTATGCTTTTTTCGAATTCACGGTCTCGCCTTACAGGTCGCACGGTTTGAGCAACCGGCCTGAAATCTTCAGGAAACATGC
Source organism: Neoceratodus forsteri (assembly GCA_016271365.2). Classification (NCBI taxonomy): domain Eukaryota; kingdom Metazoa; phylum Chordata; order Ceratodontiformes; family Ceratodontidae; genus Neoceratodus; species Neoceratodus forsteri. Next base: position 963,424,176 of record CM057452.1, read on the forward strand.
AGTTGTGGTCCCCAATGTGCCTTTCGAAGATTTCGTGAAAAAATATTAAACTGTTCAAAAGTTATGGCAGCTCCAAACTTCTGTTTTTTTCCCATAGGATAAATATAACGGGCGTCATCAAGGTGATGAGTGGCCTGTATCTCGAAAACGGTCACAGAGATACAGAGTTTTTGTCGAATATTTTGGCCCTCATGGGGGCTAAGTATATATAACTAGCCTAGGAAAGTGATAATACATATGACTTTTAAATTTTTTCTATGTTGTACGGTTACTGAGATATAAGCAATTTACTATTACAACTACTGATTTTTGTGTTCCGAGAGTCATTATTTTGCATACATTCTTTCTACTCACTGTCTTTCTCTATACAGCTTTTGGGGAAAACCAGCCTGTGCGCTTACATTACTCTTACCATTACCATTTCTGCTTGTGGTTCCATACACGTTCCACTTACCGTTCACATTTACGCCACCATGTGCGTTACCCTTTGTGTTTTCATTTGTGGTTCTGTTTCCGTTGTTTTTAACATTTCTGTCTACAGTACTGTTCCTCTTTCTGTTTCACTTTGCGTCATCATGTGCATTACGATTTGTGTTTGCGGGCACAATGTTACAATGGGACAAGACATCACCCCCGTGCTCCTGCCGCTGCATTACATTCACTATTTCTCATTATCATTCTCAAAAAGAAGACAAATTAGAGGCAAAAAACTCTGTGTAATGCATCAGTTAGGATTGTTCCACAGTGACAAAAGCGAGGAAATTCGATGTTAGGGTTGAAACCCCCTCTGCACTCCTCCAGCCCACCCCTACTGGAATCAGGGGTGTGCATTGGGTTATCGGTCCTGTCACCCCATTCTCCTATTCCTCAGCTTCTTTCCATGTGATGGGGTGACACTTAGGGCGATGAGTATCCCCAATGCTCCCGATCCCAGTTGGGGGTGAGCTGGAGGGTGCAAAGGGGTTTCAACCCAACATCGAAATATATATATATATATATATATATATATATATATAACATATTATGGTAGCACGGTAGTGCTACCATAGTTAGTTGAGGAGCATTTCTATATTAAACCACAAAACTTTTGCACCTTAATAACTTTGCAACTGTTTGACAGATTTGCCTGCAATTTGGAATACATGATCAAGAACCAAGGCCTTGGGATCTGCCAAGTTTCGTACTGGTCAGATATACAGTCGTGAGTTATTAAGCGTGATCTGCATGCACATTTACGCTTTTCTGAATTCTACAGTCGCACCTCACAGGTTGTAATGAGTTGGTGCGCATAGTCTGAAATCTTCAGGGAATGTGTGGCCAGGATCCCCGATGTGCCTTTTGAAGATTTTGTGAAAAAATATTAAACTGTTCAAAAGTTATTCAAAAAACAATTTCCCATTATAAGTCAATGGGAAAAGTTAACAAAAAGTTCAACAGTGTCGCAAATGCACTTTTTACTGTCGCAAATGGCCCTGTTACTGTCACAAATCTGCCATCTTGTTTTCAGTTAGTGATTAGAAAAATGCTTGGCATTTAAAATTGAGACCCTCTAGCAACCTAATTCTTTTGTATTCACCTAGTCGGGCCCTGAGGATGCTAGCCATGTCTTTATTTTGGTAAACACCCCAGAAATATGTTTTTAGATTTCTGGAAAAAGTATCATTAAAGTAGTGTCGCAATCACTAAAGTGTCGCAAATTTTATGAAAGCTTGCAAATGGTACACTACTTTGTGATGCTATGCCCAAAATAACAGTTATTCTTGGCACTCTGCTGCAAAAGAAGGTTGGGAGTTTTGGGGCTGAAATTTGGAAGGAACTCAGATGACATCTCACAGATGTGCCTTTCAGTGTTGTATCAAAAAAATATTACACGGCGGCAAAGTTACGGTACTCCAAATTTGACGGTTTTTCCCATAGGATAACATTACGGCGCCCGACGCATTACAGGAATCCTTTGGCACCCTGCTGCAAAATAACGGTTTAGTCTTTTTTCCTGAAATTTGGAGGGAAGACAGTCAACAGCCCACAGATGTGCCCTTCAGTGGTTTGGTGAAAAAATATTACAGGGAGACAAATTTATGGCACTCCAAACTTCTCTTTTTTTCCCATAGGATAACATTATGGTGTTTGCCGCGCCTTTCAGGGCCCGTATCTCGGAAACGGTGCGGGATATGGACTTTTCATCGGAAAAATGCTTAGCCTCCTAATGGGGGATAAGTTCAAAATTAGCCAGGACAGTTGTAAATCATACGAGTTTTATATTTTTTTCTAAGTCTTACAGTTCCTGAGATATAACCTATTTAGTATTCCAAGTTCTCATTTTCTGCTCCGATACTCATTATTATGTATACATTATTTGTACTCACTATCCTTCTCTATGCAGGTTTTGGGGAAAACCAGCCTGTGCACTTACATTACTGTTACTGTTGCCCTTTCTGCTTGCGGTTCCTGCCCGTTTCACTTACCGTTGACGCCTGCGCCACCATGTGCGTATCCCTTGCATTTTCATTTGCGCATACTTTATGCTTGTTATTTTTTGCCATTTGTGTCTACAGTACTGTTTCTCTTTCTGTTTCACTTTGCGTCACCATGCCCATTGACATTTCCGTTTGCAGGCATCATGTTACTATGTGACAACACATCACGTGGCAGACCATTCCCATATACGCCACCGTGTGTGTTACCCTTTCTGTTCTCAATCACACTTGCGTTACCATGTGCACCACTGTTAGCACTTCTGTTTGCATTGCTGTTCCTGTTACTATGTCACAAGACATGCTCCCGCCGCCGCATTACGTGGCATGAGCGCGGGGCCTATGTGCGTTATCCTTTGTGTTTTCATTTGCGTTCATGTTTCTGTTATTTTTTGCCATTTGTGTCTACAGTGCTTGTTTCTCTTTCTGTTTCACTTTGCGTCACTATGCCCATTGACATTTCCATTTGCAGGCATCATGTTACTATGTGACAACACATCACGTGGCAGACCATTCCCGTCTACGCCACCGTGTGTGTTGCCATTTCTGTTCTCATTTGCACTTGTGTTACCATGTGCGCCACTGTTAGCGCTTCTGTTTGCGTTGCTGTTCCTGTTACTATGCCACAAGATATCATGTGGCAGGATCAGGGGCCCAAAGGGCCCCCTGCTCCTGCCGCTGCATTACATTCACTATTTCTCATTATCATTCTCAAAAAGAAGAGAAATTAGAGGCAACAAACTCTGCTTAATGCATTAGTTAGGGTTGTTCCACAGAGATAAAAGTGAGAAAATTCGCTGTTAACAGCAAAACTGAGGCCATGTACACCAAACGTACACATCCCTGTATGCAGCTGCACATAACGTACCACACTTAGTAGTTGCATGGCCTTACCTAACGATGCCCCATGCCACACCACAACTGGTACTTTGTTGTTAGTCAATATAAATGCTAAAGGTGCATGATCACAGTTGTAGAAAGGTTTTAACACTAGTGAGTAAACATTAATTAAGAGAAGTACATAAATTAACTACAAGACACTAGCATGCTCAAGATAAAAGTAGTGTTACATTTAGTATGTGATTTTCATAGTAGTTCACTTACTGCAACTGTTTACTGAAGGTAGAGAGGCTGATGTAAATGTATGGAAAAGCATTGCCTATTCAATGCTGTGAAATTTGTACTGCCAGTATCAGATGCATTCTTACTGATGAAGCTGTACTGCTAATGTACATACATAGACCTTCAGTGTGTTTCAATACTAAAGATGCAGTAAGTATTCTTTGTAAGAAACAGTGTAATTGCATGGATGAGGCCAAGCAACTTCTAAATATCATAGGACTACTGAGCCAACAATGACGTACCTCTATCGGAGATGTGTATAGGATAGATTTTCCTGTAGTCACTTACTCAGTATGTTGTACCTGATAAAGACAATCTCATAGCATCTGCGATGACTAACTTATTCAAATAGTGATACATTTACCATTGTTGCAATGAGTGATCTATGCTACTTATGGACACAACTTAATTTTTTTTAACAGTTGTTTCATACTCAGGTTGTATACATAGTGTTTGAGTTTGCCACACTTCTGTCACTGATGCCATCAAAGTGATAACTATGTCAATTGTGGTACAACAGCAATCAAGTAGGTATAGTGTAGATATAAACAGAATGTCTTTTAGTATTGATTTAACACACAATGGGATAAGTGTACTAGGACGGCAAGGGTTATTCTCTATCACTGACTCTGTCAGTTATAATCATACTAAGGTTTAATGACTGTAATGATCAAGTTACACTGTTCATCTTCATGAGTTCATAGTCACAGCCATTATCCAGTAAGTAGACAGAGTATGGTGTAACTGGGTGTGACACTGTGTTGCAAAACTCTGGCAGTGCCTAGCAGAGGGAGAGTATCTAGTCATAAAGACAATTAAGCAATAAGGCATGACCAATGGTTATGTTAAATGGTCTGTTAATCACCATGTAGGGGTTTAATGTTGAATGAGGCGTAGCTGAGTGTCACATGTTGCTAGACAGTGATAAATTGATCATTAACATAATACCTGGGAGTGGCTTATTGCTATCATAATAAAACTGTTTTTTTAAACAACATTAAAGCATGTTCATCATATGGTTAGGCTCTACATATATGTTAATAAAAACTAAACATAAGGCTGTTACAATGTTTACAGTCAATTAGAAAGCTGCATTTCTCAAACCCTTGTTATAATCAGAGATATTTTACCTGTACAATTCCTTGGTTTTGCTCAACTCTCTTGCTCAGGTGGCCCATCACATGTGGTGTTGTCTGGTGTGGGGTATCAGTAGGTAAGGCCATGCTACTACTAAGTGTGGTACGTTGTGTACAGCTGCAATCAGGGATGTGTACGTTTGGTGTACATGGCCTCAGTTTTGCTATTGATTTCCACTGAGCATGCAGTACCTGGTCAGGTGGGTGGGGATGTCTCATAGTACATTTAGACAATTGTTTGTTATTTCTGTCACCTCCTGCTGGATGTCTGTCATTGGTTGTGTTGACTTGGTCCTCCCCCATACTTGCATGTGTGTGTGTGTCTGTGTGTGTGTGGTGCTGGGGGGGTGAATTCGGAGTTAGGGTTTTCAACCCTAACAGCGAATTTCCTCACTTTTGTCGCTGTGGAACAACCCTAACTAATGCATTAAACGGAGTATTTTGCCTCAAATATATATATATATACACATTCAGTTACAAAGCTTTTAGATGTAAAACTAATCACAAGGATTGGTAAATATCCTCACAGTGTCCCTAGTCTCATTAAGCAAAACATATTTTATTGGTGGCAGTATAGCGCAGTGGGTTAAGGCTCTGAGCTGCAGATCTAGAGACCTGGGTTTGAATCCCACAGCCACCTAGGTGCATAATGTGTGATCCTAACCAAGTCACTTAACTTCCTTGTGCTCCCAGGTTGCATCTGGAAACCAGTTTCGGCTTAGTGTGCTACTCCTGGTTAGACAATGTCCCCTTAATTTTCCCCTATATTTTATGTACAGTAACTTACAGTATTTCAACAAAAAAGTAGGTATTGTACAATTCTCATGTTTAATTTAAATTTGCTTTATATTTCATTTTGATCTATCTGGATTACTTTCTCAAAATCCCTTTTAATGAAAATATATTTAACTCCTTGTCTGCCTTCAGAGGCAAAAGCAGTTGGATTCAAACATGCTTTTCTTGACCTCAAACTACAAAGTCCAAACTTTTTAAGCAAGCATCTAATAATGTAAACCAATTCACCATTCTATTATTCTTAACTGTATGGTTATACAACATAACATACCAACAAATCTTAGGCAAGCTATCACCATCCACAGGTTATATTTTTTCATAGGTGAAGTGCCCCAATAATGAGCTTACCTGCTATTGCTAGAGCTCCAGTTTCCTGCCTAAAAAATGATGAGGGTGTATTTTTGCAATGCCCAATATGGTTCTAAAAAAATTGTAAGGGATATATATTGCACAAATTTAGTCTCAATCCCCAGATTTCAGTACTGTACAATATCTGGCCTATTGTTTTGGCATCCAAAGAAGTTTTTAAATCTTTAAAAGAATTATTATCAAATTCATTTGCAAATCTAAAAATAGCTAGAGATGATTGCTGAGCATTTGTTCTCACATGGGCCAGTGAATGTTTCCATGTATGTCTAGAATCAAATGTCACTTTGAAACATCTGTATTCTTTAATAACTTCTAGTTCATGACTATCCACTGTCCCATTTCTCTTCTTAGTACCTTTTTTGCCAAACACCATTATTTTAGTTTTACTAATATTGAAATACAAATCTATATTTGTTAATTGTTTCATTATAGCTTATTTTCCTAGCTTAAACCCTGAGGGCTTTTGAGATAAAATAATGATGTCATCGGCATATAACAGTATCTCTACAAAGGTCCCAAACAGTACAGGAGGAATTGTATCTATTTTGTTAAACAATGAACTTAACATTAAGGGCTGGATATTCAAAAGGGTTGCGTCGTGCGCAAGTCTGAAATTGCGCCATTGTGCTATATTCAGCAGGAGGCAGTTGTGCCCCCCAAGTCATGCTGAGCAACAGCGCAATGCTAATGAAGGCATGCTCAACCGGAGGGAGAGGAACCATGCATAAACTGCACAGCCTGATATTCAGCCCGGCTGTGCAGAGTTGTGCAGGCGCAACCCCCTACCTGTGCCTGCACAAATTTGAGCCCCAAAAAAAGGAGTAAGTCGAGGGCCACCCACAGGTGAGCTGCTGCATTGAAGGGTGCAACACAGCAGCTGCCACCTGTGGGTGGCCCTCCACTTGTTCCCTGTGCCCCCTGCAGCCTGATTGGGGGCAGATCTCACTCCCCCCCACTGGCCTGATCGTGGGCATAACAGTAATGAACCTCCCCCCCGACTGGCCCGATTGCAGGCATAACAGTACTGAAACCCCCCCGACTGGCCCAATTGAGGGCATAATAGTACTGAAACTCCCCCGATTGGCCCGATTGTGGGCATAACAGTACTGAACCCCCCCACTGGCCCGATCGTGGGCATAAGATCAACCCCTCCAAGTCCAATATCCCTGGTGGTGCAGTGGACCGCAAAGCCCGATCATGGGCATAAGGTCAACCCCCAGTCCATTTTCCCTGGTGATCTAGTGACCCCCCATCCCACCCACCCATGGAGCCCCCAACATCCGGCTCCCCATCAGCCAGCAGGTGGTGGCTCCCCACCCGCCTGCCACCCTGCCGCCTGCCAACTGACTGCTCAGTAAGGTTGCATGCCCATTGGTTCAGAGCAAAGCCAATGGGCATGCAGCCCACCGTATAAGGCAGGTCAGATTTGTGAATGAATTCATTCATTCATATATCTGACTGCCTTATCAGGCGGGCTGCACGCCCATTGGCTCTTGCTCTGAACCAATAGGGGTGCAGCCCTACTGAGCAGTCAGTCGGTGGGTGGCAGGCGGTGGGGTTCTGCCACCCGCCCGCTGATGGGGAGCAGGGTGGTGGGGCACCATGGGTGGTGGGGTCTGGGGCCACTAGATCACCAGGAAATTGACTTGGGGTTGACCTTATGCCTGGTGATCGGGCTTCATGGTCCACTGGACCACCAGGGATATTGGACTTGGGGGGGGTTGATCTTATGGCCACTATTGGGCCAGTTGGGGAGGTTCAGTACTGTTATGCCCATGATCGGGCCAGTCAGACGGGTTCAGTACTGTTATGCCCACGATCGGGCCAGTCGGGGGGGTTTCACTACTGTTATGCCCGCAATTAGGCCAGTGAGGGGTTCATTACTGTTATGCCCATGATCGGGCCAGTGGGGGGAGATTTACTTCATGCCCATGATTGGGCTGCAGGGGACGTTGGTCCCTGATGGCTGCTGCCGGGCAGGGTGCCAGGTGCAAGTTGTTGGGGATCGGTGCACCTGCATGCTAATGGCATGCAAATGGGGTCGTAAGTAGATGCAAATGGCCCCCACTGCACCTTGCATGAATTATGGCCCCATTTGCATGTCACCTCTTGAATATCGGAAAGTTGCGCATGGGGCAATGGAACTTGCGCCACCTCATCTTTAATGTTCCACTCTGACCACTTGCAGTGGTGCAAGTTCCAGTGCGCCATGCACGGTGGCTGTGTCCGGGGGGCGATATTCAAAGGAGTTGCTCAATAGCGCAACTCCATTGAATATCGCCCCGGCCACACCCCAGCGCAACTTTTTTTAGCAGCGCAAGGGCTTGCACCACAGAATGGTGCAGTTTGAATATCCAGCGCTAAGTAAATAAATTAAACAGTTCTGGACTCTGTTTTATTTCTGCTGATCATGTTCATGCATTTCTCCTGCTTTGGTTAGTATTTGTTTTACTACCAGCTGCTGTGTGCTTCCTTTTGAGCTTGCTGTATGCTTTCCTGTGTTCATGTTTGTGGTTTGTTTTTTCTTTTTTTGGGAGGTGGAGGTTCTGTTTTTCCTCAGCATATTGCTGTCCTTTGTTTGCACTGTGTTTCTCCTGTGCCTATGCTCAGGCTCCTACCAAATCTCAGTTTTCCTGCAATTGTTATTGCTTGTTTCAGCCCCATTACAATTGCTGCCTCCTGTGCCTCTCTTAATTGCTTGCACCTGGCCCTTGTTCTGCTGCTCAGCTAGCTGCTACTCTAACCTGCTGCATTTTGTGCAAGGCCTATTTTACCTCTGCAGCCCTGTGTTTCTATAAGGTTTCTTTCCTGCTTTCTTATCTCTGTATTTCATCATTTACTCTGCTTTTCCTTATATATGCCCTGTCTTCATACAGTCCTTTGGGGTTCTAAATCTGCTCTAACATGTCAATTAGCAGTGTGAATCAAACCAGAGTCTCCTTCAATTATATATTACTTTCTCTATGGGAATCAAGCCTGCTTAAATGCAGTTGTACCAAACAATTACTACTATTGTTTTTCTATGCATTATTGCCTATGCATACAAAGCCTATGCTTGCTTAATTGTTCAGCTCAGCTACATACTTCTTTCTGGTATTGAGAATAACTAATCACTGTTAGAACCTGTTAACTACATTCTCCTGAGATTGGAATTTTTCTACTGTGAATACCCCAGTTTTGAATACTTCTTTCTGATATTGAAAATACCCCAGTTTTGAATACTTCTTTCTGGTATTGAAAATAACCCAGTTTTCAATACTTCTTCCTGGTATTAAGCATGCCCCAGTTTGGCATTCCTTTTTCTGGTATTGAAAATAAATTTAATTCTGTGTTTCTCCTTGCATTCTGTCTGCTGCTCAGTAGCTTCTGAAACTGATGGTTCATGCTCCCATATGCTGCCTCTACTTTATTGGGGGGGTTCTATCCTATTAAAGTTTCATTTGCTGTTTGGTCCCATGGTGCTCAGCTTGTGACTTCCCTGTTTTTCCTATGGCAGGGGACTGTGTTGTCTCAGTGGGGCATCATAGTTTCAAGCAGCAGGAGCATGCTTTTACGTAAACTATGATTTAGCCTGCTCCTTTGCCTCAGCAGCTTTTCAGTCATCTAGGCCTAAATACTTAACCTCACAACCTACATGGCCTCAAGATATCCATTGCATTCCATTACTGCATTGCAAATGCTCCTTACTGGACTACCCTAACTCCATCTTAATGACATTTAAAGTATTCATGCTAATCTTCGCAATTCACTCTTCAGGCTGACAACATACCAATTAGTTGCTTTGTGTAAACTATATGATTTTACTCCTTCATCCTATGAAGAGTTTCCGTGTACACGTCATGCCTTGACCAGCAAAAAAACTTTATCTCAATTGCTTGTGCTACCTGGCTAATCAAGGACTACCTAATTTGCAATGATAGCATTCTGTAAGTTACAATATCTTTTCATCCAGACTAAGGAGGTGCTCCCTTTTTCTGTAGTGAGGAGGCTTTCAATTCTGAAACTGTCACTAAACAAAAATACCCCAGTCTTGGAGGAATGGTGACCTAGGCCTTGGATCCCCAGAGATTTCCTCCTTAAAGGTTTTTTTTTCTCCTCCATGCCAAAAGCCATAATACTTAGCTTGGTTTAGTAGTTTTCCTTATTTTACACAAGTACATTGTGCCATTAAATGGAGGTGGATGATGACCCTGCTGGCCATTCCCTCTTTCCTTAGGATGTCCCCTATTATCATCCTGGTAATCCATTTATCCGTGCTATTCCATTAACTGATAATTCTCAACAATGTTTTATCAAGCTACCTCATGCTTCAGTCTGCTTCTCTACCTTTTAGTCATTGATCACTGCTAACATTCTTTTGGGGTTCCTTCCTAAGGTACCTTTAATCAAGGGAACCTTCCCACAGCATCTTTAGGGGTCAAGCCCTCTTCAAGCATTCCTTGCCTTTGGTAAACCTACAGGGTGGTAATTCTTCATGGAATAGAGAATGCGATTGGCCACAACAGAATAAAATAGTTGCCAAAGCATAACACTAGTCTGGTTACATAGGTCATTAAATTAAAAGGCTATGTCTGTGGTCAATGTGAGAGCAACCAGTTGTGCCCCCTTTCTGAGCTGTTTAAGCAGTTCCTCACAGCCTTCTCCGGAATCATTTTTTCTTTGCCCCACCACCCTCCTCCTCCTAAAGCTCGCCTCTCTTCTCAAGGGTGTTCCTTCCTAAGGTACCTTTAGCCAAGGAAATCTTCCTGCACCACCTCAAGGATCAAACCCTCTTTAAGGATTCCTTGCCTCTGATACCCTTACAGGGTGGTAATTCTCCTCATGGAATAGAAAGTGTGAACTGACACAACAGAGCAACATAGTTGTACAAGCATAACGCTAATCTGGTTGAATAGGTCATTGAAACAGTAGTACCATTGCTTACATTTTCTATAACTTTATGTATACTTTTGAAAGGAGCAATGCAGTTATTAGCAGATATGACAGCAGTAATGTTGTATTGCCTCTTGTTCTCATATGTGCCAAATGCTATAAGTGACTAAAATACTTGCATATTTTTGTCCCAATTGCATCTTGTAGTTCTTCCCAGAGCATATTTCTATAACTTTTCTTATTTGTTAGCATTTTTCCATACTCCTTCCTGAGGTTTTAAGAGCAATTAAGTACATTCTTTCATTGGATTTAGTGATCTGATGACCCACCTTATTAAAGATTATTTTTATTTGCTTGCATTTGGAATCATACAAGGGAATAGTTTTCCCTGCCTTACAAATATCAGGCCTTCTACTCACTGAGGACAACATCCAAGTAATATTTTCCATGAAATCAGAGGAACAATTTATTTTATTTTCTAGTATTAAACTTTCTGTATTCATAGAAATTTCAAAGGGCTGCTGTGGATGCACTCAATATTCATTAGACAGTATGTCAACCAAATTTTCTCTGAATATTCATTCCATTTAATCTTTTTTGCATTAAGAATGCAGATGTTGTTATGTACATCCTGCTGCAAAACCACATTAATTATTGGACCAAGGAAAGTGATATTTAGTTCACAGTTTAATGGAAAATAATCACTATTACAGATTTTAATACCTTGAAATAAGCCAGTTTACTGTATGTACTATTAATATGTCTACCAAGCATGAGTTGAGTAGGCTACCTCCAAATAGGGTGGAAAAACTAATTTCTCCATTTCAGTCTCCTTTCGTTCTTCTACTAAGTATTCTTAGATCTTGTCCAGAAGCAAAGTGTAACAAAGATTCCCTTTTCTTATTATTATTCTTTTTTTATATTTACATTGTCTAATTTGAATTTCCAGCTCATCTCCTATGTTCCAGTTGTAAGTGTTTTTTCTCTAATCCAGCCCATACCCTGGAATTGAAATCCCAGAAAATTAAAATAACAAGGCCTGGACACCTCATCTTAAAAGCCTAATTTCTACTGCTATATCTGTTAATATGTTGGTGAAAACACAGAATACAATTGGAGGAGAGATGCACATGCTAAACAGTGCAATTATTTCTAATCTCAGTTTAATGACCCCATGTAAAAATATATATACATATATGCTAACAAGTAAACAATTTATGTTTAACCAAGAGCTATTAGAAATACAGTATTTAATTAACCTTTTGCCAGAACCTCTCTAATTGCTTGGATACTCCAGGATTCACATCCAACTAGGGGATGGCAATATATTTCATTATCCCAAGTCTCCTGTAAGATAATAATATCAAATCTGTTACCCTGCAAACCTAGTTGTTATATGTCAGCTTCTTATGCAGTTCTGCAATATTCAAACTCAGCATTTTAAATTGGGATTAACAGCACCTGAACTATTAGCAGTTGCCTGTTTCTATTGAGTTAATGGTATTTTCTGTTTCAGGCATATCTGTAGTCTCTTGATCCTGACAGCATATAATTGTAATTATATGTTTTTGTTGTTTATGTTTATGTCAAAATGGCTTTTTTTTCATGTTTTTTATAATGTTAATGTCACTGGACATCTGTGAAAATTGGCATTTTTTGCTCACAGATTTTTCAGTATAAACTAAAAATGAAATGAAATTAAATTAAATGAAATTGACTGATTTAAATAATGCCTGCTAAGACAGTGGTAATATTTACCCTTCAGTCTTTCTTTTCCATTCACTTCTAAAAGTTATGACCTCATCCTCTCGTTCAAGTACATGTATCTGATCTACAGGTTTTAGGAATTTGGTGATTATATGTTGCTTAACCACTGAAGTCTTTTCTTTATTGTCTATTGAATTTACTTTTCTAGAAGGTGTTTTCCTTTATCTGGACTAGGGGTTACTCTGATGCTACCATCCAGTGTAACTCCCAGTATACTTGATTTATTATTCAGAGCCTCACTTCTTTTATTACAGGAAGATAAAACCACACATGTCCACCCTTTATTTGGGGGATATCTATATCTATAGGCTGAAGCAATATCTATCCATCCAAACCTTTTACTCAGGATACTTTTCATGATGTTATTTGCTGCCAGTTTTACTGTAAAACAGTTTTTTATCTCTTGTCCTTAGTGTGTCTCATTATATATATATACATATATATATATATATATATATATATATATATATATATATATATATATATATATATACTGTGTGTGTGTATATATATATATATATATATATATATATATATATTTTACTATAGTGGCATTGTAGTGCCAACTATAGTTAGGGTTGAGTACCCTCATTTAAGGTTAAATCTGAAAATGTGCCCCTTAATAACTTTGCCACTGTATGATGGATTTGCCTTAAATTTGGAATGCACAGTTTGGTACCATAGATCTCTGGACCTGCCAAGTTTCATTACAGTTGGATGTACGTTTGCAGAGCTACAGAGCACCAAACAATGCATAAATTATGGGTTTTTGCAAGTTTCTTTGCTCACACCTACAGCCTGCATGGTTTGCGTGATCAGTCTAAAAACTTTAAGGATCATGCAGCCGTGGTCCCCAATGTGCCTTACAAAAAGTTTGTGAAAAAATAAATGGTTCAAAAGTTATTCAAAAAACACTGAATCCCATTTTAGTCTATGAGAAAAGTTAACAAACTATGCGAAAGTGTTGCAACTGCAGTTTTTACTGTCACAAATGACCCTTTTACTTTCATGATTCAGTCTTTTTTTTATTTGGTGGTCAGAAAAATACTTGCCATTTAAATTTGGAACCCTCTAGGGACACAATTCTTGTTGTGTTCACTTAGTTGAACCCTGAGGATGCTAGCCATGTCTTTTCTTGGGGTAAAACACCACAGAAATATGTTTTAACATTTTTTGTAAAAAGTAGTGTTGCAAAGTACTTTCACAAATGTGACACTTTCATGATTTTATTTGCGAAACTGTTGTGACTAGTGAAAATGATTTGCGACACTATGCCCAAAACAATAGGAAATCCTTGACACCTTGCTGCAAAACAACAGTTTGGTCTTTTGGACTGAAATTTGCAGGGAAGAAAGCCAACATCACACAGATGTGCCTTTAGGTCATTTGGTGCTAAGATAAAACAGAGCTGCAATGTTATTGCACTCTGAAATTGACATTTTTACCCATAGGATAATATTATGGCATCTTCCGTGCTTCTCGGGTCCCATATCTCGAAAATGGTTTGAGACATGGACTTTTCATTGCAAAAATTCTTAGTACCCCACTGAGGGGGCGGGCTAAATGCAAAACTAACCTGGAGAGTCATAAATAATATGAGATTTAAATTTTTTTCCACGTAATACGGTTCTTGAGATATAAGCAATTTAGTATTCCATGTGTTCATTTTCCTGTCTGAAAGCCACTATTATGCCCACATTCTTTGTATTCACTGTGCATCTGGATGCATCCCTTTCTAACACAAAGCATGTGCATTTGCATTACTGTTACCATTAGCATTTTCATTTACATTTCTGTTCCTGTTTGTGTTAGCGTTTCCGTTTGTGTTACCCTTTCCATTTGCGTTTCTGTTGCCATTAGCATTTGTGTTGGTGCTTGCTCATTTTGTTGCTTGCATTACTGCTCCCTGGTGCACCGCTGTCGCCAATACCATCTTTGCACTGCATCTCCAGGCACCACCTGCACAAAATGACTTGTGCTCACGCCTGTAACCTTGCACTCCATCAATCGCCTGTACCATCACTCCACTCCTGCACCACCGTGCATCAACACCTGAGCCTGCATTCAAGTAACCTGCACTCTGCATCACTCACCACTGCTCTGCATCTCCATCGCCCGCTTCGTACTTCACCATCCGGTGCCTGTTCTCATGCCTGCGCCTGCATCTACCACCGCTTTCTAGTTACCGGTCCCGCTTGTTTTGCCCCTCGCTTGCATCACTATCGCAATCACTGCTCCTCTCATCTCCAACCACTGATGCCATCATTCCACCCTGCATCATCACACTGGTTTGCACCTTGTCACCACTCCTCACCACCACTCCAGTGTGCTCCACCACCAAATACCAACCTCAACACCTGTCACCATCTGCACCATGCCCACTGCCACTCATACCGTCGTCACCATCATCTCTTGTTGCATCATTTTTGCATCACCCGCACCACCACCTGTTTCTTGCCTGCACTCCAGTACTCCGCCTGCTGCCACTCCTCCCTCTGACGTCACCATCACGTCGTCACCATCTGCACTGTTTCTTCCATCTGTGTCACTGTCTGTGCTCTTGTCACCATCTGCACTGCACTCAATCACCAGCCAGCTAACTGCGCTTGCTTCTCCACTGTCCCACCTGCATCACTGTGCTCCCCTGTGCCGCCCATTGCCGCCATCACCACCTACGCAGCATCTGGCTCTGCACTCCATCACCATCTGCACTGCCACCACCTGTGTATCACCACCAGCATCTGCACCTGCCGCAACCTGTGCCCTGTCCACCATCTACTCATTGCTCCATCTTGTCACCTGTGCCACGTGCACGCCCACCTGCGCTCACAACCTGGTGTCACCACCAGCACTTCACGCCTGCTCCCTCTGAGCCCAAATCGTCGATGTCACCATCTGTGCCTGCACCACTGGACACCATCTTGCACGTGCAACCATCTTCATTAGCACCCTTTGTTCTGCTAATCGCGCACTTGACCCGGCTTGCACTTGTATCATGTAACTGCACTGCACTCCACTCCGTACTCACCACCCTTGCCTCACCGCCATCTGTGTCACCATCTGTGTTTATGTTCAAGGTTGCTCTTCCATTTCAGTTACTATTTGTGTAACCATTTCGTTTGCTTTTACGCGTGCATTTTACCACTCGCCTTATGCTACTGTTTCTTCCATCGCCACCATTGCATGCCACCGCTTCCACTTGCATTTGCATTATCATTACCATTTGCATTTTCTTTACTGTTTGCATTACCATTTGCATGTGTTTCCATTACTGTTACTGTTCTCATTACTGTTACTGTTACCATCAGCATTGGCATTGCTTTAGCATTAATGTTCCATTAAGATCACTCTACCATTACTATTGAGTGTTACCATTACTGTTAGGTTATTATGCACAAATGGGCGCCCAAAAGGCCCCGCACTCCCACCACCACACACCATTCACTATTTATAGTCCACATTCTCAAAAAGAAGGGAAATTCATGGCAAAAACTCTGTTTAATGCATCAGTTGGGTTGTTCCACAGCAACAAAATGAGGAGATCAGTGTTAGGGTTCCTCACATTCACTCATAACCCACCCTGCCCCCACAAACAGGCATTGGGGTTGTATACAATACGGGCCAAACTCTCACCTCAGTCTCCTATACTGCACCACCTCAGCTTATTTACACATGTAATGGAGTGAGAGTTAGCTGATGACCCCAACACACACCCTAATGCCTGTTGGTGGGGGTTGGGTGCAAGGTGTGGCAACCCTAACACTGCATTTTCTCACTTTTGTTGCTGTGGAACAACCCTAACTGATGCAGAAAACAGAGTTTTTTGATATAGATATATATATATATATATATATATATATATATGTGTGTGTGTGTGTGTGTATATATATATATATATATATATATATATATATATTTATATATATATATATATATATATATATGTTATGGTAGCACAGTAGTGCTACCATAGTTAGGTTGAGGAGCCATTTACATGTTAAACCTGAAATTATGCACCTTAATAACTTTGCAACCATTCAACTGATTTGCCTGAAATTTGGAATACATTATCAAGAAACAAAGATCTTTGGATCTGCCAACTTTGATACTGTTTGAATATATGGCTGTGGACTTATTAAGCATGATCTGTGTAAGTGTTTATGCTTTTTTTGGAATTCTTTGGTCATCTCTAGAGGTCACACTGTTGGCGCAGCCAGTCCAAAATCTTCAGGGAACGTGTGACCAGGGTCCCTGATGTGCCTTTTCAAGATTTCATGAAAAAATATTAAACAGTTCAAAAGTTATTCAAAAAACAAGCTCCCAATATAAGTCAATGGGAAAAGTTAACAAAAAGTTTGACAGTGCCATAAATGCAGTTTTTACTTTCACAAATGGTCCTTTTAATGTCACAATTCTGCCATTTTTTTTTCAGTTGGTCATCAGAAAAATGTTTGGCATTTAAATTTGGGACCCTGTAGCAAACTAATTATTTTTGTATTCACTTAGTCGGACCCTGAGGATGCTAGGCATGTCTTAATTTTGGGGTAAAACACCCCAGAAATATGTTTTTCAAATGTCTGGAAAAAGTACTTTTGCAAAGTACTTTTGCACTTGCGATAGTGTCGAATGAATTCGTGAAAGCTTTCGCAAGCTTCGACAGTACTTTTCCAGGCTGTGTGAAAATGACAGCAATTCTTTGCCACCCTGCTGCAAAACAATGGTTTGGTATTTTGGGCTGACATTTGGTGGGAATGCAGCCAACATCTCACAGATGTGCCTTTCAGTGTTTTGGTGAAAATAATATTACAGTGCGACAACATTATGGCACTCCAAAGTTGGTACTTTTTCCCATAGGATAACATTACGGTATCTGCTGAATTACAGGAATCCTTTGCCGCCCTGCTGCAAAATAACGGTTTGGTCTTTTGTGCTGAAATTTGGAGAGAAGAAAGCCAACATCCCACAGATGTGCCTTTTACTGGTTTGGTGAAAAACTAACTATTACAGGGAGCCAATGTTATGGCACTCAGAACTTCTCTTTTTTCCCATAGGATAACATTACAGTGTTCGCCGCGCCTGTCAGGACCCATAGGAAATGGTGCAAGATATGGACTGTTCATCGAAAAAATACTTAGCCCCCTCCTGGTGCTAAGTACAAAATTAGCCAGGAAAGTCATAAATCATATGACTTTTACATTTGTTTCTATGTAGTACGGTTTCTGAGATATAAGCAATTTACTATTCCAACTCCTCATTTTCTGCTCCAACACTCATTATTATACATACATTCTTTGTACTCACTGTCTTTCACTATGCAGCTTTTGGGGAAAACTAGCCTGTGCACTTACATTACTGTTACCCTTACCACTTCTGCTTGCGGTTCCGTAACTATTTCACTTAGTGTTCCCATCTATGGCACCATGTGCGTTACCTTCGCGTTTCCATTTGTGCTTGCGTTTGCGTTATTTTTACCATTTCTGCATACTGTTCTGTTTATCTTTCTGTTTCACTTTGCATCATCATGCTCAATACCATTTGCATTTGTGACACCATGTTACTATGTGACAAGACATCATGTGGGGCCCCGCACTCCCGCTGCTGCATTACATTCACTGTTTCTCATTATACTTCTCAAAAAGAAGGGAAATTAGAGGCAACAAATCCATTTAATGCATTACTTAGGGTTGTTCCACAGTGACAAAAGTGAGGAAATTTGGTGTTAGGGTTGAAAGTCCCCCTTGGAACCCCCGCCCTCACCCCCAACTGGCATCAGGGTGCACCTTGGGGTTGTTGGTCCTAACTCTCACCCCATTCTCCTATACCTCTCCTTCTTCACACATCTGATGGGGTGAGAGTTAGGGCCGGCAACCCAATGCACACCAGATGCCGGTTGGGGTGTGGTGGGGATCCAAGGGGCAAGGGGGGCTTTCAACCCTAACACCAAAATTCCTCACTTTTGTCGCTGTGGAACAACCCTAAGTTGTGCATTAAACTGAGATTTTTGTCTCATATATATATATGTATATATATATATATATATATATATATATACACATACACATACATACATACATACATACATACAGTGGCATCCCCAGGATGAAACCCAATTTTGCAGAACTCTACAGAATGCTTCTGCAGACCTTCTGAATAAAGCAATGTAAATTTAATGGCAATTAGTCCCTTTCGTCATTCAGGAAAATGTGACACTGCTAGGATGAAGTAAATGCCACAGTTTTCTGCATGACAAAAGGGGCTAATTGCCATTGAAATTACATTGCTTTATTCAGTAGGTCTGCTGCAGCATACTGTGGAGTACTTTAAGAGTGTGTTTTATCCTGGGGGATTCCACTCTATATGATGTGTGTGTGTATATATATATATATATACACACACTATTTATAATATTTTGCCCTTTTTTCACACACACACACACACACACACACACACACACACTCTAATGACAACTTTGCTGTTGCCCTTAAGACTCAGACCATAATTACATGCCCCTTGATCATCTCTAAATGACACTTGTTTACCCATTTTCATTTCCTGCTTGCCTTTCTTAATATATGAATTTCCCTAAATAGCAATTTAATTTTGAGATTTTTCCATATTAAAATTAGCTTTATTTTTCTCTTTATTGGATTATTTATCTTGTTCATAAATATTTATTAGCTGCTATTTCCATTTTTTCAATTCTGCAACTAATGTCTCAATTTCTAAAATTTCACTTTCTGCTATATTTTTAGTTGGTTCCTTTATAGTAGGAATACCCTGTACCCCAAACACTCTTTCCTTATCCTAATTTGCATCTGGTTTTATTTTGTTTAAGTCAACTTGTGTCTGTTCATCTACTGATCCCATGGGAGTACTATTAGCCACAGGGTTTCTTAATAAAATCATTATTTCCTTCAAATAAGAGTTCCCCCCTTTGAATGCCCCCTATTATTTAATCAAGAAATCAATTAATCACCTCCCTTCCCTGCACATTATTATTCATACTATCTTTAAACTCTTCCATGGATTTCCTGTTTGATTGTGACCATAATGGGGGATATCTGGTAGGTTTTTGGAGGGGATCAAACGTAAGTTTTGCATAGCCTCGAGGAAAGAAGGGAGATGGGGGATATGATAGAAACTTTAAAATACCTCAAGGGAATCAACAAAGTCAAAGAGGGTAGCATCTTTCAGAAAAAAGAGATGTGCAAGAAAAATGGGGCACAGTTTGAAGATAGAGGGCGGATGGCTCAGAGATAATGTGAGGAATTATTTCTTTATTGAGAGGGTTGTAGATGCATGGAACAGCCTTCTTGAGGAGGTCATAGAGTCAAAAACAGTGGGAGAATTCAAGAATGCATGGGACAGACATAAGGCAATTTTATTGTGGGGTAGGAGGAAGTAGGCTGTTGGTTAACTAGGATCTGCAGCTTGTCCATTTGGTAGGGAAATGAGTAGACTAGGTGGGCCAAGTGGTCCTTATCTGCTATCAAATGTTATGTTTCTATGTAATAAAAATATCAAAATCTCTTAAATATGAACCATTCAGCACATTTCCTTGCTTGGCAAACTCCTATTTTCCTTGCCTCCTTGCTCTGTATTTTGTGCAGGCTATTCTTACTGGACCATAGCTGCATTGCTCAACAGATCAGTTAAATGATTATTTTTGGGTGTGGTATATTCAGGGGCATTAATATTCAGATCCAAATGTGTCATCCAGTCAAAGAACTCAATGACTGTACTCTTGGTCTTTCTAATGTTCTCTTTGTACTGGTGCCATTGATCATATCCATGCCTTTCTTTGTACCTTATAATGACCCTCTTCATATCCCTCATGGTGTTCTGACTGTATCAGAAAATGACATTGGTCTCTTATACCTATTTTTCTTGATAACTGTTCTTGTGCATGTTCCTGTGGCTGTGAGAATGGCCCCTTTTATGTCCTTCCCATCTTTCTTCCACTCACCTGAAGATCTCTTCCCCAGCTAACCTGTCCAGTACAATTTCCCTCATATGACTTGAAATTCATCCACCTGAAATCTAGCAAGTCCACCTTAGAAAAAACTTGATGATACCCAGGGTCACCTTTAACCATATAGTAGTGTGGTCACTGGACCCCAGTGTTTCCCTGACCCATACTCTGCCTACTCTTTCTGAGTTGGTGAGTACCAAATCTTGAATGGCTGACTGTCTAGTGTGTTCCCTGGCCTGTTGTACCAACATACAGTCCTGCATGACAGCAATCAGGGACTGGCTTCTGGTGCTCTTGGCCATTGGGATGTCCCAGTTGATGTCTGGCAAGTATAGATCTCCCACTATTACAACCTCCCCTTTATCACCCCTTTATACTTCTGCAACCTGTCCCTGTGGCTTATAAATTGCCCCTATGTGAGTCTTCCTGGCTGACGACTCTGAGAGCTGAACAAACAGGGATTCCACCTCCCCTTCCCCCCAATGGTAGCATTCTGTACTGCCTAAGTCCCTTCTCTGATGTAGATGGCCACCCCTACACCTACTGTATACCCATCTCTCTATCATGCTTATACAAGGTGTAGCATTGGATTGCTATGTCCCAGTCATTGTTCACATCAGCCCAAGTTTCTGTAATGGCCACTAAAGTCTGCCATCAAAGCCTGAAGCTCACTAATCTTATTATGCAGACTCCTGACACTGAGGCATATCACCCTCCAGCATGCACCTGCACCTCTGTTAATTCTCTCTTGCCTTTCTCATTATATTTCTCTAATAGCCCCAGTGTCTCATGTTTCCTTTCCTTTCATGTCTATTGTGTCTACCCTGTCCTGTCTCATGGACTCATTCCTCTCATCTATTAATTCCTAATCATCTTACCTCCATACTGGGGGGAGTCATGTCATGGTTTTCCACTATTCCTCCCATGATAGTGGAATCCCTAAACCCAGGCTTCCTAGAGCTAGATTAATCAGCTGCCAGTCTAGATACTGAACTTCTTCTGTATGGTACTAGTCTCCTCTCTTGTCACATGAAGGCCATGAGCATTGAAGAACCTTCTGCCCCAGAAGCCCCATCCCCTATAAAGCATTATGACTGTTCCTGACAACTCCCCTTCATCCACCTATTGAACTCCTCAATTTTAACATGCATTACTCTATCATTCCAGTTTGTCCCATCCCAAACAGGAAGGATTTCAGAAAAGGCTAAGGAAAATGATTGCTTCATCAGTCTGTCCCCCATCTCTGGACATCCCTCTTAGGAACATAGAAACATAGAATTTGTTAGTGGAAAAGGACTACTTGGCCCATCCAGTCAGCCCAGATGGTCCCTTTCTAGTCTGTTTCTGCAGACCCCGACTGGTCTCTGGCAATCCTTCCTCTTCGCTGCCTATTTTTTGTGATTCCCCCATGTCTCACCCATGCATGTTTGAAGCACTTAACTGGTGTACCTCCACCACTTCTGCTGATAGGCAGTTGCAGGCATCTACCTCTCTTTCCATGAACTAGTACTTCCTCGCATCCCCCTAAACTTCCTCCCATCCAGCTTTATCTCATGCCTCCTAGTGCTGGTTCTGTTTCTCATTTGAAGGAGATTCCCCTCCTGCACCTTGCTTACCCACATGAGGTACTTGAAGAACTCTATTTCCCATATTCACTCTCCTGTCTTTTAGGGTGTACATATCAAGATTCCTCAGCTTCTCCTTCTAGGCATTATGGTTCAGCTCCTGCACTTTCTTATTAAACCTGTTTTGTACTGTTCCCAGCTGGTGTATATCCTTTATGAGGTGTGACTTACAGAACTGGACACAATACTCCATGTGGGGTCTTACCAGAGAGCAATAATGTGGTAACACTACCTCTCTCCTGCTGATGATACCTCTTCTCATGCATGCTAACATCCCATTGGCCCTTTCCACTGCCTTGTCACAGTCCCAAGGTCCCATTCCTGCTTAGTGCTGTGTTTCCATGCCCTAGATGCAGGATTTTGCACATTTTGCATTGAATCCTATCTGCCATGCTTATGATCACTCCTCCGCTTTCCCAATGTCTCCATGCATTCTCTCCACTCTCTCCTAAGTATCGACCCTATTACAGATTATATTGCCATTTGAAAAAAGATGTACTTTCCCTTCCAATTCATCTTGAATGTCACTTATGAAGATACTGAAGAGTACCGATCCCAGCATTGAGTGCTGTGGCACACAGCTGGTCAGTCTCCTCTCATTACAGTGAGTGCCATTTACAGGCACAGTCTGTTGCCTATCCATTAAGGGAAATGGAAAGGGGAAACTATTTAACCAGGAAAGGCACACTAAGCTGGAGCTTTATTTCAGGTGCAACCTGAGAGCACAAGGACATTAAGTGACTTGCTCAGGGCCATGCAGTATGCAAGTGGAGGCTGATGGGATTCAAAGCCAGGTCTCCAGATTTGTAGCTCAGTGCCCTTAATCACTGTGCTGTACCACCTCCTATTAACCAGTTTCCTACCCAGTTTAACACTTTGGGTCCCACACCTAGGCTGCTCAATTTCTTTAACAGTATCCTGTGTAGTGCAGTGTTGAGGGCCTTGTTAAAGTCTGAATAGGCTAGTGACACATCAAGTTGCACTATTCAATCCACTTTGCAACAGCTCACACCAGATTATTAGCTCCAGCATCAATTGGCAGGGAGACCAATTAATTCCCAAATTATGCCCCCCCCCCGGAGTTTATTTTATTTCATTTATATGGGGGGTGAATTGTCCAGGAATGATTTGTAAAGAGTGCTGATTGACTTCAGAGCTATTACTATGACACAAGTTGTCATGAGAAGCCAACTAGGCCACACTGATTCTCCTCCCCTGATCAATTTACCTGATAACCCATTTAAAGAAATCAATTAGATTTATCTGACATGACCACCTTCCATGAAGCCATACTGCCTTCAAGATACTCTACTAACTTTTCCTTCAAAAGACTTTCCATTAATTTCCTGACAACTGATGTGAGACTCCATAGGCCAGTTTTCAATATTATTGGTACAAAGCAGTATAAGCACCCCCCGCTCCCCCTGCTCTGCAATCTTCCCTATCCTTGTCCAATCTCTGATGGGTGATGATCCAGGGAAGCATATGATCATCCCCCTACCCTTACCCCCTCTTCCTACCACCCTCTTCACCCCCTTTAACAATATAGTTTCCTATCACTAGAATCTTCCTTGCTATCTTCTGCTCCTTCTTACCTCTGGGTGTCACCACATCTCCCTTTCCATCAGCACCAAATGACACATGGCCACCCTTGCCTGAGTCAGGCACTTGTGCCTCTTCCAAGGTTGTAAAGTGGTTTGCCACTGTTACCTCATGGGAAGAATTGACTGTTGTGTGACCATCCCTGCCACCAGATCTCTACCTCTTTCTCCACACTTCACTTTCCTGGGCCAGTGGGCCTCTATGAAAGTGAGGGTGCAAGAGGTAGGCATATGCTTAGTTGGAGTCACAGCTGTTGTATTTCATACCCAGTTGCAGTCTTCTGAACATGGAGTTTCCCAAAGGTCCTACAGATTGGCAGTGTCCCCTTCTCCAAAGCATGACCTTGGAGAGGAGTGCTCCACACTCCCTACAACTAACTACCTCTCCACCAACTCTCCCAATGCTCCTTTCCAGTCAGTTATAATAAGTTAGTTAAGATAAAAATCTCCTTAGTCCCCAGTGATTTAGATTTGCAGACGGCCCAATAGAGGTAACTTGAGCCCACACAGTTTCTCCCCTCTTTTTATGGGGGCTTGCTCCCTTTTCTTAGCATTTCTCCTCTCTCTCCCCTCCCCTTCCCTTCCCTTGCTACACCCCCACATTTAATCTGGGGATGTCCCACCATATTTGGTGGTTTTAAGTGGCATCTGGTAGGTCCTCTCCTTTTGTTCTTTTCCTCTCATTCTTGTTTTTTCTTGTTATATTATTTGGATTATGCTTTTATCTCTGGTACCTCTGCCCACAGTCTCCTAAGGGTGTTATCCTGGAGGTTCATTTGATTTGTTAATCCCCTCTCCAGACCATGTCCCATATCATGCCTGTAAATTTTTCAGATTTTTATTGGACTGCCTTTTACATTTGTTCAGTGTTGTTCAGGCTACCAAATCAATTTCCTTTATGGTCTGCTGCTGTTTGATTTTTGTGTTTCTGCTAATTTACACACTGGTGTGTACT
This sequence comes from Neoceratodus forsteri, assembly GCA_016271365.2. NCBI lineage: Eukaryota > Metazoa > Chordata > Ceratodontiformes > Ceratodontidae > Neoceratodus > Neoceratodus forsteri. The sequence continues at coordinate 963,448,864 of CM057452.1, forward strand.
GTATGAAGTGTTATTATGGATGTATGCTATGTGACATACTCTGTTGTCTATTTTGGAAAACTTTCAATGAAAAAAATGAGAAAAAAGAAAGAAAGAAAGAAAGAAAGAAAGAAAGAAAGAAAGAAAGAAACTGAGCAGAACACCTTCCCACTGTGTCAAATAGCATCCACCAGGAATTTTATAACAAACACAAGTTCTTCCAGCTCTCTGATTCTCAACATTAAGGTTTCCATTTTTACTCAAATACCAGTGACTGTGGCAGTGAATGATGAGTTTTATAGCAGTGAATTGTGAATTCTCACAATGGACAGCTAAGCTGTCACCTCTCAGTTCAGCCAAATTCTCCTGCTTGTCCTTGTCTTGTTTGTTAGACTTGTTGCTCTGATGACTACCTGTACTTTTACTTGTAAGGGTTGGTGTGAGTAGCTGCAGCTGTGCTGTCAGCAGTAGTGGGGAAATACTTCTTGTGTTCGGTCTGTGAGGTAGTTCTTAAACCTGCATATTGTGTCTGGGGCTAGGTTAAGGGATGGGAGTAGATGTAACAGTAGGTCATGACTGGTGGTGTCAAATGCTTTGGTTAGATTGATGAAGATTGCTCCTGCTATTTCCCCGATGTCAAGTGCCTCGTGTGAGTAGGATGTGAGTTCAAGGAGTGCTGTGGTGGTACTGTGTCCTGTTCTGAAGCCATATTGCTCTTGGCAAAGCAGGGAATGGCTAGTCAGGTACTCTGTGAGTTGGTCTGAAACTATTCTTTCAAGAGGTTTTGAGAGTGGGGGGAGATTTGTGATAGGCCTGTAGTTGCCGGGGTCAGTTGGGTCACCCTTTTTTAAGATTGGTGTAATAATTCCCCTTTTCCATAAAGTGGGGAATGACCCTAGGCATAGTGATAGATTGAATATTATGGTGAGGTGTAGGAGGGTCACATCTAGTGTTAGCCGGAGGATCTTGAGATCTATAGAGTCACTACCACATCTTTTATTCCATAAGGCATTTTCCAGGTAGTGTTTGACCTTACTGCAGGAGATTGTTTTGAGCTGGAATGGCAGGAGGGTATGCCTGGGGTAGGAGTTAGGTGGGACACTGGGGGGTGGGTTGAAGAAATTTGATGGGAGAATGTGCCTGAGGTCTGTGAAGGAATTGTTCAGGACACTAGCTAATATGGTGGGGTCTTGTGAGAGGGCACTATTATTGATTATCTGGGTTGGTGTTTGGTTAATGGTTTTCCCACAGAGCTCTTTGACATTGCTCCAAAACTTGTTCCCTGAGCCCCAGGTTGAGGTGAGGGCTTGTTTGTAATGGTTGGCCTTGGCTAGCCAAATGGCCCTGGTGCATTTGTTTTTTGCCTATCTGTAGAATTGTCTGTCATGGGGTACCTGGAAGTTGAGTGCCTTGTACCAAAGATTGTCTTTATGGTGCATCTGGTCAAGCAGGGACTGTGTGATCCATGGGCTGTCCCTTGTTTTTAGAATCTTTTTTGAGAGTGGGGTGTATTTGACACAGGCTGTGTTGAAGATTTTGATGAAGGAGGTAAGGGCCTCATCAGCTGATTGGGTGGTATGGACTGCTGTCCAAACACTGGTGGAGACAGAGTGAATTATCTTGGTTATGGCACCCTTTTTGAGGTGCCTTTGGTGTGATATTTTGTGTTGGCTTGGTGGACTCTTGTTTGACCAGAGGCAGGAGATGGGAGAGTGGTCACTAAGGATGTCTGGCAGGACTTTGACATTAGAGAGCTGATTGGGGGAGTTTGTCAAGATGAGGTCCAGGAGGGTGTGAGTTCCTGTCCTGGGGTCTTGTCATGTGGGGGTCAGGACAACTTGGGTCAGGTCGTATGCTGTTGCAGCATCTTTGAAGTGGTCTGATGTCATAGTTAGCCAGTTAATATTGAAATCTCCCATTTTTAAGAGCTCACTCCTGGGGGGGAGCAGCATTATGTTGGCCAGTACGGAGTCAAAGGCTAATTTTTGGTTGTTAAGTATGTAGACAGACATTATGTATAGTGGTTTCCCTTGGGAGCTGATCATTATTTTGATTGTGATGGCTTGTGCCCCGTGAGCCAGTGGTGGTAGAGGGAAGAGTAGTGGTTGAAATTGTGGTCTGGTGTATAAAGCACAACCACATCCCCTCTTGCCCACTCTGTCATCTCTGAAGATTGTATAGTTGTTTAGGGCAACTGCTGAGTCTGGGACATTTCTAGCAAGCCATGTTTCAGACAGAGCAAGAATGTCTGGTGAGTTTTGTGCAATCCATCCTTGGAGTAGTGTTAGTTTTTTTTGGAAGGCTGCAGATATTTAGGGAGGACAGTAGAAGACCAGCTTTACCCTGTCTTTTTACTCTGCTGTCCAGGACTGGCCCTGGGTTGGGGTGTAGGTCTCCGGCCAATAGTAGTAGGAGTAGGAGAGCATGTCTGAGTGCTACTAAGTGTAGCTGTTTAGAAATGTTTTTGGTGTGACGTGCGCTGATAATGTTATTAAGTGGTCTGCTCGGTATGGGGATGGATTGGGTCACTTGGGCTATTTGTGCTTGTAGAAGGAGAGGGTTGTGGATATTCAGGAGGTGGGTATTGGGCTGGGGTAATTGCTTTGCCTGTGCAGGCCCACTTTCAGAGCAGCTTAGGCACTTGGTTAAATTGGAAAAAGGGTAGTGGGAATTGAGGTGTTTAATTGGGTAATTGTTGCTGTGGTTTGAACGAAGGAGTGAGTGAGTAGTTTGCTATACCATTGTCCATATTGCTGATAAAAATAACAAATAGAACTGGTCCCAAGACAGACTCCTGAGTAACCCAGCTACTAACCCTACATTCCTCTGAAAGATGCCCATTGAGTCTCACATGTTGTGATCTACTACTAAGCCAATTCTTGATCCACCTTACAAGAGTACTACCTATCCCCATACTGACAATCTTTTCTAGAAGTTCATTATGTGGCAAGGTATCAAAAGCATTCCTGAAGTACAATAAAAGGACATCAACCAGTTTACGTTGATCTAGGCTTAAGCTTATCTTATTCTAAAAATGAACCAAGTTTGTTGTACAGGATCAGCTGCTTTTAAATCCATGCTGATGAATGCCCTCAAGACCTTTGGTATCTAGTTCTATTTCCAGTTTATGTTTGATTATTCTCTCAAGAACATTACTACAGATTACAGTGAGACATATAGGTCTATACTTGGATACTTGCTCCTTTTTTTCTTATTTAAATATAGGAACAACTATAGCCCTTTTGCAATCTATGGAAACATTATCCATCTCCATAGTTTCGTTATACAAAATGGACATGGGAAGTAAGATAACAGATGCAGTCACTTTTAATAATTTGACCTGGACATTGTCTAGGCATGCAGCAGAATTCTCTTTAATTAGGCTTATTGCTGTGTATACATCACTTGAGGGTAATTTTATTTGTGTGTATTGACTCAGGTATATATATTTATTGGTATGAAAGATTCTCACTAAATATAGAACTAAAAAAAATATTAGTAATGTTGGCTGCTACTATGTCTCATTGTCATTTCTCAGTCTTCCATTATCAGTTAGTGGGCCCACATATATTTGAGTGTTTTTACATTTGTTAAAATAGGCAAAGAGAGTGTTTTGATTGTCTTTTGTATGAGCAATGTGGATCTCAGTTTACTGTTTAGCCTTTCTTATCATATACTTCAGAGTTTTTATTCCATGCCTATAGGTGTTCCTTGATGAATCAGTCTGCTCCCTTTTAAGCTTTGTAAATGCCTTTTCTTTGTTCTTAATTTCTTTTTTTTTACTGATGTTGCAACCATACAGTAATTTTTCCTTTTTTATTATGTTTATTATAGTAACATATTCGTTTTCTAATTCTAGAGTGGTATATTTTATTAGATACTATCTTCGACTGTTAAGTTCAGCAACTCTTTGGCCCAATCTACTAATGAAAGCCAATCACTTATGTTGTTGAAATCCACCCTCATATAATCTCTAAACATATGGGCACTAGTCTATTTGGATTTCTCTGTCAATAAACAACAAGAAAATATATAATGGTCACTATTTCCAGCGTGCTATCTATAGACACCTTGGACATTTCATTTTCTTTATCTGTTATAATAAGATCAAGGATGTTATTCCCATGAATGGATTCCTTTACAACTTGATCAAGACCATTCCCCAATAAGGAGTCCAGAAACAACTATTCTGACTCATTTGATGTTGCCAGTGTCTCCCAATTTATCCTTGGATAGTTAAAATCACCTATTGATCAGGCTTCTTCAACTTCAACTATGATATTCTCAGCATATTTGCTTGTAGAACTTGGCAGCCTATAGCAGAGCCCAATAATTACTTTTGATCTATATTGTAACTGAAGTTGTAACCAGACCGAGTCTACTGTACTCATTTCATTCAGAATTATTTAGTGGCAGTCAGTACAATTTTTTATGTAAAAGCAGATGCCACCACCTGTTTTCCTACTTGATTGTGAACAAATGGTATCCTAGCATGTCTGAAATCCACTGGCTAGTTTCATTTCATCATGTTTCTGTGGCTCCAACTATATCCACATTATCTCTAAGCAATATGGCTTCATGTTCTAATTTTTTTTAGCAGGTTCAGACTATGGGCATTTATTAACATCATTTTTTGGCTACATTTTATAGTGCTCTTGTTACTGGGATTACCTTTTGGGGTTACTTTAGCTAACATTATCCCCTGGCCTGTTAGTTTAAATTATTTGAGATAATGTATTCCAACTTTTTTCCTAGTACTGCATTGCCTCACCTGCTTAGGTAAAGTCCATCCCTGCTAAAGACCCCATAATTTAGTGGAGGCAGTGGTTTAAGGCTCTGAGCTGCAAATCTGGTGACATCCAGCAGACCAGACTTGGGTTTGAATCCTACAGCTTCCACTTGCATACTGTGTGACCCTGAGCAAGTCACTTAACTTCCTTGTGCTCCCATGTTGCATCTGTAAAATAGCTTTCAGCTTAGTGTGCTACTCCCGGTTAAACAACTAAAAAAAAAAATATTCACAAAGTTTTCCCAATTGGTAATGGAGGGTAACCCATTCTGTAGCATCCACTTATGTAGCCATTTGTTTATAGACTTGATTTTTTACTTCTACAATTAGCTAGCCCTTGGGACTGGTAAGATCTCTGATGGGAGGATCTCACAAGTTTTTCTTGTAATTTGTTAGTGAGAGTTTTGTACTCTTCCTTGATTTCATCAATAGTTTGCTTATTTGTTTGTTTTTTTCTCCTCTGCTCCCCCTGGCCAGCCTCTCCTTGCTCCATTTTTCATCTGCCTGTCTCCCCGCTGCCGACCCTTACCTCACATTGTGACCCCCCCAGAGGTAGCCCGGCATATCTCTTTGCCGGGTGGGACCCCTCCTCTGAGAGGGAAAGCACTGGTGGGGCCATCCAGCACACTAGGCAATCAGCTCTGGGTGTTGCTGGGGTGGGTCGGTCATTAGGGCTGACAGCAGTGGGTGGCCGGAGACCATCATCCAGCTTAGCCAGGAAGCTATTTCCTGGGTTTCTTCCTGGAGAGTGATGTGCCACTGTCGTCAAGGTGAACGCCAATGTCTGTCACTCCCCCAGTGATCAGAACCCTGATGTCCTGCTGTGCTCAGGGGCCAGCAGGTGCCTGGTTCACATCCCCACCCTTCCCCCAGAGAAGGTGAGCTGTCTGTAGATGCTCCTTCCTTCTCCCCCCAGCTGGCCCTCCAGTGACCTGAGTCTATTCCTGAACCCAGGTCACCTGCATCATAGGCAGAAATACAACTGCTTCACCGACGGGACAGCATAATTTGTTTGTTAATGTTATTTGTTCAAGCATGAACAATTATGAGTGGTATTTCCCCTGCATTTGCTAAGGTATTATCTGCCATACTGTAGCTGTGATGTCTGATAATAATGCCCCTCAGAAACTACTGCATGTCCTGTTTACTTTAATGGAATTACAGATTAGTCTATGTATTTTGTTACTGAATCACCTAAAACATAGATTTGCCTAACAGGTGTTGCCCTAGTCTCATTGCTCAGAGGAGGTGATGTAGAGTATTATGGTGTTTCAGTCTCCATATTCTGGAATGCCTTATTTTTTATTTACTCTTTTAAGGCAGACAGAGCAGGCTCATGATTTAAATGCCTAGTTTTTTATTAATAATGGCATTCTTATGATTACAAGTATCTATGGGTGCTTTCTCTGCTTCCACATCATCTATAGTCATTATAACATCAATAATACCAGTATTCTCTTAAAAATGTGGTTCCTGTAGATCTTCGCTCAGTGATGTGTACCAGTTCTCTACTGGAACCTCAAATCTCATTGCCCTCCTGCCCTTTTGAGCTTCCTATTGTTTGCTATGGTAGTACACTCCCCTTCTTCATCACTAATATCTCTAACATGTTTTCTGTCCCTTATTCTTGAATGAGACTCTCAATTTGTTTTCTGTTGAAATTCTGGATATGCAATGCTTTGATTTTGTTTGCCATATCTATTTGACTTTTTTTAGTGCTATACAGAATGCAGAATTCAGCCAGCAGAATTAATGTGGAATGACCATTCCACTGGTGGAGTTTCCACTGGAATTTATCTTGTTCACCTGCGGTATTCTGCCTACTGTGATCTGCACAATAATACTCCACAGAACAGTAATTTTTCCCATGGAAAATTATTCTGCAACAATTTCCTTGTAAAATAATAAGATCTGTGGAATAATATTCCATGGAACATTGATTTTTCTGTGGAAAATCATTCTGCAACTGTTTTATGCTGTGGAATTCGACCATTCCATTTCTGGTGGAATTCCGCAGAATTTCAGAGGAATTTTGAATATTCCACAGAATTTTGTTCAGCTTGAATTTGAAAATTCCTCACAGCACTACTACTTTTGAGTAGTGACAGTTTGATACTGAATTTGTAAATTACTAACAAGTTCTAAGTTGGTATTACATTTGTCACATACAGTATATATTCTCCCCCTTCATATTTTTCAAATGTTAGCTTGTACATCTGGCAACTAGTACATTTAATGTATGCTTCATCCTGCAACATTTTTATGGTTTCCAAGCTTACACTAGGACATTGTGTACCAAGGGATGGTATGTAGAAGGAACAGGATACAAAACTCTGAGCCAGTGACTGTACTCTAAATGTTTACTTAATGTTTTCCAGGATGTTTAGTAGCACAGGCCCCTGTTTTTGAACCATCAGCCTATGAACAGTTCTTGTCAAGAGAATGTCCCAATCTGTAGAATTCTACCACCAAACAGAAACCAGGTTTTAAAACTCCTTTATTATTTTTGTATTTATTTTTTGTTTATTACTTCTCACACACGTGTGAAACATAGAAACATAGACTATGATGGCAGATAAGCACCACTTGGCCCACCCAGTCTGCCAATTTCCCTACCTACTGGATAAGATGCAGATTCCAGTTTACCAACAGCCTACTTCCAGCAACCCCCACTATAATTGCCCTATGTCTGTCCCATGCATGTTTGAATTCCCCCAGTGTTTTAGACCCAATGACATCCTCAGGAAGACAGTTCCATGTATCCACCACTCTCTCCTTGAAAAAAATTTCCTCACATTACCCCTGAGCTGTCCCCCCTCTATCTTTAAATTGTGCCCCCTTGTTCTTACACATCTCTTTTTCTGAAAGATGCTACCCTCCTGGACTTTGTTGATTCTCTTGAGGTACTTGAAAGTTTCTATCATGTCCCCCATCCCTCCTTTCATCAAGAGCATACATATTAAGCTCTCTCTCAGTCTCTCTTCATATGGTTTCTGCTGAAGATCGTGCACTATTTTAGTTGCCCTCCTCTGGACTGCTTCCATCCTGTCTATTTCCTTGCATAGATAAGGTCTCCAAAACTGCACACATTACTCCAGATGGGGTCTCACAAATTATCTGTATAGAGGGATAACCACTTCCCTTTTTCTACTTGTGATGCCCCTTCCTATACATCCCCAGATCCCCCCTGGCTCTCCTTACTGACTTTTCACATTGCTTACCCACCTTTAGGTCAGTCTGATATGACTACCCCCAGGTCCCTTTCCATTTTTGTTGTTGTTAGTACCTCCTCTGTTATTGTGTACTCTTCTCCTGGGTTTTGGTTTCCCAGGTGCATTACTTTGCAGTTCTTTGCAATGAATCTAAATTGCCATATGTCTGACCATTCCTCCAACCTTGCCAAGTCCCTTCTCATCTTTTCTACCCCCTCTTGTGTATCAACTCTGTTACAAATCTTTGTGTCATCTGCAAAGAGACATACCTTTCCTTCCAGACCCTCTGCAATGTCACCTATAAAGATGTTAAAGAAGACTGGACCCAGTACTGAGCCCTGAGGCACTCCACTAGTAACTCCCTTTCTTCAGAATGTGTTCCATTTACTATTACCTTCTGTGTCCTGTTGTGCAGCCAGTTTGCTACCCAGGCTACCACCCTGGGACCCACTCCCAGGCTGGCTAATTTGATTATTAATCTTTAGTGTGAGACTGTGTCAAATGCCTTGCTAAAGTCTAGGTAGGCCATATCCACAGCCTCTCCCTGGTCTATTACTTTGGTCACCCAGTCAAAGAGATCAATTAGATTTGTCTGACATGACCTTCCTGCTGAAAATCCATGCTGCTTTGGGTCCTGTGCCTTGCTGGTCTCTAGGTACTCAACAATTCTTTCTTTCCGAAGTGATTCTATCCTTTTCCCTACCACTGAGGTCAAACTTCCAGGTCTGTAGTTTCCTGCTTCTGCCTTGCTCCCACTTCTGTGAAGGGGAATCACATCTGTCCTCCTCCAGTCCTCAGGTACCACCCCATCCTGCCATGATTTGTTAAAAAGTATGGTCGGTGGTGTCACTAGGTCCTCCCTTAGTTCTTTTAGGATTCTGGGGTGAATCCCATCAGGCCCCATTGCTTTGTCCACCTTGAGTTTTAGGAGTTCTTTCAGGACTCTTTCTTCTGTGAATGGACTGGTGTCAACCTCCCTACCCAGAGTGCTTTTATTGTCTGGTTTAGGTAACTCCTCCTTCTTTTGTGAATACTGAGCAAAAGTATTCATTCAGTATCTCTGCCTTTTCACCGTCTCCCTCTGCCCACCCCTGTCCTTTATTAATCTTCAGTATCCCTTCCTTAACCTTTCTATACTCCCTAATGTACCAATAAAATGTTTTATCCCCCTTCTTAACTGAGTTGACTATTTTTTCCTCGGTTTAGGCCTTTGCTATTCTGATTGCCTTCCCCACTTCTTTCTGCTTTAATTGATACAGTTCCCTGTCGTGCTCCTTCTGTGATTCCTTGTACTTTTTGAATGCAGCCTTTTTCTCCTTAACCTTTCCTGCCACCTCTTTTAAGAACCATAATGGTTTTTTACTCTGCTTTGTTTTCTTTATTTGTTTCACATAAAGGCTTGTTGCCGATATGATGGCAGTTTTGATTTTTCTCCATTGTTCTTCCACCCCTCCTTTTTGGCCATTTGCTAGTGCATTCTTCAGGTATTCACCGATTTTGCCAAAGTCAGCCCTTCTAGAGTCCAGTATCCTTGTGTTTGTATGGCTTGTCTCCATGGTTGTGCTCATTGTGAAGCACACTGTGAAGTGGTCGCTTGTTCCCAGATGTCTACTGACTTCTAAATTTGTGATCCTCTCTCCATTTGAGAGTACCAGGTCTAGCATTACTCCCTCCCAAGTGGGTTCCAACACTAGCTATTGAATGCCTGCCCCCTGCAGGGCATCAAAAATGACTCAGCTCTTGAATGTGGCTGCAGTACATGTCATCCAGTTAACATCTGGCATAGTCAGGTCCCACATCAACAGTATCTCCCCTTTTTCAGCCATTTTGAGAATGTCCTCTATCATTTTCTTGTTCGTGTGGTTTTTAGTGGTAGAACAGGTCTAAAACTCATGCACCCAGAGTAGTAATAATAGTTAATTTTGTTTTACTTCAACTGCCTTCTTATATACTAGACAAATAATTTTTGTTTTGCCTCTCATCTTGCTGGGATAGAGTTCTGGCCCCACAGTCCCATCTTAAGTGACTGACATGGCAGAAATGCTAGTCTCTGCACATGTCTCCATGTACGTCACTGCATGCTTTGCCCTTAATCTGTATGAATTGTTTTGGGAAGAAGAGCAGTCTCACACAAAACATAGAAACATCAAATTTGACAGCAGATAAGGACTGCTTGGCCCACCTAGTCTGCCCATTTCCCTACCTGATGGATAAGCTGCAGATTCTAGTCAATCAACAGCTTACTTCCTCCCACCCCCACAAGAATTACCTTATGTCTGCCCCATGCATTCTTGAATTCTCCCACTGTTCTGGACTCCACAACCTCCTCAGGAAAGCTGTTCCATGCATCTGCAACCCTCTCTGTGAAAAAATACTTTCTAACATTACCTCTAAGCCATCCCCCCTCTATCTTCTAATTGTACCCCCTTGTTCTTGCACATCTCTTTTGCTGAAAGATATTACCCTCTTGAATTTTGTTAATTCCCTTGAGTTATTTGAAAGTTTCTATCATGTCCCCCCTCTCCCTCCTTTCCTCAAGGGTATACATATCGAGCTGCTTCAGCCTCTCCTAATATGTCTTCTGGTGCAGACCCTGCACCATTTTGGTTGCCCTCCTCTGAACAGCCTCCACTCTGTCTATGTCTTTGCAGAGATGGGGTCCCCAGAATTGCACGCAGTACTCCAGATGGGGTCTCACTAACTGTCTGTACAGAAGAATAACAGCCTCCTGTTTTCTACTGTTAATGCCTCTCCCTATACATCCCAGTATCCCCCCAGCTTTCCCTACTGCCTTCTCACATTGCTTGCCCACCTTTAGGTCATCTGATGTAATTATTCCTAAAAACTTCTACTAACTGACAATCTTAGATTTCAAGACTCTGCTTGTAGTTCAGAGAATCAGCAACATTCACTTGCCATGTCCCCTCCAAGCAGTACTTAAACCACCCATACTGAAGCATCCTTTGAAATAAAGAAAAACAAAAGTTTGATGGAAGCTCACCAATGTTTGGTCCTATGACCTCCAAGATTAGCACTTTCATCTCATGAGGTGTGGAGAAGCATTGAACTCTTGGCAAGGAACTTCCATTGTGTGTTTCCCTAGAGATACCCAAGCACTCAGTGTCTGTTCCCATCTGGTCTACAGAGGGATTCTAAAGAGGGTTGCACTTTACTATATCATTTTTGTATAATTATTTAGGATGAGTTTTGCACATTCCTGTTCACATGGTATTCTATAGTATAAGTAGTGGATATGCATCTTTTTAGCATTCTGTTTGAGTTGTATGTCTTTTTAACTACAGTATAACTGTGAGTATCTAAGCAAATAGACAGTAAACTTATCTACAAATGATGAGTATATAAGGAGTGCGGGGTTGGTGCAGGTTGATGCTCTGTAGAGATAGGACTATCCCAGTGAAACATAAGCATATTTGGTTCCAGAAGTACTGCACTATTTGAAAAGTTTTAACTGCCACGTGAACTAAATTACTTGTGGGAATAAAACTACTTTTCTGTGAAGTATACTAGTTGCCTGTTTGTGCTGGTCTCCATGACTCAAATTAGCCTAAGTTGGTTCCTTGCCAGGTTCATTATTTGAACTCTTTGATTTTTGTTGCCAGTGGCTGCTCTGTACACTGTGTTATACCCTATCTTCTGGTATTGTGTGGTTTCCTGGCATCTCTTCTGTTTATTTCTCTGTTCTTTCCATCTGCCTCTTTTCTTCCTGCCACATTGTAGTCATTCCTTGTCTCATTGTGACTTCTCCATTATTTTGAGCATTTTTTAACTTTTATTGAGTTTACAGAGACAATTCATACATGTGACAAAAGCCAGCCCATAAGCATCACGTTAGAATAATAGATATTAAAATCAGTGAGTTACAGGCCTGCCATAACCCATAACACTACTTGCTGCTTTGTCTGTGTGTGCACTGGGATTGTTAGTGGACTGTATGGCAACATGTCAATTGTATTTCTAGACTTTTGGCTCTTATTGTCATTGTTGTTCTCATGCAGTCTCTGCACAGTGCTAACTTGCTCTCTGTTTACCTGTGCTTGGCTGCCTCTGATTTACTCTATGCCATGCTGGCCAACCACTCTTATCCTGGGATAATCTTCACTTGCTATTAGTTGCCATGGTTGACCCACTGTCCATAGGTTTAGCAACGTCATTCTCCCTGTATTTATGCTGACTTACCCCTTACTTATTTTGTTGTGTTATTCCATAGTCAATTTATTGTACAGTACCTACCATCCCAATTATATTGCCTATATTGCTGCTAATTGTTCTAAGTTTTTATCCAAGTCCCAGTCTTCCACAGCCTTTGTCTCAGGCAGCCACCACTTCATTAGCCTGATGTGGTATTTACACAAAATTTAAATTGTCCCAGAACTTAGTTTTCAACCTACCTGGATTTTTATGCCCACCCTGTGGTGTTTGCTTTTCTTGTCTCCACGTATGTTTGCCAACTGTCCTTCCCTGCTCCTGCTGCTCCTGAATCCTGCTTCTGAAGCATAGTGAGTAGGGCCCTTCCAGAGCGGGCACCTTTTAGACAATGCAGATTGACTTGGCAGCACCTCTTGACATCCACCCCCATTCCAGCTGCTTTTGTTACCTTGGAGGCCAAAAGATCAGTAACAAAATATCAGAAAGAGATTTGGTCGTGATTCCCAATAAAGAACTAAATATCAGCCCCCAAATATAACAGCACTATAAAAAAGTCAATTATATGTTATACAACACAGGAGCAATCAAAACAAGAAACAGTAAGATATGTGGTAGAATTTATTGTACTTATGTAAGACCATACCTGGATTTTGGGTCCCACTTTTGGTCCCCTAATAAAAAAGGTAACATTGCAAGAATTTAGAGAATTAAAACAAACATAGAAACATAGACTTTGATGACAGATAAGGACTGCTTGACCCATCCACACTGCCCATTTCTCCCTACCTACACTATTACCACAGACTGTACCCAAACTACTATTCATTCTCCCTCCTCTCTTCATTTCCACTATGATTTATTTGTGCTAATTCCATGCATTCTTGAGCCCACCACTGTTTTTGCTCCCACCACCACTCTGAAAGGCTGTTCCAGAAATCCATCACTATTTCTGCAAAGAAGTACATCCTCAGATCTCTGCTGAATCTACCCTGCTCCAGATTCATAACATGTACCCTTGTTCTTGAGCACCTTTCTTTTGAAAAGAGCTTCCCACCTGTACCTTATTTACCCCCCATGAGGTATATACAGGTCTCTATCATGTCCCCTTTGTCTAGGGTGTACATATTAAGGTTCTTTTGTCTCTCCTCATAGGGCTTTTGATACAGATCCTGCACCATTTTAGTTGCCCTTCTCTGGACTGCCAGCACTCTATGTCCTTCCAAGAGATGTGGTCTCCAGAACTGGATGCAGTACTCTAGGTGGGGTCTTACCAGTGATTTATATGGTGGCAACACCACCTCCCTACTTCTGCTGCTGATACCCCTCCCAGTGCACTCTGGCATCCCTCTAGCCCTCCTGACTGCCTTGTCACACTGCCTGGCCACCTTTTGGTCATCCAATATGATTACTCGCAGGTTTCTTTCATGCTTGATAGACATCAATACCACTTCACCCATTTTGCACTCTGTTCATGAGTTTCTGTACTCTGAGTGCATTATTTTGCACTTTTTCTCATTGGTAGCTATAGGCTGGCTATAGCTGTCCCTATGACCTGGATATAAATTCAAAATAAAAAGCTGAAATTGATATAAATTATCTCATTTCAAATGACTGCTTTGTAGATCTATGACATGTGAATGTTGCTGTTTTAAATTAATCATAAACTACGCTGTATGCAAATCGTTGTAAATAATGTATGTGATACTATATAAAGTTACATATACATATATATATATATAATATATATATATATATATATATATATATATATATAGATATAGATATATAGGTTTTATCTTGATGGATGCAATTGTAAAATAAATTTTTTCTAAATTTTGCTTTCCAATAAATTGAATTGAATTGAACTGAATTGAAACCCAGCTGCCATACCGTTAACCAGGCCTATAGTTTTCTCAGGTTTCTGTTTATCCTTTCCACACCTGCTGGAGTGTCCACCCTATTGCAGGTTTTAGTGCCACTCACAGAGGCAGACCTTACCTTCTAGCTCATCTGCAATGTCATTTATGAAGACATTAAAGAGGACCAGTCCCAGCACTGATCCCTGAGGCACCCCACTGGTCACTGTCCCTTCCTCGAAGTGAATTCCATTTATCACCACCCTATTTCACCTATCTCCTAACCAATTTCTTAGCCAGTTTACTGCCATTGGACCCACTCCTAAGCTACTCAGCTTGCTTACTAGTCTTCTATGTGGAACAGTGTCAAATGTAGTTCTGAAATCTAGGTAGGCCACATTGACTGCTGCACCCTGATTTAAATCCTTTGTCATAAAGTAAAAGAAATGTATTGGATTTGTTTGACATGACCTCCCCCCCAAAAAAGGACTAGTGCCCACCTCCATCCCTCCAAAGTTCCTGTTACTTTTTTGTGGCTCATCCCCATCTCTTACCTCTGTGAACATTGAAAAAAAAGCATCTTTTCAGGATGTCTGCCTTTTCCTAGTCTCCCTTTGCATGTCCCCATCTTCTCTTTTTAAGCTTACACTCCCACCTCTGGTCTTCCTCTCATACCTAAAACAAGTCTTGCCCCCATTCATTACCTCCTTGGCTATTCTCTCTATAGTCTGTGCATTTGCACTACCTACTACTTTCCCTGCTTCCATCTGTTTCCTCTGATACATTTCAGTATACTCCTTCTGCTCTGTTTCCTTATACCTTCTGAATACAACCCTTTCAACCTTAACCTTTTGAGTCACCTCTTTCATGAACCATAGAGGTATCCTTTTCCTCTTACTTTTGCTCACTTGTTTGACACATAGGTGTGTTCCTTTAATATGCTCCATTTTAGCTTTGTCCACTCTTGCTCCATTCAGCTTAGGCCCTCTCTCCCTCCCACCAGGTCATCCAAGAGGCATTCACCAATCTTTATAAAATCTGCTTTCCTGAAGTCCAAGACTCTTGCCCTTGGGTGGGTCAATTCTGCAGCCTTCCTTATAGTAAACCACACCGTGGTTACAAAAACAATATAGGAACTTAGAGACAACAGTTATGAGGAAAGACTGTACTAATTCAATATTCAGAACCTAGAAAGCAGAAGAATGTGGGGTGACACTCTTTTAATGTATGACATCATCAGACTCAAATCTAATGAACATCATGGAAAAGATCACACACAATCTCAGAAGACACTGCAAACAAATTAAAGATAGTTAGTTTAGAACAATAATAGTATTCATAATAGTATGCAGATCCACTAAGTGACACCTTCAGGTGTTGTTGCTATGGCTTTTGCTTCCAAAGAGTGTGACCCTTCTTCTTGGGGTCTCTTCAGTCATGCAGATCAGTTCAGCAACACCTGCCAAAGTAATTTTCCTATATTTGCCTTTAATTCTCATGGTCTCTTTCTGTTCCCTTTGCCTTTAATTTTCAGTCATGGATAGACTATTACAGTGTTCAGGATGGTGACCTCTAGTGGGCACCTACTTCTCTCCTCATTTTATACTTTCTGGCTGTGGTTCTTCTTTGTGAGGGTAGAGGACCTCTTTAGCCTTACCTGAACTCTCAGATGAATCTCACAGTATTATTCCATTGAATAGAGAGAGTGAAAGCCCCTCTCTAAATGTTTTCTGCTGTACTGAGTTTTGAAATTCATAGCAGTCAAGCAGGCATGAATTCTGCCCCAAGCCTGGAGGGTTGGTGACCTAGGCCTTGCTTCCCGAGAGGTTTTCTCCACAAGAAGGTTTTTCCTATTCTCCATGCTGAAGGTCAATACAGTAGTTTAGTTTTCCACTGACAGTTGGAACTGAATGGTGGCTTCCTCCTTGTGTCACATGTGTCACAACTTGTCTAGGTCTCTCATCTCCTTGAAAAAATTGTGTTCATCTCTCACTGTTATTCTTTTGAGCCTTCTACCCTATGGTGCCTTTGGTCTCAAGGACCTCATC
Source organism: Neoceratodus forsteri (assembly GCA_016271365.2). Lineage (NCBI taxonomy): Eukaryota > Metazoa > Chordata > Ceratodontiformes > Ceratodontidae > Neoceratodus > Neoceratodus forsteri. Next base: position 963,464,915 of record CM057452.1, read on the forward strand.
ACTGTGGCACTGTGAGGAGCTTGAATCCTTTTTTGAAGGTTCCTGCATCTTTATGGCATCCTAACAGACTGGCAGTTCCTGTAGTAGGGACAGTGATTGTGTAAGTCAAAGTACAGTACATGTAAGTTGCACAAGTAGCCACATATCACTTCACAGTCCTTCTGTTCAATTCTAAACCATACTTACACAATTGAATTTTAAGGCTCCTTCCTGAAGTTCAGAGGGAAGAGGATGACAATTTCCATACCTCCTCCCCATGGTACTTAAACCATGCCTGCCTAAGCATTCCTTTGAGGTTTGTATTTTTGTTGTTATCATCCTCCCAACCTCTTCTTCCAGTACCTCTCTCTCTCTCTTTGGGGTTGTGTCTTCATCCCTAAGGTGTCTTGGGTCTTGGATACCTTATCCCTGAAGCACCTCAAGGAGTGTAACCCTTTCTTGAGGGTTCCTGTGTCTTTATGGAACCCTGACAGGGTAGAGGTCTCCATAGCAGGGACAAACATTGTATGCATTAGATGAAAAGGGACTTGGCAAGGTTAGAGGAATGGTCAAATGTATGGCAGCTTATATTCAATGCAAAAAAGTGCAAAGTAATGCACCTTGGAAACAAAAACCCAGGCGAAGAGTACACAATGGGGGGTGAGATACTGACAACAACAACAATGGAAAGGGACCTGGGGTTAGTCCTATCAGATGACCTAAAGGTGGGTCAGCAATGTGAGAAGGCACTAAGGAGGGCTGAGGGGATACTGGGATGCATAGGGAGAGGCATCACCAGTAGAAAACAGAAAGTTTTTGGCCCTCTGTACAGATAGTTGGTAAGACCACATCTGGAGTACTATGTACAGTTCTGGAGACCCCATCTCTATCAAAGACATAAACAGGGTTGAAGCTGTCCAGAGGAGGGTAACCAAAATGTTGCAGGGTCTGCATCAGAAGACATATGAAGAAAGACTAAAGTAACTAAAGATGTATACCCCTGAGAAGAGAAGGGAGAGTAGAAACATGATAGAAACTTTCAAATACCTCAAGGGAATTAACAAAGTCCAAGAGGGTAGCATCTTTCAGAAAAAGAGATGTGCAAAAACAAGGGGGCACAATTTGAAGATATAAGGAGATGGCTCAGAGCTAATGTGAGGAAGTATTCCTTCACAGAGAGGGTTGTGGATACATGAAACAGCCTTCCTGAGGAGGTCATAGAGTCAAACACAGTGAGGGAATTCAACAATGCATGGGACAGACATAAAGCAATTCTTGTGGGGGTAGGAGGAAGTAGGCTGTTGGTTAACTAGGATCTGCAGCCTATCCGTTAGGTAGGGAAATGGGCAGAATAGGTACATCAAGTGGTCCTTATCTTCCATCAAATTCTATGTTTCTTTGTTTCTATGTTTCTATACCAAAGTTCAAATACATTGCACAACCAAATCAAATCAAACTTTATTTCTTGAGTGCTATTCCAAATACAGTACTGCTCATTAAAAAGTTGTCTGGTACCTTGGTATGATGAGGTAGACGTGTTAACCTTAGTGGTAAAGCTTGCCTTATAATTAAAGTGATAATAAGTCCTTTGCGGTATGCAGTAAACCAATCTTAATTGAGTGACTTGTCATTTTATTGACAACAGCTGTAAATCACCAGGTGGTGCTATTTCTGACCCAGTTTCCCTGCAATCTTTCAATTTGCCTTCAGATGTCCCCATAGTCCCTCTCTTTACATGGCAACTATGACACTATGATGTCTTACAGAACTTTATATTACTGTGCTTGTTACAGTGATCCTGATTGCAGGATGCTACATACTGTATATAGAGGGAAACTTGCCCAGACGCCCCACATATGGTACAAAAAATGAGGACTACCTAAGTGGAACACAAGGTGTAGGAATAGTAAATACTGTGCAGCTTTTCAAAAAGGGGTAACATATGCACACCCAGTTACTACAGAAAGCTTCAGTGTTTATTACAGGAATAGCTGTAAGTGTCAGAACTTTAAAATAATTAAATGTTTAAAAGTGAGGTATCTTGCTCCTTCTTGAAAATATTGTGCACACCAGTTCCCAAATGTTAGACACAGGAGTGGAGTGACATTCATTGGGGTGGAAGGTGGTGAGGTGAGGGGACTGAAATAATATTGTGTAGTTCATCAAAATAAAAATACTGTAAGTACTGTAGAACTAGAAATATTCGCGCAAAGGTTATATCGCGCTCCTGAAACCAATCAGCTGATCGCGCCAATATAACATCGCGCGTCAACGTCCTTGATACCACTGATTGTCAACAGTGAAGGATGCCTCTAGTGAAGTGGTTAAACTCACCTCGGAGACCTGCTAGTAAGCGTGGTTTCTCAGCCCTACGGACCGACAATTTGGATGCCAATGTTCTATCTGTCACTGCTGGCATCTCAAATCTAATGGCAGAGGCTGTTACCAAAGAGCTAGCTGCTGTGTCTTCACCTGCCAAGAAACATAGATCACATTATGTTGTTTACCTCCAGAAGTCCATTTTGAAATTGGGAAATATTCCGCAGAACAAGGTGTCATGAATGCAGTCAGGTACTATGAAAGCAAGTATCATCAGAAAATCAACAAAAGCACAGTGCGTACATTTAAGCGTGATTACAAACTAAAGTTGACAGATACACCAGACCCTGACAAACTGTGCAAGGAGCTCCCAATAAAACCCAGAGGGTGTCCCCGTCTACTCATGGCAGACATTGAAGGTGAATTAAAAAGTCTTGTAAAGACTTTGCGAGCCGAAGGTGCTGTGATTAATGGCAGACTCTTGATTACCATTCCTACTGGCATTGTAAAAGCCAAAAGCCCTGAATTACTGGTAGAGAATGGTGGTACTTTGACATTTTCTAGACAGTGGTCATGGCTGTTTCTGAACAGAATGGGCTTCAGTAAGAGGAAAGGCACCAAGGCTGCCCGGAAAACACCAACTGATTTTGATGCCCTGAAAAAGGCTTTCTTAGGCAGAATTGCCACTGCAGCTCGGCAAGAGCTAATTCCACCTGATCTAGTTTTAAATCTTGACGAAACTGGTATTAATTTGGTGCCATGCTCAGAGTGGACTATGGAGAAGGTTGGAAAAAAGCAAATCGAAGTGGCAGGATTGGGTGATAAACGTCCGATTACTGTAGTCCTGTGCTGTACTTTGTCTGGCCACTACCTGCCCCCTCAGATCATCTACCCTGGAAAAACTGACCAGTGCCACCCTTCATACAAATTCCCCTCTGATTGGCAGGTGAGTCATAGTGAAAACCACTGGGCCAACTCACAAACTACAGTGCAATACATTGAAGGTGTCATTGTTCCTTATGTGCAAGCAATAAAAACAAAACTTCAGCTACCGACTGTGCACAGGACACTGCTAATACTGGATTTATTCCATGGTCACACTACACCTGATGTCATCGAGGCTTTTGACAAACACAACATTGTTTCAGTGTTTGTACCTGCATCCTGCACCGACCTTCTTCAACCACTCGATATTTCAGTAAACAAGATTCTGAAAGACGAGTTAAAACTAAGTTTTACAGACTGGTATGCGGGTGAGGTGGCAGCCAAAATGACACAATCTGAGCCAGAAACAAAATTTAACATTGACCTCCGTACAACGAGTATAAAAAATAGGCATGCACAATGGTTGGTGGCAAGCATTATGAAACTCGTAGCTCGGTCTGAGGACTGCAAGAGGGGGTTCGAGCAAGCAGGAATCCTACATGCATACTCCGAATGCCTAAATGGTCAGCCTTTTATACCAAAAGCAAAACTAAGTCTTGAATCACACAGAATTTTACCTAAAATGTACTTTCTTTTTTTTTTCAGATTCTGCCACAGAGGACGAATAACTGAGAGAGAGACGAGGCATGAGAGAAGCAGCAAGAGCCTCATATGTGGGACTGTGTCTGACTGATCAAGAATCACATCTCAGAATTTTTACTTTCTGCACATAATAGTTTACAATAAAGAGTTTGCTTCACCTTACCATTTGCTTTCTCTGTTGTATTTCCAACCAACACGACAGACACACCAAACGTTTTTCGCCGGTAACGCGGAAGTGAAACTGACCGGACACGTGGTTCTCGGTAATGAATCCAGTAAATGGGCACCCCTTCCTCCGTCCCTCCATTAGCAACTACTGTGCATTCAAAGTATAATACAGCAAATGGTGGCGACATCCTTCCTAGCATGTTGTTGATAAGCTGGTGGCTGCTGATGTTATATGCCATTATAAAGCAATTAAACTTTGCTTTAAAAATTATTTCGCTGAAAAAGAGTCTCCAGCGAATATAGTGAACATTTTTTTACAGTGAAGATTTCGAGTTCTACAGTACTGTATATATTGCAAAAATAGTGCACACTAATTAAAAGATTGCACAGCTAGTCCATTACAGAAAAGCTGGCAGTAAATATCAGCATGCTAATATGGAATATACATTCCTAATTTGGTTACTACAAGTTGAATTAATTTTTTTTTTATAGAATAATATTCCAATCACTGGAATTAGAACTAGGCACATATTAATTCCATTCACAGGAATCTACCTCAATCCCTATCTATATGTTGTGTCTGTTTTAAAGATCAGTGGCAATGGTTTACTTGTTCTGCTGATGGTATTGGATTCTGCAGTCTTTACCAGTTTTTCTGTACCGGGTTCAGATTACTGAAGGAAAAAAGTATTAATTACACCTGTTCATGTTCTATGTCATGTTTTGTTTTATCTCTGTTTCTGTTTCCTTTTCTCCTCTGTTCCACAGTCCCAATAGTCAGCAAATCAGGTAATTTGCTGCATCTGTAGTGCTCATGCTACACTAGTAAACTCAAGATTTTCTGACAGAGTACTGTCACTGATTGCTGACACGTGCTTTTACAGATCAAAAAGTGGTGTATTAAAACAAATAGGATTTTAAATTCATTGTGAAGTATGTAACATTGTGTCATGCATCTGAGAATGACATTATTTGAGTTTTTTGCTACATTACAGTGCACACATATTTCAAAAGGAGTGTAGAAAAAATTACAAATAGCAAAAAGCTCAAAGAAATAATGCCTGTCTCAGATCAATGACAAAAGTTACATACTTCACACTGAATTTAAAAGTCCATCTTTTTGAATGCACACATTTTTTTGGGGGTCTGCAAAAGCAAGTGTTGTCAGCATTTTGGTAGTTGTTAATTAAAGGCTGGGGGTCAATGTGTTTTTTGACTATGCTGAAAAACTGTCAATTCTTTCTATGAGGTAGTAAATGCATATCAAGTAAAAGTGTTTGTGATCTTCCTGAATTTTGTGATGGGTTTTCCCAATACAGCCCTAACATTGTGCAAAATGTGTTTCGGGGAGAGCAGACATCAAACATGGTTGGGTTGCTGCACAGGAATGAACATCCATATTTTACACACAGTTAATTGAAATTAAGAATAAATAATTTTCTGTTTTTAAAGTAGTTTCTGAGATTTGCTGAGAAGTTTTTTAATTTAGATGGGCATACCCTCCTGTATGTATTTCTTAGTGCTGTTGGTAGAACGCACTAAATCAGACTGTGACAAGCCCTCAGGATTTTTATAAGCATGACGGAACTGACTGCCTGAGAGATATTGCCTAGTGCTACAATGAATATGTTTGTGTCAGATGCATCTTGTGATCCAACTTGATGGGACCCATGGCAGAACAGAGAAAATTGCACAGAAAGGAGCTACAGTATAACAGAACATGACAGAGGACGTCAACATGTATACGTAACACCTTTTTTTCTTCACTACTCCATTCCTTCTAAAATAAACTGGTAAAGACTGCTGAATCCAATACTTCCAGATGAACACATAGGCCCCCATTTTCAAAAGTTCAACTGGAATGGCTGGCCCAGTGGCATTGAGGGCTGAGATGCTGGACGCCTTACCTCAAGCCACGCCGGTGACCCATATTCGGGAACGAGCATGGGTCGTCGGGGGTTGGCGGTGAGGAAAAGGATCGAGCATCCACTGGACTGCTCTCCTTCTCTGGGGTGGGGGGACACTAGCTGTCGGCACTCCACTGGCCCCTAGCGGCTGCTGGGGGGGCAGCGTGCTGTTGCTACAGCTGAAGGGGAGGAGACAGGCAGACGCTTGGTGAGAGCACGTGCAGTAGCATGCGCACGTTCACTGCAGGCATCATTGCACACCCTGCCTCCTCATAAGGGGAGAAAAGCAGAAAATAGCTGCAGCTGCATGATGTGGTCCCCACAGTACCTCCTCCAAGAAGGCACCTCCCTGGCATGGATCCATTTGGGGTGGGTTCAGTTGCTCCCCACCACCCTGCCACAAAGGGTAAGTCATGGGGTGCACAAGGGAGGGGGTCTAACCTTCGGGGGAGGGCTGCGCAGGGGACAACTGAAGGCAGAAGCTGGGAGCTCGGAAGAAACAATATTTAAAAAAAATAAAAGAAAACTTCACCTGGAAAGGGCATAAGTGCTTGCTCCACACATCTGAGATGCACTATCACAGAATATTTAAATATTTAGAAGATGCATGGTCAGGCTGAATATTACAAAGATGCACAATAGCATATCCTGAAATGTGCCGGGGCACCTGGAAATGTGCCAGAGGATCTGGGCAGGACTGAATGTAGGAAAAGGAGCAGCCTGGAATGGGACAGTTGAGTGACAGGGAAGGATGAGAAATGGAAAATGAGTGAGGTAGAACAGCTAAAACAGGGAAGGAAGCATCCCAGTGCAAATGGGGTGGATAAAGGCACAAGGAGAATGACACACAGGAGGGCAGGGATGGAGATTATGGCCCAGCCATGCACCGTGATAACAGTGCAGAGGAATCAAGCAGGGTGGTCATGGTAGCCACAGCACAGGCACAATGGTCCAGAGGCAGAATGGCACACAGGCTGGTGGCTGCAGGCCGCACTGGTGGCACATGATTACAGGTGCACAGGACTGTGGATAGTGCAGCACAGTAGCAGGGGGACCAGGAAAACAGCAGAAGCATGAACAGCACCAGAACAGGGGCTATGTACATGTGACAACATAAGCAGCACTGATTGACACCCCAGAGGTGGCCCAGGGGACAGCATGACAAACACAGTGGGGGTAAAACAAGGTGGACAAAGAGTATAATTGTGTCAAGGCACAGACACAAATAGGCATTGGTAAGCAAGGGGCATTGTGTCAACCATGCAGCACAGCAGGTGTCTGTAACAACAGTTCAGTGATGATCACAGACACAGGCTGTTAGCAGCAAACTTATTTAATAACAACCAACAAGAATAACAACAAAACAACCAAGAAGAATAACAATAAAACAACAACAATAAAAACTGCAGTCAGTAAAACACTAGTTACAGTAACAAGGGTGTGGAGGAGGTTGGAAGGAGAAACAGGCAATGCAGGGTTAGAGCTATGTACAAAGAGGAATGTGGGTATGGGAATGGGCTAAATGGGGTTATTTACAAAAAAACAATTCCACAATGCCAAAGACCTAGTGCCCCTGGTGATGCTCCATGGGGCCTCATCCTTGCTGGCATAGCTTCTGTATTTCAGCAAGGATGTCTCTTGCCACCCACATTATGGTTCCCTGCCAATGGTAAATTGCCAGGAGGATCTCCTGTGTTGACACCATCCAGCCACCCACCAGCATACTTGCTTTCCATCATGGCACAGCAGTTAGACGACCTATTGTGGGGAAACAGAGAACATGTACTCAGTGCCACAGCCCACACAGGTACAGCCCCCCCAATGGGTTGGATGTGCATGCCTGATGCTGGCTGACCCTATGCAGAGGGCTGTCAACCCACCATACACAGTGCACACCAGCAACATGCTGGAAAACAGATCCACACAGTGAATGGGGAAGTGACACAGTGAACAGGTACAGGATGTTGACGAAGGACATGAGGCCATGTTCCCCACAGCGTGGGAACCTACCACCTCTGTGCACCAATCATGCAGGCCCTGAGGTGACCCCATGTGAACACTGGTGGGTGCCCACAGCCAAGACCCAACATGGCAACTGGGGTCAAACACACAGGTGTCATGGGCACAGCAAGACTACCACACACAGCCAAAACAGTGATCAATGTGTGCATGACTGCCACCATGTGGACATGTAAAAGAAGCAGGCAATGGCCAGCTGTGGCAATGCAACACCCCAAACCCAATATACTCACAGAGGCAGCACATGCAGTGCACTTACCTGCCAAACAGAATTGATCACGACCTTCCAGTTGCTCCAGATCTCCTCTCAGCCCCTGCCCTGGCCTGCTGATGCACCACCCAACCTACAAGGGAAACACAATCGAACATCACCATTAAGAGGATACTGGAACAAACCATCCTCCAAATAGTGACATGACACAGCACAGCGCAGCATGACGTATGCCCTGCTGAGGGGCAACAGAAAATGTTGAGGCACAGTGTCATGGCAACAGCTCAGCTGACCACCAGTCCACATAGGGCAGACCGTGGCTTGCATCGCAGCAATAACCTGGTCCAACAACCAGGGCCATGGTGACCATGTAGGCAGGGAAACACACACCTGTTGCACACCCACAGATCCCCAAGAGCAGGCAAAGAAAGCATGCACATAACACATACATACCTGGGTGTGGCACTGTCCCCATGCAGGCCTGGTCATGCAGCCTCCAGAGCCTCTCTGGATCATGTCACCTGATGTCCCCATACTGGTGGCGACACTGCTCCCCAGTTCTGGGGATGCCTGTCCAGCACTCCAGCTGGGTTGAAACATGGGTCCATACCTGGGCCTCCTGCAGCTCCTTCCCACCAAACAATCACCCCTCCAGGTGGGCAACAAGTACCACCAGGTTGGCCACCTCCATCTCACTCCAGTTTAGTGCCCTGAGCCTGCAACCTGTTGCATGTGCCATCCCCACAGTGTTCAGGCAGCAGAATGTCCAACTGCTTACTGTGGCAGTCTGCACAATGTGTGGCTGGGACGTGCCTGTTGTGCAATAGGCCCACTGTGCATTCCACCATGCGACTCACGTATACTCCATAGGGATGCACCATTGACACTTATCGCTCAGCACCGTGCATGCACAATAGTGAAAGGCTGGGTGGGAGAATGGGGTCAAGGCCCAGTGACCCCTGGCTGCATATCCACATGCAAGTGCCATCTTGTTGAGGTTGGACAATGCCACAATAGCAGCCAATCACATGGCGCATGTCAGCAGACATGCACCAAAGAGAGCAATGGTGCAGCACAGGGAGATGTGTGATACATGGCAAGAAATGTCAGACATGCTCCGCCGCACATGTCAACTAGAGTATGGCATGTTGTGCACGCACAGGAAATGTGCCGTGCAGAGATGCTCACCACATTTCAGACGCACAACCCAAAATGAGATGGGCCTGTAGCAAATTTGCAATATTCGGCCAGGATATGCTAATCACCTCATTATCCAGTCCAGGCCTAAGTCAAGTGATTAGCATCTCATTAAAGGCTGCTCCACATCTCATATGCATGAGATGGGTCATGAAAGCACCACCTCACACCACAGGAAACTGACAGGCACTGCAGCATGGAAGGCAGATTTTTTTACATTCCTCTTGCTACAGCCTCTTTTCTCTGCATTTTGTGGGACTTTGCTCAACTCCAGATCATGCTGGACATATGCTCATGCTTGTCCCATTCCTTTCAACAGGCAATAGGATGTCCAATGCTGAGAAAGAGCAGCATAAGAGGTGGAGGCCTAATTTCACACATGACAAGCAGTGTGCCTTGGTGGAGGCCTACTTCCAAAGGGAGGCACTGTTCATGGGAAGATAGATACACAGCAGGACTGATTGAAGGTCTGGGAGAAGGTGGCTGTGTACGTCAATGCCCATGGGAGGTACAACCACACTCCCCAGGAGTGCATGAAGTGGATGACCAGTGACAAGCAGAGGGCCAAGGAGAAACTGGCCTCTATACAGGTCTCCCCGAGGCAGGCTGGTGAAGGGTTCCTCCACTACATCCACCCACACACCCGGTGAGGTGCTGATTGTAGCTTTCATGAGCTGGGCATCTGTGGAGGGTGCCCTGGGGGGTCCAAACTGGGGCTAGCCCATCACAGCATTGTGAGTATGCATGTGTCACCCCCTGTGAGGGGTGGTATGTGCCAGCAACAGGTGCATCTGGTATGCCACACAGGGGCCAGAACCATGACCAGAGTGTGCCATACAGGCTTCTGGCAGTACACAGCCACATCATGTGCCCACATGCTACCATATGTGCTATTGTGCATCACCAGTGGCATGCCACAGGACCCAGGGTAGGGTGGCCCAACAACACAGGCTGCAGGTGGCTATGCATGCCCATGGGGGCCTCCAGGTCATGTGCAGTGCCACCCAACCATCCACAGTGGGCCCCAGCACCATCCAGCTACAGTAGTCAGGTGGTCCACAGTAGGGTGGCTGTGTCTGTGGCAGGGCAGGGGTGTATTGGCCTGGCCACAGCCAGTCCATTGTGGCCCTGTGCCACACACTGCATGAGTGTGCTCCCCAGCACACATGCATGTCTCACACCACCAGTGCATTTCTGAAGTACAGGCCACAATGGTAGTCCCAGTTCAGTGTGGTGGCACAGGGGGACCTGTGGTTCATGTGCACCACCCCTCCAAGTCTAGCTGCCTACCTGAGTTACAGCAAAGTGTCACTCACCATGCTTTCTTTTCTGCTTTTCAGCTCTATCATGCCTCAGGGGGTGCTTCACTGTCTGATGTCTGTCCCATGGCACTGGCAGAGGATGGGGCCATGCCTTCAATGTCCTCTGGAGCCATGGTTGGTGCTAAAGACCATGGTGCAACAAGCATGCTGTTAAATCTACTGGGGTAGGATGATTATGACCCCTTGTCTGGTTTTCTGTTGCAGAATGATACCACCTAGCTTGCAGCAGCCATGGATGATGATGATGATGGTGATGGTGATGATGCCACACAGATGGGGGGACACAGAGGTGGCACCTACCCTACCACTGGCTTGACACACACACACAGGCAGAAACAGGCAGTGTGGGTGGTTCTGTGCTCACACATGCACCTCCCCAATGTGTCTCCTGCCACCAGCCACTGCAGTGGCTGGGGGAGGCCCGGGACATGGTGCTGCTGTTGGGCCTGGGACTGCCTGTGCTATCCAGCAGGGTGCTGCAATGGATTTCAGGGGATCATGTCCAGCCTTCCCTAGAGTTAGCCATGCATGCCCATGCACTGTCCCTGCCCAGACAGCAGCCCCCTGTGCCCTGAGTGGTGTTCCCAGATGAGAGACACGGTGCCGCAGGCTGGACCCCCTGCCCATCAGCCTCCACCCCCATGTCCACATGGCCACAGCAGCTGTGCTGGCTCATGTTGAGTCCTGATCAATGTGGTTGGCATGTCACCGGTACCCTGCTGCCATTTCTGACCATGCTCCAGGCTGGCAGCGGTCAGGGCCGTGTGCTATAGCACATGCGTGCCCGGGTGTCATTCCTGCCTTTGCTGTCTGTGTGTGGAAATGGCCATGTCTGGGGGCAGTGGTGTTGTGCTGTGTGGCATGGGCGTGATGAGAGCAGCACTATGTCTGCCATGCATGTGTACTGGCAGATACCATCTGATCCATGCCAGTCTCTGCATTGACATTGTGCCCCCCTATCCTTGGTGTCACTGTACTGGATGCCTGTGCATGGCTGTGTGTGCTCTACAGTGCATTCTGCAGCTGCTGTGCAGTGTCTACCTATCTGAATGTGCAGGTGTGTGTGTCCTTCCCCTCAACCCCACTCTGTGTCAGTGTGTCAGAGTGTGTGTGTGTGACTGGCTACCTAGTTGGTTCCTCTGGGGTAACTCACCTCCTGTTGCCAAAGTGCTCCTCCACAATGGTGCCCCTATGCCACTGTGCCCTTCTGGAAAATCTTGGGCCCCTCCTCCCCAGGGTTGGCTACCCATCCCAACCCTGAGGTTCATCTTCATCTGTACTGTCACTCTCCTGTGCCTGGACTAGTATTCCACAGTCTATGACAATGTTGTGTAGCATGCAACATGCCAGGAACATGCCACATGCCTTTTCAGGGCTGTATTGTAAGGCACCACTGAACTGTCAAGGTATCTGAACCACATTTTTAGCATGCCAATAACATGCTCAATGATGATATATGTTGTGGTGTGAGCCTCATTGTAGCATTCCTCAACCTCTCTACTGGGCCTTCATATGAGGGTGAGCAGCCATGGCTGGAGGAGGTATGCACTATCACTTGGGGGGACAGAAACACGTGTTAGTTTCACTCAGGTGTGCACATGGCCTGACACAACTGACCCCCTTGCCTGTCTGTGCTGCCACTGCTTGTTCACCTGGGTGCTATTCCCACCTCCCCACCAGCACAGCCCATGTATCACCATTGCGGGACCCCATGTTTATGTCCTGCTTGTAGCCTGGCTGGGCATTGCTGGACCAACCTCTTCCCAGTCCTGCTGGCCCCATCCTTGCTTGTGTGGGCACCATGCCACTGTCCTGTCCAACAATTGTGCTTGTTCATGTCCTGGATGATGGTAGTGGCTGGGGCCATCTGCTGCATTTCACACTCCCAAATGTGTCTGCTGTGCAGCTCCCCTGCCCTGTTCACCCTGTAGCTTTACACACCACTGTCTCTATATCTGTATCTGTAGCTGTCTGTCCCAGTCTGGCCAGACCCCAGGTTCCACAATTCAACATGGCTGTTATTGCACTGTCTCTGTCACCCTTCCACCACCCCCACATTACCACCAGCTGTGTGTTTTGCCAAGGAGTACATGATGTGGGCATGGAGTCCTGCCCAACTCACCCACTAGGGAGTCAGTGGGGATGTGCCCACATTTGAACCAGCAGCACAAGCCAGATGAAGTTGTCAGGTGTACTCCCAGGGTGTGTGGCACAGACTTTGGTGATGTGTCCTATGGCAATGCACACCTCCTGGCAGTTGATGGAATAGTATCCCTTTGGTTCATGTATGCTAAACCGTCTGTGCTAGGTGGTGCCCTGATGCCCACATGGGTGCAGTCTATGGCCCCTATTATGCCTGGCATGCATGCCACCCCGTGGAATTGCTGCATGGTTTCTGTCTGTTTTGCCCTTGTGCTAGGGAATTGAATGAACTCCGCAGCATGTGACAGCAGATCAGTGAGGAACTGAGTGAGGAGATGGGATGTGGCAGACTGTGTGATCCCCGTGGTTTCACCCATTGGTATCTGGAATGTGCCCGTGGCAAGCAAGCACATTGCTGCTGTCACCTTTGTCTCCACTGACATGGCATGACTCCTTCTGGTGGGTGTTTGTAGTTCATCATGGCAAGCTCCCAGAGCTGTCTCAGAATATCCCCATTGAGTCGGTACCGGCCCACAATCTCTGTGTTGATCAACTGTCCGTAGGTGAAACGGGCACGGTACCATCTCTGTTGAGCATACCACCAGTGGGCCCTTCAATGGCCACAATCCTGTTCTGTCCATCTCCTCACACCCCTCATTACCTCTACCATGAGGAATGCTGCTACATCCATTGTTTGCCTACTGCTGTTCTGCTGGATGCCTGTGGGTGGCTTGCACTTAGACCACCTTCTTTTATGCCTATCTTCGGATGGCACATCTTTGAAGATGTGCCACACATGCACCACCCATTTGGGCTGAATGTAGAAATGCATGATACATTCACTGGAACGCCCCCTCCAGTTGCACCGCATACATTATGGTTGCATTGCAGCGCATCTAGATTTGTGTGATGCATCCCTGCTCTTTCAATGTTGTGTTGCACCACATTTTTTGAGATGTGTCAGTGCATCCCTTTTGAAAATGTCCCCCCATAAACATTTGAAATTGATCTTTAATAACACTTCTATAAAATTGATAAGCTATCCCATGATCTGTTTGGATGCAATCAGATAATTATGATCTTAAAAGTACTATCATATTTCTTGATTAAAATTCATTATTAACTGACACTAATTTCCAGACTTATAAAATGCTTTGCCCTCAGTATCATGGTTATCATAATAATGTACGCTATCATAGAATTTGCAAACTTCATGCACGAAAATAAAAGTTCTTACCCAGAGGCTGCAAGTTAAATAATATGGGTGGGATATTCAAACTGCACCATTCATAGGCGCAAGCCCTTGCGCTGCACAAAATAGTTGCGCAGGGGTGTGTCCGGGGTGATATTCAAAGGAGTTGTGCCATTGAGCAACTCCTTTGAATATCACCCCCCAGCCACTGCCACTGCAAGTTGACAGAGTGGAGCATTCAGTTTGCGGTGGTGCAAGTTCCATTGTGCCATGCGCAAAATCCCGATATTCAAAATGTGACATGCAAATGGGGCTATAATTCATGCAAGGTGCAGAGGGGGCCATTTGCATATGATTATTGCCCCATTTGTATGCCATTAGCATGTAGGTGCGCCGATCCCCGAGGACTTGCACCTGGCACCCTGCCAGGCAGCAGCCATTGGGGGCCAACGCCCCCTGCAGCCTGATCGTGGGGAATCAGTGTACAAACCCCACCACCACCCCCCAGTGGTCTGATTGTGGGCATAGTGTACTCCCCCCCCGACCAGCCCGATCACGGGCAGTAAGTTTAATAAATCCCCCCCTCCTTCCACAGTCATCCCTGGTGGTCCAGTGGACTGAAATGCCTGATTGCGGCAGTAAATTTAATAACCCTCCTCCCGCAGTCATCCCTGGTGGTCCAGTGGACTGAAATGCCCAATCACGGGCAGTACATTTAATAAACCCCCAAACATAGCCCTGGTGGCTGGCGCCCCACCCACCCTTCCACGAGCCCCACCTCCCGCTCCCCACGGCAGCCGGGCAGCAGCATCCCACTCGCCTGCCGCCCGCCGTCCGGCCGACCGATCGTTTCAGTAGGGCTGCACAATCTATTGTCCAGAGCAAGAGCCAATGGGCATGCAGCCCATACCGTACATGACAGTCCAGATTTGTGAATGAAAACTATGTTGCTGATGAAGACATTGAAGAGGACTGGTCCCAAAACTGAAACCAGGGGTACTCCATTGGTCACCTCCATTTCCTCAGACCGGGTTCCATTTACTACCACCCTCTGCCTTCTGTCCCTCATCCAGTTACAAACCCAGTTCATCACCTTGTGAGAGGGACACTACAGATCATTCCCTTCCCTCCAAAGAACTATTTGGTACATTGTCTCTGTAACTGTAAATGTCTGTTGTCATAGTGGCTAATTGTTGTTACCTTCAAATGCATTACAATTTGACTGGAGTCGACCTGCCAAAATAGGATCACACAAACACCACAAAGGCTATAGAGACTATGCAAGTTTGCCTATAATTGCTCACCATGCATGCTATATAAATGAGACTAACTGATCACTATGTAACATATTTCTTTTGTAATAAACCCAGGTAAGTTAGCATAAAGTTTGATAAAGGACAGGCTTATAGATTCGGGTGAAAGCCACTCTTCAACATAGTAAGTCACATTCTCATGAAGCTGTCAGTAGACATAAAACAGGAAGGAAAGCAACTCCTTATTGAATGCATTTTTTTTTTAATTTTAGGCTGTTAGTTTTCTGTACCTGTTTCAGTGGGAATATTTCAGTCATATTCTTGCTATACAATTAAATACATCAAAAATATTTAACAAAATGATCAGCCACTTTTTAATTGAAGTTTCAAATAAGCAGTTTGTACATTTTCTTCTGCTTACTGAGATGAAAGCATGAAATTAAATAATGTTTTGCTATGTCTCCAATTTTTTCTCTCCAAATCTAAACACAAATTCATGGTCCATGTCCCCCCTTCCCCACTAGCTGCTATACTCCACTACACTGTGGTCAGTCACTTGCTGTTGGCTGGTCTTGGAGCTTTACTTGGATATAGTTACTTATGTCTAAGGGAGGATGGCATTCTTGAAGACTATAGCCTAGGAAGTTACCAATCATATCTCACCAAACAGTGTAATAAAAAGAGAATAATGGAATAATGTATAGTTCTGAGTGTATTACTGGTCAGTAATACCATCGAGGGTTCCTACATGTCCAGAACCATGAGATGGTATTGCTGACTGGTAATACACATGGAACCATACTTTTTTTTTAATATATGGATCAGAGTGTGTTTCAGGGTCTTTAGAGATGGGCAGTTCGCCAGACTATCTGGGTCATGGCGAACCTCCACACTGTCTCGCGCTGTGTGTTGAGCTGTCTCCTCACTCCTCACGGTTCCTGGACTCTGCCTGTTTTTTTTTAAATGTTGAGCCTACCTGCTCTTCATCACTGGATTGGCAGGATCAACCAGATATTTTCATTTGCTGATGGGAGAAAAGAAAATAAAACTGGAGAAGCGCGATGACTGAGTTCGCTATTGGTAAGTGAGAGAAGCACCGCCATGTTTTTTCAACTGTTCTGACCACCCACACAGGAAAACCATCCACTGAGGAGACATGCTTATGACATGGGGGAAGGAGGCATCAGTATAAAACATTAGTATTACCAGTGATTGACAATACTATTAATAGTGATTGACAATGGTATTATCGGTGAACCTTTGAGGCGATTACGGGATTTTTTTTGTATGCTTTACAGTCGTAAATTGAACATCCATATATTAAATTGGGTTTGCTGAAGAGTGTGAAATGGGGAGGAGGTGCTGCCCTATTACACTTTTATTGGCTGACAGGATACCACTATTCTTGAACAAGCTATGTGACTGTAACTGTGATGATTGCCTAGTTGACACCCTTCAAAGGGTAGTTACCCAGAGCTCCAAGTATCAGAGGAACCTTTATTATTTTTAAATCATTTTTATTTTCTAAGCTACTGTAATTGGCAGCTACCCTTCATATTTCTCTAGTTTCATTTTGCTGAGTAGATAAAATTTCCTCCTCAAAAAAAATTAAATATCAATGAGAATCACAGGCTTATATTAAGAGTCATATGAAATCATTTTAATTCAGTATCAGATGAAACATCTGTGAATTTTGAACATTAGTCATTTTATACATTTTAGGTGCAGCTTTTACAATTATAGTTAGAGTGAGGTTCCTGTCCAGAACCTCTGACTATAATTGTAAAAGTAGTGCCCAAAATGTATAAAGAGAACTATGCTCAAAGTTCTTTTCTGGACTCAGAAGTATTAAGTACCAAGGGGATGGCAGAGAGTTTTTCAGTTTCAGACAGACTCTAGATTTGCTGTCTGGAATTATTTGATCTGATGATAGCTAATTGGAAGGGTTGCTTTGGATCATGTTTCGGGTCAGTCAGATAATTCAAATAGTTACTTTACAGAATCAAAGTAAATACTGATATAAACATGCGTATCTATCAAGATCAGCAATAACTACCTCAACTGATTTCTTCATTTCTGCAGACTAGTTGGTGCATGGCAGACATGTTATCCCCCACCCTCCCCGGTCTTTTTAAACTGAAATATCTCCATGATGAAAAAAAGTGAGACTGTAACCTTGATCAGACTAGAATTGTAAAAGCTGCATACAGGCTCTTAAAATAAATTAGTGATCATCTCTGATATTTTAATTTTTTATGGGGAAATTTTCCCAAACAAATTGGTTTGCATACTATATGACAAAACTATATGACAGATCCAACTGAAGATGAATCAATATAATAACTCTCTGCACTGTATACAATAGAAGCCTGAGAATGAAGGTGAAAGGGTGAATCAATCTCTAACAGTGCTCACTGCAGGAAACTTTCACTTTCACTCACTCATCTACTGGTCGTCTTCTGTCTCCTCAACCCCCCCACCAAAAAAGATTAGAAAAACAATTAAGTGTGGCTGGCAATCACTGTAGTTTAAAACAATAACATTTAAAATAATAGATTGCACTGCCTCATGGGGTTCTTCTCACACTCAGGGCTCTTTGGCCAACTGCCCCTTCTGCACAATAGTTAATCTGGTGGTGGGTGGTGGGGGGGTTCTGAAAGAGAGGCAGCATCTCAGTAATGGTGTCAGCCAGGCACTGGTCAGATTTACATTCATGTAACTTGTGCAAGAATAAAGAATAGTGATATCCCATCAGCCAAGCCAATAAAAAGATAATAGGGAGGCACCTCTTTCCCTTCTCCCATTAGCCAACCAGCCCAGTTTGTCATGCTGCTTGATGAGATGATTAGTTTCTGCCTAGGCTATTGTCTTCAAGAATGCTCAACCCCCTCCCATAGCAACAATCATAAAGTGCACTTCATCTGGACCCCCCCCTTTGATAACCTGGACACTGGGCAATAACCCCTTCTGAACAATGGTTAATGTGGCCCCAGCTGTGCATCGGGCGGGTTGTGTGTGGAGGATTTATGGACATGTGTTATTTATTTATTTATTTATTTATTTGTGAAATCAGTTTACAACCTTTGAGCCAGAGGCTCATTTCCAAAGTTACCTCATCACATTAAAGACATACATAGAGTTTTAGGTTACATAGCATAGGTTTGCAAAAAACAATAGGCGTTCATCAGAGGTGCCACATCACACTGAGGTCAGACAAAATGCATTTAGGTTATAGGGTACAAGTAATTGAGAACAGGTGTTACACAAGTTGGTATCAAAATTGAGCAATCTAATAGGTATACAATGAAACAGCTGGCACTGGCCAGGTTAGACATAGGTACGGTGTACCGGGAAGCGGTGGTGGGGATGGCTAGGTGGAGAGCCACCCGGTGGGCGTTGTCATGAGAAGTCAAGGTGAAGGCTACCTTCAGAGACAGGAGCAGCTACGAGTGTTGAAGAGTTGGTTTTGAAGGGTGGTTTTGAACTTGGAGATGGTGGTGGCATTGGTGATGGGGCAGGGAGAGAGG
Source organism: Neoceratodus forsteri (assembly GCA_016271365.2). NCBI lineage: Eukaryota > Metazoa > Chordata > Ceratodontiformes > Ceratodontidae > Neoceratodus > Neoceratodus forsteri. The sequence goes on from CM057452.1 coordinate 963,483,678, forward strand.
TTAAACCAGGATGGGGCTCTGTAGCAGAAGGACCTCTGGCCATGGCTGGTCCTTGATCTGGGGACCATTAGAGTGGTCTTGTTGGATGACCGTGTTGCAATAGTGGGTGGGATCTGGTGGATGGATGCCGTCACCCCAGGAGGGAAGAGCCCGAGTAGGGTTTTTTTTGTGAGGAGGCAGGTTTGATATCGGAGCCGCTCATCCAGGGTAAGGAGTTTAGCCTCGTCATACAGCTGACAGGTGTGTGTGAACCTGGGGGCACCAGTAATCAATCTGCAGGCTTTATTCAGGGTTAAGTGAATTTTTTTGAGTGCAGTCATGTCGGCAGCACCATAGACTGGTAGACCATAGTCTACAGAGGACAAAACGGAGGGCCGTAACAGCAAGCCGAGTGCATTTGGGGGAAGGCAGATTCTATGGCCGAAGAGGATGCCAAGCCATGTGTTAGTGGCGGATGTTAGTGCATCAATGTGGTTGTGAAATGTGAGGGCTGAGTCAAAGGTAACCCCAAGGTATTTGTAGGAGCAGACTTGTTCCAGTGGCTGTTTGGTACTAGGAAGGATATAGAGTGGGTGGTTGCTAGCTTTGTTTTGGGGGTGGGAAAAGAGCATAGCTTTGGTTTTTTTAAGATTGATGATGAGTCTGTGCTCCTTAAACCAGGCTTCGGCATTATTGAAAGACTGCTGTAGGGTGTCCTGAAGGGAGACGGGATTGCGTTGGGTGGCAAAAAGGACAGCATCATCTGCATACAGGAAAATTTTGCCAGGGCATGCACTGGGCAGGGTGTTCAGATAAAGTGAGAAGAGAAGGGGGCCCAGGATGGAGCCTTGGGGGACCCCAGAGTGAATGGGATGGGTATCAGAGAGTATCCCATTGATTTTAACACACTGTGATCGAGCGGCTAGATAGCTTGTGCACCATGCTAGGGGGCCAGTCGAGAGACCAGTGTGGCAGAGAGCATTCAGCAGAAGAGGATGGGAGATGGTGTTGAAAGCCTTTGAGAGGTTGATGAACACTGCACTAGCTAGGGAGCTGGTATCCAAGGAGGAGTGTAGGAAGTTGGAGAATTCAATTAGTGCAGTGCTGGTACTGTGACCAGCACAGAAGCCATGTTGCTCTGGGCATAAGATGTTATGCTTAGCCAGATAATCAGTGATTTGAGTGGCCACCACTTTCTCCAGGGCTTTAGAGAGGGGGGGATGGAGATTGGCCGGTAGTTGTTGGCTGATGACCTGTCGCCTCCTTTATGAGTGGGTGTGATTATGGCTGTTTTCCAAGCCATGGGAAATTGTGCCAGGCAGAGCAATCGGTTAATTAGGCTGGTGAGTGGGGCAAGGACTTCATCTAGCACCAGCCTGAGGATACTGGGGTCCAGTGAGTCACTGCTGGGACTGTTGCTATTCAAAGCTTTGATTAGGATGGGTCTGGCTTCCTGGGTGGAAATCTTGCACAGGTGGAAGTTGGGGTGCTGGAGGACAGGGGGAGGTTGGTTGGGGGGAGGGTCAAAGAAATTACTAGGGAGGACTGAGCTAAGGTCAGTGAAAGTGGTGTTATGCTTAAAGCCTGTCAGATGTGACTCCAGAAGAACACCTCCATACTTCAATACATACAAGGTGTGTTTTTCCCTCTTTTTTCTTTCTTTTTGTTGAAAACAGTTGAAAACAATGATTATGCAAGAAGGAATGGCAGACTAAGAACACACAGACCAGGGTGATATGAACAAAGGCATTTGGGTGACGGCAAACTTGTTTATTTAAATCATATTGTACCATCAACTTTATTGCAAAAATAAACTACTGCCATTAATAGATTCCCTAGGGCTTTGGGGCTACTCCAGCCTCTTCATCAGGAAGGGTGTCAGGAGGCTACTCACCCTCTTCTCAAATACCCATGAGTTAATAGGATGAATTACTACTTCATACTTTCCACCTACTATATGTTTTGCCACACTTTATGAATAGTAGGTGCCTGTGAGTAGAGCATCAACGCTATTCATAGTGACTTTGCATCACAGTCCTCACTTCATAATAGGCAAATACCCTCTGTATTGATAAATTACATATACCTTGCAATATTGTTAGCCTTTGTTCTCTGTAATACAGTGCTCCTGTTAAGCTATTGATTTTGTATGGATTTTTTTAACCCCTCTGGGAATTACAGGGTATTAAGATTCTGTCAACAGACTGTTAAAAGGAATTGCTGAGAGAATGCACTGAAACCACACCTCCCATGGGAGCGCATCCCCCCCACACACACATTAGTAGCCATGAGGAGTGCAATTTTTATTTACAAGTTATTGGTTAATATAAAAGAAGAGAGGAGTAAATTAGTAAAGTAGTATTTGATGCATTTTACTGAATTGTATCTGCTGGACAGTCATAAGTGTGGTAATGTTCCAGTTATGAAGCAAACTATTATATGTATTTAATAGGTGGATAGCCGGGAGTTTAAGTATGAGAGCAACAGCTTACTTTCCAGTTTACTTTACAGACTGCCTACAAAAATCATTATATAGCCAGCAAATGTCCAACTAGTAAATGAGAACTGACATTGGCAGTGTAAAATAATAACAAGAAATTAAAGAGACAAACCATGTTTGACTGTCCATCTTCCTTACAACTGTTAATGCTCATCCTGTTGGTCTAGCCACCAATATAGCCAATATCTAACAAATAATTTCACTCAAATATATCTAATATTGTGACCACTGTGCTGCTTTTCTATCTCCAACATTGTTGCCAACTAGTGTTGTGTGAAATTAGAAAATTTCACAAAGCAAAATACTTCTCGCAATTTGCTCATTTCACAAAACATTTCACAGAGTGAAATGAGAAATTTCGCCTATGAACTGGTGAAATTTGCTGCTCACAGATGCAAGTTTGCCACCTGCCCACAGTCTTTCCAAAAAAGAAAATCCCCTCCCATGTCCCTGGTATCTAGTGGCCCCCCTCAGCTGATCACCTTCTGAATTCAAATCAAGTACCATCCCTCCACACCAGTCACCCTGAGCTCTGGTCCCATATCTTTGTAAAACAAAATAAAAATCCCCTCCCTGTCCCTGGTGTCTAGTGGACACCCCCACCCCATCTTAAGTCAGAGCCCTCCCCACTACCCCCTTACCCCGATAGGGCCACCAGCACAACCCTCCACAAACCTCCATGGCTGTCAGCTTGTCTAGTGCTCAATGAATGAATGCATGCTTGCAAGCATGCACTCATTCATTGAGCACTCAGATGGGCTGCTAGCCATGGAGGTGAGTGGAGAGCTGTGCTGGATGCCTGATCAGGGTATGGGGGAGCAAGGTGAACTCTGACTTAAGACAGGGTGGGGGTGTGGGGGTCCACTACACACCAGGGGAAGGGGAGGGGAATTTTTTTACAAAGTCATGGGACCAGGGGGAGGAGGGCTAGTTCTTGATTTGAATTTGGCCAGTGATCAGCTGGGGGGAAACCACTGGACACCAGGGATATGTGAGGAGATTGTTGGGGGCTTTCAAAGATCGGGGGCCAGGGCTCAGGTGACTGGGAGGGCTCTTCATTTGAATTCAGATGGTGCCTGCTGGTTGGACTACTAGACACCAGGGACTCAGAGGGGTACAGAATGGCATATGCAGATGCGGGCAAAATTTCACTGCAATTTCACAAAATATTTTGCACAGCAAAATTGCCAATTTCACAGAAGTTTTGCTAATGAAATAAAATTCTGCAACATCTCTGTTGCTGACCCCAGCTCCCCAAAACAGTATATCCAGTGCTGGACCACCCCAGCTGTACTGATGTCCCTGTTGCTTCAGAACACCTAACAGTGATGGTAAGCCTACTTCCCTCCCCCACCCCCACACACACAGTATAACCAGTACTGGAGCACCCCAGCTGTGTTACATATTGGCTATTTTTGTGCATGCAGAGCTGTATCAATGTTGAGTGAGAAACACAGTGAAACACAGTTTGGCTGTTTATTTTTCTTTTTTTATTATTTTATGGTACAACAATCTGTTATCATTCACTAACTGTCACCTTAACATACATTTGCACACACTATACACTCACAGTGAATATGTCTCTGGGATATTAAGCATTCAAACACCAATATATAAACTGCAGGACACTTACTAGCTATGAAGTGATTTTTGTGATCTACAGTATGTGATGTAAACTGCAATTTGTCATCCGTTTTATTACACATCAATAGCAGTGATAAAACAAAAACAAAATACAAGGTTCAGAAATCAGGCAAGAGAAGAAATCCATGTTTTTGTATGGAACAGGGACTTCTTTGTCAGTGTCTTCAGGGAGGATGTCTACACTTAAACAGAAGGGTTGCACACAAGCTGGGAGACAGATTTAAGAGCATCACTGTCAAAACTGTAAACTAGACAAATTAGGGGGACTGGGTAACAGGAGGTCTGTTTAAACCCATAATGGTGAGATGCCAATTGACGATTCACAGAATAAATCTGAGGGACATACCTGTGGTGGGAAAAAAAAGTGATAATTATAATACAGAATGAGAGTTAAAGAATAGAGGCAAAGTGGGTTTTTTTTGTTATTATGTGCAACCTAATACGGGGCAGGGCAGAGACACCTTATTGATAGGTAAATATGCTGGGAATAGAGTGGATAGAGTGGTAGCAATATCTAACAAAGAACTTCTGTCATTTTATTATGTTGGCTTGAGTGTACACAAGCAACATCTTGTGGCAGTAGCAAATTTCAGAGGTGTGTCAGTGTTGTCGCCAATGCAGGGAATGCTTTAGTGGGTACACACCTCAGTCACCAATTAGTGAGCATGCTGCCAATGACAGCAGTTTCAAAGAGAGCCATGGAGTTGAAAGAAATCTGCTGCTCCAATGAGGTGCAGTGTCCTCAGTGGAGCGTTAGATGACAAGACTCTGTTACGTGCCTTTCCTGGTGAAACATTTCAATAAATATGGCAGATCCTGCCATCTGCCACACAATCCTCAGAAAGTCAACTTCATGATGCCCAATCCCCAAGTCAGCATGCCCCCCTCAGTTCAATCAACTGGGGTGTCCAATCATCAGCATCATGTCACCTACACTTTGTTTTCTGATGGGGGTGCCCAATCCACATTGGCATCAGTCCCCCCATTGCAAACTCATGTTGCACACTGGGAGCCCACTGCAGTGTGCCCAACAGTATATTTTTAAACCTGTAAATAAAGAAAACCTTCCCCTGACATGCATTTTTTTGTCCCTGTAAAAAAGAAAATGGTCCCTAATCATTCTGCCACCCCCTCCCCAACCCACACCCACCTTTTGTGCAGCCCACCTCTCTGCACCCCCTTACCCCATACTTACCTCCAGCGGTCTGGTGCTGAAATCTTTGGTGGAACGGGACATCTCTGAACTCTTCAAAAGCTGACCACAAAGTGAAGAAAATCATAATAGGTTTTATAATGGCATCGGGGGTTCAACTTAGGTGGATATCTCAGCTATTTTTTGGAATTTTTTCTCCAACTTTTCAACATGGGGTTGTTGGGACCCCACCTTATAAACATATGACTGTCATTTTGTTGCTTGTTCCCAAAAGGTGATTTCACAGTCAGTGCATGGAATCACCTTTTGCAATGAATTAATTAAATGACAGTACCACTGTTCATGAGGTGGGGTCCCAAAAAAAACATGTTGCAAATCTGGAAAATTCCAAAAATGACTTCGTTACAAGTGTGTATTTCTCAGCTTGCATGCACGCTTATAACTTTTCCAATTGTTAATATTTTCATTGCAAATTTTCAGCATTGGCATTTTTTACACCTCCTTATGAACTGTCATTTTTTACATCCTGCCCAAAATGTGTTTTTGCATCTGTGGCGCACAATTGTGCAGTTGCTGTGGGAAATCAACTTTTAGAATAGATTAACAAAATCACAGTGTCACTGTTCATGAGGGAATGTCCCAAAGTGCCTATGTTGAACATTTGGTCAAAAATCTAAAAAATGGTTGTGTTACTGGAGTGCATTGCACAGTTTCTATGCACACTCATGACTTCACCAATTTGTTATATTTTCACTCCAGATTTTCAACATTGCCATTGTTTTACACTGCCTCATGAACAGTACAGCTGTCATTTTTCACATCCTGCCTGAAATGTGTTTTTGCATCTGTAGCACCAAATGGTGCAGTCACTGTGCAAAATCACCTTTTGACTAACAAACTGATATTGCCACTGTTTATGAGGTGGGGTCACAAAAAGCACATGTTGAAAATTTGGAGTGAAAATACCATAAAATGCATGGGGCGTTAGGGTTTCCAACCATAATGCCCCACCCTGTAAACCCTGACAGGTGTCAGAGGTGTGACTTGGGCTCATCAGCTGTAATGCTCACACCATTCCTCCCTCACCCCTACCCTGCAGTGACAGGCATTGAGGTGTGCCTTGGAGTCTTCAGCCCCAAAGTTAACCCCATTCTCCTATACTGAACCTATCTCAGAGTATTTATTTGTGGAATGGGGTGAGCGTAATGCCAGAAGACCTCAAGGCACACCACCACACCTGTTGGTGTCTGCAGGGTAGGGTGAGGTGAAATGACATGAAGTTTATGGCTGATGACCCAAAGGCACACCCCAAATGCCTGTCAGTCTCTTCTGGGTAGGGGTGGAGTTGGTATCACTTCAGTACCTCATTGCCATTCCTATCATGCACCTCTCTAACTCCTGCAGTACCAATGCCAATGCCAGCAAGCCAACATTCTACATTGGCATTGACAAATGCTTGCTCATTTCAGTTCTAGTTAATTTCTCCCTCTCTAATGTGAATACTTCTATAGTACTTGATGTGAGACAAGGCTAAAACAGCCTTTTTTTTTGTTATCATGGGTTCATATTTTGATTGTGTGGAATACTGTTAGCTGTGGCACACCCCTATAGTAATTAGAATTTTTAACTAATTACAGCCTCTGAACATGGTACCATTTCAGTGAGAGTGATAATACTGTACAGTACACCTATAGTACAACAACAAATCAGCTTTCAGTATGAATTGACCTGCCAGTAAATAGTCACAACAGCCTTTTCACTTTAGCTGTACATTACTAGTTGCTCATTAACACTAACAATAACACAGAATATTGCTGCTATTAAGACATCTGAAATGCAACTCTGGATACCTACGTTTGAAATCCACAACTACCTTTTCCATATTGTTAACTACTGAACAAGTCACTTAACTTCCTTGTGCAGTCAGGTAGCACCTAGAAAAAATGCTGTGTGATACTGTGTGCCTCTCCTTTTTAAGGATGTTAGACTAGCTTGGACACCACCACTCCCTGCAAAAGCAGACAATCTACCTCTACCATGAAGTGTCAAATTCCTGCCCGTGGTGTCAAATTTGAAAATGGTTTTATGTGAGATAGTATTAGATAATAATAATTAATGGCACTCCCATCGACCCTATCTACAGGATTCTGCACAGCTACTGCAAGAAACAGTGCAATTTCAATAGCTAAAAACCCCTTTGGTCATGCAGGAATCTGTGTCACTGAATTACCAGTAAATAGAATAGTAGATATTAACATATGATGGCATGTGATGAATACATTGTGCTGAAGTACAGTAGCCAAGAGATGAGGACAGCTGCCGTAGTGTATCGTGTTTCAGTACTTGCACAATATTTATTTACTTACTGTACCTACACTTAAATGTCTGGGACAGGCATGTTGAACTAGAGTTCATTTCCAGGTCGAGTGTGGGGAGAGTGGTTACAAGAAGGAGTGATACAACAATATCAAATACAGCAATGATAAAAGCTGTATGCACAGGACAGTAACATCAGCTGTACATATGCATCATGCTCTCCTCCACTCCCTCCCCCCCCAGCAAGGCACATTTTGTGAAATCAGTTGGGGTGTTACTGTACCTTTCTCTTTGTTTCAGGCTGGAATTTGTATCTTTGCCTTTATTCAAGTCCACTGTGTAGTTATAAGTTGTAAAGTGCAGATGTGTAAGCAGTTCAAACAAATATCACAAGAATAGCATGCCCAGTTTGGCATGTCATATTTGCAACACCTGTAAGATCAAGTGCCTACAATAGTTACCTGTAATTTATCATAACTTCTAAAAGTGTCAAAACAACTTTGCCAAGCCATTTCCTAGCCAACAGCTGAAAATTACGACAGACTGGCTACCAGTCACTACAGCAGAAAGGACTCTACCAATTTATCTTAAGTGATACAGAAGAATTCATGAAACACAGTACAACAAAAAAGAAAACAAATTTCTATGCCTTTTCTACAAATTCCCCATAAAACTCCAACATTATGTTTATATGTGTACTAAGCTATAAATATATGTGCCATTAACAAGGATATCTTGCAATTAATACACTAAAGGGGATATTTATGTACTGTCATTACACATAGGCAACAATTTTCCTAATTACAGTTGGGGCAAAATCGGGGATCGAGGACCCGAGACAAAGTGCTTCTTTTTTCAATTTTGTTTATTTTTTACTACCTAGGAGAGCTTTGGAAGTGTGCACAGAGAAAGGAGTGAAAGAGGGAGGGAGAAAGAGAGAAAGAGAAAGAGAGAGAACCAGGGTCATGGAACGGGATCTGCTAGACTACCAGGGCAAGTGTCATTTTTTATTATTAATAACATAGTTTGGGTATATAGGGATCAGGGAAGGAGGGCCCACTAGACTAAAAGAGAAAGTGTGTTTTGGGCATATCAGGATCATATTATTTGTGCATATCAGGATCGGGAAGGAGAAAGTATATTTTTTAAAATAATTACAAGAGAGGCTTAGCATAAATAAAGCAGGATAAAAGGAAAGCTTTTTGGGGAGGGGGGTAAGCTAGACTACCAGGGAAAGTGTATTTTATTATTATTATTATTATTATTATTATATACACAGTTTGGGAATTTCAGGGATCAGTGCAGGAAGGTCCACAAGACTAAATGGGAAAGTGATTTTTTATTAATTACACAGTTGGGAGCTCATCAGGAATTGGGGAGGGGGATCACTAGGCAACCAGGGAAATGGTTTTTTTTATTATTCATTTAGTTGAGGCAACATCAGGGATTGAGGAGGACCGGAGGGAAAGTGGGGTTTTTTCAGTTACAATGCTACCTGCTAGTGATTAACTTTATTAATTTAAAATACCATATGAACATATGAAAATTGCTAGCAGAATAAGGCCTCTACAGTCTACCAAGTCTGCTTGATTGTGCAGCTAGCAGCCCATACACTACAGATGCCCCTCCCTCCCTCCCTTGCCATCTCCCTTGACCCTTCCTCTGCCCTGTCCCATCCCCTTTGAAGCCACTCACTGTTCTACTGGCTACCACCTTTGCTGGTAACACGTTCCATCCAGCCACCACTGTCTCTGTAAAAAAGTGTCTTTTCATCTCCCCCCAAACATCCCCCCTCCAGTCTCATGTTATGGCCTCGGGTGTCCCTCCCCCTCCCTTAGTTTGAAAAGCACATCTTTACAAGAATTGTTTATTCCTTTCATGTACTTGAAGGTTTCAATCATATCTCTCCTCTCCCTCCTCTCTTCCAGTGAGTACATGTTTAATTCCCTCAGCCTACTCTCGTAAGGTAAGTTCCCCGGACCATTGATCATCTTTGTCACCCTGCACTGAACCCCCTCCAGTAACTTAATGTCCATCTTCAGGTATGGGTGCCAGTTCTGCATGTAGTACTCCAGGTGTGGCCTCATCAGCAATCTATATAATGGCAGAATCACCTCCCTCCTCCTTGAGGATTTACCCCTAGTAATACAACCCATCATCCTTTTCCACAGTTCAGTAACACTCCAGGAAAGCAATAACTCTGGAATGAGTGATTATTGGCATCTAGTGCAGAAATGTGGAACTGCATTAAATTAATTTTCTCATACTGCATTTCACACTGCTGTTACCACTCTACCGAGTCAATACCGACCATTATACCAGGGTACCGCCTGCATACCGATCGGCTAACCGGGGTACTGCTAAACCTTTGAAGCTTTTAAGACAGACCAGTTAAAGAGATACTGGCAACTATTTTTGCATCATAGTATTTCTAGTTGAAAACCAACATTTTATGATTGCTTACTGCTCTAAAATTCACTGATGATTTTGGTTGTTTTATCTGCTTCATTTCTTAGTAGAACTGTAATGCATGCACATGGTGTAATTGTATGTAACTTTTGTTTCGAATCTTTGCACAACTCTTTCTGCATACTTTGTGAACATGATGAACACCCCCAAACAGTGCAGTCACTCTGGATGCGATAGTCTCATGACAAGACTGTTTTTGGGATGTTGCCAAGTCCAGAAATTATTCAGTGGGAGTTGACCAAGAAATATAAACAAACCTGTTTCAGTGTGGAAATACTAATATGGTGGGCTGTATGTTTTTCAGTTCTTAAAAGAAAAAATTTAATCAGAATCAAACAACCAGCTAATCAGCAATCTCTACAGAATGTGCGTGATCATAACATGTGTTGTTTAAACTTCAGAAAGTTTGAGGACTGAGGGGGTTAACATTGTCCCTTTAAACTGTTAGGGGAGAATGGAGCAGCTGGAGCAAGCCAGTATGCATTACCAGTCATGGAAGGCCTAGCAGGTGTGCCATCTATTAATTAGTTAAAACAAAGACTTTTTAAGGAAGATGTGAAGGTAAGCCTTAACATACAGTAGGAACAGGGGAGATCAACAAACCCTCTGCCAAAGGCTCAGAGTGAGATGAAATACTGGGGTAGTCAGCTATATTTGGGGTTTGCCTTGGGTCATCAAACAAAAGGCTAATTCTGCAGTTTAAGTCTGCTGTCAGCCTGTACTTTCTTTATGCTGCACCTCTCCATCCATGTGCATTCTCTGTAACTCTGAGGGGCTTTCATGGAGATGGTGGAGTGTAGGACCTGGAAGCATATTCTATCCTGAGGGAGAAAGATCAACAGGTGGATGGAGGGGAAGGCAGAGTGGGGTGCTGGACACAGCCCCCTAGATAGTGGCCAACTAAAATGCAGTGAGACTTGGGAATGGGTGGGGACAATCAAGCATTGGCTGAAGTAGACAGCCAGACATTACAGTAGTCATGGAAATATGGTCAACATCTAGCCACACTTGAGACTTTTAATTACCTAGTCAGTTATGCTTTGAATACAAGGGGCTGGGAAGTAGTGAGAGGTAACATTATTCGTTAAGGAGGACATCATAGCCAGCAAGGAACATTTATTGGGAAGAAGGCAGGAGTTGAATCACTTTGGGTGCAATTAATAGTGAAGAGTTGCAGGAACATCAGGCTTAGGGTGGTCAGTAACACAGACCTCAAAACCAGTTAGAAGAAGGTGATAGGACCCTGGAACAAGAAATAAACAAACTCTGGTCAGAGTCACTAGGAATGCTAATGCATTTACTTGACAACAGACATAATATTATTGTGTGTTGGCATCATGTTCATGCCAAATTCACAAGACCTCTTCTCTTCCAACAGTGCAGTAAAGTAACCAATTGTCATATGCACAAAAAAATAGTCAAATATTTTACTGAAGAAGGGTGGCATGTGAACATTTCAACAGACAACCACTGATGAGTTCTACCTGGGTGTGCCATGTATATAATAAATACATCAGTATGATTTTATATGTCTAAAGAAGAGGAGAGATCTTGTGAATCTGGTATGATCATGGATTCAACGGCTCTACCTCAAAACTGAAAATGATCATCTTGAGATTAAGTTGTTATTTTTTCAGTAAAGATCTAATAACTTTTCTGGATGCCGTGATTCCTCTAAAATACTCACAGTCAGAACTGTATTACTCATATTAGGCTCTATGCATCAGTGGGGTCATATGTCCCCACAGTCAAATAAGGATATGATTATGGTACCTCAAAAACATGGGTGGATGGGAGTGCAGGGCTCTTTGGGCTCTAGGCAACCACAGGCAAATAAGGATATGGTTATACTACGGTATACTAAAAACTGCATTAATGCAACATTTAGAATTTAGGCTAATGCACAAAAAGTAGGGAAATGTGGTTTTAGGGTTTCCAACCTTAAATCCCCACCTCTCACCCTTGAAACTATCTTCCTTAGGGCTGTCAAACCTAAAGCTCACCCCAGTAGGTGTGTATGTTTCTGGAATGTATAAAATCGGGTGAGATTTAGGGTTGAAAATCCTAAGGAAGACTGCACTACTCAGCAATCCTATTACTAATTATAATCTATGATACCATATTCCCTAAATAGAACCTGATCATGATAGGTCCATCCTGCTGTTCTTCGGCTGTGCAGACATCTGTAGCACCCAGTATTTTGTAACAGAGTGTAAAATACTGGGAAACCTCTCCCTCCTCAATGAATTCAGTCTTGATAATAATTTGTAGACTGTATTCCTAAAGGACATGTTGCAGTTCATAGGTAGAGATGTTGTAAAGTTCTACTTCACAATCGAAGTTTTAGCAAAGTTGTCAAATTCACCACTATGCAGTGTTTCGTTGAGTTGTGGCTGTATACTGAAAATTTGCCATTCATAACGTTGCCTTGCTTTGGGTATTTTTTTAGTACAAATTGCACTTGAAACACCCTAAAAGCAAGGAGAAAATACAAATTATGAATGGACCACTCCCCCACCAAATGCCAGCCACAATAAAAAATTATCTTAAATCCCTGGTGTTTAGTGGACCCCTCAACCCTGCCAATCACCAGCCTCAATAAAAAAATTAATTATTTTTAATCCCTGGTGGTGTCTAGTGGACTCCCATGCTGCTGATCACTGGCCCCAGTAAAAGAAATAAATGATCTTAAATCCCTGGTGACTAGTGGACCCACCAACCCATCAGGTAGTGCCACCCACTCCTATACCCCCAACCTGACCCTGAGCGGGCCACTGGCAAAGCCCTCCACTCAGCTCCACAACTGGCAGCACAACTGACTTCTCAATGAATGAGCACATGGTTGTATAGGAACACACTCATTCACTGACAGCCAGCCAGCTTGTCATTGTAGGGTATGTTTATCAGGGGCTAGAGAAGGGATGAGGGCTGCCTTGGTCCCCAGCCATGGAGCTAGATGGGAAGAACAGTGTTGTGGACCCCAGGCCATTCTCCCCATCCCATCCTCCCCTGCCAGTGACCAGAGCAGCCTTCTCTCACATCTCTAGCCCTACAATGACAAGCTGGCTGACTGAATGAATGAGCTCATGCTTGTACATGCACGTGCTCATTCACTGAGAGGTCAGTCAGGCTGTCAGCCATGGAGGTGAGTGGTGGGCTTTGCAGGTGGCCCACTTGGGGTACAGGTAAAATACAGTCTCTATTCTGCAGCCAAGAAAGAACCCTCCTAGTTTGATGCACTGGGGGGATGACCCAGGCCTTGTGAGCTCTTAAGGGCTGCCCTTGTAACCCTGATTGTGTCTTCTCCCACAGGTGGTGCAGGAACCACATTCAAATCCTTCAGAACCCTCCAGAGACCTATTTCCCCTACTTTGGCATCCAAATTCCCATTCCAGGATGCTAGTCTTTGGAAGCTATGGTGACACCTTAGCATAAGCATGCTTATCACAAATTGAATAAATCTGCCCACCTTCACACACACAACAAAATTACTTCCAGGCAGTTATTAGAAGCAAATGCTTTTACTAGTACTTAAATAATTATCATATCTGTGTGTAATGATCATGTCATAGACTTGTAGGGCAATATTCCATCTGAGGAGCTGTCCTTTTGTTTTGCTCATCTGATTTAACCACACCAAGGGATTGTGGTCAGACTGTACCTTGAAGTGTCTTCCAAAAAGGTACAGCTCTAATTTCTTCAGGGCCATCCCAGCACAAGGCATTCCTTTTCAACCGTGGGATACACCTGCTCCCAGGGAAGTAGCATCTTCCTAAGGTACACTATAGAGTCATCTCTCTTCCATGACTAGATGTCTGGCTGAGGACTTCTCCAATTCCAACATCTGAGGCATCCACCTGTACTACAAACTGCCTGTATTATCTAGACTGGCCAACACAGGGGCACTGCACAGAGACACTTTTAACAGTTCAAAGGCTCATTCACAGGTTGGCTCCCAGGCTGGCTTCCAGTTTACCTTTCTGGATGGTGTTTTCTTCAGCAAGCCAGACTGGGGAGCCACCAGGGTACTGTAATTGGGCACAAATGTTCAGTAATACACTGCTGTCCCTAGGAAGCTCTTAACTTGCTTCTGAGTTTCAGGCATGGGCCACTCCTCTATTGCCTCAATCTCTGCTTCATTAGGACAAAGCTGCCCCTGCCCCACTATATGGCCTAGGTATGCCACCTCCACCATAGCCACCTGTCACTTTTCAGCCTTGATAGTTAGCCCCACTACCTGTATTCTGCCCAACACTTCCTTTAGATGGGACAGGTGTTAATTCCAGCTGGTACTGAAGATAGCAATATCATCCAGATAAGCCACTCTGTACTCTTCCAAACTCTGTAACACCTGGTTGACCAGCCTTTGGAATGTGACGGGGCATTCTTCATTCCAAAAGGCATTACCTGGAATCTGAATAATCCTATTGGAGTGGTAAAGGGTTACTGTTCTCTAGTCCTGGCAGTTAACTCCACCTGCCATTATTCTTTTGTCAAGTCAGTTGTGGTAAGGTATGTCACCCCTCCTAGATTGTCTAGTAATATGTCCTTCCATGGCATCGGGTAGGTGGCAGACTTCATGACTGTGTTGAATCCACGACTGTCCATACAAAGTGAGTAGACCCATCTGGCTTTGGAACGAAGACTATGGGCAAGGCCCAGGGACTGTAGGATTTCTGGATTACCCATAAATCCAGCATTTCCTCCACCTCCCTTCTACTGTCCTTTAGTATGGCCTCAGACACCCAATAGGCCATCTGCCATATAAGCACTTGCATCCCCATGTATAGATCATGGGTCACTAAGGGGGTTCATCCAAGCTTGGTCATAAAGAAAGTGGAAAAGTCTTCTAAAACCTTCCTCACTTCCTGGGTCTGTTCTGGGATCAGCTGGGGCAACAGTTTTATTGTCTCCAGAGAGGACTCCCACTTGACTTCCTCTAACAAGTCCAGGATGGGGTCCTCCTGATTCGTCTCCTCCCCAGGACTACACACTGCAAGCACCATGTCAGCCCTAAGGTTTTCTATGTAAAATTACCTAATCTCTCCACACCTCTCACATAAGGACACAAATACCATTTTAATAATGCAATCAATTCTAATGACGTTGTCTTATAGCATTGTCCTAGTCTGGCACTATTGGCACAAACTGTTTGATAGCTTTGCAATTGGCAATGATTTGTGTCCTTTGTCATCAACAGCAGCAGTCAAAGTAGATATCTTTTAGATAAGACTGTATTTTGAGTGAACATAAACTAAATCCTATTATGTTGGGTTGAAGAAAAATGGCTTGGCATTAAGCTGATCTGTCAGTTTAGTAGATGAGAGAAACAAGAATAATTCAGCTTTGCTAACATTGTGCTGGGTGGTTGTTAAACAGCCTGATAAATATGAGTTTTACCATTTGTATGCTGTGCATGAACAAATGACACCAAGTAATGACACCAATACATAGCCTGTTAAAAAATATTTCTATTGCTGGGAAGCCAGTATTCGAGACTGTCAGGAGAAATAAGCAGTGATCAGCTATCCAAAACAACAGGTGCCTGTGTGGCTGTCATTCATGTCACTCCTTAAATTACATCAACACCAATCCGCTTGTAGCTGACACTGGAGAAACTAGAACTGGTGAATTGCTCCACGGTAAATCTGACATTGCTAAAAAACACTAAAAGTTATGTTACGGTAGCTAGCCAAAAATGGCAACACTGCAGAGCAATTTATAGTGGAGATAAAAAAGACAAAAAAAAAAGGAAAAACAAGCATTTGCAAATGATGAATTCTTGCTTGCAGTTTAATAGAATTTTAAAGGAAACGTGAACAATATGGAATAAATTTGCTTGTTCCTTTCAAACTTCCAAAAGTGCTGCTGCAAAATGGCCACAGGCAAACTGACAGTAGTCTGCACACAGGGCTTTATGCAAAGAAAATTATTAGAGGACAAAAAATGCAAACCTTTCTGGGGGGACTGGAGCATGCCCCTCACACAGGAAACTTTTTGAAAGAAGTTAAATGGTGCTTCTTGCTAGCTGTCAGCATTCTGTGAAGCAGCATCATGACAATCTGCTATAAGGAGGCAGAATGCAGAGGCACATACATAGCTCTGTCTGTATTGCATAAGTAATGGTAACAGCCACACCCACGGGTTTTGTTTTTGCTATAAAAGTGAATTAAAAAAAATTAAAGCAAGTCGGTACTTCCCTGTGGCTTTTAGCAGGATGCAGAGCAGTTTCATAAACTGTTAAATGCCAGTAAAATGGTGAGGCAGTGGAGCATTCTGACATTTTTGTTTAGGCTGTGATGTGGTTGCACAGCATGCTAAAAGATAGACGAATATTGAGGTATACATATGACTGCATAAGTCTCTGATGAAGGACTTGGTTGGCCTGGAAGCTTAGACATTGTTTTCTTTTTGTAATATGTTGGTCCAATTAAAGGTATCAAACCATTTGCTTCTGGATATATGACAGCAATGATTTCTAGAATAGCTACCAATGGTGTGCCACACATAGAACATTTTGGAAAATATAATCCAAATGATGGCTTCTGCTGGCTCTTAGCAGAAGGTGAAGCAGCTTGACAGTCTGCTAAAAGGCAGCCAAATGCTGAGGATTTCGCATAGCAATGCTTGTATTGCACAATTAATTATAAAAGTCGCAACCCCACTTTTCTGTGAAACATTTTTTAATTAAAGCATAAGTGGTGCATTCTGCTGGTTTTTAGCATCCTGCTAAATGGCAGCTGAATACTGAGGTACACTATTCTCAAGTTCTTTGGGTGTGAGAAGTGTGAAGTGAAGCTGAGCATTTCTAGCACACAAAGAAATTGACAAGAAACTTATAACCGAGCAATACAGGAACAGGGCAAACAATATAAAAATGCTATGAATCATGTTAAAGATCTTTATTTATAAAGGTGAGGTTTAAATTTAAAATCAGAAAGTTTATTTTGCAGAATACTATAGAATTTCCATTGTTAGAAATGGAGTTCAAAAACTGAACTTAGTACTTCAGAATTTTAGGACCATGATACACTAAAGTGCCAGTGGGCCACTTGAATCCTTTGTGCAATAACCCCAATGATGGGATTGGGGACTCTCCTAATAAATGGAACTCCTGGGCACGTAAGGTCCTCCCCACAATAAGCCATGTACTAGAAAAAAAAGGGATTCTTAAGTCCTTCTCCCAGCTTCAAAATGAATTTGCATTGCCCAATATGGACCACAGAAAATATCAGCAGTTGATGCATGCTCTGCAGAAGTGGCTCACCCACAACAAGCCATGTACTGGAACTCCATGATGGAGGAGGTGACAGTCTGACTCAATAAACAGAAAGAGCAGGGGTAATATATCAAAATATCCAATACCATCACCTCCCCCATGGGACTCTTATAGAGAGAAGTGGGTGGCTGAGCTAAGCCACACTATACACCAAACCTGCTGTTACAGATGCTGGTAAGACTCCCACATGGCAACCCTGGACCTCAAATATCAGCTAATACAAGAGAAGATTCTGGGCAGATGGCAGCACAAAACCTTATACAAGCTGGTGCACATAGGCCTGAGAATCCCAAATGTGAGCTGGCACTGTAACCACTCACCAAGCACCATCTCCCACATAGTATGGTTGTGCCCAGCAATTCAGGAATTGTGGTAAGGCATCATTAATAAACTAGAATGAATCATGGCAGTAGTCTCACCCCACCTCAAGACCAACTTTTTGGATACTGGGGGGTCAGGATTAAATACAAAGAACTAGCAAATGGTCCAAGCCATTTCTATCTGTGGCAGTGATGGCGGCAAATTGCCAACTCCTCATGCAATGGAGAGTGGCAGAGGGCTCCATGTTGGCCCAATGGGAATTGGGCTTAGCCAGAATGGCATCCTACCTGCAAGTCTTATACAGACATAGGAGAACAGTTGGGAAATGTATGGCAGCTTTGTCTCTGTGGGTCTAGTAACTGATATCCAAACAAGCTCAAATAGTGTAGACAGAAACAATGTTTGAAATGACCATCCCACTAGGACAGGGAACACAGCATATCATGCTGGTGGTAGCAATCCACTGATGTGATATCATACCTATATAGGGATCATTAAGGAGAAAGGAACATGACATACCATGGCATGACACTAACCTTCAACCCTCTGCATGATGGCATGAAGATGATGGTATTTGATAATACAAATCTTTCACAAGAGTAATGCAGTGCATGATGCGGTTAAAAGCCCCTGTCACCACTGTGACAACTTTGAAAAAATTAAATATTTATAGTTATGTTTTTTCTGTAATTTTCACCCTTTTTACCTTTATTATTAAGGACACTTACATTTAAACAGGATTGCTGCCCTATCTGTTCTGGCTGCTTGCCTGCACCTGACATCGCAGTTCTGTTTATGACATCACAGTCTGTTACTGCGGAGATAATTATGGTGCCATAAACAGGGAAATATGATGTCAGGTGTAAGCAAGCAGAAAGAACAGCTTAAGTCAAAGGGGCAGTAATTCTCTTTCACACAACTATCCTCAGTAAGAAAAAAGGAACAAATTAAAAAAAATAGATTAAATATAAATCAGATTGTGTCTTGAGCTCACAGTAGTTTTTTAAAGCTCTTTAATCATAGCAGGGACTCTTTAAAGATTATAACTAAAGGTATCTTGCTGAAATACATCCCAGCAGAGAAGTGCTTCGATATACGGGAATAGAGATGTTGCAAAATTTAATTATGCTGGCAAAATTACGGAAATATCAGCAATTTTGACACACAAAATATTTTGCGAATTTATGGTGAAATTTCACAATTTCGCCAGCAATTTTGCCATCATTTGCCAACAATCTCATCCCTCTCCCTGGTGTCTAGTGGTTCCCTACAACCCCACTGGTCACACACCAGCCCAAATTAATTAATTTAAAATCCCCTCTCTGATCACTGGCTGGCAGCAGAATTAAAGACCTCCCTGAGTTATATTCCAATCCCCAAAATACCATAAAAAAATTCCATCCTTATCCCTGGTATCCAGTAGACCCCCCCACCATCTCACCCTGTCACCACTGTCAGACTGACAGCATCCTCCCCCCCCCAGTAATCTGATCAGGCCACCGGCACAGCCCTCCATTCGCCTCCACAGCCAGCGGCCTGACTAAGTGGAGGGCTGTGCCGGTGCCCCAAATGGGTTACTGGGGGGGTGAGTGGGGTAGACACTGTCAGTCTGACAGGGGAATCTGGGTTGGGGATCCAAAACACACCAGGGAGAGGGAGAGGATTTTTTTTTTGGTATTTTTTAAACAGGTTGGGGTAATCACTGGGCTAGGCGGGGATTGGAATATAACTCGCGGGGGTCTTTAATTCAGCCACCAGCTGGTGATCGGCGGGAGGGGGGCCACTAGACACCATGGATATTCCATGTGCCGGTGAGCAGCGGGGGCTATATGGGAAGGACTCATAACATGCAGCAATTTATTTCTTAAGCTGGATATATGCAGTATAGAAATAACAAAATAATGAGAACATAATTTATGATATTGTACTATTCAGCATAAACTGTTGATTTAATTTATTGTAATTTTCTTATGTTTTGAGTATTATATTGTAATGCACTGATGTAGTTCATTTAAAAGCATAATTAAGTTTTTATGTAGAAAAAAGTGTTTTAGAACTATGTGCAGAAGTCTGCCTCTTTTTGTTACTGTACATCGAGAGAACATTCCTTTCCACTGGCATGAGACACTCTTATTTGTGAACAGCATGCCATGTGCAGCTGCCCTGGTAATGGGCATGTTCAGTTTTTTTTTAAGTTTCAATGTATTATTTATCCATCTTAATAATACATAATACAGCTGCTGAGAACACTCTTATGGTTATAACAGTGGTCACACTTACATCTGTAGGGTATCCCAAATGCTCACCTTTAGTTTGGGGTTCTCATACCTTAAGAATGTTAGTGAGACCCCTCTTACAACCTAAAAGTGGTCTAGACAGCTGTATTTACATACTGTATGTAGGTGTAACAGGAAGGCTTAGAAATAAACAATCTTGATTGATTAAGAATTATTTAATGATTAATAAAAATAGAGTAACTATCTCTAATCATCTCATAAGTGGTTAGTGTAATTGTACCAATTCCAGCAGCATCAGTAATCCGCCAGTGTGTCAACCAGTCTGCAATGAGCAATAGGAGTTCCAGAACCAAATGATGGCTTCTTTGGCCCCTACTCAAATCCATCCAGTGAAGCCCAATTGCATGATTTCTGTCAGACTGTGACTATGATTCTATCCCCTTCCCCCAGCTACTCTAAATCTGTCTTTTTTGATTTGTTTTCACTTACCTTCCAAAGCCCAGGTGCCATCAGTAGCACAAACAAGAAACCAAATCCAGGTTTCAAATAGTACAGTAGATGCAACTGCTGTAAATGATCAAACATCACTCACTTAACATATTATATTGATTGGGTATGTATGCAAATATAAACTAATTACTGCCCAGCTATTCATAAAACATCATCAGACATTCTGTTTCTGGTTTGGTTAATGGAGATGCTGGGATCACTTGGTTCTTTTGATTTTCTTCTTAATTAAATCAATTCAACAGAGCTAAACAGCTACTTTTGAACTGACTGAGAGGTAAAATCATCATGAATAATTTATATATAATTAATGGGTCTCCCCTTTTTACCATAGGGAGACTGTGCCATAATTTGTCATTGTAAAGTGTTTATAGTGGCAAACATAGTCACGGTCCCCTCTTTCTGCTCATGCACCTATTGCAGTGACTGCCTTCCTGGTTCACCACTTCATTCTCGCCCGCAACCCGGCTGCCAGAGAAACCTGGCAGTAAGTCACTTCAAAAATAAAAAAGTGTCAATTTGTCCAATAGGAGCTAGCAAATCTATTTTTTTAATGTAAAAGCTAAGAAAATGAAAATCTGAGGACTGGCCCAGCAGCGGAAAACTGAACTGGAGTGCAGTCACCAAAACAGTTGCTATTTTATATAATTACTGTGGCCAAAAGGGGAGACCCAGCAATTACTGTATATAAAATAAAATATGGGGTGTTTTGTGTAAACTCAAAGTTTGCACACACCCAAGGGGTTAGATGTTTTGCACAAACCCCTTGAGCTTTGCTCTTGGGGTTTACGTAGCATCGAACCCCTCGGGTGTGTGTAAACGTCTTGTTACACACACCACCCCATACTTTATTCTATATTTAATCTACTGTGACTAGCTGCCATAAAAGCTTAAGCAAACTGTTTTGTCATGTTAAACATATATGCAACTGTGTCCCTCACTCTTAGTATGCTTTGTTGTCCACTGCTTACCTGCCCTCTGCACCACCACATATACCTGGCCTTTGTCTGTCTCTTCCAAAACTTCTCACCCTTCTTAACCCTGACCTCCAACCATATGTGTTCCCAGCTCGCTATCTCAGCATTCTTCTTAAAGCAACTGCTACCCCATATCTCACCTACTCAATGTTAGCTTCCTGCCCCCACCCCCTCCTTTAAGCCCATATCCTATGTCTTGACCCAGGCTAAAATGTACTGATAGTGTGACTGTTTAAAATTCTGTTTCTCTTACTATTCCTTTCTATTTCTCTCCAAATATTGATAACCCATTGCATGTACCTATTTGCTCTTGCACTGTATGTACCTTTCCTTTTCTGCTTTATGTATATCTATGGCTATGTATTGCTTGTACATAAATGTATTGTTCTTTGACCTTGTGTGAATAAGCTTGCTCAATAGTGTTCACCTGGATAAATAAAGACTTGATTGATTGATATAATATTTAACTTGCTGCACTTTGTGACAAAGGGCTTAATTGTGACTTGGACTTGAAGCATCTAAGCAATGCTGTTGCAAATTTCTATAACTGAGCAGGTATATAAAAAAACAGTACTTCTGTCTTCTGTCTTATTTCCTAAAAGATGTAGGGAAAGTGATGACTTGACTTGTGTTGGAACAAAGAGACATTAGTATTTAAAACAAATATTAGTTCTGGGAAACAAAAAGAGGTAAGATATGGTGGTGGTGTATCTGCTAGGATCTCCTACTATTGGAATGATTTAAACATTGTTTTATTCTATAAACTACTTTGTTTCTCATGATGAAAAGAGAAATACCATTTTATTTCATTAGTAATCTTATCAGAAACACCTGACCAGTGTCCCAAGATTCAGATCAGATCTTTCTTCCTAACCTACCTGGTGACTAAGATATTTCTGGGCTTGCATTGGTTGGGCCAGCTGGGTTGTACTGAGTGACTGTCATCTCCTCTCATTCAACCACTAAACTTATCTGTCCTCCATTGCTGGGGTTGTTAGATGACCAGTCCTACTACAGTCCCCTAGCAGCTCTGTCATATGGGTGCAGGTTGAGACTGAGTGACATCTCAATGGTGTCACATCAGGAAAGGTTACAAATAAGTGACACAGTGGGACAGCCAGTGCCTACTAACATGACACACTCAGCTTTTCAAATACCTAGGTCTAACCCTGAATAGTCACCTTACCTTTGTGCCTCACATTGAAAATGTTGCCAGAGATGTTAATAACAGAATTGGGCTCCTCTTCAGACACAGACAAAGTCTTACCCAAGTGCCCTGAAGGTTGCAGTTCACAGCTCTGTCCTCTTGATCATTGATTATGGTCTAATCATATACTGTGCTGCAACCTCCACATCTCTTAAATTCTTCATGGTGGCCCTGAACAAAGCCTGTAGGTTAGTTACAGGTGCTGCACACCTCACTCATACCTGTGAGTTATATGCTCAATCTGGCTGGCTCCAACTAAATAACAAGATCAAAAATCAAACCTGTCTCCTGTCCAAAAAAGCTCTACTTGTATTACTACCCCCTGAGCATTGGTTGCCTGCTAAACAAATCCCCTAAGACCCAACACACACGTACCTCAGTTTCTGACCTCCTTCTAGTACCCCACTGTTGGACTGCTCAATACCAGAGATCCTTTAAATACTGAGTCCCCCTGTGGTTTAATAATTTAAGCAACTAACTGAGCAGTCTTTCTAGTCTGTCCCAGTTTGAACTAATGCTTCATCAGCATCTCCTAACTGAAAGCACTTGTGATTGTTACAGCTGGTTTTCCACTTCTGCAGACACCCTTATGCCACTTTTTACACTCTCTGAGGCACTTACTTGGCATTCTGTTTCATTTCACCTCTCCTGACAGAACAATTTCCTCTTCCCCCTGCCACCTCCTCTTCTCTTACCTCACCCCCTCCTTGCTCTTATCCCACTGACACCCCTCTTCCTGGACCTGTCCTGGCCCTCTGGTCCCCAATCTCCCTTATCTTCTTCCCCTTCATCTGCCCTCATTTTCTCCTCTTTAATCCCTTCTCCCACCTTAGCATCTCCTCCCTCTCACCTTACAATAAGGCATTTGGCTGCCATATTTTCTTTTCCTTTTCTCTCTGGACTCTGCCCTCTCATCTCCCCTACCCCTTCCTTACTCTTACCCTTCCCCCCACCTCTAATTAGCAATGTTGCTTCAAATGTACCTTATGGTTTTCTATGCTTGCTTGTAATCTTGAGTGTGTAGCACTGTTCCCACTTATTTACCAGTTGACTTGCTGTGCTCTGATGATACCATGCATGTTGTCTGTACCTCCGTTGATACCATGAATATTGTCTATACCTCCCTACCTTATTGTAACCCTTTCCTTTGAAGTGGAACCTTTGTAAATGAGCTGCCCCTAGCTGAAATGTATTTGTAATCTGAGATTTAAATAAATAAATAAATAATTGTTAATGGAGCACAACATAGCCAACCGGGGAATGTCCTAGTTTCAGTGCACACTGCAAACATGCTAGGACACACCCACCCTTCACACCATATGAAAACATCTGAGCTTGCTGACCATGTATATTAAAAACAAAAAAAAGCAGGATAACACTGCCACAGGGCCACAGACTTTGTCACCCACCCCCACCACCAAGTCACCATAAAAGGTCAATTCACTTAAAAAAATTGGAGCACTTAAAAAAAACAGCTGCTTTGAGGGGATTGTTAGCATGACATTACTGTCTACACACACTATACTTTCACTTTTGCAGAACAGAAGGCTAAAGTTTCATCAGACAACTGCACCAACTCTTGCATGACAGTTTGAAATGGGATTATTGGAAATCATAGAATCATAAAATCATAGAATGTGATGGCAGAAAAGGACCTCCCGGCCCATCTAGTCTGCCCCTTATCCCTAGTCCAACCTGTCATATCTTGAGACAACCCCCTTCCCCTTAGCCCCATGTGCCTGTCCCAAGTGGTCCTGAATTCCTGTACAGTCTCTGAATTCACCACCTCCTGTGGAAGCCCATTGAGGTTCTACACCAACATTTCTGTGAAACTTTGACCTCTCACATTACTCTTGAACTGTCACCCCCTCCCCCGGAGTCTCAGTTTGTGCCCCCTTGTTATGTTTCCTTCCTTTTTGTGGAATAACTTCCCTGGGCTTCCCTTGTTCAACCTTTTGATATATTTAAAGGTCTCAATCATGTCCCCCCTCTCCCTCCTGGTCGCCATTGTATATAGCCCCAACTCCCTGCATCTCTGTTCATATGGTTTGCCCTTCAGTAATTTAAATAAAAAGCATTGGACTGATTCAATGTATGAGTTGCAGCACAAAAGATGACAATGCAGCATGCTGACTGAGTGATTCCATCAGGAACCAAGTCCCCTACCCCTACCAAATTCATAAACCATCATGCTACATTGCTTTTTTTTTTTGCTGTAATTAGTAAACTGAATCAATTAATCCACTCAATGTTTTTTCCATTACAACAGTTTTTCCAGTGTCAAAGCATGGTTATGTGATGAGTAAAGGGAATGGGACATTGATGACTCTATGTACATACATAGATATTGTTGGCAGATAAAGGCCTACCCACAAATCTAATCTCCCTACCCTACCTAACTTCTTGGCTCTGGCCCAAGTGGCAATCCCAACCCTTAGTATCATCTGATTAAGCCCCTGAACTGTCTCAACCCCCTTGAAAATGCTTACCATTTGGGGCCTTATAACTTCTTCTGGTAGCTTGTTCCACTTGTCCACCACACTTTCCATGAAAACGTATTTCTGGACAAGTGTCTTGAATCCCTCTGGTGTTAGTTTGAATAAATTCCCCCTCATCCTTAACTCTGAGATTGAGCAGAAAGTGTTACTCTTTTTTCCTTGTTAATCCCATGTAGGTACATGAATCTTCCCATCATGTCACACCTTTCCCTTCTCTTCTCTTCTTAAGGGCGCATATGTCCAAATCCTGCAGTCTTTCCTTTTATGAAGTGATGGTCACTGCTGAGTTACAATATGTCACCTGAAAAGCATTAGTACTGTCTGTAATTACATCAGCATCAGAAAGGCGGGCAAGTGAGTCGCAAGCACTCTAAATGGACACCTAATATTCTGTTACATCCTATTTCCCCTTCTCCAGCACTCATATGGAAAAGATCTGTGACCAGCTTGCTATGCTCTTCCTGGTAGAACTTTGGAAGTAAATAAGTTACCATCTATGCTGCTATATGGACCCATTTTTTTTCTCCTTTTGACAGCGATGCCATATTTTTGTATATCAGAGGTAGAAGAGCTAGCCTATAAAGTGGGACAGTGCAGTATCACTGAAAACACTGCATTCAAAGTCATTTAATGTTAAGGGGAGACGTTGGAATTCCCCTAGCTTGGGGGGGGGGCTTATGCATCCAAAAGCACTTTATATTGGGCAGGAAAGAGAATGCTGCTACCATTAGTCCAGGAGAGGATGGCAGAGGGGTGGCATACCTTTTAAGTGCTAAACAAAGGTTGGCTTCTGGTATACAAAAACATATTTTGTATAGAAGTAACCCTATTTTAGAGTACAAGTTTCTCTGGTTAAGTTCAGGACATACAGCCAGGCCATGGTCAAAGCAACCCCCAGTATTTCATAAGTTTACGTTATAAGCATGTTTATTAAAGAATAAACAAGAGTTAGAAGAGAAACCATCAACAATGTTTTAATCTAAAAGGTATTTCAACAATAATGAGTATTTGGATATCCATGCAACATAAAACATGCATTGAATCTTTTGACTAAATCAAACCTTCCTCTACTCAATCCTCCCAGCAGGATAACAGGATAGAAGAGATGCTCCACTGACAATTAAATGTTTCACCGCAGCTGATTTACAACAATGTACATCAATAGTTTAAACAAACAAAAAATTAGTTCTTTCTGACCTGAGGCTTATTATATTAAGTCAAGGTAGATGAACTCTACTGACTTAATCATTCAGTTAGATCCCTCCCTGATCTGCGCAAATACCTGGTTCTAATAAAATTTGGTGTGTCCAAGTCCTTGCACTGCTGTCCCAGTATTTCCAAGTTGATCTACCCTGGGAAAAGTCAGGTCCCGCAATGTCATATGAAAACTGGTCCCAATCGACCAGACCCATGTCTCTGCTCATGGCCAGAAGCTTCTCCCATTCTCCATCCTAGAGTGATTCCCAGTCCTTACTGTAGCTGCCCAATGCACTGGTGAATGTGAATTGGTGCCAGAAAAACTAATAATTAATCAATTACTTGTTATTCCATTACAAGATAACTCTCAGGCTGACTGACTCAGGGACAGTATGGAAGGCTGGTCGGGGCAGGCAATCCATAGGCACCAGTGCACTACCTGGACCACTGATTTTGGGTTCAGTTCTCTCTGAGTCGACCCCTTGGCAACCTCTAACCCTCACTATAGCTGCACATTACTAAAAACTAAATTTATCATGCTGAACTTGCAATATCAGGAGTGGCACCAGAGAATGAAAAAATGAATGGATGCTGACAAAAAAGTATATTAAAATTAATTGTCACAGTTGTCACTATGGGACAAGATGACTGCCAGGCTGACTGAGTCAGGGATGGCATGGAAGGGAAGGTGGCAGATGGGCCCCTGGACAGTGCACCATAGTGACCACTTATTTTGGGTTCGATGTCCGATCTGGTCATGATTGTGAGACTGCGTGTAAGGATCAAATGAACCCTCCAGATCATGGCCATAGTTGTAGTAGAACAACACAGAGAGACCTTGGCAATAAAGCTTCCTTTATATAGCTGTGTCCTTTATTCTTTATGAAGCTTTGGAAGGGCTATACTCTGAAGCAATTCTTTTGACTGCAGATCAAAATCTGAATGTGCACACCCACTGACAATTAAATGTTGTACCTCAGCTGGTTTACAACAGTGTACATCAATAGTTTAAACAAAAAAATCAGTCCTGTCCAAAGGCTTATTTTTTAAGTCAAGGTGGGTGAACTCTACTGACTTAACCATTCAGTTAGGCCCATCACCGATCTGCCCAAATACCTGGTACTGATGCTATTAGGTGTGTCCAGATCCTTGCACTGCTGTCTCCCTATTTCCAAGTTGATCAGCTCTGGAGAAAGGCTACGTCCAGCAATGCCGGGTGAAAACTGCTTCCAAACAACCAGACCCATGTGTCCTCTCACAGCAAGAATATCCTCCCATTCTCCATCTTGGGGTGATTTCCAGTCCTTACTGTAGCTGTCCAATGCACTGGTGAATGTGAATTGGTGCTAGAAAAAAACAATAATCAATTGCTTTTCATTTCATTACAAGATAATTCTCAGGTTGACTGACTCAGGGTAGCATGGAAGGCTGGACAGGGTGGATGACCCACGGGCACCAGTGCACCACATGGATCACTGATTTAGGATTTCATTCTCTCTCATGCCACCCCTCAGTGACCCCTAACCCTTACTGTAGCTATGCAATACTAAAAACTAAACGTGTCAATATCAGGTGCAGCACCAGTGAATGAAGGACCGAATTGATACTGCCAAAAAAGTATATTAAAATTAATTGTCACAGTTGTCACTATGTGACAAGATGACTGCCAGGCTGATTGAGTCAGAGATGGCATGGAAGGCTGGGCAGGTGGCTGATGGGACCCTGGACACCAGTGCACCATAGTGACCACTGATTTGGGGTTTGATGTTTGATCAAGTCATGATTGTGATACTGCTTTGTGCAGGTCAAATGAACTCTCTAGATTCCAGCCATAGTTGTAATAGATCAACAGAGAAAGATCTCAGCAAAAATGCTTCCTCTATATAGCTGTGTCCTTTACTATTTAAGAAGCCTCAGAAGGGCTATTCTGTCAAGCAATTCTTTCAGCTGTAGATTAAAATGTGCACATTTGAGGAAGATGTAACATTTACCAATGCTCAAAATGAGTTTAAAAAATGTAAATAAAACACTTGCATTATGACTTGCAAAGTAATGTCTCTGACCAAGACCTGTGGATATGTGTTAAGAAAAATGCTTTAAAGAGGGAGTTTGGTCATCAGTAAATTCAGAATTTGGATCGGCATATCCCCAGTCAGCTGCATACCAAAAATGAGATCTCCAAGTTACTTTGTTTAAAAGTTACAAGTCATTTTGTAACCCTTAATTTACTGCCTGTTCAAAAAAGCCAGTTTCAGTAAAGAGCTATTGGTGATGTCACAACCAGAACTCACAGCCTAGTCCTTCTTGCAAACTACCTTACAAGACTTATTTCTCTCACAGTACATAAAACTGCAGTGGTATTAAACATCTGTAAAAGAAAAGCTGACAATGGATGAGTCAGGGCATGCATTACCATAATGTGCAAATACAGGGTACAGTACTTAAGAATATGATGAGTTGGGGGTTGTAATATAGTGACAAACATGGCTTTAGAATGACAAAAATATCTGCAGTTTTTATGATAGTGCTTGGATGAGACTTTGAAATGTTGCCAGACTGCAGCTGTGGAATACAGCAATGGCACAATCTCAGAAAGTAGGTGGGACACACAAGTTTGGAAAGTGGCAGGGATGCTAAAATTCTATTTTTTTATTTTATTGTACTTTTTGACCCTTGCTCCAAAGCTATCAGCCACCTCCTGAACCTACCACACTCTCTCATTGCCATCATCCTCCACTGCCACCAGTACTCCCTGGCTTTCCCCCCAAGGTGGGCCATGGCACTGCTGTCTGCCTGTCTACGATGGGGAAAGGTGCCAGCTACCCAGCATTGCTTCTCTGGCTACCCCCCCGGGTGGGGGTTCGGGACATGCAGTGGCCCACATCATCTTAATTTAGTCTGTGGCTTGGAGGATTGGCGGAGAACCATATAGGCCAGGTGCATGGGAGGCGGGAATGTGCAATGACATCCAACATCTGTCCCGCCCCTCCGGCCACTCTTCAATGCCAGTTGCTGTGATACACCCGGCCTCTGCCACTGGTCCATCAAGCACCGGACATTCACCCTCCTCTGTGAATTGTGAAGACCACAGCCTGACTTGTTTCAAAATGCAAACTAGAGATACAATGCATCAATAAACTAGCTTTGCCATTATTTCATTTTGTTTTTTTCTGGATGTCTTGGGAGTTCAGCTAAAGTAATCTGGTGTTTGTGCAGACTGGAGAGACTCTGTAGACTGGAGAGTAAAGTCATAAGCACTTTGAGATGCTGAACAGACTGAAGAGTTTTTCTTCCCTGAATGTTGTCTCAGACTGATGCAATGCTGCTTCCGACAGTGCTTCTGCACCCTAGACAGAGCAGGCCTTTATTCTACCCTCCTCTGCTGCCTCAAGGTGAATCTTACTTGAGTGGTGGTCGATTATTTGGGCATTACACCTCCATATGTTCTTACCGTACTGTGCTGTTCAGCTTCATTCAAAGGATGTGCTGACAATGAGAGAGGGAGCGAGAGAAAGAGCACACTTGGGAGGTCCAGCAGAATTCCAGCAGTTTCCTCACTCTCTTGGCATTTCTCTAGGCTGGCTTTGGTTTATTTGCTTGATTGACATCTCCAGTTTAAGGAGAAACTCAGGAGGCACAACAGATGTAACCACTCCAGATGAGAATCAATCTGGTATTTGTATATGTACTATATGTGTGTCGTTGACTGTTATGATTGCATGATATATGACAGTGGAATTTGCTATTGTTATTTGTTTAATGTTTATTTATAATGTATGTGTTAATTTGTACTTTAATTATTTATTATAAGAGTAACTGGTATTGCACTTATGGACCTCACTGTAAATGAGCCTCGACTCAGTGATGTTATCCATATTCATTTTAATATGAATAAAAATTTTACCTACCTACCTACCTACCTACTCCAAGAGACAAAGTAGTGAGCGGGTGGTTGGTGTAGAAGAAAACACACTGTGAGAGCTCCGCCCTGCAGCCCTAAAAAAATAGTGCTGTAGAACTGCTGCAATGAATACAGACAGTGGAGTTATTCACATACCATGGAGGGGACTGTGATGTAACTCCAAATTTTTGTTCAGCTGGAAGGAATGCACCAAGTCCTTTTTTGACAGCAAGAGGTCTGCAGGGCTCCAACCTCTGCAGTCTTGAAAAGGTGACTGCACTTGGAAAAGTAATCCTGGCAAGAGATTTTAACCTCCCAGATGTACACTGGAGTATTCGGCAACAAGGGGTGCCTAAAGCCAGGCCCTGGTATACACCTTCCAAAACAGTTTCCTTGCTCAGCACACGTGCCATATAAATTTATATTGATGTACATTTAAATGTGTAAGTTTCTGACATTTTCTTTAAGGTAAATTACCCATGGAATAATATTTTAATAAAATAATATTATTAATGATATAGTGGTAAAATGATGTAATGAAAGCACTTGCTTCGGGAGCTTCACTGAATGATACTAGTGGTATTCTGAGAGGAGTTCCACACCTTTTTTCAATTTATTGTTACCCTCCCTCTGTCAACCCATTCACCTTTGCCACTAACTAATTAAACAGCTTGGGTCACTGGAAACCCCTCCAAGAGTTTCTTTGTTTTATAACTTTTTTTCCTGGGATAGGCATGCCAACAACATGACATCCTGCTTGATTACTATGACTTGGATTCAGTACTGAGATTGAAGCTAGATAAATGCTGTGATCTGCAAAAAAAAACATGAATATTGAAGCATTCCAGTACTGTTGATGGCAATGTGAGACATGGAAGGGCCCGATGAAACAAACTGTTTTCTTTTGGTAAAGGTGCTAACCTGACAAGGTGGAGGGGAACAATACTGCATATGTTTTATAGCCATCAGGGTTATTATTTGTTACAGTATGAAGTACAGAGTGGTATGGATATGTCTCCTTTAAAATCTTAAGTAAGAATGTTATCAGTTATATTAATGTGCAAATAATTTGAAATCTGCAAAATCAGTTTTCATATGATTTTGAAACAAAGACTGCTCAAACAGAAATTGAACGATTATTGGTTCATAGTAACTTAGCAACAAAGTAACATAATACAGTTAAGATGGTAAGTAGGCTCATTTATAGTAGCCCTTTGAATCTGTCCCTTATTTCTTAATGGTCATTAACTAACTATATATTCTCTCAAATCTGTCATGTCAAATTATAAATAGGTCAGTTGAGCTGGAATATACAATGTTCTCTGAAAGTTTATTTATTGCTTCCAACAACCTTTGAGTAATAAATCCCTTCCTTAATTCTGCCTTGAACTTAATGCCCATTAGCTGTACATTGTATCTATTGGTATCTGTTGGAAAATTATTCTATTCTGATCATAATCTTTTTAAGAGGTAAACATTCCTAGTAGCCTTCTAAACCATGTCAAATCCCCTTTCGTCCTCCATCTCTTTGGGCTATGTGGTTAAGATTCTTGTAATCTCTCCTAAGCACAATAACTTGGACCACTCGAGTCAGCCACTTAACTGGTCACTCTTCTTTGCACCATCTCCAGTTTGTTAATATTGCCTATCTGTAATGGTCCCCCAAAATGTGCAGAGTAGTACATATGTGATCTCATCATTATCTGACACAGTGACATGAGGACATGCCTTCATCCTAAACTTAGATTCCTTTTTATACAGCAACCCCAAATTCTGTTGCACTTTTTAATTATGTCTGTGCACTGTGCCCTTTGCTTGAATGAATTATTATTATCCCCAGATCCTTATCCTTATCTGTTGTTTCAAGTTTATGACCATTTAGAGAACATGGTCGACCTTTGTTATTTTTCCCAAAATGCATAACCATGCAGTTTTAAGCATTGGAGTATATCTTCAATCTTTCAGCCCAGTCCCCTAATTCATCTAAATCTCTTTGCAACTCAATATATTAGGCAGTATTTTCCTCAGTACTGCTCAATGTTAGTAATGTCCATTAACTTCAGCACCCACTGTCTTCAACCAATACTGATCCCTCTGAAACTGAACTCATCACCTCACACCTTTTACTGTGGTTCCTTACACTGGTGATGGCTGCAGAAAAGGGAAGCAATAATTTGAAAAGTGAAATTTCATTCATTCACTCATTGAAATTAAGCATTGTATCCTAACTCTGCACTTTTCTTTGCAAATTCCAGCTGCTGGGATAAAACCAGTGGTGGGCTTGGGGGCTCAAACTAAGCAAGCACTTTTGAGACTGGAATGCTGAGAAAAAGTGTTTACATTCTTAGGGTATCATAAATGCTCACATTTGATTTGTGGTTCTCACACCCTAAAAATGTACATGAGACCACTATTACAATTGTAAGAGTGGTCCCAATAGCACTAGTAATATACACAAAAGGTCTTTACCATACATTTGGGTGAAGAAACTTATTTATAAATCATCAAACTATCTTTAATGGTTTACAGTATAAAAGTAACTATTTAATTCTGTAAAATAAATGAACACCCTTGTTTCAACAGTACATTGAAACACAGAACCCTATAATTTGTTGGCAAAAAAGGACCACTTGGCCAATCCGGTCTGTCCAAATGTCCATCCCCAATTTGACTCTACTGATCCTAACTGGTCTCCAGTAACCCACCCCTCCCTGCCTATTTACTAATATTCTATGTTTATCCCACACATGCTTGACACCCCCATCTGTTTTTGTATCCACCATTTCTGCTGGCAGTCTGTTGCAGGTGTCTACCACCCTTTCAGTGAACTATTACCTCCTCACATCCATCTTAAGCTTCTCCACCTCAAGCTTCATCACATACTCCCTGGTCCTGATGCTCTCTCTCATTTGAAAGAGATCCCCTCTTGCATCATGCTCACTCCCATGAGGTACTTGTACTGTAGGTCTCTAGCATGTCATCTCTCACTGTCCTCTCTTCCAGGGTGTATATGCTGAGATTTCTCAGTCTCTCCTTGTAGGGTTTTTGTTGCAACCTCTGCATCATTTTCATTGCTCTCCTATGGATTGCCTCCACACTATCTATGTCATTTCTGAGATGCGGCCTCCAAATCTGGATACAGTACTGCAGGTGGAGTCTAACCAGTGAGTGATACAGTAGCAAAACCACCTCCCTCCTCCTGTTTGCAATACCCCTTCCTAAGTACCCTAGTAGTGTACAACTAGCCCTACCCACTGCTTTGTCATACTGCCCTGCCATTTTGAGGTCATCAGTTATGATAATCCCAAGGTCCCTTTCCTGCTTAGTGACTGTCAGTCCCCCATCCTATACTCCACGCCTGAGTTCATATGCCCTAGGTGTATGATTTTCCATTTTTTGGCACTGAACCCCCAACTGCCATTCTCTTGACCACTCCTTGAGTTTCCCAAGAATCTCTGCTCATTCTCTCTACCACCTTTTGAGTGTCTACCTATTACAGATTTGGGTATCATCTGCAAAGAGGCATACCTTCCCTTCCAGTTCCTCTGCAATGTCATCTTTGATGCCATGGACTTGATTGCTCCTGTTCATGTTCGACCACTCACTCTTCACCCAAGGTCCCCTTGGTATGATGGGACCTAGAAGGAGTTGAGGTGGGTTGGTTGAAGGCTGGAAAGCGCATGGGGGAAGTCCAGCCTGGATGCTGACAGGCTTAGAGTGATAGAACATTATAAGGGCTATCAAAAATAAATCACCCGTAAGAAGGCAGAGTTCCTGTCCAGGGAGATTTCTGCTGTGCAGAACCGACTGGCTCAGCTTTTTCAAACCATTGACAGATTGTGCAATCCAACCTGTCTCCAGTCCAGAACAGCTTTTTCACAGATTAAGTGTGATGAGCTAGCTCAGTTTTTTTGCAGATAAGGTTGCCACCATCAGGTCCAGAATCGGCACGGCTTTCTCCATGAGGGACTTCAGAGGTCGATGGGAGGTGTTGGGCATCCAGTCTGTCTGGACAGACTTCAGCTAACCAGTATTCATGGACATTGTAAAGATTGTCCAGACTTTGTGCCCAACCTGTTGTAGTTTGGATCTGAGCCCTACCTCCCTTCTAGTTGGATGTGTAGATGCTATCTGCCCAATCCTAGCTGAAATTCTTTGGAGATCCTTGGAGAGAGTCTTTCTAGATCCCCTAAAGGAGGTGGTCATTTGACCACTCCTTAAAAAATCCTCCTTGGATCCTGACAACCCAGCTAACTACCAACCTGTCTCTAACCATCCCTTTGTGGGGAAGGTTATTGAGAAGGTGGTTGTGTTGTAACTGGACAATCATCTTGTAACCCATAATGCCTATGAAGCTCTCCAGTCTGGGTTTAGGAAGAGGCATAGCATGGAGACTGCCCTTGTTTGGGTATTAAATGACCCCCTAATGGTGAGAGATCAAAAGGCTCATACCATCTTGGTCCTTCTTGATCTCTCAGCAGTCTTTAACACTGTGAACCATGAGGTGCTTTTGGAGACCCTACAGTTCCTTTGTGGACTGTCAGGTACAGTCCTGAAATGGTTTTGATCTTTCCTCATAGGCAGGTCTCAGAGGGTGGTCACTGGAATTTATTCCTCTGATGCCTTTCCCCTGTCATGTGGGGTGCTGCAGGGCTCCATATTGGCACCCATGTTGTTCGCAGTGTATATGCTGCCATTGGGAGATATCATCAGGTGATATGGCTTGAGTTTTCAATGCTATGCAGATGATACTCAGCTGTATATGTCCTTTGTGCCCGGAGAGGTTGATGTGATCTCTGTGCTAACTAGTTGCCTTTCTGATATCAAAGATTGGATGAGTTCAAGTTGGTTGAGATTGAATCTAGATAAGACTGAGGTGTTGTGGATCTGGGTCACCCGAGGGCAGGTTTTGGGGTTGGACACATGTCGGCCTGTGGCTTGATGGTGTCCAACTCATTACCTCAGATCGGGTACATAACCTAGGCATTATTTTTGATGATGGCTTGATCCTGAAGTCTCAGGTGTCAGCTGTGGTTAAATCCTCATTTTACCATCTGAGGAATATTGCCCAAGTGAAATACCTGATTCCACCAGGTGACCTTCCAACATTGATCCACGCCTTCATCACTATCCATCTTGACTACTGCAATGCCCTCTACCTAGGGCTGTCTGGGGTTGCTATCCACCACTTGCAGCTGGTGCTGAGTGCTGCAGCCAGGCTGTTGACTGGTACTTCTAGGACCAGTCACATTACTCCTGCGCTGCATGAACTGCACTGGCTGCCAGTTCAGTGGTGGATCACCTATAAGGTAGGCTTGTTTACCTTTAAGCCCTATATGAACAGGGACTCGACTACCTGAAAGATCTCCTGACTCGCTACTCCCCCAATTGCTCTCTCCGATCTGCCAATCAGTGATTGCTAGAGATTCCCAGGGTTAGTCCTAAAACATCTGGAGCTCATGCTTTTTCATTTGCAGCACCAACCCTATGGAATTCTCTACCTCATTGGTTAAGAGAATGTCTGACCATTAGTAGTTTGAAATCCATGTTAAAAACTTAAATATTTTCATTGGCCTTCCCTGTTTAATTGTTTAATTACCTGATTGTTTTTAACATTATTTGTTCATTGTGGTTTTTATTATGAAAAGCGCCTTGATTTTGAAAGGTGCTATAGAAATAACGTATTGATTGATTGATGAAGGTATTGATGAGGACGATTCCCATTACTGAGCCCTGTGGAACCCTGCTGGTCACTCTCCCATTATTAGAGTGAGAACTGTTAATCACTACCCTCTGTTGCCTATTCATTTACTGGTTTGTAGCTCCATTCACCATTTTAGTTCCTACCCTAGGCTACCCAATTTCTTAATCAGTCTCCTATGTAGCACACTGTTGAAGACCTTGCTAAAGTCCAGATAGGCCACATCCACTGCCCACACCTGAACAATCTCCTTAGTTACCCAGTCAAAGGAATCAATCAAATTCATCTGGCATTACCCCTCTCCCATGAATCCATGCTGTCTGTGGTCTTGCAGCCAGCTGGATCAGGATACTCTACCAGCTTTTATTTAAGCAGAGTTTCCATTCATTTTCCCACCACTGAAGTGAGATTGACTGGCCTATTGTTGCAAGCCTCCTTCATGCAGCAAGTCTTCTGTATAGGACCATATCTACTCTTCTCCAATTCTCTGGAGCCATGCCTGTTTCCAGCAAACCATTGAATAAGGCCATCAGTGTGATAGCTAGCACCTCCCTGAATTCCTTTAGTACCCTTGGATGCATACTGTCTGGTCCCATAGCATTGTCTATCTTCAGAGCTGCAAGTCAGTTCTGGACACTTTCCTCTGAAAATGGACTTGTGTCATCCTCACTCCCCTCTTTGTTCCTGCTGCTTCTTGGTGGTCAGTCCTCACCCATCCCTCCATTATGAAAACTGAGCAGAAGTACCTTTTTAGGATGGCAACTTTTTTTAGTCCTCTTATACACAGTCTCCCTGTGCCATCCTTCTAATCCTCACTATCCCTACCATTGCTTTCCTCTTCTCAAAATGTGTCTAAGGAAAGTCTTATCCCCTTTAGCTACCTCTTTGGCTATTCTTTCATCTCTCTGTGCCTTTGTTCCCCTCACCACCTTTCCTGCTTCCCTTTGTTTTACTTGTTATACCTCCCTGTACTCCTACCTCTGAGTTTCATTATGATGCTTGAATTCCACCTTTTTTCTATTCACTACTTGGCCTCTTCCCTAGAGATCCATAATTATCTCTTTTTCCTCCTGCTCTTACTCATTTCATTCACTCAGAGGCTGGTTGCCTTAATTATGCCCTCTTTTATTGTTCCCACTGTGCCTCTACTCCTCCATGGCAATCCCATTCTATGAGGGCAATTTCTAAAGTAGTCACCCATTTCTTTAAAATCTGCTGTCAAGATTCAGGACCCTCATTCTCATGTGGTTTGCCCCTGCCCCTGCCTTTATGTTAAACCACAATGTACAATGATGATCACTGGTACCTAGGGGACTGCCCACTGTGATATCTGCAATGCTGCCCATGTTTGTAAGCACCAGCTCCAGCACTGCACTGTCACTAGTGGGTACTTTGATTAGCTGCCTGAGAAAAGCCAGTTGGGAGTCAAGTATGGCCCTGCTCCTTGCCAAAACTACTGAAGATGGCTCCACTCCATGTCTGGCAGATTACAGTCACCAATCTCTTGCTTACCTTCTAATGATTTCTTCTCCAAGTGCCTTTTCTAATTCCTTTTCCCATGCTGGAGGTCTACATACTACTCCTGTATAGATAGCACCCCAGAGCCTGTCTCCAGCATAAGCCATAACACCTTCCGCCCTTCCATTTATCTCCTGGTGACCCTGTACCTCTGTGGTCTTGATTCCCTCCCCCACGCATAATCAACCTCTGCTCCCCTCTTTCTCTTCTCTCTGCCTTGTCTGTCCTGAACACAGAGTAGCTAGGTGTGGTCATGTCCCATTTGTGGTGCTCAGTGCACAACAACTCCATTATGGCCACCAGTTCCAGGCTGGCCTCCACCATGATGGCCCCCTTATCTGGAATTGTATTTTCCTGACTCCTTACATTGGAAGACATGACTCTCCATACCTTACTCCCTCCCTGTCTGCTTCCTTGCTTTCCTTCCCCCATCCTCCATGTGCTATCCCCTGAAGCTCCACCTGACCCACCTCTTCTTTATTTTACCTTGTCCATTTCCTGTCTCCTTTATTCATACTTACCTGATGTTACTCCCCCCCTTTTCTCTGCCTTGTTTGCACTCCTGTCTTCTTATAGGCCTGCTGTAACAAAGTTTGCTCCCCATGGGACCTCGTACTCCAATGCTACATTTTATGATGGGGGTAAATGTTGCCTCACTTAGTTTTACAGCCTTCCCCCATTGCTAGTTTAAATACTTATGAAGTAGCATTTAAACCTCCCCATTAAGGACTTTGGGCTTGATTTTCAAAGATACTTTAGATTGCTGCAAATTTCCATGATCTAGGGCTATGGCAATCTCAGGGGGCATCGTGGACCCTGTGCCATATTTGTTTTTAAAAATGAGGATCCCTGCACCCAAGACCTGAGATATGCCACATCCACAGGGTTGTGCCAAAGAAGTGGTGCACTTGTGGGGTTTGATGAAAGGATCTGTCATCCTCCCACCAGGCGCAACACTTGAGGGACCACAAAGGTGAATATGCCTGAAAAATGGGGACATGGGCATTAGGAGCATGGGTGTGCCCTAGGGGCATCAGGGAAACAGTGGCTATATCAGGGTGGTGAGTTGGCACCTAACGGAGGTGCCATGCACAAAGACAGATGGCCAATCTGCATGGGTTGTGAAGTGTTGGCAGGGACAGATCATGACCTGGCCCCATGTGGGCACAGCACTGGCATCTGCCCCTTAGGTGCTGAAATCCCCAACTCTGTCGGTGGGAGGCAGCCTGCCAGAATGTGAGGGGGCTGGATACCAATGGACTGTTGTGGTGCCTGAAGAATGTTCCCCTCTACCAGTTGCAACCCTCAATATGAAGCCACTGCTTCCTACCTACAGGGCTGAGGATTTTGGCACCTATGCAGCAGGTGCCCGGGCTATATGCTCCTGGGGCCAGATCAGGGTCCATCCTTTCCAACCC
Source organism: Neoceratodus forsteri (assembly GCA_016271365.2). Taxonomy (NCBI): domain Eukaryota; kingdom Metazoa; phylum Chordata; order Ceratodontiformes; family Ceratodontidae; genus Neoceratodus; species Neoceratodus forsteri. The sequence goes on from CM057452.1 coordinate 963,522,500, forward strand.
CCCACTACGGGATGAATCAACTGTCTACCCTTGTGTATGGCAACCTCACTGGGTGCCAACTCATCACTCTGACATAGCCGCCATTTCTCTGACACCCTCTAGGGCACATCTTGTGTGCCTTCTGCCATCATTCCCTTCCTGGCAGGCCCCTCCCAAATGCCACATTTTCTGGCAATGGTGCATGGCCCTTAACCAACCTCTTGGCTGGTCTAAAGGCAGCCCCTTCTGGAAACCATAGTGGGGATTGTGGAATTGTAAAAAAAGGGGATGGCAGAGCCCCAACATGAAGCAACCATCCTTGCGACTTGGTGCATGAGCCCTTGTATTGCAAGGCTGGTGCAGGGGGGCTTTGCCACATGGATTTCCAATTTTGGTGCAGCCAGAGTTTTAAAATTGGGATAGCCACAACCTTTGATGCAAGGTACTGCTTGCACCCTACCTCTTTGGTGCAGGTACCTTGCATCAAAGTCTTTCTTTTGAAAATTGAGCCCTGTGTTCTTCTTCTTAGAAGGATGCAGGCCATCTCTCCTGTAGAGGTCTGTATCCTCCCAGATTGACCCCCAGTCCCTAATGTTGGTGAAGTCTTCCTCCATGCACCAGCCCTTCAACTAATTGTTAAATGCCCTGGTACAGAGTACCCTTTCTTTTCCCACGATGTGCACAGATAATGCTTCAGCAAATGCCATTGTATGTAGAACCTGCTTTAGGTAACTCCATATTTCCCTGAAATTATCCTGCACTACCCCTACTCAGTCCCTTGCCAGGTCATTTGTTCCCAGGTGGACCATAAAATTTAGCTCCACCCCAGCTCCTGCTGCCCTAGAAATGCTCTGGTTATGCTCTGGTTAAGCCTTCAAGCTTTAGCACATTTCAGGCACTTAATCTTCCTCTCCCTCTCTCATGCCTGTACCCTAACAATAGAGCCCCTACCAGCAGCTGCTTCCTCCTTGGCTGGGGCCTCTTCATTCTTTCTTGAGGCCTCCCCACCTGAGGACCCCCAATTCTTCCCTTCCTACTGTTATTAGTGCCTCCTCCCAGCTGCTCTGTTCTGACGGTATGGTGAAGGAATTATGCAGTGGTACAGGCTGGTAGCATGTACCCTTTTGAACAACCCCACCCTCCAGGAGCCCATGAAGGTCCAACCACTCTGACTTTGCCTAGGCATCCTCTGGGGAAGTGGTGGCAGACTTGGTGGCCCATGCCTGGGACAGGTTGTCCTCTACACCCTTGGCAGTTTGGCCTTGTGTCCAACAATCTCTGTCCTCAACCCAGAGAGAGGTTAGTACAATTAGGACTGCACCTTAGGCTCCAGAAGGTGTCATGAATGAGTGAGGCCCATCGCCCATTGCCCTGTATCACCACCGTGATCTTTCCTTCCTTTACTTAGTATATCTTGGAACTTATCTCTGCCCTACTGACTCCTTTCTACTCTTGTTGTATTTCTACAGTACCTCACTCTTTTGATTGCCTGAAACTTATTTACTTTCATATCCAAGACAGGGTGTCTCTTATTTTCCCTTTTCTAACACATCTACCTGTGCTTAAGTTACCCTGGTGTACACTACTCTTTACCCCCCTTGTCTGAACATTATTTGTTACCCTGCCTTTTTGCTTTACTTAAACTTATTTGCTTCTTTACTCAAGATACGGTGTCTGTTATTTTGCCTTTTCTAACCAGCTTGTCTTTACCTACCTTATCCTGGGTGTCTACTGCTACTTTCACGCTTGTGGTCTGTCTACAACCTGCAACTTCCTTCCCTGTTGCTGGTTCTACACTGTAAACTGTAATATTTTACCTCCTTACTTTGGTCTAGTGTCCCCTCTGCAGGGTCTACTGTGGACAGCTTGCTATCTTCAGACTATCTGCAGAAGCTCTGCAGAAACACTGCAGAATCTCCTAAGGTAGATGCTCCACTTCAGCACTGTCCTACTCATGCAATCGGACATAAGTGTGTTATGACAGTATAAATATTATTCCTTTTACCTCTCCTTCCTGCTTCCTTGAGGCCCCTGATTGCCTCTCGCCACTAAGACTCTGGCAGCTCCACTCCTCAGTCACACACCTGATTCACAGGGCTTTCTTTATCTACTCACACCCAAGATTAATTTCCTATTACACATTTAAATTCACTCACTTAAAAATCCATTTCCTCCACTTACCCACTTACACTGCTACTTTAAGTATGAAGAGAAAATATATATTGATAAGTTTTAGCTGGGTGCTTATTCTCCTCTCTGTCAGCAATTTGAGCACTTCCAGCACATGACCACAGCTAACTTTCCCTTAAATCTGCTGACTCTTGTTAGAATACACTAAGCCTCTCGCAGCTCCACCCCACCAATCACACACCTGATTCACAATGCTTTCTCAATCTACTCACCCCTAGATTAATTTTCTGAGCTAGTTTTCCCAAACTATCTATTACAAATTTAAAAAGTCTCAAAGTGCCCAAAACACTAAACATATTTTCTCCTACTACCCCACTGACACTGCTACTTAAAGTATGGAGAGAAAATATACATATACATTTAGGTTTAAGTTGGGTGATTGCTCTCCTTTCTTTCAGCAATAGTAGTAGTAGGCTTTATTTATTGGTGGCGCCATTCCCCAGAGGTTCAGGGTACCATTAAAAAAATAACACCAAATACAAAATACAGAACTATACAGACTCTACTCAATGCATAAATACATATAAAAGAATCATAAAAATACATATATGTATAGCCAATCAACCCTAGTTAATCCCCAAATGCATGCATAAGTAGAAATGTTTTCAGACAATGTTTAAAACCCTCTACTGAAGGTGCCTCCCTCAAAGTCCTGGGCAATGAATTCCAAAGGACTGGGGCAGTCACCTCCAAAGCATGGTCACTGGATGATTTTAATCTCACCCTTGGGACTACTGTCCAGGGGCACAAGGGTGCAGGAGCTCTAACAGGTAGCCCAGCTCCAGCCCATGTTGAGCCTTATAGGTCAGTAGACACACTTTAAAGGAGATATACCACTTAACTAGCAGCCACTGCAGTTCATGCATCACTGGCAATACATTACAGGATCTAGAAAGGCTTGTCGGTAGCTAGACTGCAGCATTCTGCAGCAGTTGCAGGCATTACAACACACCTTCCTTAACCTCAAGGTATAAAGCATTGCAGTAGTTGTGCCTCAAGTTCATGAATGTATGTACTAGCATGGCCAGGTCATTATGCAGGACAAGGGACTTAATCTGTCTGATATTTCGAAAATGATAAAAGCCACTCCAGACTGCTGATGCCACCTGAGCTTATAGTGTCAACTCATTATCCAGAATGACTGCTAGATTTTTCACCTTGGTAGATGCTGATGACATAGAGGGTCCAAGCCAAAGCCCAATCTCCATCTCAAAAGCCTCCAATTCCCCACTTCAACCTGGCTTTACCACCAGCACTTCAGTCTTCTCAGGGTTTAGTCTCAAGCAGATTGACAACATCCAGGTCTCAATCTCAGACAAGCACCTGTTAGGCACATCGACTGCATCCAATATCCCAGGTGAAAAAGACAGGTAGAGATGAATATCATCAGCATAACAATGAAACCCAAGCCCATACCACCTAATGATCTTGCCCTGTGCAGCATATAGACTGTGAATAACATGGGTGACCGGACAGAACCTTGGGGTATTCCACAGGCCAGGAACAACAGATGCAAGGAGTATTCTCCCAACACAACCATCTGGATCCTATCCTTAAGATTGGACTCAAACAAGCTGATAACTTTGCCGGTGAGTCCTACATATCCCCAGAGCCAGTTCAAGTGAAGCCCATGGTCCACAGTGTCAAACACTGATGAGAGATTGAGGAGAACAAAAACTGAATGCTTTCCCTTGTCTCTCACCCTGAGTAGGTCATTATGCGCTCAAGCCAGTGTGTCTCTGCGATGTGCATTGTCCTAAATCCAGACTGAAGGGATAATAAATGTTAAAGCCAGTAAGGTGTGTCTCAAGCTGTAGTGCAACCACCTTCTCAATAGCCTTACTCAAAATGCAAAGGTTACAGAGAGGTTGGTAATTTGCCAAGATGTCCAGATCTAGAGATTGCATTTTCGGCAGAGGTTTCACCAGAGCACTTTTCAGTGACTTAAGAAAGACTGTCTCTAACAAGGAATACTGGACAGTCTCAGTGAATACTGAGCCTCGATGCCCAATGCAGCTAACCAGTAGTTGCGTTGGGCCTGGTTGCAGGTTACAAAATATTGACTGCCAATCAGAGATCACCTCACATACATCATTTATCATTACCAGTTTGAACTCTTCACAGGAACATTGACTCTGACTCTGACTCCTAGGCTCCACCCTACTGAGATGTGATTGACCATTTGGAGAAATTCTGGCCCTAATGAAGGACACCCTGTGTGAGAAAAACTGAGCAATCTCCTTGAATTTTGCAGATGAAAAAGTTCTGATGGACTCCAGACAGGCTGGGTGTAAAAGCCTGTCTATAGTCCAGAAGAAATGAGCCAGTTAATTCCTCATAGCTGCAATCTCCATAGACAGAAATTCCACCTTCTTATAGGTGATTGCTTTCTGATACTCTTCATATTGAGACATCAGAACCATTTTGTTTTCCTGGGTCCTGGAATGTCTCCAACAATTCTCCAACCACTGCCCTTTGGGTTTTATCATTCTTGGTTCACCATCAAAACACTGTGAGCCAAGGAGTGATACCAATGGGCATAAACTGATTAATGTTAAGAGGTTGAACGCTTTAAAAATGACCATATTATAGATCACCAGTGCTGCCTCCAGCCCCCTAGCACATGCCTTCAACACTTCTTCTAAGCTGTCCAGCACCACCAGCAGTACCTCTGATTGGAGCCCTTTCAAAGGGCAAACCAGACCACCTCCATAGGGGAAGGGGGGGTGGAAGCAGAATCTGATAGTGTAATGATCTGAACAAACAACTGGATCAATCTTGAGATAATTAATCTCCTTAGCCCCCTGGCTAGAGCAGGGCTTACTCAGCCCCAGGAGCTGCTCCGTCACTGCACATCTTTTTGAGAAGCCCTTGACTAGAGCAGGGCTTACTCAGCCCCAGGAGCTGCTCCCTCACTGCATGTCTTTTTGAGGAGCCCCCCTCTGGCTAGAGCAGGGCTTACTCTGCCCCAGAAGCTGCTCCCTTGTCACACGTCTTTTTGAGAAGGTCCAAATTGAGGAAACTCGCTGAGGATCATAGTGCCTTTTGTCTCCTCTTTTTGAACTTGGAGCCTTTTTCTGTAGTAGGGCCCCCAGCTCTAATTAACCCCCACAACCATCTTAAATGGCAATAGAGCTCAATTCAAAAGCCAGTACATACCAGAGACCCTGTTCAGCTGAATTGCTTTGAGTTTGAGTTCTAGGATTTGTGAATAACAGGAGCTACTTTTATTATTAAACTCAGAGCTCACTAGAGTGCCCATGCTCCCATAGTCTCTGCACAAGTGATCTTGTGTCCTAGTCTGGCTGCACAATTAACAATAATTTAACTTAAATACCTGATTAATTAATTTATTCTGGTACAGACTGCAGCCCGTAGTGCTTAATTTCTATGCTCATCCTAGCACTTCTGCTCTGTCTAAGCTGCATGATCCAGTAGTGCCAGTGCCCACTTAGCTTCTGCGGCTGTAAAATCAATTTCCAGTCTGTAATTCCAAGTACCAACTGTCCGTACTCTGATCACCTCACTCCATATTTATCACTAGGTTGTGTAAAATGCTTTGCTTCCTGCATGTTTAAATGTTTATATTTATTCAGTGCTTGTGCATACTGCTAAACAATCCTAGCATTCCACTGTTCACCAGCTATTCAAATTTTGTTTCAATTGTTTATTAACCTATGCTTCCTCTGTGACTATACTCCTTCCTACTTTCTATCTGCCTCCATTTTCTCCTATCCTTGTCAGCTCCCTCCTTCTGTCCACTCCTAATGTAATTTAAATATCCCACCCTCCTCCTCTACTATTTTAACAGTTGTTCCTCCTCTTTCTCTCTCTCCTTAGCCCCACAGCTAGAGCAGGGCTTGCTCAGCCCCCACAGCTGCTCCCTCGCCACACGTCTTTTTGAGAAGGTACAAGTTGAGGAAACTTGCCGAGAATCATAGTGCCTTTTGTCTCCTTTGTTTGAACTTGGTGCCTTTTTCTGTTGTAGGGCCCCCAGCTCTAATTAACTTCCACAACCATCCTAAATGGCAGAGGAGCTCAATTCAAATGACAGTGCATACCAGAAACCCTATTCAGCTGAATTGCTTCCAATTCTGGGATTTCTGGGTAACATGAGCTATTTTTTATTATTTAAACTCAAAGCTCACTAGAGTGCCTGTGCTCCCATAGTGTCTGCACAAGTAATCTTGTGTCCCAGTCTGGCTGCACAATGAACAATAATTTAACTTAAATACCTGATTAATTAATTAATTAATTCTGGTACAGACTGCAGCCCAAAGTGCTTAGCACATTTACTCTGTCTAAGCTGCATGATCCAGTAGGGCCTGTGCCCACTTAGCTTCTGTGGCTGTAAAATCAATTTCCAGACTGTAATTCCAAGTACCAGCTGTCCCTACTCTGATCACCTCACTCTATATTTTAGTCCCGCCCACTCACCGCAGCCCTGACTTCTATTAAATACCCCTCTTCCTACACAAAGCAAGCCAAATACTTCCCCCTAACAGGGTGACTTCCTCTATTCTCTCTTAAAGTTACTGGTCACCTTTTCACCATATTCTTTCTCGAGGTGACTTCTAACCCTCAGTTGAATCTGCTCTTGCTCACCTGCTTCCCCACTCCACTACCCCAGCATATAATAAAAAAAAATTGTGTGTGTTTGTGTATATCTATATATATACATATACATATATAGTGTGTATATATGTATATTTATATGGATTAATTAGCTCAAACCCCAGAATGTCCGCTCCAGTTGTAACACTTGCCAGATGGTTGCTGATACTAATGCTCCTTCCTCCATCTGACCTCCCTCTTGTCTGTGAGACCTCCTCGGACCTCCCCTCCATGGTATACTGCTGCCTCCACACTTATAGTTTTACTACCTCAACACATAATAATAATTCTTCTCAAGCTCAATGGCTCTAGCCTTCTTAACCTAACTGTAACACTAGTAGATATGCCCCCGGCTGGCTGCCTCCACTGGCATTCTTTCCTCATCTCTTCCTATTAAATAAAAACACCTCCTTCCATCTTCCTCAGGGAAGGAGATCAAAACACAGCCTCAAGCAATTAAGAGATTACCTCTGGAGGCTTACACTGTTGCTCCTGCTGCTTTCTGGGAATATCCATCCCAACCCTGGCCCCCAGCCAGGCACCACATCACCAAGCAGGACAGGGGCTCTCATGATCACCTCAATAAATATCTGCAGCCTCCACCATAAACTCAACATCCTTAATGCTTGGATCTAGCAGCATGACCCGGACATACTCTCACTGGTCGAGGCATGGCTCTCACCCAACATAGAAGATGCCTGTGTCTTGCTCCCAGGCTACATGGTCTACAGAAAAGATTGCTTATCAATGAATGGAGGAGGGTGTGTTATTTACCTTAGAGACAATCTCCAGGGATTAGTCCTGCCACTGCCCACTTTGGGTGACCAAATACAAGCACTTGCCTTAAAAGTGCTCCTTGGCTCTCATAATAAAACCCTCACAATCACTTCAGTCTATATTCCTCCAAAGCATAAGGCTACTGACTTTGATGGACTAATGGAGTGCCTAGATTCAATGAGCCAAAACAATGAAATTATACTCCTTGGGGACTTTAATATCAACTGGCTCTCCCCAGAGGCAAAGGTCTTTAAAGATGCTCTCACTGCTACTCACTTCTCGCAGCTGGTCACCACTCCTACAAGGGTCAACTACTCCACTGGCACCAGCACCTTACTTGACTGGGTACTGTGTAACCACCCCAGTCACTTATCAGAGATCACTATCCTCCCAGATGGTCTTAGCGACCACTATCCTATCATGTTCAAATGGTCCAATAATTACATCAAACCCCCCAGTGAGAATAATGACCAACAGGGTTCTCATATGAGGACACCTAGAAGCATTAAAGGTGGCGCTCCATCACCATTACTGGTCTCTGGTCTATAATACACAATGTTGACACTGCCCTAGATTACTTAATTAGCCACTTTAATGAAATTTGTGATTGGCATGCCCCTATGAGAACTTGGAAAGTCAAGGGCCACTGCAACCCCTGGTTCTCCCCCTTGCCTACTTAACTTGCTGAACTCATGGGACTGCCTATGGCTGAGGTCATGCACATCTAGCAAGCAGGCAGACCTGCAAAACTATAAGAAAGCATGTAATGATTGCACTCAGGCTATACGGGCTGATAATAATCAGTACCACAAGGAAGCCCTCACTAAAACCTGGCATGATGGCAGAATGTTTTGGAACAACTTAAAGAAAATAAGTGGCAAAGACTGCAGCTCTGTCCCCACTATGCTTAACACAGCAGGCGCTCCCACTCTTGATCCTAGAACAATTTCCAGCTTATTCAATAATGCCTTCACTGACCTGAGTGGAGTACTCCCCCCTGACTTCTTCAACCCACCCAGCTGTTCTGATGCGTGAATAAATAGTTTCTCTACCCCCTTCCACCCTTCTTTTTACTTCAAAACAATCACAACCAGGGAAGCTTGAAAATATCTCCTAAAGATTCAGGGCAAAACTAGATTCAGCAGTGATTCATTGGACCTGCAATTCATAGCACTGTCCTAGGATGAAATTCTGACCCCACTGACACACATACTCAACACTTCTCTCAGGTACTCACAGTTCCCAGTAAAGTGGAAGTCTGCGATAGTCACACCAGTCTTCAAGAGTGGAGACCGGACACTTACTGGGAACTATTGCCCAATCTCTATCTTACTGCCACTCTCGAAAGCCCTTGAGAGAATAGTTGCACACCAGCTTGGTGAATACCTTGAAAAGCTCCAGCTGCAATGTCCTGAGCAACATGCCTTTAGAAAGCACCACAGCACCTCAACTGCACTGCTTGAACTTATGGGTTATGTAAGCTACTCCCTTGACCGAGGTCTCCTAGTTGGAGCAGCCTTCATTGACTTATTGAAAGCATTTGACACTGTCAACCATGCTCTTCTGATCAGATAGCTCAATAGCATTGGTCTCTCCCCTGACACTGTAACTTGGTTCTCCAGATACCTGTTGGAGAGGTCTCAACAGGTCAAGATTGCAAATACCTTATCTGATAGCCACAAAGTCTGCTCAGGTGTACCTCAAGGGACTATTTTGGGCCTACTCTTGTTCAGCCTCTTTCTTAACCAACTCTCCTCGGGCTGTAATTGTCATCTACTCTTTTATGCAGACGATGCCATACTGTTCACCAGCAACTCTAACCCTTTCACTATCGAAGGCAAATTTCAGACCAACTTTTCAGCAGTGGAAAGATGGTTTAAAGATCAGAAACTGTTGATGAACTATACAAAGACTAAAACAATGTTGTTTTCCACTGCTCAAAATCAGAACAGAGCCCGCCTCTTCCGATTACCAGCAAGGTGAGTTCTCCCCTGGAACTTGTACAGAATTTAAACACCTGAGGATCATGTTGGACAGCACAATGACTTTTGACCACCATATTGACATAGTCACTAAGGCTGTTAATACACGCATTGGTCTGTTGCACAAGCACAAACATAGCCTCACCCTTGGGGCCCTCAAACTAGCAGTGCAAAGTTCTCTTGTGACTCTAATTGACTACGGGTTGGTAATATATGGTTCAGCCACAGAAACTGCCCTATGCCGCTATAAAGTTGCTTTAAACAAAGCCTGCCAACTTATCACAGGAATCACACGCATGACATACACTTGTGTGACCTGTATGCCCAGGCTAACTGGCCTCAGTTCCCTGATAGACTTCTCTACCAGTCCTGCTTACTACCAAAAAAAGCTAGTCTTGGCCTGGTTCCCACAGGGGTTCAGAATCTTCTCTCCCCCAACATTAACCTTCGCAACACTTGAAGCTCAGATTGTCACCTATTTAAAATTCCCCACTGTCGCACCTCCTTGGGTCAAAGTTCCTTCAATGTCCATGCCCCTGGGTGGCTAAACTCTCTACAACCTGACATCTCCTCACTAAGCTCGATTGGTCCCTTCAAAAGACTGCTGAGCAGCTAATTAGAGAATGCCAGCTGTACCTGCTTCCAATAATGTCTTACATATGTTCTCTGGACTTCCCCTGACCTTACACTAACCCACTCCTGCAGTGCCCTCTATTCTTGTTGCCCCTAGCCCTTGTTATCTCACCTCTGCTGTCAGTTCCCTTCACATTCCATCCACCCCACCACCATCCAACCCATCCTCTTCCACTTCCACCCACCCACATCCATTTCTCTGCTCACCCTCATCCTCCCCTTCTCTCCAGTTGCCTTATAACCTATACTCCACCCCGGGTTCCACACCCTGATTCTGTTTCCTTTCTCTCCCTCCTTCCCCTGTACTTTCAGCTGTCATCTCTCCTCCCAAGGTTCTGCCTCTCTACTCTTCTACTCTCTCCTCTCCTTTCCTTTCCTCTCCTCTCCTTCTCTCTTCCTATAACCTTGTAACAATACCTAATTTAATGTACTTGACTTTGGCTCTAACACAGCCTTTGTATAATGCCTAACTACTGTAAATTAACAGACTCTTGCTACTGTGATCTGCCAATGACCTTGTACATGCTATGCTTGCTCTATTTTGTCATTCCAACACAACTGTTTTGTAATTTATTTATGTTTTACAATTTTTTTATAGCTTTTTTGTCTAGATGCAGAACCTATTTAATGAGCTTGTACTCAAAGGTACTATTCAAGATCTCCATAAATAAATGAAATCTCAGGCCCCAATGAGAATACCAGGTCCAAGGTGTGGCCATGTTGGTGGGTTCCAGAAATACTCACTTGTGTTAAGCCCAGAGATTCCGTACTCTGATACTCTGAAGGAAATCCTAAGCAAAAGATAAGCTCTCATCAGTGACCTAAGCATTAAAGTCACCAAAAATAAGTCAACTTAGTGACTCCAACACCCTGTCGGTGACAAAAGCTAAAATTTCCTGCAGGAACTCCCCCTTGCACCCCAGAGGATGGTACACAAGGAGGATCCTGCAGCCAGCTGGACCCAACACATGACCACATTTTCAAATGATGAGGTATTCCCTACTGGTGCACCACCAGACTGAGTTTAGTTATAAAACAGATAGCCACCCCCCTCCTTCTCTGCAATCCTCCTTGGGCAGTGAACCACCAAGAACCCCGCTGGGATCGATGACTCCAGTACTGTACCAGCATCATCTCCCAGCCAGTACCAGCAAGGCAATTCCAACACTTCCAGGATACAAAATTCTACTTTTTCAAAGACTACATGTGAGGACCAATTATGGTTATAACTTCTATTTTCTTATGTGTAGGCAAATCTTCCACACAGACGGAATGGATCAGTGCTGGCTATTTATTATGGTAAAATAAGTTCCTTCGCCCTACTTGCTATTCCTCTGTTCACTACTGTCTGTTTGTTTCCAGATACTTCATGATATTTCTAAAGGAAATCTCTCTCTCTTGTAATTCATCACATAGTACAATCAGCTTTGCTTTTGGCACCCGTACATTGCTGAGCATCCTTCAGCTAATTGAAATGAGCAATCCAGCTCCCTTAGATACAGGAGTGTTTACTGTCTATGATCATTTCCTGCAGAGTTCATTTGCTGAGGTAATGAAATTTCATGGAAACCTCCAGTAAATGTAACCTGTGAGAAAATCTCTGCTTACACTGCAGACAAAAATCTCTATTATGAAGACAATATCAAAAATGTATTGAAAGAGTGATACTCAGGCAGCAAATATTCTGCCACATTGATTCATTAATTTCCTGCAGATATCTGACACCATAGTACCCACAACATAGTTACATTATGCAGATGATATCTATCAACAAAAGTACATTTTGACCGTTTATGGAAGATTCATCAACGTAAACAATACATGAACAGCTGAAGTTGTTTAAACAGTCTGTCAGTTATTTATTTTGTCATGGATTGTCAGTTATTCAGTAACATGAAAAATGTTTTTGGACCATAGATAGTATTAATACACTTTGTCTCAATACAAGCAATGAATGAGAATGAATTAAGTTCTAGAAAAAATATAATGGTTTACTGCAGGAACTGAGGATTGCAGTGAAATCTGTGGATGTGATGAGTTTATATAAATAGTGGGACAGATTTTCTGGTGGGTGGATGGAGATGCAGTTGTGTGCTGCTTCTTTGTTGGTCTCTCTCTTCTTTTGTCTACATACACCAGAGCTATGTTTAAAAAGATCTGTCCATCTGTGACAAAAAAGTCACAATCTACAGTATGTCACTTTGTATCAAAAAATGATGTAGATGGTCTGGTAGGATAGTGCAATGGCAATGCTACTGCTTACTATGCTAGCTACCCGGGTTTGGAAATGGACTTGTGTCACTCAGGGCCTAGCTGGGAGGGGAGAGAGGATTGAGCACCCCATGAACAGCTCTCCTCACTCAGGGAAGGGGACTTCATGTCCTTCTCAGTGACTGCCAGCTGGTCAAAGCCAGTTGACTTCATAGCAGGTGCTTGATACAGGGAGGCAGTAAACAGATGCCAGCACTCATGTATGTGGGACATTGCAGAGCAGCACTCTTAATGGGAGAAAAACATGGAAAACATGAAGGAACAAATCCCAGAGTCTACCAGAACAGATGCTGGTGCTCCCCACAGGCTCATGCATGACCGAGAGGGTAGACCACCCACTGCACTGTGTTCCAGAGCAAGTTGTAAATTACCAGTAAGTCACTTGAGTGGGTCAGTGACAGGCTGGGAGTGCTGCCTGGTGCATGTCAGATGAGGACACCAGAGGAAAAATGAAAGACTGAGAAAAGAATGATGCAGACTGCAATTTGCATTATTGATTGTCCAAACATTGCTTTATTTAGATGCAAATGCATATGAAATTCAAACAGATATAGACCATCTTGGATAAATTTCCAGTTTTGAAAATAGGACTTAAATCCTGTTGTTCTGTATGTGTTTAGCTTCACTGTGATACTGGAGCCAACAATGAGAGAAAAAAAAATCAGGAGCAGAAAACTGGACCCCGATGCTCAGTGAGTCTGTCTGTTCCTCCCAAGCATACCACATTACTTCTCATTATGCTGCTAAAGCCTTCCTGGCATTTGTTAACTACTATAGTAGGTTAGCTATTGCATTGCTTTAATTGTTATGCTCCAGCCAGCTAAGAAACCTCCTGCCCAAAATGCCTGTTTCTTTGTTTCTAAAAAAATGTTTATTCAAAATGAAAAAGAAAGCATTTGGTTATGGCTGACAGAAAATAGTTCTCTCCCCCTTTCTTGCTCTCATTTCTTTTTGTCTTTAAAAGTGATTTACTTTCAACAAATATGAAGGACCAGTCAAATGACATGAAGGCAACACATTGCATATTAAATTCACTAAGAATACCACCAACAGCTTAATCTGATTCAAGGTCAGTTGGCATTTGTCTGTATCCCCCTTCCCCTAGGTCATGCCAGAAAACAGGCAGAATTTGTCTAGTGCACTTACCCGGTCAACAAAAATGAAATAAATCAATAAAAAATTATCACCAGGGAGACTATTTTTATGGCTGCAGTAGACATAGCCCTGCAGACCTCTTTCTTTAAAAAAAAGTAGTCATCACATTCCTTCCGACCAATCAACATGTCGGAGTTACCTCACAGTAGCCTCCAGGTCTGGGAAGCACTCTGCACACTGTCTGCATAGGCAATCACACTGCACTATTTTCTTTCATTTGTGGGCAGTCATGGCAGAACATGGCACACTCTGTTGTGTCCAAGATGGCTGACAAACTGTAGTGCACATGTGCAATCACTAGCTCATGCACAGTACTGTGCAGTGGCCATCTTTGTGATGGCAGATTGTGCTCTACTCCCCCATGACTGCTGATTTTGCACCCACCACCCCACTCCCCAAAAACATAATAATGTCAGTGAGGGTGCCCAATCCCCCAGTGTAGCAATCATGTTCTGGGTGACCTCTTTACCCTTTTTTTCCCTTCCATACACCCTACCCTCCCTCTCAGCACCCCCTCAGAAACACAACAGTGAGACTGGGGGTGCCCAATCCCCCAGTGTCATGACTGGGAATCCTCAGTTGTTTTTTCTTCTGACCTGTAAAAAGAAAACTGCTCATTGATGTCTTTTGTGCCATTACTGTCCCCCGACTGACCCTCCTATTCAACACCCACCACCCCACATTGCCCCCCCAAGCCCTTACTTACCCATCAGGGGTCCAAAACCGTAATCCTTTCTGGACCACAAACACGTCTTCACTGTTCAAAGCTGGACCATGAACTGAAGAAACAGGTATGCAGTTCAATGTATTTCAATGGGGTTTTGAACTTCGTGGTATAAATTTGCATATTTTTGACACAAATTTTCAACATGCCTTCTTTGGGACCCTACCTCATGAGCAATAGAACTATCATTAGGCAGATCTGTTATGAAAGATGATTTCATGGTCCTTGCACCAAATCATCTTTCGGGCAAGAGTTGAAAATTGTCTCTGCCCTTGCTCATGAGATGGGGTCATAAGAAGGCTATGTTGAAAATGTGGTTAAAAATATTTAAAAAAACAGTGTTTTGTGAATGCAGGCTCGTAAATTTGGTAATTTTCAATATTTTTCCCCCAAATTCACAACACAGCCATATTTTACAACACCGCATGAGTGTGACAGCTGTCATTTTTCAAATCCTGACCAAAATGATTTTTTTACATCCAAAAAGGTGATTTCATGGTCCCTGTGCAAAATTACCTTTGAGGCAGTAGTTGAAATATTTCTCTGCCCTTGTTCATGAGGTGGAGTCATAACTAGGCTATGATGAAAATCTGGTGTGACAATATTAAAAAAAACAATAAACTTATGAGCCTATGTTGAATTTTGTGAATGCAGGCTTGCAACTTTTGTAATTTTCAATATTTTTACCCCAAATTTACAACATACAGTACAGGTCACATTAAACTGTTCTGTCAATGTGTTGATTTAGCATTGATTTTTATAGCTGCCAATACATTGGAGCTCATATTGCACTGTTTTTCAGTGTTAAACCAGTTCAAGAGCAAAGTTTGTAAAATGTTTTTGCCACTCAATTGGAATGCATCAGCAGTCAGGTCACAATGTAATGCAAAACTGCATTTTAATTCTTAAGTAACAGCTTGCTCAGTATTTTGTGCTGGATCCAGCAATACTTATGCAAATCAGTCAGAAATGCTGGAACAACCCATTGGAGGAACAGTTTAATGTGACTTGTACAGCAGCCATGTCATTATAGCGCCTTATGAATGTGACAGCTGTCATTTTCCAAGTCTGGGCCAACATTTTTTTTTATATTCTGAAATGTAATTTTTGTGGCCTCTGCATGAAACCACCTTTTGGGCTGGAGCTGAAAATGTTCACTGTTTTTGTTAAAGAGGTGGGATAATAAGAAGGATATGTTGAAAATTTGGTGCAAAAATATCAGAACACAATAATGTTATGAGCCTACATTGAATTTTGTGAATGCAGGCTCATAACTTTGATAATTTTCAATATGTTTACCTCAAATTTACAACACAGCCATTTCTTTACAGCACCTCATGAATGTGACAACTGTCATTTTTCAGCCCTGGCTCAAAATTGGTTTTTGCATCCTGAAAGTTGATTTTGCAGTCCCTGCATGAAATCACTTTTAGGCCAGGAGTTGAAAATTTTCTCTGCCCTTCTTCATGTGGCAGTGTCTTAACAAGGCTATGTTGAAAATTTTGTGTAAAAATATTAGAAAACAAATTTTCAATATTTTTACTCCAAATTCCTCAGCTGCCGCCCTATCGACTCTGGCTAGAGTTTGTTACCCTTTGGTGCAGTCTGGGTCTAGATTTTACCAAGTAGATACCTGGTCCTGCCCTGATGTTTTTTATTTATTTATTTATTGAGATCCTGGATTAACACCTTTGAGCAGAAAGCTCTTTCATAGGTTCCACATCAAGTTGACACAAACAAGAATGCAGATATGCTCCACAGATACAGATACAGCAAGAAACAACTAAAATTGTCTCCAGGTACAAATTCTAAAAATAGTTACACAATCTAAGCATGTACAGGGTGCAGAGTCAAAACAAAGGCTAACATTTCATTAGATAATTGTAACATAACATGAGGATGCTTGTTTAAAAAGGAGAATTGTACAACTAACAACATAGGCAGATAACTGGATTGTACCTGAGTCAAAGAGAGAAGGAATGTCTCATACCAGTAGAGAAGGATGGGGGGGCAGGAGGAAAGTGCAAGGAAGCAGAAGGAGAAGGCAAGCAGAGGTGGGAGGTAGGATGGGGATAGGACAGAAAGGGAAGAATAGCTATGTAGTCAAAGTGGAATAAAGGAGGAGGAGGGTGGGGGAAAAGGAGTTGTGGAGGAGAGTAGGGAGGAAGAGGTGGTGTTGGTAGTGGGGTGATGATGAAGATGTAATTAAGGTGGTAAGGAAGAAAGAGGTATAAAGTGATGGAGGGGCAAAAAAGGGAAAAGAAGCGGGACGGAGGTAGGAGGGAAAATAAATAATTTAGGCAAGGGTAGAAAGCCCACGAAAGTGTTAACGGGACCAGAGTGTCAAGCAATGGACTTAAAGCATAACATTTTACTAATCAACAGAAATCACAGAGATGGCAAATGGTAGGAGCATGGTAAAGACAAATTAGTGATTGCAGTTACAGGTTGCCAGTGAGATTAGATGCTAATTGAGTTTTTTCTTAAAGAAGCCCAGCAAAGTACCATTGGTTATGTCAGGAGGCAGGGAGTTGTACCACTGCAAAGCTCTTCTGTGAATGCACATAGTCCAAAGGCGGCGCATCAACATGGGATTCTGAATGCCTGTTTGCCAGAGCTTCTGGTACTGTGTGGGTTACCTGCAGGGAAAAGAAGGGCCATTATGCCAGAGGGTAGCAGTCTCAAGGTGACTTTTTTGCAAGCAGGTATGATTGATATTTGAGCCTGCTGTCAAATTGTAATCAGCAAACCTGGGCATAAAGATCGTAGGTGTGTGTCAAGCATGCATCACCAGAAAGAAGGTGGCATGCTTTATTTAAGGTAATTTTGATACGTCAGAGGGCAGTGTCTGTAGCTGCTCCATAAATGACAATATCATAGTTTGCAAGAGAGACCACTGAACTGTGGATGTCTGTGTTTAGTGCTTCTGGAGTAAGATTATGTTTGTTCCTGTATAGGACTCCTAAGTGCTGGTTAATAGCTTTGGCTGTTCAGTCAATGTGCTGGGTGAAAGACAGAGTCAATAGTTATACCCAGGTACTTGAAATGGTAAAACAGTTCAAGGGGGAAGCCAGTGTCATTAATGATGGTAAGCGGGAAGGTTTTGTGTCTGCCTTGGGAGGTGGAAAACAACAATGTCTTAGTCTCGTTATAATTAAGGATGAGCTTATTATCCCAAAACCACTTCTTTCCAGATGTCAAGGATTGCTGAAGTTGGTCCTGGAGAAGGTGAGGGTCAATGTTGCCACTAAAATGTACAGCATCATCAGCGTATAGAAGTATGTGGTCACAGCAAGCTCCTGGTAGTGAATTGAGGAAGATGCTAAAAAGCAGTGGACCCAAGATAGATCCCTACAGGATTCCAGAGCATACAGGCCTACTATTGGACAAGGCATTACCAATTTTTACCTGTTGTGTTTGGCTACTTAAGTAGCTAGAGAACCAGCTTGTAGTGTTGGAGTAAAGACCAATGGAGGAGAGTTGTCTGATGAGGAGTTCATGGTTGACAGTGTCAAAGGCTTTGGTAAGGTCTATGAAAGTTGTCCCTACCAAGAGCTCTTGTTCCAGAGAGTTATTGATAAAGCCTGTAAACTCCAGGAGTGCAGTGATGGTACTATGCCCACACCTGAACCCCTGCTATTGGGGACATTGGAGCTGGTAGTTTTCCCAGATACTCTACGATGTGATAGACGTTTGTTTGTCACATCAGAATCTTGTTTGTTAGTTTGTTTGTTTATTTGCTTGTTTGTTTTCCACCAGAACCTTATGTCAACAATTTAGGATGGTGACTTTAGTGCAGGGATAAGGCACCACAAAGGGAAAGTAATCCTGTTTTAATTTAACAATCTCCAGTTCTAAAAGATGAAAGGTGCAGGAATCCCAAGTTTTATTTTAACTAGTTATGGTCTCTGGTAGCAGTTAAACTATTTAACAAACAGCAACCACCCAGTCCTTATGCCACTCACCAATCTCACAGTTTTCTCCACATCTTGCATCTCATGGTGGGTGTCTCCTCTCCCCTATGATAATCCACATCTGTAGAGAAGGCCAGGTTTTGTAGTACAGGATCAGAGTATTTGGGGAGTTCTCCTCTGTGTTCTCATTTGTGGGGCTATGTATGCATTCTGGGTGAACATTTCACCCTCCCACGTACCTGGATCACCATTGAAAGTTGGATGTTACACAGTGGACTATGGTTGTGGAAATAGGATTCAAACCTCAGCCTGGGTCTGTTCCCAGAACAGCAGTTAGAATATGGCAGCAGTGTACCGCTAAGTTGTCACAGCAGGTGGTGCCATTTTTGCTGTTTTCTGGTTGTAGAGACAACTAATGTGTGCGACAGAGTGGGTAACACAGTTGTGATAGGTTTCTGACTTGACTGACTGTAGGACCTAGCCACTGTCCTAACTGCCTGCATGTACCAAGTCCACTCCCAAATCTGACAACAGTTGTGCTGCTGCTAGGCCAATTAGTGACTGATAGCGCTAGTCTCAAACCCAGCTGCATACTGCTAGGGGAACATATCCCACCCACCTGGTGATAGAGATGCAAAAGAGAAAATCCAGATGCTAAATTTTGCAAATGGTGGTGTAACACTAAAAGATGGCTTGTTTTTTGGCCAAGCAGGATTGCAACTCTGAGCACAGTCGCAATGCTGTTCTGCAACATGTAGTTCATGGGCACTGTGTCCAGAAGGGTCTTGCCCAGAGATAGGGACCCTGGTGAGCCTGTGGCACCTCTCCCCCAAGTTGGTCTAATGGCTAGTCATTTGGGCTAGTGGATTCCCAAAGCATTGCAACAAAACTCATTAAGATAAGTAAATCTAGTGGATCCCACACCATAGCCACACTGTGTCCCATTTTTCTGGTTTTGTGTGTAGTTTCTGGAATCCAACTGAATCTGGCTATGGTCTATGTCCAAAATAGTGAGACTCTCCACTCCATGGAAGAGCAAAGGCCACTTAGCATTCATGAGCCCCTTGGTAGCCATGCACTGAATGGAATTGGTTTTGGGTATTTAGACAGCTACTCATCTGGCCTATTGGCTGGATCCAGTCACCCATGGCCATTCCCTCCACAATACAGTACTAACTGCCCTTGACCCAACAGTAAATAAAGCTTGATAATACATTACAAATAATCTGATTGCATTCTTCTTCCAAAAAGGTTTCTCAATTTTGTTAATATGAAACCACTATTTTGAAAATAGCAAAACTTGAAAATAGACTATTTGTAGCCAAATAAGGCCTCTATGGGTGTGATTCTGTCAATAAAGGCTTAAAAGTGTACATTTTTTAGTTAATAATTTGAAGCAGAGAATAACATCTGTTTTGGATTTGAGAGATCAGGAAAGAGGCTAAAGTGAAGGCCATACATTTGAAAACAGCAGCCCAGAAGCAAATTAAGTCATTCTGCATCCCTTAGGTTGCAACTGAGCACAAAAGGGTCATAGTGAAACCCTGAGCTACAACTCAGTGAGAACCCTTGTTAAATTCAGCTGCTACTGGTACAGATGATGAGTCAGTCCAGCTGTGGGGATTCTAAGTTGATGAGATGTTTGCACCCCCACATTAGATAGGGACCATGGTTACAGATCACACATCTATGCTGGACAGTGGGCCACTCTCTTAATTGCATAGTTTGGTAAATCTGAACCTGCACAATGGGATCCTGGTGTACCAAAATGGCTTGGACAGTATCTTCCTGTTTATCTACTCCAGCAAACATACCTAGTGTCTAGTATGGAACACACAGAGTGTAAAATTTAGCCTTTATGCTTCCTGCATATGCTGGCAATGCAACCCTGTCATAAAGTTGCAAACTAGTTGCATATTTGTATGCATCACATGCAATTGATGACCAGCCACCACCACCACATCATTCCACCAATAGCAACAGAAAGGCCATGAATTTGTAAATGTTTTTGCAAGTACACAGAAGTCATCACAAAATATTTGCTAATGCTATCCAGTATTGTCCAGAAATGAGTACTACTAGGTTTTTGCACCCTGCTTAGCTTGCATAAACCCTTCAAATAAGAATCCTTCATTTCTGTGTTATGTTAAAGGTTTCAGGCTGGATTTAAAAAGCTACTGCCACGTAATTTATGGCAGATTTTCTGTTCGGTTGATTCATACTAAATGCACCCATTGTGAGTGAATGATTTTCAAACATTTGAGTTTTCAGTAAATATGACAGTTTCTGTTCTTTATTGTAACAAATGGTGCATGCCTCATTTTTATTGCTTAATTTGTGCCACTTGCTGTAAAACATTAGGTCACCTAATACAGGATGTGGTCTAACTATATTATCGCAAGAAGCAGAACCAGTTAAAAAGATGATGCAAAGGTTTGCAAATCCACTCCATTGCTTCTAGTGTATAAAACATTGATACATGTTATGCTGCCACTGATATTGATAGTGTGCTGAATTTTATAGAGGTCAGTGGTACTTTAAGGCCTGAGACATTTCACAGGATCTTGCAGAAATATTTTGTCTTTACTGGTTTTGAATAACAATATCAAAGAAGAATATAGTATGAAGAAGGACTTCTGAGCAGTCAGAGCACTCCTTTCCTCCATGCATGACACTCTTACTCTGTTAAGAGAGCCTTGTGCAAATGCTCTGGAAGCAAGCACATTTGGGGAAAGTTATTTTTTTTATTTTAATATATAATTTCTCAATCTTTACAAATAATATATGACTGCTGTCTCTGACACCACTCTTACAGTTGTTAAAGTGACCTCACTTACATCCTTAGGGTATCACTACCACTCACCTTTGATTCTGATGCCCTAAAATGCATGTGGGATCACACTTAACAACCATAAGAGTGGTCACAGCACAAGTATTAATGTACAAAAGAGAGAGAGAATAAAGGGGGCTCATGGGCACTGAAGCAGTCTTGTCAAAACATTAATCCCTGCAACAGTATAGTAACAGTAGCAGGCAAGTGTTAGCAGTCCCCAGAACTGCAATGGGAAGAGAAGATGGAAATGAATGTTGCAGCTGGCTTTTTATGTCTGTGGGCAGAGCCTACAGCCATTTTGATATCTGTAGCCTGAAAATGGAGTTTCATGGAACACATTTTTTTGGATTTTTCAATGTATCCTTCCACATCTACAAATTACTATGACAACTAAACTAAAATAATCCCTTCTTTCTTTTTAGAATGTTGGAGAAATAACTCCAAGCTGCTTATCTGATGGCCATTAGGAAACTAAAACAGCTTACTAAGTATTGGTTGCCTATTAAACTGGAGATTTGTTTACCCCCTTCGAAATGCAACAGCTTGCAGATTTAAACGATTAGCATTTAAACATTTTTTGCTACTAACTTCAGTTGGGGATGAATATCTTTCAAGAAAGAGTCATACCTCATAAATGTTACCCTTTCCCAGCAACTTTTGTAAAGATTTACACTGTTTTTAACCTTTCAAGACCTATATGATAAAATACCAGGTCTCCAGTAAACTACTCAGACTAAAAAAAATTATTGTTTACGAAAAGGGCTGTAGCCTGCTTACTTACCATAACAGACAAGAGCTACTGAGATTTCTTATCATAAGAGTGTGTGTGTGTTTTTGTGTTTGGGAGGAGGGGTGGAGAAACAGTCACATTCCTGGCAAGGGAGACCTCATCTAATGAATTAACTGCTGACAAATCATGAGTGATACAGAAGCAAATGATTTGATATCTTATATTGGACCAACATAGATGTAACAAAAAAAACTTTTACCATTTATAAAATTCCAGATCAAACAACTGCAAACAGAAGATTTTTTTTGTCATTTTATA
This sequence comes from Neoceratodus forsteri, assembly GCA_016271365.2. Lineage (NCBI taxonomy): Eukaryota > Metazoa > Chordata > Ceratodontiformes > Ceratodontidae > Neoceratodus > Neoceratodus forsteri. Next base: position 963,544,620 of record CM057452.1, read on the forward strand.
ATATGCTATACTGAATGTGTATTTACTGAGTTGCTGGATCAGATCCTTGATAAAATAATAACATTCACTTAACTTACCACTCGTGATGCAGACAGTAGATGGCTGGCCATAGAGGTGAGAGGTGGGCTGTGCCATTTGCTGGCTGGTGAAGGTTGGGGCGGTGCTGGGTGGGCTGCCATGGATGGGTGGGGGTGGGGGCCACTAGGCTACCAAGTATAATGTTAATCATTTTCAATTTCATTATGCTGGGGGGGGCGCTACACTACCAGGGATATAAAATATATTTATCATATAATACAATACAGCTCGAGGGGCCATTAGACTACCAGGGATGTGAAGACATACAGGAGGTGGGGGGCACTAGACTACCAGGGCCCTACATAGGGTAATATATGTTATTGGGGGCCACTAGACTAAAAGGGATGTTAATATTTTATTCTGATGGGTAGGGCCACTACACTACCAGGGATAGGTACCACATTATTTTTCTCATGCAGATGGGGCACAACAAAGCCCCCTGAGCAAAACCCACCATAATGTAACACTATAAGGCACCCCTGGGCTATAAAAAACTATTTTTAAATCTGGCCATCTCATCCTTTGCTCACGATGCATGATCGAAATCAAAGATTCTCGCGATCAAAGAATTTGTCGGCTCATGATCAAGATCGTTAGCGAGCTGCAAAAGAAGAGTTTTAAAGCTAATAACTCTATTTTTGGACAGAGTTGGATGGAACCAAAGCAATGGCTCGATAGATCGGTGTCCCCTGAGTAAAACCCATCAAAGTTTTACTTCAGAAGTGACCCCTGAGCCGAGATATTTTTGTTTGTGCAATTGGAAAACTGAAAACAAGATGGCGGACCTCGCAGTCAAAGAATTTTTGAAATTCCTTGGGATCAAAGATTCTTGAACCAGGAGGCTGCAAATTCTTTGACCGCCAGGTGGGACGAGATGGCTGGAACCCCCATTCTTTGATCGCAAGATATACATATAAATTTTCCCATTGACTTATAATGGGAACTTAAAAGTGGCATAACTTTTGAATGCCTTACTATTTTTTCACCAAATGAAAAGCAGCATGTTCGGCCATCAAAGCTCTTTCAAATGAGCCATCTTGCAGAGTGGCACACCACACAACAGACGTGCAAAACCACATTATTAATTCCAATAGGTGCATCCAAAAATGAATAATTTTGCATTTTTCAGCGCTTTTGTACATGAAGACCGGCAAGCCAACAGAAACACAATTTGGCAGATCAAGAGATCTAGTGAGCCCCAACGTGTGTAGCAAATGTCAGGCAAATCTATTAAATGGGTCCAAAGTTATTAATGTCCAAACTTTTGACTTTAGTATGTAACTAGCCGCTCAACCCTAACTATAGTGGCGCGACTGCGCCACTATAATATGTATATGTATGCAATGGGAGTGAGAATAAAAACTGGCAAATAACAGCAATATTTTTGGGTGGTCAGGCCTACAGTGAGAATATTGCATGTATCCTCACTGTAGGCCATTTATTCTCACTGTAGGTAATACACAGGCATTATCTGCACTTGCCCACAACTCCTCACAATGGTTTTCACTGGTCGGTGCTGGCAGCACAATCAATGTCCCACTTTTACCTGCTCACTTCCATGCCAGCTCCCACTCTGCAGTTTCATTTCCCTCTTACAGCACACACAGCACTTTCATGTTCTCCCAAAATCTTTTTTCACCAACAGATAGTCCTTGATAAAGTAATTCACAAAAAAAAAACACTTCTCCAACCCCTTACAGCAGAATGCCATATCAGATAGTCATAATACTTTTTGTTTTAAACTCCAGCTGCACATTTTAGCTACTCTACTCCACCATCAACTCCCCAGTCCTCAGCAACACACATTCTCTGGACACTTCTCCAATCTCCCCCTGATACAACAGCATGACACATTACAGATAAAAAAGTGTTTATATTTTGTTTAAATCCTTGCACATTCTACATAACACACTCAACTACAACCTGCACCTTACTGGCATTGACACCACACAGCACTATGAACTAGATGGACTTCACTTGCTGGCCAGCTCCATCCAAGAACCTCCTCAGTCTGAAACCAGCATTCACACTGACAGTTCTTGTTTTTTTTTTTTCACCACACCGGAAAAAGCCCTTGGTAGCTCTCTTGCCCTGCCCAAAATGCTGCTGCTAAAGCCTCCCTCCCTTCTCACCCACAACTTCCAATCCCTTTCTCTCACCAGCTCACAGTGATTCCCACGACCAGCAACATCCTCCTCTGCTCGTTAACATGGCTGACGATGTCCTTCTTTGCACTATCATGTGGCAGATGATAACCAAATCAGGATCAACCACATAACAAAAATTTTAAACAAAACTAAAACAAAAGTACTGAGCCGAAACCTCACTCCCTCACTAAATGGGAGCTACCACCACCATCTTAACAAACCTACTCAGTCTGCCCACATAAGCCCATTGACCAATAAAATGACATGCTAAAAGAAACAGCACTTACAGACCCTAACTGCCATGCTAATGTCCCTACCTACCTAGCAGTTCATCAACATGAAACAGTGGAGGGAGCAAGAATTAAAAATAAATATTAAAAAAATACATTTAAATAAAAACAACACATAAAAACACCACTCCATAAATCAAATATGCAGTGGGTCTACTGGAAATATCACTATTTCACCCTCATGCAGTTTGACCTTGTAACCCTACTCATGGATCCACTACTCATGAGGTCATAAGGTCAAACTGCACTTGGGGGAAATATAAGTTATATTTCCAGTAGACCAATCTATCCTTCTATATATATATATATATATATATATATACACACACAGAGAGAGAGAAGAGAGAGAGAGAGAGAGAGAGAGAGAGAGAGAGAGAGAGAAATGCAATAAATGTGTTTACAGGCATTATTAGTATCTTTTGAAAGATTGTCTGACTTGTGATTATTAATGTTGAGTATAGTTCATGAAATAATGAGCTTGATATTTGTTATTTCATATAGTCCCTGTTATGCCTTATGCACAGCATATAAATCCAAATCATTCCAAGGCCATCATGACATATAATATTAATACTGAGCAGCAAATCAGAGCTTTTTTCCTAATAAAAGGCTGCTGATATAATAAATAAAGAACAAAGTCATAAATAAGAACCAGTGGCTTATGGAAAGATCTACAGGAATTTATACAGGGATTTGATTCTACCTTTGTGGGGAAAACACAGGGAAAATGAAGGCTTCTTACAAAGTAATAACTATTTGGATCTGTGAGCACTGAATATTTCTTAAACTATATTTTTTATCCTGGATAGGGCACGGGAGATGTTATATCTCATTGTCACAGGGATGTTCATTTACACATTTTTTGCACTGTATTTACTCAGGCTGTCCCAGATTAGATGCAATATCTTGTTTTCAGTGAGTGTAATGATTTTACCACTTTTATAATGTATTTATTCAGGCTATCTAGTCCAGGGCCCCTTGTATTCAAAGGAGATATGCAGAGCATCCTGGTGGAAAAGGGAGATGTGTCGCACAACTTCAACAATGCACAGCAGCTCGATATTCAAATGTACGGGATGTGCCGGCAGCAAGGAAATGGGCCAGGGCACACCTTAATGATATGCTACTCGAGTCGAGGGGGCAATCCCATGCATATGCTGTGCTGCAGCATATTCAGTGGGAATGTGCCCCTCATAATCAAGAGCACTGAGGCCCACAGTTAGGCTATGAATAACTGACCTAACCCAGCCAGCCACCCACAGGCAGGCTGCAGATGTGCACCCAGAAGAACAGCAGCCTGGCAGCCCTGGTGGACTAGAGGTACCCTCTTTCCATCCCCAATCTAGCCGGCTCCATCCCTGAAGAGCTCCATAGTGTAGGATCCCCAACCAGATTTCCCCAAGGAAACCATGGTCCATATCCATAGTCTAGAGGACTCCTATCCATTGCCCCTGTATATAGACACCCTCACTCCACCATACCCAACCTGTTACAAAGACTGGAACTGCCCTCCACACCCTGACATTGCCAGCCATTGACTGCACTGAATTCAGGCTGGGGACCTGCACTTTGGAATGACCCATCTGGCTGTACCGTGCATTGGGGCACCATGCCAGCTGTGTACCCACCAGTGTATGCAGCCGTGTGTACATCCCTGGCAAACTGAAGAGGGAATTTACATACCTCCAATGCATGCCTTGCCGATGCTGTATCTTCCTGCTATCATACACTTCTGCATGTCTACATGCTCCCTGGTGTAACATGCCACCCTCTGGACTGCTGAAGTATCCCAGGTGAAATGGGGTGCAGTATCCTGTAATGCCATTTGCAGTGTACACTTCAGGCTATAGATAGTTCATCGACAGTTCCCCAATTGTACACATGAATGGTAGCTCAGCTCTAACATGCCTGTTTTGTGACCTGTGTGAGTGGCTACAGCATCGGCCATCACCCACACTGAGCAATGCAATGGCACTGGGGATAATGAATCCACATGCGAGTGCCTGAGGAGTATGGCCACTGGGTGTTATCACCCACACACAGTTCATGCCTATGTATAACATATTCCAGCATCCTACTGTGACTGCTCCACCACCCACCAATAGAGTGGTATGATCTCATTACAGAAACAATCATCACAATGGGATGGGTGGGGGCAGGGAGGGAAGTGTCTCTACACGTTGAGGGGGAGCGGGGGCCACAACACTATGGACATGGACTGTAGGTGTATTCAGGTGCAATTAGGGATGGTATTGGGTTTCCGACAATATGGAACCTATACAGCCTGCACTCCAGTATGATTGGGACTGGTGGAATGGGTGAGGGGGTGTGACTATACCACTGGAGACTTCAGGGCCTGTCCCACATGGGAGTGACTGGGGTCAGGGCTTGGGAGTGAGAGCTGCTCCAACACATTTATCCCCATGCCAACATGCAAATGGGCTGGTAATGATCAGGCAGAAGGCCCTTTTGAATGCTGCATGCACAATTAGTTAATTTGCATTCCTGGGTTGAATACTACCCATGGAGTCTGTGGTGCATATAGGTATGTGCCATGCATTCCCCCTGGAGGCATTCAGTTAGGGTCAACCTGGATGCACCTGACTTGGTGACCACCTGCACTGTGACTCTCATCAAGGGTCACATTTTCAACAGGAACTATGAATACCACCAGGATGAAGAACAGTGTCACAATGACAAAAGGGACAAACTCCCTTAGAAACTGTATTGTTTGCTGCAGTAACTCTACTGCGGAATTCTGCAGTGCTGTGCTTCATCCTGGTGGGCTTCGATGTATGCACACCCTGAACCAGTGGTGCATTCTCTTTGAATATTGTATTAGTGCTGACCAGCACACCCTATTTGTGCAACTCATCTTTCTGCTTGTGCATTAATCCAGCACTTAATATATTCCCCCAAAATGTAAAATATTGTTTTTAGTGCATTCTGATTTTACACAATGCAGCATAATATTGTGTAGATGTAGAACCCCACTGAAAATGAGTTACCATTTCTTCTGTGAAATATCCAGGCTAAATATATAGTAATTAGCAGGCATATTCTAGGAAAACACATTGTAAAAATGTGTAAAAGTAAGACCACATTGAAACTGCCTCTCCACAGATCTGCACTGTGCAAATTTATTAGAAATAATGGGCAAAAGCATCCCAAAAGCTTTCCACAGCCGTATCAGCTCTGACCAGAATTTGTTCCTTTTGTTACTACAAATGTCAATAGGGTGGTATGAGTGGACTGGGGTTATTTTTACTATTATTCAGTCATAAGGTGGGTCAATGTTGATATTTAAGATCACCACTACATAAGGCTTATTAAATATGCAATATGCCTTTATGTAGTGGCACCCCATCAATATATCGCACAGATTATCGTGACATATAATCTGCACAGCAAAAATATTATGTGAGAGAATAGCTGCAGGGATAATGTAGCACAAGTAGGTTACCTCTATCCCTGTAGCTGTTGTCCCTCTGGAAGAAGAAGAGAAATTAGTAGCTGCATACCACATTCTCCAGCTGTTGCTGTAGTACAGCAGTTAGGGCCATGAGCAGCTACGGTGGTGGAACATCTCGGAGATGTGGGTTCTGTTCCTAGTCTCCAGTCATTTGTGTCTTTCTTCTACCTCCTCTCCCAAGCTTAATTTTTCATTTTTTCTCCCCTCACCCTGCACTTTTGCCCCCCACCAGTCTCACAGATGCATTCCCATCCAAGATCCTCCCAGTCCCCAAGTTGCTACCCCTGTGGAGTTGATTATTCTTAGTTTGGGGGTATGGGGTCAGAGCTCCCCACAAACACTGATTTCAGCTGTTGTGGTTTTTTAGCCATAGTAGCGCTCACTGTTTTTCCTGAGCACTACCATTGGCTTCGCTGTTTTTCGTGCATGGGTTTTGACTGCACTACCTTTGTTTTCAACTTTATAACCCAGTGCCTTATATAACTAATACCCCAGTCCACGCCTAGATACTAACAATGTAACAACATTTGCTATGGAGGACAACATCATCTTCTAGATATGGGTGAGCCAATGCTGATTTTGCATTAATTAACATGCCAAAATCCAGTGGTTTGGACACCAGTAAAGCCCATCCAAAGGAACTTCTTTTCCCTTTTGCATTTAGACACTTCAATATTAAGCTGCAGCTTATTTTACAGGAAGAACACACTTAGATTTTCCAAGTTGCTGGCAAGCCACATGACCTGCAGCAGCCAATCAACAATACTAGAGACTGAGAACTCAAGCTGTGCTCATGTCAGTGCTATTTCCAGCTCTCTTTCATAATGAAGTACCTGTTTTAGGAAGAGAGCTATTTTTATTTCTGAAAGAGTAGCTTTTGATCAGAAAACGTCAACATCATCACAGAATTCTGCGTTATTATTTGGCACAGGGTCAATATGTCACACTGCTAAACAGCCTGGCATCATACCATGCTGTCAAAACATCTCAAACATCTATAGCACTTGGTAACAACACCAAGTGGTAAAAACAGTGATGACCACATGAAAAACATTGATTTTTGCAGGGTGGCTATGCCCCCACATCTCCCTGCAAAGGAAGGTTGCACCCCTGAAATCCCCCAAATTAAAGTAACCACCTCTGTGGGGAAGCAGCTCTGGAATGGGGAGAAATCTGGGTGGGGGTAGAAATGCAACCCACACAACAGTGAAACAAAAGAGTGAAAAAAAGCATAGGTAATGTTGGACTGGGACTAGAACCCCAGTCCATAGATACTCCACTGCCCTGCACTGCCAGTGGCTCTACCCTCTGAACCATGGCAGCTGCTTGGAGGACCACAACCTAGCAGAGGTCTTACAGGTATCATAGAAACATAGAAACATAGAAACATAGAATGTGATGGCAGATAAGGACCGCTTGGCCCACCTAGTCTGCCCATTTTCCTACCTAACAGATAAGCTGCAGATCCTAATTAACCAACAGCTTACTTCCTCCTACCCCCCACTAGGACTGCCTTATGTCTGTCCCATGCATTCTTGAATTCCCCCACTGTTCTTGACTCCATGACCTCCTCAGGGAGGCTGTTCCATGCATCCACAACCCTCTCTGTGAAAAAATACTTCCTCACATTACCTCTGAGCCGTCCCCCCTCTATCTTCAAATTGTGCCCCCTTGTTCTTGCGCATCTCTTTTTCTGAAAGATGCTACCCTCTTGGACTTTGTTGATTCCCTTGAGGTCCTTGAAAGTTTCCATCATGTCCCCTCTCTCCCTCCCTTCCTCAAGGGTATACATATTAAGCTCCTTTAGTCTTTCTTCGTATGTCTTCTGGTGCAGACCCTGCACCATTTTGGTTGCCCTCCCCTGGGCAGCCTCCACTCTGACTATGTCTTTGCAGAGATGGGGTCTCCAGAACTGTACACAGTACTCCAGATGGGGTCTCACCAACTGTCTGTACAGAGGGATAACAACTTCCTGTTTTCTACTATTGATGCCTCTCCCTATGCATCCCAGTATCCCCCCAGCCTTCCTTACTGCCTTCTCACATTGCTTGCCCACCTTAAGGTCATCTGATACAATCACCCCCAGGTCCCTTTCCATTTTTACTGTTGTCAGTATCTCACCCCCCCATTGTGTACTCTTGCCCTGGGTTTTTGTTTCCCAGATGCATTACCTTGCACTTCTTTGCATTGAATCTGAGCTGACATACATTTGACCATTCCTCCAACCTTGCCAAGTCCCTTCTCATCCTTTCCACTCCATCTGGTGTATCAACCCTGTTGCAGATCTTTGTGTCATCTGCAAAGAGACATACTTTTCCTTCCAGTTCCTCTGCAATGTCACTTATAAAGACATTAAAAAGGACCGGTCCCAGTACTGAATCCCGCGGTACCCCACTAGTAACCCTCCTTTCTTTACTGTGGACTCTGTTTACTACTACCCTTTGTGTTCTGTTGTCTAGCCAATTTTTTATCCAGGCTACCACTTTGGGACTCACTCCAAGGCTGGCTAACTTGTGTATTAATCTTTTGTGTTATACTGTATCAAATGCCTTGCTAAAATCTAGGTAGGCCATGTCCACAGCCCCTCCCTGGTCTACTACTGTGGTCACCCAGTCAAAGAAATCTATTAGATTCATCTGACACGACCTTCTCATCGTGAATCCATGCTGCCTTGAGTCTTGTGCCCCACTGGCCTCTAGGTACTCAACAGTTCTGTCCTTCAGAAGTGATTCCATCATTTTTTCCTACCACTGAGGTCAAACTAACTGGTCTGCAGTTTCCTGCCTCTGTCCTGCTCCCACTTTTGTGAAGAGGAATCACATCTGCCCTCCTCCAGTCCTCGGTACCACCCCATCCTCCCATGATTTGTTAAAGAGAGTAGTCAGCGGTGTCACTAGTTCTACCCTTAGTTCTTTTAGAATTCTTGGGTGAATCCCATCAGGCCCCATTGCTTTGTCCACCTTCAATTTTATTAGTTCTTTCAGAACCCTTTCTTCTATAAATGGACTGGTATCGACCCCCATCTTCAGAGTGTTTCTCTTGTTTGGTTTAGGTACCTCCCCCTCCTCTTCCTTTGTGAATACTGAGCAGAAATATTCCTTCAGTATCTCCGCTTTTTTCACTGTCACCCTCTACCCACATTCCCTCCCCATTATTAAGCCTCAGTATCCCTCCTTTGGTCTTTCTTCGCTCCCTAATGTACCTATAAAAGGTCTTATCCTCCTTCTTAACAGAATTGGCTATCCTTTCCTCGGTTTGGGCCTTTGATATTCTGACTGCCTTCCCAGCCTCTTTCTGCTTTAACTGATAAAGTTCTCTGTCCTGCTCCTTCTGTGTTTCCTTATATTTCCTGAATGCTATCCTTTTCTCCTTAACCTTCCCTGCCACCTCTTTTGAGAACCATAGCGTTTTTTTCCTTCGTTGTGTTTTATTGATTTGCTTTACACAGAGGCTTGTTGCCTCTGTGATGGCTGTTTTGATTACTCCCCATTGTTCCTCCACCCCTTCTTCTTGCCTGTTTGCTAGTGTTTTTCTGAGGCACTCTCTTATTTTCCCAAAGTCAGCCCTCCTAAAGTCCAATGCTCTTGCTTTTGTATGGCTTGATTGTATGGCTGTGTTTATCGTGAACCACACAGTTTGGTGGTCACTTGTTCCCAGATGGCTTCCCACTTCTGAATCTGAGATTCTTTCTCTGTCCCCATTTGAGAGAACCAGGTCTAAGATTGCTCCCTCCCGAGTGGGTTCCAATGCTAGCTGTCTGAGGCATGCCCCTTGTAGGGCATCAAGAATGACCCTGCTCTTGGATGTGCCTGCAGCAAAGGTGCTCCAGTTAACATGTGGCATGTTCAGGTCCCCCATCAACAATATCTCCCCTTTTTCTGCCATTCTAAGAAAGCCTTCTATCATTTCCTTGTCCATTCCCTCCCCTTGAGATGGGGGTCTGTATACAACCCCCATGTGGATTGTGGTGCCATTTCCTGTCTCCAGGGTGACCCAGAGTGCCTCATCTGCTCCCTGTTTACTCTTTAGTTCCGTTGCTTTGATCTGTTCCTTTACATAGAGAGCTACTCCTCCTCCTCCTCTTTTACCCTCCCTGTCCCTCCTGTAGACTGTGTATCCTGGTATGTTGACATCCCAGTCATGGTTCTCTGTGTACCATGTTTCTGTGACTGCCACAATATCCAGGTAACCCTCTTCCATCAAGGCCACTAGTTCAGGGAGCTTGTTACACAGAATATGGGCATTGGTACTCATCAACCTCCACTTTAGCCTTACCCTTTTAGCCCCATTTCTGTCCTTACTGCCTTTGCCTTTTTTTACATTTACCTCTGTTCAGCTCCATAATAATGTCTCTACCTTGGTGTTTACCTCACTAATCACCATGTTTTGTGGGGGGAGGCTGGGATTTTCCTGCTTCTTTTCAGTGCCTCCCCCCTTGACTAGTTTAAATGCTTGCCAATGAAGCATTTAAACCACTCACCTAGGATCCTGGTTCCCCCCAGACAAATGCAGATCATTGCTAGTGCTCGGAGCACTAGTGACCCCTGGCGGAGGCCGGGGTGTCACACAGCTACCGGCACACACACACACACTCTGGAGGCGGGGCGGACGTCTGATGTCATTGCACAACCCCGCCTCCCCGAAAAACCGGAAAATGGACAGCTGCCGGCCACCCTCCATGAAGCCCACCACGGCTTTAATTAGCCCCCCCAGGCCAGACCTCCGACCTATCCCGGTCTCTGCGGGATGTCTCCTCCTCCTCCTCCGCATCCCCGCCATGGAGGGTAAGCCACGGGGTATCGGAGGGCCCAAGGCCGATCTGGGGGGTGGAAGCCATCGGCCTGTGACTGGACTGAAAGTACCAGGTGGCCGGCAGCTAGGTGGTGGAGAAAAATGACAAAAAAAAAATGCAGATCATTGCACCAGTATAGGTCTGCATCCCTCCAGGTGGCTCCCCAGTCCCCAGTGAATCCAAAACCATGAGATCCACACCAGTTTTTCAACCACTCATTGAATTCCCTGGTGAGGAGTACCCTAGCATCTCCCTTGCCATAGACAGGCAGCACTTCTGAGAAGGTTGCCATATGCGCTACTTGTCTAAGGCCCCTTCCCAACTCTACAAACTCCTCTTGCACTGCTCTGATCCCATTCCTAGCCAGGTCATTTGTCTCTAGGTGGACAATGACATCCAGCTCCCTCCCTCATGCAGCTCCTCCCATGGTCCTGAGGATTTGCTTCCTGTCCCTCCAAGCCACGGTGCCAGGAAGGCACCTTACCTCCCTCTCCCCTTCCTCCCCCATTTCTACCCCCAATGATTGAGTCCCCAACCAGGAGTTGTTTCCTTCCCCTGTGGGGTCCCATGCCACCCTCCTGTGGGTCTCCTTTGTGAAGGTTCCCCTGCATCCTCCTTGGTCTCCACTGCAGGTGTCTCCATAGAGGAACCACTATCCACCAGAAGAGCGAATGAATTGTGGAGAAGTACAGCTGGAGGGATGCAACTCTGTTCCACCACCCTCTCTTTCCCTCCCTGACCCCATCCTGGTCCAGCCTCTCCTCTTTCTTGGCAACCTCTGAGGTAGTGGCATTGGCCCTGGTGGTCCCTGGGTGGGGGAGGAGGTTTCATGAATCCTAGCCAGGTCAGCCTGGAGATGGGCAACCTCCTGTCTCAGACCAGAGAGGTGCCTGCAAATAGGGCAGCATCACAGCCTCCAGAATGTCTCCCGGAACACTGCCACCCCACAGTCATTGCACTGTACCACTCCTATCATGTCTTATTTTGTGTCCCCTCTACTGTTTCTCTGTATGCTTGCTCTCTCCTCTCCTTACAACTTTCACCTTCCTGTTCTGGGGCAGCAACTTCCTATCTTCTTCAGTAGCCTCCTTCTTCCTTGCTCAATGTCAGACCACCAGCAGCTGGGGGGGGGGAGAGTGAGCTACTTTTTTCCTTTAGGGTTGACAAAACCAATGTTTCTCTATGATCCTTCCCTTCCTACTGCCAAACAGAAAGTTCCTGTTGACAGTCAAATCCAGTGGCTATAAAATTAGAACTGGCTTAGGGTGGGTAGGTGAAGGGGTGGGATGGAGGGCAATTAGTAAGAAAAAAGGCTAGCAACAGGAAGTTGTAATTTGAGTCACCTGCTTTTATGGTGTCTAAGCCACATCCCCAATTAAGCTCTCTTTGCTCCTACTAGTTTAGCAAAGTCAGTTGATACAGTATCCTTCCCAGCACAGAACACAGACTGGCTTTCTTTCTTTTCTTTCTTTTTTTAACCCTAAATAAGACCCCTTCTACTTCTAATAAAGTATCTGTCTACGTAATCTCAACAGACACTGACTCCTGCATCACTGTGAAATATGGGTAGTCCCACCTTCTTCACTGCCTACACACTGAACACCAAATAGTGCAATCTGACATACCAGTGCCACCACAGCCACCTGTGCTCCATGGGCATAAACAATTGCCTGTCTGCTTTGAAGAGCCAAAATATTGCATCATTTTTAGTTCACATGTTTGCATTTGTTTGGCAAACATTTGAACTAAAAATGATACAGTATTTTGACACTAAAGAAAAAGGACTTAATAAGGATGTTGTTTTTTTAGTACATTACCAGTGATTATGCTTAAAACATTACTTCAGAGTTTCTTTCTAAACCCTCAAGTCAGCACCTCCTAGCTCATTTAACAGGTACCTTCTAAAGACAATGGTATGTATTTTTTTTCTTTCCTGTGTTGATTTTTTACAAATGTTAATTGATGGTCCACAACCAAAGTAAAATTAAGCTGATCTTTGATCTTACAAGTTGAGCTCTTCAACAGACATACTCAATTGACAATTAGAGTCTTCCTCTTTGTAAGGAGTGTGAATTGGCTGTAAGGCTTTGATGTGTAAACTGCTAGCCTATGTTTTGAATCCACATCCAACCTCTATATCTGTCATGTTGTTCAGCTGTTTCCACTTTGACCTGAGGAAAAGGGTTTTATCTCTCGAAAGCTAGTCTTAGAAATAATTTTGTTGGTCCAATAAAAGGTATCACCTGCAACATATTTTTTTTCTTTACGTTGTTGACCGGACTAACACAGCTATCACATTTCTTTTTATCTAATATACAAAACACATAACAACATAATAAAAAAATCATATAAATTAATAATCATGACATAAAAATATCACTTTAAAATCTATGGTGCTGCAAAGGAGTATATAGAAAATGGCATGAGGGAAAGCACAGGGTTAAAACTACAAAGAAAAGGGCAAGGTGTGCCAATTTATGGTTGCAGTGACCTCCCGGTGCATCAGACACCCTGCATCCTATTGTCTAAAATTGGGGATCCCTGTGCTACAGTCCTGAGAGTTGCCACAGCCACAGGGTTGAGACAAACATTTGGTGCACATGAGGGGTTTGATGGAGGGTCTTGTCAAACTCCTCCAGGAGCAAACATAGACAAGCTGCAGAGATTCAGGGTGTTTAAAAGCTTGGAAGTTTGGGGATGGGGCAATGGAGCAGTGGGGGTGTCATGACGGGCTATGGGGGTACAGCAGCAGTGAGTGGGAGCTGAGGTGGCACCAACCAGAAGTGCCATACCATGGTTTAACAGAGCCAATTGGATTGGGTGGTGGCACAACCAGAACATCAGGATACAGATCCAAGATGACAATAGCCTTAGCAACTTCCCCATAGGACACACAATACTCTATGTGCAGTGGCTGGCTGTGGTTGCCTATTTTTGGGGTGTATTTAGTGCATGGATATGTGCCCTGGGCACCATGACATCCCACTGATACACAGCCCTTTGCTGTGGCAGCAGGTGGATGCCTGCTTACACTGCTGAGGACTGTGGGTCCCGTGTGGCAGGTGCTAGGGCTGTTGTTACCTGGGCTCTGTGTCTTGATGGTCCTGTAATGTCAACCTCCCCTCCAGAGCCAATTGGATCTGTTAAACTGCATCATGGCACCCTCACTGGGTGCCTCCTCAGTTCCCACTCATTGCCACTGTACCTCCTTTATCCCATAGGCATCCCCATGGCTCCATCACCCCTGTCCTCAACTTCCATGTCCCATCCAATCACTGCTCTACCAGACAGTGGAGCAGGGCCCTTAGATCAGCTCCTGGCTGGTTTAATGTGAGCTCCCTCTTGTAACCATGGTGGGGCTTCTGGAATTTGAAATAAGGGCATGGTGCAGCCCTAACATGGCACAAGTCCCCCAGCACCATGGTGCAGCCTGTGGCTGGCCACAAGCCTGTCACAAGGTGGTCTAGCAGAAGGGCTCCTGCTGGTGCCACAAGGACTGCTTGAAAACTGGGAATGAGGCAAGGTGTGGTGCAGTGGCTCCTTGTGTCATATCTGTTTGACACAACCCCCTAGCCTTCCTGAACCTTTGAAAATCAAGCCCTCTGTCACAGCTTCCCAAAAAGTAATCCACAGCAGGTACATATCAATAACACCTGCCAAAAGTAAGCTACAGTAATTCATATTCATTGCTGACCTTTAAGCTTATATCCCCTATTTTAAATCTGTTTTACACTATTCAAATTACTGCATTGTGAGCCAAAGTGGTATGACAAATTATTGAAGCTAAACTGAATTCTTAGGCCCAAACTCCAAGCTGAACTTAAGTTGGCTCTACTCCCCTTCTCTCATCTTTACTTGTAGGGTGCTAGAAGCTGCAGAAAATAGACTATATAGTCTCCAACAAAGTAAGTTTGCCCCATATCTGTCTCTGGCACTGCATTTCCTTATTCTGTTGTATCCCTTGCTGCAGAACCCACATTATCTCTCATTTGAAGGTGATACTCAACAGTTCAGCAAACAGCAAACTAAGTAGAAGTTATCATTTTAGTACTGTATCTACAGTAGCTGGCTATGTTCAACAGAGAAGAGGGTGGGAAAGAATGTTTAAGAGAATAAGAGCTTAGAAGCCACCCCCAGCAAAATATTCATTGGCACCAGTGATTACTTAACACATATTATTTTTATTTCAGTGTTGGAATGTTCTATTGCTCTAGCTTTTGAATGCATGCTTGTGAAGTAATTTTTATCAGTGTCAGAGCACAGGGTTGCGTTCTTGAGGACCATGACAGACAAACTGAGATAGATGTGCTGTCAGTGCATTTGTCATAGAAGTGATTTTAGGGCAAATATATAAAGATAACCACTTAACAGTTCTCTGAGGATGCTCCTCTGCCCATCTGATGTTCTGGCAGTTTGGACAGTGATTGAAACAAATGTGGTGATAAGTATCCCTTTCAGTATATCTTTAGGGAAGCATGCAGCACCTCTGTAAGTGTTAAAATGGCTATGATCTCTTGGAATCAGGAAAAACAGTTTACCTAAGGTTCAAATCATATTATGTTAGTTAAGCATGTCTCTATTTTTATGCCAAAACAGAAAAATGAAGATTTAAAATGTACACATAATGGGTTCTGTTCCTTTTGGTATACAGAGGATTTCAGGAGAAAGATAAGCATAAGAGCAGCTACAGTTCACCACCACCTGGAAGTAACTTTTCAGACACAAGCTGCTACAGTACATTGTGCATGGAGTAAGAGTGCCACTTGGTATCAGGTTCAGATATAGTTGGTGAGCTTTTCCTTCTGTACCCCCCATTCCATTAGGTTTAGGTATTTTTAAACTCCAGTCTTGCTGGTGGGGGGGGGGGGGCTTAGCCCCAACACACCATTTTTAGCCAGTAGACTTATTAAAATTATTGATACTGTGATGTCACAACACAGTTTAACAAATTCTGATCAGATCCACCATGGCTGCATAATGAAGTTAAGGAAGTTGTGTGGAATTGTTAAGGAGGTATGGAGAAACAACACAATGATTTGTAAGTAGTAAGATCTGTTTTAGTTTTTGTTCTAAGGACGGCAGACACAGTATTAGAAAACTATATGGAGGTATACATTTTAATGGAAGAAATATGAAGCAATATAGATTTACAGAAGAACCCCTGTGCAAATGCTACTGAGGTATGTGTTATCCTGGATGATATTGGCTGGACAGCCACATTTTAAAGAAAACACAATTGCTCATACCACAATAATGCAAAGCATCATGGGAAACATATGCAAATCCCCATGATGGTACAGAAGGTGGCAGTACATGAAAAAGTAATGGCTGGCATATGTTCAGCCTTGGGATTATTTACACAATTGTTTTTTTTTAGAGAAACAGAGTTTTTGTCCATGAGGTGATGTAAGTTATATTTAAGCAATGTGTTGATGTCAGGAAGTCAGGTGTAATGATGGACTGTTAGCAGAGAAAATGTGATAATAACTTTCAGAGGAGGTCACTTTCGATAAGGATAAGGTAGTTATGCATCTGATAATGGGAATATTAGGAAAGTATGAGGTATGTGCAGAAGTGGAGTACAAATATGCACAGTTTCATAAGTATGTGCTCAGAGTGCAGGCAGATGTGATAAGCAGGCTTGTTTTAGAAATAGGTAAAAATAGTGATACATGCAATTAATAGAAAGATAATTGCACAGACATATGGAGAGAGAGAGAGAGAGAGAGAGAGAGAGAGGCAGACAGATAGGCAGAATAGGAATGGCAGTGAAGTATTGAAGTGACACCAACCCCATCCCCACCATTCAGAGATCAACAGGCATTGGGGTGTGCCTTTGGGTAGTTGCCCATAATGCTCACACCATTTCACCTCACCCTGCCCTGCAGATACAGACAAGTGTTGAGGTGTGCCTTTGGGTGTTCAAGCTTTACTCTCACCCCATTCCATAAGGAAATACACTGAAATGGGTACAGTACCGTATAAGAAAATGGAGTGAACTAAATCATTAGAATGACATTTATTTCAGTAGTATCTCCTTCCTTTTCAGGTGCCTGTGGCATTATGTGTGTGTGTATATATATATATATATATATATATATATATATATATATATATATATATTAATTTCAAAGCACTAAACCTATTCAAATGCACAAAGCACAATACTTTATTCTCTTCACACATTACTGATAAACTTCAGGTCCCAGAGATATAAAAATGTAGCGCTACAACTAGCTATTTGGGAGGGTGCTTCAGCTGTGTGTGGGGGGTGTGTAGAAAAAGTTTTTAAGAAACAGACACTCTTGTATCCAATATGGGATAGTCTTCTTTGGGTGACTCATTTGTGGGCTTATACCTTAATTGTCATTTTTGTGTTACAAGTGCTTGCTTTCCTCAAGTGCTGTCATCTCAGGATGCTGTTTCACAAGTGCTGTAAAAGGATGCAGTTTCTGGCACTCCTTAATTACCTTCTCTTTCCTTCTGAACCTTAAGCTCTGATGCCCCAGGCAGCTTTGATAATCAGTTGTTCCAACATGATAGATCCACCTCATGCCCCTCCCACATGAATCAAAACAAAAGGTGGAGTGGATCTTTAGGAGCTTCTCATGTGGAGGTGGGGGTGGATCTTACCCTCTATGAAAACTAATGCTGCCTCCCACTACTCAGGTTCCAGTTCTTGTACCTCTCATTTAAAAAATGAAAACATTGCCTTGCAGCCACTGACCAACATGAAAGCGTATTTATATGAGGGTGGAAAGCATTTCTTGGAGGAGAGTAAGGTGGAGGAGACTATTTACACCTTCAGCCAGTTCCACAGACAGAAAACATGACATCAGCCCTTTTGTACATGCAAAATGTCTGCAGGCTACACCCACTGCAGCCGTAAAAATGGCACAAAACTGTTTGATCATTGAAATTTTGTGCCTTGGGCAATAGGTCAGTGTGCAAAGTATGCCACACATGATGCAGTTAACAAACCAGTGATACACCTGGATCATGGAGAACAGTAACTGAGCTGAAGTGTAACACATGGCAGGCCTTTATAAATAGGTCAGCAAGAGTACTAATTCCATTGTACAAAACTTGCTGTATGTACATCCCTGACTCCAATATCATTCACAATAATGGACTCCTTACTTGCAGGTGAATGTCGTAACACTGGAGAGGATAAGGAGGACAGCAAGCAACCAGAAAGGTTAACTGATTCAAAGACAATGCAAATGAGATGCTGAATAAGTTAGATCTGTTCAGTCTACAACAAAGATGTTTAAGGGGTGACTTGTTTTTGATATATGAAATAGTAAATGATCCATCACTTTTTCCAAATTAAATCTTACTTTTAAGAGCAGGGTATATAACATCAGACGACACAGGTATCGATAAGATGGAAGATCACTTATAAGAGATATGAGGAGAATACACCCAAAGGATAGTTGGAGTCTGGAATATATTACCAGAAAGTGTAGTTGAGGCCAGACCCTTTTCAGGTCAAGTTTGAAAAACTGACTGGTGTATTTTGGGGTAAAATCTCCTCTACTTTTTTTTATCTAGAAACATAGAATTTGTCAGCAAAAAAGGACGACTTGGTCCACCTAGTCTGGCTAGAGGGTCCCTGCCTAGTCTGCTCCATACACCTAAATGATCTTTGGCTATATAAACTGTCTTTACATATCTGTCAGACATGTTTTATATGTTATTTTTACAGTAAATTAACTGAACTGTCCACAGTAGCAGATGTCCTATTTGGGAAAGCACATGATGTAAGGGGATTTATATATAATTGTGAAATGGGCAAACAATTTCTCAAAATCTGATTGGCTAAAACAGCTTCAGAGCCATGTCCTTATCAGAGCATAATGCTGCAACCAGCACTAACAGCAGAAGCCTGACCCCACAACAATACAGTATCACTCTACCATAAGGAAAACTCCTGTCAGCGAGATGCATAGAGCACTAAGAACCAGTGGCAGAAAATATCAAACAATAACACAGAAAAAAATGTCTGATACAGCTGACACCTACTAAATTTCAACCTAAAAGAAATCCTCACCTCTTTTGAAGAAACCAGTCCAGTGATGACAGGGACACATAGCAGCCTGTGAAGAAAAAGAAAAAAAAAATATCGGTGAGTACCTACCCATCACTGACAGCTGAAGTACTAGAAATGCTGGAAAAAGAAAACAGATGAAGCAAATACACAGAAAACCACAAGATGGGCAGTCTCAGTCTTTGAGAACTGGTGCAGAGGAAAATATATTGGATTAAACTTCCAGACAGTACCTCTCACAGATCTCTGCCAGGTACTATAAGGGTTTTACATGTGTGTCAGGCAGGTTGACAGCACAGAATATAGCCTAGCAAGCCTAGTAGCACTCAAAGCAGGCATCAACAGATACTTATCAGCTAACCTGTCAACCGTTGTATAAACCTACACAGTCAGCTGAACTTCAGCAGGCAAACAATATCTTCACCGCAGTTTGCAAAAAATATTGAAGGAAAGAAAAGGAAACAATGGCTCATTACTCATGCCATAAGTAAGCAAGACCTAGAAATCCTCAAAACATCACCTGTTCTGTCGTCAAATACTCCCTGCAGCCTTCTCCTTAAAGTACAGTTCAAAGTGCATCTTTGTATGGCTTGCAGGGGCTGAGAAGGAACCTGCCAACTTTGTCCAGAACACTTAGAGGTGAACACAGATGACAAAGGGGCAGAATTCATTACCCTGACATTTAATGAGTTCATAAGAACCACAAGAATTTTTTTTTTTATATTTTAGTCTTTGGTAACTGGGTAACGCCCACTAGGCATAAGTGCCTGTTTTCAGGGGTGACCAGGGAGCACTGGGCAGTTAAATGATTTGCTCAGAGTCACACAGTATGTAAGTGGAGTTTGAGACACTCAATCTCAGATCTGGTCTGCTGGATGTATCAAGCTCATTCATACCTCATTCCTCTAGCCTCTAGACTATACTGCCAAAATGAATCAAACAACAATACAAGGGCTACATCTATGCCCTCCCAAATAGCCCTCTCTGCCCTGTTAAATCATTAAAAAATACATATCAAAACTTCCCCCTGACCCACCAGTGTTCTACTGTCATCTGAGGAGATTAGCACCCTCTCTATATGAAACAGCAGAAATCTGGTATGCCAGAGAGCCTTTAAGAATAAACTACCTTATTAGCCTAATGCCAAAAATCAGTCAAGAAGATAAACTGTCCATACGATACACAAACCATAGTGTATGCACAACCACCATGCAGTTATTCTCACAGGCAGGGCTTCAGGCCAGAAAGATAATGGTCAAAACAGGACACAGGGTAGAATTGAGACTCAGGTCATAGTGGGCTGCAACACCACAAGATCAACATTGTTGGAGCCATATCCCAGCAGAAAAGAGCAAAACAATAAACTCCAGCCAAAACACCTGTGCATCCAGCTCCCACCAAGAACAGCCATGCTGCAGCTACACTCTCCAACTGGCAGCTCCTGCAAATGACATTGCATCCTGTGACACAGCATGTCAGTCAAGCGTAAGAAACTTCTTCAAACAATAGCAATTCAGCAATTTAAAGAAACCATAACCAATACTCCCCTTCATTTTACAGAACTGCTAAATGGAAAAAGTTTAATCAATTTATCAATGTAAAAGTAAATGCAAAATGATGCTTTTACAATACATAGTATTAAGCCTGAGAAAGTGTTGAAGCAGTTTTACAAGTTAAATGTAAGACATGAATAAAAAAAATGTAAAGGTTGTTCCTTACTATTTAAAACCTTCCATTCACTAGTTTTGCAAAATAAACTATGCATAGAAAGTTCATGTTACAGTTAATAGAAAATCATTAAAAGGGACTATTTTTTCTCAAAACAGTTGAAATAATGCAGTTTAAAAGTTAAAATAAAAAAGTTCAAATATTTATTCTGCCTTGTCTGTGATTCAGTACCCATTTTATAAGTGCAATAACACACTTTGAGGTGTGGGTAGTATCCTAATAAGAGCATGACCAGGTGCAAAAGCCACTTGGTGCAAATGCATCATGCCTTATAATGTTGAAATCTAGATTTAGTTTTTGCCGTATTGGTCCTTGCAAGAACACATCCAGAAGCAAATGATTTGATACCTTTTAATGGACCAACATAGATGTAACATCTTGTTGTTGCATCTATGTTGGTCCATTAAAAGGTATCAAATCATTTGCTTCTGGATCTGTTCATGCCTTATAACACACCTGGGTATGCTCTTATTAGGACAAACCCACACCTCATCATGTGTTATTGCTTGCATAATATCTGCTTTATTCTATTTTCCCCAACTTCATTTCTTTCTTATACCCATACCCTCTATTTACCCTCTTTTCACCATCTCCATGAATCTCAAATAAGTCTGGGCCTTTAATATTTTGAGTGATAAATATCATAGTAGAAATAATCTGTAATAACCTATAATAATGTGCTCACATGTGTACATAAAATTATGTCCCAGAGCAACTCAGTAACTAAGAGATAGGATAGGGTACCATGACTGGATTATAGTAGAAGAGTACTAGTGTAAGCATACTGTTATATCTTATACAAACTATAAATACACTTCTCTCAGTGGTTAACATATATAAATGCTAGACATGAATTGTCTCACATCAGTAGAGTGCAATATAATTTACAGTACATTTACTTTCATACACTGCCAACTGAAATTGTTCAGTAAATATACAATAGAGGCACCACTAAGCAACAATGATCATAATAATGTACACTTCAAAATGCTGTCAGAAAATTCTAAAATAAAAGAAATAACTGAACTGTATTTATATAATAAGGCTAATCAGGAAAACAAAAATTAACAGAAACCTAAGCAGCATCAACTGGAAATCTAGACTCAGTAATAAAACAATAACTAAGATGTGACTTATCATCAAGGATATAATGACAGACATCACATCAAAACATATTCTGAAAATAAAAAAAATATAGTAACAAAGAAACAAAGCCAAAATGACTAACTAGAAATGCAAAATGAGTAATAAGAAAACAAATAGTACAAATTATATCTTATCAACACTAAAGACAATTAATTGTACAGGGAACCATATTAGGCCCCCTCCTCTTTTCAATATTTATTAATTCATTAAGTAATACCATACTTACAGTGAAACTGCAGTTTTCACAGATGATACCATCCTTTGTATCTCTAAACCCTCATTAAGTGAAGTTGGCACTGTACTCCAATCTAATTCCGCCAGTTACAACTTAATCTCCTTAGTTCAAAACTCCTGCTAAGAGCAAATAAAGCCAAGGTAATGAACTTTGCTCCCACCCTATCTAATCTCCACTGTCAAGGTGGGACAATATGCCTATACTAATATTGCTAGTGGATTCATTGGAGGTCGTACACAAATTAAAGTATCTTGGGCTGTGGCTAGACAATCATCTTTCCTTTACCAACCATTTTGAAACAATGATAAAAAACTGAAAGTTAGATTAGGATTTTGTTTGGAAATTACTCCATATGTCCTATAGATGTCAGGAAATGATTAGTTCAAGCTACCTTTCCCCTTTACTAGATTATGAAGACATTCTGTGCTCTAACAGCCCAGCATCTTGCTTCCACAAATTGGACAGTCTTTACCATTGGACTATATGTTTTATTTTAAATGCCCTCTCGAGGGCACATCATTGCTCACTGTATTTTGCAGTAGGTTGGACATCACTTGCTACCAGAAGTAGGCTGCATAGCTGTACCTGGATTTATAAAGCAATGCTGAATAAACTCACCTCTTATATTTAATCTATATTCCATTGATGCATTAGTTGCTACTCACTTGGGAAAAACTCCATAATATTATTAGACATACTCAAATTGTGCACCCAATTTAGAAAAAATACAATCAGTTATGCCTTATTATTTACTTGAAATAATCTCCAAAGCTCCTTTAGGCTTTCCAACTACATCTCTCTGAATGCCGCCAAATCCCTTACAAGTAACTCCTTTAAGGAGGATTGTCACTGTTATGTCAACTAGTTGGGCCCTTCAGTTTGTTCTACAACCACCACTGTGTATAAGCACTTTACCAATTATGGTGGGGCTCTCTGTATCCATCACTGCACACTTACATTACCTCCACTCCATTTGCTGGCTGGAAATTGACTGTCTCACACTCCATTTGTATTTTTGTTGTTCATGTCAAATGTTATCTTTTTTGTACTAAGCTTTTTCATTTTAGTTTGTTATCCACTGTAACATTTGCTCTGTAATGTATATCATCTTGCATTAGCACTGAATTATGTTCTGTTATGTATTTGTTGTCTGTGTTTTGCCTGTTGCATACCTCCTTGTAAATGATCTTGCTCAATGGAGCTTTCCTGATGATATAAACTTGAACTTGAACTTCATACTGGCAACCTACAAACATTTCTTAAAATGTAAACAAACTATGAAAAAGGCAAAGAAAAGACATGGAGATTAACTTTGCAAAAATGCTAAGAATAACAAGTCATTATTCAACTATATAAACCCACTCAGAGGTCATAAAGATAATTGGACCTAGCCTTGATATTAACAATAAAATCATTATAGATCCAGTAAGATTGGCCAATTAAATTAATTACTTCTGCACTGTATTTGCGCCAAAAATAACAATTACGTGATATAAAATCCATGCAACTAATACAATCTCTCCATTAGTATGAAAGATATCAAAACAAGAGTACAAAAATGAAATATGATTCATCTCTGGGTCCAGACAAAATATCAAGTAAAATCTTATAATTAATGTCTGAACCTATAGCCCTACCACTAAAATAACTCCTTGACAAATCAGTAAACTCTGGTGACATCTGTGTTGACCGGAAAAAGAAAGATGTAGAACCATTTTTAACAAAGGTGACAAACAACTCCCCAAAAACTATAGACTGAAAAGCCTTACTTTCATAATCTGCAAACTTCTTGAAGGAGACAAAGAGGGGTTCACCTCATAAAATCAGCAGTGCATTTTGGTCAAATATGTCTAAGTAGAAGAAGTGCAGGACCTCACATTTTGCTTCCCCAGAACTCAGCCAAAAACACATGTATTTTTTCATATGAAAACATATTTATTGAAGTAGCAGGTACACAATATTAAACAGGCAACAAACCCCCAACAGTAAAAAAAGAACTCCCCACTCTTTTTTCACTGTCAGAGGTGTGTTGCTTGTTTAATACTATGTACCTGCTACTTCAATAAACACATTTTATATTAAACAATACATCTGTTTTTAGCTGAGGTCTGGTGAACCAAAGTGTGAGGTCATTAACTTCTACTTAAACACCATGAAGGTATGTTAAAAGAGCAAATGAATACACAGTTGCCAGAGACGGACAACAAACAACACAGATTCAAAACTGGCAGTTCAAGCACAAATAATATGTCATGCTTTTATGAACAAGTAAGTAAAACTCTAGACCATAACACTCCATGCGATACAGTATTCCTCGATTTCAGTAAGGCTTTCAATCTAGTACCACACTGAGCCATAATAAAGAAAATATAAATAGCAAGCATCAACACAACCCTCATCTAAAGGACATCCAACTGGCTGAATGGAAGAACCCAAAGGGCTGTAATAAGTGGTCATCACTTGGACAATGTAAAGCGAATAAGTGGTGTCCCAAAGGGATCAGCACTGGGGTAATTCATTTTTCAAATATTCATTTCAAATTTGTCAAAGAAACTGCTTAGTTGGAATGCCAAGTATGCAAGCAGATGACATGAAACCAGGGTCTGTGTGAAACCATACACAAATGGTTAGCAATACAGGTTGATTTAATGAAAATATGTAATTGCGTGCAAAAATGGAAATAAGTATTTAACTTAGGTAAATGCTGCAGAATGTAGTTGGGTAAAAAAAAGTTTTGTTAAAATTATACATTTTTCAGTCAATACATTACTATGACAGAATCAGAATGAGATCTAAGAGCAATAATAAATAAAGAAATGGATCACACTAAAGAAGCAAATGTAGTTACATGTGTGGAAATAAAATATTATGCACATAAAGTGCAACATCAAATCCAAAGCCAAAAGAATAATACTTCCATTATATCAAGCATCTGTCAGGTCACATCAGTGTTTGGGTGCTGACACAAGGTCATTACTATGGTTATGTGTAGATTTAGTTTGTGTCTTGATATGGTTCCAAAGGCTTGAAGCTGTTTTGCTAAATCAGATAGGGATGTCTATGGGTCCATTAAGCACACTAAGATATCATTTGTATATAAGCTGACCTTTGCTTCTATGTTCCCCAATCTAGCCACCTTGATGAGTGCACAGTCACATATCCTCTCTGTAAGTGGCTCCAACACCAGGTTCAATAGGAATGGTGACAAGGGACACACTTGACGTGTACTCCTGCTTAGCTCAAAAGGGTCAGAGATCCATAAATTGCTTTGTATAGTTGCTTTAGGGTGTGCATACATAGTCTGTACCCACAAAATAAATTGTGGTGTGAACCCCATGCTTCTCATTGTGTACCAGAAATTGTCCCACTCAATTCTATTAAAAGCTTTTTCTGCATTGAGTGAGATCACCAGTGGGCAGTCACTTGAGTCTTGCTCCCCCTGGCCAATACCTGTAGCACTGTCCTAAGACTAAAATGGTTCCTCCTACCTCTGACAAAACCTGCCTGGTCTTCAGCTTAGGCAACATATTTTCTACTTTATCTGCCAGCAGTTTGGCCTATACTTTAAAATTAATATTTAACAAAGATGTCAGCCAGTTGGAGGCCACTTTGTCTTCTGGTCTGTCTCATTTAGGTAGCATCATGATACAACCATGGGTGAAGGATTTAGGCAACTTTTCTTCATCTAAAGCTTTTGTGAAGGTTCAAATAAAGGATCCAGTATAGCAGTGCCTATTTTCTTATATAGAACTATCATATGTCATCCAGGCCAGGTGCTTTCCCAGATTTAATTTGCCCCACAGCTCTCAGAATCTTCTGTTTAGTGAGAGGTCTGTCCAGTTCCTGCATCTCCTTCTTTGAGAGTGCTTTTAAGTTAAAATAAAATGACAGGGGGTCTGTTTCATTTACTAATTAATGATTCCACTTTGTGCTGTATGCAACTTTGAGATATAAAAAAAACATTCCTCATTTATATCTTTTTGTCCCACCCTCAGTTGGAACATGTGTGTTTTTTTACCATTTTAATATAGTGCTGTATGCTTTCTTGCTTAAGCTTGTAAGCCAGGAGTTTCCTGCATTTATTTCCCAATTCATAAAGTCTGTTTTTTTTTATACCACAAGGCTCTTTCAATCTATTTGGTATGCAGCTAATTACATTCTACCTTTAATCTGACAGTGTCTGTGTATAACATGGTATCCCTGTTGGCTTAAAATGCTTTTTTTATCTGTTTAAGTTGGGTTTCTAATTTTTCCAGCTGTGCTTTACTTTCTTCTTGGTGATGGCAGGCAAACGCTATATAGCTCTGTCTCTAATGTAGGCTTTCAGTGACTCCTGTGCCGCTCCAGCATCTGACACTGACTGCTTGTTAACCACTGAGAAATTCTTAATTGCCCCACTAAGCTGTTTAAAAAAATCTGATCTGTGGAGGAAGGCTGTGTCTCTCCTCCATGCTCTGCCATTTGTTTCAGGCAGCTGTTCCAACTGCCTGAATAGTTTAGGCAGATCTTTATCAAAAATTAAAATTGGTAGGTATTCACACTGGGCCAGACATTCAAACTGTGCCATTCTGTGGTGCAAGCCCTTGCGCTGTTCAAAAAAGTTGCGCAGGGGTATGGCCAGGGCGATATTCAACGGAGTTGTGCTATTGAGCAACTTCTTTGAATATCACCCCCTTGCCACAGCCACTGTGCATGGCACAGTGGAACTGTGCCACCGCAAGTGGTCAGAGTGGAGCATTCAGATGCGGTGGCACAAGTTGCATTGTGCCATGTGCAATCCTGTGATATTCAAAAGGTGACATGCAAATGGGGCCATAATTTGGCAAGGTGCACGGGGGCATTTGCATCCACCACGCCCCATTTGCATGCCATTAGTATGCGGTGCGCAGATCCTCATGACTTGCACCTGGCACCCCTGCCAGGTGGCAGCTGTCGGGAGCGACACCCCTGCAGACCGATCACGGCATGATAGTATTCTGCCCCCAGCCTGATTGCAGGCATAATATCATCCCCATTAGCCCGATCAGGGCAGAATGTTATTTCCCCTATTAGCCTGATGCGGGCAGAGCGGTATGTCCCCCAGCAGCCCGATCGTGGGCAGAACGGTATGTCCCTCCCCAGCAGCCCAATTGTGAGCAGAATGGTATGTATCCCCAGCAGCCCAATCGCTGGTATCAGACTTCCCACCCTCCAAAGTCCAATATCCCTGGTGGTCCAGTGGACCGCAAGAACCCGATCACAGGCATAAAGTCAAACCCCTCCCCAAAGTCCAATATCCCTAGTGATCTAGTGGCCCCCACCCCATCCACCCACAGAACCCCACCACTCCACTCCCCCATCAGCCAGCAGGCGGCAGCACCCCACCCACCTGCCGCCCCACCACCCACCGACTGAGATTAGTAGGGCTGCACGCCCATTGGTTCAGAGTAAGAGCCAATGGGCGTGCAGCCCATACCATACAAGGTAGTCCAGATATGTGAATAAATTCTAAAGTTGGCATCTCTCCAAATGCAAACTGCAGACCTTTTTGTTTCAGCTTTTCTTTTACTGGCACAAATTCCTTCCGTTGATCAAGAAACAGCAATGATGTCTGGATAGATCTGCAAGTTGATGTTGTTATATGTGATGCCACTTTCCTTTCTCACCCTCCTCATGATGCATTCCTAATTCATGTATCTGTGAAGTTTCATGAGCATAAAAGTTGATTTCTTTCCTTGGGCTGGTCATTCTGTTATCGCTCTGTGGGCTCGTTCCACCTCTACTTGCACTTTTGAAGGCTTCTAGCACCAAAATGTCTGTGAACAACTTGGAGAAAAAAACTGTTCAGGATTATCATATCTTCAAGAACAGCTTAAATAATTTCTAGAAGAATGAAAGTGAAAAGCAAATGTTATCATATAGATAATTAAGTGATCATCCCCTAGTAACATTGGCTGGAAGTGTGAATATAGTTATTCCCAAATGTCAGCCACAGCTAGTGTGTTTAGTTTATTAGTAATATTGTTTATTATACATTCTTAAAAAATGATGTATTTTATTTATTCTTCAAAGATTAGTTTATTCATTCCCCTTATTTTATTGTACAAAGACAATCATTAGTACAGTGCAAGGTCTAGTTAATCATCAGTAGGCAAGACATAACTTACTTCATGGTTACTGGGTCTACTCTAGATCAAAGCTCACTGGTTCAGTTGGTAACTGAGTATGGAATGTTAGTGCAATGTACTGTAGCTTAACTTATTGGATGGCATGGAGTTGGTGCTGTAGAATAACGTGTGATAGGATGTTTGTACTGTTGATAGCCATAGTACACTTGGTAAATAAAGCTTGAACTGTAGGTAGCTTTAATTGTAATGCAGAGTGAAATATATGTGGCTATCATGCTCTCTGTCCTTCAGCACAAGGGCTACCACCATTTATGGGTACAGTGCAGGTACAGGAACCCTTGAGGAGGGTTCAACCCCTTCAGGTGTAGCAAGAATGAACTTCCCTTTGGCTAAATGCACTTTAGAGAATGTGCCCATAACGAAACACCACAAGATAATGAATGAGAGTAGTGGGAGCTAAGAAATGAGCAGGACCCTATTTAAACAGCACATGGTGGGGCATAGAGAGAGTTACCCATTGGCCCACTGAATACCAGGAAACAGCATTACAATTCATATGTTCAGAGGGCATCTAAGTATGGAGTGCATATGAAACTAGACTAAATGGTTGGTGGTTAAAAATGTGATGCTGTAGAATAGTCTTTGATGCCTAGCATTGTTGCTAATCATAGAGTACTTTTGGTAGTTGGAGCTTGAAATGTAGGTTGTTTGAATCATTATGCAATGTACATGTGACCTTTCATGTTCTCTGTCCCCATTATAAGGATTACCCCACTTTTGTGGTACTGTGAAATCACAGGAATCCTGTAAAGGAAGCTTCCATCTCAAGATGTTCTGCAGGATGTTTTTTTTAATTTATTGACATCTTGAAGAACACCTGTGAGCAGATCATCATTTGTAGGTTTCACATCGATTACAAAAAACTGAACAGGTACATAGCATTACATTACAAAGCATTACATTACATGCAAGTGCAAAATTGAACTAGTACAAAACAATACACTACAAGCTAGGTAGTCAATAAATTATTGTGATTACAAGTTTGGGATATTATTTAGCTTTAGGTATGATATTTAGACACCACTATGGCATTGGTGAGAAGGCACCTGTGTTGAAAAGTTAGGCATACTTGTGGGAGGGAGAAACAGAGAGGAGAATAGACACCACTGCGGCATAGTGAAAAATATGCCTGTGTAAGGGGTAAGAACAGACTTAAGTAAGATTGGAGACAATGAGGCTAGGACAGCATCAGAACAGGGAGGGGGCATGAGGGTGCGGACAGAGAGAGGAAAAGGGGGTGCCTAGTGGGGAAGGGGTAGATGGGGTGGAACAAGGAAGTGCTTTGAAGGTAGGTTCCCCTTGGATTAGCTGTAGCACTAAGTGCTGTGACTTTACGGTGGTCCAAGCATAGGAAAGTTTTTATGGTCATTGTGAATGGCCAACACAGTCACAGTTGTCTTCCATGGCATTGTACTGCCTAAGATTATGCTTGAAAGCACCAATGGTTGTGTTCTCAGAGATGGCTGAAGGAAGGGCATTGGTAGAATGTGGTGCATGGTAGTAGAATGCACATTGACCCTGTGCAGTGTGGCATCTAGGTTCACTGAAAATTTTGCAGTGGGTGCTTCTGGTCAGCTTGGCACTTACATGGTGCATGAGCAGATTCTGGACTCCTGGTGGCATCAGATTTAGTGTGATTTTTTTTTGGCCAGTAGACAGGTATGGTACTTAGCTTTGATCTTCTGCTGGAGCCACCCTGCCCATGATTAGAGCTCAGAGGTGTGTGTAAGCCTTGAAGCACCTGTGAGGAGTCGGCAGCCCTTATTAACCTTTAGAAGTTTGTGGGTGATGATATACGTTCAGCATTTACATACATTAAAACATACTCAGCACTAAAAGAGCAAAGGGTCAGGGAGATGCAATAGAGAGCTGAGTCCAGTGCAGAACAATATATGGCCAGGCCAAGTCAACAAGGGTAACAATTGAGCTGGTGATGGCCATATTTAATGCTTCATATGTAAGGCTGTGCTTGTGGTGGTAGAGTATCCCGATTCTGGAATTGATGGCCTTGGCTGTGTTGTCTATATGCTGTGCATAGGACAGGGTGGAGCCAAGTGTGATACCCAGGTACTTAAAGTGCTGCACGAGGTCCAACACATCACTGCTGTTGTTCAGGATGGTTAGTGGGAAGGTCTTATGTTTGCTGTGGGTGCTGGAATAGAGTCATAGTCTTAGTTTTCTTGTAGCTAAGGATTAGTCTATGCTCCTTAAACCATGTTTCAGAAGCAGTAAATCCTCATTGGAGGTCATTTTGAAATTAGTTTGGGGTTGGGATTGCAGGTGAAAATGACAGCGTCATTAGCATACAATAGCATGCGACTGGTGCAGGAGCCTGGAAGTTATTTTAAGGAGATACTGAAGAGGAAGGGCCCCAGTATTGATCCCTGGGGACCCCGAGGAGACAGGTTTGCTATCTGAGACAATGTCCCCTATGTTGACCCGCTGTGAGTGATTGCTGAGATAGCTGTTAAACCACAGAACTGTATCAGAGGAGAGACTGATACAGCTGTTCAGCTAGCTGTTCAAGGAGGATAGCGTGGTGTACAGTATCAAAAGCTTTTGATAGATGGGGCCAGCCCAGTAGTGCTGAGGGCTAAGGTGCTGGACTCCTTAACTAATGCCATGCCGATGACCCATGTTCGGGAATGAGCACGGACCATCGGAGGTCAGCAGGGGAAGGGTGCGAAGCTGGATGGAGCTCTCCTCTCCGGGGAAGGGAGGTGGTATCCCTCAGCTCTTGACTGCCCCATGGTGGAGGCCAGGGGTCAGCGCGGCCAGATGGACTGCCAGGTGCTAGGCTGATAGTTGGGTGGATGGGGCTGTCACCGGGGCTGTAGTATGCACGTGCACTTCCGTGTGCATGCATCTCTAGTCCTTTGGCCTAGGGTAAAATAGGACCTCAGAAAAATGGAAATCACAGCACTGGTAGCAAGATGATGCCTGACCCACAGCAAGATCCGCTCCCAGGCTGGGCGTAAGGTAAGCCCCAGTAATTCCGGGATGTCAGGACTGGAGGGGGCTGGTCGGGCTGCTGGTGCAGGAGATAAATTATCTCAAAAAAAAAAAAACTTTGATAGGTCAATGAAGGTAGCCCCCACTAGCTGTCCTTGATTCAGAGCTTGGTGGATATAACTAGTGAATTCCAACAGATCCATAATAGTGCTGTGCTCCACTGAGAACCCATGTTGTTCTGGGCATAGGAGTTGGTGCATATTCAGGTATTCCACAAGCTGATCCACCAGTGTCCATTCAAGTGCTTTGGAGAGTGGCAGGGATATGGAGATCAGTCTGTAGTTGTTCTGTAGGGCCCTGTCTCCACTTTTGTGAACTGGTATTACAGAAGCCGATTTCCAGAGCTGGGGAAATTGAAAGTGGCAAAGAAATAGGTTGCTAATGGTGGTCGAGGGGCTTAGTACTTCCTCATTGCCATAGCAATGAGCTTAAGGTCCTGGGTGTCTCCACTGCACCTCAATTTGCCCAGCAACTTCTCAATGTACTTTCTAGCCTCAGTAGTGCAGACTTCTTTAATGTAAAAAAGTCGTCAGTTCTCCATGGAGGATTGATCACCTACTGGGAGCTTCTGGACTGGAAGGTCAAAATAGTCCACCAGGAGCACTCCACTTAGGTCTGTGAAAGCAGAATTTAGGGCATTTGCTATTCGGATCTGATCCACTGTGGGTACATCATTGACCAGGAGCATGGAGGGGGCCTTTTTGGGATCCTTGCCAGTTATGTCACTGAGGTTTGCACAGAAGGAGAGAGCTTCTTTATAGTAGGAGCACTTTGCTAGGCAGATAGCCTTTGTACGCTCATTTCTAGCTTTTTTTATATAGTTGGGTATTGGGAGCTGTACCATGTGCGCATGCCTTCATCCAGATTTGGTCCCAAGCACTGAGTTGTAGCAGGAGGTCTAGCATTATCCAGGGGTTGCAGGAAGCTTTAGATTTTCTTGTTTTCAGGGGATGCATGTTTGTCGGAAGTGGCATTAAATTTTGTGATGAAGTGGTCGAGTGCGATGTCTAAGCCATTTCTTTCATGTATGTCAGACCAGTCTAGGCATTGAAGGTCCACTTTGAATTGTGGTACGTGCCCTTTGAGGAGTGCACAGCTGGTTATGGTTCTGGGTGGGGGCTTGCTGAAGTTGTTTTCACTGGTGCAGGTAACGGTAAATGATCCCTCAGTGAGTCAGGGAGGACAGTGGTGTTGGTGATGTGGGCTGGTCAGTTTGAAGGGATCAAGTTCAGCAGTGTGCTAGTACCTGTTTTGTAGTTGACCCTTGTTGTGGTTGCCACCATCTGGGAGAAATGGATAGTCACTAGAGTGTCTCTCACCATGGCAGCAGCAGGTGAGGGCCGATTGATGTTGAAATCCCCAAAAAGAATAATCTCGGAGTTAAGGCGGCGAGTACCAATAAAGTCCATGATGTCGCTAGCACCAGGAATTGTTGTTTTGGATGGGATGTAGATTGTGAGGATCATAAGTGCCTTGTTGTGAGCACCCATCAGGATTTTGATAGGTCGGATCTGTAGAGTGGTGCTTCTGTTGGGGAGAGGAAAGATATGCCCCTGTAGTGAGTCCTTTACATAGACTATGCAACCCCCTCCTTTCTTTGAAGTACGGTCCTGCCAAAAAAGGTGTATCCAGGCAACATGATGATGATGGCAGAGTCCGATATCTTTGGTGATAGCAATGTTTCCAAGATCTAGAGGATGCCGGGGTTGTGTTTGGTGACCCATACCTTCAGGTTGTCTAGTTTGGGCAGCAGACTGCAGATGTTTAAGGTAGCTAAAGTGAGTCCTGCAGATTTTTGTTGTTGGTTATTCTGAGAGCGAAGTGGGCCAGAGTTGGGGTGTATATTACTCGGTAGCATTAGTAGTAGCAGTAGTAGGTATGTAATGTGGTTTAGAAGGAATTTGTAGCTTTTTGAGCATTGCTGTTTCCTTGATAGAAGTATTTTAGAGGAACTGTAATGGGCAAAGAATCCATGGATGTGCCAGACTAAGGAGAGATATTTAGGCCTGTGGTCCTGGTGACAATGCTTGGGGTGCCCTTTGGGAGAGTATGAGCTTGTCCAGGAGTCGGGAGAAGTGGTTGTGCCATATGCATTGAGGACAGTCACCTAGGGTGGTGTTAGGGCTGCTGGTGGCAGTTTGCAGCTTGGGAGCTCTGTGGGGGATATCAGTGCAAGTGAGACAAGGCACAATAAAATCCCATGTTTCAGGACATAATTGTAGGTCTCATTGCTGGTTCATCCACAGGTTATTTATAATGGGACATTCCAACCTAGTGTGAGATTAGGCACTCAAGAAGTGGTAGTACCACTCATACGAAGTGAAATTGCTCACTTTTCTGAATTCCTCTAGTGGTAGGTCCATATAAGGAGCAGATGGGAAAGCAGGCACTTAGTAAATTCTGCCTCAAGTCATGTGATCACAGGCGACAATATAAGAAAGAGTTCAGATGGGGGTGGTAGGGGAGCTGGTGCACAGAGCCGGCAGGAACAATAGACTGGTAGTTCTTGTATGGGGTAGCTGAACCAGGGCTTCCCCATGAGCTGGCAGGAGGTGGCAGCAGGTGCTGGGTGCAGCCACACTACAGGAGTGCCCAGTCAGTTTCTTTGAAGCTGGTGGCATAGTCCTGCAGGAGGAGCCAGGTTAAGGCTTCCCTTCTTCAGTGTGACTGGCAGCAGTAGTAGGGTGGCCACACCACAGTAGCGCCAAGGGTGGGCCTACTAGATCTGGGGAAGGAAGGAAGTGAGAAAATAAATAGCTGTAGCTAAGAGTGGACTGGGAGCAGTTGTGTGTGGGTTGATGGCCGACAGCCAGAGGGGGTCTGGGGAAAGTAGAACAAAAGAGGTATTAGACTAAGTGGGTGGGTGGTCTGTAGGAGAAGTGAGGGGAGGAGGATTAGGAAAGGGGATTGTTTTCAGGCTGCACAGCTTTCCATGGGCAGAGGCATGGTCAGTAGGGTAAGATGCAGGGAGAAGAGTGGACAGGCTCTGGCTTAGGGAGAAATGGGGTAGTACTGAATCAGTCAAGCAGAGGCAAAGTCAGGCTTGGTGCAGAGAAGCTGCTATCAGTAGGCTGGTACAGTAAGAGGCAGAAAGGGCTGTTTAGAACAGGAATTTAGAGCTAGAGCTGCCGGGCAGCTGCCAACAGATAGATAGCAAGAATAGAAACAGCAGGGATAGCAGAGGAGTTAAAGTATAGCCGAGCAGCTGCTGCAAGGTACTGTAAGTTCACTTTAAGCAGAGCACAAATTAACTTAAACACAGCAGTAAACAATGGAATGTAGCAGCAGATTATGCTCTAAATAGTCTTAGTATATTATTTAGCAGGCAGGCATTAGCAAAAGATTAGTACACAGATAAATGTTCAGGCTAGCAGTCTTAGAGAGGATTGTAGAAGAGACCAATCAGGAGAGGCCATAAGGCCGGGGATCCAATCAGTTCAAACCAGGCAGACAAGCAGGCCAATCAGCAGCCACAGGTGGGAAGCACCCAAAAGTCCAAGAGTTTTTTAAAAAAAGGAGCTGAAAGGTCATTATCTGGGGTGCAGTAATGGTAATCCTTGTTCAGGGTAGCCAAGTCAGGGCTTCCCCGTGAGCTGGAGGGAGGTGGCAGCAGGTGCTGGGGGCAGTCACACTACAGGAGCACCAGGTCAGCTTCTTTGCTGCTGGTAGCATAGTCCGGCAGGGGGAGCCAGGTTAAGGATTCCCTTCTTCAGTGTGAGTGGCGGCAGTAGCGGGGTGGCCACACTGCAGTAGTGCCCAGGGTGGGCCTACTAGATCTGGGGTGCAGCACTGGTAGTCCTGGTCCAGGGTAGCTGAGTCAGCACTTCCTCATGACCTGGTGGGGGACAGCAGCAGGCATTGGGAGTGGCCACACTACAGGAGTGCCTGGTCAGGTTCTTTTGAGCTGGTGGCGTAGTCCTGCGGGGGGGGAGCTGGGTTAAGGCTTCCCTTCCTCAGTGTGAGCAGCAGCAGTAGCAGGATGGCAGCACTGCAGTAGCACCCAGAGCAGGCCTACTAGATCTGGGGTGCAGCACTGGTAGTCCTTGTCCAGAGTAGCCGAGTCAGGGCTTCCCCGTGAGCTGGTGGAAGGTGGGGGCAGGTGCTTGGGGCAGCTGCACTACAGGAGCAGCCGGTCAGCTTCTTTGGAGCTAGTGGCATAGTTCTACAGGGGGGAGTTGGTTTAAGGCTTCTCTTCTTCAGTGTGAGCAGTGGCAGTAGCGGGGTGACCACACTGCAGTACTGCCCAGGGCTGGCCTACTATATCTGGGGTGCAGCACTGGTAGTCCTTGTCCAGGGTAGCTGAGTCAGAGCTTCCCTGTGGGCTGGCAGCAGGTAGCGGTAGGTGCTGGGGGCAGCCATGCTACAGGAGTGCCCAGCAAGCTTCTTTGGAACTGGTGGCATAGTCCTGCAGAGGGAGTCAGGTTAAAGTTTTACTTCTTTAGTATGAGTGGCAGCAGTAGCAGGGTGACCGTCCCACAGTAGCACCCAGGGTGGGCCTCCTAGATCTGGGGTGCAGCACTGGAAGTCCTTGTCCAGGGTAGCTGAGTTAGGGCTTCCCCTTGAGCTGGTGGGAGGCAGAAGCAGGAATGGAGGTTCCTTACGTTCACTGCACCTTACAGAAGATGCCCAAAGGTTTTAGTTAAAATGAATATTTCTCAAGTCCTTCTGCAACTCTGATCCTGATTTCTAATTTTCAAAGTGATCAGAAAAATGCAGGACATTCTCTAAAATATGTCTATATGATCAGTGAGACTCCCACAATTTCTTAACTTTACATCTAAATAGTTAAAGTTTTCCATGCATATAGAATTCAAACCAGAATCTTTTTCAAGTTTGGAAATGCTTACAGCAACTTGAGATATCAGCTTGAGATATCACTTTTATTCCAATAAACTTCAGAATGTATTTACCGAACCTATACTCAACAAACTTTCTACTGTAGAAGTATCTGGCAGATATCAAGGTACACTCAAGGAGGCTTGAATTTGTGCAGTGTGAATGATGATGATGACAGTAGGTGTGGAGACATGGGTTAGGGAGGGAGGTGTGTGGATCACTGACTGCAAGGTTTTTCTTGCTGGGGAAGTGTTGGGGGGGAAGCAATGTAACCGCTTGGACAGGGTTTCCAGGTGCCTCATCCTCGAGAGGTGGGCTGAAGTAAAGGAGGGACTGGAGTGCATAGCGAGAAAGGAATGGAGCAGAGTGGATCACTGAAAGGGAAGTACTGCATAATTTCTTAATTTTGTGTGCTCAGTTGTGAAAAGGGAAGCTGTGTATTTCTGTATTTTAAATCCGGGATACGTGATGCATATTTCTTAATTTCAGGTGCTCTACAGTGAGAAGTGAAGTTTGGACAAGTTGTTGATCTGTAAACTGTGTACTTCTGGCCTATACTTAGGGGGAAATACTGCACAACACCATTTGGTAAACTGAACAGGCTGATGATTAGGGGCCTTAAAGGGACAGCACTGTAAATCTTGGGGGAAACACAGGAGATGGACTGGGCATTCTCATTGCCATTTTGTAAGTGTCAGTGGTAATGGGATCAAACAGGGGAATGGGATGAGGTACACTGTTGAGTCGGTGTGTGTGTGGCTGATTGACTGTCTCTCTCTCTCTTGAGTTGGGGTTGTTGGTGGTGTGGGCCAATCAGGTGGCATGAAAAGAGCACAAGGTCCAAACAAAGGGGAGAAAGAGTGTTTAATACCTGTGGCCTTACCACTATGTGCACAGTAGGTGCAGAGAAATGGGTGATAGAGGGAGATGTGTGGATCATCGACCACGAGAATTTTCTTGCTGAGCAAGGGTTTTGGGGGGGCTACACAACTACTCAGACAGAGTTTCCAGGTGCCTCATCCTCAAGAGGTATGCTGAAGCAGAGGAGGGGATCAGACCACATAGAGAGGAAGGAATTGAGCAGAGTGGATCACTCAAAGGGAAGTACTGTGTAATTTCTTAATTGTGGGTGCTCAGCTGTGAAAAGGGAAGCTGTGCATTTCTGTATTTCAATCTGGGGCTTGTAATGCACATTTCTTAATTTCAGGTGCTCTACAGTGAGAAACAAAGTTTGGACAAGTTGTAGATCTGTAAACTGTGTACTTCTGGCCTTTACTTGGGAAATACTGCAGGACGCCACTGGGTAAATGGAGCAGACTGATGATTAGGGGCCTTAAAGGGATGACATAAATTTTGGGAGAACCACAGGGGATGGCTGGGCATTCTCAGCATCATTTTGTGAGTGTCTGTGGTGGGCAGATCGAATGAGGGGAAGGGGCTAAGGTGCACTGTTGAGTGTGTGTGTATGTGTGTTTGTGTGTGTGTTGCTGATTGACTGTCTCTCAAGAGTGGGGGTTGGTGTCTGTGTGGGCCAATTGGTGGGTGCAAAAAGAGTATAAGGTTCAAACAAAGGGGAGAAAGGGCCTTTAATGCCTTTGGCTGTACATCTACATGCACAGTAGGTGCAGAGACATAGGTGAGGGAGGGAGGTGTGTGGATCATAGACTGCAAGGTTTTTCTTGCTGGGGAAGGGTTCCATTAATGATGTAACTGCTTGGACAGAGTTTCCAGGTGCCTTGTCCTCAGGAGGTAGGCTGAAACAGAGGAGGGACCAGATCCTATAGCAAGGAAGGAATGGAGCAGAGTGGATCACTCAGAGGGAAGTGGTGCATAATTTCTTAATTTCAGGTGCTTAATTGTGAAAAGGGACGCTAAGTACTTCTATATGTTAATCTGGTGCATGTAATGTACATTTCTTAATTTCAGGTGCTCTACAGTGAGAAGCGAAGTTTGGACAAGTTGTTGATCTGTAATCTGTGTATTTCTGGCCTTTACTTTGGGGGAAATACTGCAGGACTCCACTTGGTAAATGAAACACGCTGATGATTATGAACCTTAAAGGGACAGCATTGTAAATCTTGGGAGAACCACAGGGGATGGTCTGGGCATTCTCGGTGCCATTTTGTGAGTGTCTGTGAGTGTCTGTGGTAGAGAGATCAAATGGAAGGAAGGGGTGGAGGTGCACTGTTGAGTGTGTGTGTGTGTGTGATTGACTATCTCAAGAGTTGGGGTTGGTGGTGGTGTAGGCCAATCAGTGGGCATGAAAAGAATGTAAGGTCCAAACACAGGGGAGAAAGCACCTACAATACCTGTGGCCATATCCCTATATGCACAGTAGGTCCGGAGACACGGGTGAGGGAAGGAGATTTGTGGATTGTCGGCTGCAAGGATTTTCTCTCTGGGCAAGGGTTGGCGTGGGGGTGATGTAACAGCTCAGACAGGGTTTCCAGAAGCCTCATCCTTGAGAGGTGGGCTGAAGCAGAGGAGGGACCAGAGCACATAGCAAGGCAGGAATGGAGCAGAGTGGATTACTCAAAGGGAAGTACTGTGTACTTTCTTAATTTCAGGTGCTCAGCTGTGAAAAGGGAAGATGAGTATTTCTGCATTTTAATCTGGGGCACGTGATGCACATTTCTTAATTTCAGGTGCTCTGCAGTGAGAAGCAAAGTTTGGACAAGTTGTTGATCTGTAAACTGTGTATTTCTGGCCTTTACTTAGGGGGAAATACTGAAGGATGCCATTGTGCAAAAGGAGCAGGCTGATGATTAGGTGCCTTAAATGGATGGTATTGTAAATCTTCGGGGAGTGTCTGTGAGTGTCTGTGGTGGGGCATCAAATGGGGGAAGGGACTGAGGTGCACTGTTGATTCTGTGTGTGTGGCTGACTGACTCTCTCAAGAGTTGGGGTAGGCCCAACCCACCTACCCCATCACTCCCAACTATGTTCATCTCAAATTATTGAGGTGATGCAGCAGTGGGATCAATGGACAGCACAACCAGGTGCATCCACTAAGTGTCCTGATAATCCCTGTGATTCAGAGGGATAAAAAGAATATATATACACACAAAAAAAAAGGAATTTATCTAGACTTAGGATATAGAGGATAATGCTATACACTAGGATGGTTATAACTAGTAGGTGGGAAGGGCCGAGGGGAAGGGGCAGGTAAATCCCAACTGTGGGAGTGGGGGGGTTGAAGGGATGGTAGGGATATGGGGAGAGTGGTAGGCTGCAATAGCTGTGGTGCAGCTATCTTTTTAAGGGTGGCATGGAGAGCAGGGGGAGTTTGGTGTGCAAGCAGCTTGAGCAAGTTAGGGATGAGATTAGTTGGTTAAAGATGGAACTGAGGAAGAGAATGGGGACAGCGTGGGGGAACCGTCCAGGACCTGAAGCACATTGGAGTGCCCCAAAGGTGGACAGACATACCACACAAAGAGGAGAGAAGGGTGGTGGGGTAAAGGGACCAAGGGGTACAGAACCAGGGGACTGGAAAAGAATAGGAAATAGGGGCACTGATAGCCCAAGAGCTGGCAGCAAAGAAATGTCTCCAAACAATTTGCCAGGGGTAGATCAGGGAACAGTACTGGTGCCAAACAATAGGTTCTCAGTGTTGACTCCAATGGAGGACAAGTTGAGGGAGAAACTCATGGATGGGACAGGAAGAAAGGGGGATACAGTGAACCCAGAGGGCAGTGATGTGGCAGATGCAGGGGGTAGGGGTATGACAGGTAATGGGAAGAGAGAAACAGCTATGTGGATGGGTGGAGGGACTAAAGATGAGAAGGGAAAAGGGAAGCAAGGGTTTGGGGTGATGGGAAGGATAGCGAGGAGATAGGGAGTGTATTAGGGGGCCTGGAGGTTGGGTCAAATAAGACACACAATGGGGAGGGTGACAGGAGGATAATAGTGGCAGGAGAAGAGGCAGGTGGGGCATGGGGGTTATGGATATACGAGTTTGGGTCAAGATTCAGAAAGAGAGTCAGATAAAAGGGAAGAGGCTGGGGCTAAAACATGAAAATGGAGGACGGGCCTTGGTTTTGGGAGAGTCAGTACTGAAAGAGGTAAGGTGGGGAGGTAAAGGGGAATGGCACAGTCACATATGGGTGGAGTATTTGCCAGGAATGACAGCAGGCGGGGTGGGACAGTCTATTTTCAAGTATTCAAGAAAGGAATGAGAGAAATCTCACATCATAGCACATTTGGGTGCAAATGATTTGAATGGGAACGCAGTCATGGAGGTGCAGGATAGGTTCATGGAGCTGGGGACGTTGTGTTAGGAAGCAAGGAAGTCGGTGGCTCTCTCTGAAGTACTCCCAGTACCCAGTGCTAGTGCTGCTAGGAAACTGAGAATAGAGGAATTTAACATTTGACTGGGAGACTGGTGTCAAACCAAAGATTGCGGTCTGGTGGGAGCATAGGGTAGGACTTGGGAAAGCAGCACCCTGTATACCGAGGACAAATTACACTTGAGCAAGGAGGGATCAGGGGTACTAAAACAGAGACAAGGGGAATACATAGCAAACAGAGTGGATTTAAACTAAGTGTGGGGGGAGGCAATTGGGTGGAACTCGAGCAGGGTATCCAAATCAGGGAGCCAAACAGGCTTACCACCCATACCAGTAGGAATGGAATAAGGAGGGAGTGTTCACACAATCCAGATAATAGCAGTGGTCAGAAAGGGAAGGATGGGAGGGGCACATATTGGTGGGTATTCTCCTTGAATGCTCGGAGCCTGGGGAAAAAATGGCAGCGTTGCAGGCTTTCATGGCAGATGGGGAGGTGGACATAGCTGCCATTACTGAGACATGGGCCACCAAATACCAGGACTGGGACCTGGTGATCCTGGGGTACAAGATATATTGCAAGGACAGGGAAATGGAAGGGGGGGTGGCAATTCATGTGAGCAAGGGGATAAGGTGTGCCAGGGAAGAGAGAGGGGGGAGGAGGGTGTAACAGAGACATTATGGATACAATTTCAGGATTCAAGTAACAGGACACTTAAGATGGGAGTTGTGTACAAGCCACCATCTCAGGCAGAAGACTTGGACAGGGAACTGGCAAAGCAGATAAGGATGGTTAGCAGGAAGAGTAACACTATGATCATGGGGGACTTCAATTTGCCTGGGGTGGATTGGAGTACCCCAGCCATCTCGAGTATAAGGGAGCAGATCCTCCTGGAGCTTTCCAGGACAGCTTTCATGGTGCATATGGTAAATGAGCCAGCCAGGTTGAACAATTTCTTTGGACCTTGTGCTGTCTAATGGGGAGTTTGCCAGGGAGCTGGGGGTTGACAATCCTTTGACAGGGAGTGACCACCACACAGTGCGGTTCTCACTTACCATGGGCAAGGAGGTGGTGGGAACAGGGACCAGGGTGCTGGACTTCAGGCTAGCAGATTTTGGGAAGATGGGGGAAATAGTGGCCAGGTTCATAGTTGGAATCTGCCCACACATGGATGCTAACAAGAAATGGGAGTGCATCAAGCTAGGGCTCACAGAGTCCACTAGATCCTTTACCAAGATACAAAACAAGAAGGCTAGGGCTAATAAACCAGTTTGATTAAGCAGGGAGGTGTTGGGAAAGGTGAAGGGGGAAAAGGCAGCCTTCAAGAGATTCAAGAGATCCAGGTGAGGGGAGGATAGGGAGGAGTACCTGAAGAAATCAAGGGAAGTGACAAGAGCAGTCAGGCCACCCAAAACTTCTAGAGAGATGAGACTGGCACAGGGCATCAAGGATGGAGAAAAGGACTCCTTCAGGTACATAAGGGAAAGGAGGAACTGCAAGGATCAAATATTAAGGATCAAGACAGATGAGGGGTGGACAGAGAAATGGGAAGAGCATGAAGAAGCATTAAGTGAAAAATCTTTCTCTGAATTTTCTAAGGAGATGGATGGATCACTGCCTCTGGGGGTAGGGAAGGTAAGCACTGGGGGAAGGGTGACGGATGGGGAAATCACAGTGGACAGGGTACTAGATGGCTTATGGGCTCTGAGGGTGGATAAGGTGCCAGGTCCTGATGGTATACATCCCCGGGTACTGAAGGAATTGGCGGAGGTCCTGGCAGAGCCATTGGCAGACTTGTTCAGCACCTCTCTGGAAACAGGGTGCATACCCCAGAACTGGAGAATGGCTCATGTGGTGCCCCTCCACAAAAGCGGACCCAAGGATGAACCAGGCAGCTATAGGCCAGTAAGCTTCACATCCATTGTGAGAAAGTTAATGGAGGCAATCCTTAAAAAGATGTTGGTAGCCTTTCTGGAACATAATGGACTCCAGGATAGAAAGCAATATGGGTTTGTCACTGGCAGATACTGTCAGACTAACCTGGCCAACTATTATAACTGGGTGACTAGAGAACTTGACAAGGGCCATGCAGTGGATGCCCTGCATCTGGACTTCAGCAAGGCATTCGATTCAGTGGCACATGGGAGGCTGGGTAGCAAGTTGGGAGACCAGGGAACAGGGATGAGGATCATGAACTGGATCAAGAACTGGCTGCAAGGAAGGCTATAGAGATTAATGGTGGGAAGGGAACTCTCCTTTCCAAGGGCTGTAAAGAGTGGGGTAATGCAGGGATCAGTACTGGGCCCAGTGCTGTTTTGTATTTTCATCGATGACATCTCACATGTCATTATGAACAAGATTAGTCTCTTTGCGGATGACACCAAAATTAGTGTAGTGGTGAATGACACAGGGTGGCAGTGGCTGCAGGATGACCTGGCTAAATTTGAGTACTGGTCAAACATATGGCAGCTTGGGTTCAATGCTAAGAAGTACAACATAATGCAGTCGGACGCAAGGAACCAAAGCAGGGGTTATTAGCTAGGGGGTTGCAGATAGCCACTACAGAGGAGGAGAAGGATCTTGCGGTGTTTATAACACAGCAACTGAACCACTCAGCCTAGTACAGGAAAGCAGCAGCTAAAGCCAACAAGATGCTGGGGTGTATCACTAGAAGAATCACCTTTAGGAGGGGGGAGGTGATCCTGCCTCTGTACAGGTCATTGGTGAGACCATACCTAGAGTACTGTGTGCAGTACTGGTGCCAATACTTAAAGAAGGATGTTAGATTACTGGAGAGGGTACAGCACAGAGATACAATGATGATCATGGGAATGGAAGACAAGCCCTATGAGTAGAGGCTATGGGAGCGTAACATGTACACCCTGGAGGAGAGAAGGGAAAGGTGAGATATGATTGAGACCTTTAAATACGTGAAGGGCATAAACAGAACAGGTACAGAAGAGATTTTTAAGTTGAGGGGAGGGAGGGACACAAGGGGGCATGGTATGATGCTGGAGGGTGGAAGATTCAGAAGAAAAATGAGGAGGCACTTTTTCATGGAAAGGGTGGTGTCTGCATGGAATGCACTGCCCCAAGAGGTGGTGCCCTGTAAGTCAGTGGGCAGTTTTAGAAGGGGTTGGGACAAAGTGATGAGGAGGGTCACCATGAAGGGGAAGGGCAGCTGCATTGTAATGGATTACTAGCTTCACACTTGAGCAGACTTGATAGATCATATGTCCTTTATCTGCTGGCTGTTTCATATGTTAGTACAATATGTTCATATGTAAGCCCTTTTTGTTAGCTTGTCCACTGCATTATTCTCTCAGAAGTCACTTACTTAGCAATATACTTTCAAACAAAAAGTTGGATCCTATATCTACCATGTGCTTCTTATTACTATAAGTTTTGCAAATTAAATAACTACAAAGGCTGTTGCAGTATTGGCTTATAGGGCTATAGAAATAAGAAAGTAGGTGAGCACTAGAGATGTTGTGAAGAAAGGTAGATCTAATCACAAGAGAACCCCTATTAAAACTTTTGTAGGATTGATTGAAGTGTACAGTACTGTTTGTGAGTTGATAGTGTTCGTGAGTTCATATTCCATGTAGCTTTCCAATATATTCAATTGTGATGTGTGTAGTGCTCCATTAAAATGCATACAATTAGAAAATCAGCACGTACGCATACTTCTTTGTTTGTTTAGCATATCAAATATGCCGGGAAAACTCTTTCTGTGCTACACTTTTGTGCCTCCTGCAGTTCAGGATAAATCCACTGAACTGGCTGGCTGGCAGGATGAATACTGTAGGGGAGGAGCCGGAACATTGGACCGGCA
The DNA here is from genome assembly GCA_016271365.2 of Neoceratodus forsteri. NCBI lineage: Eukaryota > Metazoa > Chordata > Ceratodontiformes > Ceratodontidae > Neoceratodus > Neoceratodus forsteri. Next base: position 963,588,692 of record CM057452.1, read on the forward strand.
GGCTGTTGGAGTCAGAGACTTGACTGGAGGAGCCCAAGCAAGAATGACCAGAGTGGCAGCTATAAACATCACCATGGAGGATTGGAGCATGAAAACTCAAGGAACTGAAGCAGCTGGATGGCCCTTCAGGCTGAAGAGCAGCATCAAAAAGTGAATGAGTCCTCTGCTTGTGCCTAGTCGAGAGGAGTAAGAGAACACTGCAAATAGCACATGACGTATAAGTGAAAAAAAGACAAGAGGGAGATGCGAGTTCATTTATCAAAGAAAAACAGGGCAGAGAGTTTTAAGATCACTACTAGAAAGCGAAGGTAAAATGAGAAGCAGATCAAAGAAAGAGACCAAGAATCTAGAGTCAAGTTTGATGACTGAAACACTAAAACAACAAAGAAAAATTGATAAAGTGTACATAGGTAAAGGAAATGCCATGAGACCATAGGATAAAAAAGCAAAAAAAAAACAGAATGATAACTTTGCAAAAGCTGAAAAAAAAACCCAGCAATTCAAGAACAAGGCTGACCAGCAATGCAGGGCATAATACAAATAAAGTGAATAATCATGAAGGGCAGACCAAGATTGTCTACTGAGGCTGGTAAGAAAAACAGTGAGATAAGAGTATCTTAGTGGCACAGTGGCTGACTAATCACCCTCCCCCCCAAAAAAAAGGATAGAAGAGCAGGCCACGCACCTGTTCAGAAAAAGTAGGCACATTTCAGTGGCTGATGAAAGTGTATGGGGGGGCCGCTGCTGTCAAGTGGTTATGTTTATGTGTGGTGTGTTTGTGGAGGAGGGTCCTCCATGCAGACAGGAGCCAACACTCAGCAGGTTGAAGTGCCATGTGTACAGTACAAGTCACATTAAACTGTCCCTCCAATGAGTTGTGTAGCATTTCTGAGTTCCATAAGTGCTGCTGGATACAATTCAGTGCAGTGCACAAACTGTTTCTTAAGAGTTAAAACCCATCTTTGGATTGCATTATGACAGGACTGCAGATACATTCCAGTTGAGCTGCAAAAACATTTTACAAACATTGTGCTTGAGCTGATTAAGCATAGAAAAATAAAGCATTATGAGTTGCCAGTGCATTGCTGACTGTAAAAAGCAATGCTAAACCAACTCATTGGTGAAACAGTTTAATGTGACTTGTAGTGTGTGTGTGTGTGTGTGTGTGTGTGTGTGTGTGTGCATATGTGTGTGTGTGTTATAGTCAAGACACAGAGTCTTGTTTGTGGTTTTATTTTTTTTATTTTTATAAACAAAAAAACATTGATAACAAAAAGTACTCTTAAGTATTTTGTCAATTTTTATGCATCCTAATTAGGTTTTACTCACCTTGCTTCAAAAATTAAGAGTACAATATTCACTTTGTGAAATCTTATCTTGAGGACTGAGTATGTGGATTGATTAATGATATTTTAGTCATGTCTCTAATATATAAAAAAAAGTTTTTATCATTAGCTGAAAGCTCTGATCTTGCATATACTGCTGCTTTACAATAATAATACCTCAAGATAAGAAATGATTGACTGGATTTCTAATTAAACATGGTAGCCATTTCAAATAGTCAGGTTGATGATTAGCTATTCTGTGGGGGATTGGGGATATTGTGGTTCATGGTTGGAGACCCCTCACTTATAAAAGTAGCACTACACCACTGGAATTGGAGTCACACACACACACACACACACACACACACAAACACTCACACTTCCTTGACTTTGTAATTTTTAAGCACAATCAGAAACTTCCAGCTAAGTTATACAGAAAGCCCACACACCAAAATGCAATACTTCAAGCCAGTAGTTACCATCCTTGGTCCCTGATAGATTTGGTAACTTACAGTCAACTAGCAAGAGCCAAAAATAATTTCCTGAAACTGAGTACTATGTCACATCATGAATCAATATGATGGAGCAGTTTCAGAAGAGGAGGTATAAAAAAAATTCTTCTGAAAGTGAGGACTATGTCACCTCATGCAGTGATATTTCAGAAGAGGAGGTATAGTGTTGAAGCAATCAAAAAAAGCACAGACAAGAGCAAAGACACTAAACAGACAAGATTTGTTGAAAACAGGATCTAAACAAAAAGATAAGATCCTAGAACAGATTGTATTCAGCACTAAATGCAATGATTGCTACTATTCCATCGAATGAATCATTTTAAAACACCAGAATGTGTTGAAATCTACTTTGGCAGGTGAGGCAGCCTTGTCAAGAGAACCCTTAATAATTCCTACAAAGAACAGATTAATAGGGGATACAGTGGTATACATTGAACATGGAATAAAGAACAAGAAGATCTAATAGGATGAGCATGAGGGAAATTGGGTCAGCTATCAAAGGAAAAGGGAATCAGCAGGATGAGGAGGGAGGGACAAGGGGAAGACAGGCATCATGGAGGCTGGTGTCAATCAATGCAAGGGACTTGTGAAATAAGATAGATGCCCTCCAAGCCTTGGTGACAAAGGGCCATGAGGATATAGTGGCAATCATTGAGACCTGGGCATCCCTGAACCCTGAGTGGGATCCCTCCAGCCTGGGGTTCACCATCTATAAGAACAAATGGAGCAAGAGAAGGGGAGATGAGGTGGATCTCTATATCAGGGAAGGGATTATGGCCACAAGGAAGAGTATTGGGGTGGGCACAGAGACAGTCTCAGTACAAGCCCAAATAGAGGCACAGCAAAAGATTAGGGTGAGGATGGTTTACAGGCCTCTGAATCACAGCAAGGGCACAAAGCAGGTTTTGGGATAGGAGATCAAGAAGACATCATTGCAGGTGGAGTTAGTAATCCCTGAAGCCATTAGCAGTGGATGCCAATTTCTCCCGGACATACTTTACGATGGCTTCATAACCTAGAGGTCAAGTTGAGCTGACTATGGACCAAGCAATTACGGACCTAGTACTGACAAAATGGGACCATGTTAGGGACATCAGAGGGAATGAGTCCCTGGAAAGCAATGATCACCAATCAGTGTGGTTTCAGCTCAGTATGGGGAAGCAAGTCCTGAACACTAAAACACATGTTTTGGATTTTAAAAAGGGCAAACACTGACAAAATAGGGGACTACCAGTGCATGCATTAGGCCGAGCTTGGCGTGGCTGGGGTAGAAGAAAAATTGTCCATAGTTAGGGATGAGATCCAGGACATATCAACACATGAGCACAGAACAAGCCAGGTCAGGCACCCCCTGATGAAGAGCCTGCACGGGCTTGAAGCACTGGGGCTTTTATCTAGTTTGCTTTCCATTTGCATTTTGCACAATAAATCACTGAGCAGCAAACTGGCTTTTTCTATACTCCTTTTTGCCAACCCTTCAGCATTTTTAGTTTGGTACCTCTTTTTTGCTGGGTGCTTTAATAAGCCTGAGTGTCTCAATTTTTCTCTGTCTTCATACTAACACGTGTCTGAAGCAGAAAGGCATCAAGAACAATCAAAAGAAACCCATCTGTTTCACAGGGGAGCTTGTAACTGCAGTAAGAGAGAAAAGGGCTTTCTACCAAAATCATAGGCGGATACATTTGTACAAAGAGAGAGTGGACTATCTGCATAAACTCAAAGCAGCTAGTAGGGGGCTAAAAAAAGACCAGAGCAGGAACTGCCTTGAGAATACTGGAGGGAGTCAAGAGTGGTGACAAGACCTGTTTTTGCTTCCTCCAAGAAAAAAGGAGAATGAAGGAAATTATTTTCAAGCTGACACAAGGGACAGAATAGATCTAGAGCAGTACAGGGAAGGCAGAAGTACTGAATGTATAGTTCTGCTCAGTATTCACCAAGAAGAAGGATGGACAAATATCAGGGTAGGATATGCAAAGTAGAAAAAAAAATGAGTGGACACACAGAAGGACTGCAACACTCTAAAAATTCTATTTCTAGTGCTTGTCTTTGCCTACACTAATAAACGCACCCTTTTGCAGTAGCAATCTTGCTTTTGGGATCATATCTTTTGTGCACTCATAACTTGTGTTTCCTAGGATATGCAAAGGAAGAAGGAGGTGCAGATGTATGAACAGTTGGTTAAGGCTCTTTGAAAAACATAAGTTTCAGACAAAATTCAGCTTATATTTCACAGGAACTCTCTGTTTCTCTTCCCATTTATTTAGTACTTAGGTTACTTGCATGAAATTGAGATTTCTGCTCCTTCAGAGTTCATCAGCTCCAATTCCTTTTTCCTCACATGATGTCATAATACTCTGTTTGTGACATCAGTTATTCTTATGGCAACAGACTGTGATGCCACAGTAGAGGAAAATGTCCTCAAGTAGGGAATGAACTGCTGGGACAGAAAAACTTAAAGGGATAAAGATTCTCTTTTTTGTTCAAATGTCCTTAGTAATAAATGTGGTTAGGAGAAATCTATATGAGATGTATAAAAATACAAGTCGAACCTTGCATAAGTATTATGTTTTTCAAAGTTTTCCCTGTGGCGTTAGTAGCTCTCTAAGGTAGGTGGTGCTTAAGGAGCTGGCAGAAATCCTGGCAGCCCCACCGGTCAACCTGCTCAGTACCTACCTAGACACAGGCATGGTACCACAAGAGTGGAGAAATGTGGAAGATAGATAACTCAGGGAACTACAGACAAGCCAGCTTGATATTTATAATTGGAAAGCTGATTGAAACCATTCTTAATAAAAAGTTGGTGAACTTTTTTGTGGCAAACAGGCTCCAAGACAACAGATAGCATGAGTTTGTGGCAATTGGGTCTTGCCAAATTAATTGACTAATTTCTTTGATTATGTCTAAAAGGTGGTGGATAAAAGCCAGGCAGTAAACTGTACCTGGATTTCAGCAAGGCCTTTGACTTGGTCCTCCATAAGATATTGATCAAGAAGCTGGAAGACCAGGTTGGAGGAAAATTACTTTGGGGGAAAACCCAGGGAGTGGCAATTGGAGAGGAATACTTAGGGATGAGAGAAGTCACGGTGTACTACAGAGGTCTGTGCTCAGGCTTTGCTGTTCAATACATTCAGAAATAGCATTGGGTATGACATTAAAAGCAACATTTGCCTTTTTGTGGATGACATCAAGCTCTGCTAGAAGGTGGACACGGGAGAATTTAAACAAATTAAGGAAAGACCTAAAAGGGTTGAAGAAAATGGGCCATTCTAGCAACAGAGGTTCATTGCAAAGAAGTAAAATGTCATACAAGTGGGAAGGAAGAACCTCAAGGTGGAGTACAACTGTGTGAAGTTGCCATCATGATGTCCATAGAGGAGAAAGACCTAGGGATTGCAATTGCTGCCACCCTGAGGCCCTCTACAGAATGAAATAAGGTAGCAGAGAAGGCTAACAGGATATGTGTTGTATAAGTAGAGGCTTCACTAGTGGAAGAATAGAGGTCACAGTATTTCTGTAGAGATCCATGGTAGCCACATGGAGTATTACATACAGCTCTGGAACCCCTATCACATAAAGAATATTGAACAGCTGGAGGATGTACAAAGAAGGGCCACAGAAATGATTCAGGGCAGCAGGGGCTCTTGTAAGAGCAGAGGCTGGAGAATCTCAATGTGTTCCTATTGGAAAACAAAAGGGAACGAAGAAGCATGATAGATATTATAAGCAGGGCCACTGGAAAATTGCAACTGCAGTTTTTTTGCAAAATCCGCAATTTTCACCATTCTCCTCAAAAACTGACATGTTCCGCAATATTTTTGGTTTTACATTGAACTGTGTAAAAAATATTAACATTTTAAATAAAGTACTCTCAAATATATTGACAATTTTGCATGAAGACTTGGGTTTGGACAAAACAATGAACTGCAAGGTAGGGGAAGGGTTTTATGTAACACTGTTTCTTTTGAATCCTTGTCTTGTTTGGTTTCAAAATCCACTGGCCAAACATAAGTACACTTGGTTTGTGTTGATGCACTCTATCAGAAAACTTTCTTTTGCCACAGAAACTGAAACAGAAGTTGGGAGAAAATGTGCAAATTATCCTATTCAGCTAAATGGGGTGCTAACTATGAAGCCTTTTTAAAAGAGGTGGGGCAGGTTTTTCCTTGTGAGCATGCTTTCATTCAAACTAGTTTGGATTCAAACAGCTGAGGATTTTGGATGGCTCTGCTGATTATAAACTTGAATAAGCTATTTGGTAACAGTGATCCTGTGCTTAGCGATCTGCAATCTAGATGCTCACATGCAAAGACTACAATAAAACCTGACTAAAGTCTGAACACAAGCTTATAAAACAAATAACATGTATGTATCTGAACATTTATCTTTAACTAAACAAAATCATTGCAGCCAGAGTAAAATAAAGGTAAATTACAGTGTACCCTGACTTCTGTATGATGCAGTAAAAATACATTGGTATTTTTTGGTAATTGGGTAAAGACCCACTAGGCAGAAGTGCCTGTTTTCAGGGGCAACCCATGTGCACTGAGGATGTTAAATGACTTGCTCAGTGTCACACAGTATGCAACTGGAGGTTGTGGGAATCAAACCCAGGTCTGCTAGATGTCCCCAGCTCATTCATAGTTTGTTACTCTCGCCTCCAGGCTATATTGCCAGACCCAATAACCCCTAGATTTAATGTTTAAATATGTGATTTAAAAAATAGTGTACAGTACCTACATTGGAAATTATGAACATTAAACACTTTAATAACATTTTACTAAAACGCAATCATTCGCCACTCTGTCTCTTTGTTTTTTCTTGTACCAAAGTGGGTGAACAGCTAGCAGAGAACTATAAACTGCTGTTGATCAGACTTCATTATTCTACATCCAGAAACAGAAACATTTATTTTTTTCTGAATTTATTAAATATTGATTTGTTGTGGCTCACTTCATAGAATCTATTTAGCACTGTATGAGGCAGATGTTTTTAAATTTTGGAAGATAGGCAATGCTTACAATAGCTTATCGAATTAGTATTCATTTTAGGAACTTAAGCTTTTCTTTATGTTTAAAACATCTTCAAGTGACAGTGTATTTATTTAGAAGTTTATACTGACTAATACATGCTGTAGGAAACAGTAAATATTTATTGTGAAGCACTCAGGGTCTATAGTAGAACTCCTGCAATTTCCCTGCAATTTTTGCAAGAAGCTACGCAATTTTGGGTAACCTTTTCCACAATTTTCCAGTGGCCCTGACTATAGCCCTGACTATAAGTACCTCAAGAGTATTACAAAGTAGACCCCACTGACCTTTTCAGGACCAATGAAAACAAAAACATGAGAGAAAACAGTTACTGGCTGGAGGTAGGTGGTGAGGTGGACAGGCTGCTAGAAGGTGGTATTTAATGAAACTGTTGATGGCTTCAACACATGGTTAGAATAAATTATGGGGAATCTAATAGTGTCCAAGGAGGGGACAGAGCAACTTGTGAAAAAGGATACATGAACTGTCAGTTAGACTTGAAAGACCATAGGGCCTTCTCATGTTGGCAAAATTTATATGTCCCTATGTAAATGGCAATAATACAAAGTGAAACACAAATTAGATGGAACTAAGTCTAGATTTTTAAGTTTCTTCTAATAAGGACATTGCTCTTAGCATCACTATCTCAAACAGAACACCAAGCAATCAGGAGAATGACCTTTCTCTCAGATTCAGGAACTGACAGTATCATCTATAATTAAACATTGTACTGATGCTAAACAAAACTGCTTGATGCTTCTCAAATTGTTATCTAGCAAAAGAAGGGTGATCCCCAGTCTTAGTTCCTCTTATAAACCACTTTTTTCAATGGCATCCCCTTGAACATTTTCACCAATCCCTGTCTTCCCTTACCTGTTCCCTCCCCTTCCCTTCTTATACCACCTTTCTTCCCATACTCCTAACTTTCCTCCTTGCCCTTCCTCCATTGATTCTTCACTCAATTCTTCCCTTCTCCCTTCCCCCACTTCCCCACCCTTCCCTCCTAAGCCTTCCTGTCCTTCCTATCTCCACCTGGCATCCCCTTCTATATTGGTCAGAAAGCCCCTGACAACAGGGCCTGCCTTTTAACAAGCAGGCCACCTTATCCCAGCAAAACACTCTCACTGGAGTGGATTATTGCTATCATACAATGGCTCATTTGTGAAGAATAAAAGAAAATAAAAACTACAGTTAAAATTACACTTTTAAGGAATTTTTCCATGGGTAGGCATACTTAGGAAATAAATAGTGCTTAAGTGCTGATGGATTGCTTTGGCGAGTGCATGGTGCTGCTAGGTCTCTGACCTGTCTATTTAGTCTGTTATTTTTGATTTGGTTCTCACTCTCCCCATCTGTTGTTCAACTTTTATCTGTATGTTTGTATTTAGCTGTCTGCCTCTCACACCCCCATCTGCAGGTTGTGCATCGGATCCCTGTATTTCTGTATTTTCCTGTCAGTCACCCCCCTTACTGTCTCTTAACTATGCTAGTTGTCTCCCTAACCCACCCGCTTTTGCTGAAGGTCACAGTTAGTGACGGTAGCTTGTTTCTCTTGGTATGGCCAGGGACAAGCACATGTGCCATTTAGTGTTTGTACCAGCCAGGTGAGAGATGTGAAAATAATGGAATGAAGCTTCTGGCACCAATAAGTAAGTGCAGCACGTGCTTACTTTCAGAAGAGCCAGATGCATTAATGCACGGATATAAGGGGCAGAGCGGGACACTGCCAACAGTAAAACCATCCCAGTCTGAGTGACAGCCATATTTTAAAATCCTTTCCTTCTTTTCTTTAAATGTTACACAGAACAGTATATTTTGTGTGGTGATGCATGGATGTAAAGGGCAGAGCGGGGGACTGCCGGCATCAAAGCCGATCATACTGACAGCTTTGTTTTACATCCTTTTCCTTTTTTTTTTCATTTTATTCACAGAATGGCAGGGAATTCTGTTTACTAAGTGCATTTGGGGAATGTGGTGTGGGGGAACAGTCAGTTTGTGTGCTGTGGGAAAGAGGACTTTGCTTTAAAAAAAAACACTTAAGTACTGGCATAAGGCAGAGTAGTCATGCCAAGTGTGAGCACTTTGTACATGAGAAATGGAATGATTCCTCTAACATTTCATGCAGTCATGTGTGTGCTGGGACTAGATCCATGATGTGCATGGATAGCATCATGAGTCTAGCACCAGACTGACCAATCAGAATCCAGGGATTTTCTTGCCATTGTGTAATGTATTTCAAAGGATTGTGAACTTATATCATATCGTCATTTTTTCAATATTTTTACACCAAATTTTCAACATGGCCTTTTGGGACCCTACCACATGAGCAAAGGTAGTGGAATTTTACAAATCACGACTGAAAGGTAATTTTGCAGTCACAGCATGAAATCACCTTTCAGGCATGATTTTAAGACTTGCATCTACCAGGTTTATAAGGTGGGGTCATAAGAAGGATGTTTTTGAACATTTTGTGTATAAATGTTAAAATGACCAAGTTATGAGTGAACTTTGAAATATTTCAGCCTTTACTCATAACTTTGCTAATAGAGCTGTGCAGAATATAAAATTCTGCCCATGGAATGCCCATGGTATTACCATTCTGATTCTATGGCATTTCACAGAATTTTTGTGAACATTTTGTGGAATTCTGCCAAATTTTACATTTCAGTTATTTCACTTTATAAAATGGGCTTTTAATTTCCTGGTCTCTGATTGGTTGGTACCCCTGCCAGAGGGGTACATTAACTTTCAACAGACGACCAGGAAATTAAAAGTGCCATCCCCAGTGCCCCTTTACCCACAGTGATATCTCTGTGCCCATCCTGCTTTCCGATTGCAATAAAGCACCTAATTGACTTTTCAAATCGCCGCCATTTTTTCTGTCGCTTGATGTAAAGAAAGTGCCCTGATAACTCGATAGTTCAGTGCTGCCAACTGCCGTTCTGTCACTTAGTGAAAGAAAGTGCCCTCATAACTCGATAATTCAGTGCTGCCAACTGCCGGATAAAACCTCACACAATTTCCACTGAATAATAAAATAAAATTTCTGCCTTACAACTTGCTTTCCCTGCAGCGGACTGCTTGCACTGCTCACAATATCCTACTCGGTGCCGCTGTTGATGTCCTGCTCGTACCACCACTGGTGTCTCTGGCCATGTGCTGCAAATCTCCCGCCACACTAAAATAAACGGCAAGACTGAACTTCAGTAATAAAATAAAAATAGCGTCTTATTAATCTTCCCTGCACCGGGGGGGCAGGACATAACTCCAAATGCGATCGCACTGACAGCCGCTTTAGGAAAAAACAGAAATTGCGACGACTGACAGCCGCCTCGAAAAAAAAACAGAAAGCCCCTGCCTGCTTATCGCGCCCTGCTGCCCCAGAATCCCCTCACTTTATCGCGCTTTACTGCAGTCCAGTAAACGGAGACAGTTAGAGACAGTGTGTGTGTGTGTGTGTGTGTGTGTCTGTGTCTCAACTAACTATTCAGATTGGCATTCTTATAAAGCAGGAGGAGGAACTATTTTATTTCAAAATCTTCTAAAAGTCATTTTTATTCATTTTATTTTATTTTTTTACAGTGCCTATTTCAAATGCAATAATACCCTCGAGGGTGAGAGGTATAGCACGACCTTCCAGGGCTATAGGCCCTCCGCCTGGGCGCGCCAGGCCCCATACGCCCCTGGGCAGTCCGGTATTGCCCAATACCACCCACCCTCTCAGGTATTATTGCTTAAATATTTTTTAAAGTACACATCCAATTAACACCAAATTAGGAACATATACAGAACTCAATGACATACACATGTTTTATAAAGTTCAGATTCATAGGTTGAAAGGTATGGGTCATCAAACATTTAATCAAAATTAAATTTTCAGTTGTTTTGAGAGAATTTTGGAATTTCTTATCCAAATTTCTCTATAATATTTGGATTTGGAGAAGCTCCCAACATGGGTGTATATACCATGTTTTAAGTCTCAAGCTTCAATGGGAGCTGAGTTATAGGTAGACAAACATTTTGCCGAACTTAAGATTTCTGTAATTTTAGTATAATTTTGATAACATTCATTCAAGTGTTATACAATTTCACAGGCATACAGGTTATCACTATATTTGTATATGTACTGTACATAGTTTCAGATTCCTAACATCAAATGGGACTGAGTTATAGCCTGCCAAACATGTTGCCAAAATTTAAATTTCAGTTATTTCCCTCTAATTTTAAAACAACATATTCAAATTTAACCAGAATTGAAGTGTTAAAAATATTATACCACATTGTCATTTCTAAAAAAGTTCATATTTGCAGCTTTAAATGGGATTGAATTAAAAGTAGTCAAACTTTCACAACATTTAAAAATGAAGTTTTGCAAGAATGTAAAGTACAAATTTAAGCCCCTGAAACTTAAAAACTAGAGAATGCAATACCATGAAATTTGACAGATTCTTAGACCTTACAAGGAGACTGTGTGTGTGTCAATTTTATTAATTACTTGCTGCCAGAAATTGCAAAATAGGGATGTGCATGGACAGAATAGTATTTTCTGAATACAATGAATAGTAGGATTGCCGAATATTTGGAAGGACGTTCTGGATAGTCCACTATTCTGCCACTATTCAGGATGTACTATTCAGTGGGTTAGATTTCAAAATCTCACAGAGCTTTGTTGGCTAATCAGAGGCCGTTTTTGGAACTTACAGCCAGGAACACCATGTGATCGCATCACTCTGAATGTGTAGCATAGAGTTCAATATATAGAGAGACTAGAGTGCAGCCTCCAATGACTCAGTTGAAGCCACGAGTTTGCAATATTAGATAAGGACTGAGGTGCTGGAGGAATAGCAGGAACCCTTCTTGAAACTTAGTAAGCAGCACCAGCACACTGTTCTGACAGCAATCTGCTGATCCAGTTGGGTAAGAAGCACCACTGACAGCACAGAAATGATGAAGTGGATGCACATGGTGGTTATAAAAACAAGGTATGCTTGTTTGTCCTTCACTTGTATAAGCAGTCTGTTGCTTGATTGCTGTCAGAACAGTGTGTGGGTGCCACTATCTATCTACTGTATTTGCATCACCATCATTTCTTGTAATACCCCTTGAGACCTTTGTGACCCTATAGAGATTGTCACTTAACTCCAAATATTGACAGAGTTATGGCCTATTGAAGTTCCAATATTATCCAAAGGGAATCATTATGTTTTATTACTTGCTTTTTTAATGGCCAAAATTATTTAAGGGAAAATTATATGTTATTCCTGTAGTACCCCAGACATCTTTGCGATCATATAGAGACTGTCACTTAACTCAAAATATTAATGGAGGTATGACCTGTTAAAGTTCCAGTGTTATCCTATGGGTATCGTTATGTTTTATTATTTGCTTTATTTAATGGCCACAATTATTTAAGGGTGTGACATATACTATTATTGTAGTACCTCTTGAGTCCTTTGTGACATATAGAGACTGTTAGTTAACTCCAAAAATTGATGGAGATATGACCTGTTGAAGTTCCAGTGTTATCCTATGGGAATAGTTATGTTTTATTACTTGTTTTTTTAATGGCCACAATTATTTAAGGGTGCAGAATATGTTATTCTTGTACTACCCCATGAGCCCTTTGTGGCCATATAGAGACTGTCATTTAACTCCAAACAGTGATGGAGTTAAGGCCTGTTGAAGTTCCAGTGTTATCCTATGGGAATTGTTATGTTTTATTAATTTATTTTGTTAATGACCACACTTATTTAAGGGTGCTGCGTATGTTATTCTTGTAGTACCTCTTGGGACCTTTGTGACCATATGGAGATTGTCACTTCTGCATCCTCATCCTGAAGCACCAGCAGCACAAGCTAGTCAGCCTCCGGCACCAGTGTACAAGCCAAAGTGCCAAGACCTCTCCTCCTCCTCCTGAAGCCATTTAAAGGACTTCTGTAGCAATTCTCTAATAAGGCAACTTTCCTGGTCAAATATCGAATACTGAATACCAAATAATGAATATCTGGGACCTGAATATTGAGCTGAATACTCAGAAAAAGGTATTCACACAGCTCCGCAAAATAAAATCTGTACTTCAAGTCAAATCCCACAAGTCTTTGTGAAAATTGTAGAATTTCATGAAAAAATCCATAAAACTGGAATTAGCAAATTTCACTCAGCCTTATCTCAAATCAAATCAAATCAGCTTTATTTATAAAAAGTGCAATTTCAGGGTCTGTTCAAAGTGCTTGCACAATGGTAATAAAACAAACAATTAAAACAATATGAATAAAACCAACAACATAATACCTAAAAGTTCATAACTACTTGCTTAGGATTTTACAGCTTATATGAATTTTTAAATAACTATCTCAGAATTCTAAGAACACTCAGGGAAGGCCACACTGAATTAATATCTTTTCAGAATGGTCTTAAAACTCTGAACAGTCAGGCACTCCTTCACCCAATGAGGTAGTGAGTATGACAGGGTAGGGGCCAAAAAAGCAAAGGAACATGCCCCCAAAGTTTTCAATCAAACCCGGGAGTCTCTAACAATCCCTCGTCGGAGGAGCAGAGTGGCAGAGGGGGGTAGGGACAAAGGAGATCTTACAAGAAGTGAGGTCTCTGTCCATGTAGGGCTTTGTAGGTCAGTAATCTGACCTCGAAGGTGATCTGCCACTGTACAGGCAGCCAGTGCATTCTGAAGAGCTCAGGCATGGTATGGCAAGATCTTGAGGAGCCAGTCAACAGTCTGGCTGCTGCATTCTGAACTAGCTGCAAGCAGCAGATATCAATCCCTGGCAGCCCTAGGTACAGGACATTACAGTAGTCAAGACAGGAGGTCATGAAGGCATGGACCAAAGTTGGAAGATCACCGGGTGATACCAGATGCTTCACCAGGGTGATATTCCTCAGATGGAAAAAAGAGGTCTTGACAATGGCTGACACTTGAGATTTCATTGTCAGGCCACCATCAAAAATAATGCCCAGATTCTGCACCTAGTCAGAGGTCATCAGCTGGATGCCTCTGAGCCAAAGCCCAGAGGGACTTCTAACCGGCAATCCCATACCCTGGCAACCCGGGTCCACCACAAACACCTCAGTTTTAGCAGGGTTCAACATCAGCCAGCTGGCACTCCTCCAGTCCTGGATCTCAGAGAGGCAGTTGTTAAAAACTGAGATGGCTCCATCCTGCTAGGGCACACAGGACATGTATAGCTGAGTATCATCTCCATACCAGTGAAAACTCAGACCATAGCACCTAATAATGTCTCCCAAAGGCAGCATATAAACTGTGAACAACATGGGTGACAGAATGGAGCCCTGCAGTACCCCACAGGATAGAGGGAGAGGGGCTGCCCAGGTGGAAGAATAAATCCTGGAAACCACTCTCTGAGTCCAACCCTTGAGGAACGATCAAAGCAACTGAGAACTGTACCAGATGATCTGCAAATAAACCACAGGTGCTCTAACAACACACCATGGTCCACAGTGTCAAATGCTGCAGAGAGATCAAGGAGGACCAAGATCTAACGGGTCATCCAATCCCTTGCTATTAGGAGATCATAAAGTACCCTAACAAGTGCCATCTTGGTACTATGCCTCTTACTAAATCTAAACTGGAGAGGATCATAGACATCATGGATGGTCAAATGATCCTTCAGCTGCAACACAGCCAAGTTCTCAATAACCTTACCCACAAAGGACAGGTTAGAGACAGATCTGTAGTTAGCCAGAAAGTCCAAGTCAAGGGAGGGTTTTAAAAGGAGTGGTCACACAATTGCCCCCTTTAGGGGGTCAGGAAATACCCTTGCCTCCAAAGACCCCTAGACTATATCAGCTATGACTGGAACAATTTCTTCAATGCAACCCACAAGGAGGTGCATTGGGCCCAGGTCCAAACTACAGCAGGTTGGTCACGAAATCTGGATGATCTTGACGATAGCAGTGATCGCCAGTGGCTGAAGTCAGACCAGGTAAACTGGGTGCTCTCAACCTCTTGCTTATCTCCACAACACCCAATAAAGGGGGATAGGAAGATCCAAGATCTGATGGTGGCAACCTTAACTGTAAAAAAATGAATGAACTCATCACACTTATCTTGTGAAAAAACTCATCCAGACTGGAGACAGATTGGATTGCACAATCTATCGACTGTCCAGAAGAGCTGAGTCAGTCAGTTTTGTACAGCAGCAATCTCCCTGTAAAGGAAATCTGCCTTCTTACTGGTGACTACTAATTAATAGACCATGTAATGATCCGTCAATCTAAGTTTGTCATCACCTAGACCTGATTTCTTCCAGCGCCTTTCCAACCTTTGCCTCACTCTCCTCAACTCCTTCAATGTCTCATCAAACCATGGGGATCTTGGGTAAAGAGTGAGGGGGTGAAGACGGACAGGAGCTATCGAGTCCAGGGCCATTGTCACCACCTTATTATAGACATGTATCAGTTCCCTTGGATCCAAGCATTCACTTGGCATACCCAGTACTGCCATTAGACCATCTGGGGTCACACCCCTTTAAGGGTGGTACTGGACAATCTCCGTAGGGGTAGGTCCATTGGGGGAGCCACAAAATGGAACCCTATGGTGTGATAGTCAGATCATCCAACTGGTTCCATCACCAAGTCAGAGATCTCGATCCCCAGCAACACCAGGTCCAATGAATGACTATGATTGTGGGTCACAGAGGTAATTACCTGTGTAAGGCCCAATGAAGTCATCAGTTGGAGGAAGACTTGACCAAATTGTGAGAGTTCATCATCAGCCCAGGCATTGAAATCCCCCAGAATTAACCATCTGGGGGACTCCAACACCATGTTGATGATGAAGCCTGCAACTTCCTGCAGGAACTCTTTCCCCATCACTGGGTGGATGGTAAATGAAGAGTATCCTGCATCCTACACCTGCACCCATGATACACTCAAAGGATCTGGTTGCCACAACTGGAGCATTCATAATGCCAATTCCAATTTAAACAAATGACTACACCCCTTCCCCTATAATCCACCTTACGGTGGTGTCTCACCGAGTAGTTGGCCGGAACTGCCGATGCAAATACTGGACCAGCATTTTCATCCAGCGAGGTCTTGGTGATGCAAGCCAGATCCAATGTACCAACAAGATCCACTATCATGGCGGTCTTGTTTTTTATAGACCTGGCATTGCATAACTCCGCCCAAGTAGGATGGGAAGCTGGGGAAGACCACACTACTTGCCTACATAAAGTAGAGCCCTTGGATATGGGCACCAGGCAGGGAAAACCCCTATCCTGTTCCCATTTCACCCCAGAGCATGTCCTTGTACCCACAACCCCAATCCATCCACTCCCCTCTGATCCCCCACCATGCTCAGCTGCCCCCTTCTTCCTCCTTCTAGCTATCCCCAAGGTGCAACATCATCGGTACACCTCTGCTGATGATGGGGGACAACTAAAAGGGTGGAGGTCCCTGAGTCTGGTAGGAGAGTAGTGCCTGACTGTCTGTACTTCATAACTGCACATCTTGCTGATGGCAGCCAAACAGTGCAACAAGTACACAACTACATAACACCCACCCACACTCAGTCATATAACCATCCACATTTTTAAATAACCCCACAACCTCCCACAAAACCTACAATAACTTCCACCTTTCTCTCAACTCAATAACCACAAACTATATCAGGTCAATAACTCACTAAACACATAAAAAAACAATAAATGTATAGTTAAATAAAAAATTTATGGCAGAATGTAAATCTTATGCAGATCAAAGAGAGTCACTTAAATTTCTTAAACAGCTTTTGTAAAAAGTCCATCTGAGCTCCCACCTCTTCAGGGCAATGACTGAAAAAATGCTTAAAGGGCCAAAGTCCAAACTCGTACTTTGAGCTTTAAAATAAGCAAGCAGAGTTTATTCAAATACTAAAACAGTTTACAGGCACTCTCACTGCCTGAAAGATATATGATATAACAAACCCCAAGAAATGAAACTGACTGGCACTGAATTAAATATGGAGTCTCTCCAGTGGATCCTGCTTTGGACTTTAACTGTTCTTCTCCCAACAGCTCTCCTTCTTTGGTGTATCTTCACTCTGGGGGTTCCTATAGTGATAGCCCACCACACAGTAGCAGGCATGAGCACTGGTTTAAAGCACAAAGGAGAGACCCCCCAACACTCACCTCAGGAGGCAGTTATTCCTCTCAAATGGACCCACAACTATGGTCCCCAGCCCAGGGTCTGTTCACTAGTAGACCACCTGAGAAACATAGAGGCCACCAGTAATACATCTGCCCTCCAGTAGACCCAGACTGGCATCTCCCGCTGTGGACCTGGCAAGGAATTGCCCCTGGAAAAATCAGGGTAAACTCCCCAAATGCTCCCTCCAACCTCCAAACAGTGCTTTCAGGGACTCCAGGCAACACACTATTCACACACAGTCCACCGATGATGATACATCAACAATGTTCCAGCAGAGAGTCCAGCCACAAAAGATCCTCATTCGAATGTTCCGGTTGACCACCCTTGTTCAGTGGTTCCCCTTCAATGTCTCAGGACCTGTTTCCCATCAAACCAGGACCACCACCAAATCCAGGGACTCCAATAAAAACCCTTGAAGCTCAAACTCCAAACTCCAAGGGCACTACCAGCAGGTAGGGGAAGATAATAAATATATTCTTACAGGGAGGAAAAGGGTGCAGGAAAACACTATTTTTAAGTGAAAAAGATGTTCCAGGACTAGAGGGCATGGGATGAAGTTGGAGGGAGGACGATTCAGAGGAAACATGAGAAATAATTTCTTCACAGAATGGGTGGTGGACAAGTGGAACACCCTGCCAGAGGAAGTGGTGGGGGCTGAAACAATCATGGGATTTAAGAATGCATGGGATAGACATAAAGGAATTCTGGAGGTCAGGGGTAAGGGGCAACAGACTTCTAGGAAAACAAACTGAACTTACAAGCTCAAATGGGCAGACTGGGTGGACCATAGGCCCTTATCTGCCAACACTGTCTATGTATCTATGTATCTATGTACAAACACTGGTGTATTTGAATCAACAACGCTAGCAGCAAAACAGGAGCTTTGCAAAGTGGGATAAGTGATTCCATTTCACAGGCTCACAGAAGATAAAATTCTAAATTCTAAACTAGCGAACCAGAAAACATAGTGCTTACAGTTACTGTCTCACTTCAGGCCCTTACTAAACTGCCACTAAAATTATCTAATGTAAGCTAACAAACTAAAATTAATAACAATGAGCAGAGAATACAAAACAGGACAAATGGGAAATAAATTAAAAAACTGTAAAAATACAACTATAGTGCTGCTGCTACTGACAGCTAGCCCAGCAGGGCCACCATCTTCAATGCAAAGAAGGGTCTGTTCAACAAAGAGGATTCCCTCTGGAGGATTCTAATTATAAGAAGCAAGTAGTGCAGGAGGTCACCAGGTTCAGGAGTTAGATGCACAGTTTCACCAAGAAATGAACAGCCGTGCTGGGTAGCACAACAGTGGTAGACCCCCAGGTTGTAGCAAAGAAGCACGTAGTGTCAACAATTCCAATCTGAATGCAGGATATTTAAGGATCGCATCCAGTAAATTTATGATCCAGTAATCCTGAAGTACATGCAGGTCAGGGACTTAAGAGGTACTTAAAAAGATGTAATGGGGAAAGACAATGTCTGGGTCAGCAGGGAGAAATACTTCTTGCTATTCCAACAGGGTAGATCAATAGGAAAAAGAGTAGGAGACTCATGTTTTAAGGGAGTGTGTCACTGTAAAGAACAAAGAGAATATCAGTGAGATCAGTAGTTCTATGGAGTGAATCTGGCTATGTCAAAAAAGGAGGGAGGAATAGTCACCCAGAAAGGAACCCAGGACTGCAAAAAGCTCTGCCCAGCTTATTGAATGAAGTAGTGATACATGCATTGTTAATGTTAAATTCCACAAAAATAATTCTGGATGGTTCGTCTATCTGAGAAAATGTTACTGATATTTTTTTTTCTACTGTAAATTTAAAACCGCTAAACCAATTTATCCAATTGTGTTAGACACCAGGACACCCTTACTGTGGATATGCATGTCAAATGTTAAGTCTATGCCTGCACAAGCATTGAAATTACAAACATCCAAATTTTTGAGTTTTCACAAAAGTCAGCAAATGTTTGCATAGTAAAGATTTGAACCCCTGAAACATAAAAATATCTAATCCGATTCTCTCCATATTTAGAACATTCTATAAGCATTACAAAAAGGTTATTCATGCTAATTTACACATGACTAGTGCCAAGGTGCCCAAGTTTTGTGCAGATTAATTTTTTCCATGAAATTTTTCACAAAAAATAAAATGGCAGATTTTGAGCACATATCATTTTGAGATGATGCATCATATTGTCATGAAATCTGGCACATTATTAGAATGTTTATCATCAAGGAATCATGCCAAATTTGAAATCTCTGAACCAATAGATGGCTGAGGTGTATGCAGAAAAATACCTTTCATGAAATGTTGCACAAAAAATTAAATGACAGATTCAAGCACCTAAAATTTTGAAACTGTCCATCCGAATGTCAAGATATTTAGAACCATTTTGGCTCTCCACCCAAAGAGTGTTGATTCCAAACTGCAGAGCTCTAGCTGAAACGACAGCTGAATTACAACCAAACTACTAAATTTAAACAAAAAACACAAAATTTCAATGAAATTCCATGAAATTTCATGGAATGTCATGACATTTCATTGAAATTCTGCCAATTCAGAATTGTCCCATTCTGCAAAGCTCTATCTGCTAATTTTAAATCTTTTCCACCAAAGTTTCAAGATGGCCTTTTTGGGACCCTGCCTCACAAACAAGGCAGGTGAAATTTTTCAAATCTGTCCTGAATGGTAATTTTGCAGTTACTCAATGAATTTACATCTAGGGTGGGATTTTTAAAACTTTCACATACTGGTGAGGTGAGGTCATAAGAAGATTATGTTGAAAATTTGGTGTAAAAATGTGGAATATGGTTACATGACCAAATCATGAGTGAATGTTGAACTATTTCAAAATTTACTCACAACTTTGCTAATTTCAATATTTTTACTCCAAACTTTCTCACCAACTCATAAATGTGATAGATGCCAATTTTCAAATCCTGGAAGAGATGTGTTTTCCCACATGTGTAAAATAATGTTTCAGACAGTATTCTTTAAATGCCACATATCATGTTTATAAGGGAGAGTCATGAAACAACTATCTTGAAAATGTGGGGTCAAAAATAAAAAAAAAAGATTATTAAGAAACATTGTGTGTAGTATCAGCCTTTACACCAACAGATAGTGCTTTGTGATACTGTGCTGGTTAGCTGAGTTCATGGGCAAGCCCTGTGACCCAACTGGATGGCCTGAGGCTGGGATTGAAGGTGCTGTCATACAAAACTACTCCTCAGAATGGGAAGGGTAGGTGCAGGTTGCCCACATGGGCCCAAGTACCATATAGTGAAGAGAACTCTTCTCTTAACATAGGTCCCTGCACCTCTGCACCTATGGGTGCCAGAGGACACTGTGATTCAGTTGAGAGAACTTCTTTAACCTGTACATCTGTGTCTTTGATGACATGGAAGCACAGGATCCAGTAGGTCCTGCACTTCCACAAATGACAGACAGCCCCACGAATGACTGAGATCCATTGCTGCATAGAAGCATAGACAGACAGAGTCTTCCATTAGTATAGGGCCCAAATGACCCTGCACATCGGCATCTGTTCATGCAGGTCTTGAAGGGACCTTCGTGAATGAGGATACAAAATATCAAAATGTTCTCATTCTAGGTCCCCAGGAGGAAGAATATCCTCACTGTAGGTCCTCATTGACTGGAGCCTGCTACACAAGCAGCACAATCAGAATACAACTGCTTGCTTCCACACTGGCTCCCACTGTCATGTCAATTTGCTCACTGCACAGACCTAGCACTTTCACTTTCTTCCCCAATTTCAATCTGTCATGAAATGCCAGCAAAAAATGTTCAACTCAGCACAAAATCCTTTATTTGAACACTAATAGTGTTCTCCTGCCTCCCAAAGCAACACCCAACCACATTCTGTCTCCTTACCTCCCTACCCTACCAGAGACATATCTACCATCACTGACCACAACTCCTCCATCCTGCATAGCAGTAACAACTGTTCTGTCCCTGGCATCTCAGTAATCAACCACTGCTCCCTCCTCTGTGCCAAACCACTATCAAAAATGGTACAACTCAAAATACATGATGATGCATGGATGCATGCAATCATCACATGTGTTAGAAAATGCATGGCATAACTCAGCCATCTGAAGACTATACTTGGTCATCCTAAAAATAAAGAAACCACAAATTATAAGTATAAATAGCATAAGTACTAGAGCAACACACAAAAGGTGTTACATAAATCATATATGCCATGGCCCTTACCTGAAATATCACTATTTCTCATTGTGATGTCAAAAGGTCAGACTGCACTTGGAAGAAATATCAGTGATATTTCAGGTAGGGTCATGATCAAACATATAAACAGAACCATATCAATGTATAAAGGCACACTAAAATATGGACCTACAGGAAGATCTGGAAGAGCTAGGGAGGTGGTCCAGGATATGGAAGCTTGACTTCAATGCCAAGAAATGCAAAATGATGTTCTCCTGCCTCCCAAAGCAACACCCAACCACATTCTGTCTCCTTACCTCCCTACCCTACCAGAGACATATCTACCATCACTGACCAGAAAGAAGCCAGAAGGAGAAGGAAGGAAACATATTCAATTCAGTGCTTTAGAGTAACTGGTAATTGGTATTTTTCCTTTAAACTTAGATTGTGGGCGTGTAGAGACATTATACTTTCTTTCTTTGTTGTCTTTACTTATAATTGTTTTTGGGCTGTTGAAAATTTAAAACATAGTGGTAGTGTAATTCTGTGCTGTCTTTAATTGCTGCAAATTTTATCTTGGCTTGTCTGACTGTCCTGTAGCTGGGTGAAGGGTGTTAATTGTCTGGTCTCTGACCTCAGCTACGTGATAACTGGAGGTGGGGCTTAGTTAGAGTTAAAGTAGCAAACAGAGGTTGATTTTCTCAGAAGAAGCCAGAAGGAGAAGGAAGGAAACATATTCAATTCAGTGCTTTAGAGTAACTGGTAATTGGTAGTTTTCTTTTAAACTTAGATTTTGGGCTTGTAGTGACACTATACTTTCTTTCTTTGTTGTCTTTACTTATAATTGTTTTTGGGCTGTTGAAAATTTAAAACATAGTGGTGGTGTAATTCTGTGCTGTCTTTAATTGCTGCAAATTTTGCCCCCCTCCTCCCTTCCCCAACTCTTAATTATATGCCCTGACAAATCTGATTGACAGGAGCTAAACACAGGGTATAGTAAGAGGTGTGAAGTAGGAGGGGCCTAAGGGGGAAGAAGCCCACCCTCAGCACGACAAGTGTTTCGATTCATTTATTTATTTATTGGTTTCTTTTCCTTAAAAAAATATCTGAGGATCAGTTACAGGATATTTAGTACTGTAAATTAATAAAAGAGAACTAAGAGAGTTTCAGTAGCAGACATGTTGTGGAATTGCAGTATAATGTGGGAGTGGTGCAATGCAGTGGCTGTGGTGCAGCCATATTCAGGCAGACCTTCTGGACACTGAGGTGCTGTCTTATCTGCATGCATCTCTCTGGACTGCAGGATGAGGAACTAGACTCAGAGTGGAAGTAAACTGGGTCAGAGTACCATCACCCCATCCAGGGACCACCCAGTCCAATGCAGCTGCCTCAAAGGATCGAGAACGAGGAGCACTTGGATGACAGTGGGCTCAGGGAGGGTTAGTGCAGTCAGGCAGAGGCACATCCCAGATCCTATTCCTCTCAAGAACTCGTATGCCACACTGGCAAATGAGGACAACCAAATAGAGGTACCCAGAGAAGTGGAAGGAAAGGATGTGGAGGTTAGCCAAGGAGGTGACCTCAGTGGGGAAAGCAGTGGACCCCAGAGGAGGAGGAAGTGAATCCTGGTGGGGGACTCCATCGTAAGAGGGATCCAGCTAGGAACACAGGAGGGAGAGGACAGGGAGGTGAGGTGCCTACCAGGTGCCACGGCATGGAGGGATGGAAGGAAGATACTGGGGATCACTGGGAAGGCAAGACGGGAGGGTGAGCTGGATGTCATTATCCACCTAGGTACTAATGACTTGGCAAATGGGGAGCCAAAGGAAGTTCAGGAAGAGTTTAGGAAACTGGGGAGGGGTCTCAAGCAAGTAGCTACTTCTGTCACTTTTCAGAAGTACTACCTGTGAGAGGCAAGGGAGAGCATAGGGTGCATGCACCAGGAACTTTAACTCATGGTTGAAGAACTGGTGCTGTGAGGAAGGGTTTGGATTCATTGGTGACTGGGGACCCACCTGGAGGATGGAGGTTTGTTCAAGCCTGATGGCCTGCATCCATCCTGGAGGGAATCCAATATCAATGATAAGTTAAATGCTACATTGACAAGCATTTAAACTAGCAAAGGGGTGGCAGGCCACAAGAGGGTACCTACTTAGCAAGGAGGGTCCCATTGCTCACCCCCAGCTAGCAGTGAAACCAGTGAACCAGAGGAGTGGCTATCTCGCAAAGCGGTTTGCAAAAGATGGAGATTAGTGTCCAAAAGGTGGATAAGCAGAAAAGGGCAAAATTCAGCAGAAGGGCAGACAGCAAGGAGAACCAGGGATAAATGACAACCAAGGAAAGGGCTGGAGTAGAACAGTGAAGCAGACTAGGGAGGTCAAATCATGGAAAGCTGATGTGCAAATGCCAGGAGCCTTAGCAACAAGATGGAAGATCTGGAGGCTGTCATGGTACAGTCAGACCTGGACATTGTGGCCATCACTGAAACCTGGTGTAATGATAACCATGACTGGGAGATGGCCATACCTGGCTACAACATATTCAGAAGAGACAGAGCAGGCAGGAAGGGGAGGAGGGGCACTGTATGTGAAAAATGACATCAGGGCCACAGAGATCCAGGAGGAACAAATGGGGAGAGATACTGTGGGTTAAGCTAGAAAGGAAAATGGGACAGTTTATTCGCACAGGTGTGGTCTATAGACCACCAGCCCAGGAGGAAGAAACAGATAGGGAGTTGATGCTAGCCATCCAAAGGATGGCAGACAAGGGTGAAGTAGTACTGGTTGGAGACTTCAATATTCCAGATGTGGACTGGAGCATCCCAGCAGCAGCATCAACTAGGAGCAGATTTATCCTGGACTCCCTTCAGGGTGCCTTCCTCAAGCAACTGGTCATGGAACCAACTCGGCAGAAGGCAATACTGGACCTTCTGCTCACAAACAGGGACAGTGTGATGGGGTAACAGTGGGGGAGCACCTGGGTAACAGTGACCACCAGTCATTGTGGTTTGAAATCACAGAAAGAGCAGAACCAAACCACACAAAAACACGTATCCTGGATTTTAGGGGGGCAGACTTTGGGAAAATGGGGAAATACTTGAAAGAGGCATTAAGGGGAATGGGACAGGAATCAGGGGTTGAGGAACAGTGGGCAGTATTTAAAATGGGGATTATAAGAACAACAGAATTATGCATTAAGCAGGTTAGCAAGAGGAAAAGGAAGCAGAGACCATTATGGCTTTCCAAAGAGGTAGCAAAGAAAGTGAAAGCCAAAAAGATAGCATTCAGGCAATACAAAAAGACACAGGCAGAAGGGGATAGGGAGAAGTACCAGGAGAAACAAAGGGAGGCAGGGAAGTCAGTAAGGGAAGTCAAAGCTCAGACAGAAGAACACATTGCAAAATCAGTGGTTAAAGGGGACAAAACCTTTACAGGTACATAAGTGAAAAAGAAAGACAAAGGGAGGGATAGTGAGACTGAAGGGGAGGATGGGAGTCGTGAGGATGACAACAGTAAAGCTGACATATTGAACAGGTATTTCTGCTCAGTCTTTACTGAGGAAGAGGGGGGTAATGGGTCTGAAGGGAGTACAAGGGGTGAGAATGGTGCAGAAATGGACACAAGTCCCTTTACATGAGAAAGGGTCCTGAAGGAACAGGAAGTAATAAGAGTTGACAAAGCAATGGGGCCAGATGGGGTGCACCCCAGGGTCCTTAAAGAACTAAGAGAGGTGGTGGCTGAACCTCTGGCTATCCTGTTTAGCCAATCACTGGAAACAGGGAGGTACCCAAAGACTGGAGGACAGCAGATGTAGTCCCCTTATACAAAAGCGGGAACAAAGAGGAAGCAGGGAACTACAGACCAGTCAGCCTCACCTCGGTAGTGGGAAAGATCATGGAAGCACTTCTGAAGGAGAGATTGGTGAACATCTGGTTGTCAATGGACTACAGGACCCAAGGCAGCATGGTTTCACCAGGGGAGGTCATGTCAGACCAATCTCATTGAATTTTTGACTGGGTGACTAGGGAAGTGATCAGGGAGGGCATGGACATGGCCTATCTGGACTTCAGCAAGGCCTTTGACACTGTGCCACACAGAAGACTATTACACAAACTGGGGAATATGGGTGTGGGCAGGACAGTAATGTGGTGGGTAGGTAACTGGCTGGGTGGCAGGACACAGAGGGTGGTGGTAAATGGCTGTCACTCCACAGAGGGAAGAGTGACCAGTGGGGTACCACAGGGATCAGTGCTGGGACCGGTCCTATTCAACATCTTCATCAGTGACATTGCGCAGGATCTAGAAGGCAGAATTTCACTGTTCACTGATGACACAAAGCTCTGTAACAGAGTAGACACACCAGAGGGTGTAGACAGAATGAGAAGGGCCTGCAGAAACTTGAAGAATGGTCAAGGGTTTGGCAGTTGAAATTCAATGCAAAGAAGTGCAAGATAATGCATTATGGGGAAGTACAAAACCCTGGGTACAATATATCAGTTGGGGTGAGAGATATAGCATGCACCAAGCAGGAAAGGGATCTTGGGGTTGTCATCTCTGATGACCTCAAGGTAGGGAAACAGTGACAAGGCATCAGGTAAAGCAAATAGGATGCTGGGATGTATGCAGGGGCATCACCAGCAGGAAAAGGGAGGTCATAATCTCCGCTATACAAGACACTAGTGAGGCCCCACCTGGAGTACAGTGTACAGTTCTGGAGACCATACCCACGTAAGGACATAGACAGGGTAGAGAAGGTTCAGAGGAGGGCAACAAAGATGGTGCATGGATTGCATCACAAGTCCTATGAAGACAGGTTGAAGGAACTGAACATGTACTCCTGGAGGAGAGGAGGAGAGAGGGATATGATAGAGACATACAAGTATCTTACAGGGAGAAACAGAGTGCAGGAAAACACTATTTTTAAGCAAAAAAGATGTTCCAGGACTAGAGGGCATGGGATGAAGTTGGAGGGAGGACGATTCAGAGGAAACATGAGAAAGAATTTCTTCACAGAACGGGTGGTGGACAAGAGGAAGTGCCAGAGGAAGTGGTGGGGGCTGAAACAATCACGGGATTTAAGAATGCATGGGATAGACATAAAGGAATTCTAGAGGTCAGGGGTAAGGGGAAACAGACTTCTAGGAAAACAAACTGAACTTACAAGCTCAAATGGGCAGACCGGGTGGGCCATAGGCCCTTATCTGCCGACACTATCTATGTATCTATGTATCTATGATGCATATTGGAGCCAAGAATCCTAGGACAGAGTACTACCTGGATGGAGTCCAAGTATCAGCATCAAAGGAGTAGAAGGACCTGGGAGTGATGATCACTAGTGACCTGAATCACCCCACACAGTGCAAGAAAGCAGTAGCAAAGGCAAACAAGATGCTGGGATGCATATCTAGAGGGATCAGTAGTAGAAGAGAGGAGGTTATACTGCCCTTGTACAGGTCACTGGCAAGGCTGCATCTAGGGTCTGGAGTTCATTACTGGTACCCATACCTCAAAAAGGACATCAACATGCTGGAGAAGGTCCAGAGGAGGGCTACAAAGATTAAAGTAGGTCATCAGGGTAAGGCATATGAGGAGAGGTTGAGGGCACTGAACATGTACTCCCTGGAAGACAGGAGAGAGAGAGGAGACATGATTGGGACCTTCAAGTACTTGAAAGGGATAAGGTTGATAAGGAGAGTCTCTTTAAACTGAGTGGCAACCATAACAAAAAGGGGCGCAGTCTTAAGCTGCAGGGTGGGAGGTTTAGGAGGGATGTCAGGAAGCACTTCTCCACAGAGAGGGTGGTGGACACTTGGAATGCACTGCCAGAAGAGGTAATCTCATTGAAGACAGTGGGCAGCTTTAAGAGAGACTAGGACAGGCATGGGTAGGGTAAGTGTCATTGGTAGGAAGATGTGAAGAGTGGGAGGAGGGCTGGGACATTAGCTCAAGCTATGGACCCTGCAATATGAGTAGACTTGATTGACCAAATAGCCTTCTTCTGCTGGTTTCTTCATATATATATATATATATATATATATATATAAATGTCTGACTGTCTGACATAATATATATCCAAAAAAATGATATGCACAAGAAATGCCTACATACTGTACCTGAGGCAAAAATAAGGCAGTTGTCAGTTTAAATTCTGTAATAGGTCATGAAACTAAGGTTCACATTCCTTCCATTATTTATTGTATTCAGGAGAAAAACAAGTCTAACATCATAAGCACACCTATCTTGTTTATTGCTGAAGATTCCCTTGAGAACCAGGATAGAGAGGTCAGAGATGGAGTGATTAAATTGAGAGAAATGTTGTCCCACTTGTTTTATAGTATTCTTCACTTCAGTGTCATGCCTGTGTGAGTTCATTTGGGTTTGAATGGGTTGTCTGCTTCCCCCACCTAGCCTATTTATGGACGCTTCTTGCACTGGATGTAATACACAACATTATGGGATACATACTGTATGGATAATCCCCTTATATCATGGGTTGCTTGTTTATTTTTTTTTTGGGGGGTTGCTGATAAATTATAATGTGGAAATCCGCTCATATGTTTTACATTTAGGAATATTGTAGGGTTTAGTGCCTCCTAGTATTCTGTTGTTCTGGTCAGTTATATGCTTGATCCTGACAATCAGGTAGGATAAGTTAGGTGGTTGTTTGAAAGACAGTAAAGGTACTTCTTGGAATATACATTTCATGATGTCATGCTCACTAAATATTGTTTGTAGGTTTTTAATAATTTTACATAGGGGCTCCAGATCAAGCTTGTATGTAACAACCAAGGGTGTCCAGTTGGTGATGGCCTTTTCTTTATACAATGTTATATTAGTTGTTCTTCATAAGTTTCATAAGTTTAGTAAGAGACAATAGCTTGCACCAGAAAGTCCCTTTGGGCACTCCTATGTCCTTGAACTTTATAGAGAATCCATCCAGTTTCTCCTTAAAGGAAGTAATAGAAGTGCTATTAATTATTTCAAATGGAAGTTTGTTCCAAGGAGACACTACCCTTTGGTTAAACCAGTGACCCCTTCTGCTATATTTGTATAATTGGCCTTGGAGTTGATATTCATGTGTTCTGGTAGTTTTAGTTCTGATCTTTAAATCTAGTCTCACACATTCCCATAAGTCATGGTTTCGAAAAGCAGAGTATGCCAAACACAAATCTCCCCCAAGTTGCCTGTACTCCAGTGTGTACAGTCCTAGATCTCTCAATCTCTCCTTATATGGGAGATGCTGTAAATCTGCAGTCCTCTTAGTCGCTCTCCTCTGTACTCTCTCAATATTTTTAATATCCACTTTATGATATGGTCACCAGAAAGGAGCACCATGCTCCACAAGTGGCCTAGCCAGAGTGCTATACAACAGTAGCAGGATCAATCTGTCTTTGCCTTTGATGTTGTGCTGTATACAATGCATCAACTGTTAGCTCTTTTGACTACTTTAGTTGTGTGCTGTCTAAAAGATAGGTCATTAGTAAGGATGTATGTCTGTCATGGATTAGCTTTTAATAACGCATTGGTTGTTAATGGAATCATTAGTAAACTTCTTGGCACTGTCATTATTGCTAAATTTTGATGATAATAGTGACAGTCACAGAAGTCCTGAATAAAGACCAAATGTCATGGAATCCTTCATGTGTATGACTGCCATGTCAAACTTACATCCCTAGTTTACAGACCCAAATCTCTTGGCATAAAGTGGCACACCCAACAGCTCTGTCAATTTCTCTAGAGAAGTGCCCCTGTTCATTAAATGTGTTTTTTTTTTCAGTTTTGCCAGGTGTTTACAGTATCTCTGTCCTCCTCACTTGAACAGATTCAGTGATATTGAAGTGCTTGATTATACATTACGGATTTTTAGTATACCTATGGTAATTGATGTTTTTGTGTAGGTATCTCTTTGTGTCTGTTGGCTTGCTCTAGATACAGGTCTGCAAGTTTTCATCTTTGATGGTGACTGTGGTGTCCAGGAAATCAACACTGATGTTAGAGAACTCCAGGAAACATTTATTGGATGGGTGTAGGATGTTAAGTTCCTGATGAAATTCTTTCAGTGAGTGAGTATGTTATGTCTAAATTATAAATAAATCATCAATATATCAGAAATAAGCAAGTGGCTTGATTGTACAGAGTTTCAGGAAATGTTTCTCCAAATTCACCATGAAAAGTTTGGCATATTGGGGAGCCATCCCATTGCCCATTGCTGGTTCCATAGTTTTGAATATAATCTTTACTATTGAAACTGAAATTGTATTGGATCAGAATAAATTCAATAAGTCTCACAATGACGTCACGGGAGCTGGAATGTCAATTCATCAAGGGGGAGGGCTGCTGACAACAGTAACAGAAGGGTATGAAAGTATAGAGGAGGGATCTGCTAGACACAGGGGACTTGGAAAATTACCTCACAATATTCCAGGCCAACGGCAAGCAGGAACAGTAAGAATGGAATATATGGGGAATGATTTTGGTAACAGAGCCATGTGCCCAGGGCACATGTCATGCATTGTCACCTGTGGCTGTCCCATAAGTTAGTGGTCAAACAGCCTATATGAAACCACTAACATTTAGTCATTTATTTTTGATAATTGGACAACTGGACAGGTGATTTTGTTTAATGTAAGTTGCACTGCTGTCACAGGAGAGAGTCATCTCACCCTAATGCAAACAGTGACACTTGGAGTTATTGTGGTGTAAAAATAAAGGGAAAAATTGTGCCCCCTGAATAGCACCACCCACTACCAGGTTATTTGAGAATGGTTTGTGTGTGTGTGTGTATATATATATATATATATATATATATATATATATATGCATCATGCTATAGCCAACAAGAAGCCATCAAGGTATGGTGTAAGGGGAATGAGGGAGAACAACTTTGGCGGCAGTACCATGGGGCTAGTTTAATGCAACATCCCAATCATTTTACTGTTGCAGTGCAGCATATTAATGGTCTGACAGTCTATGGGCTGCCATTAATAACTTGACAAACAATTAATGAAGCTGTGCCACTGTGACAGGTAGACCATTTCTGTATTGCAGTTTAAGCGAGTATCAATAAAGGGACCTCTGTTGTCCCCAGAATAGTTACATCTACTTCTCCAACTGTGTATGGGTCTGCTATTATCCTACCCTAGAGAAAGAGAGAAAAAAAAACTGCCAAGGAATTTCTTTTATTTAGTTCATGTTGAGCCCAAAATAGAAAAGCAATTTAATAGTAAATGACTTCAGTGCAAAAAGCAAGGAAGCAAGATTTACTCTGGAGGGCACTGGCAACAAAGCCACACTTCAAGGAAATACCATATTACTTATACCTCACTAATGTAAAGCATCATCAATCAATCAATCAATCAATCTCTTTATGTATAAAAGGCGCCTTTCCTACTCAAAGGCGCCTATACAATAAAACTAACATTATAATCAATTTAAAACAATAAATACAATAAAGACTCTAATAATTAGGAAATGCTAGGCTAAAGAAATACATTTTTAATGCAGCTTTAAAACTATAGATGGTCAGGCAATCTCACACCTGATGAGGTAAAGAATTCCACAAGGTTGGAGCGACAAAACTAAACGCCCTTGCCCCAGATGTTTGTAATCAAACCCTGGGAATCTCTAGTAATCCCTCATCGGTGGCTCAGAGAGAGTAGATGGACAATAAGGATGAAGGAGATCTTTCAGGTAACTTGGTCCTTGATTGTGTAGGGCTTCATAGGTTAATAAAGCAACCTTGAAGGTGATCCCCCACTGTATTGGCAGCCAGTGCAGTCTGCGGAGCACAGGCATTATATGACTGGTCCTAGAGGTATCAGTCAAAAGCCTGGCTGCTGCATTCTGCACTAGCTACAAGCAGTGGATATCAGCCCCCAATAGCCCTAGGTACAGGGCATTGCAGTAGTCAAGGTGGGAGGTATTGAAGGCATGGACCAAGTTAAGAAGATCATCAGGAGGAACCAGGTGCTTTACCTGGGTGATATTCTTCAGATGGAAAAAAAGAGGTTTTGACAACTGCCGACACTTGTGATTTTAGGGTCAAGTAGTCATCAGTCATAATGCCCAGGTTCCGCACCTGGTCTGAGGTAGTTAGCTGAACACATCCAAGTCATAAGTCTGAAGAAGAACCAGCCAACACATCCTCCTCACGATGACCAGGGTTCATAACCAATACCTCAGTTTTTTCTGAGTTTAACCACAGCCAGCTCACATTCATCCAGTCCTGAATCTTGGCTAGACAGTTGTTAAAGACTGTGACAGCATCACCCTGACCAGGTACAAAGGGCATGTACAGCTGAGTATCATCTGCATAGCAGTGAAAACTCAAGCCATATCACCTAATAATCACTCCCAATGGCAGCATATACACCGCAAATAACATGGGTTCCAAAATGGATCCCTGCAGCACCCCACAGGATAGGGAGAAGGGAGCCGAGGAAAAAAAAAACACAACCACCCTCTGAGTCCTACCCTTGAGGAACGATCAAAACCAACTGAGGACAGACCCAGAAAGTCCACAGATAAATCGCAGGTAATCCAACAGCACACTATGGCCCACGGTGTCAAATGCCGAATAGAGATTAAGAAGGACCAAGATGGAACTTGTCTTTCAATCGCTCGCTATTAGGAGGTCATTTAGTACCCAGATAAGGTCTGTCTCGGTACTATGTTTCTTCCTAAATCTGGACTGGAGAGAATCATAGACATTGTGACTGGTCAAATGGTCATCCAGCTGCGATGCCATCACCTTCTCAATAACCTTACCCACAAAGGGCAGGTTACAGACAGGCCTGTAGTTAGCCAGACAGTCTGGGTCTAAGAAGGATTCCTTAAGAAGGGGCCAAACCACAGCCTCCTTCAGGGGATCTGGAAAGATCTCCCTCTCCAGAGACAACCAAACTATCTCAGCAAGGAGCGGGTCGATACTAGCCACGCAACCTACTAAAAGATGTGTGGGACCCAGGACCAAACTACAGCTGGCCAGACACAGTGACTGGATGACCATCACAATATAATTAATTGTGGGCTGGCCGAAGTCACACCACACAAACTGGGCATCTGACATCTGCTGACCACTGCTACTCCCTTGAGAGAGGGTTGGGTGGATGCCAGACCTGATTGTGGCAACCTTATCTGCAAAGAATCGAGTAACCTCCTCACAATGCTCTTGTGAAAAAGCATTTCCAGGCTGTAGACAGGGTGGATAGCACAATCTGTCCACAGTCCAGAAAAGCTGGGCTGGTCGATTCTGAGCAGCAGCAATTTCCTTGGAAAAGAATTCTGCCTTCTTATGGGTAATTGCTGATTGATAGGCCAAATAATGGTCCATCAGACTAAGTCTGTCACACTCCAGGCTGGACCTCCTCCAGTGCCTCTCTAACCTTAAACCCACTCTCCTCAACTCCCTCAAGGCCTCATCAAACCAAGGAAACCTGGAGAAAAGACTGAAGGGGTTAACGTGAACAGGAGCAATGGAATCCAAGGCCTCTGTCACCACCTTATTATAACCTAGTATGAGATCCCCAGGATCCTTGCATTCACTCAGTGTGCCCGATAGGTCCAGTATCACCATCAGGCTGTCAGATTATGTACCCCTCAAAGGGCGGTATCAGACCATTTCCATAGGGGCAGGCCTACTGGGGGGGCCTGGAAACTGAACCCAATGGTGTGATGGTCAGACCACCCGACAGGTTCCACCACCAAGTCGGATATCTTCATCCCCAGGAGAAACACCAAGTCCAATGAATGACCACCAATATGAGTTGAGAAGGAAATAACCTGTGTGAAGCCAGATGAACTCATCAACTGGAGGAAGTCCTGACCAAACTGGAAAGTATATGCATGATGACTTGTTAATTCTTCCCATCCTGCCTTGCATAAGCATTGTGTGTGTAATTTGGTATACATATAGTAATCCTTATATGCAGTCTCTATGGGGTTATCCTTGGGCATGCTGGGTTACATGGAGGAACACACTAATATAGTCAATGAAGGACTCACAGATGAAGGCATCACAAGTCTTCCTCTGCTCTAGCATGCAGTTCAGTGAGACAGCACAGGGAAAGTGTTATGGGTAGTTTTACTTTATAAGGCTGCTGGTATGCACAAAGGCACTGTACTATGCACAGTGGCTTTTCCATGCCTTCAGCTATAGGTTACAAGACACAGGGTCCTTACTACAGTAAAATTACTGAATGCAGTTTTGCAGTGGTCACAGTCTTGGATATTGGAACATTTATTCAGAAGGGGAAAGTATTATATGGGGCACACTACCATAGGCAAAACTAATAGAATGGAACAGAGCTATGGAAAGGGTATCCACTGGATGCTATGGCTATAGACAGCCAATTCTCACAATTACTAGACCACAAAAAATGACCACCAAGGAACAGTGCACTGTGTGTATATAATGGCAAAGTCATATAGGTAGAGTGTGGGTGCAAAATATTTTGGGGTAGCACATTGTGACCAGGGCTCAGATCAAAGAATGGCACATTGTGTCATTTCAGTGGCCAGCACTAGCAGATGTCACAGGCCCATGCATCTGGACAAGTGATTTGCATAAGCGTATGATGTGCCTCTGTTGTAGAAAAGAATATGCCCCTTGACTTTGCCCCATATAGCACCATCAACCATTGCAGCTGTGTATAGGGATCCTGTTATCTCAGATAAGGGTGAGAAGAAGAAGACCCTGCCTCATGATTTAATTTATTTGCGTTACGGTGAGTCCAAAATAGAAAAGCAGTTTTAAAAATAACATCATCAGTGAAGAAAGATTTACCATTTAAGTACATTGGAAACAAAGTCAAGTTTTAAAGAATACCAAATTCAGCATCTCTTACTACTATAAAGCATCAATGAAAGCATATATGGATGGATAGATTTATAGATAGATAGACAGATAGATTGATAGACAGACAGACAGCTAGACAATTTTCATATAATTCTCATGATGCTTACTGGTGGGGCATGTGGAATTGAATACACTACAATGGAACCAACCAGGGTGCAATCCAGAAACTTGCAGTAAATGACATGTCACAAAATACTCCAGGAAAAAAAGACTTAATTGTCTTTGAATTACACTGCTCCATGCAGCACTCAGCACTTCAGCATTTTGCAGATACCTTACTGCATCCTGGCTGGTACCACTGAATATAGGTCCTATTCTCCCTTCAGCTCCCTCCTCTACCTGGCACTCCCATACCCAATTACCACTTTTTAGTTCTCTCCCGTGTAGCACTTAGACTAACCCACAACCCCCACCCTCCTCTGCGAGGTGCCCCCTCACCCAAATTACCCATTAGCTCCCTTCCTTGGAGCACTTGATGAACCCTCATCTCTCTTGCCTCACCCTCTAGGGTTCGCAACTGTAAGGCTGCTCTCTCCCTGCAGGCCTAGCCAGTCCTGTTGTGGTGGTCCTCTTGCTGTCTCCTACCCCTCTCTGTACTCACTAGCTCCCTGCTGGCCTACCTCTCTGCTTACTCTCCCCCTTGCCTACTTTTCTGACTATCACCTCGACCCTGCTCTGCCTACCCTCTCCCCTGGCTACCTGTTAATCTCCCCTTGCTCCCATCTGTGGATTACCACCCTTCCATTCGTATAGACTAGATGCACTAGTTGCAATATACTCTCTACTTTTTCAATTCTAGTTGTAGTTGTACACATGTCTTTACTTTGTACCCCGGCCCCTCCCTGCATCAGGGCTTGCATGCCACCTTGACAATGTACCATGTTCTCTGTATTGTAATTTCTCCGGTTCACCTATATTATGGGCTTGTTTGTTACTATGTCTATATACCATGTTTTCTGTATTGTGCTTGTATGCTACCTTGACTCTGTAAAACGTTTTCTGTATTGTAACTTCCCAGATCACACCTGAAAATAGGCATTTGTTGTCTAGTGTGCCTACCTGGTTAACAAAATCAAATAAATAAATATGTAATCTTCATCTGGATATCCTTTGGTAAGCAGAGTTTGGTGGAACACACAAAAAACTTAGTCCACAATTCACTGTGCAATTTTATTGCTTACTTCCTATAAACCTACTCTCGTGTTCTCACAAAAGTCTCCTGGCTATGCCAGGCAACATTAGAAAAGACAACAAATCTGACAGTGTAAATATATTCTAGAGTAATTAGCATAACTTTATTGAAAGGCGGTAATCACTACATCCTACATATCCTTAGTCCTCGCTGATTATCCGCTAATGTACAGTACAATGCAATACACAGAGAAGTATCAAAAATTAAATTAAATCAATGTTCATCCAGTGTACCACATGTATGAAACATTTAAGTGCTAAATTTCATGCAAATGACATTGCTGACCTACTGTACTATACATATTGTATATAGTAAATTTCAACAAACTGTTCTGAGTAACTAGCAGGAAGTTTATTATGGCTGCAGTAGGCAGAGCCTGCAGACGTGTTGCATGTACAAAAGGAGTGATGTCATGTTTTATGTCCGTGGAACTGACTGAAGGTGTAAATAGTCTCCTCCGCCTTACCCGCTCCAAGAATTGTTTTACACTGTCAATTAAATATGCTTTCACATTAGTCAATGGTTGCAGTGCACTGTTTTCTTTCTTAAGTGGGAAGTACAAGAACTGGAACCTGAGTAGTGGGAGGCAGCCTTAGTTTTTGATGGTGTAAGATCCACCCCCCACCTCCACCCAAGAAGCTCCTAAAGATTCACCCCACCTTTTTTTTTTGTTCATGTGGGAGAGACATGAGGTGGATCTATCATGCTGGAACAACTGACTATCAGAGCTGCCTGAGGCATCAGAGCTTAAGCTTCAGAAGGAAAAGCCTGAAACTGCATCCCTATGC
The DNA here is from genome assembly GCA_016271365.2 of Neoceratodus forsteri. NCBI lineage: Eukaryota > Metazoa > Chordata > Ceratodontiformes > Ceratodontidae > Neoceratodus > Neoceratodus forsteri. The sequence goes on from CM057452.1 coordinate 963,624,742, forward strand.
AGCACTTGTTTAAACAGCTTTGGCTCAGCTTACATTTCTCTCCTGGTCACACATTTTCACAAATACATTCCAAGAGATGGAAAGTCCCTCCTGGTGGATATATGGTGTTATTAAGACCTGTCCTCCAACCCTGCCCCCACCACCTTACTTTGTATTTTGCATCAGCTGAAGCATGCCAGTATAGTAAGAGGCTGCAGTGTATATTTGTTGCTGAGCTTGCAGTTTCAAAGGAGTAGCCCACAGTCCACTCAGAATTTGCAAAAACATATGTTATGCAGAGTGTTTTGATTTTTTATGTTGAGTCTTAATGTGTCCCTCCCTCTATCTGCTATTAGGAGTTTTTCCTAAATTAGCCTATTAGTAGAGACCTGAGAGCTAGCTAACTGGGGTTTCTGTAATAAAAACCCTATTAAATTAAGCTCTAATTCACTATTGTTGTTTTCTGTGTGTGTCAGGTCTAGCTTGCAGGAGTGTTTTAATTTTAGCGCTTTTAATTTTATCAAACTGTACACAACCATAAACGCCCAGAAATTGCACAGATCATTAACACTATAATTAGTTAAGACTCTAGCTGTTTTCTTGCAGAAAATCCACTTAGTTAGGTTTCAAGTATTTGCTAAACTATAAATGTAGGTACCAGCTTTCTATTAGGTAGAACTAGCATTTAGTACGGATTTTGGTCTGCGACATGATTTTCATTTTTTTTTTACAAATGAAGTGTATGGTATGAAGCTGCGGCCTAGAAACTGCAAAATACATTAAAGTCACTTTTTCTCCTTGACAGTGACTATTTCAGCTACACATTTCACCCAATTTTACAATGGTTCATTGCACTACACGTTTAGTAGCTTATATTCCTTTCTGGTCACACATTTTCACAAATCCATTAGAAGAGATGGAAAGTCCTTCCAGGTGGGTATATGGTGTAATATTCAGGCCTGTCCTCCAATCCTGCCCCTACCACCTTACTCTGTAGTTTGCATCAGCTGAAGCACGTCAGTACAGCACGCGGCTGCAGTGTATAATTTTACTGAGCTTGCAGTTTTAAAGGAGTAGTCCACTCAGAATTTGCAAAAACATATCTTATGCAGAGTGTTTTGATTTGTATGTTAAGTCCTAGTGTGTTCTTCCCACTGTCTGCTATTAGGAGTTTTTCCTTAATTAGCCTATTAGCAGACACCTGAGAGCTAGCAAACTGGGGTTTCTGTAAGAAAACTGCTACTAAATTAAGCTCTAATTCACTGTTGTTGTTTTCTATGTGTGTCAGGTCTATCTTGCAGGAATGTTTTAATTTTAAAACTTTTAATTTCATCAAACTATACACAACCATAAAAGCACAGAAAATGCCCAGATCATTAGCGTTATAATTAGTTAAGACTCTAGCTGTTTTCTTACTGAAAACCCACTCAGTTAGATTTCAAGTATTTGCCAAACTATAAATATAGGTACTAGCATTCTATTAGGCAGAACTAACATTTAGTGCTGGTTTTGCTCTGTGACATGATTTTCATTTTGTTTTCAAATGAAGTGTATGGTTATGAAGCTGCAGCCTAGAAACTACAACATACTTTAAAGTCACTCTTTCTCCCTTGTGTGGTATAGCATGAAAACAACAGTATGGATGGCAGTGACTATTTCAGCTACACATTTGATCCCATTTTACAATGGTTCACTGCATTACACATTTAGTGTATCCCACTTTTTCAGATAATTAAGCAAATATTCACCAACCTAAATAACTCACACATACATATTTTTATACTTTATTAAAAAGATACTTCACATTTGTAACCAAACAAAATTTGAAAATTATGTCACCGAACAAAATCAGCACTAACTGACAGTTCTACCTATTAGAATAGAGGAGGCAGTATAGTGCAGTGATCTAAGGCTCTGAGCTGCAAACCTGGTGTCCTAGGTTTGAATACCGCAGCCTCCACATGTGTACTGTGTGATCATGAGCAAATCATTTAACTTCCTTGTGCTCCCCGTTCACACTTGTAAACAAGCTTTAGTGTGTCTCTCTTACTGAAAAAAAAAATGCTGATACCTACATTTACAGTTAAGCAAATACTTTAGAGCTAACTGAGTGAGTTTTCTATAAGAAAACTGCTATGGTCTTTACTAATTATAACAATTATGATCTGGGGCAATTTATGTTCTTTTTATTGTTGTGCATAGTTTGATGAAATTAAATTTTAAATTGAAAACACATATTACTGCTAGCTAGACATGATGTACCCAAAAAACACAAATAGTGAATTAGAGATATTTAGTTGCTGTTTTCTTATAGAAACCCCAGTTAGGTAGCTCTCAGGCATCTACTAAATTGTAAATGTTGCCATTTGTGCTCACTGGATAAGAACAGTTACAAAGCACTGCTGTTGTGAACTGATTTTAAAAAGCACTGCATATGCTAAATCTATGGCCTTGGCTACGTCACTGTCACATGAGACAGGGTGTATTATAGAAGGCCAAAGGCAATAAACCTGTTTGTGATGGAGATCCCCAGGGGTCATAAAAGTACCCTAAAGCTAGCAGCCTAATTTAGGAAAAACTCCTAATAGCAGACAGAAGGAAGGACACACTAGGATTTTACATACAAATCAAAACACTCTGCGTGACATATGTTTTTGCAAATTCTGTGAGGACTACTCCTCTAATTGAGCCATCCTTCCAAGAACCACTATGTGGTGTGCATACCAGTGTAGTTATTTCACTCTTATTTACAGCTTTACACCTTTATCAGTTTTTAATTGCAATTGTGTCTAAATGCTCCACCATGTAGCCTCCAGTCTTCCACTATATCTGCATGCATTGCAGCACTGTTTCACTGCATGCAAGGAGAAAAGAGGCTACCAGGAGATATGCAGATGGCAGTGTGGAGCATGGCTGTATTGTGCAATACTGTGATGCTCCATACCACAGTAACCTGACAACTGTATGCACCCCCCTGGGTGTACCCCCATGTCCCCACCTAACCTACTTCTCTGTCTGTACTTGTCTCCCAGAGAGCCACCTCCTGATGGTATCCATGTACTGTCCTTGATTACTCTTCTCACTGTGCCAAGTGTTGGGAGTACCCTGCTTACCCGTGTGTGATGTGGCAGCAATACTACCTGCAGAGCAGTGCCAGTAGTGAACACATAGATTAGTGGAGCTCCTGAGTGTATCATGGAGCACTGCTGTGGTGGACAATAGACGTGTGGCACTGTGTACAGTAGTAGAGGGTCTGCCTTCAGCCATACAGCAGCAGTACATGAATGTCTGTTGTGCCCAGGTGTCCTGATACTGGCAGAACTGATGCCATGTCTTCCCTCCTCTCTTCCTCCCCTTCCCTCCCTCTCACTGACATAGCCCCCAATTCCAACATACAGATTTTCCCCTTCCTCAAACCTCTCTCTGTCATCCCCACAACATGAGTGTGTCTCATAACAGTGAAATATGGTTATTTACATAATATGATTGTGCCATTTATACAGTACTCAATAGGACATGTAGGAGGGCATCTCAAAATGCAGCTGTTATCACCGAGTGCACCATGGAATGTGCACTGCTACTACAGGGTTGAGACCACACACACACTATTGCACTCAGTGTGGATAGGCTGTAATGTTTTCAAACCATTAGCCACACTGTTCACTGGCAGTGTGGACACATTGTAATGTTTGCAGATTGTAATGGTTTGAATCAATTACGGCTTTTTTGAGTGTAGTGTGGACAGGCCCTGCATGTCTATGTAATTATCTATCTTTCTATCAATTGCATGTATTGCTATTTTTACCTATTTCTAAAACAAACCAGCATATCACATTTGCCTGCACTCTGAGCACATACTTATGAATCTGTGCATATTTGTACTCCACTGCTGCATAGAACTCATACTTTCCTAATGTTCCCATTATCACAAGCATAACTACCTTGCCCTTATCAAAAGCGACCCCTCTGAAAGTTACTATCACATTTTCTTTGCTAACAGTCCATTATCATTACACCTGACTTCCTGACATCAACACATTGCTTAAATATAACTTACATCACCTCATGGACAAAAACCCTTTTTCTCTAAAAAAAAAAATGGTGTAAATAATCCCAAGGCTGAACATATGCCAGCCATTACTTTTTCATGTACTGCCACCTTCTGTACTGTCATAGGGGTTTGCATATGTTTCCCATAATGCTCTGCATTATTGGGGTATGTGCAATTGTGTTTTCTTTAAAATTTGGCTGTCCGGCCAATATCATCTGGGATAACACATGCATTGATGGACTATACAGTGTTTGAATATAGACATATGGAAGTCCCTAAGAAAGTAAAATAGCTCAATCCCTCTAAGAAAAGATTATGTAACCTCAGTGAGATACTGTAAAAAAAAATCTGATTGTTCTTATACGCCGTAAAGAACTAGCAGATTTTTTGACCCAACTTGCAATTCTGGAAACATACTTATTTGTGGCATTTGCTCTGGGGTTCTTTTGTAAACCTACAGTGCTTCCTATTCCTTCCATTAAAATGTACACCTTCATGTATTTTCCTAATAATGTGTATGTCTTTCTTAGAAAGGAAACTAAAACAAATCTCACTACATACAAATCATTGTGCTGTTTCTCCATACCTCTTTAACAATTCCGCACAACTTCACTAACTTCATTATGCAGCCATGGTGTATCTGACCAGATTTTGTTTTCTACTGGTACAGCAAGTAAGCTGGTAGAAAACATTTACATGAATTAAACCAGCATATTTGATATTAGTAAATCTAATGGGAGAGTAACTTCTACATACTTTTTTCATGTCATTTTTATAGCAGTGCCTACATTATTAAAAGGTGAGAGGTTTTTACAATCCTCATATGAAACTGAATTTCAGGATAACTATAGAACATATGCACTATTCTTTCACTGGTGCATTTGATATGCCCAAAAATATGAGACCTGAATTAATGAGCTACTATGAATAATGTATAAACACTGTGCAACCATGATATAATGCTAAAGTACCTCAAAAGTATATCATAATACTGTCATGAAAACTGCAACAGATGGGTAAACTAGAAAAGAAACATATTTGCCATACATACAAACATATGAACATATGAAATTGCCAGCAGATACAGGCCATTCAGTCTATTTAGTCTGCTTGGGTGTGCAACACTTCAGTCCATTAGACTGCAGATGCCCCCTCTCCCTCATATGCCCTCCCCAACTCCCAACCCCTCCCGATTTGTACCCTCCCCTTGAATCTGTCCCACCCCCTCTTGAAGCCCCCAGCACTCTGCAGTGATACAACTTCCTCTGGCAAAGCGTTCAACCCTGCCACCGCCTTTTCTGTGAAACAGTGCCTCTTCATTTCCCTCTTAAATACAATATGAGATGAGTTGAAAATATGATTCCAGCAGAGTATTGTTTAAATAACTTGTGCACTGTAGTATTTCAAACTCTGTAACTACATTTGAGAACAATCTATAAAACATTTGATGCCTGTGAGCAGCACTGAGACTGAACTCATTTCAAAGTGCCCAAGTGTTCTGGTTTCCAGAAATTCACCTGCACAAAACCAGGAAACAACATAAAGATTTGCAGTATGATCTTGTTTCTAAACCACTGAAGTTGTAGCATAATGTATTTATTTAAATTGAGCCATTTAAAGTTCTTGAAACAATAATAAATCATGAAAAAATGTATCAAATCTATATCAAACTGAGACAATGATCTTTCCTCGGCTGAAGACTGTGGCAGTGGTAGTTGTGCCTGGAGCAACATTATATGTAGCCTGTCATTTTGGAGTAAAATAAAAAAAAAATGAAAATAAGTGTGTTTCCAGAATTGCAAGTTGGGTCGAAAAATCTTCTAGTTCTTTACGGCATATAAGAACAATCAGATTTTTTTTTACAGTATCTCACTGAGGTTACATAATCTTTTCTTAGAGGGATTGAGCTATTTTACTTTCTTAGGGACTTCCATATGTCTATATTCAAACACTGTATAGTCCATCAATGCTTACATACATGCAGACAAAAAAAGGTTGTTTTTAAATTACCTACCATAAAGTTAATTTTGTAGGTATACTCAAGATCTGTTTTTGCATTGCAAAACACATCAATAGTATCTGGGGTTTGTATTGGAAGAACAAAATGAGTGATTGTTGTGTGGGATGGCTGCTTGCTATCTGTCACTGTTAATACTTCAGCTAAGTTTTATGGTACAATAGAAGTGGATGAGTATTGTTGCCCTGTTTTCCTGCACAATGCTCTATTGCAAACATTATCTTTTTGTCATATGTTTAGTTTAAAATAGAAGCATCAAGTTATACAGTAAGAGCAAAAAAAATTGTTTTTCCTATGGAAATGCTATCTTAAGCAGTTACAACCTGACCTGTTTCTGTGCTCACTCATTTGGTTTTATTACGACATAAACATAGCTCCAGTGCTAAGGTTGTCAATTAACACACCCAGACAAGTACATATGCATATTTTATTTTGTTTTAATACAGACCCCAGATAGAGTTCCTTAGCCCTTAACACACTGATGCATGTTGGAATACAAAAATGCAGATCATGCATGTATGAAATTTAACTTCCTGGAAGGTAATTAAAAGAACATTTTTGTCTGCATATAAGTGAGTATTGATAGTATATGTGCAGCTTGAATACTGGGAAAAGGAAATGGCAAGAAAACTACACTAACTCAACCCCTCTCATAAATATATTGTAACTTAATGGGATCCTCTGAGGACTTTCAACTAATCTTGCAATACATAATAAAGCAACTGACAGATTTATGAACCAAAATTACAAGTCAGTTATTTATTTTACTCCAAATCAATCTTGCTTTGATATAACAGCTCCTGCAATCAGTGTCAGCAGATAAAAACAAGAGATACCTAAATAAGTAAACACAGGATACAGAGCAGGTGATCAAATTAATTGTTAGCCTCACACAGAGCAAACATCAAACACTAACAACAAGCTCAAAGAACTGAAGGAACTTCAGACATATCACTACACCAATACAACTCAAAGGCTTAAACCTGGTCAGATTGACAGACCTAAAGGGCTGAATGTTAATTATTTACTATGTCCACAAAACTCGGGCTCAAGTTTGTTCACTCTTACCATACTTCATTGATTATGTGGAGCAATTGAAAATTGGGTCAAATTTTGCTTCACAACCTATTGCATATAAAGGTCCATATAATTTGTAAGTGAACATGGCATGAGGCAATCTCAGAATGATATAAAATGGATTTTATGTTGCTGTACAATACAAACTAATACAACTAACACAACTACTACATAGATACATCAAATCTTGTAAACATTGCTCATGGTAGAATAAATACAAAGTAACACAACTACCAGGAAAAATTAACAAAAATAACAAGACATAGAGTTAGTGAACTTTTGAAAATAGTGGCATTATTTCTGCATACCCATATTTTATATATATTAGAAGATACCCCCACACACACACACATGTAACCACCCCTTTCCAAGCTACACTAGAAATATAAAAATTAAAGTGATACTTAGACACTGAGGGCCAGATATTCAAACTGCTCCCAAAATGGCGCAATAGCAGCAGCAAGCACAAGTCAATTGCGCACATGCGCAACAGACGTGATATTCAAACATGGAGCAAGTCAAATTGCGCAACCAGCTAACATCTGAATATTGCACAACCTGTGTAATAGCGCAACCAGGAAGGGGAAGCTGAGCACATATGATGCACCACAGCACAACAAGACCAGCCCAGCTGAGCAGTCTAGAGGCACCATAGCACAAGCAGAGAGACCCCCAGCAGCAGAGCAATGGAACTGCACAACCAGGGAGGTAGGCAGGGGCCCACCACCCATGCCACAGATGGGCACAGGAACACACTGCAGAACTAACAATACACCCTCATACCCAAAGCACAGCATCACTGGTGGAGGGACAGAATATCCACTGGCCCATGGGGACAAGCCAACAAAGCACAGCTGGGCCATGGTGCCCCAGCACACCCACTGGCAAGCTAAGACTGCCACACAAAGAGGCCGGACAACCCAAGTGTACAACAGGCCCCCCGTGCACAGCACACCCTGCAGTGGAACTCCAAGACACCACCCATGAGCAGTGACTGTGACCATCACTGCAGGAATCCCCATGCCCCCCGGCACAATGCAACCATGTGTACCACAGAACCATACAAGACAGACCCACCAGGAGCACCCAGCGGTGTGTGGCAGCACACGGCCAGACTGGCTGAAAGCCACTACCACACCAGGGACACCCCCCATGCACACACACACACACACACACACAATCCCAGGACAATACCACCCCAGATGCCATGCACACCACTGCAACTGAGCACCCATAGCCAGCTGCAAATCAGAGACCACCACAGTATTCATATCAAAATAGATTTATAAAATAATATCAACACAAACACACAACAATAAACTATGTACAGATAGATATATACAAGAAAGAGGTGGGGGTGCAGGTACAAGGTAGGGGGGGGTGAAGAACTTGGTGAGGGAAGGCAGGGTGTGAGGGAAAGGTAAAGGGGATAGATGTGGGGCAGCTACTGCCCTCCAGGCTGCATGGCATCAGGCTGCCTCTGGTCCCATGGCCTCCTCCATCGTCTCACACTCCTCTGGTGCATCTCCCGCAGAATGCATAGGGACTCTGTAGACACCTCCAGAAGGTGGTGGACAGCCTTCTCAATCCTGCGCTGGACCCGGACACCTAGGGCAAGGGAACAGAATCAATGGCTGTGACTGTCCACAACCCTGAAGCCCACCCAACATGCATGGCTTATAGCCAAGTGCCCCGCCCCTGTGATGGACTGCATCCACTCACAGTGACCATGCACAAGACAAGCCCAACCAGGCAGCAACAGCCATGTGTGCCACTGCACACACACACCCCACCCATGCCCAGCACAGCACAACCAAAGGTTGTCCAATGCTTGTTCACGTGGTGGGAAGTTAGTGCCACAGCCATGTGCCCAGTGCATGCATGGACCACCAGTGATGCACTCACAGACATGCAGTGCCACTGGACAGTGCTGACTGTCACACGTCACGTGCATGACAGTGATGTCCATGGATGGTGGCCATGCGCTTCCCCCCATAGCACGCAATAGCATCCATGATGTAATGACACTCACCCTCATCAAGCCGCTGCTGCTGCTGCTGCTGCTGCTGCTGTGGCCCAACACTGCCACCACCTCGGCCAGCCACCTCTGCAATGCCTCTCTGAGCCTCATCCCGGGCCCGCCTCCACTCCTCCATGCCTGTGGGAAACAAAAGTTGAGAAACACATCAGTGAGATCCCAAAGCAGACAGCCCCCTACCCCAATGAGTATGCCTGCCCACACAGCCAGACCCATACGTCACATACCTGCAAACACTGTCACAGCCAACCATGGACCAACCCTCCCCCATGCTCTGGTCACATTACACAGTGTTACCCATGCAGACAATACAGGTGCATAGATGGCTCACCCACCTAGCCTAGGAACAACGCCCCTCCTGGCACGTGACCTGAAGCATGCCAGCAGTGCCCGCTCCCTCCTGCACAGGTCACTGTACTGGTGCCTGCACTGATCTTGTGTTCTCCGCCACCCAGTGGCCTGCTCCAGATCGGTGGCCACGTGCTGCCACACATGGGTGCAGGCCATGTTTAGATGTTCCACCCCAAACAGTGGCCCATGGTGAGGCTCCACCACTGTCACCAGGTTGGCCACCTCCAATGCACTCCACTGAGGAGCTCTCCTGCGTGCCATCTCTGCAGGTTTATAGTAGGCAATATGGTGCTCTGTGGCATGGCAACCCCACGTGGAAATGTTGCGTAATACAACTCTGTCAGTCCCTATCTCACTGTTAGTACAGTGCCATCAGTCCCTATCGCGCTGTTACCGAACAGCGCGAGAGAGCTGCAGACATGCCATACATACAGCGCCAAGGGGCAAAGGTCAGGCACAAGGTCATGGGTATCTGGCGCAAGGCTACGCACAGCGCCATCAGACATCTACACGTCCAGTGTGATCAGTCACCTGTGTGCCAGTGCCACAGTGGACTATTGCGCATTTGTGCCACAGTGCCATGTGGTGACTAGCGCTGTAGCACCACTGGCATGATGGTGGCTGTGTTCTGAATTGCCGATCACGCACAGCACATCATCAGCATGGCAGATGCCTGTGTAAGCTACCTGGGCATGTGCAGTATGGCGTACTATGCAGTCACAGAACTGCGCCATTGGCTCAGCCAGCTTAACCATATTGCACAAAGCGAACTGCGCGATATTCAGCCATCATATGCAAATCATCTGATCAGCCATTTAATGGTGCAGCGGCACGATTTGCATCTCATTAAAGTTGCTCCACTTCCTAATTTGCATGCATTGTGCTATAAATGTGAGACATTGATCTGCAGTGGCCATGTTCTGTTACTGCAGGTGATAGGTGAGTTGCATGCTGTGTGATGTTCTGGACTATGGTCTTAGGGTATTGCTGCATACTGCACAGTCACAGGTGTCCACTTCCACCCATACAGACTGTGACATGGCTGAGCCAGGAATGGGTGAGGAGGATGATGGTGGGTGGAAGAGGAGGCCCAACTTCACGAAAGCCGAAACAGAGGCACTCTTCGAGGCCTACCTGGAGGAAGAGCCACTACTCAGTGGACGGTGAGACACCCCTCAGGCCCATGCTGCTGCATGGGAGGGGGTGGCTCGTACCATAAACCTGCACGGAAGCCACCAACGCTCCGTGCAGAAATGTAAAAGGAGATGGGGACCGACAGGAGGAGGGTGAAGGAGAAGATGGCAGCCCTCAGGGCGGCACCTGCTGCTACAGGCGGGAGCCAGCCAGAGGTGGTGCAGCTGACCCTGGCAAAGGACTGTCTTGCTGCATCCATGCAGTGCAGTGCCATTGAGGGCATTCTGGGAGGTGGCTTCCAGACAGGTGGTAGCCCATCACTGCATGGTATGACATGGTCGGTGAGAGGGGCGGGAAAGGTGGATCCCATGCACTAACATGTTCTCACTTTCTGTTACAGATCCTGTGCATCTGCAGGGGACAGTGGTGGAGGGCTCGTCCACTGTGGACATCCAGCCAGAGCTGGAGGAGGGTCCATCCACCTCTGCTGGTAGCCGGCATACATTGCACCAGTGTGCACGCCTGGCTGCCATCTCCAATGTCGGTGAGACAGGTTTGGGGGGTGCCCTTCCTGTGTCTCAGCAGTCTGGCATGCAAGCATGCCAGCACGCTGTGGCTGTGGCACGAACCTGCACCATTGATGATGTAATGACCACTATGGGCATTGACACGTGTGTGTCACATGATGGACACACAGCAGGACAGCTCATGCCCATGGACCTAGCTGGTTCCAATGTGTGTGCCAGCTCATCAGCACTGTCCCAGGCTATGTCTGTCAGCACTGGTGGGGCAGCACCGGTGGCTGTGCAGCTCACTGGCACTGTTGCAGACACAGCAGTGGAATGACTGGTTCTTTGGGCACAGCAGGCAGAGGGGCAGCAGCAGCAGTCACCCACCAGGTCTGGGGGTACAGGGTTCAGCGGTGGCGTATGTACACCGCCTGTTGAATTGCCCATACCTGGTCCTGGTGAGCAGCGCCCACCCTCAAGGGGTGTTGATCATCAGGCCCTTCCATACCCTGAGGGACAGGTTGCCGATGTGGCAGACGGGCCATTTGACAAGCACACCTGCCTGCTGCGGGCATCAGTACAGCAGCAGATACAGGTTGCAACATCTGTGGAGGCACTGTGTGTGGCTGTGGAGCGGCATAGCAGGAACAACATGATGATCCTTGCAGAGATTGTCCAAATGTGGATGGATGTGACTGCCACCATTGACAGGCAAACTCAGGCATTGGTCGCTGTCGTGGCCTCATTGGGCACACAGTCAGGTGCCCCTGTGCCATGCACACCACGCAGTACACTATCCACTCCCCATTCCTTGCATCATGCGACACCCAGCCTGTTGATGCTGGGTTCTGCTTTGGGCATCCCGAGCACCCCGGTGCAGGTATGTTCAGCATGCTGCAGACCCCTGTGCGGACAAGGTCACACTCATGCAGTGGGACCCCTGGTGGTCCATCGGTGCCACCCCAAGTGGCCCATGCTCAGCCTGCCAGTGCTGCTGGGTCTCGGCGGGGCCACCCATGCATACAAGGTGGCTATGGCACAGTGCCACATGACTGACCTGACTCCCAGTGTGGGCCCTGTCTGGTGCTGCACTGTATGCAATGTGTGTCATGGTGGGAAGTGCACCAGTGGGTGCCCTGCCCAACACACCGACACACGGACCACCTGCACACCCTCCCAACTGCTGTCCATAGGTGCGTGTGCATGATGATGCCTGCATTGCACTGTACACCAAGATGCAAGGGTGCCCAGCATCTGACACATGTACATGGACAGTACAGGTGGTGGAGGTGGCCTGTGGATGTGTGTGTTTCACATATCTGTTCCTGCTCTGCTGTGCACCTGCCCCTGTGCACTTTGTGCCTGGTGTGTGTGTGTGTGTGTGTGTTTGTTCATGTGGCGTGTGACTGTTCACCCCTCCCTGGTTATGTGATTGTGCTCCTGTATCCTTCCACTCCCCTCACCGTCATGCACCCCTGGTGTGTTACCCTGTGTGTATGTGGGTTGCACCCTGGACAGTGTTGGTTGCACATGACCCCATGACTTACCTGTGTTGTGTGAAGTGCTCCTCTGTGATGGTGTCCCGGTACAGCTGTGCCTGCCGGATCTGTTGGGGGTCACACCATCCAAGGGGGGCTGCTCATCCCCATCATCACCGGCTTCACCAGCATCCCCATCGCTGTCCCCCTCCTTGACCTGTATGGCTATCCCACAGTCTTTGGCCATGTTGTGCAGGATACAACAGGCCAGGAATATCCCACAGGCCTTTGAGGGGCTGTACTGTAGGGCACCGCCGGAGGAGTCTAGGCATTGGAAGCGTGCCTTCAGCATCCCAAACACCCGCTCAATGATGTTGCAGGTGGCGGCATGTGCCTCTTTGAAGCGTTGCTGCGATGGGGTCGTGGGGCACCGGAAGGGTGTGAGCAGCCAGGGACGGAGTGGGTATCCACTGTCACCTGTGTGGAGATAGTGGAGGTTAGTGTCATGTTCAGGACCATATTGACCCTAGCCCTGTGTGCCACTCCCATGGCACCTGTAGCTTAACCACCCTTGCCCCAACTTTGCCAATCCTACATGCATACTCACCCACTAGATGTCCTGTGGGGATGTCCCCACTCTCGAATCGATGGCACAGTGCAGACTGGTACCATATGAATGAATCATGTGCTCTGCCAGGGTGCGTGGCACAGACATTGATGATGCGCCCACTGGCATCACACACCGCCTGGCAGTTGACACTGGAGAATCCTTTGATTGTAATATGAGGCCCCATTGGGGCCAGGTGGTGTGCGAATGGCCACATGGGTGCAGTCTATCGCCCCTAGCATGCCAGGCATACATGCTACCCTGTGGAACTCCTGTATGTTTGCTGTACGCTCTGCCACGGTGCTGGGGAAATGGATGTACTCCGCAGCATGTGGCAGCAGTGCGCTGAGGAATTGGGTGAGGATGCGTGATGTGGCTGACTGTGTTATGCCTGTGGTGTCCCCTGTTGGCCTCTGGAAGGTGCCTGTGGTGAGCAAGCACATGCAGGCTGTTACCTTTGTCTCTACTGACAGAGCGTGACTCCGTCGTGAGGGTGCCTGCATCAAATCACTGCACAGCTCACAGAGCCGCCTCAGTATTGCCCTGTTCAGGTGGTACCAGCCCACAATCTTGAAGTCTGAATACAGCTCAAAGCTGATGTGGGCATGGTACTGCCTGTTGGGGGTGTACCGCCGACGGGCCCTTAAATGGCCACGTCTCCCTGCAGCATGCCTTCTCACCCCCCTCATTACTGCTTCCATGTGGAAGCTGGCACTGTCCATCTCTCTGGCTTGTGTCCCCCCCAGCTGTTGTTGTTCTGTTCCCCCCACTGTCCTGACTGCTACCTCCACTGCACCGGGTAAACCTACTGGCCTCTGAACTCTGTGGCCCCACACACCTTCAGCTGCCCCTATTCTGCCCTGCCTACTCCCTGGCCTGCACTGGCTGCTGCTGTGGTCTGCTCTGTGTGGCTGCCTCATAAGCATTTCCTGTCGCGTTCTTGCACCTCTTCCTTGAGCCTTTTTATTTTGGCTCATTTCTGCCATGGCACAACTTCCAGCTGATCCACTGTTGTGCATTGCGCAAGACTTTGAATATCGCATTGCGCACTTTTTGCATGGATCCACCCCCTTCGGTTGCGCATACCTTCAATTGCATTGCGCTGTTGCTCAGCATGTTTTCAGTGGCGCAACTGCCTCCCGCTGAATATCGCAGGATGGTGCATTTTCGGACTTGTGCTGGTGCAACCCTATTGTGCATAGCGCAACCCTTTTGAATATCCCACCCTTGGAGTTTGCATGAAGTGTAGCTTTTTCTTCACAATGCAAAAATAAAGGAGAATGTGCTTCTCTGCTGTTGACATTTCTCTGGCGTGCTGGTGCATCTCTTCCTCATACTGGCATGGCAAACCTTTGGTACTGTACACACACAGGGGTAAGATCAAGCTCTTTATGCAAGGGATTTTTCAGCTTGGATACAGTAACTTCAGAGGTGGATCACAATAGCAGCTGGTTTGAGTGGATTCTACCTGAATTGCCGACTGTCCAGTATTTTTAGGCCGGTTACATTTCCATAATAATGACATCACATATTCTGGTTTACCAACTCTGATTTGACATTGCAAATGAGGAGGAGGAATGTTAAATTCCTGTTCTAGGCAACACCCCTCTCCAGGATAATGCTCATTTGACAAAAAAAAACAAAGTTCTTTTTCACTCTAATATCTGCAGGCTACCAGATACTGGAATTAACATGCAGATATTTGGATTCAGCATGTCATTTTGTACATTTTGATATAAGTCCCATGTCTCCAAAGCCTATTGCTCACAAGATAAACCATAAACATTGCTTCCAAGCAAATATCTTTATTAAACCTATACTTTCTTAATTCTTCCTCCCTGTGCTTTAAAATGAGGTATGTTTTATTTCAAATAAACCTTGATAAATGTGTCAGAAGTGACAAAACCTCATTTTAGTAGATTTTTTCTTTGTGGCAATTGCTAGATGAAAAGTCATACATTTCAGACATGTTTCAAGACTTTCAAACAGTTATAGCAGAGTTTTTAAAGAGCTACTGACACCTCAAAAAAAACTTAAAAATACATAATAATTAGCTGCAATTCTGCTTGAATTCCATTTATATTTTATATATTTCTCCTCTCCATAATTTATTACTAAGGAAATGTATATGAATATATGATCTGTATCTCTTAGAGTTCATTTTGAGTTCATCTGCCTCTGTAGCTTATTCCCTACTTGAAGTCATGATCCTCTGTTGTGACATCACAATCTGTTGCCATACTAGTAACTGTGATGTCACAAGCAGTGCATTATGACCTCAGGTAGGAAGAAGGCAGCAGGAATAAATGAACTCTTCAAGAGCAAAGATCCTGTTTTCATGTAAATTACATCAGTAGGAAATAATGGAGAGGAGGAATACAGAACCAATAGGAAATACAAGCTGGACTGTGTCTAAATATTATGTTTTGTTAAAGTTCTCCTGAATGCGTCAGTTGCTCTTTATGGAATATAACTCATTTCAGCAACCATGCAGAAACATGAAAGATATATATTTGGATGTTTTATGACAAGAGAATTAAAAAGAAACAAAACATGAGTATTTAAACTTTCAAACTGTTAGCAAAGGACATTTTTGTAAATAACTCCCTTTGAATTAGAACTTTCCTTATAGCAATTGGCAATTCATCAGATGAAAACATATGGTATCAGACAGTGCTTTTTTCATATCTTTAGCAATTTTAGATTTTTAGAAATAAACAAAAATACCTGTCAAGTATTAGAGAACATTATGTTTTTTTTTAATCCAAGCATTGGTCCTTAGCTCTAACAAGATATCTGCATATCTGTTCTCCAGCAGTTTGAAATGCATGTCACTATGGAAACAGTTTCACCAACCTGGCTAAAGTCAGACCCTTGACCTCAGTACCAGTTTGTACTTAGTGATGGCCCTTTTCTGCTGGAAGGATGGCAACTTAATAAACAACTCAGATTTGTTTTAATACATGATTATATGAGTTCATTCTAAAAATGATTTGGAGTTTTAAACAAGTCACCATTATCTCCATATCACAACACCAAAATAATTATATTCTATAACCAACTACCACAAAATATTTTATAATTCACAATTTGCTGTGACATCTTTCCCTTTCTGAATTAAAAAATGTATTCTAAAATAATACATTTCTCTAATTCAAAATGGTATTCCTATTGTATGGGTATACAGTTTAAATATCACACAATATATATGTGAGTAGGGAAAATCATACATTGTATAACATAATAGACATGTTACATCATCATACATGTAAACATATGACATCAGAAGGTGACGTCATCAGAGAGGTATAGTTTTGCATACGAAAAACTAAGCTGATACATAATTAAATATGATTATAACTATGCACTTTTTTCACTCTACCATTTCAACAGACTTTTTTGGCACATCAAAATTATCACAGATCTTTCACAAGTGGTACAACTTATTATTTGTTGTTTGTTACTCACAGATATCAGTATCACAATTAGGAATTTGCAGTGCCACTATTGTTTGTCATTCTCACTGTCACTTGAGACATGATACCAGACTTGTTCACATTTATGGTATTGTCTCATCAAATCAATATGAACCCACTTAAGCATCATTTCACCAGTGTTCTTCTTTTTGACCTCAGCTTGGTATACTAGAGGTGAAACATTATCTTTGATTAAAAAGGGTCCTTCCCAGCTTGGAAGGAACTTTTTAACTTCAGCAATGTTTCTGCTGCAGTTAAAATAAAATACCTAGGGATGGATTTTCAGTCCTCCTGGGATTAAGTCCCACTCTGCAGCAGCTGGTGCAGACTGAAATCTCCAACACCTGCAGAAGTCTGTGTTTTCAGTCTGCACTGCTGCAGGAGATGGTATGCCTGGTTCCACTAGGCATACCATTTTGGCACAGCTGTGGCAAAAAGTCAGCCGCAATCTGCCATAAATCAGGGAGCAGGTTGTAAACCAGATCCTGCTTTGGAAATATGGAACCTGCGGTGAAAACTGTGACCTCACAGGTGAAACCCTACTTATAGCAGTTTTTCCCCACAGCTGCACTGATTTCAGATGGACTGAAAATTCAGCCACTTTTCTTCAATCTGATGTTTTTGGATTAGCTCTTCTATCATATGACTTAGAATGTTGAACACTTTTCTCTAAGTTATTTTTGGGAAAACTCAAAGGTTTCTTGCAGGTGTTGCCTTAAATGAGTCACATACTCATGTGCTCTAGTTGCACACAATAAAATTACATTTTGTACTGTATATAGGTGATGCAAAGGTAATACCATTTATCTTCCTGTTATCATTTCTCTGTGTAATATTTTCAGGTAGTTCTCCAGTAACTGGAACAGTTATTTCAAAATCATAAAAAGATTTACCTATCACTTTTCTTAACTCAGCCTCTGTAATGGGCTATAACAGGCTTCAAGAATCTATGGGATAAGCATAAGGGAACCTTAGAGGTAAGGAAAGGAAAGGGGAGATAAAGCTAGCAATCAAGTAGAGTTTGTGGTGTTTTAGCAGGTAGGGAAATTGGGCAGACTCAGAGGGCCAGGTGGTCCTTATCTATATATGTGCAGTAGTGACAGACTCTGTTGTAGGATTGTGCACCAAAATATGTGTTACTCGATTGCTCATATCCAAGCATGGTGTAGAACAGATCTTGAAATCGATCACTAAACTTCTGGTTTGGTATAAAAATGCAAATTGGTTAGGCATTTTTTGGCCTTTATTTACACTAATCCTAAAAGAAAATTCCCTTACATTACCTGGAACTTTTACAGTGAACTCACTATCTACCAGATACACTTGAGGAATAGTTTGTCCAGATCTCAAGCCTTGTGGTGTCACTTTTATTGTGTAATTGTTCCCCCTTATTTGTGACCATAGAACATCTTTGGCTGGGTCTATATACACACCCAGTTGTAAAAGTATATCTAACCCAACATAAATGGGAGATGTCAAACCTTCCACTACATACACATGGTGTTGTATTTCTGTTTCCCTATTTGGATGTTCAAGACACAGACACTTATACTTCTTAAATGTATTTCCTGGCTTGGGACATCTTTTAGTCACTCTCTTTTAGTTACAAATGTCAAATTAGGCTTTTGACTTTTTAACATTTTGTAAACCTGTTCACTGATTAGACAGCATCCATAACCTAGGCACAACACAGAACTAGCTACCTGCAAGTTCTCTGTTCTAACTGCACCTGTCAACTTTTTCTGACTTCATTTTACAGAGAAAGAACTTAATGATTCAGTGGCACTTCCTTTCCAAAATCCTCACTGGAGATTATGTATTTAGATCTAATGTCTCTGCCTCTGAAATGCAAGGGGACTCTGAAAAAATAGGGTTTACCTCTTTTATGAAGAAAGTTAAACCTCTTGCATTAATCTCAGATCTTGTTTTGACAAGCAAACTGTGTGAGCTTTACTTCTGCACTGAGCCTCAATTTCAGAATACCCAGTATGTTGGAACATGCAACATTTTGTTTAATCATTGCATCATCTTTCTCAATGTGTCATGACTCTGACTGTTTAGAAACATTTGCACTCTTTTAAAATAGAATAGGCCTTTTTACCTGTGACCACAAACTCCATGAAAATAGTTAGTAACTTGTCTAAACCTTTACAAAAGGTCATTCCAATTACAAAAATTATCACATGTTTTGTTGGTAACATACACTGGGGCCCAGATATTCAAAAGGGTTGTGCATGGCGCAACAGTGTTGCACCATGCTCAACCAACTGATGTGCCCTGGTGTGATATTCAAACAGGGATTGTGCCTGGCAAAAATCCCAATGTGCCAGAATGCATCAGTAATGTATGTGGCGCAGGTGGTGGGGGTGTGCCCATGCATACTCTGCACATCCCGATATTCAGCCCAGGATGTGCTGAGCCAATGCATGTGCAACCCCTACTTACGCTGCACAAAAGTGAGCCAAAAAAAAAGGAACAATGGCTGGCCACCCACAGGTGAGCTGCCATATTGCAGGGTGCAACAAGGCAGCTGCCACCTGTGGGTGGCCACCCAAGCTCTGACTGCACCTCACGGTGCCCCCCCATGCCCGATCACAGGCATATGTAGAAATAGGATCATCCAATATCCCTAGTGGTCCAGTGGACTGCTCACATCCCGATTGTGGAATGAACATAAGATAAAAGATGTCCTATCTCCCTGGTGGTCCAGTGGACCACTTGCAGCCTAATTGCAGGCTGAATGTAAAATAAAAGATGTCCAATATTCCTGGTGGTCCAGTGGACCGCTCGCAGCCTGATCACAGGCATTTGTAGTATAAAATTAAGTCCAATATCCTTGGTGGTCCAGCAGACCCCCTTCCCACCCACCACCTGAGCCCCACCGCCCCCCTCCCCCCAGTCAGCAGTGGGAGGCAGCACCCCACCCACCTGCCGCCCTGCCACCCCACCGACTGACACTGTGGTAGGGCTGTACACCATTGGTCCACAGTGTGAGCCAATGGGTGTGCAGCCCATACTGTACTACACAGTCCAGATATGAGAATGGATCCATTCACATATCTAGACTGTGTAGTACAGCATGGGCTGCATGCCCATTGGCTCATGCTGTGGACCAATGGGTGTACAGCCCTACCTACAGTGTCAGTTGGTGAGGGTTGGGGTAGCAGGTGGGTGGGGTGCTTCCACCCGCCGCTGACCATTGGGAAGCGGGACGGTGGGGCTCAGTGGGTGGGTCAGGAGGGGGGTCCACTGGACCACCAGGGATATTGGACTTAATTTTACACTACAAATGCCCACAATCAGGCTGGAGCAATGCACTGGACCACAGGGATATAGGACTTTGTTTGTTATACTTAAGCTTGTGATTGGGCTGACAGTGGTCCACTGGACCACCAGGGATATTGGACTTCATTCATTATACATTCTGCCCATGATCGGGCTGTGAGCAGTCCACTGGACCACCAGAGATATTGGACTTCTTTATTTTTACATTCAGCCTGTAATCGGGCAATGGGGCACACTGCCACGCTGTGCAGGGGGCATTGGTCCCAGACAGCTGCAGCCTGGCAGGGCACCAAGCGCAAGTTGCTGGGGATCGGTGCACCTGCATGCAAATGGGGTCATAATGACATGCAAATGGCCCCATTTGCACCTTGCATGCATTATGGCCCCATTTGCATGTGCACTTTTGAATATCACAGTTGTTGCACCTAGTGCAATGGAACTTGCACTGGCGCATTCCACTGCTCCACTCTGGCCACTTGCACTGGTGCAGTGCCACTACACCATGCACACTGTGGGTGACCAGGGTGTGATATTCAATGATGCCGTGTCATGGCCCAGCTCTGTTGAATATCACCCAGTCAATGCCCCTGTGCAGCCAAGTTGCACTGCGCCAAGGCTTGCACCACAGCCTGGCACAGTCTGAATATCCGGGCCTCAATGTTTAACTACCATTTTGCCAAACCTCAGTTTCAACTACATTTTACATAAAGGCTACTGAACTTCTTCTCCATAATCTCTAATTTGTAAGTCATCAGAGAAGATTTTCAGTACTTTTGAGTTACTTAAGGTATGTCAGATTGTCAAAAGACTTACTAGATATTAGGATCACTTCTACCCCTGAATCCAACAAAGCTTCACATTCCAAATTATTCTCAATATTTATTTCAAAGTATAACCTTTCTACTTTTACTTTCAACATTATTTTACCTAGGTAGAATTTGTTTTCTTTACCCCTGGCAACACCACAGTTTCACTGTGACATGGCACACTGTTTAAAATGATAACTCTGGATACCTCTTCAGAAAGGCTAGACTCAGAACAGCATGCATTCATTTTCAAGTTTCATACAGTTTTCTTTGCTATTTATAAAAATTACAGTTGTGTCTATCTGGGCAGCAGTAGGGGGAGGAGAAGCTATCAGTCAATTAGGTACATTACTGGCTTCACCTACGGTGTGTACTACTGAAGAAGTTTGCACAGGAGAATGAGAAGCAGGAGTCAACTGGGTGTATATAGCAAATAACTTTGAAAAAGTTATTTTAAATACCCCATTTGCTTTTTCATTTCCTGTCTCATTTCATCTTGTGACTTCTTATTTCTTCTAGACTTGGAGAACCAGTTCTAGATCTGTTCTGAGGTACCCTATTACCTTGTTGAACATTGATATAATACTGGTACCTTCTGACATTACCTCTACCACCTCCAAAATTATTGTACTCTCTGACATATCCTCTGCCATGGTTGTAGCCCCCATAAGAGAAACTCTGGTTTTGATATTGCTGAGAGTTGTGATAGTGCTGCTAATTTTAATAAGACTGTTGATGAGGACAAGGTTGTTGAACCATTCCTATGCCTTGCATAGGTTTTGAATACTCTATGGGGTTTTCCTGTGGAGTCTTGTTTTTCTGCTTCTTTCCCTTTCTCTTTGAGTTTTTAGAAACAGGTAAATTGTCTCCCTCCATAGCTAAAGTATCAGAGGTAGCGCCTTCAGACTCCTCAGCGTTAGAAGTAGAACTTCCTTTTTTCTGTGTAGGAGCCTCATCACCTCTTCCAGCATCCCATACATGATCAGCCTGTTCTACAATCCAGTGTACATCTTGATGTTTCACATTAGGCTGCATTGCCAGTTGCATTCTAACTGAAGAGGGTAAACCACAATAATATACATCTTTGAAATGATCAATATCACTGTCTGTATCATCCTTGGCTCCAAACTATACATCTTTCATCTTACAATAAAAATGTGTTGGACTTTGATCAATACCACACTTCATTTTGTAAGTGGTAAATCTGGCTGTTCATTAGGTGCGATAGTACCCAAATTCCTTTTTGAGAAACTTGTACGGCCTTTTTTTATTCATCTTTAAGAATCCTTGACCAATCGGCACATGCATCATTCACAGATTACTGAATTATGAAATTCTGTCCTCCATTACTGGTTATAGCCAATGAGCCAGAGCATTCTTTCAATGTATGAATGTGTTGTTCAATGCCCTCTTTAGAAGTTTTAGAATTGTATCATGCTCTGAGTAACTGTAAGTCTTTCATGACAGTTTTTGGCTTATGATAACCTTTTTCTCTTTTAGACACTTTTTTTACTCTATTTAGACCCCTTAGGGAATTCACCCACTGAATCAGGAATCACTTTTCAGTTTATACTTAGAGTATGTTTCTTTTTGTACCTCTTAAGTGGGTCTTTCTCTGAATCAGAATGATCCTTTTCAGAAGAGGAAACACTTGAAGCTTCAGAATCAGTATCAGAATCTGATTCTTCAGATGTTTGAATTTTCACTCAGTTTTACTTTTACTCTTTATACTTTTTATTTTCTGTCTACTTGATTTTTTTATGTACTTTCCTATTTTGCCTGTGCACTGGTTTCTTTATCTTTATATATTTTCTCTATTACTACCTCCGTTTCTTCCACCTCTGACTCCCTTTCAATACTAAACTGAATCAGAGAGTATGACTAGTGAGAATAAGTTTATTTTACTGGTTCTGTATAAAAAACTTTTCAAGGAGGAATTTAGTCCTTGTGTGTACTTAAGAGAAAACCCATTGGCTCAATGTGTTACTGTGTTTTTAGGAGTTTTGAGCCATTGTTCCTATTTGCTTTCATATTGCTCCTGCAAATTTTTATACTTTTTGTGCAAGTTAGCCAAATCTTTGTTAACCTGCTCAACAGCTCTTTCCAGTTTGAACTTTTTATTTTTCAAATCTGAACAACACGTTTTCCATTGCTCAGCATTAAGTTGTTCACTTTGAAAAACAACACAGTTCTTAGCTGGAAGAGAGTAGATGCATGATTGGACAACTCATGTTTACTCTGTTCTCATTGCTTTTTAATAGTTGAAGTTGGCCTCCTAGCTTATTACATTCAATACTTTCACCTTCTTTTAGTTTTTCCAGTGGCTTACACTATCATGTAAATCCTCTTTATCACCATTCAACTGGACAATTAGCAATACACAGTCATTGTTAGCTTGTTCTAATACTTCTATCCTTTTATATTAGCTTTAAATGGGAGACACATTGTCACTGTTTTTTTAACATCTGTACTTTTACTTAAGCCTGTCATTTAAAAATCAACAATTAAATATAAAACTTAAAGAATGTGTATTCTAGAGGTACAGCAGGGGTTTTGTGCTTGTGCACCTGTGCATTTCTCACCCCTGATATCTTCTCTTGCTTGCAGTGTTAACAGACAACCAGAAGAACTATTGGTGGAATTTATTTTCTTTCTTCAACACTCAAAAAATATCTTTATTCTTTCTTTTCTCATCAGCAAAAAAAAAAAATCAGCCCTTGTATTGCTTCTCTTCAGTTAGCTGCAAATTAAGGAGCTGTTAAAAAAATGGCAAAAAGAAAAATTACTTCTATGGAACAAAAGCTTTCCTCCTGCTTTTATACACATTCAAGTTGTAGACACTGTGCACTAAAACAAAACCAAAATTCATACCAATATCAAAATATTAGTAAAATTGCTATAAATAAGTGTTTTGAATCCACATTATCCCAGAGAACCAGCTCTCAACTTTTTTAGAATAATAGGCTGAATGTCAATTATTTACTATATCTGCTGAGCTCAGATTCAAGCCTTTACACCTTTGTTTCATGGATGATGCAAAACAATGGAAAACTGTTTCAAATTTTCCATCTCGACTAACTGCATATAAAGGTCCTTATAATCTGTAAATGAACATGGCATGAGGTAACCTCAGAATGAAACAAAAATAAATTGTATTATTCCTGTACAATATAAACTAATAAAGCTAATAAAACTATTGCAAATATATGTCAAATCTTGTAAGCACTGTACAAGGTAGAATAAATACAAAGCAAAACATCTTTCAGGAAAAATAAACAAAACTAACCAGACACAGTGTGTACTCTCAGTAAACTTTTGAAAACAGTAATTTTGCCTCAAAATTTTACTCTATCCCTCCCAAAAATTGTGTTTCCATGACCAATTAGTGGCAATTGTAAGCACAAAATAATGTCAAACATTAAAGTTACAGACTTGTTCTTCCTTAGAAAATGCATTTTACACTAAGCCCCTTATTCTACCAGCTTCGTGACTGGATATCACCAATTTTGAAGATGTGTCCCTGATTTTGATCCTTTGTCCCTGATTTTTTTAAGCCTTGTCCCTGATTTATGAGGCAGGAGGTTGAGAGGTATGCACTCATATTTTATATACAGTATCTTAAAACATTCCCCCTGTGTAACCACCCCTTTCTAAGCTACAGCAGAAATATTAAAATTAAAGTGATACTTAGACACTTGTTGCCTGCTGTTCAAAATTTTGCATGAGTGCTAATGGGCTTTTGCCTGTGCAAACTGAGGCTTGCCCTGGACCTCCATATTCCAAAGAGGCCTTTGCATGGGCAAAGAGGGTTAGCACCCATGCAAAGCATGATGTCAGCAAAGGAAGGACATGGCCATGAATAGCCATGCTACCCCATATTCAGCAGCTATGCATTGCAAAAAAGGATTTAGCATAGTCATTTTGAACACCATAAATACCACCAAACACAACCCCAAATCACTGTGGGTAACCATAGTGGTGGCTGGAGGTAATGATACCACCTAGTTGGTTGTCCACTGGGGGAGCACACTCATTCCCTGTGGTCTGTGACACCCCCCTCCAATCACCAGCCCGTACTAGAATGAAGACTTCCCTTCTGCTAGTGGTCCCCCTCCCTCTGATCACCAGCCTATAATAAAGTTAAAACATCCATGGTGCTAGTGGCCCCCCTGTGGCAGGATGAGACCATTAAAATACATAACTATTCTTTTCACTATATCCTATCCCTTCATTCTGTTCTAACTATCCTTAATTTCATGTCAGGGTGGCCAGCCTGACATTTCTACATCCCCATTACCATCCCTTTAAATTGATTCTCTTTAGCTTCAAAACTGCCAAATTAGTATATATGAAATATCCCCATAGAAATTGCCAAGTCATTTAAGTGTAAAGACGCATGTAAAATGCATTTCCTGAATACCTTACTTTACTATTTCAGAATGACTCGACTCGCTATGCGGAGAAGGGTGTGCACGGTCGCACAATCGTGTAGGAATATGCTCATGATTGTGTAGCCTGTGTGTGCATATTCATGCAGGCTAAATCACTTACAAAGCCCCAGAAGCTCTGAAAAGCAGAACCGCTTGCTGGAGCAGTGGAAAATATGCAAGCAAGTTGCTGAAACACTGTAAGTGAGCAAGCAGGCTATTGCTAGGGAGAAAGAAAAGACTCCCTGCAGCAGCTCGCTGTAGATCTCGCTCTGCTGCCTGAGAAGAAAAAAGATTAAATAAAAAGTTAAAGTGTTGCAGAGATCATGCAGGCTGTACCAGTGTACAAAAACAGGATTTGGGGTGTTTGACTTGTTGTTTTGTTGTTTCCCTACCAGGAAGTGAAGTATAGTCTGAGGAGTGAAATAGTGCAATGTTTGCCCACGGCTGAAATGGCAGAACCATCTGGGGAGTGTAAAACATGAAAATATGTGCAAATACAGTTCTAGCCCAGTAAAAAAAGGATGAAAATAATGTTAGGTTGTTTTTGGAATATTATGCAGAGGCTGAAAATGTGTTCAAATGAATTAAAGGTATAAGTGGAAGCACTAAGCCAAGAAAACAATTTCAAGGTATAAATAAATAAGGCTAAATAGTGAAAGAGTCACTCTGGCTTTACAAAATAAATAGAGAGGGAGCGTGCCCCTACTCTATTTTTATCTGGGAAGGTTAAAGTCCTATATAAAGAAGTTATAATATGATTTTCTTGGTTTCCTGGTTTCTTTACCTGAATGTGGCGCAGGTAGTAAGAGATGTCTTCTATAGGCTGGCAGCCCAGAAAATGGCTGCCTTTACAGCAACCAATAGGAGGTGATGTCAGAGAGTAGGTGGAGCCAATTTCAAACTCTGCCCCTTCTGTGTACTGTATAAGTCCTCCACCAGAAGACCTTGTCAGATAGGGAGAGGAAGGAGACTGGTCAGTACCTTCTGGCCAGGTGAAGGAATGGAAGTGTGAGTGCCTGTACCCTAGCTTGAAAGTATTGAGTACAGAAAAGAGCAGGGCATCTGACTCCAAGACTTGCCTGGATTATATTTTTTGTTTATTTTTTCTTTGATGAAAGTTAACATTTCTTTTCTGTATATATATTTTTTTATTTTATTTTTGAAAATAAAATGATAAACACTGTATCAGCATTTTTTATGCACTTCAATTTGTGACTGTTGTCTGTTATTGAACTCACCAGCTTACACCCCCTCCCTCCAATTGCTGGCCCATAATAAAGTTAACACAACCCTGGTGCTAGTTGTTGCCCCCCTTTGATCACCAGTCCATAATAAAGTTGAAACATCCCTGCTGCTAGTGGTCCCTCCTCCAATTGCCAGCTTGTAATAAAGTTAATACATCCATGGTGATTGTGGCCCACCTGATGATCACCACCCATAATAAAATTAACACATCCCTGGTTCTGTTGGCCCCTCTCCTTCAGATCACCAGCCTGTAATAAAGTTACAACATCCCTGGTGCTAATGGCCCCCACCCAATCACCAACCCGTAGTAAGATTAACACATCCCTGGTGCTAGTGGTGTCTACCTCCCTTCAGTCACCAGCCCATATGAAAAGGGAAAACCCTCCCTGGCATCTAGGGGCTCCCTATAGTACCAAACACCCCCCATCATCTTACCAGTATCCTCAGTGCTGCAGGTGCACATACGGTGACCAGCACAGCACTCCACACACCTCCACAGCTGGCCACTGTATGTCCAAGCAGACAGTGCACATCTTACTTATAGGACAGGGTGATGCACCCAGTCCTATAAATATGATACACACTTCCTGCCTGGACATACAGCAGCTGGCTGAGGAGGTGTGAGGTAAGCTGCTCTGGTCACTGTATATGCACCTATGGCACCAAAGATACTGGTAAGGTGATGTGGTGGGTGTTAGATGCCTTGAGGGGCCACTAGATATCAAGGAGGGTTGTCACTTTTCCTATGGGCTGCTTATGAGCTCTCCAGCAGTTTGGAATGCACATCACTAATGAAAGAGTTTCATCAACCTGGTTAAAGTCAGACTCTTGACCTCTGTACCAGTTTGCAATTAGTGAAAGACCCTTTCTGCTGAAAGGACAGCATCTGAAAAAACTAGCTTTGTTTCCATACTTGATTCTATAAGTCTATTCTAACAACTACTGTATTTGGAGTTGCAAACAAATTGCCGGTATCTCAGTATCACGTGACACCCAAATAACCTTATTCTATTACCAGATAGAATTACTATGACATTATACAGCCAAATTGTTAAGTGAGAGTCAATGATGAGCTTTCACTACTCGAGGCACTTTGCCCAGGCAAAGAACACAAAATAGTCACATCAGTGAGAACAGGCTGAAAATTTAATACAATGCCTAAAAATCATTTGATATGTATCAGTAATTAGTATAATAAAATCAGAAAAGTTTTAAAAATTGTCTTAAAAGAGAACTACATTGAACCTGTAAGTCATTTGTCTCTGTAGAAGCTAATTTCTATTTGGTTTCAATCACATTACTGTTCCATCTCTAAAGGCTTCATAGTTATCCTAGTTTATGGTTTTGATTTGCACTCTGGTGGAAATTACCATTTTAGAACTGTATAATACAATTTATGCTCAGCTCTTTCATTGTTGTCACAATACATCTTGCACAGAACTCTGTGGTACAAACAGTGACATAAACAACATCATACAGTTCTAAAATCATACTGACCACTACTGTCAAATCAAAGCCACCACTCAACTAGAACAGGCCTTCTTAGTTGAACTGTCATGTTCATTTTAGTCCCATGGCCTTGTTAAATGTGAAAAATACAGTTTCAAAACTGGCTCCCATTGTTATCAGTACAGTGCACCCCACACTCTCTCAACAAATACATCACAAAATGAGATGGTGCAGGGGTGGTACATATTGCAGCTGGGGACCAGGAAGGAGAAGGAATGGGGTAGCTGACTCCTTTGACTGATGAATTACAATCTCCTCACTTAAAACAGAGACATTAATAAATTCAGAGCTTTTGAAGTCCTTACAAGGTATACCGCTGCTGGGGGGCTTGAGTAAAGCACCATAACTGGTGCTCTTTAAAGAACGGTACCTACTGAGAACAATCATATTCAGGTTCTGCACAGTTTAATATATTTAAAGCATCATTCTGTTGATATTGTATAAGTATATTATTGATATTTTAATATAATGGGGTTTATTTTCAAAAGCTATTTTCTCTGACACAAATTGTAAAAAATATTTTTGAAAATAGGGCTCCATGTATATTTAATGTATTAAAAATATATTTTCAGTATGAAACCAAAAAAGACCTGCTGGCTCAAGATAAAAACCATGGGGTGATTAAACCCAGTAGTAAGTTATATCCTAACAACCTGCTGTGTAATGCAAGTTGACAAATATTTAGATTGTACTACAGACCACCCCAACTCGGATAGATTGACTGATATGGAAATATTGCTAGAATTTGAAAAGGCATGTGATCAGTGTTATGTTCTTGTAACAGGAGACTTTAACTTGCCCAATATAAATTGGTAGACTAAACACACAAAAAACGAGCTAGCAAATGAATATTTGTGTACAGTTAAACCTACAACGGAAGGTTAGTAATGCAAATAGAAAAGATAGTACACTTCATTTGGTTCTTACATCTGAAACCATTAACATATCTAAATGCTCAATGGGAGCACCAATTGCAGATAGTGACAATAACACAGTATAGTTTACCATTAAGTCTTCCATATCCAGGATATCCTGCAAAACTGATGTTTATTGATACCACACCACAAGCAATAAATGAATTCAGGAAAAAAAATGAACAGTATTAATTGGGGACAAGAATTAGACAACTCACCAATCAAAGAAGCATGACTAAGATTAAAACTAATATCATTAATATTGGTGACCAAAACATAAAAAAGGTTAAAAAATATAATAATTGATGATTTAAATATAAATTATATAATAAAAAAATCAGAAGGATAATTAAGAAAAAGAAAACACTGCAATAAATATATAAAATCTAAATAAGTAAGGACTAGAAATAACTTTATGTACTACTTAAACAGTGTAAGAAGCTAATTAATAAATAAAAAAAAGGCAGAAATTGATCTGTCCAAACAGGCAAATAAAGGCAACTCAAAACAATTTTAGTTGTATAAACTCACTAAAAAAGAATGGAAATGTAATAAGCACAATCAATAAGGATGGCACAGTTCTGACAGACCCAAGTCAGTTAACTGACGTGTTTAATTATTATTTCTGTACAGTCTTTACAAAATATAATGGACAGAATTAATACAGATGAACAGATTATAATTCATGAGACTGAAAATGAAGAAAAAAGTTATGGATCACAGCTTTTCTGGTCCTGATAACATTTCACCACAGTGCTTAAAATTTGGGGAAACAACATTTTAAAACCACTTGTAACTTTGTAGAATAAATCTGTTGATAAGGATGAAGTCCCAAATTACTGGAGATCAGCGAAAGTTGTTCCCATATTTAAAAAAAGGCAATGCAACTGATATTCAAATTACCATCCTATAAGCTGGACTTTAGGGCTTGTTAAAATTATGGAATCTGTCTTATAAAACAGAATAAAAGTGCACATTAACAACACAGAGAGAAATGATACTGAACAGCACAGATTTAAAGAAGGCAGATTATGCCTTAATTTCATGTCAGGGAGGCCAACCTGACATTTCTACATCCCCTGTACTATCCCTTTAAATTGATTCTCTTTAACCTCCTATGTTTTTATAAAAAGGTGAGCAATGCCATTGATAATAATATTCCGGTGTATATTGCTCTCGGTATTACTCTCGGTTAATAAAAGTGGAAGTAGGCCCTAGGCCCATCGAGACCACTTTCCCCATAATAATGGGGGGTATCTAGATAGAATTTCCCAACAATAATCTAACTCAGTTTTAAACTGTCTACATGATATCTGGTCCACTATATATTGTGGTAAAGAATTCCAAAGCCCCGCAGCTCTTTGAGTAAAATAACATTTTTATTTATTTGTAAATGTCCTTGGTATTTGAATTTGCCTGTTATTGCATCTTAGAAAATACATTTTGTCCAGATATTTTAAACCACATGCATTCATAAGATTTTCATCATTTAAAATATTGAATAACAACAGTAAGTCACCTCTATCCCACCTCATCTGTAAATTATATAATCCTAAGGATTTTACCCTTTCTTGATATGTAAGATGCCTTATTTCTGGTACTAATTTTGTCATTCTTCTTTGTAAGCTCTCCACCATTGTTTTATCTTTTTCCAAATATGGTGCCCAAAAGGAAACTGCATAGTCAGTATAAGGTCTAATATATGACTTATATAATTTTGTAATGCACTCTTTATTTTGTGTTATAAACACTTCCCTAATAGCAGTAATAATATGATTACCTGTATGGATTACTTTATTGCATTGATTACACCAACTAAATTTGTCATTCACCATGACTCCTAGATCATGTTCATGAGACCCTGTCTTGATATCAGTCCCACACAAAATATAATCAGTGTTGGGATTTCTTTTCCCTAAATGCATGATTGAACATTTTTCTATATTAAACAACATGTTATTTTCTTTTGCCCATTTTTCAATAATCAAAAGATCTTTTTTTAATATGCTTATTTGTGTTTCTGTGTCTACTTCTGCTGAGATTTTAGTATCATCTGCAAATTTACTTATCTGATTAGAAACACCTGAGTGTAAGTCCCCAATAAATATACCAAAAAGGTAGGACCCAGGACAGAACCCTCTGGTACTCTGCTAGTAACTAAAATCCTACCTGAGATTATGCCACCTATCCTAACTTTCTGTGATCTATTCTTTAACCAATCCTCAACCCATCTTATGGTATAACTATTAAATTCTAATTTTATCAACTTTTTAAGTAATAGATCATGTGATACCTTATTGAATGCCTTTCTAAAGTCCAAGTATATGATGTCCATTGGAATATTTCTGTCTAGACTTCTAGACTAGCACTAATGTTCTCATAGAAGGATACTAAATTTGTAGTACACGATCTACCTCTTCTAAAGCCATGTTGTGTATCATCAGCTATTCCCTTTGTTATTATTTCTTGGTCCATTTTTTGTTTTAATATTCTTTCCATAATTTTGCACAAAACTGATGTTAAACTAGTAGGTCTATAGTTATCAACTTTATTTTTATTACCCTTTTTATGTATTGGAATCACAGTGGCCAATCTCCAATCTTCTGGTACCTCACCATTCCTGTATGATTTATTAAAAATAATGTACAAAGAGCATATAAGTGCATCCAAAGTGTGCTTTATGAAAAATGTATTTATTTTGTCGAGGCCTGGTGAAGAATTATCTTTTAAGGACTTAATTGCATCTTTTATTTCCTTAATGGTTACCTCTTCATATTCACTTGTGTATGCATAGACCATATTATTTGTAAGATCTTTTCTTGAAAACACAGAATCAAAATAATTATTAAATGGAGTTCCTATATCAGACCCATTATTACTTTCTATCCCCTCATTTACTATAATAGTAATAGGAGAGTTTGAATTTCTGTTATTATTAATGTATGCATAAAATGCTTTAGTATTGCATTTTGTGGATGATAATTTATATTCAATTTGTTTTCTCTCCTTTTTAATTATAGTTTTGGTGGTTTTAAGTTCTACTTTATACTTAATTCTATTTTCTTCAGTTGGATTATGTTTTCATTTTTTATATGCCTTTTCCTTTATTCTTATTAGTTTTTGTATATTAGGGGTTAACCAAACAGGGATTTTTCCCCTGTGATTATTGATTTTGTTTTTAGGAATATGTAGTTGTTCCAAATCATATATTGTGTCCTTAAATATTTGCCAACATACATTAGTGCACCTATCTGTGAATAGTAAATTCCATTTCTGTGCAAAAAGTACTTCTGTAAATTTATTATAGTTCCCTGGATAATAATTATATTGATATCTATTTTGTTTACTATTATTATTGTTTTGTTTTAATGAAAATATTACTGCATTACGGTCACTAGACCCCAATGGTTCAACAATTTCAATTTTACTAATTATCTCAGGGGTATTTGTTAAGATAAGGTCCAAGATATTTCTCTCAAGTGTTGGTTCTATAACCATTTGGTCTAAACCCGACTATATGAATGTTTCCAAAAAATTTTGTTCCATCTTGGTAGATGCCTTAAGCTTTTCCCAATCTATTCCCGTCAAGTTCAGGTCCCCCATAATTATTGCATCTGATGTTTCAGAATGGTCTATTGTTAGTTTGATCATAGATGAGTCATAAGCAATATCTACATTAGGTGGTCGATAGATGTTTATTAAAGTCAACTTTTTATTTGCATACTGTAACTGTATACAGCATCCTTCTATTTCCAGTTCCTCATCAGATTGAATTGGGATTTATTTGGTTATATAATTGTGTTTTTTGTATAAATATATACCCCGCCACAACTTTTATTAATCAGATTTTTATAGAACAAATTATACTCTGGGATGGCATTAGACCACATACAGGCCTCATTCCACCAAGTCTCAGTTATTGCTATTATATCTAGATTTCCCTGATCTATTCTCCCGGCTAGTTCAGTTAGTTTGGTAGTATTTAGGCTCCTTGTATTACACATAAAGAATCTAAGTTTATTTTTTGGGGATGGGGTCCCATAATAACCCTCCCTTTTTGCCCCCTGATATTTAGTTTAAATGTTGTTCAATGACCATCAGGATCTGTTTTCCAAGATAATGACTCCCCTTTTTACTAAGATGTAAGCCGTCCCAATTAAAAAGGCTGCAATCATTATTAAATCTTTCCAAATGAGTGATGCAAGTTATATTGTTATTCAATGTCCATTTCCTTAGCCATTCATTTACTTAATAAACACTCTTTTGAAGCACAATTTCAACTGCCAAGTACTATGGGGGGCAAAATCCCTATTTTAACTGCTATTTCCTTGAGGTTTGTAGTCCTCAGTAGCACTGACATGGACTATAAAGCTCCTCTTCCTGCTTCCATTGGATCATAGGGCTCAGAGTCACCAATTAGGGTTCCCAATTTAAATCTACTCACACAATCACTATTCTGTATAGTTACAGGCAATCAAAGTATCAAAGTATATATAGCCTCTTAGTGCTAGTAAGACCAGCAACACCTCGGGCTTTTATATCATAAACATAAACTTTGTAAGGCATTTAACTTTGTGCCACGTTGGGCTATTGTAGATAAAATGGTGCAATTAGAAATAAATCATAAAATTATCAACTGGGTCACACACTTCCTTAATAATAGACCACAAGTAGTTTCAATTAATGGACATCAGTCAACCATGGGGAATGTTACTAGTAGGGTCCCACAAGGGTGGGTATTGGGTCCAACAATATTCTCCTTTTTTATCTGAGATATGAATTTGGAGTTACATAAGGTACGTGACTGGACATCAAAGTATGCAGATGCTGGCAAATTGGGTTGTACATGCAGTAATAGCAAACAAATTAGATAACTACAAAAATACTTGGATAAAATCACCACTTGGGCATATAGATGGGAGATAACATTCTGTGGTGATTTGCATGTGCAGCCCATGTGCTTTGCATTGTGTTGGCATGTGTGATTTTGTATTTTCTTGAAACTTGGCTTCCCAGCCAAATGCCCTTTGAGGTAACCCTTGCCTCAGTGTTTGCGCACAGAGGTTCTTTGTCTTTTAGATGAGGGATGATGTTTAGTCTAAATAAATGCAGCATAATGCACTTGGGAAAGAATAACTGCCTTCAGCATTATATCCTGAGTAATACTGCACTATAATCAGTATCAGAAGAAAAGTATTTGGGAATAATGATATCCTGAGTAATACTGCACTATATTCAGTATCAGAAGAAAAGTGTTTGGGAATAATGATTTCTAATTCCTTTAAGATCGGAAATGCACTTCCTACTTCCTGACAGACACAAGGCTTTAGAAATCACCAAGGCACCTGTACTGTTCTGATTAGATTGACTGCAAATGTATTGGATGCCATGGACTGAAGGGTATTGACTGGAGCTGTCTTTATTGATCTTACCAAAGAATTTGACTTGGTTGATCTGTCCACTTCCCCTTACAGAAATATATGTGTGCTGCATACATGCAGAATGCATGCCACACGCTTAATTGTGCAATGTTTGCATGCGATTCGCATACACAAAATGAACCTAAAGTGAACCAGGTCTAAAAAGCACATCTTGTTTACATGTTGCATGTGTGACATGATTGTAGAAGTTAAGCTGGTGTGAACATCATTTAACAATCACATCAGATTCACATGTTGCATGCCTGCCATGTGTGCAGCAACTATGCTGGTGCAAATCTCATCTAAAAGAAACACATCAGTTTTTATGTCTCATACTACTCCTAGCAATTAGAGCCATTAAAATATCTTTTCTGTCAGCCCGGTAGCGCAGAGGGCTGAGGCGCTGGATGGCTTACCGCATGCTATGCCAGCAACCAGGGTTCGGGAACAACATCAGGTCATCAGGGTACCTGCATGGGGGGAGGGATGAGCTGGATCGAGCAGCCTTACAGCAGCTTTCCTGTCCTGGGGGAGGTGGTCGCCCTCCCATAGTCCAGCTGCCACTGGGCGGTGGTCTGGTGTTGGTGCAGGTGGAGGGGGTGACATGAAGGGAGGGTGTCATGATGCATGGTGTGCACATGCCTCCACATGTGCACACATGCCAGAGACAGGTGTGGGAGAAAAATAGGGTTAAAAACTACAAAAATAAATCTTTTTCATAGATTTTCCATTAAAATTGAGTAAACTCATTAATTCTGATTAAGTAGTTTCATGGCTTTTGATTTTTGTCATTAAATTGCCATTAGTTTGTAAAGTATTGTTTGCTTACTTACTGCATTAAATGCCTAGGATATAGTCAGCCAACATCCCCCATTCCAGATGTGCAAAAAGGGGCCTCTGTGTTGTAAAGCCTGACCTTTTTGTTTTG
Organism: Neoceratodus forsteri; assembly: GCA_016271365.2. NCBI lineage: Eukaryota > Metazoa > Chordata > Ceratodontiformes > Ceratodontidae > Neoceratodus > Neoceratodus forsteri. Next base: position 963,659,996 of record CM057452.1, read on the forward strand.
GTCCATGCAAATCCCCTTATGCATATCTAGTGCTATAAATGTGTTTCTCCATGACTGTTATGGCTCACTTACTTTTCCTTTGTCATTCTGTATGGCCATGCTCAGCACTCTTAATGCTGAGTATGATCTTGGAAGGATGCACCATACCTCACATTTTGTCAAAGAAATGAGGGACATGGGCACTCAAAATGAGGGACAGTGAGGGACAGTAACCCTCACAATGATCAGGACACATCATGAAACATGGAGATACAGTACCTCAGAACACAGTGGAAACCATTGTATTTACTTGTACTGATGTTAGCCCTTGAGAATTAATTTCAATAATAAAGCAGGGGTGTGATTTAGGTAGGGCAGAGGGGGGCAGTTGGTCCCCCCATGCATTTGTGGCTAGGTTGTTCTTATGGTGTTGCAATAATGGCATTACATTTGGATTTAATCTTTTGCACAATAAGTGCCTTCCTGGCCTGTGTTGCACTCACACTGCAGGTGCAATCCTGACTCAACTGTGTCTGTATTGTGTTGTCCACTCTTTCCACCTATTAGCAGCAGCACCATCACATGTGACATGGAGGAGCTCCAGCCAAGCAAGAGCACATAAGTCATGCAAGTAGGACAATGTCTTTCCCACCATAGAGTAGACAGGCTGCACACTACAGCTTGGAGGAGTCAGTGACACTGAATTCTCTATAGCAATATTGTGGTGCCATATGTTTGTTGGTCTACTCTTAGTGAGCCTCCGTCTCCCTTGGTGGCTGAAGGGGCTAGGGGTGAGCTAGAAGCTAATTCAAGATTAGGCTACTTACTTACTCTACTAGACTTGCCTTGCAAAATAAACAGTGCAGGCCCCTGAGGCAGCAAACCAGGCCTCACAGCAGCAGTGACAGTGGTGCAGCAGCCTTCATAGTTCCTGATCAGTGCAGTGCAGCAGCAACCACGGAAGCAGCCAAGCAAAAAGCAAGCAACACAGGTTGCGTGAGTTTGGTTGGTGAGGTGACTTGGTCGCAGACCACATTGAGGACCTGGGATGGTCTGTTCTAGCATGCAGCTTCTGACAGAAGGAGAGAGGAGGAGCAGACTGAAAACAGTTGTGGCACACTGGGCTAGGCCGCAGGTTTGGGCTAGAAGGCCGGGTAAGTAAAAATAAATAATTGGTTTTACAGGGAGATTGGGGAAGGAGGAAGAACTGAAATATTGATGTGTTTTTCATGTTTCTGCATCTTTGGATGGCTTCACAGCCCACATGGGATGGGTATTAAATGGAATGGAGTTGGGTAGAGAAATTGGAACAATTATTTTTTTGGGGGGGGCAGAACTTTAGCCAGGAAAAAAATTGGTTAGAAATTGGGTGGTTTAAGCCTAAATCTGATGCACTGCTCTATGGTATAGACTGATGAATCTTATACATTTGAATGTTTTCTTATTTGCATATCACTTTTTAGTCACAGCAAAAATGTTTTACCCTTTAGAAACATTCCAGATATTCCAGAGCTTGTTGCCTAAGGGCTAACTAGCATCTGGCCTCCACTAGTTGTTGACTCCCCCCTGCTGAAATCTGAAATGGCACCCTTGCCATAAAGTCTAAATTTACAAGACATCATGTGTGTGAGCAACTTGTTTTCCATGGAGGTTGGATATGGGGCAGAGCAGATTTCAGGAGTAAAATGAGGGTTGTCCCTTGCATTCAAGGACAATTGAGAGGTTTGGTATACACAGACTATTGGAGCCCTACTATGGTCAGGCTTATGCCCCCACTGTGAAGCTGACCTCCACATCCCGATGCTCACGCACATTATGACATATGGCAAGCGAGACTGCAGGGGCATTCCCCATTGAAATAAATTAGGGGAATTTTTGTATTACTATTTTATACATTATTAATGGAGAGTTGAAGATTTTGTAGCAACAAGGACAGAAAAGAGATTAATGAAGGCCATCACTTGACTAACAAAGGCCTTGCTTGTGGCCTTCATTATTCTCCAACTTGCCATCATAATGTATAAAACAGTAATAAAAAATGATTCTTTTTATTTCACCCCAGCACTCTGACCCATGGACATTATTTCTTAAAGACTCCTATCTCTCGCTCCCCAGTACTCAGGTAAGAGACTCTCAATTTATGTCTATACTTAGTGTGTTGTCTGTAGCAGTGTGGCCACACCTGCTACAGTGTGTGCGTGGGGAGGGGACTGGCCATGAGGGTGAGTATTGAGTTATTGCTACTTTTGTGTTTGCCCCTTAAAGTCTGTTTGCATGGAAGCATTCAAAACTATGTAGAGAAAGCAGTAGGACTACAGGCCAGACATAAGTAATTAAGTAGTTTTGTGGGTAAGTGTGTGTGTATTGGGGATGGGAAGAACCACATGTGTTTCTATTGGTATGTGTGCTACAGTTCAGCTGTGTAGCTGGGTTGGAGGGACAAAAAAACTAAAAAGTATATTAGTGGCTATAAGCATTCTGCATGTGTGCAGATGTATGCAGATTTGTACTGAAGTACAAGTGAGTCATACGTATACAGGCAGTATAGCTTAGTGGTTAAAGGCACTGAACTGCAAACCAGGAGACCTGGAGAACTTAAGACCTTGGTTTAAATCTCATCAACTCCCACTTATATACTGTGTGATCCTGAGCCAGTCACTTAACTTTTAACATAGAAACATAGAAGTTGACAGCAGATAAGGACTGCAAGGCCCATCCAGTCTGCCCATTTCTTTTTCTACCATATAAATGTGCCATCGGCATTTGCTCTCTCAATGACCTATATATTCAAACTCATCTGTATTGCTCCCTTATGCCTATCCCATGCCTGTTTGAAGCCCTGCACTGTATTCATATCCACCACCTCCTAAGGTAGGTCATTCCATGCATCTACCACCCTTTCTGTGAAAAAGAACCTCCTCACATTACCCCTTAATCAACCTCCCTCTAGTGTCTTGCTGTGTACTTTTTCCTGCTATTTCTCTTATATTGAAACATGTTACACTCTTTCACCTTGTTAATGCCCTTAAGCTGTTTGAATGTTTTGATCATTTCACCTCTCTCCCTCCTGTACTCTATGGTATACATATTGAGCTCTGTTAATCTATCCTCATATGTTTCCTGATGCAGTCCTTGCACCATTTTGGTTGTCCTTCTCTGGACTGCCTCAATTTGGTTAATGTCCTTGTGAAAGTGTGGCCTCCAGTACTGCATACAGTACTCCAGACAGGGCCTAACCAGGGTCTTGTAAAGAGGGATTATTACCTCTCTCTTCTGACTTGTGATACCCCTACTAATATACCCTAACACCACCCTAGCCTTACCTATTGCTTTAGTGGTCTGCTTGAATGATTTCAGGTCATTGGTGATGATGATGCCCAAGTCTCTTTCTTCCATTGTGACTGCCAGCAACTCCCCTCCCAGCCTATAGGTGGCTTCAGGGTTTCTCTTCCCTATGCACATGATCTTTCACTTATTTGCATTAAACCCCAGTTGCCATTCTTCTGACCATTTTGCTAGTTTTTCCAGATCTCTTCTCATTCTGCCCACTCCATCTGGATCATCTACTCTGTTGCAAATCTTGGTGTCATCTGAGAGATCACGTGATGCATCTGTGAGATGTGCAGCTCTTGGGCCGAGCTCCCACTCCAGTTCTTATAAACAGCACTAAATACATCTAGCGGACTTTGATTTTTGCTTGCCTACGGGCGGAGGTTGCTCCTGAAAGTGCCTGGAATGATCAGAAAGCAGTCTGAACAGCGGACTTGAGAAAATAAAATTGAAGTGCCTACTTCTGATATCGAGGCCTACCAGAAATATGGAGGCGGAGATGCACCAGGCTTTACCTAGACACACACCCCCACAGACCCCTGAGAAGGGGCCGAAGTGAGCGAAAGGTTCATTGGGGATTTCATCAAAGCCCACTGCCTCAAATGGAACTTCACAAATGCTGACTCCACTCTCGGAGCAAAAGTTCATGGAGGAGTTACAACCTTTCAAGGAGGCACTGCAAGAGATCACTGGAGAAATCAGATCACTCAGGGGGGAACTCACGGATGCAAACCGGGCCATCTCAGATGTCACAGCCCGTACTACATCACTGGAAAGTTGGAAAGATAAGCTGGTACCAGAGATAACTACTATGAGGCAGCGGCTACATAAAATCGAAGCTAAACTGGAGGATCTTGAAGGCTGAAGCCGCAGGAACAATGTAATCATCTTCGGCCTTCCAGAGGATGCTGAGGGTACCACACCCATTATATTCCTGCAAAAAATGCTTACATAAATTGCTGGCCCCTCTCCCAATAACACCACCTACATCATAGAGAGGGCTCACCATTCACTGCATCCCAAACCAGCAGCTGGGAAACCTCCAAGGCCAATGATCATAAAATTCCTCAACTTTTTGGATAAACCACATATTCTTGGGCATGTTAAAAGCCTTCAGCAGGTATTATGGGAAGATCACCCTTTGAGATTTGCACAAGATTTGCCAGCCACAGTGAGACAGAGGAGATCGGAATACCACCCCCTTGTCTCAAAACTAATTGCTGCAGGGATTAAATACAGGGTACAGTACCCATCTCATCTGTCAGTGTCATGCGAGGGAAAATGGCTCTCCTATGATACAGCGCACCAGGCTAATTCAGCTCTACAGTCTCTGCTTCCCGATTTATTTAACCCTCATTGAAGCTATTGGAAGAAAATCTCCCTGAGTATAATTTTCTTACCTTCTTCATTTGACCGGGATGATGTTTCAGTGGGTCAAGTGGAAGCACCTCTGACAAGTGACCACAAGAGGGCGACAAAGACCGCGACTTTGAAAAAAGGAAGCCATGGGTATTTCATGCACCCTTAACAATTTAACTAATAGCTAGTTTGATGATGGTCAATTGGTAATCTCCTGACATTTACCAGAAGGGACTCTGGACTAGATGGCAAACAACCTGACAAGCCTTCTGTTGAAGAAAGCCAGGTCTTTTGGATTTGTGTTTTTTCTACATGGCTCTTGTTTTTCTTCTACTGTGGGAACAATGTGTGATAACACTGCTTCCTTCAACTAAACTCAAAATGACAGGAGTTTCCTATTAGGCGTATATGGCCTTGTTTTACTTTTGCTGAGCAAGCTAATTTTGCCATTTCTGTTTTTAGCATTTCAATGGGACTGTTTAAAGGAGAACCCCTCCTTTTTTGTTCTCTATTTCTTTCCATCTCTAATTCATCTCGAGGACAATCAAGAGTACACATAACTAAGTTTAAATTGACTGCTCAGACTAACGATTCGGAAAATAATTTAGAGAGGTTTCCTCCTCCTGAATCAAGCTTGCAAATCCTGGGGCTTAACGCAGTACTAATTGTACTAAGTAATTAAGGCAATATCCTACTATGCTAGATGTATGAGCTTGGGTGGAGGCTGGAGTGGGTGGCAAGGCCTGGAGACTATTGCAGTCTAACCAGAGCACCATGTTCCGGCATAGGGTGGGGGGGGTATCATGGCGGGCAAAACAGTCTGGCATTTATGGGATGTAATAGTTACGTTTTTGGGAGTACACATTATCAGGGACCAGGCATCTAGGCAGTGTACTAAGGATGCTAAATACCCAGTTAGGGGAAGAGGGAAATGGTTAAGGGGTGTGAGGGAGGGAAGTAGTGGGTTTTTTTTATCTATTATTAGTACTTCATATATCTCTTATGTTCATAAAATTCCTTGTATTTCTAACAATAGTAGAGACACCAAATGATGGGGACAGCTGGAGCTGGGGGAATATAATTGTTAGGGTATGGGAGTTCGCATTAGGGAGGGGGAATGGGAAAAGGGAAACATATCACTCACCACCGGGTACAGATGCTGAAGATTTCGGGGAACTGAAAACTATAGGCATGGGGATGTTCTTCCTATGAGATGACTTATGGTAACTAACATCCGGTCATGGTAGCATCCTTAAAGTTTTGTTCATGGAATGTCAAAGGTGCACAATCCCCCACTAAAAGAGCTAAGATCCTCTTGCATCTCCACAGGCTTAATATTGATGTGGCTTTCCTTCAAGAGACACATCTACCCACATCGCAGGCTTCTAACCTAAGACGCACATGGGTGGGTACAGTGCTGGGGGCAGGGTTGGATATGCGTAAATGCAGTGTGGCCATGTTGATAGCAAGACGGATACCCTTTAAACTGTTACATTTAGTAGTCGATCCCCAGGGAAGATATATCCTGCTCAGGGCTATTTTGGTCCACACGGAGCTGATACTGGGGTCTATTTATGGTCCAGTGGGGGATGACCCACAATTTTTTACTAACCTAATGACCAACCTGGCCCCCGGGTCCACCCTTCCAATGTTAATTGGTGGGGACTGGAATCTAGTTGTTAATAACCTACTGGATAGCTCCAACTCCAGACATTCCTCCCCTACCCCCGCGCAATGGGCACTGAGGGAAATGATGGATTCCTTGGGTCTGGCGGACCCTTGGAGGACTCTTTTTCCCACAGCAAGGGACTATTCATTTCACTCTCTGCCTCACAACACACTTTCGAGAATTGACTACTTTTTTGGGGGGATTGAGCACCTACCAGGGGTCCAATTCTGTGACTACCTAGCAAAAGTGATATCGGATCATCACCCAACTTTACTGCAGTGGGTACTGCCTAACTCGATGGCCCACAACAGTGTCTGGAGATTCAATTCCCAATTACCAAAGTCTGGCTATCTAATAGGGCAGCTCAATAGTTTTATAAAGAACTTTTATGAGTACAATGCCCCTACTATGCCAAAACTGGACATACTATGGGGGGCATTAAAATGCTCATTAAGAGGAGAGGTTATCTGTCTAGCCTCAATCAAGAAAAAAAAAAAACACCCAAGAATCCTCCCAACTACTACAGCAAATTGGAATGTTAGAACAATCCCTTACTGTCTATTCTAATCCAGCTGACCTGGAAAAACTAGAGAGCCTCCGCTTTCAATACAATACACTTCTTAGCGACAAAGTTGAACACCTCCTTTTACGTTCCAAATCCACTTACTTTGACCAAAGAGATAAGGCTGGGAAACTGCTCGCAATGAGACTCAGGGCACAGGTGGCAGACAGGATTGTCTTAGCCGTACGAGATGCCTCAGGTACCCTTTATACCTCCCCCAGGGACATTGTTTCCTCATTCAAAACTTACTACCAATCACTTTATTCATGTTCTCCCACACCCTTTAAACACACTGAATTAGATCAATTTCTTCAAGATATAGAGCTCCCAAGACTGACACAGCACCAAATTTCTGTTTTACAAGCTCCCCTGACATTAAGTGAAATCTACAAAGCCATTGATGCACTCCCCAGTAGATAAAGCACCAGGTCCTGATGGCTACACACCTAATTTCTATAAATCATTTACAGCCCAACTAGGTCCTAAACTCCTCGATTTCTATAATTATATCTATAAATATGGCCTGTCAGATCACAGTTTTACCTCCGCCATTATTGTGGTTCTTCCAAAACCAGATAAGGACCCCACAATGATGTCAAACTACCACCCAATTTCCCTTATAAATGTCGACTTGAAGATTCTAGCAAAAATCTTAGCTAACCGATTGGCTCAAATATGGCAGACTCTGATAAGCCCTGAACAAGTGGGATTTGTGGCCGGCCATGTATCGGCGGACCATTTGTGTAAAATTTCTTATCTCATTTCTGCGTCCAGGGACTCCAACATACCATCAGCCACCACGTCCTTGGACATAGAAAAAGCCTTTGATCGGGTGTCATGGGACTACCTATTTAATTTACTTCCAAAATATCTTATTCCAGTACAATTTATATAGTGGATTAAGATCCTTTATTCCCATCCGTCAGCCCACATTTTCTGCAATGGTGTTCTCTCCCCTCCCTTTACATTACAACAGGGTACCCGCCAAGGATGCCCGCTTTCCCCTTATTTGTTCAACTTATTTCTAGAACCCTTAATCAGGAAAATAAATACCTCTACCTTAGTTACGGGTATTCCCATTCACCACCTCCAATATAAAATATCAGTGTATGCTGATGATATTTTACTTCATGATACCTATCCTTCACAATCTATACCAGCTACATTGGACATTATTCAGGGATTTGGGCATCTATCTAACTACAAATTAAACCTGTCTAAGACAGAGGTAATGCATCTAAATAATTAGACCTTAAAAGCAGATATTAAACATCTTGGGCTCTCCTGGATAAAGGATAAAATGAAATACCTGGGTATAGATTTATCACCATCTAACTCTAAAATGAAGCAATATAATCTAGACAAGCTAGTAGCACAAATTAAAACTGATTTGAATCATTGGGCATTACTCCCCATTTCCCTGTGGGGGTGAACTGATATCGTTAAAATGAATGTTCTACCTCGGTTATTATACCCCCTTCAATTGTGCCATCAATATCTTCCCAAGGCCTGGTTCAATCACATACATGGCATTGTATCCAAATTCATCTGGAAATATAAAGCCAAGCCCCTAGTAGAGCACTGTCTAAACTACAGAGATCAAAAGTATTAGGTGGCCTACAAGTCCCTCATATATATCTTTATTACCTTGCCATTAACTGCCTAGTTGTTCGTAATGGATAACTCCCGCTCCGAACTCCAATCTGGAACCTTATGCCCCACTGTGGTTGCAGATAGAGAAGTCGCTTTGTACCTTGTCTGGCATAGATATCAGAGCATTACCATATCTCTCTCTCAATAAGGTTCCAGGACAGCTTAAAACTACTCCCATTATAAGAACCCTTCATACCTATAAACAATTAAATAATACTACGAGATACTCTATGGAAAGGGATACTTCACAGTATATCTTAGGTAATCCAAATTTTAAAATTGGAGGAAAGGTCATCAATCACCTGTTCTGGGTGGGTGGAACAGAGAAAAAAGTTATAAATATAACAGAGAACTATAGATTACTAACATTCCCAGAGATAATGGCAAATTATAAATTGCCTGTTACCTTCTACTTCAAATATCTCCAAATTTCCCAGGTCTTAATAAGGCATTTTGGTACTGGCCTATGGGATCACCATATGGTTGACACCATACTTAGTACACTACAAACAAGGCCCACCTCCCACTTAATCTCCTTTTATTATAAAGAGTTACATAAAAGAGTTATGGACCTAGAAGGCACCCCCCACTATGTATGGGACAGGATACTCCCCTCAACTTCCATGGTCCCTCGACAATGGTCACAAATCTGGAAAAGGCTATATAAGGATGTTAAGTGGGACCGTTACAGATTGCTCCAATTTCAGATAATACAGGATTTATATTACACCCCTGTAAAACTTTGTAAATGGGTAAACTTCAGTCAGACTTGTGTACAAGGTGTGGGACCAAGGGCACATCATATCACATCTTGTGGGAATGTGACAAGGCATCCTCTCTGGGAGAGTATCCGCCCAAACTTGACCCATTATTGGGGCTACAAAATGCCTTTCAACCAGAGATTTGTATACTAGGGACTCGGAACATCTTATTGGAAACCAAAGAAACACATGATGTTAATTTCTTTATGTGCTAAAAAGTGATATTACGGCATTGGCTAGACCAGCAGATTCCACATATACGGAATGGCACCAAGAAATCCTCTTTGCCTTACAAGCAGAACACCTCCTAGCGAGCATTTCTAAAAATAGTAAAAAATATTAGAAGATCTGGGCCCCTCTGCAAACTCTATTATGTATCTAGCACCCCCCTTAACTATAAATAAGACCGCCCTGGCTTCCTGGAGCTGAATCCAATGGGCATCAGTTGTTCCAGCTAAAACAATGTATATTACAGAATCGATGAATATACCCCAAAATACATGGAGTATACTTGGAACTCAGTGGAGGTTTCCCTTTCAGTACCCTTTCCTTTTCCTTTTCTTGTTGTTTCTTTTTCCTGGTGGTGAAGGATATTGGGGGAGGGAGGAAGGGGAGACAGGGTGGGGGTGGCTGGGGGTTTCCTTCTTTTCTATGTTGTTTTCTTTTCTAGCACCATTAACCTCTTAATAGTAATATAATTATTTCCTTTCAAAGTGCTAAATACTGGATAGTGACCTGCAATAATGGAAAAAAATAGATTGGTGTTACTGATGTACTGTACTGTACTGAAGCATACTATGTAATGGTGCTTTGTGTGTGGCCTGTTATATGGCAAACTTAATAAAGCTTATTAAATATGAAAAAAAAATCTTGGTGTCATCTGCAAACAGACACACCTTATCCTCCAGTCCATCTGCAATGTCACTGATGAAGATATTGAAGAGGACTGGCCCCAGGACTGATCTCTGAGGTACCCCACTTGTGACTTGCATCTCTTCTGACTGTATACCATTTACCACCACTCTCTATTTTCTGCCTGTCAACCAGTTTGCCACTCAGTTGACCAACTTCTGACCCACCCGAGGCTACCCAACTTATTAATCAATCTTCTATGTGGAACAGTATCAAAAGCTTTGCTGAAGTCAAGGTAGGTGACAACAACTGCTCCCCCTTAGTCCACCACTCTAGTTACCCAGTCAAAGAAATCTATAAGATTAGTTTGACAGGACCTTCCTTTTGCAAACCCATGTTGTCTTGGATCCTGTGTTCCTATGGATTCCAGTTGTTACCCTATCCTTTCCTTAAGGAGTCCCTCCATAATCTTGCCCACTACTGAGGTAAAACTGACTAGTCTGTAGTTCCCTGCCTCCTCCCTGCTACCACTCTTGTAGAGCAGGATCACATGAGCCCTTCTCCAGTCTTCTGGGACCTCTCCTATGCTCAGAGACCCACTAAACAGTTCTGATAATGGCTCTGCTAGTTTCACCCTTAGCTCCTTTAGTACCCTGGGATGTATGCCTTTAGGTCCCATTGCCTTGTCTACCCTAAGCTTATTGAGCTCTTGTAGGACTCTTTCTTTTGTGAAGGGACTAGTGCTCACCTCCCTCCCCCCTGTGTCCATGGTGCTGAGCTGTGGGCCCTGTTCAACCTTCTCTTCAGTAAATACTGAGCAGAAGTATCTATTTAAGATAAATGCTTTTGCGTGGTCCTCCTCCTCACATGCCCCCTTATCTCCTTTGATCTTAGCAAAACACTCTCTGGACTTTCTCCTTTCACTAATGTATCTATAGAAAGTCTTGTCACCTTAATTTACTGTCTGTGCTAGTGTTTCCTTGGTTTGGGCATTTGTCTGTCTTACTGCCTTCCCTGCTTCCCTTAGGGAAGTTTGGTATGCCTCCCTATCGTCATCCCACTGTGTTCCCTTATAGTTCCTGAAGGTCAGCCTTTTGGCTCTGACCTTTTCTACTACTGTTTATGAGAACCAAAGTGGTTTCCTTCTTCTTTTGAACTTCCTTTTCTCTCTAACATAATGGGATGTTGTTTCACGTACTGCATCCTTAATGTTTGCCCACTTTGCCTTTACCCCCTCACCTGTATTTCTTTTTGTCAGGGCTAGCTTAACTCTGTTGGCTATCTTATCAAAGTCACCTCCTCTCAAGTCCCATATTTTTGCCTTGGAATGGGATGATTTAATTCTAGTGGTCAAATTGAACCATACCATGTGATGGTCACTAGCCCCCAGGTGATATTCTACCTGGAGATCTGTGATCCTTTCCCTGTTAGTCAGTACTAGATCTAGGATAGCCATGTCTCTTGTGGGTTATTGCACCAGTAGTTTGAGGCCTTCCCCCTGCAGAGAATCCACCATGTGTCTAGTTCTGGCGGATGTTCCTGCTGGTATTGACCAATCTGTATCTGGCATATTGAAGTCTCCCATTATTAGAACCTCCCCTTTAGCTGTAATATTTTGTACATCTTCTAACAGTAATGTGTCTATGTCCTCCCCCTGGTCTGGGGGCCTATAGACAACCCCAGCTCTTATGGCTGTCCCATTTCCTGTTTCCAGGGTGACCCACAGTTCTTCTGGCTCCTTACGTGTATTCTAAATTTCTTTAGCATTGATATTTTCATTGACATAAAGGGCCACTCCACTCCCCTATTTGTACCTCATTCTCTTCTGAACAGTACATAGCCAGGTACTGAAGTCTCCCAAGCGTGGTTACTGATAAACCAGGTCTCACTAATTGCTACTATGTCCAGTTTAGCCTCTGTCATTATTACCTAGAGGTCTGGGATCTTGTTTCCCAGACTGTGAGCATTTGTGTACATGATTTTCCATTGGCCAAATTTCAGTGTGTTAGTTGTTGGGTGAGGTCTGGTGTTTCCCCTGTGCATTGTATGGGGAGCTGGATATTTTTCCTTATCTGCTGATGCAAATGAACTGCAAACATGCTGAGCATGTTTGACCACTAGCTGAGGGGGGGAAGGGTGTTCTTTCCATTCAACATATGGGGTGCTGCTCCCCTCTCCCCATTTGCTAGTTTAAATATTCTGCAAAGACATCAAACTTCTGCCCCAATGCACTGACTCCCTCCTTAGTCAGATGTAATCCATTAAATTTAAAGAAGTTTCACTCCCAAAACTGTTGCCAGTTTCCTACAAATTTGTGTCCTTTTTCCTGGCACCAGCCCTTAAGCCACATGTTTAGCTCCCCTATCTCTCCTTCTCTGACCTTCTGTCCATCTGCACCCAGCTCCCAGACTGGCAGGATCTCAAAGAAGGAGATTCCGGATGAAATGGATGATAGTTTGTCACCTAGTCTGGTCAGGTGTTCCTTGGTCTTCACAACTGACCTGCTGGTGAGATCATTAGTCCCTATGTGTACCAGGAAATCAATGTTTTCTCTTGCTTCCTGAACAATTTTAGCAATGCAGTCAGTGTCTCTCCATGCTGATATACTTGGGAGACATCTGACCATTACCCCTGGCTGGAGATAGGTATCAACTCCCCAAATCATGGCGTCTCCTATGATCAGAAGGTTTTTGGATATCCTTTTTGCTTTTTTTTGTTTTGGTTCCTATTTTGGGTGAATTTTGTTGTGCTAGCTCCTGTGATGTAGTGTCCTCTGCCCCTTTGTTTGATTTTGGAGATAGAGGCAGATACCTATTTGTGGTTTTTAAATGGTTTGTGGAGGTAATATGTTGGAGAGCACTGAGTGATGGGGTACCTGATTTGCCCCTCCTAACCACCTGCCAACCTCTTGGACCAACTACCCTCTGTAGTCGAGGTGCTTCTGTTAGATGGTGGGGAAATGGTGGGTGGCTCTTATAGTATATTTTATCTTGAATATGAAATTTGAGGTGCACAATCTCTGCCCATGCTGCCTGGAGCTGAGCCCTAAGATCTCCAATGGCCCAGCATGTAGGACAGTGTCCTAAATCCTGTAAAACTGCCCTTCTGAAAAGTGTTCTGCAGTACCTGGAGTTAATAATACCCATTCCAGATAAGTTGCTGGGTTTATAACCTGGTCAGAGTAATAAGAAAGAAGAAAATGAAAGCAAACATTTGATTTTGTGTTTTGTTTGTTTGTTTTTTATAACTTGTTATAACAAGTTAAATTAATAGTGCCCTGTAAATGAGGTCACCTTGTGGATACCCCACTGATCTGCCCCTTCCTGCTTTGCCACAGGAAATGTCATGACTGTGCAACCCTATAAAAGTAGTGTAGTGTGAGGTGGTTGAGGATGGAGGTGGGTGCTTGGGCACTTCCCCTACTGAAAAAGAAGAACCATGGATGAAAGAAACAAGGAGGTAAGAGCAGAAACAATCAGTCAGCAACAAATGCAGTAACCCTGAAAGCTTATCCTAATGATAGATACAAATGTAAAACCTGTAAAGCACCACCTGTAATAATTTCACAGAAGATATACCCTGTAAGAAACACTTTGCTACAGAAAAAAATAAGCAGAAACAGAAGATATACAGTACCTTGCATAAGACAATTTGAATCAGAAGATTACAGCAGTAATCTGTTAGCACACACATGTAGGCACACCTTGTAGTAATGGAGCAGAAGGTATACACAGCAACAACAATTTTAATTAGAGAAAAATGAAGCAATAAAATGTTAGCAACAAATAGTAACAATCCCTGTGAGTACAAAATAAAAATAACAACACACAGTAAAACTGCCTAGCCAAAAGAAGTCTTAATCCTTTCCCTTGCTCTGGAAAGGTTCTTTGCTCTGTCCTTTCAAGCAACTTAGAAGAAAAGAGCTCAGGTGAAGCTAGGTGCCTTGGCCAGAAAACCTAGTCTTCTATGTGTGCAGTTATCAGTAACCACTTTCTTTTTGCACACATGCCACATGCATGCAGTCTGTTCCAATGTAACATAAAAAGCATGCTTTCTACACTTGCTTACTGAACGCATGCAACATGCATGCAATCAGTTCCAATTTAACATTAAAATCATGCCTGCAGCGTGCATATCACATGGGTAGTTTTATGTGTGCAGCATGAAAACATTTCATATAATTATTTCTGTAAGGGTCTCCACAAGTTGCGATGCATGAGTTTTGACTGCCTTCACTACAATGGTTCAGGTGCTATCTCCCCAACAGGTACCAAGAAGTTAAATGGCTTGGCACACATTCTTGTTTGAAGTCTATTAATAATGGTGTCCCATAGGGGTCTATCCTGGGTCCCCTGCCTTTTTTGGTAGGGTCAAAGCCCAAAGGCTTTGTGGGGGAATAGCTCCTCCCACATCCCTAATAAAAGCCAGCCTCCTACAGCAGTTCCTCACTTAGTGCATTGCAAGACACCCAGAATTCACCTCTGCCTCCTCCTTCTCTGGCACTCTGCTCACCCTTGATGCTGGGCTTTCTAGATTCCATGTCATAACAGTGCTCGCAAAATAGCGATCACCATTACTGTGAGTGTACATTGCTGAAAATGAATTTCGGCGAAGCACACTTGTGGCGAGGATAAATAGGGCACCCAAGACCTATGGGTTTTTTTTTAATGCAGGGAGCTGTGCCCCCCACGCACCCCTACTTATGGATTCTAAATTCCAGGGGGGTGCATATAGGGTGGTGGTACAAACTTAAAAAAAGTGAATGCCACCTGCTAGCAAAAAAAAATTTGGCCTCACCAGACCTGACCCTAACCCTGCACCTGCCACCTCCCAACAGACCACCCTCCCCACCATGCTAGTGGACCAGCTCAGCAGCTGCCCACCACACCCCCCTCCCACATACCATTCCTCCCCTTCCTCACCCTCCCATGGGTGTGCATGCACATAGAGTCGCCTACATCCCATTGCCGTATATTGCCCACCCCGGTATCCAGTCACCCCCTGCCAGTTACCCCTGAACACAGGTGCTGTAAATGAGTCACAGTTTTTGTTGGTGCCCAGTTGCAGTCACCTTGTTCATGGGTACCCAGCTTTCTATTCGTTATTCACTACCTGGCTTAATCAAATAAATGTTATTATTATTTTTATTATTATTTTTATTTACCATGGGTGGGAATTGAGAAAAGCCAAAAAGTTAACTACAGCTACATAAGTAGTACTAACCCCATACTCTACTCACCAAAACATTGAACCATATTTATTAATGACCTGCCCAACCATGTTGAGGAGGGAACCTACTTCTGTATAAAATTATGCGATTCTCTAAAAAAAGCTGCACTGATGTAGTAATCTTGATCAACTCTCAGCTCACCTCTGATTTCTCTACTTCTCTACTCTTGAGAATTGATTCTGTGACAACAGTCTTATCCTAAATGCTAACAAAACCAAGGCAATACTCTTTGGCCCCAAGCTCCTTGGACCAGACAGGCAGCTAGAGATGGGTGAAAGCTGCAAATTCTACTTTTGTGGAACTCTCATGGAATTTCTTAAATGTTGTGAAATTTTCTGAACTTCCACTATTGACGAGATTGGAATCTTCCAAATGTGTTTGACAGATTTTCATCCTGTTCCACAGAATGTTTTGACTGAATTACAGAATAATACACATAAACTGTGTAATGACAGTTATGAGGAATTTTATTCCCCAATTTAATGGATTATTCTGTAGTGCATATAATTATTCTGTGTTTCAGTGATCAGTTCTGCAGAATTTATTTTTGCAGTATAATTCATTTATCCACAATTTATACAGTCATTTCACAGGTCAGTGACTCACTGAACTGTGGAGTGAATGTATGAATTACAGATTAATGCATTAAACTGAGGAAAACAATTCTGCAGAACTGACTACTGACAGTGATCAGTTCTGCAGAATTATTTTTTGTGCAGTATAATTAATTAAGCCACAAGTTCAGTGAATCACTGAACTGTGGAATGAATGTATGAACTGAGGGATGATATATTAAACTGCAGAAAACAATTCTGCAGAACTGACCACTGACAGTGATCAATTCTGTGTAATTTTATTTCTGTTTAATACAATAATGCACTAGTCATGCATTTATTCCACCATTCTAAATCAGAATTTCTGTGAAAGTTGCCAAAGTGCATTCAGAAATTTCATAAAAGTAAAATGCTGACTCTTGTCAAAATTCTGCTAGAGGAATTTTAATTTTGTTCAGCCCTACAGAAAGCACCTGCTCTTTATTTACCACTTCCACTGGTGCACAGATTGAAGTGGTTAACACAATGAAATACCTGGGGGTCTTCATTGACCAGGAACTCACCTTTAAACTCCATGTAAATCAAATTACCAAGTCTATGCACCAGAAAATTGGTCTACTATATTGCCTGGGTAATGCTCTCATCTCTGAATCTAGACTTGCCATTGCAAATTGTGTCTTGCTCCTCACCGTACTGTATGTGTCCATATACTCCAGTTCCTTAAGAGCTCTGAGACTAATAGGCTCAATGTTCTTTACAACAAAATTAGCCAATTGCAAGCTGGGGCACCTCTCAGGAAGTATCACTGTGAGGTTCTCTCCTCTCTAAGTTGGCCCTCGCTGGAGAGGTGGATGATGTGTCCCCTGCTATGCCTAGTTTTCAGATTCAACTCAATGTTTACCACCCCAAACCTTTTTGGCTTATTAGTTCCCAAGCCTGAAAGGCACCTCCTCCAAGTCTCAAGTCATAGCTTTCTTGAAGTGCTCAGGGTTAAAATAAATATAGGAAAGATGTCTTATACTTATTCTACCCCTTTGCTCTGGAACGCCCTACCTACTGAGCTGCAGAACTCCTCCTCCTTCTAGGGTTTTTAAGAATGGTGGTGGTATCCGGCATTGCAACAGCTCTTTCCTTTGCCACACTGACAGCTACCGTGGTTTCTGCAGCACAGGGGTCTGTGTGTGTGTGTGTGTGTGTGTAAGAATGGTTGATAATGCTAGGGTCATCAAATGAAGCAGTGTGTACTCGAGCATTGCAGAGCTTCACTTTCTGCACAGCTAGCAGACATTGCCATATGCCTTTACCATCTGCACCACATTTGTGGAAGGTGTAAATGAAGTTTGCTTCATCCACTAATTTTCATTTATGGCATTCTGATGAGATAAAGTGGCAAGCCACTTTACAGGTGAAGCACTTACAAACAGAGCCATGACCACTGACAAGCAGAATTTAAAATAATGACTTGATGACTAACAATTCTGATTGGATGGCTACCCTGAATTCAGTGCCCAATAAAATAGCTGCATATTGACATTCAGCAGAGCTGTCAGAATTTAGGTAATCAAAGAAAGCTGACTGCCTGGCTGAGACTTTGGGCAACATGGGTCCATTGACAGTAAGTAGAAGTGTCATATTCATAATCGGATAGTGCGAATTTTACAGGAGTGCATTGCCATAGGAGTGAGTGATCATAGGAGCGAATTGTCGGGAGTGTAAACTGTGGGAGCAAATTGTCGGGAGGGTATTGACATGAAGCCACTAAAAACCTTTTTTCTCAAAAGCTGTCACTGTACTTGCTATCATTGATTGCTTTGTTTTTCATTGCCTCCCCATGTTTATAATGTCAGCTGTGCTTGTTTTCTATACTGCACTGTGTTTTAATATCTTGTGTTTATGTCCCTTCCATAATTTATTGTCATGTATGTGTTGTGCTATTTATATAGTGCTGGTCAATTAATTTTTCATGTAAAATATAATCTATTCATATTACTTCCATCCGCTGTTTCTATATTCTGCATGTACTTAAGACTATACCTTATGAAGGATTATAGTCAATGTTCTTGCTCACTGTCTGAACTCCTACCTGAAATGAACTCCAGGTCACCCCTGAAAAAGGGACCTCTGGTTCCAGTGCACCCACACGATTTCCAAAATTCAATAAATAAATACCATTGCATATCAGTAATTTTCAAAACAAATATTATGGTCCATTAAAAAATATATGAAAAGTAGAGAACTGCTACTGAAAGCAAATCAAAATGTACCTAGGTATTGTTTTTGGATCAGGCTGTAGCTCTACTGGTTTCTCTAGTGTTGGTTCTGTTTGTAATAGCAGGTTAAATGAAGCAATGAAAAATCTGATCTGTATGATTATTTAATCTCTCCTCTGTTTATGTTTTAAAGCATGTGCAACTACTTGTATTGTTGTAAATCTGAGAGAACTAGAGATAATTTTATATATCTATAGCTCACACTTAAGACCTGATTTGGATTACCTTAGCCAGTTATGAAACACTTACACCTGCAAACAGAGCAACAGGATTGAGCAAAGTCAGTGTAGAATGACAACAGATATAAAGGGATTAGGAAACCTACCCTACACAGGAAGGATGTATTATTTCAAGTTGATGCCACTACACATAAAGCAATTAAGAGGAGACTTACTAGTATTATGTGACATCATACAAGATCCTTACCTGATGTCTGAGATGAGCATCAACTTCAAACAATGTAATATACTGTACACACTAGACATCACCCCCACAGCTAAAGGGAAAACCTTTTAGGACCAGAGCCAGAAAGCGTTTTTTTCCCAGAGGGTGACTGAATACTGGAACTGGCTACCAGAAAATGTAGTGTTGAGCAACCCCAAGAAAGAATTCAAGCAGAGACTGGATAAACACATCATGGAAAACAATGAGGGGGTGTAGTGAGACATAAGAAGCTATCTGTGGCCCTCGGCCTTCTGAGCTGCTAAATTCCTAATATAAATCCCTGTGCAATATGAAGCCTAGTATGTATCACAGATAAGGGGCATGCTCTGAGAAAAACAAGGTCTCTTTTTTTTTCCTATTGGAAGTATTTTTCTTTCTTTTCCTCATAAAGGCATCCATGCAGTGCTTAGTATCCACAAAACAAATCTGCACTTTACTGTTCTTGTTGCCTAGATGCCGTAATAGTTATTCAGCATTATTAGTTACAGTATATCCTGGTTATGTGGAACCCTAGCAACTGGTCTATAATGGTGGATGGGAGACTATAACATGAGGCATGGCTGAAGTGACTGTAATCTACATTAACACAGTTTATTACTACATATAAATATTAATCAATTTTGTATTGTCAAAAAGTATTTCTTCTTTTCTTTTCTCAGTTTGCACTGCTTCAATGCCTCGGTATTTCTCATTGCACAACAGTCACCCTGAAGTACAAACTTGCCTCATTAGAGTGCAGTTAAGCTATTTTACCATTCTACAATTATTTTCACCATTGTATAGCCTTTAGTAGTTTTTAATAATCCAACTGTACTGGGTTGTCATATATCAAACTGTAATATTCCTATACTCTATACTGTAAATACAGTAAGTAAGGTGTATTGCACAAACGTCCCATATACAAAGTTCAGTACCACTTATCCAAAGATATATATTTCCTCCATCACTCATATAATTCAATGAAATGCTTAACTATTGTATGCCCTGAAACTGTTTCATATATTACACTCAGTGCAGGCCCTTTTCCTTAAAGGTGACCTGACATTAATGCCAACAACCACTACCCACATTTTACAATTTCCTGTAGGTTTAAACATCTACAGATTCAGACATATTTGCCTTTATTTTGTATCCCAGATTCTTTCCTCAGTTCTTTTTCTATTTTCCATTTTCTTATATATTGGAAACCCAACTGCTGAAGGTAGAAGACAAGACATAATTGACTTCATAAATAAATCAGTTAGATTGAGTGTGGGACCGTCATTACTTTTGCCAGATTACACCATAACTTACTTTGTTCTGATGGATTATAGGAGAGGTATTGTGTATGAGCTTGTGACTCAGCAAAGGTAGGTCATTCTGCAGCTCTGGAATATAAAGGCCAGGGCTTCACTTCATCACAATAATTGGTGCCATAATTCTGGAGGAGTTCAATACTGCTTCTAATTTATCGATCAATAAATAAATATATATAAAAAATTCTCTACAGGGTTGCTCTTCCACACATGAAGTGCTCTACTTGAAATGGCAAAGTATCAATTTACTGTACATCAGGAAAATATTTCAAAATTCTTTGGTCAGGAGTCCACAGACTGCTTACAGGCCCATATGCACACACTGACTCAGTGATCTATGAAGAAATTGTCCCAAATACACTGTGTCTTTGTAATTATTATTATTCATAGTTAACCAAACATCAGTGGCCTCTGTTTGAATAGGGGGTTAGTTTCCCAATGTGTGGTTCCTTTTCTCTAATTACTTGACCTAGGTGATGGGAGGAAGCAAACCAAGTGAAGAAAACATTTGGACATTACCTCTGCCTTTGTGCAAGGATAGATACTGGTAGAGGAGTCTGGATACTTGACTGCAAAACACTTTCTTATTTTCAAAATGCCACTATGGCTGTAGTGAAGTGCATCAAAGCATCAGCTCTACTAAGAACTTTTGCTGAATGCTCAGCTATAATCAATTGTCAGCCTTAATCTTTGTTTGCACTAGCCAGCAGGGCAAGTTGATTCAAAATTGCACTAGCCCGCAGATGGTTGCACAAGCCCTTAAATATAATGGCAAATTTTGATCACTTATACAGGAAACAATGCAAGCAAAGCCAAGAAATACTCAGATTTTTGCACATCTATCCTGCTCCCATATTGCTTCCAGCTCCCCAGCAGGAAAAAAAAATTGCAATGCCATCACACACAGTGAGCCCCCCCCCCCCATTGTTCTGTGCCATGGCCTCCTCTCTTCCTCTTTTTTCACCCCCCACCAAACAGAGAGAGGACATCACAACAGCAAATGGTAAATCAAGCAGTCTCAGCTCTGCACACACAATAGCTGACATCATCATGTACCTCACCACACTGTCACCACCACCCACAGTGTAATAAACAGTTAGGTAGAGAAAGATACTCTCAGTCCTCAACCTTTAGTCAACTGGAGACCTGCACTTCTGAAAGTTTTTGTATGGTCTCAAATGAGCAAGGAGCACATCTAAGGATTCTTTGGGGTGGGGGCTAGACAAACCTAAGGGGCTTGGGAAATTGAAAACTATGACATTTTTATTTGTAAAAGCATTGATTTAAATATGTTCTGCCCCAATAATAACAGATTTTTATTTAACATTGTCCTTTCATCAGCCCAGGGGAAACAATACACAGGCATAACACTATACTATCTCTATTTCTGTATAGGATTATCTATACAGCCCAGGAATGCCTATTTCAAGCATTCAAATTATGTATTTTTATCAAGGTTTATTTGTGTACCATGCATGATCCAACGCTTTGTTTTTAGAATGAAAGGACATGCTGGGTGGGATAAGGGTTTAGCTGTATGGATGGTGATGGCTGGTATGGTCCATTTAGAAGAGCTGGAGACCCCCTACACTTGCCAGTAATGGTAGCTATGGATCTGTGGATGGTCATTTCAGAGTCTTGTCTGCAGTGGTGTCCAGGGAAAGAACAGAGTTAAGAGATTTGGGGGGAGGGGGAAGCTATGGTGAGGCTGGGATAAAACCCACCACCTACAGGCCAATCCTGTATTCCCTTTTGCATTTTGTCACCGAAATATTGGCTACAAACACTCAAAATGTAGAGAAATGAGAGGCACTGGTCTTAATAATATTGGATAAATTGTTAGAGACACATTCAGAAAACTGGAACCTAGTGACTTAGCAGCACTCTACCCTTGATCACACCCTGGGCACTAGCTGAAAGTCTTAACAGTGGAGTGATAATGATTCACATTGAGTCTTTTGTGGGATCCCTCTCTTGAACTGCCAGATAATTGAGCTGTTAATGAGCTGTTAGTCACACTAGGCCATCTGGAACATTGGGAGAGATTAGCATGATGACTAGACCCCTAAAGTAGAGACTTTTTTAACTACATTAACAGCCATGAAAATCTGCACTAGTCAAGATGGGCAAGTAGAGAGTTAGATGCACTAGCCCTGGTCAATTTGTACTAATGTTTGGGCTAGTAAAACAATGTTAAGATTGACCCTTGGCTCTAATGCACCTCACTATAGCTTGGTAGCTCAATACTAGGCACTTGGAGGTGTGCAAGAAAAACTTTCGCTGGTGGAATTAAAGCAAAAGTCAAACTTTCACTTTCATGAATGTTCAGAAAACCATTTCCGAATGTTCATGGAAATTCCACCTGCTCTGCACCCTACATTATAGGATAATTTGGAAATTGAGGGAACTGTGGTAGGGGTAAAGTTGATAGAGTGGGTAGTAAATTGGTTAGTAATAGACAGCAAAGGGTGGTGGTTGGGGGTCAAGTCTCTATGCCAAGGGAGGTCATCAGCAGGGTCTCACAGGGTTCTGTTTTGGGGTCCATCCTTTTTAATGTGTGCATTTTGGACATTTGGGAGGGAATTAGTAGCAAAATTAATCTATTTGCTGATGATACTAAAGTGGGGGCAGTGGTTGATAGTGGGGAGGGTAGGAGGGCACTACAGGATGATCTGGACAGGCTGGAAAAGTGGGCCCACACGTGGCAGTTGGAGTTTAACGCACACAAATGTAGTGTTCTGCACCTAGGTGTTAGGAACCCTGGGTATGCTTCCACTTGGGAGGGATACAGCTGACTGGTGTGATGGTAGCAAAGGACCAAGGAGTAATGACTGATACTAAAGGGAACCACTCAGAGCAGTGCAGAAGAGCAGCAGCTAAGGCTAACAAGATACTTGGTTATATTGTCAGGGGAATATCATCCAGGAGAAGGGAAATTATACTGCCCTTGTACTCAGCCTTGGTGAAGCCGTACCTGGAGTATTGTGTGCAGTTCTGGCGGTCATGCCTAAAAAAGGACATTGCACTGTTGGAGAGAGTTCAGAGAAGGGCAACAAAGATGATTAGTGGCCTGGAAGGGTTTTCATATGAAGACAGACTTAGGGTACTGAACATGTACTCTGTGAAGGACAGGAGTGATAGAGGGGATATGATTAAGACATTCAGGTACTTGAAGGAGTTCAAAAATGGGAATAAGGAGGGACTGTTCAAATTGAGGGATGAGGGGCCTATGAGGGGCATTGCTTGAAGTTAGAGGGGGAATGGTACAAAAGGGAGGTGAGGGGACATTATTTCATGGAGAGGGTGGTGGAGCCCTGGAATGCCTGCCAGATGATCTGGTAAAAATGGGAACTGTGAATGGTTTCAAGAGGGGCTGGGATAGGCTTGGGGGTATGGTAATGGGAGGAGTAGGGGGAACTAGAGGAGGGAGCAGACTGGGAATCAGGGAGGGGGATGAATCAACATGGGGGTGTGAGGCAGCTGCTGTGCAATACCAGCATGCTGTGACAGGCAGACTCAGTAAACCAATGGGCTTAATCTGCTGGCATCTATGTACTGTATGTTTGCATGTATGAATGTAAAGTAAATAGCATTTTCTGGTGTCTAGTGCCCCCCCCCCCATTAGTTGTTGATTGCTGCCCACTGTATAAAAAATGAATTCCCTGGTGCCTAGTTGTCCCTTCCCCCACCCAATCACTGACTGTATAGTTCTAGTGGCCCCCCACCACAGGCCACTGATTGCTGCCCAATGTATAATAAATGAATTCCCTGGTGGCTAATGGTCCCACTCACCTCCCCCCCACCAGATCACCCAATCCATATTTAAAAAAAAAATCACTGGTGGATAGCAGTCCCTCCACCAGTCCAATCACCTACCCGATCAGGACATCATGCCTTGGTGTCCAGTGTAACCGCCCCCTATCATGATCCCCCACATAGTAAAAAAAATAATAAAATAATAGTTCTCCCAGGTGGTTGTATAGTGAACCTCCATCCCCGATCCCCATTCTGTGAATCTGAATTTTATTCCCTGGTGGTCTGGTGCACCCCCACCCTCCCAACTCTGGCAGGCAGTGTCCCAACCCCCTACTCCTCCCATCCCAAACCCAAGTGGGTGACTGAAACATCCCTACTCTCTCTTCCTTGGCCAGCCACCCACTGAGCTATCAATGAATGAGCATGTGCTTGTACTAGGGGTAGAGTAGGTAGGGGGAGCAAGTCAAAAACACCAATTGTCTCCCTGGAAAAAAATTGAAACTCAGGGCCTGATGCCAAGATGGCTTAAGCATGGCGCAAACTGATTTATGACAAACCCCATGGCATAAATTGCAGCTTGCACCATGTGTTACGCTGTTCCCTATTCCAAAAGGCACCTTGTGCCATGCCATATGTGAGTTGTGCCAAATGTGGGTTATGCCACCCACTAAACCACAGTCCACAATGGTATAGTGCAAGGGTGGGTTACAGCAGCAACTGTGCACTATTCCAAAAGGGTGGCTGCCATAACCCACTTACGCTACTCTAACAGCCGCATTGAAGCAGTGGAGTTACACCATCATGGAGATGGTTTAAAGGGCATCCATCTGTGCCAATCAATGGATGCCCACTCCTAATGAGTAAATGTCAGTTTCAAAAAATGCTCGAGAAGATACTATGAGGGGAAGAGTATCTTAAAACAGAAGAAAACTGGTGATTTAAAAGGTATACATTTAAACTTGTCACTGTAACATGGGCTGCTGCTTCAAGCTAATCTTTTTTTAGTTTACAGAAAGGGTATTGATATGTTAATAATGCTCATAAAATAATAAACATGCATTTTGTGTTTTGAAAAATTATTTTCTGTTATTTCTTTTGGTTTCTGCAAAATGATATTTTGTCACCCAAAATGTGATGCAATGTATTTTCTTAATGAAATAAACTTTACAGTTTGACAAAATGCATTAGGTTAGCACCATAAATGAAAGGGGTTCTTGCCATATATTTGGTCCACAAAATCAAGTAAGAGGTTTGATGAAATGAATCTATGGCACACTTTTATGAAATTTGCAGCATAATTTTATGATATTTCAGATTTGCTTCTTTTTGTGCTGTGTTAAAAGTGCATTTTTTGCCTACTGCATTGCATGACAAAAGTAATAGTTTTTTTTTTTAATTAAATCAGTTTTAGTGAGTTTCCAAGTTATACACAACATGATAAATACATTACCAGAACAATACACATAGGGCCAGATATTCAAAGCTTTGCCCCTGGGTTAAGTTAACACTGCCTGGCGTGCAAACTCAGCCTGGACCACAAAGCAAGCTATATTCAAAAGGAATAGACCAGTGCAAACAGCTTCTGAATATAGCAGGGGAATGAGACCATGCAAACTGGGCTGGGAGTGCAGGGCAAATGTAGCCCTGGAATAAGACAGCACTGAATACAGCAACCAGGAAGTGCAAACCACAACAACACAGTGCACAGCGACGTGAGGGTAGGCAGAGAGGAACTATGTGGTCAATGTGTGTTCTGGCAAATGCATGGACCTAGTACTGCTGCAGGCAGCAGCACATGTGAAAAAACAGTGATCAAAACTGTAGAATATTCCCCGAACCATTAGCACCATGCTAACACATTAGTGCGGCTTTAGCGCAGAGCTAAGTGGTTTGCCCGGTGCAAACACATTAGCCCCATGCTAAACTTTGCCATATTCAAAAGTGACATGCAGATGAGCCTACTTAGATAGTCTCTTGGCAAACAGCCACATTAGCATCTCATCATGCCCTGATTTGCATGAAGTTTGCACAGCATTACTGCAGGGTCCCACAGCTCCACCTGTAAGTCAGTCGGAAGATAGAGGGGCTGGCCAGGTCTGACCACAGCTCCACCTGTAGGTCAGTCAGGCAGTGCATGTTGATAGCTGCAGGCTTCATGTAAACAGTACAGCATAGCATAGCATATCATACCACAGGGGACAGCACAGCATAGCCACAGGTGGCGGTAGTGCTGCATGCAACCTTCACACTGTAAGTCATGCTACAGTGCACAGCAGACACTACAGTAGCAAGAGGGATGGTAGTGTGAGAGACACGACATTGCCTATGGTATGTACGGCAGTGATGACCACTGCACTGTACACAGTGACAGGCACAGCTTGCAGGTAATTACTGACAGTGGACAGTACTATCACACTCCTGTGTGATCCACAGATGCTGCACCTGTGGCATGGGATGCACACAGTGTCATGTACATGGCCGTCCGTGTGTGCAGTGACATCTGTACAGTTGTGTGGTTGGTGGCTGGGGGGCATGTAGGATCCGACAGGCACAGAGGTGGTGGCATAATCCCACTACTGGCCCATGTGCACTGAGTGATGTGTTCCAGCCTTGTGGCCACACCTGGGCTGTGGTGAGGTCTGGCCACTCATACACTCTCCCCTCACTGCCCACCATGCCCACAGTGCTGCATGTGTGTGCTGGCATCTGTTACGCACCACAGAAGTGTGGTCTGCAGGTGTGTGCTATATGGCCACACTACCATGCTGTACCCTGTGGGTCAGATTATCCCTCACTGTCTGTGCTTGGCTTGGACTGGTGGCAGCTGATGGCATCATGGTGGTGCCATCAGTGAGCAGCATGTGTTCTCCTTGTCTGGAAGTTTCTAAGTGTCATATTCATATGTTAGGGCTGTGCAAGCCACACTAATGCTGAAATAGCACTGTGCAAAGTGTGCAAAGCTGTTTGCCCAGGGTTAAAACCAGCTTTTCCTGGGTGGTAAATTGTACTGCGCTATGGGTCACACTATGTCACGCTAACCGCCTTAGCAGGGTGCTAGTCACTGAATATCTCATAGTGAATTTATTCATGTTCATTATGCCCCTTGCATATCATTCTGCTTAGCCCGGCACTACTGCTGTTTGCCCGAGCTAGTTGGCCTTTGAATATTGCAGACCCGTGCTAATCCCACGCTATTCCCACACAAACTGTTTGTGGACTGCGCAAAACTTTGAATATCTGGCCCATACAATCATACATATATACACATTTCTCCCCCACCCCCCTTCACCCTCCATCCACCCCCTCCAATTGGCATCAGAGTGTTACTATCATGAAGAGAGTGCGGGGCCCATTCTGTCCCTGCAGTAGAATTAGTTTACATTGTATAAAGTGTGTACAGTTTTTCCCAGGTTCCCTTATACCTGGGCAGGTGATTGTGCAAGGTGGCAATCATATGCTCAGTTTGCAAATTGAGCAATAGTTCTTGTGACCACTCCATGCATGAAATACTCGCTGCATCTTGCCAATGATGCAACACTAATTGTTTAAGTGATTAGGCTATCATAGCCATATAATATCTACATTAGCATATAGCCACCCCCACATAATTGCCTACCAAACATATTTCTGGTATAGAAAGTTCCTCAATGCCCAGCAGAGGGTCAGCTCTTTGTCTAATGGTTGCCCATAATGAGGCTATTTGAAGACATTCCCAGAATATATGGAAGAGAGTACCCTCTGCCTGATGACATCTTAAACATTGTGGAGCTGGAGCTTTACCCATTTTATAGAGCTTAACCAGAGTCAAATACATATTGTTGATGAAGTGGAACTGAATAATCCTCAACCAGTCTTGAGTAATGTAGGTATAACAATTCTTCCAGATCTTGCCCCAATCTAATTTCTAGCTGTGGACATTGTGCGGACCAGTACCCAGCTGCTCCATCCATGGAGAGGAAGGCCCTGTCATAAAGACTCGCATATACAGTATTTTGGGCACTGCATGGGGCAATACAGCTAAAGTAATGAGGGAATGCATGAAATCTCCAGCACCTTTCTCCTCCATGGATAGCTCACTTTTATTTAACAACGTGACAAATTTGGAAAACTTTGTAAATTTGGATTCTAGCTATGTTATAAAGCCTCATAATGTCCCCAGAAGTGAACCAGACCTCTTCTTTAAAAAAGTCCATAGCACTTGCCTCCACTAGTTGTGGAATCCAGTGTGTCTGTATTGTTTTACCTCCTATTTTAAAATTAGGATTCTCCAGAAGTGGCTGATCAAGGTCCCTATTATGTTTGTATTTCAAGGAGCAAAGATGCGTGTGAATCCTTACTGAAACCAAGAACAGCGAGTTACACAATTGGGGAGTAGATCATTTGGCTTAATGTGCATGAAGGCATTCGGGGACACACCCTTTGAGCTAATTAGTTCCTTTTCTATCGTAAGCCATATGGGCATGTACGGGAGTGAGCTCAAATCCTCCAGCCCTGCAAACCAATGTAAGTATTTACTTGCCTGGCTAGCCCAATAGTACAACACAAAATGCATCAGCCAAAGCCCCCTGGGTTTTGGGAGTGGCCATTTTATGATATGCTCTTCTCGGGGGTTTGCCCAACCATATGAAATCAGTGATGATTGCATGTACTTTCTTTTTTTTTTAATTATGCTTTTTCGACCAGCCTTCTGCCAAATGTCAGCCCTGGTCATGTCCCCCATCTCCTCCTGCCCCCACATAAGCTGTACTCCCCTATACCCCCTAGCATACCCCCCAGGGTGGGGTCATGGCACTTACCTGTGTCACAAAAGTCAGTTTGGGTGGGGAGCCAGCTTGAGGACACATTGGAGGTGGCAAGGAGGGTGTCACTGAGGCACTTGGTAGGCATTTTTCTTGTATTTTTTTCCCTTGGGAGCTGGGTGCGTGCAATGACATCAGCTGAGGTGGCCCACGCACTCTCCCGTGCACGCTACCCTAGAAATGTCTGCACCCGATCCCCCCATGTGCACACCCATATACCTTGCTCCCCAGCCTTCACTAGAGGGTGCTCAGGTATCAGTGGCGTGAAACCCCCCTCCCCCACGGAAGGAGAGCAGACCTATGAATGCTTCGTCCTACCCTGCCACTGCCGACCCCTGGCAGCCCATGTCAATTTCCAAACATGGGTCGCCAGCATGGCACGAGGTGTGGCATCCAGCGCCTCAACCCTCAGCGCAGCAAGACCAGCCTGCATGTACTTTCTTAAACCACTAAAGGGGCAGCCATAAGTTTAGCAAATTGAGCAGATAAAAAATTCTTGGTAATACTCTCATTTTCACCAGGCTAATATAGCCCCAGAGGGACAGAGGTAGGGCTTTTCATGGGGCTAAATCTTGGTGGACTACCTGGAGTAGTGCATCTAAATTGAGTTGCCACATACTAAGGTCACTGCTAGCCAGGTTTATGCCCATATATTTAAGACTTTTGGGGGACCATTGTGTTCCAGCTTCCATTATCTCACTTTTAAGTGTTCTAGAATTTAAAGAGAAAACTAGGGTTTTATCCATATTAATTTTGCAGTTAGAATGCAAACTATATTTCCTAATGGTCTTTAGTGTGGCCAAAATAGAGGTCCATGGTTGAGAGAGGTGTAACAGTGTATCATCTGCGATTGCTGAGAATTTCACTTCCTGGGTCCCCAGCTTTATATCCTGTATCCTTGGGTTCTCTTTGAGCTTTATATGTAGGGGCTATAGGTAAATATTGAACAACAGCGGTGATAATGGGTAGCCTTGCCTAGAGCCTGAATATAATGGAAAGGTGGAAGAAAAGATCCCATTACAATATATTCAAGCATTCAGGTTCACATATAGGGGATGTATCTATTGGATAAATCATGTGGGGGAATCCAAACCTGTGCAGGGAATGGAATAAGAATTGCCAATCAACTCAATCAAAGGCGTTCTCCACATCCAGGGACATCAGGACAGCCGAGTGGTCTGAGTCCCTGGACACTGAGAAAACATGTGCCAATTTGAATAAATGGTCTGATGAGGACCTCCCTGCCAAAAATCCAACCTGTTCATGCCCTATTAAGGAGGGGAGCACTCTGCTCAGCCTATTCACAAGTAGTTTAGCTAAAATTATAAAGAGGGACTATTGTCACAAATTACTGGCATCAATAAATTCAGAATATGCATCAACAAAGCCCCAATCACCCTCATGCCAAAACTGAGATTCTTAAGTTAGTTTGTTTAAAAGTTACAAATCATTTTACAACCCCAAATTCTTTGCCTGTTCAAAAAAGCCAGTTTCAGTGAAAAGGTGCTGATGATGTCATCTCCTGAACTCACAGTCTAGCCCTCCCTGTCAGCAAGCTAACAGGAACTGCTTCTCCAAAGTTTAAAAACTATGTGCAAATGGTTTTCTATAGTAAAACAGGCAGCACCATTCAATAAACATTGCTTTAAAACCTATGTGTGTTTCAGGTTTTGTAACAAAGTTGATAAATTCATATTTGTTTTGTTTTTTGTGACTTTTTTTGTCATGCTCCTTTTCTTCTGGGTTGCTGGATGTTAAGTCACAGCACACTGATGTGAGATTTGCAGACTGGATATCTATAATATGGTGAAAGGCTGTGATCATTCACACCTATCATTCAATTGAGGTGATTTCTCAAGATGGCACTTTAAATCAATTATTCCATCACCCTGTAAATGAGGGTGGGAGAGGTAGTGCTGTTTTGAAACACTACTAAGTTTCTATGCAGTAGCCAACTCAATTAATCAATCAATCAATCAATGTTTTCATCATCATCAGAGTATGAATGAATGGAATGCTCAATTCAGCAGAGCTCATTTTCTGGTTTCTCATTGGCAGGCTGATACTTGAGCTATATACAGGCTCATCTGTGTTGTGTTCCACATTACAATGATTGTTTTGCCAGGGCTATCACTTTTACCCCTAGTAGGAAATAATACATATAAGACCCCAATTAAAATGTACTGTAATGCAGACAGTGACAAACAGCAATGCAGTTACCAACATTGCAACACTTGTAGCAATACAACTTCCTAACAAGAACTGTAAAGTAACACCACAAATGGTGTCAGCAGCATGGAGTCATGTTGACTCAGCATTCTGCGACTTTGGAGAAATGAACCACACCAAAAAAACATTAAAATACAAATTTGTCAACTTTGTTACAAAACCTGAAACCCATAGCTTCTATAACACAGTTTTAGAATGGTGCTGCCTGTTTTACTTGTGAAAACCATTGCAGAATGATCTTTTAACTTTGGAGAACCAGATTCTATAAGCTTGCTGACAGGGAGGGCTAGACTGTGAGTTCAGGTGATGACATCATAAGCACCTCTTCACTGAAACTGACTTTTTTGAACAGGCAGTGAAATTAGAGTTACAAAATAGCCCATAACTTTAAAATAAAGTAACACAGAAAACTAATGTTTGGCATGAGATTTATTGGGGGCATGCTTATTCTAATTTTGCAATGTAGCACTTTTGACCAGAGTCCCTCTTTAATATTGTAAATCAACAGCAAGATCGGTCTGTAACTAGTGACTTTGTCCTCCTCTTTCCCAGGTTTATATAGCACTATTATTAGAGCTTCAAGTAATCACTGATCAATTGGGTCAGCTGAGAGCATGCATTGGAACAGCTTGTGTAACCAAGGTGTTAATTGCTCAGCAAATACCTTTTAAAAGTTAGGGGAAAACCCATCTGGGCCTGGGGCTTTGTCCAGTGGCAAGGTTTTGATAGCCATCTGGATATAAGCCTCATTGAAGGGGTCTACCAAGCTTTCCTTTTGATCTTCTTTTAAAGTTGGCAATGGGATGGCAGCAATATAGTCATCTACCATCTGTGTGTCTGGGAGTTCTGGCATTGAACTATAAAGACTATGATAATATTGCTCAAATTCGGTTACAATTTCCTTCAGGGTAACTTTGAGAGACTCATCTGTTGATGAGAGGATGGCCTTTATACTTCTTGATGCTTCTTGTTTCTTAAGCCTTAGGGCCAGAAGATGGACAACTTTTTTACCCTTAAGTATATAAGTTGCCCAGGTTTTCAACATAGCAACTTCAGGTTTTTCATGCAAGAGCTCACTGTATTGATCCCAAAGCCCTATTTGTTTTTGCCGATCCTCTTCTCTGGTGTTAGGTGAGAGGTGTGCTTCCAGATCTCATATTTGGGATAAAAGATCTAAGGCCTTCTTCTCTCACTTGTGTTTCCTGGTGGATGCTGGGCATATTAGGTCTCCCCTGATGTAGCATTTTATTGTCCCCATTCCATATTGGTTTTACCCATGGAGTTCAGATTAGCCAAAGTGAAGCAATCAATTGAGCTAGACACCTGCTTGATTACTCACTTCTCTTTTAACATCTGGTTGTTGATTTTCCAGATGATTTCTCTTTGCTGATTAGGGGAAAACAAAATCTGGCACCATACTGATGAGTGGTCCAAGATCACGTCTGGTTCCATTCCACAACCCAATATGCCCATCAGGAGTGTCTGGCTGACCAAGAAATAGTCAGTTCTGGATGAGGTTCTGTGTACCATGGAATGGAATGTATATTCCCTGGAATTGGGATTCAACGTTCGGCAGGGATCACAGACCAAGGTGGTTTGATAACTCCCATACAGATCGCTGAGCCAGAGATAGGCCTTGCCTCCTCCTATCTGATTTGTCTAGGTCTGGAGTAAACAGGAGGTTCCAATGTCCCCCCAAGTAAATAGGGAGAGTTAGGAAGGGGCCCAAAACAGAGATTAATTCCATGAAAAAGGAGGGGGTGTCTGCATTGGGACCATAAATATAGCCCAGGACTACCTCTACCCACTCCAATGTACCTCTGAGAAATAAGTAGCAACCATTTGTGTCATGAATACATTGAGCACAGACAAAGGGGGTTTTCTGTGACAGTAATATTGCTACCCCTCTACTCTGTGTACTGCTCCCTGCCATATACACCTGGCCAATGTATTGCCTGTGGAAGAGGTTTGCCTCAGTTTCCAATAAGTGAGTCTCTTGAAATATTTCCTTTGAGATGCTGGTGATGTTAAATAATTGGATACCTTTTAGATTTGTTATGGGCCCCTAGAACATTCCATGAAATAATTTTCATGTACTTAGCCATCTCTTCTGCTTAATTGTGCACACCAGAAATAAAACTGATACCTTTGTTCCCTGCAGCACTGTTTCCAGTGTCTTACCTGATTCCAAACCCTTCCTAACCCCTATCCACATAACAACCCCATGACAACTCACATGTTTCCTTCCACTGAAACCCCACAAACCTTGCAAGATTAGAAACAGTGAAATGTGACCATAAGATGACTGAAATCCCCTTTCCAAGAACGTTTAAGTAAACATATAGTTAATGTACATTCCAAAATGGAACAACATAGTCCTGTTCCCCACCAACCAAATCAAATTTTATTCAGCCCATGATATACAGTCTCAATGACAGTGCCTATCCCCTCCCGCCCTCCCTGAAAATGAAGTTTATTTCTGTGACTCAGTGGAGCCCCCCCTTATTTAAAATTAGCCAGAACTTAAATGGAACCCTGTTGAAAGGGGAGCATCCCCCACCATTTCTCAATTCTGAACCCTTTATGCCTTTAGTCCCCCTGAGGTCTGCTAATCCATCTGATCGTGATATGAGTCAGTTGATGAGGTAAGCCATATGACAACCTTACAACTTTTCCCAAACTACTAAAAACAATTAAAATAACAACTAATCAACACCAAAACATTAGTTATTGTGCAGGTTATGAACTGAATTTGGGTACACCTGTACTACATTGAAAATGTCCGTTTGACCTTTGAAACACTTCTCGGTGCAACTATAAACAGTAAAGATTGAATGCTCCTCACTTCAGCATCTGTCTACCCTTGTCTGTTTTTTTTGACAAAAATAATAAAAAAAAAACAACCAAAGAAAACTGAGAGCTGCCAGATGAGTTTTGGCTTAGTCCAAAGTAAGCATAAATTACCTTGATACACTCTCAAGTTCCTCAGCATAAAAAAAACTTTCACATTCAGGAGCGATGCAGCCATATGCTGCTTTGGCCCACAGTTACTTAAAGCATCCACAAAAGTCAAGAAGATTCTTTGGACCCAAAGAAAGCGACGATTGGGTCTCTGTTGTTAGCGTTTCTCTTATTCAACCCCTGGGTAACCAAATCAAAGAAAGCACTCACTGTTTCCTTCCTCAGTCCACTGTCTGTATTCACTACCGCTGCTTGTAGAAAATCAAGATGTCCATTTCTCCCACACAAATTGTGGTTGAAGAGTGAGCGAACTTATGCAGTCCTGGAAGGTGGGGGGTATTGAAGTCCATATCATACATTCGGAAATTCGGTATTCCTCTATGGCAGGTCACTGCTCTGGTGCTGATTTCTAATGAAATAACATTAAACTGGTCTTTTAGCTGCTTGAATCCCTGTTATATCAGGCTGCTCTCCTTTCAACAGTTCTTGAACAGATCAGGCAGTGCTTCCATCAGTGCAGTTTCCGCTGATTTCAGGTCTTCATAACTGGTCCAGTTACCAGATAAGAGCACTTGGAATCTTGCTGGGTATCTGATTCTCAGCTTTATGCCCACAGCAATTAATTTGGTAACAGTGGGATGGAATGAGACACGCTGTTCTTGTAATGAAGCTGGTAAATCCTGTGCCACATGTAGCTTATCTCCCTCCCATTTGACTTCTTGCAACTCCTTTATTTTGATATGGAAATGTTGCCATTCCAGATAATTCAAGAAGTGAAAGATTAGTAGGTGAGGTGGTGCTCTGGCAGGAAGCATGGGGCACAAAGCTCACTGTGTTCTTTCTATGGCATAGGTAGGCCCACATGGAGACTTGCCTGCCAGTTTGAGTATCAGTTTTTGGGTGAATAAAATAGGGTTGGACCCTCTTCGTTTTTGTTCAATCATATTATTACGGCATTATTCCTCCAGCTCTGACCCTCCAGATCCTCTACTTTAGCTTCAAGATGGGCCATCCTTTGCTTGGTTGCCACAAATTCAGGATGCACATTGTCGACTTTCTTTTCCAGGGATCTGATTCAGACCTCACTGTCCCCAATTCTCTTGGATAAATCCTCCAGAGCAACAGCCATGGATTTAAACTCAGAGGTAAGCAATCTCAGCTTTCCCTGAAAGGCTGGAACTCAGCTAGAAATCGGTCCACAGTTAATAGATTCTGCTCCACCAGAGCAGTTGTGGGGTGAATGCTAGTAGAAGCCTGAGGCTTTTTTTTTTGCTGGCCTTCTAGGGCATTGGTGGCGTCTTGTGTTTAGGCAATGCTGCTCGCATTTCCACTTCCATACTCAAACTGCCTGATCCAGAATATGCTTCTCAGTAGATTCAGGCAGCCTCTTGCTCCAGTAGGTGCCAAATAAAGTGAATAATATATTGAGAAATAGATAGTTTAATTCAGGGTTAGTGGGAGCTCTCTGTTGGAGCTGCTACTAGAAAGGCAGCATCACATGACTCCAACAAAGTAATAGTTAATAAATGGTGCACTATAGTTGGGAAAAGTGAACCCTATTCCAGTTTTATATTTTTGTATCTCAAATGTGGATCACAGCAGCACACTACAAACATCTTTTTGCTTACGTCATATGCATCTTCAGAAATTGTGCATATCTGTAAAAATCTGTAAAACAAGCTGTTTAGAGGAAAGAACAACATCTTTTTTTTAGGAATGGTAGTGTCTTTAACCCAGTGGGCTACAAGATCAAGACAGCATGGATTAATTGGGGGGGGTCATGTCAGATGAATCTGATTGACTTTTTTACCTTGGTGCAAGGCCTTTGACACTGTGCTGCACAGGAGACTGATAAAGAAATTGACCAGCCTAGAGGTGGAACCCAAAGTGCTGAATTAGGTAAGAAACTGGCTTATGGACAAACAATGAAGGGTGGTGGCTAATAGCACCCTTATTGGGGAAGAATGATTAGTGGAGTGCAGCAAGGCTAAGTATTGTGACTGGTCTTCTTCAATGCCTTCTTAACTGACATTGTGGATGAACCAGAAGGGATTGTATGCCATTATGCAGATGACACCAAAATCTGTAATAGGGTGGACACTCAGGAGGAGGTGAAGAGAATGTGTAAGGACAACGGTAATTCAAGGAGTGGTCAAGAGTATGGAAATTGGGGTTCAGTGCATTAAAGTGCAAAATCATGTACCTAGGGCATAGGAACCATGGAGCTGTGAATAGGATGGGGGGAACTGACAATCATTAAGCAGGAAAGAGACCTTAGGGTTAATATATCATATAAGCTAAAAGTGGCAGGGCAACATGACAAAGCAGTATCTAGGGCTAGTGCAGTGTTGGAATGCATTGGGAAAGGTTACCTCCAGCAAGAGAAGGTGTTGCCACTGTATCACTCATTTATGAGAGCACAACAACAGTATTGTGTCCAGTTCCGGATGTCACACCTTAGAAAGGACATAGACAACGTAGAGGCACGCTAGAGTAGGGCAACAAAAATGGAAATTAACAGGAGGCAGGTTCAGGAGAGATGTGAGTAAGTACTACTTTATGGAAAGGGTGGTAAAACCTTGGAACAGTCTGTCAGCTGAAGTGGTGAGTGAGAAAACAGGGGATTCAAGCAGGGCTGTGACATAATGAAGGGAATAGGGGTTACTGGGGTGGCAGGACCAAGGAGGAGAATAGGGAGAGGATGGGGAAGGTTAGTACCAGGGAGGAACAGTAGTTTCCAGGGATTATAAGGAATTTCAGCAGACTGGATGGACCTCTGGTCTTTTTCTGCCATCATTTTCAATGTTTCTATGAATGAAAAGAGAAATAGGACTAGAGGGAATGTGATGAAGCTGGGCTGGAGTTCAGGAGGGATATCTGGAAGTATTGCTTCACTGACAGAATGGTGGATGACTGGAACAGACTACCAGTGGAAGTGGTAGTGGCGAAAACAGAAGGAGGCTTCAAGCATGCATGGGATAAACATACTGGAATATTATTAAATAGGTCTGAAGGAGGCTCACCAGAGACCCATTAGGGTCTGCTGAGACAGATTAAGTAGGGACCATCTGGGCAGACTGGATGGGCCAAGGAGTACTGCCAACAAATTCTGTGTTTCTATTTTACCAAAAGGTTTCCTCAGTTGTACAAATGTATACATGTTCAATATTAAAAGTGCCCATTTGGGTTTTTAAAATAAATAGGGGAAATAACTTCATCCTGACATGTCAGAGCCCATGCATTGAAACAGCAAAATGCACAGGTAAAAGAAAGTTGTTACCTATGACATAGCACATTATCAATTACTTTTTCAAATATTCCTGATTGTCATTACAAACATGGCTGCAAACTTTACTCACCAAAAAAACAATCTACACTCTAAAACATTATGTTTTATCTGGTTACATATGTTAGTTTTGTTTTGCATTGCTTTATACATTTTTTTCCCTTTCTAGAGCATCTTGATTTTAAAAATACATTTTTAAATACAATGGGCCAGATTCACAAAAGGTTGCCGCAAGCTGTGACAATGGCAGCTTGCAGCAACAGCCCCTTCATCCTGGACCCTGTGCCCAATTCAGTACTGGACAGTGTCCAGAAGCCTGCATCCTGTGGCTTGTAGCATCCACACAACAAAGGACACAGCAACCAAGAATGCCGCAAGCCGCAGGATGGGTGGCCGACAGATGCACCCACATAAGGCAGGCTGGCAGTGGTCATGCTCCTCCCCCAACATGCCCAAATTCCCCACCATTAGTAATGCAAAAGCCCAGTGTGAGCTATGCCCCCCATCTTGATCTGATAGTGCATAATGCATAAGCCCTCATGGGCTATCAGAACACCCTCTCCCCAGCCCCGATGCCAATCCCCGCACCCTGAGCCCAAAATGTCTTCCCGTTCCTAAAGTAATAGAACTGTCCCTGCATTGCCCTTTATATCCCTGGTGGTCCAGTGGCTCCCCACCCTCCACCTACAGTGGCAGCCCAACCCGCACCCACCATATCCTGCCAGTGACTAGCACAGCCTACCTCTCACCACCACAGCCAGGTCATTGTACAGACAGCACATATAGTTAATATACACAAGTGATGAATGACAGCAGCTGTCATTCACCAAGC
This sequence comes from Neoceratodus forsteri, assembly GCA_016271365.2. NCBI lineage: Eukaryota > Metazoa > Chordata > Ceratodontiformes > Ceratodontidae > Neoceratodus > Neoceratodus forsteri. The sequence goes on from CM057452.1 coordinate 963,697,817, forward strand.
ACATATATTAACTGTATGTGCTTTGTGCAATGCTCAGTTGGCAGCTAGCCATAGTGGTGAGAGGTGGGCTGTGCCAGTCACCAGCGGGGTACAAGGGTGCGAGTTGGCCCATCACTGTTGGGTGGTGGGGCACCGGATCACCAGGGATATATGGGGCATGTTGCTGGTGTGTTGTAATGGTGGAGACAGGACAGGATGTAGATGCAGATTGTGGGGTACTGGAATTGGGCATCAGAGCTGGGGAAGGGGTGTTCAGATGGCCCATAAGGGCTTGTAGCCTGACAATATTGAGATTGGGATGGGGAGAGCGATAACCCACACTTGGCTTTTTGATGTCTACTGTGGGGATTGTGGGCATGTGGGGGGCTGGATGGGCAGTGCTGTACACTACAGAAATGGGGTTGTTAGGGGTCCAAAGTGGCTGCTCAGTTGTGCAGCACTGACTGCACATTGACAACCCCCGGTGGATGGCAAAGACCACTTTTGCCACCTCATAGCTGGTGCAAGTGTTCTTTGATGGATGCCCACCAGGGGTTCTTTCTGAATCCCAATATGGGGGCTTTGCAGCCACCCTTCCTGAATAGGGTGCAACTGCTGCCATAAACCCCCTTACGTCATGCTGCAAGGGGGTTCATGGTGCATTGGTCCACTTAGGCACAGGCAGTCTATGGCATGTCACAGGCTGCCTTTCTGAAGCTCAACATGATGTAACTCTTGATGCAAGTGCTACTTGTACCATTTTATTTGAATGCAAGTTGCCTTGCATCCTGAGTTACCTTTTGTGAATTTGGCCCTATATCTATATATCTGTCTGTCTATCTTTCTTGCTGTATGTCTGTCTGACATCCTATCTATCTATCTATCTATCTATCTATCTATCTATCTATCTATCTATCTATCTATCTAAACATGAAACTCATTCATGATAAAAACAGATTGATTAAATGTTGTTTTCCTTTATAATCCCTTCATTACACACATAGACAAATAAATATTTAAAAAGATGCACCAGAAATAGTTGAAGTATACAGTATTTGCCCTTTGTATGTCATAATTTCAGAAGTGTGCATTTAGTTATCACAGAAAAAAATTACTTAAATAGAGCCCCTGTATTTTCTCAATGCAATTGACATTTTGTGAATGCAGCAAAAAGTGTAGTGCACAACTTACCCTAATTTGGGTTTCAGCAAGGGACTTAACAGAAATAATTTTGTCCACTGAATTAAGCAAAAAAAGAAAGTGTTATATCTGACAAAATATATTTTGTCCATAGACTGACCTGAGGAGCTGATAAATGCATTTTGTTCATAAAATGAAATAAGGAGTTTAACAAAAGGCAGTTTGTCAATAGTATAAAGTTTGGAGTTGACAAAAGAGATTTTGTCTATGGAATGAATTAAAGGATAAGTAAACCTCTTATTTCACCCTTTCAATGTTTAAAAAAGTGACTCCACAGAGATGTGAAGGAAAGGATGCTGTTTAAATGGTTAAAACTGTATTTATATAATAATCACAAATGCTATTTTGTAGCACTTTAAAATGTAAACAAGAGTCCTCTCCTTTCAAAAAGCCTGCTCTGTCTACTCTACAAAATGGCCCCCAAACGCAAGATATAATGACATCATAGGAGTGAAAGTGGTATACCCTTTTTTAAATGCTGAATTGCAAAACAGTTTTATTAAAGTAATCAAAATCATTGACTTAACATGTGTATTGTTTATACCAATACATAATAATGTTTGCGTTTGATCATTTTATTGGTGCAGAAAGTCAAAAAAGATATCAAGATTTCATCAGTTGACAAAGCCAAATGGCAGTGCAAGACAGCATTATACAAAAATGTTATCTGGTGGTCACATGGTTGTGGCATTGCTCTGAAGCTGTGGGACGCCTCTAAGAGTAACAGTTTCTTATTGTTTTTCTGGTTCTTCAGTGTATGTAGCTAGTCTGTTTTAGTCCATCCAAATTATTATAACAACATCCCCCCACTCAGCAGCCTGCCCACCTGCCAGCCAATGCTGCTGCCTCATCAAGTCCAGTACAAAATGTCACAGCCCCACCAAGATCCCTAGCTAGACTGTTTTTTTTTAAATAGCTCGCTCCTTAGTTGGCATAGTTACAGAAATGTACACTCTACTGAGAATGAGCTTTCCTTTCTTCCTGGTTGGCACTGGTAAATGAAGCAGTCACACATCATTTACTACTGACAGTCAGAAAAGAGGGTGCATTCTCAGTAGAGCATGTATTTCTGTAGCAATGCAGACCAAGGAGGGAGCTTTATTTTTAAAAACAGTCTAGTTAGGGATCTCAGTGGGGCGGTGACTTTTAGAATCAGGCTTGATGCAGTGACAGCTGGTGGGCAGGTAGACTGCTGGGTGAGAGGATGTTGCACTCATAATTTGGATGGGCTAAAATGGACCTACTAAATACACTGGAGAACTGGACAAAAAATAAGAAATAAGGAACTGTTACACTTAGAGGCATTCCACAACTTTGGCGCAATGCCACAACCTCTTGAGTGCCAAGTAAAATGTCTGTTTAATGCTGCATTGTGCTGCCATCTGGCTCAGAGAGCCAAAGCAACTTTAATAATTTGTTGACTACCTGCACTAAGAAAATGATCAAAAGCATAACTTAATGTGTGTATTGGTAAATCCAATAGGCATGTTAAGTCATGATTTTAATAATCTTGATACAACTGTACTGCACCTCAATATTTAACAAAAAATGATACAGCACTGTATAGAGATAGAGAGCCATCTAACTCTCGCTCCTATGGTGTCATTACATTTCATGTTTGGGAGCCATTTTGTAGAGCAGACAGAGCAGGGTTTTTGAAAGGAGAGGGCTGTTGTTTACATTTTTTAAATGCTACAAAACTGCATTTATATTTTTTACATAAGTGCAGTTTTAACACTAATGTAAACTTAACGTTTCCTTTACATCACTGTGCAGTCATTTTTGTTAAACAGTGCAAGGGCAAAATAAATGGTTTACTTGTCCTTTAAGGCATTTCCAAAAACAACATTTATTTATTTATTTATTTGTATTTTGGTAACCAAGTAAGCCCACTGAAACCGGAGGTCCCTTTTTCAGGGGTGACCCAGAATTAGTTACAGAGAGAGAGAGAACACAATAGCATTCTTTATAGAAAAGGACACATTCTAGCATTCTATACAGTAGTTACAATAATTACACAATATGTACATTAGGAAGGGATAACACAGAATAGTTACAGAGTAAGACTCATAATAGCAGTCTTTACAGAACAAAGACACACACATCACTCTTTACAGTAGTTAACAATAATTACTCAAAATATACAGTAGCATCCAGTTATAGGGGTAGTAGGATATTGTTAGCAGTGCATGATGTCAGATTACACATCAGTTTAGTAGGCAATATGAGACAGTCACGGTAAAATGTCATATTAGATACATCCAGGAGGAAGGAAGGTTCAAGGCAGTGTGAGAATAAAGGAGAAATGGGCTAGGGGGCTAATGGTTACAGCCACAAAGGCTGAGATTGAGGAGATATACTTTGAGCCTGAACTTTAGTTGGCTAATGGTGGATGAGCCAGTCAAGCTATCTGGTAAGGAGTTCCATAGGTTGGAGGCAGCAGACTTGAAGGAGCGCTTGCCTTGGTTGGGACGACACCGAGGGATGTCAAGTAGGTGATTTGCAGATGATCAAAGAGTTCGGCATTGTATTTTGGTGGAGAGTAGTCCATTAAGATGGGGAGGGGGACCAAGGATAGAGAACTTGAATGCAAGGCAGGTGACTGGGTAGGCTAGTTTGTGCCGAAGGGAGGGCCAGTTAAGTTCCTTAAGTGCCTCACAATGATGCCTCCTTGGGGAGGAGTTTGTGGCGAAGCGGGACACTCTGTTATAGAGGACAGTAAGTTTATTGAATTCTGTCTCTCTAAGTGACTACAGTAGAGGATCCCATACAGAATGGAGAGGAGAAGATTGCAGCTGGCAATTGCTTGATGTGCAACGCAAGATAGTGAGTTCCCAGGCGATAGAGAAGGCTGAGCTTTTGGTGGTTGGCCCTAGTTATGGAGTCGATATGGGGTCTGTAGGTCATCTCTTGGTCAAGAAGGAACCCAAGGTATTTGAAACTGGTCGTGACCTCAACTATTTTCCCTTGGTTTGTGTTGATCTGGAGCAGCTGACTTCTGTCAGAGCCCAGACGTCTGGAGCCAAACAGGATGGCTTTGGTTTTTTGCTCGTTTAGCTTCAGGGAATTTGTGAAGAACCAGGACTCAAAATTGAGATACCATCCTGCAGTTTTGTGGTGATGACACTAAGTTGAGGGTCACTGTATTAGATGACCATGTCATCAGCATGCAGAATGAGTTTGCTGAGGGAACAGTTACTCTCAATATTATTGAGGAAGAGTGAGAAAAGTAGGGGGCCCAGGATTGAGCCCTGGGTCACCCCAGCAGTAACAGGCCTGGGTCCAGACTGTGTGCCCTTCCAGCGGACTTTTTGGAAATGTTGATTAAGATAGCTCTCGAACCATGAGAGAGAGTGGTCATCTAGGCCTAGGAGCTGGAGTTTAGAGAGGAGGAGATTATGACTGACAAGGTCAAAGACCCTCGATAGGTCAATGAAGAGGGCACCCGTTAGGGAGCCTTGATCCATGGAGGCAAGGATGTCAGTTGTGAGCTGGATGAGAGCAATGTCTGTCCTGTGGCCCTTCCTAAAACCATGCTGCACATCAGCCATGAGGAGGTGCTGCTCTAGGTAGTCCTGTAGCTGGTTAGAGACTAGTCTTTCCTGGATTTTTCCAAGGGGACTGAGCAGGGAGATAGGTCTGTAGTTTCCCGGCTTGTCATGGGGCCCACTTTTGTAGACAGGGATGTTGGTCGCTACCTTCCACATTGTTGGGACTATTCCTTCCCGAAGTGACCTATTTATGAGGAGGGTGACAGGATGGGTGATTGCTGGGGCAGCGTCCCTCAGTAGGTGGTGTTCGAGCCGATCATGGCCCAGGAAGGAGGTAGGATTAATTTTTCGCGGAAGAGGTAGCACCTCAGACTGATTGACCAGCTTTAGGTGGAATTGAGGTCTGGAGTGGACCCATGCCCCTCCCGGAAGAGGGGCCAGCCTGAGGAGGGCTGGGAGGGGAGTCCCATTTGGGATAGAGAAGGAGGCACAGAAAGCCTCAGCAACCTTGGATGGATCATTAGTCAGTGAATCACCTATGAAGATAGAGTCCATTAGTTTACCTGTGGAACCCTTGAGGAGCATGTTTATATGTCTCCAGAATTATTTGGTATCACGTAGGTGCCTAGTTTGGAGGTCATGTAAGTGCTGAGCTTTGGCCTGTTTCGAGGATTTTTTACACAGATTTCTCAGCTCTCTGTACTTCTCCCAGTCTGCATAGTTTCCAGAGGACTTGTAGGTGCCCCATGCTTTGTCCCAGAGAAGCATTTTTTGTTTGAGGCTCGGGTTTAGCCATTTATGGCATTTGCCCTGTACTCTGATCCTTTTTATTGGGGCGTGCCTATTAGATACAGACAAGAAGGCCTGGATGAAATATTCAAGACCCTCGTCAAGAGAAGGGAGAAAGACAATAGGGGCCCAGTCCATTTTCCTCAGGACAGAGCAGAAGTCAGCCACCTCGAACCTCGAAAATACATCAGTCTATATTCATGAACATGATCTCCAGTGTTGGCACCACTTTATCTTGCTTTTACTAACCTGATTCAGCAATGTGCTTTTGAACAACCTGGGAGATAGCTGAATCAGGTTAGTAAAAGCAAAGTAGGTGTTATCTATAGAGGTAATGTCCATTAATATAGGGCATTTAGTCCACAGAGTAAAGGGGGTCATATAATGCATTTTGACAACAGAATAAAGCAGGTGTTGACAGAAGTGTTGACCCATTTCTATTTTTGGACAAATTATTTCTGTTGGAATCTGCACCGTTTCACACTACTGCATGTCCACAGAATGACACCTTACCAGTTTTACCCAAACTCCAGCAATATGATTGCTGTCTTGGTTTTGATTAGAGTCCTTGATAATTTCCTAAATCAACTTTTTCCTTCAACCTTTGACTGGACTGAAAGTAGTCCAGCTGTGTGATGCTGTGGAAACAACAAATTCCCTGCAATGCTTTTTGTTCAGACTTGAAGCAGCCCTTTTAGCTGCAGACTGTCCACATGCTAATATGACAGCATGGTATAGCACTGCTCTGGCTGACCCTAGATGCTGTGAAATTATGAATGACAGTACTATGAATGTTCAGAATGCTTTAATGTTCTAGTGACCCAGTCAGCATTGTACAGTATAAAGATGCCAAGAGGGGAGCTACAGTCTTTGAGACACTTTGTAGTGCCACTTGTTAGCAGCTGTAAGGCATTATTTCTCAAAAGAAAGGCAGGTTATGTAAATAGTTAGGCTTTGTTTCAAGGTAGGTCAGTTTACAACTGAAAGTTTACTCCACATAAAGTAATTTATCTTCTTATCTCTTACTGTTAATAAAATGGGATTCTGGCTCCATGGAAGCATTTTCTGTAAGATAAAAATAACCTTGACCTATAAAAAAAGCTTCAAGGCAGTTTGCCATCTGCGTTCCACTTAAAAATAGAAGGCAGTTGAAAGCGATGTCCACCTGTATTAGATGTCTAGCAGCTTTACAGACAGCAAGAGAAGCTAGAGACACATTATGTGTACTTAGCCATCATCAAATTGTTAAATGCTGGGCACAGCAAATAAAGCAATTTTTTGTTTCATTTTGTCTTTAACCTCCTTGATCCATTTACATTTCTGTCCCTTTCAAATTTATCATGACTACTGTGAACAAATGAAAAGGATCTTGTTGATGAAAGCTTGAAACTAACATAATGGTACACTACTGTATGATAGTATCAGATGTACATCATACTGTAAACAAAGCCCTCAGAATTATACTCTTCTATAACAACAGCACAGAACCTTTGTTGCAGAATGCACAGCAAGCTGTGCCATAGAAATCACCATTTTGTTGTGATTATTTTCAGACACATTATATTCTCATTTCCATCTTTACCTGCCATGAACCCCCTTCCCCTGTTCAAAAGATGATCTCATCAATAGTGATGGGTGAAGTGGCCCCAATTCACTCCGCAGAGTGATTCGTGGAGGAAGGCAAATTCAGAGTGCTCCGTGAACGCAAAGCGGAGTACTTTGCTATTATCGGGTAACCAAGTCCATTGAAAACACTGACTTCACAAGCATTCCACATTCAAACCACTACTCCACCCATTCTAAGGCGAAGTACATTGAAAACAATGTAATTCGCCTCACTTCACCTTGTTTTTAAGCTCCAAAGGCGAATTTTGCAGTGACTCATGGGATTTCAGGTCACATGGGCTCTAGATTGTTCTGCACAGCCTCAGTTTGGAGTAGTGTGTGTAGGAAGCTGTAGGAGGCAATCTGCTTTGAGAGCTCTCTGCAATTAAAACCTTCAAAAAGCTGTTAAAAAAGCTTTTCTGAGTCATTTTTTTTGCTGAAACTTTAGTTCACTGATTATAGGAAACCCTCCTGTGCTCATATCATTGAGTGTTTATGGTTTGTGTATGGATTTTGAATGTTAATGTACAACATTCAGTCTGTGTACTGAGAGACAGTGGATGTGTGCTTTGGGGGAGAGGCGTATCTGAGGTGTAGGTAGATTAATTTGGGGAAAAAGACAGTGCATTCTGTTTTGGTGATATTTTTCATGTATAACTGTGTTTATGTACACAGTAATATTTTTAATATTTCTTGCCATTTTTTTGCTGATTGTTGTGGTGCAGCAGTGCATTATTTTACTTTGTTTAAAATATGTGGTTATATTACTGAAGTTTTCAATTTGCAATGCATTACTTAGTGTGTGTGTGAGTATGGGTGTGATGCATGTCATCAAATCAGACACCTTTTATTGTGCCACATAATAATTTCAGCAATGTGAAGCTGCTATCCACTTCAGCTGTATGATTTTTGTACTTCTTTGTGGTATCTTTACTGGTACTAGTACTAGTGACTGTTACTGCAGCAGTGCAGTACACTGCCCCCTCCACAGCCCCCCAACCGGCAAAGGTATTCTTTTCCAGATTTGAATTTCTGATGGTGAGCACTGGTTAGGTGTTGTGCCTTTGTGTCTGCATCTTTTCAGTGCACAGCGCAATCTTAATCTGTCTGTGCATTTGCATCTCTTTAGGGCCCAATCTCCATCTGTAACTTAAGTCACAGTTGTGTCTTTGGCTTCCCTTCAGAGTACTGGACAGGTAGGGTGCTTAATTCTGCATGAACATTGTACTCATTAATATGCGTTTTTAAGGCAAGACCATCATCATGAGTCACTCATGATACAAATCACATTCTTCATCATTACAGTCATAAATGCAGTCACAAATCATGATTCACGATCATTCACATAATGAATCACAACATTATTTTTTTTTCTAGCTACTTGGATGTATTGTAAGCCTGTTTTGTAGTATCTCTCCAGGCTTCATCACCCCACCATTGTACTCACTGATATGTGTTTTTAAGTCTGGGAGTTTTAAGCTACAGCTCATCAGGGAACTACAGCCGTAGGAGGTAGGCATTCACGTTTCTTCATCATCACAGTCACAAATGCAGTCACAAATCATGATTCACAATCACGTCACAAATCACAACATACATTTTTTTTTATAGTCACTTGGATGTATTGCAAGCCTGTTTTGTAGTATCTCTCCAGGCTTCACCACCCCACCATTGTACTCATTAATGAGTGTTTTTAAGTCAGGGAGTTGGACAGTGTCTGCAGTACATACACAGACTGGAAAGAAGACTGACTGCACACATGCAGTTTAGTTCAGTGTACTTGCACTGCTCAGAATACAAAGTGTCATGCATACAGAAGACAACAAAAAAGAGCATAATTACATACAAGGGTCAGGGATGGTGGAGGAATACATTTTATAACACAGCAAGGAAGGTGTGGGGGGCACATGGTGTGAGGAAAAAAAAACAATGTGGGATCCCATGGTGATCCAGCAGCAGTTCCAGCATGGACATAATTTATAACTGATGTCCCTCTATGTGATCCAGCCATTGCTCCACAGTACTCACCCTCTCACTGTTTTCATCAACATCACTCCAGAGAACTGCCAAGTCAGCATGTGTTACATGCAGTTCTCTGGGGTCCACATGTTCTACAGGCTGACCTGCTGGTGGTGGTGGTGGGGGTGGGGGTGCTGGTGGAGCAGCAGGTGCTGCTGTGGCCCTCCTTTTCTCAGGGATGCCGCAATACATAGCTGCACCCTTTGCCACAGAATGACCAGCAGGTGCAGGCATGATCCATTCTGTGCCAGCCTGCCACTCCAACTGGTGGTGATTGAGCATATGGGTGTTCTGGCCTCCAGTCCCCAGGTGAGTACCCCGGGGGCCACGGCACACCTCCACCTCACATAGGCGGCACTTGACCACATTGCTATCCCCCCGACGCAGTCAAGAAAATAGCAAACAATAGAGGTGCGGGGAGGACCAGGCACAGGCAGGGGATGGCCAGATGAACTGGCAGCTGGCTGGTCATGGTGCTGAACAGGCATGGGATCCACACCTGGGCCTGAGGGAACAGGCACATCCTGCTCCAGAGGACCTGGTGCTGGACTTGGTGGTGGTGGTGGTGGTCATTCAACTGCCTCAGAGTCAGGACAGGAGGCAGTGCTGGTCCTGGTTCTGGGGGGGACCCTCACAAGTTTTGAGTGGTCCAACAGGAATGGGCACCCATGCCCTCCACACATGCGCATGGTACGATGCTTACCACTACCACATTCTCCCAGAGTTTCCCCCACCCCAGACATTCCCTCACCCTTGTCCATCTCTCCTACTGAGCTCCCTCAGTCCGAGCATTCACTACTCACACTGTCACACAACACACACACACACAGTCACACAGACACAGACAAACAACTAACTACTTATAAAGGTAAGAAAATTAAAATTTACAGAAAGAGCAAATTAAGTAAAAAAGAGTACAGAAAAGACAAACATAAGTAGCTTTTAAAAAAGCTGTTGGGTTTAAATCAAAGTTTAAATCTCCTTCTTGCTCTGATCTCAAAGTATCAGCAGTCACAAAACACATTACTCTCTCTCCATCTGCACAGGAGAAAGTAAAAGTGTCTGCTTGTATGACTCACTTTCTTCCTGCCTAGCTAAAGAGCATGTGACTTACAGTACTGTAAGGATTTAATGCGTGGGGGGCTGCCAAATCTGAAACAGCAAGTGGGTCCCTTAGAATCATAATGAGGAATGCAAAGTCCATTAAAAACAATGACTTTGCCTTACTTCTCATTGCCATTCCGCCTTAACGCGAAGTGGTAATGACTAGGCGGAGTGAGGGCTTTGCATTGCCCACTCTGCATAGCGAAGTGGCAATGAGAAGTGCCCACTTCGCGTTCACTTTGCCGGCGTAATTTAAATTTGCTGCATCTCTAGTCATCAATGACATGCCCTGCTATGTTTCCCAGTGGTTGTAGCGCCTGCCTTCCCTGTCCTAAAGACTCTGGATGGTTCCTATCTGTTTGCTGTGGCAGGTGAATTCCTTCAAGCACTTTGGAATTTATTTGGACCACAACTTGGATTTGTCCACTCATATTGACTACATCTTCACTGAACTACCCCTCCCCCAATGTCAGTGCCCTCTTCCTGAACAAGGTCAGTCTTCCCCCACTGGAAGAAGGAAGATCATATGTATAAGGATCCTCTCTGTCTTTGTGTATCATGATGTCATTTAAAGTGCTGTTCAAAATATTTGCTGGCTAGGCTGAACTAAGTTTAATGGCTTGTGCTTGTTCACACTGAACTGCCCAATTGCACCCACAACTATGACATGTACAGCTGCCTTGGCTGGCCATATCTGAAGGGGAGAGTGACTCATGCATGAGGATTCTGACATCACTTTTAATTGTTTCAGGGATGTTTGGAATTGGGTGCTTTTGAAAATTTATTTTAGGATGTTTAACATGTTTTTGGATTTGGATGTTTTGGTGAGGGGAATTTTCATGTTTTTGATGTTTAGATTTAGATGTTTTGGTAAGGTGGCGGATATTGTAATGTTGAGATTTGGATGTTGTGGTGATGGGATTTGAATTTTTTTTGATATCTGGATTTGAATGTTTTGTGAAATGATATTATATTAGCAATATGTATTGGTCAAACAACATTGCTGTTACATTTTGTTTCTAATTTCCCTTTCCTTCCTCCTGCTCACTAATGAATACTGTTAAGTGCACATGTTTAATTCCTGGATGAAAGAAATCTAAAGGGCTTTCTCCTCTTGTGTCCTATATGTAAGCAATAAGACATGACAGGGTGTGCATTATTGTGCTATAATCACTCACTTCAAATGTATTGTTAGGTTTCCGACACAGCTGAGTGCTGTTAAATGCACCATAATGGCACACCCTAGAGCGTCTTACTGCACTGATAAAGTAGCATTTAAATAGTTGACTTAAAATGAATGAAAATAAGAAAAAAATATTTTAAAAAGATAAAATAGGGCCATTCATTGAAATATGCTTCTATTTTAACTTTTGCAAACAAAAAAATTAGTCCATATTCAAGTAACAAAGGGGCTAGCCAAAAAACAACAAAAGACAATGAAAACCATGAGTGGCATGTATTTTTATAAGAAAATAAATTATTACCTTATTTGTATGTCAGATCAATACAGGTACAGTATTTTAGTGGAAATGTGTTCAAAACGTTCTACCTGTTTGAGGGGGCATGGCTTGGATGCCGAGGAGGATGGCAGCCTAAAGCTTTAGCTCCATCCTCAGCAGTCACTATCTGAATCAGCGTGCGGACATCCAGCTAGATACTACTTGCCAGAGACACCAAAATATCCCTCTAGCCTCTGTTCTTTTAATTGGCATGGGTTTGATAGTGTGTAGGAGCTGGTAATTGTCTCAAGATGCCGGACCTCTCGCGACCCAGGCCGGGCATGGTGTGTCCTCGCAACCACTCGTGGAGTCTCACAGCAGTATCAGTACGAATGCGACCGTAATCCTCTTACCAGCCTCAGCAGTCGATTTTGCTCAATCAAAACTGCAGGTGGGGTAGAACTATATGATCCAGGGCTCTGCTAATGCTTAAAGTTTGGGCAATCCATTCGAGTGTGAGATCCAGCTGCCTGTAACAGGCCCGTCGTTAAGCCTTGTGGAAAGTGCAGCACACACAGTTGATGTTGGGAGTTCCCTACAACACATTACAATGCTACTTGAAACTCTAATTTCTGGGGTGGATTTCCTTTCTGCAATGCTGACCAGTACAGTAGCAGAGGTAAAAGAGTGCTCAATGACTGCATGAATGTTACTGAACAGAAAAAAGAGGACTTGGAAGCCATTCAGGCTAAAATATTGCACCACCTTCAAGAACATGAAAATAAATTAGCCACATTATGGAGGAGGGCAGAGGACCAGGAGAACTGGGGCAAAGGAACAACATCCGAATCCTCGCTATCCCTGAAGGGACCGAGGGTTCAAATACAGAATGATTCCTAAATGAAGAGATTCCACGCATGATGGGAGATAGATGGCAGGGCCAGATAGAGGTAGAGAGGGTGCATAGAATACCTGGAGGGCCTTGCTCTAACAGCTCTTTGCCATGACCAATTATCGCATGCATCCTCTGGTACTCCACCAAGGAGAGACTGCTAAGGGCTGCCCAAGACAAAGGGACATTTGGTGGCAGGAAGCTAAGATATCCTTCTTTTGGGACTTCTCAGCCGAGGTGGCAGGTCGCAGAAAAGCTTTTGCACCCATCAAAAAGCAGCTGCCAGACCACGGTTTCAAATACAGCTTTCGCAATTTAGCTCACCTTTATGTCTCCAGGGAAGGAAAAGACTGCATCGTTGAGACACCACAAGAACTGGAACAATGGATTTCCAAGCACTGGCTATGGACTCTGCTTAAAACTACTTCTCCCAGAAAGCTGTGGGAGACTGCGCAACAAGGCCTGGATAAAGGGAACTACTATGCAGGAAATAGCTACCAAGAGGGACACAAATTCAATGGGACCAGTCCTTGGCATACATCTTCCCCCCCAGGCTTGCGGGCCCATACTATACTCAGCAGCATACCAACAACCCCCATAGCGCTCAACCTCAGCAAGATAATTCCCTCTCTCCTCCTCTACAGCAGCAGAATTACACTCAAGGGACTTGAATAAGGCAACGGTCACTTAGCGACCACGATCAGGATGCAGCCCCATTAGGGCCAGAAGCAGCCCCCCCTGGCAAAGCAAACAAAAGAAGAGCATTCTTCACCAGGTGACATTCCAGATGAGTTGATAATGGAAGTGGCGGACAGCAACTTGTGGGAAGAATGTTCTACTGAGCTGGAAGATGGGTCAGACTATATGAATCTTCTGATCAAACCTGGACTGCTGCCATTTGCAGAGGCACTGGTGAAAGACCCATCAATGCTGGCAACCTCCCGACTCAATACTACTTATCCTGCTCCTCCAGACTGAGGCTACTCTCTGGCACCTTGCTCTACATCTACTTGGGGTATTTAAAGCTCAGGACTTTCTCTTTGTTTTACAGTAGTGCCTGGGTTATCGTGCATAGGGGGTGGGGGCTGTTTTAGGCTTATTACTGGGTATGTTACTTACAGCAGAAGGCATGATTTCCAATGACACCCTAGGGATGGATATGCACAGGGGCCCCCTCCCCCCTCAATCCTTTGTTCCCTCACCGATGACTGGGCCTCAGGGATTCCTGGCTGAAGTCAATAGGGCTATGGCTCAGGCTCCTTCTCCCCCCTTCCCCCCGGGGTATTCTCCCAGACTTTGTATATGGCCATCTCATTTCCTCTGCTTGGGAGGCGAACCACCTTTCTCACCTCACTGCCTACATGGGATGCTGGATGGCTGACTCCCACTCGCTGGAATCTATGACTAACAGGCTAGCTCCTCGGGTATTGACAGGGATATAAGTTGGGATGGTATCCTCCCCATCCCCTGGATGTCTCCTTAGTTCTCCTACAAGTTGACTGATGGTTGGGGATGGAGCTCCATTTACTTGCTCGGCTCCACTCCACTATCCCACTCTCAGGTGGCTGAACAACACAGCTGTGCTACTCCCTCTATTAACGGAGAGAGCTATCGCTTTGTGCGTACTCCACTCACTATTAGCGTAGTGCTTTGTTAGGTCTTGAAAAGTTAAAGACTTTGTTTACCTAAGCCTTTATAGGCAAATAGATAGGCCTGTTAATTGACAGGCATAACATTCTCTTTGTTCTTTTTGGAAGCTGTTACCTTGCAATATAGAAAATATTAAGTGAATAACTTTGTTATACTTGTTGTTCTTTTCTAATAGGTTAGCTCAGGTACAACAAGCACAGGATGCCGCTTCCCCATTCTCTCTTTTCCTATCTCCAAGACTACCTACTTCCCCTCTGCTATCTATCTCTGCTGTCTATTGTTGGTGAGTACCATTATTTTTCACATCACAAATATAAAGATGCAAAACTCCAAGACAGGGCTCCAATTAGTATCGTGGAACGTAAAGAGTTTAAATCATCTGACAAAGCGATCTATGGTTCTCAAGCACCTACACTCCTTGCAGGCAGACATAGTGCTTATTCAAGAAATGTATCTCACTGCAAGAACTGTATCATGACTTCAGAAATCCTGGGTGGGAACAGTTCTTGCTAGCTCCACAAAAAATAAATCCAAGGCTGTAGCTATCCTGCTTTGGAAATCTTGCCCCTGAATTAAAGACCAAACAGTCTCTGATACCCAAGGTCATTGGATAGTAGCTAGATTTTCATACCCTGGAGGACATGCAGTGCTGGTCAATGTATATGTCCCCAATACCAATGAATTGGAGTTTTTTTATAGATCTCAGTCAGGCCTGAGACTCCCTCACGGAGGGGGTACCCCAATATTTCCATCATAGTAGGAGGGGACTTTAATATGGTAATGGATGTATTTCTCGACAAACCTAAACCAATACCCAAAGCACATCCTAGGGCAGGGCACTCCCTACAGCAGGTAATGAAGGAGTGAGGCCTGATTGATGTCTGGCAAAGGGGCAATCCGTCTTGGAGAGATTATTCCTTCTTTTCACCAGTTCATAACACATACAGTAACATTGATTTTTGGCTGGCTAATTTTTCTGCAGCACAGGAGGTTATCTCTTCTAAAATAGAGAACCTCATCATCTCCGATCATGCTTCTGTTTCATGTACCTTCATACCTGCTGGACAGAGTAGCCCCGGTACTAGATGGCGCTGTAACACTCTCTTCCTTCGAGACCCCCGTATTCCAGATGATGGAACACAACACTGCTGTGGAATACTTTGCCAATAATACCACTAAAGACACATCAGCTGCCATGGTTTGGGAGGCATTTAAAGCCATCCTCCGGGGACGTATTATAGCATACTCAGCTCAGAGGAACAGAACCCGGAAAGTGGAATTGACCCATCTGCAGGCTGAGCTGTCAACACTGGAGGCTAGGTTCAAGACCTCCATGACTACCAAACCTGACCCAATGACCCTTAGGGAGATAGTAGGTTTGAAATACTGTATCAGTACGATACTTCAGCAGCAATCTGAATGGCTGCTATTGAGAAACAAACATGCATACTGGGAGGGCACTGATAAAGGGGGGAAGCTTTTGGCTTTCTGTCTTAAAAAGAAGCAGGTTGCTTCTTGTATTTACACCCTTAAGCCTCCCAGGGGGATTTAGTCACCCATCCCAAATGGATTAATGACTGCATGAGTCAGTTCTATAAGTAACTGTATCAGTCACACACCGTGGTGGTGGGGGGGTCACCAACTAGAGAAATGGCTGCAGGACTTTTGTGCCTCTGCTAATCTTCCCCAACTATTGGAATCTATGAAGGAAGAGCTGGACAAACCCTTTTTAGAGGCAGAGCTCTGAGAGGCATTATTCCACCTGGCAAAAGGTAAATCCCCGGGCCAGATGGCATGACTGTGGAATCATATCAGCTTATGAGCTCAGAAATCAGCACTCCTCTCTTATTGACCCTTCAAGAAGCCCATGCAAATGGATCTCTCCCACCCACCATGAGAGAAGCTTTGATTACCCTAATTCCAAAGAAAGCAGATGACGTACTGGAGTATACTAATTGCCACCCAATTTCTCTCATATCAGTAGACACTAAGATTGCAGCCAAGATGTTAGCCACCCACCTGATGGATATAATCCCATCCATAGTACATCACTCTCAAGTTGGCTTCACTAAGGGCTAAGCCACAACTGATAATATAAGATTAATTTTCGGTCTCAAATGGCTAGCTATGCAATCCACGATGCCTATGGCTGCTATGGCAATAGACTTTTCTAAAGCCTTCGACTCTGTCGAATGGCCTTATCTACATGAGGTGCTTCAATTGTATGGATTTGGTCCATACTTCAGGCAGTGGGTTCAGGTGCTGTACAGTGAGCCTATGGCCAGAATATTAACCAATAAGGATATCTCCCCTCCTTTCCTGTTACAATGCGGCATGCAACAAGGTTGCCCGCTCTCTTCCCTGTTGTTTTTGGTTGCCATAGACCCCCTTATCCAGAAGCTTCAGGCTACCAACGAGATTTCAGGAGTACGAGTTGGCAACTGATCATACCTAACTGTTGCCTATGCATACAACCTGCTTCTTACAATATCACACCCTCAGGAGTCCATTCCCATAGTGCTGCAGACTCTCCAAACCTTCGCCCAGTTGTCTAGTTTGCAAATTAATCAGAAAAAGACTAGTATCACACCCCTTAATGCAACTTCTACTAAAGATTGCCTGCAGGAAACAGGGCTAACTTGGGCTCCTGACTGTCTCTCATATTTGGGTATTATCATACCATATGATTGGATGCAGACAAAATCTAGGAATTTCCCCCCCTTATAGCCCAACTTACGGCTTAGGTGTCAAGATGGCACAGACTTAACCTTTCTCTTCCTGGTAAGGTAGCGGCAATACGGATGCTCTTCCTTCCAAAAGCCACATAACTCCTTAATAACTTGCTCATTGTGCTGTCAGACAAGACTTTTCGCTCTCTAGACAGGATAATTGCACAATACTTCTGGGAGGGGAAAAAACCACATTGGAGTGCCTATAAAATGCGGGTACATTGGACCAAGGGAGGCCTTGGACTCCCCTGGCTGCAAGTCTATCACTGGTCCTTCCTGTCAGCTCAGGCAACCAGATGGTTTGTTCCTTGCACATCCACACCTGCACTATGGACTCAGCTGGAAGCCCAAGTCTTAGATGGGATGCTGCTCAGCCTATTGCTTACCAATGTTCTTCTATCTCACCACAAACTTACACCTAGTATGGTTGCAACGAAGAAAGCATGATCCCGGTTCATGGCTGCAGCCAAAACTACTAAGAGAGAATATTTCCTACCTTTCAGGTACCTACCTTTGCGGCAAAACCATCTTTTAACAATGGACTCTCACCTCTTCAACTGGCAGATCTGGGACAAGCAGGGCATCAAAACAGTACAAGACCTTTTTATTCCCAGCTCTTATATCTTAATGTCCTTCAGCCAGCTTCAACTGAGATATAATTTACACTCCTGTGATTTTTGGAAGTACCTACAGCTGCATAGTGCAGTTCACTCTTATTGCTGGTCCCACCTGTCAGACTCTAAATGGCAGTGGCTAGCTACCTTGCCCTCCAAATCCTCATATCGGGGTCTGGCTGGTAGGTTCTATATCACATGGTGGGAAGCACAACCTGACCATACAGAGGCTTCCAGGGCAGCTTGGAGCCTAGAGCTGCAGCAACCTATTGCCCTGGAAACCCGGTCCCACTGTCTGCAACAAGCGCACTCCTGCTATACAAATGCTAGGAGTCAGCTAATTCAGCTCAAAATACTTCTCCGATAGTACCACTGCCCAGCGGCCCTGCATAAGTGGAGAATCCTCCCCCATGTGGAATGTTGAAGATGCCGACATAATCCTGCTGATATACTCCACTTATTATGGCAGTGTCCTACATTAGCTCAATTCTGGGCCGCTGTAGGAATGGACTGCTCGGGAGTACTAGGATATCCCATTGACCTAACAGATCCCATGCTTCTTTTGGGTGATGCGACTCCACTGGCCATTTTGATGTACAACATAAAAAATGAATCCTTGTTGTACTTATGGAAGTTAGTACTCCAGACTTGGAAGCAATCCGCCCCACTGGACATCTCTGCATGGCACTCTGCTCTTGCCAGACTGGCTGTCTTTGAACACTTTACCTATGCCAACAGAAGACAACTCCCATCATACTACTGTAAATGGGATGCATATCTTAATTCTGCCCTGTGCCGTGCCCCTCTTCTTCCTCCCTGTAATCCTCCTCCTTAAAAATGCATACGAGCTATTACACTCCTCCCCCCTACAGATAGGTGCCCTTGAATGAGAGTCAACCCTGCAATGGTGGAGCTCACCAAACCCTTTGTCTGTATCTATCTCTTCCCCTTTATTTTATATTCTACAGCTAGTGACCTGGGGTTAGCTGTGAAATTATGATGTCTGGCCATTGTTGAGCCTTTACTCAATCTGCTTTTCCCCTTTGTTTTTCATTGGGTTCTCTGGCAATCCTAGATAACTGAGGATATGTTTTGTTACTAAAGCTGAAGTAACAATATTTAGTTGTGAATTATGCAAATTAATTTGAATTTTTGTTGGTATGACATGGCTTTTAAACTATCCTGTGTATAAGACAGGAGACTATACTCTGTTATACTGGATTTGCAGTTATTATCCTGTATTAGAATGGACAACTCTGTACTGTACTTTTTATTCATTAAATAAAAATTGTTCTATGATAAAAAAAAAATTTCTACCTGTTTGGTTGCTTTTTTGGAGGAGGGTGTGGATTTCACCTGATAACACCCATATGTGATTCAAATGTATGTGCTTTTATGAACTGCAGGAATGTATTTAAGCAGTTTAGGTCTGCCTCTTCCTATACTACCGTGTTTTCCTCCCTTCCTCCCTTTGTTTATATAGTATTACTATTATTGCCTCCTTTCTTCATCCCGTTCCTTTTTTTCTCTGTCTTTCCCCACATTCAACATATGCAATATTTACCATGGAATACAGGGTTTCAACATTCTGCACAGTTCCACTAGCAGAATGTTCCTCTCCCAGCATACTGCACACACACACACACACACACACACAATTCATGTGGAGCCAGAGCCCCAGTTTTATCTCTCTCAGGGTAAGCAGTCAAGATTTCCCTGATAAGCAGGTAAATATAGTAGGATGATTTTTCATAGCAAGCAAAGAAACACTAGTAATGAAACCTATGAACACTACTTAATGTTTCATCAAGGGGCCATCATGTCGTACACAAAAACAGTGCAGCAATCTACCACACTGTCCATACCACTGATACATTGCTAGTGCCAGTACCTGAGGGTGAAATACAAAAAACAGCTAAAAAACACAATATTCCTGCACTCCCAAACCCCTCCAATTAATATAATCAACTCTGGGGGTAGCCAACACCAAGATGGGAAGAAACACAGGCGGGGAGAAAAAAATACATGCACAACACTTCAACAAAAAATAAAATGCAAAAAAAGCACACTACTAGTCTGGGACCAGGATTCAAGCCCTGGTCCACAGATGCACCGCTTTCCTCCACTGCTGATGACTCATCCCTGTGAGCCATGGCAGCAGCTTAATCCCCCCACACAGGACTTATCTTCTGTGTCACTACCTCCCTGCCATTAGCTACAGGGTACAAAACCACACCTGCACCATTTCATCCTTGCAGTATTTTGTACCATGTAGATGTATTCCCCAGCATGCTATCTGTTGCAATGTTTTGTCTTTGCCATATTTGAAACAGCATATTGACCCAGAACCAATGTTTCTAATTTGTTTATGTGTAGAAGGAGAGTGTGACGATTAGGGAAACGACAATTAATGATTTTTTTTTATTGAAGATTGTTTTATTTTTAAGACCTAGTTGAAGGTTTTTTGTAAGTAGGGGTATCAGCCATGTTTGTGATGGAAGTTCAGCACTTGTTTTACTGGGACTGATTTGCTCATCGTGTGATGTGGCTATTAACAATTACAGTCGGGTATAGAACCAGGATGACCATGCATTGGACTGTAATAATGCATTGTTGCCTGACTGGTTTTACCCAGTTAACTTTCTTTGATCTTTAGACCCATTTTATAACTATGTAACAATCATCCACCTCATTGTATGACCTTTTGCTTTGCCTACAAACCTCAGCTTTGTGAGCTGAAAGTGTTTTTTGCAGTTGTACCTAGTTATGCTGAATTGTTTTCAGCGAAACTGTCAGGCATAAAACTGCTTGGATTCCCTATCAGCATGCTGTTTTTGTACCTAATCCTTGCATATACTTAGCTATGACTTGCATGTTGGCTGCTACAGCAACATATTGTGTTGCTCTATTGTACTAGATGTGTATATCTCTATTATTTAATGGCAACTGCATGTGCACTGTTCTGTTCACTTGCTTGTTCCATGATGCTACCAATTTGCTTTTCATTTAGTGCTAAGGTATCAGTTTGTATTTTGTTCCACTGCACCAGACTTTGTATTGTATTCTATGTAAAGATGGGCGAAATTGGAAAATTTTGTTCAGCGAAATAGTTTATGAAATTCATGCATTTTGCAAAATATTTTGTGAGTGCAAAATATGAAATTCTGCCTGTGAAATGAAGAATTTCATTAGCGAAATGTGAAATTTCACTGGCAAAATTTGTAATTTTGCCACCTGCAGGCAAAATGTATTAATTTATTTATTTATTTGAACAGGTCAGAATTACAACCTTTGAGTCAGGGACTCTTTTACAAAGGCACCTTGTTGCAGGATGGGCAAGACCATAGAACATTGAGCAGATACAACATTGGACAACATTATGGGTGCAGACATTGAACATAGAATACACTTAGTTACATGTTGGTATAAAATACAGATTTACAGTTGAAGATGTACAATTTCTATGGAGTTGCAGTGGAATATATCCTTGTATAAACCTAAGGAGGTAGGTAAAATGGGGTAGGGGGAAAGATGGATTGGCAGTCCAGGGGACCTTGTCAAGATTGGGGGGGACAGGGGTGCAAATGTGTAAATTCCACCATTTGTGGGAAAAATTCTGCATTTCTCCAGCAGAATTTTGCATTTTGCACCTGCAAAATATTACACGAAATGTGAAAATTTCACAAAATATTTTGCAGGGCAAAATTTCCGATTTCATAGGAATTTCGATGGCAAAATCAAATTTCACTGCATCTCTAATTTTATGTTCCATGTTTATAATTCTTGTGAAACAGTTTTCTCCCCAATATATCATGTTTGCTTGTACTGTATTACATTGTATTTTGTATATTGCTGATGCTTTCATTGTTATTCCCAAGCCCCAGGATGTACCTAAATATGAGTTGTTTGCTGACAGCTCAGTGTATTTGCCTGGATAAAAATTGTTAATAACCTTAAATGGTCAGAAATGTAACTATTATTAGTTGATTTAACATTGTTTAAACTCAGCAGGCAAGTTGTGATAGATACATAATCTCAGTTCCAGTTGCGAAAGGGGGGAGAGGAAGGGATACATGGGTAACATGTGAAGAATAAAAGAAAATATAAACACATAAATTTTAACAGAACACAGATATTGAGGCAACAATCTACATAGTCACAACCCAGTTCTCACAATTATTAGAAAATAATATTGAAAGCAATTCAGTTCAACCTAATGCTGCCACACAACAACAGGTTCAAATAATAAAAATTGAATCATATGCATGGGAAGAGGTAAGTTGGCCCTTCTTGCCTATACTGATTAATGAGTGATATGAAATGGGCTGTGTAAGTTAATCATTTAACTTAATCAAGGGTGAGAAAAGTGCTGGAGAGATAACTGTAGCTATTCTAGTGGTAAACAGTGTAAGGTTCCCTTACATCCAGTCATCTGAATCAATACTACAGTATCAGTAAAAAAACAATTGAGAATAGTAGGGACATCCTTTTGCCCTTGTCTGTCTTTCAGTTTGTCAGCTGACTACAGAACACAGGCTAAAGGCACACACGTGTATCACCTTCTATTAATTATCACCTGCTGATTACTTAACAGCCCTATAGATGACAATGCATATTTAATGTATTTAAAAACAGAGATATCAAGCATTACAGCTAGTTGTAATTAGGTACACAGGATGGATTTCAGGTCCAATTAGCTACTAGAGCCAAAGACAGGACCTGCCACTGATACCAGTGGTCAAGTTTCCCATTTTCTTGAACCCATGTAGGAGTCAAGTATTTAAAAAAAAAGCCATACTATCAGCACTAACCACATCCAATGGAAGTGCATTCCATGCACTCACAACACGCTCATTAAACCACTTGGCTCTCCTTGTGGTATTGTACCATTCCCACCATAATTGCCACATATGTGATCATGTTGTACATAACTTTTTTTCTTTATGACTAAATCAATCAATCAATCAAAATCTTTATTTTGCCAGGTGGAACATCATTGAGATAAGCTCATTTACAAGATGGATCTGGGGTAAAACAACTGCCAATGGGGTTAAGACATAACAGGCTGAGTGAATGTACATAATTGAAAGGCTTGCCTGTAGTTCAGTGGCCATGCAGCCAGCCACTCCCACTTTCTGAGCTATATAAGCAGTTCCTCTAAGCCTCACTGTGAAGCATTTTTTCTTTGCAGCCAAAGGCTCTGTCGGTTTGTCCTCTGAGCAGGTTGGAAATCCCTGGCTGGCTGGGGCCTGCCCTTCCCCTTTGCTGCTCCTGCGTGTCTCTGCTGGGCTTCTGTGTTTATTTTACTGCTTCTGATTTGTATTAGCCTTTGGCTGTGTGTGTTTCCTTCCTTTTTTTTTTGGGGGGTGCTTTTCTAAGCTTCTAGCATACAGCTATTTCAGAGCTCATACTGCTTGCTTTCAGTTACTCACATCTCTCAAATTACTTGCACTGCAACTGCAATCCTGACCTGTGTGTTTCGGCTCAACTATAGCTAGTCTATATGGTATATTCTATTGCTTTCACATGACTCACATTTACTTGAACCTAGCTATACAGCTTACTCATGCTTGTTCTAATTACCTCATTGCTGCAGTCTCATTGCACTGCCTGCTGACAATGCTTAAGAACATTATGCTTCCTTTTATTTGCTAGTTACAACTCAGTGTACCCATTTGTTTTTCCTACTGCTGTGCAGGCCTACTTACTAACTGCTGCTGCTTTGTTTACTCCCATTACTATAGCACCTTTTTATACTCTGACATTAGCTGAAGCTCCTGCTAAGGCTATTAAATTAGCTTTTATATCTGCATGTGGTTTTCAGCCTTTCCATTGTTTCCTTGTTTGTCCTACAGCAGGGGTTGGGAGGTGTTTGGGGGGGCCATGGCCAATGTGGCTAATTAATTCAGTTCTAAATCCTGTCTTTGGTGACAAAAATCCTCAGAGTTTGTCACCTTGATTTGGCTATTCATGTCTGGCTGGCTTGTCCCCAGTTCAGTGCTGTTTAATTGCTACACAGTTTTATTCAGGTCCACCTATCACTACTACTGCTTACGGACCTCTGTGCAGGTCCACACTTGCTTATGCAACCATTGCTCCTTGCTTACGCAACCATTGCTTCATGCCTACTGCCATCCCCTCAGCTTCAGCCTCTGGGATTCTGCTGCACTCAATCTGCATTCGACCTTGCAGGTCTCAGCACTCAATGCTTATTACAATCTCAGCATGCCATGCTCATTCAGCTCACTAGCTTCAGCTCTCAATCAATTCTAGGGCATGCAAGCCATTCTATTCTGGAGCAGGGTTCCTGCAGCCAATGGTCTCACTCTGCATTTACTCCGCATCTCGAGCATGTCCAACTTGGGGAGGGATCCTTCTCACCTGGCCCATAGCTGGGAATGTCCTCACCCTGGGCTTGACTTTAGCTGCCTGCTACTCGACAACAGCTCCTGGTGTAGAATTTAAGACTAAGAGTGAAGGGTGATTACGATGATCTCCTTTGGCTCTAGCGTTCCACTATAATGGTTAGCCATTGACTTTTGTGGTTTCTCTAGCATGGCACCTTCACCACATTCTCCCTACAACTGCCTCTGGTTCACCTGGTTTGATTTAGAGTGGGTAGGCCAGGTGAGTGCCTCAGCAGTTGTTACTCTCCTCCTGTGCCTTGGATGCATGTATTGTTGCAGATTTTTCTCGCAACCTTCCATGGCATTCCTGTTAGAGGGTTTGAGTGAGAGCCATCCTCCAAATTGGAATATTTTCCACCTCTATTTAATTGGGTTTTCCAGGTTGCAGCTGCAGAGCCGTCACTAATTAAACTATCCCAAGCCTGGAGAGAAGGTGACCTAGGCCTTGGAGCCCCAGAGATTTCCTCCTCATAGGGTTTTTTTCCTCTCCTCCATTGCCTCAGGTCATAACACTTAGCATAGTTGTTTCCCCTAGTTTTTTAGGTAGGTTCCACTGTTGGATGGAGGTGGAGGATGTCCTGCCTTTCCCTCTCTCCTTAGAGGATCCTCTAATCTCAAAGCAAAACATTAGTATCATGCTATGCAAACCTGTGCAGTCATTATGTTATCCAACTGACCATCTCATTACATTATCAAACTGCCTATGCTTCTCTACTACTATGTTACAGTTACTGCTCCTATGTCACAGTTACTGCTTGCTCATAT
The DNA here is from genome assembly GCA_016271365.2 of Neoceratodus forsteri. Lineage (NCBI taxonomy): Eukaryota > Metazoa > Chordata > Ceratodontiformes > Ceratodontidae > Neoceratodus > Neoceratodus forsteri. Next base: position 963,722,500 of record CM057452.1, read on the forward strand.
GCTTCATGTTGCCTCCTTTTTGGGATGACATTCCATTTCTTTTGGGGATTCCTAAGGTACCTTTAGCCACAGGAACCATCCCATTGTACCTCTGGGTGGAACCCTCTCTGAGGGTTCCTTGCCTTCATACCCCTACAGGATGGTAATTCCTGTGGAATACAGAGTGCGAATGGCCAAAACCAAACTAATACAGTTGCACAAGCATAACACTATACTGGCTGCGTAGATCAGTGAATTGAAAGGCTTGCCTGTATTTCTGTGGCCAAGCAGTCAGCCACTCCTACTTCCTGAGCTATATAAGCAGTTCCTCTAAGCCTCACTGTGAAGCATTTTTTCTTTCCCCACCATCTTTCCCTCCTCCTCCTCCAGTGGCAGCACTCTCTCCTTAGGGGATTCCTAAGGTACCTTTAGCCATGGGAACCACCCCGATGCACCTCCAGGCGTGGAACCCTCTCTGAAGGTTCCTTGATTTCGTACTTCTACAGGGTGGTAATTCCTCTGGAATAGAGAGTGCAAACAGCCAAAACCAAACTAACACAGCTGCACAAGCATACCACTATACTGGCTGCGTAGGTCAGTGAACAATTACATAGTAGTAATAATAACAACATAATAACATATAATCATCACATGTAACAAGATACTTCCACCAGAACGTAGCAGTAGGTTCGACAAGAGGTAGTGCCATTTAAATACAATTGCATAGATACAGATATATGGATGTACGGTAATGAGGTAAAGTTTATACAGTAAACATCATTGGAGGAGTCATAGTAAGCAGGAGTGGCAGTTCCTTTAGTGTCAAAGTGCGAAGAAGATTGAGATGTAAGAGTTCTTTGATAAGTACTGTAGGCATTGCCTGGCAAGTGGGGTGGGAAGGGGAAGGGGTTATAGGGAGTGGGGTGGGAAGGTCAGATAAGATAAGAGAGGGTTGGACATGATGGCCTAGGGATGGGGGAAGGACTATTCTAAGGGAGAAACATGACAGATGCCACAGGCAATGGTTGGGGTTTAAGTCCAATATTTGAAGCAAAGAAATGCTCCTACTTCCTTCATTACCTCATCCTTAAAAGCCTTACACACAAAACAGAAGTCCCCACTTAACCTGCAATAGGCCATTGAATATAAATTTAACGTTTGCAGTCCATTCTGGTAGCTCAGATTCAACACACTCCTTATCTTTCTAATAAACCTTCTCTGTACCTGTTCTACTCTATTAGATACTTCTACTGTCTGTGATGTTGAAAAAGGGTCCCCCCATATTCTAGTACTGGTCTGATCAAGATTTTATAGGTGGGATCTGCACTTCGTCTCTTGAATTTATTACTTTTCTTAGTATGTTACACATAATCTTGTTAGACTTATTTACTGCCTCAATATTATGTTTATCAAAACTGAAGGTGTTGGATATATATATACTCCAAGATCTAGTTTACTATCTGTTTCTTGTATGGGCTACCATTTAAACTGTATTGATGCAATAAATTGTTCCCCACAAAGTGCATCACTCTACATTTTTGTTCATTGAAATTTAATTTGTGTGTCCTGGCTCAAGTTTCCAAAGTCAATGTCTGATTCTGCAGTGCCTTTACAAACTTAGCATCATTAACTACCATCCCAGTTTTCATATCATTGGCATATTTACAAATCCAGGCACCACCAGTAACCATTATAGAGGGTACCAGTACATTGAATAATGGGCAACAAAACTGACCCCTGGGGAACCCCAATACTCACTTTTCTCCATTTTAATAAGAAAGTCCTTATCTAGACTCTCTGCAGTCTGTTTCCTACCCACGAGGCTATCTATTTACATAGATTCAAGTTTGTGCCATATCCCTGCAAGATCTGCATCAGTGTCCCATGTGACACTGAGTCAAAGACCTTGTAATAGTCAAGATAAACAATATCTACAGGGAGACCCTGATCCAACACCAGACTATCAGGTTCAAAAAAGTGCATCAGATTACTAATACAGGATCTCCCTGTAGCAAAGCCATGCTGAGTTATATCAACCAGTCCTTGTTGCCTAAAATTATCCTCCAGACAACTTTTATGACAACCTTCTAAGATCTTTCCAATAATTGATGTTATGCTGACAGGTCTGTAATTTGCAACTTGCACTCTATCTCTTTTTTATGGAGTGGCGTAATATGTGCAACCTTCCACTCCTCTATGACTACCTCTTCCTTCAAGAACTTATTAAACAGGATTGCTAGCAGTTCAGCTACTTCTTCAGCAATATTAAACATGAAAAGTGGACTAATACAATCTGGACCACCAGACTTATATTTGTTCAGCTTTTTCAGGCTTTCATTGACTAGTTCTTTGGTTATAGGTGGTATTTCAGAAACATCTTTGTCCTTTATGGCAGTGAATTCCTTGGTCAAATCACCTATTTGGTACAAGCTGGAAAAGTAGTCATTATAACTATTTACAATCTTAACTTCATCATCAACAACTTCTTTACCAACTGTAATACTTGTTATTGAATCATTTAACTGCCTACAGTAGCAGCTACAGACACTACCAGCTATATCCAGATATTTTGCAAAATTTCTTAAGAGTTTCTCTCTGCTGCCCCTACTGTGATAATGCAGAAAGCAGGAGATTGTTCCAGAAATATCACAGAAATTTCAAGAAATAGCTGTCAATGTCTGTGGCTACTACTGTAAGTCTAGTTACATAGATGTAAAATTGTTTACAGTTAGTAGTTTTGTTGGTTGCTAACGTAAATTCTGCCTGGGCCCCAGCTTTCCTAAGAGCTCTTTTGCAAAGTTTAGATGCCTTCTTATACTTTTCCTTCCTCTCTTGAGTTTATTGTCTCTTTCATTTCTTAAATGCCTTATTTTTTTTTTCTAACACCTTAATATGCCTGTTAAACCACTTTTATATCCTACCTCTGTTGTTATATTTGATTCTTTCTGGCACATAAGTTGTGATATAATATTGTATAACAATATTTAACTTATTCAAAGCTTATTGTGGGGTCAAACCATCTAGCTCCTTTTTTCAAGTCAAATGAGGTGAGAACCTGTTTAATATTCATGTAATCAGCCCTAGCAAAGAGTTTTATTTTAGTATTTCCTTTACAACTAGTTTTAATCCCAGAAATGGAAAATTTTACCATATTGTGGTCACTTGTTCCCAGGGGCTGAATAACTTGAACATCCTTGACCGAATCACCCAGGTTTGTTAGTACCAGGTCTAATATATGTTCTCCTCTAGTACCTTTGGTTACTAGTTGCAAAAGCTCTTTGCTCAAACAGATATCCAGAAACCTATTTTCTAACTGTTTTTTCCCTGTCAGAATTTCCCAGCAGATTGTGGGGTGGTTAAAGCCACCAATCATTACAGTATTTTCCTGGATCATGCTATCCAGTGCATCCAGGAAATTGGTGTTTTCATTTATAGTAAGACTAGGAAATCTATAGCAAACTCCTATCCTAAGGACAAACAGATTTCACCCACACAACAAGCTAGTTTAACTTCTGGGTATTCAATTTCTATAACTGATACTGATCTAGTATTAAAAAAACATTAAAAAAAACTACCAGCACAGGCCCTGATAACGTAAACCCAAAATTTCTAATAAAAACATCTGATGCATTAAATGTTCCACTTACAATAATATTTAATAAATCCTTAGCTGAATCATGTGTTCCTTCTGACTGGCTTATTGCCCCTGTCACACCCATTTTCAAACAAAGTAACCTCTCTAAAACAGAAAATTATTGTCCCATCAGTCTCACATCAATACCCTGCAAATTCATGGAAAAAATAGTTAGGGATATTATTGAAAAGGAAATGCAATCCCTCAATATTCTGGACCTCTTTCAACATGATTTCAAGCAGGGTCGCTCTTGTACAACTAACCTCCTCACCTTTTATAATTTCATAAGTCAACACCTTGATTCTAACATCCCAATGGATGTTATTCTTTCAGACTATAACAAGGTATTTGACAAAGTGTCACATGACATATTAGTTAATAAACTCCAATTTTTGGGACTTTCTCCCAATATAGTTAGATGGGTTGACTCCTAGTTGAGGGGAAGAACTCAGAGGGTTAGAGTGAATGGAGTTTTGTCAGATGTTGAGAACATTTCTAGTGGTGTTCTATAGGGCTCTGTCCTGGAGCCAACTCTTTTTAACATCTTTTTTAGTGACATAGAAATCAGTACTACCAACACACTGGTCAAATTTGCAGATGATGCCAAAGTGGACTGTCCATCAAACAAGTGTGCTCTTATAGCAGACCTTGCAGACATTGAAACATGGTCAAATGTTAACAAGATTCATTTTAACATTAAAAATGCTCTGTACTGCATCTGGGGAAGCACAATCCACAGCAGACATAAACTTTAAATAAAACCATACTAAAAACCTCACTCTGTGGGAAAGATCTGGGTATCACTGTCAATACTAAATTGTTCCTGACAGACCATTGTAACAAGATAACCAATCTTGCCAATGCACTTTTAAGGTGCATAAATCATACATTCATCTGTAAATCAAAGAAATGTATACTTTCACTATACAGATCATGTTAGACCTTACACAGATTATGGTTCCCTATTTTGGAGCCCATATCTGGCAAAAAGACATAGACAGGATAGAGTGAGTACAGCACTGGGCTACTAAGATTGTCCTACACCTGGCAAAACTTGAATACAACAAAAGATTAGAAATAACAGGACTCCACACAATGAAACAAAGACAAACAAGAGGTGATCTTCTGCAGCTGTTTAAAAGTTTACAGTCACCATCAATAATTGAACAGTGTGGAATAACCTATTCAGGAAGAAAAATAGTAGCTAGGCTCCACAATAAGCAACTTTGTGTTGGTAGAGCTAGGACAAATAAAAGACTACATTTTTTTACTATTAGGGCACCAAGACTTTTGAATAAACTTCCACAAGAACTGGTGGATTTTACCAACATATGCACCTTTAAAATACATCTAGATAACTGGTTGTCATGTAATCATGTTGGGGATAAATGACCCACTAGTATGGGGGACAATCTCTATGGGCCTAGGCCTACTTTTGTCCTTCCTTACCAAGTTACCAAGTTAAATGGTCTATTATGTATATTTATTTTAATCCATACTTGCATCACATTTCTTGAAAAATTGCTTTTAGGTTCCATGACTTGTAGTTTTAGCTTAGTGGTTATATACAAGACCACACCCCCTCCAATCCTATCTGTCCTTGCTTTATGTAAAAACTCAAAACCTTCTATGTTACCATGCCATTCATACTCCCTGGTCTCAGTAATTCCACAGATGTCAATTTTTTCAGTTAGTAAAATAAACTTTAATTCATCAATTTTATTTTTAATAGTCCTAGCATTTACCAACAGGAAATTTAAGCTATTGTTGTGTACAGACCAGTTCTATGTGATAATGGTGACTGTCAAAGGGTGATTGCCATTACAGCAAAGTCATAGCACCAAAAATCAGTTTTGGCACTCTGACTCCCCGGTGCACAACAAAATGGTGCCGGGGACTTGTATTTTTTTTACGTTTATTTGGGGACTGCACACCCTGCACCCCCCTTGGGGACTTTGCCCCCTGCACCCCCCTACTTATGGATACTCAACTCCAGGGGGGGTGCTTGTTGGGGGCGGGTCAAAACGTAAAAAAATTTAATTCAGGCCAGGTGCAACAAAAGCAAACCTGAGCCCAGGCCCAAACCCAGCACCCTACACAGCAAAGCTGTGAGCTGACACACTACACCATGAGGTCAGCTTGGCAGCCTACTACAGCACCACCCCTCAAATCCCCCCCACCCTTTGCTGACCATGCTCACTTCCACCCTCCCTGCATGTGTACCTGTAGTGAAGTGCTCACTCCCACCCTTCCCATGCATGTACCTGTAGTGGCTTCCTGCTGCTCAGGTTGCTAACCCACCCCATCCACTCATTGTAGCTCCTGGGTTGCTGCTCTGACATGCCCCACAGTTGAATTGCCCTTTCACAGGTCACTCAATTGCAGTCACCAATATCACAGTATACCTGCAGGCCTCACTTCCTTATCACTAATGAGTTTTCCACAACTGCTAGGTTTATAGGACTCCTCATTGACATGTTGCCCCTTGGGGACTAGTTTAAATACACCTGCATTTGGTCATGGAACATCATGCCTAATTTTTTAGAACCATTCCTGGTTAGGTGTAGACCATCTTTACAGAAGAGTAATCTGTTGTCTTCAAAGATCTTCCAGGTCTTAATACGCCTTAGTCCTTTCAGCATGCACTGTCTTCTAATCCAGTTATTAACTCAACGTAGTTTTTTATTACATCTTACATTTGCCCTGGGTACTGGTAATATTTGTGATACAACTAGAGTGCCATTTAGTTCTGTAACTTGTTTATTTAATTCTAGAAACTGGAGATACATCAAATCTTCCCTTGTGCTTTTGAAATCATTTGTCCCTGCATGAAGAATAATAAGTGGTTTATCATTTGTTTGTTTTACTATTTTAGGCAATAACATTTGTATGTCAGCTAGTTTTGCTCCAGGGAGATATGTGCTTATCACATGTTCCTTAAGCCCCTTTCTTGTGTAAGCATCAGTGTATCTTATGATGGAATCACCAACTATATTGAGAACACTGTGACAATATGTAACATTTTTGCCCCTCATAGCATAGTTTAACTTTATTTTATTAATTAATTAATTAATTTATTTATTAATAGACATGTTTTATTATTAAAGTGTTTTAATGGGTTGTATTTGTGATTTTGTTTTATTATACTTTCCCTGGACTATTGAGTGCTTAGATATTTATATGAGATTAAGTTATATTAGGTTCTGAAAAATGATTTATATTTTATACCTCAGTTTTTTTGCATCTTAATTGTATTTTAAATTCTGACCATGTATTTTATTGTATGTTTCTTTCACGTGCAGCACCAAGCACCTCCGGGTATAGTACACTTTATAAATACAATTTACTCTACTTACTCTATGTCATTGTAATAGCACCCAGGGACCCAGGGGAAGGGCGCCTTACATAAATAAAGATTACCACTACTACAACAACAATAGTGTCAGGATTTAGTCATGATGGAATGTGATGATTTGTACAACTTATCTACATAAGAGTAAACCTTTCAGGCAATTTAGGGTACTGCCAAAATAATTCTAGGTGCACATACTTTACTGTTTTATAGTGTCTTTACAGACAAAGGCATTCTGTCATTAGATATTAAAATCCTTCATATACTGTATGTTTTACAGAGCAGCTCTGCACTGCAGCATGCCCTTTCATAAACATATTGTCTCATTTCTTTTCTTTTTTTGATGAAATAACTCATAGCGTGGGTGCTTCAATCATCAAGAGTTATAACCTTACTGTTGTTTTCCTGGGTAGTATAGCTATCCCAGTACTCCACTCCAGCAGGTACTCTCTTGATCTTCCTTACATCATTGTGATTTCATCTGGGCCAAATCCAAACCAGTTATTAATCCAAATTTAAAAGGAAAGTTGACCAGGTCTGTATATATTTGTCAAACTTCTCTTCTACAATGTAGATAGACCTATCGATCCTGGGGTGATCTAGCATTTTTTTCATCCATTCCAAGAAGGAGGGAGACTCCACTTCCTTCCAGTCTTGCAAGATTATTTTTTTAGCAACTAAATCCCCTGGCCTAGATATTCAAAAGGGTTGCACATGGCACGACAGTGTTGCACCATGCGCAACCCACTGATGTGCCCTGGCACGATATTCAAAAGGGAAAAGTGCACAGCACAAATCCTGATGTGCTGGAGCACATCAGTAATGTATGCAGGCGCAGGTGGGGGGGCATGCCCATGCATACCCTGCACAGCCCAATATTCAGCCTGGGATGTGCAGAGCCATGCATGCGCAACCCCTATCTGCGTCAGCACAAAGTTGATTAAAAAAAAAAGGAACAACAGATGGCCACCCACAGGTGAGCTGCTGCATTGCAGGGTGCAACACGGCAGCTGCCACCTGTGGGTGGCCACCCGAGCTCCTGCTAGACATGGCAGTGCCCTCCCATGCACGATCGTGGGCATTAGTTAAAAAAAGAACTGTTCTGTCCAATATCCCTGGTGGTCCAGTGGATCGCTGTCTGCCCGACTGCAGGCATTAGTTAAAAAAAGAACTATCTAACATCTAAACATCTAAATCATCCCATTCCAAGGCAAAAATATGGGACTTCAGAGGAGCTGACTTTGATAAGATGGCCAACAGAGTTAAGCTAGCCCCGGCAAAAAGAAACACAGGTGAGGGGGTACAGGCAAAGTGGGCAAGCATTAAGGATGCAATACTTGAAGCAACATCCCATTGTGTCAGACAGAAAAGGACGTGCAAAAGAAGAAGGAAACCACTTTGGTTCTCAAATTCAGTAGCAGAAAAGATCAGAGCCAAAAGGCTGGCTTTCAGGAAATATAAGGGAACACAGCGGGATGAAGATAGGAGGCATACCAAACTGCCCTAAGGGAAGCAGGTAAGGCAGTAAGGCAGGCAAAGTCCCAAACTGAGGAAACACTAGCATGAACAGTAAAGAAGGTGACAAGACTTTCTATAGATACATTAGTGAAAGGAGAAAGTCCAGAGGGTATGCTAAGCTAATGGAGAAAAGGAGCATGTGAGGAGGAGGACCCTGTAAAGGCATCTATTCTAAATAGATACTTTTAGCAGTATTTACTGAAGAGAAGGTAGGGCAGGGCCCACAGCTCAGCATCATGGACACAGGGGAGGGAGGTGAGCACTACTCCCTTCACAAAAGAAAGGGTCCTACAAGAGCTTACTAAGCTCAGGGTGGATATGGGACCTGATGGCATACATCCCAGGGTACTTAAGGAGCTAAAGGAGGAACTAGCAGAGCCATTAGCAGAATTGTTTAGTGAGTCTCTGAGCACAAGAGAGGTCCCAGAAGACTGGAGAAGGGCTCATGTGATCCCGCTCCACAAGAGTGGTAGCAGGGAGGAGGCGGGGAATTACAGACCGGTCAGTCTTACATCAGTAGTGGGCAAGATTATGGAGGCACTCCTTAAGGAAAGGATAGTGCAACACCTGGAATCCATAGGGGCACAGGATCCAAGATAGCATGGGTTTACAAAGGAAGGTCCTGTCAAACTAATCTCATAGATTTCTTTGACTGGGTAACCAGAGTGGTGGACCAAGGGGAGCAGTTGATGTCAGCCTACCTTGACTTCAGCAAAGCTTTTGACACTGTTCCACATAGAAGATTGATAAATTAGCTGGGTAGGCTCGGGGTGGGTCAGAAGTTGGTCAACTGGGTGGCAAACTGGTTGACGGACAGAAAACAGAGAGTGGTGGTAAATGGTATACAGTCAGAAGAGATGCAAGTCACAAGTGGGGTACCTCAGGGATCAGTCCTGGGGCCAGTGTCTTCAACATCTTCATTAGTGACCTTGCAGATGGGCTAGAGGGTAAGGCTTGTCTGTTTGCAGATGACACCAAGATCTGCAACAGAGTAGATGATCCAGATGGGGTGGGCAGAATGAGAAGAGATCTGGATAAACTAGCAGAATGGTCAGAAGAGTGGCAACTGGGATTTAATGCAAAGAAGTGCAAAATCATGCACATAGGGAAGAGAAACCCTGAAGCCACCTATAGGCTGGGAGGGAGTTGCTAGCAGTCACAAAGGAAGAAAGAGACTTGGGCATCATCATCACTGATGACCTAAAATCATCAAGCAGACCTCTAAAGCAGTAGGTAAGGCTAGGGGGTGTTAGGGTGTATTAGTAGGGGTATCACAAGTCGTAAGAGGGAGGTAATAATCCCTCTGTACAAGACACTGGTTAGGCCCCATCTGGAGTACTGCGTGCAGTATTGGAGGCCACACCTTCACAAGGACATTAACCAAATTGAGGTAGTCCAGAGAGGGCAACCAAAATGGTGCAGAGACTGCATCAGAAGACATATGAGGACAGATTAGCAGAGCTCAATATGTATACCCTTGAGCAAAGGAGGGAGAGGTGATATGATCGAGGCATTCAAACACCTTAAGGGCATAAACAAGGTGAAAGAGTCTAACATGTTTAAATATAGAAAATAGCAGGACAAGAGGACACAGCATGAGATTAGAGGAGGCCGATTAAGGGGAATGTGGAAATTCTTTTTCACAGAAAGGGTGGTGGATGCATGGAATGGCTTACCACAAGTGGTGGCTATGAATACAGTGCAGAGCTTCAAACAGGCATGGGATAGGCATAAGGGAGCAATACAAATGACTATGAATAGATAGGCCACTGACAGAGCAAAGGCCGATGGCACATTTATAAGGTAGAAAAAGAAATGGGCAGACTGGATGGGCCTTGCGGTCCTTATCTGCTGTCAACTTCTATGTTTCTATGTTTCTATGTAACTATTCTGTCCAATATCCCTAGTGGTCCAGTGGACCGCTGACTGCCCGATTGTGGGCATTCGTATTAAAAAAATAACTATGTCCAATATCCCTGGTGGTCCAGTGGACCGCTGACTGCCCGATCGCAGGCATTTGTATTAAAAAAAAGGCCTCTGTTCAATATCCCTGGTGGTCCAGTGGACTGCTTTCAGCTGACCAATGCCCTCCACCCCTTGTATCACCTATGGAAAATGCTAAAAACACTGTTTACCTGTCTTAAGTAACTGTTCAACCTTGTGATTCCTGCTGTTTCCTGTTCCCCATGTATGTTACCCACTCTCTGACCTGTACCTACTATTAGTCTACTGTACCGTAATGTTTATGTATGCACTCACTGTAACTTAATATGTATTTCACTCTAATCCTACTGTTATTTTTCATCTATGTGTGTAGTCATTGTAACTAACTCCGGGTCGCCCCTGAAAAAGGGATCTCTGGTCTCAGTGGGCTTACCTGATTACCAAAATCTAAATAAATAAATAAGACTCTGCTCTCACCAAGAGTCCAAGAGAAAATACAGTAAAAGAATAGAGTTACAAACCAATAAAGTGTAAGCAGAGTTCTCAGGGATGTTGAAAGGTGATAGCAATGATAGTAATAATGATGATTCCAAATCCAGAAACACTGGTATGTCAAGAGACCAGCAACGTGAGGGGAAAATAACCACTCTCCAAGAGGTCACTGCCCCCTGTCAGGTCCGTAGCAACAGCCCCCCAGCACAGTATCCACTTACCAGCAGATCCCCTGGTGAGCCTAGGAGACACCAGTAATTCAAACCTGCCCTTCAGCAGGCCCAAAACTGGCGTCACCCACCCTGAGCCCAACCAGAACAGTGTCTGCCTCCGGTGGCTTACCCCAAAATTCACCTTACCTCAAATGGTCCGAAATGGTCCCAAATCCAGGGCACAGTACAGGAGAATTAGACAATGACAAAACAGTCAGTAGACCACTCCAGAGAGCCAGCCAACAAATCCAGGCTCCTCTCTCCCGACTCTCCAGCAATCTCCTCCATGCCAGGGAACCAATGAATCCAGGCTCCTCTCTCATGACTCTCCAGCAATCTTATCCACACCAGCTCTCCTACTCGTAATCCAGTCTCTCAGTCATAGCGCAGACTAGTCACAATCCAGTGCCACAAATATTCAAAGCCCAGTCCAGCTCCACCCAAGAATGTTCCCTGCAAAGAATAAAGCCCTTATCACTCATCCAGTTCAGGGAATGCTTCCATCTATTTAATCCAGCCACAAAGGATCTCTAAAATAAAACTGTTAGGTTGTTAAACCTCTAAAGAATCATCGGATAATGGTAAATTAGTGATCGGTAAAACCAGCGACTGATGACAAATCAAATAAACAGCAAATAAAATAAAGGCATTAAAAGAGGTCAAACCAACAATGAGCAAACACAGTGCAATGGCTAGCCCAGCATGGCTGCCATCTTGTGAGATATAGTGTCTGACCTTAGATCAGTCTCTGGACTCTCTGGACCCTGTCAAAGGCCTTTTTGGCATCCAATGAGATGAGTGCAGTGTCTATTCCTACCATAGTCTGTACAACAGCAAATGCCCTTTGTGTGTTGTGCTGAAGTGACCTATTTTCTGTGAATCCCACTTGATCATGATGTATTAATTTTGAAACTATTCTTGAGAATCTATTTGCCAATATCTTCATGAAAATCTTATAGTCGCTGTTTAATAAAGATATTGGTTTATACAATCCACAGATTTCTGGGTTCTTATCTGTCTTGAGAATGAGTGTAATAATTGCCTCATTAAAAGACATAGGTATCTGAACTTCTTTCAAGAAAGAGTTGAAAAGTTCCACAAGAATGGGAATAAACACATCTAGCATATTCTTATATAGCTCAAATGTTAGCCCATATGCCCTGGGCTTTTCCCATTTGGCAATTTCCTTATAATGTCTTCTACTCCCCCCACTATATCTTTATTAAGTGAGCCCAAATCATGTTCTGACATTTTTGATAAGGGCATTTTTGAAACATGATCCCTAATATGGGATACCTCCACTTCCTTTTCTGGTGTGTATAATTTTTTGTAAAAAAGTCTAAATGTTTCATTGATCTCAGGTCTTCAGAGGATATTGTCTCATCTTCACTTCTGATTTTTTGAATTCTATTATTATTTTTTTCACATTTTAGTCGGTAAGCCAACATTTTCCCTGGACGGTCCCCATAATAATAATATTTAGATGTACTCTTAAATATTTCCCGATCTGCTTTTTCCTGCATCAGTTTTTCCACCCTATTTTTTGCCAATAAGAATTCCTTTTCTGATTCTTCTATCCCTTCTTGAATATGTTTTTCCTCTGCCCCTAGCAACTCTCTCTCTCTCTCCTGTTCTTCCATCTGTTTATTATGTGTTCTTTTCCTAACTCCCTGCTGAGACATACACTAACCTCTTATACATATTTTTAAAGTGTCCCAAGATTTTATATTTTTATACCTTGATTAGCATTAAAGACCCCAAACCAACAAATTTCCTCTTGTATTTTCTCTTTAAATTCTGAAAACAGCCAAGGTGAGTTATCCATTCTCCACAATTCTTGTTCTTTACCCATTCTCTCTTCTCCCATCCCCATAGTCAATACTACCGCGGAATGGTCTGAGATTCTTATAGATTCATAGTCAATCTTTTTTACTCCTCCCCTCAACTCCTGAGAAATAATAACAAATATCCAATCTAGAAAAGTTTTTGTGTGTTTTAGAATAGTATGAATACTTTTCCCATCCTGATATAACTCTCTGAATGGATCTATTAAATTCAAGTCCTTAACCATATTTTTAACTAATGTTATAGCTCCTATTTTCTTCTCCAGCATAGGTGGCATCCTATCCAAGATTCCAAATGTCAGGTTAAAGTCTTCACTTCTGACTATGTTCATATTGTACTGTGATATTTCCAAAAAAAGATCAGAAAAGAATAATGGAGCATCTTGATTTGGGCCATATACTGAGACAATCAACATATATTTTTCCTTTATTAATATATGTAACATAATATAATGACCATTGGGATCCATAATCATATTTACTACAGTGTATGGTAAGTGATTTTTTTTATATAAATCTCTACACCCCTAGCATTCCTTGGATAATATGAACAATAACCTTAGCTCCTAGTAGGTTTCAAAAATATACAGCATCTTACATTTTAAAATGTGTTGCTTGTAGAAACAGGCAATCAATATTCCTCTTTTCCACCAGCCTGGTCACTGTTCTGATTTTCAACCTCTCTTTACCTCCATTAAGGTTCCAAGTCATAAGTTTCAGTACATCCATCCCTTTATCTGTACCCCATCATCTAGATGTTCAGCTTAATGCTGTTCTACTGAGCTCCGTCTTACCTTTTGCCCCTTCTTACTGCAGTCTTGTGCTGCAATTTCTTTTGTTTTCTCATCCCTGCTTGGTTGACAAATCCATCAAGCACCCACACCACTTAAGCATTTGTTTTCCATGATTATTGTTTTTTTTCCCTTTTCCCCCTTCTCTTACCTGCCACTTACCTCTCCTCCCCCCTCTCCTTTCTCAAATTTTTCCTGCCAATCTAAATTCGGAATCAGTTTTCATTTCCATTGTTCACTATATTCATGAGACTTCAAAATAATAAGCAAAAAAATGGGCAGCATATAATTTTTCCCTCCCTGTGTCCTAAAAGCAAATGGACACAAACCCTCTCCCCCTTTGAGGTTGCTGAGACCTCATTTGTGCATGAAAGACTGTTTCAGGAGATAGTTGCTGAAATCCCCCCCCCACACACACACACAGCGACGTCCCTTTCTTAATACCAGCTACAATTCAATTTCATCTTCTTTCCTGTAGTTTTATCTTTCCAAAACCTGTCCCCTCTCTCTGTTTCTAAATACTTGGGGTCACATTACTAATATACATTCAGTTTGTTCCCCCTTTTGTTTGTTCCAGATTTTCTGCATTTCTCCTTTTTTCTTTTGCAAAAGTGTTTCCACTTCAGTTGCATCTTGATAAAACAGTACTCTCCCCTCCCAAAAAACTTTAAGCTTTGCTGGGTATAACATGGCAAAGGAAATACCTTCTTTACCTAACTTATCCCTAACATGATTCAAACTTTTTCTTTTCATTAAGATGGAGGGTGGGAGATCTAGAAATACCTGTAAGCATTTCCCCCTAAACATCAGGCCTTTTTCATTTCTAGCTTTAGAAAGAATCCTTTCTTTATCCTGATATCTTAATGTTTTAATATACATAAAGCACTGACTGTTTTGATTGCCCCTTGAGCCAAAAGACATATGTACTCTGTCCAATTCAATTTTCTGTGTAGGATATTGAAGGCCCATAATGTCAGAGAGCATATTCTTACAAAAACTCTGTGGATCTGCCCTTTCTATGCCCTCTGGTAGGTTTCCTATTTCCAAGTTAGCTCTCCTGGTGTGTGATTGCAGATCTTCCACCTTTAGCTTGAGCTCTTCTAGCTCTTTACAGCATTTTGTCACAGAAGTGGACATTTTAGGAAGGGTATCTTCCAAATCTCCAACTCATTCCTAGCCTTGCTTGTAGAGCAGAAAGCAGCTAACTAAAAAAGCTACATTTTCTTATTAATTTAAAACTTAAATCTCAGCAGGAGTCAGTGTCTGTTGAGATTAAGTAGACAGATACTTTATTAGAAGTAGAAGGGGTCTTATTTAGGGTTAAAAAAAGAAAGAAAAGAAAGAAAGTCAGTGTGTGTTCTGTGCTGGGAAGGGTATTGTATCAGCTGACTTTGCTAAACCAGTAGGAGGAGAGAGAGCTTAATTGGGGGTGTGGCTTAGACACTATAAAAGCAGGTGACTCAAATTATAACTTACTGTTGCTAGCCTTGCTTGTAGAGCAGAAAGCAGCTCACTAAAAAAACTACATTTTCTTATTAATTTAAAACTTATATCTCAGCAGGAGTCAGTGTCTGTTGAGATTAAGTAGACAGATACTTTAATAGAAGTAGAAGGGGTCTTATTTAGGGTTAAAAAGAAAGAAAAGAAAGAAAGTCAGTGTGTTTTCTGTGCTGGGAAGGGTATTGTATAAGCTGACTTTGCTAAACCAGTAGGAGGAGAGAGAGAGAGAGAGAGAGAGAGCTTAATCGGGGGTGTGGCTTAGATACTATAAAAGCAGGTGACTCAAATTACAACTTCCTGTTGCTAGCCTTTTTTCTTACTAATTGCCCTCCATCCCACACCTCCACCCACCCACCCTAAGCCAGTTCTACTTTTATAGCCACTGGATCTGACTGTCAACAGGAACTTCCTGTTTGGCAGTAGGAAGGGAAGGATCATAGAGAAACATTGGTTTTGTCAACCCTAAAGGAAAAAAGTAGCTCACTCTCCCCCACAGCTGCTGGTGGTCTGACATTGAGCAAGGAAGAAGATAGGAAGTTGCTATCCCAGAACAGGAAGGGTAAGAGTTGTAAGGAGAGGAAAGAATAAGCATACAGAGAAACAGGAGAGGGGACACAAAATAAGACATGATAGGAGTGGTGCAGTGCAATGGCTGTGGGGTGGCAGTGTTCCAGGAGACATTCTGGAGGCTGTGATGCTGCCCTATTTTCAGGCACCTCTCTGGTCTGAGAGAGGAGGTTGCCCGTCTCCAGGCTGACCTGGCTAGGATTCATGAAACCTCCTCCCCCACCCAGGGACCACCAGGGCCAATGCCACTATCTGAGAGGTTGCCAAAAAAGAGGAGAGGCAGGACTAGGGTAGGCTCAGGGAGGGAGAGGGTGGTGGAACAGAGCTGCATCCCTCCAGCTGTACCTCTTCACAATTCATTCGCTCTTCTGGTGGATAGTGGTTCCTCTATGGCAGCACCTGCAGTGGAGACCAAGGAGGATGCTGGGAACCTTCACAAAGGAGACCCACAGGAGGGTGGCATGGGACCCCACAGGGGGGAAGAAAACAACTCCTGGTTGGGGACTCAATCATTAGGGGGTAGAAATGGGGGAGGAAGGGTAGAGGGAGGTAAGGTGCCTTCCTGGTGCCATGGCTTGGAGGGACAGTAAGCGAATCCTCAGGATCGTGAGAGGAGCTGCATGAGGGAGGGAGTTGGATGTCATTGTCCACCTAGGGACAAATGACCTGGCTAGGAATGGGATCAGAGCAGTACAAAAGGAGTTTGTAGAGTTGGGAAGGGGCCTTAGACAAGTAGCGCATACGGTAACCTTCTTGGAGGTGCTGCCTGTCTATGGCAAGGGTGATGCTAGGGCACTTCTCACCAGGGAATTCAATGAGTGGTTGAAAAAACTGGTGTGGGGCTCAGGGTTTTGGCTTCACTGGGGACTGGGGAGCCACCTGGAGGGATGCAGACCTATACTGGTGCTATGGTCTGCATCTGTCCGGGGGGAGCCAGGATCCTAGGTAAGAGGTTTAAATACTTCATTGGCAAGCATTTAAACTAGCCAAGGGGGGAGGCACTAAAAAGGAGCAGGGAAATCCCAGCCTCCCCCCACAAAACTTGGTAATTAGTGAGGTAAACACCAAGGTAGAGAAGTTATTAGGTAGCAGTACAGAGGTAAATGTAAAAAAAGGCAAAGGCAGTAAGGACAGGAATGGGGATAAAAGGGGTAAGGCTATCAAAAAGTGGAGGGTGATGAGTACCAATGCCCATAGTCTGTGTAACAAGCTCCCTGAACTAGTGGCCTTGATGGAAAAGGGTTGCCTGGATATCGTGGCAGTCAGAGAAACATGGTAAACAGAGAACCATGACTGGGATGTCAACATACCAGGATACACAATCTACAGGAGGGACAGGGAGGGTAAAAAAAGAGGAGGAGTAGCTCTCTATGTAAAGGAAGGGATCAAAGCAACAGAACTAAAGAGTAAACAGGGAGCAGATGAGGCACTCTGGGTCACCCCGGAGACAGAAAATGGCACAACAATCCACATGGGGTTTGTATACAAACCGCCATCTCAGGGGGAGGGAATGGACAAGGAAATGATAGAAGGCTTCCTTAGAATGGCAGAAAAAGGAGAGATATTGTTGATGGGGGACCTGAATATGCCAGATGTTAACTGGAGCACCTTTGCTGCAGGCACATCCAAGAGCAGGGTCATTCTCGATGCCCTACAGGGGGCATGCCTCAGACAGCTAGTATTGGAACCCACTCGGGAGGGAGCAATCTTAGACCTGGTACTCTCAAATAGGGACGGAGAAAGAATCTCAGATTTAGAGGTGGGTAGCCATCTGGGAACAAGCGACCACCAAACAATGTGGTTCATAATAAACACAGCCATACGATCAAGCCTTACAAAAGCAAGAGTATTGGACTTTAGGAGGGCTGACTTTGGGAAAATGAGAGAGTGCCTTAGAAAAGCACTAGCAAACAGGCAAGAAGGAGGGGTGGAGGAACAATGGGGAGTAATCAAAACAGCCATCACAGAGGCAACAAGCCTTTGTGTAAAGCAAATCAATAAAACACAACGAAGGAAAAAAAACACTATGGCTCTCAAAAGAGGTGGCAGGGACGGTTAAGGAGAAAAGGATAGCATTCAGGAAATATAAGGAAACACAGAAGGAGCAGGACAGAGAACTTTATTAGTTAAAGCTGAAAGAGGCTGGGAAGGCAGTCAGAATAGCAAAGGCCCAAACCAAGGAAAGGATAGCCAATTCTGTTAAGAAGGGGGATAAGACCTTTTATAGGTACATTATGGAGTGAAGAAATACCAAAGGAGGGATACTGAGGCTTAATAAAGAGGAGGAAATGTGTGTAGAGGGGGACAGTGAAAAAGCAGGGATACTGAATGAATATTTCTGCTCAGTATTCACAAAGGAAGAGGAGGGGGAGGTACCTAAACCAAACAAGAGAAACACTCTGAAGATGGGGGTCGATACCAGTCCATTTATAGAAGAAAGGGTTCTGAAAGAACTAATAAAATTGAAGGTGGACAAAGCAATGGGGTCTGATGGGATTCACCCAAGAATTCTAAAAGAACTAATGGTAGAACTAGTGACACTGCCGACTACTCTTTTTAACAAATCATGGGAGGATGGGGTGGTACCTGAGGACTGGAGGAAGGCAGATGTGATTTCTCTTCACAAAAGTGGGAGCAGGACAGAGGCAGGAAACTACAGACCAGTTAGTTTGACCTCAGTGGTAGGGAAAATGATGGAACCACTTCTGAAGGAAAGAATTGTTGAGTACCCAGTGGGGCACAGGACCCAAGGCAGCATGGATTCATGATGGGAAGGTTGTGTCAGACAAATCTAATAGATTTCTTTGACTGGGTGACCAAAGTAGTAGACCAGGGAGGGGCTGTGGACATGGCCTGCCTAGATTTTAGCAAGGCATTTGATACAGTCCCACACAAAAGATTAATACACAAGTTAGCCAGCCTTGGAGTGGGCCCCAAGGTGGTAGCCTGGATGAAAAATTGGCTAGACAACAGGACGCAAAGGGTAGTAGTAAATGGAGTACACAGTGAAGAAAGAAGGGTTACTAGCGAGGTACCACAGGGTTCAGTACTGGGACCGGTCCTTTTTAATGTCTTTATAAGTGACATTGCAGAGGAACTGGAAGGAAAAGTATGTCTCTTTGCAGACAACACAAAGATCTGCAACAGGCTTGATACACAAGATGGAGTGGAAAGGATGAGAAGGGACTTGGCAAGGTTTGAGGAATGGTCAAATGTATGGCAGCTCAGATTCAATGCAATGAAGTGCAAGGTAATGCACATGGGAAACAAAAACCCAGGGGGAAGAGTACACAATGGAGGGTGAGATACTGACAACAGCAAAAATGGAAAGGGACCTGGGGGTAATTATATCAGATGATCTAAAGGTGGGCAAGCAATGTGAGAAGGCAGTAAGGAAGGCTGGGGGGATACTGAGATGCATAGAAAGAGGCATCAATAGTAGAAAACAGGAAGTTGTTATCCCTCTGTACAGACAATTGGTGAGACCCCATCTGGAGTACTGTGTGCAGTTCTGGAGACCCCATCTCCGCAAAGCCATAGACAGAGTGGAGGCTGTCCAGAGGAGGGCAACCAAAATGGTACAGGGTCTGCACCAGAAGACATACGGAAGAAAGACTAAAGGAGCTTAATATGTATACCCTTGAGGAAAGAAGGGAGAGAGGGGACGTAATAGAAACTTTCAAGTACCTCAAGGGAATCAACAAAGTCCAAGAGGGTAGCATCTTTCAGAAAAAGAGATGTGCAAGAACAAGGGTACAATTTGAAGATAGAGGGGGGATGGCTCAGAAGTAATGTGAGGAAGTATTTTTTCACAGAGAGGGTTGTGAATGCGTGGAACAGCCTCCCTGAGGAGGTCGTGGAGTCAAGAACAGTGGGGGAATTCAAGAATGCATAGGACAGACATAAGGCAGTCCTAGTGGGGGGTAGGAGGAAGTAAGCTGTTGGTTAACTAGGATCTGCAACTTATCTGTTAGGTAGGACAATGGGCAGACTAGGTGGGCCAAGCAGTCCTTATCTGCCATCAAATTCTATGTTTCTATGTTTCTATGTTTCATTTTTAACACCCTGTTGTTCTTAATGAAAGAGATTCTATTTTATTCATACCCTCAGAACACTTCAGGGTCAAACGATTTACTGCTTCATTTATTTTTGCAAAACCTTCTCTCACTTCATTCAGAATCAGCTTCTGTGAGTCTGTGATATTTTCCTCATCCATCTCTTTGTTCTCTCCCCCCCCCCCCGGTCTTGATTTTCTTTGTTTCCCCTGTTCAACTCTTCACTTCTTATGCCCTCCATCTGAGTATTAATTTTTTTTGATCTGTTGACTTATCCCGTTTTCCTCTTGTGTCTTATAATCCAATCTTTCTTTCTTTCTTTACCTTTGAAAAATATATTGTAAGTGCATATAGGTAAAGTTAACACTATTGTGAGAGAAGGTAACTTTATTGCAGTTGTATCCTCAATACTGCTTGTGTTCGCCTTATTCATTTTTGTTTTCCTTGTTTTTATTTTTAATACAATGTCCTGCTACTGCTCAGGGATCTTTCTCTGTGTCATATATTATTATAGGACTATTAGATTTCTTTCTTTTTTTTATTTCTTCTTCCTACTCCTAGGAGAGACCCTTGCCTAGCACAATCATTCTGCACTGAATGTTGGTGTGTGGTGGAGCTCGGCTCCCGTCTTGACTCTGATGTCTTTACTCCATCATTTATCTCCCCAATTAGTTCCACAGGTTTCTTCCCCACACTTGCTTTGGACTTTTTTGCCTGAAAGAAAAATACCCCCTCTGTCTGGCTTATCCAGATGAAGGGGTTACCTGGAATTTGGTTTTTGTCCCCTTAGCTGGTCTTCTGACAAAGCACTCATTGTCCCCTCTGCCTCTCATCCTTCTCCATCCTTTTCAGACATCTCACTGGCCTCTGTATTTTCTTCACCCTGCACTGCTGTTCATGTAGGTAAATTCTGTAAGTTCTCTGCAGATTTTTCAACAGTTATGGCCTGAGCAAGCTCAGAAACCCAATGATACAATTTTTGACATCCCCTGTGACTAAGCCGCCATAAGGTACAAAGCCAATCATTTTTATCATTATCGTCGTATAAGGGACAGAACATGCAGGATTGCACAACTAACATGCACCCCAACCAAGCAAAGGAAAAGCTACCATATTGAACATGCTGAAGCAGCTCCATGTTGCAGCTACTTGGGGGGGGGGGTCCTTCAATGCCCGGGGATCCAGTGTTCCTCCTCATGCTCCATGATCTCAGCTAAGCATCCTGGGAAATCAAAATACTCCATCTCTGATCATTCTCATATTGTTTCATTTCTTACTGGTCACTAGTGAATTAATTTTTTTAGTTGTAGGTGTTCTTAGTATTTGGTTTAACTGTTATACTACACCTTGGTAGCCTGTCTAAAAAGTCTGTCTAAAAGCTATTTGACTGCCCCCTACTGACATCAGAGTGCCTTTAGTTGCAACATTATAGTGCTCCCATGGCAACAGAATGTGATGGCACAAAGCACAATTGTGAAGTCACTAGAGGGCAGACAGTCTTTTTGAAAAGCACTGTGAAATAAGCACTGAATTACCTGAAATATTTAACCGACCTACATTAAAACAGTAAAGAAAACTGTAAAATATTAATGATAATTGCTGTAAATATAATAGTTTTAAACATTTTATTTTAGTAGACACTTGCTCCTTGAAGGGATACAATAACTAACAAATGGAAAAAACATGTTTCTCTTTCACCATCCCATTACTGCCCTTGGTCTCTTTAGTGAAGATGCAAAACATAAAGTAAATGATGTTCACACATCACAAATACTTCATGGGTGTTAATGATGGATATAAACTTGTATATGTACTATAGTGTATGGTGGAACATTGTTGAGGATGGAAATCTATCCCTTCAACAACGTTGTTATGCTGCACTAGCTACATCATCATAGCTGTTATGCTACACTAACTACTAGTGCAGCATAACAACTTAGAATGAGGTTGCGCATGCATCATGAGTGAACTTCCCATTTCAAAAGTCACCATGACAGTGCCAACTCGAACGATGAAGAACACTACAGGACCTCCTTGTGAATGAGCTTGATCAATGGAGTTTTCCTGCAATAAACTTGAACTTGAACTTGAACTTGAACACTGTATAGGGGGAAAAACAACAAAGTAAGGCGAGGATGTTTAAAAATGAATTTTTAAAGAGTCCATACTTGTGGCCCAGCAGAACTATACACTATATAAGACAATCTATGGTTCAATATCAACAACAAGTGTGTGAGCCATCTCGAGGTTTCCTATGGTGACCAAAACCTCTTGAGCTTCACTGTCGAAGTTTAAATGGTCACCATGGGAACCTCTCAACAGCTACACATGCTTGTTGTAGATATAGAACCATACATTATCCTCTATATCTTTGAACTCTTTAGCCCTTAATAAAAAGTTTAATAATGTGTTTGCCTGGTTCAATGTACTTCTAGTTTATAGCATTGATCAGGATGCTTCATGATTTTTGTAACCTTGAAAGATTCAGGACTGCTTCTACCAGTCTTCCATGACATAGTAGTTACAAAGTTAGGTTTTTGAGTGAAGGTTGACAATTAAAACTGCATAACTGGCATAATGTTTGTTAAACATGAGCACAATTTTTAAAAGGATCCACCCAAGTTCCACATGCACTAATTTCAAAGAAGAAATGTATACACACTGTGAGAAGGTCTAATTGTATCCAGATTTCACATCTAAAAAAGACGCAATTTGTGACATGGTTTTACTGCAAGTCATGCCTTTCTTCTGCAAACAAGTGCATCTTTTAGAAATAGCAGCATGGCTGCTCAGATGCATTTGGGTGCATACATACTTCTGCTCTGATGATTTTAATTGCCTGTATGCCTACTGCATTCCTCCCCACCCCAAGTCACACCTGGAAACAGGGCTCTGCTCAGTGTGCCTTTCCTGGTTATCAAACTTTTAAATAAATAAATCCATGTAACATGCATATGCAAGCAATGGCTGTTAACCTGTGCAATGTACATAACTTGTGTAATGTATTGGATATTTTGCCCAGATCTGTACTTGTCTCTTGTAAGCTTCAAATCTTAACAGGGAAAAAAACTAAGCTGCAGGAAGCCAGATCTACAAAGAACTATATAAAAATGGCCCCTTAAAAACAAGGGACAATTTTGATAAACTAGTAACCTTTTTGTAACTTTTAAAATGTCTTCAATACGTAACCAATTGAAATTTGAGGTAGTTTGAAAGTGAGAGAGAGAGAGAGAGAAAGAATGATCGAGAGAGTGAGAGTCAGAGGTAGAGATGGAGGGGGATAGAAAGGACAAAAATAAATTTCATGCAAGAAAAAAATTCTAAACCTGCATTTTTACCAATTCTAGTAATATGTTACATTAAAACAAAATATACTGCATATGTTCGCCTCCCAGAGGCAAAACTGGATACATTTTAGTTAACTTTACAAATACTCAATAGAATATTTTACTGATTGTATGGCATCTTCTATGACCTTTAGGCTGAAGACAAAAATAGTGCACCTGACAAAGAATTCCTCTACAGCTCACTTTCTTCTAAGATGTGTCTAATGGGGATGTACTGTAAATTAACTGCTTGTAGACAGCAATCCATTTCCAAATACACAACAGATAAATATTTGTGTCCTAATTTACTGTTACAAGGTTTGGAGATGAATGGGGAATAATTGACTTTTTTGTTGACTGCATTATGCACTTCAGAGTGCCACCAAAGTACTGCAGTGTTTTGTTTTTTTCCAGCAGATGCAGTTTTCATCCTCTGGTTTGTGAACAATCCTTTCTTCATTTCTACTTCAGGGTCTAAGAAATCAAACATGCCATTTACAGTTGATCTTCTTCTGTTTTGCATACCATGCTCATCATATTTTGTTTTTGTTCATTTACTACTCTTGCAGGACAAGTAACTACTATAATGGCCCATGATCCCTAACTACTTTGTTTTCTCCAGTGCTGTACAAGCTCGCATACAGTGTAATCTGGAGTGCTGTCCATCTCAAGGGTAGGGAAAGATGAAGCTAACTTCTTGGTTTTCATTTGGATTATCTTTAGACCCCTAAACTTGAAATCCATGAATCTTAATTTCAAGGTTGTGTTACAAACATTATACAAGCAAGAAAACATTGATCAAAGTGGTGAGCAACATTTTTTTCCACACAGAAGACTTTGTCATAGCCATAAGTGGACTAGATTTATATAGCTTTACTGGGCCTGAAGGCAACTACTTATAATAGGAATGGTTGTGCCCATAGGTAGAATGCTTTTGCACACTGACTTTGGCCATTCCTCTCTCTGTCACAGGCAGAGACTATTACCCTTTTGGGATACTAGTGAGCTTGGTCATATGGCAAAGGAATCCATTTTACATTTTAGAGTGAGGTCCAACCCTAGAAGGTCCACTTGGCTTGAGGTACCTTAGGGAATATTGCAATGATCCCCCAAAGAGAGTAAGACCCCTGCTAGAAGAGGAGGGGAGGATGTTGGAGAGAGGAATGTGAATCCTAAGGTAGTCGGAACATGTTCCTTAAATAGTGTTCAGCTGAGGTAGGATGTGTTGCCTGGCATCAAAATAAACCTCAGGCATAGCCTATCAATTCATTGGTCCAGCATACAACTTTGTATGATAGGAGTGGCTATGGCTGTAGGAATAAGCCTTTGCACATTGACTTTGGCTGGTTCTCTCTCTGTCCCAGGAGGAGATTACTACCCTTTCAGACTCTTTTGGTCTATAACTGATCTTGGTCATGTGGGGGAAAAAAAAAACATTTTTGGGGACGTTCCACCTCAGAGAAGCCAAAGATACTTAATCCTCAGTTTAAGGTACCCTAGGGAATATGGAAAAGACCCTAAAAGGAAACCACAGCCACCAAAGCAGGCACAAATTACAGCAAGAAAGAGGGAAGGAAATGGACAACAGAAATATGCAGAGAGGAGACACCATCCAGGCTCCAACTCAGAGCTGATTCTTCTTTTTACCTTTGCACAGGGGAAAGGAAACCCCTCTATGGAGGAATCCTCCGAGAATCCAATGCATAGTTTGCACTCCCTCCAGGAATGCATCTACATTTAAAGTACTACAAGCATAGTGTGGCAGGTGGGAGGCAAGCAGTCATTCAAGCAAGTTGAAGTACTCTGCTAGAATCAAAAGTATAGACCACAGGAGACAACATGAAGGAGACAATAGCTAATGAGGTGTCTCTGCCATGAAAGCAAAACATATGGACTGCAGCAATCTGATGGTTATAAGGCCAGAAAAAAGCATCTGTGCTAACATGGAAGAAATACATACAGCATACATTAGCATCTAATAGGCTGATGAAACTAAGGTGTCTGTGATGGTGAGTAGGAATGTATATTTCTAGAATGCTGTTATCTGATAATGTCCATTGTAGTGGCTTAGCTAGCCTGGCAGTAAAATC
Source organism: Neoceratodus forsteri (assembly GCA_016271365.2). Classification (NCBI taxonomy): domain Eukaryota; kingdom Metazoa; phylum Chordata; order Ceratodontiformes; family Ceratodontidae; genus Neoceratodus; species Neoceratodus forsteri. The sequence continues at coordinate 963,747,804 of CM057452.1, forward strand.
TAGTAGAACCTAAAGAAAACAACAATGATAAAATATGAAAAATATGAAAAAAACTATAAATATAATAGTGTCAGTGGCTCAGCAGATTGCACATTCTCCTCTGACTAGAAGATTGAAAGATTGCTGGTTCTAACAACTGACATTATAGTGCAGCATAAGGGGAGTGTTGCACTCCTGAGGTGCCATCATTTGGATGAGATGTTAAACCAAGGCTTCATCTGCCTGTTCTGGTGATTGTTCAGGAGAGCATTAAAATCCCATGTAACTTCTTGAAAAGAGCAGGGGTATTTTTATTAAAAGATAAATAGATAAAACATACCAAACCAAAGCAAATGGGAATATGTACTTTCATGAATACATAACACCTCTGGTGACAACATCAACAAAATAATAGACCAAAACATAGAGCTAATGAAAATACTGTAAGAACAAGAAAGAAAGAAAGAAAGAACAAGGTATACTTACTTTGCCATACTGTACATCATCTCCACATACTATGTAAAGCATTAACGCTCAACAGGGTGTGCTGTTAATTGAGATTAACACACACCTCAGGTGCATTGTGAGGCATGAGGCCACAGGCTGAGAGCCCTCACAGCACCCGGGGCATGCATTAATCAGCATTAACAGCACACCCTGGAGTGTGTTAATGCACTTATTACATGGGTGAAACATGTGAGTGGAAAACCAGACTGCAAACACTGCAAAACCAGACCACAAACTCTTTGTACTGCATTAGAAACTGTACAGTGCTATAGGTGTTGCTCCGCACTACAAAGTAGTCCCAAACTATGCGTTAATCACTGCCACATTTACAAACATCAGACATTGTGCCTTACTGACCACGATCACTGAGAAGAGCTGTGGTGGTGGCAATGATGATCGTCTATGGTGCTACTCAGTATGCAGGGCTTGGTAACCATGCATTGTCAACAGTGAGTTTCAGTACCTCCCGTCTCATCATCATAGTGCTGTGTGGCTTACTAGGGCCTCTGTCAGGCTAACTGTGCAGTACTGACCATGATCAGTAGAATAGCTGTGGTGGTGGTAATCGGTACCTTTTCAGCTGCTACAGACACTCTTCCATGGAGACAGCTGGGGAGGACAGTTGTACTCTGGCACTGTGCATTAAGCACCACAATCACAGACACTCACAGTGTCACAAACAGCTTTCACAGCACACTCCCAAAATGTGGCTCTCTACCACACTGTTATAAACAGCCTTCACAGTACTGTGTATGCAGCCATGCTCGTCTGTCACAGTGTCCACCGAAAAACAATTCATGCAATAGATTCCAAGGGAAGAGCAGCGGGGATGGCTATGGGAGGCAGGAGAGTATTTGCACCCATGGACAATGCATATAAAATTGACGGCAGGTCAGTGCTGTCTCCAAACTCCAATACAGCTACCTCAATACCTCTGATCTGCTGTGATAAGTTCCTTGTGATTGCCATCTGACCTACTCCCAGGACTGGTTATGAGTACTACATCTGTACATGCTACGAAGGAGCTGCCCAGGGTCTTTATGCACTGGCTACTGTGGAAGCATGGCATACCTTGTTGCACTCCAAGAAGCAGTGAAGGCACCATGCAGGAAACACTCGTGTGAGGTGATGTATGGGGGAATGAATTCATGGCAGGTAGCACAGGGAGTGCAGCTCAATGGGGAGAATACTTTCACATTTTGGCACTCCCATTGCTGTCCCATCTGTGCACATCATCGGGGACCTGGGGGTGTCACAAGGAAATGGTGGTAGTAGGATGGTAGTAGGATGTATCTTCTGCTGCTTACCACCCGCAAGGCTGCATGGGGTTGATAGGGGATAACTGCAGACATGGCCACATGTGGATTGTGGTGCTGTCAGCAATGCACTGGGCACTGAACTGACAGTCAGTGACAGGAAGCACAGAATATTCACTGCACTTTTCTGCTCTGTGGGAAGTGGCATACAGGAGCTGTGTTATCTCAGACACTGTGTCAGAATGTGTTTCCAATATTTGCTGCAGCATTACCCCTATGAGCTGCATCCCCTGCCCATCACCTCTGTTGTCACAATTGCACAATATAGGGGAAAGGGGAGCAGCAGGTTGTGTAGCAAATGGCAAGTGTTGCTAGGGAGCTGGTATCCACTGTGTGTGTGGTCTCCCAAGATCCGCAGGATGGGTGGGTACAGCTACTGGTAGCAGGTCATGCCACTCTGTCCACTACTTCTCCTGCTTTGGAAATAGTTATGGAGCTGGTAGCTATGGTGCATTGGGTTTCCCGAGGACCACTGGGTGGGTGGTTGGGTAGTGACAGAGCTGTCAGACCCCCTTGACCTTGCCATGCACACTGCCTATATGTGTGTGTGTGTGTGTGTGTGTGTGTGGGGGGGGACTACAACTATGGTGCAAGGACTGACATTGCAGCAGCACATCAATACGAGCTGCTAGGGTAACCACTATGCAGAACATCGGCTGTGCAGTATGACACTGCTTGTAAACTGTATCAGCAGCTACAGTATGTGCTACTTAGCTCACTTTGCAAATGGCTGCTCTGCTGTTCTGTGCTGTTGCATCTATAAGACATGCCGGTGTGCATCACAATCTTGTACACCCTGGACCTGCTCACTTGAGGTGTGCTGATAAGGTACATTAATGCACTCTGGTGGCCCTACTTGTCCAATAAATGCTCTCACTCAGAAGCCCCACATTCTAAACTACAATATACTTCATGGTGCTGTGATCCATGCAAATTTTTTTTCACTATTCAGATACTCAAGTGCTAGATTATGTAGACACTTCAGATAGGTAAATTATCTGTAAAATGTGTGTACCATGTCTATCACTACCTGTGGTGGTATATATCTTTGTTTCATAGTAAGGACACATCTTGTCTGCCATAAATAATATTTACATACCATAAAGCATAGCTGTTGAATACTTGTATTAAACTTTTTCCATTAAGTCATTTGTATATCAAGCACCACTATCTTATGAGTCACATCAGTAAAGACTTGAATCTTGACAGTGCCTGATAAGCTTAGACTAGGCTGTTCTACTACATGGGTACTTAAACAAAAAATAGTTGTGTGTCTCTGTAATTCCTTGACACTCTTAATATGGGCAGTGTGTGTGTGTGTGTGTGTGTGTGTGTGTGTGTGAGCATATTTTTAACTGCTAAATTCCTGGGTACTCCAAGCCACAAGATAGCCCACATGCATTTTGGAATTCTGTGGTTTAAAAGTTGTGATGTAGCTTCCTGCACATCTGTGGCTAGATTGTATTTAGGTAAGAGACAAAAAGGTTTTGCACCGGGAAGCTGGTGCTTCAGTAAAATTCAAAATAAAAAAAAACAAAAGACAACTGAGTACTCAGCACCTAATATTAATGATATCAATATTTAATGATCAGATTCTGCAAAGAGAGAATTTTTGGATTGGACAAATCGGTGCAAATAGGGAACCAGGACTTAATATGGGTTTGGATATAAAATCGTATTTAAGAAAGAGGAAATGAAAAACAGACTCGTTTGTTGATCAGAGTATCTGGAGAAAAAAAAATGAGACATTCACTGGCTTCTTAGACCTTTACTCAGAGAATACATATGTTTTTATTAATTCTATAATGTCGATCAGAGCTAGATGTATGAGTTTTTTCATGTTTAATTTTGTAATTGTTTATTCTTCTTCCCCCCTTTCTCTCCCCTTTTCCCTTTTTTCTTTGTTTAAAGTCATTCTGATTAAATAATTAGGTTTGGATTTAGATTTTTTAAAAGAATCTCTTATGACTATTTAAATATGTTATGTTTAGATATAGGTATTGTAGTTGATTTTTGGGGGTATGTTAAATGTGCTTTATGTGTTTCAGTAATTCAAGTGTTCTCAATTTATCTATTGTATATGTCATGTAATGACATCACAATGGTTTCTTGTATTTAAATGGTGGTTGATTCACAGTATTTTAACCTTTGATAAAGGATTGTTTGATCCGAAATGCGCCAGGTAAAATAATTAATAAACAAATTATTTTTGCTTCAATTTCCAGTGTCTGAGTAATATGAGGTGCTGAGTGCTCAGTTGTCTTTTGTTTTTTTATTGTAGTTAGGCACTATAGGGGCTGACAAATACATATCCATTATTGTCTTGTATAGTGCTTTCCTAGATTTGTAGCTTAAATCATCTGGTTTTAATTTCTATTTTTAAATTTTAAAGAAAGCAGGTTTTGCATACATTGGTATTACATGATCATAGTCCTTCCTAAAAACATAATGGGCCAGATTTTCAGCCACCCAATGCAAGTTGCAAGATCGGCAGCATGTGCCGTGTGCTGGTGCATCCAGGACTCTGCCCCCCGATTTTAGAAGGGGCATGGTCCCTGCACCTAAGTCCTGCCACTTATGGCAAGTGAGTGGGTGCGCCAAATGTATGACGTACCCAGCAGAAGTACTGCAAGCACCGTGGGATGGTGGGTGAAGCTGTGCCCTCGCATGGACCATACTGGTGCCACCCCCTCCCAATTCCATGGCTGATGTGCCCAACAGTGGCACTTCACTGACCCAATACCCCTCCCTGCCCCGACTGTTAATATTTAAAGCCACCCTGGTGATCTAGTGGCCCCTATCCACCCCAACTGTTAATGTTAAATGCCATCCAGATGATCTAGTGCCCTCCGACCTGGCATGTAGTGACCATAACCCTGCACCCACCCACAATCCATACATAAGATTCAGGAACCGGCACAGCCCTCCCCACATCACCACAGCCAGCTGCCAAATGAACTGTCAGTGTGCATACTGTATACTGTATATAATACGTACACTGACAGTTTATTCAGTGGCCGGCTGTAGTGGTGTGCAGAGGGCTGTGCTGGTCGCTGAATCTCATGCTGGATTGAGGTTGGTGTGAGGTTGTGGGCACTACATGCCAGGAGGAGGGCACTAGATCACCAGGGTGGCATTTAACATTAACAGTCGGGGTTGAGAGGGGGTCACTAGATCATCAGGGATCACCCTTTGGGGATGGATCAGGATGGGACACACAGTGGCACATACCAGATGACCCTCCCAGGATATGTCTAAGTACTGTTAGACCAACTCTTTGCTGGTCTAATGGTACTTGGCAGGTAGTTCCTAGGGAGGTCTTTGAAAATTGGGATTTGAAGATTGTGGTAGTCTGGGTCTGCCACAGCCCCCAACACCATGCCGTAGCCACTTTCTTGGTGCAAGGCAGGAGTTAGCACACTTTGGTGCAGGCAGCATGCTGGGTGATGCAGGCTGCCTTTGAAAATAGACTTGACACAGCCATTGGTGCAAGGTGCCTCTTGCCTCAGACTTGTTTGACATAAACACCTTGTGTCATTCTAAGGCCTTCAAAAATCCAGCCCAATATGTAGCCTTGTTCCCAGTCCAACATTTGGGGGTACTAGCCAATCACCAGTCACTGGTGTCCAGTTGTTCTTTGTATTTTTAAGTACAAGTGTTATTGTTACTGACAAAAAATAAACTATAACAGAAGACATCTGGGTTTGCTTTGTTTATCTCACCATGTGCTAAATCTCTATATGTATTCTCCACCTTTATAGAGTTCAGTCTGGAGCCCCAAAATCCTTGAAGAAAGATACTGATAAGCTGGTCTTAATAGCTAATGATGGGGGAAATATGTGGCTCATGAAAATAAAACATGGAAGTAGTAAAGTTTTATATAGCTATATTTTCTTATGTTTAGAGAGGTTTCTATTCCTCCATATCACTAATTTGCACTCTGCACATTGTAAATAGTTTTGCCAGTTAAAAAGCCTGTCTCTGGAATATTAAATCCCCAATATTTTTACTGGGTCCATAATTAGGGTATCACCCGCAGTCTGATTAGAACTTATTGTGAAGAAGACTCTAGTGGAATGGCATTGTTCTCATTATACTGTATGCATGAACCAGATCTCTGAAGAATAATTTAAAGTTTCTTGTGTTTTATTTATTGATGCAGGATCGTATAATATACAATAATACAAATGTTGTCTGCTTTTGCTAGACTCTTAACATCCTCAGTGTCCTGTGCTATCTGAGGTGTGCTGTAAGCTGTGGGGCAGTCAGGCAGCAGCTGCACTCATGGAAAGCAACTAGCACGGTCCAAAACCCAAGCACAAATCACTGTGGAATCAACATATGTAAATCCCCTCCCCAATGTCTAGCATTCCCCCCAAACCATGTTGCCCCCTGTATGTGGACATAATAGAACTCCCTGGTGGTTTAGTGGACCCTCTTTCCTATCCACTAGCTACCCTATTAAATATACAGATATCTATCCCTGGTGGTCTAGTGGACCTCCCTCCCTACCCCCAATCTGCCTGTATACTGTAGCATATATCATTCTTTGCTGGTCTAGTGGACCACCCACCCCCTACCCTGGCAGGCAGTGCCCCACCCTGCTCCCCCCATATTATCCCTGAGCCAGAAACTGGCACAGCCCACCACTCCCCAACACAGTCAGCTACCAACTGAGCAGTCCAGGAGTGTGTACTGTACAATCAGCTGTTACAGTATATGCTCCTTGACAGCTCATTTGGTGGCTAGCCATGGTGGAGAGCAGAGGGCTGTGTTGGTCATCAGCTCGGGGATGGGATACAGGGAGCAGGATGGTGGGGCACTGCCTGCCAGGGGGCAGTAATCCACTAGACCACAAGGAAATTATATATGCTACAGTATATGAGCAGATCCAGGATAGGGTAGGGGGTCTGCTAGACCACCAGGGATAGATATACAGCATTTGTATTTAAGAAGGGATCAAGGATAGGGAAGGGTGACTTTGACTCACTTTTCTTCATGCCCAGGGAGGGCTCTGGGGGTGGTGTAAGGTCTCTAACCCTCCCAGATGACGCACTTCTAAGTACCCTTAGACCAGGCCTGGCTGGTCTAATGGAACACAGAATTTTGCCCTCTGGAAGGGATTAGAGAATCCAGAATTAGGGAATATAGCAGCTTGTGTCTGCCACATGCCCTCTAGCATCATGCCACAGCCCAATTTGTGCTGCAAGGATAGCACAAGCCCCCTTTGGTGCATGTAGTCTGCATTTGCATCAGGCTGCATTTGAGAATTGCTCTCAGTGCACCTTTTGGAGCAAGCAGCACCATGCACCATTAACCATGACACAATCCCCTTAAGTCATTCAGGGAAGCTTTGAGAATTTTTCTTTATTTATTTTTACCAGGAGATGCTCTGTGCACAGCCCTTTTTCAGCCACACCTGACACAAAACATACACAACTTTTACAGTTACAATACATAACATAAAGCAACACCTTTTTTACAGACATTTACACTTGCTAACAGGGCTAATGAATTGAAATAACAAGCATTTAAAATTAGTTACATCATTTGCTTCAGTAACCAACCCTACAAATTCATTTAAAATGGAAAGTCCAAACCATGAGATCTCATTTTTATACATGTCTATTTTACACAAGGGGTTAAACATAACAGCATTTCACTATTTCTTGTTTTTTGACACATTGACTAGGACTTAAAATGCATCTGAAAGTGACTTTGGTTCTAATTTAGTGACCACTCTATAAACAATGACAACTGAAATAAATTTAATCTTGAGCAATGCGGGCAATATGTACAATTGTTGATACAATGCACAATGATGTGTCTGTTGTGGGGCACTGATGGCAAATTGACAAATATTAAAAATAACTGTATATTTATATTCAAATTCCCCATTTTAACAAATAAACAATATGTTACCATAATCTAATGTCATTAAACATAACTGTTTGGCAGTTAATAAGTGTGCTTTATCTGGTTATGAACCCATATTTCTATACAGAAAACCCAATTTTTGATTCACTTTCTTATCCACCCAGTCAATATGAGGAACAAGTCTTAAACTGTGGTCTAATAAGACTCCCAAATATTTAAAGTTCATTACCAATGGGAGACACTCCCCAATTTTCCTATATAACTTCAGGTGGTTATTTTCCCTTGCTAATCTTTGGATAGATCCAAAGATCATCATCTTGGTCTTAGCCTCATTTAAAATTAACTTATTTGACTCAAACCACTGGACCATGATGTTATACTTAATCTGCAAGGATGGCTGTATTTCTGCAATTGATGGTGCAGAGTCCCATATTACAGCATCATCTGCATACATCAAACTATTTTTCCCTGAGGAAAGGACTGGGCAAATCATTCACAAATATTGAAAATAATAAAGGGCCTAGTTCCGATCCCTGTGGCACCTCCACCTTAACTATTAGGGGTTCAGATAACCTATTGCCTATCCCAGCTTTTTGTACACAGTTCCTTAGATAACTGTTGAACCACTCCAAGGCCATCCCTTGGACCACAATGTTTCCTAACTTATTTAACAATAGTTCATGCTTCACTATGTCGAAGGCAGTGGCCAGGTCCACAAACACCATACTGGTGGCCTGCCCCCCCCTCACAGGCCCCCAGTACAGCATCCACAAACCCAGCCAGTGCTTTTGCAGTGGACTGCCCCTTTCTAAACCCATGTTGCTGGTTCATTAACAGACCATGTTCTTCCAAGTGCTCTATCAGCTGGTGGAACACACATCTCTCCAGCATCTTACTCAACACTGTCAAGAATGAGATAGGCCTATAGTTCAACATACTCAGTTTATCCCCTCCTTTATGTATGGGGACTACCCTAGATTCTTTCAATTTTTGTGGTACTTGTCCTTTATTCAATGATATATTAAAGATAGTTTTTATGAGTTCTTCAAGCCTTGCTGCTGCTATCTTTAACAACCTAGAGTGAAGCATATCTGTTCCACCACTCTCTCCCTCCTCCAAGTTTCCTAAGAGGTTCAATACCTCATTCTCCTCTGTCCTGTTGATAGTAAAGAGAAAATCATCTTGCTTTAAACTCGTAGTATTATTTGGTTGATAACCTTTAATACCCTGTTGTAGCCTTCTTCCTGCCCCTTAATGGTTTTGGAAACAAAATGCTTGTTAAACTGATTTGCCATCTCCTTGGTATTTTGAATTATATTGTCCCCTTCCTTTATACGTCTAATTCCTGTTCTATTTTGAGTATTGCAAAGTTGCTTAAAGGATGCCCCTAATTTTTTTGAGTCACCCAAGTTGTTCAACCTAGCTTGTGGATAGTGTTCTGATTTAGCCTTCACTATCTCAGCTTAGTTTTATTTCTTAATGTTTCATATTGTATCAAACTGTGTTCTTCTTTTCTGAGAAAGCACAATTTCCTTTGCTTGTCCATTTTCTTAATTAAGTTACTAATATTTTTATTTAACCATGGGGAATATTTACCTTTGACTCTTTGTTTTGTAATAGAGGTGTTTTTTTTTTTTCAAATGTCCTACTCAGATGATTGTTTAACTCTTCCGCCAGTGAATTCAGATTTGTAGTATTTCCTTCCTGCTTCCATTCAATTTGATTTAAATCTTAAAAAAAGAACATCCAACCTGTTAATATTCCTCTTGTTAATTAACTTGGATTGGACTGGGTCCTTTTTTGCCTTTCTAACACAGGATAGGACAATGATCCAAAACAGAGTCTGCCAATATACAATATTTTAAAATATTGCCTGGCCTATTTGCGATAAGCCACTCAATAATTGTATGATTATTCATTTTATAATTATGAGTCAGGAAATCAATCATCTGTACAAAATGACAGGCATCCATGTCTTGTTTAATTTGTATCTAGTTCCTGTCCCTTCCCCAATCAATATTAACATCTCCCATCATAATGTGTTCCCTTATATTTTTGTGATTTCTTGTCCAAAACTCAAATATCTGATGATCTCCTATATTATAATTTGACGCACAATGAAAACATGTCAAGTACAGATGTTTACAATTTGTTACTCCCATTATAATCCTAATTGTAAGACAATCAATCCATGACTAAAATGGCCCTTTTTCAATTTCCTGAGCTACTGTTGTATCCCTTATGTAAAACATTACCCTACCCCCTTTTCCCTATCCTTCCTGTATATAGTGTATCTATCCAGTCCCATTTAATTGTAAAAAATGTGCCCTTTCATCCATGTTTCACTGAGACTTATGATATCATAACCCCCCCCCCACCTCAACCCAGGCCTTTATTTTATCAAGGTGTGCTGGGAGACTCCACACATTTAAGTACATTATTCTCAACCCTCGATCATTTACCCCAAGTATATTGTCAGAACAGAGGATTAATCTCCTCATCCCTAGCTAAGAGCAGTAATAAAATTAAACAAAATTTGTTAATTTTGTTTTGTTTAAATCTAAAAGTCACACCTTTCCTATTCCAACTTTTGGCCTTCTTTTTAAAACCATTACCCAGGATGACAGGATTGAGGCAGTGAAAGTACATCCTGAATGTGCATAGTTTCATAGTTACTCAGCTGAAATAGGCTGTTGTTACATGTGCCATATGTATCTGTTTGACCTCACCCTCCCCTCTTTCCCCATGCATATTTCATTTCTGACTGCATTGTAAAATAGACATTCACTAATCATAACCTGGCATAGAAATGCCCCTATTATTCTATCATTCATTTTTCTGTAAAAGCAATAAAATACACCCAGTAATTACCTCTGGACTTTCCTATTGAAATTCTACTCCAAGTGGCACCTGTGCTACTCATGGTCGTACCTGCACACTCATGCTGCAGGCTGGCAGGGGCTTTTCAAGTGCTCAGCCCCCTCCCGTACTGCACCTCTGGCCAGTGGCTCACTACTGAGCACTCTCAATCACCAAATTACAGGCCACCATGCAGTTTACTTGAAAAACAGTTTCTGTTGCAGCATATGAAAGAAACTATGGATTAAAAGTCCTTAGCTGCTGCTCCAGTTATTCTGAGTACTGGAAAAAACTGCTGCACAGGTCCATGGATGGTCAAAGCACTGCTCTACTGTCTTCAGGCTGGCTTGAGCTTTTCAAGTGCTCAGCCCCGCACTGTACTGCACCTCCATCCAAAGGCTTGCCACCAAGCCCCCTCAACCAAGAAATCACTGGCTGCCATGTAGTTTGCATGGAGAACAGTCTCTGTTGCAGCATATGAATGAAAATATTAGGCCATTATGTAATTTCTGAAATGGTAGACATTATTTCATCTACTATCAGTTCATTTTGATGTTTGCTTGGACATGTGCCAAGCAAACATATTGTTACAATAATGAGCTTCAGAGATGTGTCTCAGTTGGGTCCAGTGCAGCTAATACTGCAGGGGGCTTGACAGTGACAGCCCAGTAATCAGCAAGGCTGATCATGACAGTGTTCTCTGTTTGCAGAGCAGAAACTTCATGTAATTGAGTGGTACAAGGCATTCCTCTTACAGAGAGGCACAGTCCTTTCACCTGCATGACACCACCAGCAAGCAGCCTTCAGTCCTTCCCCAGGGCTCCATCCATTAAAATAAAACACTCTCCTATTGCCTAGTATCGTGCCCACCTTCAAATCCTTCCGTGTCCCACCTCTGCCAAGTATCCCACTCATCTCCTGATCCTTCACCCATGACCCATCTGTAAACCTGTTAAACAAAAAAATGGTCCAGCAATTATTTCTGCCCCCACACCTCCATCCTCCCACCTCAACCCCTGTCTCAGCACCCACCACACCACACCACACCTCCCTCACCCCATGCTTACCTGTCCCATCGAGTACTGCTTTTTCTTGAATGTCCTGTTTATTCTGAGCTCCACTGGGAAGTAATTGAAAACTAAAACTAGGTTAGTTTGGTTAATGGTTTTTAATGCTTTTGAATTTTTACTCATAACTTTGTCATTTTAAATATTTCTACCCCAAATTTTTAACACTGACTTTTTTAACCTAACCTCATGAACCAGGTAGGGGAATTTTTTCAAATCCCTCTGAAACATGTTTTCATGATATCTCTATGAAATCACATTTTAGGCAGGATATAAAAAAATGTCAACTGTCTTGATCATAAGATGGGGTAATAGAAAGATTAAGTTGGAAATCATTGGTCAAAATCTCAAAAAACAACAAAGTTATGAAGTAACATTGAAATTCTTCAACATTTACTCATAACAGTACTATTTTTTCTAGATTTTGACCCAACAATTTCAACAAAGCCTTTTTGTAACCTACCTCACAGAATCACAAACAAGCAGGTGTAATTTTCCTAATCACTTCTAAAACATTTTTAGTATTCACTCTGCAAAATCACCTAACAGGATTTAAAAATATTCATAACTTTTGATCATAAGGTGACATAATAAAAAGATCATGTTGAAAATCTGAGGATGCAATCTTGAAAAACAACAAACTTATAAAGCAACATTGAAATACTTCAATGTTTTCTCATAATTTTGCTATTTTTCTATAGTTTGTCCCCAAATCAACATAACTTTTTTTACCTGATCACGAACAATGCAAGTGTAATTTTTCAAATGGCCGTTAAAACATGTTTTTGCAGTGACTCCATGAAATCACCTTTTGGACAGGATTTAAAAAATTCCACTTGTCTTGATCATGAGGTAGGGTCATAATAAAACTATGTTGAAAATTTAGGGTTGTGATTTCAAAAAAATGATGAAGTTAAGAGAAACATTGAAATTCTTCAATGTTTACTCCCAGCTTTGTTCTTTTACCAGATTATGACCTCACATTTTCAACATAGGGGTAAGGAGCAACAGACTTCTAGGAAAACATAAACTGAACTTACAAGCTCAAATGGGCAGACTGGGTGGGCCATAGGCCCTTATCTGCTGACACTGTCTATGTATCTATGTATCTATGTATATAGCCATTTTTGTACCCCACATCACGAACATGACGTGTCATTTTTCAAATCCTGCCCAAAACATCTTTTCATACATATGTCACAAAATAGCATTTTCAACAACATTTCATAACTCAGTCCTGTCATGTTTATAAGGTAGTGTAATACAAAGACTATGCTGGACATTTAAGATCAAAATTGGAAAAATAATATGAACAAACATTGACATTTTTCAATGTTTACTTATAACTTTGCAATATCTTTACTTTTAAACCCACATTTTCAACATATTCATGTTTTTTATTCACATCAAATGAACATGGCAGGTATCATTATGACATCCCCCTCCAAAACCTGTTTCTGCAGTAGTTCCACAAAACATCATTTTAAGTCACATTTCAAAAATGATACCTGTCCTGTTCATATGCTGGAGCAAAAAAAGAAAAATAAATATTATTTTGAAAATTCAAGGTCATAGTCTAGGAAAATGACAATAATATGTGTGAACTTCTTCATTTCCCAATCATGTCAATTTCACTATTATAACTTTTGTTATACATTTGATAATTGTCACCCCTGTTCTATCAATGCCAAACATCTACAGATCAAATAGAAGCATGCAAAGATTCAGCCTTAACAAATGTGTATTGCATTTTGTGGACAATCATTGTAGAATTGTTAAAACTGCCTCAAATGCAGCAGCTCTAAGAAAATTGACCATGACTCAAAAAAATGCAGATATTCACATTATGGTCCATAGCTAAAGCATGTAAGCTAAAGGTGAGGGCTACAATATCCAGCCCAATGTGGACTGTACATTTTGATCCAAAAGTATGTTAGATGGAAATGATGATGTGAAGTGCAGTTATTTGGCATAAGTTAAAATTTGGGTATGTGAGTGGGATCCAGTGTATATGCTGGCTGCTCCAAGCTAGACCAAAGTGCACATTTTTCTCTTTTCCCCTTCTTGCATCCACTTTCTTAATTCCAGTCATCTGGAATGCCAGGCCACCCTGGATTGGGAATTTTGGATACAGGCTGGTGGAGCTAGGAAAACTGTGCCACAGATCTCAAATTCTGGGTACTAACATAATGAGGGCAGCAATGTGACAGTTTTGTAATATATGGATCATGAAAATAATAGTACTGAAAACGGTTCAAAAAATTCCTTGTTTCCCATAGTAGAACACTTCATTCCCAATAATACTACACTTCACTGCCAATAATACTATCATTCCAATGAATGATAGTATTATCAGTCCTGCACAAAAGCTCAAGTGCACCCTGCCAGTTCACACTCAGCATGAGCCAGCTTCTTCAGCACTCAGCTTGAACAGTTTATCAGACTGCGACTCATGACTGGCTGTTTTCAGTCAGTGGGTGGGATGAACATTTTCAAAAACATGGCAGACTTCTCTCATTTAGTGAGAGTATATCTCATCTTTGCTTTTTCCCTGATATTTTTCACATTTCAATGGATGGCTTATCTGGTTGCTCCTGCCTTCACTTAACATGAAAACAACAACCAGGTAGGGCTCTCCACAAAACTAAATCACCAGACTGCGTGGTGAAGCAGAGTGGGGTGGGATGGGGGAGTAGGGGGATAATCTTCGACACTCAGTGAGTGAGTCATCAGAGCAGTGATGGCCCATCCTCCTCATAACATGCCACAAAGAGCTGCACAGTTTTAAAATTGGATCCCTATATTAAAAAAAATAACAAATAGGTGAGAGTGTATTACTCAGGAGTAATACTATTGAGAGGTTTTGGGGACAAGGGAACCTCTCAAACTTTGCTCTCGAGGTTCCCTTGTCCCTAGAACCTCTTGATGGTATTACTTCCTTGTAATACACTCTCACCTGTCTATTATTCTATTTTTTATTTGACTTTTTTTTGGTCTTTTTTTTTGCATAAAACTAAACAGCTGATAGTGACACACCTTATATATACTGTAAAGCTTGACAAGGAACTATGTACATGTAAACAGTGTTCAGGCACAAAATATATCTCCAGTAAATCTGATAATAACCTATAGTGGGATGAAGAAAATAATTAGGAAATGGTGTGGAAATCAAGAAAGTTCAGCAGGCTTTCTCAACAGAAGAAGTAGTCTGTAATTGTTTCACCAAACAGTAGGGTGGAGGACAGGAGTAACTGAGGGGAAAAAAGACAAAATAAAAAGGAACAGCACTAAATTTAATTTGTAAGGCATCCAAAAAGCTGATGATAACTTCTCAGCTCACATTTTCTTTTAGAAACAAATGTCCACCAGGATGCATGGCCCTGAGTGGTGAGGCACCGCTCTGGCCCACAGGTGACAAAGGTCCATGCTCCAAGCCCAGAAAATCAGAAGTGGAGGCCAGTAGGGAAAGTAATAGAGTGTTGCACTCCTTCCAAGAGGAGAGGGAGGAATGCACCAATTGGAGAGCAGCACTGGGTGGCTGCATGGGATAATTGCTGGTGTGGGTGACCAGGTGGTGATAGGTACCACAAACAGTGTGCTGATGTGGTGGACACTCTAGATAGGGAGGTGGGAAGGACAGGGAGAACAGGCAAAAACTCCAGCCAGAAAACCTTGACCAATGGCCTGTTGTGTTCCCTCATACCACCTGACCCTCTTGGTGGGCCATCTTCTACCTAGTTCCTGTTGCTGAATATTAGCTTTAGTGGCATGTTTCTTCCTATCCTCCTTTGCCCCACAGCAGGAAGGGGGATCCCTAGGTAGGGGTTCAATCCACCAAGATACCAGTGGGGATAAAACTGGAATATGTTGGTGAACTATGCCAGCTAGAGTGAGTCTGGTGGGCAGAGAAGTGGCTCAACACAGGTCCTAAAAGAGAGGATCCTGTAGGAACAAAGGAAAGAGAAAAAAAAACAGATGTACAATCCATTAATACAAAACAGATGGTAGGAAGACAAGGCCTTTGCTGAAAATACATTGTAACATAGAATCATACATAGTATTTGATGACAGTTAAGGACTGCTGGGACCACCCAGTCAGCCATATTCCATGCCTGCATCAGTGGTCACTGACCCTACTTGATCATTGGCTTTAGCCTTTATACCCACCTCTAGGGTTTCCTTGTGCCTATCCCATGCATATTTGAATCCCCCTACTGTGCAAGTTCCCACTACTTCTTGCGGTAGGCTATTTCATGCATCTATCACCCTTTCTGTGAAGAAAAACTTCCTCACATTCTCCTTTATCCTGCCTCCCTCCAATCTCATATCATGCCCCCTCATCCTTGTACACCTCCTATACTGAAAGATTCACCCACTTGCACTTTATTTATACCCTTAAGATACTTGAATGTTTCTATCATATCTCCCTGTTCCCGCCTTTCTTCCACTGTGTACATATTGAGTTCCTTTAATCTCTCCTCATATGTCTCCCGGTGCAAGTCCTGCACCATTCTTGTTGCCCTTCTCTGAACCACCTCCACCGTGTCTATGACCTTACAAAGATGCATTCTCCAGAACTGTACACTGTACTCCAGATGTGACATTACCAGCATTTTGTACAGTGGCATCACTACCCCCCTTCTTCTGTTAGTAATACCCATTCCTGTGCACCCCAACATGCTACTGACCCTTCCCACAGCCTTGGTAAACTTTGTGGACACTTTTAGGTCATCTGAGATGATTATCCCTGATTCCCTTTCTTCTCTGGTAACCGTCAACAATTCCCTCCTCATTCTATAACTCTCCACAGGGTTTCTGCACCACGGGTGCATGTGTTTGTACTTCTTTGCATTAACTTTTAATTGCCTTACATTGGACCAAATGTTCCAGCTTTCCTATATCCTTCCTCATGTTCTCAATCCCTCCCCCCGAGTGTCCACCCTGTTGTAGATCTTAGTGTCATCTGCAAATAGTGAAACCTTCCCCTCTAGCCCTTCAGCAATGTCACTAATGTAGCTTTAAAAAGGCCTGACCACAGGACTGATTGTTGAGGCACCCCACTGGTCACTCCTCCTTTCCTCAGATTGGGATTGTATCCCAGTAACCACTACCCTCTGCTTTCTCTCCCACAACTAATATTTTATTTCGTTGTTGTAGGTAAGGTGAAAATGAGTATGACATTCAGTTCTGATCATAGAATATATATTTCTTCATTTTTAGCCACAAATCTTCATGCTTCTTCCTCCTCTTTTTAATTGCCAAACTCAAGGGGAGGGGTCAAAGCTCCTGATGCAGATGCAGGAGCAAGATCTATTTATATCTGCATCAGAGATTATGCACCCAGGCTGCCTGCAGCTATTTTCAAAATGTCGCAGGTGGTTCACAACAGTACACCATACAACAATGTACTAGGCAGCTCCTTGCATCAATAAATGATGCAGATCAGGTTTTGTGGCCCCTTGCATCATTTACTGATGAAAGTGTGGGAAAAAACATGTCCAATGCTCAGCCACTCTTCAGGCACTGGAGACCAGCTACTTGCTATTCTGCCAGTGTGGACCCTGGTCTGTAATGAAACACACTTAGGTTTCAGATCTGTGATGGATCCACTTTGAAAATTCTGCTTGTGATATCTGAATATTTTGTTGAAGACAACTTCTCATGGGTTGTATGAGTTTTCAACAAATGGCTTGCCCAATGTGTGGCAACACAAACCCAGCAAACTACAACCCTGTCGGCAAAATCGGCACTTTGCCAACAGGTCTCTGTGTTGGTGTGCCCGAGACAGGAGCACACTGTCTCCTGGTCCTGCACCCCTGCCCTGAATCAACTCTGACTGGAGCTGATAATCCTAAAGATGGGGGGTGGGAGGCAGAGCCCCCCACATGAGGGTTCGGGGGAAAATCCCCCCAATAAAAAAATGGCCAGGAAGACACACAGAAATCATGTAAACTGCAACTTGCAGTTGACATGATTCCTGTTGGCGAGATGCCAGTTGACAAAAGGGTTGTTGAACCGGCATCATAGTGCCTCAACAAATTATTTAATCTGTTCTGCATCACAGAAAATAACTTAATAGTATGCCTTATGATTTAGTATACAGTGCCCTCAGATCTTGTATACTCTACTTATATTTCACATCAGACATCTAAACTATTCTTTTTTAGTCTGAGAGAATTTATTTCTTTTTTTACCAGGTATGTACAATTAACAACTGAATAACTATTTTCATGGGATCCCCTTCCTTGAATAAGACACACAGAAACTTTTTTGGATGCTTGAGTCAGCATATTTTATTAACCAAAGACTTACATCTCCAAGAGCACTTGACTCTGGAGCAACTCTCCTTCTTCCTTGACTCCTCTTCCTTTTTCACCTCTTTCCAGTCTGGTTTCTGTAAAGCCCACTCCACAACCACCTCCCTCCTCCAGCTCACTGACTCCATTCTCACAGGCATGGATCAGGGACACATCACTTCATCCATCTATGTTGACCTGGCCAAAGCCTTCAATAATGTCGCTCACCCCCTTCTCCTCTCCAAGCTGACAATGGCTGGCTTCTCCAAAGCTGCCACTGACTGATTCCAGTCCTACCTCATGGGCCAGATCCAATCTGTCAGTGTCAGCAATTCCTTCTCCCCTCCTCTACCATTTAACACAAGTATTCCCCAGGGCTTGGTACTTGTACCAATACAGTTCTCCATTTCCCTGAATGATCTACCTCTTACCTGCTCATCTGCTAGTATCCATATGTATGCAGATGACATTGTATTATTCTTCTCCAGGAACACCCCTACCGAGGTGCCCACCAGCCTACAACTGGACTTTAACAATGTACAGCACTGGTTTAGTGCTAACCTACTCTCTATGAATGTCATAAAAATGGTCTCTATGTCCTTTGGCTCCAGACTAAAGCTGTCCAGACTGGACTCCACCCTTATCTTCCATACCATGTTAGGTACTACACTGGACAACGTCCACTCATTTAAGTACCTTGAGCTGTGGCTAGACAAGTATCTTGACTTTGGGGCATATGTTGATGCATACACAAAAAAACTACTCCCTAAGCTAGGTGCTCTGGACAGACACCAAAGTTGCCTCCCTTAGCAAGCCAGGTGTGAAATTGTCCAAAATATGATTCCCCCATTCTTCCACTTCAGGGACATAGTCTACAGTTCTGCCCTCAAGACCACCCTATCCAGACTGGACACTTTATTCAATTTCTTCTGATGCTATACACTTGGTAGCCATTCTCTCACCCACCGCTGTAATCTCTATGCCTCGCTCTCCTTCCCATCCCTCTCTGCCAGACAGCTGTCTCATACCACAAATCTAGGAGGGAAGTACTGGCTCGGGTCCTGGTCACCTTACTTGTCCTCCCTCTTTTCTATCCCTCCCCCATCCTGCTCTTCCCTTTACTTTTCCACACAAAGAATGCTCACCCTGCCACCTCGGTGTACTACATCTGGTCAAGCCACATTTTCGTACAAATTCCCTAATATCTGGAACTCCCTCCACTCCTGATATTCATGCTGCCCAATCTCACAATCCCCTGGCTTCCCTCCTTCACAGACACACTATTCACTGCTGCAACTACCATTAATCACTTACCAACCTCAACACTCTGAGCCCATCCAACCTATTCAGTGATATCCCCACAATAGGCCCAACATGATTCCTCCTTATCCAGTAACTGCAGTTTAACTGGAAAGAACTCTGATTATGTATTTTTCTAAATATATAACCAACCTCAACCCCGTCCATGGATGGAACTGCTACAAAAGGACCAACACAGATTTCCTGCACAGACCATACAAATGCTTTTGCACCACCCTGTAACCATGCTGCTGATAGTGACTCTTATGGCCTGCCCTCTCATACCTCTCCCAGCCCCAGGGACCCACTACCCAATCTGCAGTGAATCAATCCTGTTACCATTGCATCTGCAGCTGCAAAAACTTCCCTCTTCTTTTCCTTCACACCTCCGCTAAATATTGTCCACTGTTCTGGCCACCAGGGCCCCACTTTCCTCAGATCCTCTAATGCTGACTGATGTGCTAGTGAGTGTAATTCCTCAATTTCACTGCAACTCAACTAGTTAAAGAAGAAGAAGGGGGAGTCTCCTCTCACTTCCCCTTTTAAACCCCTCCCTTTTTATGGACTTACTCCTGACCAGTCCTTAACCTTCTTTTGCCCCCTCCCCTTTCTATGCTGACCTTCCTCTATAATTCTCTTACTAGCCATTAACCCCTCCTTCCCCCCCTTCCCCTCTCCATTCATTTCCTAACTGTATCCAAGGTCAGTTGACCTCCTGACAACAGAGGCTGCTGTTTCAACTGACAACCCATTTTTTCAGGTATGACCTGGGAGAGTATAAGGGAGCAACAGAACCTGAGTAGTAACAAAAAAAGCAAGAGCAGATTTTAAGTATAAAATAAGCAAGTACAAATTACACACCACACAGATAATTTAACCCAAACTAATTCAACACATATATAAACAGTATAAATTTATTTAGTATCTAATACTATATAATCAGGAATATGTAGAGTATAATTATGCCCTATAGTCTCTTTGATCTCCACCATATACTGTACAATATGTTACTTTTCATCATCTGTAATAGAACTCCAAAAGCTGACAAACTACTCTGAGAACAAGAACTGAATCTAAGCAGAGTGTAAGTAAAAAGCAAAAAAAAAAAAAAAAAGGAAACATGTTAAATGTGTCTCTTTGGCTGGGATGAGGAGAGTTCAGATTCCATGTGTATTTAGCTCCAAGCCTCATTTCCTCTCCAGTTCTGCCAAATTGTTTTGTGGTTTTCCGATCTGGATAGCAATTCCCTGTAGGCTGCTCAGGCCTGCCAACCATGTGCACTTCTGATCTCAATTATATTTGCACTCACATTACATAGATAAATGGTCCTGATCCTTTGAAAAATATCTTTTAGTCTAATGGTGCTCCATCTCAGGCAGCCCAGAATAGTGATAGTTCCAAAGAAATCCCTCTTCCATAATGCTACTTCTGATAAAAGGAAGCCAATGTATATCTTAGCTCTTTCCCTCTTTCTCTCTCTCTCTCTCTCTCTCTCTGTTTCTCTCGCTCCCATTTTCTTTTGAGCATATTATTATCATTAAAATCATTCTGACAATGCACTGCCCTATAATAATACAACCTGCTTCACTCCTGAGTAGAACCTTTTTATGAGGGCCCACTATTTTATTAGTCATATAATTAGTTATTCAAAAAAACAGTCCAAGACAGCACAAGCTTACCATTGTTTATGTTCTGCTAGTTTTTTCATATTTGAGGAAATGTGTGGTTTTGGCAGTGACTATTATATTAGTAATGTAGATACATAAATGAAAGAATTTATATAGACATTGAAGCATAGTATATTTACTACAAATGTAGACTTTAATCAAGGTGCAACAATAGTTTATAGATAGTAATAAGCTAGTATGGCAGCAGGTAAGAGTAGAGCAGAGTGGATGAAGTTTTAGTCTTTTTCTGCCTAAAATTATTTATCTGTTTCTGATAATGAATGATGCCATGTGAAGTATGGAAAAATGTAGGTATTAAGGGGTTCAGTCAATGTCTTGTTTTAAAATGCCAGTAGAGTCCTGAGATACAGCAATACTTTTTATACACACATTACCAAGCATTGTTGCATATATATTATGTAGATAGAGATGAAACACTATAGAAGTTTAAATTACCTAGAAACATAGACA
The DNA here is from genome assembly GCA_016271365.2 of Neoceratodus forsteri. Classification (NCBI taxonomy): domain Eukaryota; kingdom Metazoa; phylum Chordata; order Ceratodontiformes; family Ceratodontidae; genus Neoceratodus; species Neoceratodus forsteri. Next base: position 963,769,142 of record CM057452.1, read on the forward strand.
CATAGACATTGTCAGAAGAAATGGACCACTCACAAAGTATCTGAAAAGCCAAAACATTTCACTAGAATTGTAGCAGACTCACATGGCAGCAGCACCATCACACAAATTGTGCCAGATGTGGGCCACTGCCAAAAAAGCAAGCACATCTCTTAAAAGTTAAGTCTAAAACCTGTAGGGTCAATAGTATAGTGTGTAATGATGAGTCTTCAAGTGTCATTTAAAAAATATCTTTTTCTATTAATGAATTTAGGTTTTTGTGTATCATGCAGAAAGGGCAGTTTTCATCATTTTTAAACTTGTTTTCTACAAATACAATTTCTTGAGATAAAATCTCCACTTTTGTGACACTGAATCTAAAAACTAGAAAAATCAAATGGTCTTTTAGCAAGGTGTGGTGAAATTAGCAAATACCACTTCTACAGAATTTTCATGAAAGTCTGCAAATTTTGTGAAAATGTCATGAACTTTTGGCAAATTTTGCAATTTTTTATTTGATAATAGCTTAACTATTCCTACAGTTAGAGGCCTGAAAATTAGCATGCTTGTGCACTGTAAAAATGTCTAAAATAGTGTCCAGTTTTATGCATGTGTTTGAGTAATGTTGAACATATAAAGGCTCAGAATCTGGTAATTACTTTTTTTGTAAACATTTTGGAAAATATTTCTCCGCATACAACATGGCCATATTTGAAGGTACAGTCAACACCTGCAAATTTACCTGCATACCATTCTTGGAAGGATATTAGAAACTTCTAGATGAATAGTGATTTGGTTAAGTGATATGTAAGTTAAAAGGAGTTTATAAGTTTACAATTTAATTATTTTTTCATAAGCTTATGGTCTCTTTATTTTGCAGCTAGAAACAAAGTAGAGAAATAGTTACATACAATCAATCAGGCAATACACATTGCCTAACAATAGGTGCTTGACTACATGTCCCATATAGCTTTGCTTCCTCCCGTAGTCTATAAAGTGCTTTCCTGCCCATAGAACATCATCTTTCTTAGCTTGTGCCAAATTCATGACACTGCCAAAGGCTTTGAAGACAATGAGAAATCATCTGATGTCTAGAAACTGAAACAAAGCAAACATAAGAAGGGTGAGGGGCTACTGTAATCCATCACCTCCATTTGTTTATTAAAATCCAAACTATTTGTCAAGCTATTTTCTAGGAAAACTAACAAGTGGAGGCTCATATTACAGGCTCATTCAAAGCCCCTTAAAAACCAAGCACAGCAGTCTTTCTAACTTCCAGCATGAGCAGGACTGCTATCTGGTTCTGAAAATCATTTACCTCACCAAAATCAGCACCTTCATAGATAAAGAACTAATGTTCTAGCAAAGTGTAAAATATTTATGTTACATAGAATTGGTTCTGCTCACTCCAGCTCAGGCTAAGATTACCAGGACTAATGTAATGAGGTGCTGAGAAGCCGGGACATTAATGTAGAAGAACTGCAACTTCACCAGCACCAGATATGCAGTCTATTACCTAATATTCTTTATTTAAACTTTAGTGAACATTCCATACTGTACTAATTGCAAAAACAGATGCATTCTATGTCTGTCTGTAAAGGCTCTGAGGAAAGTGTTGTTTTGTCAGAACATCAGTAGTGACATTGTGCACACATTTTTGCATGCACACGTTATCCCAGTTCAGCAGTCCCATGCAGGGACAAGATGTAAAGTTAAGCCAAACTAACTGAAATTTGTCAACAGAAGCATGCATTTTGAAGAAGATAAAGGATTAGGCAATACAGCCAAAAAGAAACAATATGCTGCTTTATGGACAGACATAGAATGCATGTGTGTTTTTGCATGCTGTACACTGTGTGGGTGTTCACTAAAGTTTAAGCAAAAAAGATTGGGTAAGATTTATGTTGTATGCATTTTTCATTTATGTATGATTGCTAATAGACTCTGCATATCTGGAACCAGGTGTGCTGGTACAATTTATGATCTTTCTATATAAATTATACATGTTCTTAACATAGCTGCCACAGAATAGAGGCTAAGGAGCTACCTTGATAACCTAGACAGGGACTCCTAGCTAGCCAGGAAATGTCCAAAGGGACACTTTCCTGAAAGGACATGCATTATTCAAGTGGCTTAACTGGGATCAGAATTGGGCAAAGATCAGTCCTCTGCCCAAACATTTCTGGGGATTTCCCTGATGATATGCATCGAGTGCAGAATGCGGCAGCCAGGATGGTGACTGGTATGTCTAGGACCAGTCACATTATGCCTGTGCTCCACAGACTGCATTGGCTGCCAGTACAGGGGTGGATCATCTTCAAGTTCGGTTTGCTGACCTATGAAGCCCTACATGATCATGAACCCCACTACCTGCAAGATCTCCTTCGTCCCTACTTCTCCCCGCCCACTCCAATCCACCAACGAGGGATTGCTAGAGATTCCCAGGGTGCGCTTGAAGACATCAGGGGCTTGATCATTTGTGTTTGCTGCCCCTACCTTGTGGAATTCTCTACCTCATCAGGTTAGAGAGTGCCTGACCATCCAGAGTTTTAAATCAACCCTCATAACATTTTTTATTCAGCTTAGTGTTTCCCGATGAGTTTAACTGATGAGATATTTTATTATATAAAAGTTGCTTTTGAATTTTAAATACACAATTTTATGAATTTGGATTTTAATATGCTTGTTATATCTATTTATGTTTATGTACAGTGCCTTGATCTTGGGAAAGACACTTTATAAATAAAATTGATTTGATTTGATTTGAAAGAGGAGAGGCACCTATGACCAGCCTCTCTGAGGGAAAAAAGGGTGAGGAGGAGGGAAGGCCCCATTTTAAACCTCAGGGACATGTCATTTGCTTGCATTTCATTTATTAAAACAAGAGCCTATGGCCAAAAAGTGCCTGTTTTCATAGGTAACCATGGTCAAATTGTACAGAAAATTACATAAGAGACAACAACATATAGTAATACATACAAACAGATATGAACCCCAGTGGACCACTCTTCCAGGGAAGACACCTCTGAAATGTGCCTAACTTTTAAAAATGATGCCAGCTGCTAACTCTATGTTCTATGGCATTGTGAGGTAAATCCCTGAATGTATGACTTGATACAAAAGTCTAGGTCCTTTGGTCAGAATCCTTTTATTATTGGACAAGATCAAAGGATATGCCACAATGTGCTGGCAGCTTCATAACACCACCAGCATTGATTGTGAGGTGGTACTTCTATTTTATAGAAGACCACTGGTGTTCTGTACCATCCATGCAGGACTTTCTTCTGTATAAATTGGTACCTAATATCACAGAAGCCCACATGCGATTGCTGTAAGAATCTTTCCTAGTTTTAAATAGTATGGTAGTGTATAATTCCCTTTCCCAATCAGCTTTTTTGTTTGAGTAGGGAAGGGAAATGAGGGGAGAAGGGGGACTGTAAATACTACCTCCAAGTCACAGAGAGACTTTTATCCACTGTGAAAGTTATGAGGGGAAAGGGGAAGCCTGAATTTGAACTGCAGCACTGAGTGTTGTTTTAATTGCCTGCCAAATTTGCAGATATCATCAACACTCTGACTTTGGAAGACCATATCATTCAACCAAGTGCTGAAAAGTGTCCAACATGCCCTGCTGTGGATCATTAATATGATCCATCATGCACAGTTACACTAGTGGATGGGTTTTCTTTCAATAGTAATATGGGGGTTACCTCATAAAAGTTTCCAGTCCCCAGTGCGGTTGATTTCCCAGTAATGGTGTTTGGTGAAGGTTTTCCAGGAGTCCCATTAAAAAATGCTATGGGTGTTGGACATGCCAGTTGCCTGTCCCCTTACTGCCTATTTGTCCTCAGGGTGAAGTGGCATGGGATGCTTACTTCAGGATCCCTGGTGATGGGAAAGAGAAGTGAAAGCCAATGACCAAGAAGAGTTAGTGGCCACTGATGCAGGCAGGGATTACGGGCAGACTAGTTTAGTAGTCTCTGTCTGCCATCAACTACTATGTTACTATGTATAAAGGCATATAGCGGCTTATTGGCCTAAGCCAGCACAAATTCAGATCAATCCCCTGATGCCAGTTGATATGTCCAGAAGGGATCTCCCTACCCCATTTCTTTCAGGGGCCCTTAACCTATGAAGAGTGAGGAGTGGTCTAGAGCCTTACCAAAGAAATGAGAGAAAAACTTTCTCCAACCTCTGAAACATTTGTTGACAGATACTTATCAGAAGGTTTTTGAGGCAAAACATGATTTTTGGAGAACAACATGATTTTGTATGCTACAACAGTTCCTCCAAATGTGAGGTTAATTTTTCTTCCACCTACAAAAGTCTGTTTCTAGCTGTTTGGTCAGTGGTGCCAGATTAGGGTTCATCATACAGTATGTCACAGATTTGGCGATGGTAAGTTGTGTGGATGACCATTTAAGCTGCCACTTGTGTAAAGCAAAAGACTTTTTCTGACAGTGACCATTCAGGAAAAGTATTTCTGTTTCCCTCAGTTCTCCATGAGACTGTAAACTATAGTAAAGTCATTCAGTATTTGCATGACATGAAGTAAGGATGAGATTGGGTTGGAAATAGATTGGAGAAGGTTGCATATGCAAAAGTTTTCAGGGAAATTGTGCCCACTTGTTTTCCTTAAATGGAATCCAAGTGCCTGAGTTTTCTAAGGAGTGGTTTCAAGACAATAAGTTATAGAAGGAGTGATAATGGGCACCACTGCTGGGACCCCTAACTAAAGGAATTTTCTAAGTAACCAGCCCATTGGTGAAGATACTCACTGAGGGACCATAGTATAGGAGTTATACCCAGCTTATAAAGAAGTGGCTAATTCCCATAGTGGACTGGATATTTGACATTTTGGAGTGCTCGGATGGCAGGGTGGATTTCTTGTAAGGTGACTGGAGTGTCTAGGGCAGTAATCTGTGAGTCAATATGAGCAGAAAAAGAGGTGTTGCTTAGATAAGATTTTAATAAGTGAGGGTGGGTTCCTAGCTGTTATGAGTAGAGGTTACAGTATAAGTCTCTGAAGGCTTTACTGATGTCAGCTCAGCCAGCAATAACCTCTCCGATGGCTGAGTTAAGTCTGGCAATATGCCTCACTGACTGTTTGTGGTAGGCAAATAATTTGCCAGCCCTTTCCCTGTGCTCCCGCTACCTATGCAAGGTATTCTGTACTGCCTGCTGTGCTGTTGAGTAGATAAGGGTATTAATCTTGTATTTAAGTTGGAGTATTTCCACTTCATCAAGTGAGGCTGGCATTAGGATTTCTGTTGGCACATAAATGCATGGCTAAGTAAAGGGCTCAGCCAATCAGAGACCAAGATTTTTCTTACCTGTTTTGTAAGAGGGATTTTCTGCTTTGTGCAAGACCCATGGGACCCTGCACAGACATTTAGGACTGATCCCGTGGGCTCTATGTACAGACCAGAAGCTTGATGCAGCAAACCCATTTAGCATGTCCCCATAGCTGTAACTTAAATCATGAAATGGGTAGAAAGAATGTCGGCTCCTAATTGGCCAAGAGGTACTTTCAGCTGGGCTGTTATCCCAGCACAACAGCCCTGCTGAAAGTAGCTCAACAAAAATACATTTCAAAAATACACTCAATTTACTAAAAAGGACCCATTTCATAATCACAATAAGGTGCTCCAAGGGGGTGTGTCATGGTGAGCTAACAGCCCTTCTTGGGTGAAGAAAGCACTTGGCTTCACTTTGTGCTTCAACCCAGCCAAGATGGGCTATTATCCCACCATAACTCTCCCCTTGTCATGCATTATTACTAAAGCAGCAGGCCCATGGGATATGACCATATTTCCTTCCTTTTTGGCACATATACACACATATATATCACATATGTAGACCACAACTGCACCAAATAAATATTATTTGCACAGTGGTCACCAAAGTGAAAAATGGACATTTATGTTCATGATGCAGCATCAAAACCCATTTATTATTCTCTTAGGAGTGTCATTTTGACAGCACATCAAACCAATAAAAAAAAAATTATGTTTCCCTGAGAACCAATTAAATATTCAGAAGGTCACCAGGTTGATCGGTGTCCTAAAATGACTACTTTATTTGTCTATAGGGCAGCTGCATTCCAAAAACTAAATGAAAATCATCAGAAGGAAAAGGAGACTGCTCAGTCACTGTGGTACTTAATTTATCATCTATTTTATTGCTAATGACCACCAAAATAATCACCAGGTTCCTTTGACTGCAGTTGTGCTTATATTTAGAAGTTATCAAAGATTTAAAGGACTCAGTTAAGGGCAGAATGTATGGTTTACATTATTTATTTTTAGTTAGTTAACCAGGTATAGCACACTAAGCTGAAAGCTTTTTTTATAGGGTCGACCTGGGAAGCACAAGGAGATTAAGTGACTTGCTCAGGGTCACACAGTATGCAAGTGGAAGCTGTGGGATTCAAACCCAGGTCTGGTCTGCTGGATGTCTCTAGATTTGCAGCGTAAAGCCTTAGACCACTGCGCTATACTGCCTCCTTATTTCATTATGCAAAGTCAACTAAGCATTCAATGTGTATAAGCAGGGCCCCGATTTTTCTGTGGCACATCGGAGCAAAGTTCTGCTGCAGGGTTCTTATTTGCCACAGAACTTCTGCGGCACTCAATACCAATTTCTGCGACAATTCTACAGCACATTTTTACCCTTAATTTTTTTCCTTTTTTTTTTGCCACATCTGACACAATGCACGCTCATAACACAGTCATTTTAAGGGTGTTTGTCACCAAATTTTCAACATAGCCAGTTTAAGACCTCTGCTCATGAACAGTATCACTGTGATTTTCTTAATCTGTCCCAAACATTGATTTTGCATACCGACCGTGCCATTGTGTGCTACATGTGCGAAAACACATTTCAGGTGAGATGTGAAAAATGACAGTTGTACTGTTCGTAAGGAGGTGTGGTAAAATGGCAACACTGAAAATCTGGAGTGAAAATATAAAAATGCTTCAGTTACGAGCATGCATAGAACTGGGCAATGCACACTGAAAACAGTTTATTTGGGAATATTTTCACCAGCTTTCTAACATAGGGTTTTTGGGAGCCTACCTCATGAACTATGACTCTGTCATTTCATTAATCATTCTGGAAAGGTGGTTCCATGCAGTGACTGTGGAACCACCATTCGGGACTGATTAACAAAATGACAGTGTCACAGTTCATGAGGCAGGGCCCCAAAAACTCCATGTTAAAAATCTGGTGAAAAAATTCCCAGAAATGGCTGCGATATGCACTAAAGTTGAAAAAATCCATTTATGCTATTATACAGCTTACCGGCATTTCTTCAGTTCGTGGTCGGCTTTGAAAGAGTGCAGGCGTGTTCCCGGTCCACTGAAGATCGTCGAGCTGGGCTCCCTAGGTAAGTATGGGTTGAGGTGGGGTGAGGCGGGGTGGGGAGGTGGATACGCAGTGGGTGGTGCGGGTTGGGGAGGGGCAAAAGAATCAATGAGGGAAGGTTTTTGTTTCAGGTTTTTTTAGACCAAAGGAGGGCTTTTTCCATGCTGGGTGGGCTCCCAGTGTGGCACCAGGCTGCTTGGGGGAGATGTGAGACTGACGGGGTTTGAGGTGCCCCGTGTGACAACGGAAGCTTTTCCACACTGGGTTGGCCCTAGCATGGTACCAGGCAGCTTGGGGAGATGTGAAGCTGATAGGATTGGGCACCCCGTCAGCAAGGAAGCTTTTGGCATGCTGGGGTGAGCTCTTAGCATGGCATACAGACATTTGGGGGGGCAGTGAAGCTGACGGGGGATTGGGAACCCCATCGGCAAAGGACGTTTTTCCACGGGCAGCCATGAATTCCGTGGGTGATGGCAAATTCCGCAAATATTTCCGCAGTTTGCCGCAGCCGTGGAATCACGGAAAACTCAGGGCCCTGTGTATAAGTAATGCCCTAGCTACAGTTAAGAATTTGAGGAGCAGAGTAATTGTTATGAAACTCAAGGAGTCTTGTACATGTACATGGGCAGACTGGATGGGCCTTGAGGTCCTTATCTGCCGTCAACTTCTATGTTTCTATGTTTCTATGTTTCTATGTTTCTATGTTTCTATGTTTCTATGAGTTACATGCATATATTTTCTAGCATTCTATTGGGAATATATACATAAGTGCAGTTATATGGAACCATGTGATTCATGAATATGCTTCAGGTGATTATTTTGTGATTGTTTTAGAATTGTACAGTCTCTTAAGACAATCTATGCACATGTTATTACAGGATAGTAATCTAAGAATCATGTTAATCTCAGATTTAGATAGCAAAAAACAGAACCTAGTAAAGAAAAAGGCACTGTATGCATTATGATTTTTATAAAATTAATTTCCACCCCAAAAATGTATCTACTATCTTGTATGCAAGTACAATATTCAATGTATCTTCTATTCTAGTTTCCAAAAGTTAATTTTTATTTATCTAGCTAACATCTTCTTGTACATGAACTAGTTTAGGTTTTATTTAACACTGTAATACATTGGTGTTTTGTAACATTACTTAGGACCACCAAAGCTGACTAAACTTTACTTAGTGAAACATCAAGTCTTATAGAGCCATGAACAACAAATGAAAAGATACAGTAATTGAAGTACCGTACACTGATTGAACAGTATCTTTACATGTATTTCTGATGATCTTTATTTTCCCACATTATCGCCATTTAATGTAAATCCTATCAAATCAGCCCTTTCCATGTCTTATATGACCAGTTTTTAAAATTGTTTCTTCACCATACACAGAAAACCAGCTTTCTGCTCTTTTAAAACTGTGTGAAACAGCATAGTAAGCCACAAACATTTCAAAGTCTCAGGACCCCTTTGAGAAACAAGCTACCAACTCAAACATGTCAGAACTGCTGCAGCTCTGAATAAAAACATCTGTATTTTTAAAACCACTTGTCTGATGCAGCTCATCTACTTCCAACAGTCAGTTCTTCAGCTTCAGACACATCAGTCATGACTTCGGGTCTGCTACCACAATCCTGACTCAATTTTTACCAGCATTCATCATCTACTTAAACACCAGTAAATTTCTCTCTCCCCTGCTCTGTGTAAACCAGGCTATAAACCATGCTCTTTTCAACTGTTGATCTCTCATGTGACAACTCTTTCTTTCCTTGGCTGCACCTCCAAACAAACTTCTCTCTTACCTGTTTGAACTGAATACTTAATACAGATCTAAACACTAATGCTATTACTACTAGGGGACAACAGTAGACTACAATAACATGATCAAAAAGCCAAAAGTGCTATGAGAGAGGAATAGCTCCTGCCCAGCTACATAGCATTACAGCACACCTTCTTTGCTTTTAATTTGGGCAACATAAGTGGCACAAAACTCACATGCAATGGGTGGCATTGAAATAAATCACTTCCATAACTGGTCTCTTTTAACCCTCCATCATCCTTGCTGATTTTCTAGTATTTCCCTATGTCTATCTCATGCTTGCTTACAGCTCAATACTGTTTTCACCTCCACCACTTCCACTGGTAGGCTGTTCCAAGCATCCACCACTCTTTCAGTGAAATAGTACATCCTCACATCCATCATAAACTCTTCCCCCCAGCTTCATCACATGCCCTCTGGTTCTGGTATTATTCTTCATTTGAAAGACACTCTCCTTCTGCACCCCTTCACCCCATGAGGTGCTTGTAGGTCACTTCCATGTTGTACATGTTAAGATCCCCCAGTTTCTCCATAAAAAGGCTCTGTGAAATCCTTGCACTATTTTTATTGCCATCCTCTGGACTGCCTCCATCCTGTCTATCTTCTTTCTGAGGTGTGTCCTTCACATCTGGACACAGTAATCCATGTGAAGTCTCACTGGTGAATGATAAAATGGTAACACCACCTCCCTACTTCTGATGGATATACCTCTCACTATGCATCTCAGCATCCCACTGGCCCTAACCACTGCTTTGTCACACCGCCCTACCACTTTAAGGTCATGAGATATGATAACCCCAAGGTCCCTTCCGGCTAAGTGACTATCATGTATCTCTCTGCTCCCTGCATCTTACACTCATCTAACTGCCATATCCTTGACCACTCCTCGAGTTTCCAAATATTCTTTTGTGTTCTCTTCTTCCTGTCAAAGGGTCCACCCTATTACAGATTGTTGTTGCATCTGCAAAAAAGACATTCATTTCATTTATTCATTTAATAAAGCATTCTATTTCATTAAGACTCAAGGCACTGTACAAGTGAACAGAATCTATGTAAACAATTAATATACATATACAGTATTACATTAAATTTATTATCTAAGTCAACTTAAATGAGCTGAAGGGAAAAGTTTCTCTAAATAAAATTATCTTTAGCCCCCTTTTGAAGGCATTAACAGATGGGACCTCTCTAAGTGAATGAGGCAGTGAATTCCAAAAAGTCAGTGCTACAAACGAAAATGTCCATGCACCTGATGATTTCAAATGGATTCTGGGAATCACCAGAAGGCCCTCATCGACTGTCCAGAAGGGATATGATGGTCAGTAGGGCAGTAGGAGGTCTTGCAGGTGGCTGGGCCCCAGTCTATGCAGGCTCTTATAGATCAGAAAACCAATCTTGAAGGTGATCTGCCACCCAAAAGGCAGTCAGTGCAGAAATTGCTGCACATGTGTAATGTGACATGACCTTAAAAGGCCAGTCAACAACCTGGCTGCCACATTCTGCACCAGCTGTAGGTGGAAAGATCAACTCCCAATAGCCCTAGATAAAGGGCATTGCAGTAACTGAGCCAGGATATCACAAAAGCATGGACTAGTGATGGCAGATCACCAAGAGGAATCAGGTGTTTAATCCTGGCCATGTTTCTAAGATGGCAAAAAGCATTCTGGACCACAGTCGACACCTGAAATTCAAGCATAAGGCCACAGTCCAGTACAATGCTGAGATTCCTCACCTTGACAGAGATGAGCAGCTGGGAGTCTCCAAGCCTAAGCCTGGAGTATCGACAAGGTTGCACTCCAACCCTCAGGTGACCGGATTCCACCACCAGCACTTCCATCTTATCCGGATTTAACTTCAACCAGTTGGCCCACATCCAGTCTTGGATTTCATCAAGGTACCAATTAAAAACCCACACTGCATCCTACTATTTGGGTATAAAAGACAGGTATAGCTGTGTACTGTGCTGCACTTTATTGTTCTGTTTGGTCATCTGCTTGTGATCAGTGTGTTCATGAGCTTATAATCATGACTGTGAAATGTTACTCTGTTTGTGATGTTCCACATCTAACTGCCAAATGTTGTGCCTGTCTATTGTTTTTCTCAGTACTTCTGTAATACTTGTTCCTGCTTGCAACCTTCCTTGTAACCTAGTGGGTTGCACCTGAAAATAGGCATATGTTTGTCTAGTGTGCTTACCTGGTCAAAAAAAGCTAAATAAATAAATCATCAGCATAGCAGTGAAAACTCAGCCCGTACCATCTTATAATGTTCACTAGTGGTAGCATATACAATGCAAGCAGCATGGAGGACACAATTGAGTCCTGCAGGGCCCCATATGATGGGGGCAGTGGTGCAAAGGAAAAAGTCCTTAACACCACCCTTTGCATCCTGCCAGTAAGAAAAGAATGGTACCAGTTGAGAACTGTATGAGCCAGTCCACAATAAACCCACAGGCGCTCCAACAGCACTCTATGGTCCATGGTGTCAAATGCAGCTGAGAGAGCGAGGAAGATAAGAATGGAATGATTTCCTCCATCCCTCGTCACCAGGAGATCATTAAGCACCCTAACCAGGGCAGTCTCAGTACTGTGCCTTTTCCTAAAACCCAATTGGAGAGGGCTGTAAATGTTGTGAGTTGACAAATGAGCCTCCAGTTGAAGAGTCACCACCTTCTCGATAACCTTCCCCACAAGGAGAAGGTTAGAGACAGGTCTGTAGTTAACTGGATAGTATGGGCCTAGTGACGATTTCTTCAACAGTGGTCTTACCATTGCCTCCTTCTGGGGCTTAGGAAATACCCCTCTCATTAAACAACACTGGACTATCCCAGCCAGGACTGGGCTGATGGAATCAGCACAGCCTACAAGAAGGCACACTGGACGTGAGTCCACCCTGTAGTAGTTAGTCCTCAAGATCTGAATAATCTTCACAACATCCATGACTGTCAACCGGTCAAAGTCTGACCAGACAGATGGATTGGCCTTGACCCCCAGCTCATCACTGCATGCCCCAATACAGAGCATAGACTGGATCCCTGTCCTAAAAGAGGCAATCTTATCAGCAAGGAACAGAGCAAACTCAGCACACTTAGATTGTGAAAAGGCTTCTATGAGGAAGACAGGCCAGATTACATAGCCTGTTGACAGTCTGGAAGAGCTGAGCTGGTCTGTTGACTGCTGCAGCAATCTCCTTGGACATGAACTCTGCATTCTTAAAGGAGATTGCTGATTGACAGTCTGTATAGTGAGACATCAAAATAAGCTTATCCCCATCACACCAGAATGTCTGCTAGTGCTGCACCAACATTTTACCCCTCATTTTCAACTCTCTGACAGTCCCATCAAACTAAGAGGATCTCCAGTGTGAAGTGAGGGGCTGAACACAGACTGGTGCAATAGAGTTGAGGGCTTCTGTAACAATCCTATTATAAGTCGATACCACTCTCCTGGCTCATCACAAGCTCTCATTATACCTGAGAGGTCAAGCACCACCATAAGATCTTCTCGGGTCAAACCCCTTAAAGGGTGGTACTGGACAATCTCAATAGGGGAAGGTCTATTGGGGTCTTTGAATGAGAACCTCATGGTATAGTGGTCCAACCATGTGACCAGTTACACCATGAGGTCAGTGACCTCCAATCCCAGTGAGAAGACAAGGTCCAGAGAGTGGGAATGTACATGGGTTGCAGAGGCAACCACCTGTGTCTGGCCCAAAAAATGCATTAATTGGAGGAAGTCTTGTCCAAATGGTGAGAGTTCATCATCAACCCAGGCATTGAAGTCACCCAGAATAATCCATTTGGGCAACTCCAACACCAGTTTGACAACGAAGTCTGTGACTTCCTACAGGAATTTATTCTCATTTCCCAGAGGACAGCAAACAAGAAAGATCCTGCAACCTGCACCTGCAATCCCCTGGATGGCCACACATTCAAAGGAACTTGTTCCTACTGGAAGAACTGTGAAGTGCAAGTCAAATTTAAAACAGATCACCACTAGTGGTGGGCGAAGTGGCCCCAATTCACTCTGCAAAGTGATTCGCAGACTGAAGGTGAATTCGCAGAGTGCTCCGGAACACAAAGCGGACTACTTCACGTTATAATGGGTAATGTGAAGTCCATTGAAATCAATGACTTCACATTACTCCGCCTTCCCAAACCACTACTCCACCAAGTCTTAAGTCGAAGTACATTGAAAACAATGTACTCACTTCGCCTTGTTTTTAGGCTCCAAAGGCGAATTTTGCAGTGATTCATGGGATTTCAGGTCACATGGGCTCTAGATTGTTCTGCACAGCCTCAGTTTGGGGTAGTGTGTGTATGAAGCTGTAGGAGACAATCTGCTCTGAGAGCTCTCTGAGATTCAAACCTTCTAAAAGCTGTTAAAAAAGCCTTTTTGGGTAATTTGTGTTGCTGAAACTTTAGTTCTTCGATTATAGGAAACCCTCCTGTGCTCATATCATTGAGCGTTTATGGTTTGTGTGTGGATTTTGAATGTTAATGTGCAATTTTCAGTCTGTGTACTGAGAGACAGTGGAAGTGTGCTTTGGGGGAGGGGTGTGTCTGTGGTGTACATAGATACATAGATACATAGACAGTGTCAGCAGATAAGGGCCTATGGCCCACCCAGTCTGCCCATTTGAGCTTGTAAGTTCAGTTTGTTTTCCTAGAAGTCTGTTGCCCCTTACCCCTGACCTCCAGAATTCCTTTATGTCTATCCCATGCATTCTTAAATCCCGTGATTGTTTCAGCCCCCACCACTTCCTCTGGCAGGGTGTTCCACTTGTCCACCACCCGTTCTGTGAAGAAATTCTTTCTCATGTTTCCTCTGAATCGTCCTCTCTCCAACTTCATCCCATGCCCTCTTGTCCTGGAACATCTTTTTCGCTTAAAACTAGTGTTTTCCTGCACCCTGTTCCTCCCTGTAAGATACTTGTATGTCTCTATCATACCCCCTCTCTCCCTCCTCTCCTCCAGGGAGTACATGTTCAGTTTCTTCAACCTGTCAAAATACATACCCTGACCTTTTTATAAAGGCAGTCTAGCCACCAGAATCGATTATATCTTTTTTCTTTTAGTTGTTTAACCAGGAGTAGCACCATAAGCTGAAATCTTTTTAACAGGTGTGACCTGGGAGCACAGGGAAGTTAAGTGACTTACTCAGGGTCACACAGTATGCAAGTGGAAGCTGTGGGATTCAAACCCAGGTCTGTTCTGTTCTGTTGGATGTTACCAGATTTGTAGCTCAGAGCCTTAAACCACTGCACTATACTGCCTCCCAGTAGATGTAGGTTGATTAACTTGGAGAAAAAGACTGTGCTTTATGTTTTGGTGATATTTTTCTTGTGTAACTGTGTTAATGTACACCTAGTAATATTTTCAATAATTCTTGCCATTTTTTTGCTAATTGTTGTGGTGCAGCAGTGCATAATTTTAGTTTGTTTAAAATATGTGGTTATATTACCGAAGTTTTCAATTTGCTATGAATTACTTAGTGTGTGTGCGAGTATGTGTTTGACGCGTGTCATCAAATCAGACACCTTTTATTGTGCCACATCATTTCAGCAATGTGAACCTGCTATCCACTGCAGCTGTTTACTTCTTTGTGGTATCTTTACTGGTACTGGTACTAGTGACCGTTACTGCAGCAGTGCAGTACACTGCCCCCCGCAGCCCTCCTCAAATGGCAATGGAATTCTTTTCCAGATTTGAATTTCTGATGGTGAGCACTGGTTAGGTGTTTTGCTTTGCATCTGCATCTCTTTAGTGCACAGCACAATCTTAATCTGTCTGTGCATTTGCATCTCTTTAGGGCCCAATCTCCATCTCTAACTTAAGTCACAGTTGTTTCTTTGGCTTCCCTTCAAAGTACTGGACAGGTGTGGTGCATAATTCTGCATGAACACTGTACTCATTAATATGCATTTTTAAGTCAGGACTGTCATCACGAGTCAGTCAAAATACAAATCACGTTCTTCATCATCACGGTCACAAATGCAGTCACAAATCATGATTTACAATCACGTCATGAATCACAACATTAATCTTTTTTAATAGTTACATGGATGTATTTTAAGCCTGTTTTGTAGTATCTGTCCATACTTCACCACCCCACCATTGTACTCATTAATGAGTGTTTTTAAGTTGGGTAGTTTTGTGCCACACCTCATTGGGGCCTGGGGAAGTACAGCAGTAGGCATTCGTATTTCTTCATCATCAAGGTCACAAATGCAGTCACAAATCACAATTTAAGATTACGTCACGAATCACAACATTACATTTTTTACTAGTTACTTGGATGTATTTTAAGCCTGTTTTGTAGTATCTTTCCAGGCTTCACCTTCCCACCATTGTACTCATTAATAAGTGTTTTTAAGTCAGGGATTTGGACAGTGTCTGTAGTACATACATAGACTGGAAAGAAGACTGACTGCACACATGCAGTTTAGCATAGCATACTTGCACTGCTCAGAATACAAAATGTCACGCATATGGAAGACAACAAAAAAGGGCATAATTAAATACAAGGGTCTGGGATGGAGGAGGAATACATTTTATAACACAGCAAAGAAGGTGGGGGGGCACATGGTGTGAGGGAAAAAAAAAATAATGTGGGATCCCATGGTGATCCAGCAGCAGTTCCAGCATGGACATAATTTGCAACTGATGTCCCTCTATGCGATCCAGCTGCTGCTTCACAGCACTCACCCTTTCATTGTTCTCCTCACCAGTACTCCAGAGAACTGCCAAGTCAGTCTGTGTTACATGCAGTTCTCTGGGGTCCACATGTTCTACAGGCTGACCTGCTGGTAGTGGTGGTGGTGGTGGTGAGGGGGTTGCTGGTGGAGCATCAGGTGCTGCTGTGGCCCTCCTCTTCTTAGGGATGCCAACATGCACAGCTACACCCTCTGCCACAGAATGGCCAGCAGGTGTAGGCATGGTCCGTTCTGTGGCAGCCTGCCACTCCAACTGGTGGTGACTGAGCATATGGGTGTTCTGGCCCCCAGTCCCCTGGTGAGTCCCCCAGGGGCTACGGTGCACCTCCACCTCACATAGGCGGCACTTGACCACACTGCTGTCTCCCCAACACAGTCAAAAAACTGCCAAACAACGGAGGTGCGGGGAGGACATAGGCAGGAGAGGGCCAGATGAACTGGCAGCTGACTGGTCACAGTGCTGAACAGGGATGGTATCCACACCTGGGCCTGAGGGAACAGGTGCATCCTGCTTCAGAGGACTTGGTGCAGGACTTGGTGGGAGGTGGTGGTTCAACCGCCTCAGAGTCAGGACAGGAGGTGGTGCTGGTCCTGCTTCTGGGGGGGGCAAACAACTAACTACTTAAAAGAACAAATGAAGTAAAAAAGAGTACAGAAAAGATAAATAAATTTAGGTTTTAAAAAAAGCTGTTGGGTCTAAATCAAAGTTTAAATCTCCTCCTTGCTCTGATCTCAAAGTATCAGCAGTCACAAAACACACTCCTCTCTCTCCGTCTGCACAGGCGAAAGTAAAAGTGTCTGCTTGTATGACTCACTTCCTTCCTGCCTAGCTAAAAAGCATGTGACTTACAGTACTGTAAGCCATGTGATGTGTGTGGGGGGGCTGCCTAATCTGAAACACCAAGTGGATCACTTAGAATCATAATGAGGAACGCAAAGTCCATTAAAAACAATGACTTTGCCTTACTTCGCATTGCCATTCTACCTTAATGTGAAGTGGTAATGACAAGGCAGAGTGAGCACTTTGCATTGCCCACTCCATGTAGCGGAGTGGCAATACAAAGTGCCCACTTCGCATTCACTTCGCCGGCAGAATTCAAATTCGCTGCATCTCTAATCGTCACATCCCCAACTCCTACGATCCTTTCTCGGGCAGTGGATCACTGAGAATCCAGCAGGAACCACTGATTCCATTACTGGGCCAGCTTTATCATCTTGCCAGGTTTCAGTGATACAAGCCAGATCAGCTGTTGAAACAAGATTGGATATAATCGCTGTCTTGTTCCTAATAGATCTGGCATTGCATAACACTACCTGAGAAGGATAGGTAGTTGATGTTGGTCCACTGGATACTGCTCACCCAAGGCAGAACCCTTGGGTATGGGCACAAGACAGTAAGGACTCCTTTTCTAAACCCATTTTGCCCCAGGGCACCTTCTAGAACTCACCACACCAATCCCCCTCCCCCAGGCCATAATCCCCACAATAGGCCCCATCGACCCCCGCCTTCTCCCTCTCCGGGAAATCTCCAATACCCTACAACTTCTATGGACATCAGATGATACTGTGGGGCAATTGAATGGATGGAGATCATGGAGCCCAGAAGAGGAATAATGCCTTCTTAAATGGGGGCACCAACCAACACATCCTCGGTATAAACTTCCAATAGCCTCCAGTTTAATCATGTGACCTATATACTAAGCTAATTACCCTCCACAAATGATAAATAACTTAACAAAACAACTAATAAAATCCAAATAAAAACTTAAACAATAAAATCTACAATCTCAATGTTCACACTCATACACTCCACACACTCATTCACACACACACACACACACCCCTCAACCCTCCCAAGCTCAAACCCCAAAATATGTAAGAACAAGTTAAATACAGTAAAATAGAAGGGAGTCTAAGTTCAGGATGCAGTCTCCACAGCAGGGTCCCTCAGAATAGTTCTAGCAGGGAGATTGAGCCAGAGAATGAGTAAACACCCTTAGCTGTGGCACTTGATTACAAATCAGCAATATATATATATATATATATATATTCTATGCAAAAACTTTGTTAATGCATAATTTAGGGTTAAAACACAAAAAGTCAGGAAATGAGACCTTTATGGTTGCCCCTCCCCCCTGTGGACCCCCATCCTCCCAAGATTGATAGATGATGTGGTGTGTCATTGGGGTTGTGAACCCTAAATCTCACCTCATTCCATGTGTAATCATATTCACAAGCCTCAGTAAAGAAGAATTGGGTGACATTTAGGCCTCACAATGCTAATGATGCATTAATGAAGTTTTTTGCATAGAATTTCCTTATTTTTTGAGAAAGAATAGAAAAGTTGAAAGTTGCGTATGCTACTGGAAGCGCGGGGCCCTTTGGGCCCTGCACTCCAACTAACTTGCAAATTTATGCCTAACATAAGAGAACAAATACTGAATATCATATGTATTGGTGGGAGAGCATATGGGTGGAAGTGTCAGTCATCAGAGTGGCTTAATTCAACACCTGTTTACATGTCTGACACCTAACCACTGAAAACTACCTCCATGTCAGCAAGACTAGGTACCCTATAAATGTAAACCCACTACCACAATGGAAAACACTATACGCAAAACATAAAGTGCATTGCTCAATATCTCCACAGCAAATTAATTTTCCAACACCTAACCAACATAATTCACATGTACAGGAGATCCCCTCAACACCCTCCAAATTTCAATTTAAAAAAACAAACCGTTTCCAAGGTATAAGATTTGAAAGTCTGAGATTTTCATTCGTTGGAGTGGCAGAATTCTACACCTGTTGACATTTTAGGCACCTAACAACTGAAAAGTACATCCATAGGGTATCATGTCAATTCAGCACAAGTATTTTGGTGCTAGCATAATAGCGCAGTAAAATAAGCACAAAACAAATAGCGCTAACAGTACATTTCGCCGAAATGCAGTTTCATCACAAAAGCGATCTTTAACTGCAACTGGATCTGATTATTCAGCAGTGCCCCTACATCTGTAAAGGAGTCTAACACAGGGAAATCACTGTGTTAGTCTGCTATGAAGTTATTAGTTCTTCTCTGCTGATTGACCTCCCTTCTTTTTGTACTCCACAGAGAGTGGTAACCTCTTCTGGTGAAAGTCAGTATGCGGGAAAGGGTGTGTAGGCTGTGGTGATCACTAACTGTTTTATGCAGAATTTCTGATAGCTAACAGTCCGCTGAGGTGTCCCACTGCACATATTTTTGGAGTGTGGGGGAAGGGCATCCATTGGCTGCTGCCTTAGCCTCTCCCGGTCTAGTCCTTTAATTCACTACTTGTCTCTGAACTTTTATGATTTTATACCCAGCATTCAGTTACAAATATTTCATAACCTGTTAACTGTAATCCTATTGACTGCTGCTACTACTGCTTTGCACAAAGTCTTTTGGTGAATCAGCACAAGACTTCTGCAGCATAACCTACCTCCAAGATCTGTTCCAAGTGAATGGAATAACAGGAAAAGCAAAGGTACAGCAGGAATTTTCCCTAATTCACCAACAAATGCCCCTGTGCCACAGAACAAAGGATTGCTACACTACCAGGAATAGAAGATCAAATTTTTAAATACAAATAGCAGGCAGCTGGTGCTCAGTTATTGATAGTGGCCAGGACAGTAGTGCAGTGCAAGGTTTACTAAATATGATTGTTTCACTTAGGTGCCATTATGCCAGAAGATATTGTTGTTTTACTCCTTTATAAAATTGGAGGGGTACTTTATTCTTTATCACTGCAAGCAAAAGTTATCTATGGGCATGCAAAGTGAGTTAATAAGAAAAGCATTCTGTGCTGTTCTATTCTGTGATTGAGTTGTAAAGCATGCTATTTATATGGTGAAATTACCGCATGGCTTTTAGCTGCATGTAAATTGTTTGCACTGAATTGACATGGAACCCATCCATGGCAGTAAGGCTAGCTACTGCATAAATTTCAAGCCAGTACCAGAATGGAAAACACTATCCACAAAATGTAAACTGCACCACACAATATTTTCACAAAAAATGTAGTGTCTGACACCTAAACACCATAATTCACATCTACAGGAGATCCCATCAACACCGTCCAAATTTCAAATGAAAAGACCAAATCATTTCCGAAATATTTAATTTTAAAAATTATTAAAATTGGGCTAGCTGGTCCCTCCAAATCTGGCCATCTAGTCCCAACCTCACAATCAAAGATCATGATTAAAGAATCTCTTGATCAAAGAATTTTTAGGCTTGTGACCAAAGAATTTGCAGGCTCATGATCAAAGAATAAAAAATGGTAAAAATCAATTTTTACACAAAAATAAATGAAATCACAGCCATGACTCGATAGAACGAAGCCCCCTGAGCAAAACCCATCCTCATTTGGCTTAATAAGTCACCCTTGGACTGAGAAATTCGATTTTTTCATCTGGCTATCTAGTCGTGGCCTCGTGATCAAAGATCATGGTCAAAGAATCTCGCAATCAAAGAATTTGCAGGTTTGTGATCAAAGAATAAAAATTGTTAAAAGTCAAGTTTTACACAAAAATACATGAAACCACAGTCATGACTCGATAGAAGAAAGTCCCCTGAGCAAAACTCATCCTCATTTGGCTTACTAAGTCACCCCTGAGCTGAGAAATTTGATTTTTTAATCTGGCCATCTAGTTGCACCCTCGCAATCAAAGATTGCGGTCAAAGAATCTCATGATTAAAGAATTTGCAGGCTCATGATCAAAGATCATTAGCAAGCTGTGATCAAAGATTTTAAAAGTTGAAAAGTCTATTTTTTTATCAAATTACAAGAAACCACAGACTTGACTCGATACAGCAAAGCCCCCAGAGCAAAACCCATCCAAGTTTTACTTCAGGAGTTACCCCTGAGCTGAAATATTTCAGTTTTTCCAACCACAAACTGAAAACAAGATGGCAGCCATCACGATCAAAGATTCTTTGATCGTGAGCCTGCAAATTCTTTGATCGTGAGGTGGAACCAGATGGCTAAACCCCTATTCTTCTTTCGCAAAATAACCATATAAATTTCCCAATGACTCATAATGTGAACTTAAAACTTTAATAACTTTTGAATGGATTAATATTTTTTCACCAAATGAAAAGTGGCATGTTCCTTGACCCAAGCTCTTTCAGACGAGCCAAGTCGCAGAGCAGCACGCCACACAACGGCTGTGCAGCACCACAGACAAAATCAAAAAAACTGCCCACATAACTGGCGAAAAGTGCATTATTCAGTGTTTTGGTGCGCAAAAACCATAACTCCAACTAAAACTAAATTTGGCAGATCAAGAGATCTACCATGCTCCTCTGTACATACCAAATTTCTTGCAAATCAGTTGAACTAATCCAAAGTTATTGTCATGCAAAAGCTCGAGTTTAACATAGAAGTGCCTACTCAACCCTAACTATAGGGGCACATCCGCACCCCTATAATATCTATCTATCTATCTATCTATCTATCTATCTATCTATCTATCTATCTATCTATATCAGAAGGCATCTAGCAGTTTATGACAGAAACAAGAGATTCTCACCCCTCTGAACTGTAAAATAAAAGGATTTAGATTTTTCAGTTCCTTTCTCAGCCCTCTCATGGCTGCATGTTTAGGGAAATCCCAGTCCAAGCCAGTTCACCTTTCAGCAAAACAGTCTGACCAGGAAGGCAGTAAGATGAATAGTTTAGATCTGTACCTGTTCAGGAGACACCAGGGGCACTCCCACTGCCCTGGCTCCCCTCCCAGTAAAGATCGTTCATTCAGGAGCACTAAAAGTCACTGCACCTGCTGCGGAACTTACAGTCGAGCCTCTCTCAGTAAAGTCCAGCTCCACAGGTTGAAGACACAACTTCAGAAAAAACAAAACGTGCCAGATTTAATGATGCAGATCACCTCACAGTGGTCTTCACTGGTATGTTTAGAATGCTGGAATTTCAAACTTGTGCCTAACCGCTTTCTTCTCTGACTGCTCACCACTGTCTTGGTGCAACAGCCCAGTCCTCACCATTCACCAGTCTACATGCCAGCACACCTCAGATCTTCCAGGCATAGGACAACTTACCATTATTTCAAAAAAGTGATTGGCTCTGCCCAGCCAACTCACAAATCAGAAGTCCATTGTCCTCACGCAACTCAGCATTGGCTCCTGAGAACACCAACTCCAGCAAACAAGTGATCCCCAAGATTTCAGCAATTTCCTGCTGATCGGGAAGTCCAACAAACAGACTTGAACTGAACTGGACCAGCTCCTACCTAAAAACATGAAAACAACACTTGTATTACTAACTCATCTGTGTTCCTAGCTAGCACTTACCCACACTAAACTAAATGCTAATTAATTAAAATGAAATGTTTGTTTAATAATAAAGTTAAAGTCAAATTTAAAACTCCCTTCTTCATAAGATGACAAAGGATAGCACAGAGTGGCCACCATCTTGGGGACTTCACTCCTTTAGGATTCACTCTGCCCTTTATCAGTGCTTTTAACTACCACCCTCTGTCACCTATCCATTAACCAGTTCTTTACCCAGTTTACCAGTTTGGAATCCACCTCTAGGCTGCTCAATTTCATTATCAGCCTCCTGTGTGGCACAGTGTTGAAGGCCTTACTAAAGTCCAGGAAAACCACATCCCCTGCCCTCCCCTGATCTATTTCCCTGTTTACTCAGCTGAAGAAATCAATTAGGTTCATTTGGCATGATCTCTCCCAATGAATTCATACTGTCTTTGGTCTTGTAGGAGGCAGTATAGTGCAGTGGTTAAGGGCACTGAGTGGCAAACCTGGAGTCCTGGGTTTGAATCCTACTGCCCCTACTTGCATATTGCATGACCCTGAGCAAGTCACTTAACTTCCTTGTACTCCCAGGTTGCACCTGAAAACAAGCCTTGCTTTAGTGTGCCTTTCCTTGTTAAACAATTCCCTCTTCCCTTCCCTTGTAGCCCATTGGATTCATGATACTCTGCAAAACTTTCCATTAATTTCCTCACTACTGATGTGAGAATGACCTCCCTTATTTTTCCACACTGTGCCTCTGCCTCTCTCAGACAATTCCCCTTTCAGTTAATTTCAGCTTGGTCTTTAATTAGGCAAAATATTAGGATTTGGACACAAAACTGTCCAGACCTGAAATAGGTACCCCCCCCCCCAAAGTCCAACGGGAAACTAATGCATTCACACTACCCATCCCCTCCATCCTAGCTGTCTGATCTGTAATTTGACATTACCAGCTGATAAACAAGGTGCTGAATCAGTGTGTGGTCTGAAAACAAAACACAATAGTAATATTAAATGCATGCTGAAAATGACTCGCCAGCAGATGCTCAGTCCTGCCTCTGGTTCCCCATCCCTCCTAGTAACCCAATATGTATTTTAGCACCGTTAGTGACTACCCAATCCCACCACCTGTACTCTCAACTCCCTCTCTTCCAGACCCCACATAAATATACTTCAGGTCCATCAGTCGGTGACTGGCACAGACCTCCCTCCATGACTGCCAGTCACATCCTCTCTGGGGTGCCCCACCAATCAGTACCTGTAAAGAAAAATCAACTCCCCGCCATCTAACATCAGCACCCCCACCATCCTCCTCACCCTACTACACTCTAGCTATGCATATGATTACAGTTTGTCCAGTGACCAATTGACATAGCCTCCGATCTCTTATGGCCAGTCACCATCTTCTCCAGTGTCCCCAAACTGGCTTGTACCTGTAAATAAAAACAAATAAAAACCTCCAACCTCTGGCACCCATGTTATCCTTTCCTCCTACAGGTACCTGTAGTTCTAGCTATCAGTTCTCTTGACTGACTCCACAAACTCCCTCAATGTGCTCCACTACTGAAAAAGAAATTCAAAAATCCTGCTGCAAAAACTACATCCTGGTGCATATGCCGTACTCACATTTCAGGACTTAGAAAACAATTTGAAAAATAATTTTTTTTATGTCCTAAAATTATCACATACACATAGAATCTGGCAGCAGAAGAAGACTGATGATCCATCATGTCTGCCCATAGTTGTTATAACCCTACCCCCCATCCTAGTGCTATGGTTAGTTATTCTCCCCACTATCACCACCTTCAGCATCTTCCCCTTTCTATTTCCCTTGAGTGGGATTATCAGTCCCCTGGCCTTGTCCCACCCATGTTTTAACCATTTATGGTTCTTGACTCTCAACCTCTGCCATGCAGGGGAGGTGTGGGTGAAGCAGTTGCCGCCTATAATAGGTCGATGACTGAGGCACTTGACTTACTTGCACCAGTCCATGTATGACCCAGATCTTCTCACTTGAGGTCCCCATGGTTTGATGGGGAGCTCAAGGCTTTGAAGATCAAGGGTCAGAGGCTGGAGCAGTGCTGGCGGAGGACCATGTTGGAGGTGGACAAACTGGCCCTGCATACACACTATAGTGTATACTGGGGGCAATCAACCATAAGGAGGCAGTTTTCCTGTCCAGAGATATTGCTGCTGTGAGAAACTGACCAGCTATGCTTTTTCAGACTGTGGACAGGCTATTACATCTAGCCTATCTACAGCCGAAAAAGCAGTTTCTGAGGCCTTGTGCAATGAGTTTGCTCATTTTTTCTCAGACAGGGTGTCCGCCATCAGGCTAGGAATTCTGCCATGTTATGGCTGACAGTGATCACCTGGATTGTCGACAAAGCATTCTGCCTGATTGGGGGGAGTTTAAACCAGTGGAGGTGGCTGATGTCATTGAGGTGGCCTCAAAACTGAAGCACACATATTGTGAGCTGGACCCGGTGCCGACGCGTTTCTTAATGGGATGTGTCAACACTGTTGGCCCGGTGTTCACCTTGATTGTCTGGTGTTCCTTGTTGGAGGGGGTCTTCCCAGATGCCTTGAAGGAGGTGCTGGGGAGGCCCCTTCTGAAGAAGCCATCATTGGACCCTGATATCAAGGTGAATTACCGACTGGTCTCCAACCTATCATTTCTGGGAATGGTTGTGGAGAAGATTGTGGTGCAACAGTTGGGAGAACACCTTGTGGCATTTGATATCTATGAGCCACTCCAGTCGGGTTTTCATGCAGGACATTCAACAGAAACTATATTAGTTCAGGTGCATAATGATCTCCTCAGACCGAGGGATTGAGGCAAGGGGACAATTCTCTTTTTACTCAATCTCTCCTCAGCTTTTGACATGGTGGACCATCGTGTGTTTCTCAACTACATGAGGGACTTTTATGGACTCACCAGCACTGTGATCTGCTGGTTTGAGTCCTTTTTGACAAACAGAAGACAAAGGGTGGTGATGGGGGATTTCTCTTCGTCTCCAATACTTCTGTCTTATGGGGTACCTCAGGGTTCAGTCTTGTCAGCGATGCTGTTTGCTGTGTATATGCTACCCCTGGGAGAGATTATTAGGAAGTACAGCTTGGGGTTTCATTGTTACGCCAATGATCAAGGTTACTGTTTTTCGGTATTTACCAGGAAACCTGGTAAAATTCCAGAATTTGGACTGCCTAAACACTGGAAAAAACAAAGATTTCATGGAATCTGGCATTTTATACCATATAAGTAAATCTACAAAACTTGTTTTTTTCTTATAATTGCTTCCTGTACTCTTTTCAATTTGCTTTATTTATTTGCTCTGAATATTAAGCTTTCTTTTATTCTGATTATTATACACATGCTAAAAGAATGACAGTAGAATCCTGGTAAAATCTTGAAATTAGAGTAACAATCCCTGGTGCGATTGTAGATTCTGAAGTCTTGAAAATGGAATTTCATTATTTTAATCATCGTAAATCAGTGGCCTTGCCGATGATACTCAGCTGTACTTGTCCTTTGCCCCCGGGACATCCAGGTTTCACCAGGGGGAGGTCATGTCAGACCAACATCATTGAATTTTTTGACTGGGTGACTAGGGAGGTGGATCAGGGGAGGGCAGTGGACATGGCCTATCTGGACTTCACCAAGGCCTTTGACACTGTGCCACATAGAAGACTATTACACAAACTGGGGAATATGGGTGTGGGCAGGACAGTAGTGTGGTGGATAGGTAACTGGCTGGGTGGCAGGACACAGAGGGTGGTGGTAAATGGCTGTCACCCACAGAGGGAAGAGTGACCAGTGGGGTACCACAGGGATCAGTGCTGGGACCGGTCCTATTCAACATCTTCATCAGTGACATTGCGCAGGACCTAGAAGGCAGAATTTCACTGTTCGCTGATGACATAAAGCTCTGTAACAGAGCAGACACACCAGAGGGTGTAGACAGAATGAGAAGCACCTGCAGGAACTTGAAGAATGGTCAGGGTTTGCAGTTGAAATTCAATGCAAAGAAGTGCAAGATAATGCATATGGGGCACAAAAACCTGGCACAATATATCAGTTGGGGGTGAGGATATAGCATGCACCAAGCAGGAAAGGGATCTTGGGGTTGTCATCTCTGATGACCTCAAGGTAGGGAAACAGTGCGACAAGGCAGCAGGTAAAACAAATAGGATGCTGGGATGTATAGGCAGGAGCATCACCAGCAGGAAAGGGAGGTCATAATTCTGCTATACAAGACACTAGTGAGGCCCCACCTGGAGTACAGTGTACAGTTCTGAGACCATACCTGCATAAGGACATAGACAGGGTAGAGAAGGTTCAGAGGAGGGCAACAAAGATGGTGCATGGATTGCATCACAAGTCCTATGAAGACAGGTTGAAGGAACTGAACATGTACTCCCTGGAGGAGAGGAGGGAGAGAGGGGATATGATAGAGACATACAAGTATCTTACAGGGAGGAACAGGGTGCAGGAAAACACTAGTTTTAAGCAAAAAGATGTTCCAGGACAAGAGGGCATGGGATGAAGTTGGAGGGAGGATGATTCAGAGGAAACATGAGAAAGAATTTCTTCACAGAACGGGTGGTGGACAAGTGGAACACCCTGCCAGAGGAAGTGGTGGGGGCTGAAACAATCACGGGATTTAAGAATGCATGGGATAGACATAAAGGAATTCTGGAGGTCAGGGGTAAGGGGCAACAGACTTCTAGGAAAACAAACTGAACTTATAAGCTCAAATGGGTAGACTGGGTGGGCCATAGGCCCTTATCTGCTGACACTGTCAATGTATCTATGTATCTATGTATCCAGTGTGGTGGAAGTATTAAACAACTGTCTGGCTGAGATCAATGACTGGATGGCCTCTAGCTGGTTGCAACTGAACCCTGATAAGATGGAGGTACTGGTGGTGGAGTCGAACAGGAGGCATGATAGGATGGCCTCTGGGGCAGATATTGGACTAGTTCTAGGGTCTATCCCATTGATGGCCTCCTCTAAGGTGTGCAGTCTTGGTGTGGTGCTAGACAGTGGTTTGACAATGGAACATCAAGTGTCATCTGTTGTCAGGGTTAGTTTCTTCCATCTGAGAAATATTGCCAGGATTAAGCACCTGATTCTGCCCCGGACCTCCCCGCCTTGGTGCATGCATTTGTAACAACTAGGCTTGACTATTGTAATGCTCTCTACCTCAGGGTCTCTGGAGGCACACTCTGTTGACTGCAGCTGGTGCAGAACACAGCTACCAGGTTGTTGACTGGACAGTCGAAATACTGTCATGTTACCCCAGTGCTGCGGGAATTTCCCTGGCTGCCAGTTTGATGGAGGGTGCTTTTCAAGGTGGGCTTGCTCACCTTTAATGCCCTTCATGGACTGGGCCTTTGCTACCTGGTGGACCTTTTTACACCCTCTGCCTTGGTCATCTCCCTGTGATCCTCCTTGAGGGGCCTCCTGGCGATACCCAGGATGAGGTTGAAAACTGCTGGTGATAGAGCTTTTAATATCACAGACTCCATCCTGTGGAATTCACTCCCACCATTGGTGAGGGAGGCTCCTTCTGTGGAGGCATTTAAAGCCCGTCTTAAGTGTTATTTGTTTAGCCAGGCTTTCTCGGGTGCTGAATGAGAACATTGATTATCAGACCATTTTTAAAAGTAAAGAGGGTGATTATATGCAGGACATTGCCTTTTCTGACATGTCATTGTTTATTATATTGTGAGATATATATTTTTTTAAATTCTTGTGTATTTATACGGCATCCAGAGCTTCTGGGATTGGGCACCAGAAAAATAAAAATTCCCTTCCCTTGCCTTCCTTATCTGTTTCAAGGCTCCATCACCCTTTTCTTGAAGAACTACATCTTCATATTCTTCTTAAATTTACCCCACACCAATCTACAATCATGCCCCCTCATGACTGCACATGCTCCTGGTCTTTGAAAAATGTCCAATTTTTTAAACTTTTAATCATATCTCATTCAAGTTGGGCCATTTTGAACAAATATTTTCAGGGATGTCAAGCTGCTACCCACCTTACACCAACATAAGTGAGATTTATTAACAGAAAAATAAAAAAAAAAACATACTTTCACAACCTTGACAGCTGCATGTTCAGTGAAAGAACAGACTAACATATGTCTGAGATTTGTTTTACAAAAAAAAGAGTTAATTAAATTTAGTTTTCTTGTTTTTTGATCAAAAAAAGCCATTATTTGGACACAAAACCATTGAGACCCAAAGTTGGTATCTACCTGCCCTACTAGAAACTCTAGCCCTGCTGAGGGTTCTGCCTCTCTTTCAGCCCATTTTGTATTTCAGCTTTAGATCTGGGTGCTCAGTTCCACCACTTATTCTCCCCTTCCTCCTGGCAGCCTGATCTGTATATGTTAATGATGGCTGTGGGTGCTTAGTCTCATTGCTGGGTCCTCCTATCTGCTGGCAGCCCAGTCTGTATTCTAACACTGACAGCAGGTGCCTAATTTCACCTCTGGTACTCTAGGTCCCTCCAGATAGCCATCTTCTCTGGTGTCCTCTGCTGATTGATACCCACAAAAAAAAAGACATCAAGACCCACCCTCTGGCACCCATGCCACCCTCCTCTCCCACACCACTACCTGTAAATAGGTCTCTTGTTGCATAGCCACAAGGTCCCTTGACTGACTCAAGAAGCTCCCTTGATGTGCTTCCTGCCTAAAATAATAAAATTCTTACTGCAAAAATGAAGTCCTGTTGCATGTACTGCATATGCTCTTGGACTTTGAAAACTTTTCCACTTGTTTAAATTTAATATTGGCTGGGGGACCATGTGATGCAAGCTACCGGATAGTTGCTCCTCTGTATTGCTCCAGCCTCCTGTTTCTATATTTTCATTTTCTGGTATACTTTCTTGATCTCTAAACCTCAAATTTCAAGTTATTCTGGTTCCCTATAACATTGTGCCCTTGCAGGGTGAATTTGAGAGAGAATGGACGTTTATATGAAAAAACAACAGCAGAAACACACCCCGTCAACTACACCAGAGAAGGCCTAAAAAAAATCCCGGGCGTCGAGTGGAACAGAAAAGGGAGACGGTCTGAATCTAGGGGTGGATCAAGAGCCACTCACTTTGTCCAGATTTTTGGAGGAATTCAAACCTTTCCGAGATGAGATCAAAGAGATGGCATCAGAAATGAAATCGCTTATGAAAAAAATAGAAGAAATAACCCTCTACCTCAGACAACACAACTAGGATCTTCTCTCTAGAGAAACAAGTTGAGAGGTTCGAGCCTGAGATGGCAGCAATGCATCAGAAACTGTCTAGATTCGAGGTCAAGATTGAAGACCTTGAAGGTCGTAACAGGAGAAATAATGTTGTGATCCTCGGGTTACCTGAGGGAGAAGAGGGCCAGAATACCATAGCTTTCATCCAGAAGTTGGTCGAGAAGATTGCAGGCCCTTCTCCACTTGGGGCTAAATGTATTATTGAGATAGCCCATAGGTCATTAAGACCAAATCCCCCTCCCGGAGCAACACCCCAACCTATAATCTGTCATTTCTTAAATTTTTTAGAGCAACAACATTTCCTGTATAAAGTGAGAGAACTCCAAGAAGTTTGTTGGGAGCAAGTTAAACTTAGAATAGCCCAAGATATCCTGGATTCAGTCCATTTGAAGCAAGCGGCTTTTCATCCTGTTGTCTCAAAAATTATTGCAGCTGGACTTAAATTTCGAATGGGATACCAGGCCAGGCTACAGGTACTGGTGGCTGGTTCCTGGGCTACTTACGAAGATCCAGAGGCAGCATTCACTGGTTTAAAATTAGAACTGCCAGATCTCTTCAGGGATGCATGAAAGGCCTTAGGGCTTTCTCAACAAGAGGTGAACCGCTTTGAGAAGGCTGGGTATTCATGTAAAGAAATCTTCTGGAAATCAGTGGTTACATATTCTTGGACTCTCATTTCATCCTGAATATGGGGCAGAAAGGACTTTCTCTTTTTTTTTACAGCAATCTAGTTATGGATGCATACTCTTATTTGTCTTGTCTGGGTCTGGGGTTTGGTCCTGTCTGTGTCTGGGGTCTCAAATAATCAAGCAATTTCTCATTAGTTTTAGTATTGGTAGAAAATAATGCCTATTTAGCAATATCTGGTCTCTCTCTCTCTCCTGTGGAAGTTTAGAGAGGAAGGGTTTGGTGGTAGGCTTTCACCTTTTGGAAAATCTTATCATAAGGGTTGCCCTTCCTCTGCAAGGCAACAGGGTGCTGTTACGCATTCAGAACACAGGAGGGAACCTGTGCTCCATGCGTGGGATGTGTTTAGAGCTCCCAAAGTAAGAAAGGAGCTGGGACTTACTGGGACAAAGGTGTAACAATTGGGAAGAGAGGATTGGGGGCTTCTCCCTACAAGGCTGGAAAGCCTGCTGAGATGAAGGCCTGTTTAATGCATCTTACATTTGGCTGAGGCCGACTTCCTGATTTTGTGCCATGAGGCACCTTATCACAATTAATTATACATATGCCCTTGTAAGCCGTGATGTTAATGGGGGCAATGTTTTATTGATATCGGTTTATTTCTAATAGCCCCTACTAGGGGACAGGTGGTAGATACAAGGGCTTGTATAATGGGGAAGTGGCATTCTCTCTCTTTTATTGGTTACTGACATTTCAAGAAAGGGGAATGTATTATAAAGAATACAGCGTTCCGGGGACAGTTTTTCGGGGGGCTGGGGGAGGAGTAGCAAATGGAGCATTGCTGAATGTTGTTAGCGATAAGAGGGGGGTTTGGGTGGATGGTTTTTTGGATTATGTCTTGGAAATACGGATGATGTGGATTGTTTGGGGGTAATTGGGGGAGAGGGACAGGAGTTCAATGGGGGGTGTGAGCCTTGCACAGCAGATTCAAGGGAATGGAATCACCTGTTACATGTTAGCAGGATATGTTAGATATTTTATCTGGATTATATCTGATATAACAGATGGCTCAGAATCTTAATATTGCTACGTGGAATGTGAATGGGATCAGGAAAAAACTAAAACAATGTCAGGTACTCAAACATCTGAGTTTGCTATGTGCCCAGATAACATTTATTCAAGAATCTCATTTAGTGGATTCTGAAGTAAAACAACTTTGAAGACAACAGATAGGTCAGGTTTTTCATGCTTCAGGGGAAACCAATAGCTGTGGGGTCATGATACTGATTAATAGAAATACCCCATTTGTCCCTTCTCAGGTATTTAAGGATTCAGAAGGCAGATATGTTCTAGTGCAGGGCACTATTTGGGCCATGCCACTGGTTTTAGGCAGCATATACGTTCCAAATATAGACGATCCCTCTTTTTTTATGAAATTGATTTCCACGATTCTTCCTATACTTCCTATTCCAATTATATTAGGGGGAGATTTCAATTTAGTTTTGGATCTGACTATGGATAGATCAAGCACTGGATCAAGGGGAATGACACCTGGACATAGGGCCTTTAAGGAGATGATGGATCAGTGCGGATTGTGCAATGTCTGGAGGGTCACACATCCCAATATTAGGGAATACACTTATCGTTCACCAGTTCATGGCACGCAATCTCGCAATGACTACCTTTTGGCTTCTCACGAGCTCTTGACAGGGGTTCTATCCACCTCAATCCAACTGGGTCCAATATCAGATCATTCTTTAGTTTTGGGTAATTTGGCTTTTCTCAATATCCCCAAAAGAGAGACCAGATGGAAATTAAATGAACAATTATTAAAGAATGAAAAGTACAGAAGAGAGGTGAAAGAGCAGATAGAGTTTTTATTTTCTACCAACCCAATAGACAGTGTAAGACTGGATATCCTATGGGGAGCCTTTAAGGCTTATATAAGGGGTATTCTCATTAGTCTAGCTACGAGGAGGAAGAGGGCACAGGAAACGGAGTTACTCTTTTTACTGTCCCAGATACGTGTACTAGAAAGTATTCACCCAGATATAATTTCTCAAGAGGAGCCACAGAAATTATTAATATATAAAGATAAGTGTCTGGGAATGTTAAGAGAGAAGGCTGAGTTGGCAATAATCCATACAAAGGCCAGTTTTACAGATCAAGGAGAAAAAGCGGGGCACCTGTTGGCTTTACGCTTAAAGCAACAAGAGTCAGCAAGATTTATACCCCCTATAAGGTCTCAGTCTGACGGGGCTCTGAAGGTATCCCCCTCAGAGATAGTCCAATAATTTGCTACCTTTTATGAACAACTATATAGGGATATGGATAGTCCTCTGCCCATTCAAAAATTGGATGAGTATCTCAAGGAAGCTCATCTTCCGTTACTATCTGACTCTCAAAAGGAATTCATATTATCCCCTGTATCACAGGAAGAAATACAGTTGTTATAAAGGACTTGCCTATGGGTAAAGTCCCAGGTCCAGATGGGTTTTCAGCCTTATTTTATAAAACTTTTACAGAGCAACTACTTCCCGTGTTGCATTGGCTCTATTTGCATATCTTGTCCGGAGAGGTCGCAGATGCCCATCTGTTTGAGGCATTGATAGTTCGGTTACCTAAACTGGACAAAGACCCAGAAATGGTTCAGAGCTATAGGCCAATATCTTTGCTGAATCAAGATGTCAAAATTCTCTCGAAGATAATGGCAGATAGACTAACCCTGGTTCTTCTGGATCTTGTGGGTATGTCTCAAGTGGCATTTATGAGAGGACGTGCATCTTCAGATCACCTGCGTACTCTCTCTCATGTCTTCTCGGAGACCAGGGATGCCACATATCCTGTGGGGTTGGTCTCCCTGGATGCCAAGAAGGCATTTGATCGGGTTAACTGGACTTTTCTTTTTTAAGCCCTCAAAGCATTTGGATTCCCATCCATGTTCATAGATTGGATCAGGGCAATTTATCGGTCTCCTACGGTGAGGATTTCAGGGAATGGAACCTTTTCCAAGTCCTTTACACTGTGGTCAGGAATGAGACAGGGATGCCCTCTCTCTCTCCATTACTTTTCAGTCTTTACCTGGAACCCCTTATTCAGCATATTCTCAATAATGAAGGGATGCAAGGTATTCCCATTAGGAATGAGGTAGTGAAAGTAACAGCACATGCTGATGACCTACTCCTACATTTGGCTAATCCGTTAATATCTATTCTGAATATGCTAAGGGAGGTTGATAGATTTAGTAGTTTCTCGAATTATAAGTTAAATCCCAACAAAATATCTTTTTTTCCTCTTAATCATAAAGTATTTAAGACCGACATTATTTCTCTGGGACTATGCTGGTCACTCCGGGCTATTAAGTATTTAGGCATAACATTTCCACATAATCCCTCTTTGTGGTTCAAGGAGAATTTGGACCCCCTTTTGCAGGGGATCACCCAAGATTTAGAGAGATGGGATAAACTCCTGTTATCTTTATGGGGTCGTATTAATATTATTAAGATGAATGTGTTTCCCCATTTATTTTATCCTTTGTCGCATCTTAACTCATTTGTCCCCCTAAGTTGGTTTCAGAAAATGCATAAACTCTTTACTAAATTTATTTGGTCGAACAAGACCTCCAGGTTGGTATATCACAAGTTAGCTGCACCTAAGAAAGAGGGGGGGTTGCGGATTCCTTACCTGCCCATTTACTACTGGGCTAGTCATTTGGCTAAATACCTGAGATGAGTAAGGCTGGGTCCAGATATCATGAACCCAGTTTGGCTTAAGATTGAATTAGATTTTTTCCAATCTATGAACATGGACCTCCTGACTATACTTTATCTAAAAATTTCTCAGATGCAAGATATTGATAAATGTTCCACTGTCATGACCTCATGAAGAGTACATTTGTAACTGTGCTCTTTTTTGCATTACAATCAAAGTAAAGATCTCAATCAATCTATTTGGAATTCCCCGGCCTTCACTATAAACAAACAGAAAATTTCCCGTTCATGGTTCCCTCACTTAGGAGAGGGGATAGTAACATCGTTTCTGGATGAAGTTGGTGAGTGGCTTTCATTTTCTTAGCTCATACCCAAGTTCAAAATACCTGAGTCCCAGACTTTTAAAGTGTTTCAACTAAAACACTTGTTAACCACAGTCTTTGGGGCCACTCCATCCTGTCCACTGATCTTTGCATTGGTATCTGAACTTTCCCCTTTACTAGTCTCTTCTGGTGTGATTTCTAAGATTTATCAAGTCTTGTTCCAGTGAAGGTTGGGACGCTGTGATGGCCCCACCATTTTCTGGGTTTCATTTTTTCCCCACTATACTTTCAAGTGGCCCGCCCTCTGGATGTACTGTCATAAATATGTATCCCAAGATAGATTACGTCTCATGCAGTTTCATATCTTGCATAATTTATACTATACCCCAATTAAGCTGGTGAAATGGGGCCTTCTTGATACCAATAGGTGTAATAAGTGTTCCCAGGATGCAGGATCACTTTTTCATTTTTTCTGGTCATGCCCCCGGATAACATCATTATGGGAGCAAATAAAAAACAATCTGGACCCTTTGTTGGGTCTACAGGATTATTTTATGCTGGATATTTGCCTGTTGGGGGATCTTTCCTCCATAAAGGTCAAAATCCGGAGATTCCACATATCTATGGTGGTGCTTTTGGTCAAAAAAGTAATTCTTAGGCGGTGGAAGGAAAGGTTAGGCCCAACATATCATGAGTGGCTCCATGAGATCTTAGCAAATATACGCACAGAGAAGACTATTGCTAGCCTTCAAAATAGGCTACATAGGTATAAGTATATCTGGGATCCCTTTCATACTTTAATTACGGTGGCTATGAAGTAGTGTGTAGCTGAGGTTACCATCTTAATTTCTTTGGCACAGGTAGTTAGTGGGTGATAACAGGGTTAGAATCAACTGCTGTGCCGGGAAGGGGGGGAAGGAAGGGTTGGGGGCAGTATGATTTGATTTGCTGTATGAATCCTATGTCAAGTGTTTATTACTGCCTCCTGTAATGTGGAAAATGCGGTGAATAAACTTTGAATTGGAAAAAAAAACAATTTAATATTGGCCAATATTGGTCATTCTGAGCCCTCATTTTCAGGGTGGCCTTATTGCCACTCTACCTCACAACCATGTAAGCCACCAACCCACCCCTTGGACACACACTGTAAGGTTAATTCCCAAAACCATTATGGGTTACATTTACAAAGTTCCAATTACGGAGTCACGAGGTGGGGTGGTGACTTGGCCACTCTGAAAATGTAGTCTTAAAATGGCCAAAATGAGAAAATATGAGTAAATATTAGAAAAACTGAACATGTTCTATACCCATGAGAATAAGCAGAACATGTATTCACGAATTTTGGAAAAAAACTTGAAAATTGTAGCCAAAATTTATTTATATACAGGCACATGCGCAGAAGCACTTTTTTGAACTTAAAGAAATGCACAAAAAGTTAGTCTCATGAAAAGTGCTAAAAGTCAACATGAACACAACTCTTAAAGCACAAAATGGTAGTGAAAAAATGTATCACATCCTAATTAGGTCTATGCATAGTTCCAGCAGGGTCTGAAGCTCTGCACAGAGCATATTAGGGCTCATGTCATGTTTGGCTCAGGGCGCAGAGGTACAGAGCCCTCTGTGAATGGTATACCATGACCTGGGTGACCACGATTGAGCGATCCCTGAAAGGGTGACTCAATCGCAGCACATGTCACAGTGGTAACCTAGGAGCTAGAGTGACCAGATGGAGGTTGGTGGGTGACTGTAGTGATAGGAAGACACTACAGGTACTCACACAGGGAAGTGGGAGTGAGCACCTTACAGGTACGTGTGTGGGGGGGTGGCAGCAAGCACACTCAGTGAGGGGTGGGAGATGATTTGAGTGGTGGCACTGTGCTAGGCTGCCAAGCTGACCTCATTGTGTAGTGGGTCAGCTCACGGCCTTGGTGGCTTGGGTGCTGGGTTCGGGTCAGGGCACAGGTTCATTTTTGTTGCGCCCCGGCCAATTTTGATTTTTACATTTCCCGACATGCACCGCCCTGGAGATGAAAAATCTTTAAGTAGGGGGGTGTAGGGGGCGAAGCCCCTGTGGGGTGGGAAGCACAGCCCCCTGCATAAACATAAAAAATGCAAGTCCCCTGCACCATGTTGTGTGCCAGGGAGTCAGAGTGCTGAAATTGATTTTCAGTGCTCTGACTGCGCTATAACAGTGATCAACCTTTGGCGGTCACTGTCATCACATAGAATCCTATGAATTAAGTTACAACTCAGCTGCTTCCCTGCATGAAGCAGGTTATGATTCAGTTTTCTAAAAAGTTGAGAAATAAATAATAAAAAAAAAACAACGTTAATGTATTGTTAGGGTTCCAGGGCAACAAAATCAGACACATGTGTTGTTATGGTTTTCAACTCTAACAGCCATCCCCCTTCCCAACCTCTGGTCTTGTGACTCAGGGCTAAACTACATGTCCAGGGCCATGCCCCATGGGTCTGCTGCTTCAGGTTGCAGGTGTAGGGCTGTCCCCCATGGTCTGCTGGTTCAAGGTACATGATCTCTCACAGTCCTTGAAGTTAGCTGTATGCCAATTTTTGGTTTGCTAGTTTCAGCCCTGTGAAGTACTGGAAATAGCAAAATTCAACCAAATAGAGATGTTTTCTATGCAAGGATTTTTAAAAAATGCACCTAAAACATTCAGGATCTTTAAGTACTGGCCTGGAATATAGCTTTCATTTGTTTAATGACAATAAAAGGCCACATCAAAAAGTTATAAATATTTTTAAACCCTCTAGCACAGGCATGCATGAACCAAATGTTTAATTTCTGTGTAATGTAATGTTTTAACCTTTCTTGTACTGACATGGAGCCTTTGCAAAGGAGTCTATGACTCAAAGGATTGTAATTCCGATTTCTCTTCAATAAATAAATAATCAGCTGAGAAAAATAAATGAGAAAAACGCAACCATTTTTCTCATTCAAGATTAGCTTCCAAGTCAATTATGAATAAAATAATGTGTTTTCCATTGTCGGTAAAAAAAAAAAAAATCCATTCATGATTAACTTCCAAGTCAGTCACAAATAACAAAAATATTTAATTCCTGCTTGACTTACAAGTCACAGAATGAAAACACAAACTTGTTTGCCTGCCATCCACCCAACACTACTGACTGTACTGCCCAGGCACCTGACTCCTCTGCAGCTACCCTTCCACCCCCCCAATTGCTAAAATAATGAGCAGAAAGGTACCCAACCACACTGCCAGTACTTCCAAATACCTCAATCACCAACTTATCTGACAGACTGATGTCCAAACCCACTGCTGGTATCCTAAACCCCTCTGAACAGTATCATAATAGAAACATAGAAACATAGATTTTGACGGCAGATAAGGACCACTTGGCCCACCCAGTCTGCCCATTTCCCTACCTAATGGATAAGCTGCAGATCCCAGTTAACCAGCAGCCTACTTCTTCCTACCCCCAACCCCTAGAATTGCCTTATGACTGTCCCATGCATGCTTGAATTCCACCATAATTATCAGATTTGCACCAGTTTAAATGACAGAAAGCTCAGAACCCCCTGATCAGTATCCTAATTCACAGATGGGTGCCTAACTCCCACTCAACCCATACAGTCTACCCCCTACCCTTATCCACCATCTGGCACCAATGCCACCTTCATCCCTGTTGGCCATCCCAGCATATACTTAAGCATTAAGGCATGATAGGGTACATGCTATTGTGCAATAACATCACGTCTTGGTGGTTGAAGCACAAAGCTGCAGGCAAGGAAGGTACTTTTAGAGCAAATGCCCCAAGGTGGGAGGCAGAAGACCCCATTGGAAGAGGAAGTAACTTCTGGTGGGGACTCAATCATTACAGGACTAGTTTTGGGGACACCAAGGGAGGGAAAAAGGAGGTGAGGTGCCTATCTGGTGCCTTGACAGGGAGGGATGGGAAGCAGATCTTTAGGATCACTTGGGCAGT
The DNA here is from genome assembly GCA_016271365.2 of Neoceratodus forsteri. Lineage (NCBI taxonomy): Eukaryota > Metazoa > Chordata > Ceratodontiformes > Ceratodontidae > Neoceratodus > Neoceratodus forsteri. The sequence goes on from CM057452.1 coordinate 963,807,210, forward strand.
GGGGAATAATGAGAAGCATGCTGTCATTGTCCATCTGGGGACAAATGACCTGGTAGGAGACTTAGCAGGAGTGGTACAGGATAGGTTTAGGGAGCTGAGGAGGGTCCAGAAACAGGTAGCACACATGGTAGCCTTCACTGATATGTTACCTGTGCATGACAAGGGGTAGGAGACAGAGCACCTCATCACAACCAGATGAATCTTGCAAGCCAGCAATAAATCATTCCACTTGTTGTGAGTGAAGGTGGTATGCTAAACATTTGCCTCCTTTCTCTCCTCCTTCCCAATATTTATCTTTAATTCTAAGAATGGCAATCTGAGTTTTGTGAGAAATTAATTAATTTACATCCATACGAAGTTATACAATTCTGTAATGCAGAGGAGATTTTGGATTGGGATAAAATGAAGCTGCATATTGAGCTTCTTTTTGTTTTAAGTGTTTTTTCAAAATCATTGAGTTGGTGTTCCCTCATCTTCCTTCTATGGGAGGCATAACTAATCATTTTAACACAAAGAGTGGCTTTTAGGGCTTCACAAGTAGTTCCTACAGTGGCATTAGACAAATCACTGCAAAAAAGAAAGTCTGTCACCTCTCTCCTAATCCAGGGTAAAAAATCAGGATCTTTGACAAAAAGGGGGTCTAGATACCAACAAGGAGAATGAAAAGTGGGGAGCCCCATAATAAATGCAATTTAATGGGTGCATGATCAGAAATCAAAATAGGCAAAATGGAGGCATCAACTGCTTTTTGTATAACATAGGAGAGGTTAACCAGTAGTCAGTTCTACTGTTGGACTGATATACAGGGCATAATATGTATAGAAACATAGACTTTGATGGCACATAATGACTGCTTGGCCCATCTAGTCTGCCCATTTCCCTACCTATTGGATAAGCTGCAGATCCTAGTTAACCAACAGCCTACTTCCTCCTATCCCCGACTATAATTGCCTTATGTTAGCCCTACGCATTCTTGAATTCTCCCACAGTTTTTTTACCCCACGACCTCCTCAGGAAGGTGTCTACCACCCTCTCTATGAAAAAATACTTCCCCACATTGTTCCTGAGACATCCTCCCTCTATCTTCAGACTGTGCCTCCTTGTTCTTGCACATCTCTTTTTCTGAAAGATACTACCCTTTTGAACTTTGTTGATTCCCTTGAGGTAACTGAAAGTTTCTATCATTTCCCCCCCTCTCCCTCCTTTCCTTGAGGGTATACATATTAACCTTCTTTAGTCTCTCTACATATGGTTTCTGGTGCAGACCCTGCACCATTTTAGTTGATCCCTCTGGACTGCCTCCATCCTGTCTATGTCCTTGCAGAAATGCGGTCTCCAGAACTGCATGCAGTACTCCAGATGGGTCTCACCAACTGTCTGTACAGAGGGACAATGACTTCCTGTTTTCTACTGGTGATGCCTCTCCCTATGCATCCCAGTATCCCCCAGTCCCCCAGCCCTCCGTACTGCCTTCTCATGCTGCCTGTCTACCTTTAGGTCATCTGATATGACTAGCCCCAGGTCTCTTTCCATTTTTGTTGTTGTCAGTACCTCCCCCCATTGTGTAGTCTTCCCCTGGGATTTTGTTTCCCAGGTGCATTACTTTGCACATCACTGCATTGAATCTAAGTTGCAATACCTTTGACCATTCCTCTAACCTTGTCAAGTCCCTTCTAATCCTTTCCACCCCACCTTGTGTATCAACCTTGTTGCAGATCTTTGAGTCATGTGCAAAGAGGCATACCTTCCATTCAATATCTCTGCAATGCAACTTATAAAGACATTAAAGAGGACCGGCCCAAACACTGTTTGATTTGTTTGTTTTGTTGTTTTGTTTTGTTGAATTGTGTTGACCCAGTAAGCTCACTGGGCCTAGAAGTTCCTTTTTTCAGGGGTGGTGTGTGGGGGGTGGACTATAGATGGTAAGCAACTGAAATTGAACCAGATTAAGCTGTTGGTGGTATTTTTAGTGAATGAGGGAAATTTGGCCAGGACACTGGGGAAATTCCCCTACTGGCTGCTGGTCAGTGGCCGGTGGGGAGTCGTGCTGACATCACGTCTCGACATGGCAGACGATCCTGCGGTTGAGATGGAGAAGGAGGTAGCCGGGAATCGGCTGCTTCAATCAGACCAGGGTTGCGTCCGAGGGAGCGACTCTATGCCAGTAATAGTTCCGACAACTGTGGATGTTATGTCATCAACTGCTACTCACGAGCATCAGCAAGCTGACATGATTTCTCTGCAGGATTCCTCTGTTGTGCTTTCTTCATCTTTGCAGGATTCGGGCGCTCGGGAGGTTTGTACTCCTTTCTCTACACAACAGGAACCGGTATTGCAGGAGGCTGTTTCCAGGAGGACTCTATTCCACGATGCACCAAGTACGTCGCATTTAGTGCGTCGACAATTCGGGTTGCAGGAAGGAGGTACTGAAAGTAATTCAACGGACTGGTCAGAGGAGGTGGCACTAATGGAGGCTGGTTGGAAGCGTTCCGAATCGGGAGGTTGGGAACCGGATTTATCATGGAATTCGGCTGCAGGTACTACAAACTTAGACTCTCTCCCTGTACTTTCTCAGCAACCTCCTGTATCATCTGCATTAGGGGAAGGTGGGGAACAGCTGCCGACTGCTGAGACTCTGGTTGCTGGTGCTTCAGCTACTTGCATGCCTGCTACTCATTCTCTAAGCCAGAACCCTAAACCCACGATGTCTGACTTGTTTAAATCTAAACTAGAACAAGCCCCTCATTGTAATGCTGTTCGTTTAAAGTACAGAGGTGGCTTGAAGGAGCATCCTGACAGATACTATGTGTTTAAACATCTTTTGAAAACCACGATGGGTTTCTGTGCTAAGGACATTTATGCTCTTATCCATATTTCAGGAGAAGACTCATTTGACATAAGTTTTCAAACAACTGCCCTTATGGACAAATATTGGGATAGATATGCAAACCTAAAAAATCACCCTTCATGGTTGCCTTTTCTTGCAATACCTTTAACTAGGCCTCTAATTAGGTTTATTACAATCATGTTTCGGAATGAGGGTGTCAATGTCAGTGATATTTTTCATTGGTTGCAATCTAAATGTGAAGTATTGGGTCCACCTGAAGCACTCTTGGATATTGAGGGCATTTGGACGGGAGGATGGAAATTTAAAGTAAAGCTATTACAAGTTGATTCTGTTATTGCTCACCTACCTAATAGCTTTTTCTTGGGAAAAGATAGGGGGGTATGTTTTTACTGTGGACAACCGAAGGCATGTTATAAATGTGGAGACAGAACACATATCAGCAGTGTTTGTGACATGATGAAATGTCCTTTGTGTGGGGTTTCGGACATTCTGTAGACATGTGTCGAATATTTTCAATGTAATCTTTATGATGAGAAGGGGCAGGCTTTCCATCAGTGCCCTTGGGCTAGACATAACTGTTCGGATGGTTTAGATCATGATGGCCTACTGTAAGGCCCAATCTAAGCTTCAGGGTTTCATGGGACTGCTTCCCTCATCCCCACGTCATGAGCCTGTTTTAACCCCGTAGTACCAGAAACAGTCACAACAACACCATCTGTTGCAAATGACCTTCCAGCCACGTTAGAAAAAGGCCTCTACATTTAGGAGATAAGCAGGCCTCTGCCCTCTATGCCACCCCTTTTGAGATTGTTAGAAATAGGAGGTTTACTAGGGCATCATTAAAACAAGCTTCAACATGTTCCTTGGTGACTGAGAATTTTTTCTCCCTTCAAGATGAAATCAGGGATTCAGATTTAGAGTCTGAAGCTTCTCATCTCTCAGAAATTGTGACTGATGAAGAAGAAAGCAGGTCCACGGAACTTGCAAAGGATGAAAAGGAAAAAAGGGAAAAAAAAGGAAAGTCAGCCAAAAAAATAGTGGTTAATTGATTCAATGGCTTCCTTGAAATTTGCTTCCCTTAATGTATGTAGCCTGAAAACATTCCATAGGCAGATATCTATCTTTTCATATCTCACATCTTTAAAACTAGATGTGATTTTTTTGCAGGAAACTAGGTTATCCTCACTTTCTGAAGTAAAAAGGTTACAAAGACAATGGACTAGTGGACCATCTTTTTGGTCCTTTGGGACAGAAGTTGCAGACGGGGTGGCTATTCTGTTTGGTAATCTATCTTTTAAAGTCTCTCGGGTACTTGATTTGTCACCTGGTAGAACTCTTATCCTAGACTGTTTGTGGGGTGATTATTTTTTTCATCTTGTTAACATTTATGGGCCGCAGACTAAAACCGGCCGTATAGATTTATTTACGGAAATAAAACCTTTTCTTTTTACAAAAAAACATTTAGTGTGGGGAGGAGACTTTAATTGTTCTCTTGACCACCAGATTAAAAAACTAGCAGGGAAAAAGGTTTATTGTGATTCTAATGCCCTTTTAGAAACAGTGAAGGATGTTAAGCTCACAGATGCCTTTCGAAGTTTACATCCATATGGTGGTGAAACCTATCATAGGCATATTTTGCAACCAGGATTGACATGTTTTTATTTCCTATTATTTTCGGATTCTATCTTGCACTGTGTTTCCTTCAGAATTTTCTGACCATCATTTATTATTTTGTACCTTATCCTTACGACACCTCCACCTAGATTATACTCCTTGATCCAACGTGGAGGTTGAATACTTCCTTTTATCTGATTCAGCATATTTTTCTAAATTGGAATTTTTTTAGCTGCGAAATTCTCTACTTTAGATTTTTTTCTTCCTCTTATGGAGTGGTGGAAACAGGTTAAATCCGAAATTAAACACCTGTTTCAATCATGGGGCAAGTGCAAAGTTGATGAGAATTATAGGAAATGCCTGGTGTATAGAAATCACTTATATAGGCTTATGTCACTTCCTCCCAGACAACATCATTTGTTTCTATCTCAAATTAAAGAAGTAAAACAACAAATGAGAAAGTATCAGTATAGTAGGGCTAAGTCTTTGGATCTTGAATTTCGTTTTAATATAAAGAATTCTCCCATGGCTGATCCTTTTCAAGCTTGTAGCGCATTTAACGGAGACTCTAATGACAGGTTTGTTTAATTCACTAATGAACTTGTTACTTCGGATGTGGGTATGTTAAATATTGTTCAGGATTATGTCAGACTTGTTTTCATCTCCACAAGTGCTATCTATGGATTCTTTTCCAAGTTCTATACTTTCTACTCTCCCTAACATTTCAGGTGATCTTGTTAAGTCTTTGATTGAACCCATCTCATCCCAGGAGGTGATTGCGGTCATTAAACAATTAAATCTGGATCTTCCTCCTGGTTAGATGGGATTCCTAATGAATTTTACAAAAATGTATCGTTTATATGGGTTTTTTCTTCCTTTGGTGTTTAATTCTACTTGTCATCTGGGATTTCTTGTAAGGATTTTACAATGTCTATAATGACCTTTATTCATAAAAGAGGGGATAAAGCAATCCTTTCCAATTGGAGGCCGATCTGTTTATTAAATAGTGATTATAAAGTTCTATCAAAAATTTTGCATAATAGGTTGGAGAAATTAGCTGCAGTTTTAATTCATCCTGCACAAACCTGTGCTATAAAAAATAGAAAAGATTCAGCATAATCTTTATTTAATTAGAGATCTTTTTGCTAGCCAGTCCAGTTTTCATATGTCGGAATTGGTTGCTGCTCTGGATCAGTCTAAGGCCTTTGATGCTGTTAGTCATTCCTATTTATATTTTGTTCTATCTGCTTATGGAATCCCTGATATTTTTGTACGGTGGATCTCTCAATTATATAATTCTGCAGTTACTGTTCCAATAGTTAATGGTTTGCTGGGTGGAAGGGTTAGAATTTCTAGAGGTGTTAGGCAGGGCTGTCCTTTAAGTCCTTTGTTGTACACCTTCACTTTAGACCCTGTTATTCGTCACATTGTACAAGATGTCTCCATAAAAGGGGCTTGCTCCCTTGCCCCATCTAGAGATGGTAAAGGTAACTGCCTTTGCGGATGATGTTACGCTCCTTTTAGCAGATTTATTTTCTTTACGACAAGCATTGGAGGTTTTTTTTCTATTTGGCCAATATTCTGGGGCCTCTCTCAACATACAAAAAAGTTTTGTATTGCAATTAGGAAGCTTGGTTCCTGACTTAACTGATTGTTTTGGGATTTCCTTAGTATCCGGGCCTCAAAAAATCTTGGGTGTCTGGTTTGGGGGTGGAACAAATGGAGGTTTATAATTGGGTAAAGCGGATAGAAATTGGAGAGCTGAAAATTAATCAGTGGAAACATTGGAAGCTTGGAAAGAAAAAGAGGGTATTGATTATTAAGAAATTTTTATTGCCCATTTTTCTTTATTTAAGTCACCTTTTTTCGCCTCCTTTTTCCCTAGAGACTAGGATTTATAGCGTTTTTTTTCAGATGCTCTGGGGAAACAGGCTTAACCCAGTGAAAAGGGATTATACGTATCTTCAATACAGGGAAGGTGGTTTACATATGGTTAATCCTCTCATATTTTTTCATTCTATTTTTTTATTTTCCTCTCTCCCCTTTATTTGGCAGGAACCTTCTTTGCCATGGCATTTCTGGACCAAATCCTTATGGCATAAGTATTTTTTTAAGTGGTCTCTTTTTCCACCCAGGATTTTACTGTCAGATGACATTCCAAAGTATGGTCTTTCAACTCTTAAAAGATTATTCCAATGGCAGATTCCAAGGCAAAAATTGCTTTCACTGACTAGGAAAGCCTTTTATGACTATGTTGTTTACGATTTACAAAAGGTAATTTTACTTTTCCTCTTTGCTCTCCATCGAATATGAAATTTGCACTCAATAAGTTAATTGATAATAGAATTCCTTTAAAACTTGGGATGTTATTTGGATCTCTATTCATGGTAGATTGGGAGTGAGAGGAAACCTAAAATATAAACCAGTGTCTGATAGGTATTGTTTAAGGAATGAATGTATCACTGAAGAAGAAAGTCAGTCTCATTTTTTTATTGACTGCCCAAATAGTCAAAGATTTTGGGACTTTGCAGCCTTGCACTGGAATTTGTCCGCTTTATGGTCTATCACTTATTCTACTTTAGTATTATGTGACTATTCGGGTAGATGGGAGCAGTATCATAGAAGTACATTGAATGTTTTCTTTGCCCTTCTACAATATTTTTTATGGCAAGCACGTTGTCATTTTGTGTTACAGCAACTTATTACAGAGTTTTCCTCAATAGTATCTGCTGTTGATTCTGAATTGCATGTACTTCGCTTACAGGATGAGAAGAAATACTCCAGATCTTATGTTAACTATTTATGGAATCATTTTCCTTTTGTTTGATTTTTTTGTATTTTAGTATGCGTTTATTTTCTCCTCTGCTTATATATGACTATTTTGTTTTCTGTGATGTTGTGTTTTTTATTTAATAAAATCTCCCCTACTCTTTTTGATAAGTGCCATGGGATCTTTAACATTCACCTGAACTACCACCAATCAAAGCAGATGGGGCCTTGGTTTAACATCTCATCTAAAAGATGGCACTTCAAAAGTGCAGCACCCCTCTCATGCTGCACTACAGTGTCAGTACTGGGATATGAACCCAAGTGCCAGATGTGGGAACTGAACCCACAGCCCTCTGATCTCCCAGCCTCTGAGGCAAGTGTGCTACCTACTGAGCCACTGACACTGAACCCTGCAGTAAAATGCTAGTAACCTTTTGGAGCAGACTCTGTTTATTATTACCCTCTCCATCCTGTTGTCCAGCTCATTTTTTACCCAGGCTACCACCCTGGGAACCACTCCTAGGCTTGCTAACTTGTTTATTAATCTTTTGTGTAGGACTGTGTCATATACCTTTTTAAAATCTAGGTAGACCATGTCCACAGCCCCTTCCTAGTGTACTACTTTGGTCACCCAGTCAACAACATCTATTAGAGTCATCTGACATGACCTTCCCACTGTGAATCCATGCTGCCTTGGGTCCTGTGCCCTGCTGGTCTCTAGATATGCAGCAATTCTTTCTTTCAGAAAGTGGTTCCATCATTTTCCCTACCACTGAGGTCAAATTAACAGGTTTATATAATCTCTGCCCTTGGATGAAATAATCTCCAGGTATCAGAGAGCCCTACTTCTCTCATTAGCAAGGAGAGTGCTGCTATACTTCTCTGGTGAAAATCCAATTTAGAGTTACTTCTATCTAAAGAGGAGTTTAGTGTTAGATTAAGATCTCCACCAAAAATAATAGGTTTATTCGATGTGTAAATGAAAGTCAGTTGATGAGCCAAATTATTAAAAAAATCTGATTCATCAATATTTGGGGCATAAACATTAACTAGCAATAAAGGTCCTGAAGAAGTATCCATAAGCACAATAACCCATCTACCTTGAGGGTCTTTAAAAATAGAAGTAGGCTTCCACAGTAAAATCTTATGAATTAAGATTGCAACACCCCATTTTTTAGTGGGAGCTGAGGCTGCAGTTACCTGCCTGACCCAATCCTGTTGTAATCAGTTATTATCTGCAGACAGTAATTTTGTTTCTTGTACTGTAAAAAAGCAATTTGAGTTTTATGTCTCTTAAGATGTGTTACAATCTGCTTACATTTAATAGGCGCATTAAGACCCTTGATGTTCCAAGTATACAATAGTAAATCAGCCATTAGGAACTACTGATAAAATGAAATGCAATATCATTATTTAAAATATGACAAGGGACCCAATGCACCCAGTGTCAAAGCATATATGAAGCAGAATAATGACCCAACAAGCAGGTACAGAAAATAAAGAGTCGGGCATTAGCAAAATCAGAATAGAGAAACATTTTACAAGGTCTCCTAGGGTCCGACAGATAAATCTCTTGTACATAACAAGTAGTATAACAAAGGTAATAACAATAAGCAAGTAATCAGAAAAAAATGAGCTATTCAGGATGGACAGAGGGATATTGGTTGATTAAAAAAAAACAACAATGATCTAAGACCACCACTCTGTACACCAGGGCATGGAAAATATTAATGAGAAGAAGGGGGATTTAACCACTCCTTATCACACAATAACCCAGAATATGACACAATAAGTTCCTGAATGAAATATACTAGATCAAGAACAAACTTGATATAGAGGGAATGGTCAAATAGCACCCTCCACCCCTATGATCCATCTATGTAGTATAATAACAAATGGATATGCCATTATCACTTATAACAACAGCATATAACTTAATAATATACTATATAACATTTTAGCCTGTTACAAAGAAACAAAAATAAATAAATAAATTATATGTCACAGAGCTGCCTAAATAAAAAGAGTGTAAGCTCCAAGACTATATGAAGAAGATATATACCTAATTATGTGTAATCTGCTGATATAACAATATGAAGTAAGCTATCTAGAATGAGCCCACCAATTGGAGAGTCAAAGCACTGATAAATAAAAACAGTACTGCATAAAGTAAACTCCTGTGGGGCAATATGTAAATAAGAAAGGTTAGCAACCATAAATAACAACATAACCAGTTCAGGTGGCTAACCAATAATCAATAGTCACACTACAGTCAGTTAGGGTTATCTAAAAAATATAACTTAAAATAATAGCTCTCCTCAAAATATAAGTTAGCCCAGCAAGCATTTTAACATATTCAAACATATTGTCACTGAAAAACAAATATATTCATGTTGCATAATGCATCTGCTTATGCATATTAATCTTGCAGCCAAGGTATTGAGAGATCAATCCTGACCTAGAATAGATGGTTGCATAAAAGAGAAGACAAAATATCTATACAGTTCAGCTATGTACAGCTTTACAAGATTTGAGAACACATGGGGGCAGTTTACAAATAACTAGACAACAGACCTCAATAATTCCAAGTAACGAAGGTGATAGGTCTGATCTGTGCTATCCCCAAAGATCAAAGTTATTAAGTAAGAACATGAAACTGAAGGCAGTGTTCAAAAAATCCAAAGTACTTCAACTGGGCACACCACACCTTTCAATTCCCATCTGACCTACCTGTCACTGGGAAAAACAACTCTCAACAGAAGGATATACTATGATATGCTGAAATGCAATGGCCCGATGCTCACACTCCCCACCCCAATGCCCAAAACATGGTTGTCCGACATCAGGATTTTACCTGCAGGAAATATTTTGGGGGACTTTGCCTCCCACACCCCACATACCCCCATACATTAGGATTCCTACTCCACCGCGGGTAAAATCCCAATGTCGGGCAACCGTGTTTTGGGTACCCAGGGTTGGTAGTGTGAGCATTGGGTCAATGCATTTCAGCATATCAAATGGATCCAGAACAGAATAAGGGCCTCAAAGATGACCATCAGGTGCCAGCAGCACTACATTGCTTTAAATTCTGAGATTTTGAAGTAGGAGGGTTCAGACTTTGCTGTGCTTTGTTACTTTTCTTTATAGGGGATTCCGGGCTTTTCTGTGGGGAAATTGCTGCCATGTCTGCCCAAGAAATGTCTGTAGAAGGCCTGGAAGCATTATTCACTTCAGGTATTGCAGAGGATTGAGATTCCACAATCATGGCATGCTCTTGTAGAGATAACTCAGGCAACGCCATTGCAGTTCTTAAGGGAGCATACTTACTATGCAGAGGAAGCATCGGGGTTAAGTTGGGAACCACAGCTAAATTTTTATTAGGGCATTAACTCCTCATAGGGCTGCAGCACCATGCTTTAGCATATATATAGAAGGGGTGCTTGTTTTTTCTTGCAGCTGAACATATTGCCTCCTTGAAAAAGAAGCTGTTAGCAAATCTTCATCTTGGGTTAACGAGTCATCTTCCTGCAGAGTCGTAGGAGCAGCAGCCATGTGGTCAGAAGAAATATCAATAGCCTTTGAATTATGCACCACTTTGTAAGTAGATTTACTTTCAAAATCTTGAACTGCTCTTGGCCAGTTTTTAGGTAAAAAATTCATAAGAGAATCCACTGTACCGAAGTCTATTGTGATATTGTTGTAGGTTATGTGCATAGTCACAGGATACCCAGTCGAGGCAAAATATGCCCAGTATTGGTATAAGCTCTCCGTTAAGCGGAGGGATCTTTAGAGTTATCTCTATAGATGTAAATCCAATGTTCTTGCTAGATAAGGCTGCCGAGCGCTCTTGCCTTCTGTAAAATTAACTCCATATGGGAGTAGTAGTGAAATCTTTGCAAAACCGGGTGAGGCCATTGTCTCGACAGTGGTTTGGGCTTAAGAGAATGATGTGATCATTTGATTACAATGCCATGGTTGTCAGTTAATTTTAACAGCTGCAGTATGAAATGTAGTAGAAAGGAGGTAGTATTATTCAGCTCGACGTCCTCAGGAAAACTGTAAAACTGCATCTTATTTCTGCGGCTACGGTTCTCAATGTTATCAAGTTTGGCCTGCAGATCCTTAATGGTCTAATCTTGTTGATGCACAGTAGTCTGGAGTTCATACACTGCAGCTATGCTAGCAAGAGATTTATATTCAGTTGCTACCAGCCTTAGATCGATGGATTGCAAAGTTAGCGAGGTTTGTTGTAATACTGTTTCAAGCTTGTTCGTGTCCGATACCAGTTTTTGAAACATTACTTTGATATCTGCCAGAGGATATTGATGATTGTTGGAGTCCACCATGATTTGTTAGGCCCCAAATCTTCAATAGGGGGAGAGTAAAAAATATTGTTACAAAACCGAAACAAAGACGAAACTCTGCCAAATAATGCACATATCATACCTGGCAACTGGGGTTTAATACCAAAAAGTGCAAGGAACTGTCTTTGTATCATATTCAAAGTCAAAGCATATTAGGTTATGCAGATGGATAGTTTAGGGAAGATCAGAGCTCTGAATCTAGATATCCATCATGCTTCAGACCAGGCCAAGCCCCTATAATTATAATTTTCAATGTTCAGGAAACATATAAATCAGTTCTCCTGAATTATAAAACTTTCTTATTTAGGATGCTTTATGGCATACAAATACAGATGTTGTACATTTTACATAATGTGAAGCAAAATCAAACAAAATACATTTCCATTGTCTCAGATGCAAAACTGATCAGTTTTAGCACCTCTGTTAAGTGAAATGTTACGCAGCCTTGTTGACATCTTCATTTTCATTGTCTTTGTACCAAATGGCTCAGCCATAAAAACAAGGTAGCAGATATATCCCATTTCTGTTGTTTACAGGACCTTATTATTACCTTTAAATACAGTATACAGTGGTGCCAGCCAGGATGCAATGCAGTAATGCTGCAGTATATTACAAAATACTCCAGTATATTGCAGGGAACAGTGTAATTCAATGGCAATTAAGCCCTTTATCATGTAGTATTTTGTGACATATCACTTTTTACAAATTACAGCATTGCATCATGACTGGCTCTGGTGTAACTCTTCTTTAAAGAATCATTTTAAAGAAAGTTGCATTCCTTTTATATAAATCTAAAGTGTTATTCTTTCTTCTGCCACTCCGGATACAGTATTTCTATCTGGTTAAGACACATAAAAATAATAGAATAAAAGTCCAAAAATTAAAACCTTATTAAATATTTCAAATTATACTGGTTTGTTCTGAAACATTATTGCATTTAGAAATGCAGCGAAGGTTTACTTCACCAGTGAATTTTCCATGAAGTGGCCAAATTTGCCTCTGCGGATCAATTTGAGAAGTTGTCCCATTACAGGACAATTTGCCATTCATAACTTCACATTGCTTTTGGGTTTTTTTAAATGTAAATTGCACTGTAAAAAAAAAACAAAGCAAGGAGAAGCTACAAATGTCAAATCCCTGGTGTCTAGTGCCCCCCTCACTGATCGCCAGCCCCAATGTAAAGTCATTTTTATGAAATGCCTGGTGTCCTGTAACCCCCCCATCGACCGCTGGCCCCAATGCAAAACAATATTGTATAAAGTTTTATAAAATCCCTGGTGTCTAGTGCCCCCCAAATTATATAGATAGATAGATAGATAGATAGATTCATTTTTATAAAATCCCTGGTGTCTAGAGATCCCCCCATGCTGATCGCTGGCCCAAAGTAAATTAATATACAGTGAAGCCCACCAGGATGAAGCGCAGTGCTGCAGATTCTGCAGAAGAGTTACTGCAGCAAACAATGCACTAGAAGGGAAAGGATCAGATCTGTTACAGTACAGTAGCTTCTTGTTGTTTTTACATTGTTTCTTGTGGATTTTACTTCGTAGAGGGTTATTTCTTTTCTTTCTTACTACTTCTAAGGGGCTAGCAGGGTATTGTTTTGGGGCTGTTGGAATTTTGAAAACTGTTTTGGTGGCTATAAGTACCCATCTGTTTGATGTTTCACTCTGTAGCAGGCTGCATTAGTAGAGGTCTATTTCTTCTGATTTAAAACATATTTGGTGTGATTTAACTGGGGCTGTTTCTTTGAATCAGAGACCTATATCTTCTAATTTCAGGCCTATTTTGATGTGTTTTTGGTGAAGCTGTTTGAATTGGAGACCTGTTTCTTTTGGTAGCAAACCTATTTTGCATTGCTATTGCATTGTAGAAAGGAGTAGGAGTTTGAAGAAGGTTGTGCAATAGCTACTTAAAGTCTCTTTTTGAGTGTGGATAGCAAGGTTAGGAATGTAAAAAGCAGTTGCTCAATCTATCTAAAAGTGTACAACAAAGTGGGTAAGGGAAATTAAGAAAATAATGTTTTGCACTGATATGGGGGGAGAGGGGAGACTTGGGGGAGTGTTTGGTATCCTGCATCTGGAAGGGTGGGGAGTAGCTGGTGGGCAATGACAGCAATGGGTAGGGTGGTAGGCTGCAATAACTGCTGTGCACCAATCTTTCAAAAAATTGCATGGAGTGTGGGAGGATGTTTAGTGTGCAACCACATAGAGAAACTTAGAAAGGAGATTGAGGGTCTACAGGAGGAACTAAGACAGGCAAGGCAGACTGGGGGTGGGCTTAGCCCAATACTGGAGGGAGGAAGAATGGGAGATGAGGGAGGGAGATTTAAGCTTACAGTAGTGAGGAGAGGGTCAGAAGAAGGGAAGCAGGGACAAGGGGGCCTAGGCCAGGATGAACAATTGCCAGGGAAACCAGGTCAGGAGACAAAAGACAAATGGAAGGAGGAGATAGGGATTTGTGAGGGGAGGTGAAGAAGTGGCAAAAGTCATGGAGTGGAAAGGAGAGAACAGGTTAGTATGAAGAGAGAGGGAGCGGGCATTTGTGAAGGGTCTTTAGAAAATAGTTTTGCACTGCTAGAGAGGAAGAAGGTGGAGGAGGGAAATGATGAAATTAGAGGAGTAACGAGGAGTTACTGATAAATACCTGGACCAAACCAGAGTGGGGGGAAGTTCTGCTGGGATAATTGCAATGGGGCAAAAGGGGGAAATAATGTGCAGGAGGAAGAAGAGGAGCCAGAAATGAGAGAGGGAGATGAATTGAAGCAAGTAGGGAGTAAGAGTGGTGGAATCTTAGTGCTGGGGACTCAATACTAAGAGGAGTGAGATGGGGTTGCAAGGGGGAGAGGCATAGTCGCATTTGGGTGGAGGCCTTGCCAGGTATGACAGCGGAAAGGGTGGGACAATCTCTTCTGAAATATGCTAAAAGGGGTAGGGACAAGCCTCATTTAATTATATATCTTGGGACGAATGACCTGGCTGACAAGACAGTAGATATAGTCCAGAGGAGGTTTGAAGAAATAGGACAATTATGTGAGGGGGCAGGAAGATCAGTAACTTTTTAGGAGATACTTCCAGTGCCCAAGGCAAGCACAACAAGAAAGCTGAGAATAGAGTAATTTAATGGATGGCTAAGAACCTGGTGTTGTGCTAAAGGGTATGGGCTGTTGGTGGGGGGTCAGGGAGGGACCTGGGAGGACAGTAGTCTCTATGCCAAGGACAGACTACACTTGAGTGAGGAGGGAAAGAAAGTGTTGAAACAGAGGATGGAGGAGTGCATAGAGGAAGTAGGAAATTTAAACTAGGAGCAGGGGGTGGCAATAGGGCAAGAGACATGCAGAGACCACAGGTTGGGAAATCATATGAGCTTACCACCCATAACAGTGACAAAGGACAAATGGCAAGTACTATTGGTGATGCTAGCTAGAAGGGGGCAGGATGGGGAAGGGTGGAAGGTGGTTTCCTTAATGCTAGGAGCCTTGGGAGGAAAACTGCAGAGTTACAGGTGCTCATGGCAGAGGGAGAGGTGGACATTGCAGCCATCACAGAAACATGGGCCACCCAATGCAATGACTGGGACCTGTCTCTACCAGGGTACAGGTTATTTCGTAGGGACAGGGTGATTGGGAAAGGAGGGAGTGCCGCACTATATGTGAAGGAAGCACTGAAGTGTGTAAGTGAGGAAGGGGAGGAGGGTAGTACGGAGTCACTTTGGATGCAAATCCAGGATCCCAAGAATAGGATCTTAGAATGGGAGTGGTGTACAGGCCGCCATCTCAGATGGGGGAGTTAGGGAACTAGAGTGACAAATCGGGAGAAGCTGTGAGAAGGGTAGTGTGGTGACTGTGGGGAACTTCAACATGCCAGGAGTGGAATGCAGAACCCCAACAACCAGGAATAGAAGGGAGCAGGTACTGCTGGATGCCTTCCAGGACAGTTTCCTGCTGCAAATGGTCAGTGAACCAACCAGTTTAGGGAATACACTTGACCTTATGCTGGCAAATGGGGACTTTGTGAGAGAACTTATAGTGGAGGAACCTCTGTCAGGGAGTGACCACCACTCAGTATGGCACACATTGGATATTGGCAAGGAAGGAGTGGAAACTGGCACAAGAGTGCTGGACTTCAGGAGAGCCAACTTTAGGAGGATGGGGGAAGTGGTAAAAGGGTACCTGGCCAGAATTTAATCTAGTATGGACACTAACCAGAGGTGGGAGCTCATGAAGCTGGGGATAGTGAAGGCAACCAAAACCTGCTGCACGGCTCAGAGCAAGAAGGCTAGGGCTAAGAAACCAAGCTGATTAAGCAAGGAGGTCATGGAAAAGGTAAGGAGGAAAAGAGCTGCCTTTAGGAAGTACAAGAAAACAGGGAGGGGGAGAGCAGGGAGGAGTACTTAACTAAATTGAAGGAGGTGACAAGGGCAGTAAGGGGAGCCAAGACATCTACGGAACTCAGGCTGGCACAAGGCATTAAGAAGGGGGAGAAGGACTTCTTTAGGTACATCAGGGAGAAAGGGAGCTGTAAGGATCACATAGTAAGGATTATGAAGGAGAGGGGTTGGGTAGAAGCAGGGTGCGATAAGGCAGAAGCACTAAATGAGTACTTCTGCTCAGTATTTACTAAAGAGAAGTGGGGAGTGACACCCAAGGGGGGAGAAATGGCAGAAACAGGGGGGAAGGGGTGCCAGATGGGGAAATCATGGAGGGCAGAGTTCGGGAGAGTTTGAAGGCACTGAGGGTGGATAAGGCACCAGGCCCAGATGGCATCCACCCCAGGGTACTGAAGGAGCTGGCAGAGGTCCTTTGGCAGACCTATTTAATGCCTCACTACATTCAGGATGTGTACCTCAGGACTGGAAGATGGCTCATGTGGTGTCCCTCCACAAGAGTGGCCCCAAGGATGAACTGCGAAACTACAGACCAGTGAGCCTCATATCCATCATGGGTAAGCTAATGGAGACTATCCTGAAGGAGAGGCTAGTAGCCCTCCTAGAGTACAAAGGACTAAAGGACAGCAGACAGCATGACTTCATATGGAACAGATCCTGCCAAACCAACCTGGTGGCGTTCTATGACTGGGTAACTAGGCAACTGGACAGGGGCCATGCAGTGGATATCCTGTATCTGGACTTCAGTAAGGCATTTGACTCGGTGCCACATGGAAGGCTGGGAAGTAAGTTAGTAGGCACAGGGGCAGGTGCAAAGCTGGTGAAATGGGTAGGGAACTGGCTTCAGGGAAGGCAACAGAGGGCAGTGGTGGGTGGGGAGCTCTCACGCCCAAGGGTAGTGATGAGCAGTGTTCCACAGGGCTTGGTGTTGGGACCAGTGTTGTTTGAGATATTCATTGCAGACATATCATTGGACATCAAGAGCAAGATCAGTCTGTTTTCTGATGATTCCAAGGTAGAGGCAGTGGTGGATGACCTATGGGGATGGCAGGGGTTGCAGGATGATCTGACAAAGCTTGAAACCTGGCCAGACACCTGGCAACTGGGGTTTAAGTGCAAGGTGCTGCATTTTGGGATGAAGAACCCAAGGAGGAGTTACCAGGAAGGGGGAGTGCAGCTAGCCCAGACAGAGGAGGAGGAGAAGGATCTCGGGGTGCTCATTACAGGGTCAATGAACAACTTGGCACAATGTAGGAAGGCAGCTGCAAAGGGCAACAAAATGCTGGGTTGTATTGCAAGGGGTATATCCTCGAGGAGGGAAGAGGTGATTTTGCCACTGTATAGGTCATTAGTTAGACCACACCTAGAGTACTGTGTGCAGTACTGGCACCCGTATCTGAAGAGAGACATTAAGTTACTGGAGGGGATGCAGCACAGGGCAACAAAGATGAACAAGGGGCTGGGAGACTTATCATATGAGAGGAGGCTGAGGGAGTTGAACATGTACTCACTGGAGGAGAGGAGGGACAGGGGGACATGATTGAAACCTTTAAGTACATGGAAGGAATAAACAAGATAGGTACAGAGGGGCTGTTCCAAGTAAGGGAGGGGAGGGACACCAGGGGCCATGATATGAGACTGGAGGGAGGAAGGTTCACGAGGGAGATGAGGAGACACTTTTCTACAGAGAGGGTGGTGGCTGGGTGGAATGCGTTACCTACAGAAGTGGTATCTAGTAGAACAGTGGACTGCTTCAAAAGGGGATGGGACACGACAAGGGGGAGGATCAATGAAGGGGAAGTGTGGAAGGGAGGGGCAGCTGCAGAATAAGGGGTGTTAGCTGCACATTTGAGCAGACTTGATAGACCTCTAGGCCTTTATCTGCTGGAAAATTTCATATGTTCATATGTTCAATAGGAGTTAATCCCTTTTGTCATGCAGTAAACCTGTGACACTGTGTTTCTTCCTGGTGGGCTTCAATGTATATAAAATCTCTGGTGTCTAGTGATCCCCCCCACTAATTGCTGGCCCCAAGGTAAAAACAATATATCAATGAAATCCCTGGTGTCTAGTGAACCCCCACCCCATCAGATAGTGCCCCACCACCCCACTCCCCCCTCACCCCAACCCAAGAGAGTGACCAGCACAGCCTTCCACTCTCCACCATGGCTGGCCACCCGACTGACACTGGAATAAATGAGCACGTGCTTGTACAAGTATGCACTCATTCACTCCAGTGTCAGTCAGAAGCGACCAACAATAGTGGAGAGTGTATAACCTGCTTTAGTCCTCCCTTCCCGAGGTTGAGGTGAGGAAGTTAGGTATTGGGGCACTGCTCATGGGTGGAGGTCCACCAGACACCAGGTATTTTACTGTAATTTTTTTTTACCTTGGAACCAGCGATCGTCAGGGGCTGGAGATCAGTCGTGGGGGGAGGAGACCACTAGACACCAGGGATTTTATATGTATTATAAGGGTGCAAGTCATGCCCTTATAGTTAGGGTTGAGTAGCCACTTTAATGTTAAGACATCCCCGGGCACAGTTATGACATCTCACAAAAAAGAATTAAAAAAGTCATCCTTTTCTGTCAGATCCCCTAATCCATTTTCGTCAGCGAATTCCTTTTTCGTGAAATAACCTAATCCATTTTCATCATGATGAAAAATGATTCATGATAAAAAAGGAATAATCCTTTTTCATCACTTGAATTCCTTTTTCTTCATGATGAAAAAGGATTTGGACATCTCACAAAAAAGGAATTAATTTGACGAAAAAGAATTATAGGCAGGGCTATCAGGTTGGAAAATTTCGTAATCCTTTTTCATCACACTCATTCCTTTTTCATCAGGAGGCATAATGGTTTATCATCATGATGAGAAAGGATGATGATGTCTGATGAAAAAGAATAAAAACGTATATGTTCCAATTTTTTTTATTTAGTTATATTTTTACCCCAATGGGGTTCTCTATTGTGTCTAATGGCACCCCCCTCCTTCATTGCCACAATGTGCTTTTTCATTTGTTTGTTTCATTTTTATTTTTATATTTTTTACATAATTTCACCCCATCTGGGTTCTTCATGGTGTCGAGTGGTACCCCCACCCTCTACAACTCATTGACCCCACCAGTCTAGCATTGGTGGTCAGTGTCTTCCCCATCCCTCTTGAATTATTTATTTTTGTTGAAAATAAGAAAACCATCCATCAATGAGACTCTCTGTTGCCTGAATAGAAGAAAACCATCCATCAATGAAGCTTTCAATTCCTTGAAAAGAAGAAAACCATCTGTCCACCACCTTCACCCTCCAATCCCACATTTTTTTGTTATTAAACAAATATATGTTAATCCCTTGCCCTCCACCCTCCTATATATTTCCCTGGTGTCTAGAGGCACCCCCCGATCCCCATATTTATTTATTAATAACTGTTGCCTCCCACCCTCCCATATCTTTCCCTGGTATCTAGTGGCACTCCCACCCTCCAATCCCCTCATTCGAGGTTAGTGGCTGTCCCTTGTATTTTTTTTATATTCTATCCTCTTGTTGGTGGTTAGTGGCTTCCCCTTTTATTTTTTAGATTTTATCTTAGTACCTGAAAAAAAAGTCCCTTGATAATTTTGTTTTGTTTTCACCTGTAAAACAAAATGTCCATCGACGGTCTCAGCTGCATCCACCACCCAACTACTAACTGAGCACCCACCTCTCCACATACCCCTAGACACCCCCACACACCCTCACTCAACTGCAGAGGCCCCAGATTTGAGATCCGCTCTCCCGATCGAAGACATGTCTTGCTGCTGGAACTGGTGACTGCATTATGAGAAACTAAGTTAAATGTGGTTCAATGCATTTCAATAGGAGTTTCAACTTCGGTCCCAACATAGCCACCTTTTAAAGATTTTGACCCCAAATTTTCAACATGTCTTATTGGGGAACCCTCCTCATGAATAATACAATTGTTGTTACATAACTCCTGCTCAAAAGGTGATTTCATGGTTGCTTGGTGAAATCACCTTTTGGGTGGGATTTGTGTAATTACCATCACATTAGTCATGAAGTAGGGACCCCAAAAGGTGATGTTAAAGATTTGGGAACAAATTGTCATAAAATGGCAGCGCTGTGATGGTTTGTTGCAATTGCACTACGCATGCTTGTAGCTTTCTCAATTTAAAATATTTTGATCCCAAATTTGGAACATAGACTTATTACCCCACCAAATATATGCCACAATTGTTATTTTTCAAAATCTGTCTGAAATGAGTTTTTGCACCTGCAGCACTGAGATGGCTTTGCAGTTGCACATAACTACATTTTGTTGGGGATTTTCATTTTTTCTGCACTGGGTACATCAGGAGGGGTAATAACATGGTTACACTGGCAATTCCATTGCTCTTGTGCTTCCACAGGTAAGTACATATTTGCATCTATAAGAGAATGGGAGTGCAGGGCCCTCAACAAGCATATTATGATATAAATTCACTATCTCAAAAAGTAAAGACATAAATTGCAAAAAACTTTGTTAATGCATCAGTTAGGGTTAAAGCAATAAAAGTAGGGAAATATGACATTAGGGTTTCCAACCCTAACACCTCACCCTCCCCTGCACAGACAAAGATGCATTGTGGGTGGCATTGGGATCAACAGCCTTAATGATCACCCCATTCTCCTATGCAGCACCCACTCAGCTTATTTTCCAATGGAATGGGGTGAGTGTCAGGGTGTTATATACTGTATGTATTGTATAATATAATATATATATATATATATATATATATATATATATATAGAGAGAGAGAGAGAGAGAGAGAGAGAGAGACTATTTTACAATGGGGCTGGCAATCAGTGGAAGGACCATTAGGCACAAGGAATTTTATAAAAATTTGTACAATAGTATTTTACACTGGGCCCAGTGATCAGCCGGGGGGAACCACCAGACACTAGGGATTTTATAAAAATTATTTTATATTGGGGCCAATGATCAGCATGTGGTGGGGACCACTAGACACCAGGGCTTTTGTAAAAATGATTTTACCTTAGGGTCAGCAATCAGTGGGAGGGTACTACTACTACTAGTAATAGAGTAGTTTTTGCAGCAAACTGGAATTTTGCCCATGAAATTCCACACTTCGCAGTTGATCCACACTCCACGAATTGGTGAATTTTGCAATTTGCACTTTGTGAACTTCGCACAGTTCGTGAAATATTTTGCAGAGTGAATTTTAGGGATTTTGCACATCTCTAATTGCATTCAATAAAAAATAAACTGTTCGTCATCATTATCATCCGGTGTTCTTACTTTACAGTGAACAACCTTTGAGAGTCAACCCATTTCTTCCTTGTCCTTTGTGTCTATTAAGAAATGTTGTGAGAATATGGCATGTGCACTGTTTTAATGTGTGGGTCCATGATTTTCTGTGTAGCATGACTGACTCATTGGTTTATTTTTGAAGTTTTCTGAGCACCACTATAACTGTGCCCAATAAATATTCTTTCACATAAGCTCCTTTACTGTTCCTCCCATGCTGCTTTATCCAATCATAAAGCTGATGTAGGCTGATGTTAACAATCTAATCCTACTGCAGCATGATACTGCCATTACCCAGACTATCTCAGTGTTAGCCTGTAGCATTAACATTGTATGACTCCACATACCTTCATTTCACTTTTCCATCAAATCCAGCTAATTACTAATCAATTTAGGTAATCAGTTGCCCATATGGTGTACACAGACACAGTCAGAATAGTTCTGGAAAGGCTCCAAATTATTTTTAAAATTTGACCCAAAGCAGTTCTACCCTAGATAAGGTTAAGAGTATATATGATGTGGTCAATGCACTGATATGACTTTGGGAATACCTTTCTGACTATTTGTTCTGAATATTATATACAGATTTCCAAATATGCAGGCATTTATTATTCATCTGGTTCTCATTCATCTTGGAAGTTGGGAGGAAAAACCATTCCCCCAGCCCAGAGGGCCAGAATAATCTTCTGACAATCATCCATCCCTATTCCAATCTCTCCCCCCCACCTCCCCATTCTCTGATGTCCCACAGAAACTTTAAATAAAAGTTTTCAAACCAAGTGCTCATGTCACTACAATATGCCAGGAGCCACCAGCATCTCCTATGTGACCCCCCCCAGCTTGAATACTCCCAATCCCCCAAATGATCAGTTCCATTTCAGTGCCCCGCCTCACCCTGATCTTTGATTTTCAGGGGGCTAGTGCCAATGAAATCTATGTAGACAGTCAGCCCAGTCCTGCAGCACACCCATCCCATGCCATAAAAGTTAAGCTTTATGAATGGAGCCATTGAGTGTAAGTGGGAGAATGACATGTAGGAGGATGTGTGGTAGTAGCATTAGTAGTAATGCTAGGCAGCCTGAACAATTAGGCTGAACATGCTGCAACGGGATGGCAACTGGCTAGTTTGGCTTCATTGGCACTAGTACTCTGAAACCAAGGATCCAAGGGGCACGAATTAGATTTTATCATATGGAGGAATGGGGGTTTCAGGCCTGGGCAGGGGATGAAGGTTAGTGTGTTGCTTGTGGAAATCCACCCTGGAGGCTGACTGCCTTACTGTAGATTGATGGAACATTATCAAGTCTGTCAATCAGCAATCACCCATAAGAAGGCAGAGTTTCTGTCCGGGGAGATTGCTGCTGCTAAGAATCGACTGGCTCAGCTCTTTTGAACTGTGGACAGGTTGTGCAACTCAACCTGTCTTCAGGTTCGAAGAGCCTTTTCACAGATTGAGTGTGATGAGCTTGCTCAGTTCTTTGTGGATAAGGTAGCCAGCAGCAGGGCAGAGATCTAACCAGCACACTCAATGGAGCTGATAGTGGTCAGTGTATGGTCACTTCTCCTTGATTTGCCTGGAGTTCCTTTGACTGGCTGGTAATTGTGAATGTTGTGTGGATTGCCCAGGGTATATACCCAGCATGCTATAGTTTGGACCTGGGCCCAATTTCCCTGATTATGGGTTGTTGTGACATCATTGGCCCGGTCCTTGCATGGATAGTCTGGTGCTCCTTAGAGTCTGGTGAGTTTCCTATCTCCATGAAGGAGGCAGTGGTAACACCTCTCCTGAAGAAAGCTGATCTGGACCCAAGCTGTGATTAAAAAAGTTGTGGCACTGCAACTGGAGAACCACTTGACCATCTATGACATCTATGAACCTCTTCTGTCTGATTTTCATAAGAGGCATAGTACCAAAACTGCTCTGGTTTGGGTGCTCAATGATCTTCTGATGGTGAGGGATCAGATGCACCATTCAGTCTTGGTACTTCTTGATCTCTCTCTTCAGCCTTTGACACTGTGGACTATGGGGTACTTCTTGAGTGCCTGATATTCTTCTGTGACCTGTCTGGTACAGTTCTCAGATGGTGTAAGTCCTATCTAACTGGCAGAACTCAAAAGGTGGTTTGGGGGAATTTTTCCTTTGAGCCATTCTCTCTGCCATGTGGTGTTCCTCAGGGCTCAGTGTTGTCCCCCATGTTGTTTGCAGCGTCCATGCTGCTCCTCAGAGACATTGTAAGATGATATGGTCTGAGGTTTCACTGCTATGCTGATGATACCCAGCTCCACCTGTCTTTTGCACCTGACCAGGACAGTGCATGTTCGGTATTTAAAAACTGCCTCACCAAAATCCAGGATTGTATGAGCTCCAGCTGGTTGAAGTTGAATACTGGAAAGACTGAGGTGATGGTTGTGGATCCTGGTCACTGAACAGAGGGGTTGGGGGCTGGCCAACCCACTGGACTTTCTCTGGGGAGTATCCAGCTCCTTTCCTCTGAATGGGTGAGAAACCTGTGGTGATTCTTGATGACAGGCTGACACTGCACTTGTAGGGGTCAGCAGTCCTCAAGTCCTCTTTTTACTATCTGAGAAACATTGCCAGGGTCAAGCACCTAGTTCCATCTGGTGACCTTCCAACATTGGTCCACTCCTTTGTGACCTTGCACCTCAACTACTGCAATTCCCTATATCTAGGGCTTCCGGGGGTTGATATCCACCACTTGTAGCTAGTGCAGAATGCTGTGGCCCGGTTGTTGATGGGGACCCCACATGCAAGTCACATCACACCAGTGCTGTGTGAACTGCACTGGCTGCCTATTCAGTGGTGGATCACCCTCAAGGTTGGGCTTCTGACCAACAAGGCCCTACACGGACTGGGCTTGGACTATCTGACAGAGCTCTTGGTTCATTACTTCCCTGAACTACCGCTCTGATCAGCTGACGAGGGGTTGCTAGAGATTCCCAGGGTGAGTTTTAAGTCATCTGGGATGCGTGCTTTTATGTATGTGGCTCCAGTCCTCTGGAATTTTCTACCCCATCAGATACGTGAGTGCACGACCATGGAGGGATTTAAGAAGGCATTCAAGTCGCACATCTGGCATAAAACATATTCAGATCAACCATCTTATTTTATTAACTTTGTTATTCTGATTTTTGTGTATTTTATTGTGTTATCTGCTTATCTATTGTTCTGCACCTTGGCATTCGAAAGGCGCTTTATAAATAATGCTTATTATTATTATTATTAGTGTATGGTACTCTAAGTAGATTATGTTGCATCTCTGAATTAGAATACGATTACATTTCATAATAAAGCACCAACTGCATTTATTAGAATGGAACTCCAGATTCATGCATCCAACATAGTTTAGTATAATACAAATGCAGAAAACAGGCCATGTAGCAAACACCAAAATGCATGGTAATACAGTAGCATTTCAGTACTGTAGCAGTTGGATTGCTGCCCACTACTTAAAGAGATTAGCTAACTTAGTGCTAGCTATTATCCTGCAACAGTAAGTAGATTTTCACACCAGTCAAGAAGATTGTCTCATATTAACACTTGCAAAACCAGGCCTCCAAACTTGGTGAGCACATTCTTCTCCTTATTTCAGAAAACTAATCTTTATACATTTTCTGTATTTTTACTTTTGTTCATTTGACTTTGCTTGTCTTTTATGCTTTGTTACTACTACAAATGCTTTAATTAGCTTTTCCATTATTTCTAACTTTTTTCAGAGCTGTATTGTTTTTTTAACACTGTTTAATACCTGATGAAAACAATCACTTAGTTAATAATAACAATATTTCCCAAAAAGTTAAACTTTATCCTCTAGTTAGGTGGAGAAGATGGTGCAGAAAGGGGAAGTGAGGGGGCCACAGTACGAAACAATGGTCATGTGTACTGTGTGTGACTGCATTATCTTCTTTTGCTGGGGCAGAAATCAGTGTGGTAGCAGAATAAATATGCAATAGAGTATTTCATGACTTACCTTTGTATGTGATCAAAATTTACCATAATTGCAGGCTAATGCAACCATCTGTGGGCTAGAGCAATTTTGAATAAACTGGTCCTTCTGGAGAGTACAGAAAAAGATTAAGGCTTACCTCTGCTTAAAACTCTGCACAAATCTCAAGAAACTCTTCTAGCAAACTGCTTATGGTGAGGAGGGCAGATACTGCAATCCTTTAACAGACAAGAATTTGTCAATGCTGAATACTGTATTTACTTGCAGTGTAACCTGGCTTTTAAGAGCCCATAATGCTGTTGAGACAACTCTGAAAAACATAGGTCAGGATTTACAAAGGGGGGAGAAAGACCCACAGCCGTGGAAAAACCTCGGTGCTATGGGGAAACCACTTGCGAAACCTCAGGTCACCGCAACTGCAGGTATTCATGTAGGTGGAGCCAGAGTATGATTGGCTCCATGGAATACGGCAGCTTGTGGATGCTGTTGTCATGGACAGCACCACAGCTGCGGGAGATTGCTACAGGCAGCAGAACCCGCCATAGCACCCTCCTCAACTGCCGTGGCTATGAATTGGTACCGCCGCAGCTGTGGACAATTCCAGTCCGCAACGGCAGTTGCGGAGGGAAACTTTAACATTTTCCCTTTGTGAATCCTGCCCACAATATCTAGGCACAGCTTAGCTTATATTACGCCTTTTTTGTAATGTTCAACCTTATTTGTTTACTAAGGACAATTGCATGGATAAAACACCTCTTCCCTGTTTGCTCTGTCTGCCTGTCTACTTCTGCAGTCATAATTTTGTTTATGACATCCCAAACTGTTGCTGTGGAGATAATTATGGTGTCATAAACATGGCATGGATATCATATGTAGACAAGAAGACTATTTCCTTACTGACAAATAGAAGAAATGTACCAGTGCTTCAGGAGGTGAGTAGTGGAGGGGGGGGGGCAACAATAAGCTGAAGAGGTAGACATGGAGGTGGGATTTCCAAAATTCTAGATGCAGCACCTGCATAATTTCTTCTGACACTGCTGCATCATGTTAAATGCATCATGATATTTTCACCCTATTCTCAAATATCCTGATGCTTTTATGACATTTTAGCTGACTGAAGGCACAATAAAGGTTTCATACATTTGTTTTTAGATCGCTATGCATGGTAACAACATCCAGAGATTAGACCACTTTTCAGGTGGTCAAGCAGTCTTGGTCAAGAATTAACGTATCCTATATAACATCCCTAACCACTGATGTAAAATTTTATGGAGATAATCTGCGTGAAATTCAAAAGATAAATATGAATCCAAATAAGCACCAAGGTATTTAAATGTAGTAACCCTCTCTATTTTATCACCTTTAAGATCTAATACTGTTGGCAAAAGTGGGGAAGAAAGGGGGTCCATCCTGGGCCCTATGAAAACCATTAACTTCATATTTTTCCAGTTCAACACCATACACCTAGACAATAACCAATACTGAAAAGAAATGAAATCCTATTGACCATGTTTTAAAGCTTCAGTTTGATTATTGGAAATACTGTATAAAACTGCATCATCAGCATAAACAGGCATAAATGAACTTCTACAACTTAAAGGGGGCAGAATTCATAAAAAGAGAAAATCACAGGGCCCAGAATGGAACCCTGAGTTACTTATGACTAGCAAAATATGGGTTACCCTCTTATCCTCTTATCAGATGTCTATTGCTATACAAGAATCATACAAAGCATTTAAACAATTTGTTGTAAATATATTTAAACTTGCAGTTTCATCTCATGGTTATAAGAGTGAATTCTCAAGTTATTTGGGTAAGATTATGGTGAAGTAAAGCTGAACAGTTCTGACACACAAAGGAGTTGAAAATAAACTGTTATAATTATTATAAATAATTATAAACCTGGTGCTAGTTCAATGTAAGTAGTAGAAGTAAATAGTTTTATTCATTATTTCTAATTATGAATATAGATTACCCAGTTGAGCCAGACTCATTTTAGTGGGGTCCAGATGACATGCAAGGATAGTACAACACATTTGTTTCACTACTAATGTTACTGTAAAACAGATATGCCAAATAATATAATATTTACAACACATGTCAAAACACAAGCAATATATCTTTACTTTTAAGTTTAAAATCAGTCATAATTTAGTTATAGAGTACCAAACATGATGGATGTTAGGGGCAATCATTGTGTAAAAGAAAACACATCTGCAATAAATCTTAATCCAAGCAACCAGAAGGGTAAACAGATCTAAATCTTACATCAAAATATAGCATAACTAGGTCATAAGTAGATAAATGCATCTGGATCTTGTGACAACGACCAAAAACTCCCATTCCTTTTTAAAGTCCTATTATAATTATGGTAACACCATAATGGTTTATTAGAAAATTTCATAAACCACATGTTGATCTTAGAAAACATTATCAGACCATTTGATGGCCTCAGAGAATAAATAATTGAGTTCCATATTTTTGGTACAGAATAAACAAAGAAGGACAATCTGCCTATACTTGTACTTTTGGGGCAGTATTATATATATATATATTAAATCCCAGTTGCTGTTCTTAGCCCCTCCTTATTTTTTCTCAGTCCCAAGCTATTTGTAATGCATTCTGGAATCCTATCTTTGAAACATTGGAACCAGTATCTGATGCTATGGAGTTACTTCCTTTCATGCAGTCTAAGCCATCCCAATTTAGAGTATGTATGCCAATGATGAACAACCCAGGGGCATCAAGGATTAAGCTGGTGAAGCTGTTGTAAATCACATCCAGCTTCACCAGTTCCCCCTCCCCCGATGCCCCTAGAAGCAAAACATTCCTATAATACATAAATGGCATGATCATACTATTTACAATGTGTCTTCAGGCCTTTAAAGATAAGAACTTTTTAACCCTTTACAGCATACCCAGTTTTCTACTCAAGTTTACCACCAAATTATCTATGTGCATATCCCATTTACATCTTGCATCTAACTTGCAGCCCAAATAGTGATATGAGTGAACCTATTCCAATATAGTACCTTCACCAGTTAAATGTTTGGTAAACTATTTGTTTGGCCCATTTTTGAGGTCCCTATTAAACAATAAAATCTGTGATCAATATTTATTTTTTACATTAAGTACTAGCCTATTATTTTAAAGCACTATACCTGATGAAATGCTTCTAAAGCCCACAATAAATGTGTGCTATGATAATTTATTGAGTATAAATAACCATATTATTAGCATAAAGATTATTTTTTTTATTGGGGTTATCAAGAGATAAATTATTCATAAATATATTAAAAAGCAAAGGGTCCAACACTGAGAAATGATGGGCTCTGGATTTAATTTTAGAAACACTGCAGTCCAGCTTTTTTATAGAGGCCAGTTGCCATTGACCTTTTAAATATTCACCACACCATCTCAAAGGGGTTAGTGCAAGAGCCAAAGATTTTAGTCTGGACAGGAGAATGCCATGGTCCAAGGTATCAAAAGCCTTTGATAAATCTATCACTATTATATCTGCTAACATTCTTCTCTACAGGGCTTCCTGCACATCCCTGACTGTCCTAATTAAGGCTGAGGTAATACTATATTTTGACTGAAACCATGACTGGAATCCATTGAACATATTATTATTGTCTAAAAAAGACTTTAACTGAGCACTCACACATTTCTCCAAGATTTTAGAGACTATAATTAAAAGTGAAATTGGTTAATCATTATTTATATTGGAGTTACATCCCAATTTGAATACTGGGATAACCTTAACAGTTTCTCATGTCAAGAGAAATTCTCCAATAGATAATGGCCAACTAAAAACAGTGGTCAAGGAAGAAGCAATCACTGGGCCAACATATTTTAACAACAAAGATAGGATATTATCCTGGCCAGTTGCTTTCCAAGTGTCCAAATCTATTAATTATTTCCTTACAGCTTCTCCTCCAATATTTAAGAATTTAAAGGCATTAGGAGGTGACAGAATTTGATCATTAGTTTTAAGGCCATTCAGAAGCTTACCATTTTAGGTGCCAATCATTTGATCACTAGTTTCAAGGCCATTCAAAAGCTGGCCATTTTTGCTATGTAATGTTTCAGACTAATAGACTAATAACTGGTTATGTGAAAGAAAGCAAATTAGAGTTAGAATAAATGGATTTAGATCATCTGAGGGAATGGAGTCCCATAAGGATCACATCTGGAACCAGTCTTGTTTGCTTTTTTCATATCAGACTTGGTCGCAGAAACAAAAGATTGTGTGAAAGGAAGCAAAGTGTTAGAATAAATGGGTTTAAATCATCTGAGGGAGTGGTGGGGACTGGAGTACCACAAGGATCAGTTCTGGGACCAGTCTTATTTTGTTTGTTCATATCAGACTTGGGCACAAGAACAATAGTCACATGTTCCAAGTTCACTTATGATACAAAGATTGAAGAAATGGTAGAAAAAACATACAGAGACATTATGAATTTACTGGAGGAGCTAAACAGTCTAAGTAAATTAGAAAAATCCTTGAGAATGAGCTTCAACAAGAATACATGTGTGGTCAAACACTGTGAGAAACATACTATAAAAATGTCACTTATACATTACAAAGAGTGCCAATTAAGACTTCAACATCCAAGAGGGACTTGGTAATCACTATTAACACAGACCTTAAATATAGTAAACACTGTAAAGACATATATGGCAAAGCCTGATTTTTTGACAAATACAAAAAAAGAGACATTTTTGTTCATAAGACTCAAACTGCACCTAAAAAGTGCACAACAGCAGGAGCAAGCGCAACTGCACTGTGCCCATGTGCAAGAAGCACGATATTCAAAAACTTCGCAGGTCAAGATATGCCTGTGGCACACGACAGAATATCATGCCACCTGCTCTATAGCGCAACCAGGGATGCTCAGTGGAGCAGTTCAGATGCACCATAGTGCAACCAGGGATGCTCAGTGGAGCAGGGCAGCAGTGCAACAGCACAACCAGGGATGCACAGGGACAGGATGCAGGGGCCCACCACCCATGCCACAGATGGGCAGAGGAGCACACAGCAGAATAGACATCGTTCCCAACACCCCATGCATTGCACAACTGGTGGAGAGCAGGAATAACCACCGGTCCATGGATACTAGCAACAAACTCACAGCCGGGGCATGGTGCCCCAGCACACCCCCTGGCAAGCTGTGACCAGCACACTAGGAGGGCCGACCACCCTGTGCCACACCATTTCACCAATGCAGAGCACACCCTGCACTGTAATTCCCAGACACCCTGCCCAGGAGCAGCGTCCACCAGTGCAGGATACCCCATGCATGCCACCACCCCCACTGTGACAATGCAACACTGTGCACCTGTTCTGCCAACTCAAACCAAGCAGCTATTTGCCATTCACACTCACATACACACAATAACAGTACAATAAGTATAGCAAGCCAAAGCCTTATTATAGCAAAATATAATACAAAAGGTTACAATAAGTACAGCAAGCCAAAGCTTTATTATAGCAAAATATAATACAAAAGGTTATACATCACCGATTCAATAAAGCATCATCCAAGCCCTCTTCCAATGGCTGGGAAGCCCCCTTGTCAGCCTGGCTAGGAGTCTCTCGAACCGGGAACTGGCCCCACAGCGATCGTCCACCCTGCAGGAGAGGCTTCTAACCAGGCATTGAAAGCTTCATTTATATCTTATTCTATGCTAAAAATAATGTTGCAGCCCTCATAGTGTTGTTTTCCACATTCTAGAAGCTGGCGGGCTCCCAGGATGTTGCGAATTCACACCATAAGGTTGCTCAGAATTCCCTACACCTGCTAGGTCACTGTGCTCCAAACACTGGCCGGGTGCCTAGAACACTATGAGCTAAGCAGAAGTTTAAACAAAACTACAAAACAGGTTGCCTGATAATATCCGACCTTCAAGTCAGCAAAATACACTGTCTGAAGCAAAACATAATAATGAGGCTATCTAAAGAGCAAAACACCAATTAAATGAAGCAGCATGTAAAATGGAGTCACACAATACAAAATGGAGTATAAAATGACATACATTACAAGAAATAGCATACAAAATGGGTGACAATAATCAACATATTATACTATCACTACATTCGGTCCTTTGATTGTGTGAATACGATTTGTATGATATTGGTACCATAGCAAAATTACTACGAATATAACATGATAAGTAACAAGTCCAAATAAGCAAGATAATTGTCACTACAGCAATGATTATGATAGGATGTATCAGAATATTTAACACTTTTGTAGCTGATGGAGACCATCCTGTAAAATATCCACCAATAATGAGTAGTCTCTTGTTGAATCTTGGAACTTAAATCAATCATTTTATTTTTAACTATCGTAGTTTGCACCTGACTTTGCACTAATGATTTATTTCTTATTGCCAAATGAGCCTGCATTTCATCTGTTTCCTGAATTATCTCTTTAATTTTATTTAACGAGATATTCAATCTTGATTGATCTAAAATATTGGGCTGCCAATACAAAATAAGCTTCTGCTCATTATCAGGGACCTGTGCATTTTACTGTGGTGGATGACATTACAATCCAATGATTACTAGGAATCCATGATTTGAACACGGTCCTCCACACATATTCATTATTACTCATTAAATCACTCTGGGCCTTATTTCTTTGCATTATAGAATACATATGTCGCATTGTGCATTCTGTCCAATCAATAAATCGCGAAATATTTTCTGCTACTCCCATTCCCCATACCTGTGAAGCATTAAATAACTGCAAGAACTCAAAATCATAATTCAAAGTTAATCTTTGGGATAAGAAAACAGTTGGCATCCATTGAGCTTGTAAGTTAATTAAGCTAAATACATCAATTCTACTGCCTGAAGCCTGTTAGTCAGTGTTTCTATATCCACACTATTTAAAATTCCCATGCCTGCCCTGCTCCACCTAATAGCGTATCATACCAAGCTCTTTTATATTTGCATTTCTACTAAACATAAGCGTTATGTTAAAATGGATTACATTTTTCTGATACCGCTGCGCTACTGATGTACATGTGGATGGAACCTTAACTATACTATCATTGCTAATTACAGGATGATTTTTCAACACTGTAATGTGATCTGCCAAATAGTTCTATTAGTTATTGCAGTAGCATTCATGCAGAATAACGTGTCTATGTCAATCAAAGTAATACTTCATTGAAAATGTCTGTTTGATTCATGCAGCAATCAAGTCTATGTTGTACAGTCACCATGCAACTATTCGGTAAGTTGCAGCATTTAATACAGTCTTATTCTGCAAAGAGATTTCATCTGTTTACATTAGGCATATTGTCCTGGGCCACCAGTTGTCATCAGAGATTGACCCCTGGTGAAAATGTCATATTCAGTACCACACACTTCTGTCCGGATGGGCAGCTAAAGTTCCCCTGGGTTCTATCTTTGGTATCATTTTTCCAACTCCAGGTTCCTTTACAACCAGTGTCATTACAGTTAACCCTTTGAATCCTTCCTCCAGGGGTAACTAGCTCTGCCAAATGGACCATAAGACACACCAGCATTCCTTTTAAAATCCATTTCTGGACCTAGAAAGACACAAATTTCATTATTCTCGAAGATAACATTTATGTGCAGGCACGTATTCCCATTTTTCTTTCCCTGATCTGATAATTAACACTGTGTTGTCGTCCGGTGGCTATCACCTCAGCTGGTTCAGGAGGGCCATTTGGGTTTGTAACCCATATTTTGGCACTATTGTTAAAACCTCCTGTAGATCTAAAACCTTTATCCCCCTTGCTGTTAAGAGTGTGGGGCTTGTCCTTATAGGGGTCATTTTGTTAACTGGAATAATTAACAATTGAGCCACTCTGTCATACTGTTGAATTAACAGATTTTGTTCTCTACTATTCAACAAAATTACTTTCACTTCTCCTTGGTAATCACAATCAATCACCCCTCCCAAAATTTGTATTCCCTTGAGGGCTAGTTCTGATTTAGGTGCTATCCAACCAAAATGTCTCAGTGGAATTTGTATTCCAATACCAGTTTCTATCACTTGAATGTTTCTGCTGTTTATTCTGTATTCTTGAAGGGCATGTAAATCAAGTCCAGCAGCTTCTGGGGTTGCCCTGCAAAGAGACAGAGCTCCTGGTGTAATTTCCCAATATAACACTGTTTCTGTAGTTGAGTAAGCCTGCACTTGCAAATTAGGAGTTATCATTCGCATTAAGGGGTCTCAGATTCTCCAATTGGTCTATTATTTAAAATCTGTAATGCTTCATGCAAATTCTCTTTCCATTTTCGTGGGCTCTCCCCCAATTGTCCTTTCACAATATGAGGGATTGGTCTTTGTTGCCCATGTTGGCATATAGGACACTGAGCAATAACAGTTTTAACCAAATCCAATGTTAGGTACACCCTACTATATGCCCACCTGTAAGTGGCTTTCTCTCCCAAATGTCCACATTTTTGATGTGCCCATTTTGCCAGCCCTGATAACTGCTGACTTTGAGTTTCTTCAATATCCACTGGAAGAATCTTAGCTTTTCATCTGCAATAGAATTATACCATCGTTCTAGTGTATCTGAAGCACAATGAGCATCAACATGAAATACAGTGGTCTGAGTATTTTGCACCATAGTCCATATTTCCTGCCACAGTTCTTTTCCCCATATTTCTTTTGAATAAATTTTCCACTCATCCTTAGCCCAAGTGGGCAGCCACGTTGTTAAACCATTGGCTACAGACCATGAATCAGTATAAATATGACATGTACCTTGCAACCTTTGTGGGTATTACACTGGAAGGGAGGAAGGGTAGCTTACCCCCTCCCTTCAAGCTCCTACTGGTGGAAGACACAGCTCGAGGTGCAAGAGACAGCTCGAATACTGTAGCAATAAAAAGGTTAGCTGTGAAACACAGACAAACAACAAAAACAAACACACATCAGTTTAAAAATAAAACAAGATTATTTCCATAGGATAAAAAGAAGCATGCGTCCCTGGGTTCCCTTATCCTAAGCATGACAAATGTCCAGATTGATGGTAATACCATACGTACGTATCTCTGTAGATGGTAAACTCTCAAAACAGCTGTAATAGTTCTTTTTCAAAATTGTAAAAGTTTGTTCCTCTTCACTTAGAATACTAGTTTTGCAATAAAAGTCAAATTACATGGTTCACTCTTGGTGTGCCTTCATGAAAACATACATTTTGTGTGAAAAGTTGTGCTTTAGGCATGGAATACACATCAAGTTTGAACTGGTAGTAACATAAAATGTTGAAACACAAGAAGGTCAAATAACGTGCAAAAGGTCACAGTGTGCATGCAAGGGTCATTCAAACCCAGCCATTCCTGTAGTGTCCTTGAACACCACCAATATTAAAATATCTTTAAATAGCAATAGAGTACCGAGTGAAACTGCTGGCCAAGACAGTACACACACATACACATACACAAAGAAATACTTAACACAAAATAAGACTGACATTGTTTCACACCAATTTGCTGAGGTAATGCCCATAGTTCCATTAGAAAACTGTCACGTGGTTTAGATATATGTGCTGCCTCCTGCCTGTCTTGTAACATTGACAATTTTAAACCAACACATTTATACATATTGCCATGCCAAATCTTTCCAGAACAAAACACTGTTTAAACACATCATCTGTAAGTGAACACATCTGAGTATAACATGATTACACCTTTTGCACATAACTAAAATATGGCACTCTGCCATTTTGAAAAAGTTTCTGGTTTTATGATAAAGCCATTTATAGCTGTTAACACATTACATTTTCACCTAGCAGTGGCTTGGCACGTTGCTTGCAAACTACAACTCTTTCTGCACATTGCAATCTATATGACGTCATAACTCTTCACCATCAACACTACCTGTTCCAAGCAAACAAAAGTTCTTCACTGACCCTATCTAGGCAGCACAAATGTTCCATTAAAAATAAAGCCAATTAAAACAGTCAGCTATGAGGCAAAGAAGCTTCTTCTTCCTTTTTTTTCTGTAACCTGTTGTGCACTGAAGGCAGTCAATCCTATCTCGCAACCTTGACAACAGAACATAATTACAGAACACAGATATAAGCTAGAAAATATGCATGAGAAAGACGGAGCATTACCTTGTTTAGTATACGTATTACAGAAATAAAACAGACAGACATAAAACAACTTTGAATAAAAAAAAATTCAGACTTACCCGGTGCCAAGGTATTTTTCTTCTTCTTTTCCGATATACTAGTCTAAGTAAGAAAACTGACAGCAGGACCTTCGTGATAATTTCCAAACGCTGCAGCTATTAATTCTTTCAAAGGTTTTAACCCTTTCAAAGGTTTTCTTTTGGCCATTTTAGTAACCTGCCAAACCAAGTCTTTTTCCAGAGCTCTGGTTTGCAGTTTAAAACAAAACAAACAAAATCTCTAACAGTACTAGGTTGAGATCCATCTGGTAGAGTCCCCAGTACTTGGGTTTAGGATCAAATGTTTCAGCCTCTATAGGAGGCAAGGGAACTTGAAATTGATACAGAAAACTTGAAACTACACAGATAGGCAACATGGGGGAGGATTTCAAATCATCCCGTCTGTAATCATCTACTATCATTACATCCACAGTAGTTTATTTTCTTTTCTAGATGTTGCTTATCTAACTTTACTTAACCAGCCACTGCTTTTCTCCTAAAAGCAGCCTGAACTGTGAAAGCCATCATTGGCTCTAACAGTATATACTTGCAGCAGCACAAATTACAAGTACAAGGGCAGTTGCCTTGCTTGTTTGAGCTATAATACACCTTTAAAAAAAGAACTCATCCTTTTTCCTAAAAATAGACATTTTATTTTTGAATCCTGCCGACTATGCCAAAAATGTTCTGCCAACTCAAACCAAGCAGCTATTTTCCATTCACACTCACATACACACAATAACAGTACAATAAGTATAGCAAGCCAAAGCTTTATTATAGCAAAATATAATACAAAAGGTTACAATAAGTACAGCAAGCCAAAGCTTTATTATAGCAAAATATAATACAAAAGGTTATACATCACCGATTCAATAAAGCATCATCCAAGCCCTCTTCCAATGGCTGGGAAGCCCCCTTGTCAGCCTGGCTAGGAGTCTCTCGAACGGGAACTGGCCCCACAGCGATCGTCCACCCTGCAGGAGAGGCTTCTAACCAGGCATTGAGAAAGCTACATTTATATCTTATTCTATGCTAAAATAATCGTGCAGCCCTCATAGTGTTGTTTCCCACATTCTAGAAGCTGGCCGGGCTCCCAGGATGTTGCAGAATTCACACCATAAGGACTGCTCAGAATTCCCACTGCTGGGTCACTGTGCTCCAAACACTGGTCGGGTGCCTAGAACACTATGAGCTAAGCAGAAGTTTAAACAAAACTACAAAAACAGGTTGCCTTATAATATGTGTCCTTCAAGTCAGCAAAATACACTGTCTGAAGCAAAACATAATAATGAGGCTATCTAAAGAGCAAAACACCAATTAAATGAAGCAGCATGTAAAATGGAGTCACACAATACAAAATGGAGTATAAAATGACATACATTACATGAATAGCATACAAAATGGAGTGACAATAATCAACATATTATACTATCACTACAGCACCACAGAACCATGCAAGGCAGCCCCACCAAGAGCACCTGTCAGTGGGTGGCAGCACACAGTGATGCAATGACTGCATACACAGTGCCACCATGCACGCCCCCCCGAAGTACAGCTGAGAGAATGACCATGTGGTGGCATGCGAGGTACCCCACAAATTACAGGGCTTGACCCAGACCCCACCACTAGTGGTACATTACCCTGCACACCCTCCCAAGGACACACCCTGACTTAGCACTGGCCACAACAGACAGCGCAGACACCCATAGTGGTGCATGGAAGCATGCACCACACAGGATGCAACACAGTGCATGGACAAACACCCACACATACCCAAGGGCACACCAACACAGGGACACAGTATTGGGGTAACCAAGCCCCCAGTGTGTGGCCACGGAAACTGTATACACACGGCCAGCACCCCTCCATGGCACAGGAATGCCAGACACCCTGCGCAGGCACCATGGAGCTGTACACCACCCACATGCACCCAGAGCACAAGTGACAGACAGTAGTGCACATCCCCTGTGACACACACAAGCAACAGCATGGAGGTGGGACAACAACAGTGGAGGCCACAGTGTCACCCGAGGCAGACATGCACCACACCAGTGACAGGAGTCAACCCAGCATTGTGCCGGGTACAGTGGCTGTCCAGCATGGACAGCCACCACTGACATGCCAGCAGACCGTGCAGGTCACAGACAAGCAAGGGTGTCAGCGGCACAGGCCATGGACAGTCTGACAGGTGCATCATGGACACAGAGCATGCACCATGGACCAATGCACACAGTCATCCAGTGCACAGAAAACAACACACACACCATAGACAGTGACTGATAGCTACTCCCACACCATAGTGACTTCCCCATGGACACACACTCACGCACATGACTGCACCACCCCTGCCACCATGCACACCACTGCAGCTGAGCACCTATAGCCCGCTGCATATTGGAGACCACCACAGTAGGCATATCAAAGCAAATGTATTGTAAAACATCAAACAAATCTATATACAGATATTTACAAAAGGTTGGGGGGCCATAAACAAGGGTGGGGTGGGTAAGGGCAGGAGGTGAACAATGGTAGGGAAGAAGGGTGTGAGGGTAACCAGGGGGTAGGGGAAATCCGGGGCATTAGAACGCTCAGCAGGATCCCCGCTCCCCACTCTCGCTGCTCCTCCCGCCATGCCACTGTCATACTCCCAGACAGTCTATTCTTTCAAGGATCTCCAGGGAGGCCCTGGCAACTTGCAGGATCTCCAGCAGTGTCTCTCTGATTGCCTGCAGCTGCCATCCACCTAGGACAAGGGAGCAGAGTCAATAGGTGTGAATGCACAGCCCCATGCAGCCTGCCCACTGTGCATGGCATACAGCTGTGGGACATGCCTCTGTGATGGTATGTGACCACCCACAGTGATTGTGTCCACAAGACCTGCCCACCCAGGCACACACAGCCATGTGGACCGCTGCACACACCCACTGGCCAAGTCCTGCACAGCACCACTGTGGCTGTACAGAGACATGGCTATGTGGTGCGAAGGCATTGGCACATCCATGTACCTGGTGCATGCATGGGCCACCATTGATGCACTCCCAGACATGCAGTGCCACTGGACAGTGCTGACTGTACCAAGTTGCATGCATAGCAGTGGTGTCAGTGGATGGTGGCCATGCCCCACTGCTCGCCCTCTTACACAGCATGCAAAAGTAACCATGGATGTAAGGCACTCACCATCATTAGGCTGGTCCCTGCACTGCTCTGGTCCGGCTGCCCTCTCTGCATGCTGTGGCTCACGGTGCAGCCTCCCCTTCCTGGCATACCGGTGCTCCTCTGGGCTTAGGGTGCAAACATGGAGAGGGGAACATCAGTTCAATCCAGTTGTAAAGTCCCTCCACCTCTGTGTGTGCGCAATCCCACACAGCCATACCCACCTGCCCCCCACCCCTACACCACTACCACGGCCAACACTGGATGGCCCCCCCTTGTGCTGGACACATGCCACCGTGATATCCATATGGACGTTATCAGTGTATGGATGAGGCACCTACCTGGCCATGGCACTGCACCTCTCCTGGCGCTTGCCTGCAGGCAGGCAAGCCTGTCTGGGTCCCAGTGCTGCAGGTCACCATAGCTGTGCCTGCACTGCTCCGCTATCTGCTCCATGCCAGTGGCCTCCTCCAAGGCCACCACCACCTCCTCCCACATGGCACTCCTGGTCCTGTCCAGGGGTGCCTCCCCAAATAGGGCAGCAGCATGGGGCTCCACTAACTGCACCAGATTGGCCAGTTCCATCTGGCTCCAGATCAGTGCCTGTCTCTGTGCCATCCTGCAATGTTTCAGTATCAAAATGGTGCTCTGTAGCACACGTTCACCACATGCAGATGCTACGCAGTACTGTGCTGCCATTCCCTATAGTGCTGTCATTGAACAGCATGATAGAGGTGCACCCATGCAGAAGCATGGTGCCTAGGGGCAAAGGTCGGCACAGGGTCAGGGTCTTTCATGCATGGACCACCACAGCGCGATTGGTACTCACCGCATGTAGCATGGTAGGGCACCTGTGTGCCACATCCTGTAGCGGCCTACCACTCTGTGGCCCCAGTGCACCTACGGTGCCCCAGTGCCAGAGCACCATGCATGTGAACAGCGCAGTAGTGCCACTGGCACAATGGTGGCCGTGCCTTGCATTGCCTCCCATGAACAGCACATCAGCAGGGCAGCAGGCATCAGCATCAGCACCCTGGGCATGGACCGGTCCGTGTCCACTGCACATGTCACAGAAATGCGCCCTTGCCTAAGCACGTTCAACACAATTGCGCAACGCACAACAGCGTGATATTCAGCCGGCATATGCAAATCAGCTAATCAGCTATTCAATGGCACAGATACCACATTAGCATCCACTTAAAATTGCACCTCACCTCATTTGCATGCGTTGCACTATATAAATGCGACATTGGGCTGCAGAGGCCATAGTCTGTTATTGCAGTCTATTGTGGTGAGTTGCATGCTGTTTGGGAGTGTGGACTGTGGTGTGTGGGACATGCATGGGACTGCACAGTCACAGGTAACACCTGTCGTTCCTACAGGATCAAAAATGAGTAATTATGAGGTGGAGCATGAGGAACAGAGATGTGGGAGGAAGAGGAGGCCTAACTTCACCAAAGCAGAAACAGATGCCCTGTTTGAGGCCTACCTTGACCAGGAGCTGCTGCTCAGTGAACAGCGAGGAACACCACAGGCCCATACTGCTGCATGGGGAGAGGTGGTGCATGCAGTCAACCTGCATGGCAGCCACTAGCAGTCCATGCAGGAGTGCAAAAAGAAGGTGGGCACGGACAGGCGGAGGATTAAGGACAAGGTGACTGCCATCAGGGCAGCACGGGCTGCGACCGGTTGGGGACAGCCGGCTGTGCAACACCTGACCCCACAAGAAGAGCGGGTTGCTGCCAACATGCAGCGTTGTGCCATTGAGGGTGTTCCAAGTGGTGGATTCCAGATGGGTGGTAGCCCGTCACTGCAAGGTAGGTCCTGATCTGTCACTGGAGGGGGACAGGGTAGGGCAGATACATTAATGCTACTGTGTTCCCTTACAGGTCCTGAGCATCTACATGGGTCAACAGTGGTGGGCTTATCCACTGAGGGCAATACCTTGGACATAGAGGAGGGCCCATCCACCTCCATAGGTGTCTGAGGTTCAGGGTAACAGTGGGCCCACCTGGCTGTCCTGACTGATGTTGGTGGAGCAGGTGTGGAGGAAGCCCTGTCCGTGTCCCAGTGTGCCAACATCCATGGATGCCATCATGCTGAGACTTGGACTGGTGCTGGATCCATCACTGATGATGATGGAGCTCACTTCATGGACAGTGATACGCATGGGCCACAGGATGGCCACACAGCAGGTAACAGCATGGGCATAGCAGTGGGTGGTGCTGCCTTGAAGGCCTGCGTGACATCACAGTCCCAGCCTGTGCCTGTCTGCACCAGTGGGGCAGCACTGGTGTGTGTCCAGGACAGTGGGGCTATTGGGGCTGCTGCAGCAGCACCCTTGAGCCCTGGAGAGCAGCAGCCAGAGGGGCAGTGTCAGCAGTCGGCCAATGGCCATAGGGGTACAGTGTTGAGGGTGGCATCAGTGCACCGCATGTGGACATGCCCAGTCATGGCCCTGGTGTGTAGCTCCTACCTCAAGGGGTGCTGCCCATCAGAGCTGTGAACACCATGAGGGACAGCATGCTGATCAGGCAGATGACCTCTTAGATGAGCAAGCCCGCATATTCCAAGATGCATTCGATCAGCAGTTGTGGCTTGTGACGGCAGTGGATGCACTCAGTGTGGCCCTTCGCCAGACAGAGGAGCTGTGCAGCAGGGACACTGGTCTGCTCCTGGCAGGGATGGACCGGATGCAGGAGAATGTGACCACTGCCATTGACAGGCTGACACAAACAATCACAGCTGCCATGGCCACAGTGGGCACACAGTTATTAGCCCATGCATCGTAGACACCATGCAGTGCAATGTCCACTCCCCATTCCCCATGTCATGCGACACCCTTCTTGTCAACACCGGGTTCAGCTGTGAGAATCCTGAGCCTGCCTAGTGCAGGCACGTTTGGTGTGCTGCAGACCCCTGCACAAGCTCGGTCACATTCACGCAGCAGAACACCTGGGGCACCGTTGGTGCCACCCCATGAGGCCATTGGTCAGCTTGTCACTGCTGGCAGGTCTCGGCAGGACTGCCCATGCATCTGTGGTGGCCGTGGCACTGTGGTGCGTGACTGACCTGTCTCCCACTAAGGCTACTGTCTGCCGCTGCCCTGTGTGCAGTGTGTTCTTCAATGTGCAATGCACGAGTGGGGTACCCGGCCCTGCACACACACATACGTTCCATATGCACACCCTCCCAGCTGCTGTCTGCTGTGGCATGTGCATGATGATGCCTGTGTTGCACTGTCCGCCACTGTGCAAAGGTGCCCAGCGTCCGACACATGCACAATGACAGGCACTGGGTGTGGTGGTCTGTGGACGTGTGTGAGGCTAGGGGTGGCGGTTGGGGTCAGTGTGCCTCCTACCCTTTGTGCATGTCTTGTGGGTGTGTGTGTGTGTGTGTGTATGTATGTGTGTGTGTATGTGTGTGTGACCACATGCCATGTTAGACCTTGCCCATCCCTGACAGTTCCATGCTCGGCCAATTCCCTTTACGACATGCACCCCTGGGGTTTGTCCATGTGTGTTTGTGGGTTGTGCCCTTACCACTGGTGGTTGCACATGGCCCCATGACTTAGTTGGGTTGGTTGAAGTGCTCCTCTGTGATGGTGTCCTGGTGCAGCTGTGCCATCCAGATCCATTGGGGGTCCCTTCAACCAAGGGGGGATGCCCATCACCA
The DNA here is from genome assembly GCA_016271365.2 of Neoceratodus forsteri. Taxonomy (NCBI): domain Eukaryota; kingdom Metazoa; phylum Chordata; order Ceratodontiformes; family Ceratodontidae; genus Neoceratodus; species Neoceratodus forsteri. Next base: position 963,849,457 of record CM057452.1, read on the forward strand.
TCTTCACCAGCGTCATCGTTCCCATCACTGCCCCCCTCTTCAACCTTTACGGCTATCCCACAGTTGTTGGCCATGTTGTTCAGGATGCAACAGGCCAGGAATAGCCCACAGGCCTTTGAGGGGCTGTACTGTAGGGCACTGCCAGACGTGTCCAGGCAATGGAAATGTGCCTTCAGCATCACGAACACCCACTCAATGACATTGCGTGTGGTGGCATGTGCCTCATTGTAGCGTTGCTGCAATGGGGTCACTTGCCGCCGGTATGGTGTGACCAGCCAGGAACAGAGTGGGTATCTACTGTCACCTGTGTGTAGAGGGTGGACATTAGTTTGGTGATCAGCATCGCACTGCCATTGGCCATCTAGGCCAGTAACCATGTCACCTATGACTATGCCCCTCCCAAGCTCCATGTCCTTCTGCGAGATTTGCATACTCACCCATTAGGTGACCAGTGGGGATGTCCTCACTCTTGAACCTGTGGCACAATGCAGACTGGTGCCAGATGAAGGCATCATGTGCTCCCCCAGGGTGCGTGGCACAGACATTGATTATGCACCCCCTGGCATCTCACACCACCTGGCAGTTGATACTTGCATACCCCTTCTGATTTATGTATGTGGCCCTTTCGGGGCCAGGTGGCATATGGATGGCCACATGGGTGCAGTCTATTGCCCCGAGCATGCCAGGCATACATGCTACCCTGTGGAACTCCTGTACGTTTGCTGTGCGCTCCGCCGGTGTGCTGGGGAATGAATGTACTCCGCAGCATGTGGCAGCAGTGCGCTGACGAATTAGGTGAGAAGGCATGATGCGGCTGACTGGTTTATGCCTGTCATGTCCCCTGTTGGTCTCTGGAAGGTACCCATGGTGAGAAGGCACATGACAGCTGTCACTTTGGTCTCCACTGACAGAGCATGGCTCCATCATGTGGGTGCCTTCATCACACCAATGCTCAGCTCACAGAGCTGCCTCAGGATCGCCCAGTTCAGGTGGTACCAGCCCACGATCTCAGTGTCAGTGTACAGCTCAAAGCTGGTATGGGCTCGCTACTGCCTGTTGGGGGCATACCACCGACGGGCCCTTCCACGGCCATGCCCCCCTGCTGCCTGCCTTCTCACCCTCCTCATTACTGCCTCCATCTGGATGGTGGCACTGGTCATGTCCCTGGCTTGTGTTACCCCCTGGCAGCTATTTTACCATTCCCCCATGTCCTTACTGCTACTCCCCCTGCACTGGAACACCTCCCAGTAGAGGCCGTACTGCCCACTGTCTGTGCCCTCAGTGCTGTGTGGCACTTCCCACTTTTGTCCTGTGCAGTGGCACAGGCTCTCCACACCTTCCCTCTTCCTGGTGGCTCCAGGTGCTCTGTCTTGCTCCTGCCTTGTCCTGCTCACAGTTGCTGTGTGCTTGCTTGCAGTTCACCCACATGTGGCTTCCCTGTAGCATTCTTGCACCTCTCTCTTGTTCCTTTTTATTTTGGATCATTTCTGCTATCGTGCAACTTCTGCTTGCTCCTATTGGGCATGGCGCATGTTGTTGTATATTGCACTGAGCCATTTATTCATGGTTCCTTCCCCTTCAGCTGCACATGCATTGATTACCATTGCACTCTTGTGCATTGTGATTTGGGGGGTACATCTGCCTCCCACTGAATATCACACAATGGCGCATTTTCAGACTTGCACTGGTGCATCCCTGTTGAGCATGGCACAACCCTTTTGACTATCTGGGCCAGTGTCTAAAAAGGCTGCTTATACTGTACCTCAAAGTTCAAAGTTTCAAAGTTTATTTCAATCTGTATTTATAAAACTGTGTGACACATAAAAAATTACAATTTTTTTAAAATAATTAATAAATACGTACATACACACTTTATAGCATGAAGAAATGAGGTTCATACTGTAATACACTCAAATTCTTAGTAATCTAATGGAAGCTATTGTAAATCATGCTACACTATACAATATGGCTGTATCATAAGTGTTTAATTGAAACTTTAACTTTTCTTTCCTATTTCTACCTTCAATTATTGACATGTAAGGTAGAAGCCATTTTTCTCTTAGATTAATTAAATTTTGACATTCCAATAAAAAGTGACCTGTATCCCACTTGCCTGAGCATTTGCTCTTATGATTTATTCCTGATTTGAAAACTATCCATTCCATAAAACCAGAGGAAGCCCCTACACTGACATCATATCTCAAGTTGGCTATTGTTTTAAATGCGTATTATTTTCACATTTAGAAATATATTCTTCTCCCTGGCCTGGTGGCACAGAGGGTTGAGGCGCTGGTGCTTTACCTCTCATCACACCGGCAACCCAGGTTCAGGAACGGACTCTGGAACTGGAGGGTCGGCAGGGATAGGAGCTGGATTGAGCATCTGGAGGATGGTTCTCCTCTCCTGGGGTGGGCTGGGGAAAGACGTCGCTCTGTAGTGGCCCCCGGTGGAGACCAGAGGAAGCACAGAGGCAGCCTGATCTGGGGAAAAGCAGGAGTAAAAACAGAAACATGGCATCTCCACCCACCAGGATGATGGCCGCCCCGGGCAAAGTGCCTCCTTGGACTCCACTAAGACTGACTGTAGCAGCACCCAGAGCCAATGCCTAGGCCGCAAGGCCCTTTCTCCATGGAAGAGGAGGACCCACCCGATGAAGGGTCACATCTGGCTACCCTGTGGTGGCTGCAATATGTGGTTGGGAGGTGGAGCCGAGAGGGGTGCAGGTCCTCAGGAACAATAGGCTGAAGGGGGGGTGGGTGGAGAGGGAAAAAAAAAGAAATAAAAAAGAAATATATTCTTCTCTCTTATGTATATTTTTTATTTTCTTATAGTTTTCAAAATTTTTTGAGGATGAGATTCATTCAAAATCATTGTTTCGCAATATCTGGTTTTCTTTCTAGAACCATATTTTGCATAATCTTAATATTACCTGAAAAATCCAGTTGAGCAATAGTTGGTATTCCAATTTTCCTCAGACTGTTGTTTAACTCTCTTAACCACGTCCAGTTTTTTATCTGTACATTTTCACTAGGCATTAATACCTTACTGTGTTTCCAACTATTATATAAAATTTGACACACATCTTGATTATGATGTATTTTTGTAACATATTTTACCTGATGATTTAATATCTTTGACTTTAATGACAAAATCCCTGTTTCTGTCCTAACACACTCCACTGGAATAAACTGGGAAAGGTTCAATGTTAGTCTAATATATAGATTTTTGAATCGGTTCTGGTGTATTCCCTTCTTTTTGTTTCCCCCAGACTTCGGAACCATATAAGATTGTAGAATCTACTTTTGTCCAAAATGTTTCCAATAGGGCTAGCCTGAGTTATTAACATATTGCTCTGCAGATTTATTTATTGCCAGGACTATCTGTCTTCCCTGTTTTTTTTTTTAGTTTCTTTTATATGTAGTTTCCATGTTTTCTTATTGTGCGGTAAGACTCCCAAAAATACGTAACTGTCAATTTCTTCTATAGTTGTATTATTCAATGTCCATTTGTAATTTAAATTCTTTGGTTTATTTATTAAAAGTATGCTAGGCTTATCTATATCAATAGCTAATTGAGGATTAGTTAGTGTGGATACGGTTCTGGTCAGTAACATCGCAGAACAAAATAAAGTGGACAAAAATAAAGTGGCAAAAACAGTGTCACCATTAATATTAGCAGCACAAAATGAAACATGCCAGAATAATGCAGGCCACTTGACATGCAGGAAGCAAACAACATCCACTGCATGGAGACACTGCACTAGAACACACAGCAGCAGGCACCAGTGAACAGGAACAGCACAGGAGTGCAGGGAGATGGAACAGGGCAGGGTGCAACCACCACTGGGGGAAGCAGGCCACTGGACACCTACCATAGTAATCTAATGGATGGCCATGTATAATGCAAGGGGCCAGGAGCACAAGCCAGCATGTCCCCAGCAACACACACACACACACACACACACACACACACACACACACACACACACACACAGAGGACAGGGAAGATGGCATGTTGGCTTGTGCTCCTGGCCACTGGGGTTCTAGTGCAGTGTCTCCATGCGGTGGACGTTGTTTGCTACCGGCGTGTCATGTGGCCTGAATTGTTCTGGCATGCTTCATTTTGTGCTGCCAGTATTGATGGTGACACTGTTTTTGCTGCTTTATTTTTGTCCACTTTAATTTGTTCCATGATATTACTGACCGTAACCATGGATACTACACAGGACAAAGCCCGCTGAAGTCCACTCATGGGTTTAGATATTAGTACAACATCATGTGCATATAACATAATGTTTAAGCTAATATCAGCAATCTTTGGGGCATCAGTATTGCATTTATCTAACTTATATACAATCTAATCTATATACAAGTTAAAGAGCAAAGGGACTAGTAAACAACACTGTTTTACACCTTTGCTAACATTTATTGGTTCTGTTAACTTTCCATCTGTTAAATATCTTATTTGAATCAAGGTATCAGCATATAACTTCACTATTAAGGCTAAAAGCTTACTATCTATGCTCCATTCTGTTAGAATTTCCCATAAAATCTTTCTGTTCACATTATCAAAGGTGGAAGACAGATCCAAAAATGCAAAAAATAATGGGTGTTTTCTTTCCCTAAATTTTCTGATCAAGTGATCTAATACACATATAAAATCAACTGTTGAGTACCTTTTTCTGAAGCCAAATTGCTGTTTATTTAAAAGATTATTTTCATCTACCCACAAGTTATGTTCCTGTAGTAGAATATGAGAGAAGATCTTAGCTGAAAGTTTCTGTAAAGCTATTGGGCGATAGTTAATAGATAGATATTTATTGCCTTTTTTGTGAAGTGGGACCAATTCTGTTATTTTCCAAGATTGCGGAATCTCCTCTGTCCTTATGATGTGATTAAACAGTTTACTAAAAATGTCTATCCACCATTTCACATTATTTTGATATAATTCTGCTGGAATGCCATCTGTGCCAGGTGCCTTATTCTTTTTTGTGCGCAGATGGCTTTACCTATTGCTGTATTTGTAACATTATATTCATCATGAGCTTTACATTATCCTTGTGTTTTTATTTCTACAACAATCTCTTCTGGACAAATTTGATTGGAGTTATACAACTTTTTAAAGTGTGCAGTCCATTCACTTTCAGGAATATTTGCATCTACATTTCTTTTACAACCCTGTTCTGCATGTAAGATTAATTTCCAAAAATCCTGTGTATTTTTTTCATATATTGCCATTTGCATTAGGGCCCATCATTTTTTATTATATTTACTTTCTTTTCCTTTTGATGAGCATCCTATATTCCCCTCTTAGAAGCATAAGGCCCCTATTATAATTAACATCAACATGTTTCGTATGTAGTCTGGACACTTTAAGAGTTTCTTATATTTTTTACAATGTTTGTCGTACCATGGGAATCTCCCAAATGCTCTTGATTCTTTTCTGTCTACACATGTATTTATTCTTATCTTTTCTTTTATATAAGAATTCAGATCTTCAAACTTACTAATTACATTGTTTCCTACTGCATCTAGAACAGATTTCTTAATCTGTAGGATATCTTCATTACACTGTAGATTATACATTGAGGGGTAGGGGCCTGGTGACATCACCGGGCAGGAAAAGGGTAAATCGACCAGGGCAAGTGAGAGCCCCAGGATTGGCTTGGGGCCAAGCCCAAAGTGGGTCCTGACCAGGGACCTATTAGGGGTATATTAGGCCAGGGTTCAGGCAGGATGACCTCTTTAGCTGGGAATTTTACCACCCTCCCACCCTTATTAAGGAAGGTGCTGGGGGCAGTTATGGCACAAAGGAAGGAATTGGAGGGCAGGTCAAGTGCCTAGGGGCCTTGGGTATAGGGCCAGGTGTGTCCGTCACTATGGGGAGGTAGCATTGAGCCAGGGGGCTAGGGCAGAGCCCCATGACAGGGAGGGGCATGTATGCCCATGAGGGGGATGAAAGAAAAAGGGGGTGAGGGAAGAAAGGGAGGGGGAGGTAGGATACATGGGCATGGGACAAAGAACCCAGACATGGTGGTAAAGCAGGGAGGGGGATAGGTTCAGGCACTAGATTCAGAAGTGTCCAGATCTGGAGGTCAAAAGCCTAGGGAAGTGGAACCAGCCTGGTTCTGGAGTGGAGGAGGGGGCCAGAGTCACAGTGTCCAGGCCCTTAAAGCAAGATGGAAGAAATGACCAGAAGAAGGACAAAGGCCAGAGCCAGGAAAATTTAACAGAAATTTGATGTAAACTGAATTGTGAATTCAAAGTATATGGTTGTACATAAAGGCCCAGATATTCAGAAGGGTTGCGCATGTCGCAACACTGTTGCACCATGCGCAACTCATTGATGCACCTTGACGCGATATTAAAACGGGGATTGAGCCTGGCACAAATCCCGATGTGCCAGAGTGCATCAGTAATGTATGCGGTGCAGGTAGGGGGGGTGTGCCCATGCATACCCCGCACTTCTCGATATTCAGCCCAGGATATGCTGAGCCCATGCATGCGTAACCCCTACCTGAGCTGCACACAGGTGAGCCAAAAAAAAAGGAGCAACAGCTGGCCACCCACAGGTTAGCTGCCATATTGCAGGGTGCAACATGGCAGCTGCCACCTATGGGTGGCCACCTGAGCTCCGGCTGCACCTTTGTGGTGGTGCCCCCCGATGCCCGATCATGGACATACATAGAAAAATGGATAGTCCAATATCTCTGGTAGTCCAGTGGACCACTTGCAGCCCGATCGCGGGCATATGTAGAACATAATACTCGTCCAATATCCCTGATGGTCCAGTGGACTGATTGCAGCCCGATTGCGGGCATATGAAGAAAAAATAATCGTCCAATATCCCTGGTGGTCCAGCATGTCACCTTTTTTATCACTCTTTAGATACGTAGAATATCTTAAAGGAATATCATAGTAATAGCCCATATCTTTGAGATTTTTTAATTAATCAAGTTAATTTAAATTTCCCAGATGGGCGTTCCAGTCTCCCATTAATATGGTATGTTTATATTCCATCTGAAAACAATATTCCTCCCAAAACTGTGATAATTCATTCAATTGTGCCTCATAGTCATCATTGTTCAGCGAAGGATCCAAGTACACATTTACCAACACAAAATATTCCCTTTGTCCTATCATTATTTCCAGAGGCATCCAATTTGGAAAAGTTGAAGTTTTAATTTTCACAAGATGCATTTTATTTTTTGTATCGAGTAAAACCATCAGGCCACCTTTATATCTTCCTTTCTGCTTCTTTTTTTTTTACCTGGTGTGGCCACTTTATTATATGCTTTAAATCTGACATGATCATTAGCTTCCAGCCAGGTTTCCTGTAGCAGTATTATATCATACTTACTAACCATGAATTGCCATATACCATCATCAGTTTTTCCATTTATGCCTGCAATATTCCACGATAAAATTCTTATACCTTTTTCAAAGGGGCCATGATGGTTTTCTGATTTCAGTTTGATAGTTATTGCATCATCTGTTGTTGGATCATGTAAGTCTGTTAGCAAATAGGACAATAGAGCAAACTGGTTTTGTATTAAGACATTTGCCCTTGTTTTACAGTCATGTTTTTCCCCATCTTCTTCCTCACTTGGAATGTGTCCCCATGAGTCTTCTAAAATTAGACTTCTATTATTAATTCTCTGGCCGCTCTGCTTCCTACCTGTAATTACTTTTTTTGTTTATTTATTTGATTATTTAGATCTAGGATTACAATTACCTTTGAGCCAAGACTCTTTTACAAAGGTTCCACGTCAGGAGAGTGCATACATGTTAAACATGTTAAACAAGGGCATACAACATTAAAGAGAGTATACAACCACATTCATCAGTTCAGGTACAGCATCATGGTAAATAGGAAACATGAATAACACCTACAAGGAATCATTTCAGAAACCTAGAAGAAATCAGGGAGGAAGAGTGGGAGGTTGGGGGGGTGGCAGCCGAAAAAGAGACTAGAGCAGCCCACAGCATTGTCAAAGAACATCAGTGGAGGGTGGTCTCAATGGAGAAGGGGGAAGTTAGGGGTGGCAGTCACATGAGCTAGAGGCCGTAAGATGATGATGGAGGCTTGATTTGAATATGCCCAGTGAGGAGGTGGAGGTGATGTGAGTGCTGAGGGCATCCATCCAGCTGGCTGCACGGTGTGTAAAGGATCTTTTACCCAGAGTGGTGCGACATCGGGGACCCATAGAAACTGACGTTCAGACCCTCTGGTGTTATGAGGATTAGTATTTGGGCACAAGAGGGCTTGGACACTAGGTGGAGTAAGGCCCAAAGTAGCTTTTTCACCATCAAGCATATTCTGGTGAGTCTTTTTGTTCATATTACATGACAACTGGTTTTTGAAGATATCTTACTTTTGTCTGTTGTTGTGGCTGATTCCCTGTCTTTCTATCTTCTAGACAGTTTAACTCTCCCATCTGTTTCTTGATAACTGCAAAATTTCTTGTTGTGGTATCCATATCTATGCCTAGTTTTTTTATCTCTTTCTGAATTCATAGGGCATATTTTCGTACCTTTTAATTTTTCAAGACTAAGTATACCGCTCCCTTGTCTGGTAATGTTCTATATCTGTAAACTGATAGCAGATCCTCCCAGGAAATCTTGCTTTTTAGTTGTGTTTTAATGATATTATAAACAACTACTTTTAGGGAAAAAGAGGTTTCTCTCCTTGACTTTAAAACCCCTTTAAAGTCAGCCGTTGGCAGTTTTGCCCCTTCATTACTTTCAGCTTTTCTTGATCCAATTTCTGTGTCATTTTTACCATTTTGCTCACCTTGCATCTCCATGCTCATGATGTTATATGGTATAGTCTGTATTCCATTGTCCTTTACCTTCTTCTGTATATTTTTCCTCTGCTCTTCTTTTAGTTTAAATACTTTTTCCTTGGTATGCCAACCGGACAACAACTCTGGGATGGTGAAATCCCTCATAGCAACAATCCTGACAGGTTTTGAGATTGTCGCTGTGAGGGACCCGAGGGCAAAAATGTCTCCCTTTTGCCATCTTTCTCCCCCATTCAAAATAACTCCAGCTCAGAGTTAGATATCTTCAGAAGGTGGGGTGCAGGGGGCACAGACCTCCACATGGGGGTGTGGGGGGCACAGCCCCCAGCTAGAAAACACACAATGTCCGACTGGCAAAATTTCACCTGTTGGCATTGGGGATCTTGACATGCCAAACTTCAACAACACTGTTGTTGATTCATAGATTCATAGATGAGAATCAAGTACAGAGTGACCAAAGTCCGTAGATGAACTTGCCACCATTTAGGTTTTGATGGTGGAACATCAGAATTTTCTTTTGTCCATAAAGCTATCTAATCTATTTTTAAAAACTGTCATACTATCACTGTCAACCACGTATCTTGGCAGTGTGTTCCAAATGGTGACAATTCTCTGAGTGAACCACTGACTTCTTTTGTGTATTTTATTTACTTCACCAATAGATTTATGGTTATGTGACCCTGTATCTTTATAATGAACAGTGTTTTTCATTAAACTAATTAATTCAAGGAGTTCTTCATCATTGTAATCTCTGAAAATCAGACATAGCTTGCCCCTCAGTTTTCTGCGTTCCATTATATATAGGTTTAAATGCTCTAGCCTGTCATGGTATTGCAGACCTTTTACTGTCCTCATTTGTCTTGTCACTCACCTTTGAACCATTTCCAATCTATTTTTCCCCAGGATTGAATAGAGAGCACAAAAAGGTAAACAGTACTACATATGTGGTTGGACAACGGTTGTATACAATGGGAGAATGACCTCAGGGTCCCTACTATTTATGGACCTTAAATACATCATATTATTTGGTGGTATTTCCTAGTGATCATGTTTTTATAATAATCAACTTTTAAACTATTAGAGATCCAAACCCCTAGGTATCTTTCATTTGTACTTTCTTTTAGAAGTATATTGAAGCAATAAGGCATGACAGGATGTGGATTATTGGGGGATTTACCCACGCCTTGTGTGGTGTGTCATGAGGTGTAGCCAAGTGACTTAACCACACAAGGAGTGGGTAAATCCCCCAATAAGCCACACCATGAAGTGCCGTTTTGTGATTATGCTGTGGACCCATGTGTAAAATAAATTCTAAATGTGTTTAAGTATGTTTTTTACAAATGCCATTTCTCAGCCATGGGTTACTACAGGATATACCAAGATCATGTAATGCGTTTTGACCAATGAGGTTACAGAATTTTCATACCCCATTGTATAATGTTTAATTGATATTGGAAACCAAGGTTATTTGTTCCAAAGTGCATAACTTTGCCCTTTTGCTCATTAAACATTAATTTGTGTTCGTGTGCCCAGTTTGCTAGGTGATCTATGCTGTCTTGAAATAGTTTGGACAATTTTATATTAAAAATGCTACCACCTATTTTACAATCATCAGCATACTTACATGGCAAAGTATTTGATGGGGTTTGCATAGTTGACAGTAAAATATTGAACAAAATTGGATCCAGAATGGAGCCCTGAGGTACCTCACTCATTACTACTCCCCAAGGAGATTTGTAGCCTCTTATCAACACACATTTGGCATGGCAAAACCTTTTTCCTCCTGATTCCTCTCATGTTTTTGTTCTAAAATGTCCCTATATTCTTTTTCTGCACCTTCAGCTGTAATTTCCTTAATAGTTTTCTCTTACTCTTTTTCTTCTTCTTTCTCTTTCATTTTCTCCTGCCTTCTCAATATTAACAAACTAACTACTGATTTGACCTCCTGTAGCTGTTTTTTCTTTTCTTCAGATTCTTTCATTATAGAACCCATTGCTAATCCCATGCAGACAAAAACTGTTTTTATATCTGAGAGTTGCTTACTGATTAAAATATTAGCTTGAACATTATAGTCCTCTAATGAGTCTACTGTATATTCTGACTGTTTTGTGATGAGTTTTTATTGTGAGTATGAATCCTTACTGGGATTATATTATTTTCTCTCATTGACACATTGTTCTCTCTATTCATAAATGGTGTAATAAAGTTCTCAAAGTCAGCAAAGTAGTCATCTTTCTTATCATCATTTCCCTGTTTAGATAGATTTTCATTTAATTGTAAAGGTACTACTCGCTCCTTATGTCTTACTGATTGATTTTTGGTTTCAAGTGCTTTAATTGTTTTTAATATATAATCCTCCAAATGACTGTCATCTGTCCTCAAAAGGATTATAGACTTATTTTGTTTGGGGGAACATGTTTTCTAAGTTATTTCAACCTTATTCACTTTGTCCATAAAATCTGTTATTTTCTTGCTGTTAGTCTTTTTATGTTTATTATCAGGTTTCACTTTGTCCATGAAATCTGTTATTTTCTTGCTATTAGTATTTTTAACTTTATTATCAGGTTTAATCAACTTATCATTCTTTAACCCTTTGCAGCCTAACAACGGACAACCCTGTTGCTTTTCCTAGTACAGGAACACCTCACTAGGCTCCAAAAGGGTTAATTATATTGCATCCACTGAAGATGCTACCTCCATAACTTCTTTTAAATGTTATCAAAGACTCTCAATAAAATCAGTAGGAAAAAAAAAGAAAATATACAGCTCTTTAGTACACTTATATATAGGTCAAGTCCACTAGTTTAAGTCAAATCCAATATTTTCCTCATTAAGGCAATATCATGTAGACCCTTAAATAATGGGTAACAGTTAATTTTCCAGCTGGAGATCTATTATAGCTCCTCTTCAAGTAATTTTTCTTATTAATGGAGCACAGCTAAACTTTCCTTGCAAAATTGTGAAAGTAAAGTTCTTACCACACTGTAGCAGTCCATATAATGTTCAAAGTGTACAATTCTCTCTTGATGAAGAGAAGTTCACATCACAGTTCCCCTTCTCCTTCTAATAAGTTAATGTTCAATCATAGTTAGATGTAATTCAATTGAAGGCAATATCATCTACATTCAGGTTGCAAATAGACTAAAGAAAAATATATAGAGAGAGGTACAGTAAATAATATTATGACAGTCTTTGTTCTGTGATTTGTACAGCAAACAGTAAAAAATTAAAAACTAGTAATAGACTTACTCATGCAGAAGATTTCCAAAATAGAAACAATAAACAATAAATGCTTCCAAAAATCCACCTGCCTATCAGAGGCAGAACATCAAGTACAGGCTGACAACTATTTGCTGTAGTGTGCCCTCTGAGTAAAGTGTGTATAGTGGCCAAGATTTGTAACATTTAATCTAAAAAGCACCTAAAAAGTTGTGCAGGTGCAAGCTTAAATCAACAAAATGGCAAAGGCTGGAAAAAAGTCACTTCATAGTAAACAATCTTTCACAAGTACTAAGCAGAACAAGCACTGCACTAGCAAGCCAAGGAATGGTTGCAACACCTCAAGGACACCAGCACTTGCGCAGTTTATACCTAGGGCTGGGTGCCACATGATATGAGTCGTGTGAATTTTAAAAACAAAATATAAAAAGTAAATACAATTTTAAAAACACTACCCTGTATATGCAGCAGTAATCAATCAGACCTGGATAAAAAGGAAAGAGAATTAGGGGTCACAGGGGAGATGCGACTTGTTCGCTGCACAGAGCAAAAAAAGGCAAAAGACAAAAAACACAAGTCAAGACAAAATAAGGGAGATTAAACACTACTAGATATCATCACCTCTTCCACTATAGTTTGTGACAACTGATAGCTTATGTTTTTTGTCTTTTCCTGCTGATATTGCCCATAGTCCACTGCCCGTTGGGAACTCTATCCCAAATGGCATTCTGCATTTAGTTTCTGTATTCTATATTCAGCTCAAAATGCTCAGTGCAAAGCGGTCAGTTTATTTCAAAATTTGGCACTTAGTGTGTTTAGTGCTCTGCATTCAGCGTTTTCCTTCCTGGTTTCTCCTCTGTCACTCCGTCTGATGCTAGCTCCAAATTCCTTATTCAGTTCTCTGCAGAACTTCACCTGAGTTTTCACCCCCAGCACAGCTCCTCCACCACAGGACTCCAAGCTCCTGAAAGTGAACAAACAAGAATCAGGAACGGCAGCACCAGAAACACCTCGCAGCACAAGATATACTAGTAAGAACATAGAACTTCAAAAGTATAAAAACACAAGCAACTGTGGTATAGCTTTTGAAAATCTTGAGTTAAAGCATTTCTAAGTCCCTGCTAAAGAGCTTCACTGTTCTCCAGCATGCAACAGTGTCTCTCTCTCTCTCCCTGTGCTGCATAGGTGGTTTCATTGAAACCAGGAATGCAGATGTGTATACCAATTGCTTTATACTGCAGCTGTCAATCTCCCACATTACCATTCCATATCCAATAACTTACTGCTGATCCCACTAATGTGAATAGGGATGGGTCAGAAAGCTTTTAGGTTCAGAGCCACCTCAATATGGAACACTAGACCTGCTTCCATCAGACTGTCCTCTTCAGCAAAAGTATTTGCAAGTAAAACAAAAAGGATTATTTGTTAAACCTTAATGTATGCATTTGCTTCACATAGCTAAGCCTCTTGCACTACCATTGCTATAGATCATTCACTTTTGTACTATTGTTTTCATATATCAGTACATTAATTTGCGCTTGTAATTGTCTAACATGTCTCATCACTATGCGGCTGTAAATTATAAAATTTTAACTTGCGTTACTTACTGTACCTACTCAAACTTTTGTACTTTGAACTACTGTATATTTGATCTGGCCACTCATTATGCTCAAAGTAGCTGGGTCATGCCTGAAAAGGGTGTCTTATACCAGAGCACATACCCGGTGAAGAAAGAAAGAAAGAAAGAAAGAAAGAAAGAAAGAAAGAAAGAAAGAAAGAAAGAAAGAAAGAAAGAAAGAAAGAAATTCACTAATTGTTCTAGGAAAAATCATATTGACTCTGTAAAAAAGTTATGTTAGACCTTTAACAAATTATAGATTATGGATCACAGTTTTGGGGAGGAACAAATGGAGGAAATTGGATTAGAATTGAAAGAATACAACATAAAGTGGCCAAAATTATCCATGAGCTAAATAACATGGACTATCAGGACAGATTACAAGAACTAGACTTTTATTGTCTAAGCAGGAGAATACCAAGAGGTGATTTTCCATTTACTGTATATACAACATCTACAAGGACTATAACTTAATGATAGAAATTGGTCTAGGTTACAGGGATACAAAAATAGTAAATTGCAAACATAAGAAATAGCTCATATCTGAAAGCTTTAAAACAAACAAAATAAATCACTACTTTACACAAAGCATCATGCACATTTGAAACTCCTTTCCATCTCAAGTAACAAGTAGTGATAATGTAGACATTTTTAAAAATAGACTGGACACATTTCTGAGAAATAATTCAGTGGACTACTAAATGTTATAAAGGACACCTAAAATGGACAGTATAGTACTCATTTGTCTTGACAAGCCTAGTACTGAACCTAGTATTAAATCCTGACATAATGTTCAGACAAGTATGATTATTTATTGCAAAACATTCCAGACATTCTTATAAACACAAGAGGTTGTCTCATGAAAACTGTTCCAAAATTGAATGATTCTAAATTCAATTAGAATAGCCCTTTTCTCACACAGGTGTCCTCCAATGTTATGCAAAATAAAAAAAAAATTAAAAAATCTCATTTTAAACTCCAGTTTATTTTTTGAGAAAGCTGGGGACTTTCACAGTTTGTAATATATGTACAGTTACTGAGTCTGTTATGGTTATAAGAGTGTCTTCATTTTATTTGCTTCATTTATTTGTTTTCAGGGCTCATCAAATAACTATTACTATAGTATCCATGTTCAAGACCGACATGAGACAGTAAAGACAACAGTCATACAATATTTATTTTTATTTTTCAATTTTTGTCCCAGAAAGGAATACTGAGCTAAAGCTAGTTTCAAACTTATGCAAAGCTGGGGGAAACACATTTCAGGGATTCACAGCTGCAAATATAAATGACCTCAGGCACAGTACATTTTTTGTTAAGGAGATGGGAGCAAGAAAACTGGCTCTAGCACAATGAGGGGAAGATGAAAAAGTATGCATGTTACTTAATATCAGAAAAGGTGTATCTAAAGCAGGATTATGAATAGTCATCCCCATAAAATACAATATATTAGGGACTAATAAAAATATCCAATTTAGATTACTATACAAGTCACATAGGTGTTTTTGCATATAAGGCTTAATATAAAATAAATAACAGAACTGAGCAATATTTGACACCAAGGTAGTATTGTGTCATTTGCAGTTGAACAGGTAACTAAACCAGTCAATCAATGAGAAAAGTAGTCCCTCAGCAGCTGTCATGCAAGTCTCACTTGTTAAATTTTTCTGACTTAGATACAACTGACCCAAACAAAAGTGATCAGTCTTTATCAATAGATTTATTTGTGCTGAAAGACAATGCACTATCCAAGGTATGATCCAAATATTAAAGTATGCAGTATTTTCAGTTATTCCATGATTTAGTTTTCTAAACTTCAAGAGATAAGAAAACCTGCCAAGTTTCCAGGTGCTACAGAAAAATATTGACTTAGTCTTCTTAACATTCAAAGCAAACTTATTATTGAATGATCATGCATGGTAACGTAGAAAATCTTCTTGCATTTAATTGTTCAGGAAGTCCAGATTTCCACCCTTGGAGAACAAAATCTAAATAAAAAATGAAAAGAATTGCCCCAGGGACCAGTGGTGAGATACAGGTAATCATAACAACAGCAGAAGACAGCACTGCCCTCCCATTATTGCATTTTATTCAAAAACAAATCAACACTAGATGAATTTATAAGTCCTCCAGATTTATTGAAATGTTAAAGATCAGAAGTATTGCTGCCATGCAAACACAATATTAATTTATCCATGCTAGAAACTGAAGCATCAGCTGGCCATCAACTTCTTGTGTGGATGGATTAAATTTATGTAGTATGGCAGGTGACTTTAAAGATTCAATAAACTTGGAGGACTTTATGCCAGCTCATTAGCACAGCAGTAGCACTAACTTTTGCAATGCTGAAGACCTATCTTTGGAAATGAGTTCAAGTAGTCAGGAGCCAGCTGGGGGAGGAGGACCAAGCAAACCAGAGGATGCTCTTCTCCTTCAGGGAAGTAGGGAGGGCAGCCAGCTTTGCTGCTGTACGGCTGTCTGGGTGACCACAGGTGACAGTGTAGCTGGAGCAGCTCATGGGTGGGAGGATGTCAGCAGGTGCCTGCATGTGTGTCTGGCACACCCTTGTGTTGATGTCCTGAGGAACGGGGATGAAAACATGAAAAATTACTCCAAGCAGCTTGATAAAGCTGAACTGCCCATAGGCCCCACACCTGGTTATTTGGGAACTGTCTCACAAGACCAGATCTTTGTATAGTGGAGATATGTGGGGCTTCACTGGCCCCACTGTCCCTTCCAGATGGGGGAAGCTCTGGAAGAACACTGAAAGGCCAGGTAAGATCTGAAGGATGCTATGGTGATGGGACTGAGGCAAGGTCAAGCAGCTGAGACCAACCAGAGAGAAGGGGGAAAAGTGGAGGCATTATGAATTTGTCTAATGCTGAATTGTCTTGGGTAAAATGTGATAAGGGGAGAAATGTGCTCTCTCATGTTGTTTTTTTCTACAGAACAGCATCATTCTCATATAACACAATTTTTTTTTCTTAATTTGTTTTTTCATTCATACGCAGAAAACATACACAATGAATGCACCTTGCTTCCAGGGCATAGGAAAACAAGTACAAGCAATTTTCATGAAAATGTACTATTCCTCTCATACTTTGATACAGCACAGTGGTGGAAATTCACAATGAGTATTTCAAATCATATTCCAAGTAGCTCTTGCAGCAAGGCACTGTACAGAGATTGGTAGTTCATTAATGTCCCTGATTCCAAGAATCATGAAGTCAACCAGTGACTTTAAAGGTCTATGACGTTCTAAATACTTGATAAGCATGAAAAGAATGTTACAGGCCTCTTAATATTTGCATATGCACACCAAAAACAAAATCAGATTAAAAGCACTATGTTAGAAGTTCTTGACCTATTACTAAGCATGGTAGAGTTAATAAGGAATTAACATCAGTTGAACATGTTACATCATAGACTAAGAACCAAAAAAGGTGGAAAAGGGGGGAATTTAGGAGCTGAGATAAACAAATGATGCTGTATCTTCAAAGAGGTTGGTAAAAGTATGTTGATACTACTTGTGCTATTGTAAATGTTTGCTCACCCTGTTATATCAGGTGCTCACAACACATGAGCTGAAGCCTGTATGCTAAGTGAGATGGAAGGAAGCCAAAGTGCTTCTCACATGAAAGAACCTCTCAGCCATCTTAAACATCTGAAATAGCATCCTGGAGAGTACACAAAGAACCTAAGAGGAAATCAGCCAAACTGGCAAATTAAAGTACATATTGCTAGCATTCCTTCAATCCCATCTGTGCAACCCAATGCATGTATGTACTTATCAACATGGTGTCATTCAGCTATAGAGATGAGCTAGGCATATGAATTAGTAAGCAGATGTGATGGTTTTAACAATCAGAAGTTCACATTTCAATAAAACACAACCAGACCACTTAATCAGGGACATTCCCTCGGATGTCCCTCATTAAAGAACAGTATTTTAGGGCCAGTTCGGTGGCACTGAGGGTTGATGTGCTGGACGCCACACCTCGCACCACGCCAGTGACCTGAGTTCGGGAATGGACTCGGGCCGCCAGGGGTCGGTAGGGGGAGAGAAGGATTGAGCGCCCAATGGCTTGCTCTCCTTCTCCAGGGTGGGATGGGATGCTTTCCCCGCCACAATACTGCCACCTGCTGGGGAACTCGGGCGTTGTCAGTAAAGCAGGGAAAGCTACTGCATTGGGTCGACACTGGTAGGGGACTGGAGTGGCCATACATCTCGGCATGCACTTGACTCCTTGCTCACCATTGCATGCCAGTGTCAGGGGAAAGTGCAGAGAACAGAGGAAAAAATCCCCCTGATGGTCCTGGCAAAAATCCTCCACTCTGCTCCCATGAAGCCAGAGAGCAGACTCCACTGTGTGTGCACACCTCCCTGATGTCTAGGGCAAGGTAAGGGGGTGGCCTTCCCTACCCTGCCCGAGGGGTTAACAGGGAAAACTGGCTCATAGGTGGATTGGATAGTGGTAGCCTGGGGATCCGAGAGATAGGAGAGTCTGGGGGCAGCAGTAGGTGGATAAAAATAGAGTAAAAAAACAAAAGAAAAGTATTTTACATGAAGTTTTCAATTCTTATCATTGTCATCTTCCTGTGTGGATTGTCTTGTGAAGTCTTCTTTAATTTTGTTTAACTTCCTATTTACCTTCTCTGGATCATAACAAATTTAAGTTTACTGGAATAGTCCACTCGTAGTCCAGCAGATAACTGCAATGTATGTGTAATTCCAAAAGGGTTTCAGTCTTAACCTCACAGCCCATCAAATGATTTCAGCATTGCTGGATGAAGTTCAAATCTGGGAAAATAAAAACTTGTTTTTCCTCTAGAAGCAGAGCCTTTCCTTTTTGTTTAGAAGCCAGTAAAATTGTTTCCCTGATATGAATGCCCCTGGTCACTGCTAACAGAGTCTGTGGGAGCTCTGCAGTTGTGGGCCAATGTCATGAATTTATTCTGTAGGCTTTTATGCTTTGTCCCTCCAAAGAAAGTCCCAGCTCAAACTGTAAACAGTTCATTATAAGGGAAATGCAGTTTGATGTTTTCAGTTCCTCCAGAATGCCAAGTATGCATAGATGAGACATGCAAGACCCGTTCTCCAAGTGCTGTAGTCACAAGTGCAAGATTTTGTATTCTTTCATCAAGCCTGTAACTGCAGTTGCATATTTATACACTATTGATGTAGTGTTTTGGGCTTCAGAAGAAACTAAATTCCAGCATCATTTCCATTAAAGTTACTTTGGCTACGAATTAGTAATTTTTTTATCGATGAAACTTTAAAATTCTTTCATGGCTTTCAGAACTGCTCCCAGGATCAGCTTTCTCTCTCTATATGATGTAATAGTAGGGCTGCCTGGTCTTCATCCATTTGGTGGTTTCATTTGCTTTTCCTTTCTGCTCACTTATTGTGTCATCTTGCAAGGATTTCCTATTGTAAATCTGCCCAAAAATTGCACCACTAATAGCAGAGATGTAGTACTATTAAAATATGATGTTCAAGTTGAAATATGTCAGTGTGAAACAATAATTTTAATTGATTATTGCAGAGGTGTGGCAGAGCAGCTACAGAAGCATGCTTCCTGTTGGTGACTATCCATACCCTCCACAAACACACACACACATTTAATGCTATCTTAACTGACTTACAAACTTCTGGTAATCATTGATATATAAACTGAACAGGAGTAGCCCTAACATTGATTATACAGTATTAGTGCAGTTACTACTGTATGTCTGTTATTGTTATAAAAGTGTATACTCAAGTCCTTGTAAAAGTAAAACATATATAAGGGCAGAGGATATGTACTTAAAAACATTTTGTAAATCATGCTTAAGATTTCTGTGTTTAAAAATGGAACATAAATGTAAAATGTGTAGAAATGGCCTATGTCAAATGAACTTAGAACTTTAGAATTTGAGAAATACTAGCATGATATACATAGAAACATAGACTTTGACAGCAGATAAGGACCACTTGGCCCACCTAGTCTGTCCATTTCCCTACCTACAGGATAAGCTGCAGATCCTAGTTAACCAAAAGCCTATTTCTTCCTACCCCCACAAGAATTGCCTTATGCCTGTCCCATGCATTCTTGAATTGTCCCACAGTTTTAGACCCCACAACCTCCTCAGGAAGGCTGTTCCATGTGTCCACCACAAAATACTTCCTCACATTGCCCCTGCGCCATCCCCCCATTATCTTCAAATTGTGTCCCCTTGTTCTTGCACATCTTGTTTTCTGAAAGATGCTACCCTCTTGGACTTTGTTGATTCCACTGAGGTACCATTTTAGTTGCCCTCATCTGGACTGCCTCCATCCTGTCTATGTCCTTGCGGAGATGGGGTCTTCAGAACGAGATGCAGTACTCCAGATGGGGTCTCACCAACTGTCTGTACAGAAGGATAACGACTTCCTGTTTTCTACTGATGATGCCTCTCCCTATACATCCCTGTATCCCCCCAGCCCTCCCTACTGCCTTCTCACATTGCTTGCCAACATTAAGGTCATCTGATATGATTACCTCCAAGTCCCTTTCCATTTTTGTTGTTGTTACTACCTCCCCTCCACTGTGTACTCTTCCCCTGGGTTTTTGTTTCCCAGGTGCATTATTGTGTACTTCTTTGCATTGAATCCAAGCTGCCATACTTCTGCTCATTCCTCCAAACCTTGCCAAGTTCCTTCTTATCCTTTCCACACCTCCTTGTGTATCAACCCTGTTGCAGATCTTTATGTCATCTGCAAGGAGGCATATTTTTCCTTCCAGTCCCTCTGCAATGTCAATTATAAAGACATTAAAGGACTTGACCCAGTACTGAACCCTGCAGTACCCCACTAGTAACCCCCCTTTCTTCAGAGTGGACTCTGTTTACAATTACCTTCTGTGTCCTGTTGTCCAGCCAATGTTTTACCCAGGCTACCACCCTGGGAACCACTCCCAGGCTGGTTAATTTGTTTATTAATCTTTTGTGTGGGACTGTGTCAAATGCCTTGCTAAAGTCTAGTTAGGCCATGTCCACAGCCCCTCCCTGGTCCATTACTTTGGTCACCCAGTCAAAGAAATTGATTAGATTCATTTGACATGACCTTCCCACTGTGAACCCATGCTGCCTTGGGTCCTGTGCCCCACTGGTCTCTATGTACTCAGCAGTTCTTTCCTTCAGAAGAAGTTCCATCACTTTCCCTACCACAGAGGTCAAACTGACAGGTCTGTAGTTTCCTGCCTCTGTCTTGGTCCTACTTTTGTGAAGGGGAATCTCATCCACTTTCCTCCAGTCCTCAGGTACCACACCATCCTCCCATGATGTGTTAAAAAGGGTAGTCAGTGGTATCACTAGTTCTCCCCTTAATTCTTTTAGAATTTTTGGGTGAATCCCATCAGGCCCCATTGCTTTGTCCACCTGCAGTTTTTAGAAGTTCTTTTAGAACCCTTTCTTCTGTGAAAGGATTGGGATCGACCCCCCCATCCAGAGTGCTTCTGTTAGTTGGATTAGGTACCTCCCCCTCTCCTCTTTTGTGAATACTAAGCAGAAAGATTATTTTAATATCCCTGCTTTTTCATTATCCCTCTCTGCCCACCCACCGTTCATTCTATTCGGCCTCACTATCCCTCCCTTTGTCTTTCTACACTCCCTGATGTACCTGTGAAAGGTTTTATCCTTGTTCTTAACCGAGTTGGCTACCTTTTCTTCAGTTTGGGCTTTTGCTATTCTGACTTCCCTCTCTGCTTCCTTCTGTCTTAACAGTTCTCTGTCCTGCTCTTTCTATGTTTCCTTATACTTCCTGAATGCTATCTTTTTCTCCCTAACCTTCCCTGCCACCTCTTCTGAGAACCATAGTGGCTTTTTCTTTCATTTTGATGTGTTTATTTGCTTCACACAAAGGCTTGTTGCCTCTGTGATGGCAATTTTGATATTTCCCCATTGTTGCCCCACCCCTCCTTCTTGCCTGTTTGCTAGTACTTTTCTAAGGCACTCTCCCATCTTGCCAAAGTCAGCCCTCCTGAAGTCTAGTACCCTCACTTTTGTATGGCTTGACTCTGTAGCTGAGTTTATCATGAATCACGCTATTTGGTGGTCACTTGTTCCCAGATGGCTACCCAATTCTAGAGCTGAGATCCTCTCACTGTCCCCATTTGAGAGTACGAGGTCTAAGATTGCTCCCTCATGAGTGGGTTCCAAAACTAGCTGTCTGAGGCATGCCCCCGGCAGGACATAGAGTATGGCCCTGCTCTTGGATGTGGCTGCAGCATAGGTGCTCTAGTTAACATCTGGCATATTCAAGTCCCACATCAACAGTATCTCCCCTTTCTCTGCCATCCTAAGGATGCCTTCTATCATATCCTTATCCATTCCCTTCCCCTGAGATGGGGGTCTGTACACAACCCCTGTGCAGATTGTGGTGCCATTTCCAGTCTCTAAGGTGATCCACAGTACTTCCTTTCCTCCCTGTTTACTCTTTTGTTCCATTGCTTTTATCCCTTCCCTTACATAGAGAGATACTCCTCACCTTCTTCTCCCCTCCCTGTCTCTCCTGTAGGTTGTGTACCCTGGTATGTTAACATCCCAGTCATGGTTCTTTGTGTACCATGTTTCTGTGACTGCCATGCTAGCCAGGCATCCCTCTTCCATCAAGGCCACCAGTTCAGGGAGCTTGTTGCCCAGACTATGGTCATTTGTACTCATTACCCTCCATTTCTTGATTACCTCACCCCTTTTTGCCCCATCCCTGTCCTTATTGCCTTTGTCATTTTCTCCATTTACCCCTGCCCTTCTCCCTATTGATGTCTCTATCTTGGTGTTTACCTTACTTACTACCCTGATTTTTTTTTGGGGGGGTTAGGATTTCCCTGCTCCTTTCCAGTGCCCCCCCCCGGTAGTTTAAATGCTTGCCAATGAAGCATTTAAACTTATCAGATCTCCATAGAGTATGCACCCGGATGTGGTGCTGGGAAACTCACCAGAGTAATCTACTTCAGGTTCCCTGCACACACCAATCCAAAAAGGGACACCACAGTATTTGCATGCAAAATTGTATTTATTGCATTAAAATGGCAATCAGTACAGACAAACGCTTAACATGTTTTGAACCTATAATGGTTCTTCAGAATAAAAAATCTTCATTAGTAAACCACCATTTATATAGGGCTCCTATGACATGTGATGAACAACCACCCATTAATCTAGCACACAGTGATTAATTTAAAATACCATTTGTTTAAAGCCACTATCAATAGAGATCACCTAGGATCCTGGTTCCCCTCCTGGACAGATGCAGACCATCGCACCAGTATAGGCCTGCATCACTCCAGGTGGACCCCCTGTCCCCAGTGAAGCCACACCCCTGGGCTCTGCACCAGTTTTTCAACCACTGATTGAATCCCATGGTGTGGAGCACCCAAGCCTCATCCATGCCATAGGCTGGCAGCACCTCCAAGAAGGTTACCATGTGTGCTACTTGTCTACGGCCCCTCACCAACTCCACAAACTCTTCCTGCACGGCTCTGATCCCTTTCTCAGCCAGGTCATTTTTCCCTAGGTGGACAATGACATCCAGCTCCCTCCCCTGTGCAGCTGCTAGAGCAATCCTGAGGATTCGCTCCCTGTCCCTCCAAGCCATGGTGCCAGGCAGGCACCTTACCTCCCTCTCCCCTTCCTCCCTCAGTTCTACCCTCCTAACAATGCAGTCTCCCACCAGGAGTTGTTTCCTTCCCCTGTGGGGTCCCATGCCACCCTCCTGTGGGTCTCCTTTGTGGAGGTTCTCAGCATCCTCCTTGGTCTTCACTGCTGGTGCCTCCATAGAGGAACTGCACTTCACCAGAATGGCATATGAATGTGGAGAGGTATAACTGGAGGGCTGAGCCTCTGTTCCACCACCCTCACCCTCCCTGAGCCCACTGTGGTCCAACTGCTCCTCTTTCTTGGCAACCTGTGAGGCAACAGCAGTGGCTCTGGTGGTGCCTGGGTGGGAGAGGAGGTCCCCCAAATACTGGCCATCTCAGCCTGGAGATGAGCAAACTTCTACCTCATCCCAGAAAAGTGCCTGCAGATGGGACAACACCGCATCCTCCAGAATGTCTCCCAGAAGACAGCTGCTCTACAGCCACTGCACTGCACCACTCCCATCATATCTTATTTCTGGCCCCTTAACTGCTTTTTTTGAATACTTACTCTTTCTTCCGTTTATTTTTTCCCCCCTACTTACTTAATGCCTCTGTACCCTTTAAGCTCCTCATCTTCCTGTTCTGAGACAAGAGGTTTCTATATTTCTCAGCAGTCTCTTTACTTGCACAGAGTCAGACTTCCAGCATCTAGGGCAGGAAGGAGAGCTACACTTTTCTGTTCTAGGATGGTGAGTCTTTGTGGCTCTGTGATCACTCACTTCCTGCTCCCAAACAGGAAGTTCCTGTTGTCAGTCAAATCCTGTGCCTATAAAAGTAAAACTGGCTTTGGGTGGGGGTGGAGGGGAGGGAAGGAGGGCAATATAGTCCCAGTAGATAAGTATAGTTATAACAGCAGCTCCTTCCTCTTGCTGTTCTCTGCTTGTTCTTTGACAGAAGCTATCTAGGGCAATTTTTTAAATCTGGCTTTAACCTGACTTCCTTCTAGCTAAGCCACTACTCCTACTTTACAGCTCTTTCTACACCTAGTTAATTGCATGGATAGCAATTCACGTCAGCCAACTCGGACAAACACGCTAACTCTTTTTTTTACCCTAAATTGAAGGTCCCAGTAGTAGAGTTCTAGTTCTTTAGTCCTAGTAGGGAAGTATAGTTACAACAGCAGCTCCTGCCTTTACTGTTCTCTGCCTGTTCTCTGAAAGAAGCTATCTAGGGCATTTTTTACACTCTTATGGTTACTATGAATCAGGACATTTCTCTAAGTCAGTCAGGATTGTTTATTTCTAAATACTCAGGATACTGGAGTGTGGAGGGGTTCAAGAGAGGTTGGACAGGCACAGAAAGGGGATGAAGCAGAGGTTGACTTGCCCCAAGTGGGCAGGGATGGTGGTCAGGAGTAACAGGACTGCGATAAGGGGGGATGGCCTCAGTACTCACCTAGGGTTCTGAGGCACGAGCAGACTCAATAGACCATAAGATCTAATCTGCTGGTGACTAGTATGTTAGTACTGTTATTATCTTAAGAGGGAGTATCATACTAATAATTCTACAATTCTGAAGTTCTAAGCTCTGCTGGTATTTTCCACTTCTACACACACAGGCCCAGATATTCATACTGCACCAGACTGTGGTGCAAGCTTGGGCACAGCTCAACTTGGCTGCACAGGAGTGTGGACTGGGCGATATTCAACGGAGCTGCACCATGGCTCAGCAGCATTGAATATCGCACCCTGGCCACCCACAGTATGCATGGTGCAGTGGCACTGTGCCAGCACAAGTGGCCAAACTGGAGCATGGAGATGCGCTAGCACAAGTTCCATTGCGCTATGCACAGCAACTGTGATATTCAAAACTTGAAATGCAAATGGGGCCATAATGTATGCAAGGCACAAATGGGGCCATTTGCATGTCATTATGGCCCCATTTGCACGCAGGTCACTGATCCCCAACAATTTGCACCTGGAGCCCTGCCAGGCAGCAGCTGTCAGGGACCAACACCCTCTGCAGCCGGCAATTTACTCCACAGCCCGATCGCGGGCATTTGTATTAAAAAATAGAACTGCATCCAATATCCCTGGTGGTCCAGTGGACTGTTGTCTGCCTGATCGCGGGCATTTGTATTAAAAAATAGAACTATGTCCAATATCCCTGGTGGTCCAGTGGAACGCTGACTGCTCGATTGCGGCATTTGTAATAGAAAAATTAATAATACCAATATCCCTGGTGGTCTAGTGGTACCCCTCCCCACCCACCCACCCACTGAGCCCCACCGCCCCGCCTCCCCCGTCAGCCAGCAGATCAGGCAGACAGCGGTCCACTGGACCACCAGAGATATTGGACAGAATTCTGCTTTTTTTAACAAATGCCCATGATAGGGCATGGGGGGCACTGCCAGGTGCAGCAGGAGCTCAGGTGGCCACCCACAGCTGGCAGCTGCCATGTTGCACCCTGCAATGCAGTTGCTCACCTGTGGGTGGCCATCCATTGTTCCTTTTTTTTTGGATCAACTTTGTGCTGGCACAGGTAGGGGTTGTGCATGCATGGCTCTGCACATCTCGGGCTGAATATCGGACTGTGCAGGGTATGCATGGGCATGCCCTCCCTACCTGCACCTGCATACATTACTGATACGCTCTGGCGCATTGGGATTTGTGCTGCGCACTTTTCCCTTTTGAATATCATGCCAGGGCACATCAGTGGGTTGCGCCATGTGCAACCCTTTTGAATATCTGGGCCATGGTGTTTATAGTTGTCTGTAAAATAAAACAATTTGATTTCAATTCAAGTTCCAGTTTTTAAAAAATTGCAATTTTCAACATTATTTATACTGTAATTTGTTAATAGTATATGACTGACCTTAATTGTGTATGCATTTCCATACATTTATTTTTATTGTTGTTGTACAGTTCAAAGGTCAAGAAAAGTTGTAATAATATTGTTCTGATGTCACGACAATAGTACCACAAATTTTCAGCCTTGATGTCAGTGCATGACTGGTGATTAGGCAAACAGGCAGCTTTGTTAAAAATGTTAAACAAAATCTGTAGGACTGTTTATCGAGCAGGTGACTGAGGCACTTTTGATAAGTACAGCCGTCAATGGCTGTGAAGTCCATAGATTATTAATTGAAGTTTATTTAGGTATTTACTTAGTCATTCAATGGTCTGACTCTAAGTTGTGGATACTGAGTGAGGGTTTCCAGTTATCACAGAGTGTGGTGCCATAGCGAGTGGGCACACTGATCCGGAGCAAGCAGGAGTACTGCTGTTTGATTAGATCCTTTGGGAGAGTGAGGCAAATACAGTGGTATTACATAATTTTTTTCATCAAGGTCAACCATATACAATATAAAACAGTGTAGGGGTGCCAATACAAAAAAAGGCTATGTTTCCATCTTGGGGATGTGATGCCATCATAGAGACCTCTTGAGTCTCATTATGCTTCACTCTTGAGGTCTGTATGACATCATCATTTTCCCTATATGGAAACACAGCCTTGTTGCGTATGGTCACCAATACAGTATATATTATTCATGTACAGCATACTTCTTGTATGTCTTATGGGTGTAAGAGTTTTATCTCACATCCTTTGTGTTCCAGAACTGCCCAGCTTTAGCCCAGTGGTGTGGAGGACTGATGCGCTGGACGCCTTACTTCCTGCTACAGTGGCTACCCAAATTTGGGAACAGACCAGGATCCCTTGGGGGCAGTCAGGGAAGGAGTATTTGGGAGATGGTTGCAGGTTGGGGAGGTGAGCAGGGGCCGAAGAGCTCAGCCGGCATGCCAGAGCAAAAGCTGCATGGAGAAAAATGCCCAGCTCTGCTTCACAGTTCTCTTACATTTACAACTAAGGAACGTACTCTTATAACCATAAAAGGCACAGAAACTGTACATATAAAATTATATGGGACCTGGAATGATTCTAAATAATTAATTTTCCTGACTGGCTACAAAAAAGTCATGACTATTTGTAGAAACCAACAAAATAATAACCTTTTCGTGTGTGTGTGTGTATGTGTGTGTAACCGGATATAAACTTACATTAACTGGACATTGTCTGCAAGGAGACTATACTAATCTCTGCATGCATCTGCTTTACTAATGCAGTATAATGATTTAGCTCACTTGCTCAAGATTAATGTTTTTACTATTTCCAAGCACATGTTCCCAATACTCATTGTACAGTAGCAATACTAAGTTACCTGTAAAAATGTCACAATATGGCAATATCACTCAGCAAGCATTACTACTGTGCTTCACCATATAGTTTTTACCTCTCCCTGATAAAAAATGACTTACTTTAGAAAAAAGCAATTATTTTAGAAAACAAAAATTGTCTGTAGTCATAATGAGCCCAATTTTCAAACAATGGCTCAGGGCTTACATTAAATCCCTTTGTTGACCACAATGTTTGGTGCAGCTGTACCAAACAGTTTGCTGCAACCTGCACTCAGTTTTATTACATCAGGTGCAATTGCAACATTTCCCAGGATTTACGGCAGCTTGCACCAAAGCTTTGGCACATGCCCCTTAAAAAGGATCCCCAAATGATGCAAAGTTAGACTGAGGGAACAGGTCTAACTGGCAAACGTTTGGCACAGGGGACTGAAAATTGCGATCTCTGTCAATGGAATGCCACAAGCCCAGTGTGCTATGTGTTTGGTGCACCTGGGGCTTGCAGCAACTGTATTCCCTTTTACAATCATGCCCAATATCTGGTAGACTCCTTGTGCACTGTGTTGCATGCTTAATTTGTGTAACCAGGACATGAAAGCAGTAATCAGTACTGCCAGAGGGCCCCCCACAAAACTGCATGGTAAACATGCATATTATTTACTTAATATTTATTTAAAAATTGCATCAAATAGATGGTGAGATGACCCCATGAGATATCACATTTTTATGGGGGTCACTTGGTGGTGCAAGGTGCAAAGTGTATTTAGTTTACAGTGTAGTACAGAATGACACACGTGCTGGTTCCGCAAGGATACACAGATGCTAGTACTGCATACTGATTAATAGGGCTGGCAGTAGAACCTAGAACTTAGTGTAACCAGTTATGAATGAGCTCGGTACATCCAGCAAACCTGTGTTTGACTCCCTCCACTTCCACTTGCATAATTTCGACCCTGAACAAGTCAATTAACTTCCCTAGTGCTTTTGGGGTTGCCCCTGTAAAAAGGCATTGTGCTTAATGAGTCTTACCTCATTACCAAAAAATTTAAAAAAAGGTTTTGAGGGGAGGAGGAAAAAGGGAATTTTCAAGTGGCAAAAGATGCAGGAGGAGCAAAGGGGGGGTTGAGGCAGAGAGGCAGCAAGGTGTAGAGAGCCACATTTGCCAATGCAAGCAGTTTTTGAAATACAATTCCTGACCTGGAGGCTATCATGGCTGAGGCAGACCTGGATCTTTTGGTCATTAATGAGTTGTAATCAGAGAGCCATAACTGGGACATGGCCATACTAGGCTACATTTAGTTCAGTCCTGGGCTGTTAGACCACAACCCATGTTGCAAGGCTGATGCAAATGGAAGGGGGCTGCCTACCTCTTACACAAAGTACCAGAACCAACAGATACTGTCACACTTTTGGAAACAAAAAGAAAGTTTACAGGATCACAGTGAACTCTCAAAAATTGCAAGCTTTTATTTATTATAAATACAAGTGCTGAGTGCATTTGTGCAAAAAAAGCTCACTGTACAGAGGTTCAATGCAGTGGGAGCTGCTTGCCACTCACACCGGCACTTTGACTTAAATAAGTCTTTGTTTGGGGCATGGCTACAGGACAGTAAGTCCTGTATTACATATATCACCTCATAAATATTCACGAAAGTGCAAACAGGTGCAGTGATACAGACTCAAACAAACTTAAAATGCAGGTAAAATGTGCATTCATTTAAAACAACAGTTATGCAAAAGATTAAACAAGATGGCATTCATGTCACCATAGCTATATTATACAGAGACAATTTCAGGTCTTGTTTCTTCGCTCACAAGAGGTGCATGCAGGAAGCCCATGTTTCAAACATCACCATACAGTATGTTTAACTCCATATACAGCTAAATGCTTCCCAGCTACGTTAGAAAAAGGTAGAAAAAAGACAGAAGTTACTGGAATGACTCCACAATCACCCAATACCATGTCACTGGGAGATTCCTTGTTTTAATAATGGAAATCGGCTGGAGTGTGGAGCCAGGCTGCATGTAGAAATAGACAGAAACATCAGACCTGAAAGAGAAATAGGAACTGAATAATTAGTCATAATACATATCCTCAGGGCTTGATTAACAGAAGGACAAACAGGGAAATTGCCCTGGGACCTGAGTTCTGAGGAACTCTCTGGGGCCCCCCTTGGCCTCCCTTCCTCCACAAGGTTCATCATTTTGTGCCAGCCAACTGCCTGCCTGCCAAATGCATCAGCTGGGCAACCTGCTATTTTGTTTTTATTTGTAGCCTTAGGTTGGTAATTACTGCAGTTTCAGGCTTGCTGCCAGGTGGCTGTGCAGCTGCCAGCCAGCAGAAATTTAAGAAGGGAGCTCTAAATGCTCTCAGAGATGCTGATGTGGAACCCTTACAGCTCACACCCAGGCACAGACATATGATGGTGCTGCGATGATGGCAAACTGTGAGAGAGGAATATGCTCAGGATTAGCAGTAACACTGAACATGCATGATGCATTCCCACCCAGCTTGTCATCATGAGGACAGCACTAGAGGGGGGAAAAATCTTTGTCTAAGCTGGCCCAGTGGCATGGAGGGCTGGGGCAGCAGTGCTTTACCTCCTGCCATGTGGGTGACTCGTGTTCATGGTGAGAGCTGTTATCCATGGTCCAGCACCCTTGATGGTGCCCCCACCTCAGGGACAGCAACCTTTGTAGGATGTGTACTAACCTTACGGTGAAGACACTTATCATATAAGCACAAGTGTCAGGATCTGTGTTCTGTTATACTATATTATGTTTTACTGATATATTTTAATTATGAGAAATGCTTTTGGCTATATTTTTACTGCATCTTTATGTGTAAGGCAACAGTGCCATCTTTAGTACTTGTACACCTCTACAAATGACCTTATATTACATAGGTTCATTATATTGTGTTATCTCCTGCAAGCTATGCAAGTTTCACACTCGTTGGGATGGATACTCAGACCACCTGTTTTTGTCCAATCATATACTTTTAATGTATCTTCTTTAGCATTGCATTAGTTATTATCAGGGTATAAGACCCTTTGTAACAAGTAGCTTCTCTGAGAAGAGAGACTGCATTGCCTAAGAGGTAAGGAAAACTGGTATTCTCCCAGTGATCACACTGTTATGGTAATAAGCCTATATTGCTAATCTGTAATAAATTCCATTTATTACATGAGTTTCACTTGTCTGTTGTCTCTTCCTTTTGTGCTGTTCCACCAAGAACCTGAGAAGGTAATTTATTATCCAATTACATTTGGTGACCATGGGCAGGTTGGAATGTACAAAGGAAGATTCACATTCAATTTATTTTGAATGTTGAATAGTGCAATGTGATTCTCACTTACTTGGACTCTCTCATGCTTACAGTGGTAGCGGTTGTGGCAGACCCACACAGTCTTGGTCTGGGGCATGGCAGACCCACACTGGACCCCCTTACACTCCCTCTGTGAGTGACAATGTACCACCTTGGCATCACCGTTCACTCACTGGGGACCAGAAAGTGGTTGGTGATGGCACCAAGACATTTTGATCAGTTTTCCAACGCTTGTTTGTTTGTATACCCCTTCTTTGTTATGTCTGACCTGTACACAGAACTGAGACTCGATATCTCAAACTACCTCACATCCCATGGTAGATGGACAGATTTTGTGCTGGATGCAAAATCTGCTGAAAAACCATTGCTGCTAATATCTGACCATTACTTAGAGTCCAAACAAGTAACCAAGAAATACAACCTTAAAGGTCTTTTGGTTGTGGCTCTACATACTGCTGTTGAGAGTCTCACAGTGAGGTGTGCCTCCCTTGAACTGCAAAACACATCTCTAAAACAAGAGATGGGCTTGAGGGCATCAGAGTTGCAGAAAAAAGAACAGAAACCAGTGGAGGAGACACAGTCATTCAGTGATGCTAATTCCAGACTGCTGCACTGTACTTCTCAAGACACTGAATGAGAGATATGTTTATTGAGAGACGACTATGAAAGGTTGAAATGTGATAAGAAACAGTTTGCATATTTGAATGATATTTTGAGTGATACGAATGAAACTTTGAGAGATAAGAATGTTGAGTTGAAAGAAGATTACAAGGGTGTGAGATGTGAGTTGGAAAAGGAACTTAGGAAAAATGTTGAATTGAGCGCTGCATATAGAATGTTACAGAGAAGGATTAAGAGAGGTATTGAGCAGGGCACTGCAAAAGTCTGTCACAAGAAGTGTAAACAAAAGATGGCAAAGTTGCATCATCAACGTGAGGTTCTGGCTGGCCATGTTAAGGCCATGAATGGGTTTCAGTATATGCCCATTGAGATTGCATCATCCAGCAAAGACGACTCTGACTTTGATAATGAGGCATGCCACGTCACATGCAAGTCCAATCCCCGTGATGTGGCAACTTCCACTCACTATTCACAAGATGGTGAAGACATCAGCATGCACACTGCATCGCCATGCCTATGCAAAAATGGAAGCCACCATGTACAATGCCAAGATGGCGGCTCCCATGACACGGGTGGAGGGCCTGTATTCTGTAATACACCTCTGTTCACCCCTATCACTAGAGGCGATAAGTCAGAGATTCACAACCTCATTTCAGAAGCTATCAGTAAGGTTACCGTCCTGGATGATCAAAAGAAAGCCATCCAGGACCAAACTGATGAAATACTAAAAGAAACTGTTAATCAGGAACATATGTACAAGGCAGTCATTGATGTGGCAGCAGAAGCTGCGCTCTGTGGAGTCACAGAACATACTGATCTGGGTGTGACTACTACAGGTCACTCATTCTGTCCAGAAAATTGCACAGAACATCTGACAGAAGGGAGAACTGACAAGCTCAATTGCCATTTGTACAAAATGCGCTCCCTTTGTAAGAAGCTCTCTCTCCAAACCCAGTACCAGGTTCAAGTCTTATAACAAACTGTTGAACCTACTCTCTGGGCTTAGCTCTCAGAGACAGTGCATAGTGCTGAGGATTGCACCTCTGATCAAATTGACACTGCACTCTTATGTGCAAATTCCCCGGGAGTTGTGGGAACATGCCTGGCCTGAAAGGTTAAGCAAGGCACAAAAGAAAGCCCAGCCACCTATCACCAACGACTGTGGCTGGCCTACAAAGTGGGCAAAGCCCTTGAATAACAATCTGATATGGATCAAATGGAATACAAGGATGTATACGTTCAGAACATGTATCCAGCCTTGTGAGACACAGTCAAACTCAATATTCATCCAGACGCTGATGAGTTCACAGAAATCCTCACTAAATGGAGCAAGCTTATTAAATTTATCTCCGTACCCTTTCCTCTGGCAAATCCACCAAGGTAGCTGCAGTACAGCCTACCTCTGATGCCCCTACCCACTATACAGTGGAGGGAAACAACCAGAAAATAACTTCTGACAACAAGCAGTCTCACGGGGGGGGACCGGAACTACAGAAACAATTGGAATAACAGGGATAACAGAGGCAATTGGAAAATCCAAATGCCTAGCATAATAGCCAGGACCAATACCGCAATGGTCTTAGTTATCAACAGATCAGAGAAGAAAATAAAGCCCTCTGCAAGTTGTTGGAGGAAATTCATGCTGAGAGGGGAGCTACAGCTACACGGACTATAGCTTCCCTAGCCCCGGCCATTGAACGCACAGATGGCTGAGGGAATCCTTTCCTAGCCCCAGCCATCGAACAAACAAATGGCTGAGGGAATCCTTTTGTTATGTCAGTTACTGGCCAGGCTGATGCAACATCCAAGAAGGAACCACTCATACAGGCCATCGCAGTGCCTGTGACATCATAAGTACACTTGTACCCAGTGCAAGACATACAGGAGGTCCTGAAAGACCCTGCAGGCCTTCAATTTAAGGATCAGGATGACTGATTCTAAGAATACCAATTGACAATTACAGGCCCCAGTCCTGATTGTTGACACAAACAGACTGCCTTGCGTAGTGGCCATAGTCGGGAGCCACCAACTCACCATGCTTCTGTATACTGGAGCAGTCATGTCAGTCCTCCATGATGAGAACCCAGCCTCATCTGACTGGTCTACCAGCTGGAAGACCAGTGCACAAGTTGTAGATGGTACCCAGCTACACACCTACATCTCTAATGGGTTCTGGCCACCCCCATTAGCACAGGAAAGCCAATACAAATTTGCTTTCACCTTTGATGGACATCAGTACACCTACAGCAGCCTTCTCCAGGGCTTTCACTACAGCCCTTCTATCTTCTATCTCCTCATGATGGATGCTCTTCAGGGATTCTCCACACCCCAGTGTCTTCTGCAGTATGTGGATGACTTGCTTCTAGCAACCATAACAAAAAAAGATCATTTGGCCCTTCTAGACGAACTTCTGTCTCTCCGCCAGAGATCAGGCCTCAAGTGCAATCCCTCCAAGGCACAACTGTGTGAGAAAGAGGTAATCTTCCTTGGCCTACATAATACAGACTAAGGCAGGAGCCCAACTGTCAAAAAGATCCAGGGCTTGCAAGATCTTCTACTTCATACTAGTGCGGCAACACTCAGATGCTTCTTAGGAATGGTAAACTGTTCCAGGGATTTTATCTCTGATTTTGTCTTGAAGGCCACTCCCTTGCATGAACTTCTGAAAAAGGATGTCCCATGGACATGGGACCCCACTCACATTGATGCTGTAACAGACCTCAAACAGGCCTTAGCCTCAGCCCCAGCTCTGATCAGTCCTAACCCAAACCTTACATTCTATTTGGAAACTGCTAAATCTGATGTGGCTGTGTCTAAAGTGCTGGCACAAAAGTACAATGAATACTTCAGGCCCATTGTCTATGCTTCTCAGATGCTGTCCCCGGTAGACAGAAAGTATAGTCTCTGTGAAAAAACACTTGGCAATGTATTGGGCTGTCAAACATTTCATGCGCATCATTGGGTATGCACCTATTGTCCTGCATACCTATCACACCCCAACCAACTTCTTACTTTCAGACAACGTGAAAGATGGTTCAGTTTCTAATACCAGACTCACACACTGGTCTTTGCTTTTGCAGGATGGAGACATCAAAGTACTACCTGCGAAAATGCCATCCATCTTGGCCTATGGCCTACTTTACACAGTTGAGCCCCACAATTGTGAATTCCAACCTCCTGACATACCTGAGCCAGGACCATTCTTACCTGCTACACCAGATGTTCTAGAGGATACCAGCATGTATCATGTCTTTACAGATGCTCTGCCTCTTACGTGGAAGGAGAACAGGTTGGCGGATTTGGTATACTCATATTAGATCAAAATGGTGATTTTAGGCACATTTATAGGAAATGTACTGTCATTTCCTCACAGTATGCCAAATTGGCAGATGTGGCCTGTGCTCTAGAGGTTATTCCCCATGGTGACAAGGATGCCATTATCTTTGAGAAAGCTCAGTGGGAGTGAAACATGTCAAGGGACCCGTGGTGATGCAGCAACACTCTATGAGGAAGTGGGCAGGTTCCAGGAAGCTGTGATTGTTTCAGTTTTGTGTGTACATTTTTACCTTGTATCTTCTTGAATTTTATACTTGAATATTGTGCACAAATTAAAGAATTACGCACTTCCTTTGGAGCCTGATGGTGAGTTCTTCCTGATACTCCTGATACTTTTGCATAAATATCCATGAAGAAAGTAGAAGTGAGGAAGTGTTTAGCAGAAGTATATTTTCCTGCCTAGCCTTCACTGGTGCCAGTTCCACAGCTGGTTCATCTGAACTTCTCATAAATTATTTAACCATGGCACAGCAATCCCAGGTGCAACAGTAGCCCACACACTACAACTACCATTATTTTTGTAGACTCCAATTGGGTCTGCTCCTCCCTTACAGAGTTTCTACCATTCTGGAAGAAGAACACCTTTACATCCTCTGATAGCACACCTGTCAAATACAGAGATTTGTTTGTGTATATACAGACCCTGACACAACAGTTTACTCACAAACTGTACATTCACAAGGTAAAGGCTCACTGCTAAAATGACCTTTACCATGAATTCAATGATCAAGTGCACTTACTTGCCAAAGCAGGTGCTCTAGGGGGGAAGACATGGTCAATGACTTACCCAGTAGCTTTGGCAGCCATTTTCTTAGCTGTCAACACCAGGCAGAAACCACAACCAGAACCACCACTGGACCTTTCTGCTGCACAGAAATCTAACCCACAACTAAAAGATGTATTCAAATACCTAGACAAAGGAATTGAACAGGAACTACCTACTGGTAGTCCATACAAAAGACAATCTGACAACATACATCTATCTCATGATCAGAAACTGATCTGATGTAGGAAAGGAGATACAGGTCACAAACTATGGGTTGTACCACAATCCTTATGAACTGAGTTCATCCATATGGTTCATGACTCCCTCTCTGGTGAACATTAGGGAGCAGATAATACCATCCAGAGACTTAAAACCATTGTCTGGAGGCCTGGTATGACCAAGGACATAGAGCACTATGTAGACAACTGCATAGTGTGTTCCCAGAATGATCCAATTTCAGCAAAAGGAAACACAAAACTATTGCCACAAAGGCAATCTGGACCATGGAATGTGATACAAATCAATTTAATTGGTCCTCTGACGAACTCCAGCAAGAACAACAAATACGCACTTGTTGTCACAGATTTTTTTTCTAAGTGAGTGGAGGCATTACCCACTAAGAATAACACGGCAAAGATAACCACCAAGATCCTGGTGGATCAATTGTTCTCCAGGTGGGGCCTAGACCTTAAGATAGACTCAGACCAGGGAACCAGTTTTACAGCTGAGCTGATGAAAGAAACATTCCAAATGCTTGGAGTAGATAAGAAATTCAGTATTCCATACCATCCTCAATCCTCAGGCCAGGTAAAAAGAGCAAACAGAAGAATCAAACAGATGTTTTGCAAATTCATCAATGACAATCCCAAGGAGTGGGATTCTCTCTTGCCACTACTGCTGATGGCAATCAGGGGCACTCCTGCAACAACTACCCAGTGCACACCATATGAGGTTATAACTGGTAGAGCCATCAGATTGCCTGAGCACCTGTTGAATGACCTACACACCCCTTCCACAGATAGGGTATCTGTGCACAAATATGTTAAAAAACTTCATGATGATATCATGAAGACATACCTGTTCACTGCAAATCATATGAGAAAAGCTCAACAACAAGCAAAAGCCCATTTTTATAAGCATGCCAAAGAAGTCAACTGGCAAGTTGGAGATCAAGTCATGCTTCTCCAATACAGACCACCGGCTCACTCATTTACCAGAAAATGGGAAGGCCCATATGCCATTGTCAACAAACTCAGCCCTGTGTATATCAGGTCAGTGTTCCTCACCAAAAACAGACCATTAACAAGTGGTTCCATGCTAATCAGCTCAACTCGTATAAAGGTGACTAATTACTTTTTCCAATCTTCTTAGGGCGGAATAGTACCCTTCACTTAATCCGTTTCTGTTTCTTTCAGATACACTGACAAGATGGCTATCTTACACCGCCTCATCCTGGTGGGACTACTTTCTTTGACTTAATCTCAAGATAGAACCCTTATGACTTAACGCAGACAACATATTGCACATTTGCTTGACAGACTTGAACATACAGCTCGAGATGCACCCATCTCCAGCCCCCGGAGAATAAATATTGATGTCCCTAACAAATTGATTACTGTTAAGGAAGGCTCAGATGCCCATCTTAATGCAATGGTTATATCTCCACACAAATCCACATTGCAGATACAATGGGAAACTGATTTTAAAGGTTACACGCTTCTGGTAGCTCTTTTATCTAAAGGTACTTTTCACGGATGGCCCAACACAGGGATTGCACCAAATGGTACACTGTCTATTTGACAAGCTTCTTCTAGACATACTGGTCTCTATAACTTAACTACATTAATATATCCTACTTTTTGTGATTACCTCACATCTGAGGAGTCACAAGCCTTCTGTCTTCACAACTATGTGGCTACTGAAGTCATGTTCATTTCCGTGGTCCACCCACTAATAAAAGAACTGACTGAATGTCCTCCTCAGCAGCCTGGTCCCTCTAGTGGTCTGACTGCCACTTCCCTACCAGAAGCCTTGATTAACAATGTACAATTTATGCATGTTCCAGTTATTTTTAATCTTACACATTGGAATATGGCTGAGTTTGGTTTCTGTCACATGACCAACACTTCTAAATTTTTCAGCATGATGCTTCTAGACATTGTAGCTGCGTATCAAACTTGCACAAACGATCCAGTTAGTGGACCTCATGTTACTTAACACTCAGGAGTTCTTAGACCGGCACCTAATACTAAAAGTAAACCACACACTAGGTGTGACACTGTAGGTGTTACCGGTGCAGCAGGCACTCTCTCTGGCCTATTTGGTTCAGGAATGTCTATCTGGAATAGAGCAGATATAGCCGCTTTTAAAGCACAAACACTTGACTTTCAACAAGCTATTAAAAATGATGTGTTACCACCACTATTACCTGGTGTAGATGGTTTAAGTAAGGAAGAACATTTTACTGTTTATAACATGCAGACAATCACTAAAGGATTCAACAACACTAGAAACAAAATTAATGAATTGATTTTTCAAAATAACAAGGAGGCAGACAAGCAATACATTGCCAGTGAACTTTTATGCTTCGCATATGGTTCTTATGTAATTGCCACTGTTAACAATTTCTTCAGGGACTTGGAAACAGGATGCATTCCAGATATTATTCACGATAGGAGAATATCTAAATGGTATTGTCCTCATTGCAAATCAACTGCATGCATTGCATTGTGTATGTCAAACAATGTTAATATTTCTATGTCTATTGCTAGAAATCTTGGATATGTCCCACATTACCCAAATCAAGCATCATGCTACTTTACTAAGCATTGCTCCATCCATGACAGCATATTTATTACTTTTACTGTGTCACAACCTTGCTTTGATCCACAAACGTCTGTCTTTGACAAACTGGCTGCTATAAATTCCATCAGACTTGATGAGAATGTTTACCAAGAACAAACTGACTTGCCTTATTTGCTTGTTCATCACACTATCCTACAAGCTTTGGTGGCACTGCATACAAACTTCTGCACCAAGAAGGGATATTATTACCTGTGCCACTGTAATGTATTCGACATTGTTAAACATGTCTGTGGCTACTCTCTGGAACACCTCAACTGGGTCTACTCCTTGGGTGATGATCTACCATCGAACCTGTCTGAACATTCTTTGCAAGCCACATCTTCAGTGCCTACCACCAAAACAGCTGCATCCCGAAGATACCTGGAAGAGGTACATCACTTCAGTTCATGGCTCACCAACCAGTCTTTCACTTGTCCTGTACGTCTACAACAATGGAGGGTTCCAACTGTAAGAGGTACCTATAATTCCAATTGGCAGTGTTGTGTAGTGACAAATCATAATTCCTTTGCTTATGGTGCCAAAACTTGTTCTATTTATGCTCCTAACTTATGTTTTACTCCACAGCAGAAAACAGTAATTGGTCACACTGTGATTACTGCTGTTCCGCTCCCTGGACCAGATGTTATTGGTACTGATCCACAATACTTACTTGCCTTGTCTCGATATTTGCCTATCTATAATGTACATATTGACCCCTTGACACTCTCAGTAAAATCTCTTTTAGCTAGAAAGGATTCACATTTGATCTATATTTGCAATAATATCTCTAAAGCTGGAGATGCTCTTAATACTCTTATTCACGATGGTGATTTAAACACTGCTCTATCCAATACTTGGTTAGAATTAACTTTTAAAGCATTTTTGATTGTTTTTCTGATACTAACACTTTGCTGTCTGCGATGTACTCTTTGATAACATCGCAAATAACTCAAATTCCTTTACAAGGCTCGTGCCTCAGGCTTGTAAACGAAGGCTTTCATAGCTCCATCCTACTACTTTCCTGCGGTTGTTGCCTTTTCTTCTGATGGCAACAAGGAGGGGAATGTTATCAATGGTCCAGCACCCCTGATAGTGCCCCCATCTTGTGGACAGCAACCTATGTAGGATATGTACTAACCTTAAGGTGAAGACACTTATCATATAAGCATAAGTGTTAGTATCTGTGTTCTATTATGCTATAGTATGTTTTACTGATATATTTTAGTTATGATAAATGCTTTTGGCTATATTTTTATGGTATCCTTATGTATAAGGCAACAGTGCCATCATTAGTACTTGTACACCACTACACATGACCTTATACTACAGAGGTTCATTGTATTGTGTTATCTCCTGCATGCTATGCAAGTTTCACACTGGTTAGGATGGTTATTCAGACCACCTGTTTTTGTCCAATTATATACTTTTTATGTATCTTCTTTAGTCATTGCCATAGTTATTATCAGGGTATAAGACCCTTAACAAGTAGCTTCTCTGAGAAGAGGGACTGCATTGCCCAGGTAAGGAAAACTGGTATTCTCCCAGTGATTACACTGTTATGGTAGCAAGCCTGTATTGCTAATCTGTAACAAATTCCATTTATTACATGAGTACCACTTGTCTGTTGTCTCTTCCTTTTGTGCCATTCCACCAAGAATCTGAGAAGGTAATTTATTAGCCAGTTACAGAGTGAGTCATTGGGATCAGCCAGGGAGGTAAAGGATTGAGCATCTGGAGGACAGCTGTTCTGTCCCAGGGAGGAAGACTTGGCTGCCCCTGAATGACTGCCCCCAGGTGGAGGCCTGAGGGTAGAACAGGATGGGGTGTCAATGGAAGTGTGGGTGCTGCAGGACTCCACAATGTGCATATGCCTCCACGTACACATGCTGATGTGTCACACCCCAACAATGAGGAAGAATTGGGAGGAAAAAATGGAGGAAAAACACCTCACAGCAACAGGATGAAGATCGATCCCCCGCAGGCTCCACACTGGTGCCCTGGAAGCTAATCCTGTGGCCAGAACAGTGCAAAGGTAAGATCCAGGGAGTAACCAGCTAATGGGGCTAGAGGGGTCAAGCAGATAGGGGCTGCTGAGGGGAGAAATGAGGCACAGAAAGTACAAATAAAAAAATAATTTGTCTTCCAGTCTTTGCCTAGCACTGCATTCCATTAGGTGTGCAAGTGAAGCATCAGTTCTGAAGAGATGGAGTCAATACTGGAGTGCACCACAGCTAGCCCACAGGAAATCAAAGATAGTTTGCAATACTACAGCATAATGCCCCTGTGCATTTTGTTTGCTGAGGGGGATGCCCAATTCCCCTCAGCATCATGCCCCCCACCCAAACACAGATCCTTTTTTCTTTGCTGACGGGAGGCCCAATCCCCATCAGCTCCAGTCCCCCAAAACAGGTGGCATGCTGGGAGCCCACCCCAGTGTACCAAATCTACCTGCAAAAAAAGAAAACCTTCCTGCTATGGTTTTATTTTTTTTTTTCACCTGACAAGTAGAAAATGGTCCCTCGCTGTGTCTGGTGCCCCTTCCCCAACCCGCACCCACAATCTGTGCACCCCACATCCCCACAACCCCCTCACCTCATAGTTACCGCTGGAGCTGGTGTGATGATCTTTGGTGGACTGGGAACACCGTCTGCACTCTTTAAAAGCCTATCGCGAACTGAAGAAGTGAAGAAATACCGGTAAGCTGTATAGTGGCATAAATGGTTTTTTTCAACTTGGGTGGATATCTTGGCCATTTTTGCAAATTTTGACACCAAATTTTCAACATGTGCTTCTTGGGATATCTCCTCATGAATTCAGTCACTGTCATGTTGTTATTCGGTCCTGAAAGGTGATTTTTCAGTCACTGCATGGAATCACCTTTCAGGACCGAGTAATGAAATGACAGTGTTAGTGTTCATGAGGTGGGCTCCCAAAAAGCCTATGTTGCAAATTCAGTGAAAAAATTCCAAACATTTGCTGTGTTATGAGCTTGCATTGCACAGTGTCTATGCACACCCATAACTCCAAGAATTTTTTTTTTTGAAATTCAAGTTTATTAAAGTTTTCTCCCAATACAGAGCAAGATGCAACAATACAGGATAATACAAACATCAATACCCACATGAGACAATGTGAAGATATCCAGGTGCATTATCAGGAGCACCCTGCCCTCCCTCCCTCCTCCCCTCCCCAGCAGACAGAATTATAAGGTGATGTATATTATCATTAAACATCTTTCATCTGATATTAGATAATTAAGGGGAATAAGCACCCGTCTGAAGTAGATACAACTGAGGTAACTTTCCCAGAACCCTACCATACATTAACAAACAATTTTTATGATTCACACTAAATTTTTCCATATTCAGGTTAAAAAGCAACTCCTGTAACCATTCTGTGTAAGTAATTAAATCTCCATCTGTCCAATGTCTCAAGACAACCTTTTTGAGTGACGCTGAAATGATGACCATATAATACCGTCTGGTTTTAACCCTAATTCCAGAGTAATCCCCCAATAAACAAACCTCGGGACTAAATAAGTGATCGAGACCCAACAGTGGATCCGCTCATTCCTTAATCTTCTCCCACAGTAATTTGACCCTAGAACATTCCCAGAAAATATGAAGTAATGTTCCATCCTGCTGACGGCAGAAATTGCATTTTGGGTCTGAAGTACTGCTAATCTTATACAACTTTTGTGGAGTCCAGAACATATTATTGAGAAATTGAAACTGCGTAACTCTCAGCCTGTCCTGAGATATATACCTGTAAGTATGCCACCAGATTGCACTCCAGTCCCTCCCCGGCTCCCCAAAAGCGGTGTTCCAATAGTGGGGGGTACCATCAAACTGCTGAAATGCTCGCTCAAGTAAGCATTTATAGAATCTGGAAACTACATGCAGCTCCCAAACAGTTCTAGCAAGAGCCTCAAATAGGTCCTCGAGTGGGTGAGACCCAACTTGTTTCCTAAGAGATTATACTAGCAAATGCCTAAGC
Source organism: Neoceratodus forsteri (assembly GCA_016271365.2). Taxonomy (NCBI): domain Eukaryota; kingdom Metazoa; phylum Chordata; order Ceratodontiformes; family Ceratodontidae; genus Neoceratodus; species Neoceratodus forsteri. Next base: position 963,891,780 of record CM057452.1, read on the forward strand.
TGGTACACTCTAAAGATGTGCCCAGGGGCAATACAGAACTTATTAATTAAAGCCTGTACAGGGAGACACTCCCCCTTCTGAAAAAGATCTGAAATCCTCAGGTCCTTCATCTCAGGAAGCCAGGAGTCCTGAATCATTTTACCTCCAATTTTTAAATTCAGATTTCAGCACAAGGGTTGATTCTTGTCTCTACTGGGGGAATATTTTAAAAATGAACACAATCGTGCATGGATTCTTAAAGACGTTTTAATCGGAGTGGGAAAAGATTCCCCAGATAAGGACTTCAATGAAGCATAAAGGAGTGCAGTCGGATCAAACCCTGCCTTCTTTATTAGCTCCACCTCCAACTTAACCCATGAGGGGACATAAATAGCTGGAGAGTGCTCAATGGGAACTAGCAGCCATCTTAAATACTTACTTACACTGCTTGCCCAATAATATAAAGCCAAATGGGGTAAATTTAACCCCACCTTCTCCTTAGCAGCAGCCATCTTATTATAAGCTCTGTGCAGAGTTTTCCCCTGCCAAATAAACTCTGAAATTATTGCATGCATATTCTTAAACCAGCTGAACGGCCACCACAAGTTCAACATGATTAGTGGGTACAATACCCTTGGTAATATATTCATTTTCGTCAGACTAACCCTACCCCATAAGGATAACGGGAGTTTGGTCCATCTAGCAAGGTCTGATTGAATGGTGTTCCTTATCAAGTCTAAGTTTAACTGTACCATCTTGGAGTCACTATGGGCCAAAACGACCCCTAAATATGTAAGCTTGGACGGGCTCCACTGTAAACCAAGCACTGTCATCTCAGACTTAAGCACCCTGGAGTTCAACGGAAAAACTAAGGTTTTTTCTCTATTGATTTTATAGTTAGAAAACTTGCTGAACTCCTCTATAAGCTCCATAACCACTGGAATAGTAGTACTGGGGTGAGTTAAATGAAAAAGGACGTCATCTGCATATGCAGAGAGCTTAAATTCATGGGAGCCTATTTTAATTCCTTTGACTCTGGGATCCGATCTTATTTTTGCAAGAAAGGGCTTGAGGTAGAGATTGAAAAGAAGGGGTGAGAGAGGACATCCCTGTCGGGTTCCAGCACCCAGAGGGAATAGTGAAGAAAAAAACCCATTGCAATAAATCTGCGCACTTGGTTGACTGTACAGGGAGAAGACATTCTTAACAAAAGAGGAGGGAAGTCTGAATTTTATCATTGTCAAATATAAGAACTGCCAGTCAACCCTGTCAAATGCTTTTTCTGCGTCTATCGACACTAACCCAGACAGAATACAGTAGTCCCTAGATGCAGAAAATATGTTAGCCAATTTACGTAAATGGTCCACAGCCGACCTACCGACCATAAAGCCTACCTGGTCATTGTGTATAGGCAACGGCATTACTTTGGCTAAGCGATTGGCCAAAATGTTTGCTAGGATTTTAACATCATAATTTAAAAGTGAGATGGGCCTATAACTAGTAACCTTATATAGGTCCTTGCCACTCTCGGGAATAACCACAATAAGAGCTGAAAAATGTGTTTATCTACTTTCTCAGAGGTCAAAATACAGTGAAATAGTCTTTTTAAGCTGGGAGCTAACTGCACAGCAAAGCATTTATAAAAATTGGGAGAGAACCCATTTGGGCCCAGAGTCTTATCAAGAGTAAGCGAGTTTATTGTTTCAAGAATCTCTTCCTCTGAAATGGGTTGAGTCAGCGGGCTACCCAACCCTGGGGGCATTGAGGGAAGTGGGCAAGAGAACTCCAAGAATTCTTAATATTTTCACTCCAGAATTTCAGCATTGGCATTTTCTCACACCTCCTTATGAACAGTACAGCTGTCATTTTTCACATCCTGCCCAAAATGTGGTTTGCACATGTGGCACACAATGGCATGGTTGCTGTGAGAACTCAGTGTTTGGGGCAGATTAAAAAAATCACAGTTACACTGTTCATGAGCCGAGGTCCCAAAATGCCTATGCTGAAAATTTAGTGAGAAGATTTCACTAAATGACTATCATGAGCGTGCATTGAGCAATTTCCATGCATGCTCGTAACTTTGAGTATTTTTAATATTTTCACTCCTGATTTTCAGCATTGACATTTTTTCACACCTCCTTATGATCAGAACAGCTGTCATTTTTCACATCCTGCCTGAACTGTGTTTTCACACATCTGGTGCAGAATGGCACGGTTGCTGTAGAAAATCAACATTCGAGACAGATTAACAAAATCACAGTGTCACTGTTCATGAGCAAAGGTACCAAATGTTTCATGAGGTGAGGGGTCACAGAAAGGCCATGTTGAAAGTTTGTAGTGCAAATACCAACAAACGCCTGGGGTGTTACGGTTTCTAACCATAACATCCCACCCTGTACAGACTGACAGGCATCAGGGATGTGTCTTTGGATTGCTGGCTGTAATGCTCATGCCATTCCACCCCCATCCTGCAGCCAGTGACAGGCATCGAGGTGTGCTTTGGACTCTTCGGCCCCAGGGTTCACACCATTCTACTATACAGCACCCCTTTCAGCGTATGTTCTTATGGAATGGGGTGACTATAAAGCCTAACACCCCGAGGCACACCTCAATACTTGTCGGTGTCTGCAGGATAGGATGAGGTGAAATGGTGTGAGCATTATGTGCGATGACCCAAGGGCACATCCCAATGCCTGCCTGTCAATCTCTGCAGGGTGGAGGTGAGGTCCACGTGAAGTTCAATACCTCACTGCCATTCCTATTCTGCATCTGTCTAACTCCTGCACTTCCAGTGCTAATACCAGCAAGCAAACATTCAGCATTGACAAATGCTTGTTGTTGAATGCTATCCTTTGTGTCTTGGTGACAACTGAACTCCTGATAATATTCTGTTGCTGCTATGGCTCCATGATTTAAATCCCAAAAACATTGGAAGAAGATGTTTTTTTTGTTCCATAATGTCGTGGTTACATCTCTGAACTGTGATCCAGACAAAGATCCAGGGTTTGATTTTGAATCCCACTACAGCCATCATCTTGCTGTGTAACCTTGTGCAAGTAATCCAGAATCTCCCCACACTAGGGCACTAGAGGGCAGGGGGATGGGGACCTTTGTATGGGCTTTGTAACTGTAAACTGCTCTGGATGGTTGCTGATGTGGGCACCTAAAGTAGCCATTATATAAAATATGTGTATACCAGATGTGTGTGCAAGATGTCCTTGCACACACATCTGTCCAGGATGTATTTCTTTACAGAGAGGGTGGTGAATGCATGGAACAGCCTTCCAGAAGGGTTTGTGGAGTCAAAAATAGTGGGGTAATTCAAGAATGCATGGGACAGACATAAGGCAATTCTGGGGGGGGAGTAGAAGTAGGCTGTTGGTTAACTAGGATCTACTTATCCAATAGGTAGGGAAATGGACAGACTAGGTGGGCCAAGCGGTCCTTATCTGCCATCAAAGTCTATGTTTCTATGATGAACCAGAAAAAAAGTGTCTAAAAATATTTTCTTTGAGGGGATTGATCCTTTTTTTTTTTTTTTTGCAGTGTGTGCATCTATTTTGATTCTGTGGATGGTAACATAAGGAGGAAATAAAAGAAAACAAAGACAAAATTTGTATTAAGGACTCATTCAATATTTGGTTATTTTGTGCTGGGCTAGTGAAAAGCCTGTCGGGTTGGACATTAGGGCTACGGTTTTCAATTTTGAGGGGGGCTTTCAGCTTGAAAATGTCCAGGGACCTTTTTAGTTCTAATTTGGCCCTTCATATACCTGTATTAATAAAGATGCAGATCACTGACGGGAGTGTGGTTTGACCACAGACGAAATGACTGCCTAATCTTGCTCACTTCCTTACCTCCAAGCCTAACCTGAATTAATTAGTCTACCTTTTCAACAATTAGACTACTGCTTGCACCTCTGTGCCTTCCCCCAAACCCACAGTACTTGGATTTGCCTTCTTTTCAACCACCACAGCTCCCTCTGTCCACCTAATAGCACTGCTCCTGTTCTTTCTACCAGGCTTAAAAGCTTCATGGAGACAATGGCAGTCCAGGCTAACTCTTCTCTGCTGGCCCCTGCAAGTATGTTTGATATCAGACTTATGATTAGACAACTCTTATCAGGTCACCGTCCACAGGGCATAATCGCAAGCCAGTGTATCTAACTTTCGGCTTATGACTGTTTGAACTGTATTTTATTATTGCTAGTCAGAAATCGTTAATTTCTGAAATAGGACTGCACAGTATATTGGAAAACTATAATTCTAACTTACACTAGTAAAATAATGTGTCAGGGTTAAGCAAATAGGTTGATGGTAAGCCATAAATTGCTGAAGGATCTGTTCAATTAATTAATTAATTGAATAGGCTTTTCTTTATTTCAGCAGATATTTGTTCTTCCTGCAGAGCTAAATGACCCTGATAAACATGTTCTGGGATTAATTACTGGTAAATTGAATTGGTCCCTCTAATATCTGAATTCCTAGGTTTAAGAGACACCCATGCCCCTAGCTCTACTGCTCACTGGAGTCTTCACATGATATCAAAGTGTTATTTTCTTCCTGGCTACTTATGTGCATGTTAGGGTAACAAATTGCAGGATCAAACTGCACACTCCCATTAGGCACTTAAAACTCTCTGGGGCACTTTATTTCAGCCTTGGTAACAAGGAAATTACTAATTTCAGCATTTGCCCATCAAAAAGAGAAGCTGAACCCTGGATTATGTAAGCAAGGACAAGCAAGCATGAACATGAGGCTGACAACATTATGTGTCTACTGTATGCTTGGGGGCTTCTTAATAGCAATGATTTTAGACTTGGGCCACTGTCAAAGTGTGCATGAAAGGGAGCGTGGATACTATGATGCAACCTCCTTTATATACTCTAAACTAATAGTAAGGACAGATAAGCCCTGAAGCAGTAACTGTTACTTAAGGAATATCAGGCCTGCTAGACTTGGACACTACCTAACCACCCACCCATTTCTGGGACCAAAGGGCTTCAGACATTTGCAAAAATTCATTGTTGAGTTATTGCTACACCTAATATATATATATATATATATATATATATATATATATATATATATATATATATATATATAAAACCCTGTTCATGGATATTGAAACTAACCCTGGACCTCCTCCTATGACAGATCTCTCTGTCATCCCACAGTGGTTCAAAACCAAAGGATTTAAAATTGTCCACATGAACATAAGAAGCCTGACAGTGAATGTCAGTGAATTGGAAGCATGGGTGTCCCACTACTCCCCTGACATACTTGGGCTTACCAAAACATGGTTAATGCCAAACATCCCTGACTCAATCTGTACTATTAAGGGCTACAAGTTATTCAGAATCACAAACTTAGTTTTCGTTGTTGTTGTAATAGGTGAAATTAATGTAAATCTAAAAATGCTAATATGCCTGTTTTTGATGAGTTTGTAAACTCTGATGTATTGTTTTGCACTTTTCTGTAACCTGTATTGTTATAAATGTATAGTTGTAATAATTTTGCATAATGTAAACAGGTAAGCCTTGTGAACAGGGATTTTCAGAACCCTAATGGCTGTATCACTGTATAAATAAAATTTTACCATACCATACCATACCATACCAGAATAGACCAATACTCCACCAAGGGGGAGGGTGGAGTTGTCTGCTATGCTAGAGAGCACCTAAACCTAACTGTACAATGCATGGATATTATCAGTACCTTCAAGGCTTTCTGTCTGGTTTTGTTACTAGGAAGCAATACAAAAATCAACTTGGTATGTGTGTACAACTCACCCAAAAGTGATCTTGTGGGACTAACAAGCCTAATGGACCATCTGGCCTCAGGTTGAAGGAACTCCTACTGATGGGAGATTTCAATCTGGACTGGGCAGGGAAACACTCTGGCTCATACAACATGGTCCTGGGAAAACTACATCTAACACAGCTGAGTATGTGCCCAGCAGGAATAACCCAACACAGCAATCACAAATCCATATTGGACTGGATCATTACAAACCAAGCTGAATGTATAAGAGCTTCTGGCATACTTCCAGATTCCATCAGTGACCATTCCCCGGTCTTCTGTGTCTGGAGTGCTCACACACCAAATCATCCATTCAAAGAAATTCAATTCTGTGATTTTTTTAAGCTAAACACTAGAGACCTGCATACGGACTTTCACAACATAGACTGTTCCCCAATTTACCAGACAGAGGATGTTGAGAATGCAGTCACTTTCCTCATAACCACCGTTCAGGAGTTACAGAATACACATGTACCCCTGAAAAGGAGGATGGTACAGAGCTCAGTAATAATATGGTTGCACAGTGATCTGATAGCCACCATGAGAAGCAGGGATAAAACCTGGGTCACTGCAAAGAAAACAGATCAACAAACTTACTGGGAGAAATACAGAAGGCAGAGGAATGTTTGCAAGAAAGCCATTCAAGAGGGGAAAGGTTCTACTTCAATCAACTACTTCAGGCATCTGTCAACGATGCTCGTGGTTTCTGTAACCATATAAAATCCTTCATGGGCAGGGCTGTAGCTCTATGATAGCAGATATGAATCTGGAAGGAGCAAACTGTAACAACATTAATACAATAGCAAATGCACTAAGCACTTATCTCTCAGACATCTCTATCTATGAGAAGCTAACTAGTCAGGCCTCATCTGCACCATCTGGCAACATGTTTTGTGCCTCCACATCATTAAACCTTAGAGAGGTCTCCTCGGCAGAAGTACTGAGTCTGATGAGAAAAATCCTGGCATACGGATCAACTGGATCAGATGGTTTGATGCCCAAGTTCTTTAAAATAGCAGCCCTAGTACTAGTTGTGCCAGTCACAAGGATCTTCAGCCTCTCACTCAGCACAGTGACAGCACTGTTGCTTTGGATAACTGCCCAGGTTGTTTCTATACATAAGAAAGGGGATACCAAAGACAAAAATAACTATCAACCAATTGCCATACTATCAGTTCTGAATAAGTTACTTGGAAAAGCTGTGGCCACTCAGGGTACAGAATACATTCAACAGAATAATTGACTCTCTCTTGCACAGCACAACCACAGCACTCATCAAATTTAGTAATTACATATAAATGGCCATGGACAAGGGACTATGCACAGGAGCAGTCTTTTTAGACTTAACAAAGGCATTTGACCTGGTGAACCACCCCTTGCTTCTATCAAAACTGGATTCCCTCTGTTTCTCTCATATCACTACCTCCTGGTTTGACAGCTACCTGACTGGCCGTAGGCAGTTCATTCAAGTAGACAAATGCAAATCTAATCTCTCTCACCAATGTCGGGGTGCCTCAAGTATCCATCCTCAGCCTTTTACTGTTATTGCTGTTTATAAAGAATTTGCCACTGATGTCTGGATCCACCTCCTCTATTCTGTATGCTGACAACATGGTTCTGTACACCAGCGCAAAAGCTGTAACCACTATAAACTCTAATCTAAAGTCATATTTTGATTGTCTACATACCTGTCTAGCACACAACAAACATAGATACATAGAATGTGAAGGCAGAAGAGGACCTCAAGGTCCATCTAGTCTGCCCAGGTTTTGTAGTTTGCTACCACCCCCCACCAGGTTACCTATTTTAGGTAATGATGCCTTTAATTCTATCCCATGCTCACTTAAAACCCCCGATAGTCTTTTCCCCATGGCTTCCCAGGGGTAGGCTATTCCAGGTATCTACCACCCTTTCTGTGAAGAAAAACTTCCTGATGTTTGTCCTGAACTTGCACCCTCGTAGTCTCAGCTTATGCCTCGCATTCTGCCACCCTCTTTGAAGTGGAAAAGTTAATTTACCTGAACCTTGCTTATACCTTTGATGTAGAGTCACAGCTAAAGACATGGTCAGATATTTCCTGACATTTCTGTGATATTTCTAGAGAAATCTCTTGCTTTCTGCATTTCCACAGTAGGGGCAGCAGAGAGAAAATCTTTAGAAATGTCACAAACTATCTGATCCAGAAGCAAATGATTTGATACCTTTTAATGGACCAACATAGATGTAACAACAAGAACAAAGTGCTCTAGCTTTTGGACCAACCAGTCCTTCTTCAGAAGCTCATGGCAGTTGTTTAGAAAATACAATACTTATAACAGCTAGATAATGCAGAGAAAAACAGAAAAAAATCCCCATTGGTTTAAAATACTCATTTAAAAAAAAAACACAGAAGATGATGTCAGAGAAGTTTAACAGTACAATACTGCCTTCAGCCAGAAAGAACCTTGGGTCAGATGTGCTTGGTGGAACACACATACAAAGAATCCTACTGCATATAAATTTAATTGACATAAGATAACACTGCTGAAGCAGATAACTCCTAAATCAAGCTATGAGTGTCACAGTTAGTATAAGGATGTGATTACTGAAAGGCAACCCCCACCCAGATTAAAGACAAACTAAGATTGTTTTTCTGTTTTTCTCTGCATTATCTAGCTGTTATAAACATTGCATTTTCTAAACAACTGCCATGAGCTTCTGAAGAAGGACTGGTTGGTCTGAAAGCTAGAGCACTTTGTTCTTGTTGTTACATCTATGTTGGTCCATTAAAAGGTATCAAATAATTTGCTTCTGGATCTATTCTTGCAAGGACCAATACGGCAACTACTAAATCTAGATTACAAACTATCTGGTAATATCTGACCACATCTGTGGCTACTCTATCATGTCTCCCCTCTCTCTCCTCTGTTCCAGGGAGTACATATATAATTACATATTTAATTCCCTCAGTCTCTGTTCATACGACTTCTGATGCAAACCCTGTATCATCTTTGTCACCCTCCTCTGCATCATTTCCAATCTATCTATTTCTTTTCTGAGGTGCCGTCCCCAAAACTGTACCCCATACTCCAGGTGGGGCCTGACCAGTGCCCTGTACAGTGGCAGAACCACCTCCCTTCTCCTACTTGTGATCCCCCTCCCTATGCAACCCAGCCTGCCCCCTGCCTTTAGACCTGCCTTTTTGCACTGTCTTCCCACCTTCAGATTGTCTGTTATTAAGATCCCCAGATTGCGTTCTTCACTAGTTTTATCTAGTCTCCCCACCACCCCAGGTAATAGTCAGTTTTTGGGTTGTTCCTACCTAGGTGCATAACCTTGCATTTTTTGTGTTGTATTTCAGCTGCCATGCTGTGGACCATTGTTCTAATTTTTTTTAGGTCACATTCCAATTTTTCCACTCCTTCCATACAGTCCACTCTGTTGCATATTCTTTTGTTGTCCATGAACACAGACACCTTTCCTTTGAGCTCCTCTGCAATGTCAGCTATGAATATGTTGAATAGTAGAGGCCCCAAGAAGGAGCCCTGGGGTACCCCACTGGTTACCTCTTGTTCTGTGGATAACACTCTGTTTACCTACACCCTTTGAGTCCTATCATGTAGCCAATTTTCTACCCACCTTACTACTTTATGACCTACCCCCATGCAATCTAACTTTTTAATCAGCCTTCTGTGGGGCACTGAGTCAAAGGCTTGACTAAAGTCAAGGTGGATGACATCAATGGCCCCTCCTTTGTCTACAGCCCTGGTTACCCAGTCAAAGAACATGATTAGGTTTGTTTGGCAAGAGGTCCCTGATATGAACCCATGTTGTCTATGGTCCTGTCATCCACTGGAATCCAGGAATGCCATTTTTCTCTGTTTTACTAATGATTCAATCACTCTCCTTACCACAGAAGTAAGACTCACTGGGCAGTAGTTTCCTGCCTCCTCCTGGCATCCCAATTTGTGCAGTGGTACCGCTGTTGCCCTTCTCCAGTCCTCGGGAACTTTACTGTCCAGTGATTAATTGAGGAGTTCTGCTAGGGGGCTTACCAGTTCTTTTCTAAGCTCCTTCAAGATTTCCAAATGCATGTTATCTGGACCCATGGTTTTATATATCTTCAGGTTGCTTAGTGCTTCTATAACGTCCTCTTCTGTGAAGGGGCACATATTGACCCCCATACATGAGAAGTTGTTTTTTTGTACCACTGGGCTGTGTCCTTCCTTTTCCTGAGTAAAAACTGAACATAAGTACCTGTTTAGGACCTCCACTTTTTTGCAGTCCTCCTCCACTATAGCCCCTTCTTCAGTGGCTAGTCTTACTATACCTCCCTTGGTTTTCCATCTCTCTTTTTACATATTGAAAAAAGGTCTTGTCTCCTTTTTGTACTCCTTCTGTAATCCTCAGCTCAATCTGGGCTTTAGCACTCTTTATAATTTTCCCTGCATCCTTCATTTTTTGTTTGTAGTTTTCTTTGTCCTAGTCATTATTTGCCACTCTGTACTTCTTGTAGGCTGCCATTATCTCTTTTACTATGGTTGCAACCTCCTTGAAAACCATAGTGGATTTCTTTTCTTCTTTACCTTGCTTATTTTCCCAGTGTATTTGTCTGTGACTGTTTGGATAGCTCCTTTAATGTATTTCACCATTTCTTCCACATGTCCTCTCTTTCTACCTTGTAGGATTTATGCTACTTTATGCTCCATTTGATGGAAGTCTGTTTTCCTGAAATTCAGTAATTTGATACTGGAGTAAGGTATTTCTTTTGCCGTGAAAATTTGGAAACCGATCATATGCTGATTGCTATTTCCACGGTGGCTCCCCACTTCTATATTTTGTATTGTTTCACTGTTTGTGAGGACCAGGTCAAGAATGGCTTCATCCCTAGTTGGGGTCTCTATGAGCTGTCTTAGTTCTTCCCCCGTAGGTCCATCAAGAGATCCCTACTTTTTGTTGATGCAACTGTTTTAGTTGCCCAGTGGATGTCAGGAAGGTTAAAATCCCTTACTATTATTGTCTCACCCTTGTCCACTAGTTTGTGGAAGATCTCTAGCAGTTCTTTGCCCTCACTGTTGCCCTGTGTTATCAGTCTGTACACAACTCCTATTTATTTATTTATTTCAGATTCAGATTAACATCTGTGAGCCAAATAGGCTAACTTACAAAGGTTCCAAGTCAGTAAGCACAGTACAAAACATTTGAATACAAGTAGTACCATATATGGCAGCATATACTAGTCCGGTTATACAAAGCGTAGGGGTTACAGATCGATACAAGGACTGGAAGAGGGTGGATCTGATTCCCCTTCACAAAAGTGGGAGCAAGACAGAGACAGGAAACTACAGACCCATCAGTTTGACCTCAGTGGTAGGGAAAACGATGGAATCACTTCCGAAGGAAAGAATTGTTGACTATCTAGAGGCTAGTGGGGCACAGGACCCAAGGCAACATGGATTCCCAGCAGGAAGGTCATGTCAGATGACTCTAATTGATTTCTTTGACTGGGTGACCAAAGTAGTAGACCAGGGAGGGGCCGTGGACATGGCCTACCTAGACTTTAGCAAGGCATTTGACACAGACCTGCACAAAAGACTAATAAACAAATTAGTTAGCCTGGGAATGGGTCCCAGAGTGGTAACCTGGGTAAAACATTGGCTGGACAACAAGGCACAGAGGGTAATAGTAAAGGGAGTCCACTTTGAAGAAAGGGGGGTTACTATCATAGGTCTCATAGGTAGGTACAAAGCCAAAAGGACACATGTCCATGATGGCTTGCCATATATTAACTATAGCCTGCAATACCCTGATCTATCAGATGATTGTCCAAATGTGCATTGAATTCTGTCATAGTCTGACTAGTTACTACCTCTATTGGAAGACTGTTCTATATTTTGGTAACCCTAGTACTGAACCAGTGCTTCCTAATTTTTGTACGGTAGGTGGAGATCTTTACTGGAAATGGATGTGCCCTAGTGTCATATGCCTGTATCCTTAACTCAAATCCCAGCTGGGCCCATAAATCATCATCTAGAAGTGCTCTGTAACCCATGCACTTATTACCCCTGAGTCTTTGGAATTCCAGTGTATAAAGGTCTAGTTCCTGCAGCCCCTGGTAATAACATTTCCCTTCCAGACCTGACACCAGCTTGGTTGCTCATCTCTGTACTCATTCAAGAGCATTTATTTCAGTTTTTCCCCCTGGTGACTAGAACTGGGCACAGTACTCCAAATGAGGGTAAACCAATGCTTTATACAGTGGCATCAGCACCTGTCTGTCCCTGTTTTTTATATGTTTATTTATGCAATACAGTAACCCACTGGCTTTTTCATAGCCTGATTACAATGTGGCTTAAAGCTAAGATGACTAGTAATATGGATACCCAGATCCTTTTCATCTGCCACTGCTTGAAGCTCAACTCCATTAAGGCTATATTTAAAATAACTGTTATTTATCCCCAACTGCATGACCCTACATTTATCGGTATTAAAGGTGGATTGCTTCATTACTGCTCACTGTTTAAGTTCCCTTAAGGCTAACTATAAAGTGGCCGAATCTTCTTTGGAATTAACTGTAAAGCCTATCCCTGCGGTACCCCTAATAGTGGGGTACCAGGGTTCAGTACTGGGGCCAATCCTTTTTAATGTCTTTATAAGTGACATTGCAGAGGGACTGGAAGGAAAAGTATGACTCTTTGCAGATGACACAAACATCTGCAACAGGATTGATACAAAAGGTAGAGTGGAAAGGATGAGAAGGGACTTGGCAAGGTTGGAGGAATGGCCAAATGTATGGCAGCTTAGATTCAACACAAAGAAGTGCAAAGTAATTCACATGGAAACAAAAACCCAGGGGAACAGTACACAATAGGGGGTGAGATACTGACAATAAAAATGGAAAAGGACCTGGGGGTAGTTATATCAGATGACCAAAAGGTGGGAAGGGATGTGAGAAGACAGTAAGGAGGGATGGTGGCATACTGGGATGCATGGGGAGAGGCATCACCAGTAGAAAACAGGAAGTTGTTATCCCTCTGTACAGACAGTTGGTAAGACCACACCTGCAGTACTGCATGCAGTTCTGGAGACCCCATCTCTACAAAGACATAGACAGGATGGAGGCTGTCCAGAGGAGGGCAACCAAAATGATGCAGGGTCTACACCAGAAGACATATGAAGAAAGACTAAATGAGCTTAATTTGTATAGCCTCGAGGAAAGGAGAGAGAGGGGGGACATGATAAAAACATTCAAGTACCTCAAAGGAATCAACAAAGTCCAAGAGAATAGCATCTTTCAGAAAAAGAGATGTGAAAGAACAAGGGGGCACAATTTGAAGATAGAGGGGGGATAGCTCAGAGGTAATGTGAGGAAGTATTTCTTCACAGAGAGGGTTGTAGATGCGTGTAACAGCCTTCCTGAGGAGGTTGTGGAGTCAAAAACATTGGGGGAATTCAAGAATGTATGGGACAGACATAAGACAATTTTAGTGGGGGGTAGGAGGAAGTAGGCTGTTGGTTAACTAGGATCTGCAGCTTACCTCTTAGGTAGGGAAATGGGCAGACTAGGTGGGCCAAGCAGTCCTTATCTGCCATCAAATTCTATGTTTCTATGTATACAGCTAAAACAGACAAAGATACACAGGTGATTTTGCTCCCATAAGTGCCATGGTGAAGGTGACATCAGCACTTGGAGGTGCAACAGAGTGTTTAAGTAGTTTCTTGATACAACTAGAGGTAAGCAAATTTCTTGGTAGCATGGATGAAAGTATTAACTGTCAGGAGAGGCTTTGTCTAGAGTTAAGCAAGGGGGATATGTAGAAAAAATGGGGGAAGAAGGGGGTACCTGGGAAAAAGAGTCATTAGACTGGTGCAAGTTGGAGTCCCTGGGGAGGAGGTGAGGAAGAGGAATAAGCAGTAGTGGTGTGACAAAGATGTGGGCAGGTAAGCCAGAGTGTACTAAGTCCAGGGGATGGTAAGGGGTGATGCAGCTAGGATGGTCTAAATAAGGGAAGCAGATGAGGATAGGGTGAGCAAGGGGGAAGAGGAGGGGGGTTTGAGGGGAAGCAGTGGGAGGCAGGAGGAGCTGTGATAGATTGGGGAGAGGGGGTGGGTGTGTAAGAGGCTAAGGTGTGGGAGCGAAGGAAAAATAGGGTGGCGGGAAGGGAGTAGGGCACTAACGTCTCTGGATCACGTGGTAGGTAAAGTATCTGCAGACCATTTTACCCATTAGGTGGGAGCGCAGTCCTTGTTTGTAAAGGCTGAGCTTAGTGCATTTGATGAGGGCTATGAGTAGTTCATTGAACCACCTTGGTCCTTGTAAGGACAGGGATTTCTGAGCCAGCTTAGTACACTTAAATGACACCTGAAGACCCCCTTTAGTTATACTTCTAGTGTTTTTTGTGGGCTGCACAGCTTTGAAGAGACTGCTAGTAGATTCAGGCATGAGAACTAACACTGATTTTTTTACCTGCAGGCATGTCTGGTATTGCGCCCAGAGGTGAAGAGGTAGCCACCCAGTCTCATTGTATAGGGTGCATGTATGGGCCAGATGGTCAACCCCTAGGGTCAGTTGGCAGGCCTTATTCCGGATCATTTTTACTCTTTTTAGGGCAGTGTCTGAACTGGCCCCATAGATTGGCAGGCCATAGTCAATGGTAGCTAGGATTGAGCTGCTCATAGCAAGTTTCAGGGCAGCAGGTGACATAGAGTTTCTGTATCAATAGAGGACACCCAGCTTCATATTGGCAGTTTTAACAACATGATCAATATGAGTGCTGAAGTTGAGTGTGTCGTCCAGGTGTACGCCTAGTTACTTAAATGTGGGGACTTGTTCCATGGTGTCACCCTTGTAGTTCTGTATCAGCAATGGGCCATATTTCTTCTTACTCTGTGGTACAGTGAAGAACATGCTTTTGGTCTTCTTGTGGTACAGTAGGAGTATGTTCTGAGTGAACCATGACTCAAGTTTAAGGAAGCTGTCTTGCAGCTCAGTGATAATTGTGGATAGCTCTTTGCCAGAGGTAGAGATGACTGCATCATCGGCATAGAGCACAGTGAGAGCAGAGCAGATGGCAGTGAGTGAATTTATGCAGAGGCTGAAGAGGAATGGTCCTAGAATGGACCCTTGGTGGACTCCGATATTCACCTCCCTGGGTTTCGAGCGAGTGTTGCTGATTTTAACACATTGTGGTCTATGGATGAGATAGCTGTTAAACTATGCAACAGTGTTTGTGGACAGGCCTACCGACAACAGGCAGTTTAGGAGATACTGGTGGTTGACAGTCTCAAATGCCTTGGTGAGGTCTAGGAAGATAGACCACACTGCCATCCCGTCATCCAAGGAATCATAGAGCTGGAAGGTAAACTCAGCCAAGGCGGTTAGGGTGGAATGATTTTTAGTAAACCATGTTGCTGGGTGCAGAGTAGGGTGTATTTCTCCAGGTACTCCATAAGTTGGTCTCGGACCACCACCTTCAGGGCCTTGGAGGGGGAGTAGAATGGAGATGGGCCTATAGTTGGAGGTGTTTGTTCTGTCGCCAGCTTTGAAAATGGGGACGACAATTGCTTCTTTCCATCTGTCTGGGAAAACACCCACTCTTAGTGAGGCATTGAACACTTTTGTTAGTGGATTGGCTGGTTTATTTAAGGTGAGTGCTACTAGCTTCATGTCAACTGGGTCACTCCCCATTCTATTCTTACCAAGAACCTGCTTGATGTATTTAATTGTCTCAGACCTGGTAACTTGTTCAAAATAGAATGGTGATATACCATTGTTGTTGGGTGGGGGAGTATTCGGGCTTGGTAGCAGGCCTGGTGGAGGGGGTGTGAGGTATGCATGTGACAGCACAGTGGTTAGGTCAGTAAATGCTGTGTTAAAAGCATCAGTGATGCTGCTGGACTCCTGGAGTGTCCTGGATATGGTTGTAATCAGGTTGGGAGGGGCTTTTGAGTCCCATCCAATGAGTGATTTAATGGAATTCCAGAACTTCCTGCCTGATCCCCAGTTTTTGTTTAAGAGTTCCGTATAGTAGTAGGCTTTGTCTGCCTGTATGAGCTTAGTGCATTTGTTTCTGGCTGCCACATAAGTGGAGATCTCCACCTGTGTCTCAGTAGACTTGGCCTTGTGCCGTAGATTGTCCATGTGATGCAGGGGGCCTGAGCACCATGGGTTGGCAACCCCTCTCACTTTTTCTGGTCCTGTATGGGGTGAATATATCGCATACCACAGTAAAAATCTTGAGGAAGTGTTCCAGGGCTTCCTTCCCATCTTTTGTGCCTTCCAATGGGGACCAGTCGGTGTGTTCCAGGTACTGCTTAAAGGTTGGCAGCAAACTGGGCCTGAGAGAACTCCTTCTCTGATGCTTGTCCCATATCTGGTGTTCATTGACAACCATGGTGACTCCATGAGGCTGTCTGGCCCCTGAATTTCAGTGGTTTTTATTCCCTTCCTGATGTTTACCGCTACCCCACCTCCTTTTTTCCCCTTCTTGTCCTTCCTGAAAAGACTGTATCCTGGCATTACTGTCTCCCAGCCGTGGTTTTCTGTGAACTAGGTTTCTATAACTGCTACCCAGTCCTGCTCTTCCTTAGTCATGTTTTCCATGAGGGAGGAAGTTTGTTGACTAGGCTTCTCACATTTACAACCATCACCCTCCACACCTGCTTCTTTTTTTTGCAAATAGTTTATTTTGGATTTTCCTTGTAGTCCCACTTTTCTGCATAATTCTGAGCAGTTTTGTAGCTCCTTAGTCCCTGAGTTATTTGGGGGAGTGATGAGTGGCACATCATTCGCCGTGTTGTGTGCCATCGCCAACTCCTCTGTCTTTGATTTAAATGATTTGCTATGCTCTTTTGGTTCCTGTCTTATATGGCGGAGTGGTGACTGGTACACTGTTCATCATGGTGCGTGCCATCCCCAACTCCCCTTCCTTCAGTTTAAACAGCTTGTGTACACATCAAGTTTTAGCCAAGTGCTCTCACTCCTGCCTTTTTTTAATATTTTTTAATTTTTCCAGTTCATTACAGCAGGAGTACATTTGTCCCCCTGACTGACCTTCTAAACCAGTCTCTATGCCTGGGTCAGTTCCCAAGTGCTTGTAAAACTGCTGAAATCACACCCATACATAAGAGTGGGTACAGATCCACCCCCAACAATTACCGGCCCATCTCCATCCTCCCCCCACTCTCTAAAGCCCTTGAAAAAGTGGTGTTGATCCAGCTCTCTGAATACCTAACCAAGTATGACACTATGTGCTTAGAGCAGCACAGTTTCCGCCCAGGACACAGTACAACCACGGCTCTCCTGGAATTCTCCCAACACCTGCATGCTGCTTTTGACCGGCAATGGCACCACAATCCGCACAGGGGTGGTATACAGACCACCTTCTCAGGGGGAGGAAATGGACAAGAAAATGATAGAAAGTATACTTAGAATGGCAGAATAAGGGGAGATATTGCTGATGGGTGATCTGAATATGCCAGATGTTAACTGGAGTGCAGTTGCAGCAGCCACTTCTAAGAGTGGGGTTATTCTAGATGCCTACAGGGGCATGCCTTAGACAACTAGTATTGGGCCACTCAGAGGGAACAATCTTAGACCTGGTTCTCTCAAATGGAGATGAAGAGAGGATCACAGATGTAGGAGTGGGTAGCCATCTGGGAACTAGCGACCATCAAACAGTATGGTTCACAATAAACACAGCAATAGAGTCAAGCCGTACAAAGACAAAGGTACTGGATTTTAAGAGGGCTGACTTTGTCAAAATGGGTGAGTGCCTAAGGAATGCACTAGCAAATGGGCAGGTAGGAGGTGTGGAAGAACAATGTGGAATACTAAAAACTGCCATCACAGAGGTAACAAGCCTTTGTGTAAAGCAAATAAACAAAACAAAATGAGGTAAGAAACCACTATGGTTCTCAAAGGAAGTGGCAGTGAAGGTTCAAGAGAAAAAGAAAGCATTCAGGAAGTACAAGGAATCACAGAAGAAACAGGACAGAGAACTGTATCAGTTAAAGCAAAAGGAAGCTGGGAAGGCAGTCAGAACAACAAAGGCCCAAACCGAGGAAAAGATAGCCAACTCAGTTAAGAAGGGGGATAAAACCTTTTATAGCTACATCAAGGAGTGAAGGAAGACCAAGGGAGGGATAGTGAGGCTTAATAAAGGGGAGGGAGGGTGGACAGAGGGTGACTGTGAAAAGGCAGAGATACTAAACAAATATTTTTGCTCAGTATTTACAAAGGAAGAGGGGGAGGTACATAAAACAAACAGTAGAAACACTCTGGATACAGAAGTTGATACCAGCCCATTTACAGAAGAAAGGGTTCTGAAAGAACTCTTAAAACTGAAGGTGGACAAAGCAATGGGGCCTGATGGGATTCATCCCAGAATTCTAAAAGAACTAAGGGTAGAACTAGTGACACCACTGACTACCCTCTTTAACAAATCATTGGAGGATGGGGTGGTACCCGAGGACTGGAGGAGGGCAGATGTGATTCCCCTTCACAAAAGTGGGAGCAAGGCAGAAGCAGGAAAGTACAGACCTGTTAGTTTAACCTCAGTGGTAGGGAAAATGATGGAATCACTTCTGAAGGAAAGAATTGTTGAGTATCTAGAGGCCAGAGGGGCACTGGACCCAAGGCAGCATGGATTCACAGCGAGAAGGTCATGCCAGACAAATCTGATAGATTTCTTTGACTGGGTGACCAAAGTAGTTGATCAGGGAGGGGCTGTGGGCATGGCCTACCTAGACTTTAGCAAGGCATTTGACACAGTCCCACACAAAAGATTAATATACAAGTTAGCCAGCCTGGGAGTGGGTCCCAAGATGACAGCCTGGATAAAGAATTGGCTGGAGAATAGGACACAGAGAGTAATAGTAAATGGAGTCCACTCTGAAAAAAGGGGGGTTAGTAGTGGGGTACTGCAGGGTTCAGTATTAGGACCTGTCCTCTTCAATGTCTTTATAAGCAACATTGCAGAGGCACTGGAAGGAAAAGTATGTCTCTTTGCAGATGACACAAAGATCTGCAACAGAGTTGATGCACAAGGTGGACTGGAAAGGATGAGAAGGGACTTGGCAAGGTTAGAGGAATGGTGAAATGTATGGCAGCTTAGATTCAATGCTAAGAAGTGCAAGGTAATGCACCTGGGAAAAAAACCCAGGGGAAGAGTACACAATGGGGGGTGAGATACTAACAACAACAAAAATGGAAAGGGACCTGGGGGTAGTCATATCAGATGACCTAAAGGTGGGCAAGCAATGTGAGAGGGCAGCAAGGAGGGCTGGGGATACTGGGATGCATAGGAGAGGCATCACAAGTAGAAAACAGGAAGTTGTTATCCTCTGTACAGACAGCTAGTGAGACCCCATCTGGAGTACTATGTGCAGTCTGGAGACCCAATCTCGCAAAGACATAGACAGGATGGAAGCTGTCCAGAGGAGGGCAACTAAAATGGTGCAGGGTCTGCACCGGAAGACATATGAAGAGAGACTTAAGGAGCTTAATATGTATATCCTCGAGGAAAGGAGGAGAGGGGACATGATAGAAACTTTCAAGTACCTCAAGGAATCAACAAAGTCCAAGAGGGTAGCATCTTTCAAAAAGAGGTGTGCAAGAACAAGGGGCACAATTTGAAGATAGAAGGGGGCGGTCAGAGGTAATTTAAGGAAGCATTTTTCACAGAGAGGGTTGTGGATGTATGGAACGGCCTTCCAGAGGAGGTTGTGGAGTCAAAAACAGTGGTGGAATTCAAGCATGCATGGGACAGTCATAAGGCAATTCTAGGGGGTGGGGGTAGGAAGAAGTAGGCTGCTGGTTAACTAGGATCTGCAGCTTATCCAGTAGGTAGGGAAATGGGCAGACTGGGTGGGCCAAGCGGTCCTTATCTGCCGTCAAATTCTATGTTTCTATGTTTCTATGGCCCATTATGTGGATTATCAATCAGTAATCAGTAACCTCCTCCCTCCCAGCCCATCCTGGGTAGCTCATCAACCTTGCCCTCCCCACCTTGCAATCCCTACCCATCCCCTGCTCCCCAATGGTCCCACCCCCATCTCCTCTTAACTGCAGGCAAAATTCATATCACCGCACCCTGGCCAGAGCTGTTGTCCTCCTACTACTCTTAACAGGCAATATCCATCCTAACCCCCCTGACCTCCACAGCAGGTGGGCGCCCCGGTCTGTTGATTGCCTCCATGAATATATGCAGCATCTTGAAAAAATTTGACTCCCTTCAATGCTGGGTCACACTGCACAAACCTGATGTCATTGCACTGGTGGAAATGTGGCTATCTAAATCCACCCCTGACACCTTTGTCACCCTCCCTGGCTACACCCTATACCGTGAGGATCGAGTTACCAAACGTGGGGGTGGCTGTGCTATCTACACCAGGAACTCTCTCACTGGTCTCTCCCTCCCTGCTCCGGACCTTGTAAGTGGGGCTCAGACCCTCACCATTAAGCTTACCCCGGAACCCGCCAGGGCACCCCTTTATCTCACCGCTGCCTATATACCACCCAGGAACCAAAACCCAGCACTATTATCATTAACTGACTATCGTGCCACCCTCCCTCACAGAGCTGATCAAGTCATTGTGGGGGACCTTAATGTGAATTGGCTGAGCCCCTCCTCCTCCACCACCCGGGGCCCCTTCACAGCCCTGGATCTAACACAACTAGTCTCCCAACCCACACGAGTGAACCCTAAGAGAGGTACCAGCACCCTCCAAGATGTCATCATCACAAACCGCCCCCAAAAAATCCTGGACGTCCAAGTCCTCCCTGATTCACTCAGTGACCATTCCCCAGTGCTGTTCTGCTGGATGGCCACCTCACCCCGACCCACTGCCTGGTGCACAACCCACCGGCGTTTCAGGCCGTGTGGTCTGAAAAACCTTAAACAATACCTTGAACAGCAAGACTGGTCCCCCATTCACCGCGCTCCTGATATTGACACTGCCCTTGCCTTCTTTACCCAAACCTTTAGTAAAGCCTGTGACCTCTTCGCTCCCCTCTCAGCCATCCGATCCAAAAAACTTAACCTGCCCTGGATTACTCCTGCCCTTTTACAGCTGCTCAGGCACAGGGATAATCTTTGGCACCGTGCCATAGAAACCAGGCGACCAGCAGACAGACAGGCCTACAACGCTGTGCGGAATAAGTGCACATGGGCAATCAGGAAAGCCAAGGCCGACCACTATCAGGCCACCCTCACCGCCTCCTGGGGGTGCTCCCATACCTTCTGGGAGAACATCAAACAACTGAATGGGAACACTCGCTCCCCTTCCCCTTCCCAGATTACTACTGACAACAGCACCGTTACAGACCCTGCTGACATTGCAAACCTCCTCAACACCTCCTTTACTGACCTTAGCCCTATCCTCCCCAGTAACTTCTTTGACCAACCACCCTCCCAACCTGCCCCTGCCCTCCATCACCCTAGCTTCTACCTATGTAGGGTAACTGCCAGGAAGCCAGACCGCACCTGACCCATGCACTAAAAGGCAACAGTCCTGGTGACAAGTCCCTGGACCACAGAATTCTCCAGCTGGTACTGGATCAGGTCCTCACCCCACTCACCAGCCTTCTCAACAAATCCCTCTGCCTGGGACAATTCCCCACTACATGGAAAACTGCCACTGTTACTCCTATCCATAAAAGGGGTGACAGGTCCTTATCTGGGAACTATCGACCTATCTCCATACTCCCCCCTCCTTCCAAAGCCCTGGAAAAACTAGTTACCATGCAAATCACTGAATACCTGACCAAATACAACATCCTCTGCCCTGAACAGCACAGATTCCATGCAGGACACAGTACTAGCACAGCTCTTGTTGAATTCGCATCCTTCCTACACTCCTCCATGGACGCTGGCTCCCTAGCAGGGGCCGTGTTCCTCGACCTATCAAAGGCCTTCGACACGATCTCACACCCTCCTGCTGAAAGCTCTCTGTCACTCTAGCTTTGCCACTGGACCACTTGCCTGGTGCTCCAACAACCTATCCGCACACTCCCAACGTGTCAATATTGGTGGGACACTTTCCAATCCACGTCCTATCCTCTCTGGGGTTCCACAGGGCTCCATCCTGGGACCCCTACTCTTCTCGCTATACCTTAAACACCCTGCCCAGTGCATGCACTGGGAAAATTCTGCTGTATGCAGATGATGCCGTCATCTTCGCCACCGACCGTAACCCCACCTCCCTCCAGGTTTCCCTGCAATGTTCCTATAATGACACTGAAACCTGGTTTAAACAGCATAGATTGGTCCTAAATCTTAAAAAATCTAAAACCATGCTCTTTGCCCACCCTCAAAACAAAGCTTACAACTCCCCTCTCCGTATCCTCTCCAACTCCAAACAGCAACTGGAGCAAGTCCACTCCTATAAGTATCTAGGGGTTTCCTTTGACTCAGCTCTCACCTACCACACCCACATCGAAGCACTTGCCTCTGCTACCAATATACGGTTTGGTATCTTGTACCGCTACAAAAACTGTCTCCCCCCGATGCCTTCCGGGCTTGCAGTTACATCCTCTATATTATCCCTAGTTGACTATGGGCTACCTGTCTACGGTGCTGCCAACACGACTGCCCTAAACAAAATCTGCCTCATCCTAAATGAGGCATGCAGGCTAATCACAGGGGCCCCTAGGCTCACACATACGTGCCAGCTTTATGACATGGCAACAGTGCTAAACCTTGATGAACGGCTGCAATACCAAACTTGCCTTATAGCTAAAAAAACCCTGCTAGGACTTTCTCCACCCGGGCTGACATCCTCCCTCCTCCTAGCCCAACCCCTAGTCAGTACTCGGACCTCCTGCAAGGCCACCTTCCTGGTTCCTCGATCTAGGACCTCACATGGACAGAGGTCTCTCTGTCACAGAGCCCCTTCTTGGTACAACACGCTCCCTCTCTCCATCTCAGAAATCCCCACTATCTCCAAATTCAAAACTGCACTCAAAAGTGAGCTGTTCAACAAGCGCTGCTGCACCTGTGCATAACGGGTGT
This sequence comes from Neoceratodus forsteri, assembly GCA_016271365.2. Taxonomy (NCBI): domain Eukaryota; kingdom Metazoa; phylum Chordata; order Ceratodontiformes; family Ceratodontidae; genus Neoceratodus; species Neoceratodus forsteri. The sequence goes on from CM057452.1 coordinate 963,914,551, forward strand.
ACAAGCACCCTTTGTCCTGACAATGCCCACTGGACTGCACCCTCTCCGTACCGCCTTATTCCTACCACCTACATTACTGCCATATCCAACTGCCTACCTTCTCTCTACTGTCAAGAACGTACCATGTATGATAGAATCTTATTATACTGCTTGCTAAATTGTCCTACTAGTATGCACTACTGTTACTGAATCAAACTACCTGATGTGCTGTCCTTGTCACATGTTTTACTATCTCTGTACCTAATACCATGGAACCTGTTTGACTGTTTCGTTTTGCAAATGTCATACATTTATGCTGCTAAACCCTGTAACCAACCCTTTTGTCTATAATACCTGAATCTGCACCTTATAATGCAACCAATGTAACCTGTACCCAGGATCCATGTATGCCTGCATCTTTATGCATATGTTCTCTTATAGTATGTATTTTGTACTTGTATTATCTTCTCTTCTCTTGACGAGGTACCTTTGGAAATGAGCCTCTGGCTCAAAGATTGTAAACTGATTGCAATATAAAATAAAAATAAATAAAAAATAAATCTCCCATAAGAAGGCAGAGTTCCTGTCCAGGGAGATAACTGCATCAAGAAACCGACCTTCTCAGCTCTTCCGTACCATCGACAGACTGTGCAATCCAGCCTGTCTGCGGGGTCGGAGAGCTTTTTTACAAATACAATGTGATGAGTTTGCTCAGTTCTTTGATGATAAGGTGTCATCAATCAGGTCGGAGATCCACAGCATGCGATCAAACGAGCATTGCAGTGACCAACATGAGGTTACATGCCCTCAGTCTGTCTGGATGGATTTCAACCAGCCAGCAATCATGGATATCATGAAGATTGTCCAAGGCTTGTGACCGGCTTGCTGTAGTTTGGATCCTGGTTCTATGCGCCTCCTTGTGGGATGCATGGATGTGATTGGACCAATCTTTGCGAAAATAGTCTGGAGTTCTTTGGATCAAGGGGTGTTTCCAGAGTCTTTGAAGGAGGCTGTCGTGACACCCCTTTTGAAGAAACCTTCCCTTGACCCCGACTGCCTCGCTAACTACAGACCAATCTCTAACCTGCCTTTTCTGGGCAAGGTTATTGAGAAAGTAGTCGCGTTACAGCTCGATGACTTTCTTACCACCCATGAAGTCTATGATCCTCTCCAGTCTGGTTTCAGGAAGAGGCACAGCACCAAGACTGCATTAGTTCAGGTACTTAATGATCTCCTAATAGCAAGAGATCAGAAGAGCCATTCGATCTTGGTTCTTCTTGATCTCTCTGCAGCGTTTGACACCGTGGACCATGGGATGTTGCTAGATCTCCTGCGGCTACTCTGCGGACCATCAGGGACGGTCCTCAGATGGTTCCATTCTTTCCTCACAGGCAGAAGTCAAAGGGTAGTTTCAGGGATTTTCTCTTCTGTTCCCTTTTCTCTGTCTTGTGGGGTGCCGCAGGGCTCTGTGCTTCCCCCATGTTGTTCACGGTGTACATGCTGCTGTTGGGAGACATTACAAGGCATTATGGGCTGAGTTTTCACTGTTATGCAGATGATACTCAGCTCTATATGTCCTTTGTACCCGAACAAAATGATGCAGTGTCGGTTTTTAACAACTGCCTCGCTGAGATTCAGGATTAGATGAGTGCAAACTGGTTGAGGTTAAATCCGGATAAGACTGAGGTATTAGTCATTGACCCGGGTCATTATGCAAAGAAGTTGACTCCTGGGGTCCCCTCTGGTCTTTTATTAGGGGATACGCAGTTGAGACCTTCTGAACAGGTGTGAAATCTGGGCGTTAGTTTTGACAGTGCACTGACACTAAAGATGCAGGTGTCGGCCACTGTCAAATCTTCCTTTTACCATCTGAGGAATATCACCCGGATAAAACACCTTGTTCCACATGATGACCTTCCTGTGTTGGTCCACGCTTTTGTTTCTTCCTGTCTTGATTACTGTAATGCTTTATATCTAGGGTTGCCGGGGGTGGATCTCTGTCACCTGCAACTGGTGCAGAACGCGGCAGCTAGGTTGTTGACTGGGCTACCAAGAACTTGTCATGTCACACCTGTGCTGCGCGAACTGCACTGGCTGCCAGTGCGATGGAGAATCACCTTCAAGGTCGCATTGCTGACCTATAAGACCCTACACGGTCAGGGACCAGGCTACCTGCAAGATCTGCTTTGTCCCTACCGTCCTCTCCACCCACTGCACTCCACTGGCGAGGGATTGCTAGAGATTCCCAGGGTTTGTCTTAAATCATCTGGGGCAAGGGCCTTTTCTTTTATGGCCCCGACCCTGTGGAATTCTCTACCTCGTCAGATTAGAGAGTGCCTGTCCATGGAATCATTTAAGAGATCCCTGAAAAGTCACCTATTTTCACTGGCATTTGGTTAGTTTATTTTATGGTTATTTGATTGTCTTATATTTTTATTTATTATTGCTGATGTTTTATCTCTTGTTTTATATCAGCACTTTGATTTATTGAAAAGCGCTTTATAAATAAATTTTGATTTGATTTGATTTGAGTTCATTTGAAATGTTCCTTTTGCTGCACTTGTAATGTTATCCTCTGTTTTAATCTACACTGTAATAACTGTCTTGATGTCTGCCCCCCACGATGAGGTGCCTTTGTAAATGAGTCTCTGACTCAAAGGTTGGAAACCCGATTTGTAATGAATAAATGAATAAATAAATGTACAGTCATAGCATTAAATATAATGTTCATAGGGAAAGAATACATACATAGATGTAAATCATTAAAGTGTCCACATTTTTAAAGTAATCATCATTAAACAACCTTTACTTTCTAATCGTTATGTCTTATACCCTAGAATTCAGTTCTGGGGATAAAAGAGTTATTTAAGAGACAAATATAGAAAACCCAGGATCTCCATGCCAGCTCAAAATGGGTAGTATGGTGTATTCGAATAACAATGGATTGTTCTAAATAATAAATTTCAGACATCAAGGAATGCCAATGGGTCAAAGTAGAGATTGTAGTAGACCTCTATAAATGGGTTATCACCTTTTTAGCCACAGCCAAATAGATGTACAGCCTGTTCCTATTATGTAGGCCTGAGCCATCCTCCACTATATATAAGAGAATCATTTGATTTGTTAAAACAAGGTCCAAATCGATTAGAACATGCAAACTTCTTATAATATCTATCCAATATTGAGATATTTTTGGGCAAGTACAAAAAATGTGTGAAATATTCACCCTAGTCTGACCACAATCCCTTCAACACATACCATAGCTTTCAGGCAAAAATGAACCAATTTATATGGGGTAATAAAAAAATGTATTCAGCATTTCCAAATATATTCCAGCCAGTATGGGGCTGGTGAGGCTTTCATTGAATAAATAATTGGTTCTAGCCACTTTTCATATGTTATTTGAGTTTTGAGTTCTTTATTCCATCTATCTAAAATATCTTTAGTTGACTTCTTCCAGTATTCCCTAAGGGATCTATACAGTAAGCCAATTAGGTGAGTATGGTGTCCCTTATTTATTGTCTCTATAATCAAACTCATTAATGTGGGAACCGGATAAGGCAAAGCCTTTTGAGTGGAACCAGCCCCGAGCAAAAATGACCTAACCTGCAAATATCTATAATAATGTGTGGGAGACCGAACTTAGACTGTAAAGCAGAAAAAAAGATCACAACTGTGTGTATCCAAAAACTGATAAATCACAGATAATCCCGCTCTATCCAGTCTTTATACACATGGTAAATTCTAAGGGTAGGGAATTCACTTTCCCTAAGGGTCTAAAATAGTGAAAACCCTCTGCAAGTTCCAGTGAGGATCTTACCTCATACCAAACTTTTAATGTATTACGGGCCCCGATGTAAAATCCCTAAGACATGGCATAGAGTCCAGTGGGGAAAATAAAATTGAAAAAATATCAAAGAGGTCATTTAATGTAAACTCTATAATCTTCCAGGGTGGCATAATTTGTCTATTAAGCCACATCAAAACTATCTTGCACATTACTGCCTAATGGTATTCTTTCAAATTTGGGAGGTTTAAACCTCCCTTTACAATAGGTAATTGCAGTAAAGACCACCTTACCCTCGGGTGTTTCCCAGCCCAAACAAATCTAGAGAATATTTTGTCCCAGGACAGAAATAAAATCTAGAGGTAATAAAAGGCAAGGTATGAAAAAAATACAAGATCTTAGGAAACACTGTCATCTGTACGATCTTTATCCTCTGGTGAAATGACAAAGAAAGGTGTACCCATTTCCTGTATAACTGTTCTAGCCCAAAGTCAGAGGTTCTAAATTAAAGAGTTCCAGAAGTTCCAAATTTTGAGGAATCATTACTCCTAAATATTTAATTTTATTATTTCTCCATCTAGAGGGAAGCTGTGTTTTCAGACTCTGCGAGGGACAAAATTTAAAGGCAATATCTCTGTCTTTTGAATATTGATCTTACACCCTGCAATATCTGAAAAAGTCTCAGTGACCTTTAAGGTGGCAGGAACTGAAATTTCTGGGTTTAGTATGGTAAATAAGATGTCATCCACATACAGTGAAAGAACAAACTCTCTCCCCCCCCCAGTGGTATACCCTGAATATCCATATTTTGTCTTACAGCTTCTGACACTGGCTCTATATACAGTGGCGTGAAAAAGTATTTGCCCCCTTCCTGATTTTCTCTATTATTGCATATTTGTCACACTGGATGTTTTCAGGTCTTTAGAGAAAATGTAATATTAGATAAAGGGAACCTGAGTGAACAAATAACACTTGTTTTTTTTTTTAATTTCACTTATTTAATGAAAAAAAGTTAACCAACACCAACTGGCACTGTGTGAAAAAGTAATTGCCCCCTTACACTTAATAACTGGTTATGCCACATTTAGCTGCAATGACTACAACCAAACACTTCCTATAATTCAATATCAGTCTTTCACATCGCTGTGGAGGAATTTAACCCACTCTTCCTCGAGAACTGCTTTAATTCAGTAACATTTGGTAGGTTTTCAAGCATGAACTGCTCGTTTCAGGTCCTGCCACAGCATCTCTATTAGGTTTCAGTCTGGACTTTGACTAGGCCACTCCAAAACTTTAATTTTACTTCTTTTTAGCCATTCTGATGTGGACTTGCTTTTTGTGTTTTGGATCATTGTCTTGCTGCATGACCCAACTACGCTTCAGCTTCAGCTGACGGAAGGATGACTGGACATTCTCCTTAAGAATTTTCTGGTACAGAGCAGAATTCATGGTTTCTTTTAATTATGGCAAGTCATCCAGGTCCTTAGCAGCAAAGCATCCCCACACCATCACACTACCACCACCATGTTTGACTGTTGGTATGGTGTTCTTACTGTGGAATGCTGTGTTTGCTTTACGGAGACATTATGGGATCCATGTTGTCCAAAAGTTCCACTTTGGACTCATCTGTCCATAGAACATTTTCCCAAAAGGCTTGTGGATCATCCAGGTGCTTCTTGGCAAATGAGAGATGAGCATTTATGTTCTTCTTGGTTAGCAGTGGTTTCCTTGCTACTCTCACATGAAGCCCATTTTTGCCCAGTCTCTTTCTGATTGTGGAGTCATGAACACTGACCTTAGCTGAGGCAAGAGTAGCCTGCAGTTCTTTGGATGTTGTTTTAGGATCCTTTGAGACTTCTTGGATGATTTTACACTGTGCCCTTGGAGTAATTTTGGCAGGCCGCCCACTCCTGGGAAGGTTCACTACTGTTCCAAGTGTTCTCCATTTGGAGATTATGGCTCTCACTGTGGTTCGATGGAGTTCCAGAGCCTTAGAAATAGCTTTGTAACCCTTTCCAGACTGACAGAGGGCAACACATTTTTTTTCTGATCTTTTCAGGAACTTCCTTTGATCATGGCATAATGTGCTTGTTGAATCTTTGTGCTGGCAACGTGACTCTGATGGTAAGGGCCAAAATAAGTGAGGCTTATATTGAGCAGGGCTGGCTGTAATCAAGCCTGGCTGTGTTCAATCAGCTGACTCTAATTATCCCTTTAATTGGGTTGATTTAACTAGGGGCAATTACTTTTCACACAGTGCCAGTTGGTGTTGGTTAACTTTTTCATTAAATAAATGAAATAAGTAAAAAAAAAAAGTGTTATTTGTTCACTCAGGTTCCCTTTATCTAATATTATATTTTGTCTAAAGACCTGAAAACATCCAGTGTGACAAATATGCAATAATAGAGAAAATCAGGAAGGGGGCAAATACTTTTTCACGCCACTGTATAAAGCAAATAAAAGAGGTGATAATGGGCAGCCCTGCCTCATCCCCCTTCCCAGAGAGATCCTGGCTGAGAGCTGACCATTTACTTTGATGTGTGCCTTCGGTGAAGCATATTCACACCGGAGAAACGAAATAAATTCCTCCAGAAACCTAAACTTTAACAGTGTCCCCCAAAGAAAGCTCCAACTGACTCGGTCAAACGCTTTGTCAGCATCAAGGCTAACAAAGGTAACAGCAATTCATCTCTGGTTAACATGGCCGAGCAAGTGTATTGTTCGACAGATGTTATCTGACGTCTACCAAGACCGAATAAATCCTGACTGATCTGAGTTTAGCAAAAAAGGCATCATATCCTCTATCCTATGGGCCCAAATTGACATAAAACAACTTATAATCCATATTTAATATGGATATGGCCCTGTATGATGTAAAAGCATCTGGGTTTTTTCCCTGTTTCAGTATAGGGGAGATATTTGTGTAATCCCATGAAGGTGGGGAAGCATCCCCCTCCTAGATCTCATGAAATGCCTTAATTAGAGTTGGAGCTTACTGCTTAAAGAAGGTTTTATACCACTCAGCAGGCAGACCATCAGGGCCTGGTGTTTTTAATGTCTTACTATCTGAAACTACTCTTTTAAGTTCCTCCTGTCTAACTGGGGCCTTTAGTCTGTCTGACATTTCCTCTGGTAGTCGTGGGAGAGCCAGTGATTGAAAAAATTCCTCCATTTTAAGGGGGTCCGAGGGCTGAGGATGCGTATACGGCTGTTCATAATAATTCCCAAAACATTCCATTATCTACTCTATGTTCTTAGCTCAGAATTTAGATATAGGGTCTGTAAGATGTGAAATGTAAATGGCTATCCTCTGGCCCCTTAACTGACGAGCTAAATATCATGCTCTTTTAGGGCCTCCCTCATATCTGTAGGATTTCAAATAAAAAAGAGCCTCTTGTTTTTTCATCCAATAGCTTCTGCAAGTCAGCTTTTTTTGTTTGATCTGTGTCCTGATTTCATTAGTCAATAAGAGATGGGGCTGTTGTTCTCCATGCAATTTGACATATTGAAGTTCCCATTTTTTTTCCTTTTAGCAGCTGCAAAGGCAATAATTTCTCCACAAATCACCACTTTTACTGTGTCCCATAAAATAGGTGCTGAAACCTCTGCCACCAAATTGTCTGATATTACCTGTGCAATCTTAGAACTAAAGCTGTCTCTAAAGGCCTTGTCTCATAAAAAGGATGTATTCAGGCACCACCCTGTGGTTTTCCTGGGTATTTTAAAATCTAGTTTTAGGAATAAGGGAGAGTGGTCTGAAAGAAACCTAGGGCCTATGGTCACATCCTGTAAACAGTCCATGTGTTCCCTCAAGACGAAGAAATAATCCAGTCTGGAGTATGAATTATGTCTAGGTGAAAAGAATGTATATCCCCTTGACGTGGGATAAAAGTGTCTCCAGACATACACTAATCCCAATGCCTCCAAATTAGAACTAAAAAATGTCTGTGCAGCTGAGGTTCAGTGTTTGAATGGAGAAGATGAATCCAAGTATGGATTTAAGGTTAAGTTAATATCTCCTCCCATTAACAAACAACCCTGCAAATTATCCATAAATTTATCAAAATTTTTTTTTTAGAGTATTAGAAGGCATCAATCGTGGGAAGTATCCATTTGCTAATGTGACCTGTTTCCCAGACAGTGTCCCGGTTCAAATTATAAACTAACCCTGGGAATCAATACATTGTGAGGACAAGTGAAAAGGGGAGGTCCGTGGAATCATAATGACTACCCCACTATGTTTTCCCTTAGGATATTACGATACATAGATCTGATATCGACCTCCCCAAGTTAATTTAGAGTGTTCTTTGTCTGTCAAATGGGTTTCCTGTAAATATATAACATCATTTGGATGTTTTTTTTTTAAATATTGAAAGAGCCTAGCTCTTTTGATTGGGTTGTTCAGCCCATTTATATTAAGGGACAAAGCCCTCACTACTTGAATTGCCATTATTATTTGCTCGATACATGGACCTCCCCAATGCGCCCCCCCCCACCTTTTATGGCAAGGCTGTGAGTCCAAAATACCCTTTGTCTCTGACCAATATTTCGATCTAGTTGTTTTCCTTATTGCATACTGTATAATCATCTGGATCTCTAGTAATCCCTCCCCCCCACAATCAGTGGAACACCGTTGTACATATCCATCCAAGGCTATAATTAAGACTGTACCCTCCTGCTGTAGCTGTAAATGAAACCGGTAAATAAAATCAACCACTGTTTTTTTGTAACTATACAATTTAACTAACTGCTTACTCATTGTAAACTGTGTCAACTGTAGATCTGGAAAAAATAAACCCTCTCTGACCAAACTTTTTACATCGACTGCAACTTCCAAGGTAGGGGAGCTTAAAAAATACTCCCTATTTGTACCTCCCTAGCTTCAGGAGGAACAGGAGGTAGTCCGAGTACACAGTGCTCTCGGGCCTCTTGGGGGTATAAATTCCCTCTAGTATGAAAATAAAACAAGGGCAGACTACTCAATATCACATAAACATAAACATTATAAACCTTAAAGGAAAGAAAAAAGCTTTCCTGCCCCCTGTAGTCAAACATGAGCCTATGTGTGTGGTAACAGTGGCAGCTTCCCTCTCACTTTATTTATAATGCTCTTCATGGCATCTATTTATCTGTTATATAAAAAAAAAGAAAAAAAAGTCTTCCAGTAATAATATTACAGGCCATCCTCCTCTCCGCAATGAGCCCCCACCCAAACAAACAGGCCCAACCAACTTCAGTGACAATAAAGTCCTTTCCAGCATCACTTTAAACCTAGATGTAGTGGACTAAGAAGTCTGTTAATACAGTCCTGTCAGTTCTTAGTAAGATCTCAAGAGCTGAAGTAGTCCCACAAGTTCAAGTCTCTGAATATCCATATGGTTGGGGAATAGTCCGAAACACAGACTCCTTAATCAGGATCTCCAACTAAATCCAGCTGGGCCATTTCATCAGGTTCTTCCATGTGTAGGCTGACAGAATGCCACCAAATGGTTAGTGAGATTTTTGGGCCTCTGATCCCCTCCTTTCCGATTATTTCCTCTTGTGGTTGTTGCTTGCCATCTGGGGGAGGGAGTCTGGAGCCAAAGATAAATTTTGCTCTGCCCTCTTCTTAATCTGGAGCCCCTTCTTAAAAAGTTCCTCCCTAGCCTCCTCCACCGAGGGGAATTCTTGTCTTCCTGTAGGGAGCTGCACGATCAGGTGCTCAGGGTAAGGGGTTGTAAATTTGATACTAGCTTCTTTCAGGGCAGGGAGGATATCAGCATATGCTCTTCAGTTCTGCATGGTTTGTGGAGCATAGTTGTTGTCTAAGTAAATGTGGGTTTTTACGTAGAAAATCTTCCCCTTCCTCCAAGCTGTGGTCAAAACTTTCTGTTTTACTGCAAAGCTGAGGAAACGCAGTATTATAAACCGTGGTCTGGCCTTCGGCTCTATGGGGCACGGGCCCAATGCTCTGTGAACTCGCTCCAGATCTAGCTGTAGGTCTGAGGGCAAGTCTAAGGCGATTTTTAATACTGTTACCATAAACTCAGTAATGTCTTGGTCTTCGGCCTCCTTGGGGATGCAATACAACCTTAAGATCTTGCAGTGGGCCCTACTTTCTGCATCCTCTTCTCTGCTATGGAGAAATGCACATTGCTCTTGTAATTCCTGAACAGATCCCTCCATGTTATCTACTCTGTTCTCCACAACAGTAACCTGTCTCTCCCTGGCATCAGTTATTTGCTCCAGATTTACCACATCTTTGTGCAGCTCCCCATGCATATCTTTTATTTCAGTGTGAAAGGAGAGCAGCTCTTTATAAACTGTGTCTAGCTTTGCCCTTTTATTTTTAATTTTACTTCTAGGAGGAGCGCTCTGATCTGCCTGTTCTGTAGTGGTGACTGAGAGCTCAGAATCAGAGGGCCTCTAGTTTGCTGATCCCGGTCACACTCAAATTTCACCTCTCAGGTTTTGCAGTATTCCATGTAGATTATCTGGAATACAGTCCCTGCACTTTTTATGATTTCTCTCTCCCGATTCAGTTCAAACTCCTGAAGTGCAGGTATTTTAGTGAGGGGGGATCACAGAGCTCGTAGTTACACCACCATCTTAGCTGCAGGCTCAAACTGAAGTCTCTCACCCCTTCCTTTGTGAGGTGTAGACCATCGTATTTAAAAAAGTCTCTCTCCCAGAAGCTCTGCCAGTTCCCTATAAAGCGGTAACACTTCTCCTGGCACCATTCCCATAGTTAGGAGTTTAGGTCCTTTATTTCATCCATTCAGAGTTGATCGTTGCTTTTTCCTTTATTCCAGACTGGCAGAACTTCTGAGAAGGCTAATGTGGATGAAAGAGGGGTAAGTGTGTGTGCTAGTGACGTGAAGTGTTTTTTGGCCTCCTCCTTCATTTGGTTAGCCAGGTTATTTTTCCTGAGGTATATTACGATGTGTGAGTTTTTGCCTTCCTTTTGGATAATATTCACAATACAGCTTGCTTCCCTTTCAGCAGAAGCATTTGGGAGATACCAGACTACCACTTTGGTGTCATCTTTGGGATTTAGATAGGTTTCCATATCATGGATCATGGAGTCCCCAATGGTAATTAGTTTAGTTTTGCTTTTCTTGTTGTTTTTTTGTCTGCTTTGTCAGATGCGATGCGAGTTTGGCTTGTTTCATTGAGACAGTCTGGCCTCTGGTATCCCTCTAGGACCTTGTATCTATTTGTCAATTGTATGCTGGCCTTTTATTTGGTGAATGGTTGACAATTTCTGGTTGAGTTGCCATGTTTGCCCCACCTAACCACTTGCCATCCCTCAAGCTGTATTTGGATGACCCTTGGCTCTTGGTGGTTCTGTGGTGTTGATGGTGCTTGTATGTATTGGTGCACTGTTCTCTTCAGATAATTTATTTGTACCCAAGCTTCCTGTAGCTCAGCCTGTAGGTTGGTGATGATTCAGCAGGCAAGACAGGGGTCAGGGCATAAGATGTATGTCCTGCAAAAGAGTGAGCCACATTGTACACAGTGCATAATATCTATTTTTTTGGTGTTTGTTGTTAATATTTATATTTATTTATATCTATTGCTACTGAATGCCAAGAAAACAGTGGCACTGCTATTTGACTAAGCACCCAGGATCAAAGCAAATACAACCACACTTTCAATTCCAGACCCAGATGACAAGCTGCTGGAAGTGGTTGATTCCTTCATGTATCTGGGAATAATGCTTGACTCCGAGCACGACCTTAATCAGCATGCAGCTACTACTTGCTAAGCTGTCAAAATGAAGTTGGAGTGGTCTATAAGATCCAGTCCTCTCTAAACTCTGTGGCTAAACTGGCCAGGGTGCTTGCAGACCCAGCCTAACCGATGGCATAGTAACTTTCCATGACACCAACAAAGGGGTACTGCAAAAATGGGACACTTGTTACAATAACATCTGCCGCATTGTCAGTCAGTACCTAGGTGGACCCACTGATGTATACTTTACTCATGTCTGGGCTGACTCTCTCCTTCTGCCTATTGAATTTACACCACAGGATGTACAATTGATAACATCTTTAGAACTCACACGCCAGATTACCTGGCCTGTATGTTAAGTCTAATGACTCAGGCCTACCTGCTGAGGTCAATAGAAAAGTCCTTTCTAAGTATGCCTAAATGTGCCATGAAAATGGGTGAACAAGCCTTTGCTGTATCTGCCCGCAAGCTTCGGAACACCCTGTCCTTATCTATAAGGCACTCCAAATCACACCAGGTGTTTAAAAATTAGCTCCATTCCTCCCTTTTGGGCTCTGACAGGTGCTCCTGTTCCCAAATTCTTGGTGCACCCACTTAGTATGTCCCACCCAAACTTAAAGCACTTTACATTGTCTGTATGTCACGTACTACTGTGGGGTTGTGGGTCAATTGCCACTGAGGTCTAGCACTACTGAAATGGCTGATATAGTTTTCAAATCCTTTGCTAATCTCTGCACTAAAATATGTATTGTAATGATTTCTCCTAAATTTGCTGTTTTCCCCTGTTTGTAATTGCTCTCTCCTGGCACAACTGGAAAGCTGGAACAAAGAGACAGGCATTCCATGGCTACAGAGAATGAGAGATCCAACTAATCTCTGCTGGCCCTGTATATCAACTCAAACTATCACAAGCTTATGGTATTGCTTTTTACCCATGCCTCACTATTACTTATGCAAATGTGTTTTGAATTATATATAAAATATGTTTTGTGTAATGCTGACCCTTACCACACTGTCTAGACCAGGAGAAAGGACTACTGGTGACCCTGGGGGAACAAGCCTAAAGGGGATAGCATTCACAGGCCCTAAAACCCGGGAGGAGGGGAGTGCAGTAAAACTTCCATTCTATACATCAGAACATAATCCCATACAAATCCCTGCCCATGACCGATGTATTTCTTACATTTTGGAATGTGTGAGGGCTAAATTCCTCAATCAAAAGAAAGAAAGTACTTGCCAGATAAAACATTAGGGCTCTGGTTGCTTTCTTCCAAGAAACCAAGTCAACCTCCCTGGAGGTAACCAAACTAGTGAGGGAATGGGGGGGGGCATATACACTCCTCTGCTCAGGTGGCAAGGAGGAGAGTTTCTATCCTATGGCACAAATTACTAAAATGATTAGTTAAAGGAGTTCACACACTCCAGTGCCCCCCTCCTTAATCAATATATATGCCCTAATGAGGACTCCCCATCATTCTTCCAGGAGCTACACCAGATACTAGCCATTGCCACAGAGCAGCAGACCCCCATACGTAAGGGAGGTGATTTTAAACTTACACTGGAACTTGTTCTTGATTGATTCTCCATGCACGGGGAGACACACCATAGATCCTGGGAAATGCTCAAATAATTAATGCAAGAGCAATCCCTCACAGATGGTTAGAGGTTTGCCAACCCCATAGTACGTGACTAAATGTACCACTCTGGAACCTACCAGTCATTCAGTAGATTAGACTGTTGGCTTTCCTCACTCCACATTACCCAAGTCACCCTAGGGTTCAAGGTTCACCTTATAGTAATATTGGATCATGTGCCTATCACCATAAATGTACTATGGGGCCCTGCCTTCCTGAAATCCTCCTCTTGGCAATTGGACCCACTGCTCCTCAAAGACACCAAATTCCTACTGTACCCTCTCTCTGGACCAAGGCCAAAGATTTCTTGAACCACAATGACAATGCCGCCACAGCAGATACCACTTTATGGGAAGCCCTGAAATCTTTTCTCAGGGGATGCATCATTGGCTGTACCTCCTAATGAAGGAAGGAGAGAGAGATGGAAGGCAAGGATCTCAAAAACAAGTTAAAATGGCTAAGACTGCACTCAAGGCAAACCCAAAAGGGGACCTCTACCAGGTGGCAGGTCTACATATCCAACCTCACACCCTGCACTCCAGGAAAGCAGAACTTGCCCTCTTCAGAATCCAACATAAATTCTGGGAAGTGGGTGGAAGAGCGAGTAAGGTTCTCTTTTATAAACTCAGAAAAATGCAGGCTGACAGATACATCACAGGACTGAAGGACCAATCCAGGACCCTCTGCACTACACCCCAGGACACCAATAATGTAATGTGAAGATTCTATAAATCTCTATACTCCTTCCAGTCTCCCTCATTGCAAAATAACATCTGAACATTCCACAATCCCATGCATCTCCCATCCCTGTCAGAAGACCAGCAGGCAATGATAAGTGTCTCCCTCACAATGAAAGAGGTGACCTTAGCTACATGATCCATGATCAAGCAAAATTCTGTGGGAGGGGATGGCTTCCCAGTGGACATCTACCAGGTGGAGGAAGGCATCTTTGTTCCCCTCCTTCTAATCACTTTCCAGGAGGCCTTCTCCAATGGATGTCTTCCCCCCTTCCTCAGGGAGGTTGCAATGATGGTACAACCCAAAAAAGGATTAGATTAGAGTTTGAATAATTTTATTGTTCAATCATAAAAATGATCATTACAACAACATTAAAAATATACATTTGAATCACCATTAAAATACAACAGCAGATAAATACACCAGCAGAACAATATTAGAATAAACACATCTAAAATGGCACATTTCATTACAATTAAGCTCATGTTCATTCTGAGTGTTCAAAGAATTTGACCATTCTCTCGCTAATGTTTTGTATAGGCACTAAATAATGTACAACTCTATCAATAATATAATCATCCTCAAGAACAAATATGATTTTTTTTTAAATCTCATTGTCCTCTGTGGTTTTCAGTGAGTCAATTATCTGACCTAGCCAGTATTTCCTGGCTTTACTGTACCACTGACATTGCAATATTACATGGAGCAGATCTTCCTTATATTCATTATTGCATTTAGAGAACACATCACACGGATTTGTGGATTTGTTAAATCTGGCAAAAAGAGCATTTGATTTAAACATACCAGTTCTGAATTGTGCATAAGTTTTCCTTTGAACTGGGTCCTCCAGGATTTCCAAATAGTACCTGAAACTATGTCTGCAATCGTAATTGCTCTATAATCTAGAAAATCTAGACTGTGTAATGGCATTTAAGTCACTAGTTCTGTAATAATTTGTGATTTTCTTAAAAATATATGGCTTGTATTTATGACTTGAAGTAATATTATTTTTAACGTGTCTTGCTAGAAAGTCAGTTCCATAAGACTGAAAATGTCTATAAACATGACCAAGGCCCCAATTTTTCTGCAGTTGCTTGGGTCTAAATTCTGTGGCAAGTCCCTCTGTTACCATAGAACTTCTGCAACAGTAGTTTCCTATTTCTGCAAAAATTCTGCAGCAGCAGTTGGGGGCTTCTGCAGTAGTCAGGACCACCCCCCCCCCAGCACCCAGGTAGGGGAAAAAATGTTTGTTTTTGGACTGGGACCTACAAACCAAAGAAGGTTATCAATTAACTCCTGAGTTCTTAATATTAGAAAGTAAAAAATCCACCCCATCTATCTCAGCCCCATCACCTTCTCCTCCCCAGTTTGAGAGTCCCCAGGACCAACAAATTTGAATGAATAATATTTTTAGTGACTACAACACTGCACAGCAATCTTCATCCCTCTAGTTTTGTAGTAGTAGCCATAGACATTGCCAGCTATTTCCAGATATTTTGTGAAATTTCTGAAGAGTTTCTCTCTGCTGCCCCTACTGTGGAAATGCAGAAAGCAGAAGATATTTCTGGAAATATCACAGAAATTTCAGGAAATAGCTGGCAGTGTCTGTGGCTGCTACTGTACCACTAGTCCAGAATGCCAGTTTCTCATTCTAGTAGTGCTTTCTGTGGATGTGCTCAAAGCACTTCTGGGACAAGAAACTGGAATTCATGCCCGGTGGTAAAATGATAAGGATAAGGATTGCTGCACAGTTTGGGACCTGATAAATATATTTCTACTTCAAATAAAGGGACTCAAGGAGGTTGTCATGGTGGGGTAGGGAATGTGGTGGGGCTGAGATGGATAGAAGGTATTTACTTGTTTAGATTTTTAAGGTTATGCCCTAGCAGTCAAATTAATCTGCAGAGGCTGTTCCAAAATGCTTTTCAGAGCTTTGTTTTTAAATTCCACAGAATTCCAAAGAGCATTCTGCAGAATTTAATATGAACCATGGAATAGTTTTCTACGGTTTGTATGATCCATGGAATAACCACAGATTATATGATCCATGGAATAATTGTCCTTGGCCACAGTCAATGTACACTGCAGATTTGTTTTACTTACAGTTTACACTCACACATTTTTTTTTTATTATGCTTGATGTCCTCATCCACTGGCCCTGCCAGTCTGATCTACACATGCTCAGCCCTGGCACACAGCTTGGGACTTTCCTTATTCTTGAACACCCCTGGTTTACCACCCAGAGGTGGGGCCACAGGGGGGCCCTTCACCCAATGAAGTCTGAATGGTGGAACAAGAGTGAGAGCCCGGTCAGTGGTGTGGAGTCTGCAATGTGGAGGCAGACATCATCGTGTGGTGGTCGAACTTCCATTTTCCATTTTTCTCCCCTGGAGGTGTTTCATGTAATGATGTTGGGGTGGCATGCTGAATGTTTGACACACCTCCCAAAGGTAGTAAGTCCTGGTTGTCATACCCCAGGCTACTATGAGATGTTACCCAAACACCATTAACTTTCCCAACCTCTCCCCCAGCAGAGGAGAGCAGTCCATAGAATGCTTGATCCTCCTGCACCAGGGTGGCTGTCTGACTTATCAGGCTTGTTCCAAAGCCCAGATCATCAGTAACATGAGTGGTACTGGTACAGTAGTGCTGGTGGGCAGGCTAAATACTAATTATTCAGTATAAACTGCAGAATAATGGTCTGCATTTCATGTAAACTGCAGAATAATATTCCATAATTCATGTAAACCACAGAATTAATATTCCACAGTTCATGTAAACTGTGGAATAAAGTTCTGCAGTTCATGTAAACCACAGAATAACATTCTGCAGTTCATGCAAATTGAGGAATAACATTCTGCAGTTCAAGTAACCTGCAGGATAATACTGTAAAACTGTTTAATTACGCGCTTTGTTAATTTCACGATATCTCCTGCCCGCACTGATCAGTGTTAAATTAAGATCGCGGTTTCCCTTCCCTCGGTCCACTCAGTAAGTAACACTTCATTTAAAAAACACTACCTGCCTGGCTCTCTAATCACTGGGAAATGATTAGGTTTGTTTTTTCTCATCTGTTTCTGATTTGTTAAAATAAGATCGTTGCTTACCCTCGCTCCATTCAGTAAGTAATAGTTCATTTAAAACCACTACTCGCCAGGTTCTCTAATCTCTCATCTGTTTCTCATTTTGTCAATTAAGGTGAACACTTAAAAACACTTAAGAACAGGTTCACTGTGTTTGCCCTGTCTTTGAGCTGTGTAACAGTAGCTGTGTTCGGTTCTGGTTGTTGCAGTAATGTCTCTTTTTTCCTGGCTACAGCATCCAAAGCAGTTAAAAAGGGAACTGGCTATAATAAATGAAGTGACACCAGATCATTTAAGTGATTGTGCCGAGTGTCACTTCAGGTAGCGAAAGTGTTGTGCATGAAGTTAAATCATACCCACCTGCAAAGCGTGGTTACGAGGATACAACACATACACAGCAGAAGTTCGTTTTGAAGTTGGACGTTATGCCATTGTGCATGGTGTTATGAACGCTGTGCGATTTTATTCTGGCAAGTACTGCAAACCAATTAATGAGAGTACTGTTCACAAATTTAAAAGGGATTACTATGACAAATTAAAGAATGAGCCTGATCCTTCCAGCATGTCACCCTCCCTTCCCACAAAACCGAGGAGACTACCTACTCTCCTTCTGGAGGAGGTAGAGAATTAACTTAAGTCCATTATCAAAAGTTTACGCTGTGAGGGTGCAGTGATCAATGCTAGAGTAGTTGTGGCTGTGGCAGTTGGGGTAGTGAAAGCTACAAACCCTCAATTGCTGGTTGAGTATGGGGGTCACTTGAGCTTCACCAGACAGTGGGCATGGCAGCTATTAAATCAACTTGGCTACTGTAAGAGGAAGGGGACCAAAGTGGGAAGGAAAGCCTCTACTGATTTCCCTGTATTAAAAAATGCCTTTTTAGAGAGGATTTCAAATGCCTCCATGCAGGAATTGATTCCAGCTGAACTAGTGATAAATATGGATGAAACGGGGGTTAATTTAATACCATGTGCCACCTGGACAATGGAAGTGAGTGGATCGAAGCAGGTAGAGGTTACTGGCATAAATGATGAATGGCAAGTCACTATGACACCGGCAGTAACACTCACAGGGCATTATCTGCCACCACAAGTCATTTATGCAGGCAAGACAACTAACTGCCACCCAAATTTTGAGTTTCTGACTGATTGGCACATCACACATACTGAGAACCATTGGGCCAATGAAGCCACTATGATTCAATTCATAAACTGCATCCTGATACCCTATATCGCCAAGGTTAAAGAGATCAATCAGCTTCCTGGCGAACAGCGAACAATGCTAATTTTAGACCTTTATAGAGCCCACACAACTCGACCAGTGCTGGACAGGTTAGAGGAATGTAAAATTATTCCTATATTTGTCCCGGCGCCCTGCACTGACCAACTACAACCCCTCGATGTAAGCGTAAATAAACTGTACAAAGATGAGCTGAAATGTCTGTTCACTGAATGGTATGCAACGCTCATCACAGACCAGCTTAACCAAGGAACCCCGTCACCCAGCATCTCAGTGGACTTTAGGATGACTACGCTGAAAGTAAAACACTCACAGTGGCTCGTGACTGCATTTCAGAAACTGAGGGGGAGAAAGGAAGATGTTGTCCGTGGATTCGACCAGGCTGGGATATCTCTAGCTCATGATGAGTCCCTAAATATGGCAAGTAAACTACTGGTATTTCACTGCTGGATATTGTTACTGTATGGTAAAAAAAACAAATTCTGATTGTTTTTATTTATTTTAAAGCCAATGCTTCTTCTGCCTGCAACAATGTGAACTGATCCTCATCCTTCGATTGATGTCGAACTGTGTTGTGCGTATTGGGGGGAGCTGTCGAACAACTGTGATGAACTGTTTGGAGATTTTAACATCGCTTAAAAAAATAAAGCAGTAAATTAAGTAAACGATAAATAATTTTAGTTGTCTTATTTAGTTCGCGGTAAAGCCGATTATGCGAATATAGCGAGACTTATTTGTCAGTATTGATTACCTGTTCTACAGTATTCCATGATTTTTTCATTGTTTAGATTAAATTCCACAGCAGTCTCCATGGCCACAGAATTGCGGAAAAATCAGGGCCTTCAACATGACCAAACTAGTAAGATGATTTAAAGCCAAGGTCATACCAGTTATCCTTTTCAAGTAGACATCTTTTTACAACTCTATCCTCTGGGAGCCTAGTTGTTCTTAACCAGAAGTTAATTATTTTGCTATCAGCAATTGTTTGTATACCATATAAATCCAATTTGGCCCTGACAAAACAACTTGGGGTAGATTTGTTATAACCCAGGGCAGAGTGTAACATTTGTATAACTGACTTTTCCTACTTCTCAACAGATTGCATAGCCCAATTTTCAGCACCATGCAAAACATGAATGTTATATTTTGATTGTATAGCCTTAACCAATGGCCAAATTGAGTAACCACCATATAAATAACTGAATCTTTTTAGACTGATAGTAGATAATTTGTTTTAGAAGCAATATTGTCTAAATGACTTTTCTAAGACTGATTCCAGGAGAAGGTTATACCTAAAATAACAGTATGATTTAACTGTATCAATTGACATGGAGTCCAGTTTCCAATTATATTTTGTGTTATAAGCACCAAATGCGATAATCTTACTTTCTGATATATTAACTGTAACAACAAGGATCTTAGACTCATTACTTAAGATATCAGGTTTCTTTTGTAACCCACTGTGGGAGAGTGAAGAAAAGGACAAAGTCATTCACATATGCCAGTGCCAGACAAGTTATCAAACCAATTTTATGTGGATCTGTGTCAGGAACTTCTAAAGCTTTCAATAACTTATTGATATATATCAAAAAGAGGGTTGGAGTGAAGATGCAGTCCTGTGTAGCTCTTTTGTTAATAGGGAATCTATCTGAGAACTGGGCACTGGTTTCAACCTTAACTTGGGTCCATATAACTGTATATAGATCTTTAATAATACTAAATAAGGTAAGGCAAATCCCCCAATCCCTCATAACACCCCATAGTGTATTCCTGTTAATAGAATCAAAAGCTGAGCTAAAACCAATAAAGGTGGCATGCATTTTCAGCCCTCTTAATTTCACATATTTTTCCAGGAGATGCAGTAGAATGAAGCAATTGCCTAAAGTTGAATGGTCATCTTTGAAGTTCGCTCATAGAGGAGAAATGTCAAGCACAATTTTAAGCTCAGATTTCAGTCTTGCCAACAGAACTCTTATATATTTTTTATATAATGTCAAGCAGACTATTCTACATTTTTAGATCATAACAATTCCCTTTTGTAAAAAATTGGGATACTTTCTGGGCCTCTCCATGAATTAGGGATACTCATTTCTAAAAATACACTGATTAAAGAAGGTTGTTAAACTGTCTGATCATTGGTCCACTCAACAAGAGTATACCTTTGCTGGGATCTGGTCAGGTCCAGGAGCTTTTTTTAGATTTAAGAGAGGTTATTGCTGAAAAAACATCATGCCAGTCTAGCAGCTTAAAAGCTAATCTAGTGACTAAAGGATTACTAAAATCTGAGTCTACTACAACCAAAGGATCATAAAGAATATTTGAAAAATATTGGATCCAGACCACAATAGTAATATAGGTGTCCAACTCCGATTTATAATTATTACAATCCCTCACCACTAAGGACCAGAAGGACTGTTGGTTCTTTTCTAAAATAGCTTACAACATGCAGTCCCATTGAGTACTATAATACTCCCTTCTTTGTTGCTCCCCCAAAAAATATCTTATATTGTTGTCTTTCATATTTTAGTTCTTGAATGGGGAGATTCTGGGAGGCAGTTGGAATTGTTGGAACAAGCAGTCACCGCTAGACACCAATGAAGGAGTTGTTGTAGCAGGAGGTGTACAGGTGCACATATTTTTGAAAAAAGATATGCCACTGTTGCCTACTCTGCTATTTTAATTTACTAATGACCTTTCCAGCCCATCTTTGGACCATTCACTCTGAGGGGGTGTTCAGCGGCTCAGCTTGAGGCTACCCTCCATGAGGCAGGAGTCCACAGTGTTGACCAGGAGCCAGCTACCATTTTGAGAGAAAGATTCAGAGGGCTCTGCAGAGAGCAATTGGTCTGCTTGGTATTTACTCACCCAGTTCTGTTTTACTTTTCCCTTTACTACATATGACCAGACCAGAATTTGCTTAAATTGTTAAGGAGAAAATCATTGCTAACAACTGTCAACTCTACCAGCTGCTAAAAACTGCTAAAATAATTCTGACTTCTTTGAGCCACTGCCCATGCTTTCTATACATTGATATTTTAATATTGAAACCTCTTCTTAAGTGTGCTACAATGCTAAATTGCTAAAGCCCTCTGCTGTCCTACTTAATGCATAAGTCAGAGGCTGTCCTGGTGGCACTAAGGGTTGAGGTGCTGGACGTCTCACCTTGTGCCATGCCAATGACTGAGGTTCTAGAATGTGCCAGGGCCATTGGGGGTTAGTGGGGGAGGGAATGGATTGAGCATCTGATGGACTGCTCTCCCTTTTCTGGGGAGGGTTTGGGGCTTCCATCACTCTGCAGAGTCCCCAATGGAAAATCAGAGGCACTGGAGGAATGGTGCACTCAGGGGTGAGGTATGGCAGACGGCAGAATGATGTGCCTGGACGTCATTGCACGTCCATACCACAAGGGGTAAAAAAAATCAGGAGGAAAAATGGTAGTCAGCCAGACAGCTTGATGGCCAGGTCTCTCTATTCAGGGGGCCTGTTGTGGAATTGTGCTCCAGTACTGTAACCCAGCCCAGTGAGAGGGGGTGTGGGACCCCTCTGTGGGTATGTAGCATGTCAGCCGGATGTGAATGAGCCTACAAGTCGAATGAAGACAGGACCATGGCAGGATATGGACAGGCTGAGCTGTGGCCATAAAATATCTCAATATAATGTATAAGTAGGAACATTTTCAAACAGAAACCACTATTCAAATTTAGTCCCTTTATTTTGTGGTGCTTGTGCACTGTGGACTCTGCAGTATTTATGTTCTCCATGTATTTGTTTACTTAATATCTCCAGTACTGACAATACTTGGGTTTTATCCCGTTAGTGGATTATATGCTCATTTGTGTTTGGTTCCTTTTACTCAGTTTTGATTTTGGATTTTGAATTAGGATAATGATCGTTAATTAGATTTTCTGCTTCCTGCTTCCTTGTTCATTTTAATAGCAGTCATTGGTTTAGATTTACCACATGATGATTTATTATACATGTGCATGCTTGGCATTTTCCAAGCTAGAAGCACCATCTTCAAAACAACTTTGCAGAGGAATTCTCTCTTTGGTTATCCACCTCTGTGTTACCCTTTGTCACTACTATTGCGACTGGTCGGTGCCACAGTGAATGGGTCTAACTGTTGGATTTTGACCAAATACACAAACCTAAAAGGAGTGGTAAGCTTGTTACATTATTTTATTTTAAATTCCATTCTGTATATATACAATGAATGAGCTGAATAGTGTGTAGGAATAGAATTTTAGATAAAGAAGGGAAAGGATAAGGCGGTTATATTGGTAACTAATTTGGCTTTCCTTTCCCTCTCCTTTTAGACTGTGGGACTATATTATTGTGTTAACATTTAAAATCAAACCCTCCTTGAGACTATATCCTGCATGAATTATATGACCAATAGTAAGAGTGGTGGAAAAGGGAAGCAGATACTCTCTATTCAATAAAATAGACAGACTCAATGAGTAAGTGTTTTTCGTGTTTTTTATCTTCCCCACTCAGGCTCTTGAGTTTGTCATAACTTGTGTGATAGTAGGAATATAGAACTGAGAGTCACAATAAGTAACAATTGAGTTAGAAGACAAATGAAACTTCCATTTTATTAGATCCTAGATATTGTTTGTTTTTAGACGTTGTTATATAATTAAATAATTTTACAAAAGACTCATGAAAAGATCTTTCTTTGACAAATTTGACAGAATTTAATACATAGAATTAGAGATTATTTAATTTAAGATCTTAAAGGTATGAATTTAAGTTATGCTGACTGTTGTGATTGTTGGGATATGTTTGCTGTGAAGTTTTATTTTTGCTTTTTTTAAGGTTTTTTTTTCGATCGGCTACCTGAGCTCATAGGACTGCAGTGCCTATATTTTCTATGTACAGATTTAGTCTTTGACATATTGGTCCTTGTAAGAACAGATCCAGAAGCAAATGATTTGATACCTTTTATTGGACCGACATAGATGTAACAAAGTGCTTTAGCTTTCAGACCAACAAGTCCTCTTTACATGCTGCTATGCCCCAAGCACATCAGATCTTGAGACACTTTCAGCTGAAGGTGAACTGGTACTATTCAAGTTCTCTGACATTTTCTTCTGTATTTTTTTAAACGAGTATTTTGAACAATGGGGATTTTTTCTGTTTTTTGTTCCTGCAGGATCTGGGTGTTAGAAATATGGGATTTTCTAAATAACTGTCATTAAACTTCTGAGGAAGGATTTCTTGGTATGAAAGTTAAAGCACGTTGTTCTTTTTGTTACATCTATGTTGGCACAATAAAAGATATCAAATCATTTGCTTCTGGATCTGTACATTTTCTACAGTATCGGCTATTACAACTGGGGAACCAATTAATTAATGGACTTATTTAATGGATCAAAGTGACTTAAATAAATCTCTACCAATCCGAGCTAATGCTATACTGCACTACTTTCCATGGCCAGAACTGAATTAATCATATACATATAGACTTTATCCTGAAACATACTTTGGAACTGAAAAGTATACTTAAATGACTAATTGGAAACCTTACATGAATCAAATCTTCTATTCTTTCCTGATTTCCCACTAATTGAAGAGTAGCAATATTTTAATGAAAACTTAACCGGGATTGTCCCAACCATCTACCTCATTTTATATTCTTTTTTTGTACTTATTGGACTTTATTGAACTGAATTTAGTAGGGTGCAAGTTTACTTATTGAAACACAGCAAATTGTTTAATTGTTTTATATCTAGGGTGTTTTTATACCAATTTTGCTAGTTAATTGAGTGAGTTAATTTGCATAATTATTGAATAGATTGGTGAACTAGTTGGTCAATTGACCTATGTTATTGACATATTTGTTACACCTGAACTCTAGTTTTGCACAGCTTAGGATTTAGTTTCTTGATTTAATACTAGTAAGACACAAGCAAAACCATTTTGCTGATATAAGCTTATTAAATCCAGTCCAACTGATTTGTTCTGTCCTAAGAGATACTGGGGATACTATTTAAGATAGTTAATACCAGAAGTGGTCTTGCTTATACTCCAGCAAAAACAGTTAGACACAGATAAATGAAAAAAAAAACAAGAATATAACACAAATAAAGGATAATATAATTCAAGAAGTAATGGAAACACCAAAAACTAAGAATGAAATAGATGTAAAACACATTAAAATAACATCCTTCCTAAAAAATAAAGGGAATATTATAACACAAGAAAGTTCTACTTCAACTCCAAAACAGGAAGAATGGGAACATTTTAAACCAATAAAACAAAGGACTCAAGTTAAGTTTGTACATAAATCTTCCATATGCTTTGGGGAGGCCTGATCAATTTAATTGAAGAACAAATCTCATTAGGCTCTTATAACACAGAAGATTTGGAATTAACTCATTCTACTTTTGAGAGTGAGTATGACCCAAATTACCCAAATTTATCTGAAGATTTTTTTCAGGAATCAGTTGAGCTCAATGGTCAGGTTTATTATGATAGTGGACAAGAAAAAACAATGAATGTAAAGGGAGAAGAAATCTCAATTTTGGCAAAACATGAAAAAATGAAACCATTCAATAATGCTAAACCAACTGAAGGACAAACTAAATTAGACTCAAGTACCAAAATAGGTTTAAATAAAGACCTAATAAAAGGTCCACTGCAGGATGGTTTGCTACAGGTAATCCAAGATCTGGACCACACTATTTTGGGCCTGAAATAAGTCATTAACCAAAAAGCTAGAACACAGTAAAACTCAAAGGAATATAGAAAGTTAGGAATGTCTATTCGAACTACATCTAAATTTCCCCCTAAAGCTTCTTCTATAGAAGTACCACAACAAAGATTGGTAGAATCATTGCTAGCAAATGGAAAAAACAATTGCCCTACCAATGAGCATTTTTTAGACAAAGGAGATTTCACAGCTTCTTCAGCACTTTCAAAACAAATGGTACAAATAATTAAAAATCCATACTACTCTAATGTATTTATTCTAGAGAACCTTTGGATATTGAAAGAAGAGCTAACTAGTTTAAGAACAGATGTCTTTTATAATAAAGTACAGTTAGATAAATTAGCTAGAGAATAAGATATCCTAAGAACTACAGTGGATCTAAGTGGATCAAATAAAGAAACAGGAACACAAGATCACTTAGAGAACAATAAAGACAGAAGTAACAAAGCTGTCCAAGTGTGCTTGCCCCCACACTTTCAAAACAGAGAAGAAGAAATACAAATTAGAGATAACAACTTAAATACTAATAGTAAGGGAACAATGAAAAAAACTATAATTAAAAAGAACAAGAAGAGAAGTAAGACAACTGATGAAGTTAGTAAGAATACAGTCATACCCAAAATGGAAGGAACACGTAAAATAAAATGTGCACAGATTGGAAAATGTGTTAAAATAAAGAAACCAATGAGGATGATTATGATAGAAGGAATATAACTAAAGCACAGGATGAATTAACTGTTTTATCACTATCAACCTTGAACTGTGGTACTGAACAAAAAACTCTAACAAAGTCTTCATGTATAATGACTGGTGAGGAAGGAGGGAAGACCAAGGGTACTTCTACTAATTTAAGTCTACAAACCCAATTGACAGAATTGTCAGAAAAGGAAAATGATAAAAAGAAGGAAGTACTAAATAAATCTAAAGAAGACTATCTGATTAAGATGTATATCATTGAGAAGTTATTTATAGAAACACCAGAAAAATTGGCACAATGGATCGAACAACTGTTACATGCAACAGAAATAACTTCAGAAAAAAGAATTATACATTATGAGACCACCAACTCAAAAATATCTAGATTCAGACTTAATTTATTGTAAAACAGAGACAACAGCAACAAGGATTCTGAGCTTAGAACAACAATTAATTAAGAAGGGAATATATATTCACCTTCCATATTTAGTTCCATCCACACTACAAGAAGAACTCATTAGAATTGACAGAGTAATCAAAATTATAGCGGATTATAATAAAGGAAATCCGGCACTATGGGAAAGTAAGACATTATTACTTTTTAGCTGGGGAAAAAACCAAAAATCAATCTATAAATGTGCTAAAGGGTGAAATCTGTTCTATCTAATCATGTGTACTAAACATGAATATGGCCAAAAATGCAATAGAACAACTTAAAATACATCCGGGGTAACAAACTTACCACACATTTACATCACTTTCAGATCTCCAAAGCTTACAGCTCTTTTGCTTAATGGCAATCTCACTTTTAGATAGATGTGGCATATATTTGATTGATTTTAGAACACTGGAGAAAAATAAAATGAATACTAGTGGCAATAAAGGAATAGTGATATAAGCCTATAACAGCCACTTTAATGCAAAATAAATTTTGAATCTAAACTGACAACTAAAGAAAATAACAAAGAATATTATTACCAGGGATAATAGTAGGGATATAGGGAATAATAAAAAAAATAAACTTTCCTATCATGGATTGTAGAAGGACTTAATAACAGGTTGGCAGATGAAGACTGCAAAAATGTTATGTAATCTTTTGATATTTTGTGCCTACAAGAAACCTGGATAGCAGACACACAACCACCATTAATGCCAAGATACACACTGGTTATATTAAACTAGCTATTAAGCAAAAGAAACTGGTAGACCTACAGCAGGGTTGATAACTTATATTAAAACAACATTGAATATTGTAGCCTCATTAAAGAAGGCAGAGATGATATCCTTTGTTTCTAAAATTCTCACTCCAACAAGGAATCATAATACTGATGAATATATACATTTTCCCTGATAATAAAACAATAATGGAAGACTCATTTTGGGATGGCTTCAAAACCTATATCAAGCAGATTAATGAGGAATATGGAAGAAAACCTATCATTATTATGGGAGACTTCAACACTCAGATTTCTAATAGACACTCTATTACATGATACTAATTTAGTAGAGGGTCTTGCCATAATTAATCATAATATACAATACACTAGGATGTCTGAAGATAGAACTATAAATAAAAGAGGGGAAATCATGGAACAAATTATGGACAAAAATAACTTTTGTTTAATAAATGGGAGAACACCAGGAGATAATTTATAGGACCCGCAGGCTCATCCATTATATATTTTGTTTGGATAAATTTTGATGCAGCTAAAATCTTTAAAAATACGACTATTAATAAAATCCAGAATCACCTCATTTTCCAATTTTAACAACTTGGCAAATAAAAGAGTTCCAAGATTTATCCCAAATATGTTCACAGTCTTTTTTGGAAATAAATTCACGAAGAGTCAAATGGCAAGGATTGATAGTATCAATCTTAAAAGATATTTTCAATGCAAATTACCTTAACAAACTGCAGTCAGATATAAAAATAATAACACTACTGAAGGACGCTATTAGTATATGGGAAAGTAATGGATATATTAGACCTATTTTGATTTAATTTTCTACTGAAACTAGAACCCAAAGTACATGGTTCAATGCTAGCTGTAAAAAAGCAAAACATTGCCTTTATCAAAAAATACATTCTTATAGGAAATATCCTGCCACTGAAAATAAAAAGTTAAATGAGCAAAGGAAGACATACAGAGAAATCTTAAAAAGGGAGAAGAGAAAGTTTTATTCTGTAATGTGTAACAAATTGCGAATGGCAATCATCAAAAAAGATGTGAAAAAATGTTGGCTGTTAGCCAGTCAGGGTTTTAGCCAGTATTCAAAGAAGATTACAGCTACAATTATGCCTTCAGCATGGGAAGACCATTTTAGAAAACTATACTTCTCCACGGAAGACTTGCTTTGTGAGACAGCAGAATATCATGAATTGGAAATATAGCCAAAACGTTTCTATATATTACAAAGTCAGAAATAACATATGCTGTAAGTAAAATGTCATCTAATAAGGTACCAGGCCCAGATAGCATCTTGGCAGATGTTTTTAAAACCATTTTAGACTGGTGGTTGCCTTTATTCCACTATTTATTTAATTATGTATGTCAAACAAACAGTTTCTCTAAAACATGGTCTGGGAGTATAGTATGCCCAATATTCAAAAAGGGCAATGTAAATAGCCTTTCTATGTACAGGCCTATAAGCCTGTTAGATACTTCTCAAAAATATTTTGTAGAATAATACTCCAATGTTTACAACAATGGGTGGAAGAAAATGACCTTTTATCAAAAACATAAAATGGATTTTGAGTAGCCGTTCAACCATACAACACTGTTATGTTTTGAATCATATAATTTGGAAATATGTGGTAATAAAGAAAATAAAGATATAATGCTGCTTTGTGGATCTCAAGGCAGCATTTGATTAAATAAGCAGATCACTCCTTTGGATAAAGTTAAAAAATTATAAAATCAACACTACCTTACTAAGTATAATTAAGGCATTACATCAAAATACATGGATTGCTGTTCACTCTGATTACACTGGCAATTTAACTTCCCAAATAAATACAAACTTTGGAGTTCGTCAGAGTTGCCTTTTGGCAGCTTTACTGTTTAGTCTTTATATAAACTCAATATTGGAGTCCTTGAACAAATATGAATTTCATCTAACTTCCATATTGAATGTAAAGATACCATGTCTGGCTTATGTAGATGATGTGGTCCTAATTTTGACATCAAAATTGGGTTTACAAGAACAATTAAATCATTTTTCAGAACAATGTAATATAAACAAATTAATCACAAATAGAGATAAAACCAACATCGTGGTTTTTGGCAATAAATCCAAATTGACCCAGAATTGGATTTAGATGGGAGGAAAATTGTTACTGCTAAGTATTATGATTAAGCACGTATAAGGTATGCACAAAATACAACTTGGACCCTCCATATAGCTCAATTAGCATCAAAGCTGAATACAGCATTTAATGCTTTCAACAGATTTTACAACAAATATTCACAAAGCTATATTGTGGGACTGTTGAAAGTTATAAATGCCAAGATAACAACAGTATACTCTATGCTGCAGATATTTGGCATGACTTTAATATTAAACCTCTGGAGACAATTATAAATAAAATGTATCATTATCTCCTGAGAGTTCTCCAGTCTGTCCCTGCAGAAATATTAAGGCAAGAATTGGGCCAAAATCCCTAGGAGCCTTGATACAAGAAAGAAGAGTAAACTTTGTATTACAGCTATTCTTAGCGGAGCAAAAAGTTTTCCAATATTATGTCTTGAGGAAGAATTACAATATAATGATGGACATTTTGTGTTTTCCACTATTAAAACAATCAAAAACGTTATATACCCGATAGGGCTGGGTCATCTTTTGTACAAAATGTATATGAAGCCATTTCAAGAAGTAAAAGCATTTGTTAAAACAAGACTGGAAGATACCTCAAGAGTCAATGATCAGATTAAAATAAATAACTTGGTACACTTTAGATGGTATAAAAAATTAAAAACAGAGAAAGGTTAAGAATATTATCTCATAGCCTTGACGGACCCTTTGGAGCATAGAATATTGGTACAATATATAATGGAATTATATGCAGCAATCTATATATATTTTAGCCAAAAAAGATCTGGAGTCTTAATCCCAATGTGTAACTGCCTATGAAATTTTGAGGATGACTTAAAGCATATTGTATTGCTCTTCCCTCTAAATGAGTCATGAAGGAGGCTTTGGCTTGGCCCAATATTAGCTACCCTCAGTCTTCCCTCTGACCAAATAATCATTACATTATTTCATACAAAAGATAGAGAAATATTGAGAAGGTTTATCAAGTTTTTGATGTCATTAAAAAAATGAAAGAAAATGATGACATTACACATTAAGGGCCAGATAGTCAAAACTTTGCCCTGGGCACAAACCATTTGCACAGGTTTAGAGTGGGATTAGTGCGGGTCCGCTATATTCAAAAGGCCAATTGGTGCACGCAAACTCCATTAGCAGCAGGCAAAATCATAATGTATTCAAGGGGCAAACTGAGGGGGCATGTACATGAATACAGATACAATGCTATATTCAGCGACTAGTACCATGCAAAGTGGTTTTAAGTGACTTAGCACTACACTTTGCATAGTGCAAAAAGGTAAAGGTAAAGGAAAAGGTAGTCTTAACCCTGGCCAAGCCAGCTTTGAGGGACACTGTGGCTTTGTGCTGCATTTGCGCTTCATTTGTGAGGCTTCTACGTGGCTTTGTGTGACCCTAACCAAAAGGTATGACACATAGAAAAAGCCAGACATAGAGGAAACATGCTGTTCATTGATGGCATCACAATGATGCCATCATCTGCCACCAGTCCCAGCCATGCCAGGCAGTAAGTGGTGACCCAGCCCCCAGTGGACACCATGGCAGTGTGGCCATACAGCACTCACCTGCAGACCACCCTTCTGTGGACACCAACAGATGCCAGCACATACATGCAGCACTGTGGGCATGGAGGGTGTTGAGGGGAGGGTGTATGGGTGGCCAGGTTGTGCCACAGACTGGGTGTAGCCACAAGGCTGGAACACATCACTCAGTGTACATGGGCCAGTATTGGAAATACCCCAACACCAGTGTGCGTGTCTGATCTTACATGCCCCTCCAGCCACATACTCTACAGCTGTACAAACACCACAGCACACACAGCAGGCCATGTATATGTCACTGTGAGCATCCCATGCCAGAGGTGCAGCTTCTGTGGGTCACACAACAGTGTAACAGTAATCTGTTGGTACCCTTTGCAAACTGTGTGAGAGGTCTTTCAGCACCATGCATTTCTGCTTAAAGTTGAACCAGCAAAATATTCTGTGGTGATTTGCATATGCAGCTCATGATGCTTTGCATTATGGGGGCATGTGAGATTTTGTATTTCTTTGAAACTTGGCTTCCTGGCCAGTGCCCTTTGGGGTAACCATTGCCTCAGTGCTTGCACGCTGAGGTTCTTTGTCTTTTAACTTGTTTTTTGTTTTAATTGGGTTCACCACAACATAACCCAGATAGACCATCTTAGGCTAGCTGGTTCATTCCACTGGGGTGTCAAACAGATCAGGCACACTGATGCGTCCTGGTAGGATGAAACATGTGTCTGGGTCTTCTGTTGGCACCCTTTTCAAACTGTGTGAGAGGTCTTTCGGCACCATGCATTTCTGCTTAAAGTTGAACCAGCAAAATATTCTGTGGTGATTTGCATATGCAGCCCATGATGCTTTGCATTATGGGGGCATGTGTGATTTTATATTTCTGTGTAACAGTAATGTCCACTGTCAGTAAACACCTGCAAGCTGGGCCTGTCACTGTGTACAGTGCAGTGGTCATCACTGTCCTACACACCATAGGCATTGCTGTGTTCCTCACACTACTGGCCCCCTTGCTACTCTTAGTGTCTGCTGTGCACTGTAGCATGACCTACAGGGTGACAGTTGCATGCAGCACCACCACCACCTGTGCCTATGCTGTGTCATCCCCTGGGGCACAATGTGCTGTGCTGTACTGTATATATGTAGCCTGCAGCTACCATCATGCACTGCCAGACTGACCTTCAGATGGAGCTGCGGGCACACCCAGCCATCCCCTGTACTTCCAGTCTGACCTTCAGATGGAGCTGTGGGACCCTGCAGCAATGCTGGGCAAACTGCATGCAAATCAGGGCATAATGAGATGCTAATCTGGATGTTTTCCCAGAGACTACCTAAGTAGGCTCATTTGCATGTTACTTTTCAATATGGCAAAGTTTAGCCCCAGGCAAATGTGTTTGCATCGGGCAAACAGCTTAGCTCTGTGCTAAACCTGTGCAAATGTGTTAGCACCACACCAATGGTTCGAGGAATATTTCACAGTTTTGCACAGTGTACTTTCACATGCACTGCTGCCTGTAGCTGCACTGAGTCTGCGCATTTGCTGGCACACACATTGGCCACATAGTTCACCTCTACCTACCTTCACATTGCTGTGCACTTGGCTGCTGTTGTGGTGTGCACTTCCTGGTTGCTATATTCAGAGCTGTCTTATTCCTAGGCTATGTTTGCACTGCACTCCCAGCCCAGATTACCCAGCTTCCTTAGCATGCTATATTCAGTAGGGTTAGCACTGGGGCTATCCCTTTTGAATACAGCAGGCTATTGGGTCCGGGCTAATTTAGCCTGGGGCAAAGTATTGAATATCTGGCCCTAAGCATGTTAAATCATGTAAACTTTAAACTACCATATTTATGTAATTTTTGAAAACATTGTGTTTCTATCTATATTGTCCATCCTGTTTTAAAAAAATGTTGTCTTAAAACTGTAAAGATTTGTTATCGAACAATAAAATTGTTTGATGCTGATGAGTTCTTGAAATGTATCTTTATTTGGCGATTTTTTTAACAGGTCTTATATAGGCCATCAATTTTTTCTTTCTGTTTTTGCACTCAGGGTCAAAATAATCCCTGTTTCCATTGCCATTTTTTTTTTATGATTCTCATCTTTATAGAGTAGTAGTTTTATTGCTTCAGAAAATTCCCCCAACTATTATGCTGGTCCTGGGTAAGTATAATTGACCTCAAGGTTCAAGGTCCATTGGTCCAAAAAACCCTGGATCTTATTCTTTATGTCTTCCTCTATCTCGTCATTCCATCTAACCCACTTGAGATATCTTGGGCCCAATTTTCAAAAGGTGACCGAGCCCTGCATCCCCACAACAATTGCCACAGCTGTATCCTGGTGTTTGACATAATTTGCACCCAGTTTTCAAACCTGGGATCCAAGTTGCAACATTGCCCTCTTTTTACGGCATTTTTTTGCCAAAGCCTTGGTGCAAGCCTTGTAAAATGGCACCCCTATGGATGAAAATGTATGTCAGGGGTAGCTGGTGTAACTATGCTGAGTTACCACAAGAGACTTGTGGCAAGGGGGGTTGCAGCAAGCGGCTCTCAAAGTCACATTTGCTGCACAGTTTAGCAACACAGCCCATTTGAAAACCAGGCCCCTTATGTCTAGTTGAGGGGCTGTCAGATTATGCACTGAGATCTTAACATGCTTCTGATAGTGTTCACTATTCAGAACTATTGGAAAATTATCACTTTCAATCCTTCAGGATCAACAGTTCAGACCATACTGTGCGGGGGGGGAGGGGGCATTCCATAGAGCTAGATCCAGGATTCACAGTGCTTGATGAGAGAAAAAAGTAGGCTGCCCTTTGATGTCACCCTTTATTCTCCCATTCAATGGATACATGTGATTGCTATTCATTATTTCCATAAATACATACATACATAGTTGCCAGCAGATTAGTCCTAATGGGCTACAAAGTCTGTCCAACACAGCTCACTTGTAAGGTACAGAAGCTGCTCTGCCTCCCTTCTTTAACCCTCTACCCCCACCCTCCCCTCTCTTCCTGCCCCTGATGTTCCCCTTATCTCCAACACATACCAAGCCCCTGTGTCTGTACCAAATCCTTTTGAAACTGTCTACAGTATCCACTTTTATCAGTTCATCTGGAAGTGCATTCCAGGGTGCCACTACCCTCTCCATGAAATAATGACCCCTCACCTCCCCTCTGTACTTTCCCCCTAACAGTTTCAGACTATGGCCTCTTGTAGTTCCCTCCCCCTTCCATTTGATCAGTCCCTCCATTTTGACTCTGTCAACTCCTTTCAGATACTTGAAGGCCTCTATCATATCACCCCTATACCTTCCGTCCTCCAGGGAGTACATGCTCAGTTCTTTAAGTCTATCCTCATATGACATTTCACCCAAACCACTGATCATCCTTATCGCCCTTCTCTGTACTCTCTCCAGCAGTGTGATGTCTTTCTTTAAGTGGGAATGCCAGAACTGCACATAGTACTTCAGGTGCTGCCTCACTAGAGAGTTATGCAGGGGGAGTATAACCTCTGAGCTCCTGGACGTTATACCCCTGGCTACACACCCAAGCATTTTATTCACTTTAGCAGCTGCTCTCCTGCACTGCTCTGAATTGTTCCATTTGGCATCAATTATCACCCCCAGATCCTTCTCCATCGTGGATACAGCCAACTGTACTCCCCCCAACTGGTAGCTATACCCAGGGTTTCTAATGCCCAGATGTAGAACACTACATTTACATGCATTAAACCCCCAACTGCCAAGTGTGTTCTCATTTTTCCAGCCTCACCAAATCTTGGTTACTTGGTGTTAAGGAGAAAAGGGGGCTGAGGCCCATTGTAATTGTCCCCCACATTGTAGGACATTGTATCCAAGAATGATTAACTAAAGAGCCAGTTGTCCAGGTGTATTTTGAAAATATTAAGACTGGAGCAATCCACTAGTTCTTGTGGCAATTTATTCCTTAGCTTTCAAGCCATAATAGACAAAAAGTTCAGTCTCTTGTTTGTCCTAGCTTTACAAACTTTTAACTGTTTGTTGTGCAGTCTTGGTACGATTTTCCTTGTGGCAAATGCAATGCCACATTGATCCATTAGGGTGGAGGATTGAAGGATTTTAAATAAATGGAGGAGGTCCCTTCTAACCCTTCTGGCTTTGAGTGAATAAAGGCCTGTTTTTTTTAGTCTTTCTTCATAATCAAGATGTGCTAGATGTGGAACAATGTTTGTTGCCCTGTGTTGTATCTGCTCAATCCTCTTAATGTCAGACATCAAGTAAGGGCTCCAGAAGGGGAACCTGTAGTCAAAGTAGGGTCGAACGTGGGATCTATACAGGGTAACTATACATTGTTCTGATTTAGAAGTGAAAGTGTGATTGATCCATTTAAGAAGTGCGTTAGATAGGTTAGCTACTTTGTTACAATGGTCTGATGATAACAGTTTATGATTAACTATTTCCAGGTCTTTTTCACTGTGGGATGATCTAATAATTGTATTGTTAAGGGTATATGTTTGTTTGGGCTTGGTTTTTCCCCATATGCAAGACCGAACATTTAGTTACATTTAATTGCATTTTGTTACTTAGTGCCCCTTGTTCGATAGAGGCTAGATCTAACTTTAATTCCCTTTGACTCATTGTATTGTCTACTCTTCCTCCCAGTTTAGTATCACAGGCAAATTTGGTGATGATATTTGTTGATCCTATTTTCATGTTACTAATAAAAATGTTGAATAATGTGGGTCCCAGGCAGGAGCCCTGTGGGACCCCGCTAGAGACCCTTCCCTCATCAGACAATTTCCCATTTACCCTAACTCTCTGAGATCTACCCATCAGCCAACAATTCACCCACCTAACAACAATTGGTGAAAAGCATAATATAAGAAGTTTGTTTACAAGGATGGCATGTGACACTTCGTGCACTTTGCTATAATCAAGTAGGATAACGTTGACGGGAATGCTGGAATCAAGGTTTTTACTTACATATTCATAAAAGGAAAGTAAGTTGGTGGTACAGGAGTGACCCTGTCTAAATCTGTGTTGTGTTAGATCTGTAATATTTAAAGAATGCATTTCTAGTTCAATGATGTATTTGATTATTTTTTCCATCAGCTGGCAGGGAATCGAAGTAAGGCTGATGGGTCTATAGTTTTCAGTTTTTGAGCATACACCTTGTTTGAAT
The DNA here is from genome assembly GCA_016271365.2 of Neoceratodus forsteri. Taxonomy (NCBI): domain Eukaryota; kingdom Metazoa; phylum Chordata; order Ceratodontiformes; family Ceratodontidae; genus Neoceratodus; species Neoceratodus forsteri. Next base: position 963,950,153 of record CM057452.1, read on the forward strand.
ATTGGGGTATCAATGGCAGTTAGCCAATCAGTTGGTTTCTTTTAATGATTTGTTAAATATTATAGTTAAGGGTAAAGTAATGGCGTCTAATGTTCCTATTAGGAATTTTGAATTTATATTATCAGGTCTGGGACTGGCCATTTTTCTTGGAGTGCCTTCTTTCCCTTATTGCTGTCCACCTCAGCCTCCATCTTGGTATCATCCATGAACAGGCTCATTCTACTTCTAACTCCTTCCCCTATGTCTGCAATGAAAACACTGAAAAGAACAGGGCACAGCACTGAATCCTGTGGGACCCCACTGATGACCCTTCTATGAGTCAAGGCTACACCCCCCATCACCACCCTCTGCAGTCTGCTGTCCAGCTAGTTTGCCACCCACCCCACTAGGTTTTCACCCACCCCCATGTGCCTCAATTTTCAAATCAGCCTTCAATGCAAGACCAAGTCAAAAACCTTGTTGAAGTCCAGCTATAGAACATCAACAGGCTTTCTCCCATCCAGGGATCTTGTCACCCAGTCAAAGAACTTGACTAGGCAAGTTTGACACAATTTCCCCTGGACAAACCCATGTTGGCTGTCATCCTGAAAACCATCTGCCTCCAGGAAATCCACCATTCATTCTTTTAGGATGGCCTCCATCACTTTCCCCACTATGGATGTCAGATATATCAGTCTGTAGTTCCCCAAAACATCTCTAGGTCTGCTCTTGTGGAGAGGCACTATGTGTGCCACCCTCCAGTCCTGAGGAACACATCCTATTTTGAGCAAGGAATTGAATAGAGTGGCCATTGGAGCTGCTTGGACATCCACCAACTCCCATAGAATGCTGGAATGGATGCCGTCTGGTCCTGGGGCTTTATCCATCCTCAATGACTTGAAAGCCTTCCTCACCCTCCCTACCTGGATCTCCCCATTTGTGAGTGCCTCCTCCCCTTGCCCCCTACACTGCACCCCCTCTGTGGCAGTGGACCATCCCTTTCTCTAGTAAAGACTGAGCTGAAATAATCATTTAACACCTCATCCTGCTCTTCCACTCCTTTTACCCTCCCCCTCTTTCCTCAGCTTGCTTATCTGCCTCCACCCTTTTTACGCTCCCTAACATATCAATTGAATTCCTTCTCCTCCACTGATCTTTCTGCATGAATTTAAGTTCTTTTTCCACCTTGGCAGTTCTTACCCTCCTGCTGACTTCTCTGGAGATCCTGTGGTACTTCTCATGATCTGCCCCACTATGGGAACTCTTGTACTTCCTGAAGGCCATACCTTTGCTCCTCACCCCTTCTGCAGTTTCCTTGCCCACCAACAAGGTTTCCTGGCTCTGGCTGTCTTATTGTGGGATCTTGCTTTTGTGACCTCTAGGATGCCCAGCTTTAGGATTTCCCACTGCCTTTCCATGCACATCCCAGGTCTGAGTTTCACTATTCATTTCAACCAGTCTCCAGCCACTGGAATGATCTTATGATCAGTAGTCAGTCTGGGAAAATAACTATCATCAGGGAACATCTAATTTAAAAATTGTTATATTAGATCATTAAAAGTACCAATTCTGGAGTTTAAGTCATCAACTAGTAGACTATATGAATCAGGATAATTCATCTGTATGTCTATAATCTGACTCTGAAGACTCTCCAAAATGTTATCAGTGTAGTATTTGGAGTTACTTGGAGGAATGTAGATATGATATAAAATCAGAGTATTCTCATTCCTCCAAAGCCAAAAGATCAGAAAATGATCAAATTCATTCACATCTTCTACAACATCAAAGGCCCCAACTTTGATGTACACTATCGGACCTCCTGCCCACTAACCAACTGATGCCTCTTTTTTCCATGATTTGTGGAACAATAGATAGCCATTTAGATCAAGCAAGTGCTGAGAGTTATGCCAGTTCTTTTGTAAACACGTACAATAAAATTATCTAATTAGGTTAATCCAATCCTTGTCCACAGACTTAGTACAAATGCAAGAAATACTCCATGAGATAATAAACCATTTGTTTCCGAATGATTTTTGACAGAGAAATCATAATCATGATGTGAGATGTTGACAGCTAGTCAAATATCAGGTTCTATGTGAGAATGAAGACTATAGGACGATGACTGGCAGATGGTGCAGACCTCACATGGGTGCTGACAGTGGATTTCTAAGTTTGTTATGAGGGGGTTGCCCCCACACCCCCCTTGTGGGGGACTGTGCCCCCCAACCCACCTCAATTATGGATTCTAGCTCTAAGGGGCACACCTAAGGAATTGTGGAACTGACAGTCACTGCACCATGTTGGTGCTGTAATTCAGTAGCCATTCTCACCAGTTGCTGTCCTTCAGTCACCGTCATCATGGTATACCAAATATCAAGTTCTTCTACATGACTTAATCAATTATTTTATTCAGAAAATATTTGAAATCTGTTTTTTGTTGGTATTTGGTAATCCAGGAGTTTCATTACCAGGCATCAAGATCCTTGATCCATACTCAATCTGAATATTTCATTGATAGATCCATGCAGAGTCAGCGACAAAATAAAGATCCATATTATCTAAGATTCTGACTTTCTTCATAACTCTGTTTGCAATCCCACTATTCTTAAACACAGTATCAACCTGCCCTCCATCAAAAAGGCGTTCATGCCTATAAGCACGAAGAACCTCATTTCTACCTAAATGGATTTGAAGACAATGACTTAAAAGATTACAAAAGGTTCATTTAAAATCATTCTCCCTGTACATTTTCCCAAAGCCAAACAGACTGATAATGATCACTTTGGAGTCAGGTTTAACATTTTGTGCAATACTGCAATGTGTGTTATCCTTATGAATAAGTTCTGCTTTCAGTTAATAACATTCCAGCAGATGGCTATTAATCCATAGGTAGTTGAGAACTCTTGGAATCACACAATAAATATCCACACAGCCAGCACCCAACTCCTTTGTATTGGTAATAACATTTTGTATGTCATCATCAGCAATTAAAAAATCCAGATCTTCTCTAAATAATTTCACAACCCTTCCTTTCAACATCAGGGAAGTCTTAGTTTCATCTCTTTGTAAATCATATAATCTGAAAAAATGGTAATTAACAGTCCACAGAGATAACGTTACTCTGTTCCTTTAGCTTGTTTTTAGGCACCACTTTAAGGGTCTCCTGAGTTAAGTTGTTGTCCTGCTTTGCTTTAGTATTCTGAGTTAGATTCTTAAGTGCTCCTTCCAGTCCCAATGACTCATTATTGTTTCCAGGGTCACTTGACCTTTGTTTACTGCCCTTCATACCATTCATACCCTTTGATTTCTTCTTATTTACATTTTTGCATTCTCTTTGCATCTCCTTCCAAGGAAGACTTTTCCTCACGCAATTCTCTAACCATTCCTTCTCCCGTTCCACTTTCTTGAATACCTCCTCTTTATTGATAACAGAGGTAGAGCTATTACTAGGGTATATAGCATTAGTCTGGACCTCCATAGCAGAAAGTTCTAGGGAAGATGAAGCTCTCAGGGGATGTATAGCATTTTATAGCCTCAGCCCATCATCCATTCTAGCTCAGTTAGTAACTATATATTTTCTCAGTGATTCAGTGTCAATCCTAATTATCACCAATTGTTCTATTAGCATTAGCCTAGTGTTGATTTTTCATAACCTCAGTAATATCTGGACTTCAGCATGAAGGAAAACATGTTAGGAATTTGTTAACACTTTTTTATTCACTGTCTTGACCTTGATTAAGCAAAACCTCAGCTCCCTATAAAGACTTCATGTCAAACTGATCTGTCTGGGGATACCCATGCAGCCTGTTTTCAGTATTGTACAGTTTTCCTTTATTGCCTTTTTCCAGGTCCGATAGACCCAATATTGTATTATGAAGGTCAGTCAGTACCTCCTTCAGATCACATTTATTTACCTCCTCTGGGTTTGATTTATTTATTTATTTTGCCATAGCTGGTTGATAATCATTATGTGAATTTGTATTAAATTTAATGGTTCCAATAAACTTAATCCCTGTACCTAAATTAAACAGAAGTAAAATCAGGTGAAAGACATTACAGTAGCTAAACACCAATTATACAATGGCGAGAAAAAATCATTGGCTGTGATTGGTCACTGTAGGGCTAGACCCATGATGTTATCCCAGTACAACAGCACGGATGTAGTCCCAGCACAGACTTGACCCAATCACAGGGGAAAAAATCAGTATCCATCCTATCTGTAACCCCAACTGAAAGCAACATTTAAGATTAGCTTCTCACTGCTCATTCAAGTCACAGACCCCGCCAGCCAAGACCGTATCTGTTACAAAGAAAATCCCTCTCCCCACCCCAAAATATTTCACTGTAGTTCACTCGGTACACATTGTAATTCCATGTAATTTTTCCCCATTACTTACCAAAACTGACCAGGGAAGACCGCTGCCTTTACAATCCAGCGCATCTCCTTTTCCTCAACACAAGGATGAACTGAGGGTGACAGCATCCTCCCTCCTTTTTACTGTTTAAAAAGAAAACACATGTAACAACAACACAAGGCTACAAGAAGAGGAAAAATGCTGCCTGCCAAGGTTGCATTTTTAAAACACAGCCATGAGCAGCTTCATCCTATAGATCATGTGCAGTCGCTCTGCTCCGAGTCCACAACTCCGCTCAAGAAGCTATTTCTTTTTTTAGCCCCCAACTCAAACAGTATCTACAACAGAAGAAAGCCATAACTCTAATTGGCTTTTCTGTTATCTGCTGTATACAGCGCATGAGCACGTAACTGCCGTGGTGTAAACTTGCCGCCCGCAAACCTCAGAGTGAAAGCAATCCCCACGCCTTTTTCTGCAGTACAGGCAGCCTGTTTTCTGTCAGGCAAGTACAGCCACGCAGTGTAAGTCCATCTGCTCTAACTCCTGTAACACCACCTTGGCTACCCATTTCAGCACTATGCTACCTGCAGTCCGCAAACACCTCGCTGGCCACAGTAAGCAAAGGGCTCATACGTTTAAAATGAAACTGCAGGACACACAAAAAAAAAAAACACTAACTTAGCAGCCAGATTGGGGCTGGGGTTCTTAGAGAGTTTCTTCACATAGGAAGACACAGAAAACAGCAAGTGTTATGCACCTCAGGCGGCATCGTTCACACAGCTCCATCCAGTGCAAAGAGAAAAACTGGACTTTTTTTTCAATATGTGCACATCCACATATAAAAATCAAATAAAAAATAAAAAATAAATTATATTTTTCTAATTTTTTTATTTTATTTACAAATGAGCCATTGTATAATAGCAATAATGCACTCCAGGGTGTGTTGTGCTTGGATAACGTCACTTCTGGGGTGATTAGTCACACTTGGCCTGCGGCCTCGTGCCTAATCACCCCAGGCGTGATGTTATCCCAGCACAACACACACCCTGTCATGCATTATTGCTTAATTAAAATATAGGCAGATTTCACAATGCAAGACTGATTATGTTAGTCTCACCCAACAGTGGACCAACCACCAGTGGCCACTTACCTAAAGATTGTTTAAAGGTAAAGTTAAAATGACATAAACATTCCAATACTCCACAATTTAAATTATACACAAAACAATGGAAATCTCATATAAATATCAGCTATCAGAAAGACAAAAAAAAGAACAGCTGTTGAGCCCATGCCAAAATAAATCCACAGCACTCTAAACTAAATTTAAGAATAATTGTCCAAAGATTGAATAGATTTCAGAAGTCCATCTTGGAAGTGCAGATTATCTGGCTGCTTGGCTGGGGCAATGAATGAGGTGACCTCACTATATGATCCATGACCATGCACAAATCTGAGAGAGGTGATGGCTTCTCAGTGGACATCTACCAGGTGGAGAAAGGCATCTTTGCTCCCCTCCTCCTGCACACTTTCCAGGACACCTTCTTCAATGGCAGTCTTCCTCCTATTTTCAGAGAAGTGGTGATTATGGCACTACCCAAAAAAGTGAAAGACCTCACACTCCCAGGGAACGACTGCTAAATCCCAACCATAAACACAAATGCAAAAATCTTAGCCAAGAACCTAGCAGCCAAGCTAAACCCCATTCTACCTAGACTTATTCACCTCTGCCAAGTGGGCTTTGTCAAAGGCAGGCTGGGCTCAGACTATCTCTTGATCTTTTTTAATCTGCATCACTTAGTCCAGTCTCTACCCTCCCCAGCTGCTGTCTTCACTATAGACCAAGAAGACTTTCATCTCCATCATATGGTCCTACCTCTTTGAAGTCCTAGACATGATGAAATTTGGTCCCCTTTTCATAGGGCCAATCCACACCCTATACAACAGCCTGACTGCACAAATCCTGACTAACAGTATGCTATCAAACATCTTTAAACTACAGAAGGGTAACAGACAATGGTGCCCCTCTTCTTCTTACTTTTCCTTTTAGCCATCAAACCTCTCTCACTCACTATCAGGGAGCATCCTAAATTGCAGGGCATTGGTACAGCTCAGACAGACCTGAAAGCCTTGCTATACATGGATGAAATACTCTTCCTGCTCTCTGATGTTTGCCACTCAATAGTACTGCTACAAAATCTCTTGTCCCAAGTCTTGACAGTCTCTGGCCTATGGATAAACCACAGAAAATCAGAGTTTTTTTCCCCCTGAACAAAAACTGCACCCAGCAAACACTAGCAGGGGCCCCATGGATCTGAACTGAGGAGAAGGATCTCTTATCTAGGCATCAAAATCACCCCCTGGATAGCCCACCTCTGTCAAGTGAAGTTTTCCCCTTTCTAGACTCTCTCAAACAGGACTTAGGTCAATGGAAACTTCTCAACATGTCTTCAGTGGAGAAAATTGCATCCATCAAAATGGAGAAGGCACCAAAAATGTTCTATACCTTAGTTAGCCTACCAATTAAAATATCTAACTCTTGGCTCTCTAAAATAAACACCTTAATAGGTAACTTCCTGTGGAAAAGTCACTTACCTCACTTCAGTCAGACCAAGTTATGCCAGCACTGGTCAAACGGGGACTTTGATCTCTTGAAATTTAGGGACCACCATATAGCACTTACCCTTGCACAGACCATCAAGTGGTTTCAATCACTTTATAAAAACCTCCCTCTCTGGACAGCAAAAGAAAGACCAATATGCCACACTCCAACTCCTGTCATACTGCTGTATTCCACTAAAGCCCTGGACAATAGAAAGCACCCCACAATACTAATCTTTCTGAGATACTGAAAGAAGGCCACCACCAGGCTCCACCTCCCCAACACAAAATGAGTATGCCCCATTATGGGACACCACACTGTTCCAGATTGATGACAAGCCTATAAAAAGAGGCAGATGGGAGTGGAATGGATTCCTGACCATATAAGACCTATGTCCAGCAGGTGGACAACATCTACACTTGTAAGCAGATCACTCAACCCAATACAGCCTCAATAAAAAGGACCTCTGACTCTACTTACAGTTCAAGCCAATAATATGCCCATTCCTACAGAAACAAACTCTAGCCTCTTCCACCACCCCATGTGGGAATGGCTGAAGCTACCCAGAGAGTAGCAGGGGCCACATACAGAGCCCTATGGGATGCACAAGGGTTACTCCATAGCCAATGTTCTAACCCAGTAGCAAATGAGCTCCTTAGATACCCTAGAGCCAAACTAATCCAGCTACAAATATTGTACTGGTGGTACTCCCACAGCAGCTGAAGACTATGGGGATCACTCAATCCAGCATTTGCTCACAGTGCAATAAACAGGTGGGTTTACTCACACACATCATCTGGACTTGTCTTAGCATTATCCCTTTCTGGGAAACAGTCCAGGACTACTGCTGTAAAGTCCACTCTCCTAATTTCCCTGTAGACATACCTTTGGTCTTGCTAAGCATAACCACATCTCACATTCTGAGAACTGAACTGCCTGTTGTCCAGACCATTGCTGCCACCATAACAGCCAAAAGACTCATCCTCAAGTACTGGACATATAAGGAAATTTCAAAGCTTTGCAAATGGATTAATTCCATAGGCTAGCTAGCTTCCCTGATACAACTTTCACACATAACATTGAGAAAAATGCAGCAATCTCTCTCCATCTGGGCTCCCTTCATGCACCCCTCAACACTAGCCCCTCTGCAACTCCCTGAAGTATGCACCCTGCTTATCTCTCTGGTGCACCAATTATCTGTCTCATGGTAATGGGTCAGCATTATGGTCAGGAATGTGAATCTACTCTTGTCACACACTACTCATTGATGCAGGTGTTTTCTTTTTTTTTTAGCTAAACTGTAATCCAGGAGATGCTCCTGTATTCTCTAAGTTTATATGATGTTTTTTTTATAAGATTACAATGCATAATGTTTGTACCTTTTTATTGGAAATTTAACAATTTTACATTAAAAAAAGAACTAGATTGCTATGTTAAATACCCAATACTACTATTCAAGTTTAGGGTGATGGGGTGGAGCAGAAACATCTAAAAATTCAAGAAGACACCTACATGTTACATAAAGTAAATTGCAAAAGTATCTAGAGTCCTATCAGATAAATCAATTCCATAGCAACAGAAAGGATTTAAGATCCCACTGGTCATTCTGTTCTTGTGGTTTTCAACTCTAAAGTTTAAAGATACTCCCACTCTCCATTTTAAGGAGATTGTTCAAAAGGTCACCTCCATTTCTAGGGGAAGGTAACTATTCAATACCTACACAATAAATGAAGTCAGGGCTAGAGGCATGGCACTAAAGAAAGTGTTCTGCAGGGCTGTCCATTTTTTTTATTTATGACAGACTTCATGTGTTCTTGCACATGTGTTTTGAGATTCTTGATAGTCCTCCCAATGTATACTTTATTGCATGCACACTAAGAGCATAGACTACAAATGTGGTATCACATGTGATACACACATATCTGAACATTGATGTTTTTCTATGGGAGGTGGGTAAAGGTATTAACTGGTACAAAATATTTGCAGAAATTGCAGTGAGTACACTTGAAGAAACCTTTAGGTCTTGGTGGCAGCCAATTGAGATTGCTTCTAAGGTTTTGATAAATGTCCATCCTACTATGGACTAGCTTGTCCCTGAGATTATTAGCCCTGCTGAAAGTAACCCTAGCTTTGGGACCAACTGACAGGCCTACTTATGTGTTACTCTTTAGGATAGGCTAGTTACTGTAAATAATGTTCCTAATCTTCACAGCTCATTCATTATACTGTTACAAATGTTATTGACTCATGGTTGTCATTTGATTTGGGAATTGCCTTTTTTTTGTCACTCAAAAGATTCCTTCTCTGTAAGGACTTAGTTTTTTTCTTTTGATTTATTCAGGAGTCCTTTCTCATAATCTCTCCTAGAAAATCTATACTCTAGCTCTGCAACATGTTGGACAAATGTTTCAAGTGAGATGCAATTCCAGCATCGCCTTAGAAATTGGCTGCAGTGAATACATTGTTTAAGAGTAGAGGGGTGGGCACTGTCAGTGTGCAGTACATAATTAGTAGCTGTACTTTTTTTGAAACATTTTGATTCAATCTGACCAGCATGATTGCGAGACAGAGTGACATCTAAACAATCAAGGATTTCAGTGCTTGCAGTGTACAGTAGTAGCCCCAGACATTGCCAGCTATTTCATGACATTTCAAAAGAGTTTCTTTCTGCTGCCCCTACTGTGGTAAAGCAGAACACAGGAGATTTCTCTAGAAATATCACAGAAATTTTGGGAAATTGCTGGCAATGTCTGTGACTACTACTTACAGTATGTGAACTTAAGATTTAAATCATTCTGCTATAACATGAACTTAGGTACTCCAGACATGTTTCCCTCCCAAATACAGGCCACATCATCTATAATCCTGCACCAATGTATGATGTTTGATTGGAAGGGGTTCTTTTCTGGGTTCATCATCTCAGTCATTTCCTAAAGCCCCAAGAAAAGATTAGTGTAACTCAGGGATATGGCTACTCTCATGGCAGTTCCACATGTCTACATGTAAAATGTCCCCTTAAACTCAAAGGCATTGTGTGTTAGTATAAACTCCAGGGCAGTAATTTTAAAATTAATTGGAATTTCATTATTTTTGGGGCATGGTTTTCTAAGTACAGTTTACAGGTTCTTACTCCCTATTAATGTCTCATTGAGGAGTATAGTGCTTGATGTCTATGCTAAGCCTGACAAATCCTTCCTACCATACAATACCTTGCAGCTTGCTGAGTAAGTCTGACATGTTCTTAATATAGGATTTAAGGTATTGGACACAATCTTGTAAGAAAAGAAATCAATGACCCTACACTTGTTTTCTGTAATGGAAACAACCCTGAGACTATTGGTCTGCCTGGGGGTCTGATTAAGTTCTTATGTAGCTTTGGTAAGGTATAAAACCCAGGTGTTACAGAACTGCTTTTCTACATATAGTTAAATTCCTCATCACTGTTGCACCCTTTATTTAAAGCATGCATTAACATTTGGAACAATTCCCTTTTAAAAAAATTAGTAGGATTCTGGTTAACCTCTCTGTAGTTTCTAGCATCAGTAAGTAAAGGTGGCATAATCTCGTTATAGTACTGCTTTACTTAAGACAATATTTCCTCCTTTATCAGACAGTTTTACAGTATGATTAAGTTTTCATTATCAGCCAGTTACTTAAGAGCAATTTGTTCATCCTTGGTCATATTAAATCTTTAAGAGAGTCCTGTGCTGTTCAACAAAGTTTCAACTTGGCAGGTAACAGTTACTGTATTTCAAATACAATTATGGCCTGATGTAAAACATCAGGGCAAAAGGTAGATTTACCCTTATACATTATGTTTCTCTGTTTTCTTAGTGAATCCACTGAAGGAAAAGATTTGAAATGTCAGCATTCAGATAAATACTACTATCTAAATAATTTCTACTAATAGCATCATTGAAGTCCAGAATTTGAAGTGATTTACCATATTTGTTTAGCTGACATTCCAAATCAGCCAAGTTAATAGTGCCCAATGCATTAAGTCCAATGTCTGTTTCCAAAACAGGAGCCCCTTACTGGCTGTCCATCACATTTAAGGTATTGTTCTGCAGGTTCATATCCTACCTTGCTGTGCAGGCTCTAAGTTCATCATATTCATTTTCCATTGTTGATGAAATTTTTTTAATCCAGCTCCTCTGTCTCAGAATCTGTTGTTTCCTCTTGGATACCCATGCGGAAGTTATAATTCAGTATTATGCTATTTTTAGTAAAGAAATAATGTTTAAGCCTAGTTTTGCGGTAAAATACCTAACACTTGCACAAAGTACCAAGACAAGCAGACACCGTTGCACTCTTGGACTCAAAAAGAAAGCTTACAGGACCACAGTGAGCTCCAAAAAAATTCAAACTTTTATTATAAGTATAAGTGCTAAGTGCATTTGTGCAAAAAAGCTCACAGTACAGAGTTCCGGTGCAACAGGAGCTGATTGCCACTCACCACAGCACTTCAGCTTAAATAAGTCTTCATCAGGTGGTGTGGTTATGGGAGAGTAAGTCCAGCGTTTTATACATCACCTAATAACTATTTATGAAAGTGCAAAAATTGTGTAATGATACATATTTAAGCAGACTTAAAGTGCAGGTAAAACAGGCTTTCATTTCAAGCAATAGTTATGAGGTTAAACAAGATGACATTCATGTCATCAGAGCTGTATTATACAGAGACAATGCCAGGCCCTGCTTCTTGGCTCACAATAGGCACACATGGAAGGCTAAGTGTCAAGCATCACCATATGTCTAACTCCTTAAATAGCTAAAGGCTATTCTAGCTACATTAGAAAAAGGCAGAAACATTTTGAGAGAGGTGTCATTACCACTATTTTGATCATTCCTGAGACCCCACATGGAGTGCTGTGTCCAGTTCTGGAGACCACATTTCAGGAAGGTCATAGACAAGGTAGAAGCTGTACAGAGGAGGGCAACTAAAATGATACCAGGGCTGCATTATTAGCCCTATGAAGAGAGAATGTGGGACATACTAGAGATTTAGGGTGAGAGCTCTATTCCACTGTGTAAGTGCTTGGCAGTGGAACAGTGTGTAACCCCATGAACCAGCCATTGAATAACTACTACTTGCTGTACTAAGAAAAACAATCCTGTATTAGAGTTATTTGATAAAAGCAACTGGTTGCTAGGCAACAAGTGCTGGTGAACACTGGACTTTGTAGTGTCAGTGGCTCAGTAGGTAGCACACTCACCTCTGAGGCCAGGAGATCAGAGGGCTGTGGGTTCAGTTCCCACATTTGGCACTTGGGTTAATATCCCAGTACTGACACTGTAGTGCAGCATGAGAGGGGTGCTGCACTTCTGAGGTGCTGTCTTTCAGATGAGAGGTTAAACCGAGGTTCCATCTGCCTGGATTGGTGGTAGTTCAGGTGGATGTTAAAGATCCCATGGCACTTATCGAAAAGAGTAGGGGAATTTCCCCGGTGTCCTGGCCAAATTTCCCCTCATTCACTAAAAAATACTACCAACAGCTTAATCTGCTTCAAGGTCAGTTGGCATTCATCTGTATCCCCCTCCCCCGGGTCGTGCCTGAAAATAGGCAGGATTTGTCTAGGATTTACCCGGTCAACAAAAACTAAATAAAAATAAAAAAAAAAAAAATATATATATATGGTGAACCTCAGAATTACAAGGACTGGTATTGTAGGAACTGCAAATGCAGCAGCATGTTTTTTTAATTTGCAGAAAAAGCAGCAGCTAGCTATTACCCTGCACTTTACCCTGATTTTGGGCATTTAATATATTGTAAAGTAGCTACATTTTGCATATTTTAAAGTCTGTATAGGGGAGACCACTAATCACCTGGTTGAACATTTCCAGGACACCATGTACTTAGTGCAGCCCCTGAACAAGTGGGGCATGACTAGGGCAAGAGCTTCATTTCTCTGTGTAAGTGCTTGGCAGTGAAACAGTGTGCAACCCCATGAACCAGCCATTGAATAACCACTATTTGCTGTACTGAGGCAAACAATCCTGTATCAAGAGTTTTTGCTTGATAAAAGTAACTTGTTGCTAGGCAATGAGTGCAGATGAACCTAGGCTTTATATTATCTCCGGTGAGCCCCAGAACTACAAGGACTCATACTGTGGAGAATGTAAATGCAGCAGTGTTTTAACTTACAAAAAAAGCAGAAGCTAGCTGCTACACTGCACTGTATCCTGAGTTTGGGCATTTTAAAGTAGCTGCATTTTGCACATTTTAAAGTTTTTAGAGGGAGACTGCTTATGATCTGGTTGAACATTTCTGGGTCATGGTGTATTTAGTGCATCCCCTTAGTGAGTGGGGCAACATCCACAGAGCCATGCCCGTAGACGCTTGCAGAGACTTGTGCATCTGTGTGTCTGCAGTGGCAGCAGGGCATGGGGCCTGTAAATTTGAAATGGAAGTATCAGTAATTAACTTGTACAAGTTATCCTTAATATTGTTAACAGCACATGACAACCAGGGAGAAAACAGGAAAAACACTGAATTTAGTGCCATTATCTCAGTAGTGTGGGAAGACCTACTGCTATAATCTCCACCTGAGCTGAAGCCTCTAAGGTGTAAAATTACTTCTATAAATGAATACCTTATACCCTAGTCCTCTCCGTGAGTGTGTCACTACTACAAGTAGTTGTAGCCTTGATTAGTAACAGGTGTCTTCACAAACAGTCATGGGAAGCTGAACAAAGGGCTTGTCTCTTTTACCAACAACTCGTTAGGATAGAATCAAACATTATACAGAAATGGTGAACTCAACAAAGGACCTTTTGGAAATTCTGTGCAGAACTGGCTCTGCAGTAAAATGTGTAGCTTGTCATATGTATACCTTGGCCTCATATGACATGTTTAGTTGAATTTAAATGCCCAAAGAAGTGCAAAGAAATAAAGATCTTAAGTAAAGAAATAGACAATTTAAAAGATACACTAGGCAATTTGGATTCTGGCCCAAATATTACTTCAGGAGGCTCCTAGTCACAAACATTGTGTAGATCCCAAATTGGAACTAATTCTGGTCAGAGCTGAAAGGGCTGCATGTGTTGGGGTGGGGGTTGGGGGTTAGACAAAGAGAGTTGTGTGGGGAGCATATCTATAATTGAGAATGGTGGGATGTCATGCAAGAATCTTCTGTCCAGTCCAGGACTAGGGCATCTTCAGGGACTGCACTGTTTACTGGTAGTCTGCCACATAACCTGGATGTCCACTGAGACAACAATTGGGATTAGCAGAAAGGACCTCAGTCAACATCTCATCCAAACGATGATGCACCCTGATATGTCAGCATCTTTCTAATACTGCATCTGGGTGCCAGCATTTAAGGTATGAGCCAAAGTCCCAGTATGGGACTAGAACACATGACCTTTTGATCCAGAGCTGCATGTGCTAATAACTGAGTCATACTTATATGCTAAAAGTAAAGGAGTTGGGTTTTATATAGGCAATTTCATACACATTTTATCCCAAAGCACTTTACAAGCCACAAACTGATGCAGCAGCCATTAGGAACAAAGTGATGTTAAAGAGCCCCTGACCCCATGGGATAACTTTAGAAAAATGTAGTATTTAAACATAATCCATTTTATATTTCATGTCTCTTTCTGTAATTCTCACCTTTATTTCTTCATTACTATGGACATCTTCATGGTATCAGGATTTGTGGCCCATCTGCTGTGGCTCCTTGCCTGCACCCTACATCACAGTTCTGTTTATGATATCACAGTCTGTTGCTGTAGCAATAATTATGATGTCATAAACTGGGATTATGATGTCAGGTGCACACACATTGACAAGAGTAGATGAAGGCTAGAGGACAGTTATCCTGTTTTCATGAAACTGTCTTCAGTAATAATGAAAAGGGGGGGGTGATAATTGCAGACACAGTTAAGTGATTGTATGCTCTGTGATATATTGTTCTGTGTTTACATTTTACAAATTTGTTATCCATTTTTAAGTAAACCTCCTATTTTAAAGATAGTGCCTGGTGTGCCTTTGAAATTCTTTTTTTTTTGCATGTAAAGTGTTGATGGTTAAAGTTGACAACAGTTCATAAGGTTAATGGTGTTACAGAACTGAAAAAAGGTAAGAAATACCTACGGTCTTTCATAGAGTTTTAAGGGTTCATTGTGGATACCTGGTTAGGTGCTCTTAGGCAAAATATATCTGGCATTCCCCAAAAAGCAGAACTATCTGAGCCTGTACATTTGGATATGCTAGCATAAGGTTCACAGTTTGAATCCCCCCAGAACTTGAGACTAAAAGTGATTTGGACCCACAAGCAGACAGGAGGGTTACCCTGTTCTGTTACCTGTTCACAATACTGCACTCGAAGGTTGGCCTGACCTGCTGTAAATGCAAAAACAATGATAATTGGGAAATAAGAGAGTTTAATAACTGACCCACAACAGGAGCAATTTATATGGCCAAATGTAGCTGTCAAGCTTGAAGATTAGGATGGGAGAATATTTCAGCACCACACATAATAATGATAGAAATAATGCTTTGGCAATACATGTACTGGACAGTGGCGGGAACGGTAGACATGAATTCAGATTTTGTGGATAAGAGAAGTTAACAATGGGTCAAAAGGACGATGACCTCGAGACACGTATCCTCCAGAGGAAGGTGTTCTGGATGTTTCAGTGGAGAGCTTTAAAACATCCTGGTCTGAAAAAACAGTTTGATATAATGCCATTTTAAATTATTTTTATTCATCAGTCTTGCTTTTTTCTGCCATTTCCAAGTCTATAACATGCCTCAGCAAAGATGTACTGCGGGGCTGGTGGCATTGGCTTTATACTTAACACAAGACATTTTGGTCTATGCAATCTGCAAGACTCAAAAAAAATCAAGCCTCAAGCACCAGCATTTAAATGAATTAAGAGACTAGTCCCCTCCCAACCGGGTTCATTAATTGTACTTGCAGTAGTTTACAATTGAATACTGTTCTTTTGGTAGCTTCTGAGATAATGTTTTAATTGACATTTTTTTTAAATAGTATGTGTAGTCACTCTTTGTTTTACTTTTACAGTGGCACTGTATTTATAGCAGTTTATTAATATTATAGCTGATTGCACTGTTAGTGCACTATGTCACTTTAAGATGTTTGCAACCATGTGCACACTGCACTATAAAATACTGGTTGCTATACTATCAGGCCTCCCTGTTGCAGGGTTGTGGGTAAGGATAACACTTGACACAGTACAGTATTTTTGGATCAACACACCGCAGTGTGGTTTTATTTTTATAGAAATGTAAAAATAAAATGAAAATAGTGTATATTGGAACTTTGTTATAGCTAAAAAAGGGCACATTTCTAAAGCTTGTTATGCTTCACCAGCAACGTCATGCATGCTGTTATGGATCAGTAGCTACATACTCAATGCAGCATAACAGCATCGAATGGCAAGGCTTGCGCGCTTCATGCCATATCAAATGTAAACAAATCACACAGGTAACAAAAACGAACATGTGGTTTGTGCCTGAAAGGAAAATGCTTGTTTGGTAACCTGTTTTCAGTGATAACAACGTCCCAAATATACACTATAAAAAAACCATGGATCAGTTTCCATCGGTTACCGTGCTGATTAGCACATCTTGAGGTTCCTAAGGTGACCGAACCTCTCAAGCTTCGCTCTCAAGGTTACAGCGGTTGCTTAGGAACCTCTCAATGCACTACCAACACTTTTACCAATGGAAGCCCATCCATAATTATCTATATAATAAACTCAAAAACAAAAGAAAAGAAAACAATAGCCCAAAGCTGGTTTTCAAAACAAGACAATACTATCTTACAGACTTTCTTCAATTTTCCTGCTGTATTTCTGCTAGGTACCTATTCAGTGCATAGGTCCTCCTCTTGTCTTAGCCTCAGACATATAAAACTAACCTCCAGCTAATCTAACCATCTCTGTCTCTGGAGGGTTTTTATATCCTTCCCACCAATCTGTAATCCCACCCACATGGGTGCAATTAAACATCATAGCTCCCTCTGAGGCTCACAATCATGCCAACACAAAATAAAAAGTTGTTTCTAAGCCTGGATTATGGACAGCTTTCCAACAATATGATAGAACACAAATAATCATAAACCTGGTTAGTTTTATTATAGTAAAGGACTTAAGGATCCTTTTAAAATAAACTCCTCCCACTGGCCAGTCTGAATTTCTGATCCATATCTGCATAAATATATCCCACTAGGGGCCACTGTCACCCTATATGACACAGTCCTGAGGAGCTCTCCTGCAGGTCTGCCAGCAATGTATTACCAGCAGTTTGACTATTTTATTATATATTTTCTTGTGTGGTTGAACTCCTAGAACATTCATAAGGTTCCTTATAGTGGCTAGGGATGTCTATTAAGACAGGCAGCATTTCTTATTTCTTTCTTTTTAGTAACAGTTTTATTTTATTTCTCTCAGCTCTCTATTTTAGCCATATTTCCTTTTTATATTTATTTTAAGGGCAGCAACAGCATATTTTGCTATAGGGATGTCCCCGTCCCTTTTCCACAATCCAAGGGGCTGGTTATTTTATTTTATAATGGAGTGGCTTTCTCTGAAAAGGAAAGTTTCTGCTGCTTTGCTATAACTGCACCACAGTGTATGTGAGTGAACGAGAGAGAGAGAGAGAGAGAGAGAGAGGAGGAGTGAGAGCATTCCTATTTCATTTACATTTACATACAGCCTCCCTCTCCTCTCTCACTAATAGTCTCTCATTTTTTCCTTGCTTTTCAACCCAAAAGGTTTTTCTTCTAAAAACAAACAACTGGGGATTCCTAGAGTCATAGAGCAGCAAGCAGCAATAAAAGAAAAAGGGAAAATCGCTCTGTGTCAAAGCTTTTTATTTTGATGCAGGAATCCAGTTATGTTTCGACAGAGTGGTTCTGAAGCAAAAAGAAAATTATAGTGACTTTGTTTGACTCCTTAGCTTGCTGGCAATACTTTCTCACATTACTAAAAGCCAGATAGCCAGGAGTTACATTTAAATGAAATCAATATGGATAGTAAATATGTTTACCATGGAGCGACAGGAAGAACTTAATATGGAAAGTAAAAGCTGCTCCATATTGGACATTTATTTATTCTGCATTTTGTTTTGTTTTTTTATCAGGGACACCAGTGGCAGGGTTAGCTGCTGCTACAGCTAAGGGG
This sequence comes from Neoceratodus forsteri, assembly GCA_016271365.2. NCBI lineage: Eukaryota > Metazoa > Chordata > Ceratodontiformes > Ceratodontidae > Neoceratodus > Neoceratodus forsteri. The sequence continues at coordinate 963,968,240 of CM057452.1, forward strand.
ATGGGAACAGACGACTGGGGGTGGTACAGTGCACAGTGGGTAGCAGTGGGAGATTTTTGAAAGATTGGTGGGGAGGAGCTGCAGTAAAAGAGCTCAGGCACCATAGAGTGGCTGGGTTGTGATGGGCAGAGAGAATCCATTTTTTTTTAATTAAGTAAAATATGCAGAGTCCTCACTCTGTGTTCATAAAAGGACTGCAGGCTCTGCCCATGCAGCCCTAAAAAGGAAGAGAATACAGAATGATAGTGCAGATGGAATGTTATCACCTGACATTATAGAGTTGGGAGATAGAGAAGACTGATCCATGGTTTCCATAAAACCCCTTAAAAATGGAGGAATGTTATGGATATGGAGGATATAATATTAGCAAACATCTATTCACCCCTGACTACACAAGCAGACTCCCAAACATTTACATCTGTAACCACTAATGATTGAGATGCATCTATCAACTGGAGAAAAACACCTCAAGAGGAAGTAAAATACTTTTAATAATTATTTTCACTAAGTGAAACCTGGTTATAATTTGCTGTTATAACCCATGGGCTATAATGGCGAACATGTGCAGTGTTTCCCTTGTTCTCCGCAGGCGCCAGCTGCAGTTGTTCCCTTTCTTAATGCCGACCGACCGCCTTCCTTACACTGGAGACTAACTTCATTGCCACTCGGATTTGGCGGTAAGTTTTTTTTTAATAAAATCACTGGGCTAAAAAAATCTGTGAATAAATAAATAAATCCAGCGGGAGAAAAATTGCAGATTTTTTCTGCATCCGCCTCAGGACTGCGGTGGCACAGGGACGTCTTAGTCTTTAATTTTATATAATTGCTGTGGTGAAAAAACAATACCCAGCAATTATATAAAATAAAACATGGGGTTACACACACCATCAGTATTGGATGTTTAAATAAACCCCTTGAGCTTTGCTCTCGGTGTTTAAGTAGCATCCAATACCTCAGGTGTGTGCAAAATTCTCATTAAGCACACAATCCCATGTATTATTCTATATGTTATTGGAGATTCAGTCATCAGGGGTTGTGACACACTGATTTGTGAAAGTGATAAACATGACAGGGTTGTTACATGTTTGTCGGGGGTAATGGTCAAGGATATTAAAAAGTGTCTGCCTGGTCTGCTAAACAAACATGATACAAATCTACTGTGGGATATTCTGTGATGTGGGCTAGCCACAAATGGCCACCTAGCAAAATGGCTACCCACTCGAGGTGCAGGAATGATAGGGCAAGGGAGTGAGGAAGGTGACCGGATGGGGATTGGAGTGAAATAGCGACGGTATGTCACCATATGTACACACGCATGAGGGGGCCAGCATGGTGAGCAAGTGGCTGGAGGGTTTGTGAGGGGTGGTGCTATGGTGAGATGCTAGCACGAACAGTAAAAGAAGGTGACAAGACTTTCTATACATACATTAGTGAAAGGAGAAAGTCCAGAGGGGGTATCACTCAGCTCAAAGGAGAAAAGGGGGCATATGAGAAGGAGGACCCTGTAAAAGCATCTACCCTAAATAGATACTTTTGCTCAGTATTTACTGATAAGAAGTAGGGCAGGGCCCACAGCTCAGCACCATGGACACAGGGGGGAGGGAGGTGAGCACTACTCCATTCACAAAAGAAAGGATCCTACAAGAGCTCGCTAAGCTCAGGGTGGACAAGGCAATGGGCCCTGATGGCATACATCCCAGGGTGCTTAAGGAGCTAAGGGTGGAACTAGCAGAGGCATTAGCAGAACTGTTTAGAGAGTCTTTGAACACAGGAGAGGTCCCAGAAGACTGGAGAAGGGCTTATGTGATCCTGTGCCACAAGAGTGGTGGCAGGGAGGCAGCAGGGAACTACAGACCAGTCAGCCTTACCTCAGTAGTGGGTGAGATTGTGGAGGCACTCCTTAAGGAAAGATAGTGCAGCACCTGGAATCCATAAGGGCACAGGATCCAAGATAGCATGGATTTACAAAAGGAAGGTCCTGTCAAACTAATCTCATAGATTTCTATGACTGGGTAACCAGAGTGGGGGACCAAGGGGGAGCAGTTGATGTCGCCTGCCTTGACTTCAGCAAAGCTTTCAACGCTGTTCTACATAGAAGATTCATAAATAAGCTGGGTAGGCTCGGGGTGGGTCACAGGTTGGTCTACTGGGTGGAAAACTGGTTGACAGGCAGAAAACAGAAAGTGGTGGTAAATGGTATACAGTCAGAAGAGATGCAAGTCATAAGTGGGGTACCTCAGGGATAAGTACTGAGCCCAGTCCTCTTCAATATCTTCATTAGTGACACTGCAGATGGACTAGAGGGTAAGGCTTGTCTGTTTGCAGATGACACCAAGATCTGCAACAGAGTAGATGATCCAGATGGGGTGGGCAGAATGAGAAGAGATCTGGATAAACTAGCAAAATGGTCAGAAGTCTGGCAACTGGGATTTAATGCAAAGAAGTGCACGATCATGCACATGTGGAAGAGAAACCCTGAAGCCACCTATAGGCTGGGAGGGGAGTTGCTGGCAGTCACAAAGGAAGAAAGATACTTGGGCTTCATCATCACCGATGACCTGAAATCATCCAAGCAGACCTCTAAAGCAGTAGGTAAGGCTAGGGGGGATGTTAGGGTGTATAAGTAGGGGTATCACAAGTCGTAAGAGGGAGGTAATAATCCCTCTTTACAAGACACTGGTTAGGCCCCATCTGGAGTACTGCGTGCAGTACTGGAGGCCACACCTTCAAAGGACATTAACCAAATTGAGGCAGTCCAGAGAAGGGCAACCAAAATGGTGCAGGGACTGCATCAGAAGACATATGAGAATAGATAAACAGAGCTCAATATGTATACCCTTGAGCAAAGGAGGGAGAGAGGTGATATAATCGAAACATTCAAACACCTTAAGGGCATTAACAAGGTGAAAGAGTCTAACATGTTTAAATATAAGAAAAATAGCAGGACAAGAGGACACAGCATGAGATTAGAGGGAGGCCAATTAAGGGAGAATGTGAGGAAATTCTTTTTTCACAGAAAGGGTGGTGGATGCATGGAACGGTCTACCTCAGGAAGTGGTGGCTATGAATACAGTGCAGGGCTTCAGACAGGCATGGGATAGGCATACGGGAGCAATACAGATGAGTATGAATAGATAGGCCATTGACAGAGCAAAGGCCTAAGGCACATTTATAAGTTAGAAAAAGAAATGGGCAGACTAGATGGGCCTTGCAGTCATTATCTGACATCAGCTTCTATGTTCTATGCTGAGCTGGCTCCGTGGTCTGGTGGGTGGGTGGGTGCTGGGTTGGGGTGGCTAGGATGCTGGGTTCAGGTCTGGGCACAGGCATGTTTTGCTGCACCTGGCCTGAGTACTTTATTTTTTTTATCCAATATTGCACCCCCCCGACAAGAACCCCCTCTGGAGTTGAGAATCCTAAAGTAGGTGGGTGCGGGGGTGAAGAACCCCTCTGGGGGTAGCAGGGGCACAGCCCCTGGCATAAAATGTAGGATTCGTTGTGCCCTTTTGTTTGTCAATGGAAGGGGAGGTTCACAGGTTCATAGGTTAGGTTCAAGTTCAGAAGACAAATGTCCACAATAGAACTTTCCACCATGTCAAATTGGCATGGTGGAATTGACAAATCTTCTATCCCCCATAAATGTATCGGAGTATCATCTTAAAACTATCTGTATTCTTTCTTTCAACCACATAACTGGGAAGTGTATTCCATATAACAATAATTCTCTGGGTATACCATTGACTTCTTTTTAATGTTTTAGAAGTTTCTCCTATTAATTTTTGATTATGGGATCTAGTTATATTATATATCACAGTTTTTTTTTGTTAACCCAATTACTTCTAAGAAGGCATCATCCCTACTAGCTCTAAATACCAGACATAAGTCACCTCTCAATTTCCTATACTCAACTGAGTATAAATTCAAATGTTTTAATCTGTTGTGGTAGTCCGATTGTTTTACCAATCTGATTTTTATTTGCTTTTCTCTGTACTCTTTCCAGCTTGTTTTTCCCTTGAACAGAGTATGAAGCACAAAATGGAAAGCAGTATTCAATGTGGGGACGTATTAGTGCTGAATATAAGGGTAGAATAACTATGGTCTCTCTACTTTTAATTGATCTTAGGATACTTCTAATTATCTGGTTACATTTTATTATAGTACAACTAGCATGATAATGAAATTTCAGGTCATTTGAGATCCAGACACCTAGATCCTTATGGTTTTCTACTTCCTTTAAGGGAATATTATTCAAGTTGTACTGATAACCTGGATTATTAGATCCAAAATGCATCACTATGCATTTGTGTTCATTAAATAGTAATTTATGATCATCTGCCCATTTACCCAGGAAATTCAAATTATCTTGAAATAATTTTGCTGATGTTTCATTATGGACAAATGCACCAACTTTGCAATCATCACCATATGTACAAGACCAGACACCAGGCAATGTTTGCATTGACTTTATTAAATAGAATAGGTCCCAAGATCAATCCTGGGGCACTCCACTTGTCACCTCTCCCTGTGTAGATTCAAATCCCCTTATGGTCACACATTGTATATGGTTCTTTAACCATGAATTGACCCAGTTGAATACATTAGGGTGAAGTTAGAGTTTAACTAATTCTCCAATCAGAATTGTATGTGATACTGAGTAAAACACCTTGGAAAAATCTAAAAATACCACATCAGCAGGTATTCCATTTTCCAATGGTATACTTATGGATTCAAAAAAGCTCATAAGATTAGCGAGACATGATCTACCAGAGACAAAGCCATGTTGTGACAGATCATAAAATGAGATACTTTTGAGGTGATCCAAAATATGTTTTTGTAATAATCTCTCTAAGAGCTTTTCCAGGACACATGTTAAACTAATTGGTCTATAGTTTTTTATTTCCTTCTTTCTCCCACCTTTATGTACAGGGGTTACCCTGGCCTGATTCCAAATTTCAGTGCATTCACCCATTTCCAGTGAAGCATTAAATAGCATGCTTAATGGGCCAGCTATTTGTTGGTTTACTTCCTTTAAGAATGTTGCAGGTATACCATCTGGTCTTGCTGAACTAGTATTTTTTATAAGTTGTAATAATATCCGATGGATTGTAAATTGGTCGATTGCCTTGCAGGGGAGGTAATTATTTTGTGATCTCTTCCTTATGTGTATGGACACTTAAGAAGTACTCATTAAAGGACATGGCTATTTTGCTTTCTGCAGTTATTACTCCTCTGTCTGTAGAACTAGGTCCCAGTATTCTATCATTTTTTTAAAGAACCTATATAATTAAAAAATGTCTTCTTATTGTCCCCTATGGATGTTGTTAACCTTAACTCCACATTTCTTTTTGCACTTCTTATTCTTAATTTTAAATCCTTGGTGACTTCTTTATATGCTATCATATTTTCAGCAGTTGGAAAATGTTTGTGTTACTTGTATAACTTTCTTTTCCTTTTAATTATTTTTTTAAGTTTCCTATTCCACCAAATGGGTACCCTATGGGTTTTGGAATATTTGATTCATTCTGGAACCCATGTATCAATACAGGTACATAATTTGGATGATAATTTCTCCCATATCTGTTCTACAGAGGAATCTCTTAACTCCTCTGCCCAATTCCAATCACCTAAGAATTTTATGATACTATTATAGTCAGCCTTGTAGAAATCCCTGAATTTAGTAGTACCTAAAATCGGCCTACAGGTTGTTAGTCTGATGTCTACAATAATTACATTGTGGTCACTATTTCCTAATGGTGGAAGAATCTTAAGACCATTATAACTATGTTCAGGATTTATTAATATTAAATCAAGTATATTCAATTTCCTGATATTTTAATGCACTATTTGTACTAAATTGCATTGGGTGGATATTTCAATAAATCTTTTTTCAGTGGTACTTTTACCTGTCCCATTCACCCAATCTATAGATGGAAAATTAAAGTCACCTAACAACATAATTTCCTTTTGGAAACTCTGTTCTTTAATCTTATCTAGGGAAATGAGTGTCTCCTCAGTCATCAGATTCAGGGGTCGATAACATAGACCAAAGACTAAGTCATTGGAAGCATTTGGAATTTGTACCCAAATTATCTCATTTTGAGCATATGCAATATTGTTATTTGTTATTTCAACAGTTTTAGTACCTCCTTGATATAAAATGCTACACCTTCCCCATTTTTATTCTTTCTCTCCTTACTTATCCTAAGATACCCTGGAATATTAATACCCCAGTCCTGTCTGGAGAACCAAGTCTCAGTAATTCCACATATGTCAATACTGTGTTCAGACATTATTAAACTCAATTCTTCAATTTTATTATTGAAACTTTGAGCATTGGTTAACAAAATTGTTAAGGAGAGTGCTTTCGGTATCTTATTTATGTAAGTTGGTTCTCAGAGAAACCCAGGAGAATTAGTAAAGTTGGTGTCCCCAGAAGGAGAGTTTACTCGAGGTGCTCTCACCCCCCCCCATTTTCTAGTTTAAAAAATTTGTGATGCAATTTTTTATCTGTCTACCTAGGATAGTACTGCCCTTTTTGTTCAAATGAAGCCCATCCCTACAAAATAGATCCCAATTATTATCAAAATTCTCCCAGTGCGTTATACACACAATGTTTTGCTTTAGGGACCAGAGTCTCATCCAATTGTTTACTGCTTTGATTTTGTTATTTAGGTCCATATTGTACCTAGGTACTGGTAGTATCTCAGATAAAGTGTCTTCAGCCCCTGTTGCAATGATTTTATTAGTAAGTGCCACCAGATCTTGTTTAATATTATGGTCAGAGTCATTCAGAATATTATTAACTCCCAAATGTATTATGACATATCCTTTACCCTCAGTTCCCTGTAGAATATTAGGAATCATGTAGGTAATATCAGCTATTTTAGCTCCTTTAAAACAGTACATGTGTGATTCACTTTATCTTGATTACAAACTGTCCTATCTAGTTGTTTTATCATGGACTCTCCTAAAACAAAGATCTGTTTGGGTAATGCGTTCTCCTCATTCATCAAGCTGTGATTAATCTGATTGTTTTGGGCCATATTGCTAATAGTAGTGGTCTCCATTTCCATATTGTCTACATAACTAGTCAATACTTCTTTATGTATTGATAATGTGACATTATCGGTGCTGGTAGAGGGTATAGAAGAGTTACCCTCACCATAATGATGGTCGCCTTTCGGCAATCGCCATTATGACATAGAACCCTATTGTGGCAGTTCAAATAGAAATAAATGACCTTGATAAGGAACACAAAAAAAGACACAGTAAGCAACATTATAGAATTAAGAAAGACAATTAAATAAAAGGGAGCTGGAGCTGTTATTTCAGAGATACTGTCTGTAAACAAATGCCATCCTAAAAAGAACAAAACAATTCAACAAATTAAATGTTCACTTATCTAACTGGTGTACACGGCTAGTGATGACTTTCTTGAATTCTTGGGACACTTTTTTGGCAGAACACATTTATATGCTAATGGTGGGCTTCACCTGAACAAAGCTGGCAAAAACACACTGGGTAGACTATTTAGTGATATGCTGTACTACCAAAGAGCAATTTAAATTGATTAAAGAGGGGCTGGGTCTACTCTGGTGGACTCAAGAGTTAAGGATTCCATTACCAAATGCAAGGAGTCTTTACAATAAAAAAGACAAGCTGGAAATTCTGTTGCACTCTGAAAAAATACAAATCTGTGCTATAACAGATACCTGGTAGAAGGAAGATAGGAGAGGGAAAGAAATACCAGATTATAATGTATTTTTTGCTAACAGAAATAACAGAAGAGGTGGCAGAATTGCTCTGTATTTACTAAATACTATTGAGGCTAGTGAAATAAACATTCAGGAAGGTAACACAGAGAGTGTGGAACAACCATCTGTACATGTGAACCCAAGGAAAACTGGGAAACTTGTATTATGAGTATGCTATAGAGCACCAAATATGTCCAATGATGACAACAATATGTTTTTGGAAAGGCTAGAGGCTATAGATCCATGAAGCAGGGTTATTGCCCCAGACTTTCCCCAAGAAAGAGACAGATGCATTAAGTGGTGGGTGCTCAGATCAGCAATTAATTTATTCCTTGGTAATACAATTACTTCACCCATGTTTGTTTTATATGATTTTCATTTTAAATATAATTGGTCACAATAAACCATTTCCTTTCTTTCTTTCTTTCTTGATCACATTTATATACATCCATTTTTTATACATATCATGTCCACTTCTTTTTTACAATAATTCACATATTTTTATCATCCTTTTTATTATTCCTCTATTCCTCATCTTCTCAATCCCAGATGTAAAACTGGGGGCCATTCATCTTCTTTTTTGGAGGCAACAGTGTAAAACCCATTACCATTTTCTCATTTATGTTGTGGTTGTTCTATTTTGTGTGGTCTTCTTTCTCTCCCCCTCCTGCACCTCCCCTTCCCTTTAATAATTTGTATATACTCTTTCCCCACAGCCCGTCTCCAGCCTGTGTTGGATGTTGGACCTTCCCTTCCAAGAGCTCCACCTTATTGGCTTCTCTGCCTTCTCCACTCTTCAATACTCCCCATGGTTTCTCTATTAAATAGCTCTACCCCTAAATCTGATAAATGTACCCCATCTTGTCTGTAGTATTCAGCTTCTTATTTGTCTATTCCATCTCCTAATGACCCTGCCCCCGTTAGCCAAACACATGTGCCTATTCAACTGTTCATTTTTTTTCTGGCTCTTTCTATTGCTACATGACTGTATGCATGCCTCCATACTCTGTGGGGCACCACATCTGACCACGTCAATTTTACTTGTGGCCACCATTGCTTATTGTTTTATTGCCTCTATGTCATACTTGATCTGCAGGAAATTGTCCAGCCAAGGTCTGGGCCCGATGTCATTCCCTCCTAAGTGTAGAATAATCATGCCCGGTGGCAGGTGTCTTTTCCTCATGTCTGTCAGTATTGGGAGCAGCTGGGCCCATCTCATTCCCCTGGTACCATTCCAGAACACCCTGCACAGCCTGGGGTCTTGGTACAGCTGCCTGCCCCCGGCTTTCTTGGATGCTGGCCTCCCCACCCAGTAATTATAAGAGTGCCCACATATCTACACTTCCAGTCTCTGACCTGATCCTGCTGAAAACCAAAATATATGTGATTAAGCTGTTGCTGATCTGTTTCCTGTGGCCCCTCCCCTGTTACCTTACCCTGTCCTTGTGACATGCTAGGAAAAACCCATTGTCTATTGTGCCCATTACTCCACCCCCTTCTTTCCAGCTGGTGCCACCCCCCCACTTAACCTGTAAATAAAGGAGAAATGGTTAATAGTCATTTGTTCAGGGGTCATATATCTAGTTTATAACATTCAGATTTCCAGCATCTGACCCCTTGCACCTGGATGCTTGACCCCAATGCTGCTGCCAGCTGTGATGCTGCCCTGATTCTAAATGAGTGAGATGAGTAGTGTCTTGGGTCCCCACCCAGAAAAAACATTCTCTTTTTAAGGACTGCTATTATCTGATGACTTGTGACTTTTTTTCTATCTCTGTGGATGAAAAACCGCCCTTGAATTTTGTGTCACACTGCGGCGTAGGCCCACAATGCTCATACTGAGCAAATAGCTGCTTCGTTTGTTTTCACTAGACTGATCATAGAGCCATTGCCCTCTTGATCTGTCTTTGATCTCCTAATCCATATAGAAATTGTGTCCACTTGCCATGTTATATCTTCCATGCTCAAGCCACCACCTTCGTTACCTTTGTCGTGCCCTAATGTTTTCACTGACCCTGAGGGCTCCTTGGTACATTGTTGTGAAAATAGCCTGAAATAGCAGGCCCTCTTCCACTGACTTACATACTGCTGGCATTGCCCATCCTAAACCTGCCAGAAGCCTTTCCAATACTGGTTTCCTCTCATCTCTCCCTTTTGTTCTTAGACATCCCCACCTTGGATCATTCATATGATCAACATGGTTTTTGTTGGGTCCCACCACCCTTTTAGGTTAAAAAAGCTATGCTTATGGCTGCTAAGTGTACTCCCATTGCTGCATGTGCTGCTCCTTTTTCCCACTGGTATACTATATATTTCCCTACTTGTTTGTCTGTGATCTACCCATTTACCTCCATGCCTAGCTGTTTCTGCCGCCTAACTGTGTGGTCCTGTAATAGCTCCCTTAGGTTGGCTACCTTCTTTTGTGGTAGCCTGTCACAGAGTGGCTCTGTGAGGGATTGAGGGCCCTGGAATTTTGGGGTTGCAGTTTAGTTTAAAGTGTTAAGCTAGGAATAAATAAATGAATGAATGTAACAGGGTCTGTTCATGAAAAGTGGTTACCAAAGTGTGACATGAGGGCCAAATTTTCAGATTGTTTCTAGAGTAGTTTTGTGATTCATTTCAAGATACTATGACCCAAGCATGAAAAAGTAAACATATTGGAAGATAAAAGCTTCACATGTTCCTGAGATAAAAGAACTCTAATGTGGTGAGTGTAACAAGTGACAACACACATTGTGGTGAATGTAACATATGACACAAGACACTTGTTTTAGTTGTAAAAAGTTTACTAACATATATCATGAGTAATATTAAACATGAGAAACAAATATTTACAAGAATTCTATTGCATTAATGTCAAGTTTGATGTTTGGCATCACGTACCATGGTGACTCTAACAAGTGACACCACACATATGTGTTGCTCACTAAAACTGTAATAAAGAAGCTCAACAACTAACATACTACTACTACTGGCTGATATAATGGTACAAAACATGCAAAAAATTTACAATTATATTACTGGCAAGTGTGATGTTTGACACCATATGCCGTGGTGAATGTAATGAGTGACATCACACATTTATTGTAGTTGTAAAACCTTTACTGAACATGCCTAACAGTTAACATGCTGTTGCTAATGACTGACATAGTGCTATAAAATCTGGAGAAATTTTACAATTCAACATTACTGACAGATGTGATGTCTGACCCAACATACCATGGCGAATATAACTAGTTACCATGGTGAATGTAATTACCCATCAAATGTGTTTCAGTTTTTGAAAAAACTTTACTGAACATTATTAACGGCTAACATACTACTGGCTTATAAAACATGGGTTGACAGGAATGGGCAACCTGATTGGTTGAGTCTCTTTGTGAGACTATATATTAAGTTAGCATTAATCCATGGGCCAGAGGAATGACTGTGGAATTTTGCCACCAGCTCGTGTTTTTGAAGATTGAAAAGCAAAGTGTAGGGATGTCTATTTTCAATCCTGTTAATGAGTGACGCTATTGTATCGCAGTATGTACACCAGTTAATTCCAGTGCTGTCTTAGAATTTCATTTTGGTATTGATGGTCTGCAGTTCTGCAGGTAGAAGATTGAGAGTGCCCTTCACTTCAGAGTTTATGGGCCCATAAAATATGTGCATTGTCTTCCATAATGAATCTGTGCCCTTGAGTCATGGCCATGTAAAGCTGCTAGCCCCATGTTGCTGCATAAAGTTGAAATGGTATTTGCCACTCTTATCCATGGTGGATAGCTGACCGATGTAGAAAGTCTTTGAATAATACATAGCATAACATTTGTTCACCTGTATATGTTCTTTTGACTTCACTTTCTTTGAACAGGCAGAAGGAGTGGCTGCATCAGAGCTCTGGTTGGTGGTGCTGCTGCTTGATGGAACAGCTGGAGTCTCAGAAACTATGGCAGATGAAGGAGTGGCTGTGTCAGAGTTCTGGTTGGTGGTGGTGGTGCTGCTGCTGCTTGAGGGAACAGCTGCAGTCTCAGGAATCATGTCTTTGTCAAGATGGGTTGGCAGGGTAGTATCTGGTATTGTTGCAGGAGATGCTGAGGTCGCATGTGTGACTGGCATGTTATGGCTCAAATATCCAGAAGATTTCCCAAGTGTACGTAACTTCCATGATTCCACATGACAAGATTTCTCACATGGGCCATCTTCCCTTCGACATGGTCTACAGAAACAGTTCAGTCCTTTTGTTGCAACCATGCCATCTGCCACAGACTTAACACTATGGATCCTTCATGTTCCAGGTATGGTGTGCACTTCAGGTCCTGCTCACCATTTGTCAGATTAATTGCACAAAATTGGAATAATTCTTCAGCATTACAAATTATCGCCCGACGATTCTGCACTGCCAAACTTGCAGTAGATTTGATGACAGCACTTTCTCCATCTGATGGGCCTTTCCCATGACATGAACCAAAAAAGGCATGTTCAGTTTGAAACCTGTTCTGTATTGGTGAAGATGAGATAGAGTTAAAAGCCTACTTAGATTTATATTGTCCTCCACAGCCATCAGTGAACTGTATCACTCGTTTGATATTCAGTTTGCAAATGGTACACAGATGTCTATTTGCAAGTCCCACAAAATGGTGAACAGCATGGTGGTCATGCTTAAGGTCATTCGATATAAGGTCAATATACTCAGTGACAAGGCCTTCACATTTTGAACATCTGTAATACGTGACTATAGGGTGCACTGTGACCTGTTCATGGTACCAATGACAGGACTGAATTTCATCTTGGAACTTGCAGGTGTAATTCTCTGCGAAGTTCAGCACCATTATGACCCAGCCTGTTGGCATATGGTCTTTCAGAGTTATGAACTGATTATGTTGCCTTGGTGCAACTTGTAGATGTTGCACAAAAAATGCACATCTTCTGTTACCATTTCCATAAGTTGAGTCACAGTGGTTTGTTTGTGTTGGAGCACTTTTCTAGACTGTTTAACCATAGTGTCGTTCATGTCTCTGGTCACACTGACAGTCTCCCATTGGAACCATTTGACTAGATAATTTCCATGTTTCTGCACAAGTTCCTGTTTTTTTTTTAAATATTGCATTGGTACTGCAGTTCTCACAAGTTTTGCTAATGCAGTTGTTTGCAAAAAATTTGTCACCAGGTGGGCGTGAGCACATGGTGAGCTCGACAGCCCTATAAATGTTTTCAAGTTTGCATTGTGGCAAATGTTTAACACCGGCAAACCAATTCAAGGATTGAAGATTTAACTCTGCATTGGCACAGTACTGACACAGGCACTGATCCAGTTTTTGTTGCCTGCCGAGTTTGATATTTGTTGGTCTCAGGCTGCAGAACTTAGCGGACCCTATTTTTGTTTCAGGATGTTGCTGGTAAAACTCCTGGTGGAGGCTATTAAGGGTCTTGTCCAAGAAAGCCTTTGTTTCCCCAGTCCTTTTGGAAACTGACCTCTTGTGAGGCAAGTTCTGGACATTCTTCACTGTTTCTGCAGACAGTGTGGCCTTGTGCTGCTTGATCCTTGGCTCTCTTCCCCACCTTGATGCCCTCATCATTTTCCTTCAACTGATTAAAAGTGCTGTGCTTGTACCACGGAGCATTCGGTACTTTTTCAGCACCAGAAAAGAACTGATAAAGCTCTTTTTGAATTCCTGCTGCTGTTTGGTATTGCATTCCTTCCTCTGTGACATTTTGTCCTTTATGACCGCAACCATCTTGTCCTGAAGGTTAGTGCGGCAGGTCAAGCTCACGTTTTGCTTTGCCAGGGCATTCTGTTTTGCTGGTGAGCATGATGAAATTGCAATTGCAATTGTGCAAGCAAACCATATGGGTGACTGTGGCAGTCCTTGTTGTGCTCTCTCAACTGCTTTCCTGATAGCACTCTATGAGTGTTGGTCGGCCATTGGGGTGTCACAGGATGTATCCTGAGTCAGGTGGGCCATTGGGGTGTCAAAAGATGTTTCCTGAGTCAGGTCAGCCATTGGGGTGTCACAGGATGTTTCCTGGGTCATACACATGTTTTCTGCGAGAGATGCATTGCACATGGCACAGGTGGCAGGGGTGGGGGTTGGGGGTGCAAACCGGTATATCATTTTCTTTATTTTTCTTGTACAGTTCTCGCCTTTTTTCATTCAATCGTCTGCGTTTCTGACTAGACATATTTCTCCATTTTTTTTGTTTTCTCTCTCTCCAATGTGCTCTCTCTTCATTCTTCTTTTGTGAATCTTTTCTGGTGGTTGCCTTTGAAGAAGTGGCTCTGCAGTCTGCAGACACTGTAAGTTGGGCCTTGCGTGCTCTGTATCACTGCATTCTTAATCTGGCCTTCTCATTATAGTTTCTCTTCTTTTCTTCATTCATTGTATCTCGATAAGATTGTGACGGTGCTTTGCATTTCTCCAAATAGCTGCCATAACATTCTGGATCTTTCTTCACATTTTCTCTGTACCACTGACATCTCTCCTTTACTGACAATGCACAGGGGGAAATATTCAGTGCATCTCTGATCAAATCTGCAGCGGATTCACGAGGTCTTCTTCTCATCTCCACTGCTTTAAAAACAAACTGAGAAAAAAGTCTGATATTAGCTATGCATTCCTCTCAAATAAAAAGCAGCAAACAGAGAGGCTGCACAGGAAATAGAGGAACTAACACAAGAGGTAAGTACTCATCTCACAAATAGCATGAAGTGAATGAGCTGACCAAAGGAGACCCACTCCACATTCTCAGGCAGATAGATCGACCATGGGAGACACGCTCCACATTCTCAGGCAGAGAGACAGACCAACTGTGGGAGACACGCTCCACATTCTTAGGCAGATAAACAGACTGAAGGAGATGCACTCCACATTCTGAGGCAGAAAGACCAACCTTGGGAGATGAGCTTCGCATTTTCAGGCAGACAGATTGACCATGGGAGAGGCGCTCCACATTCTCAGGCAAACAGACAGACTGACCGTAGGAGACACACTCCACATTCTCAGGCAGACAGACCGACCGTAGGAGATGCGCTCCACATTTTCAGGCAAAAAGACCAACTGTGGGAGACGCGCTCCACATTCTCAGGCAGACAGACAGACCGACCATGGGAGACACGCTCCACATTCTCAGGCAGACAGACAGACCGACCATGGGAGACATGCTCCACATTCTCTGGGAGACAGACAGACTGACATGGGAGATGCACGCCACATTCTCATGTAGACAGACAGACAGAAGGAGACGCACTAAACATTACCAAAGGAGACACGCTAAACATTACCAAAGGAGACATGCTAAACATTACCAAAGGAGACATGCTAAACATGCCACAAAAATCAGAGGAGCAAAGCAGATGCACTCAAACTTATAAGTAAACAGTTGTTAGTCACTGAAGAAACAAAACACCAAAAAGGCAGTTTACACAGTCACTTAACAGAAAAAAACAAACAGCAACATGGATCTCAATCCCTCCCCCACACAAAAAATGTTAACCTTCTTTTAAGCCACTGAACCTGGCCGATGCCCCTCCAGCTGTGTCTGCTCACTTACCTTCAGCCAGACAGTACCAACACAGTAGCAAAACAAAACAGCAGGCCGGATTTCAATCCCAAACAACCCCAAACAACCAAACAAAGGAGGCCACATGGTTCTCAAAATGGCCAAACATAGGTGAACAAACACACACAGCTGGGACGAAGGCAGGAGTAGAGGCACATTTACAAAAAAAAAATGTAACCTGCTTTTAAGCCACCGAACCTGGCCAATGCCCATCCAGCTGTGTCTGTGTTCACCTACATTAGGCCAGACAGTACCAAC
Organism: Neoceratodus forsteri; assembly: GCA_016271365.2. Lineage (NCBI taxonomy): Eukaryota > Metazoa > Chordata > Ceratodontiformes > Ceratodontidae > Neoceratodus > Neoceratodus forsteri. Next base: position 963,983,794 of record CM057452.1, read on the forward strand.
ACAGTAGCAAAACAAAACAGCAGGCCGAATTTCAATCCCAAACAACCCCCCCACCAAACTAAGGAGGCTGCATGGTTCTCAAAATGGCCAAACATAGGTGAACAAACACTCACGTCTGGAACAAAAGCAGGAGTGAAGGCACATTTACAAAAAAAAATGTAAACTGCTTTTAAGCCCACAAACCTGACCAATGCCCCTCCAGCTGTGTCTCTGTTCACCTGCATTTGGCCAGACAGTGCCAACACAGTAGCAAAACAAAACAGCAGGCCGGATTTCAATCCCAAACAACACCCCCCAACAAACAAAGGAGGCCGCATGGTTCTCAAAATGGCCGAACGTAGGTGAACAAACACATACAGCTGGGATGAAGGCAGGAGTGCAGGCACATTTATAAAAAAATGTAACCTGCTTTTAAGCCACCGAGCCTGGCTGATGCCCCCTCGGCTGTGTCTGTGTTCACCTACCTTCAGTCAGACAGTACCAGCACAGAACTGATAGCAAAACAGCAGCATTATAGATCTCAAACCCAACCCCCCCACCGAACAAAGGAGGCCACATGGTGTTTAAAATGGCCAAACATAGGTGAACTCACATGGACAAAGGCATAGGGGGAATTTAAAACAATGTAAAGTGCCTGCAAAGCCCACATCCAGGTGTGCTTCTCACCTACATTTGGCCACACATTCACAGCAAACTAACTCCCAACTAACTCCTAATTCCTTGCTGTGTGTTCCCCTCCACAACTACCAAACCCTACACATTCTCAAACCTTTTCCCACAGCAAGTAGTAATACCCCCAAAATACATCAAAACCCCATTTATTGGCCCATTCTATCAGCTCAATGATTGCCTTGTAAGCCTCCGCTTTGGTCAGTTTGTTCTTTTTCAGGGCCATCTTCTTCACTGGTTCCTAGTTAGTACGAAACTGCTGAAAAGGGGAATAGCCATGTTAATGTCTGGTTCCAATAAAACTCTGTCCAAACCTTGTGCCTGCTGCTTTTGCCCTGTATTTGGCCCCATTATCCCTCAAACAACCCCATGTGCCTCTGCTTGTCCGAGGCCTGGTGTCAGCCCATTGCCTCCTGATCCTGTATGCGGCATCTCTTGGTGCAACCTACTGTTATTCCCCCCTTCCCCTGGCTGTTGGGGAGCTCCCTTCCCCCCTCCCCATGAGCCATGGCTTCATTTTATGGGCTCATGCTTCCCTACATGGCCAGGATGCTGCTTTGTTCATTGCCTCCCATTGTTTTGTGGTTGCCTCCACAAAAACCTACTCCAAGGCCTACCCTCCTCCTGGTGACCTTAGTCCCCATACTTGTGTTGTCACCCCTTTTCTGTGAGGCCTCCCGATAGGCCACATGGTATGCCTTCCGAACCTGGCATTACTGCATGGCCTGCTAACATCCCCCCAAGTGGGACATTCACCAAAATGGCATTGGTGTCTCACAACCACCAACCCCCTCATTGTTATCCCTTCCCCTGTCCTCAGTCCCAAGGTGTCCATGCCCGCATCTTGTGGTCTGGAACCCCTGTCCCCCAGTATTGCACTGGTAAGCACTTTGTGGCACTTTCCCACTATGCCACCATAGATCCCTTTGGGACAACCCTACTTCCCTTTGGTAAATGATAGGGCCCCAGCTCCCAACTCTTTGCCCCCCTGTTATTGCTGGGTAGCCCCCTAAGCCACGTGGCCTGTAACCCTCCCGCAAGATGGCATCGGTGCTCTGTCTCCCATGGCCTTTTGTTCATTTTCCTATTTCTTCCTGTAAATCACCTTGCTTACACGTACCAAATGGCTCCCATTAGCCCTGCAAAGATGCTATCTGCCTCCAGAGCCCAGGCTTTATCGCAGCAGAGCTCCATTGTATTATGAGGCCTTTGCTCGCTCGCTCTGTGTTTGTGAAGGCCTTGGGTCTCCTTGCTAGTAGTGTAAGGGAAATTACAAAGAGCTTCTCCAAATGACTTTCAATCTAGCATACCAGTTATCAGTGTGAAAATTAAACAACCCACTGTATGAACTGCACTGCGCTCTAAACATACTCCTCAGTCAGGCCTGTATTGTTTGGTGATCTTCCTGGCCTACCTTTCTTAGACCAGCTCTCCACTTTTGCTTCCCTCGCTAACAGAGTGTTGAAGCAAACACTCCTGTAAACTTCCTACTGGCTCTAGTTGCAACAAGGCAAGCATGTGGGAAAAGACCTCTCTTTTTTAAATTCAGAGAAAAATGTGGTATACCACATTCCAGCCTAGTGGCTCTGTAAGCACTCTAATGCTGCTATTTCCCACATCCCTTTTCCTAACAAACAGCTGATACTGCCTTGCTCTGGCCCCCCAGTTCCCCCTGGCCTACCTGCCACTGTTTGCTCCTCCAGCTGGGCCACTGCTCCAATCTTCTTACTAAGGTTAACCATAACTCCTTTCTGGTGCAAGGTTAAATTTTCCTGAGAGTTCTCCATGCCCAAGCTTGGTGCCATGAAGTAAATTAAAAAATTCTTTAAATTTTTAAACTATAAAAACCTATGGCATTGATCTGAAGTGCTGCTCTTTAAAATTGTAGAGTAGCAGATAACAGAGGCTGCCTGATTCTGTGCAGACCCTTAAGAGCCCCCTTAAGCCTCTCCTTTCTTTTCTTTCTCAACAATCTCGCTTTCGACAACCCTATTCCATTCCCCTCCCCTTTTGTGATGTCACTCTTCTTTTCCTGCCCCTCATCTGTGTGTCACCACCTATTGACCACTCCCCCTTTTCTTCTTTCTTCCTCCCCTTCCCCTTTTATCCTGCAAAATCCCAATTCCAGGCCCTCTTTCTTGGCAGGGTCACCTGGACAATTTTGTCTGCCTTTAAGAGGCAAACCCCATTGTCATGGGAGATTTTAATTTCCCTAATATACTGTAAAATGGAGTACTCTGCCACTGCCCAACATGAAAAAAAAACTAATAGATTTTATGATATCACATGATTTGGAGCAGTGCGACAAATATAGTACCAGAAGTAGAAACAGTCTAGACTTGGTGATAAGCAACTTAGGAGATAATACTATAGAATGGAAGGCCAGAGAACCATTGAGTGACAATTACCATAATATGGTTCAATTAACATTAAAAATAAATTTGGAGATCAATTGTGGGTAAACAAAGGTAAAGTGCTATACCAAAGCAAATTTTAATGAAATTAATGCACACATGAGGAATTGGAACTGGATCAAAGATTATGAGGGTCAGTCCTTGGAGTCAAAATGGAATCTCTTGTATTCTATACTGCCATACTGTATTACTGTCATTGTACCAAAAAAAAAACAAAATACAATAATAAGGGGAAAATGCCCTTGGGGTTCAATACAAAAATTAAGAAGGTATTTGGACAAATGAAAAAGGCCTCTGTAGCCTATAAGAAGAACCCGTCCACAGTAACATGGGTGACCAATAAAGATAAGAGGAAAAATGCAAAAAAATCAGAGAATCCAAAAGGAGTTATCAGCTATGACTAGCCATGCAGACCAAAGAAAACAAAAAAAATCCTTTTATGACTATGTAAATAGTGTTAAGAAAGGGAAACAAAATATGACCTATAAATGTAGGAAATACTGTAATCAATGATGGTTCAGCCATGGTTGAAGTATTCAACAAACATTTCATAAGTATTTATCAGCCTAAGGGTTCCATTGTACAAACACCACTGTGGGTAGTTCAAGTTCAAGTTTATTTCACAGAAAAACTCCATTGAGCAAGCTCATTTACAAGTACTGTAGGTCCAGCTAGGGATATAACAACACAACAAGATACAATGGCAGTGCAGAGGAGGATAAGGCATAGTACATGAAACAACAATATACAAATAAGAAGAAGCTACATAAATGAAGCAAATAGTGGTGTATAACAATAATGGCAGTTCGGCTATAAAAAGGATAGTTTATAATTGATTTGGCCTGATAGAAAGGGCTTATTGCAGGGTTAAATATGCATGGCTTAAATTACATGCTAACTTGCATGGCAATGGCAGACATCTGATACACATTTATTAATCATGGATTTAAGTGTACTGAAAGGGACTAGATCAGAGAGCTTAAGGGAGGTTTGCAGTTTATTACAGGATGCAGGAATGACGTAGCTGATGGCAGTTTTACCAAAATGGGTAAGAAACTTAGGTACATTTAGCAAGATAAAATAATTTTTCCTGAGCAAGTAGCAGTTAGAGGAACAATGATATAGGGTAAAGATATAGGGAGGGAGTTTGTTCAGAAGCATTTTAAATGCCCAAGTGCAGCTATGAGACAGTCTCCTTCTGGAGAAGGGATGACCAGCCTGCCCCTGTATAAAGGGCACAGTGGTGGGTTTTGGATAGAGCATTCAGTATAAAATGAATCGCATGGTGAAAAAGGACATCTAACTTATGCAGGTTAGAGGCTGTACAGCAATTATAAATAATGTCAGTGTAGTCAATAAGGGGAAGAACGGTGGCTTGGACTAGCCTCTTCCTGATGTTAATGGGGAAAGGGGATTTACTCCTATAGAAGAAGCCCAGCCTAGTTTTTAACTTTTTAGAGAGGGCTTCAAGATGTGTGGCAAAAGAAAGGTTGTTGTCTAGCCAAAAGCCTAGGTATTTGCACTTATCCTCAGTCTCAAGTGTATCGCCTAACAGGGTTGTAATAAATGTGGCAGGACCAAGATTTAGTAGGGAGTTTTTGGAGTTAGCTAGTAAGAAAAACATCACCTTTGTTTTTTTGGCATTTAGGAGTTTAGACTGTAAGAAGCTGAGTTGTAATTGTTGAAAGTCTGATTGTAAATCAGTGCAAACATCTGATAGGGAAGGCTTTGCTAGGTAAAGGACAGTGTCATCTGCAAAGAAATAGAGTTTGGCTTAATAAATATTGTTACTTAGAGTATTATTGTAGATTAAAAATAGAAGGGAGTCTAATATAGATCCATGTGGGACAACTTTTATGAACGGCAAGGGAGAAGAGAGGAGCCCATCTGCTTTGATGCATTGTAACCTTCCTGAAAGGTAACTAGAAAACCAATTTACAGCAGAATTACTTAGACCATGAAAATTATGAGATTACTGCAAGGGAGGTTAAAAAAATACTATTGAAAAATTAAACCCTAGCAAATCTCCAGGTCCAGATGAGCTACCTCATCTGGACTCTTAAAAGAATTAGGCAAAGAAATCTCAGGACCACTGGATAACATATATTCTAGCTCCATTTCAGAGGGCAGAGTTCTATAGAAGTGGAAAGTAGCTACTGGTATAACTATACATAAAAAGGGCCCTAGAACAGACCACAAAAACAATAAGTCTATCAGTCTCACCTCCATTGTGTGAAAAATAATGGAGGAATTTATTAAGGAGGTAATTGATGAACATTGTGATAGGGTAACCCCTGTCATAGGTTGATGCCCCAGTAAGGAGACAAGGGTCTTCCCTTGCCACCCCCCCCACAAACATTTAGTGCTTAGGAAGGAATTGTTGTGCTGAATGGCCCAACAAATGGATAAACTATTGACATAAGGGAAATCTTTTATAACAGCAGAGGGAATTAGTATAGTATGCCTAGAGTGTATTTGATAAAAAATGCTGCCAGTTATTTAAAGTGCTTGTGTACTTTGCAATGGATGTACGCACCCATACAAATGGTATGGAGTGCTAGTAAATAAAGTGCAGGAATACTTTGAAATGCATAAAGCTGCTTAAAGTGCTAGAATTTTGTTTTAATGGGCAGCTCTAAGACCCTTTTTTTTGTTTTGTTGCTCTTTTGAATGGTGAACCTAGTGACTGTAGGAAAGGTCCATTAAAATCAATAAATAGAAATTCAGAGTAAAGAGAACACTTTCCTTGTTGTAACTTTCTCTTTTAATATAGAGAAAGGCACTCTGTGAAGAAAATGTTCCCTATTTACCTCAAGACTGAAGTGAAATGTAGATGGCTATGAAGAAAACAGGAACACTCGGTCTGTGTGCTACAGGGTGTGCAAGAATGTGATAAAGAGAAAACAAACCCATAGCTATAAATAATTTCTGGTGCCCTATCCTCTCCAGCTGGAGAAAAGATTAGTGGTGTTAGCTGCTTTCATGGCTCCATTATTCTGCCCCGGTAGCTCCTGTAAGTCACAGGTATTTAATATATGGGCATTGCGTCTTGCAGCTGAAAAAAAAAAAAGAGAAGCTGTTTGATACTACAAGGTGTACAAATCTGTATAAAGTGGTGAAAGCACACCCGTTCCTGCTTCCATGTCCTGCTAGCTCCTGGTGAGGTTGGGAAGGGAATGGAGACCTCCCGATGTAAACTGCAGGTTCCAGTATAAAAAAAGAGATATTAGGAGCATGCCTGCTTCTCTTTCTAGCTCCCACTCTCTCCTGCTGTAGTGAAGTCAAAGTGGAGTGGCACTTACTTTTGCTTTCAGCCACCCCCGCTTGTAATTATAGCACAATGGGTTAGTGCTTCTATGGTAGGGACAGTGGTGTCCCTAAATGTTTTAAATAAAAAGGTGCTAGAAAGAAAAGGAAGTATGTAAGCTCCTACATTCTCTTTCTCTAGCTGCTCTGATGCAGCAACATGAGCAGAGCATGCGGCTCTGCTTTACTAAATAAAATACATAAATGCAGGTAGAAATAATGGGACAAAAATGTCCCCAGTAAGATAAGATGGAGCCCCGGTGTCCTAAGAGAAATAAAAAGTTAAAATGTTTGGCCGACAGCCGAGGTAAAAAGAAAAGGTTTTAAAAGGGGTCAACATGAAAAGTTCACCAATGGCTGGAAATTGAAGCCATTGGAGAAAAGAACAAAAGTTGCTGTTTACCCTAAGTCCATGAAGAAAGGACTTAGCAAAAGAATTATTGTAGCCTGGGTTATTTATGAATGGACACACAAGCAAACAAATAAAGAGATGAATAAAAATAAATGAAGGGCTGAATACAATAAACCTGTTGCCCACACATTAAGGAAGATTTGGAGACTGTCTGTGAGAAAAAAAATTGGAGGGCTGTTTGAAACATATTAGGGGATGTTAAACAAAATTATTTCCCTGTTGTGTCCTTTTTAAGCACAATAATTAAGCCAGGAGAGGTAAAAGGCTGGGGCTTACCTGGCTACAGGACTGCAAATGATAGTTCCTAAAGGAGAGCAGTGCCCTCTGCAGTCCTCTTTATAAAATTTTACCTGTCACTCAAAGGTAACTAAGGAGGGACCCTATGTTAGTTACTGCGCATTCCAGAGCCAGGAGAACAGATAAACCTCCAATGAAGGTAGTCACGAATTGCCACAAATCCAGTCTGTTGTTTGTTTACAAAAATACTGGTTTTATTGAATAAACATGAGAAGGCGCAACAGTTATGTGCTAGGTCCCCAGCACTTCACCAGTTGAGACTTCATCCCCTGATGGATTTGTGGCAATTCATGATTACCTTCATTGGAGGACTATTTGTTCTCCTGGCTCTGGAATGAGTGGTGTTTTTTTGTTTCTGCTAGTTTTTGGGGGCATGCTGCACTCACCCGCACCCTGCCCCAGCTTTGCAGTGCAGTGTCTTTTGTTGTTCATTGACCCTATGTTAGTTACCAGGAAATTAAGCATGTTATGGTTTATTTTAGCTCTTTATTGAACATTTATGCTATCATAGGGCTGACAATCAATATGGAATACTGTATTACAATATATGGTTGGTCACCGTGTGATTTTAGGCTAATCTAGCTAGTTTTCTTTCATAATTTTAGTTAAGGATTCAGTCATGTGACCCCACCCAGAATATATTTAAGCCTACCACTACAGGCATTAAGCAGATAGTAGTTAGGAAGTCAGTAGGAGACTGACGGAGGTAGGAGAAAGACCTCCTAGTAGAGTGGGTTCACACCTGTCGATTACTGGGCAGGCTGATGTAAGCCTAGAGTCTGCTAAGGCAAAGTAATAGCCTTTGAGTTGAATGAAACTACTGAATGTTATTTTCATTACATTCCATTTCTTTGCATTTCTGTAAAAATATTCTCTCATTTTAGATTCTATGTCATAATGGCAATCGCTGAAGGGCAATCACCATTAGGGAGAGTGTACATCACCAAAAATAAAGAACGGTGATGTACATTCATGGTGACAACAATGGTAACAATGGCACTGAAAAGTATGCAGTGGACTACACCACCGCACCTCCTAACTATAAATTCTCAACTCCAAGGAGGTGCATGTCAGGGAAGGGTGTAAATCTTAGAAAAATAAAGAAAAGTCACATGCCACAAAAATTGCAACACCACCCAGACCAGAACCCTGCACCCTCCCAACCATAGCCAGCCACCCTCACCACTACACCACACATCCAGCTCTATAGCCTATAGCTGCAGTGCCTCCCACATAGCTTCCCTTCCCTTCCATCCCTCACATGGTGTGGTTCCCATCACCCTCCCTCACCCTTCCTCCTAGCCCCTCGCTACCCTGTCCAGAAGCCCAAAACACAGGTGCTGAGACTGAGTCACCATTATTGCAGTTGCTCAATCTCAGTCGCCCTGTTCACTGAATACCCTCATTTTATGACTAAATAAAATAATAAATGCCTGTTGCCATTTTTTATGGACTGTGATCTGAGTCTGCCTTGTATTTGTTATCCTGAATACTCACACCCGGTGACATATGGTGGCAGTGGTGAAATTCTGGCTGAGTGTCTGAGGATACTTGGGAGAGCTCAATCAGTGGTACCAGACCTGGCACCCTAGATAACAGGCAGCAGTGCATGATGCCAGAGATGTTGAGGATGGATGGAAATGGTGGCCTGGGTGAGGCATTATGAGAAGACCAGGAGGACCAGGTGGCTGACCTGATGAGGCTTCTACATTGGCTAAGTGGGTGCAGGCAAGATGAAGATTGACTCTGGAGAGAGGTGGATTGCCAATGCCAGGATCTTCTAGAGAGGATCCAAGTGGAGAATGCCAAGGAGGAATCCAGGGGGGAGGGATCCATGGGCTCTGGAGGTGGAGGAAACCCTGAAGGAGTGGTCATGTCCCACTTCAGAGATGGAGTTTCCTATACTACCTGTTTTTCCTGGGTGTTATTGGATCAAGGATGTCAGAGAAGAGACAGCAGCAGATAAGTCCCCAGGTAAGACTGTCGCAGACTGGTACCACCTGGGGTGAAGACTGCAAGCAAAGCAGAAGAGGCCAAAGTGGTGGCAGCAGTTGAAGGGACTTGTGAAGTTAAAACTATTACTGATAAACCATGTGCTGGCTGGAGTGAATTACAGGCAGGGGATCCTGAGGTAGACCAGCTCAGTGCATATGTAACTACTAAGGATGGTAGAATGACTAATAAAGGGAAAGAGGTGAAACTGTGGTGTTACGAGCTAAAGGAAGGCATACTGTTTTATATAAGGCATTTGACAATGTGTCCCACTCACTCCTCCTGACCAAACTTGCCAACGCAGGTGTATCCAGCTGTGCTATTAGTTGGTTCCACTCATAATCTTACAGACAGGTCCCAATCCGTCCGACTCAGTTCCTCCATCTCTGCCCCCTTCCAGTCTCCACAGGGGTACCACAAGGCTCTGTCCTTGGCCTGCTCATGTTCTTCATCTTTCTGAATGACCTGCCTTCTGTCTGCCCACACACCTCAATACACATGTATGTGGATGACACTGTGCTGTATACATCTGGCCCCTCGGCATCAGAGGTTTTGACTAGATTGCAGCGGGACTTTATTACAGTTCAGCACTGGCTTCATGCCAGTCAACTCCTCCTCAATGCCAAGAAACCAGTCTCAGTAACCTTTAGCATAAGGCAGAGACTTTCTAGGCTCCTCTACCCAATCACGTTCCACACTCTCTATGGGATGCCCCTGGAGGCCTGTACCTCCTTCAGATACCTCGGGGTCTGGCTGGACCAGCACCTCACTTTTCATCCCATGTTGACTCTATAATTAAGAAGTTGCCCCCCAGGCTTGGGGCACTTTATCAGAACCGGGACTGCATCACAGTTCCTGCCCGCACGGCCATTGTGCAGAAAATGATCCTCCCCATCTTCAACTGTGGGGATGTAGTCTACAGTGCAGATCCCAAGTCCACTCTAGCCAGACTGGACCCTTTTTTCCATTCTTTCTGTCACTTTGTCCTGAACTGTCCATACTCCACTCACCACTGTACTCTTTACTAATCAACAAACCTCCCCTCTCTAGACAATTCAAGACTTTCCCATTGTGCTATGCTCACAGTCAGGTACTGGTCCCAGGTGCTCCCCCCTTACCTCACCACTGCCCTTGTCAACCCCAGCACCCCTTCATACTTCCTCAGAAACACTGACTCTCGGTCCCTAACTGTCCCACATAGGGCCACTGTTGCTGGCCAGGTGGCTTTTAGCTACCTCCTACCAGTGCTGTAGAATTCTCTCCCAGCAAACATTTGTCACTTCTCTTCCCCCCCGCTCCTCAACTCCATGCTTCAATCTCTGTTCTCCTCTACATGCTCATGTGTCTAGACAGTTTACAGATCACAGAATAGCAGGCTGTGAATTCAAGCTGTAAATATAACACTGTATGTTCCACCTGACTATATTATATGGTAATGTAGCTATGCTATGCCTGTATCGGCCGTTATCTCAATTGTTTAGTATTCTAAACCTGGACCTATTGTGCTAGCGGGTATTCCCATTATGTAACCATATTTGTATTATGTCTGTTTCAACTATGTTATTGTGCCCCCTCCCCCAAGGACACATCCAGAAATGAGCAATAGCCTGCTCAGCATGCCTTCCTGGTTAAACAAATAAATAAATAAGTAAATATGAAACCCAACCCCCATACCAGGCATGTAGAAGCCAGGATAGTGCTGCCTGGTACCTATAGAAGGCAAGTACTGGAGTCTGCTTGCACCAGTTCTAGACAATTAAGTCATGGGGAAATTTTGGGACACATTACACCTTATTATTATTGGCCAGGGATGTACTGGCAGGTAGCAGCTTATTTGAAAGACAGGGCTGTGAGCTAAAAGGGGCAGTTTACAAGACTGTAAGAGGAGCTCCCGAGAGGGTGTATGGCCATAAAAAGTAGCACCCGTGGAAATATGGGTGACTCCCGTGTAGGGTAGTAGGCACCAGGTGGTAGCTACAGCTAATCTGGATACACCCAAAGGATGTAGAGAGTAATTAGCTGTTTTTCATCCAGCTTTGACAAACCCCAAAAAGTAAATTGTATGTGAGTACTGAGCTGCTGTTGAGTACTATGTTAGCCCCAGGGTAAAGTATTGAGTATGGGTAGTTATGTCAGACCTCACAGAAGGCCAATACTTTAGCTATTTAAGGGACTTTGTGGTGGAGCTTCAGGTGAGGGTGGGCTGAAGCTCCACACCCTTACAAGGTGCTGGTTGGGAGTTAAACCCCCCCAAAAAAATTTTCTCTCTCTTTCTATGTAACCTCACAGTTAAGATCAGAGCTAGTTTTTTGAAAATGCAGATTGCTTGTCAAGTTAGTCAAAATGTACCTTAAGTGTTTTGTTGAATAAACAAAAGGGGATGTCCCTGCCACTGAATATGGACTGCTTTTCTACTCTCCAAATTCCTGGTTGCAACCATTCATTCTTTTCTGTTATTATTCCTCAGGGTTCAGTTTTGAGACCAACCCTTTTTATGTTGGTGCGCCTGTGCAGCCAACATCTTGAGGTTGTGCAGATTTGAAGGCGCGGTCACTGTTGGGCGAATGCAGGGCATGCATCAGTAGGTGCGTTCCTCATTCCCCAATCAGCCTACATGCTGGCACCACACAATGCATATATAATGTGGTGAGCGCATCTAAGGAAAGGTCTGCTGCAATCTGAGCAAAGCTCGTCAGATGCAGAGGACCTCCCAATGTGCTTGGTCACATTCTATACATGGCGGCCGCCCAACTGCTGACTTTGGGGGTGCCCAATTCCCCTGCCAGCTTCCCATGGCCCCAATGTATGTGCCAACAGAGAAGCCCACTCCCCATCAGCATAAAGCACTCCCCCATTTGCTAAATGCTGGTGCCAATACCCTTGCTCTTGCCCTCCTCTTTCCTTGTGTGCCGGCCAGGCAGTGCCTAATCCTGTCAGCATATATTAACCCCCCTTTTATGGTGTGCCGATGGGGTGCCCAATCCCCCATCAGCTGCAGCATCCCCCCAAACAGTTAGGTGGCATGCTGGGAGCCCACCCCAGTGTGCCAAATCCCCTGAGGGAAAAAAACTGTCCCGCGATGTTTTGTTTTTTTAACCCTGTAACACAAAAATGGTCCCTTGTAGTCTCCCTACCCACCACCCACACCCACCCACTGTGCACCCTGCTTCCCCACACCATCCCACCCTATACTTTCCTGCAGAGTCCGGCGCGATGATCTTCAGTGGACCGGGAACACATCTGCACTCTTCAAAGCCGACCACAAACTAAGGAAATGCTGGTAAGCTGTATAATGGAATAAACAGATTTTTTTCAACTTTGCTGCATATCTTAGGCATTTTTTGGAATTTTGGCACCAAGTTTTCAAAATGGGGTTTTTTGGGTCCCTCCTCATGAATTCTTGCACTGTCATGGCATTATTTGGTCCCAAAAGGTGATTCACAGTCACTGCATGGAATCACCTTTCATGAGCGAGGAAAGAAACAACAGTGCCAGTGTTCATGGGGGGGCTCTCAAAAATCCTATATTGCAAATTTGATAGGAAAAATCCAAATAATGACTGTTTTATGAGCTTGCATTGCACAGTCGCTATGCACACTCATAACTCAGAAAATTTGCAACATTTTCACACCACATGTTCAGCATTGGTATTTTTCCACACCTTCTTGTGAACCGTACAGCTGTCATTTTTCACATCCTGCCGAAATGTGTTTTCGCACTTCCAGGGCAGAACAGCGCAGTCGATGTGGGAAATCAGTGTTTGGGACAAATTATGAAAATTACAGTTACACTGTTCATGAGCAGAAGTCCTAAAATGCCTATGCTGAAAATTTGGTGATGATACTCCATAACATGACTGTGTTACGAGCGTGCATTGTGCAGTTTGCACGCACGCTCAGAAGTTCACATATTTATAATATTTTCACTCCAGATTTTCAACATTGTCATTGTTCTGCACCTCTTTATGAGCAGTACAGCTGTCATTTCTCACATCCTGACCAAAATGTGTTTTCGCAGTTCCAGCGCAGAATAGTGTGGTTGCTGTGGAATGTCCATGTTCGAGACACATTATGAAAATGACAGTGACACTGTTCATTAGCAGAGGTCCTAAAATGCCTATGTTGAAAACTTGGCACTAAAAGTCCATAAAATTAGCATTTTAAGAGTGTGTTTTGCACAGTTTGCACGCAAGCTCATGACTTCGTGCATTTGTAATATTTTCACTCCAGATGTTCAAAATTGGCATTTTTCCACACCTCCTTATGAACAGTACAGCTGTATTTTTACATATCCTAGCTGAAATGTGTTTTTGCGCGTCCGGCGCAGAATTGCATGGTTGCTGTGTGAAACCGGTTTTCAGGACAGTTTGAGGAAATGATGATGACACTGCTCATGAACAGAGGTCCTAAAATGCCTATGTTGAAAATTTGGTGCCAAAAGTCCATAAAATGACTGTGCTGCAAGCATGGATTGTGCAGTTCCCATGCAGCCTTGTAACTTCGTAAATTTGCAATATTTCCATGCCACATTTTCACTACTGGCATTTGTGCACACCTCCTTATCAACAGTAGAGCTGCCATTTTTCACAGCCTGCCCAAAATGCGTTTCCGCAACTGTGGCACACAATGGCGTACCCACTGTGGGAACTCACCTTTTGGGATACATTAACAAAATATCAGTGCCACAGTTCATGAGGGGAGGTCCCAAAATACCTATGTTGAAAATGTGCCTAAAAAACTCCCACAAATAATTGGTTTGCCGACGTCTGTTGCGCACTTTGTATGCATGTTCATTGCTTCACCAATGTTTCATATTGCCACTCCAGATTTTCAACGTTGCCACTTTTTATGCCTCCTCATGAACAATACAGTTGTCATTCTATACATCCTGCCCAAAACTGTGTTTTCATCCCTCTGTCGCTAAATGGCATAGCAGCTGTGCAAAACCACATTTCAGCTAACAAAGGGATTATGCCACTTTTCATGAGGTAGCCTGACAAGTAGCCCATGTTGAAAATGTGGAGTGAAACTACCACTGCACACCTACAGAGTTTCCAACTGTAGCACACCATCTGGTACAGATTGACAGGCATCAGGGCTGTGACTTGGGATCATTGGATGTAATTCTCATGCCATTCCACCCCCCATGCCCACCCTGCAGCCACTAACAGGCATCGTGGTGTGTCTTGCACTGTTCAGCCACAAACTTCACCCCACACTCCTATACTGCATCCATGTCAGCATATTTCCATATGGAATGGGGTAAGTATAATGCCCCAAAAACCCCAAAGCACACCACAACACTTGTCAGTGTCTACAGGGTAGGATGAGGTACAATGGCATGAGCATTATAGCTGATGACTCAAAAGCACACCCCAATGCCTCTCGCTCTCTACAGAGTGGGGGTGGAGTTGGCTTCACTTCAGTACTTCACTGCCATTCCTCTTACCCATCTCTAGCTAAGCCACTGCCAATGCCAGCGCAACAACATTCGGCATTAACAAGTGCCTGTTAGTATTTATATCACATCAATGCAGATGTCTAATAGCTTCTAGAACTGTAAGTTTGCTGATGGTGTGAAGATTGGAGCTACAGTATTGTCAACAATGACAAATTCACAGAACAGTTTCAGACTGAAATTAACATTTATAAATTGAAACAATATTTCACTCTTGAGATCAGAAAGGTCATAGCTATTGGGGTGTTTTTACCTCATCTAGATTATGTAGAAAGTCTGTATCATAAATTATCAGTGAGGGAAACTCAGGCTCTATCAGTAGCTAATAACAATATATGCCTGTTTGTGTTAGGAGCTCCCCCTCATACACACCACTCTTCACTCTATTCTTCCCATGACTGGTTACCACCTAATGTCCGCTCTGTGTATTTTGTTTGCTGTCTAATATTTAAATCCCTTTTTGAGATAGAGAAGTTTCCTTTAACTGAATTGTTAAGTGTTCGATGTTCTATATTGAATCTCAAATCTTTCTGGGGACTCTTCTTTTTAACAAATCTTGTTCTACTAACATTGTCTCTCGAACCTTTACTGTGTCTGCCCCACTTCTTTGGAACAGTTTGCCTGAGGATTTGAAAACTGACTGCACACTTGAAAGTTTTAAAAGGAAATTGAAAACATGGTTGCTTGCTTCACATGAATGTAAATATTTATAACTACCTGCTGCTTTTGTATGTGTATTTATATTGTTTGTTTTGTACTGTTTTATGTGTTCAGGTTGGAACTGAAAAAGGGCTCATCTCAGTGTCTTTACCAGGTTAACAAAATAAAAACAAAACAAACAAACATTGATCTTTGAGCCAAAAATCACAAATTAACATTTAATATAGTTAAATGAAAAGTAATGCATATGGATAACAGAAATAGGATGGTGCCATACAACTTACTGGGAGGAAAACATTGTATATTTTTAGAGAGCAAGACCTTGGAGTTATTATCATCAATAAGCTGATGTTTGGAGATCAATGTACAGAAGCAGTCAGTAAATGTGATAAAATCTGGGGATGCATCCTCAGAAGTGTTAGGAGCAGAGACAGGGAGACCCTGGTACCCTTGTATAAGACCTTAGCTCAATCACCTAGAATACTGTGTGCAATTCTGGGCACCTCATACTAAACATAACAACATGATTCTTGAGACAGTACATATAAGAGCCACTAAATAATCAGGCAGTTGTCCAATAGGTTCTATGGGGAGAGGTTGGTGGACTTAAATCTTTACTCTCTGGGACCTATGTCTGACATTTAGGGTATTTCATAACAAGGATATTTGGAAGTGTAGACACGGGAGCCCTATGAAGGGCGGGTTTGGTCAGCACTTCTTTATGGCCAGTCTGTATGTTGTAGGCAGAAAATCATTTCTAAAATGTTCTGCATGCATCACAGATTGGCAATGAACTAAAGTTAATATTCAGTCAAAGTTTTATTAAATGTTTTCAGATAGCAGCATACAGGTACTTCACCTAATGAAGCAGGTAGGTAGTTTTTCTGCCTACGTCATACAGACAGGCTACAAAGGAGTGCTGACTCACCATGCCCTTTATTGGGCTCCTGTGTTTACACTGAATACTTTACCAGGGTACATGCACCCTTCAGCTTGTGATATCCAATTTTTTTCATCTTGTTTCTTATATTTGGGAGTGTGTTGACCTAGAGAGGAAGCTATCTGTAAGGAAGAGTAGGTAACACTGCTGTCAGTTACAGGGTGATGTCTGCAGGACTTTTCAATCCAGGGAGCATGGTTCAATCAGCGAGCTGATGAATAATGGAACAAGCTACCCATGGAGATAGTACTTAGCAAATCCTTAGATGCCAAGATGTCATCACTGGATAAGTTCATGGGCGATAGGAAGTTCACATTTTCCTAATTCTGGGCAAATGTAAAGGCCTACGGCTACTGACTCATTCATCCCTATTATCCTATGATAAGTACCACCTTGGTGTGAATAAGCTACAGGAGCAGAGTATATTTCAAAATAGAAGTTCACAAGGGAACAGATTTCAGAAGAGAAGTTCACAAGAACTAGAAGTCATGAAGTGAAGCCAGAAGGAGAGAAATTTAGGAGGGATGTGAGGAAGTGCTTCTTCATTGAAAGAGTGGTGAATGGTTGAAACAGTCATCTAACAGAGGTGGGGAGTGCAAAATCAGTGGTGGGCTCAAACATGCATGGGACAGGCACAAATGAGTCTTAGCCGGAAAGTGGGAGGTAGTAGCTGGAGATTGGGTGGGGTACGTGGTGACAGTAAAGGCAATGACAAAATGGGAAGACTCAGTTGGCCAACATATTGCATTTTTCTATGTTTTTATGTAACTTACACAGTACAAGGTAATTCATGGCAACAGTGGATGCATCTAACTTACACAGTACTAATTCATTGCAACACTTTCAAAATATTTAGCATATATTGTAAAATACAAATTGTAAGCCAACTAAAGTAAAAGGGATGCTTCAACCTTGAGATTCTGCTGACAAATAAACTACATTAACATTGCTTTTGTGTAGAATTGTTCATAATTTTCAGATTCTGACAGAACTGAATTCTGAGGAATTTTGACAAAATCTTATTAATTTTGGAAAATTCTATTGGGAATAGATTGGTCAAATTCTGCAGCAGAATATGAGTATAAATGTCACAGTTTTTCAGTTTTGCACCAGAATTCCACAGCTCAGCATTGTTTAATATGTCAGTTCTATTGAAGTAAGGGGGTGAACTTTGTCAGAAAGGCACCCACTTGCTTCCTCATGGGCCTTAGACACTTACCTGGCAGTGCCATCTAATATTTTGATGGTCAGTTTTCTGTTAAGAAAATGCTCCTAATTCAGCAGTTTACATTAACTCAATATAAACACTTAAGTCCACCATTAACAACTGCATGTGGAAAACAAATCCACAGTTTAAATAAAATACTCACAAAGTGCTTTTCAGAATTACACAGAATCTAAAGAGGAGAGGGCTCAATGTGTGGAGTAGGGGAAGGGAATGAAAGATTAAGGAGGGAAGAGATAGAGAAATTAAATTGGTGGTTAAAGGTATGGCATTAGGAAAAAGGGTACCACTTTGCAGGGGATTGGGAAGGGACTTCTGGGACAGAAGGCTTTTCAAAGGAGATGGCCTTTACCTGACTAGAAAGGGAAGCAGCATGCTGGGGTTGCAGATTGAGATCTACATTAGACAGTTAAATTGACTGCAGGGTGGCACTGAGCCTAGGGGAGTGAGGGAGGGGAACCTATCTAGTGCTCCACTGATACTGAGGACTGGTAGCACTAAGATGGGTAAAAATAAGATTGAGATTCAAAAAGGAGTCATGGAAGAGGCAAAGGGGATCTGCAAGCAATAGAAAACATAAGAAGCAAAGGAGAATGAGATTGAATGCAAGTGTAGGATTACAAAACAGCAAATGAGGATCCAGTGCTAGTTGGAAGTGGGCCTGCCTTAATGCCAGGAGTCTAGGTAATAAAATTATTTTGAGCTCCAGGCATTGGTGGCAGACACTGACTTGGACTTCCTAGCCATCACAGAAACTTGGGCCATATAGAATAATGACTTGGAGGTGTCAGTCCCAGCTTACACATTGTTTAGAAAGGATGGAGAGAAAGGCAAAGGAGGGTGTACCCTATATGTGAAGTAGGGCATAGAGGCTGTGGAGAATGGACACCTCAGGGGAAGCCAAGGGATAACAGTAGCTGTGGGTTCATCTCACAGTGCCCTCAGGCAAGCAAATATGGGTGGGGTGATTTACAGACCACTAGATAAAGGGGAGGAGAGGGTTAGGGGGATAGGAGTAGAGCTGGTAAGGAGAGTGATGAAGGGGAAGTGGTGGTGGTGGTGAGTGATCTGAACATGTCAGATATCAACTGGAACATCCCAGCAGCCAGTTGCACCAGAGGTCATGCCTTGTTGGATACTTTGCAGGACTTTCTGCTGGTGCAGCTGATTAAGGAACCCACTCGACAGGAGGTCATTTTCAATTTTGTGCTCATCAACTCATAGATGGTGAATAGAGTAAGGACACAGGGGCCACTGAAGTCCAACAATCTTAACTCCATTTGGTTCTGATGGGCCCTCTGGACCAGAAAGCCACAATCAAAAACTGAAGTTCTAGATTTCAGAAGACAGACTTCAACCAGATTTCAGACGACAGACTTGAACCAGATAAAGGAGCTAGTCTGAGACAAATCATTGCAGACAACATCACAGGTGTAGTGGAAAGAAGGGGGGGCAATTAAGGTGACGATTATGGAGGCAACAAAGTCATACATGAGAAATGTTATAAAACAAAACAGATGCAAGAGACCAATATGTTTCTCACAAAGAGTCAGGGAAGCAGTGAGGGCCAAGAAAAGGCTTTCATCAGGTACAAGAAAAACCAAGGAAGGAAGAATTGGGACAACGTCAAATGAGAACTAGGGAAGCAAAGAAGAAAGTCAGAGAGGAAAAGGCAGACATGAAGCTGTGTATTGCAGAAGGGGTCAAGCATGGGGGAAAAACAATTCTTCAGATATACTAAGGAAAAAAGGTAGCAAGGAGTATTGTTAGACTACAAAGATGGGAGGGTACTAGAGGAAGATAAACAAAAAAGTAGTACTTCTTAACAATTACTTCTGTTGTGTCTTCACAAGGGAATACAGTGGGCCCCTGTCAGAAAGTGGCAACAAGGTGGCTGTCAGGAAAATTCCTGAAATGAGGCAGTCAATATTTACCAGTGAAAGGATCAAGAAGGATCTTGAAGCCCTAAAAGTAGATAAAGCCCTAGTGCAAGATTGGATGTACTCAAGGGTGCTTAAGGAATTGGTGGTGGAACTGGCAGCACCCCTAGAAGAGTTATTCAGTAGCTCATTTTGGACAGGGGTAATTATGAAAGATAGGAGAGTAGTGGATGTAGTCTTGCTACACAAGGGAAGACAAGGCGCTACTGGGGAATTACAGACCTGTCAACCTTACCTATATATTGGGTAAGCTGACTGAGTCACTGATCAAAGAGGACCTTGTGGACTACCTAGACAGCAGCGGTTTACAAGACAGTAAACAGCAGGGGTTTGTGATAGGGATGTCTTGCCAGACTAACCTTATAGCTTCCTTTGACTGGGTAACAAAGGTAATTGATATGTGCCACAATGTGGATTAACTCTATTTCAAGTTCAGCAAGGCTTTTGACTCAGTAACACACAACAATTGCTGAAGAAGCTGGAGGACTTAAGCATGGATAGTGACATAGTTAGATGGGTAGGAAACTGGCTGAAGGAGAGACAACAAAGGGTGGTGGCAAACAGGACTGAATCATAAGAGAGGGAGATGCTGCAAGGATCTGTCCTGGGTCCTGTCCTCCTCAATTTGTTCATCAGCGAGATTTGAAAGGGTATCCAAGGCAAGATGTGTCTTTCTGCTGATGACACAATGCTCTATAGTAGGGTAGATATCAAGGAAGGTATCAGGGAGATGCAAAAAGAACTACAAAGACTAAACAGGAAGTCTGTGGTTTGGCAGTTTACATTTAATGTCCAAAAATGCAAGGTTATGAACCTAGGGGAAAAATTACAGGGCAGAGTACTGTATGGGGGGGGGGTTAAACTGAGCACTATGGCAGAGGAAAGAGACCCAGGAGTTAGCATTATTGACTCCCTCTAGCAATCAAGCCAGTGTAATTAGACCTATAGTAAGGATAATAGGATTCTGGAGTATATCAGAAGAGGTACTGACAGCAAGAAAAAGGAGGTACTACTACCTCTATACAGGTCACTGGTGAGGCTGCATCTAGAATACTGTGCTCAGTTCTTCAGTTTTCACCTAAGGAAGGAGGGGTATGGGCTGGAGATGGTGCAATGCAGGGTGACCAAGATGATTCAGGGCCAACATGGCAGTTATTATGAAGACCATCCAAAAGCACTGAGCATGTACTCACTGTATACCAGGGGAGAGAGGTGGGATATGAAAGAAACCAGCATGTTCCTGAAGGGAATAAATAAGGTGAAGTGTGTGGAACTATTTAGCATGGATACAGGGACAAAAACATGAGTTCAGGAGTGGAAACTGGAGAAGAGAAATTTTAAGAAGGATGTGAGGAAGTTCTCTTTTACAAAAAGGGTGGTGAAGATGTGGAAGAGTCTGTCAGCAGAAGTGGTAGCCACCAAGACCGTAAGTGATTTCCAACATGGCTGGGACAGACTGAAGAGTTTGGTGGTTGCTCAGGTCACAGCAGTTGGGAGAGGAGCGGGGGGGGGGTTGATGGGACAGAAGGGATAAAACCCTGTATGCAGAATAGGTCCCAGGGCAGATAGGGAACTTTGGGCAGACTAGATGGGCCTTTGGTCTTTTTCTGCCATCATTGTCTATGTTTCTATGTTTCTATTGCCCAGAAATGCCAAAACGATTTTCAGAAGTGGAATTGCTGTAAAAGTGCACTTAAATGTTTGATAGAAAAATCAATGCTAGTGACATTGTATCTTTGCACTTCATCACATTACTCAGTACTACTTTGTAAATAAAGGCAGAAGCAGGCCAATGGCCCATCAGGACTGCCTTCCCCGCACTATGTGCTATGCACTATGCACCATGCGGGGGAAGGGGTATTTGTCCCCAGCTCCCAGCAAGTACTTGTCTAATTCAATTTTAAACCTATTAAACTCTTCAATGTTGACAAGATATTGTGGCAACATGTTTCAAGGTTTGCTTGCCCTGATGGTGAAATAATTTTTTCTTTTGTTGGTGACTACCCTAGGGATACTAATTTGTCTATTATGACATCTCAGACTATTTGGTTTTGATGCCACATTTAGATTACGTTAGCTAGTTAATTCAGAGTCCTGTAGGATATTGAATAATATTAGAAGATCATCCTTTACCCTACATAGCCTTAGGTCATGTAAATTAAGGTCAGCTAATCTGTCTTGATAGGAAAGTTTACTAACTTTAGTTATCATATTAATTGCCCTCCTCTGGATGGACTCCAAGATCTTAATGTCCTTTTCCAAATAAGGGGCACAGAATGATGTTGCATAATCTGAATGCAGTCTTATATATGCATTATATAAGGGCAAAATACAAGTTCCATTACAGTTTACACACACTTTCTTTACTGATCTAATAATTCTAACAGTTGTAAAAGAGACTTTTCTACATTGATCTCCTTAGGTTAAATCTTTATTAATTATAATACCCAAATCAGCTTCAGAATTGACTGTTTTTATATTGTTACTATTTAATACATAATCAGTTATGGGGTTTCTTTTGCCAAAATGAATTATGGAACATTTATCAATATTAAATTCCATTTTATTGAAAATAGCCCATCTTTCAATCTGCTCAGTATCTGCAATAAATCAATCAATTTTTGTATGGGAGTCCACTTTCAGAGCAGAGTTTTGTGTCATCCGCAAATCTGATGATATTACACTGTATGCCCTCTTGCAGATCACCTATAAAGATACCAAACAAGGAGGGACTCAGGACTGAACCCTGGAGAACTGCACTTGTAACCCTGATCTCTTCTGACAGAACATTGGAGACTCTAACGTGTTGCACTTTATTAGATAACCATTGTTCCACGCACTTCATGGTATACATGCTAAATCCTAATTTTAACATTTTTTTAATGATAAGATCATGGGGGACAGTATCGAATGCTTTCTTAAAGTCTAGCAAGATCATGTCTACAGGCATACCTTTATCAATACTGTTGCTAACTCTCTCATAAAATGATACTGTTTTAAGTTGGTAGTACATGATCTGCCCATCACAAAGCCATGCTGTGTTTCATCCTTTAAGCCCTTTTCATAAGATTCCAAGTCCTATCTATGTTTGAGCAGTTTTTTCATGGTTTTACATACCACTGAAGTAAGGCTAATAGGACAATAATTACCTGCAACATTCCTATTACCTGTTTTGTAAACAAGAACTTCAGTACCCATTTTTTAATCCGTAGGCAGGTTACTGGTTCTGTAGGATTTATTAAATAAGATGATCAGGGGGTGGCCAACTCATCTGCTGTTTCTTTAACACATCATATTTATTTTATCTGGACCTGAAGACATTTTTAAGAACTTTTATAACTTCATCCTTAGTGAATGGCTCATATTGTGTACCTGCACTTTGGAATGGGGTGACAAGTAGAAGAGTATATGAAAAAACAGATAAAAAAATCTATTAAAGGTGTTTACAATGTCCTTGTGATATATGAGCTCTCTTCCATTTTTGCATAAAGGCCTTGAGCTATTTTTTTTGTTTTCTTACAACTATTTATAGAAGCATAGACGGATTTGTGACTTTCTTTTGATACAGAGAGTTTAAATTCTAATGTATTCCTTTCCTCTCTGATGATCTTCTTAGTTATCATAAGTTCAGCCTTATATAATGCTTTATTGGAGTCACTAGGAAACCTTTTTAGTTTCTTGAATGTTTTTTCCTTTCCTTTTATTTCTTTCTTTCATTTATTGGTTAACCATGGTGGAATCTTACATACAGAGTTTCTAACTTACCTTAGTGGGATAAATGTAGATTCTAAATCTTAAATAATTGATTTCAGAATTTCCCAACAATCTTCCACTGAGTGTTAACCCATGATAGATTTCCAATCGTAAGATAACATAGCACTTTTCATGTTTGTATAATTACCTTTGAAGTAATTGTACTGGAAACTAGGCAAAGTAGGGTTTGAATTCAACCTAATAATAGTAAACATTATACAATTATGATCACTGTTAACCAAAGGGGCTTTGATAGACAAATGAGTTATTTCACTTACCACAGTGGTAAGGATGATATCAAGGATATTGTTGCCTTGAGTCAGCTCTATAACCATTTGTTCCTACCCTGCCTTGACAGTAGAATCCAGAATCAGGGATTCATTGTGGGTACCTGCTTTGAGAGAATCCCATTGTATACTAGGCAAATTAAGATCATCCAATATGACTATGTCAGAATGTTCTGCTAGTTGCAATATTGTCAAACACAATTCCTGATCATTATCTGATTTGAATGAGGGTCTATAGAAATTACTAACAAGGAGATTTCTTCCATTTGGAGATTTAATACTGACACAAATATCCTCTATTTGATTGGAATGTAAATCATGATCAGCAGACTCTAAGGAGTTTGGTTGTCCAATGAGCAGGTACTATTTACTGTATGTGCTCCTATACTGATCAGCCAGAGGCAGGCCACAGAAGGGCAAGGAGGGCTATGCCAGTCACCAACTGGGGTCAGGTTGGGGGTTGTGAGATGGTAATGTAATTCTCAGCCTACTGGTGTGGGAGAATGGGGGAGCCCACTGGACTACCAGGGCTGTGGAATATAGTGATACATTACAGTGCACTGTGATAAGGGTGGGTGGTTGCCTGCATTAGCAGGGGAAGGGGGTTGTCATTTGTTATTACAATGTTATCATGGATAGGGGATGGGGTGGAAGGGCTTGGCAGCAGTATCTGGGGGATAGCCATCATCAGATGTTTCTACAGATCGGTGCTTGGGGATGGGTATGGAGGGGTTGGGGGACAGGGGTTTGCAGTTGTTATTTAGGGGCATTCAGAGCTGGAGTGGTGGTTTGTTTGTTACCAATACCTGGTTCAGGTGGCAATATGACCATTCCCCTCATGCTGTTGTGTACAATGTTTTGGTAACACGGTATGGGGCAATCTGGATTAGGTGACTAATGGGATATGTGTTTTACACAGACTACCTTTCGGACATAAGAGCTTTTGCTTTGCCATTTCATAGCAGGGTTTAGCAGTATGCTTCTTCCTTATTGTATGGTCATTGGGAGCCAGGTGTACCAGAGGACATGTTTTGGCTGTTGGACTTACTGCGGGATCAGGGATTGGGTCGGGGGGTGGCTGGCCAAGCACATTCCACCATGCATAGCCATGCAAATGAGCTCATAATGGGCATACATGGGGCCGCTTTGCAGCATGCATGCATGCCTAATGGGCTCATTTGTATGTGTAGGCTGAACATCACCCATGAGGGGTTGTGGCGCATACAGGTGTGCACTACTTGGGTGCCCCCCTTTTACCTGACACTCCGATGACGAAACATGGAAAATTACCACTTCAGTGACAGTCAATGTAATGGTCCATTTCTGTGTTTCACAGTCCCCCAGTGTCCTGCCCCCTTCCCAGACCAACTCTGGCCTAGAGTTGAGAATCTTAAAGCCTGGGGGATGTAGGAGGATACAGCCCCCCCAACAGAAAACACTGGGGGCTTGGGTGGCACAATACCTGTGTCAGTATTGTGACATCGCTGTGCAAGTGGTCAACAGGTTTACTGTCGACCAAACTTGGTGCTTCTGCACCACGCAGTGCTCTAAGGGTGGTCTTCTGCCCTTTACCCTTGATGCACCGCACCATAAATGGTGGCCACATGCTATGTGCCACACATTCAAGGTCTGATATTTAAACAAAATGTATGGTCAGTTGCCATCACAAATTCTGTGTGAATATCACAACAGAGACAGCTAGCACAACTTTTTTGTGCAACGTACTGTTCTACGTGCACATCTGGCTAACTTGGAATATGGGAGTCTCAGTCTTATTCATCATATTTCTGACATCATGATATCTTGCTTTCTTTGGAAGCAATGATACATGACACATTGAGGTTTCTTTTCTTGAGCAAAATATCCAAGTACATTGTAAATATGTGTATTAAATTATTTAAATTATGTAACAAACTGTATAATAGTTCTAACATGACAATGCTTAGTACTCAGCCTTTGGATTTGATCATGATAAGTAAAGTCTTTATCAGTTGCTATGTACTAATTTCTTATTAGGACTGCCTGACTTCTTTTGTAAAGTGGCCAACTAACAATTGATTCTTACAGCAATTATATGTGATTGAATGAAACTAGTTTTTGTATGACTGTTATCCAATTTGTATTACATTGTGATGTCCTTGATAGAGAGAATCTTGTTTGTTATCCCACCATGAAGGACCAGTGTGGTTCGAATTGCCAGGCTACACACACCCTGTCTGTACCTGCTAATGTCAAAATAAATTAAATAGTTTTCATCTTTAATCTGTGTTATAGCTCCTGCATTTTTTTTCTGGATCTCTAGTTCCTGTTGGTTTGCCAGGTGCATTTTGAGGCTTGAGATGCTTGTGCTGATTGGCTTCAACCACCTGGAAGTGTGGTTCAGGAAAAGAAACCAACAACCTGGAGTGTCTTATCTCCCTTATAAAATTTCATTACTAATTAAAACATTGTTTTCTAAAATTAGGATAAAAATAATAAAAACATAAATAAAAAAGTCACAAAAAGTAATACAAAGACCCTGTTGAGATCATCTGACTGTGGTATTTTTTGTATTGCCAATACAGGGAGAAATGTGGTTGTGTTTGGCAGCTGAAGTGATGTGTGTGGCTTCTGACTCCCCTTCTCTCTCTCCTCTCTTGCTGTCTCTCTCCTCCCCCACTTGTGTTCACAGAAGTCTGCTGCCATTTGTGGTTTGTGTCTTGAGCTGAAGTGGTTCCTCCCCATATAGTATGTTGCACAGTGCTGCGGCATGATATGTTGTATCAGCCATTTGTTTGAAAAAATGTTAGTCTTGCTCTATCTTTTGTTCTGTCATGTGGTTTGACTTAAGTCAGAATTAGGCTTACAGGCACAGGCCAAGCATTGTTCTGGAGTGGGGGAGCTCAATGAATACCATTGGCACCAACAGCCAAGAGACAAGAGGCTGATCATGAGTGGGAGCAGTCTGATGAAAGTAAGCAGATTTGTACTGAAGGTCAGCAGCTGACTTGGCATTACTTAACAAAACATCATGGGAGGAGGAATTTCCATTTCATTTTTGTTATTATGTGTGCCTGAGGTAGAGGTGGGTGTGGGGTGTAAAAAATTGGTGTGCATTATGACTTTTTGAAGTAAATGCAACATAGAGTAAGTATGTTTACCTTACAAAGATGGCTGAAATAAATATTTTGAAGAAACTTTCTTGGTGGAATTAATTCCTGTGGACTATTGAAGGCCATAGTATTTGCTCTGCTGACAAGGGAATTACAGCATGTTAAAGATTCATAGAATGTATAATAAATGAAGTGGAAATCAAGTAAGGCTTGGCCTAAAAGAAAATAAGATCACAAAAAAACTAAAAACAAAAACGTGCCACCAAAGGAGGCTAGACCACTGTAGCCCCTGAGGAAGTGGCCTAGGGGCCCCAAAATGTTGGCTGTGTGAAATATGTGACTATGTAAAGAAAAAAGATAGTAAACTATTGAATGAATATAGGAGTTTGAATCTTCCTCAACATGACATTTATTCAATGTGGCAGTCCAGCTCAGTGGCACCATTCAGATTAGAATGCACATGGCTTTGATTTCTTTGAGTCAAAAGGACACATTCTTTCCTCAGGAGAGAAACTCCTTCTCCTATTGTAGAATAATAGCCCCAACAGTCCAGAGGGATGGGAGGTGTCTCTTACTGCCACCAGAGTTACCTCATTGATGGTAGGGAGGGGTGGAGCCCTGTGGTGAGAAAACCAGGAAACAATATTAGGCCCACTCCTTAGCTTAGGAGTAGATGAGAACCATGGCTGGAAGACTGTGCTGGGATCTGGATCTACTGACTGGAACAGTTATAATAATATGTGGGAGGTGGAATGAATCTAGCAAAAAAATCAGACAGACAATAACAAATAATGATAAAAAATAACAACAGCAAGCATGAAACAAGAAACAAATCATGGCAGGAGATGGTGGCCAATTTATTTTTAGAAGTCAACTTGGGCTATGTTCATTTTTGTCATCTCCAATTTACACATATCTTATTGTGATTACAATACACTTCATGAAGCAGTATCAGTTGCTCAGCAGGTTGCACACTTGCCTCTGAGACCAGAAGATTGGAAGGTTGTGGGTTCTAGCCCTACATTAGAAAGTTTGGGTAAAATCCCTATACTGACACTGTGATGCAGCATGGGGGGGGGGATGCAGAACTCCTGAGGGGTCATCATTTGGATGAGATATTAAACCTAGCTCCTGTCTCCCTGTTCTTGTGATTGTTCAGGTGCATGATAAAGATACCATGACACTTTTTACAAAAAGTAGAGTAATTTCCCCAATGTCCTGGACAAATTTCTCTCCATTCACTATCAATACTACCAACAGCTTAATCTGGTTCAGTTTCCATTATATATCTCAAACTCCACCTCTCCCCAAGATGAGATTTAAAGTAGGCAGAATTTCCTAGTCCATTCTCAGTCAACATAAACTAAAAATATAAAAAAACAAATAACAATGAATCTGAACAGGGACCAGAATTTTCATTTAAATAAGCACAGTTCTTAGTAATAAGAAGTTTCAAAGGTAAGTAAATTACAAGACAAAATTCTTTGTGGCACATGCTGTTATGTTATCAAGCAAAAAAAATAGATTTTGCACCACGCAAGATTTGGGTTTTCAGTTCATTCCCCTCATTTACTTATCTGAGAATCTGGCTGGCATTTCCACCCATGTAATTAATGTGCTTATTGAACACAGCACTAAAGGCTCCCCATCACATTTAGAGTGTCTCAAAACTGAATGCACAAATGTTCCTTAATTTCTCAGCAATTTTCCTCACATTGGAATCATGCTAGGATTGCACCTATCCCCAAAAATTGCATCTGAAACAGCTAGAGGATTTTTGTCCCTTTTCAGTTCTTAACCCTGTAAGTAAAATAATGAAAAATCATTGCCAATCAGATAAATTATTATTTGGAGGACCATGGTCTATTTTGTAAACAACAGCACAGGTTTTGGAGAAACTTTGGAATGGAAACAGCCTTATGTCAGATTCACAAACACCATCCTGCATGGGTTTGAAAGTGAATTAATGACAGAAGCAGAGTTTGTGGACCTGACCAAGGCATTTGATTTCATTGAACATGATTTAACCTGTGTCAAGCTGCACATCTCAGTGGTCTGGGTTAGGGACTATCTATTTGAAACATTGCAGGTGGTTTATATTGATTGAACTGAGTCTCAGGAGTCTCTTATCAGCTGTGGAGTTCCACAGAGGGTCCATTTTGGGCCCCTTGTTGATCACCTTGTTTGTCAATCAATTACCTTCTCAATGCTCAGTTTGTGGAACAATTCTTTATGTAGATGATCTTATTTTGTTTTATCAAGCAAAATCAATTTCCTCCATTGTTTCTTCTATTCAGTTGGATTTTAATACTACATGTAATTGGTTTGCAAACAATTCCATTGTTTTGAATTCAAAGAAAAAAATGGATGTTATTTGGAACAAAATCCATGCTGAAAGAGAGTCCTGGCATATTAATTTACAATCAGGTTGGGGTTATACTAGAACAAGTGCATCAGTCTAAATATATCAGTGTTCTGCTTGATCTAGTATTAAACTACTCTTTACAAATTAATTCTGTTACCTGAAAAGTAAATCAAAAGCTGGGTCTTTGTACAAATTCAAGTCCTATTTTTCTCCTGAGACTAGAAAATTGATAACTGTAGGTTCTCTTCTTCCTCTTCTTCTCTTCTTCCTCACATGGATTATGTTGCCAGTATTTATTTTAAGTTGGATATTAGAAAGTTAAATATTTTGTCTGTTACATATAACAATATTTGTTGTCATGTTTTATCTGTTTCTTATCATGCACATCATTGTGACTTGTATTGTCGGTTAGGTTGGTTGTCTTTTAATTCCAAACTTGAACATTTTTATGGATGTTTGATTTTTAAATCTATTTCTTTTAGTCCATATTTTTCTTTATTTGATGTTATTTGATTTAATATTGGTTCATAAAGTACCATTAATGCTTAGGTCTGAAAATGGTCTGCTGCTTAAAATTTCTATATGTAAACAAAAACAGGGGTTTCCTGCTTTTCAATTTCAGCTACACAGTTTTGGAACTTATTGCTTGTGTCTACTCAAATGGCTCCTTCAGTTGCATGTTTTAAATAATTGTTTAAATCATTTTTACTGCTAAAATCAGTTTATAATTGCATTAAGTAATGTGTGTGTTCGTATTTGCATTTGAATTTGTTGATGTTACTTATTTGTTAATTCTGAATTTTTAGTAATCTGGCCAGGCCTGAAAAAGGACCTTTGGTCTAGTGCCCTCACCCAGTTAATGAATGATTAAATAAAAATGCATGAAGTTTGCAAACTTCAGTGCACGAAATGCTGATTTGCAAAATTTTCTGCAGGTGAAGTGGAATATTTTTGAGCAAAGTCATGGAAATTGACCTGTAAAGTGCAACTTCTCCATCTTTTTGACTGACTATGCCTAAGAAAGTGCCATATCACCAGGAAAACTCACTGCAAAGTAGCATACTGGAAACTTTGCAAAACATTTTTCCATGGCAAGTTTCGCAATTTTGCCGAAACTTTGCTGAAGTAAAACTTCACAAGATCGCCATTTCCAAATATAGTTTTAAACTGAAACTGCAAAAATTACTAATTGTAAGGTATAATTATTATTAGGTATATTTGATAGCTTTGACATAGATATAAGTGCCTGAGTGCATAGTAACATAACTGCTTGTAACTTAATTGTTTACTGCTTCTGCCTTTGGACCTTTTTAATACTAAACATTAGCATTTAAATAGTTTCCCTAGGTCCTACAAATGTTAATATATAATAAATTGTTCAAGCTTAACATAATCATACATATTTTCCAGCCTTATATTTATATATTTCTTGCAGGATATCTTACATTTACATAAATTTGGTGCGATGTATCTTACCAGACAAATATTTGTGAGGAAATCATATCCTGTACATTTAGAAAACATTTCCTGACAGTCATTTTATTTTTCTTACAGTTGATTTTGATCATTTTCAAATACTTCGAGCAATTGGAAAAGGGAGCTTTGGAAAGGTATGTAATACTGTTTTGTAGCCCTAAATTTATCTTTTTAGATGTAACGAGTAGCATTTAGAAAGAACCTACATGCATCTGTAATCAGATTTGTTTATCTAGAGATGCCTGGATACTGCATATACTGTTCCAGATCACTATCATCTATATGTTTAGTATCCATTTCCAGATGAGTAGACATTAATGACTGATTATTTGTGCAGATCATCCTGTAAATTTATTAGGATAATTGCCAAGATTCCACATTAACCCATTTAGACAATTCAGGCCTAAACTGCCATTATCAGAGGTATGCAAAAGAAATTTAAGCAGAAAGGCACAACTTGAGAAGGGTTAGTGTATGTTAGTTCCACCTCTGTGTACCTAATCAGTGAAGTGTGGTCTACTGTGGGGTAACCCACAAGAGTTGCTGTGTCACTATGAGACAATGCTTTAAGGTGACTCAGTCATATTTCTGAAATAAAAAAAACTAACACTGGTTCTTGTGCACACACCATGCATAAAGCAATTGTAATGTAAATACTGTATTTTATTCACACAGGTTCTGACAGCCAGGAATGTGGATTTCCCACTCCAGTTTTATGAGTACTGTATACAGTAAGACGTACATGGTGTATGATTATGGGTCAATAATCACACACCTTGACTGTTATGTTGAGCACTAGGCTAAGGCTATGTGGAATGCTGAGATTCCAATGTAATGGAATTCTGTGGAATTTCAGAAAATTCAACAGAATTCTGACAAATGTGGAATTTCAACATTTTATTTGTGAAAAAGAGTTTTCACAAAAGAATAATCTGCAATTTACATAAAATGTGGATTCTTTCTCCATGATCCATGGAATAATATTTTACAGTTTATGTGATCTGCAAAAAATGTTCTGCGGTTTACACAGAAATGCTTTTCAGAATCCTGTGGAATTTAAAATGAAAGCATTTCAGAAACAGAATTGTCATTCCACACCAATTTTGATAGCAGAATTTTGCATTCTACACAGCCTTACACAAGGCAGTTGTACCAAGTGCTTTTAAACACACAAGAGGAAAGTGCAATTATAAAAAATAATACATGGGGTTGTGTGCTTAACAAGAATATTACACACACCTGAGGTGTTGGATGCTACATAAACCCCAAGAGATGAAGCTCCATGGGTTTATTTAAGCATCCAACACCCAGGGTGTTTGTAAAATTTGAGTTTTACACACAGCCCTATGTTTTATTTCAAATAATTGCTGGGCATCATTTTTTCACCACAGAAATTATATAAAATAAGAAGACCTCTCTGTGCAGCTGCAGTCCACTTGAATTTCAAAGCCATCCACAGTCAGATGTGGCTGCTAAACGAAACACTTACTTTTGTTCCCATTTTTTAAGCAGCCTAGTTTAACAGACTCTTAGCCCAGTGAATTTCTTTTTACATGAACTTTCCACCAAGTCCGAGTGGTGGTGAAGTGTCCAGCGGTAAAGAGTGGTGGTGAAGTGTCCAGCGGTAAAGAGTGGTGGTGAAGTGTCCAGCGGTAAAGAATGGTGGCCAGGTACTGAGAAAGGGAAGAGCGGTGGCTTGTGCATGTACATAAGAAGGAAATCTCAGAGTGTGTTTGCCATAATAACCCACTGGTTATAAAAGCAAATTACAACCGGGTTTTCCTAAAAGGAAAAATGATACCCAGTTATTATCAATCTATGATTGCACAACCCTGAAGTTCCTTCTTGCACTAGTAACATGGGTTCTACTCACAAATGTTATAAAAGAAGCTTTTTTCTGTAATTCTTAATATGAAGATATTGATTTCTGTACGAAAGATGAGTGAATAAAAAAAAAAGTAGATCTATTTGTAGCATATTGCTATTATAGCCAAAACTGGTGCACAGGCTAAACAAGTAAAGGGGTGTAATTATGGGTAGATAACTACACTCTTGTACTTGTCTTTTAGCCAATCAGAAGGCTAGAATGTTCTTACCCATGTTATGATATGGATTATCCAAAAATATCTAACATTACCATAATCTGGTATGTTGGGATTGTGGCCAATATATTTTCATAACATTAAATAGAGCAAAAGTGGATGCTGAACCAAAAATGCAGTACTGCTGGGTAGAACTCTGCTGGTGGAATAAAGCTAGAATGACACTTCTGCTTCTAAACTAAATTAAGAGTTTTTCATTAAATTCCCCAGAAGTTTTGAGTTCCACAAACTACTGATCCACAGATTAAATACAGCTTTCTGAATTTTGGACTTTTGCTTCCAACTGAATTTCCCCCAGAATTAAGTATAATTTCCAAAATGTGATGGAATTCTATCAGAATTGGAAATTGGAACTACTACACCCCTCTAATAGGACAGTCATTTCTTTTGAGTGTAGGTTTCAGTTTTTGGAGCAAAAAATACGGTGCTGCATCAACCTGGTGGTTTCAATAAAACAAAAGTGTTCAAATAAATTAACACTATAAAAAGAACACAACAGTAGTATACACATTTTGACCAATCATGTCTTCTTGAGGCATGCTCTATAAAAAAAATCCCATAGTTTTCCTATCAATGTGCCTAGTTGTTTTCATTATATGTATTTTTAGAAAACTTACTGATCAAAATATTAAATCTAACTTTATTTTCTATTTTCTGTGTAATAGCAGTGGTATTGGATGTGGTGGTGATGGTGGTGGTAGTAGTAATAATCAATCAATCAATCAAACTTTATTTAACCAGGCATGTACACCATTGCACAAGCTCGTTTTCAAGGTGGTCCTAGACATAAATACAGAACAAGGGTAACAAAAAAGGGTAAACTTGAAAAGACATAATACATTTGGGGAGTATTCAGGCTTATACATATGTAACTCACATAGGATACATAAATAGGATACACAAATAGGATACATAAATGCAAGGTCATATGTTAGTATGCCAAGATATACATTACCAACATTGTGTCAAGTCTTAGTTAGATTTCAAGAGGCAACATATGAGATATGGAACGTCATTGGAACAATCAGTTATAACAATAAGAAGCGAAGTATGCAAGGGGAAGAGAGAAGGAAGAATGTAAAGGGGCAGATGGGGGAGGGAGGGAGGAGGCTAATAAGTGCCTGATGCTCCCTTGAGGGGAGATGGCCTAGGGTGAGTTACAGTGATATTCGAGTCATAAGCGATACTGGTGGTAAAAAGGAACTTGTATATAGAGTTGGGGGGAGGAGTGGGAGGGCAGAGGAAAGAGGAGAGAGTAAGAGGTTCTAGGTGCCCCCAAACTTGGGGATAAATCTGGTGGCAGCAGTGATGCCAGATATGGGAACAGTACAAGGGGCTGCAGGTGTCCGGTCATTTAAAGCAGCTACAGGTTTCCTTATGGTATTTAGCGAAAAGGGCTTTAAGAGTGGATGGACCAAAAATGGTTAGAATTTAAATGTACTTTGCATGGTGTTCCATAAGGATAGGAGAGAAAAATTGATTGCAGCCACACCATGGGTTGTTTTTACTCTAGGTATCTTGTAGCAGAGTCAGAAAAAGTGTCTTAGTCCATAAGATCCCTTGGCAAGCTCAAAGAAGTTCGAAATGTAAGCAGGGGGTTTGTCAGACAAGGCTCTGGAGAACCTAAGAAGGGCATTCCTTTTCCTCCTTGTAGAGAGGGATGACCATCCCAACTATTGGTACAGAATGCAGTGATGAGTGTGAAAAGGCAGTTTTAGGATAAACCTTATGGCCGGGTGGTAGAGTGTGTCGAGTTTGCTGAGCACAGCAGTGGGGCAATGGATGTAGATAAAGTCAGCATAGTCAAGTAAGGGTAAAAATGTATACTTCTCAACTGCTATGAATTTCGTATTGCGATATGATTTTTATACTCAGATTTAGTCTTTTTACACAATGGTTTATTGATGTTCTTAATGATGTTAATATAATAGTATAATATAATATATATGCTAAAATAGGAAAGTAATTTCCATTCTCACCATTTGCTCTGAATTTTGAAGGCCAGTGCTATGAACTTTAATCCTGAGTGGTTAAAGAGGTATATGGTATTAGTACAGTTAAAGCCACTTAATTGGAATGTGCTTAATGGGGACATTCACTTTAAGGGAACAATCTCCCAGGCACTGATTATGTGGCTATGCAACTGAATGGAAGTATCTCACCTTTAAAAGGGACATAGGAATCCCTTTTATGGGGATGATTTTGTGGCTGTTTGCTCTGCTGTCCTCTCATCTGTCATTATCACCTGCTAAGCCACTTAACATTTCACATCTAATCAGGTGCAGCTACAGCTAATCAAATTTAAGAAGTGCTTACTGCATAAAAAGGGTCACAAACTGCTGATCAACATAGGCTGTATCTCTTGCTGTAACCTGTGTGCATTTATCAGTCCTAAAGGAGCCTGAATGAGTGGATCTTCTCTTGGCAGACAAAGTGAATGTTATTGAAGTGCTGCAGGAGCTGGGTGCATCAATGTCCAAGGTTGCTGAAATCTGTACTGTTTTTAAACACTTTTTAGCATTTTTTCGCAATAAAATAAAGTATCATTACCTAACTTGAGACATACAGCCCAAAATCACAAAAGAGTTGAAATAAGTGTGTGCTGTTTTATTGTTAATGTATGTCTCTCTTTGTTCCTAATGTTCATTTGCTCTGTTTGTCTCTGTAAATTGCATTTTTTGGGGGATCTTCTGTTATTAGATACACACGCTTAAAGGGGATAAAGGCCCATCCATGGAGGTGTCCCCTTTAAGAGGCTTCAACTGTAGTGGCACTATGTTTATTACTGGGTCACTGTGGCTGTTTTGATTACTATCCTTGCCTTTTGGGCTCAGGCAAGGTCAAGGGGCCTGGGTTCTGATTTTCCTGATTGAGGGGGTTCATTTCCAGATCTTTGAAAATCCACACAGTGCCTCTAACCAGAGTAAATTTTAGGGGGGGGTCTGATGTCAGGGATGTACAACCCACTGAGATGTAGTACTTACCCACGTCTCCTCAGTAACGCTCCACACAAGAAAAACCACAGTGCAACCTTGAATCAAACAAAACATACAATTTTTGACTGTCACTAATAATATGCTCATGAGATAGATTATAAAATAATGAAACATTTATTGGGGGATCTTCATGGAGAATGGGGAAAGCAATGCAAACAGAATTGCAACTGTAAAGCAATTACTATACTGGTAGGACAGAAATTTTGAATCAGCTAAACTCAAGAGTGGTTAACCTTTCAAATAGCATAAACCACAACCAGTGCCCACCTTCCACCTGGCAAAACAGGTTAGCATTTCTGTAATTGTGGCTTCACCCAACCTGCATTGTGAATGTTACCCACTGGTAGAAGTTTACCCTTACAGTTTAAAGGGAGCACACCAAACATCATCAGCTATTGAAATGGGGCAGGCATGATGTTGTTGCAGCCAGGTGGCTGGTGGTGGTGTACTTTAAAAGCAAACAATATAAACATTTTGAATGGAGAACCAAATAAGCCATGCAATTACTTAAATGGCCAGACCTCGAAGCAGGGAGTTTGTAATTCCTAGCCCGATGGGTAAAACTATAGCATTAGTGCTGAACTTTATACAGATACCCCAAGTTGCTGGGCAAACCCTGATAGTACTCACTGTGTGATGTACCACTTCCTTGTTTTCTGGGCTCCTCTGCTGTAGATGCAGACTCTCTCAGGCTGAAGGCTTGCATTGCCAGTTGGGAACAGCTCACTGGTGCTTCCATTCTCAGGTACCTATGGATGATACTCAGATTCTGCTGCAGCTGCAGTCTTCTGGACCTCTTGAGCTCTTACCTTCTGCTTCTTCTTCTAGAATTCAGACCAGTCCAATCAGAAGGGGTCACACGCTTCACAGCCACTTCCAGGCTTCCAACCCTAGTGTGAGTGATAGCTAGTACTTGGTGGTGGTACCAACCAGCTGTCTCCCAGGCTATCCACTGGATGATGCAGATTTTTCTTTTTGTTAGAATAGGCTTCTCACACAATCCCTCTGCTGCCCACAGTCTGCTGACTGTGGCACGAGGATACCTCCTTTTCTGAAGCAGGGTCACAGTTTCTCAGATCAGCAACAATCTGATAATTCAGGGGGAACAGGCTCACTGTTAAGTCTCTATATGTATTTTGGTTGTAGAAACCCTTCAGAGTCTCTCTCTGTTGGTGGATGTGTAAGCCCAGGCTGGCTTTGCTGGTAGGGTCTCACCAAAGCACTAATTCTCCTCTCTCATTAAGGGCTAACTGAAGACTGTCTCCCACTGTCTCAGACCCCAAGCACCTTCCTGGGCAAAGGCATCTTTGGACTGGTGCAGAGTGCTGCCAGTCCATTTAATTAGTATGCAGAATGTTCACACAATGTTTTATCGGAGGCTGGAAAAGGTAAGAAGCACACACCAAGTGCTTCTCCCATAAGTCTCATGCCTTCAACTGTAGAGATCCCTGACCTCTGATTGACTGACAGTGAGATCAAAAGTCATCAAGATGGTGGTTGTTGTTTCGTAAATACTGTTTCTGTAACTTAAACGTGTGATTGTGGGGCACCCATTACACTTTGTATTTAACTTGTGCCATGGCTTGGTAGGCACAGCAGTGCCTAATATTCTGGTGGTGATATTGAGTGTAATGGAGCCCTGGGTTAGGATTCAGGAGCTCCATTATCTGCTACCATTTGTTTCAGGCAAAGTTTCCTTTTGTGGATGGCAGTCTGCTCTGCTTTTAAAGATGCAGTGTGCCAAACTAAGAAATGCTGTTATTTTCCTCTCCTCTCCTTCCCTTTCTACTGTTTGTGAACCCTCCTGATGCCCACTCATGTCCCTGGGGCCAGAGCAGGTGCTATGCTGGTTGCTGATGTGGTTTTTCAGTCCTTTGCTAGGCAGGCACTCCCAGCACTGAAACAACATTCGAGATGCAGAGTCATTTTGTATGTTAGAGTAGGTAGCTGCTTGAATGTGAGCATGTAACTGGGGTGTGGTGGCTTGATCTGCTCTGGCTAAATATGAATCTAGATGGGTAGAGAGGTATTTGTTTGTAAAGTCTCTGTGTTGTGATTTTAGATGGTAAATGCCTTGTCCCATACCTAGACCTAGTCCTTCTTTAGATCGCAGACCCCAGGACACAACTACAGGGAGACACACATGAGCTTCATACAGCTGTTTTTTTTCTGAAAATACATACAAAAATATAAAACATCACAGCCAGCCCCAACTTGGAAGATGCCACAGCTCCCTCCTCTCTCTGGCCAGTTATGGCTCTAAATGCACAGAAAGTCAACGTCATATGGCAAGCTGTACAACAGGGTGCAGTTCTCAACAGCTGTTTGCAGTAGAGAGCAGCTGCTCCAGTACTGTACTGTGGAAGGCTGTATTTTAGCAAAACTTTTAGTGGAATACTTTTAATAGACTAAGTACCTTTGTTGCACTCATCCTCCATGAATTCTACA
The DNA here is from genome assembly GCA_016271365.2 of Neoceratodus forsteri. Lineage (NCBI taxonomy): Eukaryota > Metazoa > Chordata > Ceratodontiformes > Ceratodontidae > Neoceratodus > Neoceratodus forsteri. The sequence goes on from CM057452.1 coordinate 964,021,625, forward strand.
AAAATTCGCAATAATGTGGAACAGGCATACAGAACTTGGGTTTGGTCATGCACATACTGTGGATACACTTGACCACAAGTTACAGAAAGATACACATATTTAACTTTAGTATAAAGCTACCCAGCAAGTGGGAGTTAGAGAGCAATGACGTTGATTGGACCTCAAGATCCTTATAGAATGGTGTGATTGTGAATACACCACACATACCTTGGTCTGTAAACATACAGTCCATAGCAACACCACCACAGTAATAAAGCAACATTCAAGAGATAGGTTCATTAATATATAAACTGAGAAGATTACAAGATTACATAGGATTGGACATCTTAACCATTTAAAATGTTGGATACTGATTTGACCCACTTATTGAAAGAGAGTTTGGGGTTCAATGGAACAACTTGTTGGTCATATTCTCAATTAGTCAGGTCACTGGTTTTGGAACTCTACCTGCTCTGGTTTTAACAGGTTCACAGCCAGCATTCTTATCAGGCTGAACAATAGTAGGAATGGGAACAGACTTTGAAGTAATGGGAACAGGGTCAAAAACAATATTGGTGTCAGAAGTTTCGGAAGGGGCAACTTCACTATTTACTGTGTCAGGAATGTCAGATGCCAGGGCTGAAATGGATTACAAGTCTGCTACACTGGAACTCTTGGAGCAGTGTTTGATCTGGTAATTTGTACTGTCTACTATCCAATAATTTATATGAGTAGCTGGGTCCTCCTCAGTCAAAATAGGGATGCAACTTACTGACTGGGAATCACAAGCTGATTCAACTTCTGCATTACTGGACAAAACTGAAGAAACCTCATCTAGAGTACAGGTAATGGCAGAAAACTTGCTGGCAGTAACAAGTTTTGATGCACCACTTTGATCCTACCATAGATGTCCTGGATCTTGTAGACATGTGTTCATGGATTGTGAGAAATCACAGAATACACTGTTGGTTCCCATTTGTCTGCCAGTTTCTTATGTCCTTTCTCACCTTTGTTGGCTAATAGAACATGATTCCTAATGGTAAGAAACACACCTCTGATCTTCTTGTTATATTCTCTAGTTTGGTGCTTTTGTTCTTTGACAATACGGTGTTGGACCAAAGCCACTATTTCATGCAAATCTTTAATGAGGGACACTGCATAAGCATCCTAGTCAACTAACGTATCCTCCTTCAGTCATTTTGAAACAGTACATCCTCTGGAAATCTGGACACATGACCAAAAATGAGGTAAAAGGGTGCAAAACGTGTTGTTTCATGTATAGTGCAGTTGTAAACAAACGTCATGGGGCCAGATTCTCAAACAGCCCTTGGAGTGATGCAAGCTGCAGCAAAAGGCAGCTTGCATCAAAGCCTAATATGCCAGTGATCCTGCGCCTTATTATCTATCTGGCATGGTACCAGCAGCAAAGTCCCATGGCCTGCAGCAACAACGGCTGTGTGCCACACAGATGGCTCACCTGGATGGTTTGCTGCAAACTACGGGGTGGCAATGCATTACTCTAGTCCCTAGTGGACTGGCAGAACCCTCACAGCCCCAATCTACCTGAAAATGAATGTTAAAAAAAACCTTCCGTTGTAGTCTAATGGTCCAACCCATCCTGATGTGACTGTAAAATAAAATTTTAATAATTACCCTTCCCTAGTTGTCTAGCAGTCCCCCATTCCAATCTGCCTGACACTTATATTTAAATTATAAACTGTCCCTTGTAGTCTAGAAGTCCCCCTCCATTCCGATGTACCCCAAAAATAAAATGTTAAAAATAACCCTTCCCTGGTAGTCTAGGTGTCCCTTCATCTCAATCTGCCTGACATTTATATTTTAATTATAAACCATTCCTGGCAGTCTAGCAGCCTTCCATCCCAATGTGCCTGGAAAATAAAATGTTAAAAATAACCCTTCCCTGGTAGTCTAGTGGCTACCACCCAATCTTGATGTGCCCCAAAATAAAATGTTAATAATAACCCTTCCCTGATAGTCTAGCATTTCCCATCATCCTGATCTGTCTGAAAATGTATTTATTTAATTTATTGAATTTTGGTAACAGGTTGAGCCCACTGAGACAAGACAGTCCCTTTTTCAGGGGTGACCCTGGAAAAGCAATACATTCATACCTCTCAACTGCTATGAATTTCGCATAACGCTATGATTTTTACACTCAAATTTACCATTACTTTGCATAGGTTTCCTGATGTTCTTAATAATGTTAGAGCTATTTCTGGGCACACAAACTATTAAATCATTGAATTAAGGTGATAGAAACATTCCTTATAATGAACTATATGGGGCCCACTATCTGTAGACATATTATTGTTTAAAATAAGAAAGTGCTACACATTTTCACCCCTTGCTATGATTTTTGAAGATCAGTGCTATGATTTTTAATGATGAGAGGTTGAGAGGTATGAGTACATTGACAGTGCAATTCATTGAAGACAATACTTTCACTAGGACACAGAGAACATACAAAGCATTAAGAAATTCAAGACAGGAGTCAAGCAGGCAAAGATAATAACAGTGCAGTCTAAGCTAACAAAAACTGATGTAAAAGTACAATTTAGTTCAAACAATACAGTAATTTTAAATCAATCAATACAGTAATAGTAATTCATAGACAGGCAGCAATTAGAGAACACAGCTACTTATGCAAGAAAATCAAAGTTTGTGCCAGATATGAGAGGGCAAACATTCACTAAATACCAAATACTACAGTAATTCTAGTAACAGATAGAATATGCAGGAGGAGTAACTAGGGATTTGTTAGAGTTGTACATAGTTTACCAGGGAAGACATATGTTGTCAGGAAGGATTGCTAGATGGCAGGTGTCAGTAAAAGCAGGTACAATGTGCAGCAGCAAGGAAAGATTGCAGAGATGACTTGAAAAGAGGGAGAGAGAGAAGATGGCCAGTATGGATGGGGGAGGCAAATTCCAACAAGACACAGCAAAGAGGGCAAAATACCTCTGGGTCACAGCTAGCTGAGAATTAGGTATTAGAAGCAGGGGCAACAAGACAAATCTGAGTGGGTGCTGTGGTTGTTTATGTTGCACATTAACAGCAGGACAGGGAGGAGTAAAGTGGTGAACCAGCTTATGGGTGAAGCATAGTGTAACATACCTCAGCTTTGATTCATAAGGTAGCCAACCAAGGGAAGATAGTACATCACAGAGGTGGTGTTGAGCATTGACCACAACAGCAAACCTACCCACTCTATGATAGACCTGAGTGAGATGAACCAGGATGGTGGAAGAGGTAGTGAGAAGCGGGGGGGCTGCATAAGTTGACAGAGAGGAGGGTTGCGGATGCTATCTTGCTGCAAGAGGTCAGTTTGAGGAAGGGACAAATTTGGCATAGGACACTAAGCTTTTAATTTAGAGTTTTGGTGAGGGCAGAAACATGTACATCCAGAAAAAGTGATGAATCAAGGGTGACTTCCAAATATTTAAAGCAGTTAACAGTTTCAAGAACAGCTCTAGTTCGGGAGGGGACAACCAGAGGTGGGAGTGGGCACATTGTCAGCTTGAAAAACACCATACACTTTGTTTTTTTAGTATTGAGTACAATCTGTTTTTGCAGAAATCAGTCTCGAGCAATTGGAAGTCAGAGGTTAACATTTAGTTGATCCACCCTATGTCAGCTGAGGATCAGTAAAGGATAGAATCATCCATGTTCAGATGAACAGAGGCCCCTCCACAGTTATATGGGAGGTCATTAATAAAGAGAATAATAATGGTCCCAGAATAGATCCCTTGGGGGATGCAATGAGTAATGTATTGAGGGTCAGATAGATAACCCTCCCACTTTACTCTTTGGATGCAGCCTTGAAGGTAGCATTGGATCCAGGTAACAGCATCATTATCAAGGCCAAAGAGGTGCAGTTGCTGTAGCAGAAGACAAAGGCCTTGGTCAGATCTGCAAAGATTGCTCCAGTGGATTTACCATGGTCCATTCCTTGGAATATGTCTGAGGTAACTTTTACCAGGGCAGTGAGGATGCTGTAGTTTTTCCTGAATCCATGCTGGTAGGTTGAGAGCAGATGGTGGGAGTCCAGATATTTCTGTAAGTGGTCATAAAATATTTGCTCTTGGATTTTGGCTAAGGGGCACAATATCGAGATAGGATGATAATTTTCAGCAGTAGAGTTGGAATCGCCCTTATACACCGGTACAATCGCAGCTACCTTCCACTTCTCTGAGACGGTGCCAGAGAGGAATGAGCAATTGAAAAGGTCACAAATGGGATGAGCAAGGACATCAGCCCCCTGCTTGAGGAATTTAGGCTCGAGAGTATCATGTCCTAGTGAGCTATCTACTTTCAGGTTTTTGAGAAGCCAGTGCACCTCATTCAAAGTAGCCAGTTTCAGATGAAAGGAAGGGTGGGCTAAGGAGTCTATGGGTGAGATGGGGTCTGGATGGGGATATGAAGAGCTAGTAAAGAGAGAGGTATATTTATGCAGACCAGTAAAAAATTTATTAAAGCTATCTGATATAGAATCAGGGTTAGTGAGCACAGAGCCCTGGGCCTCAATGGAACTGGGGGTTTCTGAGGTATTGCCCTTTATGAGGGAGTTAACGTGCTTCCAGAATTCCTTTGGGTTACTAAGATGATTGGTTTGGAGATTCTTGAAATGCTGGCATTTGGCTTTCTGGATGGAGTTCTTGTAGCTGGTCCTTAGCTGCCTATATGTTTGCCAATCTGAGGGAAGGCTGCTGGCCTTATAAGTCAGCCAGACCTTGTCATGAGCAAACATGAGCTTCCTTAAGTTCTTAGATAGCCAAGGAGCTTTAGTATCCTTAACCCAGCAAGACTTCATGGAAGCATGATGGTTGACAATTTCAGTGAATTTGGACACAAAGAAATTGAGAGCTAGGTTTAAATCTGGCAGGGCATTTATAGGGCTGCAGTCAGTGTCACAGATTTTAGTAGTGAAGGCATTGGGGTTGAAGCTACTCATATCACATACTTGGATGACTCTAGGTAGGAGGTTTGGGGATATGTTGCCCCAAATGCAAAAAGTTGGAGAATGGTTGCTTATGCTGTTGGGAAGCACACCCACTGACCTAATTTTAGTGTCAAAGTTAGTGACCATCCAATCAAGTAGAGTATGCGTACCTGACTTGGTATCGATTCCAGTCGGGTCCCCAATAAGTTGGACCAGGTTGGAATCAACAAGCTGGGTGCGCATTTTGTGGGAACTTGGGTTCAACCAATCTATATTAACATCTCTGCATAAAATTAGGTCATGGCATGGGGGGTTGGAGAGGGAGGAAATCAAGGGGGGGGGAGACTGGATGTGGCAGCTTTGAGGGGGGTAAATAAACATTCTACTATGAGTTTCTTAATAGTGCCAAGGGTGAGGGAAATGAATAGAGATTCAACCGAGGTGAGTCTTGGGTCAGGCATTGGGATTTCAGCTGCATCAAAGTTATGCTTGGCATACAGGAGAATACTGCCACCTCTTTTACCCAACCTATTCTTTCTGAAGCACTTGTAGCCAGATAGTGTGACCTCATGATACTTAATGCAAGGTTTTAGCCACATCTCAGAAATACCCAGAATGTCTGGGGTATGTTGATTAATCCAAGCTTCAAGCTCTGCCATTTTGGATCTGATACTCTGAGCATTCAGATGAGCAATTTTCATGCCTTTTGGGAGTTGATAGAATGTTGTGGGGGGGGAGAGAGGCTGGATGTAGACGGGTCAGGATTGGGCTTAACAACACCCAAGAAGATTAAGATAAGGAGAACTAGGTGGAAGCATCTCATTGCAGTCAGGATATGCCATTATAAGAATTTGGTGTTTCTAGCAGACATTAGCAACCTTCTAAAGTAGCGATGTCCAAGATATGCAGTGCCACACTTAGGGATACATTTATTTATTTGGATTCAGAAATACCTTTGAGTCATAGACTCATTTACAAAGGTTCTACGTCACAGAGATTAGAAACAGACAGACATTACTAACGATTTAACAGAGATACAGCTCAGCAGAGGTTACAAAGATCAGATTTGGCTAATATTCAAATGCAAGAGTTACTTAGTACAGGTCTTACACAACACAGAATGAACTCTGATAATAAGAGTCAGAGCCAGACAGACTCCTATTAGACTCAGCAGTGGGGTGGGGGGGAGTCAGGCCAGTGGCCATTGTCAGTGGAGAAAGAAGAGGTAGGGGCAGAGTTCAGTTGCAGTCACATTCATTTGATGTCAGGAGATGGGTCTTAAGTAAGTTTGATTTTGAATGGGCCAAGTCTAGGTTCATTTAAAAGAGATGTGGATAGGCTGTTCAGCCACATGGGAGCCCTGTAGCTGAAGGACCTTTGGCAATTGGGAGGTCTAGCTGGAGGGAACCGTGAGGAGATGTTTGTCTGAGCTACGGGTATGCTTTACCTTAACAACTGGGTACACTAAAGGGGTGAGCCCAGGAGGAGAGAGGCCAAGGGCAACCTTTTTTAGCCATGAGGCAGGTGTGGAACCTGATTCTGTTGTTGAGATTAAGCCAGTTGGTAGCATTATAAAGTGAGCAGCATGGTACTAGGAGGTGCACATGGCGGGGTTTGTTAGTCACAGTATGAGGGGAGACAGGCTCACTGTGCTGCTGAGATTGTATTAGGGTCAAGGAAATGAAATAGTCAGCAGCAAGAAGTAGCAATAAGAATGAGAGGACGTATAAAGCAGAAAGTTTGGCCATTTTATAATGCATAAAATTATTAAGTGGCGAAAAGATCACGGAGTGAAAAAGGGGACAACAGAAAAAAACAGAGTGGCCGGAATGGGGTCAGCAGAGGATAAGAGTGGCAAAAAAAGGAGACAACAGTGTAAGCAGGCAGGTGAGAGGTAAGGACAGAGAAATATAACTATCCTTCTAAGAGAAGAAGAGATTAGAAGGATATTAAACTAACCTCTAAATGGTGAGGTCATCAAGGAGGGTAGTAACAGTCTCAAGGAACAGCCTTGACCTTACTAAGCCATGAGCTGAAAATGTGGGCTCACCCTACCAAGCTAGCAATGTACCTTGTCCTGTAGCCAATAAGAAGAGAGGAGGGGTGGAGGGGAGGAGATTAAGTGTATTTAATTAAGGCCTGGGGATGGGGTGGCAGGAGAGCTGAAAATACAGCTAAGCATTGCAGTTTAAAAATTTGGGGCTATAAGAGAACAGCTGGGAAAGTAAAAGCTGTGGCAGAACAAGGTCCTTGGCTTAATAATTAATTTCCAATCCACAGCAGTTACTGTGGTAAAGCGTCCAATCAGGGAAAGGCACAGACAAGTGCCTGAATTTGAAAGCATCATTTCTGATGGAATTGTACCTTGCAGGAAGGTTTCTGGCAGCCACAGGGCAGGAGGGCAAGGCAGGTGGAGGCTTTGGAGGAGCACCGCACTGCCAGAAAAAGCAAGCTCTGTCAAGGGCTTTAATCTGCAAGGAGAGAGTAAAGGATTAATTTAACAGGCTATGATTTAAGCGGGTGGGGAGGGAGGGAGAGTCAGAGAAGCAGGGAGGCAGAAATAATTGTTTTCAGCTGGCGGCTATGAAATTTGAAGGGTGGGGAAGACAGGGACAGACAGAAAAGCAGTGGGGGGCAGGAGCCTAAGACAGGAGAAGAAAGCAGTAAATGATGGGTTGGACCTATGACAAAGGCAACTAGAGCGAAGGAGTCTGGGGGCAGGGTGGGTCAGCACCGAGCTCCAGGGGGCTTGAGAAGTGAGGAGAGAGTTATAGAAAGGATTTATTTAAGGCTGAGCACAATAAAATGCTGTTTAACAAGAAAAAAATTTAGAGGTAGAGGACATAAATATTGCAATTCAAAGATAGAAAACCGATAAACACTGCAACTTTTAAACATACAGCACAGTGCTTAATAAAGCAATATGAAGTACAGATAAACTATGCAGACCCAAGAATTCTGACACAGCACTGCTAATTGCATTTAAGACAAGTAATCTATACAGTTTTAAGAAAGCTAGCTGACACAGTTAATGATGTAATTTAAAAATACAGCTAACTTATAAATGCAATTAAATACAGTACAGGGGAAGGAGCTGGATGTCATTGTCCACCTAGGGACAAATGACCTGGCTAAGAAAGGGATTAGAGAAGTGCAGGAAGAGTTTGTGGAATTGGGGAGGGGCCTTAGTCAAGTAGCAAGCACGGTAACCTTCTTGGAGGTGCTGCCCATCTATGGCATAGGAGAGGCTAGGGTGTTCCGCACCATGGGATTCAATCAGTGGTTGAAAAGCTGGTGTGGAGGGATTTGGCTTCATTGGGGACTGGGGGTCCACCTGGGTGATACAAGCCTATACTGGCATGATGGGCTGCATCTGTCGGGAGGAACCAGGATCCTAGGTGATAGGTTTAAATGCTTCATTGGCAAGTTTTAAACTAGCCAAGGGGAGGCACTGGAAAGGAGCAGGAAATCTAACCCACCCCCAAAAATCACAGTAGTAAGTCTGCAAACACCAACATAGAGGTGTCGATAGGGAGAAGGGCAGGGTAAGTGGAGAAAGTGACAAAGGCAAAAGGACAGGGATGGGGCAAAAGGGAGTAAGGCCATCAGGAAATGGAGGGTAATGAGTACCAATGCCTGTAGTCTGGGCAACAAGCTCCCTGAGCTGGTGGCCTTGATGGAAGAGGGATGCCTGGATATCGTAGCAGTCACAGAAACATGGTACACAGAGAACCATGACTGGGATGTTAACATACCAGGGTACATAACCTATAGGAGAGACAGGCAAGGGAGAAGAGGGGAAGGAGTAGCTCTCTATGTAAAGGAAGGGATAAAAGCAACTGAACAAAAGAGTAAACAGGGAGGAGAGGAGGCACTGTGGGTCACCTTGGAGACTGGAAAGGGCACCACAATCCGCACAGGGGTTGTGTACAGACCCCCATGTCAGGGGGAGGGAATGGACAAGGATATGATAGAAGGCATTCTTAGAATGGCAGAGAAAGGGGAGATACTATTGATGGGAGACCTGAATATGCCAGATGTTAACTGGAGCATATTTGCTGCAGCCACATCCAAGAGCAGGGCCATTCTTGATGCCCTACAGGTGGCATGCATTAGACAGCTAGTTTCAGAACCCACTCGTGAGGGAGCAATCTTAGACCTCATACTCTCAAACGGGGACAGTGAGAGGATCTCAGATCTAGAAGTGGGTTGCCATCTGGGGACAAGTGACCATCAAACAGTGTGGTTCACGTTAAACTCAGCTACAGAGTCAAGCCATATAAAAGTGAGGTACTGGACTTTAGGAGAGCTGACTTTGGCAAGATGGGAGGTGCCTCAGAAAGCACTAGCAAACAGGCTAGAAGGAGGTGTGCAGCAACAATGGGGAATCATCAAAACTGCCATCACAGAGGCAACAAGCCTTTGTGTGAAGCAAATAAACAAATCAAAATGAAGAAAAAGCCACTATGGTTCTCAAAAGAGGTGGCTGTATAAGTCAGGAAGAAAAAGATAGCATTCCAGAAGTATAAGGAAACACAGAAGGAGCAGGACAGAGAGCTGTACCAGTTAAGGCAGAAGGAAGCAGGGAAGGAAGTCAGAATAGCAAAGGCCCAAACTGAGGAAAAGATAGCCAACTCAGTTAAGAAGGGGATAAAACCTTTTATAGGTACATCAGCCGATAGAAAGACAAAGGGAGGGATAGTGAGGCTGAATAGAATGAACAGTGGGTGGGCAGAGGGACAGTGAAAAAGCAGGGTTACTGAACGAATATTTCTGCTCAGTATTCACAAAGAGGAGGAAGTGCCTAATCCAATTAACAGAAGCACTCTTGATAGAGGGTCGATCCCAGTCCTTTCACAGAAGAAAGGGTTCTGCAAGAACTCCTAAAACTGAAGGTGGACAAAGCAATGGGTCCTGATGGAATTCACCCAGAATTCTAAAGAATTAAGGGAGGAACTAGTAAAGCCACTGGCTACTCTTTTTAATAAATCATAGGAGGATGGTGTGGCACCCAAGGACTGGAGGAAGGCGGATGAGATTCCCCTTCACAAAAGTGGGACCAAGACAGAGGCAGGAAACTACAGACCTATCAGTCTGACCTCTGTGGTAGGGAAAGTGATGGAGTCACTTCTGAAGGAAAGAATAGTTGAGTACCTAGAGGCCAGTAGAGCACAGGACCCAAGGCAGCATGGATTCATAGCGGGAAGGTCATGTCAGACGAATCTAATAGATTTCTTTGACTGGGTGACCAAAGTAGTAGACCAGGGAGGGGTTGTGGACATGGCCTACCTAGACTTTAGCAAGGCATTTGACACAGTCCCACACAACAGATTAATAGTCAAATTAACCTGCCTGGGAGTGGGTCCCAGGGTGGTAGCCTGGGTAAAACATTGGCTGCACAACAGGACACAGAAGGTAATTGTAAATGGAGTCCACTCTGAAGAAAGAGAGGTTACTAGTGGGGTACCGCAGGGTTCAGTATTGGGTCCAGTCCTTTTTAATGTCTTCAGTGACATTGCAGAGGGACTGGAAGGAAAAGTATGCCTTTTTGCAAATGACACAAAGATCTACAACAGGGTTGATACACAAGGAGGAGTGGAAAGGATGAAAAGGGACTTGGCAAGGTTGGAGAAATGGTCAGAAGTATGGCAGCTAGGATTCAATGCAAAGAAGTGCAAAATAATGCACCTGGAAACAAGAACTCAGGGAAGAATACACAATGGGTGGGAGGTAGTAATAACAACAAAAAGGAAAGGGACCTGGGGGTAATCATATCAGATGACCTTAAGGTTAGCAAGCAATGTGAGAAGGCAGTAGGGAGGGCTGGGGCATACTGGGATGTATAGGGAGAGGCATCACCAGCAGAAAACAGGAAGTTGTTATCCCTCTGTACAGACAGTTGGTGAGACCCCATCTGGAGTACTGTGTCCAGTTCTGGAGACCCCATCTCCGCAAGGACATAGACAGGATAGAGGCAGTCCAGAGGAGGGCAACTAAAATGGTGCAGGGTCTGCAGGAGAAGCCATATGAGGAGAGACTAAGGAGCTTAATATGTATACCCTTGAGGAAAGGAGGAAGAGGGGGACATGATAGAAACTTTTAAGTACCTCAGTGGAATCAACAAAGTCCAAGAGGTAGCATCTTTCAGAAAAAGAGACGTGCAAGAACAAGGGGACACAATTTAAAGATAGAGGAGGCGGTTCAGGGCAATGTGAGAAGTATTATTTCAGAGAGGTAGTGGATGCATGGAACAGCCTTCCTGAGGAGGTTTGGGGTCTAAAACTGTGGGAGAATTCAAGAATGCATGGGACAGACATAAGGCAATTCTTGTGGGGGGTAGGAAGAAATAGGCTGTTGGTTAACTAGGATCTACGGCCTATCCTGTAGGTAGGGAAATGGGCAGACTAGATGGGTCAAGCGGTCCTTATCTGCCATCAAAGTCTATGTTTCTATGTTTCTATGTAAGCATTGTAGTTTAAAAATTTGAGGCTATAAGAGAACAGCCGATAAAGTAAAAGCTGTGGCAGAACAAGTCGACTTAGTAATTCATTTTCAATCCTCAGGAGTTACTTTCAGTGAAGCGTCCAATCAGGGAAAGGCACAGACAAGCACCCGAATTTGAAAGAAACATTTCTGGTGGAATTGTACCTTGCAGGAGAGTTTCTGGAAGCTGCAGGACAGGAGGGCAAGGCAGGTGGTGGCTCTGGATAAATGTTGCACCACCAGAGAAAGCGAACTCTGTCAAGGGTTTTGATCTTGCTGCAGGGTTTCTGGAAGCTGCAGGACAGGAGGGTTAGATGGGTGGCGGCATTGGAGAAGTGCCATACCACAAGAGAAAGTGAGCCCTGTCAAGGGCTATGCTCTTGAAGGAGGTTTTCTGGAAGTTGCAGGGCAGGATGGCAAGGTAGGCAGCAGTGTTGGAGAAGTGCCGCACCACCAGAAAAAGCGAGTTCTGTCAAGGGCTTTGATCTTGCAAGAGGTTTTCTGGAAGCTGTAGGGCAGGAAGGCAAGGCAGACTGTAGGGCTGGAAAAGCGCCACACCACCTGAGAAAGCAAGCCCTGTCAAGGACTGTGATCTTGCAGGAGGGTTTCTGGAAGCCGCAGGGCAGGAGGGCAAGGTGGGCAGCAGCATTGGAAAAGCACCACACCTCCAGAGAAAGGCAGCCCTGTCAAGGGCTTTGATCTGTAAGGAGAGAGGAATTTAAATTAACATGTTAAAAAAAAAACACTGGTGATCTAGTGGCCACCCACCACCCCGCAGGTAGTGCCCACCACCCCACTCCCCCCCAGCTGAATCACTAGCTGGCAGCCAGCACAGCCCTCCTCCCACCACCATGACCAGCCAATGACTGAACTATCATGGAGCACGTACTGTACACAGTATGAGCTCATTGATTGACAGCTCACTCTGAACTGTCAAACAATGAATGTGTACTGTATACAGTACATGCTCCATGACAGTTCAGTCGGTGGCTGGCCATGGTGATGAGAGGAGGGCTGTGCCTGTCGCTGACTGGGGATTCGAGCTTGGGGGGAGTGGGGTGGTAGACAGTACTTGTGGGGGTTGGATATGCATTCCCAGTTAGGTATCAAGAACACTGAAGCACAGGTAAAGGAGTCCACCTTCTCCTTCATACCAGCCACCCTGAAGCAGGTGGAAGAATTAATATCACAGCTGGACACCAGAAAAAGTGCAGGTGCAGACTCCCTTGATCCCTATTTTTTAAAAATTGCCATACAAGTATTAGCAGTGCCAATAACACACCTATTTAACCTCTCACTACAACTAGGATCTATTCCATCGATCTGGAAAACATCCCAAGTTATCCCGCTACTGAAAGCAGGGGATCCCATGGACCTCAACAACTACAGGCCAATCTCTATCCTCCCTGTGCTATCCAAGCTACTAGAAAAAATCGTAAGCACCCAACTAAGAGGATATCTTGAAGAGCCAATCTTTTAAATCCAGCGCAATCTGGGTTTAGAACCAACCACAGCACCATCACAGCCCTGGCTAAAGTAACCAATGATTGGCAACTCGAACTGGACAAAAAAAATTGTGTCTGCACTGTATTTTTAGACCTGAGTGAGGCATTCGATACGGTCGACCACGAACTGCTCCTCTCCTCCCTGAAATCCATAGGACTCGACTCACCCTCCATTAGATGGTTTAATAACGATCTCACTGGAAGGACCCAGCAGGTGAAGGCTGAAGGAGACCTATCACCACTCAAATCTCTCCAAAGAGGAGTTCCCCAAGGATCCATCCTTGGCCCAATCCTATTTGCCATCTATATCAATGGCATCGACAATAACCTCACCAAAGCCACTGTACACCTGTTTGCAGATGATACAGTATTGTATGTCAGTCACCCCTCTCCCGTAACAGCAAGCATCGAGCTATAAGCAGAATTCAACCTATTACAACACCAACTACTGGAAAAAAAACTCCTGCTAAATGCAAAAAAAACAAAGGCAATGTTTTTCTCCCCCCGAACACAAGCCGGACACTCCTTCCCAAACAGTCTCCCCCACATATCCACTGTCCTTGGTGAAAATCTTGAATATGTTACAAAATTCAAATATCTAGGGGTCTGGGTAGACAGTAGACTCGACTACTTAGATCATCTGGAAGATCTGCTAAAAAAACTCTGTCAGAGGCTTGGGCTCTATTACAGAATAAAGCACTTTCTCACAAGTGATTCTAAAAAGAAGCTGGTTCAGGCCAGATTTCTATCAGTATTAGATTATGCAGATTTCCTATATGGTCATTGCCCCAACTCATATCTGAGCAAACTGGACACACTTTACCATAGAGCCTTGAGGTCTATTACAGATCTTCCTCTCAGCACTCACCACTGCTCGCTTTATGCTGCAGTTGGATGGACCTCGCTCCAATTTAGAAGAGACAGGAATGCCACACTATGGACTTATAGAGCAGTATCAAAGATGCTACCAAATTACATCTCAGACTGCTTCACACAAATCACATCAAGTAAATATGCTCTAAGAAGTCTAAACTTCATCATGCTTAAAGTGCCCAAATTCAATTCTCAATATGGTAGATCTGCTATCAGCTATGTCCTATCTGCCTTATGGAATACGATGCAGAAGACCCTGAAAGTGAACAGATACATCTCATTTACATCCTTTAAATATCTGTATTCAAGGCTTATCAAATAAAAATGTAATTGTTTCCACAAACAGTAGAGTATTCCTAATCTTATCCATCTCCCTCCTCAGATAGCCAACTCAAGGAAGGTATCCACCTTTACTAAGCGTCACCACCCTTCACACTCCATGCACCCCTCCTTTCCATCTGCCTCCCCTTAATCCCTTGTCATATCACAGCCCTATACCCCTGTAATACAAACCCCCAAGTGCCACCCTCCTGCCCTCTTCATAAGGCCCACAGTTTATCCATTCCACAGTATAGGCCCCCACCATCTTCCTCCTCCCCCACCAGCCAAGCACACCACTTCCCGCTGCCCTTCCCCTCACCCCTTATTACCACTACACCTGAATTTAATGTATAGTCTGATTAGAATGTATCCTTAGAATGTGTGTATACTGAATATTCTATGTAGTATCCTAGAGTGTGTGTATATTGAATATTTTTTATGTAGCCATGTAAATTGAACCTTGACCTTACCAGGTCCATCTTGCAAATGAGCTGTGCTCAACGATGTTCGCCTGGATAAATAAAGATTTGATTGATTGATTGATTGATTTGATAGAGGGCCACTAGATCACCAGGGAATGTTTTTTCAAACATGTTAATTTTCAGGCAGATCAGGATGGGGGAGCTGTAGACTACTAGGGAAGGGTTATTTCTTACATTTTATTTTTCAGGCACATTGGGGTGGGGGGACTTCTACACTAAAAGGGATTGTTTAGTTTTAAAATTTTAATTGTTGGGCACATTGGACTGGGGGGAAGCATAGCACAGAGGGCTCTGATAGTAGCACAAGTGGCAACCCCATCCAGAAGGTGAAATTCTAACTACCCTAGACCAGGGCTGGTCTAAGAGTACTTAGAATTTCACCCTCTGGGAGGCTTGATATAGGGGATGTGGCAGCTTGCAACTGCTGCATGCCCCCTAGTACCATGCCACAGCCCAATTTGTGGTGCATGGACGGTGCAAGCACCCTTTGGTGTAGGCAGCCTCTGGTTGATGCATGCTGCCTTTGAGAATCACTCCCAGTGCATCTTTTGGTGCAAGGGGCACTGTGTGCCTTTAACTGTGGAGCAAGCCCCTTGTGCCATGCCATGAGCTTTGAGAATCGGGCCCATGGTCTGTATCATCTGTGGCCAATGGTGTTTTGCTCTGGGAGGTAAGGATTGGAGCATATTACCTAATGTCACATTGAATCTCAGTTCCACAACTTCCCATTGAATGGAAGCTGCAGTATGGAATTTGTTAATACCAGCCAAGTCAAGCAACTCTGCTATTAGGGTATGCTCAAGGTTTGCACCTTGATCTGAGTGGATACATTCTTGGGAAACCATACACATGAAAGACTTGATCCCACATCTTGGAAATTTGCTTGGCTGTTTGGTCTCTGCAGGATAAGGCATGTGCCAGTTAAGTGAAATGGTCACTTACCACTAAAGCAGCCACATATTTGTTGTTGTTGTCTTCAGCTGACCAGAAATCAATACATAACAACTACATCTGAGTAGATGTAATGATGTTTTTTAAATGTGCTCTGGCTGTAGGTTCTGGACTTTTACCAGTCACATACCTCTGACAACACTGGACATATTTCTTAATCTCTTTGTCCATATCAGGCCACTTCCCTTCCCTCCCTCCCTCCCCATTGCCCTTCCTCTCTACCCCCTTATCTCCCCTGCCCCTATTCTCTGGACCATGCCCCTCCCTACCTTAGCCCCACTACTCACATCCCATCTATTCTATCACCCCTACACCTACCCACCACCTACTACCTCCTTCCCTCTATCCACGCTCCTTCTTACCTCCTCTCCCTCTTCCCTCTATGATTCTCCACCTCCTCCCACCCCTACTAGAAGGCTTCCATTCCTTACCCTCTTGTTTGTACTTTCCTTGCTTCCTCCCCCTATTCCCACTATTTTGATCCTCCCCATCCTCTCATCCCTACTAGCAGACTCCGTTTCCTTACCCTCTACCCCCCTTTTATTTGCACTATCCCCCTAGGCATGGCATCTCTGCCAAGCTACCTCATGCTGCACTTAGAAAAAGGAACTGCTGTAATTACTTACATTACTATGTTGTATTACACAACAACATTCTTGCATTTCTTGTAACCTTAAGTTTGAACCTGGCTCATCACTCACAATGTAACTTGGCCAAGTGTTATTCATTCTGCTGCAACTGTTTATTCACACTGTTTATATTTTTTATGATGTGGAACCTCTGTAAACAAGCCTCGGGCTCAAAGGTATTTTCTGAATTATTAATAAATAAATAAAAATAAAATAAAAATCTTTGCCGGCAAGATGCAGTGTTCTGACCTGACCTCGGAGACCTGCAAAATCATGGATTCTAGACAAGACTTTGTCCTTAAGTATTTCAGGCAATACATACTGGAAATACTTCTTTTTTGTCAGTAGGTTCTTGGAGACTCAGTAAAAGATATCATCACATGACCCAATTTTATCCAATTACTTAATCAGCTTTAGCACCTTGATGGGTTCTCTATGTCTTTCTTGTCTAGATGGTGGTATTCATCTGTCAGGATATGGAATCACTCTGGAAATGAACTCTCCTGTTGCTGTGCAGCTTGAAAGGTGTGCTAAAATAGCACTCACTAACAATATGCTAAAATCTTAAATAATTCATTTAAAGACACAGTACAAAAAATTACTATATAAAAATACACAGCTACAATAAAAGTTCCTACCTATCTATGCAAAATAACATACACAACCTAAAAAGCATCAAATATATATACTATATAAAAGTGAACATTGCAGATAAGGATGGTTCTACAATTACTTTGCTTTCAAGAGACATACTGACATTGCTAGGCAGTTAACCCCATACTAGGTGCTCTTGTTTGGATACGAGGGTAACCACCTGGGTAAGCTTAGCAATTTCAGTTTTACCTGCCATTGCACTATCTCTCCATCTGTTTAAACTTGTTAGCATATTAAGAAAGTGCTTTCCATCAGCGGCACCACCAATACTCTGAGATGCAATGAGCTTCCAATAGTTATCTGTATTTTTCATTCTCTGCATTATGTGCTTAATAGCATTGGTGCCCAACATAAGTTCATCCTGTTGATCAGGTACAAGGGTAGGGACTAGCAGTTGTTGAACATAAACTTCTAATTGCAGGTCATATATACCCTTGGGATGAGTCTTAAGGCCACCATAGCCAACAAGCACAATACTGCTTAGTAACAGATGCGGCCGGGGAAGTACACCAGCATCCTACAATTTCTGTTCCCCAGTTTCATTAAGGTGCATGCTATGGAGCTAGAGTAAAGTATACCATTTAACTCAGTGTGGCCAGAAACAGTGACTGGGGTATATAACTAATCACTATAACTGTGTAACCTCTGTGAATCAAGTATGATTAACTTTTGGTCACCAGGCATGGTTCCACAACAATTAACATGTAAAACTTCAAGGTTACTCTCTTCGGATATGATAGATTTTTGACTAGGACACATACTGCAAATGTGGGTGGTCTAGTTTAACTGACACCCATGTGGTGCAGCATTGTTAGACCTTCATTCGAGGTGGCTGTACAAAAGCTTAGTGAACTCTTGCCTTCTACAGCAAGGAGCAAAACATAAAACACATAACTTCCACCACATGCAATGGGTGCATGTGGAGTGGTCTGGAAGGGCACACTTTGCAACCTCTGTTTGAAAAAACATACTGATGGGGTGCCTGGAAATTAGATACAATGTACAAGGAGCAGTCTGGTTAATCTGTTTCAATACACTGTCCAATATATTAATCATTTTTACAGCTGCAGCGGGCATAGCCCTACAAATGTCTTGCAGCACAGTACAGAAAAAGGAGTTTTCTGGATACCAACCACACTTGTTAAATAGTGGAGGTGAAGGTAATCACTGTGCATTCACCACACTGTTTTGTCTGTTGGTACCGGCAGAACACATCATTGTCTGCTGTGTACAAAATGGCATTGAATTTCTGTGCGCATGTGGAATGACTTGCGCATGCACACTGAACTCCGGTGGCACAGTCTGCCGTATCCATGATGGCCACTTGTTACACTCCACTGTATGAATAATTACAGAGATGCTATGCAGTGATCTGTTAATTAGAGACAAATTTAGCTCATTGCATGTAGCCAGGATAGCATGTCTAAGGTGCGATATAATTTCCATGTGGGCCCTGAGGTTTGGTCTAGTTTTGCAGCTGTCAAGCAGGCTCAAGAACCAAGGGCTGCATCTCAATGCAGCTACTAACTTCTTAAGCAAATTCTTGACCTTCTATTTCAGCCCCTCCCCCTCTTCAGCTGCTAGCCCAACTGGAAACAAATAGACAATGCCCCATCTCTGGCTGCTATGGGAACAGGGCATGTAAAATAAGACTGACACCATTTCTGATATGTTATCTGCCAAGAGGTCAGGTATTGGACAGTCTCTGGTTGCGGTCATCATCTTCATTCCACTGTCATAAGTGGACACCAGAATGCAATGTCATGTCTGGAAGCAAGAACCCCTGAGCTGTCGATACTATAGATGCTAATGGAGGGGGATTTCTAGACAGCTTGTAACACTTTGCCCTTCCAGTGCATGTTACATTATATCCATGCAAGAGGCATGCAGACTGAGATTCACTTTGCTGCACTGAGATGTGAGAAATGTGTCTGAGCTGGCAGCATGTGGGAGGGATGGACTGAGCCAGCGGTGTGGGGGAGAGGGGGCAGAGTGATTATGAGAAGTCTAGGGACTCTCCGCACTACCCCCTCCAAGTGCATGAAGTCAGCAGGTGCCAGTCCGGGACGTACCCATCTCCTACAAGTGATGCTAATTAGGGACAAAAGATACCAGTTAGAGACTGACACCACACCACCACCACCTCCCCAAGTGATGCTGACTGGGGACAGGAGAGGAGGTAACATTGAGGAACATATCCTCCTTCCCCAAGTGATGATGGACAGTCCCCCAAGTGATACTGACCAGAAACAGCAGATACTGGCAAGGGACAGTCCCCCCCCCCATCATACATAGAAATTATGCTGACAAGGGAACCAGGGACAGGACAAGGCATTTGGGACTACATAAGTGGTGCTGATCCAAGACTGGAGGCTCTTACTCCCATATACCTGTCCTGAAACAAACACATAAAGTGATGATAATGTGGGACAACCTGGGGTAAGAAGCACCGGTCCCAGACAGGACTCTCACAAAGTGATGCTGACCTGGAACAGAAAGTGTCTCTCTGGACCTTCCACCCATCCACCCTTTTGATGCTGACCAGGGACAGAGAGCGCTGATCTGTAACTGCCCCCCCCATCAGTGATGCTGACCCTGGACAAAGAAAACAGGTCTTTGACAGACCACATCCCAAGTTGTGCTGACCCGGGACAGACAACAAAGATCCATGACAAATTAACTGCCCCCTCCCCACAGTGATGCTAACCTGGGACAAAGAAAGCAGATCTTTGACAGATCCCCTTCCCAGTGATGCTGACCCATGACAGACAGTGCTGGTACTAACATATCCACACCAGGATAAAGAGCACAGGTCCTTAAGAGATATCCACCCCTCCTGCTGTGATGCTGACTTGAGACAGAGAGTGCCACTGCATAACAGATCCCCCACCAGAACAGAGATCACTGGTCCTTGATATCCTGCCCCTGTGATGCTGACCCAAGACAGAAAGTGACGTTCTGTGACAGGTCTGCACCCCCTTCCCCCACACACGGTGATGCTGATCTAGGGCAGAGTGCTTAGGTCCATGACAAATCCCCCACCGCCAACACACACACACACACAGTGATGCCGAACAAGGTCAGGGAGCAGTGGTACATGATGACAGATGATGTCACCCCAGGTGGCCCCCCTTTACCTCACCAAATTGTCCTCTCTGTGACAGTAATACTGCAATCGATGTTGTGTGCTTTGTGGGAAATTACGGTGAGACACCCCACTGTAATACCCCTCGAGACATACATGCACAGACAACAGGCAGCTGGAGGGGGTCTCTGATCTGCAACACCACTTGATAACAATAGTCTGTCTGTCAGTGTCTGACTTTTGCTCTCTGTAATCTCTACTCACTGCCCCACCTGACCTGTAGTTCCCGTCAGCCACATCATCCCCACCTTTCCTGCTTAACACCCCCAAACGGAACAACAGCTCCATCCGCTCATCCCTAAATTCCATAAGATGCTGAGCCCAGCGGCATGTGACCTGTCAACAATACTGTATAGCATATTGCACAGGGAGTAGGAACATGCTTATCTGTTACTGCCCACCACCCAACCCAACAAAAACTGTCATTCTCACATCAGGGGAACTTGTGACACCCCCCACCACCAACACTGGGTATCAGACACAAGTGTGCTACGTTCACGAGGATATACCACACCACTCATTAGAAATAGCTGGCCCCTTAGTGTGCATATAAGACAGGAACTAGCCATATAATAGTCCTGCAGGAGCATGCAAAATATAGTGCAGTTTTTTCACCATTCCAGGGACAGTGATAAACTAGTCATGAGGACAAGATTGCATACTTGTTGAACTCCCCAAAGACCAGTTTTATTAAATATATTTACTATTAACTGGCTTCATGGCATCAAGCAAAATGGTTCACTTTGCATGTTGATAACCCAGGTTTGTGCCCCGAGCCCAGGTATCGGGGCAGAGACCAGCAGGGAGGGAGTTTAGAGCAAACTTTGGATGCTTCCTTCCTGGGGGGGTGGGCCTTAGGCACATGTTGGTGGCTTGGGGGACATTCTAGGTGGCATGATGCCTTGACATGCTGCTGAATATCCCCACTCCAGGTTGCCGTCATGACCAGCCCATTGAGGGAGTGGGGGAGTGGGGAGGGCAGAAAACAGAAAACTGCCTCCCAGTTGACCAGATGATGGCCACTGGTCCCTGTCACTGAGAAGCCCTGGAAGTGTCCTTGTTGACCAAGCCACACCCAGGATACGGATCTATGCCTATAAGTACTTTTCCCCTAGAGGGGGGGAACCCTCCCAATGAAAGATTATGTCAGGTTACCCAGGAGCTGATGCATTGACGGGCAGTAGATGTTGACAGGGGCGGAGTGGCAGGTGGGGCCTAGGTAGCCTGAAGGAGTGGCTGGCTGGGGGAGCCTAAGAAAGGAGCAAATAAAATCACATTTACTGTTAATTTAAAAATTAACAATACACCAGAGGCAAAACACAACAGTAAAGGATGAGGATGAAAAATTACAATTGACTGAAAAGGCCCCATTAAGTTCAACAGAGCATAGTTTAAGTCTACATTTTGGCTTCATTTCGAAATGAAAGTAGATTCCAGGAGGTCCAGTCCATTTGCTAAAGTATCCAAGAAAAAGCCAGCATGAACAGCCATCAGAAGTGGGTGCTGGCAGGGCGGCCAGCCCTAATTCGAAACATACTTCCAAAGAGTCAACGTTCCCAGCAAGAAACAGTCACAGCAATAGAAACAGTGAAGAATAAAAAAAATTTTAGTGTGACTATTACAGAGCACAGTGAAATGCTAGCTAACCCCTAGCCCTTTGGTGAACAGCTTTCCTAAGTCACAATAAAATGTATTGAATTCTGTACTATTTCTACTGCTTGTGACTGTTTCTTGCTGTGAGTGCTGACTCTTTGGAAGTGCATTTACTAAAGTAAACTGCACCTCCAAAATGCATTTGTATGTCCACAAAGAGCCAAAACTCAAAAATAAAGGTATAGAAATGATATGTCTGCCACATATAATTTTTGGTTGCACCACAGAGCTTTTTGTTGCTAAGGGATAGAGATATTTTTGTATTTGTTCAGTTAATTGTAAAATAAAAGAGAAATACAATATCATGCTTGTCCATAAAAGCAAATCTCAAAGTTATTTCAAGAGTCTTTAGACCCACAGATTCAAATCAAAGTATTAAGCTTAGCTCCAAGTTAAAGTAACTCCAGCAGCTGAGACTTAACTTTTACAGTCTATGACTCTTCTGCTCAAATGAAAAAATGGATGCTTTGCTATAGTATTAACTACTCAAGCAGGGACTCCCAAGCTCTTTCCTGTTGTTAACCCGACTTTTGTGGCTTCTATTGAAAGTTCTATGACCTGTTGCTTCTTGCGCTGGGATCCACCAGTTATATTCTAGATCCTATTAGACTGTATAGTATCAGTAATGACATCAATGCCCTGCACTTCCCTCATAAGCATGCATCAGCCTGCCTGTTCACCTGCTGCTTCAGATAGACTTAGAGGAAATTACTTATTATAAGGTAATGTACAGCACAGGCTGGCAAGGGGCATAGCAGGAGGGGAGTCGACAGGCCAGTTGGGAATTTTATTTTTATTTATTTATTTAGTTTTTGTTGACCGGGTAAGTGCACTAGACAAATCCTGCCTATTTTCAGGCACGACCCAGGGGAAGGGGATACAGATGAATGCCAACTGACCTTGAAACAGATTAAGCTGTTGGTGGTAATTTTTAGTGAACTACGGAAATTTGGCCAGGACACTGGGAAATTCCCTACTGTTTGCCAGTAGGGATCCTTTTGGCCATCCAAAGATGGCTGTCAGTTGTTGTGCTGCCGCTTGTGGGGAAGGATGTGCAGCAGGTTCAGGGGCATGTCTCCTCTGCAGCTCCTATGCAGTTACCAATGGATGTTTCTGCAGTACTTTCAGTGCCTGAACGGCCCTTGGAAACTACCTATTCATCTGCTCTGCCTGTTTTGGATCGCTTGGATGACTCTGTTAAGCCTACTGAAGAATCTACTTTTCCAACCGTGGAGTCCTCTACTGAGGAATTGAAACATCTTTTATCATTGGAAGAACAACACTATTTGAGGAAGAAGGAAGAACTTTTTCACTGTTTTCACTTGAACAGTTCGTTGACTCTGACTGTGGTTTCTGAGCTCCTTGTTGACACTACACATTCGGTCACTATGGTTGCAGCCCACAGAGAGGCTCTGACCGCTCCGGGCATTGTCTTTCACCGTGCTGGCCAGGATCAAGCTGCCGCTACGGTGTTTTCCTTTTCTGCTGCGCAGAGCAATTCTCGCAAGGAGCGAGTCACAAGACAAGGATGTCCCAGTAAACTTCGCTGGGCTGATGCTCCAGTGGGAGATGGAGATGCTTGGACAGTGGAAGATTCATTGAAGGTGGTGGGCTGGGTGCGTTCCCCGGATACTGGTTCGTGAATTTTGGGTTTTGCACCCATTAAGATTCCCGGAGTCTCGCTTTCCTCTTCTTCTTCTCGTAATTCCTCATTGGGGTCCGTAAGTACTGTTCCTGAGCCTATGGTTACTGTGTTATCTGAGGGGCCCCCTACAGCTGTTTCACCTAACCCCCATTCCACAGCAGGATTCCTCTTCGATTTCAGCAGAGTTACATCATTCTCCCCTTCATCTATCTTAGGACTTTGCCCTTTCTCAAACCCCTGGTTTGCAACAACGTGGTTCTATAGGGGCTAGTTCTCCACAATGTGAGGTGGAGGCAGCAGCTCTTGGTGATACTTCAGACTTTTCGGACATCCCTAAATCTATTCCTGCCGAACTAAGGAATGCTCCAGTGGGCTCTCCAGGGGGCATCCATCAACCCCCTCCTCTTGCCCCTCCTAACATCTCTCATCCTTATGCTTCCCTTTTCAATCATTCTGTTTCTTCGGCAAAACCATAATGCAGTTCACATAATATATAAAGGGAGTTTAAATATGTTTCCAGACAGGGTTTATGTGGGTCAAAAGTTATTGAAAAACAGTTTGAATTTTCATGTTTCTGAACTGTATGCCCTTATTCATGTATCAGGTGAGACTGTGTTTGATGTCAGCTTTAAACTAGGCAGTGGCCTTGACAAATTTTGGGCTCGTTATCACGAAGAAAAAGCCACCCCATTATGGGCCCCCTTTGAGGTTATTCCTCTTACTAGGCCTGCACACAAAACCATTACAGTTCTCTTTCGCAATGAAGGAGTCAGTGTTACTGATTTACTATTTTGGCTGAAGCAGCATTGTACTGTGTCTGGCCACCCAGAGGCTATATTTGATTCTGAGGGAATTTGGACGGGAGGTTGGAAGATAAGGGTGCTTCTGCATTCTGACGGCGGGACTCCCTGCCATCTCCCAAATAGATTTTTCTAGGCAGGGATCCTGGTGTTTTATTCTATCCAGGTCAGCCTAGGACTTGTTATAAATGTGGACTCTCGGGACACATTAGTAGTGCATGTGACCAGCTTCAATGTTCCCTATGCCATAAAACAGGTCATCTTACTGGTCAATGTTTGAACTCGGTTCGTTATAACCTTTGTGGAGCAGAAGGCCATTTTACATGACTTGTCCTAAGGACATCCTCTTCTGCAGATAGCGATGAACAGCGTCTCTTGATTTCTCTGGCTCAGAGGAAAGTTAGTAATGCTTCTGGTATACAGTCAGTAAAGGAAGTTCCTTCTTCTGTATTGCCTGTTTCCTCGGCTCCAGATCATCCCCCCCGAGAACTTTGTAGCCCGTTCTGTTCCCGATGTACAGGAGTCCTCTTCCTCTTCCTTAATGGAAATTCCTGTACATTCCCCTGTTTTACATACGTACTCAATGCCCGTGGGTGTTCCTGCCATTCTAACTGATTCTATGCCCCCCCCCCGAACTCGAGGGCCCTCCTGCTAGTAGACTCTCAACTTGGAAATGGTCTACTGGAGCCTTACCTATCCCTAAAATGCCCCAAACCTCACTGCATGATACTTCTAATAGATTTTTGGTCTTATTGAGTGCTGGTCATTCAGACACTGATTCAGTTTTTTCCTCTGCAGATTCTGTTCTGCCTAAGGATACTGCTGATTCCTTACTGACTGATGAGGGCGGTACATTTTCCCAACCCTCACATCAGAAGGGTAAATCTAGGAAAAAAAATGTTGATTTTATCTTACCTACCTTTTCTTCATCATATGTCTTTCTCCCTTCCATTCTTAATTTTGATGACTAATGTCAATAGTATTAAAAATACAATTAAGCGTGCAGTGGTATTTTCCTTTTTACAGTCTTTTTCTCCAGGTATCTTTCTTTTACAGGATATTAGGCTTCACATTACTCTCGACCTTTCTCTTTCCACTAAAAAGTGGCTCTCAGGGATTTCTTTTTGGTCCATTGGCCCGGATCATTGCTCAGGAGTTGGCATCCTTTTCCATCATATTCAGCCTACTGTGGTTCGGGTGTTGGACCTCATTCCTGGTAGAGTTCTGCTATTAGACTTTATTTTGAACACCCGTTTTTTTAGCGTTATTAACACTTATGCACCACAGACTAAGGCAGAGCATACGCTTCTTTTTCAACAAATCAGTCCATTTTTGCATATTGCCCATTATGTGATTTGGGGAGGAGATTTTAATTGTGATTTAAGTAAGTGGGATAGGGGTTCAGCCACCACAACAGAAAAAATATTTGGTGATATGGCTGCTCTGAATAAAGCTGTTCATGATGCGCATCTCAAGGATGCTGTTTTTTCCCATACAGGTGTCCGGGACCAAATTTTTTTTAAGGGGTCGTTATCTACCCGGATTGATTTTTTATTTTTGTCTCTCTCTTTGATTCTTCAGACAGCCTCTGTAGAATCAACTCCTTATTCTGACCATCGTCTGGTGCAGATTTTTTGGGGCACAGCAGTATCTCCTATGGTTCCTGGATACTGGAAATTCAATTCTAAACTTTTGCAGAGGGCTGATTTCCTTCGACTCATCTCTAACTTTTTGGCTTGTAGGAAATCATTATATCCCATATATGATGATCCGGTGGTCTAGTGGACGGAAACAAAATCGTATTTACGTTCCCTACTTAGTTCCCATAGTAGATGTTTTCGGAAAGGTTCTTATTTTTCGTATTTATAGGACAGGAAACAGCTCCAACACTTGTATTCTTTTTCACAGCTTACCAGACATAATTTCTCAACCCAGATTGCTCATTTTCAAGAGAAGATGAAGCAATATCATATAAATTTGTCTATAGGCCTTCAGTCCCGACAACAACATGAAACGCAGGGACCCTTTTTTCATACTTGTCCTTTACTTAGCCATCAGGAAAGGATACAGACTAAATCAAACTTCTGCTCTTTATGACCAGCAGGGGGTGGTTCATAATGAACAAAATAGTGTTTTACATATTGCATCTGACTATGCTGCTTCTTTATTTTCTGCGACCCCAGGGCATCCTATGGATTTTTTTTCTTTTTTTTAGCAATATTCAGGTTCCTCAAGCTCCACGAGACCAACTTTTAGGTTTACTAGCTCCTTTTCACACTCAGAAAGTTGCTGCTGCCATTCAATCCTTATCTAAAGGTAAAGCCCCTGGTTTAGATGGCCTTACTTCTGATCTTTATCATTTTTTAAATGGTGAACTTTTGGATGAACTAACTTCGGTTTATAATACTATTTTGCAGACTCAAACTGTCCCCTTTGACATGTCTACAGGAATTCTCATTTTACTTTGTAAAAACAAAGGTGATAAATTGGATTTATCGAATTGGAGGCCTATTAGCCTATTGAATACTGATTTTAAAATTCTTTCCAAACTTTTGAATACAAGATTGTTAACAGTTGCAAAGTTCTTGATTTCTCCAGCACAATCTTGTACTGTGTCTGGGAACTCGATTACAGATCAACTGCTTTTGTTGAGGGACAAATTCTATCATGATTCAGTTTCACCTTTGGATGGTTATATACTTTCTCTAGACCAGAGGCAAGCTTTTGACAACGTGGCATATGCTTTTTTTATGGCAAGTACTAAGTCATTATGGCATCCCAGCTACTTTTGTTGCCTGGCTCAAAGCCCTTTACCATACTGCTACTGTCCGACCCTGTATTAATGTTTTTTTAGGCCCCCATGTTTCTATTAAGAAAGGTGCTCAACAAGGGTGTCCGATCAGTCCTCTTTTGTATGTCTTTAGTATACATCCTTTATTACGGCTTCTCAATTCCACACCCGGTATTGACCCAATAAGGATCTCTAATTTTATAGTTCTTTATACTGCCTTGGCTTATGTGGATGATGTAGTCCTTTTGGTAGGTAATACCCAGTCCACTGCTTTAGCATTAACTGTCTGTACCTCTTATGGTACTGTCTCAGGTACCAGTTTGAACTTATTAAAAAGTACTGGGAAACCTCTGGGGGGTCAGCTAGTTCCTCAGGATAACATAGGTGGTTTCCCATATACATTAGGTTCTTTAAAGATTTTAGGTATTGAGTTTGGGTCATCCCAAATGGATATTGATAATTGAGACAAAAATTGCTCCTTGGTTCATGCATGGTTCAGAACTGGAACAGGACCAAAATGAGTTATTGTAAACGTGTTTATTTGATACAAACTTATTTAGCACCTCTTTTTTTATTTCTTAGGTCTGTTTTTCCTGTTCCCAAGGTAAGGGAAGTTAAATTATATAGTTTATTTTTCCAGTCCTTCTGGGGTAGACGCCTAAATCCAATTAAGAGAAATGTATTATATTTATCTCGGAAACAAGGTGGACAACACATGATTAACCCTGTCTTGTTTTTTTTCTGTCAGTTTTTGTATGCTAATTTGAAACCGTCATTTATTTCTCCAGATAAATATTGGTGTGGTCTTTTTATTCACACCATATCATCCTGGTTTGCAGCATGGGACTTGGGTCACTTGCATTGTTTTGAAAAGAGAGCTAAGTCTCTTCAGTATTTAAGAGATGTCTTTGTCAAGCTTCGGTCTTGGGGGATCACGAGTAGACAAGTGATCTCAGACTCAAAAAAGCAGTTATATGCAGTTGCTATGGAAAATCATTTTAGTACATTGGATGTCTTTCCCAAATGTCTGGAACTGCATAAGGAAGCCTTATTTATCTCTCTGAATGAGACAAGAATCCCCAAAAAATATAATGATCATCACTGGCTTAATTGTCATGAGAAATTGAATGTTAAGGCTAATCAAATGCATAAGAGGGTGGAGGAACGAATTTGTTCTAGGCTGTGGTGCATTGCCCAACCTGAAATCCTGCTGCATTTATATTTTACTTGTTCTTATATTGTTGATTTTTGGAAATTCCTTTATGACAAGTCTAGTTTTTTCTTTTTTTTACATCTCACATATCCTTCACTTATGTATGGTACCTATCCCCGAAACTGGGATATCTGGGACCAGAGTACATTGACTGTAATTTTTACTATTATCAAATGGTTTATTTGGCATTCTCGATGTTTGTTCACTCTTCAACAGCATGATCTTTTTTATCATGATTTATATGGTAATATTTTCAAATCCATACAAGGTGTATATTTTTCTGAAACTAAAACTCTCACTAAGACCCAATTGCTGGCCCTCTGGAGGAATTTGCCCTGAATTACAGATAATGACTTTCCGATTAAGTGATGTTATAATGTTAAATCTTGTTAATTTTGTATCTTTCTGTTTCTTTGGTTTGGTTTTTATGGGACCTACTTGTATTTTGGTTTGCTGTTTGTGTTTTTTTGGTTTGTATTGTATGATTTCTTTAATAAAGTCTTCCCCTACTCTTTTCGATAAATGCCATGGGATCTTTAACATCCACCTGAAATACCACCAATCCAGGTAGATGGGACCTCGGTTTAATATCTCATCTGAAAGACGGCACCTCAGAAGTGCAGCAACCCTCTCATGCTGCACTACAGTGTCTGTACTGGGATATTAACCCAAGTGCCAGATGTGAGAACTGAACCCACAGCCCTCTGATCTCCCAGCCTCAGAGGCGAGTGTGCTACCTACTGAGCCACTGACACTACACTCCCAACTCAAGCTAAGGGGTTGAGAAGTGGGGGGCTAAAATAAGTATGTCACAGTTTTAAGAATTGGAGGAGTTGGGCTAGTGTGGGGGTGCAGTTGAAAACATACTGTTGACTCATGCCATACTGCAGCGAGCCAACAATTTAAACCCTGTACTACTCAGTCTATGGGGAAATAGAAAAGAATGAGATGGAGGAGGGGAAGTTTTAAATGTTATTTTTTTTTTAAACCTGAAGGCCAAATACCATAGATAGTGGACTGTTTGAGAATTGATCCCGAGCATTCAGGAAACCATTTTTCATAGTATTCACAAAATACTATACCACCATGGACAACCCTAATCATTATCTCCTGATCATGTTTTATTTTTCTTCATTAATACATTAGCAAAAAAGATAGGATCAGGTGAGATAAATCAGATTCCAAATACTCTTCAAAATGAAATCCAAAGTTACTCTTGACAATAAAAAAACAATATAAATTAGAAAATGGAAAACAATATTCTAAAAGCTGATTGACTAAACTCTTCTCTGACCCCAATGCTATCTCAGATCTTAACATATTATCACAGAACAGGACTGAATCCCAAGATCAGCCATATGCCAACACTTGGGGACCATTTTATAATTACATTAATGCATTCCAGAGTGTAACATATCATGTGACAGCATCACTTCTTTGGTGGTTGATGGCATGGGCTTTGCTTCATTCCTCATAGCACACTCAAGGTTCAGATGTTAGTGAATGATATACCACACCATGTCATGCATTACTATTATAAATGTCATATTTTTGTTTATTCAAATTTATAATTAAGGTTTTTGTTAATACAGAGAATAGATCTTAAACATAACAGCCAAGTACAATATAACAGTCATGTTAATACAAGATCTGTCCTCCTAACCATGTCCCCCTCCTCCCTTTCCTCCCAAAAACATTCTCCCTCCCAACCACCCTGCACAGAGCAAAGTGATAAAACCACGGCTTGTAGAGAGATAGTTGACTATGACTAGAGATTATAAAGTATATAGGGTTTGCAGTGGTCCCCATATTCTGTTAAATTTCTTAACTCTGTTATGAAGGCTGGCAATAGATTTTTCAGTTCTTAGATTTGCCAGGAGATTCTGTAACCATTCCATATAAGAAATATCTAAATCATCTTCCCAGTGCTTTAACACCAGTTTTTTCACAGAAGAAGAAATTATTGCTATATGATATATACGGTTAAGTACAGAAATGGAAGAGTAGTATGCATATGTCCAGGGTGAATAATTCACTTAGACCTAGGAGAGGGTCTACTCTATTCTTGATCAAGGTCCACAATGGGACTATTTTTGGGCAAGTCCAAAAAATGTAGAGCAGATTGCCTTCTTCTTGCAAGCATCAAATGCAGGTAGAAGAAGATACACAACCCATTTTGGCAAGTTTTTGAGGGGAATAGTAAAGATTATGCAGTATGTGAAACTGCATAAGTCTAAGTCTATCCTGGGAGAGGAATTTATGGCAGTTTTCCATAACTGAGGCCAGTCAAAAGTTTTTCCGGGGAAAAGAGGGGACAAATATGTAAAGGGGCTGAAACTCTCAGGGTAAGTCCTTTCAGACAGGATGCTGTATATTTTGGATACTGCCTGTGGAAGACCTGTTAAAGGACTTAAATCTGTAAGAAAAGAGAATTTCGGAGATTGTGGAGGATTGACTCCTATAACCTTGATCAGAAGATGACGTAACTGATAAACTTGGAATATCTGGGTGACTGGGATATTAACTTTACGAAGAATTTCTGGGGAAGAGAGCCAGTTCCCAGCTTCTGATACAAATGGAAAGTTGACAGTTTCCAAGCTGGGGAAGCCATCTAGCAGGAAGAGGTTTACCCTCTATATGGAGATTGGGGTTATACCTCAAGGTTTGAGCAAGATCTCTTATATGGGCATATTTTAAGAAGGAGCATAACCGGGAGTGTGCTCTGACAGATGTAGCAATCAGGGAAGCTTTTAATTTAGTGGGCAATAAGTTCAGTTTGGTAAAAAGAACTGCAGTGGGGGAAAGACACTGTTGCTTAATCAGGTTCAGTTCAATGTTGAGCCAAACAGGGCAAAAAGAAAGAGAAGCTTGAGCCAGCTCGGTAGTCATCCACCTTAGATATTTATTGGCGTGACTAGCCCAGAAGTAAAAACCTATGTGGGGTAGTCTCAATCCACCCTTCAGTTTGGGAGCTGCCAAATTATAAATAGCTACAATAGTCTTGGCTTTTTGCTGGCCTAAATGAAGTCAGTAATAAGACTGTGCACCTTCCTAAACCAAACAAGTGGAAGCCAAACATTCAGGAGATTAATGGGGTAAACATTCATTTTGACTAAATTAATTCTTCCCCAAAGGGAAATGGGTAGGAGGGACCATCTTTTCAGGTCCTGGCTGATCGTGTGAACAAGGAAGTCTAGATTCAAATGTTGGAGATGGGCTGGGCTTTTCATGAGTATAATTCCTGGATATCGCAGGTTTTCGGCTTTCCATGAAAGTCCAAATTCTGAAATAGTGGGTTTTTGTAGTTTATAATTAAGGGGGTAAACTATTATTTTATCCACATCTAGCTTGTAGTTAGATACTTTACTGAACTCATCTATAATCCTGACCATTGGTGGGATAGATCCTACCTGGTAGGAAAGCTGAAGCAGCAGGTCATCTGCATAGGCAGAAACTTTGATTAGTTGGTCTTGAATAATAATACCTTGGACTTCCTGGGAATCTGTCAATCTACATATCAGGGGCTACAAATATAAATTATAAAGAAGGGGAGATAGGGGCAGCCCTGTCTCGTTCCAGAATACAAAGGGAACTGTTTTGAAATTACTCCATTACTAGAAATCCGGGCAGTTGGAGATTTGTACAGGGATCCAATCCAGTTTTGAAACTCGTGGGGGATCAAATGCTTTTAGAGTATACAATAAATAGCTCCAGTTAACCCTGTCAAATGCCTTCTCGGCATCCAGGGATACCAAGACCACAGGGAATTCAGCATCCCTGGAGACCGAGAAGACATGGGTCAATGTACGTAGATGGTCCACTGAAGATCTCCCCTTCATAAAACCAACTTGCTCTGGTCCTATAAGAGATGGGAGGACTTTGTTCACTCGATCAACCAGAGTCTTGGACAGGATTTTGATATCCTGATTAAGGAGTGAAATCGATCTATAACTTGACACCATCTCTGGACTCTTATCAGGCTTGGGAAGAAGAACAATCAATGCTTCAAACAGGGACGTGTCTACATCGGTTCCTGATAGTATATATTGAAAGAGGGGTAACAGGGCCAGAGATAATGGTGTTACAAACGTTTTAAAAAAAATTGGGGAAAATCCATCTGGCCCAAGAGTCTTATTGGAAGGATGGTCTTTAATAACTCTCTCCAGCTCCATCTGGGAGATAGGAGCGATTGAGCAGGGGGTTTTTGGTCTGCTGATAGGGAGGGCAGATGAGAATTAACTAAGTATCTGTCCAAATCTGATTCTGTTGGTTGGTTCATCATAGGACCATATAGCTGAGCATAGTAATGAGTGAACTCATCTACAATGTCAATTGGGGATGTTTTTATAGAGTTATCCTCCAGAGAGCAGATAGATGCAATTAAACAGGAAGAGTCTTGCTGTTTAATTCTGAGGGCTAGCATATGACCAGCTTTTTCTCCTTGGTCTGTATATGAGGCTTTAGATTTCTGGATTGCAAATTCTGCTCTCTCTCAACAATTCAAGATTGGAGTTTCTTGAAGTTACCAGATCAAGTCTATGTTGTTCTGAAGACTGGGGTGAGAGTTTAGATTCTAGCTCTCAAATGTGAGATAAGAGAGTTAGAAGTTGGTTGTCCCATTGTTTTTTCCTCTGAGAAGCCAGGCCAATTAGTATCCCTCTTAAAAAGACCTTCAAGGCATACCAGACCATGTTCAGTTTTCTAGTAGGGGAACAGTTAACCGAAAAAAAGAGTCATATTTGGTCAGTAATATATAAGACTGTCTTAGGGTCTTTCAATAATTGATTGTTAAATTTCCATTATCCCTCATATTTAGGGAGAGATGTGAAAGAGACCTGGCAACAGACCAGAACATGGTCAGACGGGGGACCGGGTTGGATTGAGGAGTCAAGGACCACTGGTATAAGGGATTGGGAAATGAGCAGGTAGTTGATGTGAAAGGAGGTTCCATGCACTGTGGAGATGAAAATATATTCTCTATCAAATGGAAGGAGAACTCTCCAGATGTCGCAGAGACCTGCCTGGTTGATCAGATCCTGGAGTACTCATTGGGCCAGTGACAGGCCCTTGCCAGAGGAGCCTGACCTGTCCATAGAAGGATCAAACATTAAATTTAAGTCTCCACCTATAATTATTGGGATGGCCAGGAAGGGGATCAGTGCCTTGAGAAACTGTGTAAAGAATTCCGGGAAATCAGTATTTGGTCCATATAAACTGCCCAATAGGACTTCCGTGGTGTGAAGTCTGCCATGAACCAGGAGGAATCTTCCCTGCAGGTCACATATGGTTTGGGTCAGGAAGAATGGGACAGATTTATTTACTAAAATCAAAACCCCACAGCTCTGAGAACTTCCTGCTGCCGAGAAGACTTGCCCTATTTGCTGTCTCCTTAATTGAACTGCTTTGGTGTCTAATAAATGGGATTCTTGTATGAACATAATGTCTGCTTTCAATAGTCCTAAATGTTTTAGAATTTTATACTGCTTTAATTTTTGTCTGGCTCCTTTCACATTCCAAGTGGTAACCCTGATGTCCCTAGCCATCTTCTTTATTAAAAAAAGATGGTAAGGTCTCTGTCAGTTCAGAAATGGGATGCAATTGTGGTACTGAAACACATTCATACTCTGTGCTGTCCTCCCTTCCCATGCCAAGAAACATCCCATACCCAAATACCCTGTAACCATACACAAACAAGAAGATATCCAAACGTAACAGAGAAAATACCCCTGCTCCCCTGCCCCCCACCTCCCCCTTTCTAATATGGCCCATGAAAAACAGTTCATCAAACCCAGTCCTCCCTCCCAGCCACCCTTTCAATTTTAGTAATAATTAAACATAACTATCTTTTGTTCGGCTAACCACATATTTAAACCATTGAATAAACTTAAGAATACAACAAACAAAAAGAGTTATTGTAGCCTTCTATACAAAGTCCCATTGTGTTGTGAAGGTGCTTGTTTGCCTGAGGTGGCTAACACCAGTGTATGAAGCTGCAACTCCCATTAGGAAACCAGTGATATTTCCAGCAAACTACTTAATTTGACAGTTACTGGATATGCAGAGGCTTCTGCAGGTGGAGAGGGACTTTGTGCAGTGAAACCAACCACAGCATTACACAGTGGGTACTGTAGTCCACAGGCCGCAGTCCATGGGCCAGTACATTGCAGAGGGGGTTATTTATAGATCTTTGGCTGGACTGCTGGATTGCGGTACCACTGACAATAGTAAATCAGGCACTGTGTTCATAAAGAAAGGGGAAATTACCAAGTAAATGGGTGTTTGTAGTGCTGACAGGCTTTGCAGAGCCGGGTGATGTACTTCCAGTCCGCGGGGCTATTTAAACTACTCACACCAGCGAGCGGTGCTTCTATGCAAAGTCCCATTGTGTTGTGAAGGTGCTTGTTTGCTTGAGGTGGCTAAGACCAACATATGAAGCTGCAGCTCCCATCAGGAAACAAGTGATATTTCAAGCAAACTACTTAATTTGACAGTTATTGGATATGCAGAGGCATCTGCAGGTGGAGGGGGACTTTGTGCAGTGAAACCAACTACATCATTGCGCAGTGGGTACTGTAGTCCGCAGGCTGCAGTCCATGGGTCAGTATATCACAGATGGTGTTATTTATAGATCTTTGGCTGGACTGCTACATAGCGGTACCGCTGACAATAGTAAATTGGATGCTGTGTTCATAGAGAAAGGGGAAGTTACCAAGTAAATGGGTGTTTGTATTGCTGACAGGCTTTGCATAGCTGGGTGACGTACTTCCAGTCTGTGGGGCTATTTAAACTACTTATGCCAGTGAGTGGCGAGAGCTCGAGTGCGTGAAGAGGCACGCGCCTCTGAGTGTGTGTCTTGTGTGTCCTGCATGGACAAGTGCACAGTGGGGTTACCCCAATCTGTAGTCCGTACCTAAGGAGACCCGTGGTAAGTGAACTATTTAGATGGTACTGCATGCTAAGAGCAGCAGCCTGTGAGGTAGCCAGCTGTACACAGCATATAGTGAAGAGCTGTAGATCCATTAGCACAGAGCAGCTACGGCAATAATGGATGTCCCTAACATTGAGATGCACCAAATGTTGGAGTCTCTCTGTCAGAGGGGGGAATTGAGAAAATGTAGCAACTGTAATATGTATGAGGCAGGTAACCTAGGCCCACGGAAAGACCACACCTGCTATAAATGTAAGGAGAATATGGCATTGATAGAGCAATTGACAGCATTGAAGGGTAATGAACCACAGGCCTGTAGTTCACCAGGTGTAACCCCCCCCTTAACATGTGTGGAAATGGATAGCATTACACTCGCAAATAGTAGGGTGTCTACTGATATTAGTATAGATTCTGACACCAAGGACTGGGTCACTGCTTGCGAGGATACAGACTCTGGTAGCTGGGCTAAGGTTACTAAGGGACCGTGTAAAAAGACAAGGAGATCAATGGGACCATCTGACATACTGTAGCAAAATAGATACCCCACCCCCGTACCATTTCTGAAACCTGTTCAAACTCACTAACTGAGAATACCCTCAAGGGAAATCAAGTAGTGGTCATAGGAGATTCTACATTATGAAAGACTGATACAATTATCACCAGGGGTTATAAAGGATATGCCACAGTAAATTGCCTCCCTGGGGCAAGGATACATGCCATTAAATGTTGGTTACCACAAATACTACACCAGATACTGAGCACACAAACTGTGGTGTTGCATGTGGGTAGCAATAATGTGGGAAGGGACCACGAAGAGGATATTGTTTTGGAGCTGCTTGTGTGTGTAGATCTAATACAACAGAAAGGGCAGACATCTATACTTTTCAGGTATCCTTCCCCTGTATGGCTGTGATCCAGAAAAGAATCATGCCATACAGAGGGTAAATAGTAGATTAATAAATGGTTGTAATAACAGAGGTGTACACTTCATTAATCTATGGGACTCTTTCTATGGCAACGAGTGGATGTATAAGAAGGATGGGCTACACCCCAATGTGCTCAGAACGTACATTGTCTACTGTAATAAAAGATTCTGTATAACATAATTTAAACTAGATACGGGGGGGGGGGGGGGGGAAGGGTACCTGCCTGACAAACCCACTAAACCTGTATCTAAATCTAAACCTAAATCAACTAGTGATACACACTGTTTGCTCTTAAATGCCAGAAGCCTGAATAATAAGATGGATGAGCTGCAGGCCGAACTAAGTTGGGGAATACAGATGGCATTTATCACTGAGACCTGGTGGACAGGAGATGTTGCTTGGGGATGACATATCCCTGGATATGATTTATACCACCTGGACAGGAGGGACGAAAAGGGGGTGGGGGTAGCTGCATATATATTGAATACCCTGAAATCCACAAATATCTCTTACAAGATAAAAGAAAATATGGGGAAGGGACCTGAGACCATTTGGATTAGGCTTGAAACAGGTAGAAGCACACCTATCCTTATAGGGGTGTGCTATAGGCCCCAGTACTTTCTATAGAGACTTCCAGGGAAATGAATCAAGAAATAAAAACAGCATGTGAATTAGGGAAGGTTTCGGTAGTAGGAGACCTAAATTATAGTGATATAAACTGGCAGGATCTCAAAGCAGGATTCCCTCTCAGTCTAGAATTCTTGGAATTGTGTCTGGAAGTGGATATGACCAAAATGTTGTAACCTCCACAAGGGGAAATAATATATTAGATTTAGTATTGTCCAGAAGGTTAATTAACATTACATCCTGTGTAACTACCCCCCCCCCCAGGGTATAGTGACCATAGTAGGATATCCTTTATTTTCGCACACTATATTCCCATCACTAAGGGATGCAGGGAGGTTTATAAATTTCACCACTCTGATATTAATAAAATTAATGTTGAACTCGAGCAAATTAACTGGGATAGCAAACTGAAAGACAAGTCCTTGGAAGATATGTGGAATGTATTTAAGTATGAATTATTCGTATTATGTGACAAACATTTGAAAAAGACAAAGTTATATAATACTAGCGGAAAAAACCTAAATGGTTAAGCAAGGATATTCTAAAACTCCTGCAACAAAAACAGAACTTGTTTAACTTATATAAAAGTCATAACCAGGACCGTTAAATATGGAGCAAAAATAAAGCAGCACAGGCCAAATGATACTGTGTGACCCTGAGCAAGTCACTTAACCTCCTTGTGCTCCCAGGTTGCTCCTGTAAAAAAGCTTTCGGCTAAGTGTGCTATACCTGGTTAAACAACTAAATAAAGAAGCTCATAAGAATGAGGAAAAAAAGAATGCAAGGGAACCTAGCATCCACAGTCAATAGAGATAATATGCAACAATTCTATAGTTATGTAAACTCCCTGAGAAAATCTAATCATAATGTATACTCTATAAAAAAGGGAAATGAGATCATCACAGACCCACACAAAGTAGCAAATATATTTAATGATTACTTTGGTACAGTGTTTTCTCGTAAACAACAAAGTAAACTTGATATTAAGCCAAATGATGAGAGACCCATAAGCATTACTGCCAACATACTTTTGGAAAAGATCCAGTCCCTCAAAAATACTTACACTGCAGGTCCTGATAATATCTCATATAGGATGCTTAAACTATTATCCCATAGTGTAACAACACCTCTATCCATATTGTTCAGTAAATCCCTTGTAAGCAGGACTGTGCCTCGGGATTGGTTGGGAGCAAGTGTGGTGCCCATACATAACAAAGAAAATAGGGCCGACTGTGCAAATTATAGACCCATTAGTCTTACTTCAGTCCCTGGTAAGCTTATGGAATCCATCCTGAAGGATGTCATCGATGCCCACCTAAGGAGAACTGGTTAGAAGGACAGAGAGCAGCATGGATTTATTAAGGGGAGGTCATGTGTGATTAATCTGCTTTGTTTTTATGAAAAGATTTCAGAGGCACTGGATAGGAGGCAGGATGTGGATTGTATTTATTTGGATCTGGCAAAGGCTTTTAATAAGGTTCCCCACCACCAGGTCCTTCGCTGCCTTACTGATATAGATATAGACCACAGAGTGGTACACTGGATCGTGGCCTGGCTGAGACAGAGGACTCAGAGGGTGTGTTTATATGGATATTACTCAGACAGGGTGGGAGTTACCAGTGGGGTCCTGCAGGGGTCGGTTCTGGGCCCAGTGCTGTTCAGGATGTTTATGTCCTCTATGGGTAGGGATAGCTCTGGCTGGATTAATAAGTATGCAGATGACACCAAAATTCCTACAATAGTAACTGACCCAGAAGGAGCTAGAGGCCTACAGGCTGATCTAAACAGTATTTATGACTGGGTGTCATCTAGGGGTATTACGTTTAATGTGGACAAGTGTTGTGTAATACATTTGGGGAATCATAATGGTATGCAGAACTATTATATGAATGGTAAGGTGCTATGTAACTCCATGGAAGAGAAAGACCTGGGAATTCTTATAGACCACAATCTGACCTTCTGCTCTCATGCAAATAAACAGATTTTAAAAGACAAACAGATTTTACACAACATTAAGAGAAATTTTAGGAGCCATAACAAGGAAGTGATCATGCCCCTGTATAGGGTATACGTTAGACCAATTCTGGGCTATGGGGCCCCTGTATGGGGACCCATAACCAAGGGAGCAGTGAATGATATTGAAAGGGTTCAAAGGCAAGCCACTAAATTGATACATAATATTAAAAATATGCCCTATGAAGGGCACTTGGAGTATTTGAAGCTTATGTCCCTTGAAACAAGAAGAGTTAGAGGAGATTTACTACTTTGTTATGATATAATGGGGGATGATTATTTACTAAATGTATTAAACGTTCAATTTAAAAATGACACTAAGGAAACAAGAGGTCACCCTCTTCAACTTTGGCTCATAAAATATAATGCTAATAGAAGGAGGGCCTTCTTTACACAGAGGGTGGTGGCCCCTCGGAATGAGCTCCCACTGTAGCTCGTTTGTTCTAAATCAAAGAAACATTTTAAAACCCAGTTGGATATATCATGAAAGAGGGTAACATGACCAAATAAGGGATATTGGAAGGGAGCGGCTATGGGCTACTTTTTACCGTTTGGCCTCTTTAGCTCCCACAGATCTTTGTATAAACCTTTGCATAATAAACATTCCAGCTTAGGATCAGTATTAATTAATAATAATAGCCCTCAATCCCAAAAACTATAACTGAACTAGGGAAGAAGGAAAAATAGTAAAAGGATGAGGCCTATTATAACAAAGACCAATAGGTCTAATCTTATTTAGTCCTGGTGCGCGACAAAATATAGTAAAAACATAAAAGACCCCTTTTTAAGAACTCCAAGGGGAATACCAGCAGTCAGAAAGCTCTGTATGAGTAAAAAAAAAAAAATGAACAAAAACCTGAGCACAGGGCAATAACCACCAATAATCTGCTGACTGCTTTATCGATTAGCCTTGCACAGTCAGGAAAAAATGCAGGTACAAGAAATCTGAGGGAGAAAAATTATTTCTCTAAGTCCAGCAAAATGAATGAAGTGAAACAACAGTCTGTGTCGCACATAAAACAGGCTGTAGCACCCTCTTGTGGAGAAAAACAGGAATCGCTTCAGTCGAGAGGTATCCAGGAGCTTCACTACCATGTAGACCTTGTGAGAGGGGATCGCGTGCTGTATTCAGCGGGAAGCTTGTAACAAATCTTTTGACACTGCTAGTGCTGCAGGGCATAAATCTGGACCATTAGCACATTTGCAGCTAGTAGCTTAAAGCGAGAGAGATATACAGTCAGAGAGTGTTCTTCCAACATGAAACAGGATATGCACACTGTTCAAAGACTTGGAGGGCTTAGTCTGACCACTTGTGTTTTAAAGTCCATTTGCAATAGTAGCAAAATGAGAAAATAAGCTTAATTTGTTACTAGAACCCTTCTGGAGTGATAAATGACATGGTCACCAATACCGTTGATCACAGGTCACTGAAGAGGTCAGGGAAGGACACCTTGAGACCTGCTGTTGCAGTATCCATGTCTTCATATGTAGCCTAGGAACTCGCGATAAGAACTTGCAGGCTGGCCAGGTACCCCATTCTAAACTTTACCCCTGCTGCTATCAACTTTGTGACAAGTTGATGGAAAGTAGCCCGTCATTGCCGCACAGAGAGAAGGAGGTCTAGTGCAACTCTGATCAATGCTTCTTCCAATTTTATCTCTTTTATTTCTCTTACTTTAGTGATGAAGTGCTGGCACTCTTGATAATTTAAGAAGCAAAAGATAAAGATGCGCGGGGGTGCGCCAGGAGCCGGGGTTGGAGGAGGGCACGGTGGGCTCTGTCTATTATATATTTAGAGCCAAAAGGAGATGGCCCTGCCACTTTCTCAATGAATTTCTGGGCAAAGATGAGTGAGTCGGGTCCTTCTTCTTTTTCCGGTAGCCCGATTAGTACTGCATTATTGTGACGGCTATGACCCTCTAGGTCCTCAACCTTATTTTCAAGCTTAATGAGCTGCTGGAGGGCAGTAACCAATTCCAAATCCATTTTGGTTTGCTTCCATTCTGTGGAATGAATGTGGGCTTCATTATCAGAGGTATGGGTGGTAATGTCATCCAAGGCTTGAGCAAGTGACTTGAACTCTCCTGTGCTTTGTCTTAATTCCTCTTGAAATGGTTTAAACTCTTCCAGGAAATGAGCCAGTGTGAGGGGCTCCATATCAGGAATAGATGAGGATGAGCCCTGAGTGCTTGCAGTAAGCGTGGCCTTGGGTTTCTTAGGGGCCTTCTCGGGCATGGAAGATGGAGTATGCTTTGGTAGGTTTTTCTTCATTTCAACTTCCATCGATCGCACCAAAGATGAGACGAGGACAGCGATGATAATCTAGTACCAGTTCAGACCCATAGACCACTGAGAAAATAGAGTTTTAAATGAAATAATTGCTTTGGTGGC
Organism: Neoceratodus forsteri; assembly: GCA_016271365.2. NCBI lineage: Eukaryota > Metazoa > Chordata > Ceratodontiformes > Ceratodontidae > Neoceratodus > Neoceratodus forsteri. The sequence continues at coordinate 964,062,594 of CM057452.1, forward strand.
TGGAGTTAGTAAGGAAAGCTGCTAACTGGTGCTCTGCATCATGTGACTCCCCTAAATATCATAACATTTTTAACATGGGTAAAGCATTTAATTGGGTGACTAATGTTTTTATCTCAATAGATTTTATTTATTTAACTTCTAGGAAAGTACCTTTGAACCAGAGGCTCATTTACAGAAGTTCCACATCATAACAAACAGCAATGGTACAAATACAAATACAGAGGTTCCATGTCGTAACAATCCACAATGGTACAATTACAATATTGGAACCATGTTACATACAGGATGAAGATATCACACAACAATACTTATAAAATACAAAAAATATACAATCCGGTTCATTGGTACAGTTATACAATTATACTGATATAGGCAGTTGCATAGTGGTGAAGATATCACTCACAGCATACAGGATGTAGGTCACTAGGCACAGTTATGCAAGTTATATAGTTAACAAGATAGATTGTTTCAGAAAACAAGGTGAGCATCAGACTAACTATAAAGTAAGTAGATGGACTCCTATCTAGGTAGCCAGAACATGTTAGGGCAACAGTTCTATTTTCTGAAGTGCTACTAAGAATGGACAGCAGGGAGGACCATGTTTCCAAGGGGAGAAGTGTGAAGCAGCATCCCACAAACTCAGAGGGAAGTGGGAGACTTATCAGGCAGGGGAGCGGGGTGGTACAGAAAGTAAGCAGAGGGAGGTGGGAGACTTCTTAGGGTAGGTTAAAGGAAGGGTGATACAGGGAGAGGAGGAGGGGCTAGTGGTGAAGGAGCGAGATGGGGAGGGGGAGAAAGAGGGTGAGGAGAGGGCAGCAGAAAGGGAGCTGGGAAAAGACTGGGGCAGAGCAGGGGTGGGGTGGGAGGAAGGGAGAAAACTAAGGGCAGGATAAAACAGGGAGAGGTAAATAGGGGAGGGAGAAGAGAGGGGATGTGGGATAAGGAAGATCACTAGGAAGCAGGGCAGAGGAGAGGGGAATAAGGAGAATGAGAGGTAAGGAGGGGAGAATCAGTGGGTAGAAAAGAAGGTAAGAAAGGGAGGGGTAGCAAATCCAAGAGGTAAAAGGAAGTCAGTAGATGGATAAGGGAAGAGCAGATGGGGGGGGGGGATTAGGTCATATAATCACAGTTGCTGTTTGAGGCTAGAATTGTGCAGAGTTTTGATTTAAAAGGTCCCAGCTTTACTTCTTTCATGATGTCTATGTCAAGCGCATTAAGCCATAGTGGCACACAGTATTCAAAGGACTGTTGTTATTGCATGGTCCAACAGAAGGGGACTCTAAGGGTTAAATCGTTTAGCCCCCTGGTGCTTCTGGAGGTGTTAGGTTGGCTAAGGAGGCTTTTTAGGCCCAGAGTGGTAAGTCCAAGTATAGATTTCTTGGTTAGAAGGCATACTTGATATCGAATGCGGCTATCAAGATTGAGCCACCCCATCTGAGTGTATAGTTCACAGGTGTGGGTGAGCTGGGGTACACCTAGAACTAGTCAACATGCTTTGTTAAGCATTGTTCTGATATGTTTTAGTGAGGATTGGGAGGTGGCCCCATAGACCACTAGCCCGTAGTCAATCACAGAGAGCACTGATGAAGACAGATGAAAGTCATTAGTGTAAACTAAACAACTGCTACCATGGAAACTAACATTTTTTAACTTTCAAAGACAGTTTTAAATTAAATTATCATTTATTTTTAAAAAGGGAAGTCATAAGAGCATTGCTAATATTGTAATGCTGTAATGCTGCTCTTCTTTACTCTCTTGGGCCGTACATGAAAATTTGGAATTTATTTGTTTAGTGTACCTACCTGGTACCTAAAATAATATACCAGAAACTTTGCTTTGGTCTGTTACTAGTAAGATGAATGTTGAAGTGTGAAGATGCTTCAGCTGTAACATGGGTACTTAACTTCTCTAACAGGCCACTATCAGGCCCTTCATATGTCATGTTCACTTATTGGAAACTGATGGTATGGTAATGATAAGCATACACTGTGACAATGTATTGTGCAGCAACATATTTGTGTTTGGGTGAGGATTTGAGGCACCCTGAATCTGCACCATATACCAACCACGCAGTGTCAGTTCTACAGCACAGACCATCACAGAGATATTGTCGGCAGTCGGGGTGTTGGTCTCCACTACCCAACAGTGGTGCTGGAGATGTGTTTACCCTCATTCCCAAACTAACTCTGATTGGAGTTAGCAGTCCAAAGTACGGGGGTGCAGGGGCAGAGCCCCCCACAGAAAACACTTGTTCCCGAGTAACAGCACAACACCAATTGGCGCTGTTGTGTTGTCGCTGTGCCATCAGTCAAGAAAAAATTTGTCACCATGGCATAGTGGAACCTGCTTGCACAAGCTGCATATTGGTGTAATACTGGACACTGACTATCAAAATGCCAGAAGACAAAATGCCAACACCAAAACAGCTCAATGAATGAGTGCAAGCTAGCAATGAATGACTGCATGCGTGTACAAGCCCGTGCTCATTCATTCCAGCTCAGTCAGGCAGATGAGTACTTTAACTTACACTATGGGGCATGGGTTTGGGTGGGGGGGAGGAACTACTAGTCACCAGGGATTGGGCTACTATATTTTATATGGTGCCGATGATTGGCAAATGGGGTGTCCACTAGATACTAGGGAATACTTCAACTTACACTATGGAGCATGGGTTCAAGCAATGGGGCAGGGACCGCTAGCCACCAGGGATTGAGAAACTTTATTTTATATTGTGCTAGTGATCAGCAAATGTGGCAGTCCACTAGATATCACAGAATACTTTAAATTACACTACGGGGCCTGGGTATGAGTGGGAGGAGGGACCGCTAACTATCAGGGATTGGGATACTTTATTTTATATCATGTCAGTGATTGGCAAAGGGGGGGATCAACTAGACACCAGGAAATACTTTAAATTACACTATGGGGCATGGGTTCAGAAAGGGGGAGGGACCGCTAGCCACCAGGGATTGGTATACTTTATTTTTTATTGTACTGGCGATCGGCGGGGGGGGGGGGCAGCAGGCACCAGGAAATTTAATTACATGTGGGGCAGCAATCGGTGATCAGCAGTTGTCAAATTCCACCAGTGGAGTTGAAACTTGGCATTTTATGGAGGTTTTTTTTGGGGGGGGCAAGTTGCACTCCGCACCATTGATTAACTCTACGAAATTGAGAAAATCTGTGAAAAATTTTGCAGAACAGATTTTCCCAACTTTGTACATCTCTAACTGGGACAATCTTTACCACAGCAAACAGTTTGTTTACTAGTACAATATAGTGTAGTCCCAACTGAGTTGGAACCCAGGCATGGGGCCTGAATGCCTGACTGTCTGAGAGAGTAACAACAGCTGGGGTAACAGATCAACCAGACTTTGACCAGGAAATCCAAAGAGTTGTGGCACCAGTGTAACTGGGAGGGGGGGGCTAGACCTCCTCTAACTAAACATGACTGTAGATGGATATAGAGGTATTTGTTGGCAAAGTCCTTGTGTTGTGATTTTAAATGGTGAATGCCTTCTCCCCCACTTGGACCTCGTCTCACTTCAGATCCCAGATCCCACCACACAATTACAGGGACACACACAGGAGCATCAAACAACTGGTTTATTTTCTGAAAATACATAAAAATATAAAGCATCACAACCAGCTCTAGCCGTACAAGGTGCCACTGCCCCCTGATTTCTGTCTTGCCACCTAAGGCTCTAACTGCAGAGAAAGCAAAAGTTACATGACTAAGCTGTACAATGGGTGGAGTTCTCAACAGATGGTAGCAGTAGAGAGCTGGTGCTCCAGTACTGTACTATGAAAGGCTGTACTTTAGCAAGAATTTTAGGGCAATACATTTAATAGACTAAGTACCTTCATTACACACACATTTCTCTGCAAAAGTGCAGCGATCCTTGAGATGGCTCCTTTAGTCCCCTTTCACAGATTGTAGTCCTGGGGTGGAAGAGAGTAAGAAAAGCAGATGGCAAGGTCCAGGGACAGAGGGGCAGTTCAAGTAAGCCCACCACAAATGGGGGGGGGGTTACATGTTTTATTCATAATGAATAAAAATTGCCCCGGTGAGCTAAGTTAATTTTCAGTGGGGTCCTTCATACAAAGCTAATGTAAATAACATAAAAAACAATGTTTTTACCTTATCATACATTTTCACATACATATAGACACCACATATCTGTCAGTCAATACTTAGTACATACATAATAGCGTAGCAATGAATTCAATTTCTAGAAAGAGGAGGGCAGGAGTTGAAAATTGTCTCTGCTTTTGTTCATGGGATTGGGTTATAAGAAGGCTACGTTAAAAATGTGGTGTAATATATTAATAAACAACAAAGATATGAGCCTACATTGAATTTTGCAAACACAAGCTCGTAATTTTTAATATTTCGACCCCAAATTTATAACATGACCATATCTTTACAGCACCTCATGAATATGACAGCTGCCATTTTTCAAATCCTGGGCAAAATGTTTTTTATAACATCCCAAAAGGTGATTTTGTGGTCCCTGCGTGAAATCCCCTTTTGGGCAGGAGTTGAAAATTTTCTCTGCCCTTGTTCATGAGGTGATGTCATAAGAAGGCTATGTTGAAAATTTGGTGTACAATCTGTAAAAAAACAACAAAGTTATGAACCTATGTTGAATTTTGGGAATGCAGGCTTATAACTTTGTTAATTTTCAGTATTTTGACCCCAACTTTACAACATAGCCATATCTTTACAGCACCTCATGAATGTGACAGCTGTTATTTTTTAAATCCTGGCCAAAATAATTTTTCACACCGCAAAAGGTGATTTTGCGGTCCTGCAAGAAATCACCTTTGTGCAAGAGATGAACACTTTCTCTGCCCTTGTTCATGAGGTGGGGTCATAAGAAGCTATGTTGAAAATTCGGTGTACAAATATTAAAAAACAATGAAGTTACAAGCCTACTTTGAATTTTGTGAACGCAGGCTTGTAACTTTGGTCATTTTCAATATTTTGACCCCAAATTTACAGCATAGCCATTTCTTTACGACATCTCATGAATGTAACAGCTGTCATTTTTCTACTCTGGCCCAAAATATGTTTTTGTGTCCCAAAGCTCGATTTCACAGTCCCTGCAAGAAATTACATTTTGGGCAGGAGTTGAAAATTTGCTCTGCTCTTGTTTATGAGGCAGGGTCATAACAAGGCTATTTTGAAAATTTAGTGTACAAATATTACAAAACTAATTTATGAGCCTGGGTTACATTTCCTAATGCAAGCTTGTAATTTTAGTAATTTTAAATATTTTTACCCCAAATTCCTTTAATGCAGCCATATTGCCTCTGGCCAGAGTATTTTTTTTATTTGTTGGTAACCAGGTAAGCCCCACTAGCCAGAACGCCTATTTCCAGGGGTGATCCTGAAAGCACTGGTGAGATTAAGTGACTTGTTCAGGTCACACTGTATGCAAGTGGAGGTGTTGGGAATCAAACTCAAGTCTAGTGACTGTACCAAGCTCATTTACAGTTTTTTTCTCTACCTTCTAGGCTGTACTACCAGGCCATATATTTCTTCATATAGCTAAGAGTATCCCAGTGTCTCCTTTCATGTAACCTCAACCATCCTAACTCGGAATACAGATGGCAATGATGGATTCTGCAGGGGGGCATTAAGGATGAAGCAGGCAAACCTGTGGTAAATCACATCCTGCTTTGACAGCTCTCTTCATGTCCTCAAGAATAACACGTCTCTGTAATCCAGTCCTGGAACAATTATAGTATTTACAATACATCTACAAGCCTCCATAGGTAGGCATTTCTGACCCTGTACAACATGTCTAATTTACAACCCAAATTTGCAATTGTCCTGTCTATATCTACATACTATTTCCATATTTCTTCTAACCACACCCCTAGGTATTTATGGCTGTACCTATTGCAAAATTATATTATCATATGCTGCCATTTCCAATGTCTGACTAACTAAATTTGATTTACTGTCCCCCTTAAACAGTACAGTGTGAGATTTTTTTCACATTTAATACAAGATTATAATGAGAGCATTTAATATAAATCTTTTGATTTAGATGTCAGGACTAGATGCGTCTACTGTTTAATCAATTAAGTGCATTCTTATTGTATTTTGATAAAAAAAAAGGAAATGTGTTTCTGCATTGTTTTATGAAAATGAATTATCACCACACATAATTACTTTTTCTGGCCTATCAGTGGCCATTTACATTTCATATGACTGGTATGGCAAGTCAGCTTCTTCCTCTGCATGCTCTTCTACTGCCACACTTTGTGTTGCTTCTGAGAATGTGTGTTTGGGTACCAAGTGGCTGTCTATATCTCTCCCTCAGGGGCTCAGCTAGAGGTGTGCAAAAAAACTTGTGCAGAAGAAATTGAAGCAAAAGTCAGACTTTCACTTCTGCAAAAGTTTGGAAATCCATTTCTGAGCTTTCACAGAAATTCTGCCTGCCCTGCATCACCTCCCAATGTTGGCTGTATAATGCAAAATGTAGAACTTATTAGTGCTCCCCACACTGGTCACCAATCTTCTCTGATGTACAATAAATTAATTCCCTGGTGGCTAGCTGACCCTCCCACCACCCAATCACTAAACCCATATTTTAAAAAATCCCTGGAATCCCTGGTGGCTAGTGGTCCCTCCCCCCACTCCTGATCACCTGTCCCATATTTTTTTTAAATCCCCAAATCCCTGGTGGCTAGTTGTCCTTCCCCCCACCAATTATCCACCAAACCAGTCCAGGACATCATGCCCTGGTGTCCAGTGTAACCCCCCCCATGTCAATGCTCTGCCATATAATTATAAAAAAAAAGCTGTCTCCTTGGTGGTCTACTGACCCCACCATCCCCAATCCGCAGTCCATGAATTAACATTTTATTCCCTGGTGGTCTAGTGCACCCCACCCCCCCACTCCAGCAGGCAATGTCCCACCACCCCACTACCCCATCCCAAACCTCAGAGAGAGTGACTGGCACAGCCCTCCTCTCTCCTCCTTGGCCAGCAGCCTAATGAGCTGTCAATGAATGAGCACATGCTTGTACAAGCAGAAAGGAGAAGTTTTTTTTTTCTTTTTTACTGTATGTCAGGGGATCATGATGGGGGGGTTTACACTAGACAGTAGTACATGATATCCTGGACTTGTCAGAAGGGTGACTGGGTTGGAGAAGGGACCACTAGCCACCAGGGATTCTGGGGATTTTTTCTAAACTATGGAGCAAGTAATCGAGAGGGGGGAAGGACTGCTAGCACCAGGGATTTATTATTTTTATTAAGGGCAGGGCTTGGGGGTTGCGGCACTGGACACCAGGTAACTTTTTTTGTTGTTTTTCCTCTGCCTATAGGTCAGTGGAACAGGGTAAAGATTTGCCTAAAACATACAAACATATGAAACACCAGCAGAAACAGGCCCAATGGTCTATCGAGTCTGCTTGATTGCGCAGCTGGCCCCTAAACATGTTCTGCTGCCACACCCTACCCACTGCTCCTCATAATTACCCCCCCACTCTGTCCCACCCTCTCTTGAAGTGTCCCACCATACTACAGGATACCACCTCATCAGGTAGAGCATTCCACTTGTCCACCACCCGTTCAGTGAAAAAGTGCCTCCTGATTTACCTCTTGAATCTTCCCCCCACCAATCTTGGCCTATGCCCTCTCCTGTCCCTCCCTCCCTCCTCTAATCTGGAATATCCCTTCTTTATCAGTTTTATTAATCCCCTTTAAGTATTTAAAAGTTTCAGTCATATCCTCCCATCCCTCATTTCCTCCAGTGAATACATGTTCAACTCACCAAGCCTGTCCTCATAGGACTTACCCTCCAGACCCTGGATCATCTTTGTCACCCTGCGCTGTACCCCTTCCAATAGTCTGATGTCCTTCTTTAGGAATGGGCACCAGTACTGCACACAGTACTCTAGGTGTGGCCTGACCAGTGACTTGTACAGACGAAGGATCACCTCCCTATTCCTGGAAGAAATACCCCTCACTATACACCCCAGCATCTTTTTGGCTTTTGCTGCCACCTTTCTGTACTGTGCTGAGTTGTTCATCTTCCCCATTATAAGCACCCTGAGATCCTTTTCCTCCTCAGTGCTTTCCAATTGAACCCCTCCTAGCTGATAGTTCCTCCCCTGGTTCCTAGCTCCAAAGTGCAGTACTTTGCACTTCTTGGCATTGAACCCCAACTGCCATGTTTCTGACCACTCCTGTAGTTTGGTTAGGTCATCCTACAGCCCCTTCCACCCATCGATGTCATCTACCACAGCTCCCATCTTAGTATCATCTGTGAACAGACTGATCTTACTCCAGATCCCATGTGAGATATCAGCTATAAATATCCCAAACAGCACCAGTCCCAGTACTGACCCCTGTGGCACCCCACTTGTCACATCCCTCAGTGTTGAGAGCTCTCTCCCCACTACTACTCTCTGCTGCCTTCCGTTCAGCCAGTTGATGATTCATGTGATCATTTTTCTTCCCACTTCTATATCCTCCAGATCCCATGTGGCACAGAATCAAAGGCCTTGCTGAAATCTAAGTGGCTCTTGTCCAGTTCCCTGGTCACCCAGTCATAGTACTCATCTAGATTTGTCTGACAGGATCTTCCTGAGACAAACCCATGCTGCTGACCATCTTAGAGTCCATTTTTCTCAAAACATTTCACCAGCCTCTCTTTCAGGATTGTCTCTGCGAGCTTTCCCACAATTGATGTGAGGCTCACTGCTCTGTAGATCCCAGGCTCATGCTTAGGGCCACTTTTGTGAATGGGCATCACATGGGCCAGCCTCCAGTCCTGTGCTACACATCCTGTGTCTTGGGAGGTTTTGAACAGGTCAGCCAGTGGTTCCACCAGGATCTCTGCCAGTTCCTTCAGTACTCTAGGGTGAATGCCATTCAGACCAGGTGCATTGTCCACCCCTCAGTGCCCTTAACCCCTCCAGAACCTTGTCCTCTATAATTCCTTTATCAGTCACCCCCTGCCCACTCCAATTCTCCCGAGGTATCTGCCCCCCTTTCTCTTTCATGAATACAGAACAGAAGTACTCATTTAGTGCCTCTACCTGATCCCCCCCCCCATTCACCCTCCATCCTTCTTAATCCTCACAATCTGGACATTGTTCTTTCATCTCTCCCTAATGTATCTGAACCTTCAGAAGTTTTCTGATCCACCACATGTGTTAGTTTGGAAACTTCCACGAAGGTTGCAAAATTTTGCAGAAGTTCAGCTATGGTGGAAAAATCAAGTTTTGCACACTGCTAGGATCAGCTCATCAACTCCATGCAGGTCTTATTTTATATCTGCACACCCAGGACTTTAGAACTAGAGTCTCCCTGGGACCTGGGTTTCCCAATTAGATTTGTGAAGTGCCTCCAACACAAAGTGCCTCCAGACTGCCGGCAAAATAAATACTGTGGCAAACATGCAAACTAGTCTCAGCATCATTACAGTTAATATGTTTTCAGTACAATACATTTCCAATACTTTAATGAAAAGGCTTTGGATAATTATTTGTAAATACAGAATATTGAAAAGATGGAGGGTCAGATCAAAGTTAAATATACATTAAATATGCACTCTGTAGTGTGTTTTCCCTAACAGTAAAACACTGGTACTGGTACTGGTAAAGCTGCAGTATTTAACCCATTTTCTGATATTTTGCCACTTTGTCAGTGAGAAAATGCAACTGTCCCAGTATTTTTATGGATTTCAGAAGCCTGTGGAAAGTACTATATGGTGACTGCAAAACTGGTTTCTGAACATTGTCTATGAACTGAACACTGAAATTTTGCTGCTCTGACAGTACAACAGTGTCTAAATCATGAGCCCTGGGCTTAACTAGTTATAACATGACTTGCTAATGCTTAAATGTGTTACATAGATAAGATTAACCATTGAATAACTTGACTTACTGAGAGTTATTGACTGACATGTTGTGACACGGCTAGGGATGCAGCGAATTTAAATTCCACCGGAGAAGTGCGGGCAAAGTGTCAAAATTCACCTGGTACAGCAATTTGTGAAATTTTTCTGCCTAAGATGGAATTTCACCCAGGCAAAATTTCACCTTCTGCGGGTGAAATTTTGACTTCTGCAGCAAAATTTCACCTTCTATGGGCGAAGTTCCACCTTCCACAGGTGAAATTTCACCACGGAAGGTGTAACTTTGCTGCGTTCCAAACTTCTTTCATATTATTGAATAAATATACATTTAAAATATTATCATCATTTGTTACCACTAGTTAGTGTCCTCCTCTTTTTTTAGCCATTGTTTCCCACGAGGATCCACTAAAGTGACCAGATTCCAGGGAAAGAACCTAAGGGAACAAAACATATATATGTAGTTTATAGAAAGATTTATGTCAACAACTGTACAAAACCTTTGCCATTCTATAGAGGGTACAAGAAGTATAATTTTGTTTGACTCATTTAACATTAAGGAAAAGGATGTTCTATCCCTGTTGGCTACTGAACATGGACACTTAGTTTTGAACATGAAAGTGTCCTAAAGATGGGGGACTATTTCTTAAGGAATGGTTTCAATTCAATTTTCTCATTCAATCCTGTTTATTCTGAACCCCCAAAGCAAATATCAAATGCTGTTCTCTCTTTAATAGAACATTTTTGTAATCTTCCACTCTCTGGCTCCTAATGGTTTTTTCTATACCCACAAAGGTCCATGTGTGATCCTTTGTGTTAGTAACCCTATTCATGTGTGCTGCTAATACATTCGTAGGGTCTTTATGTTCTATTGCCCTAAAGTGTTCACCTATCCTTTTCATAAATTTCCTCTTCGTTTGTCCAATATAAAAGCTCCTGCAGAAGCAGGTAGCCATGTACACTACCCCTTCAGTAGCACACATGATAAACCCTCTAAGCTTGCTTTCCCATTTTGTTTTTAGCTTTTCACAGTGTTTTGTGTTTCTAACAACAGGGCAAAACTTACAATTACCACATTTGTGGCATCCATCTTGTCTACTGAATAACCACATTCTGGAATGATCCTTCCTTGGTTGTGCTGAATGGACCAGTCTATCCTTCAGGCTTTTTCGTTTTCTAGGTACCATTAAGGGCACGGTATTTTTTAGGTGTTTTATACCAGAGTCTAAGCCTACCATATGCAAGTATCTTTTGATAATCATACTTATTTCATCTGATTGTGTGTTATAGGTACTTACAAAGTTGATCCTCAGATCCCCTTTTTCCATTTTTACTGTTTTCAGTGTCATGACCTCTGACCTTCCTAGTTTATCAACCTACTCTTTTGCCTTTGCTATAGTCTTTCTGGGATAGCTTCTTTCCTGCAGTCTCATTTCAAGTTCCTCCACTGTTCTTTTTTTTATATGTATCTGTGTCACTACAATTTCTTTTAATCCTAATAAACTGACCCTTCGGGATGCCTGCTATAGTGTGATATGGATGGCTACTCTTGGCCTGTAGGAGGGTGTTTCTATCTGTTTTTTTTTCCTATATAGATCCGTTTTTATACCTCCTTTGCCATCTTTTTTGTACTATTAGGCCTAAAAGGTTGATTTGTTTTCTGCCGAAGGAAAGAGAAAAATGTAGGTTTCTATAGCTCTTCTCCAGAAATTTAACTAAGTCAAATAGTTAATTTTCAGTGCCTGTCCATATAATCAGGTCATTGTCAATAAGTCAATGGCATAAATCAATCTTATCCAATAAGAGGATAGTCTCTAGTGTCCTAATGACATCTTTTTCCCATTTCCCCAAATGCATGTTAGCAAAGTTTGGGGCGAATGTAGCACACAAGGCAGCACCATTCTTTTGTACATATTGTGCATCTAAATACAAGAAGGTGTTACGTTTTAGTACATACTCAGCCAGGGTAACAAGCATTTCTGTAGGTGGGTCATTTTGTTCCCTTTTACCAAGCTAATACTCCAAAGACTACAACCCCCTCTCATGGGGTATATTGGAATACAGGGATTCAATGTCCAGTGTGATAAACATACTGTCTTCCTCAATTTCTATTTCCTATAGAACTGCCAGTACATAGATACATAGACAGTGTCGGCAGATAATGGCCTATGGCCCACCCAGTCTGCCCATTTGAGCTTATAAGTTCAGTTTATGTTTTTCTAGAAGTCTGTTGCCCCTTACCTCTGACCTCCAGAATTCCTTTATGTCTATCCCATGCATTCTTAAATCCTGTGATTGTTTCAGCCCCCACCACTTTCTCTGGCACGGTGTTCCACTTGTCCACCACCCATTCTGTGAAGAAATTTTTCCTCATGTTTCCTCTGAATCGTCCTCCCTCCAACTTCATCCCATGCCCTCTAGTCCTGGAACATCTTTTTCACTTAAAAATAGTGTATTCCTGCACCCTGTTCCTCCCTGTAAGATACTTTTATGTCTCTATCATATCCCCTCTCTCCCTCCTCTCCTCCAGGGAGTACATATTCAATTCCTTCAACCTGTCCTCATAGGACTTGTGATGCTATCCATGGACCATCTTTGTTGCCCTCCTCTGAACCTTCTTTACCCTGTATATGTCCTTATGTAGGTAAGGTCTCCAGAACTGCACATTGTACTCCAGGTGGGGCCTCACTAGCGTCTTGTATAGTGGAATTATGACCTCCCTTTTTCTGCTGGTGATGCCCCTGCCTATGCATCCCAGCATCCTATTTGCTTTACCTGCTGCCTTGTCACACTGTTTCCCTACCTTGAGGTCATCAGAGATGATAACCCAAAGATCCCTTTCCTGCTATTTATCTATTTTTACTTTAAATATGGGTGTGGGGTCAAGAGGTACTTTTTCATAAAATTCTCTATTTTCTAGCTGTCTACAGACTTCAGAGTGATGCATTTATGTGTCCATTATTACTAGGGACACCCCTTTATCAGTAGGCTTAATCATTTAAGATTGGTTAGACCCCAAATCATTCAATGCCATTCTTTCTGCCTTGCTGAGGCTGGAATAGTATATATACCATTAGTAACATTACATATATTTTTGTCCAAGTCCTACAAGTCCCTCTCACAACTCTAAAGGAAAGTTTGTAGTGCTGATGTGAGAGGTGGGCAGAAAATCTGATGCAGGTTTGAAGTTTGGTAAGTTCATATAATTTTCACAGTCATTATTTGAAAATTCTGATGTATCAATTACCCCCACTATATCAATCTCCTGTCCCTCTTCTTCTTCTCTGGTGAAGAAAGAGCATAATCCCAAGTTATGTACAAATTTATAGCAGTCCATTATTGTTTCAAATAAATTAAATTTCTGCATCAGGATAAAAGATAATCCCCAGTTCAGTAATGTTCTTTCCACCTCCAAAATGGTATATGTGGAAATGTTTATTGCGTTGTCTATTGGTATCCGGTCCTCAAGTTCCCCTGTCTGTTCCATTGTCACCACCCCCTGCCACAACTTCAGCCACCTCCTCCTCCTCTTCCTGCTCCCCCTCCTGGTCCATTTTTTGGAGGCTGACTGTAATTTATGCATTGGTTGCATCTCGGGATGTCTGGGGTCATGCAAGTGCTTGGTGAATCTGGCTATTTCTCTTCCCCTAGATATATCTCCTCAGCGCTACTTAGTTCCTGGCCATAATTCCCCTTGGATATCTCTGTGATATTTCTTAAGATGGATCTGGTCAGTGTATTCCTCTGTACAACAGGCCCTGTGTTAAATGTTACACTTTTGACCCATCTAAAGGTGGTACCGTTCTTGTAGTCATTGATGTCACGTTCAAATTTAGTTTGCTTTATTTCTTGTATTTTCTCATCATATCTGATCAGATTTGTTTTAAAATTTTCACTTAGTTCATTATACATACGGTAACTACAAAAAGGTTTTCAGAACTGCATCCTTAACTTTTATTTCTTCTATCTCCTTCTGTATGTCAACATTTTCCCTCAGTATCAGTTCTATGTATTATTTACTGGTACTGTGACTTAATTTTTGCAGTTCTTTAGGAATCTTTTTTGTTGTAGTCCAAAGGTGGGTTTTTGGAGTATTCTCAGGCCCCTCAAGATTTGTTCCACCTCCAAATATGCTCAGAGTGAGATTCTTTCCCAGTGGAGTCATTTTGCTCTAAAAGCACCCCTTTCAAACTGATTGAAAGCTTATTTAATGCTTGCTGGCCCAACATTTCTGCTTGGTTCCTCATTGAGAAATTCAGTAAATGTACCATTCTCAGCCATTGTATTCGTGAGTACAAAGTCAGTGAGGAAGGTGGTCTCCTTTGTATCCAACCCACGGAAGTCCTTTACCCTTCCACTTACAGTACGTCTCTGTTGATGCCGCTTGCCATTGGACCAGTTTGTATCCAGATAGATGTGTGAAATGCATGATGCAATACAAAAATTGGAAATAGTCCACTGTCTATGTGACCCAGTGCTTATGCATGTAGAAAAGTGCCAGAGTATTTTCAGGACCTGTGTAAATAGCCCTGTAATCAGGTAATCTGTTTCAGAAAGGTTGGGCCTGCACCTGGGATGCCTTGCCTGACCAGCAGTATAAGTAAGCATCAAAAGTAAAACAAAAAGTGTCAGCACTGGCTACTCACAGCTTCTTTTTTGCGAAATAATACAGTCCATATATAAAACATATGCTCTAGTTCTTTGGAAAATGGAGCAAGTCCACTATTTCTTTGGAAAGTGCTTAGTTCTATTTAAAGTGCACAAGTGGAAGTGCCGAACAAAAACAATCCCCTCCTCAAATCAAGAGTAGCTGCCTAATGTGTTTCACACCTCCTGGTGCTTAATCATAGGATAAAAACTTGATCTCACATTACACAATAAATAGAGTGACAATTAAAGTGACAGTGCAAATATAAAAAAAGCATAACTTCTTAGTTTAAAAATACCATAAACAGAGACAATGGTACTGAAATGTTGTTTAACAACCAACTAATAACAAGTAACTGTTAAGGACATCTTTGCTGGTTAATTATTGCATTAAATGCAGCTTCCAAACTTCTTTCATATTATTGAAAAAATATACTGTACATTTGAAATAATATCATCTGTTGTTATCACTAGTGGAAAGTCTACATACTAGTGTCTTCCTCTTTTTTTAGCCATTGTTAAATCGATGGTATAAATCAATCTTGTCCAAGAAGGGGCTAGTCTCTGGTGGCCTAATGACCTCTTCTTCCCATTTCCCCAAATACATGTTAGCAAAGTTTGGGGCAAATGTAGCCCCATGGCAGTACCCTTCTTTTGTACATTTTATCCATCTTTAGGGCATGTTCATGTTGAAAACTAAGTATCCATGTTCATTAGTCAATAAGGATAGGACATCTTTTTTCTTAGTGGTACATGAGTCAAACAAAATTATACTTATTGCACCCTCTCTAGGATGGCAACATTTTTGTACAGTTGTTGATGAAAATATTTATAAAAACTGCAGGTTAAATACATATATATATATATATATATATATATATATATATATATATATCAGATATGCAATGGGGCTACTGGAAATATCACTGATATTTTCCCCGAGTACAATTTGACCTTATGACCTCACAAGTGGCAGAGCCATGAGTGAGATCACAAGGTCAAACTGCATAAGGGGAAATATCAGCAATATTTCCAGTAGCCCCATTGCACATTTGATTTATGTAATGGAGAGTTTTTCTTTTTTTGTCTGTGTTTTTCAAGTTTTAAATATTTATATATAGAGACTTGCTGTTTCTCTGCTGTTTGTGGTTTGATGAGGTAGCTAGAATTACTGGAAGCTATTGCTGACAGCGCGGCATCTGATTGGCTACCAGTTGGCAGCATGTCATCTGATTGGCTGCAGTTTTGTGTATGGTCGGGTTTAATTGTTTTAAAAACATGACGGTGGCAGCACTCACTTAGTGAAGAAGACAAGTTGCCATTCTGAAGTTGTGTTTTGTTTTTTTTATTTGTAATGTAATTGTCTGAGATGTAAGCTATGTAGTTGATCCTGCTTTTTTGAGGAGGGATCTGGCTGATCCTGCTTTCAGCGGTGGTTTGATGTGGTGAGTGAATGCCATGTGGAGGAGCATTGTACTGTTGAGAAGGTAGGTGTCAAGAAAGAAAGTACTCCAATTCAGTAAGAGGTAGACTAGTTAGGTGCCGGGAGTGGGACTAGGAAGAGAGGAGGTGATGTTCTGCAGTTGTGAGAGCACCGAAATGTAATAAGAAAAAAGTGAAACAGAAAAAAAAAAGTAAACATCTCAGTGTGAATGTCAGATTCACACTGAGGAAATTTAGAACCGGGAGTGGCCCACAGGTGAAGTCCGTTATTTAACATGCACTTTTTAGTATGCTGTGGTGTGGTGTTGATGACATTAAGTTGTAGGTGGAAATAAATGTGTTAGGTAGAATGTGCAGGGATAAGCAAAAAAAGAAACACTGCTTTAAAAGCTCTGTGGCATGGTGTTGTGCCAGTGGAGTGTTTGGAGCAGCTCTGTTGATGGAGATGGAGGAGTTGATGGTGCAGTAGTTTAAATGTGCTGCTGAGATGAAAAAAAAGTCTGTAAATCTGAGATGGGGTGTGGGGGGGTAGGTTGGAGACATATTATGTTTGTATTTTTTTGAGTGACTTCTACAAGGGCTATATGTGATGCTGGAAAAAGATTTGGGAAGAAAGTGAAAGTGTTCTGTGTGCTGCTAGACAGAAATGAAACTGTTAGTCGGAGCTGGAATGCAAGTGAGCAGGTGAATTCTAATTGTACTGCTCGTGATGTCAGCTCCCACCAATCAAAAGCTTTCTGAGTAGTTGTGGTGAAGTGCAGATTGAGTCTGGGTATTACCTACAGTGAGGATAAATGACCTACAGTGGGGATAAATGCGATATTCTCATTGTAGGTCTGACCAGGTAAAAATACTGCTGTTATTTGCCACTTTTTATCCTCACCACATTACAAAATATATATATGTGTGTATATATATATATATATATATGTTTTGTTCTTTTTTATTCCTTAGGTTCTTTCCCTGGAATGTGGTCCCTTTAGTGGATCCTTGTGGGAAACCATGGTTAAAAATTGAGAAAGACACTAATATGTGGACTTTCCACTAATGGTAACAATCAATAATAATATTTTAAATGCATATTTATTCAATAATATGAAAGAAGTTTGGAAGCTGCATTTAATGCAATAATTAATCAGCAAAGATATCTTTAACAGCTATTTGCTTGTCAGATAACATTTCAGTATCATTTTTTCTGTTTACGGTCTTTTTAAACTAGCAAGTATTTTTTTATAGTTGCACTGTCACTTTAATTGTCACTCTATTTATTGCGTAATGTGAGATCAAGCTGCTATCCTATGATTAAGCACCAGGGGGCATGAAACACATAAGGCGGCCACTTTTGATGTGAGGAGGGGGTTGCTTTTGTTTGGAGCTTCCACTTGTGCACTTTAAATAAAATTAAGCACTTTCTGTAGAAATAGTGGACTTGTTTCATTTTCCAAACCACCGGAGCATATGTTTTGTGTATGGACTGCATTATTCAGCAAACAAGAAGCTGTGAGTAGTCAGTGCTGGCACTTTGTGTTTTACTTTTGAATCTATATGTAGTGATAATTTCCCATAAGAAGAGGGATGAAGCAGCTATAGGAGGCCAGGAATGTGCAGACAGGGAAATGTGTGTCTATGTGAAGTTGGATCATGCTGTTTTAAATAATGCTCAGAAGGGGTGCAGCGAGTAGCCCACTGCAACACTGAGCCACATGCAAAACCTTTTTAATTCACTGATAAATTCAGCAGTTCAGCAAGCAGCTTATATATTATTTTGATTGTATTTCAGTAAAATTGAGGTTCAACTTATATAAAGCCAAGTACGCAAGTGAATACATCAATTGATAGCAGTATTATACAGATAACATATAACATATACTAAAGAAATCATTAGCATTTGTCTGTCCTTGTTCATACATTGGGAATGATTGCCTAAAAGTTCATAAAACCCAAATAAATCCATAACATCCCTATTACTGCACAGCACTGTGGATACCCTTTACCACATGTAGGTAGCAAGCAGCTTATTAATATATAAGAATGGTGATGCAACATAGACAGAATGCTAATGCAGTATAGACTTTGACCATTCCTCTCTCTATCCCAAGAAGAGACTACCACCACTTCGTGGTAACACTAAGTTCATTCATGTGGCAAAGAAACCCTCTAGAGGAAGTTTTTCATCCCAGAGGTGCTATAGGAATATGGACCCTTAGCCAAAAGGAGCCTTAAGAAAGTATAGCTATAAATCCATAAAAAAAAAAACAAAAAAAAAAAAACAGCTGAAGGATTAGTGGAGAACAAACAAATTTGTTATATGCTTTCCCACAAGGAGAGAGGATGGAGTACTACAGTCACTTCCCCAGAGGCTGCAACTAAAACTACATTAATAGTGACTTTTAGTACACTAAAGGACAGAAGTGCTGTTTGTGTCACTGCAAGAGCACTGAAAGATTTGTCCTACAAAAACAAACTAAAACATTTTTGCTCACCTTGCTAGAGACATTGATAGATGCCGAAAATGTCTTACCTTGAAATGTCAGTTTGCTGAAATCAGGGTAACAGCTCAGTTGCTTCTACTATCTCAATTAAGAGTCAGTTTATTTATTTATTTATTTAGTTTTTGTTAACTGGGAAGGTGCACTAGCCGACAGGTGACTATTTTCAGGCACGACCCGGGAGACACAATTACAGTACAAAATAGGACAGTTTAGTTAACATAGTACAGGCAAAGGTACAATGGTACAAGTACAGACATACGATTTTCAAAGGCAGGCATACGGTTTCAATAGGCAGAGGGTACTGGCGGGAGATCACATTTAGGGGGAGAGAGAGAGGAAAGGGAAGGTAAGGGGGATTTTAGGACGACAAGGGAGGGTGTGAAACTGATGAGAGGTGGAGGGCAATGATCGAAAGGATGGAAGATAGCAGGTAACGGCCTTGAGGTGCTGGGCAGGGATACACATCCGGGCTCGTGGAACCAAGGGACGGCAGAGCGGGGGGGATGAACGGCAAGTAGGGGGGAAGAGTGTTGCAGAAAAGCAAGAGGATGAACCAGAGGGTAAGGAGCAAGGAGGAGCTGAGGGACACAATTTCAAAGTGCAGCATTTAGTGGGAAGGCACAAAGGGATCCAATAGCAACGGAGCCGGATCAGGAGAGGCGGCTAGGCTGAAAGCACGTATGGCAAGGAGTGGCATAATTTCAGATTTAGCGGGAAAGGCACTAAGAAGACCCGAGGGCTGTGGAACTAAAACCCGGCTGGGCTCAGGAACTCATGCGGCGAAGTACGGCTAGTTACGGCTTTTGAGGGAAAAAGCGCTAAAAGGACCCGGGACTATGGAGCTAGAACTCGGTTGGACACAGAGATGCATACGGCAAAGTATGGCTAGATAACGTCAGGTAGGGGGAAGAGTGTTGCAGAAAGGCAAGAGGATGAAACCAGAGGGTAAGGGGCAAGGAGGAGCTGAGGGACACAATTTCAAGGTGCAGCATTTAGTGGGAAGGCACAAAGGGGTCCAATAGCAATGGAGCTGGATCAGGAGAGGCAGCTAGGCTGAAGGCATGTACGGCAAGGAGCGGCGCGATTACGGCTTTAGCAGGAAAAGGCACTAAGAAGACCTGGGGCTGTGGAACTAAAACTCGGCTGGGCTCAGGCACTCATGCGGCAAAGTACAGCTAGTTACGGCTTTTGTGGGAAAAGGCGCTGAAAGGACCCGGGGCTATGGAACTGGAACTCAGCTGGGCATAGAGACGCATATGGCAAAGTGCAGCTAAATACGGGTTGACGGGAAAGGCGCAAAAGGGGTTATGGAACTGAGACCAGGTAGGACTGAGGGGGAGAGGAGTGAGAGGGGAAGGGAGAGGGAAAGCAAGAGGGACCAGTACCCATTAACAATTAGATACATCTTATGGTTTAGTACTACACAGTAAAACTGACGAAAGATAAAACAAAAGAAGGATTATGTCATAATTATACACAAAGTCAGAAGAGAATAAACAATGTTGGATATGCAGTATAAAAGGTCAGAATAATATACATATTACAACGTTAAGGCAATTAGGCAGCAAACATGATTGGAATAGAGTGTCCATATGAGAGGTTTGTAAGCATTACATTGAAAGTGCAGGCAGTCTTGTAGACAGTTCATTAAAGTGTAATCAGACAAACCAGGTGACAGAGCAATCAAGGGGAGGTAGGCTATTGAGTATATGGCAAGAGAGGATTGATTTAGACAGGTTGCAAAGCTTAAGTGGGATCAAAACAAGTGCAATGGTCCATAGAGTAGAAGTACGAGGGAAGTCCCCGCTTGAAGGCTAGGTGTGATGGAGCACTTCTCAGATCCATAGGCAGTAAGTTCCAGGTGAGAGGGCAGCCACCTGAAGGCACCAGCACCCTTGGAGGTACAGGGGTGGGTAACTGATAAAAAGACTTGTCTGACGCACTTCAGGTCACGTGATGGTATTACAGGTTGGAGTAGTTCAGACAATGTGGCAGGTTTCGACACTCTGATTATGGAGTCTGATAGGCTGCAAAGGTAGTATAGCCTCGTGGAGGAAGGGGATAGCCAACCTAACCCTTTGTAAAGTTGGCAATGGTGCGTCAGATGTGGTGCTTTAGCTGCATATCTACAGACATTATTGTAGGTGGTGTCCCATTTCTGTAGAACGGTTTTATTTGCCATGGTGAGGATAGGTGCACAATAAGACAGAGTGGGTAATAGGATACCCCTGGCAATAGTAAGTTAGGCGGTGGGTGTGAGCATAAAGTTCCTCCTGTATGTAGCACCCAGCTTACAGTTGACATTCTTACATGACTCCTGGATGTGCTGCTTCAGATCAAGATTTTGGTCAAGCTGTATCCCAAGATAGCGGAAAGAACTTACAATCTCAAGGGTGGATCCATTGATATCAGGAATTGTCAGTGGAGATGTGCAGGCTCTAAGCTTATGATTTGATCCAAAGAGCATGGCCTTGGTTTTGCTAGCATTGAGTATAAGGCGATGAGCTTCAAGCCAGTGCTGTGTAAGGTGGAAGGCTGATGACAGTGTGGAATTCAGGTGAGATGTTGTCAGAGTGAGCATATATAACAAGATCATCAGCATAGAGTAGTGAGTTGCCTGACGTTATTACGCTGGGCAGGTTGTTGATAAATAGTGAGAAGAGGAGTGGACTGAGAATAGAGCCCCTGTGGTACGCCAATATTGATCGTGGTACTGTCAGAGACGGCTGAGTTAAGCTTTACAGCTTGAGACCTGTTGGTGAAGTAGCTACTGAACCAGGACGTTACTCGGGGTGAGAAGCATAGGTTTTTGAGGGTAGCAAGCAGTAGTGGATGATCAACAAGGTCAAAGGCCTTTGTAAGGTCGATGAACACAGCACCTGTTAGCTGCCCTCTGTCCATATTTGAGAGAACGTCCGATGTGAATTTAGTCAGAGCAGTTGTAGTACTGTGGTGCTTCCTGAAGCCATGCTGCACTTCACAGAGTGCATTAGTGGAGTCAATAAAATCAGTGACCTGGGTGGCTACTATCTTTTCGAGTATTTTACTCAGTACCGAGAGTATGGCAATGGGTCTACAGTTTGACAAGTCATTTTTGCTCCCCTTTTTGAAAACTGGCGTGATTCTGGCAGCCTTCCAAATCTCGGGGACAGTACCTGTAGAGAGAGATAAAGTGAAAATCCTGGCAAGTGGGTGGGATATGAGGTGGGCAGCTGTTTTCAGGAGTCGAGGTTCCAGGGTGCCAGAGCCCGGGCTAGTGTTCTCAGATATCCCTGACAGTAGTTTGCAGATTTGATTTCCAGTAACCCTTTTAAAGTAAAACAATCTTTTAGAGGCAAGTTGTGGATTGGAGCTTGTCATGTTGGAGTATGGTTGAGAGTTATCAGGCAGAGATTTTAAAGAGGACGTGATAGCAGATAGGTCCGAGAATTGCTGGTTTAAGGCATTGGCAACGGTGAGGGAGTCATTGCAGTGGACCCCTTGTAGTAGCATGTCCGAGGGGGTGAAGGATTGAGGGGTTCCGAGGAAGGTTTTTATATGATTCCAAAATCTTCGAGGATCATTAGCAGAGCTGGTTAAAAGGTCTTGACAGTATCTGCTCTTCGCAAACCTGATATGTTTCTTACATTCGTTTCTATGCTGTTTGTAAGCCCGATGATCACAGGGCAGCCTGGTGGATTTATAATGTTTCCAGAGTTTGTCCCTGAGTTTGAGCTTGTGGAGAAGATCTTTGCTCAGCCACCTAGTTTGTTGCCCCCTGACCCTTCTTTTCATCTTAGGTACATGCCTCCTTTGTACCTCCCCAAACCTGCTGAGGAACACATCCAGGGCAGCCTCAGCACTTGTTGCACTGTAGATGTCAGACCAGTCCATAATAGATATGTCATTGAGAAATGCTTGTACATCAAGTGCTGCAAAGTTGGTAAGGGTGATGAGGCAGGACCGAGGAGCAGGCGGCTGACAGGAACACCAGTGACAGACCGTGGGAGAGTGGTCTGTCAGAGACTCCGCAAGTACAGTGGTTTTGGATACATGGTCAGGCCTGTTGGTGAGAACCCAGTCTAATAGCGTTCCTGTCTGCGTGTTAGTCATTCTCGTGCATTCTGTTACAAGTTGGTGAAAGTTATATTTTTGGACCATAGATGCAAGGTTACCTTGATTCAGGCCTAGCCAGTTTAAGTTGACGTCCCCCAACAGGATACACTCATTCAGTTTCACGGATTGAGACACATGTTGTAGTAAGATCTGGAGACTTTCCAAACCTCCAGTGGGTGGGTTGTACAAACACAGGACGTGCAAGTGTTTGGCTCCTAGGGATAGTGTAGCATGTAGCAATTCACAGCGCATGTGGAGGCCAGGATTTGGAACCACTTTTAATGAGAGGTGATTTTTGTAATAAATGGCAGTGCCACCACCCCTTTTTGAGCCACTTCGATCCTGCCGAATGATGGCATACCCAGGCAGGGTGCAGTGGGCATCTAGGATATGGGGTTTGAGCCATGTTTCAGTAAGGCACAGGATGTCAGGGTTAATCAGTTTTGCCCAGGCTTCAAGCTCAGCCAGGTGCCCCACAAGACTCCTTATATTTATATGGGCTAGTAATTGTCCTTTATTAGCTTTGGCTGAGGTTGGTATAGGGATATTATGTGGCGGACCTGGGTTCAACTCGATGTCACCAGCTATCAGGAGCAGCCTTTGGGCTAGGAACTTGAGTAGGTTTCTAGTGAGAGTGTCATGTTTTTTATGTCTAGCCCTATGCTGTAGGTAGTACAGGAGTGACAGGTAGGTACAGCCTTTCTTCAGGAGTGCATGATGTAGAGCGGGAAGGGGGTGACGGTAGGAAAGGAGAAGATTAGAGAAGAAAAAGTCCTTTATAGATTCCGCCTTGCGATTAGTGACAAGTGGCACAGATAGGGAGACACTACTTAGACCATACAGGAGACACAGGCAGAAAAAAGAAGCCAAGCCGGAGCGATAGATAGTTACATAAGGAGTCATTTTAGTATGGGAAGAGAAGGTAGCAGGGGCACAGGAAAGGAGGAGTATCAGATAGAGCACTGCCAAGTGCGGCAATGTGATATAGATAGAAAATACTGGTAGGCCTGGGCAAATACTTTGGAAGGAAAAGAAAATAGGACACTGTGATGCAGGCCAGAAGGTGGGCTTGGTAAAAGAAATAACAGAGCCGTTAGTTTGAAAGAATAGTGAGCTGCCCCTAGTGGAGGCAGAGTATAAGGAGCCAATGGAAAAGTAGACAGTCATATGACCCCCTGATGTCTATAAAGCTAAAGGTCGACCAGGGTGGGTGAGGTGGGGGAGGGTGGGAGCCAGCGCACCGGGCGGAAGACAGCTTCAGGGAGCTGTATTACTTGGCCGAGTGGCAGCCACAGTCCCTGGGGTACAAAATAGTAGTCCAAATCCAGAAAATATAGAGTGAAAACAGACGCTTTCTGTGGAGAATTGTACTTGGTAAAGTCCCAAACCCAGCAGGAGAGGGCCAGCAGGATGGAGGTCGAGTTAAACGTATTTCATGGACTTTTGCGCTTTAGTGGCACAAGGTACCAGAGTGCGGCGAGCCCTGGTTCCATTCCTGGGTGGCTTGTGGTCGGTGTGGCCCCTGGCAACAGACTTTCTGGAGGGGCGCTTTTGTCTTCAGTGGGGGCCGCTTGTTAGGCGGGGAACCCAGAGGCGTCTTTTCAGTCCAAGGCTGGTTCCTAGATCCTGGAGGAGGGTGTCCAGAGCCCCAGTGGGCTTGGAGGGATCCTGAGGGGTAGCAAGGAGAAGCAGATTAAGAAGGCAGCAGAAACAATGGTAGGAGGCGTAGGTGATAGAAAGGAGGAGATTAGGAGGTAGAGGAGTAGGGTTACAGGCTTCAGTTAAGGCAGGTGAGTTGGACAGCACTTGAAATAGCTTTTACTAGAACAAAGGGAGTTTAGGAGATTCAAACAAAAAAAGGCGGGAAGGCAGTACAAGACAGCAGAGAAACAGAAAAAATTAGCTACAGCACTATAGGCAGCAGAGAAGCAGAAAACTTAGCTACAGCACTACAGAATTAACTAAGCTAGGATTACAGGAGATAGTTTGCCTAGGCAGCAAATTTAACTTCAGGGAGCTGTATTACTTGGCGCAGTGGCAGCGCTCACAGTCCCTGGGGGCAAAAATAGTAGTCCAACCAGAAAATGTGAGTGAGAACAGCCGCTTTCTGTGGAGAATGGTACTTGGTAAAGTCCCAAACCCAGCAGGAGAGGCCAGCAGGATGGAGTTGAGTTAAGCGTACCTTGCGGGCTCTTGCCTTTAAGCGGCTACAAAATTTACCAGGGTGCGGCCGAGCTCCTGGTTCCCTTCCCCGTGTAACTATGATCCAGCACGGCCCCTGGCAACAGACTTTCTGGAGGGGCGCTTTTGTCTTCAGTGGGGGCTGCTTGTTAAGCGGGGACCCCAGAGGTGCCTTTTCAGTCCAAGGCTTGTTCCTAGATCCTGGAGGAGGGTGTCCAGAGCCCCGGTGGGCCTGGAGGGATCCTGAGGGGTAGCAAGGAGAAGCAGATTAAGAAGGCAGCAGAAACAATGGTAGGGGACGTTGGTGATAGAAAGGAGGAGATTAGCATTTAGAGGAGTAGGGTTACAGGCTTCAGTTAAGGCAGGTGAGTAGGACTGCACTTGAAATAGCTTTTACTAGAACAAAGGGAGTTTAGGAGATTCAAACAAGAAAAGGCGGGAAGGCAGTACAAGGCAGCAGAGGAACAGAAAAAATTAGCTACAGCACTACAGAATTAATAAGCTAGGATTACAGGAGATAGTTTGTCTAGGCAGCAAAATTTAGCTTCAGGGAGCTGTATTACTTGGCCGCAGTGCCAGCACTCACAGTCCCTGGGGGTACAAAATAGTAGTCCAAATCCAGAAAATATAGAGTGAGAACAGCCGCTTTCTGTGGAGAATGGTACTTGGTAAAGTCTCAAACCAGGCAGGAGAGGCCAGCAGGATGGAGGTCGAGTTAAATGCACCTTGCAGGCTTTTGCGCCTTTAGCGGCACAAGGTACCAGGGTGCGGCCGAGCTCCTGGTTCCCTTCCCTGGGTGGCTTGCAGTCGGTGTGGCCCCTGGCAACAGACTTTCTGGAGGGGCGCTTTTGTCTTCAGTGGTGGCCGCTTGTTAAGCGGGGACCCCAGAGGCATCTTTTCGGTCCAAGGCTGGTTCCTAGATCCTGGAGGAGGGTGTCCAGAGCCCCGGTGGGCTTGGAGGGATCCTTGGGGGCTTTTGCGCCTTTAGCGGCACAAAGTACCAGGGTTCAGCAGAGCTCCTGGTTCCCTTCCCCGGGTGGCTTGTGGTCAGTGCGGCCCCTGGCAACAGACTTTCTGGAGGAGCGCTTTTGTCTTCAGTGGGGGCCGCTTGTTCAGCGGGGACCCCAGAGGCATCTTTTCGGTCCAAGGCTGGTTCCTAGATCCTGGAGGAGGGTGTCCAGAGCCCCGGTGGGCTTGGAGGGATCCTTGTGGGCTTTTGCGCCTTTAGCGGCACAAGGTACCAGGGTGCGGCCGAGCTCCTGGTTCCCTTCCCCGGTTTAGGTGGAACAATATGTAGCTTCACTGACTGTGTCACTGCCAGACATTTATTATCTTATAAAACAATTGAAGACACTCCTTTGAGCATAGAGTCTGAAATCAATTCTTCAAATGAGCCCAGCAATGTCAATGAAATCAAAGACCAGTTGTTAGGCTCAGTAGACAAAACACTTGCTTTAGCAACTCCTAGATACTGAAGTATTCAATATTGTAGCAGAATTGACTTTTATAATTTCTGTTTCTTTGATGCATCTAATCAATTTGCTTTCTGAATCCCTCATTTGTTTTATACATTGCTAGCTATAGTTTCACTCCTTTTCTTGATCTTTTTTACTTTTACCCCATTAACAGGGTTACAGAAATTCAATGTGTGTGAGTTCTCACTGGTTTAGAGCTTAACTTACCTCAATTTATTAGTATGGTTAATTCATAAAATGTTCCAATGTAAGTTAAATCTATTAATTATGCTTTTCCTTTATTGTACTCTCTCTTGCATAGATGCTAAAATATATATGTCAGCTTAGCTGTACATGATTATAATGTAGGCATGCATTATCAAGTTTCCTGCTTTTAGCTCCTATTTGTTCATATGCATTTAAAGAGGCATATTTAGCTCTCTTGTCTGGTTTTGAGTAAATACCTGTTCAGCACCCTTAGCCGATCCGCATAGGCTCTGCCCCCTAGCACTGAATCATCTTGTTCACCCTGCACTGTACCTTCTCTAGCCTGTTCCTGCATTTTTAGGTAAGGACTCCAGAACTGGCTTCAGTACTCCATGTGTGGCCTCATCAACAAACTATACAGTGATAACAGTACCTCCTGCTTTCTACTGTCAAACTCTCTCCTGATAAAAACTAGCATCCTGTTAACCTTGCTGAAGGCTTTGTTACATTGGATAGTTTGTGTAAGGGAGTTAGTAATGATGACTCCTACATCCCTTTCCTCAGATGGCTTGTCCAGGTTAACCCCACTCCTCCAATACTTTGTTCTGGGGTTTTGTAATGTGCTGCATTACCAGACATATTTAGTAAACAAATAACAGGAATAAGTAACACAAAACTAGAGTGCAACAAAGTTAAACATAATTCTTCTAAATATAACAGTTTTAAGCTTTTTAATGAAGTCATTTCATTAGCACATCAAAGGAGCAAGGATTAGTGCTGCCTCAACACCTACAAATCTACAATTCATAGAAGCTAAGCCACAGGGAGAAAATACAGGAAAAGGTCCTATCTGAGCAGTGGCTTTTCATATTTTACAAGTGGCAGTTCTCTGACTTGGGGGGATACAGTAGGTGGATTGGGAGTTCCAGGAGGGATGCAGCATATGACTGAGACAACAAATCATGGTTCACCAGGGAAACGGGGTGGGCTTTTTAACATTTAAATAACTGGGCCAGGATGTTTTTGATGCACATTGAGTGAGTGAGTGGTAACACCACCATAACACCTCGAGTTGTAAATCACAGAAGCCAAGCCACAGGGAGGAACTGCAGGTAAAGGTCCTAACTGAGCAGCTGTTTCTCGTATTTTTCCAAGCAGTAGTTCTCTGACTCAGAGGGCTGAGAGATAGAGCTAGAGTTCTGGGAGGACAGCAGCACAGAGGCATGCTTTTATCATTTAAACAGTGGATCCATGAAGTTTTCTGCATGCACTATCGGAGTGAGTGGCAATGCCACCACAATTCTTAAAGAGCAGTAAATCACAGAAGTCAAGTCAAGGGAGAAACTATAGGAAATCTCCCTACCTAAGCAGTGGTTTTTTGTATTTTTCAGGTGGCAGTTTTCTGACTCAGGGAGCAAGAAGGAGGAACAGCAGTTCCAGGAGGGCAGCCACATGTGATTGGGGACAATTAACTATGGCTGACCAGAAAGACAGGGGCAGGCTATGAATTACAACCAGTCCTGTGTGTCCGATGATGCTCATGTCAGAGAGTGTGAGTGGAACAGAGCAGGAGGGTAACAAAGTGAATGGTTTCTTAGGTGTCAGTGGGCATCCCAAGGCAACATCAGGGATGCAGGGAACTCTGCCAATCCAGTATGGTAAGGCACAGTATCTCTTAGTTTGACGTTGCCTTATAGAAAGGTCTGAAAGAGGGGTAAGGAGGTACTGTAACTGCAGATAAGAAGCAGTCCTCACTAACAGTATTATGTATTGTATTATTTTTGGCCAGGAAAGGCACACTAAGCAAAGGCTTGTTTCCAGGTGTGTCCTGGGAGCATATGGTAGTTAAATGACTTGCTAATGGTCACACAGTTTGCAAGTGGTGACTGTGGGAATCAAACCCAGTCCTCCAGATTTGCAGTTTATTGCCTTTAACCACTATGCTATACTGTCTCCCCAACAGTATGTACCTCTTAATGGGAAAGGGGAAAACACCTTATCCAGGGTAGAGGCACTGAAACCGTTAAGAAAAAGTACAAAGGGGAAGGTTAAGCAGTAGGCAAGTACAGAGCTACAAGGATGAGATACTGAAACAAGTAACTGGTAAAGTAAAGGTAAAAAGAGGAAAACAAAAAACACCCAATCCAATCCGCATAAGTAAGGTAGGGTAGAAGATGCAGGCAGAAAAAGGACCAAAGCAACATGAAGGAAGCAATAGGGAAAGGTTCAGTCAGGTAGTAGTACAGGGTGAAACATGAAGGCAATTATGTAATTGGTAAAGTATAACGTTCATGGAGCTGCAGTCTTCAGGGAGACTATCTGGAGACTGAGGTGCTGCCCCATCTACACACATCTCTCAGGGTTGAGGGTGGAGGTCTCTGGACTCTAGACTGAATTGGCTAGGATTTGGGGATCCTCTTCCCCCACCCAGGAGCCATCAAGTCTACCACCACTGCCCTAGAGGTTGCCTAGAAGAAGGAAGGCCAACTAGTCTGTGTTGTAGTTTGGAAGGGTGGGGCTGGCATGTTAGATGCATATTCTTCAGCTTGTGCCACTATAAAATTAATTTGCTTCTCTTGAGGAACAAGACTGGTGGGATGAGGCATCCATGGTAGCAGCAAAGGAGGATGTGGGGGTCCTCTATAGGGGTGATTCCAAGGTGAAATTAGAAGACCCCAGCAGAGGAGGAGTGACTTCTGATGGGAGATTCAATTGTTATGGAGGTAGATTTGGGAACAAAAAGGGAGGGAAATAGGCAGATAAGTTGTCTACCTAGTGGCGCAATTTGGAGGGATTGACAGCAGAGAGCTGGATGTCATTGTCTACCTTGGGACTAATGACCTAGGTGGGGATGGGGCTGGGATTGTGCAGGAAGATTTCAGGGAATGGGGAAGGGGTCTTAGGCAAGTAGCACATTTGATGGCTTTGGCTGGGGTGCTGTCTGTCTATGACTGGGGGAAGGATAGGGTTCTCTGCACCAGAAGCTTTAACTAGAGGTTGAAGGAATGGTGTGCAGAAGAGGGGTTCTGCTACACTGGGGACTAGGAACCAACTTGGAAGGATATGTACCTATTCAGAGCTAATGGTTTGTATCCAACTGGGAAGGGAACCACAGTCCTCAGTGGGCATTTGAATGTTATGTTGATAAACATTTAAACTCACTCAGGTGAGTGGTGTAAGAAAAAGGGAAGGAATAAACTTCCCCCCAGACTGCAGTAGTAATAAGGGAGATCTCGAGATGAGGAGAATCCTCCTGGAAGCAGTTTAAAGAAAACAGCAGTGTAGCAGAATGCAAGAGGATGGGAACAAGATCTGCAGAAAGAGAGGGGGAATTGGAGGTGGAGTAGATGAAAAGAAGGGGGGTTGGAGGCAGAGAGGGAGCAAGGTGTGGAAGGCCAAGTGTGCAAACACAATGAGTTTTAGAAATAAAATTCTAGACCTAGAAGCCATCATGGCAGAGGCAGACCTGGATACTGTGGCCATTACTGAGTCATGGTGCACAGGTAACCATGACTGGAACATGGACGTACCAGGCTATACTCAGTTCAGGAAGGATAGTGTAGGGAGGAGGGGTGATGTTGTGTGTAAGGTAACATGTGAAAGTGATGGAAATACAGGGAAACCAGGGGGAAAGGAGGGGTTGGAGGTACTGTGGGTCACCTTAGAGATAGACGGCAGAACCACTTCTCGCACTAGGGTAATCTACAGATCTCAGCACAGGGGAAGGAACTGGATAAAGCACTGGGGGAACCATTAGCACAATGGCAGAAAAAGGGGAGGTGCTGCTGCTGGGAGACTTCCATTTGCAACTGTAGACTTGATAGTCCCAGCCACAGCCTCAGCTAGACATTATAGACTCCCTGCAAGAGGAATTTATCAGGAATCTAATCAGGGAGCCAACTGTCAATGATACAATACTAAACCTGGTGCTCACAAACAGGGACTGTATTGCAGACATCAAGGTAGGAGGCCACCTTGGGATCATTTATCACTGTACAGTGTGGTTCAATGTAAGGATGACAGCAGAAGACTCAGAAGATAGAACAGGGTGGGGCAGTAGACATGGCCAAGTTATACTTTAGCAAGGCCAAGGACACTGTACCACATAGGAGACTCAGAAGGAAACTTAGCAGCTTATGGGTGGGTCCTAAGATAGAAAACTGGGTGCAAAATTGGTTGATGGATAGGCAGTAAAGGGTGGTGGTAAAGAGAGCTCACTCAGCAGAAGGAAGGATGACCAGCAGAGTGACCAGAGCTCAAAACTAGGACCAGTCCTCTTAAATGTCTTTATAAGTGACATTGCAGATGAGCTGGAAGAGAAGGTGTGCATCTGTGTGGGTGACACCAACATTTGCAATAAGGTAGACATTACAGAGAGGGTGGAGAGAATGAGCAGAGACATGAAAAAAATTGAGGAGTGGTGAAGGATATGGCAGCTGGGTTTCAATGAGAAAAAGTACAAAATCATGTACCTAGAGGACAGAAACCCAAAGACAGGGTATCAAATGGGGGAAGTGGTATTGATGATCAGCAAATAGGAAAAGGACTTTGTTGTAATCCATATGTGATGACTTCAAGGTGGTGAGGCAGGCAGTGTGATGAGGCAATAGATAAGGCCAAGATGATTCTGGGGTGCATAGAGAGAGGTGTCACCAACAGAAGGAGAGAGGTGGTGTAACCACTGTAGAGATCATTGGTGTGATTCCCCCCCCCAGAGAACTGTGTCCAGCTGTGGAGACCATATCTTAGGAAGGACACAGGTAGGATTGAGGTTATCCAGAGCAGGGTAACTAAAATGGTGCAGGAGCTACATCAGAAGCCTTATTAGGAAAAACTGAGGGACTTTAATATGTACACCCTGTAAGAGAAGAGGGAGAGTGGAATATGACAGAGACCTATAAATACCTCATAGGGTTGTGCAAGATAAAGGAATAGAATTTTTTTTTCAGAGGAGAAGGTGCATGAGAACAAAGGAATATGCAATGAACCTGCAGGCAGGAAAATGTCAGAGGGATGTAAGGAAGTACTTCTTCACTGAAAAAGTGGCGGCTGTCTGAAACAGTCTTCCAGAGGACATGGTGGGCATGAAAACAGGGATGGGCTTCAAGCATACATGGGTTAAACAAAAGAGAATAATAGTAGGTAAGCAGGGGGGGCTGGATATCAAGCAGGATCTGCAGTGACAGTACAGGCAGGAGCAAATGGGAGGAAGGGCTCAGAGGAGGACTCCTCCCAATAGGTGACAAACTGAGCCATTAAAAGAGAGTAAGCTCCACCCCCCCCCCAGGTACCTGTTAGCATGCAATGGTGTCCTGACCAGTGGACCGAATGAACACTACTGAAAATTTGGAGGAGCTATTTCAGAAACAAAACTTTAATGCTCTAAAGACTTTAAAACATTATGGGCTCACAATACCTCCAAAGAAAAAAAAAACAAATGCTGTAAATCCACCTGCAAAATCCTTGAGGCAATTAGAAATCCAAACAAGACTTGGGGGGGGGTAGTAACTACAACAAAAAAGGAAAGAGACCTGGGGGTAATCATAGCAGATGACCTTAAGGTTTGCAAGCTATGTGAGAAGGCAGTAGGGAGGGCTGGGGGTATGCTGGGATGCATAGGGAGAGGCATCAGCAGCAGAAAACAGGAAGTTGTTATCTCTCTGTACAGACAGTTGGTGAGACCCCATCTGGAGTACTGCGTCCAGTTCTGGAGACCCAATCTCCGCAAGGACATAGACAGGATAGAGGCAGTCCAGAGGAGGGCAACTAAAATGGTGCAGGGTCTGCAAAAAGAAGCCTTATGAGGAGAGACTAAAGGAGCTCAATATGTATACCCTTGAGAAAGAAGGGAGGGGACATGATAGAAACTTTTACGTACCTCTGTGGAATCAACAAAGTCCAAGAGGGTAGCATCTTTCAGAAAAAGAGATATGCAAGAACAAGGGGACACAATTTAAAGATAGAGGGAGGGCGGTTCAGGGGCAATGTGAGGAAGTATTATTTTACAGAGAGGGTAGTGGATGCATGGAACAGCCTTTCTGAGGAAGTTGTGGGGTCTAAAACTGTGGGAGAATTCAAGGATACATGTGACAGACATAAGGCAATTCTTGTGGGGGTAGGAAGAAATAGGCTGCTGGTTAACTAGGATCTGTGGCCTATCCTGTAGATAGGGAAATAGGCAGACTAGATGGGCCAAGCGGTCCTTATCTGCCATCAAAGTCTATGTTTCTATGTTTCTATGACTACAGACGGCTTCTTCACAGAAAAGTAAGTCAAAAGACAGAAAAACTAAAGAAGACTGTGAACAATCTACAATTATTTTAACCCTACAAAATGCATTAATACCAATTGTTGAGACCCTCTCTGTAGAAAAAGACTTTACTCTACCTGAATCACAAGAGAAAAATATTTTACCTACACATATTTTTAGGAAAAGATGATCGGTCACTGCACGCCAAACAGAAAAGAATGAACCAATGATAAAGATGATGGAAGCAATGGAGGACACATCCAATGATTAGACAGGAACATGAGTTTCCAGATGTCTGAAAGATCCTTGGATAGGGCAGGAACCAGGCAGTAGGAGGAAAATTCACCTGTTCAAGACCCAGGGAGTCCAAGTGAGAACTGAAATACCTGCAACAACATGGTGATGAACACTGAGCAATGGAGAGGACAGCAGGACACGGAGGTTTTGGAGCAAGTTATACAAGTACATGACTTAAAAATAATTACAGAACAAGTCAATATTTTACCATATCAGATGTTTTGTTTCAAACTGAAAAGCCTCATACCAGCAAGATTCAACAGACAGAAAGGGAGACAAGTCCACCGCTAGGAAATGCTACAGATATAAATATCCCAAGTAACATCAAACAAAGAGGGTAAGAAGGATTAAGCACTGCGTTATTGCCACAGATTGACCAAAGTGGGAGTCCAGGAAGCCTTCAGATGCTGGGGGAAGAAGGGGAGAAGGTGGATCTGGTCCATATAAATAAAACATACCTTCATTACTTTAAGCCAAAAAAAAAAACAAGCTCAACTAACCTGCTCACTCAAATAAGGCCCTTAAACTCAGACTCTGCCTCAGAATATTCAGACACACAATCTGACACTGATGAGGATGATTCTATTCCTCCAAGTTGGGCTAAACAAATATTGGTGCAGTTGGCAAAACTGAATGAAGGACTTCAAAAGATGGTGAGAATCGAAAATAAAATAGACAATATTCAAACCAAAATTCGCATCCTAGAAACTGAAAGTTCATAATTGAAACAGAGCATTACTACACTGCAAAATAGAGTTTCTAATTTAGAAGACAATGCTTCTCAGCTTCAGAGACAAATTAAGGATTTAGAACATCTAATCCAGGAGTTTAAAAACTAATTAACGGACTTTGAGGCCTGAGCTAGAAGAAATAATATGTGGGTACTAGGTGCGCCAGAAGACTGGGAAAGTGCTAGACCATTAAAAGAATCATTAAAGAAAATCTTTGCAGCATATCTGGAAACTGACACTGCAAATGTTCAAATGGACATAGAGCACATGGACATTTTGTTCAAATGCAAGCTCATCTGCTCAGCTGCCTCCTACACCTATTATTGTCAAATTTTTCAAGTCAGAAGACAAGGAGACCTTACTGACTCAGGTGTACAAAAAAAAGTATCTCCTTAATTGGGGTGGGGGGGGCGCCGATTCTGATTTTTAATGATTTTTCCAACAGAGATTGTACAATAATGGAGAATGTTTGATTTTTTAAAGAAATAAGCTATGGATGAAGGGGCTTAAAACCACAATGATTTACCCCGTGAAGATGGAAGTGATCATAGAAGGAACTCATTCAATATATAGTATGGTAGAAGAAGCTGGAAGAGATTTAAGGAAAAAGTACAGAACTTATATGATTAATTAGTAAATACTGAAAAAATATTTCAAACACATGATCACACTTTATTTTTATTTACTCCTTTACTTGAAATATTTTCTCTCATGAGATATCTAGGAAATAATGTATTTTGAAATGTCTGTTGTTTGAGATAGCTAGAAACTAAATAATGTGAGTCCAGGAAGGATGCTGGGGGGAAGGGGACAACTAGTGGTACAATCAATGTGTTATGTGAGTAATCCATATGGATTTCAGGGTATGAGAAAAAAGTAACAATTATAGATGTTTAAGTGATGTAATGGGAGGAAAAGGGCAGGTCAATGTTATACTTTTTTTTATTAGTAATGGTATGGTGTTAGCTACTGGACAGCTATAATTGTTAAGCAACTTTTCAAGTGTGCTTCCTTAAATGTAAATGAAATTCATTTCCCCATTTAGAGATCACGACTATTGAATTACCTTAAAAAGCATAGTCCCAGTGTATTGTTTTACAAGAAACTCATTTAGAGAAGCATGCAATCATGAAATTGAAACATAAATGGATATCACATCTCTTTTTTCAGAAGGAACACAGAAAAGTGCTGGTGTGGCAATTTTAGTTAGAAAAAAAGAATCATTTTCAGTCCTTCTAACTTTTTCAGATAAAAAGGAAATAATCCTGTTAATTAAAATTAAATTGAAAGGTACAGTATTAACAATAGATTCAATCTACCCCCTTTATAGAGTATGATGCCTTTTTAGCAGAAATTACAAGAGCCCTTACTACAATCTGAGCACAGAATATCATTGATAAATCTAATAATGGACAAAACATCAAAAATAATTCCCTCAAATAAATATTAAGCCAAACTCATGTATATTTTTTTTACAAATACATGATTTAGTGGATATGTAGAGACTATGGCACCCAGAAGAATATGAATTCACACATCATGATAAAAAAATATTGAGTTCACTAGAATAGATTACATTTTTACTTCAAAAACATTATTGGCTAGCATTCAAAATGCTACAATTAACTTGACAGTACTGTCAGATTATATTCTAAATGAGGTGGATCTAGGAACAGAAGATCCAAATAGAATCTGCTCAAGGCAATAGAGATTTAATAATGATCTTCTGGCTGATCCTGGATTTAGAGAAATTATTAAAAACACTATAAAAGAATATTGGTATTATAATGTTGATGGCTCGCAGGCTATTTTTCTACTATGGGACACTTGTAAAATGATCTGAAGCGGTGCCATAATCTCTTACAATTCATTTAAATATAAACATGAACAAAAACAGAATAAATTATTAGATAAAATAATAAAATAATTAGATGCCTTAGTTATTTCAGACTACAAAAGTTATGCTAAAGAATGGTATAAACTCAGACTTCAAAAAACTGAAATTATAAATGAAAAGTTGCAAACCACTTAAAAAGCTAAAGAAAGCTAAATATATACATGAAGCCAAATCAAGTAAAATGCTAGCTTTTTATTACAAAAAAAGAACAGACCATAATTTATCATTTAGAGTATGACAGAGGTAATTCATTTTACCCTGATATAGATATGGGTGGTGGCCATAATATATATATATATATATATATATATATATGTACACACACACATATATATATATATATATATGTTTGGAATTATCCAAGGAAAAAAATAGATGAATATTTAAAGAATGTTATTTTAGAACCTTTGATATGCAGTGATAATAACTTTTCCTTAATAGAAATAAAAGAGGTAATTAAGACCATGCCACAAAATAAAAGTCCAGGATTGGATGGTTTTACTAATGAATTTTACATAACATTTATGGAAGAATTGCTAGCATGGTTACATAACATGGTTCTGGAATTAGCTATAGAGGGAAATTTAATACCCCATACTATGAAAGAAGTGAAAATTATCCGTATCTTAAAGGAAGGCAAGAATCCATCAAAAATAAAGAGCTATAGATCTATAGCGCTATTGAACTTAGATTATAAAATACTAGCCAAGTTAATTGTAAATAGAATTAAAACAGAACTACCAGAAGTAATATATCAGGACCAATTTGGATTTATAAAAGGGCACACAATTTCTCAGGCTATTAAAAGAGTACAAGCCTTATTTCACATGCTCAAACAGAAAAAAATACATCCCATGCAATAGCAATTAATGCCTCAAAGGCACTTGGTTTATTGGATAGATCTTACATGGTAAAAGTTTTGGAACATTGGGGAATACCTGGAATTCTAATCAAAAGAATAACTTTACTCTATAGTAACACCACTGTTCAATTTATGGTTAACTCATATTTAGGGGAACCTTTCAGGATGCTGAATGGGGTAAGGCAAGGGTGTTCCCTTTCCCTGGTGCTTTTTATCCTGTCCCTGGAACTTTTTTTGAGTACATTAAGAACAAATCAGGAAATTAAAGGGATTAACATGGACAATCACCAAGTAAAATTGAATGTTTTTTTGGATGATAGCCTACTTATATTACAAGCTATTAATAGAATTATCCCTGTAGTTCTGTATGAAATAAAAAGATACAGGGCTGTGTCAGGTTATATCTTGAATAAACAAAAATCTACTATTATTGAAATATATGGGAATACTTATAATATAGATTATGAAATTACAAAAAGATTTTACAGTAAGTAATCAATGCAAATATTTGGGAATAATGTTAATAAAAAAAACAGATATAATCAGAATTAACTATAATAGGGCAAGGAACAGGATGAAAATGCTATTGGAGAACTGGGAAAAACTATTTATTTCATTATGGGGCCATATAGAGACAATAAAAATTATGACTTTGTCACACTTAATAGTTGTTATGCATAACCAGAGAGGGAGTGATGAAAAGCAATTGATTACATAAGGTCAGTGGCCACATACAATATATAGGGCCTAGAGGCAGCTTGGCACAGCAAGATACCCTGCCCACACACAGAGCTCCCTCCTGGAGTGGACAGTCATGCAGGTTCCTAAGAGTTAATACATTACCTCCAGTAGCAGCACCATTGTGAGGGGGATTAGCCCACCAACATACTGCATGCATCAACTGCCCCACCCACCCTGGCTCAGCATTTCTTTTATAGGCACTGTCTTGTGACATCACATCCTGTTTGTCATTTTAGTCCCCACTTTTCCATTTGCAGGTTATACCTGCTAGCCACTAGAGGGAGCCTCTGACTACTCCACCTCAGTCTCCCCACCTGAATTTCCTCCTACTACTACTACCTTCTGGAACCTCTCTACCTACTTATGCTACTTCTCTCCCTACTCTCATCTCTGCCTCTGCCCACACCCAGCCTTCTAGCTAGCCCTACGTACCGACCCCCTGCCCTACACCTAATGACCACTAAGAGTTGCTGTTTCAACCCCAATTTCTGGCCCAAACTCAGCCCACTTTGTCACCTAGAACCTTGATCCTTGCTCTCACCCAGGTCCTATTTCAACTGCCCTGCCAGGGTCTTGAACCTTGTACCCTGTCCACCAGAGTCTGTGACACTACACAACTCCAAAGTGGTATCTACACTTTCTGAGGAACAGCCAAGATACTTCAACCTTTCCGCCCTGCTGCTGCCTAGGCTCTATGTTTGTACACCTCCTCCTCAAATGTCTCCCCCTCATTTACATGCTAGTACCCACATCTCAGCCAAACATCTCCCCTGGCCCACTTGTACCAGCACCTACAACTCTCCCTGACTTAGGCTGATCCCACCCTACACTGACCATGTACCTGGCCCATGGCACCCACCCCCTAGAAGCCCTTTTGTTGCCTACTTTACCTCCCCATGGCCGCTACTCATCCTTGCCCTCCAAACTCTTTGAACCCTGTCCATTCCTTGTTCCCCCATGGCCTCCTCCCCATCCCTGTGTACCCCCTGGAAGCTTACATACTACCAGCCCCTGATCAGGGCCTTGGTCTTCTGACTACTCCTATTGGGTAATATACATCCAAACCCAGGCCCTGCCCCCTCCAACCCACCAGCTGGGCACAATGGTCTCCGCATAGCCTCCGTGAACATATGCAGCCTACTGAAAAAATGTGATGCCCTCCAGTGCTGGGTCATGCTGCATCAACCAGACATCATAGCCCTGGTTGAAACCTGGCTGTCCAAATCCACCCCTGACTCCTTTGTCTCCCTCCCAGGTTATACGTTATACCAGGAGGACTGAGTAGGCAAATGCGGGGGTGGCTGTTCAATCTATACCAGGGACACAATCATTGGACAAGCACTCCCTGCCCCTGCTCTTGTAAATGGGGCCCAGGCCCTTACCCTCAAACTTGCTCCTGACCCCTCCAGGAGCCCTCTATATCTCACCACTGCCTATGTTCCCCCAAACAACCAGAACCCGGATATGATTTCTGTAACAGAATATCTTGCCACCCTCCATCACAAGGTGGAACAAATCCTAGTGGGGGCCCTAAACATGAACTGGCTCAGCACCTCCTCTTCCACTACCCAAGATTCTTTCATTGCCCTAGACCTGACACAACTAATTTCCCAGCCCACCAGAATAAACCCAAGGAGAGGAAGCAGTATCCTTCTGGACGTCAATATCACCAATCACCCCAATAAAATACATAACATCCAGGTCCTACCAGACTCACTAAGTGACCACTCCTCTATCCTTTTCCTATGGGCGGCCCCCACTCCCAAACCCACAGCCCTGACCACACCCCACATGTGCCTCTGACCTGGTGGGCTGAAGAAACTCAAACAATTTCTCACCCACATCAATTGGTCCCCCATTCATCATGCACCCAACATAGACACTGCCCTTGCCTTTTTCTCCCAAACCTTTAACATGGCCTGTGACCTCTTTGCACCCCTCACAGGATTTTGATCAAAAAAAATGTAATGCAGCCTGGGTTACCCCTACCCTACTACAAATGCTCAGAAATAGAGATAACCTCTGGCACCTTGCCACTGAAATGGGCTAGATGACTGATAGACAGGCCTACAATGCTGCACAGAACAGGTGCACATGGGCCATCCATAAAACCAAGGCCGACCATTACTAGGCCACCCTCACCTCCTCCTGAGGGTGTGCTCAGACTTTCTGGGACAATGTTAAACAACTAAATGGGAAATCATGCTCCCCCATCCCAGCTCACCATTGATGGCTCCACCTCCATTGACCCTGCCTGCATAGCTACCCACCTTAACACCTCCTTTACTGACCGTAGCTCTGTCCTCCCCAGTAATTTCTTTGACCCTCCCCCACCCTACATCTCCCTGACCTCCAACACCCCAGCCTCCACCTATGTAGGGTATCTGTCCAGGAAGCCAGACCGCTCCTAATTAAAGCATTAAAAGGCAATAGGCCCAGCAGCGATTCCCTGGACCCCAGTATTCTCCAGATGAGGCTGGATGAAGTCCTTGCCCCGCTCACCAGCCTACTCAACTGATCCCTCTGCCTGGGGTAATTCCTCACTGCATGGAAAACAGCCATAGTCACACCCATTCAAAAAGGGGGTGACAGGTCCTGTGCCGGGAACTACCGACCTATCTCCATCCTTCCCCTCCTCTCCAAAGCCCTGGAAAAAATGTTGTCCATTCAAATTATTGAATATCTTAGTAAGTATAACATCTTATGCCCAGAGCAGCATGGCTTCTGTGCTGGACACAGTACTGGCACTGCACTAGTTGAGTTCTCCAATTTCCTACTCTCCTCCCTGGATGCTAGCTCACTAGCTGGTGCAGTGTTTGTTGACCTCTCAAAGGCCTTCAACACTGTCTCCCACCCTCTTCTGCTGAATGCCCTATGCCACACTGGTTTCTCTGCTGGCCCTCCCGCCTGGTGCACAAGTTATCTATCTGCTCGCTCCCAATGTGTAAAAATCAGTGGAACACTCTGTGAAACTTGTCCCATCCACTCAGGGGTACCTCAGAGCTCCATCCTAGGCCCTACTCTTCTCTATCTATCTAAACACCCTGCCTAATGCCTGCTCTGGCAATATTCTTATGTATGCAGATGATGCTGTCATTTTTGCCACCCACCGCAATCCCATCTCCCTACAGGACACTCTACAACAATCCTACAATGATGCCGAGGCCTGGTTTGAAGAGCACAGACTCATCATTAATCTAAAAAAAAAACCAAAATAATGCTTTTTGTCAACCCACAATACAAAGCCCGCTACTTCCCACTACATATCCTCCCTAGTACCACACAACCGCTTGAACAAGTCTGTTCCTACAAATATCTTGGGGTTACTTTCAACTCAGCCCTCACCTACCACACCCACATTGATGCCCTTGCATCCACCACTAACATACGGCTTGGCATCCTCTATCGCCATAAAAGCTGCCTCCCACCTGACACTCTTCAACTTGCAGTTATATCTTCAGTACTGTCCCTTGTTGACTATGGCCTGCCAGTCTATGTTGCTGTTGACACTACTGCCCTCAACAAAATTTGGCTCACCCTAAATAAGGCCTGCAGACTGATTACTAGTGCCCCCAGGCTCACACATACTTGTCAACTCTGTGATGAGGCAAAATTGCTAAACCTGGATGAACGGCTTCACTATCAAACCTGCCTCCTCACAAAGAAAACTCTACTGTGGCTATTCCCTCCAGGGGTGATGGCCTCCATCCGCCACACCCAACCCACAATCGCAACCCAAACCTCTGGCAAGACCAAACTACTGGTCCCCAAATCCACGACCACCCATGGTCAGAGGTCCTTCTGCTACAGAGCTCCATCCTGGTTTAACTCTCTCCTTTCTCCCATGACCAATGCCCCCACAATCTCCAACTTCAAAACTGCCCTTCAGAGCCAACTGTTTAGCACTCACAGCTGCTCCTGTATCTAAATGGGGCCTTGATCTCTCCACACTTGACAACGCCCCCTGGGTGGCACTGAAACACACCCATCCCCAATTTTCTCCCCATAGCCTATTGCCTCTGTGATTACCAGCATGTTCTCAGTTGTATCATTGTAATGTCTATTAAATTGTATAAATGTATGAAACCATTCTGTGTAACCCTAAGTATTTGACATATATGCTGTAACCTAAATTTATTTCTGTCTGTCTTCAATGTGACGTGGTACCTTTGGAAATGAGCCTCTGGCTCAAAGGTTATAAACTGATGTACAAATAAATAAATAAATGGGCCTAATGGTCCTTATCTGC
Source organism: Neoceratodus forsteri (assembly GCA_016271365.2). Lineage (NCBI taxonomy): Eukaryota > Metazoa > Chordata > Ceratodontiformes > Ceratodontidae > Neoceratodus > Neoceratodus forsteri. Next base: position 964,104,021 of record CM057452.1, read on the forward strand.
TCACAGTTTCTATGTTTCTATAACATAATAGGATTTCCAGCTTTACTGTAGTTTAATGATGTCAGAAGATTTTTGGTTAAATTTCTATTGGGGGGGCCTAGAATTGCATGGCAATAATTAACTTTTCTTAGGAAGGAGGGGGGATACAGTTGTCTGGATCCAATAAAGTATGCAGTAGCCTATCAAATTAAAATAGTATTGGAACGTGCCTTTGCTCCACAATTAGAGAACTTACAGGAAACTATTTTTTTGGAAAAACATAAACTTAGCTGATTCAAATAATTGTATTAATGATATAAATAGGGATCTTAGAATCCCAATAGTATATAACTCATTAAAAAATAATTAATACAGGCTGGTAAACAAAAGAAAGTAATATTTTCCCATGGATGTTTTTAAACATTTAGGGAAATGTTAGTATTAAAACGAACAAATACATTAAAAAGTATATTCTAGGGAAGCACATATCTGTTCAATATTGGACACATTAGAACTGGCTATCTACAGAGCTAATAATTAGCAAAGACAAAGGGCTAGATATTCAAAAGGGTTGCGCCATGCGCAACAGGGTTGCACCTGCTCAAGTCCAAAATTGCACCATTTTGCCATATTCAGCAGGAGGCAGTTGCACCCCCCAAGTCAAGCTGAGCAACAGCGCAATGCAAATGAATGCATGCTGAACCGGAGGGGGAGGAACCATGCATAAACTGCACAGCCCGATATTCAGTGAGCTGTGCAGAGTTGTGCAGGTGCAACCCCCAACCTGAATTCATTCACATATCTGGACTGCCTTGTACGGTATGGGCTGCATGCCCATTGGCTCTTGCTCTGCACCAATGGGTGTGCAGCCCTACCGGGAAGTCAGTCGGTGGGTGGTGGGGTGGCAGGCAGGTGGGATGCTGCTGCCCGCCAGCTGCCAGGGGGGAGCGGGGTGGTGGGGCTTCATGGGTGAGTGGGGTGGGGGGACACTAGATCACCAGGGATATGGTCTTGGGGGAGGTTTAAACATTTTGCAGCCCACGATGGGGCTTAGCGGTCTACTGGACCACCAGGGATATGTTCTCGGGGTTTGGGGGTTGGAACATTTTGTAGCCCGTGATGGGGCTTAGCAGTCCACTGGACCACCAGGGATATGTTCTTGGGGGATGTGGGTTTAAACATTTTGCAGCCCGCGATTGGGCTTAGCGGTCTACTGGACCACCAGGGATATGTTCTCGGGGTTTGGGGGTTGGAACATTTTGTAGCCCGTGATGGGGCTTAGCAGTCCACTGGAACACCAGGAATATATTCTTGGGGGGGTTGGGGTTGGAACATTTTGCAGCCTCATGATGGGCTTAGCAGCAGTCCTCTCTGGACCGCCAGGGATATGTTCTTGGGGGCTGGGGTTTAAACATTTGCAGCCCACACTACGAAGCGGTCCACTGGACCACCAGGGATATGGTCTTGGGGATGTTGAATCTTGCAGCCTCACGATCGGGCTGATGGGGGGGTTGTACTGTACAAGTTTGCCTGTGATCGGGCTTCATGGTCCACTGGACCACCAGGGATATGTCCTTGGAGGGGTTGACACTTTGCTGCCTGTGATCGGACCAGTCGGGGGGGTGGGGATTTTTTACACCTTTGCCCATGATCGGGCTGTAGGGAGCATCGGTCCCCGATGGCTGCTGCCTGGCAGGGTGCCAGGTGCAAGTCCTCAGGGATCGGCGCACCTGCATGCTAATGGCATGCAAATGGGGCCATAAATAGATGCAAATGGCTCCCCCATGCCTTGCATGAATTATGGCCCCATTTGCATGTCACCTTTTGAAAATTGGAAATTTGTGCATGGCACAATGGTACTTGCGCCACCGCAACTTGAATGCTCCACTCTGACCACTTGTGGTGGTGCAAGTTCCACTGCGCCATGCACAGTGGCTGTGACCGGGGGGTGATATTCAAAGGAGTTGCACAATAGCGCAACTCCTTTGAATAGCGCCCCGGCCACACCCCTGCACAACTATTTTGTGCAGCGCAAGGGCTTGCGCTACAAAATAGTGCAGTTTGAATATCCAGCCCAAAAACTAGCTCAAAAAAAGACTAGACACCTATATTTCCGATGGATACATATTGTCCTAGTATGGGTAAATGGCAGGAGTGCATATGGGCACATCACTTTCTCTGTTCCTTACTCCTTTGGATGAAACTTAGTATAACAGAAGAAGGAGGCTTTGCTTCACTAAAGAAAGCAAACTCCTTGTTCCCAGCAGAAATTAAACAGAACTTTTTGTTCTATTTATTAGTAAAATAAATTTTTAATAAGCATATTTTTCAAGGGAAAACCATGATCTACAGTGTATTATTGAGGAACAGAAGAGTTATTAAAAAAAGGAAAGTTACAATCTTTCAATAAATTTATTTGATTTTGGCTGCCAGCAACAAGAATCTTTGGGCTAAGTCCAATGCAAAATGGAACTTGAAGGGAGCACTACATTTCACAAAACAGCAATGGAAAAACTTAAGAACCAAAATAAATAAAGATTATGCTTTTACAAAAAATAAAGCTACTAAAAAATAAGAAAGCATATTACACCTGCAAATACTTGGAAATATAACAAAAAGTGAGAATAAGAAGTGCTGGCATGACTGTGGGGTCATAGGAGACTTATATCATTGTATACGGAACTGCCAGGATGTACAAGGATGGTGAAATAAAACAAATAAGATGCTTTCCAAAATTTTGACTCATAAGTTACTATTGCTGTTCAATGTGATTATTTGAAATGATACTACTAATCTTAAGATTAAAGAAGAATATAAAAAAAAATTACATTGGGACAATGGAGATAAAAATAATGATCTTGGAAAACTGGAATGCCCCTTCTTTAGGAAGGTTTGATTGCATAAAATGATGGGTCTTGATAAAGGAAGCTGCACAATTTAAATGTTTATGGGACAAAAGAGATTAATTATTTGATAATGCAGAACCATCTTGGAATGAAATTCAGGCTATGTTACCACCACTGTCTACCTTTTGAATTATATACTATATTGTAAGAAATGGGAAGTGAAGAGGGGTAGGGTCGGTTAGGGATGTTAAATATGTATTATTTCTTTGTATAGTACTGCCTTTTAGGAAACAGGATTATAAATTGTACACTGTATAAATGGAATACAAATAATACTGTATCTAAAAGATATTAATTGTGTAAACATTTTTCTTTTTACTCTTTTTTTTCTATTTTAATTTGTTGTTTAAATTTCTGTTATCCTTCTGGTAATGACAAATAAAAATATTTTTAAAAAAGAATAGGCAGGAGCAAATGGGTAGACTGGGTGGATCAAGTGTTCCTTATTTTCCATCAAATTCTATGTTTCTAAGTATGTACAGTACCTATGAATTAAATACCATTCTAGGACTTAAAACATTAATCTCTTATAAAAATTTGCATTAATGTCAAGTATTATTAGCTGATGTGTTATATAGTATGTAAGCTTGTCAGAAAATAGGTCTGTTACCCAGCATAAATATTCAGCACATGTGTATTTGTGCCTGATGGCAATCAATCTGTGTTAAGCAGAATACTTCTGGAATTAGTCATTTTTATCATGTGTTCAAAATCTGAATTTCAGAAGCTTCCTTTGATTTCATTAACTACATAGTTCCTGAATAATGCTGTAGCTCTACTCAATACAATCTTGTTTCCAAGTCAGATGTGTTTGATGTTCTATCCTGCTGCAGGTTTGCTACTATGCATGAATATTAATGCCATGCAACAGTCACCAGATAAATTCTAAAAATGCTATTCAAACAAGCTGTCTAATAAAATCAAAGTGTGTTGTAGGCTTGCTGATTCATCTATAAATGTATAGCCACAAATCAATAAAGGAATGGACAGGAATGCCCCCCAAAAGACAGAGCACTAGGGGAATGAAGTTCAGTGGAGCTGGCCTCAATGCAATGCACTGTCTTCAGTTACTGCATGAGAAAAGCAATTAACTGCCTTTGAAATTGTGTTTACTGCAGAAACTAATGCATTGCTTCCTGGCCTGCTCCACTGTACAGTACCCCTCCCCAAGTAGAGCATAGTCAAGGTGGTTATAAAGTAGCACAAGCTTGAGACTCAGAAGAGTTCCATGCTTTACAGTACAGTAGCTTCTTCTTGCTGTTTTTTACATTGTTTCTTGTGGATTTTACTTGGTAGAAGGTTATTTCTTTTTTTTTTTCTTACTACTTCTAAGGGGTTAGCAGGGTATTGTTTTGGGGGAATTTTGAAACCTGTTTTGGTGGCTATAAGTGGGCTCAATTGTTTGATGTTTCACTGTGTAGCAGGCTGCGTTTGTGAAGGCCCATTTCTTCTGATTTAAAACCTATTTGGTGTGATTTAATTGGGACTGTTTCTTTGAATTGGAGACCTGTATCTTCTAATTTCAAGCCTTTTTTGATGTGTTGTTGTAGAGGCTGTTTGAATTGGAGACCTGTTTCTTTTGGTAGCAAACCTATTTTTTGTGCTTTGAGTGGAATTGTGATTCCTTTTTGCTGTCTTCACTAGCTACAAAGTTTAGTGCACAGGCTGGACCCACCCTCCAAGCCCTCATCCCACCCACCCCAGGTCCATGATTTCCTTTATACCAGGGGTTCTGACATCACTTCCCCAAACAGGCAAAGACATGCACCTGTCATAGCAAAAGCAAACATCCAGGAAAGGAACAGCAGTGAGTGAAGAGGTCACTATTATCTCAGTGGAAGGGAAGTAATTGTTACTTCTTTATATTGCTATTTGCATTGTGGAAAGGAGGAGTAGGAGTTTGAAGAAGGTTGTGCAATAGTTACTTAAAGACTCTTTTTGGGTGTGGACAGAAAGGATAGAAATGTAAAAAGCCGTTGCTCAATCTGTCTAAACATGTACAACAAAGGGGTAAGGGAAATTAAGAAAAGAAGAATGTTTTGCACTGATAGAAGGGGGAGAGGGGAGACTTGGGGGAGTGTTTGGTATCCTGCATCTGGAAGGTGGGGAGGTCACTGGTGGATAACAAGAGCAATGGATAGGGTGGTAGACTGCAACAACTGAGGTGCACCAATCTTTCACAAAATTGCCTGGAGGATGAGGGGATGTTTAGTGTGCAACCACATAGGGAATCTTAGAAAGGATATCAATGGTCTACAGGAGGAACTGAGACAAGCAAGGCGAGGTAAGGGAGGAAGGGGAGGAGGGTAGAACAGAAACACTTTGGATGCAAATCCAGGATTCCAAGAATAGGATTCTCAGAATGGGAGTGATGTACCGGCTGCCATCTCAGATGGAGAAGTTAGACAGGAAACTAGCAGGACAGATCAGGAGGACCTGCAAGAAGGGTAGTGTGGTATTTGTGGGGGACTTCAACATGCCAGGAGTTGACTGCAGTACCTCAACAACCAGGAATAGAAGGGAGCAGGTAATTTAAGGAGAGGGTTGTGGATGCATGGAACAGCCTTCCGGAGGAGGTTGTGGAGTCAAAAACAGTGGTGGAATTCAAGCATGCATGGGACAGTCATAAGGCAATTCTAGGGGGTGGGGGTAGGAAGAAGTAGGCTGCTGGTTAACTAGGATCTGCAGCTTATCCATTAGGTAGGGAAATGGGCAGACTGGGTGGGCCAAGCGGTCCTTATCTGCCATCAAATTCTATGTTTCTATGTCTCTATGTTTCTGCTGGATGCCTTCTAGGACAGCTTCCTGCTGCAAATGGTCAGCGAACCAACCAGGTTAGGGAATACCCTTGACCTTGTGCTGGCAAATGGGGATTTTATGAGAGAACTTAAAGTGGAAGAATTGCTGTCAGGGAGTGACCACCACTCAGTATGGCTCACATTGGATATGGGCAAGGAAGGAGTGGAATCTAACACAAGAGTGCTGGACTTCAGGAGGGCTGACTTTGGGAGGATGGGGGAAGTGGTAAAAGGGTACTTGGCCAGAATTCAACCAAGTATGGACACTAACCAGAGGCGGGAGTTCATAAAGCTGGGGATAGTGGAGGCAACCAAAACCTGCTGCAAGGTCCAGAGCAAGAAGGCTAGGGTTAAGAAACTGAGCTGGTTGAGCAGGGAGGGTCATGAAAAAAGTAAGGAGGAAAATATCTGCCTTTAGGATGTACAAGGAATCAGGGAGAGGGGAGGACAGGGAGGAGTACCTGATGGAATCAAAGGAGGTGACATGGGCAGTAGGGGAAGCCAAGGGATCTACGGAGCTCAGGCTGGCACAAGGCATTAAGAAGGGGGAGAAGGACTTTTTTTTAGGTACGTCAGGGAGAAAAGAAGCTGTAAGGACCACATAGTAAGGATTAGGAAGGAGGGGTGTTGGGTGGAAGTAGGGTGCAATAAGGCAGAAGTGCTGAATTATTACTTCTGCTCAGTATTTACTAAGGAGAAGAGGGGGGTGATACCCAAGAGGGGCAGAATGGCAGAAACGGGGGAGGTGGTGACAGATGGAGAAATCATGAAGGGCAGAGTTCGGGAAGGTTTGACGGCACTGAAGATGGACAAGGTGCCAGGCCCAGATTGCATCCACCCCAGCGTACTGAATGAGCTGGCAGAGGTCTTTCTGGGACCTTTGGCAGACATATTTAATGCCTCACTACACTCAGGGTGTGTACCTCAGGACTGGAGGATGGCTCATGTGGTGCTTCTCCACAAGAGTGGCCCCAAGGATGAACCGGGGAACTACAGACCAGTGAGCCTCACATCCATCGTGGGTAAGCTGATGGAGACTATCCTGAAGGAGAGGCTAGTGGCCCTCCTAGAGGCCAAAGGACTACAGGACAGCAGACAGCACGGCTTCATACATGGCAGATCTTGCCAACCAACGTGGTGGAGTACTATGACTGGGTAACTAGGCAACAAAACAGTGGCCAAGCAGTGGATATCCTGTATCTGGACTTCAGTAAGGCATTTGACTTGGTGCCACATGGGAGGCTGGGAAGTAAGTTAGAAGGCATGGGGCAGGAGCAAAGATGGAGAGATGGGTAGAGAACTGGCTTCAGGAAAGGCAACAGAGAGTGGTGGTGGATGGGGAGCTCTCACACCCAAGGATAGTGATGAGCAGTGTTCCACAGGGCTTGGTGTTTGGACCAGTGTTGTTTGGAATATTCACAGCAGACATATCTTAGAACATCAAGAGCAAGATCTGTCTGTTTGTTGATGATACCAAGATGGGAGCAGTGGTGGATGACCTAGGGAAATGGCAGGTGTTGCAGGATGATCTGGCAAAGCTTGAAACCTGGTCAGACACCTGGCAACTTGGGTTTAGTGCCAAAAAGTGCAAGGTGCTGCATTTTGGGGTGAAGAACCCAAGGAGGAGGAGGATGAGTTACCAGCTGTGGGGAGTGCAGCTAGCCCAAACAGTGGAGGAGGAGAAGGATATGGAGGCACTCATTACAGGGTCAATGAACAACTTGGCACAATGTAGGAAGGCAGATGCAAAGGCCAACAAAATGCTGGGTTGCATTGCAAGGGGTATATCCTCAAGGAGGGAGGGGGAGGTGATTCTGCCACTGTATAGGTCATTAGTTAGACCGCACCTGGAGTACTGCATGCAGTACTGCCGCCAGACTCTGAAGAGGGACATTAAGTTACTGGAAGGGGTGCAGCCCAGGTTGACAAAGATGAACAAGGGGCTGCGGGACTTATCATACGAGAGGAGGCTGAGAGAGTTGAACACGTACTCGCTGGAGGAGAGGAGGGACGGGGGGACATGATTGAAACCTTTAAGTACATGAAAGGAATAAACAAGACAGGTACAGAGGAGCTGTTCAAAGTAGGGGAGGGAAACCAGGGGCCATGATATAAGACTGGAAGGAGGAAGGTTCGGGAGGGAGATGAGGAGACACTTTTTTACAGAGAGGGTGGTGGCTGGGTGGAATGTATTACCTGCAGAAGTGGTATCCAGTAGAACAGTGGACTGCTTCAAAAGAGGATGGGGCATGACAAGGGGGAGGGTCAATGGAGGGGCAGGGTGGAAGGGAGGGGCAGCTGCAGAATAAGAGGTGCTAGCTGCACATTCAAGCAGACTTGATAGACCTCTAGGCCTTCATCTCTTGGCAAATTTTGTATGTTCATATGTTCACATGCTTAAATCTCACAAGAGCCATTGACTCTTTGTATGGACCTAAGCAAGTCATTTCACATTCCTGTGAATGACTGTTTCCAGCTGTAAATCTTTGTCAAACCAAAGCCCCACAAAAAGTGAGAGGGTGTGTCTCTGTTGAGCTGTCCTAATTAAATACATTGTCAAATAAAAACATGATATTTAATAGAATGCCAAAACAGGGAGTGTTCCAACTAGATGATCATAGTGGCATGGTAAGATGGTATTGACATGAGGGAAAGGACTGAAGGTTCATTTTGCCCACCACTCCTGTTGCACAACAGTGGCTATACTCAGTATGAGTACAGAAGACACATATTAAAGCATGTTGGCTGGGCTGAATTCTTACCTTTATCATGCTATATTCATTTTAATGACATTTCCCCTTAGAAGTCTCTAGTCCTGCCTTAAAATCCTGAACAGTGTTAACTTCCACAACCTAACTAGTAGGCTACTCCAGTTATGGAAAGCCCCACAAATTATTAATAGTTTTTAAAGCATATGTATTAGTTACTGACTTTAAAGTGGGGAAAAGGGTAATGGATTGTACCTGGAATCCTTTCTGTGCTACATAATGATTTCCTTACTCTGCAAGCCTGGATTGAGAGAGTCTCCTGCTAGTTCTGTTTGCACTTTGCTGCTCAAAAATCAAGGTTCAAGATTGTTGTAATGCATAAAATAACATGTAGCATTGCATTCCATCCTAGTTAAAAAAATAAAATACCCAACTTGCAAGTACATATGATACAATAATTAATTTCCCTGATGTAAGATACACCATTATAGCCCCTAGCCAAAAATAATCAAAGGCAGAAAAATCATGCTCAATTGAATTGTTACCTTGAACTCATAGCTACAGAGCGTGCAAGTAACAACTCATGCAAGAGAAGCACCTGCAACATTAATCTTTATATGATCTTTAAGCAGCAGTTTTCTCAAAATACTGTATCAATGAAGACCTGAGTAATCAGAATGATGACCGGTATTCCTAAGTTCCCCTTGACCAACAACTGGAACTATCCATTTATTTCTATAGGTTTCAGATTTTTGGCACTCAAAAAAGTATATGTTCTACTAATAATTTCTCATAGCTTTTGCTTTACAACATCATACCATTTGGTGTGTGCACCCGAAAAACTAAGTCATAGAAAAATTCCTTTACTAATTCCATGTTGAACAGGTATAATGCCTTCTTATGTATATTCTTTTCACAGCTATGTAGGAAAGGTACCATTCTCCATTCATATTTGCACTGTTTACACAACTACAAGCTCTGTAGGGTACTGACATTTGATAAAATCTTGTTGATGAGTGACATCCCTAATCCTTTGTTATTCTATTTCAATCTGCTGTTTCAGGTACCCAATTGCCTCTGATAACTTTATTAGTAGTGTCAGTGGCTCAGTAGGTAGCACACTTGCCTCTGAGGCTGGGAGATCAGAGAGCTGTGGGTTCAGTTCCCACATCTGGTACGTGGGTTAATATCCCAGTACTGCCACTGTAGTGCAGGATGAGAGGGGTGCTGCACTCTTGAGGTGCCATCTTTTTGATGAGACGTGAAAAAAAACGAGATCCCATCTGCCTGGATTGGTGGTTGTTCAGGTGGATGTTAAAGATCCCACGGCACTTATCAAAAAAGAGTAGGGGAATTTTTTATTATAATAACATCAAAAACAAAATAATTATAAACAGTGTTAAGTCACACAAAATAAAATACACATCAGATGACCACAAATCCAACAAAGGATTTAGTCACACAGTGTCAGAGTATAATGTAAACAGAACTATGTATTAACCCCCCCCCACACAAATAATAAGGGAATTATTTATTGAAAAACAATCAAGCAAGTGGCATAAAAAGCATCAAATCACACCAACCACTACATGGAGTCCAAAGAAAAAGAATCACACAGGAAGTTGATAATACCCTCAACCCCCTTCTAATCTTAGCTAAAAAAGAAAACCTATTGATATTTAATAAACCACGTGAATCCCTTCCACCAATTGAGTACCTTTCTAGCAGTAACACTTTGACAATCTGAATGATATACCCTTTCCATTGCCCCTTGAATTAATAGTCCTATCATCTCATATAACATTAATTTCTGGTATCAAACCCACTGACATCTAGCCTGCCATAAGTAATATGTTAAACAGCAACAAAATATTTGCCAAGTGTCACGATGATACCTACTTCGTAACAAAGGGTAACTACCTAAAATTAACATATCATAATCCAAATGTACTAACCATCCCATATTCCATTTTAAGGATAAGAATTTCCAAAGAGAACTGGCATGTGAACAGTGGAATAAAAAATGTCCCATTGATTCCTCTTGGAAAATGCACTTAGGATAAGGACAAAGTCTTTCATCCTGATCCTTATGTTTTGCATTACCCCAAACCCCAATTCTCCCATATACAGAAAGCCAAATAAACTCCCACATGTATTCTGGTAACCTAGGATTATTTAATTTGTGAAGAACAGTTGTAATTTTAAACGAGGGATAATTTTTAAAGGCTGGTTCAGTCAGATAAAGCAAAGTCATCACAATTTTATAAAGCTGTGCACCTGTCCTGTTTTTTTACCTCTCCTGGAGTCAAACCCCATTTAAAAAGTTTTTGTGCAATAGGCACAAAATAGTGTGGAAGACACAATTTCTTCCAAAACTTTGGCGGTAATACCAGCCAAGCTTCTAAATAGGTACTCAAAACCTGTGTAAATAAAACCCCGTACATAGCTGGCGATGATGACAATCCAATACAAAGATTCTGTGAGACAAACAGCGTAGCAAAAAACATAACTGGATCTAACATCCCAAGACCCCCTTTCTTTTTTTCTAAGTATGTAAACTGTCTTTTGATTGGGTTGAGCCTATTGCCCCATAACATTTGAAAAAACAGGCTATAAAGGCGAGTTTCTAATCTAGCTGGTAGAGGAAATACCATTGCAGTATACAGTAGACTAGGGACAACGAACTTCTTTAATATCTGTATCCTTTTAAGTTTTGACAACTTCCAATGTTTCCACCGATTAATCTTCCCCTCTATCATAGTTAAAGCATTTTCCCAATTTAAATCAGGCAAATTATGAGAGCCATACCATAATCCTAATATTTTAAGTGGTGTAGAAGAAATAGAAATTCCCTGAATAATGGCTTCTGAAGTCATTCCCACCCCAATGGATAAACCCCGACTCTTTCTTTGATGAATTTTAGAATTGGATACTAGAGAAAAAAACTTCAAATGTTCTAAAAATACCTTTATATGTTCTGATTTTGAAAAAAAATATACAAAGATCGTCAGCATATGCCTGTAAATAAAGGTGCTCTGTAAAGTGGGACCCTAAGATTCCGTCCCATAGTGGTCTCTGTGAAATAGATTGTATCAGGGTATCTATAACAAATGAATATAACAAAGGGCTTAAGGGGCATACTTGCCTCACCCCAGTAGGCACCTGAACACCCTCACCCAATCTACATTGTACCATAGGATGAACAACAGTCCCTGAATAGAGCAATTTAATCCAGCATACAAACACCTCAGGAACACCATAATGTAACGTAAAAAATAAAAATGGGTGATATACCCTGTCAAAAGCTTTACATTGGTCTAGAGATAAAATGTAACCTGAATTATGTGACTGACCCATATATTCAATTAAAACCCTAATTATCATGTGTGCCTGCTGAATTTTCCTACCCGGGAGCCCACAATATCGAAAGGGTGATAAAACAGTTACGGCATATTGCCTAAGTCTAGTATTCAAAATTTGTGTAAAAATCTTATAATCTGTATTCAGAATAGTAATTGGTCTCCAATTTTCCAGCAAAGTTTTATTTCCTGTTTTATACAAAAAAATCAACAAACCCTCCGAGAACCAAACCGGGAACTTTACTGCTGACATAAAAAAATTAAAAACTAGTCCCAAACAAGTAGAAAATTCAACTAATAATGCTTTATATAGTTCAGAAGTTAATCCATCCAAACCTGGAGAGGTACCAGAGTTAAGTGACTTGATGGCTTCCACAATTTCTGAATTTGAAATAGAGTTAATTAATAAAGATTTATCAAAGTGAGATTCTGTAATGTGCAATTTACTCAAAAAGCATTGCATATCCTCATCACTAGGGGGCACTGTAGGAACATGAAAAAGCAAATAAGTCTTAATAATCTGTTGTAAACCCTAAGGTCTGTTACAACCTGACATCCTTATTCAGTAGTGCCAATAAATCAGTGTTATTTTTAAATTGCTTAAAAGCTTCATAAGGGTCCCTCTGAGGTTGTTTTTTTACACTAAATTGGAAAAGGACTTGTGAGGTCCTAGCCCTGTTATACTGGACAGTTTGCATTTGTTGTTTTAAAGTTTGTATCTGAGCTGAATAATCAATCTTTGAAGTATTAGCTAAGGACATTAAATAATAAAGCTGTTGCCATAGTTGCAAATATTGTAAAAAATCAGAATTAGCCTTAGACCTCCCATGATATTTAAATAACTGGCCTAAATCATCTTTCGTATCACTCCACCATTGTCCCAAATCCTCATATAAAAAAGAAACTGAAAGTCTTGCCTGAAGCAGCAAAATAACCTTCTCTAGCACTCCTGGAGAATGTAATAGAGGGGCACTCAGCTTCCATCGAGTTTTTGTCCACTGAGGAAGAGAGTTAGAAAAAAAAAGTACACTGCAGCAACAAATGGTCCGAAAAAGACACCGGAATTGTATGAAATCGAAACGGGAGATTATCTGATAAAAAAATATAATTAATAGTGGATGTATATGTATTTATCTGATAAAAAAATATAATCAATAGTGGATGTATATGTATTTATTTTATAAGTAAACTGAGGTCCCCCTTGCTGATGGCTACTACCCGAAACCAACCCAGAGTCAGTAATAAGTGCCCTAAATGTATAAGAATCACAGTAAATCTTTTTACCAGTAGCTCTCAAACCCACACCACCCAAATGCAGTTCACAATTGAAATCACCACATAAAAAAACCTCAAAGGAGGTGGCCAAAAAAGGCTTTGTCATACGAAATAATGCCACCCTTTCAGCCTTCAATTGGGGACAGTATAAATTAATAAAGTGACAGGACATAGACTTCCAGACCCCATCCAAAATCAACAGGCACCCAGGAAAAAGATCCATTAATTTTAACAAGGTAAACTCAGTAGTATGAAAGAGAAACCCAACCCGTCTGCTGATTGTTGCCCAAAGGACCAGTATGACGGCCCCCAACACCATTCTCTTTGGAAATTCCTAGCTTGATCTGCTGAATACATCCAAGTTTCTTGTACCAAACAGATATCTAAAGAATTATGATGAACATAATCATATACTACCTGTCGTCTTTTATAGTTCAATAAACTGTGGACATTAACAGAACCTAACTTAAATTGAGCCATTTAATGGAAGAAAACAAAAAAACCTTCAACCATCTTTTTTTCTCCTTTTCTTTTTTTTTACTTTTATATCCTTCTTTAAGCACACAGGGGGAGGGGGGACTATCCTGAACTGATTGAGAATCAGGGTCCTGACATTCCATGACCTAATCACCCCACGGAGTGGATAGAACTTCAAAGGAATTACGAGTCTCTAACTCGTCAGGAGGGGGGGGGATCACCTGTTTAAAATTCCTAGAGGACCACCTCACTGGAGGCACCAAAGGAATTACAGGTTCTTGAGGAAGAGTCTCTAGCTGCTTAGAGTAACAGACAGGGGATAAAAGGGGAAAAGTAATATCAGAAACTACAGGTAATTGTCCAGCAACAGACTCAGTTATGGGATGAGTCGAGGGAGGAACCTTACCCTCCTTAAGGTCCAATGTCCCTGAAACCAGGCCAGTAGCCAAATCTTGGGCTTCCTGAATCAAAAGGTCAGTGCAAGTAGTGGAAGTTTTATTCTTAGCAGCCCATCCACACTCAGAGAACACATGGCTGGAGTCTTCACAAAGATCACATTTTGTGACATTAGGACACTGAAAGGCTGTATGCCCCAACTCCCCACAGTTGTCACACCGTGGTTTGTCACATGAGCTGGATAAATGTGTCCTAGACCCACATTTATAACAAGCCCTGGGTTGCCCAGCATAAAAACAGACCCCCCTATCATGTCCCAACAAAAAAGAATTTGGAATGTGTGAAATCCCCGTTTCAGTTTGTTCAAGTTTAACCCGAACTCGCCAACCCCCAGTCCAAAACTGTTCGGTATCCAAAATAGCCTCAGGAGAACTTAAAACCTCACATTTCTGAGAAAGCCAGTATGAAATATCATCTACATGAACCCCCTCATTCCTAAACATTATTGTCACAAATTTAATCAGAGGTTTTGTGAGGGGAATGACCAAAAAGGGGGTCCAAAGAGGAGAAAACTTAAGCTGATTATAGCGTTCCCAAAATAAATCAAGAGCAGACGGTGATCTAAAACTCACGTCGAAATTGTCTTCTCCTGAGATATTTATAAAAGCAAATACCTCCCTAGGGGAGAAATGGAGGGAATCTTTCAACAGGATTTTCCCTACATAGTGCCTATCAGGCCTAACCTCCAAACCCCCCTTATAACTTAACCTCACAGCATTCCTTCGTGGAGCTGTATCTTTTTTGATTTTAGAAAATAAATCAGACAATAATGGTTTGGTAGCCTTAATATCATCATGTACCGGGAGTCTAGGTGTTTCAGAGTTTAAGTCTATAGTAGGAATAGGTAATACAACATTAGACACAGACTCACAGGGCCCTTGTACCCCCCCCCACAGTCACAGCCGTAGTCCCGGATAGTTTAGGCAGTTGAGGCTGCCAGGTAGGTTCATTTTGGGAAAAGTTTAGCTTGGGATCCCAATCTGGAGTAGGGTGCCAAGTATCCCCCTTCATAGTCCATTCAGCTTCACTTAAAGCCTTTTCGGGAGTCCAGGAACCACTATGTACTGAATGCACCGGGGACTCAGCTCCAGAAGTCACTAAAGTAGTATAAGTACCTTTGGGAGGCAAGGCTGTCACTTCAGTATTCAACACCTCCAAGTTCCTTTTAGCAGAAATCACTGCTGCTCGTTTCTCTTTCCCTTCTTCTCCCACCCTATCCCCAAGAACAATTTGAGATTTGAAAAAGAAAAGACAGACACCCCAGTCTGATTCAGTGGCTCAGTTTGAAATGTACAGCTTACCTCTGCTGCCCCTAACTCCTTGGAAGTCGCATGAAGGGGAGCACGAAATACAAATCCCACTTTTTTAGACAGATTGCAGACAGATTCGGTATCGGATCTCCCTTGCTCCGTGGCAACCTCATCCGGGTCCCTTACAGTCCTTGCAATGACCGGAGCAACATCGGGAGCCAATCCTGGCAACAGACCACTCAGCAAAGGCTTTTGGCACAGAAGTGCTTCAGACTCAAAACTGCCAGCCTCACGAGCATTTACAGAGGGACCTCCAGAACATAAAGAGGAAACAACATTGCTCGGTACCTGAGAATCGGAAAGCGCTGGTTCTATTTCACTAGGTGAAGTTACCGCGGACCGCATAGTTGGTAAAGGTGCATCCACATTGGTATAAACTTGCAATTGTTGCTTAACACGATCTTGTGCAAGAAGCAAATCCGAAAGGCGACGTTCCAACAGGTGTTTCTAATTCAAAGACAAGTCACCTTCGGTAAAATTTTCCATAGATTCCACCACAGTAGATAAATCCTCGGTTGAGAGAAAAACTTCATCTTCCAGTAACTCAACAGTAACCTGACGCTCAGGTATCCCCATAGAGTCACCCATCATTCAAACGGAGCGATTTCCTTGTCTCGCTCCCAACGTCCATCCACCTCAGAGTCTGACCAAGAATGAGCAGGTCAGCAGCAAGTCCCCCTACTGGCCAAGCAGTAGGGGAATTTCCCCAGTGTCCTGGCCAAATTTCTCTCATTCACTAAAAATACCACAAACAGCTTAATCTGGTTCAAGATCAGTTGGCATTCATCTGTATCCCCCTTCCCTAGGCCATGACTGAAAATAGGCAGAATTTGTCTAGTGCACTTACCCAGTCAACAAAAACTAACTAAATAAATAAAATATCCATCAAGTCACTTCTTTAGTTGTCTATGCAGTGGTGATACTCCCCCCCCCCCCAATTTCCTCCTTCCAGTACACTTTTGTGAGTGTGTTATCTTCCCTTGTCACTAAAGTTCTGGAATAATTGAGCATCTTTAGAAGAACTGTGGCTTTTAGTGAAAACTCCTGGCTCTACTCTTAACAAATCACCTGGTATATCTCTTGGCAATTCAACTACATTCCCATAAAAGGAATTTTGAATGGGGTCAAGCTCACCTACACTGCCTGAACTGCCCCATATTTCTGCCCAGTACAGTAACAGTCCATTCATTTTTGCCTTAAAACATTTTTGCATTGTGACAAATAAGTGCCCTCCATATGAGTGTGCAAAACATAGAATATCCTTGGAGGCTGCAGTTGCAGATTATTTTTGGTTTCAGTTAGTGAGTTGTCCAGTCTAACCTTCTGTTACTGTAATGTTTACACCGAATTAGCAGAAATTCTTTACTTCTTCGAAGGGATTATCTCTAGTTCTCCATTTCTGTATCTTTCTTCTCTTACTACTGAAACTGTCATCTTGGATTAGGAACAGTTTGGGTCCAGTCCCAGGACATTCAGATCATCCTGGACTCTCATGACTCCTCTTTTCAGCCTTCAGGGTGTCCATAGGACCATGCCATCAGCATGAAATAAAGCTTGGACTTTCAAAAATAAACCATTGTGACAAAGGGCCAGCTGTATCAGGCACTAACTAGTGTATCAACATATAAGGATAACTAAAATGGTTGAGGGGCTGCAGACAACCTGCTATGAGCAAAGAATGGCTGCACTGCATTTATACCCCCTAGAACTAACAAGAACAAGAGGTGACCTACTACAAATGTATTGCATATCTAGAGATGGCCAATTAATGGCTGATGTAGGATTTACAATAAAACCAAGAAACCAGAATCTGAGAAGTCATAATTTACAAGAAGAAGAAGAAGAATTAGCATTTATATAGCACTTTTCATACATCCAAAGCACTTTATGAACAATGCTAGACTGATAGTGAAGTGACTGAATGTGTGGTGGTGGCCATATCACACATCATCACTCACACACAGCCTGGGTAATTGCATGAACCGGTTTATGGGAAGGGGAATGTTGGCCAGGATGCCGGGAATGTTCCCTACTCTTTGCGAAGAGTACCCTGGGTTCATTTACTTCCACCTGGACACCCACCAGGACAACTCCAGGATGAGCAGAAGAGACCTCGGTTTAACGTCTCATCTGAAGGACGGCACACCCCAGCAGTACAGCAACCCCCAATACTGCACTCGGATGCCAGAAATTTTTAGGTGCAAGTCTAATTTTGACTCAAAGAGCATGGCTTTGGTCTTCTTGATGTTTTCTAGGAGCCAATTGGCAAGGAACCACTGCTGCACAGTGCCAAAATTCTCTATGAGAATGGGAGATATTTCAGCAGAGGTCTTAGTACTGTAGAAGAGGATAAGATCAAAATGAGTCACACACAATGCTATCCTTGGGGAGTAAGTCAGTGAACAGGGAGAACAGGATGGGTGCAAGTATGGATCATGAATGGACCCCAGTTTGGACCCTCAGTGTGCTGGAGGTGGCCCCCCTGTGCAGACCACCTCAGTTCTCCATTAAAGGTAATTGCAAAATCAGAATGCAGTCACAGAGGAGAATGGTGTAATTTGTCTACTAGGATGACATGGTTCACCAGGTCAAAGACCTTGGTAAGATGCACAAACGTGGCACCTGTTAGTTTGCCCTCATCCATGCCTCAAGAAATAGAGTCAGTGGAGAATGCTAATGCTTGGGACCCCTTCTTCTCCTATACAAGTGGGATCACTGGTGGCTGCACCTGAATCTTTTAATCAGCAGTTGCACCTGAATCTTCGCAGCTGAACATACTGACTTTGAATTTCATTGCCACAAGCAATCTTCAGCCATTGATAAGTTGTAAAGGCTGGCTCGGTCAATCAGGGCTGTTGTTGAATTGAGGCACTACATTTGAATTTTTTACCATAAGCTGTAACTCAGCTTACAAGGTGTCTGTTTGTGCTCCAGAATCCTCAGTTGGAGCAGAGCAACTACAGGAGAGAGGCTGGCTTTGTCCTTACTTGGAACCCCCTCTTCCCCTGAACAAGTGGGATCATTGGTGGCTGCAACTGAATCTTTTAATCAGTGGCTGCACTTGAATCTTTGCAGCTGAACATACTGACTTTGAATTTTCCTGCCCACACTCCCCCAACCCCTCCAGCTCCCTGCTGCTTTTTAAAAGTTCTGCACTCAGAGCTCTGTAAATGTGATCCTGGAGGTCTGTGACGACTGGACTTTACAAGGAGAGGAGGTGGAGCACTGGGAAGAAGTAATTTAAATTTAGTGGCAAATCTCTGGATTCCTGCTTGTTAAGGATTGTTGGTCTCTGTTTGTGGGGGTATTGCATCAAATAAAATTTACTTGCTACTGTGCATGATTTTCCAGTGTGAGATATAGGTTTTTCCCTACTACACTTAGTAGCCTCAGGAAAGCATTGATCACAAAAGTAACTATGATTCACCTAAGGATCTGGGTTAAATGCTGACTGATGGGTCACTGTATTCCCTGGACCTCCATTTTTTCAGTGACAATACAACATTTATGCTTATGAGTTTACTGTTTCTGACCAGTGTGTTTATGCTTATTTGAGTTTATTGCTTCTGGCCAGTGGGTTTTGTGTTAGCCACTGCTAGCCCTCAAGTTTAAGATTGGTTCCATTGTAAGCCCTAGATTAAACTGCTTTGAAGCAGTTCAGGACCCTGTTACCTCTGTTTCACACTGAAAGTGCCCTTACAGGCTTTACACCTGTATCGCCTAAGTAATCAAGGTGGGTCTGACTCTGACCCTGGTGTCCCTGTTATCCTTGATGCTTTATGTCTAAAGAGCATTTCCACTTGGATATCTCCCACCAACTATTACCCTAGTCTCTGACCTTCCCCTTGGGTCTCTCCTAATACTTGGTTCACTCTAGGGCTGGACAAACCACTCCATGGGAGATCAGGACTCCCAGATCAAACCCACAATCCATGGACCCAGATAAATATGGACTTCACCACAGAAGTCCTGTTCCAGGTCTGTGGAAATGCCATTTCTGCCATTTTGTTTACTGTTGTCATGGAGATGTCATTGGCATACTCGCTCCATGTAAAGGAGGCTAACAGCATTCAATCAGGCAACAGACAGTCATGTGACACATATGATATATAACCATGCTGAGTATGCAATGTGACCCAGACAAGAGAGGTGGATAGTTGGAGAAGCAGGAGCACCTCGGCGGAGATGCTGCCGGAAAAAGTTGCCAAACAAAATAAAAAAAATAAACACAAATATGAAAAAAATATATATATATATATATATATATATATATATATATATATATATATATATATGCACTGTATAAAGGGAGGGGAGAGACAATAGGGAGAGTCAGAGAAAGGAGACTTACCAGGGTGAGGGGGGCTGATAGTTTGGGGAGGGTGACAGTGGGTCAGGAGTTGGGACTTGGAGAGACTGGAGAAAGGAGGAATCCAAAGGGACTGGGGAGACAGTAGTGGCCTGGGTGAATGTCATTGGGGGATGCAAAAGGCAGGCAGTGTGGCAGTATGACTGTATGTAGATTATCAAGGGCAGGCTGGCAAAATCTTTGACTTGTGCCATTGCAGAAGATCCAGAGGAGAGAGGGAGAGACTACTGGAGGCCCAAGAGAGAACTTTTACAGTTACAGAAAATCCTAAATGTAAGCTTTTTTTCTTTTGTTGGCCTCAGATAATGTAGCTATGTACATGAGCAAGGGCAGACTGGCAAAATCTTTGACTTGTGCCATTCCATGTCCGGAGGAAAGAGGGATAGACTACTGTGAGGGCACAAAAGAGATTTTACAGTTACAGAAAATCCAATATTAAAGTTTTTTTTTTCCTTTTCTTGACCTCAGACAGTGTAGCTATGTGTACATGAGAAAGAGCAGGTTGGCAAAATCTTTGACTTGTGCCATTCCAGATCCAGAGGAGAGAAGGAGAGACTACTGGGGGCCCAAGAGGGATTTTACAATTGCAGAAAATACCAAATGAAAGATGTAATCTTCTTTTAGCTCAAACAGAAGCCTGGTGCTAAATGGGGTGCACTCAGGGACAGCAAGGGTGAAGAATGGAATGCCACAGGGGTTAGTTTTAGGTCAGCTTCTCTTCAATATCTACATCAGTGATATTGCTGAGGGTTTGAGAGGGAGGGTGTGCCTATTAGCTGATAACACAGAAATATGCAATAGGGTGGACATCCAGGGGTAGGGTGGAGGACATGAGGGAGGACTTAAAGACACTTAAAAAAATAATATGGGACATGGCAGCTAAAATTTAATGCCAAGAAGTGTGCTGTGATGCACTTGAGGAGGAGGAACAGAAGAGCAGAGTACACCCTAGGTGGGTAGGAAGTTAAAGCAACAGAACAGGAGAGGGATCTGGGGATCATAGTCTCCTCAAACCTTAAGGTAGGAATCCAATGTAGCAGGGTGGCAGGAAAGGCCAATGGAATGTTGGCATGCATATGCAGGGGCATTACTAGCAGACAGAGGGAGGTAAAAATGTCTCTTTACAAAGCCATGGTGAGGCTGCACCAGGAGTATGGGGTTCAGTT
The DNA here is from genome assembly GCA_016271365.2 of Neoceratodus forsteri. Taxonomy (NCBI): domain Eukaryota; kingdom Metazoa; phylum Chordata; order Ceratodontiformes; family Ceratodontidae; genus Neoceratodus; species Neoceratodus forsteri. The sequence continues at coordinate 964,124,824 of CM057452.1, forward strand.
CTGGAGGCCACATCTCCACAAGGATATAGATGCATTGGAGAGGGTTCAGAGAAGGGCAACCAAGATGGTGCAGGGTATGCAGGGGAAGACATATGAGCAGAGGTGTAAGGAGCTGGATCTGTACACACTGGAGACAAGGATGGAAAGGGGAGACATGACTAAAACTTTTAAATATGTAAAGGGGCTCAATAAAGTGGGAGAAGAGGGTTTACTTAAGAGGAAGGAGGGTCAAAACTAGAGGGCACAGCCTCAGATTGCAAGGAAAAAGATACAGGGCAATGTGTGAGGGCATTTCTTCATGGAGAGGGTGGTAGAACCCTGGAACAGACTACCAAACAGAGTGGTGGGGGTTAAATTGGTGGCAGAATTCAAGAGGGCATGGGACAAGCATATGGGGTCGAGTATCGGGGAGGGTGGAGACTGGCAGGGAGGTGTAGGGGGAAAAAAGGGCAGACTAGATAGGCCGGTATGGTCCTTTTCTGTCATCAAACTTCCATGATTCTGTGATTCTATGAACAATGTAGCTGACTGTGTATATGAGAAAGGGTAGGCTGGCATAATCTTTGACCTGTACCATTCCTGATCCAGAGGAGCGAGGGAGAGACTACTGTGGGTCAAAGAAAAATGTTACAGTTACATTAAATCCCATTTTTTTTCCTGGCTTCAGTGTGGTTATGTGTCCAGGGCAAGAGCAGCATGGTGGCAAAATATATCTTTGACTTGTGCCATCCAATCACGAATCACAATCACTTGTTAACATTCATTCACGATCACATCCAGAGGGGAGAGAGAGAGAGAGACTGTGGGGGGCTGATGATAAATGTAACAGTCCCAGAAATCCCAAATAAAATTTATTTTTCTTGCTTCAGTGTGGCTGTGTGTACAGAGAAAGGGCAGCAGGGTGGCAAAATAAATCTTTGACATGTGACATCCAGAGGGGGGAGAGAGAGAGAGAGAGAGAGAGAGAATGCAGGGTGGCCCACAATAAATGTAACAGTTCCAGAAATCCCAAATAATTTATTTTCCTGACTTCAGTGTGGCTGTGTGTACAGGGCAAGGGCAGCAGGGTGGCAAAAGAAATCTTTGACTTGTGCCATACAATCATGAATCATGATCACTTGTTAATGTTCATTCACAAGTTTGTGTATTAAAAAAAAAAAACTGTTCAGACAAACAACGTACAAGTTGATGGACCTGTGCTGCTGGCTGTGGGTGGCCCAGGGGATAATCTGACTTTGTGACTTGTAGCAGGCTGTTTACAGTACAATACAAGTAAAGTGCAAGAACTGTACACACAAGTCTCATCATCATCATCACTCATTCCCCATTATTCCTCCTTATTATCATTAGTTTTATAGTATATCATGTTACATTACATATTAAGCATTATACAATGGCAGGAGAATTTCTTGTTTCCTGATTGGTCAATGTATGCCTGTGACAATGAAGTTATTGAACAACAACATCACTGGATTAAGTACAGGCACACAGATGACCGCAGAACAGGAAACAAATCCCTCCCTCCCCACAAGAATCACGAATCCCACACTACTATATCAGCTCCCTGACAGATAATTTTGTTCCTCCCTCACTCCCAATTCTCTTCACTACCCTTGAAGCACCAACAGCTGGGGAATAGCAGCCACACCACAACCGATAGTGTGACAAATTGAATATATGCTGTTTTCCCTCAAAGCTAGCGGCTTCACTGAAGGGCCAAAAGCGTAACTGCCGTTCGCATGCAATTAAGTGATACAGCCCAATTTCGGTGGAAAAAAGCAGGCAGGAAAACAAACACATGCTGAAATCCAAGCTGATGTTGTACTCACCGCTCAATAACCATTCAGCCATCTCAGGGAATTCTTTTCCAGCTCCTCCTCATGTCCCAAATAAAATGTTCTGCACAGTCTCCGATCGCATCGGAAACTACAACCGCCCCACCCATAACGTTAATGAAAAGAATGGAACACGAATAAAACTTAAAAGGCCACTTCAGCAGTCAGTGAAAACGCTGTCGGGGGAGGGGGGGTTAAGGTAGCTGACAATGCTGTAAACCATCACTGCAGCAAGCTTACAGGCTTCAAGATTACTCTTGGGAAACCAACATCATTTACTGAGCTGCTCCACCTACTGGCTGAAATATATAGTAAACTTGAACTTTTTTTTTTAAAACATGTATCTCCACTCACAAATAATGGGGAAAAAATATTTTTTTCATTTTTTTTCATTTTTTTAAGAATAAAAATAATGAGCCATTGTATAATAGCAATAAGGCACTACAGGGATGTGTGTTATTGTGTAATAATGTCACTTCTGGGGTGGTGGAAGCACTCGGCTTCGCCTCATGCTTCAACCCACCCCAGGAATGACGTTATTACACAATAACACACACCCTGTCATGCCTTATTGCTTAGTTAACCAACCCCCAGTGTGGGACTGTGCTGCATGAGGCTAATGCCCCAGATGTGTCTGCATCTCCAATTCAAATTCTGAGGTACACTTAATAGTTGCTGAATTTGGTCACTTAGCAATAACTAACTGTATTGTATGAGTCAGTCCAGTAATCTTGGAAGGAAGTGGTGGTGGATTGTTGTGCTGTCTGTGTGCTGTGCACAGTCATGAGTCATGACAGTAAATTTGTCCCTGGCCTGTGGGTGGGAGTCATCTGAAGGACATCACATTAGATAAAGGGATCTTATGTTTTTTTTTTCACTGGTTAGAATACTAATGATATAGGTATTTGCATCTCTCTCTCTCTCTCTCTCTCTCTCTCTCTCTCTTTCTCTCTCTGTCTCTCACTCTCTCCGCCCCCCCCAGCACACTCATGTCGTGGACCCTAGCAGGACATGCCACCATTACTGGCCAGCCATGAATGGGCTAGTAGTGAGTGATTGCTTTTTTATTTAGCAGTTTTACATTAATGTTTGTACAAATAAGCCATTAAAGTATTTCCCTTGGGCCTCTGTCACATGTGACTGACTTTGGCCGCTTGTATGCATTTGTTTTGCATTTTTTCAAATATTTGTCAATAAATCAGAACTAATCAGAACAAATCAGAACTTCACTGTGTTCTGGTTCTTATTTCATAAGGGTCAGAACTTCATCGAGTTCTACCAGCCCTAGTTCACCCTCATCTTGTCTTCCCCTATTCCTACCTGTTACTTCTCCTCTTCCCTTGTCTCTACCTCTCGACGACCCACTGATATTTTTCCACTTTGCTCCTCTGCTCTGTTGTGCTGCTCATCTTTTTAACTCACCTAACCATGTAGATTCCTAAACTTCTCCTCTGCTCATTAGGAGTGACATTTCTGATGTTAACCCTCCTCTTCTCTACTGACCTACTCCCTGCCCTCTCAGAAGACTCTGCCTGTCCCCGTATCTCTGACGGTGGGAGCTTCTTCTTCTCTAACCAGCTGGTTAGGGGTGATGTGCCCTTCTCTGAAACCTGGCTCCTGAAATGTATCACTTTTGCTAAAATAGCCCACTATCCTAATATCTCCTCTTTTGGGCCTCTGTAGGGCCGTCTCCTCTCCTCCCTTTCTGAAACCTGGTTACCACTATGCCTGCTTGCTCTCTCTGGTGACATTGAGACCAACCCTGGCCCCTTTGCTGGGGCTGCTTCTACTGACCCCTCTCACTGGTTATTAACTAATGGGTTAAGGCTCACCCACCTGAATGTTAGAAGCCTTACCGCCAACATTGCATTGATGTAAACATGGGTGGCTCACTACTCCCCTGACACTCTAGGTCTGCCAGAGACCTGGTTAAAACCCCACACTCCTGACTCTATATATGCGATTAAAAGGTATAAGCTTCATAGGCGTGACCATCCAAATGCCAAGAGGGGAGGAGGTGTTATGTTTTATACCAGGGAGAACCTTGACATCTCTGTAAAATCCATCAATACAAGTTGTTCATGTGATGCTATACATATAGTTATCACCCTTGGCCACACTAAAAAGCTGGCCATTATGTGTATTTGTAACCCCCCAAAAATGGTTTAACAGGTATGACAAATGTACTCAGCTTTCTTGCTGCACTAAAAGGTAAACATGAACTTATGATTATGGGTGACCTTAACCTGGACTGGCTGGGCAAGAGCTCGAGTTTATATGCTGCTGAACATGGTAGACGACACCTGATCCAATTAATATCTTCCTTGACCATTCTGTCAAACAGCATCAGTCTCCAAACTCTGCTAGATTGGATCATCTCTAACAGACCAGATAGGATCTGTGTCGTGGGTGTCTTACTTGACTCTATAAGAGACCACTCTCCAATCTACTGCATATGGCTAACCATGGCCCCTAAATCACCACCTAGTGAAATACAATTCCATGACGTCTCTAAACTGGATAAGACGGCTCTTTTCTCAGACCTCTGAAATACTGACTGGGTGCCTATGTACCAGGCCTCTGACACTGAATGTGCTGCAAAATACTTCCTCTCCAAGCTCCTGGCCTTACAGGACAAGTATGTCCCATTAAAAAGGCACAGAATCCATGGAACTGCCTCCCATTGGCTAAATTCTGAGAGCCTGGCCTCCATCAAAATTAGGGAAAAAAGCTGGATGAAAGCAAATCAGTCTCAGTCCCCTGCTGACTGGGCTGAGTATAGAAGTCTCTGGAACCTTTGTAAATCATCTATACAATATGCCAAGACTGCCTGCTACCAGCAGTTTCTCCACACCTCAGTAAGTGACTCTTGAGGTTTCTGGAGTCAAGTCAACTCTATTCTGGGGAGGGACAAAAGTGAATCTTTAACTAAAGATGTCCTGGATGGGGTAAGCTGCAATAATCCTCTCACAATTGTGGATGCACTAGACTGTCATTACTCTGACCTCTCTGCCTACACACATTGCCCCCTGCACCCTCGCCTGGGCCACCTCTTGACAACAAGGAACCTACAAACCCTTCTTTCGACCTCCACCTGGTAACTCTATCTGAAGTTCTTTGCCTACCAAACTCTGTTCCTCCCTATGGGTCCACTGGGGCCGACGGGTTGTTACCCAAATTCTTAAAATCCATTGCCTCTGTCATTGCCTGCCCAGCAACTCATCTTTTCAACCTGTCTCTGACAACTGGCCATATCCCTTCCCTCTGAAAGATGGCACATGTGGTCCCAGTCCACAAAAAGTGTGCCACCACAAACATGGACAACTACTGCCCCAATAGCCATCCTCTCAACTCTGTCCAAAGTTTTGGAGAAAATAGTGGCCGCCCAGGTCTATGATCATCTTCACCTCCACAATCTTCTCTTTACAGACCTGCTTGGTTTTCAGCGTGAGCACAGTACCTCCACTGCCATCATCCAGTTCACCAATGATGTGAGGCTTGCCATGGACAAGGGCTCTCTCACAGGGACAATTTTGTTGACTTCACAAAAGCATTCAACTTGGCAGACCACCAGTTGCTCCTATCAAAGCTGTCCATCTTTGGTTTCTCTTCCTCCACTACTGCCTGGTTCTATTACTATCTCTCTGAGCAGCAGCAGTTCATACATCTTGGCACTGTCAAGTCTTCTCTCTCCCACACCTGGATAGGAGTTCCTCAGGAATCTATCTTGGGCCCACTACTTTTTTCTGTCTTCATAAATGATCTACCCCAGCTGTCTGGCCCATATTCTGCCCTGCTATATGGTGACAACCTGGTACCATACTCCAGCTCCGCTAGCATTTTAGACATCAACCAGAACCTAAACCCAAACTTTAACACATTCCAACACTGGCAAAACAAAATAGACTGGTCCTGAAAACCAAAAAAACTGTGTCCATGCTCTTTGGCTCGGGACTCAAGCTCAGAGCCTGTCACTACCCATTAATCATTGGTGCCTCTGATGGCTCCCTACTTAAAACTTTCTCCTCATTTAAATACCTTGGAGTTACCTTAGCTCAGGCCCTGGTCTATGACCTGCACCTCTCCTCTACTATCAAATATTTCAACATTCAACTTGGTCTGGCGTATAAAGTTAGGCACAGCCTCTCATTTGAGGCAAGGCTGGCCATCGCTCAGGGGGTTCTGAGACCCCACCTGGCCTATGGGATGATTGCCCTTCTGGAATCCACTAAAGGGCTACTCTACAAGTGGGATGTCTGTTACAATAACATCTGCCACTTTGCCCTGTCAGTACCCAAACTCACTCACAACTGCTTAATCTACTCTGGGCTGAGCTGGCTTGCCTTCACAGCTTACTGGCAACACACTCCTGTTTGCTTCCTCAATAACATCATTATCTCCTGGAAACCTGAAAAACTGGCCCTTCTGTTAAAACCTGCTCACTCTGCCTACCCCCTGAGATCAGCTGATAAGTCCTTCCTAGTCTAACCCAAATGTGAAATAAAAATGGGTGGAAATGTTTTCTCAGTTAATGCTCTGAAAGTGTGACATTCCCTCCTGCTGGCTTTCAGGAACTCCCAAACCTCCTAAAGTTTTATGCAGGTACTCTGTAAAGTCCTTGCCTGCTCTGAAATCTGCTCCTGTGGTGGGTGTAACCACTCATCTGTCTGACCTTCTGAGTTCTTGCCCTGGCACTTAGTTGTAGTCTGTGGTTCCTGCTCTCGTGCATACTTTCTGTTTTTACAAAGGTGGTTTTAGCCTTGTTTCAGGGATACTGTATTTTTTTCTTATTCTTTGCCTATGCACTGAAATTGTGTTTAAGTGTATTTAATTATATGCCTGACATATTGTTTCTTCTTGGGTCACCTGACTAATGTCTCTGGCCAAATTTTTACTGCTTGTTGTTACCCGAGTTACTACTGATTTATTCTTTGTACTACATTGTTGTTTTCTCACTTTATTGTATGTAACCTCTGGGCCGTGCCTGAAAATAGGCAACTTTACTGTCCAGCGCACCTACTTTACCTTTTCAACAAAAACTAAATAAATAAACAGTGCAGTGGTGGTGCTGAGGCATTTCCTAAAACCATGTTGTTATGGAGATAGATAGTTATGTTTAGACACATGATCACAGACTTGCCAGAAAACTACCTTTTTCCAGGATTTTGCTCAGGTGGAAGAAGATAGAGATGGAGTGGTGTTTGTCAATGAGTGTAGGGTCAACAGACTTGAATATGGGGATCACTCTGTCTTGCTTCCTTAGTGAGGGTATAGAACAGGAGACAAGGGATAGATTAAATATGGTGACCAGAGGTTTGGTGGTAGCCTTGCCCATTAATCTAAGAAACCTTGGGAAGATGCCATCGCTGCCAGTGATGCCTTGGTTGGGGATGAGCTTGAAGAGTTTTGGAACATCTTGCAGGGTGATGGCCTTGAAGTGGAAACATGGAATTCTGGGTTTGCCATTGATCTAGCCATTGTCACTACAGGAAGAGTCACTGGGGGAATCTTACCCAAGTAGTCGGACAGGTCTGTAAATTTAATAGTAAGGACTTAGGTATATTTTCAGTGTAATGCATAATAATGTGATGGGCCTATAACAAACTCAAGAATTATGTCTCCCCCTTCTTGAACAGTGGTACATTAATGCTTATTATACAATCTTCTGGAATTTCTATAGACTTATTAAGTAAATTAAATAATGGGAATAGCATTTCTGTCAACCAATCTTGGGGTGGGGGGGGCTGAAACAAATCAGCTAGGTGCCCATCCAGACACGGGGCTTAATTATTCTTCTGTGCCATGATTGCTGCTTTCACTTCATCACTATTGACTGTAGCTTATGCTTTTTCTGTCATGCTAATTGTCACTTGCTATGTAGGGCATATTATCTTATTTGTAACCTTATAAAATTTTGAAAAATAGTCAATCCATGTTTTGCCATGTTTACTGTCTCGAGGTCGTCATTCTTTTGGTCCATACAAGTGGCAACCATTTCCCAAATTATCTTAACATTTTCATTTTCAGTTGCAGACTAGCCTACTCCACAGTTTTAAGGAGTATTTTTGTTACCTGATGTTAAGAAGTGTCTTATATTCTCTTTCAAAACTGATAAAAGCTAGGGCCATCCAATGGCCCAACAGAAGTGTCACATACTTCCATGTAGGTTGCCAGGTTCAGGAGTGGATCTGGGAAGCTAATCAGGTGGCCAGGGGCTGAGGTAGCACTGCCTTGTGGTAGAACTCCCAACCAGGGGAAGGGGTACCTTGGTTCTGGTGCTGTAGTGTCCCCTGTAGTGGGCTAAGGGAGCTTCTCTCCACTGCAAATGTTAGTAAATGCAAGAAAGGTGGCATGCGTAAGGATGCACGCCCTGCAGCAGGGTGTCAGAGTGAGAGGTAGTGAGAGAGGAAACTCAGAAAACTTATGTACACTGGAGGACATGGATGATGGCAGCAGCACCCCTGAGTTCCTCCACTTGTGGATCCTCATTGGAGAGATGGTGGGGGAGCACACACTCTTTGAATGACAGCTCACTCAGAGCTGTCAACCAGTGTCAATGAGCACATACTATATACAATACATGCACACTGAGAGCTCAGTTGGCAGCCAGCCATGGTGGAGAGAAGAGGGCTGAGCCGGTCACCAGCTAGGGGTTCAGGATGAGGGGAAGCAGGGTGGTGAGTCACTCCCTGCCAGAATGGGGGTCCACTAGACCACCAGGGACATATGTGCCATTATTATATGAGGGGTTGTGATGGGGGGTTACTCTGAGCACCTGGGACATGTTTTGAGATCTATTTGGGCATGTGATTGGGTGGGGGAAGGACCACTAGCCACCAGGGAGAAGGGTTTTCCTCTACACGGGATAGTGATAGGGTAATCAGGGAATGGAGGAGCACTGGACCACCAGGGTGATAGATCAGCACTCAGGGAAGGGGAGGGACTACTACCCCAGGAAAATTACTTTTGTTTGTTGGGTGGCAATCAGCGATCGTGGGGCGGGGCACTACTACACCACCACTGACATCAATATTTTTATTCAAGGGATGGTGATGGGTGATCTGGGACAGGGACAGACCACTACACCAACAGGGAGCAGTTTGTTTTGTACCAATGGGCCGGCAATCAGTGAGGGGGTGAGGTACCTCCAACAACCACTAGGGTTGCGTGAAGGTAAGAGGAAGTTTTCCTGGGTGGTATTTTCTCCACACAAGGGAACCCTGCAAATAGCTCTTGTAAGGAGAAAATGCTCTTTGGACAGGACTGCACTAGAATGCAGATCCCTGCTCCCTAATTTGCATTGTGGCCCCCTTCAGACTTTGCCTGGTGCAAATCCGGTTTGAGGGTGCAAACTGGGCTTTTGTGAATACCAGCTTGGTTGAAATCCAGTTTGTGCTGCATGTACTCGGTTTGCGCAGGGGAAAAGTTTTGTGAATCTGGCCCTTGGTATACAGTACATATCAAAATTACCATTTGCTTTATTTTGCAATTACTGTACATCTGTCAAATGTCTTCCATTAAGGATGTTCTTTTGATGCCTTATTCGTTTTAATTGGGGAGAAGGAAGAACATGGAATTAAAGAACTTCTAATTCTAACTAGATGAAGGTGACACAATCTATATGTTCCTGAAGAGTTTATCTGTTTCAGCGGCTTTCTCCCTACCTGAAGCCATAGAGCACTGTTTTTGGCCTCACAGTTGCTCCCATGGCAACAAACTGTGATGTCACAACAGAAGATTATGACTTGGAGTAGGGAGTATGTTATAGAGGCATATTAACTAAAAAATAATCTCTAAGGGACAACTATCATATATTCATACAGATGTTCTTAGTAATAAATTATGGGTTAGAGAGATATATGAAATATAAATGTAATGCAAGCAGAATTGTACCTAATTGTTATGTTTTTTTCAGGTTTTCTTTAAGGTAGCAGTAGCTCTTTAAAAAACTGTAAATCATTAGACACCAACTTATCTATCTGACAGACTCTCAATTTCTACCCATAGGCACAGTCATAGGGATGTCCCTAATCAAGGTCTTTCTTTGCCTAGGTTCCAAACTAATTTTGGGAGATATTGTTTCTCATACAATACCCCACTCTCGTGGAACAAACTTCCTCCCCTGTTACCGAATTCTTGCTCTCTGAATGTTTTTAAACAAAATCTGAAAAAGTTGCCCCTACAGGAACAACTTTCTTGCACTTATTTTAATTGATTGCCCAGACCAACCATTGTATTTATCATCACTACTAAATACAGAATGGGCCCTGATTACATGTCAGACCTCCTTACTCCTGCCATCCCGGCTCGCTCCCTTCATTCATCCACCAAGGGCCTTGTGGCAGTTCTGAGAACTAGGCTGAAAACCTTGTGTGATTGTTCATTCGGGATGGTCGGCCCTGTCCCCTAGAACTTGCTGCCAAGATCTTTGAGGAAGGCCCCTACAGTGGAAGTGTTCAGGATAGCAGACGTCTTTTAAACTGTTTTAAAAATGTATATTTTATGTAATATTATTTTCTGCTGATTGTTTTAATTATGATGATTTTATTACCCTGTTACATCTGTTTTCTACTGCATTTTGCCCAGAGCCCCTGGGATTGGAAGCCTAACTAAATAAATCATTACTTACGTTACTTACTATTGTATTTTGTAGTCTACACTGTATTCTGGATTTGTGTCTTGAGTACTCGTCTCTTATGTATTTGATACTTTTGTTTGTTCTTGTATTTAAGACTTCAGACATTCTGTAAATGAGACTTGTTTCTCTTAGAACTTATCCTGCAAATCATCTAACTTTTAAATACAAACTACCCCCTCACTCCTCAATGATTCTACAGTATTTGGCTACATAGTCAGAAAATAGTTTGTAATTTTTCCTGTATAATCTGCTGATTTCTCAATCCTGGACTTTTCCTCTTCAGTACCTTTTATGTTTTTTGTAAGTTTGCTATGGTCACTAATTTCTTTTTTTTTTCAGCTTTATTTACCACACCTATCACTGACCCCAGACTCTCTCCAGCGGGGGCATGCAACTCATCTCCATCCCTCCCAGCCTGAAGGCTCAGTCCTGTCATCCAGTTTGGACCAGCTCCTATTCTGTTTCTTCCTGTCACCCATTCCCCTGGATTTAAGCCCCCCAGGGTGGGACCAAAATTCTCCTCCTGATTACCTTTCTGAAATCTCGACAGGTGCCCAGGGAGTGGAGAAAGCACCAGGGACAGCCGACATACTCGACTTTGGGAGTGGGGGAGTGACCCCTGGTCCCCACCTTCACCTACCAGGATTGGGGTTTTCCCTTTTTCTGTGTTGCCCCAAGCTTGGATGTGCAATGACATCCTGCATGCAGGGTGCACACTGCCACGCACCCTTGTAAGACATCCACTGCAGCTCCTCCTCTACGCTGTGAGCCGCTAATTGCTGTGCCCCCCAACCAATGCTAGAAGCCACCAGAACAGCAGCTAACCTAACCTCCCGCCACTGGGAAAGAAGAACAGTCCTGTGGATGCTCAATCCTTTCCTGCCCCTGCCAACCCCCAATAGCCTGGACTTGTTCTTTAACCTGGGTTGCCGGTGTGGCACGAAGTGTGGTGTCCAGCTCCTCAACCCTCAGTGCCACCGGGCTGGCTGTTTTTTTTTCCTTTTTGTATATCACAACTGTTGCACAGTTAGAAAGGAATACAAGCATTTGTCAATGCCAGATGTTCACCACTGGTATAGAAACTCTGGGGTAGTAGATGCATTGTGGTACAATTAATGGGTTATATATTATCATAGTTAAGAGCCTGCATTTGTAAATCTGAATGCTATGTTTTAATATTATTATCCCAAATTGTCAAAATTGCCTTTTTTTTGGCAACTTAGTATATTTTATTAAAGTTTTCAGTACAACAATAAGGAAAACAGAACAGATAAAAACATACCATAAAAAGGAAACAAGCAACACTGAACAGTAACAAAAAAGATCCAGTACATCCCCCCCCTTAATAACTCCCCCAACCTCTCTTCTTACCCTGGTGCATCACCACGGCGAACCGTTATGTTACATAGGTTACAAACAATTGCAAAACTACTTAGTGAAAAAAAAAATAAAGCTCCTTCCAACACAACTTAGCTCTTGTCTGAGTAAACATGTGGTTCTCTATTGCTGTCAAACACTACTGTACCCATTCTGAATGTGAGGGTGACCAGGTGCCCAACCAGTGTCTGACTATTACCAATTTAACGAGTAAAGAAATTAAGGCTATATAATATTATGTGAAGGAGTAATGATAGTAGAGTAGTCCCCAAGGAGTCATATCCCAGGAACAAAATAATTATTAAAACCAAATAACAGGGACACTCAAGTACACACCATAGTCCATAACTGTTTAGCAGGTGGGCACTCACACAGCTTGTGAAATAAAGTGCCATCTGCCATTTCACAGTTTGAGCACACCGATGAGAACAATTTTTTTCATGCGAAACAGGATATAGGGAGTAAGATAAAGACTGTGCAACATATTGAATTGCAATAGTCTGAGCCTATCTTGCTTGCTATACTGTAGGTATCAACAGAGTTCCATACAGTATACCAGTGCAAATACAATAGGATCAGTTAAGTCCTAGGAGATTTTGCCAATAATAGGCAACTGGGGAAACCAGATCACAGTCATGAAAAATTAGAGCCTTATAAATACACAAGATATTGCTTTTCTCTTGCAAGCATATTGAATATATTCTTGAAAGGAAGAATGGGACACCTCAGGCCAAGGCACAGGTCCTAAAAATTGTTTGATTCAGTAGCTAATTTGCATATACTTAAAAATGAAACTAGGTGGGATTTTAAAATGCATCCTCGCATCTTGAAAGGAGAGAACTTTATTGTTAACTGCCATGTCACCCATTCTGAGGCAGGATAAAGCTGGCCAAAAAGATGGTTGTATGGGTTTACCAGCTATACATATATTGAGATTGTTAAATAAAGGCTGTGTCATCACTTTGGCGTAAACTACTTTCAGACTTTTACACAGTTGAAAATGAGCTCTTACACTCCAACCAATAGGAGGAGTATAGAGATCCCCAGGAAAACCTAGAATAGGGAAGATAAAGAAGGGATTCCAATGAGTCATTATGTTTCTTAACCAATGAGTGTTCTATATCCAACCAACAAGAAGGTGAGAATGATGTGGTAGTCACTTCTCCCTAGCTTAGGTATTTAGCACCATGCAAGGCTAGATAATATTTGAAAGAATCTGGCAGTTGCAGCCCTCCATATTTGTATGGTCAGCACAATTTCTCATATGCTCTACAGGGAGGTTTGTCTAACCAGAGAAAGACAGAGCATAATGAAGATAATTTCAGAAACCACTGTTTTGGCAAATAAAGTCTCAGCATGCCTGCTGGATAAAGTATGTTTGGAAGTACACACATTTTAATAAGATTCACTCTACCCCATAGAGATAGTAGCAAATGCAGCCATCTGACAAGCTTTTTTTTTTTATTTGTTGGATCACTGGATCCAAATTTAGAGCCTTTAGTTTAGTACTACCCTTAGAAAGTTTAATACCCAAGTAGTTCAATGCCAAGGTCTCATATTGGAGACCCAGTTGGAAGCAAAGGGTCTGGGGTTAGAAACAGAAATGGGATATACTGCTGTTTTAGTGGAATTTAATTTATAACCCGAGAAAGTGCTAAAAGTTGAAATAATTTTTAAGGCCCCAGGTAGAGACATGGTCCACTCTGAAAGATGGAGTAGAATATCATCTGCAAAGGATGATAGTCAAGGCCACTGTTTTTCTGTTTTACCGGAAAATCCGGTAAAATTTCGGAATTAGGGCTGCCTGAAGACCGGTAAAAACAAAGATTTCATGGAATCTGGCATTTTATATCAGATGAGTAGATCTACAAAACTTGTGTTTTTCTTTTAATTCCTTCCTGTACTATTTTCAATTTGCTCTTTTTAATGCTCTGTTTATTAAGCCTTCTTTAATTTTGATTACTTATGCACATACTAAAAGAATGATAGCAGAATCCAGGTAAAATCTGGAAATTAGAGTAACAATCACCGGTGTAATTCCGGAATCTGAAGTCTTGAAAACAGAATTTCATTATTTTAATCACCATAAATCAGTGGCCTTGATGATAGTTTATAGGAACCCTCTCCTATGGATATGCCCTTGACATGAAGGGATAAATTCACCATTCTGGTTAACGGTTCAAGGTACAAATTAAAAAGAGAGGAGATAGGGGACAACCTTGACAGGTACCTCTGGATAGCAGAAAAGATCAGATAATTCATCATTGCACAGAATGCATACAGAGGGAAATGTATAAAGATTGTTTATTCTATTTATGAATTATTTTAATAAACTATTTCTCCAGTATTTCTCCAAAGCTCTGAAAAGGTAGGGCCACAAAACCCGATTGAAAGCTTTTTCTGCATCCAGGGAGACCAACACAGTTTCTTGGAAGGTCTCCCTAGATGCAGAAAAGAAATGTAAAATGTTTGTGAAATGTTCGCTCGAGTTCCTGCCCGCAACAACACCTGCTTGTTCAGGGCCAAGGAGGGAGTCCCAAACTGAAGACAGCCTAGTTGCTAATATTTTGGCATACAACTTTATATCATTGCTAATCAGTGAAATGGGGCAGTAATTTTCTGGTTTGTACAAGTCTTTTCCAGGTTTGGGCAACAACATTATGAGTGCTTCAAATAGTGACCTGTCTGGGGTGCACCAATAGCTAAAAAGACTGGAAAGAAGCAGAATTACTAAATCATTATAAGTTTTGTAAAAGGGCAGTGAACCCATCAGGGCCAGGGGCTTTATTGATAGGCAGAGAACCAATAGCAGAGGCCACCGCCGACTCCGTAATGGGGCCTGACAGAGGTTGGGCTTGAACCTTAGTGAGGGAGGGGAGTTGAGTTGATGATAGAAAGGATTCCTGGGATGTAACACTGGTCTGATCAATTGGAGTGGCAGTATAGAGTCTTTGATAGAATTTGGAGAAAATAGAAGCCATCTGCCTGGGATCAGTTGTTGGTAAACCTGACTCTGGGTCAGTTAGTGAGGGCACCCATTTAGAACTAGATTGTTGTTTAATTCTAAGGGCTAAAAGCTTGCCAGCTTTATTATCTTGTCTGATATATGTTGCCTTTAGTTTAGCTGCTGCTTTATCCACTTTGTCCAAGAGGTGTTCTGCATATTGGGCCCGTAACGTTGCCAGATTTTCTCAGATAGAATCCTTAGAAGAGATGGAAAGATGCTGTTCTGGAGATCGGATTTGACTGAGCCAGTCATTTAATTGGGTTTGTCTTTTCTTCTTCCTAAGGGATGCCAACAGAATAAGCTCCCCCTCCAAGTGGCCTGTAGGCTACCCCAGACAATAACAAAGGGTAAAGAGGCATCTAGATTACACTGTATAATTGTCTCCACATATTGTTTAAAGTGGGCAGTAGTTTCAGTGTCCCGCAATAGTTGATTGTTCAATGACCAAATATGGGGACGTGGGGGGAAGAAAGGAACGTCCAAGGCTAAAACAACAGGGAATGGTCCAATATAAGCCTTGCATGTATACTGCTGTCTGAAATACCAGGTATCAGTTGCTTACTTATTAGAAAAAAGTATATCCTAGACAATACTTTGTGCAGTGCAGAGAAGAAAGTAAAGTCCTGGGTAGTAGGGTGGAGAAGCCTCCAGGGATCCACTAAACCTGTTAAATCAAAAAATTCAGTCAAAGCACTCTGGCCATGGGACAACCCAGATTTAGTACAGTAAGTGTGATGTATTTCATAAGCTTGAACCAGGTTCCAATCTCCACCCAAAATAATTGGCAAATGATCAAAGGAAGCCAAAGCTGTGGCTAGGGTTGGAAAAAACTGGGCTTATCCAGATTGGGTCCATAAATAGAGCCCACTAAGAGCCTCAAATTCCCCAAGAGGCCATGTAAAAAAATATAACGGCCACCTGGATCTTTAATTTTAGTTAAAAGGGTAAAAGGGATGCATTTTGAGATAAGGATCACAACACCTCTTTGGCGCTGACTATTGCCTGCCCAAGATGCTTTACTCACCCATAGTTTAGTTAGACAGGACATCTGAGTGTCCAATAAATGTCTCTCCTGCAGAAATACCACCTGGGGATTGAATTGACATAAATGCCTCAGTAAAACATATTTTTTCTATTGTCCCTTCCCCCCTTTATATTCCTTGTAACAAATGAAATTGCATTATCCATAATGCATGATATTGTTTACCAGGTTATACAAACAAGAATGCCAATATTGATGATGCACCAGAACCCCCCCTCCACCCCTCAAAATCTAAACAATTTCCCCATACTAACCCACATCAAATAAACAAACTAGCTACCTAAGATATCAAATTTCAACTAATGTAAAGAAAGTATATACACAATGGTCTGAACTTATTTATTTTTATTTTATTTATTTATCAAGTCTAGGATTACAAGTACCTTTGAGCCTTGGCTCTTTTACAAAGGTTCCATGTCAGAGAAATACAAATTATAGGAAACATCAAGACAGACATTACAACAATGTGGACATTGCAAACAGAGTACAGATTAATACAATTCAAGGGTAGCATTGTAACAAAGCAGCCAGCAGCATTTGACAGAGAAAATAGACAACAGATAAGAAGTGCCAGAGTCATAGGGAGAGGGAAGAGGGGAGAGAGGGAGAAGGAATGTAGGAAGGGTGGGGGCAGGGTGAAAAGTGCAACATTGGGTATACCAAGATGTGAGGGTAGATTCCAGTGAAGAGGGGAGGGGGGGGCCACTAGAGCAGGAAGGGAAGTGGAGAAACAAGGTTAAGTTGGACAGTCACAGGAGCTGTTGGTAGTGAGATAGTCCTGGAGCCTAGTTTTAAACATACCAATTGTTGGGACAGAGGAGATGGTTGGGCTGAGGCCATTGAACCAGAGTGGAGCTCGATAAGCAAAAGAGCATTGTCCCTGTGAAGTGTGACAGTGGGGGACTTTCAGTAGCTGTAGCATGGCTCTCCTAAGGCACCATTTGTTAATTTGGTGTTGTAACAGAGTTGAGACCCCAGAAGGTGCAAGGCCAACGTAGATTTTTTTCACCATGGAGCTAACTAAACAGGTCTACTGCCCCCTCCTAGAACAGAACAGATCTGAGGCAGGGCAAAGCCAGACCCCAACATCGCTCACGGTCAAAATAAATACATAGGACCCCAAACTTGACCTATTTGGACTCTAGTCCTTCATTAACTTATTTCTTAGGGGTCCCTGACTACTGTAGCACTCTTTGTATCTGGCACTTGCACTGACAATTGATATTATCATGTATACAATTTTGTTACAACAAGGTCTTAACGTAATAGTTTGTTGAGAGTATGTTGGGAATATATCGCCAGCCAGTTCTACTTTCATCAGTGTGATACACTTACTCACTTTGGGGATACATAATTTTCATCATTCTATATGCCATGTAAAGATAATTTCTGATGTTGTAACTTTGGGACTCATTTTTTTATTATTATTATTTCTTTACTTGGTTATCTGTTACATTTTAGTATGCAGATGGTTTCTTGAGAGTCATCTCATTATCTAAGGTTCTATTCTGAGCAGAGTGATGTACTGTGGCCTCTCTTGTGAAATATGTGTCTTAGGGAGGTTTCCTTCACTTGACATGTAATTTAGTGAACAGAGAATCTTAAGGTTTTTTTTTAGCCACTAGACTGCTACATGGTAACTCTCTGCCAGCTGTTATCTTTAAACAATCTTTGACCTTTAAGTTTGGTTCAGCTGAAATCACTTTAGATATTCAAGCTCTCCAGTGTCACTTTAATTATTTCTGAAGGCCTGTTTTTAACCAATGAAAATGATTTCTGTGTTTTTTCAGCATGGTCTAAGTGTTAATAATATGGAATTTTCTAAATAACTCTCATTACACTTCTGATGAAGGACTTGTTGGTCTGAAAGCTAAAGATCTTTGTTCTTTTTGTAACATCCTTGTTGGTCCAATAAAAGGTATTGAACCATTTGTTCTGGATTCATTAACTTAGAAGCATGCCAATTAACATCATTCCATATAATAAAACAAGTTGTGAAGAGGCAGGGCCAGAGTCTGTCTAGCCCAGCCATAATGGCAGGAAAAGTAATATAAAAGAGTAATGACTATGATAACATAATTACTCGAAAGACTTGGAAACACTATCCTTGTCTCTTTAATCATAAGGCCCATAGCCAATACTGAGCATCATAAGATTATGCTGTAGAAAATAGAAATAAAACACGTGTCTTGCTAACTGGTACTTTTAGTGCCTATCACCATTACACAAAATGTCCAGCATTAAAGTATCAGACAAGAATGTCTGGCTGAAAATTATTCAAAAATGGTACTGAAGTTTACAATTTCTGTGAAAACAATTCCATGATCAAACTAATTGTTAAACAACTAAGCTTTGAGGAGTGCTGAAGATAGTGCAACCTCTGTAGGGCTCTCTGGGTTGACACGTAGTAGGGAACACCTGCAATGTCAAACTTTCGAGCAGTAGAACAGCAGTTGAAAATTATTCAGTTCAGTAGATGGCGCTCAACTTATATGAAGGGTAGGTACTTTGCTAACCCACAACAAGAGTCTATTAAAAGTCCAAATTAAACTGGGATTTCAGGGCAGAATAAAACAAAACGCAAACCTCAAATCCTAGCCAGCATTACAGGATCTTTGCCAATTAGCTCATTCCATAAGGTGTTATTTCTAAGACAAAAGTTGTAGAATCTGTAATACACTAACAACACTAACCCCAGCTTGAAGATTTATGTCCATCAAGTTTTAGAGCAAAATAGATCAGGGAAAAGCTGGCACAGTTCTGCAGCTGATTGGACTGCTGTTTCAAATCGCTTTTTGCCAGTCCCAATAGTAACTTCCAGTCGAGAAGGGTAAAGTAGCCTATGCTGTACTTGTGCTGCCCAGAGTTTGTTCAATAGTGGACAGTATGCAGACCTGACTTGGTGCACTTTTTCAGTAAGATCTTGCATGATTCTAATTTACTGGCCAGCCCATTGTATTGACTCCAGACCTCCTACTTTATTTAGAATATAATCCCGGTCCAAGAAGTTTAATAATTTGATTATGATTGGTCAGGGAGGTTCTTCCGGTGGTGCTTTAGCCCCAAGGGCTCTGTGAGCTCATGCCATCACATAACTGGGGCCAATAGGAGAGGGACCAACAATTTTGACAAATAATTTTTGTACAAATTCCAGCATGTTTGGCCCCTCCTCCCCTTCAGGCAATCTAAGGATCACTAGGTTGTTCTGTCGATTTCTCCCCTCTAAATCATTGACCTTTGTTTCTAAGGCTGTAAGAGATCTCCTTAAGTGCATGACCTTAGGGTCAACCAGGTGCAGTGATCCTTTAACAAAGAAAATCATGCTTCAGCATCAGATACCCTGATAGATACCTCTTTCAGGGTAGGGTTAATGTCTTTTATTTCTTGTACCAGGGATAATGCTGCCTGTTTAATTACGGACAATTCCACATATACTTGAGCCGATGAGATATCTTGCAGGACTGGAGGAGCAGAGCAGAGTGGAGAGGAGCTCTGCTGAGGGCACTTGGTCTCCAGGATCTCTGCCTGGTCATCTTCTCTGTCTGAGGACAACACCAACGTTTGCGGTGCCGGTTCTTCCATTTGGGCTTCTTTTATTGTTGTATTGTACCTCATCAATGCTCTGAGTGGGTGCTAAATAAATTCCGTAAGTAAATTACCAAAAGTTGGGGTTTTAAACTAGATTTTCAAGCGATGTTGGGGAGCTCTGAAAAAGCACAACTAGCGCATCACCAGCATCACGTGATGGTGTCTTCTTATGATCCCACTTCATGAAGCAGTGCAAAGAAAATTTTCAACTCCTGTCAGAAACATGATTTTATGCAGGAACTACAAAAATGAACTTTCAGGATGCAAAAACACATTTTGGGCAGGATTCAAAACATGACAGTTGTCACATGCATTAGGTAGTGTAAAGAAATGGCTATGTTTAAAATTTGGGGTACAAATATTGACAATTACCAAAGTTATGAGCCTGCTTTCACAAAATTCAATATAGGCTCATAACTTTCTTGTTTTTTTAATATTTGTACACCAAATGTTCAACATAACCTTCTTATGACCCCACCTCATGAAGAAAGGCAAAGAACATGCTGAACTCCTACCTGAAATGTGATTTTTTTTTGGGGGGGGGGACCACAAAATCACCTTTCCGGATATAAAAACACATTTTGGGCAGGATTTGAAAAATGACATCTGTCACATTCATGAGGTGGTGTAAGGAAATGGCTTTGTTGCAAATTTGGGGTACAAAATGTTGAACGTTGCCAGAGTTATGAGCCCGCATTTGTAAATTGCAATGCAGTCTCCTAATTTTGTTATTTTTTAATATGTGTACACCAAATTTTCAACATGGCCTTCTTATGGTCCCACCTCATGAAAAAGGGCAGAGAAAATTTCCAACACCTGCCCAAAAGGTAGTTTCACACAGGGGCCACAAAATCACCTTTTGAGACAGATTTGCCTAATGTCACTGCAAGTGTCCAAGAAAGGCATGTTGAAAATTTGGGGGTTAAAATATACAAAAATGACCCAGTTATGCCACTAAGTTTAAAACCCCATTGAAATAGATTGAACTGCATACCTGTTTCTTCACTGCATGGTCTGACTTTGAAGAGGGAAGATGTGTCTGTGTTCCAGACAGGATTATGGCCTCAGACTCCTGGTGGGTAAGAAAGGGCTTGGGGGAGTATGAGGTGGTGGGTGCTGAGTTAAGGGTTGGGTGGGGGGTCAGTAACAGCTGCAACAGACATTGATGGATGCTTTTCATTTTACAGGGTTTAAAAAAATTCCCAAAGGATTTCTTTATGTCTGATAGTGACACTGGGGAATAGGGCACCTCCAGTGTCACTGTCATGTCTGTGTGGGGAGCTGGGTGCTGAGAAGGAGGGTTGGGTGGGCAGGAGTATAAAAAACAGAGTTAAAAAAATATATACAACTGCTGGCCTGGTGGCGCTGAGGGTTGAGGCACTGGATGCCACACCTTGTGCCACGCCAGTGACCCATGTTCAGGAATGGACACTGGTCGCTGGGGGTCGGCAGGGGCAGGGTAGGATGAAGCATGCAGAGGACTGCTCTCCTATCCTGAGGAGGGGGGTATCACAGTTCTGATACCTGAGTGCCCTCTAGTGGAGGCTGGGGAGCAAGGTACAGTATACAGGCATGCACATGGGGGGGTCGGGTGCAGACGTCTCGAGCGGAGCGCACACGGGAGCTTGCACAGGCCGCCTCGGCTGATGTCATTGCATGTATCCGGCTATTGAGGGAGTACAGAAAAAATCCTAGCCAAGTGCCTCCATGATGCTCTCCTCGCCACCTTCAATGTGCTCCCCAGCTGGCTCCCCAACCTGAACCGACATTCGCGACACAGGTAAGTGCCATGACCCCACCCTGGGTGGTATGCTAGGGGGCATGGGGGAGTGCAGCTCATGTGGGTGCAGTAGGCGGCAGAGGATGTGACCAGGGCTGAAGTTTTGCACAAGGCTGGCCAAAAAGTATAGTAAAAAAAATATATACAGTATATATACACAACTGATGGAGATGTGACCGCGCATTGGAAGCGTCATGTTAGTGGACAGAGGGGGTTTCACTTGCAAGGTGGCAACACTGGTGGATTGGGCACAACTAGTGTCAATGTTATGTTTGTGGGGGTGGGTGATGGGAGGGTGGGCTGGGTGTGTGGGACAGTCACAGCAGGGTCAACATAAAAACAAAACAAAACAAAAAACAATAGACATGAAGAAGATGTGACAGCGCATTGGGAGCAGCACAGTTTCCTCTTACAGATGGAAGACATTACAGGCATTCCAGGCTGACCTTGCTGGATCAGCTTGGCATGTTGGGCAGCACAGATAAAAAATTCATGCTGTTTCTGCCCAGCAAACCAAAACTCCATCATGATCATTCTCACTGATGATTGGTGTGCCACTGACTCCCCCCTAAAACACTGCTCTGCATTGGTTAAACAATGTCACTCCCATCTAAAAGCAGTACTATAGCAAAACATTTGTTGCATGCACACATGCATGGCAAACATAAAAACTAGATTGTTCAAACAAGTCTCTAGTATCTACAGCACTCTATTGATTTTATGAAGAAACCTAAATGTCTCAGTCATGTCCATTGTTTCCTCCTATTCTCCAGAGTATGCATGTTAGATCCTCCAGTTGTCCCTCATTATCTGTCCCCTGTTTGCCCCAGCTCATCTTGGTAGCCCTTCTGAGCATCTCCTCCTGCTTATCCCCGTTTTTTATCATATGTGGACCCCAAAACTGTACTCAGGTCTAGTTGTCACTAATGTCCAGCTAGACTACAGTGAATCCACTGCTTCCTTCTCTCTTATTGCCAGAATCCTTCCACTTACAATATCCTAACATATCCCCTTTAGGGTTTCTGTGTATCAGGATGAAAAAAAGGGGTGAATAAAAAACTACAAATTATGTAAGTGCTGCACAAAAATCCATTTAAGTTTGTTTAACTTTGTAACAATTCAAAATCATTAGAATTGTTTACAGTCTCATTGCATCTAGCAAAAATGAATTGTGTAATGGGACTAGTAGAGTTCCTTCTGCTATGTGTGCTGTCTCTCTTACCTCAGGTTTTTGTTTTGATACTGAAATACATTGTTGGATTTGTTTCCTCTGACTGTAGTAATTTGTATGTAGAATTGTATTTTGTCTGATTTTAATAATTGATACGTTTCTTGATGGTGCTTCTCTGTTGCTAATCATGCTTTGTTGTTATCTCATGTATTGTATTCATTTGTTTGTACTAGTCTTACTGAATCCTCCCAAGCTGTACCTGAAAATAGTCATTTAATTGTCTAGTTTCCTTACCTAGTCAATAAAAACTAACTAAATAAATAAATACATTTTTCCTTGGAAAAAAAATGTTGCAGAGGTCAGTGGCAAAACATGATATAACATGTTATCTAAAGTGTCATTTCTCCATTATAATCTAAGAGAATACATTTATTTAAAATGTGTTGCTCTCTAAACTAGTCTCACAAGTTGTATCATTTTATTTTCATGAGGATAACAGGATCAGCAGCAGCAGCACCTCCTCATTATATCAGGCATACCTAAAAACATACTGTGAGTGCAGAACAATAAATAAAATATAATAGGGACACGAGAACTGTAAGAAGTACAGCTGCATCCCAAATGAATGAACTATGTTGATGAGATTAACAACAGTAAGGTTTGTTTGCAGTATGTCTGTAAACTGAAACCAGTCATGCAATGTACTACTGCAGTCAAGAACGCAAACACAATGCTGGCATTCATTGGGAAGCTGGCAAGAAGAAGGTCAATGGCGGTGATCTTCCCCTGTACCAATCATTGGACAGACTACACCTGGAGTGCTGACTCAACTTCTGTCATCAAAGTACAGAAAGGACATGGAAGAGACTGAGAGGGCCACACATGGTGCCACCAAGTTTATTAACATCCTGGGGGGGAGAGCTAAGAGAAGAGATTTGGACATATTGATTAGCCTTTAGAAAGTGGGCATTAGAAATTGAGCAATCTGATTGTGTTAAGGGTGTATTCTTTACCAATGAAGCCCAGTAAAAAAATGAGTTCCAGTGTCAACTGTCCTATATTACCACCATATGTCCTTATGCCCTCTGCCAGTGCTCAAATTTCAAATGGCAGCCATGTTTTGCTTCTTTAGCAAACGACAGTGCCCCAACCCCCACCCCAAACAGCAATCACTATTACCTTCTTACACAAATGCTGGCACTTTTTTTGTCATAATAATTATCTCCCTTCACACGAAGCAGCTGCATTTTTCAAACAGCTACTGCCACCAAAGACACATGCTTATGGCACAGTGATACAGTTGTCAGTAAATTTACTGCCACTTGTCCCCTCAAAACACACAAAACACCTCAAATAACTTATTGATTTAAATAAAAAAACAGACATTTACCTGAAACAAAGCAGCTTCTGTACAATAACAATCATTGCTACTCTTGATGCTCTCAGTGAACAGCACTGCAGAGCACTTGCACTACATTCCCAAACCACTGACAATGTTTTCTCTTGCAATCTTCCCACTGGTGAATGGATGCACTGGCATGGTTATCAGGTAGGTGGGCAGGCAGTTGAGTGAACATAATACTATACTCACTACTATGGAAAGGTAATGAAAAAAAAACCTCAAAAACAAATAAGAAATCAAAACTAGCTAACTGCAGACTCAGTGAGCCCAGTTTACTATTGCAGCGCCCTCTACTGGTGATGTCCCAGCTAAAGGAACTATTTTGTCAGAAGTTTTGTTTTTCTCAGTGATTATACATTTGTTTGTTTTAATTTATTGGTATTTTTGTTTACCATGCAACCCATTTTTTAGCAGTGTCAGGCCTCATTATTCCCCTGGATGGGCAGGTATAACCCAATACAACCCATTCTGTTTGATAGTACTGCTTACAGAGAGTGGAAGGCTGAGACAGCACCTGATTACAGTGTTCTAAATACTATAGAAAATGCATAGGATGGAGTATGCACAGATGCTTGAGTTTATGAGTACAAGCAGAAATAGATGACATGCACTCTGAGGGGAGAGAAGGATATGGTAAAATATTAAAAAAAATGTCTCACAGAGGCAAAAATGGGTTAACATGTACAATAAGAAATGCAGAATTACACACACCCCTGTAATGCAATGCACCATGTGTAATGTATGCAAATTAGCATGCTGGTATTAAGGCTCGCTAGGCTTTAAGTAGGATCAGAAGATACCTGAAGGCCTCACAAGCAATCTGCAAAGCATGAGAATGCCAAACCGCAACAACAATTTAGAGACCAAAAACCTACATGCAAAAGCAATGAATTAAGGGTTACACTGAAGGTGTTGATTGTAAAGCTTTACAGTCATTGAGCTTTTGTGGTAACCCTTACTCCAGTGCATTTAAATTTACCTTCTTAACCTTAAAATAATTTTCCCCTCTTGTTCTCAAACTTGACCCAAACCTGTATGATCATTTGGCTGGTTTGACCCATGTCCAAGGCTGAGGCAATAGCTATTCACACTGAAGAGTTCTAACAAGGATGAACACACATGCTCACACATGCTTATTTTTGACTATTTGAGTGCGTTTTCATTTGTGTTTAAATTTCTGATTTTTGGATTTAGCACCCACTCATTTCATTCAGTGCCAAGGCACCTGTGTTTGGTTGAAGGATGAACACACGTCTGTGGATTGCTGTTTTTAGGCTTTGCAGATTGCTTATGAAACTTTTTGGCACCTTAAAATACTGTACAGCTTAAGAGCCATCCTTAATTCCTATATGAATTGTATATTTTAACAAGGCACCAAAAGGAAGCCATCACTTATGTATATGTCTGAGTCAGAATTCTATTTCACCCATCAAATAAACCATTATGACACATACCACTTCTTCAGGAAAAGAGAAAGGGAACATTGTTTAAACAGGAGTAGCACACTAAGCCGAAGCTTGTTTCCAGATGCGACCTGGGAGCAGAAGGAAGTTAAGTGACTTGCACAGTATCACACAGCATGCACCTAGGTGGCTATGGGATTCAAAGACACATCTTCAGATCTGTAGCTCAGAGTCTTAACCCACTGTACTATACTGCCTCCTAAAAATCATGAAAATCGTGGTGCTGTTGATAAAACAAACAATGTACTAAATGATTAATCCAGAACAGATGCACACTATTCACTTTAAGAACCAGTAACAGTCTCAAAATATTTAAATCCTCACTAGTGCTATGGATATGGCTACAATGAAAAATTTCAGCAATTGATAATTTAAAAACTGGAATTACAGAACAAAATTTAATATTAGTATCATTTACACAACTAAAATTTTGGGATTTAGTAAACTTAGAAACATTGAAACATAGACTTTGATGCCAGATAAGAACCACTTGGCCCATCTAGTCTGCCCATTTTCCTTGTCTATACTATTACTGCAGACCTTTTTCGATCTCCAGCTCTCCGCCCTCATTTCCCAACTAAGATTCCTTTGTGTCTATCCCACGCAAGCTTGAAGCCCACTACTGTTTTGATCACAACTATTTCCTTTGGAAGACTGTTCCAGGCATCCAGTACTTCCTCGCATCTCTCCTTAATATTCCCATTTCCAGCTTCATTGCATGTCCCCTTTTTCTCGCACATCTTTTCCTCTGAAAAATACTCCCCTCCTGAACCTTGATCTACCTGGGGAGGAATGTATAGGTCTCTATCATGCCCCCTCCCTTTTCCTCCATGGTGTACATATCACACTACAGAGAGTTGCTTTGTAAATATCAATATAATTGGACCTTGCCTTCTCTTCTGTTATTTGCTATTTTCTGCTACTGTCTGCTGCAGTATGAACCAATACTAAATATATATATACATTTTGTGTTGGTATGCTATGTCTTTATTAGATGTACTGTATTGTGTCATAGATAGTTAAACTTTGCTATTATATATCCGCAGTATATACAGTAATATGCATTACTAGCTATGTTGCAATACCACTGTTTATATTTAAACATTGCAACCCCTTAAGGAATCTAGTTTTGCCTTTCCTGTTCTTTTTATGGCAGTGTGGATTTATCTAATATAGTTAATATGTCACTCTATTAACTGGCATTTTTGGGTGGGTGCGTGGGTGGTGGGTGATTGGGTGTATGATGTTTTCTATTATATAGTTTTGAATTTATTAGTATATTTTTCACATAGCACTAGGCACTGAAATATTCCGATACCTGAAACTACACCTTTTTAGCTGCAATATTATACATATTTGTTACCAGGTTAGTGCGTATCCACAGCACCAAATGATTCACACACTTTAGCTGATTTCAGCTAACTGACACATACATAACCCAATTGGGTATTAGTGGCAAGTATTTAAACAGGGATTTGCTAGTACACCAGTTTTGCCCACTTATGAAGCCCAACTAGCAAAGCACTGGGGCTGGTAAGCTAGCAATTATGGTGTGATGTAAAATGTATGAGGCATAGCCTCTCTAACCCAGCATTGAGCACTTCTTGCACTTTTTCAGTGTTTGTATAGTCACGTCACTTCACTGCTGTTTAGCCCATACGGGCAATCCCAACAATTTGTTTCACTTATATAAGATGTAATGTCCTTGGATGTGTAAGAAAATAAATTAAATCCATCAAGAACTTTTCAGTGTGTTGACACTGATATGCACTAGCTCACTCCTAGCTTGTAGTTACTGAATTATGGCAGTATGTCTGTGGTTTAGTTATCTCAGAGTGTATTCCCACGTGTTTCTGAATTGTTTGTGTATTGAGAGGTTTAGGCAAGCTTGATTAGGGATGCACCGACCCCTGTGTGAGTGCCACCATTCTTCCCCAAAGTAATAGTTACTGTGTAGATATTGAGGTCCCTCAGTCTTTCCTCATAGGCAAGGCCCCTGAAATTCTGTGATTCTGTGGTTGCAGAATTTGCCGCAGAATTTGCATCATGCCGCAGAATATATATAGCGCTGCAGAATTAATTGTTTTTGTTGAATTTTCATATAACTATACTGTTTTTTCATAGTGTCAGGCTTTCTTTCCCAGCTCGTTTATCCTGAAGCCCCTCCTCTATGCTCAGCATATGATGTCATCAATGACATCACATCATATTTAGCCAATGACAGGACTGCATTCTGCCAGAGAAATAAATAAATCATGCCGCAGAAATCAGAAAATGCTGCAGTAGAAGTCAAGGAGCCCTGCTGCAGAAATCAGAAAATTCGGCTGCAGAACACCAGGGGCCCTGCTCATAGGGCTTCTAATGCAACCATTGCACCATGTTAGTTGCCCTCCTCTGGACAGTCTCCACTGTGTTGATGTCCTTCCTGTGATGTGGTCTTCAGAAATGGGCACAGAACTCCTGGCATGATCTCAAATAAGGCTTCTTTGTGGTGGTCTGCAGGGTGTGAAATTTCACTGGCTTGTATGTATATTTTGTTATGTGTGAATACATTAAATAAATTATTTTTCTACACATTTGCATTTTTTGAGCCTCTTCTCTTATCAGGGGTGAGTTTAAGAGGCTTTTTTAAATTCTTCTCCGTAATAATCTATACAGTGACAACACCACCACCTTCCTGCTGGTGATACCCCAGCCTATGCATCCCAGCATACCACTTGCCCTTCCCACTGTCCTGTCACACTGCCTTGACACCTCGAGGTCATCAGATATAATCACTCCAAGGTCCCTTTCCTGTTTGGTGGCTGTCAAAACCTCTTCCCCATTTTATGCTCTGACTCTGGATTTCTGTGCCCTAAATGCATGATTTTGCACTTTTTACATTGAAACTCAGCTTCCATACCCATGACAACTCCTTGAATTTTCTCATATCTCTGCACATTCTCTCCACACCCTCTGGAGTGCCCACCCTATTGCAGATCTGTGTGTTATCTGTAAAAGGCATACATTCCTTTCTAGTTCATCTGCAGTGTCACATACAAAGGCATTAATGAGGAATGGTCCTAGTATTAAGCCCAGAGGTACCACACTGGTTACCCTCCCTTCCTCAGAGTGAGATCTATTTACCACCAGTCTCTGCCTCCTATGCATTAACCAATTTCTTCCCCAGTTAAATTCCTTAGAACCCACCCCTAGGCTGCCTAGTTTCCTTGTGAGCCACCAGTGTTGTACAGTGTGGAAGACTTTGTTAATGTTTAAGTAAATAGGGAATTTCTAGCACAGCCAACCTCAGAAACAAGAAAACCTTTTGATGGTATAGCTAATTCCAATCAAGGCAGCATAGCAGTACAGATAGATTGGAAATAAAGGCCCACTCATCAAATATAGTGCAAAAAACTATTCCAAATGTATTCATTAATCAGAATAAACCCAGTACAAATGCATGCCATCACCAATGCTTCAGAGCTGATCTATGTCATTGGGATTACTGTGGTTTATCTCTAAAAGTATACTTAAAATCAATAAACTAAAATGAAGGATTACAACAAATATATATCTTGGAAATTAAAGGGGGAATTGTTTGCCACATGAAACTAACTTTAAATAAATGTGACAATATTTGGATGCCCATTTCTCTCTGGGAAATTATTTAAATGTATAAATATGTGTTTTCCACCAGTCTGTTACAGTCCATTACAACAATTATAAGTTAAAAAGGTTCCCAAACATACATATTCAGGTATACCCTAAAAAGGATTCTCTGTCACTTCTATTTAAAGTGTATTACTCAAAATATTTGTCTGCAGCAGAATTAATCTTCTCTGTTACATCCATGTACACATTCTAAATAACCAATCTGCAATCATTAATATGCCATCATATAAATACTCAGTTTGTTTGTGTACATAGAACCTTAACCCCATTTCACCTCCACTCCAGTGGCAAAAAACATATTTTCAAATATACAAATTCTTATCTTACATCAAGTTTTCTTTAAAGATCACACCTCTGTGTATTTCTTTTACATTTTAACATGCCTATAAACAGAAACATGTTAAATCCTCAGTATTATAGTCAGTTTCTAATATTCATCTGACATATGCAATACTGTCCCTGCCAGACAGCACCAGATCCAATATTACCCAGTCATGAGTTGGCTCCTTGAGTAGTAGCTTGAAAAATGCCCCCTGCAGGGAGTCTAGAATGTCACTGCCTCTATCTGAGGCCACAGCTGGGAGTCTCCAATCTATATCCTGCAGATCAAAGTCCCTTACAAGCAGCACCTCCCCTCTTTCTGCTATTGTGAGCATGGTTTCCCCCATTGCCTTACGCAGTTCCTCCCTTGTTTTACCCCATGCTTGTTTTTTATATTTTACTCTGTGTACCCCTCTGCATTCCTTCTACTCACCTTCCCCCTCCAGTACTTTCTTCACAGGCAGCAGCAGCAAGTAAACAGGTCTTGAGAAAGTGTATACTTTTAGCGTGAAAACATTTGACCTTTTTTTGGTGTGTGTAGGAGGGAAGCATAGCCATGTCTGCTGTTCTGAATAAAATTATATTTTAAAAGATGTCATCCTGTGACACAGTGAGTGTTCTTTGAGAAAGTATCCGAGACTGTGGAACTGAGCTGGATGTGAGTCAGACTGGTACTGTATCTTACCTTACTGGACCAGCAGAGTTCCCTGTGTGCCTACTGTCACCTGTGGATGTGTACTGATGCCTAAGATATCAAGCACTTCAGCTGTTCCACTCCTGCTCTGCTCCACTCACACACTGGGACATGAGCGTGATGGGACACACTGGAAGGGAGTTATTTTATAATGCTGTTATAAGAAGTCTAGGGAAGTCTAAATGCACACAAATGCTTCCCATCTGCCCAAGCCACATACTCACAATTAACAACTGGAATATGGAATTCCTTAACAGATAATCTACGCAATATTACAAATAGCAGTAACTTTGAAACTTCTCTGAAAGCTCTGCTAACAGAAGATGTAGAATGTAAGTGTGATGTAAACTGAAACAGTATGACTTCACTGAAGATTTCATAACCGTTTGGTTTGTATTTCATGTTGCACAAGTGTCATTGTCATGACAATGTAACAGTCATAATTGTACTAAGTTAACTTAACTGCTGTGTTTATACTTTGATTATGTTAAGACACCCTATATGTGAATGTCTGTGCTTGTATCTTGGTTTTACTATATATTAAATACTTAGCCTGTATGTTTTTAGTAATACAGGTTGAGCCTGTAAAAGGGGCATGTGGGCCAGTACTGTTTACCTGGTTAATAAATAAATTCAATTCAACTAAATTCAATTCAATAACTTTCCTCAACAAGCTAACTACAAGGAAGATTGTCAGCTGCTTTCCCTAGCTCAGACAAGCACACAGCTAACTACAGTACTGTGTTTTTTAACCTGGCTGAAGGTCCAAATTTACCTTGCAGACTCTACATTTCTAATAAAGTATGTCTACTTAAGTCCTGATTAGAAGTATTCTAGTTGAAGTGTTTTAGCTGCCTCTTTGTTCTGAGAGCAAGAGCTAACTACATTATATCCAGCAATGTTTGAATATGCTCTTTGGAAGTGTAAACAAAAAATGCTTTTTTAAAACCCATAAACAAATCATATCCTTCTTACAGTTAGCTCTCAAGAAAGACATGCTGGTATTAAATGCACCAAGATAATAAAAAAAATTTCATTTTACCAAGCACTTCATATTCAGTTTCAAAAACAACATAAATACCCCAAACCATAAATCTCATATAATTCATTTCTTATATCCCATCTTTAAGGACCAAAACATCACTTGCACTGTATTATCCAGATACAGAGCTACATGTAAGTGAAATTAAAAGCAAAATTATGTACCTCTGATATTTGTATTATGTATACTCTGTAGCACCATGAATGGTGTAAAATATAAATCTGTAAAATTAAAAAAATCTACTTAAAAAGCAGTGAGTCTTATACAATTAATGTAATGTAAAGAAAACCTAACATACTGCAGCTTTCTCCTACCTTGGTATTTTAGCAGCTTTGCTGAGATCTCCACAGACTCCAGGAGCCAGATATTCAAAACTCTGTGCTGGGAGCAAACCATTTGCACAGGTTTAACACTGGGGCTATCCATTTTGAATATAGTGGGCTATTGGGTCCGGGCTAATTTAGCACACTGGGCAGTGCTAATTTAGCCCCGGGGCAAAGTTTTGAATATCTGGCCCCATATTTGCTAATGGTTAATGCCTCTTTCTGTCACCCCTCAGTGTACTATGTAGAAACAAAATGGGTTTCTTTTTATAATCAATTATTATTATTATATAGTCACAAAATGGACAAGAGTAACTAAGCTGAACTGAAGAATAAAACACTATATTACACTCTTGGAGGGGATAACTGTATATCTCCTGCGCACAATAAACAGGCATTAAGTACAGTGTAATACCATGATCAAACTTGATTTATTCCAAAACCTGGACTTGAAAAAAATCTTTCTTTTTCTTATTTTGTTTTGTGATTACCACTCTTTTTAAACTATGGCAGTAAACACAAATAGCAGCCTGCTAATGCGGAAATCTCTGTATGTTCTGCAAACTTTAAAATGTTGGTGGTGATTTTTACAGAGTGCTTATGTGGCACAGAGAGAAGGAGCACTACTTCTCATGCCACTGGTATGCAAACGATTGACTGGGAGCAGCGTCTCCACTGTTAGGAGTGCTGATGTCATGTACTCCCACCTATTTCTAGTATATAGTTGCATAGCAGCCCTACAAAGGGTATGGAAACAGGCTCATTCAGCATTGGAAATGGCTGCTCCCAAGTAGCCTCTAAAAACATCACCAACAAGTTAAAATCCACATAATGTGGAGATATGGTATTAAACACTAAGCAGTTAGGATGTGCCACAAGGGGCCAAAATAAGCAACTGCAAAGAAAACTGTTCAGGCGGGGCATGAGGAAATTCAGCTACGCAAGAGTAGTAGTTATATGGATTTCACTTCCACGTGATAGAGTGAAATCAGAAAGTCAGGATACATTAAAGAAGAGATAATTATAAGCAATAAGAACTGACAGGGTATGGAGTGTTAGGAGTACTAGGACGCCCAGGGGCATAACGAGGCCTGGCACTGCAGGCAGAGGGCCTTGAAACACCTGGAAGTGCAGGACTCCTCCAACTCCCCACACCATATGAACATATGAACAAGCCAGCAGAAGAAGGCCATTTGGTCTGTCAAGTCTGCTCGTAGTGCAGGGTCCACAGCTTGAGCTAATGCCCCTGCCCTCCCTCCCCACTTCTCCCATCCTCCCTACCCGTGATTCTTATCTTCCTCCTATGCCTAGCCCAGCCTCTCTTAAAGCTGCTCACTGTCTTTAACGAGATGACCTCTTCTGGCAGTGCATTCCAAGTGTTCACCACCCTTTCTGTGAAGAAGTGCTTCCTGACATCCCTCCTAAACCTCCCATCCTCCAGCTTAAGACTATGCCCCCTCGTGATATGGTTGCCACTCAGCTTAATGAGACTTTCCTTATCAACATTATTTATCCCTTTCAAGTACTTGAATGTCCCAATCATGTTCCCCCTCTCTCTCCTGTCTTCCAGGGAGTACATGTTCAGTGACCTCAACCTCTTCTCATATGCCTTGCCCTGCTGACCGGCTATCATCTTTGTAGCCCTCCTCTGTACCTTCTCCAGCAGGTTAATGTCCTTTTTTGAGGTGTGAGCATCAGTACTGAGCTCCGTACTCTAGATGCGGCTTTACAGTGACCTGTACAGTGGCAGTATAACCTCCTCTCTTCTACTACTGATACCCCTAGCTATGCATCCCAGCATCTTGTTTGCCTTTGCTGTTGCTTTCTTGCACTGCGTGGAGTGCTTCAGGTCACTAGTGATCATCACTCCCAGGTCCTTCTCCTCCTCTGATGCAGCTACTCGGACTCCACCCAGGTAATACTCTGTCCTGGGATTCTTGGCTAATATGCATAACTTTGCATTTCTTGGCATTAAAGCCAAGCTGTCAGATCCTGGACCACCTCCCCAGCTTTTCCAGATCTTCCTGTAGGTCCTGTATCCCTTCAGCTGTGTCCACTCTCCCACAGAGCTTGGTTTCATCTGTGAATAGGCACATTTTGCCTTTAATGCCATCCCCAATGTCATTGATGAAGACACTGAACAACACTTGCCCCAGCACAGAGCCCTGTGGGACCCCACTGGTTACATCTCTGGTGCCAGATAACTCTCTCCCCCCACCACCCTCTGGGTTCTGTCCCTCAGCCAGTTTTCCACCCATCTGGCCATCTTCTCCCCAACTCCAAGTTCCATCAACTTCCTGGTCAACCTTTTATGGGGCACAGAGTCAAAGGTCTTACTGAAATCAAGATAGATGATGTCTACTGCTTGGTCCCTGTCTTCTGTCTTAGTCACACAGTCAAAGAAGTGCATCATATTTGTTTGACATGATTTCTCCATCATGAACCCACACTGCCTCTCATCCTGGAGACCAAGTTCGTCTAGATATGCCACCAACCTTTCCTTTAGTATGGTCTCCATAAGCTTTCCCACAATGGTTGTTCTTATGTGCTTAGAAAATGGGTTTTAACATTAGTTTTGCAGCAACATAATTCTGAAACAAAAAAAGTGATATATGTAAATAGTCCTTTTGCAGGTGCAGTGCAGGATCTTTTTTTTTCAGATGGCTCTTGTTTTCTGATTAAACATATGGCTTTGGACTGCTGTCATTCAATCAGGTTTCAGGATTTTTCTAACCCATTTTATTAACATATTTATGTGAGGCTAAAATAAACAGATACTATCACTGAGAAGTGAGAAGGCAGTCACAGTCAGCATCACACCTTCTTTCATCCTACCCTTTGTATGTTTGTATGTTATGTATGCAGATAAAATGAATCCCCCAGTGCTTGATGGTGGAGATTTTCTTTATAATGATGCCTTTCAAATCTTGTTTGGCCTGACAGGTTCCCTTTTCCATTCATTCTGTTGTTCTGCTATAGAAAGAATGCCACTGCATATCCATACCCATCACTGTTCCCTGTAGTCATCACGCTCTTTTCTCTCTATGGAGGCACAGTACTTCAGATATCTCATTCACATCTCCCTCATCTCTATGTTTTTGCTTGGCTCCTTACTCTGCTTCCACAACTCGCATGTCCTTGTTCTTCTTTCTACTCCCTCAAAAACTCTAGCACTTGCTCCAGTGTCTTAGGACCTCAGTCAGGCAAGCTGTCTTCTCCTACAGGTTTTCCAATCTCTGGTCTAGCAACCATCTCACTATTCATTCCTTCTCCTTCTCTGCTCTAAATTCTCCACTAGAAACATTCCAATCATACCTGCATTTGCTTTTAACCTCCTCTATCTAGCTTTACTCTTTTTTTTTCCCTTCTTCTTCTTCTCCTCATCACTCAGTCCTCCCCTAGTTTACTCCGCCTCTCATTATCTTTGATACCTTAAAATTCCTTTCCCTCCAACCACTCCCCCCAACTACCCCTGGTGTCACTTCCTCAGAAACTAACTTTATACAGTAAACTGCTAATCAAATGGAATTTTTAGTTGCACTGCCTTTAGTGTCCTTATGTTAATCTGTACTTAATGTATATATGACAGCTATTTTTCCCCCAGGACATGCCTGGAAATGAGCTTAGTGTAACCTCCTGACTATGTATTTTATACATAGATGACATTAAAAGGACTCTATGTATAACAATACCTTTCTCATAATAAACTCTATGGACACCTATTTGTAAGCTTTTCATTTGCGTTTACAAAGCATATTATTTAATTAAGCAATTAGGCACAGGTATGTGATGGCCACCCTGAAGAAACACAAAGGGGAGAAGATGCAGGGGACCAAAAACAGGAAAAGAGAGAGGTGAGGCAGTAAAACTTGGAAGGTCATGTTGACAAATGCACACAGCCTTGGAAATAAAGTCCCAGACATGGAGGCCTTAATAACTGAAAGAGACCTGGACATAGTAGCAATAACTGAAACCTGGTACACAGCTAATCATGAGTGAGAAACAAATGTACCAGGATATGTTCTATTCAGGAGGGATAGGAAAGGCAAAAAGGGAGGGGGAGTAGCCCTGTATGTCAGAGAAGGTATAATGGCAACACAGGTACAGGGTATGCAGGGGGGAAGCTGAGGTACTGTGGGTCACCCTTCAACCTGGAAATGGCACAGCAATATGCACAGTGGTGACATACAGGCCTCCAGGACAGGGAGGTGAACTGGACAGGGAACTAGTGGAGTAAATACATGAGATGGCAATGAAAAGTGAAATTCTACTGATGGGGATTTCAGTATGCCAGACGTGGATTGGAACACCAGTGTAGCTGCTTCAGTCAGAAGAAGAGGCATCCTTGATTCACTCAAAGAGGCTGGATTCAAGCAGCTTGTGCTTGATCCCATCAGAGACAGGGCAGTTCTAGATCTAGTAATGACCAATGGGGATCAAATTACAGATGCCCAGTAGAAGGGCAACTGGGATTCAGCAATCACAACATTGTGTGGTTCAGCATAGGGACAGAGACTCACTCAAGTCATACTAGGACAAAGGTTTGGATTTCAAAAATGATGACTTTGCTGAAATGGGGAGGATATCAAAAGAGCCCTGGAGAGAATAGGGGCAGGAGGGGGAGTGGAAGAACAGTGGAAGCATCTAAAGGAAGCCTTACTGGAAGTAACAAACCAATGCATCAGATTGGTATCCAAAGGCAAGAGAAGGAGAAAGCCACTGTGGTTCTCGAGAGAGGTGGTGGTAAAAGTCTGGGCAAAAAGGAAAGGTTCAGGAAATATAAGGAGACTCACAGGGAGGAGGACAGGAAGAAGTACCTAGAGTGTTTAAGGGAAGAAGGAAAGGCAGTAAGGAGAGCAAAGACATGGGCTGAGGAAGGTTTATCACAGTCAGTTAAGAAAGGGGACAAGACATTCTTCAGGTACATCAGTGAAAGGGGGAAAAACATGGGGGATTGCAAGGCTCAAGGGAGAGGGAGGGGAATTGGGGAAGGCAGAGGCTTGGCAGAGAACACCAGGAGCAAGGAGTGCTATGTGGGTCGACTTCTCTACTGGGACTAAAGAAGTAGAACTCTTCTACTGAGACCTTCAATTTAGGGTAAAAAAACACAAACAAAAAAAAAGTTAGTGTGTTTGACTAAGTTAGCTGAAATGAATGGTTATCTGAGCAGTTATCTATGTGTAAATCTCAGGTGGCTGAAGGAGATTGTTATCTGTGCAATTTAATTACATGTAGAAAGATCTATTAAAGGGTATCTAAACAAACAGTTTTTTAAAACTGCAAACTCTAAAATCTGGCTTCATAGCAAGGTAAAGTAAAGGCTGCTGTTTACATTTATGCTAAAACTGCATTTATGTAACTAACATAAATGCAGTTTCATAGCTTTTGGAAAATGTAAACATCAGTTGTTCACTTTCAAAAAAACAGCCTTGGTTTCTCCCTAAGATGTCTGCCAAGTGTGTTAAGTGATTAGTCATGATGACATCATCAGAGCCAGAGACAGAGATCCACATATATTTCTATAGTGCTAACTAATTCTTCTTTCCCTCTTTATTTTGAATTGTTGTACCAGAATGGTCAACATAATGTATTAACTCGTGGATTATTTTGATCAGTACACATGTTAGGCTATAATTTTGTTCATTTTGTTTACTTTAACTTGTGGAAAACGTTTTGCAATCCAGCAGACTGTTTCTTTAGCAAACTGCATTACAGTACAACACTTCAAATACCTGATGATCTAGTGGTTGTATGATGCACTGAATTTTGTTTTTTGTTAACCAGGAAAGTCACACTAAGCTGAAAGCTTGTTTACAGGTATGGCCTGGGAGCACAAGGAAGTTTAGTGACTTGCTCAGGGTCACACAGCAAAGTACCGGTCCTGTTCAGTTCCAAAGCTCATGCTGTCTTGCTAATCCACAAATAAGGCTTTCTTTTTCCATATGAACCCCCTGCACCTAGCCTGCCTTCTGTTGAACACCCCACCATCCATACCCTGTCCTTAGTACTGCCTAGGGCCACATATGCACTCATAAAGAGAACTGTCACACCTCAGATTACAATCTTGTACCTCAGAGAGTTATGCACACCTATACTCATATGCATCATCAGCTGGCACTGTTAAAAAATGCCTCCCAAATCACTCTCCAGTCCACATTCTCAATGTTTGACTTCTGCTCCCACAGTAAACATTGAGTGGATCACCACCCTTCTGCACAGTGAAGGTAGTATTTACAATTCCCGGTTGTGTTTTTTCCCACCTCATTAACCAACAACTAGGTCTTCCTGGAGGGCCAAACAATAAGCATCATCATGACCCACCAGAAAAACTGCTGTTCATGCCCTCATAAGGGCTGCATTTACAAAGGATAACAATATTATTAGCAGGAGAGGCATACTAATACCTTGAGCGAATCCACTTGACTTCCAGTGTCAGTCTACTCCTTTACCTGTGATCTGCAGAACCCCACAGGACAGTTCCCAGCAATTCATCTATAGTACTTTTCTCTGCTCTACTCCACAATGCAAGTTGGCTGGCTACCACCCTTCCAAATCTTGAATAAGCGATACATAACTCCCTCAATACTATCCAAACAAACGTCAACATCCCCCCCCACCCGAAGGTAATCTCCCTACACTGAATTCAAGTAACAGTTTAGATGCAGCCCTGCCACTCTGAGTATTTGTCATTGCTGGCTACTCTCATCCACAGTCAGGTAGTGATCACAATGCTGACAGCCCCACATTTCAGATCTCGCAGTGATCTGCTCAGCATCCTCCTTCATGTCGTCAACTAACCTGAATATAGCTATATCCTGCTGGAATGGCCTCTTCAGTCCCTCTTTGGCATTCATTCTTCTCACCTGCTCCCCACACCAAAAACTGGTGAGTTCACTACCCTCCTGCATCATGAATGTGTTTAGTACAGTCTCCCGTGCTATATTTACATATTAATAATAAACATGATATTCTGGTAAGCCTGGCTGATAGCCGCATGGCACAAGTGGAAAAATAGACTTTTCTACCCATATAAGTTCTAAGCCACTTATGATTAGACACTATTATATGACGTGCATAATGATGTGCACCCATCATTTAATAGTGCCTGATCAAAGGTAGCCTAGATCTTTTAAGGCTAGGAAAGCCCATTATTCCACCTTGTTCCCTGCTGCTATGAGCCTGACTTACTGGAAAGATATGTTTATATTTGATATGTCAAAATAAAACAGGGACTGTACCACTTGCATTCATGATGCAGAAGGGTGATGAGCTCACCAGTGTTTGGTGTGAGGAGGAATAGTGAAGAATGAATACCAGAGGGGGACTGAGAAGGCCATTCTTGCAAGGTACTGCTATATTCAGGGAAGGGGAAAGACAGAAGGAGAGAAATATGAGCAGATTACTGTGAGAAATAAGATGTGGGGCTGCCAGCACCTTGATCTCTACCTGACCCTGTTGTTCTGGCCAACATTCCCCTTCCCATAAAACCAGTTCATGCAATTGTCTAAGGCTGTATGTGGATATTAATGTATGAAATGACTGCCACTACACATTCAGTCACTTTGCTACCAGTGTAGTAGTGCTTGTAAAGCACTTTGGGATACAATGTGTATGAAAACCACTATATAAATGCTGATTCTTCTTATTATTATTATTTCCCACGAAAAAAGCAAACAAGACAAGCATATATTTGAGTTTTGAGAAAGTATGAACTCTAACATTGGACTGCACAAGAACTTTGCTACAAAAAAGTAGTGGCTGAAAGGGGTGGTGAAGGGTGTGGCTGCAACCCCCCACATAGTAATGTACTTGCTTGCTGCTGCTGCTGCTTTTCACTTTGTTGAAGAAGTCTGATTTATCTACGTATACCTACATAAGGACATAAACAGGGTAGAGAAGGTTCAGAGGAGAGCAACAAAGATGGTCCATGGATAGCATCACAAGTCCTATGAAGATAGGTTGAAGGAACTGAACATGTTCTCCCTGGAGGAGAGGAGGGAGAGAGGGGATATGATAGAGACATACAAGTATCTTACAGGAAGGAACAGGGTGCAGAATTACACTATTTTTAAGTGAAAAAGATGTTCCAGGACTAGCGGGCATGGGATGAAGTTGGAGGGAGGATGATTCAGAGGAAAAGTGAGGAAGAATTTCTTCACAAAACGGGTGGTGGACAAGTGGAATACTCTGCCAGAGGAAGTGGTGGGGGCTGAAACAATCACAGGATTTAAGAATGAATGGGATAGACATAAAGGAATTCTGGAGGTCAGGGGTAAGGGGCAACAGACTTCTAGGAAAACATAGACTGAACTTACGAGCTCAAATGGGCAGACTGGGTGGGCCATAGGACCTTATCTGCCGACATTGTCTATGTACTGTATCTATGTATCTATGTATTGATTGTATAAATATTTACATTCAAACTATGGATTCACTTGTAGGTTCTGTCAAAAACGTACTAGAAAAGAATAATAGCAGAAAATATAAAGGTTTAATAAAAACGTTAAAAAGTGCATATTAAGCATGCACACCACCCCAGCACCCTCTTTATAACATCCTAGATCTACCATAGCCACTAGACCACCAGGTTATTCAAGATTTGTACTGCACTGTGGTTTACCACAGAGAAAGTCTGTTGGATTAAAACACTTTTTCAGGCATGTTAAAGTAAACAAAATGAATAGAACCATTGCCTAACATGTGCATTATACAAACTAATGCAAATGGTTTTGACCATTTGGATGAAACAATTCTATACAAAGGGAAAAAAGCTAGTTAGCACTACAGAGAGTCATATATCTCTCTGACTTTGGATCCAATGATGTCATCACATAACACATTTGGTGGCCATTTTAGGAAGCAGGTAAGACAGTTGTTTTTTTTTAAATTGTAAGGCTGATTTTATAATTTTCAAATGCTCTGGAACAACATTTGGGTAAATTATTTAAATGTAGTTTTAGCATTAATGAGTACAACAGCTTTTCCTTTAGTCACCTACAGAGCCATATTTTTGAATAGTTTGTTGTCAAAATGTTGTTTAGGTATCTTTTAAGTAGGGGGGATGACTTAGCTAGAAGGAAGCTAGATTTAAACATTGCTCTAGATCAATAGTTCTTAGACTTTGTCACAGTGAGCCTCCCCAAATCCATGGAAAAGATTCTGAGCCTCCCTCAAAAACTGAAATAATCTTGGGCCTCCCCAAAGAAAAAATAACACACTGTACTTTGCGCAGTACATCATGAATAAATTGAAACCCCTTTGAGTACTTGGCTCACATTCAGTTCTTTCATTCAGTTCTTTGTCTTATACTGATGTGGAACCTTGGAAAAAGAGCTCCAGTGCCTCCTACTCTTGTACCACTTGTTACAATGGATTATGTATCTGCATATCCTTAATGATGTACTGCATTGTACAGAAGTATTAATGTTATGTGTTTGCATAAAATCCATAAATAAAAAGTTAAAAAAAAAGAGTTCCTGTGCTCAAAAGTGTTATCTGAATAACAAATAAATAAAATAAAATATTATTATTCAGCTTATTGTAACCCCAAAACACACACAAACACACAGGCCAGCATACTGTTTTCATTCTTGAACCATTGTTACCCCTTGTTGCAGTGCCTTCATGGGTCAGACTACTTTCTTTGTTTCCTCTCTATATGAAATAACCTTTCTACATACTTTGCCTCTCTCCTTCCTTCCCTGCTTCTAAGCAACTTCTCTTGGATTACTTTGCTCCTTCCTACTATTGCTCTTAGCACTTCTATGCACAACCCTTATATTTGGGCTGTTCTGCCATCAGTCTACAAATTGATCAATTACCACCACTCATTATTAGTTTATTGTTCATATTTGTTTGCACTATTGCTCACTGTGTATTTCTTGATTGTTTTGCAGTTACCTTTTGAAATGTATTCACTACCTACCCTTCCCTTGGTACACCTGAAATGAGCCTTGGCTCATTCACCTTTCCTTGTCATCTATTAGTAAATAAATACATAAAATTCCCCTACTATTATCCTCTTTCAGTTTGCTTAATCTCTTCACACAAAATACATAAAATTCAAAATTTAAATACAGTACTTTTTCTGACTTGCTTGAGCCTCCCCTTGAACAGATTGGGGCCTCCCCAGGGAGGCTGGCCTCACCATTTGAGAACCCCTGCTCTAGATAGATTCTGACAGAGGCTTGGCAGAGAACACCAGCAGAAAGGAATGCTATGTGATTGGACTTCTCCACTGGGACTAAAGAAGTAGAACTCTTCTACTGGGACCTTCAATTTAGGGTAAAAAAAAAACACAAACAAAAAAAGTTAGTGTGTTTGTCTGAGTTGGCTGAAGTGAATGGTTATCTGAGCAGTTATCTAGGTGTAAATATCAGGTGGCTGAAGGGGATTGTTATCTGTGCAATTTAATTACATGTAGAAACATCTATTAAGTAGGGGGAGTGGCTTAGCTAGAAGAAAGCTAGATTTAAACACTGCCCTAGATAGATTCTGCCAGAGGCTTGGCAGAAAACACCAGGAGGAAGGAATGCTGTGTGACTGGACTTCTCTACTGGGACTAAAGAAGTAGAACTTTTCTACTGGGACCTTCAATTTAGGGTAAAAAAACACAAGCAAAAAAAGTTAGTGTGTTTGTCTGAGTTAGCTGAAGTGAATGGTTATCTGAGCAGTTATCTAGGTGTAAATCTCAGGTGGCTGAAGGGGATTGTTATCTGTGCAATACATGTAGAAAGATATATTAAGCAGGGGGAGTGGCTTAGCTAGAACTAAGATAGATTTAAACACTGCCCTTGATAAATTTTGTCAGAGGCTTGGCAGAGAACACCAGAAGGAAGGAGTGCTGTGTGACTGGACTTCTCTACTGGGACTATATTGCCCTCCTTCCCTCCCATCCACCCTCCCACCCAAAGCTAGTGCTACTTTTATAGGCACAGGATTTGACTGACAACAGGAACGTCCTGTTTGGAAGCAGGAAGTGAGTGATCACAGAGCCACCAAAGACTCACCATCCTAGAAGGGCAAGAGTAGCTCTCCGCCCCTTCCCATCTGCTGGAGGTCTGCCCCTGAGCAAGTAAGGGGTGCACTGAAAAATATAGGATCTTCTTGTCTCTGAACAGGAAAATCAGGAGCTTAAAGGGCACAAAGGCAGTAAGTAAGTAGGGAGAGAAGAAAAAAACAAAAAAAAAACAGAGGAAAGAGTAAGGATTCCAAACAACAGTGAAGGGGCCAGAAATAAGACATGATGGGAGTGGTGCAGTGCAGTGCAGTGGCTGTGGAGCAGCAGTCTTCCGGGAGATGTTCTGGAGGATATGGTGTTGTCCCATCTGCAGACACCTCTCTGGGCTGAGGGAGGAGGTTGCTTATGTCCAGGTTGAGTTAGCCAGGATTTGTGGGACCTCCTCTTCCATCCAGGGACCACCAGGGCCACTGCTGTTGCCTCAGAGGTTGCCAAGAAAGAGGAGCGGTTGGACCACAGTAGGCTCAGGGAGGGTGAGGGTGGTGGAACAGAGGCACATCCCTCCGGTTGTACCTCTCCACAATTCTTATGCTGTTCTAGCAAAATGTGGTTCCTCAAATGGAGGCACCCACAGTGGAGACCAATAAGGATGCTGAGAACCTCCACAAGAGAGACCCACAGGAGGGTGGCATGGGACCCCATGGGGAAGAAAACAACTCCTGCTGGGGGACTCCATTGTTAGGAAGGTAGCACTTGGGGAGGAAGGGGAGAGGGAGGTAAGGTGCCTGCCTGGCACCATGGCTTGGAGGGACAGGGAGCGAATCCTCAGGATCGCCAGAGCTGCTGCACAGGGGAGGGAGCTGGATGTCATTGTCCACCTAGGGACAAATGACCTGGCTAAGAAAGGGATCAGAGCAGTGCAGGAAGAGTTTGTGGAGTTGGGGATGGGCCTTAGACAAGTAGCACGCACGGTAACCTTCTTGGAGGTGCTGCCTGTCTATGGCGTAGGTGAGGCTATGGTGCTCCCCACTTTGGGATTCAAACAGTGGTTGAAAAACTGGTGCAGAGCTCAGGGATTTAGCTTCATTGGGGACTAGGGGTGCACCTGGAGTGATGCAGGCCTATACTGGCATACTAGGTTTCATACTAGATGATGGAACAGAAGAAGGCACCATGGCCCATTATACCATTCCTCGTAAGGCGGGCTCATTTCAGTTCCTAAAACATATTAATTTATCTATCTCTCCTTTAAATTGTTCTACAGTTTTGCTTGAGACAATGTAATCTGGTAGTGTATTCCATATTCTGGCTGTTCTCTGCACAAACGAGAAATATCTAAAATTTGTTTTGACAGTCTCCATTTTTATTTGAAACTTATGCATCCTTAATCCTTCTGATTTATTCACTATTTCTAACCCTAGTTCTTCAATTAGCTCTGGATTCTTCATAATCTTAAATAGCTGCAATAAATCCCCTCTTTTCCTTCTATCCTCCAATTTAAATATTTTTAACCTTCCCAACCTTTCTTCATACCCCTCACCTTTTTCTTATCATATCATCCTGGTATATGTTCTTTA
The DNA here is from genome assembly GCA_016271365.2 of Neoceratodus forsteri. NCBI lineage: Eukaryota > Metazoa > Chordata > Ceratodontiformes > Ceratodontidae > Neoceratodus > Neoceratodus forsteri. The sequence goes on from CM057452.1 coordinate 964,168,698, forward strand.
GACTCTTTCTAATTTATTTATTTCACCTTTCATATATGGGCTCCACAGGGGTGATCCATAATCTAAATAGGGCCTTACATATGCCCAGTACAATGGTACAAGACATTGTTTGGATCTATTTATAAAACTTATTTTTATATTTCTTGTCATGGCATGATGGGCTGCATCTGTGCAGGAGTGGAACCAGGATCCTAGGTGATAGTTTTAAATGCTTCATTGGCAAGCATTTAAACTAGACAAGGGGGAGAGGCACTGGAAAGGAGCAGGGAAATCCTAGCCCCCCCCAAAAAAGTCAGGGTAGTAAGCGAGGTAAACACCAAAATAGAGATGTCGATAGGGAGAAGAGCAGGGGTAAATGGAGAAAGTGACAAAGACAATAAGGGCAGGGATGGGGCAAAAAGGAGCAAGTCCATCAGGAAATGGAGGGTAATGAGTACCAATGTCCGTAGTCTGGGCAACATGTTCCCTGAACTGGTGGCCTTGATGGAAGAGAGATGCCTGAATATCATAGCAGTCACGGAAACATGGTATACAGAGAACCATGACTGGGATGTTAACATACCAGGGTACATAACCTACAGGAGAGACAGGGAGGGGAGAAGAGGGGGAAGGGAAGCTCTCTATGTAAAGGAAGGGATAAAAGCAACTGAACAAAAGAGTAAACAAGGAGGAGAGGAGGCACTGTGGGTCACCTTAGAGACTGAAAATGGCACCACAATCTGCACAGGGGTTGTATACAGACCCCCATGTCATGGGGAGGGAATGGACAAGGATATGATAGAAGGCATTCTTAGGATGGCAGAGAAAGGGGAGGTACTGTTGATGGGAGACCTGAATATGCCAGATGTTAACTGGAGCACATTTGCAGCAGCCACATCCAAGAGCAGGGCCATTCTCGATGCCCTACAGGTGGCAGGCCTCAGACAGCTAGTTTCGGAACCTACTCATAAAGGAGCAATCTTAGACCTCATAATCTCAAATAGGGACAGTGAGAGGATCTCAGATCTAGAAGTGGGTTGCCATCTGGGAACAAGTGACCATCAAACAGTGTGGTTCACAATAAACTCAGCTACAGAGTCAAGCCATACAAAAGTGAGGGTAGTGGACTTCAGGAGGGCTGACTTTGGCAAAATGGGAGAGTGCCTCAGAAAGGCACTAGCAAACAGGCTAGAAGGAGGGTGGAGCAACATTGGGGAAACATCAAAACTGCCATCACAGAGGCAACAAGCCTTTGTGTGAAGCAAATAAACAAATCAAAATGGAAAAAAAGCCACTATGGTTCTCAAAAGAAGTGGCAGGGAAAGTCAGGGAGAAAAAGATAGCATTCAGGAAGTATAAAGAAACACAGAAGGAGCAGGACAGAGAGCTGTACCAGTTAAGGCAGAAGGAAGCAGGGAGGGAAGTCAGAATAGCAAAGGCACAAACTGAGGAAAAGATAGCCAACTCGGTTAAGAAGGGAGATAAAACCTTTTATAGGTATATCAGGGAGTGTAGAAAGACAAAGGGAGGGATAGTGATGCTGAATAGAATGGACGGTGGGTGGGCAGAGAGGGACAGTGGAAAAGCAGGGATACTGAATGAATATTTCTGCTCAGTATTCACAAAAAAGGAGGTGCCTAATCAAATTAACAGAAGCACTCTTGATAGGGGGGGCGATCCCAGTCCTTTTACAGAAGAAAGGTTCTGAAACAACTCCTAAAACTGAAGGTGAACAAAGCAATGGGGCCTGATGGAATTCACCCCAGAATTCTAAAAGAATTAAGGGGAGAACTAGTGAAACCACTGACTACCCTTTTCAACAAATCATGGGAGGATGGTGTGGTACCTGAGGACTGAAGGAAGGTGGATGTGATTCCCCTTCAAAAAAGTGGGACCAAGACAGAGGCAGGAAACTACAGACCTGTCAGTTTGACCTCTGTGGTAGGGAAAGTAATGGAATCACTTCTGAAGGAAAGAATTGTTGAGTATCTAGAGGCCAGTGGGGCACAGTGCCCAAGGCAGCATGGGTTCACAGCGGAAAGGTCATGTCAGATGAATCTAATTAATTTCTTTGACTGGGTGACCAAAGTAGTAGACCAGTGAGGGGCTGTGGACATGGCCTACCTAGACTTTAGCAAGGCATTTGACACAGTCCCACACAAAAGATTAATAGTCAAATTAACCAGCCTGGGAGTGGGTCCCAGGGTGGTAACCTGGGTAAAACATTGGTTGGACAACAGGACACAGAAGGTAATTGTAAAGGAGTCCACCTCTTGAAGAAAGAGTTGTTACTAGTGAGGTACCGAGGGTTCAGCATTGGGTTCAGTCCCTTTATTGTCTCTTATAAGCTATACTGCAGAGGGACTGGAAGGAAAGTATGCCCTTTGCAGATGACACAAAGTTCTGCAACAGGGTTGATACACAAGGAGGTGTGGAAAGGATGAGAAGGACTTGGCAAGGTTGGAGGAATGGTCAGAAGTATGGCAGCTTGGATTCAATGCAAAGAAGTGCAAAATAATGCACCTGGGAAACAAAAACCCAGGGGAAGATTACACAATGGGGGGGGGGTAGTAACAAGAACAAAAATGGAAAGGGACCTGGGGGTAATCATATCAGATGACCTTAAGGTTAGCAAACAATGTGAGAAGGCAGTAGGGAGGGCTGGGGGTATACTGGGATGTATAGGGAGGGGCATCACCAGCAAATAACAGGAAGTTGTTATCCCTCTGTACAGACAGTTGGTGAGACCCCATCAGGAGTACTGCGTCCAGTTCTGGAGACCCCATCGCTGCAAGGACATAGACAGGATGGAGGTAGTCCAGAGGTGGGCAACCAAAGTGGTGCAGAGTCTGCACCAGAAGCCATACAAAGAGAAACTAAAAGAGCTTAATGTGTATACCCTTGAGGAAAGGAGGGAGAGGGGGGCGGACATGATAGAAACTTTCAAGTACCTCAAGGGAATCAACAAAGTCCAACAGGGTAGCATATTTCAGAAAAAGAGATACACAAGAACAAGGGGGCACAAGTTAAAGAGGAGGGCAACTAAAATGGTGCAGGGTCTGCAAGAGAAGCCGTACGAGGACAGACTAAAGGAGCTTAATATGTATACCCTTGAGGAAAGGAGGGAGAGGGGGGACATGATAGAAACTTTTAAGTACCGCAGTGGAATCAACAAAGTCCAAGATGGTAGCATCTTTCAGAAAATGAGATGTGCAAGAACAAGTGGACACAATTTAAAGACAGAGGGGGGTGGTTCAGGGGCATGGTGAGGAAGTAATTTGTTCACAGAGAGGGTGATGGACGCATGGAACAGCCTTCCTGAGGAGGTTGTGGGGTCTAAAACTGTGGGAGAATTCAAGAATGCATGGGACAGACATAAGGCAATTCTTGTGGGGGGGGTAAGAAGAAGTAGGCTGTTGGTTAACTAGGATCTGCGGCTTATCCTTTAAGTAGAGGAAATGGGCAGACTAGGTGGGCCAAGTGGTCCTTATCTGCTGTCAAAGTCTATGTTTCTATGTTTCTAATGCAAGGAGGGTGACATGGAAAGGCAGAAATAGTGAATAAATATTTCTGTTCAGTGTTCACAGAAGAGTGGGAGGGGCAAGGGCAGGGGCAGTACAACAGTTGCCAAGGGGGTGAAGAGGTGGATAATAGTCTGTTCACAGGGGAAAAGAGTCCTGCATGAGCTCACTAAATTGAAGGTGGACATAGCGATGGGACTAGATAGCATACACCTAAGGATATTAAGAGAACTGCGAGGGGAGATAGAACCTCTGGCAGCCATGTTCACTGAGTCATTCAACACAGGGGTGGTACCAGAGGATTGAAGGAGGGCACATGTGGTCCCTCTACACAAATCAGGCAGCAGGGAGGAGGTGGGGAACTATGGGCCAGTCAGCCTCACCTTAGTAGTGGGGAAGATCACAGAGACATTGCTTAAAGAAAGGATAGTGGGGCATCTAGAAGCCATCAGAGCCCCATACCATAGGCAACATGGATTCACAGCGGGGAGGTCATGTCAGACAAATCTGTTTGATTTCTTCAACTGGATGACAAAGGAAGTAAATCAAGGTGGGGCAGAGGACGTTGCTTACATTGATTTCAGCAAAGCCTTTGACGCCATCCTACATAGGAGGCTGATAAACAAGCTGGGTAGGCTGGGCATGGGGAACAGGGTGGTAAACTGGGTTAGAAACTGGCTAACAGACAGGAGGCTGAGGGTGGTGGTAAATCGGGTGCAATCTGGTGTGAAGGGGGTGACCAGTGGAGTGCATCAGGGATTGGACCTGGGGCCAGTCCTGTTCAATGTCTTCATTAGCGACATTGAAGAAGGGCTGGAAGGAAAGGTCTGCCTGTTTGCAGATGATACCAAGATCTGTTACTGAGTGGATACCCCAGAGGGGGTGGAGAAAATGAAGAGGGACCTGGGGAAGTTTAAAAAATGGTCTTAGGACTGGCAACTAAAGTTTAATTCAAAAAAGTACAAAATTATGCACCTGTTACACAGAAACCTTGGGGAAAGCTACAGGACATGGGGGAGTTGCTGACAGTCACAAAGGAGTAAAGGGTTATTATTTCAAATGACCTGAAAATGTCAAAGCAGAGTGCTAAGGCAGCTGGGAGGGCCAGTGGCATGCTGAGATGCATAGGCAGGGGTATCACCTGCAGAAGGAGGGAGGTAGTGATGCCATTATATAAAATCATGGTCAGGCAGAGCCAGCCTGGTGGTGCTGAGAGTTGAGGCGCTGGATTTCACACCTCGCACCATGATGGCAACCCGGATTCAGGAGCGAGCCCGGGTCGGTGGGGGTCGGCAGGGGAGGAGAGGGATTGAGCATCCAATGGTCTGCTCTCCCTTTCCAGGGTAGGGGGGTTTGTGGCTGTCAGTGCACTTGTGGCCCCTAATGGAGGTTGGAGGTGGTACAGTGGCACTGACAATGCAAGGAGCGAGTGGGGGCATGGCGCCAGGAGGGAGCGCACGCGGAAGCATGCGCACTCCTTCCATTGGTGTCACTGCATGAGGGGATTCAAAACAGAGAAAATGGCAACTGGTTGTGGTGGCTTGATGGCCGTTTGGCAGGATGCCCTGCTCTGAGGGCAGTGCTATGGAATACTGGATCTGGTCCTGGTTAGGAGAGAGCAGGGGAGGCTCTCCACCACCCAGATGTGGGGGGCAAGCAGCTGGGATAGAGCAGTGGATGTCCAAGTAGGAGCTGGGATGATCTAGATAGCAGCCGGATGAATCGGATGCCTGGACACAATGGCAGACCAAGGGCCAAGTTGAGAAAAATGACCAACTAAAAAAAAATCATGGACAGGCCACACATGGAGTACTCTGTGCAGTTCTGGAGGCCGCACCCTCGTAAGGATATTAACAGGCTGGGAGACAGACAAGATAAGGGCGACTAAGATGGTACAGGGCTTGCAACACAAGACTTATGAGGAGAGATTAAGGGACCTCAATATGTACTTGCCAGACGTGAGGAGGGAAAGGAGGGACATGATAAAAACATTGAAGTACCTCAAGGGTATGAACAAGGTGCAGGGGGAGACATTTTCCAATACAGGAGGAGCACAAGAACAGGGAGGCATGACATGAAATTGGAAGGAGGGAGGTTAAGTGGGAATGTGATGAAATTCTTCTTCACAGAGAGGGTGGTGGAAACATGGAATGCTCTGCCACAGGAGGTCGTGAAAGCGAGCACTGTGGATGGATTCAAGCATGCTTGGTACAATCATAGGGGAACCATAGAGGCAGAGCAGTGGGTGGGTCAAAAGCAGTAATCCAGTACAAGTAGAGATGCAGTGAAATTAAATTTTGCTGGTGAAATTGCCACAAAATCGGCAATTTCACCGGGTGAAATGTTACACGAAATTGAGGCAAAATTTCTCAATTTCACCCACAATTTTGACCACCTCTGCTGGCCACCACAAGTCATCAAGTTGAACCCCCCCACCCCCATACACATGTTACCCTGTCCCCATTTGTTTTATTTAAAAAAAAAAATTCACCCTCCACTCCCTGGTATCTAGTGGTCCCCCACCCCGGCCGATCACTGGCCTAATTACATTAAATAAGCCGCCCCAAGTTACCCTGCCCCTCCATTTGTTTAATTTAAAAACAAAACAAAATTCACCCTCATCTGCCTGGTGTCAAGTGGACCCCCACCCCATCCCATCATTACATAGCAGAACCCACCCAGCTTCCCCAGTACCCCAATGTGGGCCACTGACGACAGCTCTTACACTCACCTCCACGTTGCGATGACCTGATTGAGCACCACTGAGCGCTTGAATGAATGAGCGCACGTATGCATTCATTCATTTAAGTGCTCAGGCACCCAGTCAGGCCGCCGCCGTGGAGTGAGTGAGGGCTCTGTCAGTGGCCCAACCAGGGTACTGGGGAAGCTGGGTGGGTTGCTATGTAATGATGGGGAGGGGGTAGGGGTCTGCTAGACACCAGGGAGATGAGGGTGAATTTTTTTTAATTAAACAAATGGAAGGGGCAAGGTAACTTGGTGGAGGGGCTTATTTAATATAATTACAGCCACTGATCGGCCGGGGGGGTGGGAGGACTACTAGACACCAGGGAGTGGAGGGTGAATTTTTTTTTTTTTACTTTTTTACTAAAACAAATGGAGGGGTGGGGTAACTTGGGGGATGCTTATTTAATGTAATTACAGCTGGTGATTGGCTGGGGGGGACCCCTGGACACCAAAGAATACTTTGACCAGTGGTCACTAGCCAAGTAGCCATTACATTTCACAACAGGAGGCAAAATTACTCCCTTGGGTAGAGAAATTTCACCCAGTGGCAAATTTAACCACAGGTGTGAGAAATTTCCGTGAGCAAAAGTTCAGCCGCTTGGGGTAAAATTTCGCACCCAACCTGGTGAAATTTTGCATTTTGCCCAGCAAAATATTTTTATGTAAATGCACTAATTAAGCAAAGTATTTCGCTGGATGAAATTTTCCAATTTCGCACAGCTCTAAGTACAAGGGCTCACGGACAGACTAGATGGGCCAGGCGGTCCTTATCTGCCGACAATTTCTATATTTCTATGTAAATAAAACTGAGCTCACAGGATCATAGCTTTGCTTAAGTGCAAGTGCACACTTTTAGGTTTAGACAGGTGGATACAGGTGTGCACTTGAACATAATGAAAACGATGATCCAGAGTGCTCATTTTATTGTTTCTTCAGTTTTGTTCTTCTGCTGTTCTGAAGCACTGCATGCAAGCTCCTTTGTGTCTACAGTAGATGTATATGAAGCACCCTGTCACCAGGGGACACCTCACTATCTGTAGCCCTTCATGTATGTTGGTCAACCAAGGCATTAATTGTCATGTAGAACCAGCTTCTACCCATGAAACTACTGCCACAGTTAAAAGGAGGAGCTTGGCACCGGCATACAATGAGGCATGGAGTGGAGTTATTGTACTAAGGAGTGAGAAGTAGCAGTAAAACAGTTTCCCATTGCAGAGTGTTTGCTGTGTTCAGTGTCCTCTAACTAACCTAACTAATGACTCTGGTCCATGAATAAATTGTGAATGCTGATGTCTTTGCTCCTAATAAAACCTGATTGGCTGATCATTTAGCCAATCTGATGTTACTAGGAGCAAAGACATCATCATTCATTCATGTACCATTGCCATTACCAAGACAGAGAGGCACTGAACAGAGCAGATGCTTTGCCTGCACCGGGGGACTGTTGTCTTTACTACAGGATCAATGTAAATTATATTTTCAGGGTTCTGGTAGGGGAAGGAGGGTTGGGGTCAGAGGAGGGGGTTAAGTGGTGGTCATTTTGTAATATAGGGTCTGGTTGGGTGGAGGGAGGCAGGAGGAATGTGTTTGGTGCACAGGTGTGGGCAAATGGTCTATATACGCAATTATATATCTTCTGTACCTTTTGCATTAATTCACCAGGGCAGAGGAGGGAGGAGGGTGCTAGTGTGGGGATGGGTGGGTGGTTATGCAATTTAAAAGTGTATGGGAGAGGGTTGTAGTTACACCACAGTGGTTAGGAAAAAGATTTTATGTAATTTTAGAGGGTTTTTTAAATAACAAAATTGACCAGCGAACTTGGTGTGCCCACCAGGAAATTCACGATGCTTTGTTCCAAGGAGTACATGTTGAACTCCCTCAGCCTATCCTCTTATGTCATCTGATGCAGCCCCTGAATCATTTTCTTTTCTCTCCTTTGCACCGTTTCAGTTCTGTTGATATCCCTTTTGAGGTGCAACCTCCAGTACTGTACACAGTACTCCATGTGGGTGCACACAAGTGCCCTGTAGAGTGGCAGCACTGCCTCCCTCCTTTGACTCATGATTCCCCCCCCCAGTGCAACTCAGCTTGCCATTGACCTTTAGTGCAGCCTTTTCACACTGTTTCCCCACCTTCAAGTCTTCTGATATTATGACCCCCAGATGACGTTCCTGTCTGATGGAAGCTAGCTTCTCCCCCACCAGGTAGTTATCCTCTTTGGGATTGCCTCTACTTAAGTGTATGACTTTGCACTTTTTGGCATTGAATTTAAACAGCCAAGCCTCTGACCACTCCTCTGGTTTCCTTAGGTCTGAATTCATACTCCTTATTCCATCAGGAGAGTCCACTCTGTTGCATATCTTGGTGTCATCGGCAAATGGACACACCTTTGCCTCCAATCTGTTTGCAATGTTGGCTGTGAATACATAGAAGAGTAGAGGTCCCAGCATTGACCCTTGTGGTACACTGCTAGACACCTCCCTCTCATCTGATACTGCACCATTTACCTGTACCCTTTGTGTTCTTCCTCTCTGCCAGCTACACACCCACCCACCCAACCACCTCCTTACCCACCCCTATGAGGTCCAGCTTCTTTACAAGCCTTCTGTGCAAAACAGATCCGAAGGTCTTGCTAAAGTCCAGGTAGACCACATCCACCACCGTTTCCTGATCCACTGCCTTTGTAACCCAGTCAAAGAAGATGACCAGGTTCATTTGGCAAGACCTACCTGCCATGAAACCACGCTGTTTTGGGTCTTGTCCAGTGGTTTCCAGATATGCTATTATCCTCTATTTGAGTAATGTCTCCATCAATTTTCCCAATACTGACCTAAGGCTCATTGGATGATAACTGCCAGCCTCCTCTCTGCTCCCTGATTTGTGAAATGGGACCACTGTTACCCTTTTCCAGTCTTCTGGTACTGTCTCGCTTTCGAGTGACCATGCACTTTTTTACATTGAACCATAGCTGCCAGATTCTAGACCATCTTTCTAACCTCACCAGGTCCTCTCTCAGATTCCTGACTCCCCTCTCCATGTCCACCCTCCCACAAAGCTTGGTGTCATCTGTAAAATGGCAAATTCTGTCCCTTATACTGTCTTCAGTGTTGTTTATGAGCACATTTCACAGCACCAGACTGAGCACAGATCCCTGTGGAACCCAGCTGATGACCTCCTCATCCCTGAGTTCTCCACCCCCACCTCCACCCATTATGTTCTCTCCCTAACCAGTTTGCCACCCACATAGCCAACTTTTCAACCTCCCACAAGTCCTCAATTTATTGTTCAATCTCTTGTGGGGGACCAACAAAGACCCTTCTAAAGTCCAGGTACAGTAGGTCTACTGCCTAGCTCCTGTCAATTGACTTTGTAACTCAGCCAAAGAAACCAATCAGATTTGTTTGGCATGACCACCCTGATGTAAACCTCTGTTGCTTGTTATTGTTGAGTCCATTTGCCTCAAGGAACTCAACCAGCCATTCCTTGAGAATAGTTTCCGTCATCTTGGCCACTATTGATATCAAGCTGACCAGTCAGTATTTCCCTGGTTTGTCTCTTACCCTGCTCTTGTGCAGGGGTACTACATCAGCAGTCCTTCACTCACTTAGCACCATGCCTGTACTATATACATGAAACAGTTCAGTAGGTCAATGGGGGGGGGACTGAATGAATTGCCACCAGTTCTCTCAGCACCCTGGGGTGTATGACATCTGGCCCAGGGGATTTATCCACTGTAAGGGTCTTGAGCCCCTTGAGGACCCTGTCCTCTTTAATCACCTCCTCACACATGCCCTCAATCCCTGTCTTTCCCTGAAGAACTGGTCCATCTTTTTCTTTCATGAATACTGAGCAGAAGTCTTTACTTAGTTGTCCTCCAGCCACTTAAGACCCCTTCTCAGTTTGAAAATACCTCTTTTGTCATCCTTTTTCCTGGATGCACCAAAAAATGTCTTGACTCTTTCCTTGCCCCCCCCAACCCCTGCTATCCTTAACTCAGAAGGTCCCTGCCTTGACCTTTTTTACCTTCCTGCTAGCTGTCTTTAGCATTCCTAGATAGTCAACCCTGTCCTCTTCCTGCTGGGTCCTCCCATATTTTTTTGTAGGAAACCCTTTTCATTCTCACTAAACTGACAACCTTCCAGGTAAACCAGAGTGGTTTTCTGTTCTTGTATTTTCCTCTTCTGTTCTAGACACATTTTAGTGACTACCTGAGTCCCATCTTGAATGAAGGACCATTTCTCATCCACTGCCATATCTGGCATGAGTTTTGTCAAGCACTCTGTCTCTTAGATTGACCCTCATTTTAGTGAAATCTGCCCATTTGAAGGCCAGAACACATGTTTTTGTATTCAGTATCTCCCTTCCCATACTGAGATAAAACCACACTGACCAATGATCACTTGTTCCCAGAGACTCAGCCATGCTGATGCCTCTGACATGATCACATTTTGTCAGTACTAAGTCCTAAATGGGCCAATCCCTACCTGACTCCATCACTCCCTGGGTTAGGAACCCATCTTGGACTGCATCCAGGAGCATTTGGCTCCAGCTGCTGCTTGCATTGGGGATGCTGCAATCCACAACCAGCTGGTTAATGACTCCCACCATCACCATCTCTCCTTTCTCTACAACTTTCCTGATTTCATCCCACAGCTCCCATTCTGTAATTTTACTCTGAATTGGTGGGCAGCACATCACTCCTACCCTTATTTTTCTCCCTGCGCCTGTTTGGATTTGCACCAAGATTGACTCAGTGCCCTATCTCCCATGCTTTCCTTTGTGGCTGTGATCCCTTACTTAATGTAAAACCCTACTCTTCCCACCTTTCCCCTTGCTCTGTTCTTCTGGGAGGCACTATAGCGTTGTGGTTAGGAGCACTGAGCTGCAAACCTGGAGAACTGGGCTTGAATCCCACAGGCACCACTCGCATACTGCGTGACCATGAGCAAGTCATTTAACTTCCCTCTGCTCTCAGGACACACCTGGAAACAAGTCTTGGCTTAGTGTCTCTTTCCTGGTTAAAAATTGATAAAGAAAAAAGATAGATAAATTCCTGTAAAGGGAGAATCCTAGAATGGAGAAATCACAGTCATGGTTCAGAGTTGCCCAGGTCTTGATGATTGCCATGAAATCCACTCTAGTCCTCTGTCACCATGGGCTGTAGGACATCCATTTTATTCCCTAGGCTTCTGTTATTTATAGCAACCACTCTCCACGTCGCCTGACTTCCCCTTTCCGTTGTCTTATGGCCTTTCCTAACATCTGCCATTGCCTCACTGAGTTCTCCCTGTCCCCATGGTATCCATTGATGATAGCAACTGTAAATGAGCAACTGTCAAAACAGTGACTCATTTACAATGCTATCCTGCTGGTCTACCCTGTAAGGGTAGCAACCCTATGCAACTGCGACTGTAGGGGAGGGAGACCGGAAGGGAAGGGATAGGGATGATGGTTTATGTGGGGTAGTGTGCCTGCTGCAGCTGAGCTAGCCATGTGGTGTGGTGGTGAGGGTGGCTAGCTACAGTGCAGCAGGTGCTGGGGACCAGGGGGAGAACATTTTGCTACTGGCTGCTGCTGCCGTGTTTTTTTTTTAATTTATTTTGGAGTGTTGCTCCCTCCCCAACATGCACCCACTTGGAGTAGTTGATAATTGTTAATCGGGGGGAGTGGGGGGGCATGGGGGGTGCAGCCCTCCCTCACATAAATATTTAGTTTACTTGCTGGATGTCTGTTCGCCAGCATGTGTATATCACCAATTTGCTTTGTGGCAATATACATTCACCATAACAGTGATCGTTATTTTGCAATCACTGTTATGACATGGAACCCCCCTTCCCCCTGTTCATCCTTCACCTCCCCTCTGTTTGACTCCCTGCCTTCCCCCTCACTCCCCCTTTTCATTCTCCCCTTACGTTTCCACCCACCCTACCAGCCCTTACCACCAAAGTCCACCACACCCAATATGACCTTTACTTGTGAAGAGGCCTGCTGGGCCTCTCCTTGGGAAACCTTTGGATTCTGTGCCCCCTCAATTTAAATTTAAATTGTGTTTTACTATGGAGTCTCCTTTGACAAGGACTCAGTCATTACCTTAGGCATTTGTTACCCTGCCTCTGATGTTCTGTTTGGAGTTACCCACTCTCCCCCTCTGCTAACAGCTTCACCCAGCTATGATATCCCCTCCCTGACATTTTTTGCCTGTGCTACTAAGGAATATGCCTCCAACTGCTGTCCGAACTCCATCCACTTGTCCCAACCTCATGTGCCTGACATGTTTGGCTATCTCTAATCCACTCACCATCATTTTTATGTGGTTGAAATGTGCCCCCTCTCTATCTCCCCGTGTTCAGGTCCTGTCCAACATGGTCACCCCTCCCTATTTTTGTCACTCCTAGCTTGGTGCCCCTCGCTTGGTCAGTATTTGGGTTACCTCTTCTCCCCACAGCTTCACCTCCATTAGATGTATATTTGCACAGTACCCTCATGTTATCCTCCTTGCCCCCCACTTCCATTGCTTCTCTGGGCAATTCTGGCACAACTTTTATGCTCATCCTTCCTCCTGACTATTGTCTCTTTTCTGCTTCCTGACTTTTGTCTTTTCTGTATGCTTGCCATTTCTCTGACTCACCTGAATCCACTGAGTCCTCAGCCCTTTGATACGACACTCCTTTTCTTTTGATACTTCCCTACCAAGTAGTGCACTGCCCTCTCCTCTGGCACCTCATTTCACCCCTCCAAATTGACTTTTCTCCTTTCTTCAGCCTTTGAATTACTCTGGATACCTCCCTGCTTTGGAAAGCCGAGGAACTGGTAATGATTCTTTAAAAGTATTTCTAAGGGTTGTATGATACCCACATTCCCTTTTCTTTCCTTTCTTTTCCCCACAAATATACGCTTACTTGCCTCTCTCAGCCCTCCTCCCCTCTACAGCAGTCAGGTCCACATTCCTGGAACCCTCTATTCCTCTATCATCCTATCTCAACCCGCTGACTTCCTAATATTTTGTTGATTTCTGTTGAAGGAAGTGAGCAAGGGAAAGATGAGGAAGAGGAGGCTATGATTCTCTAAGGAGGTGGCAAAGGTAGTGAAGGAGAAGAAAACAACATTTAAAAAGTACAAGGAGACCCAGGAGGATGAAGACAGGGAGGTATATCTGGTAAAACAAAGGGAGGCAGGAAGGAGGATGACGGCAGTTAAAGCACTAACAGAGGAGGGGATAGCTAAGGAGGTCAAAAAGGGAAAAATACCTTCTTCAGGTATGTGAGGGAAAGAGGAAGACAAGGGGAGGGATAGTGAGAATCCGGAGAGTGGGGGCACTGCACAAAGGAAGAGCAAGAGAAAGTGGAAATACTGAATAAATTACTTATGCTCAGTCTTCATGGTAGAGGGTGGTGGGGATGGATCAGCATGCTGCAATAAGCAACAGGAAGAGGGGGACTGGACACAGGTCCATTCTTGGTTGAGAGGGTCTGGAAGGGATTGAAAGCCTTAAAGGAGACTACGGTGATGAGGTCAGATGGGATTCATTGAAGGGTCCTAAAGGAACTGAACACAGTGCTGGCCACCCCTCTGGAAGCACTTTTTAGCACCTCACTGGAGATGGAGGAAGTCCCAGAAGACTGGAGGAGGGCTGATGTGGTCCCTCTGCACAAAAGTGGTATCAGGGGGAATGCTACCAGCTACCGGCCTGTCAGTTTTACATCAGAGGTGGGGAAGTTAAAAAGCTCCTGACACAGCTGAGACAACTTTGAAAAATGTAATATTCAGGCATAAATGTTGCTTATATTTCATATTTTATTCTGTAAGTCTCACCCTAATTTCCTTATTACTAAGGGTATTGGCATGAATACAGTATGTTTACCCTTTTGGGTCCGGCACCCTGCCTACACCTGACATCATAATTATGTTTATGACATCAAAATCTGTTGCTGTAGAGATAATTATGATTTTATAAGCATGTGATTGTGATGTCATGTATAGAGAAGCAGCTAGAGTAGATATAGTCTAAGGGACAGGGATCTTGTTTTCATGCAACCGTGTCAATCATAAAGGAAATGAAAAATTAATTACTGAAAATATATGAAGTTATAAAGAAAATGGGATGGAGCTGAATATAAATCTTAATTTTTTCAAAGTTTTCCTCATACTGTCAGGGTCTCATTAACCTAGACACTACTGAAAGAGAGTATCTTGGAACACCTGGAGGCAAAAAGGCTGCAGGACCACTGGCAGCATGGTTTCACAGGAGGAAGGTTATGTCAAACTAATCTCATAGATGTCTTTGACTAAGTTACCAGGGAGGTGGATGAAGGTAGAGCAGTTGATGTGGTCTATCTGGACTTCAGTAAGGCTTTTGACACTGTGCCACACAGGAGGCTATTTAAGAAACTAAGCATCCTGGGAGTGGGGGAGAAAGTGATAAGCTGGGCATCAAACTGGTAAAGGATAGGAGGCAAAGCGTGGTAGTAAATGGTAGCCACTCAGGTGATAAGACAGTGACTAGTGGGTTGCCACATGGTCAGGTGCTGGGACCAATCCTCTTCAAAGTCTTTATAAGCAACATTGTGGAGGAACTTGAGGGTAAGGTGTGTATCTTTATAGATGATAAAAAAACTTACTACAAGGTTGATACTCAGAAAGGGGCAGAGAGAATGCAAAGGGATCTGAGGAAACTATGGGACTGATCTACGGGGTGGCAGGTGGGTTATAATGTCAAAAAGTGCAAGATTATACAGTCAGGGCTGTGGAACCCAGGGGCTGCATATAAGATTGAGGCACTGATGTTTACAGTCGCCAAGCAAGAAAGAGACCTTGGGGTCATCGTATCTGAGGACATCAGGGTAGCTGGGTAGTGTGACAAAGCAGTGAGAAAGGCTAGCATGATTATGGGGTGCATTGAGAGATAGATTTCTTGCAGAAGGAGGGAAGTGCTGCTGTTGTTGTATCGCTCACTGCTGAGGCCCCACCTGGAGTACTGTATCCAGTTTCATAGGTTTCATAGGTATGTATGAGCTAGGAGGTCAAATGACCCTTAATAAGCTTGCCACTAATTAGTGGTGATACATTTATTTTTTATTTCCCATATATTGATCTAATGTTTGTTTGAAAGTATCCATGGTTTTGCTTGTGACTATAGCCTCTGGCAAAGCATTCCAGACTGCTACCACCCTCTGAGTAAACCACTTATTCCTTTTAATTGTTCTATTTATCACTCCCTTAATTTTTAGCCTATGTGTACGAGCACCTCTCTTACCACTCTGTGATGTTAATCCAATAGTCTCCCATTTATATCTGTCTTTAGATGCACTGTAAACTAGACATAAGTCACCCTTCATCCATCTGTACTCCATTGAGTACATATACATATCCCTCAGTCTCTCACCATAACCCCTATTCTGTACTGCTCCTATTTGTTTTGTTGCCCTTCTTTGTACTTTCTCTACCAAAACTTCGCCACCCTTATTCTGTAGGGCACAGAAGGGTGAGCAGTAGTCAAGATGTGGTCTCACAAGTGAGGTGTATAGAGGTACTGACACTGATGCACCCCTACTTACATGTTCTTAAGAATGCAACCCAGTATTCTATTTCCTTGTTTGACTTTGGTCCTAGTGTGAGTATTAAAAAAGAGATTATTTGTGACAGTTACACCTGAATCCCTTTCATTTGTAGTCTCCATTAAGTTAATGCCATTTAATGTATTATTTAACTTTTGATGATTAGATCCCAAATGCATGACCTTTCATTTTTCTTGGTTAAATTTTAGTTTATTTTTTTTGGCCCAGTGTCCTAATTTTGTGAAATCTTCCTGCAACTTACCCGCTGCCTCCTGATTGTTTATAATAGCTCCTAATTTACTATCATCTGCATATTTTTCCTAATGAAGTAGATTCTGATACATTCATAGTTGAAACCACAATATTAAAGAGCATAGGTCCCAGGATCGAACACTGTGGTTCTGGAGGCTGCACCTCTGCAAGGATGTTGAAAGTGTGGAAGTGGTACAGAGGAGGGCAACCAAAATGGTGAGGGTGTTGCATGAGAAGTCATATGAGGAAAGGCTGCAGGAACTCAACCTGTACTCCCTGGAAGAGAGGTGAATAAAAGAAGACATGACTGAAACCTAAAAGTGCCTCACAGGAGTAAACAAGTTGCAAGTAGAAGGTCTTTTTCAGAGAAAGGGAGGCAGTAGAACAAGGGGGCATGCAATGAAGCTAAGAGGGGGAAGTTTAAAAGAGATGTTTGGAACTACTTCTTAAAGGAAAGGGTGGTGGATGACTGGAACACCTTGCTAGAGGAGGTGGTGAGATCATAGACAGTGGGGAGCTTCAAGCATGTACAGGATAGGCACAGGGGCTTATCATGTAGAGGAACTGGAGAGGGAGTGACACCTATGAAGAACTAGTGTCAGTGGTGATGGAATAGGCAAGGACAAGGGGCAGAATGGATGGGCCTAAAGGTTCTTTTCTGCTGACAAAATCTATGTTTCTATATTTCTGCCCTGATAAGCTGCACCTCAGTCGTCACGACCCTTAGTTTCCTGCACACTGTGCAACCCCTAGCCTCCCAGAGTGTACCCAGGAATACTGCTGCCCAAAGCTCCTGCAGCTCACAGCCCACCCGTTCCCAATTCCTGCCTAAACATTGCTTCGTGCTATTTGCCCTGTTCAGAAATGTGATCTGGGCTAACCCTATAGATAGATTACTGGCCATTCTCTCTGTTGGTTGCCTTTGGGTCTATGCCAGATAGGGTGTAGTGCCTGCCTTTTGTGTTCCTCTACTCTGCCCCTGTAGGTCTACTCCTGATAGAGCATAGTGCCTCCCCTTTGTTCTGCCCCTGTAGGCCTACCTCAGCTAGGGTGTAGTGCCTTCCCTCTGTTCTGCTCAGTAGGCCTATCCCAGATAGGGTGTGGTGCCTGTTTGTGTATCCCTTTGTTTTCCCCTACTTCCCTAGCTTTTTCTGTGGCCTACTTCCTGATTTGCCCCCATAGTCCCCAAGCCTCACACCCTGTTTGTGCAGCATCCCCTGTGGATCTGCAGGCAATGCTGTGGACTCGCCTATATATGCATCCTCCTGCTCTGCTGATTCTTGCAGAATTGCATGTTCTGGGTGACCACATGCTTGGTCTACCCAGAAATAAGTAGTAAGTGCAAGTTTCTTATTGGCTGCTTGCAATCAATCACGAGCACTAAACACTCACACACAAACTCTCTCTTTTTTTCACCTAATCTCTGTTCCCCTCCCTCCTGCCTTAAAAAAAGACTACACGCTATTTATTACAGCATTTGTATCTAGTAAATTTCTTCAAAACACAAGTTACTTACTCTATTATTTCAGGGACTTTTCTTTAAATCCCGGTCTAAAAAAAGGCCTGTTGGCTACTTGCAACCACATGCAAATTTATGCAAACTGCTGGTTACTTACACTGATATTGCAGGCAGAAGAGGTCAGCTCCTAGTTCTTAGCCCCCAGCAGGTCCAAACAGCCATACCATGATTCTTTGTGCACTGCTTTTGTGTTGTTTGGTCCACATTAAAGACCATGGGCCCAATTCACAAGGGCAGAGGTTGGAGCACTGCTGGTGGAGGTCCAGATTGGAGGTGGACAAACTGGCCCTGTGTGTACACTATAGTGTGTACCAGGGGGCAATCAACCATAAGAAGGCAGTGTTCCTGTCCAGGGAGATTGCTGCTGGGAGAAACCAACCTACCAGTAATGCTTTTTCAGAATGTGGACAGGTTATTACATCCTGCCTGTCTACAGCTGAAAATAGCAGTTTCTGAAGCTTTGTGCAATGTGTTTGCTCTGTGTTTCTCAGACGGGGTCCGCCATCAGGCAGGGACTTCTGCCAGTGGGCCATACTTTGGCCAACAGTGGTCACCTGGATTGTTGGCAAAGCACTCTACCCAGTTGGGGGAGTTTAAACCAGTGGAGGTGGCTGATGTCATTGAGGCGATCTCAAAACTGAAGCACACATACTGTGAACTGGACCCGGTGCTGACACGTTTCTTAGTGGGATGTGTCGACATCGTTGGTCTGCGTTTGCTTTGATTGTCCGGTGTTCCTTGTCAGAGGGGGTTGTCCCAGATGCCTTGAAGGAGGCGCTGGTGAGGCCCCTTCTGAAGAAGTCATCATTGGACCTTGACATCAAGACGAATTATCGACCGGTTTCCAACCTTCCATTTTTAGGAAAGGGTGTGGAGAAGATTGCAGCACAACAGTTGGGAGATCACTTCATGGTATTTGATATCTATGAGCCGCTCCAGTCAGATTTTCGTGCAGGACATTCAACAGAAACTGCATTAGTTCGGGTGCACAATGATCTCCTCAGGGCAAGGGATTGAGGGGAAGGGACAATTCTCATTCTACTTGATCTCTCCTTAGCTTTTGACACGGTAGACCATCAGCTGTTACTTGACTGCCTGAGGGACTTCTGTGGACTCACGGCACTGTCATTCACTGGTTTGAGTCCTTTTGATGAACAGAAGACAGAGGTGCGTGATGGAATTTTCCTCATCTTTGAGCCTTCTGTGTTGTGGGGTACCTCAGGGTTTTTTGTTGTCACCGATGTTGTTCACCATGTATATGCTGCCCTGGGAGATCATTAGGAGGTTCAGCTTAGGGTTTCATTGTTATGCCTATGATACCCAGCTGTACTAATCCTTTACCGGAACATCCAGTGTGGTGAAGTATTAAAAACTATCTGGCAGAGATCAATGACTTGATGGTCTCTAGCCGGTTGCGATGGAACCCGATAAGATGGAGGCACTGGTGGTTGAGTCGAACAGGAGGTGAAGGGTTGGCCTCTGGGGCAGATTCTGGACTTGTCTAAGGTCTGTCCCATTGATGGCTTTCTCTAAGGTGCGTAATCCTGGCGTGATGTTTGACAGCAGTTTGACGATGGAATATCAAGTGCCTGCCGTTGTCAAGGTGAGTTCTTTTCATCTGAGAAACATCACCAGGATTAAGTACCTGATTCTGCCCCTGGACCTCCACATCTTGGTACATGCATTTGTAACATCTAGGCTTGACTACTGTAATGCACTCTTCCTCGGGGTCTCTGGAGGCACCCTCCGTCAACTGTAGCTAGTGCAGAATGCAGCTGCCAGATTGATGACTGGTCAGTCGAAATACTGTCATGTCACCCCGGTGCTGCGGGAACTGCACTGGCTGCCAGTTCAATGGAGAGTGCTTTTAAGGTGGGCTTGCTCACCTACAAGGCTCTATAGACTGGGCCCTTGCTACCTGGCTGACCTTCTTACACCACTGCCTCGGTTCGCCCCTCCGGTCCTCCTCGAGGGGCCTCCTGGCAATTCCCAGGACAAGATTGAAAACAGACGGCGATCAAGCTTTTAGTGTCACCAGTCCTGTCATGTGGAATTCGCTTCCGCCATTGGTGAGGGAGGCCCCGTCGGTGGAGGCTTTTAAGGCCCGCTTGAAGTCTTATCTGTTTAGTCAGGCCTTCTCAGATTCTGTATGATACTATTGTTATCAGTCTTTTTTAATTCTAAAGAGGTGTTTATTTATATTTAGAAAATGGCCAAAATGGACTCTGAGTCCTGATTGGCTGAAAGTACCTTCAACCTGGGCATCTATTTTCCAGTAGATGCCCAGTAAATAAGTGCCAGTCCAAGTGGCACCTCACTGCGTAGCATTCCATAGTGGTGTCCAGCCTGCTTTTAATTGGCTGAATGTCTGAAGAAAGTTTGAAATCCCGCCATCTTTTCCTCTCATTTAGCGAGGGCTAGTGGTCTCCCCCAACCAAAGCAAACCCAAACAGTATTTACTGGCAGCCAGTTCCTGTTTAAAAAAAAAAAAAACTTCACTTGTTTTGCAGTTCTACATCCTCTCAGAACAGTATTTATTCATTTGCGGTCCGGCAGTGAGACACTTCATTTCTCCCAGCCACTGTCACGAGCACCTCAGCGAGATATCAAAAGCAACTGTCACTTCCCTTCAACCCGGCCACACATACAAATCAAAAACAGTACTGTTCACTCTCCTGCAGAAAATGAAACTGCCTACTTTTTTTCTCCACAGTTCTGACATCAGTTGACTTCCCGATTCGTGTCCCTGTTCCCTGCATCATTGCGCCAAAACAAGATACCGCAACGCAATCGCTCCACTGTTAAGCTGCTCAGCCAATTTTTTTTAAAATTTACCGGACAAACGTGTATCAATTGCCGTATGAAAAAAACTCATAGGACTGGGGGGTGGGGGGGCAGTAACACTAACAAGCTACCTAGAAGAAACAGGCACTGTGATGTAATGCAAAAAAAGAGTCACCTAAGCAGCAACCCCCTCTAATGGCATAGACTGGTAAAGGCAGCACCCTCTAATGGCAGAGACTGGGAAAGGCACTATTTTACATAATATGACCTTTTGTCACCTTTTAATAATATTTTATACTTTTTTATGAAAGCATTATTATAAAAACAAATAAGGCCATTTTCTAAGTGCAATAATACCCTCCAGGGAGGGCATTAATGGGAAATATCGGACCTTCCAGGGGCTATAAGGCCCTCTGCCTGCGGTGTCGGGCCTCATTACGCCCTAGGCGGTCGATATTCCAATAATACCACCCTGTCAGTATCATTACTTACATAGTGATTAGGTTTGTACGGTGGAATATTTTTTATATGTATTTGTAAATTAAATCTTTGTGTTTTGTACGGCTCCCAGAGCCTCTATGACTGGGTGCCAGAAAAATAAAATTTGCCATTTGCCTTGCCTTGCTCTAAAGAGTCACACATAAAGCCTCTCCCTTTTTTCACCTAATCTCTGTTCCCCTTCCCAGTTAGAAATCCCCCAGAAAACTGTTAACAATTACAGCATTTGTGCATGAAAAATGTATGCAAACTGCTGGTTACTTACACTGATATTGCAGGCAGAAGAGGTCAGCTCCTAGTTCTTAGTCCCAGCAGGTCCAAACAGCCTTACCATGATTCCTTGAGCACTGCTTTTGTGTTGTTTGGTCCACCTTAAAGACCATGGGCCCAATTCACAAAGCTTCCCCTGAATGGCTCAAGGTGCGGCTTGCACCAGAAGATGCGCTGGGAGTGACTTACAAAAGCAGCCTGCATCAAACTCAGGCTGTGTGCAACAAAGGGGGCTTGCACCAGCCTTGTGCCACAAAATGGACTGCAGCATGGTGCTAGGGGGGCTTGCGGCAGACACAAGCTGCCATATCCCCTAAATTGGAATTCACTGAACCCTCCCAGAGGGTGAAATTCTAACTACCCATAGACCAGTCTGGGCTGCTCTAAGGGTACTTAGAAGTGTGTCCTCTGGGAGGGTTTCAAACCTTGTGCCAATGTGCCTTGGTCCCCCCTTCCCAGCCCCAATCCCCTTTTAGTAAAAGATCTCATCCCTGGTGATCTAGCCACCCCCCCAGCCCTGATTTGCCTGTATATTAATAGATCCTTCCTTGGTGGTCTGGGGACCCCATCCCTTTCCCCAATCAGCCCATGTAGTATAGATATATATTTCCTGGTGGTCTAGTGGATGCCCACCCCCAACCGACAGGTTCCCACCACCCTTCTCCAGCCCATCTCTGGGCCGATGGCTGGCACACTTCCACACTCCACCATGGCCAGCCACCAACTGAACTGTCATGGAGTGCTTACTCTATACAGTATGCGCTCATTGATTGACAGCTCTGTCAGTCAATGAGTGCTTACTCAATACAGTACACGCTCCATGACAGTTCAGTCAGTGGCTGGCTATGGTGGAGCGTGGAGGGCAGTGCCTGTCACCAGTATGGAGATGGGACAAGGGGAGTGGGATGGTAGGGTACTGCCTGCAGTGGTGGAGGTCCACTAGACCATCAGGGAAAGATCTATTAATATATGAGTGGATTGGAGCTTGGGGGGTCTGCTAGACCTCTAGGGATGTGATTTTTTTACTAAAAGGGTATCAGGCTTGGGAGGGGGTCCACTAGACCAACCAGGAATGTGATTACTGTACATAGAAAGGGAATAAGGGCTGGGGGGACTGCCTGCCACCAGGGACTGCTATCCATGGTTCTATTTCTGCACAGCCACCTTGCAGCTTACAGCACACCTTCCAGATGCACCCTCTGTTTGGTGCAGGGCCATGGTTGCTGCAAGCTGTGGAACTTTTCCACCAGGATCCTACCCGATAGAGAATTGTGCACAGGGTCCTCGGCACACCGGTGATTGGCGCAAGCTGCCTTTGGTGCAGCTTGCGCTGATCTTAGTAAATCAGGCCCCATGTGCATATATTTGATAAGTCTCTGTATATATTTAGTCACGTGCTGTTAACAGAGGGCACCTTTGTCTTGATTCTTGTATTTTGTTGCATTCAGAAGTCTTAAATCAATAATTTGTAAGATGCAATTGAATCAACATTGGTTTTTCATGCAGTATGAATCGAGATGCTAAGCAGATAACATACTGCATGGTGAAGTTATTCAGTGGCAAGGACAGGAGAGATGCAGAATTCAAAGCACTGCATTAACATAGAAATAATCAATGGTAAACAGGCAAGCAGTGTGCTCAATATATGGCAAATTCTTAATACATAAAAATAAAATATGTCAATATTGCAAGGATAAATAAAGAATAATGTGACAGAGCATTATTTAAATTTTAAATTATTAGGTTGCAGTGTCACATGGCCTGATAATTTTCAGCACAATTTTGAAGCCAAGTAGTGCCAAAATCACATTTGCTGACAACACAGTCAAGATTTTGGTCCTATCTACCAGCTGATTATTTCATTTTTTTTTAAACTCAGATTAGTTTTCTTTTCAACCAGAATGACCTTCAGAAGTTTCCAATCATGTGTGCTGACTGCCATATAAAGACTAGATGCTATTATTGTTCCTTGCAGTCGTGTAGTGCCAAAATCACATTTTCTGACAGCACAAAGTTGACAACAGTACTGTACTTTGTTTTGTGTTCAAGTATCCTAAAATATGCCGTCTATTATCCAATATGTTGTATTTTGAAACAAACTGATTCTCAGAAAGTATGTGATTACACGTGCTGAGTGGTGTCAGAAAACACAATTTCAGCACTATATGACTGTGAGGAACAATCACTGCCTCCAGTCTTAAATTGGCAGTCGGCACATGTGATCATAAACTTCTCAGAGCCATTCTGTTTCAAAATAGAAAACAATCTAGTATAAAAAGAAATAAAATGAATCGGCTAATAGGAGTAAATCTTTGACTTTGTGCTGTCAGAAAATGCAATTTCAGCACTGTATGACTGTAAGGAACAATTACTGCATCCAGTCTTAATTGTGTGGTCCTCACATGCGACCATAAACTTCTGCGAGCCAGTCTATTTTAAAATAAAACTAATCAGCCAATAGACAAGAGCATATTTTAGGATACATGAACTCACACACACACAATGTACTGTTAGTATATTACAATATGCTCTTCAAAACACCATGTCATTTACACTATGAGGGATGCAATCCTAGAGGGAAGCAGCAGACAGGGACTGCTATAGAAAGACTGACAGCCACCGAATGATGTCATTCCATAAGGTTTAGCATTGGTGCGCAGTAAGTCAGCATGAAATCTAAGATGGAGGAAAAGAAGACACCAGAGGAAAAATAGTGTTGTATGCAATCATTATGTTGTACAAGAAATGGAAAATGAAGCCACAACTATGTTTAATACCTCACCTGCAATTACATGCAAGGCATACAACAGATCCCTGTGACCTGTGCACATGATTTTAAAGGTACCCTGCCAAGACAGAAACATAGACACAGGAAATAATGACTAAAGAGACCAAGGTCCATCTAGTCTGCTTGGGTTCTCTATCTGTCCTGGAAACTATTGTCCCAATGGGATATTATCCCTCCAGGATAGGACTACAGACAATGTAACAGAAAAAGACCAAAGGTCCAACTAATCTGCATGAAGTTAGATAATAATAAGATTATGCTTGGAATGATACCAGACCATTTTCACTGTAGGTGGACCAACTCAGGGGGCTCTAAAATGGAACCACATTGTGTGATGATCCAACTGTGCTACAGGATCAACTCTAACATCAGATATTACAAGCTACAATGAGAAGAACTGGCCCAAAGTATGGCCCACATCATGCATTGTAGTGAAACCAACTGCACAAGGACCATCAAAGTCAAAAACTTGAAAAACTCCTGAGCAGGTTGTAAAGATTCATCTTTGGCCCAGACATGAAAATTAGCCAAAACAAACTGCTTCAGTAACTCCGTGGTCAGGTTGGTGATGAAATCCACAAATTTCTGTTGTAACTCATTCTCACACATAGATGCCTGGTAAACAAGAAGAATCCTGCACCCAACACCTGTGATATCTCTAACAGCCACACATTTAAATGATCTGGACTTTATCATTGGGAATGCATAATTGCCCAGACTGGATCTAAAACAGAATGCCACCATAATCCCCACTATATCATATACCTGCCTTTAGCACAGAACTGGAGCTGTTCAATCCAGGTATCCATGATAAACACCAGATATAATGAAGAGTCTACAATAAATTTGCAATTACCATGGCTTTATTTATAAGTGACCAGTTATTACAGTGAATTATCAATAGGGTGGCTGGGGCAGTGCCGACTGGTACACTTGCAACTGCTACACCAGATATTAGGTGCACCCAAAGTATGATGGGGACTAGACATGGCAAACAGTGTCCAGGCTCTTCTTCCTCCCAGGGTGTCTCTTGGCCTCTGTACTCCAGATCCATTTCCATAAGCCAGCCACTCCTAGACCAAATCCACCCTGTCTGCTTGGTCATCTTAGGACACCTAACTCTGTACATGGCAGAACATTGCATCAGGGAGGCTGGGGTTCTTGAAAAGACAAAGCTGACATGTTTGGTCAGAAACATAGAAACATAGAATCTGCTTGCAGATAAGGACCACTTAGCTCACCTAGTCTTTCCATTTTCCCTACCTACTGTAATACCACAGACCCTACTTGATCTATGGTTTTTACCCTCCCTTTCCTACCTGCTAAGGTTCCCTTGTGCCTATTTCATGCATTCTTGAATTCCATCACAGTTTTTGGCCCCACCACCACCTCTGTAAGGCTGTTCCATGCATCAATCACCCTTTTTGTGAAAAAGTATTTTTTCACCTTTCCCCCGAGTCTGTCCCCCCTCCAGCTTCATAGCATGACCCAAATGATGCCCTCTTGTACCTTATTTCTACCTGTGATGTACTTGAAAGTCACAATCATATAGCCCCTCTCCCTCTCCACTTTCCTTCAGGGTGTACCTATTGAGGTCCTTTAGTCTCTCCTCACAGGGCTATTGGGGCAGACCCTGCACCATTTTAGTTGCCCTCCTGTGGACAGCCTCTACTCTGTCTAAGTCCTTCAGGCAATGCAGTCTCCAGAACTGGACACAATACTCTAGATGACATCTCACCAATGAGTTGTACAGTGGTAACACCACCTCCTTCTTTCTGCTGGTGATACCCCTCCTATGTACCCTAACATACCACTGGCTCTCCACTACCTTGTCACTGTTTGGCCACCTTTAGATCATCAGATATGATTTGTCCCAGACCTCTTTTCTGTTTGGTGGTACATGATTTTGCACTTCTTTGCACTGAAATTTAGTTGCCGTGCTCTTCACCTCTCCTCAAGCTTTCTTAGATCTCTCTTCATTCCTTTCCCAGGTGTCTACACCATTGCAGATCTCTGTGTCATCTGCAAAAAGCATACCTTCTCTTCTAACACCTCTGCAATGTCGCCAATAAAGACATTAAAGAGGACTGGTCTAATTCTGATCCATGTGGTACCCACTAGTCACCGTCCCTTCTTCAGAGTGAACTCCATTTACCACCACCTCTGTCATCCATCCCCAACCAATTCCTTACCCAGTTTACCACCTTAGGATCCACTCCCAGGCTGCCCAGCTTGTTTACAAGTCTCCTATGTGGAACAGTGCGAAGGCCGCTAGAGAAACCTAGGTAGGCCACGTCCACCACTCCACCATAACTAACTCCCTGGTCACCCAGTCAAAGAAATCTATCAGATTTCATTGACATGACTTCCTCCCCAGTGAATCCATGCTGCCTCAGATCCTGTAAGCCACTGGATTCCAGATATTCCATAATCCTTTCCTTCAGTAGAGATTCCTTTAATTCCCTGCCACTGAAGTCAGGCTGACAGGCCTGTAGACCTACCCTCCCTGCTACTACTTTTGTGAATTGAGACTACATATGCCTTCTCTGGTCCTACAGAACCACTCCCATCTCCAATGGTGGTTGAACAGGACTGTCAGTGGTACAACCAGAGCCTCTCTGAGCTTCTTCAATACCCTAGGATGTACCCTGTCTGGTCCTATTGCCTCGTCTACTTTCAGATTTGTAAGTTCCTGCAGGACTCTCTTCTCTGTGAAAGGACTGGTGTCCTCCCTTCGATGCTCCTGTTACTTAACTGTGGTTCCCCCACCTTCCCCTTCCTCCATAAATACCGAACAAAAATATTTGTTCAGGACATCTGCTTTTTCCTGATCACCCTCCACATACTCACCCCTTCCCTCCTTAGCCTTACAATCCCACCGCTGGTCTTTTTCCTTTCGCTTACATAGCTGAAAACTGTTTTGCCCCCTTTCTTCACAGCCTGGGCTAGTTTCTCCTCGGCTTGCACATTATTTTTTTTAATTTTTTATTTGTTTATTTGAAAGATTTCACCAGGAAAGACAATATGAGACGAGAACAGTTTGTTTCCAGAAGTATCCTGGGGGGAGGAGATAAATAGTGGGAAGTGCAAAAACATATACAACAATATACATACAATGCACAAGAACTGCCAATAACAAAACAAGCTAATTACAAAATCCTAGTGCAGCACATACAAAGTCCATCAACCTTGGCTGCAATAGAGTTAAGTCTGGTAGTAACTTAGAGAAACAACATAATGATTGACAATACCTTAACCCTAAGAGGAAAACAGGTAAGACAATAAAGGTGTTGACTGGAGGGGGTGGACATCTTAAAGTGCTGGAAGTGGCAGGTTGATACAGGGGAGTAGGTAGTGCTAAGTTACCTGTTTAGAAGGTAGTGAAAGACAAGGGGAGAGGGCTTGTGGGCAGGAAGGGGGAGAGGAAAGAGAAGGGAGGATTAGAGGGAATACCTGGAGCAGGGCCACTTCAGGATGCAGACAATCCTGCAAGGGGCAGTGACCCAGCTGGAATGTGAGTAAGAGCAAGGTGGAAGAAGTAGAAGCCAGGATTGAGACCACCTCAGGATGCTGAGAACCCTGCAAGTGGACAGGACCTGACAGGATGGGAGTGAGAGAGGAGAGGAGGTGGGAGAGAGATGGGAGGGGAGAGTGGGAGCCAGATCTCTTCAGGATGCTGAGAACCTGCCAGCTATACTAGGACCTGGTAAGGAAGGAGGAGGGAGGGGAGTAATAGGGTGAAAGTGGGGAAAGTGGGAGTGGAGGCTGCAGTCAGGGGAGACAAAGGTGTAAAATTAGAAGGACAGGGTGAGAACTTGGTATGTGAGAGGGAGGCAATGGCCTCTTTAGTTTTGCCCATCATTCCTCCACTCCACCAAGTCCTCTCCCCTGCCAGGGCATCCCTGAGGCATTCCCCATCTTTGTAAGGTGGCCTCCTGAAGTCAGAAGATTCTGCCACAGTATTTATATTGAACCACACTGTATGGTGATGACTGGTCCATGATACCCACTATAGCGTCTTCAACACTGTCCCAGTTGGTGAGTATAAGGTCCAATATTTCTTCCTCATGAGTGGGCTTTCTTACTGATTGTCTGAAGAATGCTTCCTGCAGGGAGTTCTGGATGTTCCTGCTCCTAGCTGAAGCTGCAGCTGGAATGCTCCAGTCTACATCTGGCAGACTGAAGTCCCCACCAACAACACCTCCCATAGTCACAGTCTTTTGGATGACTTCACCAGACCTTGTCCATCTCCTCCTTTGTGCTGGAGGTTTCTAGACCATGCCTGTGCAAATAGCAGCTCCATTTCCCATCTCTGGGTGACCCACAGTGCTTCTGCCCTCCTTCTATTCCCTATATTTCAGTTGCTTTAATGGTATCCCTCACATAAGAGCTACTCTTCCCCTTTTGCCCACCCTTTCCTACCTGAACATAGTATAGCCTGGTGTGGCTATATCCCAGTCATGGTTCTATTTGCATCATGACTCAGAAATAAGGTCAATGTCTAGGACAGCCTCTGCCATAATGGTCACCAGGTCCTGAATTTTATTTTCCGGACTTCGAGCATTTGTGCACATGGCCTTCCAAACTCTGTTCAAACCCTTCTTTACATCCCCCTTTCTTCCTTCTTGCCTACTGTCTTTACCTCCTCTACCTTTATTCTCTTCCAACATAATTTCTACCATTCTGCTGTTTTTAGTTACCTTTGGGAATATCCCTTCCTTTGTGTTCTCTCTCTTGACTACTTCAGCTTCCAGGAGGGGGGACAGTTTAAGTATCCCTGTTTCCTCCTGCCACTCCTCTTGGCTAGTTTAAATTCTCACCAGTGTAGCATCTAAGACATGCACTGAGGTGTTTGGTTCCTCTCCCAGATGGATACTGGCAATCACCCCTGTATAGGCCTTTATCCCTCCAGGTGGGGCCACAATCCCCAGTTTAGCTGAACCCCTCTTCTCTGCACCACCCCTTCAACCATACGTTGAAGCTCCTGGTATGGAGTACCCTATCCTTCCACTGTCATACATAGGCAACACCTCAGAAAAGGCCACTGAGAATGCCTCCTGCCTAAGACTCCTCCCCAACTCCCTGAACTCCTCCTGCACTATGCTAGCCTCTTCCATAGCCAGGTCATTTGTTCCTAGTTGGACAATGACATCCAGCTGTCACTCACATCATGCTGTCCTAGCAATCCCCATGATCCGCTTTCCATCCCTCAGAGTTGTGGCAACAGGTAGGCATCTAACCTCCCACTCCCCTCCCTCGCTGTTCCCAAATCTATCCCCCTCATGATGGAGTCTCCCACCAGGAGTTGCTTTCTCCTCCTCTGGGGTAATCTTCCATCCTCCTTGGGGTCTTCACTACGGAGGACCCCCACAACCTCCCTGGTCCCCATTGCATGTGCCGCCATGGGACAGTCCCACATTGCCAGAGTGGCATAGGAGTTGCATAGTGGTACCATCTGGGGATGTTCCTCTGACCCACTACCCTCACCCTTCCAAGCTCACTCTAGTCCAGCCACTCCTCTTCATTGGCAACCTTTGAGGCAGCAGTGACAGACTGGGTGGTCCCTGGGTGAGGGAGGAGGCATTCTTGAATCTTAGCCAACTTGGCCTGGAGTTGAGCAACCTCCCCCCTCAGTCCAGAGAGGTGTACTCATATGGGGAAGCACTGCAGTCTCCAGAGTATCTCACTTAAAACTTTTGTCCCACAACAACTGCACTACACCACTCCCAGCATGTCTATCTCCTACTCTAATTGCTTTGTTTGCCTTTCTTTGAACCCTTTGTTCCCTTTCCCTAGATAGGGTGTTTCACCTCTTCCCAACTTTCTGTTAGACCCTACCACTCCTCCCTCCCTAGCAGTGTGTGCTTACCAACAAGAGTTTAGTAGGACCCTACTCCACTTGTCCTACATCCTGGCTGCTGTGCAGAGTGTCTGGCTGCCAGCTGCCTCACTGGGCAGACTCCAGTGGGTACACTCTTCTGAGCTGTCCTTGTCACATTGCTCCTTACTGTGTGGGGCCACGTGGTGGATGAGGACTTAAATAAGAGGACAACAGGAAAAAGCCTTTCTTGGTTGCAACCTGATTGGCCTGTCTTTAAGGGCTGGGGATGTAGCCTCACTCCTGATTTTTGGAGGAGCAATTCCTTCTCAGCGCTCTCAAGCTCTGCTTCTCCTGGTCCACCGCAGCAGTTTTATCTCAGAAAGCTTTTTCAGCTGCATGGGGTGGGGGGGGGTCCTCACTGCTGCTCTGAACCTTCACTTTCCCTGCTCAAATTCATCGTCCATTGGTACACTGAGTAACATAGAAACATTGAATCTGATGGCAGATAAGGACCACTTGGCCCACTAGACTGTTCATTTCCCTACATAATGGATAAGCTGCAGATCCTAGCTAACCAACAGCCTACTTCCTCCTACCCTCCGCTAGAATTGCCTTATGTCTGTCCCATGCATTCTTGAATTCTCCCACTGTTTTTGACTCCACAGCCTCCTCGGGAAGGCTGTTAAATGCATCCTCAACCCTCTACTTCTCACATTACCTCTGAGCCATCCCCCTCTATCTTCAAATTGTGCCTCCGGTGTTCTTGCACATCTCTTTTTCTGAAAGATGCTACCCTCTTGGACTTTGTTGATTCCCTTAAGGTACTTGAAAGTTGCTATCATGTCTCCCTTCTCCCTCCTTTCCTCGAGGGAATACATATTAAGATCCTTTAGTCTCTCTTTGTATGTCTTCTGGTGCAGACCCTGCACCATTTTAGTTGTCCTCCTCTGGACAGCTTTCATCCTGTCTATGTCCTTGCAGAGATGGGGTCTCCAGAACTGCACGCAGAACTCCAGTTGGGGTATCACCAACTGTCTGTACAAAGGGATAAAAACTTCCTGTTTTCTACTGGTGATGCCTCTCAATGTGCATTTCAGTATCCCACCAGTCCTCCTTGCTGCCTTCTCACGTTGCTTGCCCACCTATAGGTCATCTGATATGACTACCCCAGGTCCCTTTCCATTTTGTTGTTGTTAGTATCTCACCACCCATTGTGTACTCTTCACCTAGATTTTGTTTCCCAGATGCATTACTTTGCAGTTCTTTGCGCTGAATCTAAGCTTTCATACATTTGACCATTCCTCCAACCTTGCCATGTCCCTTCTTATCCTTTCCACCCCACCTTGTGTATCAACTCTGTTGCAGATCTTTGTGTTGCATGCAAAGAGACATCCTTTTCCTTCCAGTCCCTCCGCAGTGTCACTTATTAAGACATTAAAGAGGACCAGTCCAAGTACTGAACCCTGCGGTGCCCCACTAGTAACCCCCCTCTCTTCAAAGTGGACTCCGTTTACTATTACCCTCCGCGTCCTGTTGTCCAGCCAATTTTTTACCCAGACTACCACCTTGGGACCCACTCCAAGGCTGGCGAACTTGTATATTAATCTTTTTTGTGGGACTGTGTCAAATGCCTTGCTAAAATCTAGGTAGGCAATGTTCACAGCCCCTCCTTGGTGTACTACTTTGGTCACCCAGTCAAAGAAATGTATTATATTCATCTAACATGATCTTCCCACTGTGAATCCATGCTGCCGTGGATCCTGTGCCCCGCTGACCTCTAGGTAGTGAACAATTATTTATTTTAGAAGTGATTCCATCATTTTTCCCACCACCGAGGTCAAACTAACAGGTCTGTAGTTTCCTGCCTCTGTCTTGCTCCCACTTTTGTGAAAGGGAATCACATCTGCCCTCCTCCAGTCCTCAGGTACCACCTCATCCTCCCATGATTTGTTAAAAAGGGTAGTCAGTGGTGTCACTAGGTCTCCCCTTAGTTTTTTTAGAATTTTGGGGTGGATCCTGTCAGGCCCCATTGCTTTGTCCACCTTGAGTCCTAGGAGTTCTCTCAGGTCCATTCTTCTGTGAATGGACTGGTGGCAACTCCCCTGTCCAGAGTGCTTCTACTGTTTGGTTTAGGTACCTCCTCTTCTTCTTCTTTTGTGAATACTGAGCAAAAGTATTCCTTCAATATCTCTGCCTTTTCATTGTCACCCTCTGCCTACTCCTCCCTTTATTAGCGTCAGTATCCCTCCCTTGGTCTTCCTTCACTCCCTGATCTACATAAAAGGTTTTATCCCCCTTTTTAACTGAGTTGAGTATCTTTTCCTATGTTTGGGCCTTCACTATTCTGACAGCCTTCCCCGCTTCCTTCTGCTTTAACTGATACAGTTCTAGGTGCTACTCCTTCTGTGATTCCTAATACTTCCTGAATGCTATTTTTTTTTTCCCTAAGCTTCCCCGCCACCTCTTTTGAGAACCATAGTGTTTTTTTTACTCCGTTTTGTTTTCTTTATTTGCTTCACACAAGGCTTTTGCCTCTGTGCTGGCAGTTTTGATTTTTCTCCATTGTTCTTCCACTCCTTCTTTCTGCCCACTTGCTAGTGCATTCCTTAGGTACTCACCCATTTTGCCAAATTCAGCCCTTCTAAAGTCCAGTATCCTCGTTTTTGTATGGTTCACTCCACGGTTGTGTTTATTGTGAACCACACTGTATGTTGATCTTGCTGGCAAATGGCTACCACTTCAAATCTGTGATCCTCTCTCCATCCTCATCAACAATAGCTCTCCTTTTCTACCATTCTAAGGATTCTTTCTATCATTTTCTTGTCCATTGCCTTCTCCCAAGACAAGGGCCTGTAAACAACCCCTGTGCAGATTGTGGTGCCATTTACCCTGTCTTGAGGGTGACCCATAATGCCTCCTCCACTCCCTGTTTACCCTTTAGTTCTGTTGCTTTAATTCCTTCCCTTACGTAGAGAGCTACTCCTTCTCCTCTTTTACTCTCCCTGTCCCTCCTGTAGATTGTGCACCCTGGTATGTTGACATCCCAGTCATGGTTCACTGTGTACTATGTTTCTGTGACTGCCACAATATCCATGCATTCCTCTTCCATCAAGGCCACTAGTTCAGGGAGCGTGTTACTCAGACTATGGGCATTGGTACTCATTGCCCTCCATTTTTTGATGGCCTTACCCCTTTTAGGCCCATCCCTGTCCTTACTGCCTTTGCCTTTTTCTGGATTTACCCCTCTCCTGCAGCCTATCAATATCTCTACCTTTGTGTCTACTTCACTAACTACCCTGTTTTGTTGGGGGGTGGGCTGGAATTTCATCTGCTTCCCTTCAGTGCCTCCCCCTTGGCTAGTTTAAATGATTGCCAATGAAGCATTTAAATCTATCACCTAGGATCCTGGTTCCCCTTCCAGAGAGAGATGCGGACCCTAATGCCAGTATAAGCCTGTATCCCTCCAGGTGGACCCCCAGTCCCCAATGAAGCCAAATCTGTGAGCTCCACACCAGTTTTTCAATCAGTCATTGCATCCCATGGTGCACAGTACCCTAGCCTCACCCATGCCATAGACAGGTAGCACGTCTGAAAAAGTTACCATGCGTGCTACTTGTCTAAAACCCTCCTCAAATCCACAAACTCCTACTGCACTGCTTTGAGTCCCATTCCCAGCCAGGTCATTTGTCACTACATTGACAATGACGTCCAGCTCCCTCCCTGTGTAGCTGCTCAACAATCCTGAGTTGCTTCCTGTCCCTCAAACCATGGCATCGGGTGGGCTACCTC
Organism: Neoceratodus forsteri; assembly: GCA_016271365.2. Lineage (NCBI taxonomy): Eukaryota > Metazoa > Chordata > Ceratodontiformes > Ceratodontidae > Neoceratodus > Neoceratodus forsteri. The sequence continues at coordinate 964,202,218 of CM057452.1, forward strand.
TCTCTCCTTCCCTCCCCAGTTCTACCACCCTAATGATTGAGGTAGGTGTGCAGAAAGTATGCTCAAAACATATATAACAATCTGACCGTACAGTTCCAGTGGCAGTGCAGTATTGCGAATCAGCTATGCAGTAAAAGCCACCCTCAAATAAAAGTTTTTAAACAGGAAATTCCTACATACACACTCAATTATAACACCTCTCCCCAAGCACTCACCCTAAACAAACAAATAACATATTAATTTAATCAAAAAAAATCACAGTCCCCAAAGACATCAGATTAAATAATATAAAAATACTATTTCACAGTAGGTTTATAAAACAACATAACATTAAAAAAAATGTGTACATCAAGTGTCCGGAATTGTTCTGGTTATGTACTGCTAACAGTTTGCCAAATCTGTAATAGTATATGGTGTGACGTGGACAGCCAGTTCTGAGTGCTCTATCATTTTGTTTTAAATATAAAACTGTATTACTGGTTGCCTCTGCTGAAAAAATCTGGTGCTCTTTAGATGGCCTCACTCACCCCAGGTTTCAGCTGAAAGATGAAAGCCATGAGAAAAGTACTGAAGATTGCATGTGTGATCACACACTCAGTTTTAGATTCCAGGTGTGTACGAGGAAGGCCTGAACCTAATTACAGGGTGGTAGAAGCTTGAGTTGAGCATATCCATTTTATGATGTTCCAAAGGAAACCAGGTTTAGCAAACTGGTGCAAGGTTGTAAATGCTCCTGTGAAGCCTGTGTGAGGAGGATGCAGCATGGATCAAAGAAATGTCATTTGAAATGTATGAGTTATGCTGTGGTTGCAAAATGTAATACTTTGAAAAGACATCCTGTTTTTGTTTTAATAGATATATTTTTACATATAATCTGACAGAGGAGGAACTAGATGACCTCACACAAAGGGGTTGGAAAATACAGTTTACTTTCAGGAATAATTCTGTTTTACTTGAACACACTTTTACCTAGACTCTGACAAGGAAAGATCGTGAGCTCTTTTAAACAGGTATTTAGAGAAAGAGTCAAATCTATGTACTGTAAGTAGGAATTTGCACTGTTTAAACCTTGTTCTTTTAAAAGATTTGTATGTCTTGTGATATAAGAGTTCTGTATTTTGTGTTTCACATATTTTTATCTAGTTTTAGTAAAACTCTTTTTAGAAAATATTTGGTCTGTCTTTGAATTTCTTTTAGTTGTAAGAAAAGTATATATGGTTAAAGCAGACAATAGACATAAGCTGAATGGTGATGCCAAGCTGGAAAGAGGCGTTTAAAATCAGGTCTTCATTAAAGTTTTAAGGGTTTATCTCTGTATACCTGGTTAGGTACCTGTAGGCAAAGATATCTGGCCCCCCAAAGACAGAATATCTGAGCCTGTGCATTGGGTATGCTAGCAAGATTTTCACAGTTTGAATTCCTCCAAGACTTGAGACCAAAGGTTGATACGAACTCACAAAACAGACAATAGGGTTACCTTGTTCTGTTAAACTGTTCACAAGACTGTGCTCAGAGGTTGGCACTTTGGAAGTAGAGGGCCTGACCTGCTGAGTGGGTTTATGACATATGGCACTGTTAATAAATTTGCTGCATAGCTTTAACTACCATTTCAAGTTGTGGATGGACAATGGACTTTTCCCTTTATTACCAGAGCTGTTTGAGTATAAAACGTAAGTGGTGCGACTCAGCCCCAAGTCAGTAGTATGTCTAGACTTGCACCTACCATTAATCCATCTCTCAGCAAAAAGATGGCCCCCGGGGGAGAATGGTTTACATGTATTTTAGGATTTAGTCATGCTTTGGGCCACTTTCACATTGAGCCTTCAACTATTAGAAACTGGCTACACATTTTAAAAACACACATTCAAGACTCCCATTAAACTTATTTACATCTGTAGCCTGTTACCAAAGCTTGATGCACTCCAAGCCTTTATCAGCCAACATAATCTTGACATCCTTGCTGTAGTTGAAACATGGCTGACACCAAAAGTTCCTGATCTGGCAATTACCATACAGGGCTACAATGTTTTCAGACTGTCCCGTGTCTCTAAAAGGGGAGGGAGCTGTGCCACCTACATTAAGGATAATCTCCTGGGGCATCTTGTTCCAACCCCCATCCCTACCTCCTCAGCCCAGCTTCTACTCATTAAAATTCTTCTAGGTCCCAATCAAAAAGCCCTCACCATTGCCTCTGTATATATTCCACCTTGAGATCAAGATCTTGGCATCAAAGAAGTTCTTAACTTCTTCAACTCCCAACCTCCTGGCTCTGAACACATTCTGCTTGGTGATTTTAATATAAACTGGCTCGAATCTGATGTCTACATTCATAAGGATGCCTTGCATCTGTCAACCTGTCACAGCTGGTCACCACACCAACTCAGATAAATTATAAAACTGGCACCAGTACCCTGCTTGACTGGGTTCTCACCAATCACCCTACCAGGATCTTTCATACTTCTGTTCTCCCAGACTCTCTCAGTGACCACTCCCGGTTTTATGTGAATGGTCAAATAAATTTCTAAAGCCACCTCAATAATCATTACCAGTAGAGTCCTCCTCAGTGGTCAACTTACCCATCTCAAGCAGTACCTATCCTTGCAAGACTGGCTGCCCATCTACAAGGCAACGGATGTTAACCTTGCCCTCAGCTACTTCATTACCACCTTCAATAAGGCCTGTGACCTCTCTGCTCCTTCAAAAAATGGAAAACAAAAGCCCTCTGTAACCCTTGGATAACTGTGGAGCTCCTTTCCCAGCTGAAATCTAGGGACCACCTGTGGGCAGTGGCTAAAGCCAGAGGCAAACAATCTGACATCCAAAAATACAAACATGTCCATAATGCCTGCACAAAATCCATTCATCTCACGAGCTCATATTATAAGGGCGTCCTCACCAACACCTGGGAAATGGCCGTGCTTTCTGGGACAATATCAAGGACATTACTGGGGAAACAATCAAAGCCCTCGGGCCATGTTAATTGTAGAAGGATCCACTACCCTTGATCCCATGGTCATTGCAAATACCTTTAACACAGCTTTTACTGACCTCAGTACTGTTCTACCACCTGATTTCTTCACAGTCAGTCACCCCCTCTAACACACCTGCACTCTGTCAAACCACCCTCATTTCTACTTCAGGAGATTAAGATGAATGAAGTTCACAGCCATATCCCTCAGCCATCTCCACTTCTAGAATCAGCAGTGACACCCTGGACCTTAAGCTGCTATCACTTACACTTGATGAGGTCCTCAGTCCCCTAATTAAAATTCTTAACCTCTCTCTCCACACCAGTACATTCCCTAAAATATGGAAAACTGCCACTGTGACCCCGGTCCACAAAACTGGGGATAAGACCTGCCACTCTAACTAACGCCCGCTCTCCATATTGCCACCACTATCCAAGGCCCTAGAGCATATTATTGTGGACCAGCTCACTGATTATTTGGACAAATATAATATTCTGTGCACACAACAGCACGGTTTTAGAAAAGGGCATAGTACCACCACTTCCCCGCTTGAATTTACTGGTGCAGTGCATAGTTCCCTTGATAAGGACTTCTTACAGGGCTGTCTTCATTGACCTCTCGAAGACATTTGACATGGTCCATCATCAGCTGCTGTATTATCAACTACTCCTTGCTGGCCTCGCACCAGACTCAGCCCACTGGTTCAGAAGCTACCTTGACAAACACTCTCAAAGAGTAAAAATTGCCAGTGCTATCTCGGACACCTTGCCTGTCTGCTCCGGAGTACTTCAGTGGTCCATACTAGGCCCTCTCCTTTTCAACCTCTTTTTAAACTCCCTATCACAATCCTGCTCAGAACAAATCATCCTGTATGTGGATGATGCTGTTGTCTTTTCTATGCATAAGGACCTTTCACCTCTACAACACAGCCTCCAACTAGAATTCAGTGCCATTGAAACATGGTTCTCCAATCATAAACTAGTCCTCAATCACAAGAAAACCAAGTCATTGCTATTCCATAGTTCACATAACCATTACAAGCAACACCCCCTTGTCATCTCCACCAAGCAGGGGACTGTCCTCGAACAAGTTTACTCTTTCAAATACCTAGGGATTCTGCTTGACCCCAATCTCTTCTATACGGCTCACATTGACAGCATGGCTAAAGCTGCCAGCACACGCCTTAGATTACTCTACAAGCATAGGCAGCACCTCACCCCAGAGGCCCTGAAGATAGCCGTCCAGAGCTCTGTGGTGTCAATTATTGATTATGGCCTCATTATCTATGGTTCTGCCACGAAGTCCTCTCTCTGACATATAACAACTGCTCTTGACAAAGCATGCTGACTCACAACTGGTGCCCACCACCTCACCCACACCTGTGCCCTTTATGAACAATCCAGATGGCTCCAACTCTCCAACTGTATAAAGTATCTCACATGTGCTATGGCAGAAAAAATCAACCTTGGCCTCACACCCCCCCCTCGGTGTTACTGCCTTGTTATATCAAAATACCAACCAACAGAACACCAGGAGCTCAACAACCCGGATTCTACTAGTTTGGAGCACTGCTGGTGGAGGTCCAGATTGGAGGTGGACAAACTGGCCCTGTGTGTACACTATAGTGTGTACCAGGGGGCAATCAACCATAAGAAGGCAGTGTTCCTGTCAGGAGATTGCTGCTGGGAGAAACCAACCTACCAGTAATGCTTTTTCAGAATGTGGACAGGTTATTACATCCTGCCTGTCTACAGCTGAAAATAGCAGTTTCTGAAGCTTTGTGCAATGTGTTTGCTCTGTGTTTCTCAGACAGGGGTCCGCCATCAGGCAGGGACTTCTGCCAGTGGGCCATACTTTGGCCAACAGTGGTCACCTGGATTGTTGGCAAAGCACTCTACCCAGTTGGGGGGAGTTTAAACCAGTGGAGGTGGCTGATGTCATTGAGGCGATCTCAAAACTGAAGCACACATACTGTGAACTGGACCCGGTGCTGACACGTTTCTTAGTGGGATGTGTCGACATCGTTGGTCTGGCGTTTGCTTTGATTGTCCGGTGTTCCTTGTCAGAGGGGGTTGTCCCAGATGCCTTGAAGGAGGCGCTGGTGAGGCCCCTTCTGAAGAAGTCATCATTGGACCTTGACATCAAGACCAATTATCGACCGGTTTCCAACCTTCCATTTTTAGGAAAGGGTGTGGAGAAGATTGCAGCACAACAGTTGGGAGATCACTTCATGGTATTTGATATCTATGAGCCGCTCCAGTCAGATTTTCGTGCAGGACATTCAACAGAAACTGCATTAGTTCGGGTGCACAATGATCTCCTCAGGGCAAGGGATTGAGGGGAAGGGACAATTCTCATTCTACTTGATCTCTCCTTAGCTTTTGACACGGTAGACCATCAGCTGTTACTTGACTGCCTGAGGGACTTCTGTGGACTCACCGGCACTGTCATTCACTGGTTTGAGTCCTTTTTGATGAACAGAAGACAGAGGGTCGTGATGGGGAATTTTTCCTCATCTTTGAGCCTTCTGTGTTGTGGGGTACCTCAGGGTTTTTTGTTGTCACCGATGTTGTTCACCATGTATATGCTGCCCTGGGAGAGATCATTAGGAGGTTCAGCTTAGGGTTTCATTGTTATGCCTATGATACCCAGCTGTACTAATCCTTTACCCGGAACATCAGTGTGGTGGAAGTATTAAAAACTATCTGGCAGAGATCAATGACTTGATGGTCTCTGGCGGTTGCGATGGAACCCGATAAGATGGAGCACTGGTGGTTGAGTCGAACAGGAGGTGTGAAGGGTTGGCCTCTGGGGCAGATTCTGGACTTGTCCTAAGGTCTGTCCCATTGATGGCTTTCTCTAAGGTGCGTAATCCTGGCGTGATGTTTGACAGCAGTTTGACGATGGAATATCAAGTGCCTGCCGTTGTCAAGGTGAGTTCTTTTCATCTGAGAAACATCACCAGGATTAAGTACCTGATTCTGCCCCTGGACCTCCACATCTTGGTACATGCATTTGTAACATCTAGGCTTGACTACTGTAATGCACTCTTCCTCGGGGTCTCTGGAGGCACCCTCCGTCAACTGTAGCTAGTGCAGAATGCAGCTGCCAGATTGATGACTGGTCAGTCGAAATACTGTCATGTCACCCCGGTGCTGCGGGAACTGCACTGGCTGCCAGTTCAATGGAGGGTGCTTTTTAAGGTGGGCTTGCTCACCTACAAGGCTCTACATAGACTGGGCCCTTGCTACCTGGCTGACCTTCTTACACCCACTGCCTCGGTTCGCCCCCTCCGGTCCTCCTCGAGGGGCCTCCTGGCAATTCCCAGGACAAGATTGAAAACAGACGGCGATCAAGCTTTTAGTGTCACCAGTCCTGTCATGTGGAATTCGCTTCCGCCATTGGTGAGGGAGGCCCCGTCGGTGGAGGCTTTTAAGGCCCGCTTGAAGTCTTATCTGTTTAGTCAGGCCTTCTCAGATTCTGTATGATACTATTGTTATCAGTCTTTTTTAATTCTAAAGAGGTGTTTATTTATATTTAGAAAATGGCCAAAATGGACTCTAGATCCTGATTGGCTGAAAGTACCTTCAACCTGGGCATCTATTTTCCAGTAGATGCCCAGTAAAAAATAAGTGCCAGTCCAAGTGGCACCTCACTGCGTAGCATTCCATAGTGGTGTCCAGCCTGCTTTTTAATTGGCTGAATGTCCTGAAGAAAGTTTGAAATCCCCGCCATCTTTTCCTCTCATTTAGCGAGGGCTAGTGGTCTCCCCCACCCAAAAGCAACCCAAACAGTATTTACTGGCAGCCAGTTCCTGTTTAAAAAAAAAAAAAACTTCACTTGTTTTGCAGTTCTACATCCTCTCAGAACAGTATTTATTCATTTGCGGTCCGGCAGTGAGACACTTCATTTCTCCCAGCCACTGTCACGAGCACCTCACGAGATATCAAAAGCAACTGTCACTTCCCTTCAACCCGGCACACATACAAATCAAAAACAGTACTGTTCACTCTCCTGCAGAAAATGAAACTGCCTACTTTTTTCTCACAGTTCTGACATCAGTTGACTTCCCGATTCGTGTCCCTGTTCCTGCATCATTGCGCCAAAACAAGATACCATAGCATAATCGCTCCACTGTTAAGCTGCTCAGCCAATTTTTTTAAAATTTACGGACAAGCGTGTATCAATTGCCGTATGAAAAAAAACTCATAGGACTGGGGGGTGAGGCGGCAGTAACACTAACAAGCTACCTAGAAGAAACAGGCACTGTGATGTAATGCAAAAGAGTCACCTAAGCAGCAACCTCTAATGGCATAGACTGGTAAAGGCAGCACCCTCTAATGGCAGAGACTGGGAAAGGCACTATTTTACATAATATCACCTTTTGTCACCTTTTAATAATATTTTATACTTTTTAAAGCATTATTATAAAAACAAATAAGGCCATTTTCTAAGTGCAATAATACCCTCAGGAGGCATTAATGGGAAATATCGGACCTTCCAGGGGCTATAAGGCCCTCTGCCTGCGGTGTCGGGCCTCATTACGCCCCTTGGCGGTCCGATATTTCCCAATAATGCCCACCCTGTCGGGTATCATTGCTTACATAGTGATTGGGTTTGTACGGTGGAATATTTTTTATATATGTATTTGTAAATTAAATCTTTGTGTTTTGTACGGCTCCCAGAGCCTCTATGACTGGGTGCCAGAAAAATAAAATTTGCCATTTGCCTTGCCTTGCTCTAAAGAGTCACACATAAAGCCTCTCCCTTTTTTCACCTAATCTCTGTTCCCCTTCCCAGTTAGAAATCCCCCAGAAAACTGTTAACAATTACAGCATTTGTGCATGAAAAATGTATGCAAACTGCTGGTTACTTACTGATATTGCAGGCAGAAGAGGTCAGCTCTAGTTCTTAGTCCCAGCAGGTCCAAACAGCCTTACCATGATTCCTTGAGCACTGCTTTTGTGTTGTTTGGTCCACCTTAAAGACCATGGGCCCAATTCACAAAGCTTCCCCTGGATGGCTCAAGGTGCGGCTTGCACCAGAAGATGCGCTGGGAGTGACTTACAAAAGCAGCCTGCATCAAACTCAGGCTGTGTGCAACAAAGGGGGCTTGCACCAGCCTTGTGCCACAAAATGGACTGCAGCATGGTGCTAGGGAGGCTTGCGGCAGACACAAGCTGCCATATCCCCTAAATTGGAATTCACTGAACCCTCCCAGAGGGTGAAATTCTAACTACCCATAGACCAGTCTGGGCTGCTCTAAGGGTACTTAGAAGTGTGTCCTCTGGGAGGTTTCAAACCTTGTGCCAATGTGCCTTGGTCCCCTCCCCAGCCCCAATCCCTTTTAGTAAAGATCTCATCCCTGGTGATCTAGCCACCCCCAGCCCTGATTTGCCTGTATATTAATAGATCCTTCCTTGGTGGTCTGGGACCCCATCCCTTTCCCCAATCAGCCCATGTAGTATAGATATATATTTCCTGGTGGTCTAGTGGATGCCCACCCCCAGCCCGGCAGGCAGTGCCCCACCACCCCGCTCCTCCAGCCCATCTCTGAGCCGATGACTGGCACAACCTTCCACACTCCACCATGGCCAGCCACCAACTGAACTGTCATGGAGTGCTTACTCTATACAGTATGCGCTCATTGATTGACAGCTCTGTCAGTCAATGAGTGCTTACTCAATACAGTACACGCTCCATGACAGTTCAGTCAGTGGCTGGCTATGGTGGAGCGTGGAGGGCAGTGCCTGTCACCAGTATGGAGATGGGACAAGGGGAGTGGGATGGTAGGGTACTGCCTGCAGTGGTGGAGGTCCACTAGACCATCAGGGAAAGATCTATTAATATATGAGTGGATTGGAGCTTGGGGGGTCTGCTAGACCTCTAGGGATGTGATTTTTTTACTAAAAGGGTATCAGGCTTGGGAGGGGGTCCACTAGACCAACCAGGAATGTGATTACTGTACATAGAAAGGGAATAAGGGCTGGGGGGACTGCTTGCCACCAGGGACTGCTATCCATGGTTCTATTTCTGCACAGCCACCTTGCAGCTTACAGCACACCTTCCAGATGCACCCTCTGTTTGGTGCAGGGCCATGGTTGCTGCAAGCTGTGGAACTTTTCCACCAGGATCCTACCCGATAGAGAATTGTGCACAGGGTCCTCGGCACACCGGTGATTGGCGCAAGCTGCCTTTGGTGCAGCTTGCGCTGATCTTAGTAAATCAGGCCCCATGTGCATATATTTGATAAGTCTCTGTATATATTTAGTCACGTGCTGTTAACAGAGGGCACCTTTGTCTTGATTCTTGTATTTTGTTGCATTCAGAAGTCTTAAATCAATAATTTGTAAGATGCAATTGAATCAACATTGGTTTTTCATGCAGTATGAATCGAGATGCTAAGCAGATAACATACTGCATGGTGAAGTTATTCAGTGGCAAGGACAGGAGAGATGCAGAATTCAAAGCACTGCATTAACATAGAAATAATCAATGGTAAACAGGCAAGCAGTGTGCTCAATATATGGCAAATTCTTAATACATAAAAATAAAATATGTCAATATTGCAAGGATAAATAAAGAATAATGTGACAGAGCATTATTTAAATTTTAAATTATTAGGTTGCAGTGTCACATGGCCTGATAATTTTCAGCACAATTTTGAAGCCAAGTAGTGCCAAAATCACATTTGCTGACAACACAGTCAAGATTTTGGTCCTATCTACCAGCTGATTATTTCATTTTTAAACTCAGATTAGTTTTCTTTTCAACCAGAATGACCTTCAAGTTTCCAATCATGTGCTGCTGACTGCCATATAAAGACTAGATGCTATTATTGTTCCTTGCAGTCGTGTAGTGCCAAAATCACATTTTCTGACAGCACAAAGTTGACAACAGTACTGTACTTTGTTTTGTGTTCAAGTATCCTAAAATATGCATCTATTATCCAATATGTTGTATTTTGAAACAAACTGATTCTCAAGTATGTGATTACGTGCTGAGTGGTGTCAGAAAACACAATTTCAGCACTATATGACTGTGAGGAACAATCACTGCCTCCAGTCTTAAATTGGCAGTCGGCACATGTGATCATAAACTTCTCAGAGCCATTCTGTTTCAAAATAGAAAACAATCTAGTATAAAAAGAAATAAAATGAATCGGCTAATAGGAGTAAATCTTTGACTTTGTGCTGTCAGAAAATGCAATTTCAGCACTGTATGACTGTAAGGAACAATTACTGCATCCAGTCTTAATTGTGTGGTCCACACATGCGACCATAAACTTCTGCGAGCCAGTCTATTTTAAAATAAAACTAATCAGCCAATAGACAAGAGCATATTTTAGGATACATGAACTCACACACACACAATGTACTGTTAGTATATTACAATATGCTCTTCAAAACACCATGTCATTTACACTATGAGGATGCAATCCTAGAGGAAGCAACAGACAGGGACTGCTATAGAAAGACTGACAGCCACCGAATGATGTCATTCCATAAGGTTTAGCATTGGTGCGCAGTAAGTCAGCATGAAATCTAAGATGGAGGAAAAGAAGACACCAGAGGAAAAATAGTGTTGTATGCAATCATTATGTTGTACAAGAAATGGAAAATGAAGCCACAACTATGTTTAATACCTCACCTGCAATTACATGCAAGGCATACAACAGATCCCTGTGACCTGTGCACATGATTTTTAAGGGTACCCTGCCAAAGACAGAAACATAGACACAGGAAATAATGACTAAAGAAGACCAAAGGTCCATCTAGTCTGCTTGGAGTTCTCTATCTGTCCTGGAAACTATTGTCCCAATGGGATATTATCCCTCCAGGATAGGACTACAGACAATGTAACAGAAAAAGACCAAAGGTCCAACTAATCTGCATGAAGTTAGATAATAATAAGATTATGCTTGGAATGATACCAGACCATTTTCACTGTAGGTGGACCAACTCAGGGGGCTCTAAAATGGAACCACATTGTGTGATGATCCAACTGTGCTACAGGATCAACTCTAACATCAGATATTACAAGCTACAATGAGAAGAACTGGCCCAAAGTATGGCCCACATCATGCATTGTAGTGGAAACCAACTGCACAAGGACCATCAAAGTCAAAAACTTGAAAAACTCCTGAGCAGGTTGTAAAGATTCATCTTTGGCCCAGACATGAAAATTAGCCAAAACAAACTGCTTCAGTAACTCCGTGGTCAGGTTGGTGATGAAATCCACAAATTTCTGTTGTAACTCATTCTCACACATAGATGCCTGGTAAACAAGAAGAATCCTGCACCCAACACCTGTGATATCTCTAACAGCCACACATTTAAATGATCTGGACTTTATCATTGGGAATGCATAATTGCCCAGACTGGATCTAAAACAGAATGCCACCATAATCCCCACTATATCATATACCTGCCTTTAGCACAGAACTGGAGCTGTTCAATCCAGGTATCCATGATAAACACCAGATATAATGAAGAGTCTACAATAAATTTGCAATTACCATGGCTTTATTTATAAGTGACCAGTTATTACAGTGAATTATCAATAGGGTGGCTGGGGCAGTGCCGACTGGTACACTCACAGCTGCTACACCAGATATTAATTGCACCCAAAGTATGATGGGGACTAGACATGGCAAACAGTGTCCAGGCTCTTCTTCCTCCCAGGGTGTCTCTTGGCCTCTGTACTCAGATCCATTTCCATAAGCCAGCCACTCCTAGACCAAATCCACCCTGTCTGCTTGGTCATCTTAGGACACCTAACTCTGTACATGGCAGAACATTGCATCAGGGAGGCTGGGGTTCTTGAAAAGACAAAGCTGACATGTTTGGTCAGAAACATAGAAACATAGAATCTGCTTGCAGATAAGGACCACTTAGCTCACCTAGTCTTTCCATTTTCCCTACCTACTGTAATACCACAGACCCTACTTGATCTATGGTTTTTACCCTCCTTTCCTACCTGCTAAGGTTCCTTGTGCCTATTTCATGCATTCTTGAATTCCATCACAGTTTTGCCCCACCACCACCTCTGTAAGGCTGTTCCATGCATCAATCACCCTTTTTGTGAAAAAGTATTTTTTCACCTTTCCCCCGAGTCTGTCCCCCCTCCAGCTTCATAGCATGACCCAAATGATGCCCTCTTGTACCTTATTTCTACCTGTGATGTACTTGAAAGTCACAATCATATAGCCCTCTCCTCTCACTTTCCTTCAGGGTGTACCTATTGAGGTCCTTTAGTCTCTCCTCACAGGGCTATTGGGGCAGACCCTGCACCATTTTAGTTGCCCTCCTGTGGACAGCCTCTACTCTGTCTAAGTCCTTCAGGCAATGCAGTCTCCAGAACTGGACACAATACTCTAGATGACATCTCACCAATGAGTTGTACAGTGGTAACACCACCTCCTTCTTTCTGCTGGTGATACCCCTCCCTATGTACCCTAGCATACCACTGGCTCTCCCCACTACCTTGTCACACTGTTTGGCCACCTTTAGATCATCAGATATGATTTGTCCCAGACCTCTTTTCTGTTTGGTGGTACATGATTTTGCACTTCTTTGCACTGAAATTTAGTTGCCGTGCTCTTCACCTCTCCTCAAGCTTTCTTAGATCTCTCTTCATTCCTTTCCCCGGAGTGTCTACACCATTGCAGATCTCTGTGTCATCTGCAAAAAAGCATACCTTCTCTTCTAACACCTCTGCAATGTCGCCAATAAAGACATTAAAGAGGACTGGTCCCAATTCTGATCCATGTGGTACCCCACTAGTCACCGTCCCTTCTTCAGAGTGAACTCCATTTACCACCACCCTCTGTCATCCATCCCCCAACCAATTCCTTACCCAGTTTACCACCTTAGGATCCACTCCCAGGCTGCCCAGCTTGTTTACAGTCTCTATGTGGAACAGTGCCGAGGCCTGATGAAACCTAGGTGAGCCCGTCCACCTCCACCATAACCTAACTCCCTGGTCACCCAGTCAAAGAAATCTATCAGATTTCATTGACATGACTTCCTCCCAGTGAATCCATGCTGCCTCAGATCCTGTAAGCCACTGGATTCCAGATATTCCATAATCCTTTCCTTCAGTAGGGATTCCTTTAATTTCCCTGCCACTGAAGTCAGGCTGACAGGCCTGTAGACACCAGACCCCTCCCTGCTACTACTTTTGTGAATTGAGACTACATATGCCCTTCTCTAGTCCTACAGAACCACTCCCATCTCCAATGAGTGGTTGAACAGGACTGTCAGTGGTACAACCAGAGCCTCTCTGAGCTTCTTCAATACCCTAGGATGTACCCTGTCTGGTCCTATTGCCTCGTCTACTTTCAGATTTGTAAGTTCCTGCAGGACTCTCTTCTCTGTGAAAGGACTGGTGTCCTCCCTTCGATGCTCCTGTTACTTAACTGTGGTTCCCCCACCTTCCCCTTCCTCCATAAATACCGAACAAAAATATTTGTTCAGGACATCTGCTTTTTCCTGATCACCCTCCACCCTCACCCCTTCCCTCCTTAGCCTACAAATCCCACCGCTGGTCTTTTTCCTTTCGCTTACATAGCTGAAAACTGTTTTGGCCCCTTTCTTCACAGCCTGGGCTAGTTTCTCCTCGGCTTGCACATTATTTTTTTTAATTTTTTATTTGTTTATTTGAAAGATTTCACCAGGAAAGACAATATGAGACGAGAACAGTTTGTTTCCAGAAGTATCCTGGGGGGAGGAGATAAATAGTGGGAAGTGCAAAAACATATACAGCAATATACATACAATGCACAAGAACTGCCAATAACAAAAACAAGCTAATTACAAAAATCCTAGTGCAGCACATACAAAGTCCATCAACCTTGGCTGCAATAGAGTTAAGTCTGGTAGTAACTTAGAGAAACAACATAATGATTGACAATACCTTAACCCTAAGAGGAAAACAGGTAAGACAATAAAGGTGTTGACTGGAGGGGGTGGACATCTTAAAGTGCTGGAAGTGGCAGGTTGATACAGGGGAGTAGGTAGTGCTAAGTTACCTGTTTAGAAGGTAGTGAAAGACAAGGGAGGCTTGTGGGCAGGAAGGGAGAGAAGAAGGAGGATTAGGGGACTACCTGGAGCAGGGCCACTTCAGGATGCAGACAATCCTGCAGAGGCAGTGACCCAGCTGGAATGTGAGTAAGAGCAAGGTGGAAGAAGTAGAGAGCCAGGATTGAGACCACCTCAGGATGCTGAGAACCCTGCAAGTGGACAAGGACCTGACAGGATGGGAGTGAGAGAGGAGAGGAGGAGTGGGAGAGAGATGGGAGAGAGGGGGAGAGTGGGAGCCAGATCTCTTCAGGATGCTGAGAACCCTGCCAGCTATACTAGGACCTGGTAAGGAAGGAGGAGGGAGAGAGGGGGGGAAGTAATAGGGTGAAAGTGGGGAAAGTGGGAGTGGAGGCTGCAGTCAGGGGGAGACAAAAGGTGTAAAATTAGAAGGACAGGAGTGAGAACTTGGTATGTAGAGAGGGAGGCAATGGCCTCTTTTAGTTTTGCCCATCATTCCTCCACTCCACCCAAGTCCTCTCCCCCTGCCAGGGCATCCCTGAGGCATTCCCCCATCTTTGTAAAGGTGGCCTCCTGAAGTCCAGAAGATTCTGCCACAGTATTTATATTGAACCACACTGTATGGTGATGACTGGTCCGCAGATGGCCACCCACTATGACGTCTTCAACACTGTCCCAGTTGGTGAGTATAAGGTCCAATATTTCTTCTTCATGAGTGGGCTTTCTTACTGATTGTCTGAAGAATGCTTCCTGCAGGGAGTTCTGGATGTTCCTGCTCCTAGCTGAAGCTGCAGCTGGAATGCTCCAGTCTACATCTGGCAGACTGAAGTCCCCCACCAACAACACCTCCCCCTTAGTCACAGTCTTTTGGATGACTTCACCAGAACCTTGTCCATCTCCTCCCTTTGTGCTGGAGGTTTCTAGACCATGCCTGTGCAAATAGCAGCTCCATTTCCCATCTCTAGGGTGACCCACAGTGCTTCTGCCCCTCCTTCTATTCCCTATATTTCAGTTGCTTTAATGGTATCCCTCACATAAAGAGCTACTCTTCCCCCCTTTTTGCCCACCCTTTCCTACCTGAACATAGTATAGCCTGGTGTGGCTATATCCCAGTCATGGTTCTATTTGCATCATGACTCAGAAATAAGGTCAATGTCTAGGACAGCCTCTGCCATAATGGTCACCAGGTCCTGAATTTTATTTTCCGGACTTCGAGCATTTGTGCACATGGCCTTCCAAACTCTGTTCAAACCCTTCTTTACATCCCCCTTTCTTCCTTCTTGCCTACTGTCTTTACCTCCTCTACCTTTATTCTCTTCCAACATAATTTCTACCATTCTGCTGTTTTTAGTTACCTTTGGGAATATCCCTTCCTTTGTGTTCTCTCTCTTGACTACTTCAGCTTCCAGGAGGGGGGACAGTTTAAGTATCCCTGTTTCCTCCTGCCACTCCTCTTGGCTAGTTTAAATTCTCACCAGTGTAGCATCTAAGACATGCACTGAGGTGTTTGGTTCCTCTCCCAGATGGATACTGGCAATCACCCCTGTATAGGCCTTTATCCCTCCAGGTGGGGCCACAATCCCCAGTTTAGCTGAACCCCTCTTCTGCCACCCCTTCAACCATACGTTGGGCTCCTGGTATGGAGTACCCTATCCTTCCACTGTCATACATAGGCAACACCTCAGAAAAGGCCACTGAGAATGCCTCCTGCCTAAGACTCCTCCCCAACCCCTGAACTCCTCCTGCACTATGCTAGCCTCTTCCATAGCCAGGTCATTTGTTCCTAGTTGGACAATGACATCCAGCCATCACTCATCATGCTGTCCTATAATCCCCATGATCCGCTTTCCATCCCTCAGAGTTGTGGCAACAGGTAGGCATCTAACCTCCCACTCCCCTCCCTCGCTGTTCCCAAATCTATCCCCCTCATGATGGAGTCTCCCACCAGGAGTTGCTTTCTCCTCCTCTGGGGTAATCTTCCATCCTCCTTGGGGTCTTCACTACGGAGGACCCCCACAACCTCCCTGGTCCCCATTGCATGTGCCGCCATGGGACAGTCCCACATTGCCAGAGTGGCATAGGAGTTGCATAGTGGTACCATCTGGGGGATGTTCCTCTGACCCACTACCCTCACCCTTCCAAGCTCACTCTAGTCCAGCCACTCCTCTTCATTGGCAACCTTTGAGGCAGCAGTGACAGACTGGGTGGTCCCTGGGTGAGGGAGGAGGCATTCTTGAATCTTAGCCAACTTGGCCTGGAGTTGAGCAACCTCCCCCCTCAGTCCAGAGAGGTGTACTCATATGGGGAAGCACTGCAGTCTCCAGAGTATCTCACTTAAAACTTTTGTCCCCAACAACCTGCACTACACCACTCCCAGCATGTCTATCTCCTACTCTAATTGCTTTGTTTGCCTTTCTTTGAACCCTTTGTTCCTTTCCCTAGATAGGGTGTTTCACCTCTTCCAACTTTCTGTTAGACCCTACCACTCCTCCCTCCCTAGCAGTGTGTGCTTACCAACAAGAGTTTAGTAGGACCTACTCCACTTGTCCTACATCCTGGCTGCTGTGCAGGTGTCTAGCTGCCAGCTGCCTCACTGGGCAGACTCCAGTGGGTACACTCTTCTGAGCTGTCCTTGTCACATTGCTCCTTACTGTGTGGGGCCACGTGGTGGATGAGGACTTAAATAAGAGGACAACAGGAAAAAGCCTTTCTTGGTTGCAACCTGATTGGCCTGTCTTTAAGAGCTGGGATGTAGCCTCACTCCTGATTTTGGAGAGCAATTCCTTCTCAGCTCTCAAGCTCTGCTTCTCTGGTCCACACCAGCAGTTTATCTCAAGCTTTTCAGCTGCATGGGGTGGGGGTCCTCCTGCTGCTCTGAACCTTCACTTTCCCTGCTCAAATTCATCGTCCATTGGTACACTGAGTAACATAGAAACATTGAATCTGATGGCAGATAAGGACCACTTGGCCCACTAGACTGTTCATTTCCCTACATAATGGATAAGCTGCAGATCCTAGCTAACCAACAGCCTACTTCCTCCTACCCTCCGCTAGAATTGCCTTATGTCTGTCCCATGCATTCTTGAATTCTCCCACTGTTTTTGACTCCACAGCCTCCTCGGGAAGGCTGTTAAATGCATCCTCAACCCTCTACTTCCTCACATTACCTCTGAGCCATCCCCCTCTATCTTCAAATTGTGCCTCCGGTGTTCTTGCACATCTCTTTTTCTGAAAGATGCTACCCTCTTGGACTTTGTTGATTCCCTTAAGGTACTTGAAAGTTGCTATCATGTCTCCCTTCTCCCTCCTTTCCTCGAGGGAATACATATTAAGATCCTTTAGTCTCTCTTTGTATGTCTTCTGGTGCAGACCCTGCACCATTTTAGTTGTCCTCCTCTGGACAGCTTTCATCCTGTCTATGTCCTTGCAGAGATGGGGTCTCCAGAACTGCACGCAGAACTCCAGTTGGGGTATCACCAACTGTCTGTACAAAGGGATAAAAACTTCCTGTTTTCTACTGGTGATGCCTCTCAATGTGCATTTCAGTATCCCACCAGTCCTCCTTGCTGCCTTCTCACGTTGCTTGCCCACCTATAGGTCATCTGATATGACTACCCCCAGGTCCCTTTCCATTTTTGTTGTTGTTAGTATCTCACCACCCATTGTGTACTCTTCACCTAGATTTTTGTTTCCCAGATGCATTACTTTGCAGTTCTTTGCGCTGAATCTAAGCTTTCATACATTTGACCATTCCTCCAACCTTGCCATGTCCCTTCTTATCCTTTCCACCCCACCTTGTGTATCAACTCTGTTGCAGATCTTTGTGTTGCATGCAAAGAGACATCCTTTTTCCTTCCAGTCCCTCCGCAGTGTCACTTATTAAGACATTAAAGAGGACCAGTCCAAGTACTGAACCCTGCGGTGCCCCACTAGTAACCCCCCTCTCTTCAAAGTGGACTCCGTTTACTATTACCCTCCGCGTCCTGTTGTCCAGCCAATTTTTTACCCAGACTACCACCTTGGGACCCACTCCAAGGCTGGCGAACTTGTATATTAATCTTTTTTGTGGGACTGTGTCAAATGCCTTGCTAAAATCTAGGTAGGCAATGTTCACAGCCCCTCCTTTGGTGTACTACTTTGGTCACCCAGTCAAAGAAATGTATTATATTCATCTAACATGATCTTCCCACTGTGAATCCATGCTGCCGTGGATCCTGTGCCCCGCTGACCTCTAGGTAGTGAACAATTATTTATTTTAGAAGTGATTCCATCATTTTTCCCACCACCGAGGTCAAACTAACAGGTCTGTAGTTTCCTGCCTCTGTCTTGCTCCCACTTTTGTGAAAGGGAATCACATCTGCCCTCCTCCAGTCCTCAGGTACCACCTCATCCTCCCATGATTTGTTAAAAAGGGTAGTCAGTGGTGTCACTAGGTCTCCCCTTAGTTTTTTTAGAATTTTGGGGTGGATCCTGTCAGGCCCCATTGCTTTGTCCACCTTGAGTCCTAGGAGTTCTCTCAGGTCCATTCTTCTGTGAATGGACTGGTGGCAACTCCCCTGCCCAAAGTGCTTCTACTGTTTGGTTTAGGTACCTCCTCTTCTTCTTCTTTTGTGAATACTGAGCAAAAGTATTCCTTCAGTATCTCTGCCTTTTCATTGTCACCCTCTGCCTACCTCCTCCCCTTTATTAAGCGTCAGTATCCCTCCCTTGGTCTTCCTTCACTCCCTGATCTACATAAAAGGTTTTATCCCCCTTTTTAACTGAGTTGAGTATCTTTTCCTATGTTTGGGCCTTCACTATTCTGACAGCCTTCCCCGCTTCCTTCTGCTTTAACTGATACAGTTCTAGGTGCTACTCCTTCTGTGATTCCTAATACTTCCTGAATGCTATTTTTTTCCTAAGCTTCCCCGCCACCTCTTTTGAGAACCATAGTGTTTTTTTTACTCCGTTTTGTTTTCTTTATTTGCTTCACACAAAGGCTTGTTGCCTCTGTGCTGGCAGTTTTGATTTTTCTCCATTGTTCTTCCACTCCTTCTTTCTGCCCACTTGCTAGTGCATTCCTTAGGTACTCACCCATTTTGCCAAATTCAGCCCTTCTAAAGTCCAGTATCCTCGTTTTTGTATGGTTCACTCCACGGTTGTGTTTATTGTGAACCACACTGTGTGCCGGTCACTTGCTGGCAAATGGCTACCCACTTCCAAATCTGTGATCCTCTCTCCATCCTCATCAACAATAGCTCTCCTTTTTCTACCATTCTAAGGATTCTTTCTATCATTTTCTTGTCCATTGCCTTCTCCCAAGACAAGGGTCTGTAAACAACCCCTGTGCAGATTGTGGTGCCATTTACCCTGTCTTGAGGGTGACCCATAATGCCTCCTCCACTCCCTGTTTACCCTTTAGTTCTGTTGCTTTAATTCCTTCCCTTACGTAGAGAGCTACTCCTTCTCCTCTTTTACTCTCCCTGTCCCTCCTGTAGATTGTGCACCCTGGTATGTTGACATCCCAGTCATGGTTCACTGTGTACTATGTTTCTGTGACTGCCACAATATCCATGCATTCCTCTTCCATCAAGGCCACTAGTTCAGGGAGCGTGTTACTCAGACTATGGGCATTGGTACTCATTGCCCTCCATTTTTTGATGGCCTTACCCCTTTTAGGCCCATCCCTGTCCTTACTGCCTTTGCCTTTTTCTGGATTTACCCCTCTCCTGCAGCCTATCAATATCTCTACCTTTGTGTCTACTTCACTAACTACCCTGTTTTGTTGGGGGGTGGGCTGGAATTTCATCTGCTTCCCTTCAGTGCCTCCCCCTTGGCTAGTTTAAATGATTGCCAATGAAGCATTTAATCTATCACCTAGGATCCTGGTTCCCTTCCAGAGAGATCGACGGACCCTAATGCCAGTATAAGCCTGTATCCCTCCAGGTGGACCCCCAGTCCCCAATGAAGCCAAATCTGTGAGCTCCACACCAGTTTTTCAATCAGTCATTGCATCCCATGGTGCACAGTACCCTAGCCTCACCCATGCCATAGACAGGTAGCACGTCTGAAAAAGTTACCATGCGTGCTACTTGTCTAAGGCCCCTCCTCAAATCCACAAACTCCTACTGCACTGCTTTGATCCCATTCCCAGCCAGGTCATTTGTCACTACATTGACAATGACGTCCAGCTCCCTCCCCTGTGTAGCTGCTCCAACAATCCTGAGGATTTGCTTCCTGTCCCTTCAAACCATGGCATCGGGTGGGCACCTTACCTCTCTCTCCCTTCCCTCCCCAGTTCTACCACCCTAATGATTGAGGTAGGTGTGCAAGAAAGTATGCTCAAAAACATATATAACAATCTGACCGTACAGTTCCAGTGGCAGTGCAGTATTGCGAATCAGCTATGTACAGTAAAAGCCACCCTCAAATAAAAAGTTTTTAAAACAGGAAATTCCTACATACACACTCAAATTATAACACCTCTCCCCCAAGCACTCACCCCTAAACAAACAAATAACATATTAATTTAATCAAAAAAAATCACAGTCCCCAAAGACATCAGATTAAATAATATAAAAATACTATTTCACAGTAGGTTTATAAAACAACATAACATTAAAAAAAATGTGTACATCAAGTGTCCGGAATTGTTCTGGTTATGTACTGCTAACAGTTTGCCAAATCTGTAATAGTATATGGTGTGACGTGGACAGCCAGTTCTGAGTGCTCTATCATTTTGTTTAAATATAAAACTGTATTACTGGTTGCCTCTGCTGAAAAAATCTGGTGCTCTTTGAATGGCCTCCTCACCCCCAGGTTTCAGCTGAAAGATGAAAGCCATGAGAAAATTGCTGAAGATTGCATGTGTGATCACACACTCAGTTTTAGATTCCAGGTGTTACGAGGAAGGCCTGAACCTAATACAGGTGGTAGAAGCTTGAGTTGAGCATATCCATTTTATGATGTTCAAAGGAAACCAGGTTTAGCAAACTGGTGCAAGGTTGTAAATGCTCCTGTGAAGCCTGTGTGAGGAGGATGCAGCATGGATCAAAGAAATGTCATTTGAAATGTATGAGTTATGCTGTGGTTGCAAAATGTAATACTTTGAAAGACATCCTGTTTTGTTTTAATAGATATATTTTACATATAATCTGACAGAGGAGGAACTAGATGACCTCACACAAAGGGTTGGAAAATACAGTTTACTTTCAGGAATAATTCTGTTTTACTTGAACACACTTTACCTAGACTCTGACAAGGAAAGATCGTGAGCTCTTTTAAACAGGTATTTAGAAAGAGTCAAATCTATGTACTGTAAGTAGGAATTTGCACTGTTTAAACCTTGTTCTTTTAAAAGATTTGTATGTCTTGTGATATAAGAGTTCTGTATTTTGTGTTTCACATATTTTTATCTAGTTTTAGTAAAACTCTTTTTAGAAAATATTTGGTCTGTCTTTGAATTTCTTTTAGTTGTAAGAAAAGTATATATGGTTAAAGCAGACAATAGACATAAGCTTGAATGGTGATGCCAAGCTGGAAAGAGGAGCGTTTAAAATCTGAGGTCTTCATTAAAGTTTTTAAGGGTTTATCTCTGTATACCTGGTTAGGTACCTGTAGGCAAAGATATCTGGCCCCCCAAAGACAGAATATCTGAGCCTGTGCATTGGGTATGCTAGCAAGATTTTCACAGTTTGAATTCCTCAAGACTTGAGACCAAAGGTTGATCTGAACTCACAAAACAGACAATAGGGTTACCTTGTTCTGTTAAACTGTTCTAAGACTGTGCTCAGAGGTTGGCACTTTGGAAGTAGAGGCCTGACCTGCTGAGTGGGTTTATGACATATGGCACTGTTAATAAATTTGCTGCATAGCTTTAACTACCATTTCAAGTTGTGGATGGACAATGGACTTTTCCTTTATTACCAGAGCTGTTTGAGTATAAAGCGTAAGTGGTGCGACTCAGCCCCAAGTCAGTAGTATGTCTAGACTTGCACCTACCATTAATCCATCTCTCAGCAAAAGATGGCCCGAGAGAATGGTTTACATGTATTTTAGGATTTAGTCATGCTTTGGGCCACTTTCACATTGAGCCTTCAACTATTAGAAACTGGCTACACATTTTAAAACACACATTCAAGACTCCCATTAAACTTATTTACATCTGTAGCCTGTTACCAAAGGATGCACTCAAGCCTTTATCAGCCAACATAATCTTGACATCCTTGCTGTAGTTGAAACATGGCTGACACAAAGTTCCTGATCTGGCAATTACCATACAGGCTACAATGTTTTCAGACTGTCCGTGTCTCTAAAAGGGAGGGCTGTGCCACCTACTGAGGATAATCTCCTGGGGCATCTTGTTCCAACCCCCATCCCTACCTCCTCAGCCCAGCTTCTACTCATTAAAATTCTTCTAGGTCCCAATCAAAAAGCCCTCACCATTGCCTCTGTATATATTCCACCTTGAGATCAAGATCTTGGCATCAAAGAAGTTCTTAACTTCTTCAACTCCCAACCTCCTGGCTCTGAACACATTCTGCTTGGTGATTTTAATATAAACTGGCTCGAATCTGATGTCTACATTCATAAGGATGCCCTTGCATCTGTCAACCTGTCACAGCTGGTCACCACACCAACTCAGATAAATTATAAAACTGGCACCAGTACCCTGCTTGACTGGGTTCTCACCAATCACCCTACCAGGATCTTTCATACTTCTGTTCTCCCAGACTCTCTCAGTGACCACTCCCCGGTTTTATGTGAATGGTCAAATAAATTTCTAAAGCCACCTCAATAATCATTACCAGTAGAGTCCTCCTCAGTGGTCAACTTACCCATCTCAAGCAGTACCTATCCTTGCAAGACTGGCTGCCCATCTACAAGGCAACGGATGTTAACCTTGCCCTCAGCTACTTCATTACCACCTTCAATAAGGCCTGTGACCTCTCTGCTCCTTCAAAAAATGGAAAACAAAAGCCCTCTGTAACCCTTGGATAACTGTGGAGCTCCTTTCCCAGCTGAAATCTAGGGACCACCTGTGGGCAGTGGCTAAAGCCAGAGGCAAACAATCTGACATCCAAAAATACAAACATGTCCATAATGCCTGCACAAAATCCATTCATCTCACGAGAAGCTCATATTATAAGGACGTCCTCACCAACACCTGGGGAAATGGCCGTGCTTTCTGGGACAATATCAAGGACATTACTGGGAAACAATCAAAGCCCCTCGGGCCATGTTAATTGTAGAAGGATCCACTACCCTTGATCCCATGGTCATTGCAAATACCTTTAACACAGCTTTTACTGACCTCAGTACTGTTCACCACCTGATTTCTTCACAGTCAGTCACACCCCTCTAACACACCTGCACTCTGTCAAACCACCCTCATTTCTACTTCAGGAGATTAAGATGAATGAAGTTCACAGCCATATCACCTCAGCCATCTCCACTTCTAGAATCAGCAGTGACACCCTGGACCTTAAGCTGCTATCACTTACACTTGATGAGGTCCTCAGTCCCTAATTAAAATTCTTAACCTCTCTCTCACAGTACATTCCTAAAATATGGAAAACTGCCACTGTGACCCCGGTCCACAAAACTGGGGATAAGACCTGCCACTCTAACTAACGCCCGCTCTCCATATTGCCACCACTATCCAAGGCCCTAGAGCATATTGTGGACCAGCTCACTGATTATTTGGACAAATATAATATTCTGTGCACACAACAGCAGTTTTAGAAAAGGGCATAGTACCACCACTTCCCGCTTGAATTTACTGGTGCAGTGCATAGTTCCTTGATAAAGGACTTCTTACAGGGGCTGTCTTCATTGACCTCTCGAAGACATTTGACATGGTCCATCATCAGCTGCTGTATTATCAACTACTCCTTGCTGGCCTCGCACCAGACTCAGCCCACTGGTTCAGAAGCTACCTTGACAAACACTCTCAAAGAGTAAAAATTGCCAGTGCTATCTCGGACACCTTGCCTGTCTGCTCCGGAGTACTTCAGTGGTCCATACTAGGCCCTCTCCTTTTCAACCTCTTTTTAAACTCCCTATCACAATCCTGCTCAGAACAAATCATCCTGTATGTGGATGATGCTGTTGTCTTTTCTATGCATAAGGACCTTTCACCTCTACAACACAGCCTCCAACTAGAATTCAGTGCCATTGAAACATGGTTCTCCAATCATAAACTAGTCCTCAATCACAAGAAAACCAAGTCATTGCTATTCCATAGTTCACATAACCATTACAAGCAACACCCCCTTGTCATCTCCACCAAGCAGGGGACTGTCCTCGAACAAGTTTACTCTTTCAAATACCTAGAGATTCTGCTTGACCCCAATCTCTTCTATACGGCTCACATTGACAGCATGGCTAAAGCTGCCAACCCGCATGTGGATTACTCTACAAGCATAGGAGCACCTCACCCAGAGGCCCTGAAGATAGCCGTCCAGAGCTCTGTGGTGTCAATTATTGATTATGGCCTCATTATCTATGGTTCTGCCACGAAGTCCTCTCTCTGACATATAACAACTGCTCTTGACAAAGCATGCTGACTCACAACTGGTGCCCACCACCTCACCCACACCTGTGCCCTTTATGAACAATCCAGATGGCTCCAACTCTCCAACTGTATAAAGTATCTCACATGTGCTATGGCAGAAAAAATCAACCTTGGCCTCACACCCCCCCCTCGGTGTTACTGCCTTGTTATATCAAAATACCAACCAACAGAACACCAGGAGCTCAACAACCCGGATTCTACTAGTTTGGAGCACTGCTGGTGGAGGTCCAGATTGGAGGTGGACAAACTGGCCCTGTGTGTACACTATAGTGTGTACCAGGGGGCAATCAACCATAAGAAGGCAGTGTTCCTGTCCAGGGAGATTGCTGCTGGGAGAAACCAACCTACCAGTAATGCTTTTTCAGAATGTGGACAGGTTATTACATCCTGCCTGTCTACAGCTGAAAATAGCAGTTTCTGAAGCTTTGTGCAATGTGTTTGCTCTGTGTTTCTCAGACAGGGGTCCGCCATCAGGCAGGGACTTCTGCCAGTGGGCCATACTTTGGCCAACAGTGGTCACCTGGATTGTTGGCAAAGCACTCTACCCAGTTGGGGGGAGTTTAAACCAGTGGAGGTGGCTGATGTCATTGAGGCGATCTCAAAACTGAAGCACACATACTGTGAACTGGACCGGTGCTGACACGTTTCTTAGTGGGATGTCGACATCGTTGGTCGGCGTTTGCTTTGATTGTCGGTGTTCCTTGTCAGAGGGTTGTCCCAGATGCCTTGAGAGGCGCTGGTGAGGCCCTTCTGAAGAAGTCATCATTGGACCTTGACATCAAGGCAGATTATCGACCGGTTTCCAACCTTCCATTTTTAGGAAAGGGTGTGGAAGATTGCAGCACAACAGTTGGGAGATCACTTCATGGTATTTGATATCTATGAGCCGCTCCAGTCAGATTTTCGTGCAGGACATTCAACAGAAACTGCATTAGTTCGGGTGCACAATGATCTCCTCAGGGCAAGGGATTGAGGGGAGGGGACAATTCTCATTCTACTTGATCTCTCCTTAGCTTTTGACACGGTAGACCATCAGCTGTTACTTGACTGCCTGAGGGACTTCTGTGGACTCACCGGCACTGTCATTCACTGGTTTGAGTCCTTTTTGATGAACAGAAGACAGAGGGTCGTGATGGGGAATTTTTCCTCATCTTTGAGCCTTCTGTGTTGTGGGGTACCTCAGGGTTTTTTGTTGTCACCGATGTTGTTCACCATGTATATGCTGCCCTGGGAGAGATCATTAGGAGGTTCAGCTTAGGGTTTCATTGTTATGCCTATGATACCCAGCTGTACTAATCCTTTACCCCGGAACATCCAGTGTGGTGGAAGTATTAAAAAACTATCTGGCAGAGATCAATGACTTGATGGTCTCTAGCCGGTTGCGATGGAACCCCGATAAGATGGAGGCACTGGTGGTTGAGTCGAACAGGAGGTGTGAAGGGTTGGCCTCTGGGGCAGATTCTGGACTTGTCCTAAGGTCTGTCCCATTGATGGCTTTCTCTAAGGTGCGTAATCCTGGCGTGATGTTTGACAGCAGTTTGACGATGGAATATCAAGTGCCTGCCGTTGTCAAGGTGAGTTCTTTTCATCTGAGAAACATCACCAGGATTAAGTACCTGATTCTGCCCCTGGACCTCCACATCTTGGTACATGCATTTGTAACATCTAGGCTTGACTACTGTAATGCACTCTTCCTCGGGGTCTCTGGAGGCACCCTCCGTCAACTGTAGCTAGTGCAGAATGCAGCTGCCAGATTGATGACTGGTCAGTCGAAATACTGTCATGTCACCCCGGTGCTGCGGGAACTGCACTGGCTGCCAGTTCAATGGAGGGTGCTTTTTAAGGTGGGCTTGCTCACCTACAAGGCTCTACATAGACTGGGCCCTTGCTACCTGGCTGACCTTCTTACACCCACTGCCTCGGTTCGCCCCCTTCGGTCCTCCTCGAGGGGCCTCCTGGCAATTCCCAGGACAAGATTGAAAACAGACGGCGATCAAGCTTTTAGTGTCACCAGTCCTGTCATGTGGAATTCGCTTCCGCCATTGGTGAGGGAGGCCCCGTCGGTGGAGGCTTTTAAGGCCCGCTTGAAGTCTTATCTGTTTAGTCAGGCCTTCTCAGATTCTGTATGATACTATTGTTATCAGTCTTTTTAATTCTAAAGAGGTGTTTATTTATATTTAGAAAATGGCCAAAATGGACTCTAGATCCTGATTGGCTGAAAGTACCTTCAACCTGGGCATCTATTTTCCAGTAGATGCCCAGTAAACAAGTGCCAGTCCAAGTGGCACCTCACTGCGTAGCATTCCATAGTGGTGTCCAGCCTGCTTTTTAATTGGCTGAATGTCCTGAAGAAAGTTTGAAATCCCCGCCATCTTTTCCTCTCATTTAGCGAGGGCTAATGGTCTCCCCCACCCAAAGCAAACCCAAACAGTATTTACTGGCAGCCAGTTCCTGTTTAAAAAAAAAAAAAACTTCACTTGTTTTGCAGTTCTACATCCTCTCAGAACAGTATTTATTCATTTGCGGTCCGGCAGTGAGACACTTCATTTCTCCCAGCCACTGTCAAGGCACCTCAGCGAGATATCAAAAGCAACTGTCACTTCCCTTCAACGCCACATACAAATCAAAAACAGTACTGTTCACTCTCCTGCAGAAAATGAAACTGCCTACTTTTTCTCCACAGTTCTGACATCAGTTGACTTCCCGATTAGTCCCTGTTCCTGCATCATTGCGCCAAAACAAGATACCCATAGCATAATCGCTCCACTGTTAAGCTGCTCTGCCAATTTTTTAAAATTTACGGACAAGCGTGTATCAATTGCCGTATGAAAAAAACTCATAGGACTGGGGGGTGGGGCGGCAGTAACTACTAACAAGCTACCTAGAAGAAACAGGCACTGTGATGTAATGCAAAAAGAGTCACTAAGCAGCAACCTCTAATGGCATAGACTGGTAAAGGCAGCACCCTCTAATGGCAGAGACTGGGAAAGGCACTATTTTACATAATATGACCTTTTGTCACCTTTTAATAATATTTTATACTTTTGTAAAGCATTATATAAAAACAAATAAGCCATTTTCTAAGTGCAATAATACCCTCCAGGGAGGGCATTAATGGGAAATATCGGACCTTCCAGGGGCTATAAGGCCCTCTGCCTGCGGTGTCGGGCCTCATTACGCCCCTGGGCGGTCCGATATTTCCCAATAATGCCCACCCTGTCGGGTATCATTGCTTACATAGTGATTGGGTTTGTACGGTGGAATATTTTTTATATATGTATTTGTAAATTAAATCTTTGTGTTTTGTACGGCTCCCAGAGCCTCTATGACTGGTGCCAGAAAATAAAATTTGCCATTGCCTTGCCTTGCTCTAAAGGTCACACATAAAGCCTCCCTTTTTCACCTAATCTCTGTTCCCTCCCAGTTAGAAATCCCCAGAAAACTGTTAACAATTACAGCATTTGTGCATGAAAATGTATGCAAACTGCTGGTTACTTACACTGATATTGCAGAAGAGGTCAGCTCTAGTTCTTAGTCCCAGCAGGTCCAAACAGCCTTACCATGATTCCTTGAGCACTGCTTTTGTGTTGTTTGGTCCACCTTAAAGACCATGGGCCCAATTCACAAGCTTCCTGAATGGCTCAAGGTGCGGCTTGCACCAGAAGATGCGCTGGGGTGACTTACAAAAGCAGCCTGCATCAAACTCAGGCTGTGTGCAACAAAGGGGCTTACCAGCCTTGTGCCACAAAATGGACTGCAGCATGGTGCTAGGGAGCTGCGGCAGACACAAGCTGCCATATCCCTAATTGGAATTCACTGAACCCTCCCAGAGGGTGAAATTCTAACTACCCATAGACCAGTCTGGGCTGCTCTAAGGGTACCAAGTGTGTCCTCTGGGAGGTTTCAAACCTTGTGCCAATGTGCCTTGGTCCCCCTCCCCAGCCCCAATCCCTTTTAGTAAAGATCTCATCCCTGGTGATCTAGCCACCCCCAGCCCTGATTTGCCTGTATATTAATAGATCCTTCCTTGGTGGTCTGGGGACCCCATCCCTTTCCCCAATCAGCCCATGTAGTATAGATATATATTTCCCTGGTGGTCTAGTGGATGCCCACCCCCAGCCCGGCAGGCAGGTGCCCACCACCCTTCTCCAGCCCATCTCTGGGCCGATGGCTGGCACAACCTTCCACACTCCACCATGGCCAGCCACCAACTGAACTGTCATGGGTGCTTACTCTATACAGTATCGCTCATTGATTGACAGCTCTGTCAGTCAATGAGTGCTTACTCAATGCAATGCGCTCCATGACAGTTCAGTCAGTCAACTGACTATCAATGGAAGCATCAGTGCCTGTCACCAATATGGAGATGGGACAAGGGGAGTGGGATGGTAGGGTACTGCCTGCAGTGGTTGAGGTCCACTAGACCATCAGGGAAAGATCTATTAATATATGAGTGGATTGGAGCTTGGGGGGTCTGCTAGACCTCTAGGAATGTGATTTTTTTACTAAAAGGGTATCAGGCTTGGGAGGGGGTCCACTAGACCAACCAGGAATGTGATTACTGTACATAGAAAGGGAATAAGGGCTGGGGGGACTGCTTGCCACCAGGGACTGCTATCCATGGTTCTATTTCTGCACAGCCACCTTGCAGCTTACAGCACACCTTCCAGATGCACCCTCTGTTTGGTGCAGGGCCATGGTTGCTGCAAGCTGTGGAACTTTTCCACCAGGATCCTACCCGATAGAGAATTGTGCACAGGGTCCTCGGCACACCGGTGATTGGCGCAAGCTGCCTTTGGTGCAGCTTGCGCTGATCTTAGTAAATCAGGCCCCATGTGCATATATTTGATAAGTCTCTGTATATATTTAGTCACGTGCTGTTAACAGAGGGCACCTTTGTCTTGATTCTTGTATTTTGTTGCATTCAGAAGTCTTAAATCAATAATTTGTAGATGCAATTGAATCAACATTGGTTTTCATGCAGTATGAATCGAGATGCTAAGCAGATAACATACTGCATGGTGAGAGTATTCAGTGGCAAGGACAGGAGATGCAGAATTCAAAGCACTGCATTAACATGAAATAATCAATGGTAAACAGGCAAGCAGTGTGCTCAATATATGGCAAATTCTTAATACATAAAAATAAAATATGTCAATATTGCAAGGATAAATAAAGAATAATGTGACAGAGCATTATTTAAATTTTAAATTATTAGGTTGCAGTGTCACATGGCCTGATAAT
This sequence comes from Neoceratodus forsteri, assembly GCA_016271365.2. Taxonomy (NCBI): domain Eukaryota; kingdom Metazoa; phylum Chordata; order Ceratodontiformes; family Ceratodontidae; genus Neoceratodus; species Neoceratodus forsteri. The sequence goes on from CM057452.1 coordinate 964,232,028, forward strand.
TTTCAGCACAATTTTGAAGCCAAGTAGTGCCAAAATCACATTTGCTGACAACACAGTCAAGATTTTGGTCCTATCTACCAGCTGATTATTTCATTTTTTTAAACTCAGATTAGTTTTCTTTTCAACCAGAATGACCTTCAGAAGTTTCCAATCATGTGTGCTGACTGCCATATAAAGACTAGATGCTATTATTGTTCCTTGCAGTCGTGTAGTGCCAAAATCACATTTTCTGACAGCACAAAGTTGACAACAGTACTGTACTTTGTTTTGTGTTCAAGTATCCTAAAATATGCCATCTATTATCCAATATGTTGTATTTTGAAACAAACTGATTCTCAGAAGTATGTGATTACATGTGCTGAGTGGTGTCAGAAAACACAATTTCAGCACTATATGACTGTGAGGAACAATCACTGCCTCCAGTCTTAAATTGGCAGTCGGCACATGTGATCATAAACTTCTCAGAGCCATTCTGTTTCAAAATAAAAACAATCTAGTATAAAAAAATAAAATGAATCGGCTAATAGGAGTAAATCTTTGACTTTGTGCTGTCAGAAAATGCAATTTCAGCACTGTATGACTGTAAGGAACAATTACTGCATCCAGTCTTAATTGTGTGGTCCACACATGCGACCATAAACTTCTGCGAGCCAGTCTATTTTAAAATAAAACTAATCAGCCAATAGACAAGAGCATATTTTAGGATACATGAACTCACACACACACAATGTACTGTTAGTATATTACAATATGCTCTTCAAAACACCATGTCATTTACACTATGAGGGATGCAATCCTAGAGGGAAGCAGCAGACAGGGACTGCTATAGAAAGACTGACAGCCACCGAATGATGTCATTCCATAAGGTTTAGCATTGGTGCGCAGTAAGTCAGCATGAAATCTAAGATGGAGGAAAAGAAGACACCAGAGGAAAAATAGTGTTGTATGCAATCATTATGTTGTACAAGAAATGGAAAATGAAGCCACAACTATGTTTAATACCTCACCTGCAATTACATGCAAGGCATACAACAGATCCCTGTGACCTGTGCACATGATTTTTAAGGGTACCCTGCCAAAGACAGAAACATAGACACAGGAAATAATGACTAAAGAAGACCAAAGGTCCATCTAGTCTGCTTGGAGTTCTCTATCTGTCCTGGAAACTATTGTCCCAATGGGATATTATCCCTCCAGGATAGGACTACAGACAATGTAACAGAAAAAGACCAAAGGTCCAACTAATCTGCATGAAGTTAGATAATAATAAGATTATGCTTGGAATGATACCAGACCATTTTCACTGTAGGTGGACCAACTCAGGGGGCTCTAAAATGGAACCACATTGTGTGATGATCCAACTGTGCTGGGATCAACTCTAACATCAGATATTACAAGCTACAATGAGAAGAACTGGCCCAAGTATGGCCCACATCATGCATTTGAGTGACCAACTGCACAAGGACCATCAAAGTCAAAACTTGAAAACTCCTGAGCAGGTTGTAAAGATTCATCTTTGGCCCAGACATGAAAATTAGCCAAAACAAACTGCTTCAGTAACTCCGTGGTCAGGTTGGTGATGAAATCCACAAATTTCTGTTGTAACTCATTCTCACACATAGATGCCTGGTAAACAAGAAGAATCCTACCCAACACCTGTGATATCTCTAACAGCCACACATTTAAATGATCTGGACTTTATCATTGGGAATGCATAATTGCCCAGACTGGATCTAAAACAGAATGCCACCATAATCCCCACTATATCATATACCTGCCTTTAGCACAGAACTGGAGCTGTTCAATCCAGGTATCCATGATAAACACCAGATATAATGAAGAGTCTACAATAAATTTGCAATTACCATGGCTTTATTTATAAGTGACCAGTTATTACAGTGAATTATCAATAGGGTGGCTGGGGCAGTGCCGACTGGTACACTTGCAACTGCTACACCAGATATTAGGTGCACCCAAAGTATGATGGGGACTAGACATGGCAAACAGTGTCCAGGCTCTTCTTCCTCCCAGGGTGTCTCTTGGCCTCTGTACTCCAGATCCATTTCCATAAGCCAGCCACTCCTAGACCAAATCCACCCTGTCTGCTTGGTCATCTTAGGACACCTAACTCTGTACATGGCAGAACATTGCATCAGGGAGGCTGGGGTTCTTGAAAAGACAAAGCTGACATGTTTGGTCAGAAACATAGAAACATAGAATCTGCTTGCAGATAAGGACCATAAGCTCACCTAGTCTTTCCATTTCCCTACCTACTGTAATACACAGACCCTACTTGATCTATGGTTTTACCCTCCCTTTCCTACCTGCTAAGGTTCCCTTGTGCCTATTTCATGCATTCTTGAATTCATCACAGTTTTGCCCCACCACCACCTCTGTAAGGCTGTTCCATGCATCAATCACCCTTTTTGTGAAAAAGTATTTTTTCACCTTTCCCCCGAGTCTGTCCCCCCTCCAGCTTCATAGCATGACCCAAATGATGCCCTCTTGTACCTTATTTCTACCTGTGATGTACTTGAAAGTCACAATCATATAGCCCCTCTCCCTCTCCACTTTCCTTCAGGGTGTACCTATTGAGGTCCTTTAGTCTCTCCTCACAGGGCTATTGGGGCAGACCCTGCACCATTTTAGTTGCCCTCCTGTGGACAGCCTCTACTCTGTCTAAGTCCTTCAGGCAATGCAGTCTCCAGAACTGGACACAATACTCTAGATGACATCTCACCAATGAGTTGTACAGTGGTAACACCACCTCCTTCTTTCTGCTGGTGATACCCCTCCTATGTACCCTAGCATACCACTGGCTCTCCCACTACCTTGTCACACTGTTTGTACCTTTAGATCATCAGATATGATTTGTCCCAGACCTCTTTTCTGTTTGGTGGTACATGATTTTGCACTTCTTTGCACTGAAATTTAGTTGCCGTGCTCTTCACCTCTCCTCAAGCTTTCTTAGATCTCTCTTCATTCCTTTCCCGAGTGTCTACACCATTGCAGATCTCTGTGTCATCTGCAAAAAGCATACCTTCTCTTCTAACACCTCTGCAATGTCGCCAATAAAGACATTAAAGAGGACTGGTCCCAATTCTGATCCATGTGGTACCCCACTAGTCACCGTCCCTTCTTCAGAGTGAACTCCATTTACCACCACCCTCTGTCATCCATCCCCCAACCAATTCCTTACCCAGTTTACCACCTTAGGATCCACTCCCAGGCTGCCCAGCTTGTTTACAAGTCTCCTATGTGGAACAGTGCCGAAGGCCTTATTGAAACCTAGGTAGGCCACGTCCACCACTCCACCATAACCTAACTCCCTGGTCACCCAGTCAAAGAAATCTATCAGATTTCATTGACATGACTTCCTCCCAGTGAATCCATGCTGCCTCAGATCCTGTAAGCCACTGGATTCCAGATATTCCATAATCCTTTCCTTCAGTAGGGATTCCTTTAATTTCCCTGCCACTGAAGTCAGGCTGACAGGCCTGTAGACACCAGACCCCTCCCTGCTACTACTTTTGTGAATTGAGACTACATATGCCCTTCTCTAGTCCTACAGAACCACTCCCATCTCCAATGAGTGGTTGAACAGGACTGTCAGTGGTACAACCAGAGCCTCTCTGAGCTTCTTCAATACCCTAGGATGTACCCTGTCTGGTCCTATTGCCTCGTCTACTTTCAGATTTGTAAGTTCCTGCAGGACTCTCTTCTCTGTGAAAGGACTGGTGTCCTCCCTTCGATGCTCCTGTTACTTAACTGTGGTTCCCCCACCTTCCCCTTCCTCCATAAATACCGAACAAAAATATTTGTTCAGGACATCTGCTTTTTCCTGATCACCCTCCACATACTCACCCCTTCCCTCCTTAGCCTTACAATCCCACCGCTGGTCTTTTTCCTTTCGCTTACATAGCTGAAAACTGTTTTGGCCCCTTTCTTCACAGCCTGGGCTAGTTTCTCCTCGGCTTGCACATTATTTTTTTTAATTTTTTATTTGTTTATTTGAAAGATTTCACCAGGAAAGACAATATGAGGAGAACAGTTTGTTTCCAGAAGTATCCTGGGGAGGATAAATAGTGGGAAGTGCAAAAACATATACAACAATATACATACAATGCACAAGAACTGCCAATAAAAAACAAGCTAATTACAAAAATCCTAGTGCAGCACATACAAAGTCCATCAACCTTGGCTGCAATAGAGTTAAGTCTGGTAGTAACTTAGAGAAACAACATAATGATTGACAATACCTTAACCCTAAGAGGAAAACAGGTAAGACAATAAAGGTGTTGACTGGAGGGGGTGGACATCTTAAAGTGCTGGAAGTGGCAGGTTGATACAGGGGAGTAGGTAGTGCTAAGTTACCTGTTTAGAAGGTAGTGAAAGACAAGGGGAGAGGGCTTGTGGGCAGGAAGGGGGAGAGGAAAGAGAAGGGAGGATTAGAGGGGACTACCTGGAGCAGGGCCACTTCAGGATGCAGACAATCCTGCAAGGGGCAGTGACCCAGCTGGAATGTGAGTAAGAGCAAGGTGGAAGAAGTAGAGAAGCCAGGATTGAGACCACCTCAGGATGCTGAGAACCCTGCAAGTGGACAAGGACCTGACAGGATGGGAGTGAGAGAGGGAGAGGAGGAGTGGGAGAGAGATGGGAGAGAGGGGGAGAGTGGGAGCCAGATCTCTTCAGGATGCTGAGAACCCTGCCAGCTATACTAGGACCTGGTAAGGAAGGAGGAGGGAGAGAGGGGGGGAAGTAATAGGGTGAAAGTGGGGAAAGTGGGAGTGGAGGCTGCAGTCAGGGGGAGACAAAAGGTGTAAAATTAGAAGGACAGGAGTGAGAACTTGGTATGTAGAGAGGAGGCAATGGCCTCTTTAGTTTTGCCCATCATTCCTCCTCCACCCAGTCCTCTCCCCTGCCAGGGCATCCCTGAGGCATTCCCCATCTTTGTAAGGTGGCCTCCTGAAGTCAGAAGATTCTGCCACAGTATTTATATTGAACCACACTGTATGGTGATGACTGGTCGCAGATGGCCACCACTATGGCGTCTTCAACACTGTCCCAGTTGGTGAGTATAAGGTCCAATATTTCTTCCTCATGAGTGGGCTTTCTTGCTGATTGTCTGAAGAATGCTTCCTGCAGGAGTTCTGGATGTTCCTGCTCTAGCTGAAGCTGCAGCTGGAATGCTCCAGTCTACATCTGGCAGACTGAAGTCCCCACCAACAACCCTCCCCTTAGTCACAGTCTTTTGGATGACTTCACCAGAACCTTGTCCATCTCCTCCCTTTGTGCTGGGGTTTCTAGACCATGCCTGTGCAAATAGCAGCTCCATTTCCATCTCTAGGGTGACCCACAGTGCTTCTGCCCTCCTTCTATTCCTATATTTCAGTTGCTTTAATGGTATCCCTCACATAAAGAGCTACTCTTCCCCCCTTTTTGCCCACCCTTTCCTACCTGAACATAGTATAGCCTGGTGTGGCTATATCCCAGTCATGGTTCTATTTGCATCATGACTCAGAAATAAGGTCAATGTCTAGGACAGCCTCTGCCATAATGGTCACCAGGTCCTGAATTTTATTTTCCGGACTTCGAGCATTTGTGCACATGGCCTTCCAAACTCTGTTCAAACCCTTCTTTACATCCCCTTTCTTCCTTCTTTTCTTTACCTCCTCTACCTTTATTCTCTTCCAACATAATTTCTACCATTCTGCTGTTTTAGTTACCTTTGGGAATATCCCTTCCTTTGTGTTCTCTCTCTTGACTACTTCGCTTCAGGAGGGGACAGTTTAAGTATCCCTGTTTCCTCCTGCCACTCCTCTTGGCTAGTTTAAATTCTCACCAGTGTAGCATCTAAGACATGCACTGGGTGTTTGGTTCCTCTCCCAGATGGATACTGGCAATCACCCTGTATAGGCCTTTATCCCTCCAGGTGGGGCCACAATCCCCAGTTTAGCTGAACCTCTTCTCTGCACCACCCCTTCAACCATACGTTAGGCTCCTGGTATGGAGTACCCTATCCTTCCACTGTCATACATAGGCAACACCTCAGAAAAGGCCACTGAGAATGCCTCCTGCCTAAGACTCCTCCCCAACTCCTGAACTCCTCCTGCACTATGCTAGCCTCTTCCATAGCCAGGTCATTTGTTCCTAGTTGGACAATGACATCCAGCTGTCACTCACATCATGCTGTCTAGCAATCCCCATGATCCGCTTTCCATCCTCAGAGTTGTGGCAACAGGTAGGCATCTAACCTCCCACTCCCCTCCCTCGCTGTTCCCAAATCTATCCCCCTCATGATGGAGTCTCCCACCAGGAGTTGCTTTCTCCTCCTCTGGGGTAATCTTCCATCCTCCTTGGGGTCTTCACTACGGAGGACCCCCACAACCTCCCTGGTCCCCATTGCATGTGCCGCCATGGGACAGTCCCACATTGCCAGAGTGGCATAGGAGTTGCATAGTGGTACCATCTGGGGGATGTTCCTCTGACCCACTACCCTCACCCTTCCAAGCTCACTCTAGTCCAGCCACTCCTCTTCATTGGCAACCTTTGAGGCAGCAGTGACAGACTGGGTGGTCCCTGGGTGAGGGAGGAGGCATTCTTGAATCTTAGCCAACTTGGCCTGGAGTTGAGCAACCTCCCCCCTCAGTCCAGAGAGGTGTACTCATATGGGGAAGCACTGCAGTCTCCAGAGTATCTCACTTAAAACTTTTGTCCCACAACAACTGCACTACACCACTCCCAGCATGTCTATCTCCTACTCTAATTGCTTTGTTTGCCTTTCTTTGAACCCTTTGTCCTTTCCTAGATAGGGTGTTCACCTCTTCCCAACTTTCTGTTAGACCCTACCACTCCTCCCTCCCTAGCAGTGTGTGCTTACCAACAAGAGTTTAGTAGGACCCTACTCCACTTGTCCTACATCCTGGCTGCTGTGCAGAGTGTCTGGCTGCCAGCTGCCTCACTGGGCAGACTCCAGTGGTACACTCTTCTGAGCTGTCCTTGTCACATTGCTCCTTACTGTGTGGGGCCACGTGGTGGATGAGGACTTAAATAAGAGGACAACAGGAAAAAGCCTTTCTTGGTTGCAACCTGATTGGCCTGTCTTTAAGGGCTGGGGATGTAGCCTCACTCCTGATTTTTGGAGGAGCAATTCCTTCTCAGAGCTCTCAAGCTCTGCTTCTCCTGGTCCACCGCAGCAGTTTTATCTCAGAAAGCTTTTCAGCTGCATGGGGTGGGGGTCCTCACTGCTGCTCTGAACCTTCCTTTCCTGCTCAAATTCATCGTCCATTGGTACACTGGTAACATAGAAACATTGAATCTGATGGCAGATAAGGACCACTTGGCCCACTAGACTGTTCATTTCCCTACATAATGGATAAGCTGCAGATCTAGCTAACCAACAGCCTACTTCCTCCTACCCTCCGCTAGAATTGCCTTATGTCTGTCCCATGCATTCTTGAATTCCCCCTGTTTTTGACTCCACAGCCTCCTCGGAAGGCTGTTAAATCATCCTCAACCCTCTACTTCCTCACATTACCTCTGAGCCATCCCCCTCTATCTTCAAATTGTGCCTCCGGTGTTCTTGCACATCTCTTTTTCTGAAAGATGCTACCCTCTTGGACTTTGTTGATTCCCTTAAGGTACTTGAAAGTTGCTATCATGTCTCCCTTCTCCCTCCTTTCCTCGAGGGAATACATATTAAGATCCTTTAGTCTCTCTTTGTATGTCTTCTGGTGCAGACCCTGCACCATTTTAGTTGTCCTCCTCTGGACAGCTTTCATCCTGTCTATGTCCTTGCAGAGATGGGTCTCCAGAACTGCATAGAACTCCAGTTGGGGTATCACCAACTGTCTGTACAAAGGATAAAAACTTCCTGTTTTCTACTGGTGATGCCTCTCAATGTGCATTTCAGTATCCCACCAGTCCTCCTTGCTGCCTTCTCCGTTGCTTGCCCACCTATAGGTCATCTGATATGACTACCCCAGGTCCCTTTCCATTTTGTTGTTGTTAGTATCTCACCACCCATTGTGTACTCTTCACCTAGATTTTGTTTCCCAGATGCATTACTTTGCAGTTCTTTGCGCTGAATCTAAGCTTTCATACATTTGACCATTCCTCCAACCTTGCCATGTCCCTTCTTATCCTTTCCACCCCACCTTGTGTATCAACTCTGTTGCAGATCTTTGTGTTGCATGCAAAGACACATCCTTTCCTTCAGTCCCTCCATGGTCACTTATTAAGACATTAAGAGGGACCAGTCCAAGTACTGAACCCTGCGGTGCCCCACTAGTAACCCCCCTCTCTTCAAAGTGGACTCCGTTTACTATTACCCTCCGCGTCCTGTTGTCCAGCCAATTTTTTACCCAGACTACCACCTTGGGACCCACTCCAAGGCTGGCGAACTTGTATATTAATCTTTTTTGTGGGACTGTGTCAAATGCCTTGCTAAAATCTAGGTAGGCAATGTTCACAGCCCCTCCTTGGTGTACTACTTTGGTCACCCAGTCAAAATGTATTATATTCATCTAACATGATCTTCCACTGTGAATCCATGCTGCCGTGGATCCTGTGCCTTGACCTCTAGGTAGTGAACAATTATTTATTTTAGAAGTGATTCCATCATTTTCCCACCACGAGGTCAAACTAACAGGTCTGTAGTTTCCTGCCTCTGTCTTGCTCCCACTTTTGTGAAAGGAATCACATCTGCCCTCCTCCAGTCCTCAGGTACCACCTCATCCTCCCATGATTTGTTAAAAGGGTAGTCAGTGGTGTCACTAGGTCTCCCTTAGTTTTTAGAATTTTGGGTGGATCCTGTCAGGCCCCATTGCTTTGTCCACCTTGAGTCCTGAGGTTCTCTCAGGTCCATTCTTCTGTGAATGGACTGGTGGCAACTCCCCTGCCCAGAGTGCTTCTACTGTTTGGTTTAGGTACCTCCTCTTCTTCTTCTTTTGTGAATACTGAGCAAAAGTATTCCTTCAGTATCTCTGCCTTTTCATTGTCACCCTCTGCCTACCTCCTCCCCTTTATTAAGCGTCAGTATCCCTCCCTTGGTCTTCCTTCACTCCCTGATCTACATAAAAGGTTTTATCCCCCTTTTTAACTGAGTTGAGTATCTTTTCCTATGTTTGGGCCTTCACTATTCTGATAGCCTTCCCCGCTTCCTTCTGCTTTAACTGATACAGTTCTAGGTGCTACTCCTTCTGTGATTCCTAATACTTCCTGAATGCTATTTTTTTCCTAAGCTTCCCCGCCACCTCTTTTGAGAACCATAGTGTTTTTTTTACTCCGTTTTGTTTTCTTTATTTGCTTCACACAAAGGCTTGTTGCCTCTGTGCTGGCAGTTTTGATTTTTCTCCATTGTTCTTCCACTCCTTCTTTCTGCCCACTTGCTAGTGCATTCCTTAGGTACTCACCCATTTTGCCAAATTCAGCCCTTCTAAAGTCCAGTATCCTCGTTTTTGTATGGTTCACTCCACGGTTGTGTTTATTGTGAACCACACTGTTTCTTGATCACTTGCTGGCAAATGGCTACCCACTTCAAATCTGTGATCCTCTCCATCCTCATCAACAATAGCTCTCCTTTTCTACCATTCTAAGGATTCTTTCTATCATTTTCTTGTCCATTGCCTTCTCCCAAGACAAGGGTCTGTAAACAACCCCTGTGCAGATTGTGGTGCCATTTACCCTGTCTTGAGGGTGACCCTAATGCCTCCTCCACTCCCTGTTTACCTTTAGTTCTGTTGCTTTAATTCCTTCCCTTACGTGAAGAGCTACTCCTTCTCCTCTTTTACTCTCCCTGTCCCTCCTGTAGATTGTGCACCCTGGTATGTTGACATCCCAGTCATGGTTCACTGTGTACTATGTTTCTGTGACTGCCACAATATCCATGCATTCCTCTTCCATCAAGGCCACTAGTTCAGGGAGCGTGTTACTCAGACTATGGGCATTGGTACTCATTGCCCTCCATTTTTTGATGGCCTTACCCCTTTTAGGCCCATCCCTGTCCTTACTGCCTTTGCCTTTTTCTGGATTTACCCCTCTCCTGCAGCCTATCAATATCTCTACCTTTGTGTCTACTTCACTAACTACCCTGTTTTGTTGGGGGGTGGGCTGGAATTTCATCTGCTTCCCTTCAGTGCCTCCCCCTTGGCTAGTTTAAATGATTGCCAATGAAGCATTTAAATCTATCACCTAGGATCCTGGTTCCCCTTCCAGAGAGAGATGCGGACCCTAATGCCAGTATAAGCCTGTATCCCTCCAGGTGGACCCCCAGTCCCCAATGAAGCCAAATCTGTGAGCTCCACACCAGTTTTTCAATCAGTCATTGCATCCCATGGTGCACAGTACCCTAGCCTCACCCATGCCATAGACAGGTAGCGTCTGAAAAGTTACCATCGTGCTACTTGTCCAAAGCCCTCCTCAAATCCACAAACTCCTACTGCACTGCTTTGATCCCATTCCCAGCCAGGTCATTTGTCACTACATTGACAATGACGTCCAGCTCCCTCCTGTGTAGCTGCTCCAACAATCCTGAGTTTGCTTCCTGTCCTCAAACCATGGCATCGGGTGGGCTGCCTCTCTCCCTTCCTCCCCAGTTCTACCCCCTAATGATTGAGGTAGGTGTGCAAGAAAGTATGCTCAAAAACATATATAACAATCTGACCGTACAGTTCCAGTGGCAGTGCAGTATTGCGAATCAGCTATGTACAGTAAAAGCCACCCTCAAATAAAAAGTTTTTAAAACAGGAAATTCCTACATACACACTCAAATTATAACACCTCTCCCCCAAGCACTCACCCCTAAACAAACAAATAACATATTAATTTAATCAAAAAAAATCACAGTCCCCAAAGACATCAGATTAAATAATATAAAAATACTATTTCACAGTAGGTTTATAAAACAACATAACATTAAAAAAAATGTGTACATCAAGTGTCCGGAATTGTTCTGGTTATGTACTGCTAACAGTTTGCCAAATCTGTAATAGTATATGGTGTGACGTGGACAGCCAGTTCTGAGTGCTCTATCATTTTGTTTTAAATATAAAACTGTATTACTGGTTGCCTCTGCTGAAAAAATCTGGTGCTCTTTGAATGGCCTCACTCACCCCCCAGGTTTCAGCTGAAAGATGAAAGCCATGAGAAAATTGCTGAAGATTGCATGTGTGATCACACACTCAGTTTTTAGATTCCAGGTGTTACGAGGAAGGCCTGAACCTAATTACAGGGTGGTAGAAGCTTGAGTTGAGCATATCCATTTTATGATGTTCCAAAGGGGAAACCAGGTTTAGCAAACTGGTGCAAGGTTGTAAATGCTCCTGTGAAGCCTGTGTGAGGGAGGATGCAGCATGGATCAAAGAAATGTCATTTGAAATGTATGAGTTATGCTGTGGTTGCAAAATGTAATACTTTGAAAAGACATCCTGTTTTTTGTTTTAATAGATATATTTTTACATATAATCTGACAGAGGAGGAACTAGATGACCTCACACAAAAGGGGTTGGAAAATACAGTTTACTTTCAGGAATAATTCTGTTTTACTTGAACACACTTTTACCTAGACTCTGACAAGGAAAGATCGTGAGCTCTTTTAAACAGGTATTTAGAGAAAGAGTCAAATCTATGTACTGTAAGTAGGAATTTGCACTGTTTAAACCTTGTTCTTTTAAAAGATTTGTATGTCTTGTGATATAAGAGTTCTGTATTTTGTGTTTCACATATTTTTATCTAGTTTTAGTAAAACTCTTTTTAGAAAATATTTGGTCTGTCTTTGAATTTCTTTTAGTTGTAAGAAAAGTATATATGGTTAAAGCAGACAATAGACATAAGCTTGAATGGTGATGCCAAGCTGGAAAGAGGAGCGTTTAAAATCTGAGGTCTTCATTAAAGTTTTTAAGGGTTTATCTCTGTATACCTGGTTAGGTACCTGTAGGCAAAGATATCTGGCCCCCCAAAGACAGAATATCTGAGCCTGTGCATTGGGTATGCTAGCAAGATTTTCACAGTTTGAATTCCTCCAAGACTTGAGACCAAAGGTTGATACGAACTCACAAAACAGACAATAGGGTTACCTTGTTCTGTTAAACTGTTCATAAGACTGTGCTCAGAGGTTGGCACTTTGGAAGTAGAGGGCCTGACCTGCTGAGTGGGTTTATGACATATGGCACTGTTAATAAATTTGCTGCATAGCTTTAACTACCATTTCAAGTTGTGGATGGACAATGGACTTTTCCCTTTATTACCAGAGCTGTTTGAGTATAAAGCGTAGTGGTGCGACTCAGCCCCAAGTCAGTAGTATGTCTAGACTTGCACCTACCATTAATCCATCTCTCAGCAAAAGATGGCCCAGGAGAATGGTTTACATGTATTTTAGGATTTAGTCATGCTTTGGGCCACTTTCACATTGAGCCTTCAACTATTAGAAACTGGCTACACATTTTAAAAACACACATTCAAGACTCCCATTAAACTTATTTACATCTGTAGCCTGTTACCAAAGCTTGATGCACTCCAAGCCTTTATCAGCCAACATAATCTTGACATCCTTGCTGTAGTTGAAACATGGCTGACACCAAAAGTTCCTGATCTGGCAATTACCATACAGGGCTACAATGTTTTCAGACTGTCCCGTGTCTCTAAAAGGGGAGGGAGCTGTGCCACCTACATTAAGGATAATCTCCTGGGGCATCTTGTTCCAACCCCCATCCCTACCTCCTCAGCCCAGCTTCTACTCATTAAAATTCTTCTAGGTCCCAATCAAAAGCCCTCACCATTGTCTCTGTATATTTCCACCTTGAGATCAAGATCTTGGCATCAAAAGTTCTTAACTTCTTCAACTCCCAACCTCCTGGCTCTGAACACATTCTGCTTGGTGATTTTAATATAAACTGGCTCGAATCTGATGTCTACATTCATAAGGATGCCCTTGCATCTGTCAACCTGTCACAGCTGGTCACCACACCAACTCAGATAAATTATAAAACTGGCACCAGTACCCTGCTTGACTGGGTTCTCACCAATCACCCTACCAGGATCTTTCATACTTCTGTTCTCCCAGACTCTCTCAGTGACCACTCCCCGGTTTTATGTGAATGGTCAAATAAATTTCTAAAGCCACCTCAATAATCATTACCAGTAGAGTCCTCCTCAGTGGTCAACTTACCCATCTCAAGCAGTACCTATCCTTGCAAGACTGGCTGCCCATCTACAAGGCAACGGATGTTAACCTTGCCCTCAGCTACTTCATTACCACCTTCAATAAGGCCTGTGACCTCTCTGCTCCTTCAAAAAATGGAAAACAAAAGCCCTCTGTAACCCTTGGATAACTGTGGAGCTCCTTTCCCAGCTGAAATCTAGGGACCACCTGTGGGCAGTGGCTAAAGCCAGAGGCAAACAATCTGACATCCAAAAATACAAACATGTCCATAATGCCTGCACAAAATCCATTCATCTCACGAGAAGCTCATATTATAAGGACGTCCTCACCAACACCTGGGGAAATGGCCGTGCTTTCTGGGACAATATCAAGGACATTACTGGGAAACAATCAAAGCCCCTCGGGCCATGTTAATTGTAGAAGGATCCACTACCCTTGATCCCATGGTCATTGCAAATACCTTTAACACAGCTTTTACTGACCTCAGTACTGTTCTACCACCTGATTTCTTCACAGTCAGTCACACCCCCTCTAACACACCCTGCACTCTGTCAAACCACCCTCATTTCTACTTCAGGGAGATTAAGATGAATGAAGTTCACAGCCATATCACCTCAGCCATCTCCACTTCTAGAATCAGCAGTGACACCCTGGACCTTAAGCTGCTATCACTTACACTTGATGAGGTCCTCAGTCCCCTAATTAAAATTCTTAACCTCTCTCTCCACACCAGTACATTCCCTAAAATATGGAAAACTGCCACTGTGACCCCGGTCCACAAAACTGGGGATAAGACCTGCCACTCTAACTAACGCCCGCTCTCCATATTGCCACCACTATCCAAGGCCCTAGAGCATATTAGTGTGGACCAGCTCACTGATTATTTGGACAAATATAATATTCTGTGCACACAACAGCACGGTTTTAGAAAAGGGCATAGTACCACCACTTCCCCGCTTGAATTTACTGGTGCAGTGCATAGTTCCCTTGATAAAGGACTTCTTACAGGGGCTGTCTTCATTGACCTCTCGAAGACATTTGACATGGTCCATCATCAGCTGCTGTATTATCAACTACTCCTTGCTGGCCTCGCACCAGACTCAGCCCACTGGTTCAGAAGCTACCTTGACAACCACTCTCAAAGAGTAAAAATTGCCAGTGCTATCTCGGACACCTTGCCTGTCTGCTCCGGAGTACTTCAGTGGTCCATACTAGGCCCTCTCCTTTTCAACCTCTTTTTAAACTCCCTATCACAATCCTGCTCAGAACAAATCATCCTGTATGTGGATGATGCTGTTGTCTTTTCTATGCACAAGGACCTTTCACCTCTACAACACAGCCTCCAACTAGAATTCAGTGCCATTGAAACATGGTTCTCCAATCATAAACTAGTCCTCAATCACAAGAAAACCAAGTCATTGCTATTCCATAGTTCACATAACCATTACAAGCAACACCCCCTTGTCATCTCCACCAAGCAGGGGACTGTCCTCGAACAAGTTTACTCTTTCAAATACCTAGGGATTCTGCTTGACCCCAATCTCTTCTATACGGCTCACATTGACAGCATGGCTAAAGCTGCCAGCACACGCCTTAGATTACTCTACAAGCATAGGCAGCACCTCACCCCAGAGGCCCTGAAGATAGCCGTCCAGAGCTCTGTGGTGTCAATTATTGATTATGGCCTCATTATCTATGGTTCTGTACGAAGTCCTCTCTCTGACATATAACAACTGCTCTTGACAAAGCATGCTGACTCACAACTGGTGCCCACCACCTCACCCACACCTGTGCCCTTTATGAACAATCCAGATGGCTCCAACTCTCCAACTGTATAAAGTATCTCACATGTGCTATGGCAGAAAAAATCAACCTTGGCCTCACACCCCCCCCTCGGTGTTACTGCCTTGTTATATCAAAATACCAACCAACAGAACACCAGGAGCTCAACAACCCGGATTCTACTAGTTCCTCACTGTCAAACTACGCAGGGCCAACACTCCTTCACCTATAGGGCTCCTCTATGGATGAATGGTCTCAGCCACACCATCTTGTCTGCCTCAACACTAGGTCTGTTCAAAACCAGGCTCCGGGCTCATCTCATTGCCTCTAGCTCCTGTGACTGCCTCTCCTAGATGATGACTTACACAGTTTTAATCCTAACTTATATACTGCTTAACCCTAGGCCCCCCAGTCCCCCTTCCCCCAGCTCCTGAGGCACTACTTCAAATCTCAGGTCTTCATACCACCTCATTAGTCTCTCCTTGCCCCATTACAGCAGTTATCCCCCATTCTGCCCCCTTTATCTCTTCTATCACTCCTTCCCATTTATTTTTTGACAAATGCCTCCAGCTGCATCTTCATCCTCCCCCTCTCCTCTCATCCCTGTTTCTCTACCACACCTGGGCGCCTGACCCTACCCATTCCTTGTGGGCATATGCATCCTAGCTGTGTTCACCATCTTACTATAGCTGCCTCCGTTAACTACCTACACTTCTCCTCCTCCTCTACACCTTACTCTTCCTATATTTGACCCCTTTCAATAGCACTGTTGTACATGAATTGTTTACTGTTATTTCACTGTTGCTTCTTTGTTGTTTGTTATTTCTGACATGGAACCTTTTTTAAAAGAGCCTTGGCTCAAAGGTACTTGTAATCCTAGAATAAATAAAAAAAAAAAAAAAATGACAAATTATGTAATTTTTTATACAAATGTTCTTCTTCCCAGCAATAGACAAAGTTTCACTCCTCTTGAACCCTGTGTTTTGTTTAAAATAAAAATTATCCCACACAAGCCATGTAGGAAAACCAGTTCCAACATTGGAACACGCCCGTTCAAGTGCACCCATCAGGGCACCAGGGATTTAAATTTGCCTCCCAGTGTTCATGCAGAGGGCTACACCCCCACACCCCCTGTGTGGGGGACTGTGCCCCCCATGCTGCCCTAACTAATTATTCTAACTCCAGGGGGGTGGGCCTCAGGAAAGGGGTGGCAAATGTTGAAATTCGGCACCTTATTGACAGGCGCATTCGGATCTGTGCACAGATGGCTGGAAAGGAGGAAAACCCACCTTAACACACCAGAAGGCTCCAGTTATTTGTAAACACCAACCTCCCCATCAGACAAAACAACTGCTAAAATAATTTCACCTTCCCTGTAGATTTTTTACTTGAAACAAAAAGTGTTGATTACTGTGTTTCAGTTACCATTTGCTATGGGATGTCAGCTACTGTGGATGCATGCTTAATAGACATGAGAGCTGCTGGGACACACACTACACTAACACTGCACAGTTGCAAGTGACAGGGAAAGAAAGTGTCTGATACTTTTGTTTGTTGACTAAGAAATTAGTGGGAAGGGTTAGTTTCTGACAGCTGGGTGGTCCAATAGGAAGGTACGGAGGGTGGTGGTGGTGGTCAGAGGAGGGAAAACTAAAATGGTGCCGTGCCTGCATCAAAAGCATATATGATGAGAGACTAAAGGATCTCAGTATATACATGATGGAATAGAGGAGGGAGAGGGG
Organism: Neoceratodus forsteri; assembly: GCA_016271365.2. NCBI lineage: Eukaryota > Metazoa > Chordata > Ceratodontiformes > Ceratodontidae > Neoceratodus > Neoceratodus forsteri. The sequence goes on from CM057452.1 coordinate 964,248,711, forward strand.
GATATGATAGGGACCTTATACCTCACAGGGAAAAATAAGGTGCAAGAGGGAAGTATTTTTCAGAAGAAAATGTGTTCAAGAACAAGGGGACATGCTATGAAGCTGAGGGAGGTAGACTCAGGAGAGATGTGAAGAAGTACTTCTTCAAAGAAACAGTGGTGTGTTCCTGGAACAGCCTTCCAGTGGAGGTGGAGGTGGAGGAGGGCAAAACCAGTGGTGGGTTCAAGATAGCATAGGATATGCACAACAGAATCGTAGTGGAAAGGACAGGGAGAGGGAGTTTGAGCTATAGCTCAGCACGGTCTAGTCGACAGGCTGGATGGGCCAAGTGGTCCTTTTCTACCATTAAATTCTATGCTCCTATCTGTACACACTTGAACCTGTGGTAGATTAGGATGAGATTTCTGAGTTAGGTTGTGGGGGACAATAATTTTGATCCTAAACCTAAAAAGGGGCAGTGCTCCTTTTCAGAGTACCCCCAGAATCTTCCATCTCCTTTGAACTGTAAGGAATCAACTCCATTCCAGTGATCCACACCAGAGTCTGATGTTGGTTTAGGCATGAACTTCCAGAAAATTGTGAGTGATCCCAGACAAAACTGAATTAGGAAGTAAAGATAAATACTGATAGTGGACAGGTATTGCTCTAGTTGTAACTGTCCTTTGCAAGTATACATATGTTATACAGTGGTGCCGAGCATCAAGTTCTGTCTTGTCAATCAACATTTTGAGTGAAGAACAGATAAGAATAGTCTAGGTCATCACTTTGTATATTCCTGCCTTCTTGCAATTTGTCAGCTGACTACTAGACTACTAGAGCCTGTAGACAAAGGGGTTTTGGAGACACACAGATGTACAGCATTGTTTCTATACAATGCTACCCATTTACCCTTAACTAGCCTTGCAGATGCCAATGAATATTGCATTTAAAAACAATTACATTAACAGACACAACTGTAACCACTATCCACCCAACAGTGGTCAGTAGTGATAAGATGGGCTTTCTTATCAGTTGGAAGGAATCCTGCTGACTACAAATTGCTTTTGTGCTTGTCAATCAGGCCTAGAGGTTACAGTAATGAGCTGTGAATGAGCTTGGTCATTCCAGCAGATCTGAGTTTGATTCCTACAACCTCCACTTGTATACAGTGTGATCCTGAACAAGTCATTTTACCTCACCAGCTCTCCAAGGTTACCCCTGAAAACAGGCATTGTGTCTAGTGGGTATTACATGGTTACTAAAAGAATAAAAACAAAATAGGCCAGTCAGGGTTCCTCACAAGAAAGATTTGGTTCAGAGACACTGGGTGCATGCCTATCAGGCACAAGCACATGTTCAAAATCGTAATTTTCTTACCATTTGTAGAGTCATGTGTTCTTTATAGTATATTCATCATCTGGGATGGAAGGCAATCCCATTCACTCCAGACAGACTGAAGTTCACTGCAATTGCAAACAGTATCCTTAATCCTTCTTCCAATTTCTATTTCTTTGTACTTGTAAAGCACCATCACCCTATCCTCCCATTGTAGAGTCAGAGGACCAGTGGGCTTCTTTTACATAAGTGAGTAAAAGACTCACCAGTGGACAATGGCTTTACATTAAGTCCCTAATCACTGCCTGGTACCTCGCTGGTCCACAAGAGAAAGAAGCCCCATGAAAGTGAGTTCTGATCAGTAGATGCACAGTAATGTTCCTTGTACAATGCCACCTGTTGACCCTTTACTAGCCCAGCAGATGCCAATGATAATTTATAACATTTCAAAATAATGACATGAAATGACAAAATTGTAACCACCATCGATCCACTAATGATCAGTATAGTGACACGAGGGGCCTTCCTATCAGTTGGAAGGAGTCCTGCCAACTGCAAGTTGCTTTCTGTACTTGTAGTATAGCCTAGAGGTTAGAGTAATGAGCTGTGAATGAGTTTGGTACATCCTGCAGATCTGGATTTGATTCCCACAGCCTCCACTTCCATACGGTGTGACCCTAAATAAGTCATTTATCCTTGCCAGTGCTTCCAGGTCATCCTTGGAAACAAGCATTATGTCTATTGGGCCTTACCCAGTTACCAAAAGAATAAAAACAAAAAAAGGGCCAGTCAGGGTTCCTCACAGGAAAAAGCTAGTTCAGAGACACTGACTGCATGCCTATCATGCACCAAGAAGCACATGATCAATAATTATAACATGGGGTAGAGAAAGACAGGTCCCTGATTGATACAGAGCCATCAGGTGACCTTTGATTAATCTACGAGATACCCACAGCAAGTGGTGAAGCGTCTGCCCTGAGTGATTAGTGAGCGGATCAGATCTCGTTATTGTGCCCAAAACTACATTCTGAGCAGCAGCCATTGCTATCCTTGCTAAGAGAGCAAGAGCCACAGACTGTCATGTATTGTACCACAGCAATGTGGGTGATAGGCAGCTGTGTGGTAAACAGGATATAGTTCAGAGAGAGAGAGAAAGAGAGTGTGAATGCAGTCTAGAGTAGTTGTGAGACAGTGGCAATACATTCTGGTGAGTGAGATAGAAACATCGTGAGAGACACGCAGTGTACAGCCAGCTTCCTGCAATCTGATGGCTGTGTCTCTATCTCTCTCAGTGTGTGTGTGTGTGCAGCGACATCTCCAAGGGAGACAGAGCAGCTGTTACTGGTCGGTATTGTGCTCCAAATGTTATGCCACCACTGTCTATCCCCACACCACTGTATTGATCCCCACCCACCTGCTCCAAGCCTCAACTGTTATTGTATTCCCCTTGCCCTGTATCCTTTCAGTGCTCCAATGTGTTGTTGGTCAACAGCGTCCTCTGTCTCTCTCTATATTGTGAGAGGGCATTTGCTTAACTGTCTATGGTGCAGAGAGAGAAAGAGAGAGACAGGGGTGCATCCGGGAGAGACATCGAGCTGAGCAGGGGCAACAGGGGATCCTGTCAGAGACACAGCAGTACAGGCACAAGCAAATGGCACTTGCAGCAATCTGTCATAGGCCCTCCATGCCCCCGCAATGGCAATAATCTCCACTCACCCTCCTCCACTCACTGGGATGCAGTTTCCACAACACAACATTCTAATTTTTTTCCCTTTGCCACTCTCTGGTTTCCACCCACCCGCCCCATGGACCTCCATGGACCGAGCTGTCAGTGAAGCTTTCACAGTGTTCTGTACAACATATGTTTCTGTGCAGTAAACCACAGCTTAGTGTAGTCCCAGTCCTTCTCTGTGTCTTACAGCAGCTGTTGCTTCAGCCTTCACCATGTGTGTTAAGAGACAGAAAAAGACGGAGCAGGCAGCACTACATGCACACATCGACATGCAGCACAGAGTGGCAGCAGTTGATGCCATGTTGTCTCTCTCTCTCTCTCTCCCCCTCTCTCACTCTCTTTGTGTTGAGTGAGGACTGAAAGACTGCGGGGAGAGAGATGGAACAAACCGCAATCTCCATTTCTGCTTGACTTGACTTTCTTTTTTTCATATAGTTGGATTAACTTGCTCAGCTCTGCTCCTGCATTTCTTCCAGTAGATATTGTGTTCCTCTTTGGTTCACAAGAAGTGCAGTACACAGGGTAGAGTCCTAAATATGTATTTGTTAACCAAAAATGTAAATGTCACTCAGATTTGGTAAAGACTTTCGAATTTCCATGCAGTCATAGTTCTATCCATTTACTATATGTAAACCAAGTAGACATTTTAAAAAAATGAGAGTAGATTTGAAAATAAGCATGTTTGGGGGACTTCATATGTAAGTAGGAGAAAGTGCACTAACTATTTAGCAGGGTCAGAAACTAAGAGTAAGGTCATTAATGAAAGGGACTTCACAAGCATACTTCTAAGCATTCATTTATTGCTGTTCTTTCAAATTGAGTGTGCTGGCAATCCCTGCAACAATGAGCACCAGCACACAAAGGGGAACCTGTCATGTGCCATCTTGGACTGAAACTCAGCCACACAGTGGCCAGGATTAGCAATGACAGCAATGCATATTGAACTCAGTTCAGCACTGCCAGCAACACAGTACTTGGTGGCAGAATACGTAAAAAAGTTCCTATGTTTTCATGAGGTAATCATGCTTTGCTTTTTTTTTTTTTACCTCTGGTGACACCCCATGTTGTAAGCACAATAACTCACTCCAGGGTGTGTGGTTAGTGGAGATTAATCAACATCACTGGTACGGTGAGGACACTCGGCCTGCAGCCTCATGCCTCACAATGCACCTGGGGTGTTGATTAATCCCCAATAACTGCACACCCTGGTGTGGGTTATTGCTTACTTGTAATGTCCTCACCATTTACACAGTTATGAATTCTTATATAATAATAATAATAATAATCAGGTTCTGGTAGGTAATCCCATTCACTTCAGGCCGATTGAAGTCCACTGCAATGGCATACAGTATCCTTGATCCCTCTTCCCATTTCTATGTGTGTGTGCTTGTAAAGTACCTTCACTCCAGCCTCCCATAGTAGAGTCAGAAGACCAGTGGGCTTCTTTTACATACATGAGTAAGAGAGTCACTAGATGACAACTTTGCACTGAGTCCTTAATCACTGTCTCCTACCTTGCTGGCCCACATGAGGAAGAATCACCATGACAGTGAGTTCTTATCAGTAGTCTATATGTTTCTTCTTGTATCTGAATGCATTACATACAGTAGTACACTTCTCTGCCACTCCAACACCACCCAGATGTGAAGTATCCAGCTTCAAATTCTGTATAAAGAACATCCTTGGACTCATAGCTGGTGACTTAGTAATTTTCTCCTGCCCCCCACAATGTGGAAAAGTAGCCCATCATTGGTGGGGTACATAGTTGCTTTAAAAAAGCATGGCCAACCTAATGGCACAGAAGGATGAAGCACCAAGCCTCACCTGCCACCACGGCAGTGACCTGGGGTTGGGAGCAATCTCAGGGCACTGGGAGTTGGCTGGGGAGAGGAGGACTGAATGTCCAGAGAACAGCTCTCCTTCTCTGAGGAGGGGGGGGAACACTGGCCCTGGCATTAACCTGACCACTAGAGGTGGCTGTGGGTACCAGCAGCAGGGACAATAATGTGGGGGAAAGAGGAACAGCAGCCACTGATATCCTATGCATGGAATCATGTGTAGGCATGTCTGGATGGCACTGTGCATCCACTGATGGGAGGAAAATTAGGAGGAAAACAGCCAGCGATGGGCAGGATGAACCAGACCCCTCACAGGCTCTCCACCCAGGCTACAGGACCCTCTCTGGAAAACAGAGTACTTGTCCTTGGCAGGCAGGAGCCATCGACCCCCACCATGGGGGACAAGCCATGGGTGCAGACAGGGATTAAAGGTAATTACCTAAGACACCACATGACAGGGCATTGGGGGTTGGTAGAAGGAGCAGCCCACCCCTGCAATGGGAGAAATATGAAAAAAAAAGAAAAATAAATCATAATACAAATAAAGGAGTGATGTAATATAATGAACTCATACCATTCTAGTTAGCCACACCAGAATTTTTTTGCTGAATAGAGTCTGAAGTTGTGGCACTAGAGATTTGTGGGTGATCTCAGATGTTGTATAGTGAATCAGGAAGTAGAGAAACTTGCTGATAGTGAAGTATTCTAGCTGTAACTGTTCTTTGCAAAAATATATGTCACAGATATATTTTGCCTCTATATCAGGGACTGTTAAGAACATCATATCCCTATCCTTCATTCTAAAAGATCTTATTGTCAATGTATATCTCTCTATGTTAATGCAAACTCAATGTAAATTGTATTTAAACAGCAGTTAGTTGGCAAAATATACCATCCTACCATTTTTTGGCAGCAATGCATTCCTGATCATCTAAAATTCTTCACGGGGTATTGTAAATCTATTCAGATATTTTTAAGATAGTGTTTAGTTGCAACTTTTATAATTTGCATGGATCTACAATAATGATGGCAGCCCCCAGCAGCTTTTAAAAAATCTCCTCCCCAGAGGTCTTACTTAAATGGCATCCACTATGTTAATAAGAAGATGCATCAGGGGGTTGCCAGCATGTTTCTGATGGCTAATAGCACAGAACCACCGTATCTGCTTACATCTGTAATGGCGGAACTGCCAAAGGACAAATAATTTTTAAGAACTTCATAATCCTCTATCTTGCCTAAGGAATCAGATAAAGCAAACAAAAAAAAAACAGATATATTGATACTTTTTGTTTGTCCTGTCAGCTGGATTATTTACATTTTTAGTACTGCTGCTTTAAAGCATAGTAGGTATACAATGACATGAACCAGGTTTTTTGATCACAAAATTATCTGGTTTAGGGTTGGAACAAACAGGCATATAACCGTGGTTTTAGGACTATGCTACTGGCCTCTAAATCAAACTATTTTGATTGATGCACTACTAATGCAAATTATTAAAATCTTCTTCAGTAAAAATGATACAATCCTTATGACAGATTTCAATCTGCCTGGGATGGTTTTATGTGATACGGGTGAGTCCCTTATCGTGCCTCTCATTAGAATGAGGAAAGAATCGCCCACGACAAAAGGGCGACTTCCCATTAAAGAGATTGCCTCAAACAGTGATGGTCCTCAAAAATATACAGTAATTCATTATTTATGTGGGGGGGCTTTTCCCCCCTGCACCCCTCAAAATAAGGATTTTCAACTCCGGGGGAATGGACTTAGAAATTTATAGAAACTCCCCCTGGAAGCAAAAACACGACCTGAACCCAGCACCTCAGGCTCCAGGGACAGTGGCTCAACCACTACACCACACAGCCAGCTTGGACAAATAATCCTTTTATCCTCATTTCTCACGAGTGTAGTGCATATCCCTGAATGCTACACTTGCTTTCAGTATCAATAGCTCCTTTTCCCTACTCACTCTACGTGGAAGCAATATTATTGAGTCACTCATATTGATGTGCTCAATAATATACACTCTTATGTGGTGCTACCATCTGGGATAGACTGGAATATGGGAAGCAGGGATGAAATACTTAGGACAGAAGTTTGCATCAGATTATCACTGATAATTTTCCTCGGTTTGTAGATATTGCTATTAGGGGAGAAAACATTCTTGATATACTGTAGTGTTCATAATCTACAGGATGATTTAACTCTATGTAAGGTAAGGAAACCATTTGGAGTTACTGATCACAACATGGTAACCTTTATGGCTGAGAAGAAATTAATGAAAGAGAGAGGTTAAACTAAATGCAGGTGTTTCAGGAAGGCTAAATTCAAAGTCATGAGAAATGAATTTAAAAATGGACTAGACAAGAAACCTTGGAGGTAGCAATGTAGTAGAAATGTGGAAACTTGTTTCAAACCAGACTGAAAGAAGCTGTGGCAAAAAACATACCTATGATTCCCATGTATAACACTAGTGCTAAGATAGCTGTATGACTAAATAGAAATTTGATTCAGAAATTAATAAGGAAAAATAAATTATTTAATAAAGTAAAATGTACTGGGGATGTAATATACCATTCTGGGACCTTACCAGGCAACTTCAAAGACAATATAAAAGTAACAGCAGAAGGCTAAAATAAAAAAGAGACTGAAACAGCAAATAAATCAAAACAGAACATCATATGTTGTTTAACTTATATGAGATTCAGAAAGGGCTGCAGTAAAACTGTGGTCACCATTTTAGAAAGTGGGCAAATAGTAATGAGACTTAACTGTTCTGAAGACTGACTTCTTTTGTTCAGTCTTCCAAAACTCCTGACTGAAAGTTACTGATGATAGCCTTTGCATCTGAACTGAATTATTACTTTTTGGACCTATGTAAGTAACTAGTATTGATTCTGTTTTTGTGGTGGACTTTTCTTAGTTTTAACTTTAATGTGCCAGGGAGGAACTGTAGTGTGACTAGACCTGTTACTTAGCCATTTTGAAATAGGTGTCTGAAAGGAAGGAAAGCACTCCCCGGGATGGAGGGATACTGGGATACATAGGGAGAGGCATCACCAGTAGAAAACAAGAAGTTGTTGGCCCTCTGTACAGACAGTTGCTAAGACCACATCTGGAGTACTGTGTACAGTTCTGGAGCCCCATCTCTGCAAAGACTTAGGGTGGAGGCTGTCCAGAGGAGGGCAACCAAAATGATGCAGGGTCTGCATCAGAAGACATATGAAGAAAGACTAAAGGAACTAAAGATGTATATCCTTGAGGAAAGAAGGGAGAGGGGGGACATGATAGAAACTTTCAAATACCTCAAGGGAATCAACAAAGTCCAGGAGGGTAGCATCTTTCAGAAAAAGAGATGTGCAAAAACAAGATGGCACAATTTGAAGATAGAGGGGGGATGGCTCAGAGGTAATGTGAGGAAGTATTTCTTCACAGAGAGGGTTGTGGATACATAGAACAGCCTTCCTGAGGAGGTCGTAGAGTTAAAAACAGGTGAGGGAATTCAAGAATGCATGGGACAGACATAAGGCAATTCTAGTGGGGGGTAGGAGGAAGTAGGCTGTTGGTTAACTAGGATCTGCAGTTTATCCATTAGGTAGGGAAATGGGAAGACTAGGTGAGCCAAGTGGTCCTTATCTGCTGTCAAATTCTATGTTTCTATATGTTTCTATGAGAGTGCTAAAGGAGATGATATTCATGTTAGCAGGTCCACTAACAATAATCTTTAACAAATCCCTAGGATAATGGGAGACACAGACAGCTAAGATATTGGCTGTGGTCATGCTAACTGATAAAAAGAGTAGTAAGGCAAACAAATGTACAGTAACTATATTCCAGATAGCTTAACATCGGTGGTCACTAAGATATCGAAGGTCTTCATCAGGCATGAAATAGAGAACTTTATGAACATAAATGACTTCAGCGACGTTGCTAACCATGGATTTTGAAAGGGTAGGCTGTGCACTACAACACTCTTAGGTTTCTTTGAAAGGGTTAGTATGGCCCTAGACAAGGGAAGGCCAATCAATGTGGTATGTCTAAGTGTTAGCAAGGCGTTTGATATCCTGCCTCATGCAGAATTTGAAAATACCTTCTCTGAAATTAGTTTAAATAAAATTGTAACAAAATGGGTTGCTTCATGGCTTATGGAGCAACAAACAATACTGTTTTATGTGTTCCATAAATGTGCATACTTCACTCTTGTAATTGAAAATGTGTATATCTGTGCAGAATCAGGTTGCACACTGGAGAAAGTGTAATGTGCTCTGGGACAGCTCCGGTTCTGCTTGTCTTTGTAGCACTGCTGGTAAAACAACCAGAACAGTATTCCGCAAGGCCTGGATTCAAGTCCCTGCTGAGACATTTATTTATTTCTCCCTTCTATTTATATGTGTTCCATAAATATGCACACTGCAAGTTGCGACTGAAAATCTTTTTAATAATTACATCTCATCAATGATGATTACAAAAGGGGCATGATGTCTAAATTCACAGATGATGCAATAACTGGTCATATTGTTGACTTAGAAGCAGAAAAAGTTAAATTTCAGGAAAAACTTGATTAGTGGGAAAAATGGGAAAAGAAGTATAACATGAACTTTTACCTGGACAGCTGTGCAGTGATGTACTTCAATTGCAAAAATCCAAAAGTACTTTTTTTTTTGTGGGGAGAAGAGAGTTAAGATAAACTTGTAGTGACAAGGATTTAGGAATCACTGCAGTAAACAAGCTAAAAAATTACTACCCATTGCAACCAGGCAGTTGTGAAATGTAACATCTTATTGGGTTTCATTAAAAAGTATACTCAAAGAAGTGACTGGAGAGTGATCATGGCAATTTATTGCACCATAGCGAGACAGCATTTGGAATAGTGAGGCCAGTTTTGGTCACTGTATTCTAGGATAGATATTCAAAGGTTGGAGGGAGTACAATGAAGAGTTACAAAAATAATCTGAAGAATGGAAGGCAAAGCCTATGGGGAAAGACTGAGGGAACTATGGATGTACAGTTTGCAAAACAGGTGGTTTAGAGGAGACCTTATTACTGTTTAACATGCTTTCAGAGATGAGGAATTTGGCACTTGTATTCATCTGGAGTTCAAAAAATCTGTTTTCCTATCCAAAGGACACAAGTGACAACTGAAGGAGATTACTTTGAGATGGAGAAATGTAGATGGCAGTTTACACAAGAAGTAGTTTTGGTTTGGAATTATCTGCCAAATATTGTAGGGGATAGCAAGAACATAAATATGATTAAGGGAAGATTAAATAAATATATTCGTGAGGGAAGGATACATAGTTATAACCACTGAGCAACAATAAACTAGATGGGTACCTGCCTCCTCTTGTCTGATATGCCAATGTTTCTATGTTCTTATGTTTATATCAATGCAGTCCCTTACAGGTTGATGCACTCTAGCTTAATGTTGAGGTTTTAGTCCCAATAAATGAGGATAATTACATGTAGGTGACACCTCACAATATTGCACCACCTAGTCTAGAAACTGATAGTTGTCATAAAAAATACAGACAGCCTGTAACACAGTTGCAAGGAACTGTTGCAAATGAGCTGTGACAGCAATTTTGCACCAGACCGTAGTCTAGATATTCATCTACTATGCTAAATAGGAGTCAATGAGCCTACCACCTGTGGTCATAGTACTGATTGCTACTTTTAATGGAAAGTGGCAGGGGTATGAATATAAATGGCATGCAGTATGATTCACATATGATTGTGAGCCCTGCAGTCATGGGCACAACTTTAGCAACACCCCCTGCCTGAAAAATTGTTTCAGGCAGGCATTAGGGGTGTCCCTGATGTGAGCCAGAAATGGACCTTCTTGCAGGGAATGGAGAACAGTGAGATGCCATATCATCTGATCCAGCACATAATAGAATGGGGCCAGGGAGGAAAGCTGTTCCAGTGAACACCTGGGATTTATTTTGAATTGCAGTTATGAGGTGGGGAACTGGACCACCAGCAGAATGCCATAATGGACACTTTCAAATTGGCAAAGAATCCAGCCATAAAGGTAAGGGAAGAGGGTTGGGGAAACACTACCAGTGTTTTATGTGCATAGCATAGCACCATACAAATTATGCAATTCCAGGTGCAGACCATCCTGGTGGTCACATTGCTGATGTTAGGAAGTGAAAATCCAGATTGCATTTCATAACACTTGGGGAGATACACTTGCATTCTGATTTTAGTGATTAGGACCCCCCCAACCCCACCCCATGACTAGGTGAACACTCTGTATAATTATCTGGTGTGTGTTTATTATAGGGTGTTTCTCTTCCCCCCTATTTAGCACTCTAGCATCTAGCAACTAAAAATTGGGCTCAGATTATATGAAGACTTCAAAAATGAGCTTTACTTCTCAACTTTTTATGCTTATATTTCTACAGATTTGCAAGCAGAATCATGTTTAATGTTATTTATGTATGTTTCCTCAAGCACAGAAAAAAAACACTAATTGTAACTGTTAGTGAATGTCAGCCTCATATAAACAGGTGTTTGTCAGGTCAGTTGCTCACATGTTTCTGATATTCACTGATAACTGGAATTACTCTTCTAAAGAACAATGACGTATACTGTACTTAAAAATAACATTAAAATTGGAGGCTTTTGGAAATAAGATGAAAAATGAAGTGGGTAAACATGATTTTCAAAATAATACAGAGAGAAGGGTTACACCCCCTTATCATAATATCTTCTTGTAAGCCACATGACCTTAGCAGCTGCATTACTAGGCTGGCATAAGAGGAGTCCCTAAAGTATAGCTAGGATTGGACCTGCTGATGGGGATGTAGAAGAGTGAGACACCACACCATCTGATCCAGCACATGATAGAATGGGGAAAGAGAAGAAGGCTGTTGCAGTGAACACCTGGGATGTATTTTGAACTGGGATTATAGAGGGGTGCACTGGATCACCTGGAGAGTGCCGCAATGGACAATTCAACATTGGCACAGAATCTGGCCATAAAGGCGGAGGATGAGGGTTGATGGAAGCACTGCCAGGGTTCTGTGTGCATAGCAGAGCACCATACAGATTAATGCTATTCCAGAGGAAGACCTCATTGGTGGTCACATTGCTGGTCATAGAAAGTGATAATCCAGTTTGCATTTCCTAACACCTGGAGAGCCAAATTTCCATTCTGATTTAGTTGATTAGGAACCTCCAGGCCAGTGACTAGGTGAACTTTTTGTGTATACTGTAACTACCAGGTGTGTGGTTGTAACGTGGTGGCTCCCTGCCCCCTGTTTAGCATCCTGCACATAGCAACTGAAAATCAGACTCAGAGTTTACAGAACGACTTTAAAAAATGAGCTTTTTTTCTCATCATTTTATGTTTGTATTTCTGCAGATTTGCCAAGTGGAATCATGTTTAATGTTACATATGTATGTTTCCTCACGTTTAGAAAAAAAACACACTAATTGTAATTGTTAGTGAATGTCAGCCCACATTTAAACAAGTATTTGTCAGTTGCTCATATGCCTTTGTGATTCAGTGATAACTGGAATTAATGTTTTTCTAAAGAACTATGAACTATACAGTACTTTAAAATAAAATTTACATTGGAGCCCTTTGGAAACAAAATGAAAAAATGAAGTGGATAAACATGATTTTCAGAATAATACAGAGTGACGGGTTACACCCCTTATCACAATACCTTCTTTTGAGCCAGCATGACCCTACCAGCTGCATTACTAGGAATTATAAGGTTAAAAGGGACACCAGAATAAATTAAACGTAGACACAAGAAATATGTCACATTTTAAACAGCTTGGAAGAAAAGTTAAAAATTACTTAAGACACTTTCGTAACTGTTTTTAAAACTATACTATTGTATACTTTTATGAATATGTCTGTAGCTGTGTAAATGGAACAGGAAATACATATGAAAATAGACCATGGTCTGATCATATACAACATCTGTAAAAATAAAAGTTATACTACTGTACTATTTATACTACTTGCATACTGTGTGACCCTAAACAAGTCAATTAACCTCCTTGCTGCTTAATTCTCCCCTGGACTGCATTTGGAACTAAGCTTCAGGTCAGTGTACTTTCTTGGCCAAAAATTATATTTACAGGTGAATAAAACTTTGCACCACAGTTCAGCTTTTGTCCATGTCAAATATACACAGTAGGTCAGAAGACTGTCACTGTACAGTCATACTTATCAGCACAGTATCAAGTGGTGGGGCTGGGGATGGCATGCAAATTAAGCACTATGTTATAAAAAGATGCATGCTGACCCTAACACACTCTTGTTTCTGGCTACAATGCCTAGGAAAAAGATTTACTAAAATCTGTTCTTTTTTTTTTTTTTTTTTTACTCTATTTCTTTTTTATCTCCTTCCCTACTCTCGGAGCCCACTCCTTCCTTCCTCTCATCCCTTCCATTCCACCTCCGGTGGGATCTGCCCCTAGAATGCCTCCTTCTTCCTCCCTGCACAGTGGGGTCTGTCCCTCTTTTTGGTGGTCTGGATGGTACCCGAGAGGCTATCATCTAGGGCTGCCAAGAGGGTTTTTCCATTTTCTCCCCTGATTTCCCCTGCCCTCTGAGATGTCGTGCGCTAGGACGTACATCCTGAGTGGCGGCATACTGACGCACGCCAAGCCCTCATGCGCTGCCAACATCCCCCCTTCCCGGCTCCGGTGAATGGAGCCGCCTCCATCCCCTCATTGTCGGTGCTTCCACCGGCTGCGAGGGTGATGCAGAATGCGAAAGCGTTCTTGGTTCCCACCCCTGAGGGAGGAGAGCATCCATTGGGATGCTCAATCCTCCCTCCCCCTGCCGACCCCTGGCCACCCGAGTCCGTTCCCGAACCCGGGTCACTGGCATAGCATGAGGTGTGGCGTCCAGCACCTCAACCATCAGCACCACCGGGCCAACATAAAATCTGTTCTAAGGGGAGGTTCAGGCATGTAACAGGTGAGTGGACCAGGGGACAGAGATTGATGAGGTATCATTTCAAGAAGTTATGCCTGCATGGAAACAGGGCTGGAAGGAAAACCAGGGATATATGCAATTTATAGGCTGGTTTGGTGGCCTATTGGTCCACCAAGGACTACTGATGAGAGACAATAAATATTGGAAACAGCAGAGCCCACAAGCAGTCCTGAAGGCATGGTTCAGATAGGAGGGGGTGAGGGATGTCTGAGGTAGTACAGTAGCACCTCATTCCATGACATCAGGGCAATCACTGCATGCAATTGGCACAAAGCTATGCTAAGAGTTCATGGTGGTTGTAGTTTACATGTTTGAGGTTGGTCACCGTGTTTCTGACCACAAATGTGTTTTGACTTAGTTGCCAGGTTGACTCGTCCTTTGGTGACTAAGATTTCTCTTTGTGTACAGCTGTTTTGCTGATTATATAATGGTAAGTCTTTTGTACCCAGTTTTGTGCCACTGCCAGCAATGACTATCAGGCACTGGTTGCAATTTTTGACACATACTGTATCAGTTGCATGTAAATTCTGTACTGTACCAAGGTGTAGTGCAAGTAAACTGTTGCTTCTGTTGACCTGGCTTGCATCACTGAGACCTGGCTGAATGTAAGTACAGGCCCTATTTTGGAGACTGCATTTTTGACTGGGTTCTCGGTGATTCACCATCTGAGAGTGGACAATAGGGGCAGGGGGGTTGCAGTCTGTTTTAGACATGAACTGGATAGCTCAGGGAGGTGCCAGTTGGAGGCACCAACTCCTTTGAGTGTATTGTGGGTGTAGGTGCAGGCTACAGGACCCTTCTCATTTACCATCCACCAGGTGATGGGAGGGAGTTCCTGAAGGAGGTTGCCGACTTCATCGCCGAGAGGGTATTGGAGTCTCCCAGATGGTTAATTCTGGGGGACTTCAGTGCCTGGCTAGATGATGAACTCTCGCCATTTGGACTAAACTTCCTCCAATTGATGGATTCATTGGGCCTGACATGGGTTATTACCTCTGCAACTCACAAAGGGGGGCACACATTGGAATTCGTGTTCCATCTTGGGATGGAGATCTCCGATGAGGAGGTGGAGCAAATCAGTTGGTCTGACCATCACACCCAGAGATTCAGTTTTGCAGCCCCCCAAAATAGGCCTGCCCATAAGGAGTTAGTGCAGTTCTGTCCTTTGAGAGGAGTTACCTCAGAAGGCCTAATGACCAAGCTGGACTTCTTGGGACTTTCAATGGATAGCATTGACCCAGGACCCCTGGTGTTGGCCATAATAGGGCTGTTGTGGGGGCCTTGGATATCATTGCTCCAACTCATGTTCACCCCCTTACCCTTCACCTGGGGGGGGTTCCCTGGTTTATTGGGGAGATTCATGAACTGAAGATACAGAGGCGAAGATTGGAAAGACACTGGTGGAAAACTCACCTGGAGGTAGATAAGCTTAGATTGCTGAATGGTTACAAGATCTACCAATCAGCAATTTCCCATAAGAAGGCAGAGTTCCTGTCCAGGGAAATTTCTACAGCGAGGAATAGGCCAGCCCAGCTCTTCTGGACTGTGGACAGACTGTGCAATCCAGCCTGTCTTCTTGCCAGTTGAGCGTTGTCACAAGTACAGTGCGAGGAGTTTGCGCAATTCTTCACTGATAAGGTGTCCACTATCAGGGATCAGATCAGCCAATGCCTTCCCATTGGACCTTGCACTGATCATTCAGGTGGTACTAATGCCCAGTTGACTTGGTTCACCTTTAGCCAATCAGCAGTCACAGATATAGTGAGGATTCTACTAAGTGTCTAGACTTTGTGGCCAACCTACTGTAGTTTGGATCCCGGACCTACACACCTACTAGTGGGGTATGTAGAGGTCATCAGCCTGAGTCTGGCTGGGATAGTGGCAGTTTCGTTGAAGAGAGGGATCTTTCCAGATCCATTAAAGGAGGCAGTAGTACAGCCCCTTTTGAAAAAACCCTCCCTTGACCCCGACTGCCCAGCAAACTTCAGACCAGTCTCGAACTTACCCTTTATAGGGAAAGTTATTGAGAAGGTGGTCACTTTGCAGCTGGAGGATCATTTAATCAACCACAATATCTATGACCATTTCCAGTATGACTTCAGAAAATGGCACAGCACCAAGACAGCCCAGTGTGGGTACTAAATGATCTCCTGATGGCGAGAGATTGGAGAACCCATTCCATCTTGGTTCTCCTTGATCTCTCAGCAGCATTTGACACCGTGGATCTTGGAGTGATGCTTGAGAGCCTGTGGTTCTTCTGTTGACTGAGAGGGGCAGTCCTCAGTTGGTTTCGATCTTTCCTCGAGGGCAGATCTCAGAGAGTGGTGTTGGGGATTCATTCCTCGGCCCCTCACTGGCTGCTCTGCTTGGTTCCACAGGGTTCAGTCCTGTCTCCCATGTTATTCGCTGTGTATATGCTCTCATTAGAGGACATGATAAGATGGTATGGGCTGAGCTTTCATTACTATGCTAATGACTCTCAGCTCTAAATGTCTTTTGTGGCTGAACAGGAGTCTGATTCTGTCACGGTGTTTAATAACTGCCTGCTAGAGATACAGAATTGGATGAGTACTAGTTGGCTTTGGTTGAACTCGAGTAAAATAGAGGTATTGGTGGTGGACCCTGGTTTTAGGATGACATGGGCATGGGCAGGGAAACCCTCAGGTTTATACCTTGGGAGGACCCCACTTGTGGCCTCGAGCCAGGTACATAACGTGGGCATGATATGTGATGAGGGTCTGACCCTGAGGGTGCAAGTTTCAGCTGTAGTCAAATCTTCCTTTTTCCATCTAAGGAATATAGCCCAGTTAAAGCACCTGGTCCCGCCCAAAGATCTTCCTACCTTGGTCCACGCCTTTGTCACCAGTCATTTTAGTTACTGCAATGCCCTCTATCTAGGGCTACCAGGGGTGGATATCCACCACTTGCAGCTAGTGCAGAATGCGACAACCAGGTTGTTGATTGGAACCCCTAGATCCAGTCATATAATGCCTGTGCTGTGTGAACTGCACTGGCTGTGCATACAGTGGCAGATAACCTTCAAGGTCACACTGATGACCTATAAGGCCCTACATGAGTTGGGACCTCACTACCTGAAAGAGCTCCTGTTTTCTTACTGCCCCTCCCACTCACTCTGATCCTCTGGTGAGGGATTGCTAGAGATTCCCAGGGTATCCCTGAAAACATCTGGAGGAAGTCTTTTGGATGAGACGTTAAACCGAGGTCCCATCTGCCTAGATTGGTGGTAGTTCAGGTGGATGTTAAAGATCCCATGACGCTTATCGAAAAGAGTAGGGGAATTTCCCCGGTGTCCTGTCCAAATTTCCCTCATTCACTAAAAATACCACCAACAGCTTAATCTGGTTCAAGGTCAACTGGCATTCATCTGTATCCCCCTCCCCCGGGTCATGCCTGAAAATAGGCAGGATTTGTCTAGTGCACTTACCCGGTCAACAAAAGCTAAAATAAATAAAAAAAAATAAAAAAAAGATCTTTTACCTTTAAGACACCTACCCTGTGGAATTCTCTACCAGGTACGAGATAGCCTGACCATGGAAGGATTTAAAAAAATCCTTAAAAACTTACTTGTTTAACCAGACATTTTCAGGGACTTATTGATAGATTGATAGAGTTGTGGGTGTGAATCACAGTGTGGGGATGCTGCAGTTGCAGACCACTGACGGGGGGACACAGGGATTACAGTGCCATTCCCAAAAATTGCTTCATCATGTGTTTGGTTCATTCTGCAGGGTTGGTGCAGCGACAGACACCTGACAGGGGGGACCCAGCGATTACATTGCCATTGCCATTCCCACACACTGATTCAGCATGCCTTTGGTGCCTGTTATAAATACAGTGCACTCAGACAGCATCAATCAGAGTGAGGCAGCAAATACACACATGGACAGATGGGGGAAGTGCAGGACTTCTGTAGTAAGAATCACTCAGGCAGAGCCAGAGAACTCACCTTCCCAACCCTGCATTCTCGGGAAGTAGCACTGTGCGGTAGTCCTGGGCAGTAGTATGATACTGCAAAAGCCACAATTCTGCTGTGGTGCTAGGCACACCACCCATGACTCATACTGTCAGCACCAAAATGAACAGACAGAGGGTAAACAACTGCATGGATCGGGGCTCACTGACAAATGGCACAGGGCAGCAGCATGCAGCTATGAAGGGAGCAGGAGATTGAGGGGGCGAAAGGGGGGCCACCACACCGGGGACCACAGTACTGCAATAATGCAACACTGCTGCTTAATGGGGAACAGAACACAACGGTGGCAGTACAGCTTCATGCATGGCAAAATGACAGTTGCTGCTTGATTGCCAGAGGTCCGTGGGTGGGTGGATGGGCACACCAAGAGAAACGAGGGTCATTGCACTCATTACGGATGTATGTGCTCTTGGTACAAGCAGAATGACACTGTAACATTGGAGCTCACTGACACAAGGCACCAGTAGGCTGCAATGAAGGGAGTGGGATCGGGGTTGACTGACACAGGAGTATACTGCTATGAATAAAATTAATAATAATAAAACTTTATTTTTATGGCACCTTTCCAAAACCAAGGCACCTCACAGTTATAAAAACACATCAAATAGCACATACTTGTTATAAAAACATATCAAATAACACACACTTAATTTAAAAAAAATACACATTAAGTTTAAGCAAGTTCATCAATCACTGAAAGCTTGGGTCCATAAATGGGTTTTTAAGGCTTTTTTAAATCTCTCCAAAGTTGCACCTTCATGTAACTGGCAGGGTAGAGAATTCCAAAGAGATGGGGCCACATGCATAAATGCCCAGGCTCCGGATGATTTTAAATACACTCTTGGGATCTCTAGCAACCCCTCACCAGCTGAGCGAAGCCATTGCCGAGGGCGGTAGGGAACCGGAAGCTCTTTCAGGTAGTCAGGGCCCTGTCCATGTAGGGCTTTGTAAGTCAGAAGACAGATTTTAAAGGTGATCCACCATTGTACCGGCAGCCAGTGCAGACCACGCAGCATCGGAGAAATATGTCAGGACCGAGAGGTTCCTGTCAAAAGCCATGCTGCTGCATTCTGCACTAGCTGAAAATGGCAGATTTCTACCCCAGAAAGCCCTAGGTATAGGGAGTAATCCAAGCGCGGGGACACAAAGGCATGAACCAATATAGGAAGGTCACCAGACGGAACAAAGTGCCTAATCCTGGAAATATTCCTCAGATGATAAAAAGAGGTCTTGACAACAGCTGACACCTGTGCATGCAATATCAGCCCTTCATCAAAAATTACCACCAGGTAATGCACCTGTTCAGAGGCCAGGAGTGGTAGACCCCAAAGAAAAAGCTCAGAGGGTGAATCTACCCCCAACCCCCCTATCTGGTGTCCTGGGCCCATGACCAACACTTCAGTCTTTCCTGAGTTCAACATCAACCAGCTCAAGTCCATCCACTCCTGGATTTCTGTGAGGCAGTTATTAAAGACTAAGAGAGCTCCATTCTGGTCGGGTGCAAAGGAAAGATAGAGCTGGGTATCATCAGTATAGCAATGAAACCTCAGCCCATTCCTCCATACAATGTCTCCAAGGGGCAGCATGTACACTGTGAATAACATGGGGGATAACACCGATCCCTGAGGAACCCCACATAACAGAGGGACTGGGTCAGAGGAATAGAACCCAGACACTACCCTCTGAGTTCTTCCGGTGAGGTAAGATGTAAACCACCTGAGGACTGTTCCTGACAGGCCATAGATGAACCTCAGATGACTGAGAAGAACCCCATAGTCCACCGTGTCAAATGCTGAAGAGAGATCTAGAAGAACCAAGATTGAACGGTTCTTCCGATCTCTCACCATCAGAAGATTATTGAGCACCTGAACCAGCGCTGTCTCAGTACTATGCCGCTTTCAAAAATCAGACTGGAGAGGTTCATAGATGTCATGGATGGTTAAATGGTTCTCCAGCTGTATGGCTACTACCTTCTCAACCACCTTCCCTAGAAAGGGAAAGTTAGAGATTGGTCTGTAGTTTGCATGGCAGTTCGGGTCCAGGGAAGCTTTTTTCAGGAGGGGTATTACCACTGCCTCCTTCAGAGAGCTAGGAAACTCACCTGTTTCCAGGGAGCACCAAACTATCCACGCAAGGACCGGACCAATGGTATCAATACAACCCAAAATAAGAAAGGTTGTTCCTGGATCCAAACTACAGCATGTAGGGTGCATACTCTGGACAATCCTCATGACATCATGACGGGACGGGTGCCGCCGGCAACAACGGGGACAAAAGTACTTCAATACTGCAATACTGTTGCTCAAATCACAGCAATCTGACAGTGTCACTACATACTGCAGCCACAGATCAGAGTGGGGAAAGGGATATTACACATGCTGCTAGTAAGGCTTTTACTCGCTTAGAGACTGTGGTAATGGCTGCCTCTCAGACTGCATTTCCTTGCCACTATAACAAGATCTGGTCTGCTGAGTGATCCCTAGGGGTTGACCTTTCACCACTTGCTGTGCATATATCATGGATTAATCAATGTTCACCTGATGGGTCTGAACCAATCAGGTACCTCAGTTTGTCAAGCCCATGTTACAAAGGATTCTAAGACATTCCATGATGGATTTAAGTAAGAAATAGCACACAACAAGACGTACATTAATCTACATGGCTGCACGACCAGAGCATGTAGTGCCTTACAACAACCTGAGTATGCAGTGATTATACCTTGCATACCTGTTAATGTGCTTTCACTTATAAAATTGATTTGTAACAATGTAAATGTGAAAGAAATGCAAAACCTGTAAAATTGTATTACGTTATATTGTCCCACAATTATGTGCTCAATCTAGGCCAATCATAGCTCTTGATTTTTGATGTCAGGTTTTATAACCTATTTTAAAGTGTCACACACATTTCAGAATTTCTCATTACATGCCCTAGTTCTCTTTGCTTTCACAAGCTTTGCCTATGAAAACATCAGATGATAATAAAGAGAAAAGTGTGCTGTTTAATTTTGCTTCTTTGCTGTAACTACCAGGAAACATAACCTTAAGAAGGCAGTGGAGGAAACTCTTAATGGATGTAAAGAAGTACTTCTTCACTGATCGGGTGTTGGTGCATAAGTGGAGAAGTCTACCCAGTAATGTGATCAGTGCTGGGAGTATCTCAGGGTTCATTACCCAACTGGGCAATTTCAAGGGTGTAATTAGGAATCACTAGAAGGCAGGGGGTGGGGAAGCTTTGAAAGGGTAGAGTTAACCAATATAGAAACAACAGCATGGCATATTTGAAAAACTTATTTTGCATCTATGTATCTACTGTATGTACTGTATCTATTTCTAGTACTATCTTCAATGCGGAACAAATATCTTCTACTGAGCTAAAATTTTATAACTTCCATTTTGATCAACCAGCTATCCACACTCCATTCTCAAGTTAAGGATCTCCTTCGAATACCCAGTGCTCACAAGCCAGTCAGCACAACGGCCTTTTCCTTTGCCACTGTGTCTACTTGGAACTTTCTTCCTAGTCACATGAAACCTCAAGGAAGTCTTGTACACCCATCTTCTTGTCTTCTACTGCTGCCAGAACCCCAAAGCCTGTACAGCCCCAACTTACTGACCACTCCATCCAAACCCTCGCCTTCTGTATTCAAAAGTGTTTATCATCTGCACTGTATTGGATAATTGTGTTGCTGTACTATATATACAGAGAAAGTAAATGATAGGAAAGAGTGGTATATGAGGATACAGTGCCACTGAAGGGAGATAATGAGGCTATAAGTCACAAGGGCAAAGGCTGAGTGGCATTATTACCTCATTAGCTTCCTGAGATGGCATTATATCCAAGTTTCCCACACTCTCTAATCATATATCCAATATAATACATCTGGATGGTCTCTATTTAGCCTAGCTGTAGGTTGTTTCCCTAGCTGACTGTTTCATCCCTTAGAATATTTCCTGGTTTCTTCGTTTTTGTCCGCTGGTGTTTTGTGCAGTGTATTGGGTTCTGGCTTTGTGTTTCCTTTTTTAGGCTCTTTCTGGTGCTGTAGTGTAGAGTCTCCCTATATAAGGGGGCATATTTGGGGTGCTTCTCCCATTACTTTTGGTGGTGGCATGTGGCTGGTATGGTCATGAATGGTGGGGTAGTGTGGCAGGTCAGTGGTTTCTGAATAGCCAGTTCAACAGTGTGTTGTTGGCTCATGAGGAAGGAGACTGTGAGTAGTGACTGTCAGTAGGGAGCCACATGTTAGCAGCAGGATGGCATGGATGGCATTGTGGAACATGGAGTCTGGATGGCCTGGACTGCAGGATCATGGAAGATATGGCAGTTTGCAAGTACTGTTGAGCCTCAAGGATATCTTTGCTTGTAAGAATTATTATTGTGTTGGCTTTTCCTACAGGGTTTAGGTTATAAAGCTTCCTTTTTGCAGGCTGCATAGTGCAGGGTTCAAGGATTCTGTTTTTTATGACTGTTTTGTAAGTTGAGTTATTGTCAATTGATATTTCAGTTGGTTAATTAATGTTGTATTTAATTATAGTTAGTGTAGTCCCATTGGGTTGTGTGTAGTTTAAGTATATACTTTTAACTGCTTAATTAGTGTTGGTATATATTTTAATATGATAATTTACTTGCAGGTTTGCAGGGACCTAACAGATGGAAAAATCCCCATTCATGTGTTGCCCATGTATATGCATATGTGTATGCGTATGCATATGTGAATGTGTATATCTCAGAAGAGGCTAGAAGGGGAAGGAATCAGATCCATTTCAGTGCAGTAGCTGCTCCTTGCTGCTTTTAAACTGCTTCTTGTTGATTTCACTTGGTAGTAGGTGATTTTTTCTTACTACTTCTAAGGGGCTAGCAGGGAATTGTTTTGGTGCTGTTGAAATTTTGAAACCTATTTTGGTGTGTTTTACGTGGTGTTATTTCTTGTTGTTTCACTTGGTAGTAGGCTGAGTTTTTCTTACTTCTTAAAAGGGGATAGCAGGGGATTGTTTTGGAGCTGTTGAAACTTTGAAACCTATTTTGGTGTGCTTTAAGTGGGGACTGTTATTTCTTTAAATTGGAGGCCTGTTTCGTCTGATTTCAAACTTATTTTGGAGTGATTTTGATGGGGCTGTTTCTTTGAACTGGAAACCTATATCTTCTAATGTCAAGTCTATTTTGGTGTGTTGTTGGTGAGGCTGTTGTTTCATTGAATTGGAGACCTATTTCTTCTGGTATCAAACCTATTTTTTGTGCTTTTAGTGGGGTGGTGATTTTTTTATTTTGCTGTCTTCACTAGCTGCAAAGTGTAGTGCATAGTGGGGGAAGGGTGCTAATTGTCTGGCCTGGAGCCTTAGCTACCTAACTGTTTCTGGAGGGCACATGATTTGTTCCAACCACCCTACCCCTCACCTCACCCACCCCATGTACATCATTTCCTTTATACCAGGAGTTCTGACATCACATCCCCAAAAAGGCAAAGGACATGCACCTGTTATAGCAGAAGCAGATGTTCAGGGAAGGAACAGCAGCGAGTGAAGAGGTGACTGCTATCTTCAGGAAAGGGAAATAACTGCAACAAAAAGTACTTTCATTTTTACCTGTTTGCATTGGTGTTTGCATTATGAAAAGGAGAGGTAGGGGGTAGGCATTAGAAGGATGCTGCACTATAGTTGATTACAGTTTCTTTTTGGGTGTGGACAGGAGGGATAGGAACTTGAAGGCAGATGTTCCACCTATGTAAAGTGTATGACAAAGGGGGTAAGGGAAATTAAGAAAAGTGTAATGTTTTTCTATGATAGAGGGGGAGAGTAGGGGGAACATTGGGTATCCTTCATCTGGAAGGTGGGGGTCACTGGTGGGTGATGAGAGAAATGGGTAGGGTGGTAGGCTGCAACAACTGTGGTGCACCTATATTTCTAAAAAAAGAAAACGTGGAGGGTGGGGGGATGTTTAGTGTGCAACCAAACAGGAAAACTTAAAGAGGAGATCAAGGGTCTGCAGGAGGAGCCAAATGAGGCAAAGCAGACTGGAGGAGGTTACAACCCAACACTGGAGGGAGGGAGGAGGGAGGAGGTAGATGAAGAGGAGGTCAATTTGGGTGAACAGGAGGGAGGAGAGGGTCAGAAGAAGGGAAGCAGAGACAGGGGGACACAGAGAAATGGGAATGGCATTGAGGGAATCCAGGTCAAGGGAAAAAAGACAACAGGAAGGAGGAAAAAGGGACTGGTGAGGGGAGGAGGAGAGGTGGCAACAGTGATGGAGTCAAAAGGAGGGAATGGGCTAGTAAGAGGAGACCTTTTTTCAGTACTAGAGGGAAAGGAGGAGGAGGGAGGTGATGAGATTGGAGGAGTAACTGATAGAAGTCTGAATGAAACTGAAGACGGGGGAAGTTCTGCTGGGGGAATTACAACCAGGGCAGAAGGGGAAACTACTGTGCAGGAGGAAGAGAAGGAGCTGGGAGTGAGAAAAGGGGAGGAAAGGAAGCAAGCGGTTGGTAAGAGGGGTGGAATCTTAGTGCTGGGGGACTCAATAATAAGAGGAGTCAGGTGGGGTAACAAAGGGGAGAGGCATGGTCACATTTGGGTGGAGGCCATGCCGGGAGTGACAGTGGAAAGGGTGGGACAATCTGTTCTAAAATATGCTAGAAGGGGTAGGGAGAAGCCTCATTTAATTACACATTTGGGAACAAACCACGTGGCAGACAGGATGGTAGATATAGTCCAGAGGAGGTTTGAGGAACTAGGACAATTATGTGAGGGGGCAGGAAGATCAGTAACTTTCTCAGAGATACTTCCAGTGGCCAGGGTGACCACAGCAAGAAAGCTGAGAATAGAGGAATGTAATGGATGGCTAAGAACCTGGTGTCATGCTAAGGGATATGGGCTGGTGGGTGGGGAGGTGGGGAGGGACCTGAAAGACAGTAGTCTCTATGCCAAGGAAAGACCACACTTGAGAGAGGAGGGAAAGAAAGTGTTGAAACAGAGGATGGAGGATTACATAAAGGTAGTTGGGAATTTAAACTCGAAGTGTGGGGTGGCAAGTGGGCAAGGGAGATGCAGAGACCACAGGTTGGGAAGCGTTATGAGCTTACCCCCATAACAGTGACAAAGGACAAAGGGCAAGTACTAGTGGTGATGCTAGTAAAGGAGAGCAGGATGGGAGGGGGAATGGGAAGGGGGCGGAAGGTGGTCACACTGAATTCTAGGAGCCTTTGGAAGAAAACTGTAGAGCTACAGACTCTCATGGTAGAGGGGGAGGTGGACATGGCAGTCATTACCAAAACATGGGCCACAAAATTCAATGACTGGGTCCTGTCAATACCAGGGTACAGGATATTTTGTATGGGTAGAGCAAATAGGAAAGGAGGGGGTGACACTATCTGTGAGGGAAGGACTGAAGTGTGTATGGGAGGAAGGGGAGGAGGGTAGTACAGAGTCACTATGGATGCAAATCCAGGATTCCAAGAATAGGACTCTCAGGATAGGTGTGTGTACAGGCTGCCCTCTCAGACAGGGGAGTTAGACAGGGAACTAGCATGACAGATCAGGAGGACCTGCGAGAAGGGTAGTTTGGTGATTGTGGGGGACTTCAACATTCCAGGCATGGACTGGAGTACCCCTAAAACCAGGAACAGAAGGAAGCAAGTACTGCTGGATGCCTAAAAGGACAGCTTCCCAATGCAAATGATCAGCGAACCAACCAGGTTAGAGAATATCCTTGACCTCATGCTGGCAAATGGGGAGTCTGTGAGGGAACTGAGGGTGGAAGAACTGCTGGTGGGGAGTGACCACCACTCAGTATGGTTCATGTTGGATATGGGTAAAGAAGGATAAGAATCCAGCACAAGGGTGCTGGACTTCAGGAGGGCCTATTTCAGGAGGATGGGAGAGGTGGTAAAAGGTATCTGGCCAGAATTCAACCTAGTATGGGCACTAACCATAGGTGGAAGCTCATAATGCTGGGGATAGTGGAGGTAACCAGAACCTGCAGCAATGCCCAGAGCAAGAAGGCTAGGGCAAGGAAACCTAGCTGGGTGATCAAGGAAGTCATGGAAAAGGTAAGGAGGCAAAGAGCTGCCTTTAGGAGATAAAGCAAAACAATGAGGAAGGAGGATAGGGAGGAGTACCTGAAGGAATTGAAGGAGGTGACAAGGGCAGTAAGGGCAGCCAAGGTGCCTAAGGAGCTCAGGCTGGCACAGGCTATTAAGAAGCAGAAGAAGAACTTCATCAGATACATCAGGAAGAAAAAGAGCTATAAGGACCATATTGCAAGGATTAGGAAGCAGGGGGTGGGTGGAAGCAGGGGGTGATAAAACAGAATTGCAAAATGATTATTTCTGCTCGGTATTTACTAAGGAGAAGGGGGTTGATACCCAAGCGGGATGGAGGGCAGGAACAGGGGGTTTGACAGATCTGGAAATCACCGAGGGCAGGGCTCTGAAGAGTTTGAGGGCACTCAGGGTGGACAAGACACCAGGTCTAGATGGCATCCACCCCAGGGTACGGAAGGGGCTGACAGAGGTTCTGGCGGGACCTTTGGCAGACCTGTTCAATGCCTCACTACACTCAGGGTGTGTACCTCAGGACTGGAGGATGACTCATGTGGTGCCCCTCCACAAGAGTGGCTCCAATGATGAACCATGGAACTACAGAGCCTGTTCATCATCAGAGCCTTGCATCTATTGTGGGTAAGCTGAAGGAGACTATCCTGATGGAGAGGCTGGTGGCCCTCCTGGAGGCCAAAGGGCTACAGGACAACAGACAGCATGGCTTCATAAGTGTCAGATCCTGCCAAACCATCCTGGTGGTGTTCTATGACTGGATAACTTAGGCAATTGGATGGGTGCATGCAGTGGATGTCCTGTACCTGGACTTCAGTAAGGCATTTGACTATGTGCCACAGTGGAGGTTGAGAAGCAAGTTAGAAGGCACAGGGGCAGGTGAAAAGCTGGTGAGATGGGTAAGGAACTGGCTTCATGGAAGGCAACATAGGGTGATGGTGGTGGGGAGCTCTGATCCCCAAGGGTAGTGACGAGCGGTGTTCCACAGGGCTCACTGTTAGGACCAGTGTTGTTTGGGATATTCATTGCAGACATACCATTGGGCATCAAGAGCAAGACCAGTCTATTTGCTGACAACACCAAGACAGGAGCGGTGGTAGATGACCTAGGGGGATGGCAGGGGTTGCAACATGATCTGGCAAAGCTGGAAACCTTGTCAGACACCTGGCAACTGGGATTCAATGCCAAAAAGTGCAAGGTGCTGCATTTTGGGGTGAAAAACCCAAGCAGGAGTTACTACCTGAGGGGAGTGAAGCTAGCCAAGACAGAGGAGGAGGAGTAGGATCTGGGGGTGCTCATTATGGGGTCAATAAACAACTCAGTACAATGTAGGAAGGAAGCTGCAAAGGCCAACAAAATGCTGCATTGCATTGCATTGCAAGGGGTATATCCTCGAGGAGGGGGGGGGTGATACTGCCACTATACAGATCATTAACTAGACCGCACCTGGAGTACTGCATGCAGTACTGGCGCCTGTATCTGAAGAAGGACATTAAGTTACTAGAGGAGATGCATTGCAGGATAACAAAGATGATCCCGGGGCTGGGGGACTTATCATATGAGAGGAGGCTGAGGAAGCTGAACATGTACCCAGTGGAGGAGAGGAGGGATAGAGGAGATACGACTGAAACCTTCAAATACATGAAAAAAATGACAGGTACAGAGGGGCTGTTCAAAGTAAGTGAGGGGAGGGACACCTGGGGCTATGATATGAGACTGGAGGGAGGAAGGTTCAGAAGGGAGATGAGACACTTTTATGGAGATGGTGGTAGCTGGGTAGCATGTGTTACAGGCAGAAGTGGTATCCAGTAGAATAGTGGCTGCTTCAAATGGGATGGTCAAGGGAGGGGAGGGTGGGAGGGAGGGCAGATACAGAATAAGGGTGCTAGCTGCACATTCGAGCAGACTTGACAGACCACTAGGCCTTTACCTGCTGGCAAATTTCATATGTTAATATGTTTGTAAATCTACAGTATATGTATATGCATATGCATATGCCTTCCTCACTTCTTTAGTCCTGAAATGTTATAGAGTGCCCTGCTGTTGCACAATCCCCCTGGTACCCACTTGAAAAATATGCAGTACACCTACATGTGGATTCCCTGGTGTATCAAATTCTAATCAATCAATCATTTGATCACAATAAATAAATTAAATAAATAAATAAATCAAGCACACTTTTGGGAATGAAAAATAAATGTCTACTGGTGCCCAGTGTTGCTCATCATCTGAAAAAAAGGAGAAACAGGGGAAGGCATGTGTTCCAGGGATAACACCCTTCAAACTGTTACCAACTTCTGGACATAATAAACTCACTGACTTCATAATCATAACAATTTTCTCTTTTTATTTTTAAATATTCAGTGGTGTCAGTACTGTATGTACAACTAATGTTTCAAGTAGAACTTCTCTTACTTAAGGCAAAACAGTTACTAAAAACAACATAATACATGTTTGTGAAGCAATTTTTAACAAAAGATAATAGCCTTTTACTAAATGCCACGGTCCAACAGCCTTTTTTTTTAAATTCATTGTCCTTAGTCCATACCCTTTTCGTTAAAGTACCTCCATCAACTCTTCCACTTGAAACCATCTTTATACATTAAGATTCTCATGTGAGAATCTTAATGCATAATGATGGTTCTAAGTGAAAAAAGTTGATAGAGGTACTTTAACAAACAAGGGTTTGTAGAAAGGATAATTAATTAAAAAAAGGCTATTGGACCATGACATTCAGTAAAATTCTATCTTTTGTTAAAAAATTGCTACAAAAACATGTATTATGTTCTGTGCTTAGTAACTGTTTTGCCTTGAGGAAGACGAGATGTTCTGCTTGAAAGGTTAGCTGGACACACAGTAATGACACCACTGTATATTTAAAAATAAAAAGCAAAAACCATTATGATTATGGGGTGAGTGACTTTACTATTACCAAGAAGAGTTGGTAGCAGAATGAAAAATAAATTATCTGCAAAGATGAAATAATGATTACACCAGATATTCAAAAATTAGTCAGGCATTAAGGGATGCTTGCCCTTGCTAACTGGGTTTTTCACCCAATTAGAGGGTGGTGTCTATTTTCAGAGCCCCACAAGCCCCCACAGTGTGGGCAAAGCCTGTTAGCATCCGAGAGCTGAGCTACTGCTGTGCCCATGCAAATGATGTGGGCCACCCCAGCATACAGGCACAGCAGCAGATTCAGAGGTTTGAAGAGGTAGTAACTGCCACTCAAATGTGCAAAAGTTACTGCCTTCGCAAACCCCAACTTAATGGGGTGCAAGACCCTGGTGGTGGGCAGAGTTTCTGCAGCTGCCCCCCCTCGTCATCCCACAAAATCCCAGTCCCTTGACACAATGGAAGCCCTGGTGTCCAGTGGCATCCATCACCTTCCGATAACTCATCATAGTAATTATGTTGTTTTCCCTGGTGTCCAGTGGCACCCACACCCTCCAAACACCTGTGCCCATAAGCACTGAAGTTTTCCTGCTGTCTAATGGCATCCCCACCCTCCAATCACCCATCTCTGTATGATCCTAATAGTCCCCAGTGTCTAGTGGCACCCCTCACCCACTGATTGCCTGTCACCATATTAATACAACTTTCCCTAGTGTCCAGTGGCACCCTTCACCCTCTAATCACTCATCCCTGTGCACAAGTCATATGACCTTATGTGTAAGGGCCCATCCACACCGAGCACACCAGCCAGCCACCCCCCCACATATCAATGTCACCGTGCCATTCAGAGGGTCTGATATGGTGACTGGTACAGCCCTCCTCTGTCTATCTTGGCCAGCCACACTATGGGATAACAGGAAATGCACACACACATTTCCTGTCATTCCATATGGCTGCTGGCTGAGGAGGTGAGGAGGGCTGTGCTGGTCACATTATTGGACCCTAAGTGGCATGGCTATATCAGTACATGGGGGGGTAGCTGGATGGCAGGATTGGTGCAGTGGTGCGGGGGGGCCCTGCAGATGCCAGGGCACACAAGTTGTATACAGGGATGGTGATCAAAGGGTGGGGTGGTACCAATGGACACCAGGAAAATCCATACTAATATGGCAGCTGGTGATGGGAGGGCAGTAGGTGTACCAGACACCAGAGAAACCTATATGCTTAAGGGGATGAGTGGCTGGAGAGCAGGGGGTGTCACAGGACACCAGAGAAAATGTAATTACCAGTGGGATGATGATGGGACGGCGGGGGGGGTACCACTGGAAATCAGTGAGGCCAGTTGCATGGAGGGGATGGCCATTTGGGGTGGGAGGAACGCTTGCCATGATGCCTGATGTGGAAAGCAGCCATAGGACAAGTCCAAACCTGCCACCGTTTCCTGTGCAAATGAGGCCATAATGTGCCTTGCAAATTGCCCTTAGCACCATGCATGCTCAATAAGCTGATTTGCATGTTGTGGGCTGAATATCACAACAGGGCTTTCAACACTATTTAGTCTAGGGCATAGTTCCATTAACTTCTCTATGGGATGCATACAGCCCAGCTCCATGTAGGGGCAGCACTGCTTGGATTAGCACTGTGCTAACATGGCCCTATATTCAGTTGGATAGTGCCAGTGCACTATCCTATTGAATATAGCATCCACAGGGTTGAGAGTAGGGGCTAGCACATCACAAACCTTTGAGCTGTGCTATTGCACATATTTTATTTTTTTTATTTAGTTTTTGTTGACTGGGTAAGTGCACTAGACAAATCCTGCCTATTTTCAGGCACGACCTGGGGGAGGGGGATACAGATTAATGCCAACTGACCTTGAACCAGGTTAAGCTGTTGGTGATATTTTTAGTGAATGAGGAAAATTTGGCCAGGACACCGGGGAAATTCCCCTACTTTTTTCGAGAAGTGCCATGGGATCTTTAACATCCTCCTGACCTACTACCAGAACAGGCAGATGGGACCTCGGTTTAATGTCTCACCCAAAAGACGGCACCTCAGAAGTGCAGCACCTCTCTCATGCTGCACTACATTGTCAGTACTGGAATATTAACCCAAGTGCTAGATGTGGGAACTGAACCCACAGCCCTCTGATCTCCCGGCCTCAGAGGCGAGTGTGCTACCCACTGAACCACTGACACTGCTAATTGAATATTGGCCGCAAGAGGTTTTTATTTATTACTTCAAAGACTACATGTTCAAGGGTTATGAGTCACACTCAAAATGTTTACAGACCTACAAGAAGGTTTTACAGACAAATTTGCATGCAGTTCTCAGCAGGACTGCATGGTCCAATACTTGTGTACCCAGGCAGACTTTGCTTAACGGCCAGCTTTGAATAAATGGTTCAGCTGCTATATGGCACACACTCACTTGATAACTAAGGATTTCTGCCAAATGTTAATTTAGATTAATGTCTTCTGTCTTCATGTGAGATTATTTATTGCTATCAAATATGTTTAAATTACTTGTCTTATTCAATTTTTAAAAAAAAAAGTGTTTTTTATAAATGTCCTTTTTAATGCATGAGGAAGCGTATGTGTCATTGTGCATATATACATCACATAGTTAACATTCAGAAGGTGACATGGGGCATGACAATTTTTATCATTTGCGTGAATAATTGGGGATGTTTCTAATAAATATTAATGCAAGCCGTACTGACATGATCATGAACTCACCCTCTTGCAATAGTACCTCAAGAACATTTCTTCAGGAGTTTGTATAACCATAACCATAGTAGCAGACAAATGGAAAGTAACCAGATAGATGAACCTGTAGGAAAATATAATGCTTACTTGCTATTATTACACTAGCTCAATTTGAGATATGCAAACCATTCTCAATTTCTGATTAATGCTGCTCCTAATTTACTACCTCCTCAAAGATTCAGAAAGTTATATTTTGCCCTTTTCCCCCAAACTAGGTCATTTCCATACATCTGAATATGCACACAATGACCATTTCTTGCCATTTCATAAATTACATTTGTTACCACTAAAATGCTTTTAACGGAAAGTTCTTTTTGGAACTACATTTTAAAGCCATACAGATTTCAGGAGTTCTATTTGAAAGACTGGTTGTATGCCTTTTCTCATGTTCCCTCAAATGTTACCTGTAGTGCATACATTTCAACTATTTTTTTTTTTTTTATTAATAGATCCCCATACATTCTAAAATGTACAATAAAAAGTATCTTACCAAAGGACTTTACAATCTACTCAAAAGTTTCCTCCTCAGACTGATATGTCTTCAATAATCTCATTAAAATCTTTTGGGGTTGTGGAAGATAGTAGAAGGAATATACTATATGTACCACTAGCCTAAGAACAGACTATACAATGATTTTTGTACCAAGCAACTCAGTTATTAGAACGCATCAATTTGCTTCTTTCAGCATATAATTTTCACCACTTCTCACAAAATCAAACACTGATGGGGAAACTAGATGGTTCAGGATAATATTGGAAGGCCCTTAACAGCTTAATAAATGAAGCAATTAATACACGCCACAGAAAGGGTCCAACACTGTAATATGAAATAGAGTGCATTCAGTAATTCAGCTGAAGGGAACTGGAGAGGGCACTTTCATTTATAAGTACTTTAAGAATTTTCAGTACTGAGTGTGATGCAATCACATCTGCAGATTCCATAGTGACTGCAGCAATTCAGAATGCTCAACCTTTTTAACCCTTTGACAGGCAGTAGAGCTCAGTGGTTAGTGTGCAGAGCTGTGAAGCTGAATCACACCACTACTTGCTCATCACATGACCTTGAGCAAACAACCTCTATGTGCCTATACTTTTCTTACTTGCATTTATTCTGTATGTAACTCTCACACCTTTCACGAATCTCCCTCCTTGTGCATACCCAATGCCTTCAGACATCTTTTCTTGGATTGTAAAGTGTTATGGAAGATTGTGTATTGAAAAGACAATATATAAATAGAGGTGAATGAATATGCCATTGAAATGAACACTCACACAAACTCGTGCACCAGATAGTAAGGATTCACTAAGGATGGGAACAGAGACATGGCAAACAAAGTCTAGATTATTTTACTTCTATTTTTTTCTCCATGTATTTTTCATTGGATTATCAGTTTGAAAACAATATCCAAGATAATACATAATCATTTTCTTTTATACAATACACCCTCGAAGATTATAACAAACATAGGGAATAATAAAAATTAGTCCAAACACAAGACTGGAGGTAATATTTGTATGACTCTTGATGATGTGGTTTTTATATTGTCATATTGTTTTTCAGTATTTAAATATTATAGAAACTTAACCTATCATACTAAGGATGAAAACTTGACACTTCTGTAGGGAAAACACCAGCATCTATTCTGCATTCCAAGGTAATGTGTTTAGTTTGCATAGTAGACAAAGCTAATATAATCTCATGTTGTTTCATTAAATTCAGCCTAACATAATCATTACATACAAATATTTGTATTTTTAAAGGTACATCCTTAGCAATAATCTTAACAACTTCTTCCTTGGTCTTTTTCTACCACTGTTGTATAAAGGGATGTTCCCAAAGTTGATGATATAATGATACAAGCATGCCACAGCCATGCCAGCATTTAGGAGTATGTAAAACACCTATTTTACAAAGTCTGTATTGGGTATATTAAGCTCTAGTGATAATGGTGTATTGCATGGACTTGTTTTTAGCAAAGACCTATTGTTTATTGGCACCTCTCCATACTCCATTCTATTTATAGGAAAGAAAATTAATACCTGCTTCTTTTTCTCATTTATGCTAAATGTTAATTTTTAGTTTATTAATTTTATGGTATTTATTTTCAACAACATCTAGATACCTTTTATTTAAAATCTTTATAAAATAATGCTTCTGAGTTTGTTCCATATTATGTAGGAATTGTTTCCAGTCACAGTAACATAGAAACATAGAAACATAGAAGTTGACGGCAGATAAGGACCGCAAGGCCCATCCAGTCTGCCCATTTCTTTTTCTACCTTATAAATGTGCCATCGGCCTTTGCTCTGTCAGTGACCTATCTATTCATAGTCATTTGTATTGCTCCCTTATGCCTATCCCATGCCTGTTTGAAGCCCTGCACTGTATTCATAGCCACCACTTCTTGTGGTAAGCTATTCCATGCATCTACCACCCTTTCTGTGAAAAGAATTTCCTCACATTCCCCTTAATCGGCCTCCTCTAATCTCATGCTGTGTCCTCTTGTCCTGCAATTTTTCTTATATTTAAACATGTTAGACTCTTTCACCTTGTTTATGCCCTTAAGGTGTTTAAATGTCTCGATCATATCACCTCTCCCTCCTTTGCTCAAGGGTATACATATTGAGCTCCGTTAATCTGTCCTCATATGTCTTCTGATGCAGTCCCTGCACCATTTTGGTTGCCCTTCTCTGGACTGCCTCAATTTGGTTAATGTCCTTGTGAAGGTGTGGCCTCCAATACTGCACGAGTACTCCAGATGGGGCCTAACCAATGTCTTGTACAGAGGATTATTACCCTCTTACGACTTGTGATACCCCTACTAATACACCCTAACACCCCCTAGCCTTACCTACTGCTTTAGAGGTCTGCTTGGATGATTTTAGGTCATCAGTGATGATGATGCCCAAGTCTCTTTCTTCCTTTGTGACTGCTAGCAACTCCCCTCCCAGCCTATAAGTGGCTTCAGGGTTTCTCTTCCCTATGTGCATGATTTTGCACTTCTTTGCATTAAATCCCAGTTGCCACTCTTCTGACCATTTTGCTAGTTTATCCAGATCTCTTCTCATTCTGCCCACCCCATCTGGATCATCTACTCTGTTGCAGATCTTGGTGTCATCTGCAAACAGACAAGCCTTACCCTCTAGTCCATCTGCGAGGTCACTAATGAAGATGTTGAATAGGACTGGCCCAGGACTGATCCCTGAGTACCCCACTTGTGACTTGCATCTCTTCTGACTGTATACCATTTACCACCACTCTCTGTTTTCTGCCAGTCAACCAGTTTGCCACCCAGTTGACCAACTTCTGACCCACCTGAGCCTACCTAGCTTATTTATCAATCTTCTATGTGGAACAGTGTCAAAAGCTTTGCTGAAGTCAAGGTAGGCGACATCAACTGCTCCCCTTGGTCCACCACTCTGGTTACCCAGTCAAAGAAATCTATGAGATTAGTTTTACAGGACCTTCCTTTGTAAACCCATGCTGTCTTGGATCCTGTGCCCCTATGGATTCCAGGTGTTGCACTATCCTTTCCTTAAGGAGTGCCTCCATAATCTTGCCCACTACTGAGGTAAGACTGACTGGTCTGTAGTTCCCCGCCTCCTCCCTGCTACCACTCTTGTGGAGCGGGATCACATGAGCCCTTCTCCAGTCTTCTGGGACCTCTCCTGTGCTCAGAGACTCACTAAACAATTCTGCTAATGGCTCTGCTAGTTCCTCCTTTAGCTCCTTAAGTACCCTGGGATGTATGCCATCAGGTCCCATTGCCTTATCTAGATACCTTTTATTTAAAATCTTTATAAAATAATGCTTCTGAGTTTGTTCCATATTATGTAGGAATTGTTTCCAGTCACAGTAGGTTTTATCTGGTAGAAGGGCAACAAAAGCTTCATATTAGTTTTTAATCTTTTTGTGTTCTTACCAGTTCAAATTTAAATCTGGATACAACCTTTGTAGTTCCAGTGATGACAGAAGGCCATTATCTGTAATTATACTTATCCATTGATCTACTGTATCCAATAGTGGTTTGTACATTTTCAGTCAGGCTATATCAGCACCTGACACAGAAAGATTCAGCACAGTCCAGGGGAGACTGAGATAATTATTTTTAGGAAATTCTGTTAAAACTGATGTAATATCCTTGAATATATTATGCTTCAATCATTTATGTAATTTGGGGAAAGCAAAAAATATGTTGTGTAGTAATATTTAGATTATTTGCTTTTGGGGGGCATTAGTTTATAGGGATAAATCATTATTGTGCGAGGAATTCAAGGGCCATTCCCAGGTCATAGAAATATTGGCAGTGCAGTAATACCTCCAGAGGTTAGGACATCCCAAACCACCTTGTGCTCTAGTAATGGTTACTGTTGAACAAGCGATTCGTGGGCTGCCACTCCTTTAGAGAAATTTTTTTAGATATATTACAGAATTTTTTAATAAATTTTAATGGCGGTGAACCCAAGAAGGAGATGAAGTAGTGCCACCATTTTAAGGGTATTACTTCTACAGATTATTTTTTTCTCAGGGTATCTCCTGACTTCAATACCCCAGATCCTTCTCCATCTGTCATCCAGCAATACCCCAGATCATTATCCATCTGTCATGTACTCACAGATCAAATCCACCCTGTCTGCTGGGTCTCCTTAGGGCACTCAACTCCTTACATTGCAGAATACTGCATGAGGTAGCCTGGGGTTTTGGAAAAGACATAGCTGGCATTCTTGGTCAGGCAAGCAGGTGTGCGAGAGAGCATATACAAAAAAATACAAAACAGTCTGACCACATAGTTCCAGTGGCAGTACAGTACTACTAAACAGCTTTGTAATAACCCACCTCAAATAAAAACACCTTTAAAACCATAAACTCTCTACATACACACTCAAAATACAACACCCCACCCCAAGTACTCATTCCCCCAAACATACAAATAACTTGTATTCATTTAGTAAAAGACTTAAACAGTCCACAAAGACACCAACATCAGCTTAATTAATACAAAAATATTGTTTCACATTGGGTTTATAAAACAGCATAAAATGGAAAACAAATATGAGTACATCAAATGTCTAGAATTGCTCTGGTTATGTACTACAGTTTGTCAAATTGTATAGTATGTATTTCACTGTTAATACTTTTTTTGCATAGCTGTAACTACATTTCAAGTTGCTGAGGGGCAATAGACTTTTTTACTTTATTGCCAGAGCTGTTTGTGTGTGAAGTTTAAGTGGTTCAGCTCTGCCCCAAGTCAGTTGTATGCCCAGATTTGCACCTACCATTAATCCATCTCTCAGGGAAAATGTGTCAATGTAGGGAGAATGGTTTAAATATATTTTTAGCCATGCTTTGGGCCACTTTCACACTGACCCTTCAACCACTAGAAAGTGACTGCACATGTTAAAAACAAAATATCCTAGAGTGTCCATTGCAATACTAAAATGGGCCCATTAAATTTATTTACAACAAAAGTTACATAATATTTTTATGCAAATATTTTTCTACTCACCATTCAACAGTGTCACTCCTTTCTAACCCTGTATTTTGTTTGAAATAAAAATGATACCCCACAACCCAAATATGGAAACCCAACTTAACGCACTACAAAGTTCCAGTTTGTAACCTCCTCCCCATCAGACAAATAACTGCTGAAATAACCTCACACTCCCTGCTGATTCTTTACTTGAAACCAGAAGTGTTGGTTGCTGTCTTTCCATTTTACCAGCCACTATGGGATGTCAGCTACTGTAAATGTATACTTGAAAGGCATGAGAGATGTGGGGACAGCAGCCTTGTGTCTTTAATCACTCATTGCATTAGCACTGTAGAGTTTCTAGTGACAGGGAAAGACTGTATCTGACACTTTTGTTTTTGTGTAAGACGTTAGTGGGGAAGATAGGCTTCTGACAGCTGGGTGGTCCAGTAAGGAGGTACAGAGGGTGTTTACAGAACTGAGCCTGTGGTAGATTAGGGTGTGATTCCTGAGTTGGGTAGTGAGGAAGATCATTTTCATTTAAAATCTAAAAATTGGTGGTCCTCCTTTGCAGAGTACTTCCAGAATCTTCAACCTCCATTGATTTGTAAGGAATCAACTCCATTCCAGTGATCCACACCACAGTGTGGTGTTGACTAGAGCTTGAACTGCCAGAAACCTTTGAGAGATCCCAGACAAATCCGAAATAGGAATTAGAGATACATACTAATAGTGAACAGGTATTGCTCTAGTTATAACTTAACCAGGCATAAATAAATGCACTTTTCTGAGAAAAGCTTAACCGGAGGGAGTCATTTGCAGGGGTGGAAGACCCTGCAAATGACAGCTTTCCTTTAATAAAAGAGAGAGGTAAAACTAAATGCAGTTATAACATGGGTTGCAAAAAACACATAACCTAATTGGTGGTAGAGCAGTGCATGCCCGTGGATTAAATTCCCTATTTAATCCATGGTTTCATGGATTGAGTCATATAAAGTGCCTTCAGGACTCATTCCATCCTCTTTATTAACTGCAGGTACTGAAGGACACTTTTCAAAAGGGTAGTTATACAGGATTTAGGACACTGTCCAACATGCTGGACAATTGGAGATCTAAGGGCTCATCTCCGGGCAGAATGGGCAGAGATTACACGCCTCAAATTGCATATTCAGGAGAAAATATATTACAAGAACCATCTGCCATTTCCCAAACATCCAACTGAAGCACCTCGACCACAGAGGGTAGTTTGGCTGGGAGGTTGGCAGGAGGTTAGGAGGGGCAAATCGGGTGCCCGATCACTCAGTGCTCACTAACGTATCACCTCTACAAACTATATGAAAACATCAAACAGGTATCTGCTTCTATCTCCGATATCAAACAAAGGGGCAGAGGACACTGCAGAGCAGGAGATGGGAGCTAGCGCTACAAAACTCACCCAAAACAGGGACCAAAACAAAAAAATCAAAAAGGAAATCCAAAACACTTATGATCATAGGAGACTCCATGATTTGGGGAGTTTATATCTACCTCTGGCTAGAGGTAATAGTCAGATGTCTCCCAGATACATCAGTGTGGAGAGACACTTACCACATTACTAAAATCATGCAGGAAGTAGGAGAAAACATTGATGTTCTGGTACACATTGTGACTAACGATCTCACCAGCCAGTCAGTTGTGGAGCCCAAAGAACACCTGACCAGGCTGGGAGACAATCTGTCATCCATTTCATTCAGCATCTCCTTCTCTGAGATCCTGCCAGACTGGGGGAAGGGGCAGATGGATGGAAGGTCAGAGAAGGGGCAACAGGGGAGCTAAAACTGTGGCTCAAGGGCTGGTGTCACGGAAAAGGACACAAATTTGTAGGTAGCTGGCAACAGTTTTGGGAGTGAAAGTTCTTTAAATTTGATGGACTGCATCTGACTATGGAGGGGGTCACTGCATTGGGGCAGAAGTTTGATGTCTTTGCAGAAGATTTAAACTAGCAAATGGGGAGAGGGGTGCAGTACCCGATACATCGAACGGGAAGAACACCCCTCCCCCCGTCAGTTAGTGATCAAAGAGGAGTTCAGCATGTTTGCAGTTCATTCACATCACCAGGTAAGGAAAAAGGTCCATCTCCCCCATACGATGCGCTGGGGAAATGTCAGACCTCATCCAACAACACACCAAAATCTGGACAATGGAAAACCATGTACACAAATGCCTGCAGTCTGGGAAACAAAAACCCAGACCTAGAGGCAACAATGACAGAGCTAAACTGAACACTGTAGCCATTAGCGAGACATGGTTCACCAGTTACCACACTTAGGAGACTTCAGTACCCGGCTATGTACTGTTCAGAAGAGACCAAGGTACAAAAAGGGGAGGGGGAGTGGCACTTTATGTCAATGAAAATATCAAAGCTACAGAAATTCAGAATACACATAAGGAACCAGAAGAACTGTGGGTCACCCTGGAAACAGGAAACAGGATAGCCATATGAACTGAGGATGTATACAGGCCTCCAGACAAGTGGGAGGACATAGACACATTATTGTTAGAAGA
The DNA here is from genome assembly GCA_016271365.2 of Neoceratodus forsteri. Taxonomy (NCBI): domain Eukaryota; kingdom Metazoa; phylum Chordata; order Ceratodontiformes; family Ceratodontidae; genus Neoceratodus; species Neoceratodus forsteri. Next base: position 964,288,273 of record CM057452.1, read on the forward strand.
TATTCAAAACATGACAGCTAGAGAGGAGGTTCTGATAATGGGAGGCTTCAACATGCCAGATACAGATTGGTCAATACCAGAAGGAACATCTGCCAGAACTAGACACATAGTGGATTCCCTGCAGGGGGAGGGTCTCAAACAACTAGTACAACTCTCAAGAGACAGGGCTATCCTGGATTTTGTACTGACTAATGGTGAAATCATCGCAGAACTCCAGGTAGAAGGTCACCTGGGGGCCAGTGACCATCACATCATGTGGTTCAATTTTGCCACTAGAACTAAATCATCCCATTCCAGGCAAAAATATGGGACTTCACAGGCGCTAACTTTGATAAGATGGCCAACAGAGTTAAGCCAGCCCTGGCAAGAAGAAATACAGGTGAGGGGATACAGGAAATGTGGGCAAGCATTAGGGATGCAATACTTGAAGCAATTGTGTTAGGGGGAAAAGCAAAAAGCAAAAGAAGGAGGAAACCACTTTGGTTCTCAAACACAGTAGCAGAAAAGATCAGAGTAAAAAGGTTGGCCTTCAGGAAATATAAGGGAACTCAGCGGGACAAAGATAGGGAGGCATACTAAACTTTCCTACGGGAAGCAGGGAAGGCAGTAAGGCAGACAAAGGCCCAAACTGAGGAAACACTAGCAGGAACACTAAAAGAAGGGGACAAGACTTTCTATATATACATTACTGAAAGGAGAAAGTCCAGAGGGGGTATTGCTAAGATCAAAGGGGATAAGGCGCAGTGTGTGAAAGATGACCAAGAAAAAGCATCTATCCTAAATAGATACTGCTGCTCAGTATTTACTGAGGAGAAGTTAGGGCTGGGCCCACAGCTCAGTACCATGGACACAGGGGGAGGGAGATGTTCACAAGTCCCTTCACAAAAGAAAGGGTCCTATAAGAGCTCACTAAGATCAGGGTGAACAAGGCAATAGGACCTGATGGCATACATCCCAGGGTACTAAAGGAGCTAAGGGTGGAACTAGCAGATCCATTAGCGGAACTGTTTAGTGAGTCTCAGAGCACAGGAGAGATCCCAGAAGACTGAGGAAGGGCTCATGAGATCCCACTCCACAAGAGTGGCAGCAGGGAGGAGGCAGGAAATTACAGACCAGTCAGTCTTACCTCAGTAGTGGGCAAGAATATGAAGGCACTCCTTAAGAAAAGGATAATGCAACACCTGGAATCCATAGCAGCACAAGATCTGAGACAGCATGGGTTTACAACAGAAAGGTCCTGTCAAACTAATCTCATAGATTTCTTTGACAGAGTAACCAGAGTGGTGTACTAAGGGGATGCAGTTGATGTCACCTACCTTGACTTCAGCAAAGTTTTGATACTGTTCCACATAGAAGATTGATTATTAAGCTGGGTAGACTCGGGGTGGGTCAGAAGTTGGTCAACTGGGTGGCTATCTGGTTGGTGGGCAGAAAATAGAGTGGTGGTAAACAGTATACAGTCAGAAGAGATGCAAATCATAAATGGGGTAACTCAGGGATCAGTCCTGGGGCCAGTCCTCTTCAATATCTTCATCAGTGACATTGCAGATGGACTGGAGGGTAAGGTTTGTCTGTTTGCAGATGACAACAAGATCTGCAAGACAGTAGATGATCCAGATGGGGGTGGGAAGAATGAGATGAGATCTGAATAACTGGAAAAATGGTGGAAAGAGTGGCAACTGGGGTTTAATGCAAAGAAGTGCAAGATCATGTACATAGGAAAGAGAAACCCTGAAGCTACCTACAGGCTGGGAGGGGAGTTGCTGGCAATCAGAAGAGAAGAAAGAGACTTGGGCAGCATCATCACAGAGGACCTGAAATCATCCAAGCAGACCACTGAAGCAGTAGGTAAGGCTAGAGGGATGTTGGGGTGTATTAGTAAGGGTATTACAAGTCGTAAGAGGGAAGTAATAATCCCTTTTTACAAGACACTGGTTAGGCCCCATCTGGAGTATTGCGTGCAGTACTGGAGGCTACACCTGCACAAGGACATTAACAAAATGGAGGCAGCCCAGAGAAGGGCAACCAAAATGGTGCAGGGACTGCATCAGAAAACATATGAGGACAGATTAATAGAACTCAATATGTATACCCTAGAGCAAAGGAAGGAGAGAGGTGATATGATCGAAACATTCAAACATCTTAAGGGCATTAACAAGGTGAAAGAGTCTAACATGTTTCAATATAAGAAAAATAGCAGGACAAGAGAACACAGCCTTAGATTAGATGGAGGCTGAGTAATGGGTAATTTGAGGAAGTTCTTTATCACAGAAAGTGTGGTGGATGCATGGAATGGCCTACCTCAGGAAGTGGTGGATATGAATACAGTGCAGGGCTTCAAACAGGCATGGGGTAGGCATAAGACAGCAATACAGTTGAGTATGAATAGATAGGCCATTGACAGAGTAAAGGCCTATGGCACATTCATAAGATAGAAAAAATGGACAGACTTGATGGGCCTTGCGGTCCTTATCTGCTGTCAACTTTTATGTTTCTGTTTCCAGGCAAGCAAAGGAATAGGGCAGCCATTGAAAAGTTACCATACTCTGAAGTGTACCAGTGTCCCACATTTTATGTACAGTACAGTAGAGAAACAATGCTGTTCTGTCCCTGTAAAGGTGTGATCCTGTATTTAGAGCAGGGCAGTTCAAGAGAGCGACTCACTGAAAGATACAACTCACTCCGGGGAGAGAGAAAACCAAGAAATACTCATGAGTCTGCAATGAACGCACTGCATGATAGAACATTCTACCCATTTTAACCCTTTTGTATTGAAACATACATTATTTAGTGTCATCCTGTATTTACTTCATGGAAGTTTGGGCAAGTGAGACACAGAGTGTGCGTGTGAGAGACCGAGAGACAGACACATGTCCTGAGGGGAGAGAGAGATATTATTTACTACCTATTTATTTTTGCTACCGTGCTAAGTAAAATAAAATCTACAATAATCTGACAAGCTTGTATACTCTCTCAAGAGAAAACTGGTTACTATTATTCAAGCCAGGAAAATATAAAGAGACACACACACACGCTGAGAGCAATGCCCTGCAAAGCAGCATGTAATGGAGCAGTGTACCCGCTAGCACCGCGAGACAGAGAGACACTGATAAGCAAATATTCAGAATTCAAAAACTGTCAGTTTTCCTGTGAGCCTTGCAGCAGCACAGTATCCTCCAGGGAGACATTCAGAATTCAAAAATTGTCATTTGCCTTGTGAGCTTTGCAACAGCACACTGTCCTCAATGCAGAGAGAGCGAGAGAGAGAGAGAGAGAGAGAGCAATCCGCGGTGAGGAGGGGGGAGGCAGAGAGAGAGAGAGAGAGAGAGAGTGAAAGTGAGGCATGCGTTTGTAATTCATTTACTTGAACATACAAATGTCAGAAATCATGTTAGGAGTGTATTTCTCACATTTGTATGTTCATAAAGTAAATCACACATGCATCAGTGCTGGCGACTATTTTTCAATTCGGTGGGATACATTAACATTTTATCTATTTAAACAGGGGTGAAGCACCTTTATGAATTATTTTTTTTTGTTTTAAACATAAGTCATGTTATAAGCACAATAATCCACAGCAGGGTATAGGGTTATAAGCATGTAATCCACACTTCAAGTGCTGTGAGAACACTCGGCCTGTGGCCTCATGCCTCACAACGAATCTGAGGCATGGATTAAATGTCTATACTGTAACTCCATACCCTCTCATGGGTTATTGTTAATGTATTTCAGGAAAGCTAAATTCAAAGTCATGAGAAATGAATTAAAAAACTGACTGCACAAATGAGCTTTGAGGTAGGAACGTAGAAGAAATGAGGAAACTCTTTGATGCCAAACTGAAAGAAGCTGAGGCAAAATATATACCTATGGTCCCCAAGTATAACACTAGTGGTAAGATACCTGTATGTATTTATTTAGTTTTTGTTGACCGGGTAAGTGCAATAGACAAATCCTATTTTCAGGCATGACCTGGGGGAGGGGGATACAGATTAATGCCAACTGATCTTGTACCACAGCTGTTGGTGGTATTTTTAGTGAATGAGGGAAATTTGGCCAGGACATTGGGGAAATTCCCCTGCTCTTTTTGATAAGTGCCATGGGATCTTTAACATCCACCTGAACTACCACCAATCCAGGCAGATGGGGCCTTGGTTTAACGTCTCACCCAAAAGACAGCACCTCAGAAGTGCAGCACCCCTCTCATGCTGCTCTACGGTGTCAGTACTGGGATATTAACCCAAGTGCCAGATGTGGGAACTGAACCCACAGCCCTCTGATCTCCCGGCCTCAGAGGCTAAATGGCTAAACAGAACTTTGATTAAGAAATTAATAAGAAGAAGGACATTTTTTAATAAAACAAAATGTACTGGGGATGTAGCATTCTGGGACCTTTGAAGGCAACTTCAAAGACAATCTAAAAGTAACTTTACAATGTCAAAAAAGGAAAAGAAACTGAGATGGCAAATAAATCAAAACCAAAACTCATAAGTTTTTTTCACTTATGTGAAATCCAAAAAGGGTTGCAGTAAAACTGAGGGCTCCCTTTTTGAATATGGTACATGAATTAGTAATGAAACTTAGTCAATTAATTAACTTATTTTGCTCAACTTTCCAAAACTCCAGTTTGAATTTTACCAACAATACCCTTTGCACTGGGGGAAGGGTGTGCTAAAAGAGATGGCATCCATGTTAGCAGGTCCACTAACAATAATCGTTATCAAATTCCAAGAAGAATGGGAGACACTAACAGCTTGGAGATTGGCTGTAGCCATACTAATTCATAACAAGCATTTGTCAATGACGAATGTTTGCTTGCTGGTACTAGCATTGGAAATGCAGGAGTTAGAGAGATGCAGAATAGGAATGGCAGTGAAGTATTGAACTTCACGCCAACCCCACCTCCACCCTGCAGAGACAGACAGGCGTTGGGGTATGTGTTTGGGTTATCGCCCATAACATTAATGCCATTTCACTTCACCCCATCCTGCAGACACTGACACATGTTGAGGTGTGCCTTGGGGTGTTTGGCTGTACAATCACCCCATTCCATAAGGACATACACTGAAATGGGTGCAGTATAGGAGAACGGGGTGAACTCCGGGGCTGAAGAGGTCAAGGCGCACCTCAATGCCTGTTACTGGCTGCAGGGTGGTGGGATGGGGGTGGAATGGCATAAGCATTACAGTCGGCAATCCAAAGGCACACCCCTGGTGCCTGTCTGTCTGTACAGGGTGGGACGTTATGGTTAGACACCCTAACGCCCCGGGCATTTGTTGGTATCTGCACTACAAATTTTCAACATGGCCTTTTTGTGATCCCCACCTCATGAAAGCATTTGGGACCTCTTCTCATGAACAGTGGCACTGTGATTTTGTTAATGTTTCCTGAACTTTGGGTTCCCACAGTGACCATGCCATTCTGCTCCAGATGTATGAAAACACAGATCGGGCAGGATGTGAAGAATGGCAGCTGTACCATTCATAGGGAGGTGTGAAGAGATGGCAATGTTGAAAATCTGTAGTGAAAATATTAAAAATACTTGAACTTCTGGGCTTATGTGGAAACTGGTAAGGCATGCACGTAACACAGTCATTTAGTGGCATTTTTTCATCAAATTTTCAACATAGGTAATTTGTGACCTCTGCTCATGAACAGTGTCACTATGATTTTCCTAATCTGTCCTGAACATTGATTTCCCACAGCAACCATGCTATTTTGTGCCAGATGTGTAAATGCATATTTCAAGCAGGATATGAAAAATGACAGCTGTACTGTTCATAAGGAGGTGTGAAAAATGCCAATGTTAAAAGTCTGGAGTGACAATATTACAAATGCGCGTAATTACAAGGGTGCATGGAAATTGCATAATGGACGCTTGTAACACAATCATTTCATGGACTTTTGCCACTAAATTTTCAACATAGGCATTTTAGCACATTTGCTCATGAACAGTGTCACTGTGATTTGTTTTTAATCTGTCCCGAACACTGACTTCCCATAGCGACCATGCTATTCTGTGCTGGAAGCACAAAAACACATTTTGGCCAGGATGTGAAAAATGACAGCTGTACTGCTCATAAGGTGGTGTAGAAAAATGTCAATATTGAAAATCTGGAGTGAAAATATTACAAATTTGCGAAGCTATGAGCGTGCATGGAAACTACGCAATGCATGCTCATAACACAGTCATTTTATAAACTTTCATCACCAAATTTTCAACATAGGCATTTTAGGACCTCTGCTCATGAACAGTGTCACTGTGATTTTCTTAATGTGTCCTGAACACTGATTTCCCACAGCAACCACGCTATTCTGTGCTGGAAGTGCAAAAACACATTTCGATCAGGATGTGAAAAATGACACCTATGCTGTTCATACTGTTAAAACATAAAAACACAGAAACATAGACTTTGATAGCAGATAAGGATGCTTGGCCCACCTAGTCTGCCCATTTCCCTACCTAGAGGATGAGCTGCAGATCCTATTTAAACAACAGCCTATTTCTTCCTACCCCCACACAAAAATTGCCTTATGTCTGTCCCATGCATTCTTGAATTCTCCCAGTTTTAGACCCCACAACCTCCTCAGAAAGGCTGTTCCATGCATTCACCACCTTCTCTGTGAAAAAAATACTTCCTCACATTGCCCCTGAGCCATCCCACCTCTATCTTCAAATTGTGTCCCCTTGTTCTTGCACATCTCTATTTTTGAAAGATGCTACCGTCTTGGGCTTTGTTCATTCCACTGAGGTACTTAAATGTTTCTATCATGTTCCTCCTCTCCCTCCTTTAGACAAGGGTATACATATTAAGCTCCTTTAGTCTCTCCTCATTAGGCTTCTTTTGCAGACCTTGCACCATTTTAGTTGCCCTCCTCTGAACTGCTTCCATCCTGTCTATGTCCTTGCGGAGATGGGGTCTCCAGAACTGGACGCAGTACTCCAGATGGGGTCTCATCAACCGTCTGTACAGGGGGATAACAACTTCATGTTTTCTGCTGGTGATATCTCTCCCTATACATCCCAGTATCCCCCCAGCCCTCCCTACCGCCTTCTCACATTGCTTGCCAACCTTAAGGGCATCTTATATGCAGGGCCCCTACTTTTCTGCAGCACAGTGAGACCAAGTTCTGCGGCAAGACTACCATTTGCCGCAGAACTTCTATGGTGTTGGGTTTGTAATTTCTGCAGAAGTTCTGTGGCACTAACAAACTACCACATCCACAGTGTCAGCTTGTCATCCTGACTTCACTTTCATGGCAGTGGTCATAGCAGTCAGGATGGTGAAAAGGACAGTAACACTAGTTCAAAAAATAACAGACTTAAAAAAATAATTTTATGCCTAAAAACGCAAAACAAATGTCTCTCCCTTAAGGTCCTAGCCTGTTGCATAAATGACATATGCAGAGGGGAGCTTATGTGATAAATAAGGTATTTCTATATGCATGCTTTCTATCCCACTAATGAAGTCTCTGTCTATCACTTATATATTTGTATGTGCTTTCTACACCACTCATGAGGTTCCCACTGTGTATCACTTATATATTTATATGCAATCTGTAACACACATACAAATATATGTGTGTGTGTGTGTGTGTGTGTGTGTGGTGAGAGACAAAGATACTCTGTGTGTGCGTGTGTGTGTGTATAAATATAATATATATATATATTTTTTTATTTCCATGAACTTGCATCCTGATTCACACAGGTCCCATTGGAAATAGAATAGAGGAGTTATTGCAAAACTCACTTTTCACATCAACCTGCTTTCCCTGACACACTGTGTAACACTATCAGGCCATGACATGCATGTGAACCAATTGTGAGATAAGAGCTCTCCAGCCCATCACAATGTGTCCACCATGTGACAGAACACTGCACCATACCTTCCCAGGCTCAGAGCAGTGATGTGTTCCACCAATCCTTGTGCTGCCCAGCCAGCTCCCAGAGCTAATCTCTGAACCTGAGTTGCCAGCACGGAAACACAGCATGCTACCCTCTGGCCCAACAGCTGTCCCTGCACACAACATTTCTCCATAACTTTTATGTGATTCTATCAACCAATGACAATATGTAATCAATAACCCTGACAAAAATGCATACAGTGCAACTATTAATTTAACAGGTCTATTCTTTCAACAGGTCTACACATTATTATATTCCACTTTTCTGGGCATAATTACTTTATTTTTCTTAAAATGACAGTTAAATTCATTTTACCAGTTATTCATTTCAGATGGCATCTCTATACCTTAAAGGCACAAATAGATTTGTACAAAGTGAGGAATGGACTTAACAGGTCTGTGCTATTGACAAGGTTTTGTTTAAGTTGACCCTAGTGCAATAATGTAAGACTGAAAACTGTATTAGGCTGTAGTGCAGGATGAGCAAATATCACCATGCATGATGTGCTCTGCCACCGTCTGTGGCAGTGGGAGCTGTGGTAGATAAGTGACTGTTCATTTCTGTTGCAGAATGCAACCGTTTCATTAGCTAATGTATGATATAGCAATGATAACATCACATTCTGAGCATATAGGGGGATTTTGGATATAAAGAGGGTAAGGGAATCAGATTCTATGGATAAACAGAAATATTAATAAATAAATCACCAAAAGAGTGAATTCTGCGGCACCGCAGAAGTTCTGTGGTAGATTACAAGTTCTGCGCAAAATTCTGCGACCGCAGAATTCTAGGGCCCTTGCTTATATGATTACCCCAAGGTCCCTTTCCATTTTTGTTGTTGTTACTACCCCCCATTGTGTAATCTTCCCCTGGGTTTTGTTTCCCAGGTGCATTACTTTGCACTTCTTTGCATTGAATCCAAGCTGCCATACTTCTGACCATTCCTCCAACCTTGCCAAGTCCCTTTTCATCCTTTCTATGCCTCCTTGTGTATCAACCCTGTTGCAGATCTTTGTGTCATCTGCAAAGAGGCATACTTTTTCTTCCAGTCCCTCTGCAATGTCACTTATAAAGACATTACAAAGGACTGGACCTAATACTGAACCCTGCGGTACCCCACTAGTAACCCCTCTTTCTTCAGAGTGGACTCCATTTACAATTACCTTCTGTGTTCTGTTGTTTAGCCAATGTTTTATCCAGGCTACCACCCTGGGACCCACTCCCAGGCTGGTTAATTTGACTACTAAATTTGTGTGTGGGACTGTGTCAAATGCCTTCCCAAAGTCTAGGTAGGCCATGTCCACAGCCCCTTCCTGGTCTACTACTTTGGTCACCCAGTAAAATAAATAAATTAGATTGGTCTGACATGACCTTCCCACTGTGAACCCATGCAGCCTTGGGTCCTGTGCCCCACTGGCCTCTAGATACTCAGCAATTCTTTCCTTCCAAAGTGATTCCATCACTTTCCCTACCACAGAGGTCAAACTGACAGGTCTGTAGTTTCCTGTCTCTGTCATGGTCCCACTTTTATGAAGGGGAATCACATCCCCCTTCTTCCATTCCTCAGGTACCACACCATCTTCACATGATTTGTTAAAAAGGGTAATCAGTGGTATCACTAGTTCTCTGCTTAATTCTCTTAGAATTCTGGGGTGAATTCCATCTGGCTCCATTGCTTTGTCCATCTTCAGTTTTAGGAGTTCTTTTAGAACCCTTTCTTCTCTGAAAGGAGTGAGATCGACTCCCCTCTCCAGAGTGCTTCTGTTAATTGGATTAGGCACCTCCCCCACTTCCTCTTTCATGAATACTGAACAGAAATATTCAGTCAGTATCCCTGCTTTTTCACTGTCAGTCTCTGCCCATCCACCATCAGCCTCACTATCCCTCCCTTTGTCTTTCTACGCTCCCTGACATATCTATAAAAGGTTTATCCCCCTTCTTAACTGAGTTAGCTATCTTTTTCTCAGTTCTCTGTCCTGCTCCTTCTGTGTTTCCTTATACTTCCTAAATGCTATCTTTTTCTTGCTAACCTTCACTGCTACCTCTTTTGAGAGCCATAGTGGCCTTTTCTTTCATTTTGATTTGTTTATTTGCTTCACACAAAGGCTTGTTGCTCTGTGATGGCAGTTTTCATATTTCCCCATTGTTGCTCCACCCCCTCCTTCTAGCCCGTTTGCTACTGCTTTTCTAAGACACTCTCCCATCTTGCCAAAGTCAGCCCTCCTGAAGTCCAGAACCCTCACTTTTGTAGGGCTTGACTCTGTAGCTGAGTTTATTTTCAACCTCACTGTTTGGTGGTCACTTGTTCCCAAATGGCTATCCACTTCTACATCTGAGATCCTCCCACTGTTCCCATTTGAGAGTACGAGGTCTAAGATTGCTCTCTCATGAGTAGGTTCCAAAACCTGCTGTCTGAGGCATGCCACCTGAAGGGCATCAAGAATGGCTCTGCTTTTGGATGTGGCTGCCGTAAAGGTGCTGCAGTTAACATCTGGCATATTAAGGTGGCACATCAACAGTATCTCCCCTTTCTTTGTCATCCTAAGTATGCCTTCTATCATATCTTTGTGCACTCCCTACCCCGACATGGAGGTCTATATACAGCCCCTGTGCAGATTGTGGTGCCATTTCCAGTCTCTAAGGTGGCCCACAGTGCCTCCTCTCCTCCCTGTTTACTCTTTTGTTCAGTTGCTTTTATCCCTTCCCTTACATAGACAGCTACTTCCCCCTTTCTGCCCTCCCTGAAAAATGCCAATGTTGAAAATATGGAGTGAAAATATTACAGATTCGTGAAGTTATGAGCATGCATGGAAACTGCACAATGCACGCTTGTAAAACAGTTTTTTTGGTGGGGATTTTTTTCACCAAATTTGTAACATAGACTTTTTGAGAGCCCACCTCATGAACACTGGCACTGTCATTTCATTAATCAGTCCTGGAAGGTGATTCTACGCAGTGAATGCAAAATCACCTTTCAGGGCTGAATAACATCATGACAGTGGCAAAATTCATGAGGAGGGGTCCCAATAACCCATGTTGAAAATTTGGTGCCAAAATTCCAAATAATGCCTGAGATATGCACCAAAGTTGAAAAAACCCTATTTATGCCATTATACAGCTTACTGGCATTTCTTCAGTTTGCAGTGGGTTTTGAAGAGTGCAGTCATGTTCCTGGTCTACCGAAGATCATCATGCCAGGCTCTGGAGGTAAGTATGGGGTGAGGGGGCTGTGGAGAGGTAGGGTGCGCAGTGGGTGGTTGCAGGTTGGGGAGAGGATGACGACCATTGTGGGACCATTTCCTTTGTTTCAGGGAGATAAAAAAAAAAGAAAAAGATGTCTTGGGAAGGTTTTTTTTCCCCTTTATTCCAGCACACTGGGATGGTCTCCCAGTGTGCCACCTGCCTTTTTTGGGGTGGGGGTACTTATTCCAATGAGGAATTTGGCCCCCATTGGCAAAGAATGACTGTTGGGGTAGGGCATGATGCCTAGGGGGACTGGGCATCCCCTCAGCACACAACAAATGGGGAGGGGGTTACATCATGCTGACAGGGAGTGGGCTCCCTTGTCAGCAATTTTTATTTTATTTATTTAGTTTTTGTTGACTGGGTAAGTGCACTAGACAACTTCTGCCTATTTTCAGGCATGACCAGGGGAAGGGGATACAGATGAATGCCAACTGACCTTGAACCAGATTAAGTTATTGGTGGTATTTTTTTTTAGTGAATGAGGGAAATTTGGCCAGGACACCAGGGAAATTCCCCTACTCTATTCAATAAGTGCCATGGGATCTTTAACATCCACCTGAACTACCACCAATCCAGGCAGATGGGACCTCGGTTTAACGTCTCATCTGAAAGACGGCACCTCAGAAGTGCAGCACCCCTCTAATTTAGGGTAAAAAAAACAACTAACAAACAAAACAAAAAAAAAGTGTGTGTTTGTCTGAGTTAACTGAACTGAATGGTTATCTGAACAGTTATCTAGGTGTAAATCTCAGGTGATTGAAAGGACTTGATAGCTGTGAGGTTTAAATTACTTGTAGAAAGATCTAGTAAGTAGAGGTAGTGGCTTAGCTAGAAGGAAGCTACATTTAAAGACTGCCTTAGAAAGATCCTGCTAGTAGCTTGGCAGAAGACACCAGGAGAAAGGACTGCTGTGTGATTGGACTTCTCTACTGGGACTATATTGCCCCTGGACTTTAAGATTCTCAACTCCAGGTCAGAGTTGGTCCAGGGAGGGGGCAGAACACTGGGGGACTGTGAAACACAGAAATTGACCATTACATTGACTGTCACTGTAGTGGTAATTTTCCATGTTTCACCATGACGGTGTAGGGCAAAAGGGGGCACCCGAGTGGGAGGTTGCTCATCTCCAGGCTGAGTTGGCCAGGATTTGTGGGACCTCCTCTCCCACCCAGGGACCACCAGAGTCACTGCCATTGCTTCAGAGGTTGCCAAGAAAGAGGAGTGGTTGGACCACAGTGGGCTCAGGGAGGGTGAGGGTGGTGGAACAGAGGTGCATCCCTCCAGTTGTATCTCTCCACAATTCCTATGCCATTCTGGCAAAGTGTGATTCTTCTGTGGAGGCACCTGCAGTGGAGACCAAGGAGGATGCTGGGAACCTCCACAAAGGAGACCCACAGGAGGGTGGCAGGGAACCACACAGGGGGAGGAAACAACTCCTGGTGGGGGACTCTATTGTTAGGAAGGTAGCACTGGGGGAGGAAGGGGAGAAGGATGTAATGTGCCTGCCTGGTGCCATGGCTTGGAGGGACAAGGAGTGAATCCTCAGGATTGCCGGAGCAGCTGCACAGGGGAGGGAGCTGGATGTCATTGTCCACCTAGGGACAATAGATCTGGCTAAGAAAGGGATTAGAGAAGTGTAGAAAGAGTTTGTGGAATTGGGGAGGGGCCTTAGACAAGTAGCACACACGGTAACCTTCTCGGAGGTGCTGCCCATCTATGGCGTAGGAGAGGCTAGGGTGTTCTGCACCATGGGATTGAATCAGTGGTTGAAAAACTGGTGTGGAACTCAGGGATTTGGCTTCATTGGGGACTGGGGGTCCACCTGGAGTGATGCAAGCCTATACTGGCATGATGGGCTGCATCTGTCCAGGAGGGGAACCAGAATCCTGGGTGACAGGTTTAAATGCTTCATTGGCAAGCATTTAAACTAGCCAAGGGGGGAGGCACTAAAAAGGACCATGGAAGTCCTAGCCCCCCAAAAAAAATCACTGTAGTGAGTGCGGTAAACACCAACATAGAGGTGTCGATAGGGAGAAGGGCAGGGGTAAATGGAGAAAGTGATAAAGGCAAGAAGGAAAAGGGATGGGGCAAAAAGGAGTGAGGCCATCAGGAAATGGAGGGTAATGAGTACCAATGCCCATAGTCTGGGCAATAAGCTCCTTAAGTTGGTGGCCTTGATGGAAGAGGGATGCCTGGATATTGTAGCAGTCACAGAAACATGGTACACAGAGAACCATGACTGGGATGTTAACATATCAGGGTACATAACCTACAGGAGAGACAGGCAGAGGAGAAGAGGGGGAGGAGTAGCTCTCTATGTAAAGGAAGGAATAAAAGCAACTGAACAAAAGAGTAAACAGGGAGGAGAGGAAGCACTGTGGGTCACCTTGGAGACTGGAAATGGCACCACAATCCGCACAGGGGTTGTGTACAGACCCCCATGTCAGGGGGAGGGAATGGACAAGGATATGATAGAAGGCATTCTTAGGATGGCAAAGAAAGGGGAGATACTGTTGATGGGAGACCTGACTATGCCAGATGTTAACTGGAGCACATTTGCTGCAGACACATCCAAGAGCAGGGCCAATCTTGATGTCCTACAGGTGGCAGGACTCAGACAGCTAGTTTCAGAACCCACTCATGAGGAAGCAATCTTACACCTTGTACTCTCAAATGGGAGCAGTGAGAGGATCTCAGATCTAGAAGTGGGTTGCCATCTGGGAACAAGTGACCATCAAACAGTGTGGTTCATGTTAAACTCAGCTACAGAGTCAAGCCATACAAAAGTGAGGGTACTGGACTTCAGGAGGGCTAACTTTGGCAAGATGGGAGAGTGCCTCAGAAAGGCACTAGCAAACAGGCTAGAAGGAGATATGGAGCAACAATGGGAATCATCAAAACTGCCATCACAGAGGCAACAAACCTTTGTGTGAAGCAAATAAACAAATCAAAATGAAAGAAAAAGTCACTATGGTTCTCAAAAGAGGTGGCTGTGAAAGTCAGGAAGAAAAAGGTAGCATTCCGGAAGTATATGGAAACACAGAAGGAGCAGGACAGAGAGCTGTACAAGTTAAGGCAGAAGGCAGAAGGAAGCAGGGAGGGAAGTCAGAATAGCAAAGGCACAAACTGAGGAAAAGATAGCCAACTCGGTTAAGAAGGGGGATAAAACCTTGTATAGGTACATCAGCGAGCGTAGAAAGACAAAGGGAGGGATAGTGAGGCTGAATAGAATGAACAGTGGGTGGGCAGAGGGGGACAGTGAAAAAGCAGGGATACTGAATGAATATTTCTGCTCAGTATTCACAAAAGAGGAGGAAGTGCCTAATCCAATTAACAGAAGCACTCTTGATGGGGGAGGGTCAATCCCAGTCCTTTCACAGAAGAAAGGGTTCTGCAAAATTCCTAAAACTGAAGGTGGACAAAGCAATGGGGCCTGATGAAATTCACCCCAGAATTTTAAAAGAATTAAGGGGGGTGGAATAGTGAAACCACTAGCTACTCTTTTTAATAAATCATGGGAGGATGGTGTGGTACCTGAGGACTGGAGGAAGGTGGATGTGATTCCCCTTCACAAAAGTGGGACCAAGACAGAGGCAGAAAACGACAGACCTGTCAGTTTGACCTCTGTGGTAGGGAAAGTGATGGAGTCACTTCTGAAGGAAAGAATTGTTGAGTACCTAGAGGCCAGTGGGGCACAGGACCCAAGGCAGCATGGGTTCACAGTGGGAAGGTCATGTCAGACAAATCTAATTTATTTATTTTACTGGGTGACCAAAGTAGTAGACCAGGAAGGGGCTGTGGGTCCCAGGGTGGTAGCCTGGGTAAAACATTGGCTGGACAACAGGACACAGAAGGTAATTGTAAATGGAGTCCACTCTGAAGAAAGAGAGGTTACTAGTGGGGTACCGCAGGGTTCAGTACTGGGTCCAGTCCTTTTTAATGTCTTCATAAGTGACATTGCAGAGGGTCTGGAAGGAAAAGTATGCCTCTTTGCAGATGACACAAAGATCTGCAACAGGGTTGATACACAAGGAGGTGTGGAAAGGATGAGAAGGGACTTGGCAAGGTTGGAGGAATGGTCAGAAGTATGGCAGCTAGGATTCATTGCAAAGAAGTGCAAAATAATGCACCTGAGGAAACAAGAACCCAGGGGAAGAATACACAATGGGGGGGAGGTAGTAACAACAACAAAAAAGGAAAGGGACCTGGGGTAATTATATCAGATGATCTTAAGGTTAGCAAGCAATGTGAGAAGGCAGTAGGGAGAGCTGGGGTATACTGGGATGCATAGGGAGAGGCATCTCCAGCAGAAAACAGGAAGATGTTATCCCTCTGTACAGACAGTTGGTGAGACCCCATCTGGAGTACGGCATCCAGTTCTGGAGACCCCATCTCTGCAAGGACATAGACAGGACAGAGGCAGTCCAGAGGAGGGCAACTGAAATGGTGCAGGGTCTGCAAGAGAAGCCGTATGAGGAGAGCCTAAAGGAGCTTAATATGTATACCCTTGAGGAAAGAAGGGATGGGGGGACATGATAGAAACTTTTAAGTACCTCAGTGGAATGAACAAAGTCCAAGAGGGTAGCATCTTTCAGAAAAAGAGACGTGCAAGAACAAGGGGACACAATTTAAAGATGGGGGGGTGGTTCTAGGGCAATGTGAGGAAGTATTATTTCACAGAGAGGGTAGTGCATGAATGGAACAGCCTTTCTGAGGAGGTTGTGGGGTCTAAAACTGTGGGAGAATTCAAGAATGCATGGGACAGACATAAGGCAATTGTTGTGGGGGATAGGAAGAAATAGGCTCTTGGTTAACTAGGATCTGCAGCCTATCCTGTAGGTAGGGAAATGAGCAGACTAGATGGGCCAAGCAATCCTTATCTGCTGTCAAAGTCTATGTTTCTATGTTTCAATGTTTCATGCTGCACTACAGGTCAGTACTGGGATATTAACCCAAGTGCTAGATGTGGGAACTGAACCCACAGCCCTCTGATCTTCCGGCCTCAGAGGCGAGTGTGCTACCTAATGAGACACTGAATGAACTGGGTCGGGGGCTGCCAATAGGGGGATTGGCCAGCCCCCTTCAGCCTTCATGGGGCTGAGAGGTGGCAGATGTAAACTGTTACACTAGGCAAGTTACCACCCTGCAATGATGGGTCACTCCTTCATTGCAGTGGAATGGCTGATGCTGCAATGATGAGGCAGCCCCTCACTGCAGTGGTGAAAATGTTTCAACTTGGTGGCACTTTTGGAAACCAGTGTCATCATCACACTGTGCCTCCATTGGTCCGCCAGTGCCAAGCCCCCAAATGCTGTGCCTCCGTTGGCTGCCACAGTGCCACACGTTGCACAACCCACTTCTCTGCTAAGCTGCCACATAATGTTTCTTGAGCATGCGTGCTAGCACACATAAAAAGGATAGTAATGCAAACAAGGTTTACTATACACCAGTTAGCTTAACATCTGTGGTGAGTATGTAGTTGGAGGCCTGGATCTGGCATGAAATTAAGAACTTTATTAACATAAATGACCTTAGGGACATTACTCAGCATGGATTCAGAAAGGGTAAGTTGTATACAACAAAAATGTTAGGTTTGTTTGAAAGGATTTGTAGGGCCCTAGACAAGAGAAAGCCAGTTGATGTGGTCTCACTCATTAGCAAGGCGTTTGACATCCTGCCCCATGCAGAACATGAAAATACCCTCTTTGAAATTAGTTTAAATAAAATTATAATGAAATGGGTTGCTTTTTGGCTTTGGGAACAACAGACAAATGGTATAAATAAATAGTTATAGCTCAAACTAGGTTAAAGTAACCAGTGGTGTCATGCAGTGGCCAGTTTTGGGTCTTTCTCTTTCCAAATTTACATTTTATCAGTGATGATTGCAAAAAGGGGGGTGATTAGCAACATTTGTGGATGATGCAAAAACTGGTGATATTATTGAACTAAAAGAAGAGATATTCAAGGTTCAGGAAAAGCTTGATCTGTGGGCAAAGAGGGCAATGGAGTATAAAATGAACTTTAACCTGGATAAATGTTCAATGATGCACTTCAGTCTCAACAATCCTAAAGTAAATTTTTTGGGGGGGAAGAACAGAGTTAAGAAAATCTGGTAATGACAAGGATTTGGGAATCATTGTGTAAACAACCTTAAAGCATTCTACCCATTGCAACCAAGTAGTTATGAAATGTAATAGATTATTGGGTTTCATTAAAATGAATACTCATAGTAATGACTAGAGTGGTTGTCCCAATTTATTCAGCCATGGTGAGACCACATTTGGAATACTGAGGCTAGTTTTGGTCATCACATTGCAGGGCATATATTAAAAGGCTGGAGGGAGTACAATGAAAACCTATAAAAATAATCTGAGGAACTGAAGGCAGATTCTATGGGGAAAGATTGGGGGAACTACGCATGTACAGTTTGCAAAAAATGTGCTTGATTGGAAACCTTGTTACTGTTTACAAAGCCTCTAGAGATGAGGAATTTAGCCCTTCTATTCACATGGAGTTCAAAGTATCAGGTTCACAGCCCAGAGGATACAAGTGACTATTGACGGGAGATCACTTTGAGACAGAGAAACACAGATAATGTTTACACAATGAGTAGTCTCTATTTGACATAATCTGCCTATTAGTATAGTAGATAGTAAGAACATACATATGATTAAGGGAAAATTAGATAAATGTCTCCTAGAGGGAAGGATAAGTGATTATAACCATTGAACAACAGCAGACAAGCTACTGTAGGTGGGCAGCTTCCTCCTCTTGTTTGATAGTCCTATGTTTCTATACTCTTATGTTTATGTCAAAATAGTCCTACAGTTTGATGCAATCTAGCTTCATGCCAAAGCGTTAGTCTTTACAAATGAGGTTAATTACTGACAGGTGACATCTCACCATATTGCACCACTGAGTACAGAAAGTTGATAGCTGTCAAAAAAAGTACAGAGGAAGTGATACAGTTGCAAGGAACCTGTGCAAAGGAGTTGTGGCAGTGATTTTTTTCCGTCCCTTGTATACAACTGCCTGTGATATGCTAAAAGGGAGTCAACAAGCCTACCCCTGTGGTCAAAAATGAACTGCTACTTTGCATGAAAAGGGTCAGGGGTATATATATAAATGGCATGCAGTATGATTCATATACTGTATGATTGCGAGCTCCGGAGTCATGGTTACAACTTTAGTAACACCCTCTGCCTGAAAAATTGTTTCAGGCAGTCATTAGGACCGTCTCTGATGTAAGTCAGGAATGGACCTTCTGGTAGGAATGGAGAACAGTGAGAAGCCATATCATCTGATCCAGCACATAATATAATGGGGTCAGGGAGGAAAGCTGTTCCACTGAACACCTGGGATTTATTTTGAATTGTAGTTATGAAGTGGGGCACTGGACAACCTGGAGAGTGCCATAATGGACACCTTCAAATTGGCCAAGAATCCAGCCATAAAGGTAATGGAAGAGGGTTGAGGAAACACACTACCAGGGTGTTATGTGCATAGCATAGCACCATACAAATAATGCTATTCCATGTGAAAACTATCCTGGTGGTCACATTGCAGGTGTTAGGAAGTGGAAATCCAGTCAGCATTTCCTAACACTTGGGGAGACACACTTGCATTCTGATTTTAGTGATGAGAACCCCCCCCCCCCATGACTAGGTGAACACTCCGTATAATTACCAGGTGTGTGTTTATAAAAGGTTGCCTCTCTTCCCCCTATTTAATACTCCAGCACCTATAAACTAAAAATCGGGCTCAGATTATATAAAGACTTCAAAATGAGCTTTACTTCTCATCTTTTATGTTTATATTTCTACAGATTTGCAAACAGAATCATGTTTAATGTTATTTATGTATGTTTCCTCATGTATAGAAAAAAACACTAATTGTAACTGTTAGTGAATGTCAGCCTCATATAAACAGGTGTTTGTCAGGTCAGTTGTTTACATGTTTCTGATATTCATTGATAAACTGGAATTAATACTTTTCTAAAGAACAATGAAGTATACTGTACTTAAAAATAACATTAAAATTGAAGGCCTTTGGAAATAAGATGAAAAATGAAGTGGGTAAACATGATTTTCAAAATAATACAGAGTGAAGGGTTGCACCTCTTATCACAATATCTTTTTTAAACCAACATGACCTTAGCAGGGGCATTACTAGAAATTCAAAGGTTAAAAGGAACACTTGCATAAATTAAATCTAGACACAAGTAATTTTTCACATTTTAAACAACTTCAAAGGACAGTTAAAAATGACTTAAGACACATTTGTTACTGTTTTTTAAACTGTATTATTGTATCTTATTAGGAGTATGCCTGCAGCTGTGTAAATGTTATAGGAATGGATCTGAAAATAGACCTCAGTCCGATCATGCATAATATCTGTAAAAATAAATATTATACAACTATTTATACTACTTGCATATTGTGTGACCCTAAGCAAGTCAGTTAACTTCTCTTGCCACTTAATTCTCTCCTGAGGTTGTACTTGGAAATAAGCTTCAGCTCAGTGTACTTTCTTGGCCAAAAATTCTATATAAATAAAACTTTGCACCACAGTTCAATTTTTGACCATGTCAAACTATACAAAGTAAGATCTGAGGCCTGTCACTGTACTGTTGCACTTATCAGCAGAGGAACAAGTGGGGAACTGGCATGCAAATGAAAGCACTATGTTACAAACAGATACATACCAGACCCAACACACCCTAGTTTCTTAGTTGCAGTGCCTAGGATAAAGAACTGCTAGAATAGGTTCTGAGGGGAAATTCAGGCATGTAACAGTGGAGGTGATAGGCCTGTTGGTGGGCCATTGTACCACCAAGACTACTGATGAGGGACAAGACAAATTGGAAACAGCAGAGCCTACAAGCAGTTCTGAAGGTATGGGTCAGGGGAGGGTGGGTGGGGAATACCTGAGGTAATAGCACCTCTGCCATGACATCTGGACAATCACTCTGTGCAACTGGCACAAAGCCATGCCAGATGTTCATGCTAGTTTAGTTTAGATGTCTGTGGCTGGTAGATGCAATATAACTTTGTGTTGATGTAGTCTTACTCTGCATTGATTGAAATTGCCCTATTTATCAGCTCAGAGTGAGGTGCTGTCATAGAAAACCAAGTGTACATTGACATGAAGTAAGTTTAGTTTGATACAGCCTCAGATCATGTCAGCACAATCTCACTTCTTATCAGTGCAGTCTCACTCTGCATCAATGCAAACTCTTCAGTGACATGGTGAAAAAAATGCATTTAATTAAAGGTGTTCCATCAAATTTGTAAAGAATTTTGTATACACTTTAAACTGATTGACAATGTTTGTCAGGATTCTGAGACATTCCATTATGGATTTAAGTAAGAAAAAGGACACAACAGGATATGCATTAAGCTATGTGGTTGCAAAACCTGGGTGTGTAGTGCCTTACAACAACCTGCACATGCATCGATTGTACTTTAATGCATACCCTTGAGTGTTATTTCACTTACAAAATGGATTTGTAACAAATAAGACATTAAAAGAATGCAAAAACCTGTAAACTTGCATTAAGTAATATTGTTGCACAGTCATGTGCTCAGTCTCAGTCAATCACAGCTCTACATTTTTGATACCCAGCTTATAACCCATTTTATATTTTCACACACATTTCAGAAATTCTCATTATAAACCCTAGAAATCATTGCTTTCACAAGCTTTGCCTATGTAAGCTTCAGATGGTAACAAAGAAAAAAGTGTGCTATTTAATTTTGCTTCTCTACTGTAACAATCAGGGGGAATAACCTTAAGTTAGCAGTGGGGGAAAATTCTCAATGGATGTCAAGAAACACTTCTTCACTGAGTGGGTGGTGGTGCAAAAGTGGGGCAGTCTACACAGTAATGTGATCAGTGCTGGTACTATCTTGGGGATCATAACCTAACTCTACATTTTCAAGGGGTAAGAAGGAACAATAGAAAAGTAGGGTGCAGGGAAAGCTTTCAAATGGTATAGTTAATCACTGTAGAAACAGCGAGGCAGACTTTATTAGCTGATATTACAGCTACATATCTACTATATGTATTTGGATCTTGTACTGTCTTCAATTCAAAATGAAAATGTCTACTGAGCTAATGTGATATAGCTTCCATGTTGATCACCCAACCATAAACACTCTGTTCTAGAGCTAAGGATCTCCTTCAAATACCCCATGCTCACAAGTCAATCAGCACAAAGACATTTTCCTTTGCCACTGCATCCACTTGCAACTTTCTTCCTAGATAGATGACATCTTCAAGAAATCTTTATATGCCCATTTTCTTGCCTCCTATTTCTGCCAGAACCCCTATGCCTGCACAGCCCCGATTTACTGACCACCCCTTCTAAATCCCCACCTTCTATATTTAATAGAATTTATCATTTGTATTGTATTGCATAATTCTGTTGCTGTACTCTGTATAGAGAATAAATGATAGAAAATTGTGGTAATAGAAGGGTAAAATGACATTAAAGGGAGCTAATGACGAGGTTAAAAGCCATGAGGCCAAAGACCGAGTGGCATTATTACCTCATTAGCACCCCAAGATGATATTATATCTAAGTGTCCCACACTTTCCAATCATATATCGAATATAATATTTTTGGATGGTCTCTGTTTACCCTA
Organism: Neoceratodus forsteri; assembly: GCA_016271365.2. Taxonomy (NCBI): domain Eukaryota; kingdom Metazoa; phylum Chordata; order Ceratodontiformes; family Ceratodontidae; genus Neoceratodus; species Neoceratodus forsteri. The sequence continues at coordinate 964,310,068 of CM057452.1, forward strand.
GCTGTAAGTTGTTTTCCTGGTTGGCTGTTTTGTCCTTTAGATAATGTTCTCGTTTCTTTGTATTTTTCCCTTGGCGATTTCTGTAATGTAGTGTAGTGGGTTTTGGCATTGTGTCTTCTTTTTGGTCTGTTTCCATTTCTGTACTGTAGTGTCTAACTGTATAAGGGGGCATATCTGTGGCACTCCTTCTTTTGCTTTTGATGGTAGCTTGTGTTTTGTGTAGTTGTGAGTGGCAGGGTAGTACAGCCGGTCAGTGATTTCTGAATAGCCTGTTCAGCAGTTTGTTGGTGGCTCATGAGGTTGGGAGAAGCAGGGAGTAGTGGCTGTCAGCAGGGAGCCACATGTTAGCAGCAGAATTGTATTCATGGCATTGTGAGACATGGAGTGTGATGTTTGGAGGGCCTGGAGTGCAGTATCATGGAAGACATACAGCAGCAGCTAATACAGTAGGTGTTATTGAGCCTTAAGGATATCTTTGCTTGTAAGAATAATTTTTGTGTTGTCTTTTCCTATAGGGTTTAGGTTATAAAGTTTTCTTCTTGCAGGCTGCATAGTGCAAGGTTCACAGATTACATTTTTTAGACTGTTTTGTAGGTTTAGTTATTATTAATTGATGTTTTACTGGTTGAATAATGTGGTATTTAGTTTTAGTTAATGTAATCCTATAGTGTTGTATGTAATTTAGGCATACACTTTTAATTAGTGTGGTTACTATTACTAAGATACTTTTAAATTATAATTTACTTGCAGATATAAAGGCAACTAATTGATGGAAAAATTCCTATTCATGTATACAGATGTGCGAAATCTGCTAATTTCATTATGCAAAATATTTAGTGAAATTTGTACGCTTCGCGAAATATTGCATGGGTGCAAAATGCAAAATTCCCCCAGTGAAATCACAAATTTTCCCCATGAAATTGTGAATTTTGCCCATGGGTGGTGGAATTTCACCCCCTAGAGCAAAATTCTGCCACTCAGGGGAGAAATTTACATTTTGTAGGAGAAAGTCGCGATTTTGCCAGACGAATTTCGCATTTCCCACCCGCAAAATTCATCAGCGAAATTCACAGATTTCACAAAATGTTTCACTTGGTGAAATTCATGATTCCACCAGAATTTTTGCCAGCAAAATTTAATTTCACTGCATCACCCAATCAATCAATTAATCAATCAATCAATAATTTAAGCACTTGTACAAATATAAAATCACTAAAATACATCATATATAAAATCAATAAATAAGCAGGCAGCAGACATTCTAAATTTCAAAAAATGCTAATTTAAATAAATGGATCTTTAAGGTGGCTTTAAAGGCTTCAGTGGTCAGGTGCTCTCTAATCCGACGTGGTAGAGAGTTCCACAAGGTTGGAGCTGTAAAAGCAAAGGATCTCACTCCTGAAGTTTTCAAACAGACCCTGGGAACCTCTAGCAATCCCTCATCAGCAGAGTGGAGTGGGCAGTAGGAGCAGAGGAAACCTTGCAAATACTGCAGTCCCTGTCCATGTAGGGCCTTGTAGGTCAGCAATCTGACCTTGAAGGTGATCCTCCACTGAACCAGCAGCCAATGCAGGCCACAGAGCACAGGTGTGACATGGCAAGATCTTGGTAAGCAAGTCAACAACCTGGCAGCCGCATTCTGCACCAGCTGGAGGTGGCAGAGGTCAACTCCCAGTAGCCCTATGTATAAGGCATTGCAGTAATCAAGGTGGGAGGTCACAAAGGCATGGACCAACATTGGAAGGTCATCAGGCAGGACCAGGTGTTTTATCTGGGTGATATTCCTCAGATGGTGAAATGAGGTTTTGATGATGTCCAGCACCTAAGACTTACGTGTCAGCTCCCCATCAAGCATAACGCCCAGGGCTGTCCTGGTGGCACTAAGGGTTTAGGCACTGGATACCACACCTCATGCCATGCTGGTGACCCAGGTTCAGGAATGAGCCCGGGCGCCAGGGTTCAGCAGGGGTTGGAGAGGATCAAGCATCTGGAGGACTGCGCTCCTCTCCCTTGGGAGGGATCCAGGGTTTCTCCAATGTAGTAGATACCCCCAGTGGAGACTGGAGTTACTATTAGCATAGGAGTAAAATACATGGGGAGGAGTGCAGTGGACGTCTAAGTTAGCCATGCTGACAAAAGTGCACAACCACGCTCCTAGGGGAAACCATAAGGAAAAAATCCCCAGCCGGGGATAGCTGAAAGCACCTCCTGTGTGTTCTGACCACACTTCGGCTGTTGGGCTGTCTTTCTTTCTCCTGAACCACCCCCCCCCGACTCTGGCCTGGTGTATTTGTCTACAGATAGAGCGGCTGGGCATAGATGGTCCCATCTCAGGGGGCTCAGAACCAGGGGATCCACTGGGCTGGGTTGGCCTGGTAGAGAAAGGGAGCTTCAGATCAGGAGGTAGAGTTGAGGGCTCCAGGGGGTAGCTGGAAAGAGTTCCACTACCGGTGAATAAAAATAGTTAACAAAAAAAAAAGCATAACGCCCAGATTTCGCACCCGGTCAGAGGTAGTCAGCTGGCTGCCCCCCCCCAGCCACAGCCTGGATGGCTGCCCATCAGACAACCCCTCAAATTAACAGCCTGGGTCCACTACCAGCACCTCAGTCTTATCCAGATTCGACCTCAGCCAATCGGCACTCATCCAATCCTGGATCTCAGAGAGGCAGTAGTTAAAGACTGAGGCAGCATTACCCTGTTTGAGTACAAAGGACATGTACAGCCGAGTATCATCTGTATAGCAGTGAAAACTCAGTCCGTACTGCCTAATAATGTCTCCCAATGGCAGCATGTACACTGTGAACAACATGAGTGAAGGTACAGAGCCCTGCAGCACCCCACTAGGCAGGTGGAGGGGGCCGATGAAAAAATTCCCGACTCCACTCTCTGAGTCCTGCCTGTGAGGAAAGAATGAAACCATCTGAGGACTGTTCTAGACAGACCACAAATAAGCCACAACTGCTCCAGCAACACATTATGGTCCACAGTATCCAATGCTGCAGAGAGATCAAGGAGGACCAAGACTGAATGGCACCTCCGATCTCTCGCTATTAGATCATTAAGTACCTGCACCAGTGCCATCTCAATACTATGCCTCTTCCTGAAAATGAATTGGAGAGGATCATAGACACCGTGGGTGGTAAGATGCTCCTCTAGTTGCAACATGACCACCTTCTCAATAACTTTACCTACAAAAGGTATTTTAGAGACAGGTCTGTAGTTAGCAAGACAGGGTCGAGAGAAGATTTCTTCAGAAGGGGGCATACTACTGCCTCCTTCAGGGTGTCCTGAAACACCCCTGTCTCCAAATAGCACCCATCTGTCTCAGCTAGGATTGGTACAATTACGTCCACTCACCCCACAAGGAGGCGCATTGGACTTGGGTCCAAACTACAGTAGGTCACAAACCTTGAATAATCTTCACGATGTCCTTGATTGCCAACTGGTCAAAGTCGGACCAGAACAACTGGGCACCTGCAATCTCCCACTGATCACCACAGATCCTGTTTGAGTGAGCTGAACAGATCTCCGACCTGATGGTGGCAACCTTATCAAAGAAAAATTGAGCAAACTCATCACACTTATTCTGTGAAAAGGCTCTCCAATTCTGAAGACAGGCTGGATTGCACAGCCTGTCCACAGTATGGAAGAACTGAGCTGGTCAATTTCATGCAATCTTCCTGGACAGGAACTCTGCCTTCTTATGGGAGATGGCTGATTGATAGTTCTTATAATGGGTCATCAATCTAAGGCTGTCATCAACCAGGACGGATTTCCACCAGCATCGCTCCAACCTTGTCCCCACTCTCCGCAACTCCCTCAATGTCCCATGAAACCAAGGAGATTGAGGGTGAAGGGTGAGGGGGCAAACCCAGACAGGAGCTATGGAATCCAGGGCAGCCATTACCATCATATTATAGGTGAAAAACAGATCCCCTGGATCTGAGATTACACTCGATCTACCCAGTAGGTCCAGTACTGCCATAAGATCATCAGGAATCAAACCCCATAAAGGGCGGTACCGGACCATATCTGTAGGGACAGGTCTATTGGCGGGAGCCACAAAGCTGAACTCTATAGTGTGGTGATCTCTATTCATGTATTAGATATATATATATAAAGGTAGGGGCCTTATATTCAAAGGAGATGCGCGACACATCCTGGCACAAATGGGAAATGTGCCATGCATCCCACCAAAAGCACCGAAGTGCGATATTGAGAGGGGAGAGGTGGGTGGCCCAAATGCGAATAGATAAAATGGCCCTAAATAAATGTATGGAATGCATACAGAGAGGGCGTTCACATGAATGTGCCACGCATGGGCATATTCATAGAGAATGCCCCCCATATGTGCCAGTAATGTGCTGCACACAGATATGGAAAAGCTGGCCTAAATTGGCTGGCCAACAACAGACAGGCTGCTATAGTGCAGACAGATGCACAGCAGCCTGTCTGCCCTGTTAATCCAGTGTTCCAGTGTCATCCCCGACTCCAAACCCTGATTGTTGGAGCAATGGTGCACACTCCCATTGCCACAGTGTAGTGGACCCCCCACCCCTAGTCCTGTTCCCGTGGCCATGTCTCACAAATACCTCCCCTTAGTCATAATGTGATGCCTCCACACACACACTGCCCTGTTCCCTGATGCAAAAGCATGGCAAACACTGACCCCATTACCCATAGTGAAGGCCCCCCAGCCTTGTACCATGAAGCACAGGAATGCCATGTACTGCCTCTTCATTCCATAGCATAGGAACCCCCCCACTCCATCCCTGATCCCTGATCCCCAATTGCTATGGAAAGTACTAGCACCTCTGGTCCAGGAACCCGGTTCGATAAACAATACAAATTCAAACCAGCATCCTCATGTGGTGTATAGTCCATAGCCGAACAATATTCCATAGTGTAGTGGCCCCACCCACCACCCTGATAGGCATAACCCCCTCCCCACACACCCTCAACCTGACCTGTGATGGTAACTGGCACAGCCCTCTGCACCCTGCCATGGCCAGCCGCTGACCGATCTTGTCCTGGGAGCAAACTGAACAGAGCAAGAGCTCATTGTTTGCAATGAGTACATGGTCTGTACAGTACAATCTCGGGACCCAATCAGTTGACAACTGGCCATGGCAGGGCATGGAAGGCTGTGCGGGGAAGAAGTTATACCTACCGGGGTTGGGGGCCACTATACTATGGAACATTAATCGGTTATTGACTATACAGCACATGAGGATCCTGGTTTGAATATGGATTGTACATCTAACTTGGTTCCTGGACCAGCAGTGCATGTAAATTCCTTAGTGATTGGGGTTCAGAGATCAGGAACAGAGTGGTGGGTCCCTATACTTTGGAATGAAGGAGATGTACATGGCATTCATGTGCATTATGGTACAGGGCTTGGGGAGGCCCTGACTATGGGTAATGGGGGTTGGTGTTTCACATGCTTGTGCATCAGGGAACAGGGCAGTGTGTGTGAGGGGGGCAGTGCACTACAGATATGGAGAGGTATATGTGTGACATGGCCATCGGGGTATGGTGCTTGTGTGGGGGTTCACTGCACTTTGGTGAAGGGGGATGTATCTGTGATGCATGGCTGCACTGGGGATAGAGGATTTGGACCTGTGCTTTGTGGCCACCGGGACATGGAACTGGGGGCAGGCTGGCCAGGGCCATCCTACTGGGGGTAGACATGAAAATGAACCCTTAATCGGCATGCATGAGAGCTGTTTGCTCCATGCATGCCAAATGGGTTCATTTGCAAATCCCAGCTGAATATCGCCTTTAGGGGCACAGCGCATCCTCCATTGGCAGTATTCAGACCATCCATTAGGATGTGCCAGATGCATTGTTTGCTATCCCCCTTTGCACCACCAGCATTGTTTACCATTTTCAAATGGGATGCTTGATCTGTTTGGGTCACACATCTTGTTTGAATATTGTATTAGGATGCACTGGTGCAACATTTTGGGCAGCGCATCCAGTTGTGCTGCGCATCCCCCTTCTTCTGAATATGGGAGCCTATATGTATATTTATATGTACAGTACATGTATATGTATATGTATACGTGTATATGTATATGCCTTCCTCACTTCACTAGTCTTGAAATGTTAGACAACGCCCTGCTGGTGCACAGTCCCCCTGAGAGCCACTTGAAAAATAAGCAGTACACCCACATGTGGTTTTCTGGTGTGTCAAATTCTAATCAATCAATCATTCAAGTGATCAAAATAAATAAAACATTTGAGTATGAAAAACAAAAGGTCTGCAAAGATAAAATAATGATTACAATATTATATGGCAGCAGAGGTTTTTATTTATTACTTCAAGTACAACATGTTGAAAAGTTATGAGTCACACTCAACATGATTGCAGACCTCCAAGGGGGTTCTACAGACAACCTGTATGCAGTTCACAGCAGGACTGCATAGGCCAATATGTGTACTCAGGCAGACGCTCTCAACTGCCAGCTTTGAATAAATGGTTCAGGTGCTTTATGGCACACACTCACTTAATAAAAAATTGTTTTGCCAAATATTAAGGTAAATAAAGGTCTTCTGTCTTCACTGTAGGGTTATTTAATCATATAAAACATGTTTAAATTACTTGTCTGATTCATTTTTGTTAAAAAAACAGTTTTTTTCTTATGTTTTTTTATAAATGTCTTTTTCTCTGCATTGGGGAGCATATGTGCATTCGTGCATATACATCATGCACTTAAAATTCAGAAGGTGACATAGGGCATGACTATATTTATCATCTGAGTGAAAAACTGGGGATGTTTCTAATAAATATTAATGCGTGCAGTAGTGAAATGATCATGAACTCTCCCTCTTTCTACCTCAAGAACATTTCTTCAGGAGTCTGTATATCCATAACCATAGTAACATATAAAGAGAAAGTAACCAGACACATGAACCAGTAAGAAAACATAATGATTATTTTCTTCTCTTACACCGGCTCAGTTCAAGATAGGCAAGCCATTGTCAGTTCCAAATTAAAGCTGCTCCTAATTTAACCCTCAACAAAAATTCAAAAAGTTATGTGTTGCCCTTTCCCCCCAAAACTTGGTCATTTGCATACATCTGAACATGCACAACATCACCATAATGTGCCATTTAAAAATTTACAATTGTCACCACTAAATGTTTTTAAGGGGATATTCCTTTCAGAACTGCATTTCAAAACCATGCAGATTTCAGGGGGTTCTGTTTGAAGGACAGGTTCTGTGTATGTCTGTTCTTAAGTTCCCTCGAATTTTACCCATAGTGCATACATTTAAATTATTTTGTTTTTATTTTTTTATTAAATATATCCCCATACATTCTAAAATATACAGTACAGAGGTATCTTACTAAAGGACACTACACATCAACTCCATCTTGTCCTTTTCAGACTAACATTTCTTCAATCATTTAATTAAAAACTCCTGGGTTTTTGGAAGATAGTGGGTGAACAAATGTACCACTCGAGTAACAGTAAACTATGAAATGCTTTTAGTACTAAGCAATTCAGTTGTTAGAACATAGTAGTTTGCTACTTCCAGCATATAATTTTCAGCACTACAAATACTGATGGGGATACTGGACAGGTCAGAGTAATACTGGAAGGCCCCCAAAACTCAATATATGAAGCAATTAGTATATGCTACTGAAAGGGTCAAACACTAATATGAAACAGAGTGCATTAAGTAATTCAGCTGAAGGGTACTAAAGAGAGCACTTTATTTTTAAATGATTTAAGACTTTTCAGTACTGAGTGTGATGCAATCACATCTATAGATTCTATAGTGACTGTAGCAGTTCAGAATGCTCATCTTTTTTCAACTCTTTGACAGGTAGTAGAGCTCAGCAGTTAGAGTGCAGAGCTGTGACACTGGAGACACAGGTTTGAATGGCAACACCATCGCTTGCTCACCATGTGACCTTGAGCAAATAGCCTCACTGTACCTATCTCTTTCTTACTCACATCTATTCTTTACCAAACTCCCCGACCTTTCATGAACCTACCTGCATCTGCATTCCCAATGGCTGCTAACATTTGTTCTTGGATTGTAAAGCTTTATAGAATATTGAATATAGGAATAACGATATATAAGATATATATATTAATGGTATACCTATGCATTTCTTATATATATATAAGATATATACATATAAGTGATGCACAGGTATACCATTGAAATTTCAAGCTACATTCTGAATTTACACTTTTGGGCCTGATCATGTAAATGGATATTGTGCGTTCTGCACTGGGTAACGCAAATTCTCATCTCGGGAACAGTACTTTGTGGTCTCCAGGGCTCTGGGTTATGTATGCATGATAGTGATAGTGATGCTGCAGTTTATTACAGTGCAAAAATAAAACAAATAGCTACAGAACAAAATGTATATATATATTTTTTTAACTTGTAGTGAGTCACATATTATTAGCCTAGCAGATCATGATAGTATACAGTGGTACATAGAGGCATACTAACTTGCATCTCAAAAAGCTTAAACATCAGTAATAATAAGGATGAGCCAATACCACTTTTGCTTTCAGGAAACATGATGATATCTGATAGGTTTAATACTGGCAAATTCGGTCTGAAGGGACTCAGTTTCCCTTCAGCACTTCAATATCATAACATAGCATTTTGTTGTTGTTGTTGTTACAGGGAGCGTGCTCTGAGCATATCCAAGCGGCTGAAAAGCCATGGTATGCAGCAGCCAATCAGCAACATTGACGTTTGAGAACTTCTCATGTTGTGCACATCTTAGTGCCATTGTCATCAGAGACACACACACACACACACACACAATTACCTGGCTGCTAAAAGAAGATTCTTTAATGTTAAAAAGAATTATTTTTGATTAGCAAAATTTAGACCTTTTTACAGTCTCATGCATTATCTGTCTACAGTGGTAGTCACTGCCATTCTTAGTGATAGCACTCCATTGCATTTGCTAACACAGACACTACTGATTACAAAGCATTAAGTTATATTTTAGCACTAGCACTTGTTATTGCACTGCAGCATTCTATAACAATTGTGGTAAGATGGTGATGGCTACCACTCTTGTTATTTTTTTCATAACATTTAACTCAGGTAAGAAGCCAGTGATATCATGTGCTGCTGCAGAGAAAAGGAGAATGAACTAAGAGCATTCACTGACAGCTGCAGACCCTTGTAGCAGGAGCCTGGCAGAGTGGGATTTTTGAAGAATTTGACAATGATTTTTATTTTGTTACTGACTACTGGTGGAGCAATGCACAAAAATCCATCTTTATTGTTTTTATTTATTTTTTGTGTTCATGACTGAGTAAAAACTGAGTGAAGTACTGTAGGCTGCTGCAGTATTGCTGTCTGAGTGCAGGGTGAAAAGACTGTGACAGTGGGTGGGTGTCAGCATGGGTTAACATGCGGTGTCAGTCTTGTTCATCTCATGTCCTCATCATGTGTCATAATGTTTTTCTGAACAAGTAAGAACATCAAGTGGTCATCTAAGACAGGTTTTTGCTAACTTATTTTGAGTATCATCATTATTCTTATCTAGCAGCAACTGTGAAATTCCTTGTATCATTATTTGTGTTTTGTGTCTGATTAAAGCGTGAGTAAAATGTGAGGAAAATAATTGTAGGAGAAAGGGACACAAGTGAGAGAAAATGAGTAGGGAAAGTTCCCACCATGTCCATTCCACCAAGTACCAATTCTGTAAGCAGTAGTGGTGGAGAAGGATTCAGATATGCTGATGATGGTGGGACAGGGTCTGGGAGTCATAGTGGTAGATCTCAGAAAAGAACTAAGGCTGATTGCATGATAGAACAACTAAATAAATCTTGATTAATTAGTCCTCTTGAGTCCATTGGTTCCACTCCTACTGCAAACATCTTTTAAGCTACAGTAGTAATCCAGTGCATCTGGTGATGGAACCACTATAAGCCAGCTGAAAGGACATTGGTCTCCAGCTTTTCCTTCAAGTGCTTGCAAGACCTTTTCACAAAGCCTAGGATGTAAGAGAGCCATCCAGATCTGTAAAGGCAAACTCTTTCCCAGTCCATCTAGAATGAACAACAGGACAATGGCTGCCAAATAGGTATGAACAACATAACAACAGCTGCCACCACTATCATGTGTAAGTAAGTTAGTAAGCATTTTTTTTTGTTAGGCACTCAATCCCAGAGGCTGTGGGTGCCACACAGTAAAAAGGAAGAGTTTTGATAGAGCAATTAAAATAATCAATCAATCAATCAATCAAGTTTATTTTATACTGGAAAGAGTTTGCGCAAACATGCCCATTTTCAGTTATCCAGGGTACTGAGTATCACAACATATACAGCAAAAGAAACATACAATAGCAGAAATAACCATGTTTACAACAAATTTAAATAAAAATTAAGACCATCATAAATATTGGTGAGGATGAGGGAGGTAGACAGTGGGGAGGGAGGTAAAGATGAGACAGTAATCATAGAGCTGAGGGGTGGGGGTTGTGGATCGAGAAAAAGGAGGCAACATATGGGTATGCCCTTAAGGGAGAGGAGCAGAACCTCACAACTGCTGTATGAAACTAACCACAGGGGGCACTTACAAGAGCAACTCTCTAAGAGCACATTTCTTGCAGAGGCAATAAATAAAGGGATGGAGCCACAGGACTGGGTGCCAGGGGGTAGGCTGTTGTAAAGCTTCACACCTTGATAGCAGATGGAGTTTTGCACATGTGTGGTATGAAGTAAAGGAACCTCAAAAATCTGGTTAGCGTTCCCTCTGGTGTCACACTTTGGGGCAGATTTGTGGAAAAGGTCCAAAACGCTTGGTCACAATAAGTTAAGATTAACCCTTTGTAGAAAAAGAAGTGTTTTAAGTGGAAACCATCCTTCCTGTGGTAGCCACGAGAGAGGAGGGTGGAGGGAACAGTGATGGGTTGACCAGGGAAGGCCAGTGATGAAATGCGCAATGTTGTTGTAAGTGGTTCTTAGTTTGGAGAAAAGAACAGATTGGGGGGGGGGACAGTAGACTGTGGAGCCATATTCAAGAAGGGGAAGGAGCAAGGAACAGGCAAGGTGAGATTTCAAGGCTGGAAGAAGGAATTTTCTGATTCAGAATAGCATTCCGAACCTCATGTTTATTTTCTTGATAAGATTAGTAATGTCTACTTGAAAAGTGAGGTGTGGGTCAAGAACGAAACCCAAATATTTAAAATCATCGACTTTATCAATACTATTTCCATGAAGGTCAGAGAGAGTGAGGTTTAATTCTACATTTTTTCTGGGGCCTGCAAAGAGCATGTACTTAGTTTTTTTAGAGTTAAGAACTAGGTTTCTGTGAAGGAACCAAGAATGGAGCCTTAGAAAGTCTGTTTGCAGGTTAGAGAACATGGTGTTGGGGTTCTTATCACTGCAGTATAGAGCTGTATTATCTGCATAGAGAATTATCTTGGTGTCTGACGGATTTTGGGGAGATTATTAATGAAGAGGGAGAAAAGCAGGGGGCCTGAAATAGAACCCTGTGGGACAACGCAATTAATGTGGCAGTCATTTGAGAGTACCCCTTTGATGGTTGTCCTGTGAGATCTATTTGAGAGGTAACTGTCAATCCAGCAAACTACATCCTGGGATATATGAAGGCTGGAGAGAGTCTTGGAGATGGCTGTGGTCCAACAAATCAAAAGCTTTGGTCAGATCAACGAATACCAACCCTGAGTAATGACCATTGTTGCATGCTTTAGTAATATCACTGGTGACTCTGACTAAAGCCATTTCCATGCTGTGGCCAGCTCTGAAGCTATGCTGTGCTTCAGTGAGCAGATTATGTTCTTGAAGAAAAAAGGTTATTTGTGAGTGAACAACCTTTTCAATGATCTTAGAAAGAGGTGCCAGAAGTGAGATAGGGCGATAGTTCCCTACATCACTCCAGGACCCCAATTTGTATAGTGGTTTGATTGTGGTTGTTTTCCAGATGCTAGGGAAGGTGCTAGAACAGAGGGAGTGGTTGAGGATGTTTGTTAGGGATGTGGCCAGTGGAAAAATACAGAGTTTCAGAATTTTATAATCAATGCCATCATCACTGATGCAGGGCTTAGGGTTGTTGCTTCTGATGAGGTGGATGGTATCTGATGGCTTTTGGGTGTGGAAGTAGAATTTAGGGCAGTTTTTGGGGTCACTGCAGGGATGGTTAGTGGCAGGCAGGGGAGCTGAGAGACAGGGGTCTTGGGTGTAGGGTTTGAACTTATCAAGGTCACCAAAGAAAGAACTAATCATGTTAGCCACTTCACTGGGGTCATTTGTGAGCCTATCCCCTTGAATCAGGGTAATGGGTTCAGAAGTTTTTGCTTTTCCTAGAAGAGAGTTTCATGTACCCCAGAGCTTTCTGGGGTTATTAGATTCACCAAATTGTTTGTTATGAAAATTGTCAATTTTAACCTTTTTGATGGTAGATTTGAACTAGTTTCTTAGTTCTTTATAAGTAACAAGGAGAGAAAAGTCAAGTTTTTTGTTGTAGCATGACTAAGCTTTGTCCCGGGCCTTCATGAGTTTAATGATGTCAGAAGAGAACCAATCATTTCTGTGTCCTCTGACCCTGATTTTCTTTAAGGGGCCAATTTTGTCACAAATATCAAGGAAAATGTTTGTGAGAGTGGTGTAAATGGTGTCAGGGTCATATGGACCATTTGTAAAGGCCCAGTCAACCTGACAGAAGGCACTTGTTAGCCTTTCAATGATGTCATCGGTCAGATGCCTGGAAGAGATGAAATTAGGGGGAGATTTGGAAGACCAGAGGCAGGAGATAGCTCAGTGGTTGATGAGGCAGTCAGGCAGAGTGCCAACCTGAGAGACATGGGCCGGATTTTGACGACAATCCAGTCAATCAGGGATTGTGTACAGATCTTATAGTTTATCCTCGTGAGAGTGGTGATTACTTGATGGAGGCTGAGGCTTGAGATGCATGCCTTAGCTGTGTCAGATTTACTTGAGGCCCAGTTAAGGTTAAAATCCCCAAGAAGTATCTATTCCCTGTTTAGGGGGAGGGAGTTCTTCGAGGTTAAAAGAGACTCAAGGTCCAAGAATACGATGCCAGGGGGAAGGTAAGTAGTGGTGAGGGAAAGTATTTTGCTCTTAACTAGGTGAAGGTTAATGGAGAGAACTTCCTATCTTTCAAAAGCCACTTCTGAGGAGTATTCAGTAAAGGAGAACCTATTTGAGACATAAAACAGGCACCTGCTACTCCTTCTGTTTCCTGGTCTGTCCTTATGGACAACAGTGTAGCCTGGGAAGTCAGTCTCCCTGGTAGAAACTGAGTTGGTGAGGCATGTTTTGGAGAGTGCAATGATGTCAGAATTGTTATCAGTGGCCCAAGCCTGAAACACATTGAACTTGGCAGCGAGGCTTTGTATAGTAAGATGTACAATAGAAATACCATTTTTGTGGCAGACAGGGAGGGGAGGGGGAAGGGGGCCAGGGTTGGAGTGGATGCCAGCAGTCAGCAGTATGAGGATGATTAGGATTCTGGCTAACACAGAGCTAGGTGGCTGAGATTTGCACAGCTGGCAGCCCACCTATTTAGTCCAAGAGACTGTGGATAAACCAGGTAGTAACTAAGTAGAAAGGAGGACTGAAAAAGGTGATGGACAGGGGTGGGGAACAGGATAAGGGAACAGAAATGCAGGAAGCAGATGACTTTAGTAAGTGGTGAAGGGGAAGAGTGTCTGCCTTTGGAGCAGATGGTCAGAGGGTTCAGGACCCAGCTAATGCAAAGTTAATATGGTGTGCTACAATGCAGTAAGGACTGGGGGGATGGGATGGGTAACCTGGGCTAACTGAGCAGGGGTTAGTTAGAGAAGAGGAAGTATCAACATAGTACTGACCTCTAGTGGCTAGGGAGTATAAGCTGCAGATGAGAGTCTGGCCTTGGGTGGGGAGTTGACAGGTAAATGCCCTTAAAAGAGTCCAGCAGGGAAAATGGAGGGTGGCTTACCTAAGCAGCTCTCTCCTCCTACTCCTATTTCAGTTTCTTCTGTGGGTTTGGGGGGGGGGTCCAGTGAGGCCCTGTATGAAGCAGAAGGAACAAAAGTAGGGTTAGGTGAGATAAGCAGAGGCAAGCACTTGGAGACAAAGACCCAGCAGGAAGGACTGGAAACCTGTTCCAAGATGGTTGATCAAGCCTGACTGAAATAAGGAGAAACAACAGACCATGCAGTTTCAGGTAGGCCTTAAACAGCACAGGTAATGCAGTGTGGTAATCCCCACTAAGAACAGCCAGAGTAACACCTGAAGGGAGTCAAACACTAATTACACAGCACAACCCCTGCATTCAGGACTAACATAACCAGTAATGCTCTGAAATACCCCCAGAGAATAATAGTCACTACACTTAAAGTACCCAATCCTACAAGAGCATTTCCCCACAAACTCAGTAGAAACCCCACTTAAAGTACCCAAACTCACAAGAGCATTTCCCCACAAACTCAGTAGAAACCCCAGTTGACAAAACCTATCAGAACAGGTATGCAGACAGAAAATAAAGTCTGTTCCCAGAGAGGTAAGAGGTTGGAAGTGAAAAATTCCAGATCCTTTTGCAATTTCAACACCTCTAACAGAGTCCAGCAGGGGAAGATGGAGGGTGGATTATCTAAGCAGCTCTTTCCTTCCGCTTCTAGTTTAGTTTCTTCTGTGTATGAGGGGATGGGGTTCCAGAGAGGCTCTAAGCAGCTCACTCCTTCTGCTCCTAGTTCAGTTCCTTCGGCTTACATAAACAATTGCCACAACACATGCATAATTAAAATTTGTACATGCAGGTTAAAATACAGCAGGGCATGCTAGACTAAAAAGGTGAGAGTGAGTGTGTGTGTGTGTGTGTGTGTGTGTGTGTGTGTGTGCAATTGCCAGTCTACCTTGAGGCACTACACCATACATCCACAGAACTCAAATAAGGCAACAGCAGCAGAAGCACAACCCATCCCAGTGCTGCTGCTCAGTCATTGTATGAGGAAGGTGACAATGAGTTAGGGTCTGGCATGGACACTACTGCTGTCACCATATGAAAGAGTATAGCTTTCCATGTGAGAAGCAGTGCAGGGCAAGGTATACCAACCCAGGAATTATACAAAAGTAAGCCAGTAGCAGTTCCACCAAAGCAACTTATAGTAGACAGTGTGAGTGGGTAGTATATGGAGTTGGAGCTGTCATAGCAGGTGTGTGAGAATGAGGTGGTACATGTGGAAGAAGTACATGAGGAGGAGGAGGAGGTGAAAGGGCAGGTGAAAGCACATAATTCATGCAAACAGAGGAAGGTGAAGGGGAAGAGTATGAGAGGAGCTGGGGAAAGAAGAAGAATAGGAGGATGGGCATGAGTAAATATACTTGAGAGGAGGAGGAGGAGGATGAAGAACAAGAAAAGGTGGAAAGTCTACTGTCAGTTTACAGCACTGACTAGTGATATTGACAATAACATTGAGGAGTGGCGACCATCACAAAAAGAGATGGCAAATTAAAAAAAAAAATAGAAAGATGGTGCTAAACAGAAAAGCAAGAAAAAAAGTTTCTAAGGCAGGGGAATTTAATGACAAGCCCCATAACTAGTCCCACAGTACACACACATAGTACTGTATTACCTGCTACAGCCTTGATTGGCCATTCCCAGATACATTATACCACAATGGTGGAAAACCTTGCAGAGGGACCCCAGCATCCCACTGATGTCACTAAAAAAACACAAAAAGTTATTCGGCAGTGTGGGACCATTTTACTGATGACAACATAAATCCACTGAAAGCATATTGCAATCATTATGACAGAAAGATCAGTCAGGGTCAGTGTAGTCGGACACTAAGAACTAGTATGCTGGATGATCATTTAAAACATGAACAGGGCATCTTCCTAGCTGCTTCAAATACTCTCAAACCCCTCTTAGGTCAGATGGGCCAACAGCATAAGCAGCAGTGACAGTCTCCTGAGCAAACAAACAAACATGATCTCTTGTTGCATGAAGAAAGCTATGATTGATTCTTTGGCCGCATGTGGTGAGACATACTTTTCTTCCTCCAAAGAGTTTATGCCTATGAGGCAGTGGATTATCGCTTTACCTTGTGCTTTGAACAGAATGCTACGGGCTAGGGGGAGGGGTGGAATTAGGATTGGCAACCCCAAGGAACACCACATCATTTTACCAAGATTCTCGAGACTTCAGACCCTAATGTTTTTCATTTCCTGGCTTTGCTTTGCATTGTTTAGCCCTAATGTCTGCATCAATGTAGTTTTACTGCAATGAATGTGAATATGTCTATATGTATATATATATATATATATATATATATATATATATATATATATATATACACAGTATATATATGCATATTTACACAATGGGGTGGACATAAATGGAGTGTGATAAATCTGTTTATAAAATGGGTAAAAAAAATCTCAGTTTGATTGGGTGATAGGACCTTTGAGCCATGTCCTTATCAGCATGTATCTGTGCCAACCGGCACTTTTCTCCTCTGAATGACCTCACAACAACCACAAATTACTAACCAACCCGAGCTCCAAACTGTTCTAAAAACTAGGCACACAATGGACACCACCTACATGAAATGTTGCAGAGCTGTAGTAGCAGGCATCAACAAACAGTAACCTGTCTCTGTCTCTTTATGCAGAAAAACAGTGAAATAAATTCATCCACACCTTTTTTTGTCACATAAAAAAAAAAATACCTCAGTGACTGAAACAAGGATCGATCACTGCTGACGTCTTTCACGTTCACATCACCCTGCCTCCACTCTCGCTACCCCATCTCCTTCACAGACTGTGCTTTAGAAGTTCAACATCAACTGCAGCAATAACATTTATATCAAAAAGTAACTGCTTCTATTTCTACACATTATGAGGGCACCACACAGTAAAAGAAACTAAAAAAAAAAAGCGCTACCCGGAAGCCTCAAATTCTTAAAATGTTTTGCCTCTTTTTATTTTTTTTCCATAAATAGTAACTTGGAGAACCCATTTTATAAGTGCAATAACACACTCTGAGGTGTGGGTTATCTCCTGATAAGAGCACGCCCAGGTGCATAAGGCGCAAGTGCCTCATGCCTAATAATGCACCTGGGCGTTCTTATCAGGAGATAACCCACACCTCATCATGTGTTATTGCTTGCTTATCTGAGCAACTATGTTGATAAATTTCATTTATCTATACAGTTGATGATTTATCCACACAGTTGCTAATTTAGCCACACTAACCATATTCAAATGTGAATAACTTTAAAAAGAAAAAAGATAACATGGTACTGTTAGCACAAAAATTGTTCAGCACAAAATTATCTCAAAAATGAGTGGTGTTTCATTTAGTGATACCTTATAGACTTTTTTATAATTAGCAAAAATCTGAAGAAAATTTAATTTTCTGTTCACTTTTTTGACAAACAAATGTGCATAACTTTAAAAAGAAACATGATAGTATAGTACTGTGAGAACAAAACATGTTCAGCACAAAAATATCTACAAAATGAGTGGTGGTTCATTTATGAATACATTTTAATTTTTTTTATAATTCGCAAAAAACAGCATAAAATTAAATTTTATTTCACTTTTTCAACAAACAAATGTGAATAACTTTATAACAAAAAAGGTAGCATGGTACTGTCAGCATGACATTTGTTCAGCAAGAAATTTTCTACAAAATGAGTGGTGTTTCATTTAATAGCAACCACTATGCAAGGTGAACATACACTAGGAAATTGAAGCAAAATTCCCAGAAATTATCATTTAAAACAAAAAGATAAACAGTCAAAACCAAATGTTCCTGCACCAATAGAAACATCCCTATTGCATAAATGAAATATACAATGTTGAGCTGTCAGATAAATGATTTATCTACACTTGGGCTGTTTGACCTTGAACACCTCATTCATGGCTTACGCCACTCGTGGGATTACTCAAGGTCAAACAGCACTTGTGCAGATAAATCATATATCTGACAACTCACAATTGTATAGCCCATCTAGATATAGATATAGGTATAGATATAGATATAGATATTTATAAAATGGGTTGGTAAATTCCTAGAAATTCCACTAACATGATTGGACAGAATGCATCACATGACCGTGCATTATTTCCCAATGACCGCACACCTCTCATTATGACTGCACACCTGAACTACTTTCTAGCCCATAGAACCTTCTCACCAGCAGTGAGATCACTCCATACCTGGCCCACACAGGCTGCCACACAAACACACACAGGCTGGCAGCCACAGCAGTAACTAAAATGTGCTTTATATAACTTCCCCCACACAGCTCTAACTAAAGTCTGTATAGCTGCCCACACTATGTACAATTATTAGGTTGATCCTGCCATAATTGTTAAACACAAACTCATTTTAAAAAAACAAAAAACTTATCTGTTTGATCCTACTATTTTCACGCTGTATCATGGTGTGATCACTTTCACTTTTCTAGCTCTAGTATGCACTGGCCGAGCAAAGTTAAAAATGGCAAGTAAATTGCTGGCAGACGTTTAAAACAAGCCATGTTGTCTCCCAAAAAAACTATGTAATCTCTCTTTTTATGTTACTGTCATTCTTTTGTTTTTTTTAAAGAAGTCTCTGACTGTAATGGGGGCTAAACAAGCGAGTCGTCCGTCTCTGTATTGTAGCATGACTGACTAGTTTTATTGGCAGTTTAGGACATGCTGGCAGAGCTTAAAAAGAAGGTATTTTACTTCCAGACACTGTGTAAACTCCTTTTTAATTTAAGGTTCCTCATATTTCTGCAAAATGAAGCCACTGACTGTAGATAGCTGACAGCAAGTGAGTCGCTGGCTTCAGAAGGGTAGACGGAAGCGTGAGCGAGAGTTGCTGCTATAGCAACTCTCGCTCATGCTTCCATCACCCCATCTGAAGATGCTGACTCGCTTGCTGTCTGCTCTTTATAGTCGGTGGCTTCCTTCTGAAGAAATGTGAGGAACCTTAAAATAAAAAGGAGTTTACACAGTGTCTGGAAGTAAAATACCTAATTTTCAAGCACTGCCAGCATGTCCTGAACTGCCAATAAAACCATTCTGTCACGCTACAATACAGAGATGAATGACTCGCACACTCAGCCCCCATTATAGTCAGAGACTTCTTTCAAAAAATAAAAAAATGAATAACAGTAACATAAAAATTGAGTTTACATAGTTTTTGGACATAAAATTCCCTGTTTTTGAACCTCTGCCACCAGGTCTTTAACTACAATTTACAATGCTTGATCACGCTACAGTACAGAAATAAAACTGAAAGGGATTAGAGTGTAACACACTTTGACAATAGCAGGATCAACCAGATACATATTTTTATCATGTTTTTTTTTAACTAAGGCAGAATCAACTAGATAAATACCACCTTTAACTTCAAATCCATTACAATTATGGCAGGATCAGCCAGATAACCTACTGTAAATTAAACATTTATCTCTGCCAGACAGGGACTACTTTTTGTTCCTCCTCCCCCTGCCCTAATATTTTTGGCCATTATATAAGATTGATAACCCACTCTTAGGGGTGCGGTCCCTCCTGATATCATAGCGCCTTAGGTGGTTGGCCTTTTCCCAAGCATGTGTATATCAGTAGCGACATACTAACTAAGAGTGGGTTATCTATTACATATATATATATGTGTGTGCATAGATAACCCACTCTAAGGTGTGTGTCACGCTCTGATATATGCACACCTTGGTGTGCATTGTTACGCACAAGGACGCATGCCAAGTGCATCAACCACCCAAGGCATGCGTATATCAGAGCACAACCGCACACCCGAGAGTGGGTTATCTATCTTATAAAATGGCAAAATTGTTTTAGAAGGGCTTGAAAGTGTAGGTGTGCGGTCGCACTCTAATATACACATGGTCATGTGATGTGTTTCAACCAATCAGCAGATATCATTTTTCTTACCCATTTTATAAAAAAAATATATAAATATATATCGAGAGAGAGAGAGAGAGAGAGGAGAGAGTGAGGATACATGATGGGTAGGAGTGGGATATGGAAAATATTCTCACTCTTGCAGAGTGAGAATGCACAGCTCACTCTACAGGACTAAGAATATGTTCTATGGCCCAGATATTCAAAAGGGTTGCACATGGCGTAATG
The DNA here is from genome assembly GCA_016271365.2 of Neoceratodus forsteri. NCBI lineage: Eukaryota > Metazoa > Chordata > Ceratodontiformes > Ceratodontidae > Neoceratodus > Neoceratodus forsteri. Next base: position 964,330,176 of record CM057452.1, read on the forward strand.
GTGTTGCGTCATGCACAACCCACTGCTGTGCCCCGGTGCGATATTTAAAAGGGAAAAGTGTGCCGCACAAATCCCAATGCACTGGGACACATCAGTAATGTATGCAGGCACAGGAGGGGGGGGGCGTGCTCATGCATAAACTGCACAGCCCGATATTCAGCCCAGGCCGTGCAGAGTTATGCAGGCACAACCCCTACCTGCGCCTGCACAAAGTTACACCTTAAAAAAAAGGAACAAGTCGAGGGCCTCCCACAGGTGAGCTGCTGCATTGCAGGATGCAACACAGCAGCTGCCACCTGTGGGTGGCCATCACCTGTTCCCGCTGCACCTGGCGGCGCCACCCCATGTCCCGATCATGGGCATAACTGTATCCCTCCCCGATTAGCCCGATCGCGGGCATAACTGAATCCCCCCGAAGTCCAATATCCCTGGTGGTCCAGTGGACTGCGATTAGCCCGATCATGGGCATCAGTATCCCCCCCCAAAGTCCAATATCCCTGGTGGTCCAGTGGATCGCATGGAGCCTGATTGCAGGTGGCTTTCCTCACCCCCAAAGTCTGAAATCCCTGCTGATCTAGTGGACACCCACCCCACCCGCCCACTGAGCTCCACCACCCCTGCCCTCCCGTCAGCCGTGGGTGGCAGCACCCACCCGCCTGCTGCCCTGCCGCCCATTGACTGACAGCTCAGTATGGCTGCACGCCCATTGGTTCAGAGCACGAGCCAATGGGCATGCAGCCCATACCGTACTAGTCAGTCCAGATATGGAGGGATGGGAGCGCATGGCCCAGGGGGGGCCTGTACCCCCACAAGCAAATAAGGACATGATTAAGCAAAAAAGGACATGATTACACTATTTCAAAAATATGGATGGATTGGAGCACTGGGCCTGGAGGGCCCTATGCTCCCACAGGCAAATAAGAATACGATTATTCTATCTCAAAAAGTAAGGGAATTCTTTGTAAATAAAAACTGCATTAATGCAACATTTAGGGTTCAGGTTAAAGTGAAAGAAGTAGGGAAATGTGGTTTTATGGTTTCCAACCCTAAAATCCCAACCCCATGCCTAAGACAAATCAGGGGATCAGTCATCCTGGGGTTGTCAATCATTAAGTTCACCCCATTCTATACACTCCAGAAACACACACACCTATTGAGGTGAGCTTTAGGGTTGACAGCCCCAAAGAAGACTGCACCCCGATTTATTTTAGAGATGAGAGTGGGATTTTAGGGTTAGAAACCCTAAAATCACATTCCATTACCTTTTTTCACTTTAGCCTGAGCCCTAAATGTTGTATTAGCACTGTTTTTTGCAAAGAATATATATTATATACAGCTAGATAAATAGATAGATAGATAGATAGATAGATAGGATAGATAGATAGATAGATAGATAGATAGATAGATACATGTGTACAACTTCCCTTATTAAGAAACAATACTAAATCTACCCATATGCCTGTTGCACCAAATATCTTTTTTAGTTTGTGTATAAATGAGGTGAGGCTACTAGCAACAAGAATGTCCTCAAGAAGTACAATCTAGAGGTTTGGAGCAGCCGCTAAAAAAAAAAACAGATCACCTGTGGACTTCAAATGGGATGGAAGCACCTACATCAACCCCTGCTCTGGACATTAAATCCCTGATAGGCATGTAAGAAGTTAGAAACTCACTGACATACTGAGGGTCTAGTCCACTCAAGGCTTTGTATGCCATTTCAAAGAACTGTGCAGTCAGTATGGTATTCTGAGGTATATTGATGAACCCGGGGCTCCCAACTTGCAACACAATGCCTTGGCATCACTAGGACAGTTTTCATTTAAAAGCTTTGGATGCAGGTAGTCTCTGTGCTGTTGTGCCTTGCTGAGACTAAACACTGAATGTCTCCTCAACATTACTAAGACTGAACATGGAAAAACAGAGGTAATATTATTTACCAAGTATAGCCTTATGAAATGTCAGTTCTTAAAAACTATCAGTCTATGCAATTCTTGATTCTCACGTGTGTGTTTTCTGATCCTGAGCTTGGTCTGAAGCCCACATTCGGTCACTTGTAAAGTAATGTATTTTCTTCCAAACAGCATAGCTCATGTAGTTATCATGTCTCCATCATATCTCATTTTCTGCTGTGACACCTGCAGGTTCAACTTCTTGGATGTGATTATTACAATTCTTTATTTGTTTTCTTCCCCAGCTTTCTTCAACAACAAAGCTTTCATTGCTATTATAATTCACTACTATGGCACTAACAGTCAGACAGAAGCCAGCAGAGTGAGTGAAAAGCCACACCAGTTGTCATTCTGAAGGAGTGGGGTCATGTGTAAATTGAGTGAGGGGTGCATCTGGATACCATGGAATACATTGAAGATTGGGGCATCCAGGCCTGGTTGGGTGGGGTGAGATGCAATCAGGAGGGGCATTTTTCACATTTTCTAGGTATGGGATTAAGCAAGAGGAACAGGAACTCAGTGGGGTAAAGCGGTAAGTGGAGGGGTTTCTTTACTTATTTGTGTGTCTAAAGATCAGTCCCCGGAGTTTTGGGAATGCAGATGCAGTGGGAAAGAAGGTATTTTTGCACATATTTTGGAGTCTGGGGGACCAGCTAGGGGAAGATGTAAGAAAAGGGGCCATAATGAAAAGTGAGTTTTGTTTTTTATGTTTACAGGTTTTCAGGACTTGGCTAAGGCCGGAAGAGGGATGGGAATGCAGTGGAAGAGGATCTTTTTTTTACATGTTGGGCGTTCTAGGACTGGGAAAGATACAGTAATAGGCAAAGATGAGAATGCAGCAAGAAGGATACAGGGTAGAATAGTGGGGACAGATGGGAACATAATGGGAAGTGAATGTTTTTTACTTATGATTTATGAATTCAGGATCAGGGTGAGGTGCACAAGGAAGGATGGGAATTTATCAAACATGGGGCAAGTTTTTACTCATGATTCGGGGTCTAGGTCTGGGCAGAGGAGAGATGAGAGAGATATGGTTACAGTGGGATGTGAGGAAGACTTCCATATATCATTTGAGGAATTATGACTGGGTGGTGGAGTGGGTATGGATGAGGATGCAGCAGGAGGGGGATGAAGGTGTTATATTTTGCTTTAGACAGCAGTCAGTTAAGCTGTTACTCTCCCATAATCACATGAGAAAATGATTCTAGGTATTTCAGATAATAAAAGGGAGAAGCATGAAACTGCATTGCTGAAGTCTAAGTAGGTCACATCTACCACCCCACTCTGATCTATTTTCCTGGTCACCCAGTCAAAGAAATCAATCAGGTTCATCTGATATGATTCCCCCATGAATCCGTACTACCTTGGGTCTTGTAACCCACTGGATTCAAGATACTCCACTAGCCTTTCTTATAAAATTGTCTCCATTAACTTCTCCACCAGTGATGTCAGACTGATCGGCCTATAGTTGCCAACCTCCTGCCACTTTTATAAAGTGACACTACATCTGCCCTCCTCCAGTCCTCCAGAACCATTCCTTTTTCCACTGAGTTGTTGAGTAGGCTTTAAGAGGTGCACAAACAGCTCAATTGCTGCAAAAGGGTGCTCTGACGATGTACACGTGTAAGAAACTGGTTGGGGTTCTAAGTAGCTATGGCCTGACTGACATGGATTGGCAGTATGTTTTAAACTGTTAAAATAAAGTATGCCTTTGTGTGGAACCACACTGAAGAGTATTTTTTTTTTATACTTTCTCTTTATGCCCCTTCTCGCTGTACTGGATTCCTTTCTTCGGGGATCCCTAGGCTGTGTATTCCAGTAGTCCTGCCCCAGGTACCTTCCTCCAGGTGCTGGTTAGCCTTTCCCCATCCTGCCTCGCTTTACCCCCCCCCGGGCGGGGAGGAGAGGGACCCCCCCCTTTAGTCCTCCTCTCACACCTCAAGTATGCATCGGAAGGCATCACCAGCCCCATCTATGGAGCCTGGTTAAGGGTTATCGCGGGACAGCAGGGTCCCATCTACAGGAGGCCCACAGGGTTTTTCTGCTTTCCAGGTCCCAGCCCACAGGATATCTGCACGCAGTGGGGCTGGCGGATGCATTTACGTCGCGACGCATAACACTCCCGCAGCTCCCGTAGACATCCTCCCTCCCTTATATGCTGTCTCGCTGCACCTTCACCTGTGGTCACTCAGGTGGCAGTGTCACAGCAGGACCCACATCCCACCCAGCCCAGAGGAGGAGAGCAGCTCCTGGGTGCTCAATCCTCCTCCCCCAGCCATCCCTCCAGCCGCCCGAGTCCATTTCCGAACCCCGGTTGCTGGCACTGCAAATGGTAGCCCTACCACTGCACTGGCAGGCCAGCTCACACTGAGGAGTGTTGATATTTGCTGGACTTTGTCAGAAGTGCAACCAGTACCTCCCTCAGCTCCCTCAGCACCATCAGGTGTACGGTGCTTCATTTGGCCCCTTAACCTTATCCACTTTCAGATTCGCAAGCTCTCTCAGGACTCATTTCTCTGTAAATGGACATGTATCTACCTCCCCCACAATGTTTCTCCTTCTTTTATGTGATCCATCCCCCTCTCCTTTCACTGTGAAGACTGAAAAGAAGTAAGGTATCTGTTCAGGATATCTGCTTTTTCCTGGTCCTTCTCGGTGTAATCCCACCCCTGCCATTCATCTCATAATCTCTCCCCTTATCTTTATCTTTTCACCTATGTACCTAAAACAGGTCTTGTCCCCCTTAGATATGCCTTTCACTATCCTTTCCTCAGTTTGTGCCTTTGAGCCCCTCATCTCTTTCCCTGCTTCCCGTTGCTTTCCCTGGTACACTTCCCTAACCACATCCCTCTGCATCTCATTGTACCTCCTGAATACTATCCTTTCAGCCTTTACATTTGCAGCCACTCCCTTTCACAACCATAGTGGTCTCTTCTTCCTCCTGTTTCTGCTCACTTCTTTCATGCAAAGGTTTGTTGTCTTCACTAGGCCTTCCTGTTTTTTGGCCCACTGCTCCTCAACCCCACCCAGGCAATCCCGACAAGGCACTCTCACTTTCTTTTTTAAATGTGCCCTCCTGAAGTCCAGGACCATTATCCTTATGTGATTTACCTCTGCTACCATCCTTATGTTAAACCACACAGTACGGTGATTGCCAGTCTCCAGGTGGCATCCCAGTTTGATGTCTGCAATACTGTCCCTGTTTGTGAGCACCAGGTCCAGTATTGCCCATCATGAGTGGGCTCCCTGACTAGTTAGTTTAGAAATGCCTCCTGCATGGTGTCTAAAATGTCCCTGTTTCTACCTGAGGCTGTGGCTGGGAGGCTCCAGTCTACATCTGGCAGACTGAAGTCCTCCACCAGCAGCACCTCCCCCTTTTCTGCCATTATGCTAATGGCTTTACTCAGTTTCTTATCTAGTTCTTCACCCTGTACTGGAGCTCTGTATATCACCCCAGTGCAAATAGTGGCTCTGGCTTCCATCTCTGGGGTGACCCACATTACCCCCACCACCTCCTTTCCCCGCTGGTTCCCTTGCATTTCTGTCACCTTGATACTGTCCCTTACGTAAAGCACAGCCTTTCCACCCTTCCTCCCTTCCCCGTCATTCCTCAACTTAGTATAGCCTGGTATGATGATGTCCCAGTCATGGTTCTTTGCGCACCACTACTCAGCAATGGCAACAATATCCAGGTCTTCCTCCAACATGATGGCCTCTAGGTCTTGAATTTTATTTCCAAGCTACTTGAATTTGCAAACATGGCCCTTTGCACCTTGCTACCACTCTGCCTGAAACCTCTTTTCCTCCCCTTTTGCCCCTCCTCATTTCCCCTCTTTCTTGTCCTCTACCACACTGATGCATTAACCAACCTGCTCCCTGTGGGAGTTTCATCCCCTCAGCTCCTGTCTTACTACTGCTTCCATCTGTCCCCCTTAGCTAGTTTAATTGTTCATCAAAGGAAAATTTAAAATATCCACTCAAGACTGTGGTTCCCCTCCTAGACAAATGCAAGCCATTACATATGAATAGGCCCATATCCCTCTAAGATGGTTCCCAGTCCCCAGTGAAACCAAACCACATCCTTCTGCACCATTCTTTCAACCACAAACCTGAAGGACCTGGTGTGGAGTAGCCAATCCTACCCTTGGCCACAGAAAGGCAGCACCTCAGTGAATGCAACCATGCATGCTACTTGCCTTAGGACCATCCCCAGGTCCCTGAACCCTCCCTGCACAAGGCCAGTCCCATCCCTTGCTAGGTCATTAGTCTGCAGGTGGACAATGACATCCAGCTCCCCCCATGTCTTACCATCCTAGCCATCCATAAGATTCCTTGCCCATCACTCCAAGCCATGGTGCCAGGTAGGCACCTACCTCACTGTCCCCTCCCTTCCTGGTCCCAAATCTACCAGCTGAACTCTTGAGTCAACAGTTTGAGCACCTCCCAATTTAAATTACTGATTTGATCTCCTCATAATGTCTGTCCTAGACGGCTGCCACTTCAGGTGTTTTGGAATGCATGCCAAACTCCTTGCCCAAGTTTGTGAAATAAAGAAAAATACCCAACAGCTATGTGTATTATTTCAGTTTGTTTAAAACCTCTCCTGACTTAGTTTACTTGCGTTCACCTCCCAATGGCTGCTATACACCGTCAGTGCCTGTGTAATTTAAAAAGTGCACCAAAACACCTTACCACAAGCATGTCCCCCCCCCCAGATAAATCACTTCTCTGTTCTTTATGCAGAGATTTAATTACCCTTCCAGAGGGTCTTGTATTTTGCCAGTGGTTGATGGAGCTGAGGAAATTTGAGAAGGGGCCACTTGAAGCTGGAGGGTAGAAAAATCCACAGTATTTATAAAAAGGAACGTTGCTTCACAACGTCATAGCCCTATACAAATTTTAGTCAAGTGATCTCTTACCTTCTGAATTGCATCTGCCCATCCCCCACCTCACTCAGACCTGTTGGGGATCCTTGTTTGTACCTTTTGTGTACTTGTGACATGGAGGTTATTGATAAAATTGTTTTCTGTTGTTTTTTAGTCAACACTTTTCCACCAGAGGTATGTAACAAGGCCCGCTGTCTGGCAATTTGACAGACTGCCAACTCTAAGCAGCATAAGAATTTTGCATAAGTACAGAGAATGCAAAAATGAGAACCGTGACATTGAAAACAACATTTATTTTTTATTTTAGTCTTTGGGTGCTAGGTAAGGCCCACTAGACATAGGTGCCTGTTTTCAGGGGTGGCCTGGGAGAACTAGGTGGTTAAGTGGCTTTCTCAGAGTCACACAGTACACAAGTGGAAGTTGTATGAATCACACCCAGGCTGCTGGATGTACCAAGCACATTCACAGCTTGTTACTCTAACCTCTAGGCTACACTGCCAGCCCCAAACAGAGATGTCCCTTGGTGGACATGAACCACTGACCTTTCAGCTAAGAGCCAAAAAGTAGCTTGCAATGCCTTTAAAATTATTATTAATAATATTAATGATAGTAATATAATAACTGGGAAGCATTTTCTCCCGTAGAGAAACACGGTTATAGTTCATCGTTATAACCTGTGGGTTATAACGGCAAACACGCACCAGGTTTCTCTTGCACTGAGCATGCACATTAACCGGTCCTTCACTCCTCAGTGCTGGCCACCATTCCTCAGCTCTGTACAGTTCGCCACACTTGGAGTAGTGGCAGTAAGTTATTTTTAAAACAGTTAACAACTCAGCCGCATTTTTTTTACATTATCTGGCTAAAGGAAAACAAAACAAAAAAACCAAAAATGAGCAAGTGTTTTCATCAGGAGCCGCAGATTTCACTGAAAACTGACTGGTCCGTGGCTCTGTAGAAATATATTTATTTTATATAGTTCTTGTAGCAAGGAAGCACTCCCCAGCAATTATACAAAATAAAGGCTGAGTAAGGGTGTTTAAAACTCGGATTTTACACACACTCTCAGGGTGGGATGCCTTAACAAACCCCTGGAACTTCGCTATCAAGGTTTATGTGCCATCCCACCCCTTGGGGGGATGTAAAATCTCGTTATAGCCCCCTACCTAGCCATTATTCTACATAATACTCATTCCTTTCATATTTCTCAAAGTAAATCTGTAGCAGGCCAGTCTACTTTCTCTATCCACCACCCAACACTATGGAACAGCCTCCCTCTCCCCATCTGTCTCTCATCATCCCAGCACTTTATCAGACCACTCCTACTAACACTTCAAAAGCATGCCCCTGCAGTTAGACTTCTTTCTCTTTTCTTTACACTACAACAACCCATGCTTTATCCAACACCCACCCACAGCCACTATTTATTTAGTTATTATTTAGTTTATTGATTGATTTCAAATGTTTTACCAGGAAAAACATACTGGACTGGTAACAGCTAATTTCCAGATGCATCCTGGAGGAAGAGGGTGGATGAGAACAGCACAGTATAACAAGGTATGACAAGAACAATACATGAATAATTTTGAAAAAGGCAAATACCTGGTGCAGAGAAAAAGATAGCAATAAGGAACATTCGGTTAAGTAAACTGAATTTGCAAATGACAATAAAAGTCCAGAGTAGGAACTATACTGTAAATTTAGGATTATGGATATGGGAGAGAGAACACTGGTGCAAATGTGGGGCAAGGGAGAGCCATGGCTGGAGGGGATCAATGGCAGCACATGACACAGTGTCAGAAGAAATTGCAGGATTGTGCTGTTAAGTCATCAAAGAGAGTCTTGAGGGAGTACGGAGAAAGGGCAAAGCAGGTGGATGGGAGAAGAGGGGGACCAGTGTTTAGGAAGTGAAAGGAGAAGGAAGCTTGACCTGCAATAGATTTCCTTGGAGGAAGTAAAGAGAACAAGATCCAGAGTTTTGCAAAATGAGTATGTGAGGAGGTGCGGGGATGAAAAGTGAGACGCAAGGTATAAGGAAAGGGACCCAAGTCAGAATTTGGAGATAAATGAAGCATAATGGTCAAGGCACCATGCATCAAGGGAGGAAAGGGAGAGGGGAGTACTGGGAACAATGTTAGTTGCATGGCAGACACTCTAGCGCAAAGCAACAGAAAGAGTGAAAGAGGGGGGCCAATCTGACTAGGATGGATTTGGGAGTGGCACTGTAAATAATGTCACCATAGCCTAAGATGGGGAGAATCATCATCAAGATGTTTCCCCCCTGTGAGCAGTAAGCAGGATGTTTACTTTGTTCCTTCTAATCTCAATAAGTATAGGGTGGTCATTCTAGTGGATGGCATTCACATGTAATGAGAAATTGAGTTGATGGTCCAGCCATACCTCAAGATATTTAAAAGAGATATCCTCAATCACATCACTATTAAGAGTATGGAAGGAGGGGAGAGAGGAGTGAGTCTGGCAAGCCTCTGCCCGGTGTCAAAAGTCATGGAGTCTACTTTCTTGATGTTGAAAGACAGTTGATATGCCGGGAACCAGTGCTAGATTTGGCAAAGTTCAGTCAGAGCCAGCAGTGAGGTCAGGGGCAGATGTTATCATTTGCATACATGAAACCTGCCTCATGGTAGGAGCAGAACCAATTGACTGAGCCAAAATGTCTTAAGCTTGTCGAGAAGGTGGTGAGAAACAGTGTCAAAGGCTTTGGCCAAGTTGAAAAAGATAGCTGACATGACCAGGCCCTGGTCCATACCAGACAGGATGGAGTTAGTAAGTGAGAGCTGGGAGGTAAAAGTGGAATGGGTCTTCCTGAAAACAGACTGGAAATGAGTGAAAATGGAAGAAGAATTGAGGAAATGGGAGAGCTGAGTGAGAACATGGTGTTGCTGTTATTTTTCATGTACAGAAAATGTGGAAACATGAAACAAAAATATATGAACAAATAAGCATTCCTTCCTCTCCCCCATTTGGAGAAGGAATCCAAGGGGGGTGGGTGATCTGATTCTCCATACACTGCTGCAGTGCAGATGCTCTGAGAGGTGTACCCCACCCTTTGCATCACCTCACAAGAGCAGAATATACCGGACTGATGGTGTCAGGCCCCAGTTTGAATTCTCACTTCTTTAATTGCTGATGACTCCAGACTAGAGGTGGGTGAAGTTGACAAAATTTGCTCCGCAAAATATTTCATGAATAGCACTCAATTCACTGAGCGCAATTCGTGGAGTGTGGATCAAGGGTAAAAGTGTGCACAAATACTGCTGTTTTCCCCATTCCCCCCACTGATCGCCACTGGGCCCAATAATAAATACATTTTAAAAATCCAGTGATCACTGGTGTGTAGTGGACCCCCCACACCACCAATCACCGGCCCCAATAAGAAATAAATTTAAAAAATCCTGTGATCTCTGGTGTCTAATGAACTCCCCCACCCCACCAATTGCCAACCCTAATAAGAAATAAATAAATAAAAGTCCTGTGATCCCTGTTGTCTTGTGGACCCCCACCCCATTGATCAAAGGCCCCAATAATAAATACATTTTAAAAATCCAGTGATCCCTGGTGTCTAGTGAAACCCCCACCCCCACTGCCACCATGCCTCTCCCCTACCCTCTGACCCAATCCCTGAAGTGGGCCACCGGCACAGCCCTTCACTCACCTCTGTGGCTGGCATCCCAACTGATGTGCTCTGAATGAATGAGCACGTGCTTGTACAAGCACGTGCTCATTAATTCAGTCAGTCAGCCAGCTCCTCATTGTAGTGGATGTTTTTCCAGGCACTAGAGAAGGGAAGGGTGCTGCTCCAGCTTCCTCCAAGATCCACAACACTATTCCCCCCATCTAACTCCTCCCCATGGAAGCTTGGAGCAGCCTCCCTCACTTCTCTAGCACCCGCTCATTCATTCAGAATCAGAGAGCATGTCAGTCAAGCTGCCAGCCTCAGAGATGTGGAGGGCTGTGCTGGTGGCCCACTCAGGGACCAGCTCAGGGCCGGGGAGAGCAGTGGTGACAGTGGGGGGAGGAGCGGGGATTCCACTAGACACCAGGGATCACTGGAGTTTTTAAATTTATTTTACGCAAAAGGCCATGCCTCTGTACGAGCTTCTGAAAAAGGATGTCTAATGGTAATGGGGTCCAGAATATACAGCTGCTGTAACATTACTAAAATGTGTTTTGGCCTCAGCCCCAGCTCTGGTTAACTCTAACTCACAACTGCCATTCCATCTGGAAACAGCCACCTCTAATACTGCCATGTCTGCAGTACTGGCACAAATGGAGAATGGCACTATATCTATAGCCTGTGCCTCCAGGTACTGTCCCTGGTGGAACAAAAGTACTCTCTGTGTGAGAGAAATCTCCTAGCCACTTTATGGGCTGTCAAACACTTTACCTACATTGTAGGCTTTTCTCCCATTCTTTCATAAGTTGGATTGCAAGTCTATAGCTTTCGCTAAGCAGACTCACCATTTGTCAATGGAACTAGTTCACCCTAAGTGTATATCTAATTTCTTTCTGAAGATATTTATTGAATCACTGTTTACTATGGGCCAGATATTCAAACTGTGCTATTTTGTGGTGCAACCCCTTGCACTGCACAAAATAGTTGCGCCGGGGTGTGTCCAGAGCGATATTCAAAGGAGTTGCGCCCTTGAGCAACTCCTTTGAATATCACCCCCTGGCCACAGCCACTGTGCATGGTGCAGTGGAACTTGCGCCACCGCAAGTTGTCAGAGTGGAGTATTCAACTTGCGGTGGCACAAGTACCATTGCACCATGTGCAAAATCCCCATATTCAAAAGGTGACATGCAAATGGGGCCATAATTCATGCAAGGCACGGGGGGAGGCATTTGCATCTGATTATGGCCCCATTTGCATGCCATTAGCATGCAGGTCCACCGATCCCCGAGGACTTGTGCCTGGCGCCCTGCCAGGCAGCAGCCATCGGGGACCGACGCCCCCTGCAGCCCGATCGCTGGTGAAACAGTGTAGAATCCCCACCACCACCCCCCACTGGCCCAATCGCAGGCATAGTTTAACCCCCCCCCACCAGCCCGATCGTGGGCAGTAGTTGTTTAACAACCCTCCCGAATTCATCCCTGGTGGTCCAGTGGCACATCCCGATCGGGATGTAAAGTTGAACAACCCCGAACATAGCCCTGGTGGCTAGTGTCCCCACCCCACCACCCATGAAGCCCCACCACCCCTCTCCCCACAGCGGCAGGCAGCAACATCCACCCGCCTGCCACCCGCCGCCTGCCGACTGACTGCTCGTATGGCTGCACGCCCATTGGTGCAGAGCAAGAGCCAATGGGCGTGCAGAGGCAGAAGATGACAGTCCAGTTTTGTGAATGAATGACTGTATTCATTCACAAACTGGACTGGTCATGTACGGGTACCACTGGACCACCAGGATACGGTCGGGGAGCTACATTGCTGCCCGTGATCGGGCTGGTGGGGGATTAAACCATGCCCGCAATCGGGCCAGTGGGGTGGGGGATTTACAGTCGCCTGCCCGTGATCAGGCTGCGGGGGCACAGGGACTGGTTGGGGCCAGCCACAGGTAGCAGCTGCTGTGTTGTGCCCTGCAATGCAGCAGCTCACCTGTGGGTGGCCCTCGACTTATGCCTTTTTTTTTTGGCTCAAAGTTGTGCAGGCGCAGGTTGGGGGTTGCACCTGCACAACTCTGCACAGCCCTGCTGAATATCAGGCTGTGCAGTTTATGCATGGTTCCTCCCCCTCCAGTTCAGCATGCATTCATTTGCATTGTGCTGTTGCTCAGCATGTTTTCTGTGGTGTAACTGCCTCCTGCTGAATATCGCAGAATGGAGCAAGTTCAGACTTGCGCAGGCACAACCCTATTGCGCATGGCGCAACCCTTTTGAATATTTGGGCCAATGTCTTCAGATAGTCCATTCCATTGGGTCAATGCTCTTTGATTTATCCAGAATTCTCATTTGTTTGTTTTATAATTATTCTCTTTAAGCTGGCATCTGTGAGTTCTAGTTGTTTTAGTTATAACCTTCTTTTCTAGGTCTAGACATTTCCACAAGTCTTTATTTTTATATACAGCATAGATCAAGCATAGGTCTCCCTTTTGTCTATGACACTCCAAAGTGTACAATCCCAGTTTTTTAATTCTTTTGTTGTACAATATATAAGATTTTTAAGCTCACTTATTTTCTTTGTTGCCCTCCTTTGTACCCTCTCAAGGTGCCTACATCCCTCCTGTGGTAGGGGCTCCAGAACTGGGCACAGTACTCCAGAAATGGTCTCACCAGTGAACAATACAGTGGCATTATCACTTAGTTATCCCTACTTTTGATATTTCATAATATACAGCTCATCATTGTACTGCACACCAATCACACCCCCACCACCTTCATGCTCATAGACCTAATCAAAGATGGCAATGTCTCAACATGAGACTCACCCATTGGTCCCTCCTCCTACTGAACAGAGACATTACTGTCCTCCAAGCAAAAATGCCTTCAATTTTGGCACACAGGCTTCTTTATCAAAAAGACTCCCATGATTGTGGCCTTGAGCCACCCACACTGCCAGACCCAGGCCCCTTCTTACCCACCACTAAATACACACTGTCACATCCTGAACTTTGGCATATTTTCATAGATGACTTTTCCTCCTATAAGTGGTGAGAGCAGGTGGCAAGCTTCAGGGTCCTGGTCCTCTGTACAACAGGAGGCTCCCTCGAGGTGTCCAAACAATGTGCCATTAAATCCTCACAGTATGCAGAACTGGCAGCAGCCACCTGTGCTTTGTAAATCATCTGTGACAAGGAGAAGGAGGACTCCATTATCTTTTCAGATTCATCTTGGGTATGTAACTCCCCTATGGACTTCCTTCCCTTCTGGAGAACTCATGACTATGCTTCTTTAGAGGGTACCCCTGTCAAATACAAGGATTTTTTCAGTACATTGTCAGCCTAGCTGAACAATTTGCTATCAGACATTACATGCATAAAGTCAAGGCCCACTCAAAGGCTGAACCATATCATGAATACAACTATCAATCAGGCACCTTAGCCAAGGATGGTGCTTGAGGGGGGAGTTATGGACTATGCCACCCTACCAACCCACTGAGGCCCACACAGTGGCAACCAGCAAGAGGTCCAAACTGGTCCCACTGGATCTGACCACAGTACAAATGGCAGATCCTGAGCTGAGAGAGAAGTATGAATACCTCTCTAAGGAAACAGAGAAGGAAATGTCACAGACTAATCCCTTCAGAAAACATTCTGACAGTCTCTGGCTCTCCCCAGACCAGAAACTGGTCTTGTACCAAGCTGCAGAAGAAAAATTATGGGTAATTCCTAAGAAGCTCTGGACAGAGTTCATTCATCAGGTTCATGACACACCTATAGGTGGACACCAAGGTGTAGATAAAACCCTACAGAGATTGAGGACTGTAGGATGGTGGCCAGGTCAAACAACCAATGCCCAGCACTATGTGGACAACTGTATCACCTGTGCACAGAATATCCCTATTCCAGGCAAGAAAAACACAAAACTTGCTTCCACAGCAGCAGTCTGGACCATGGAATGCAATACAGATCAATTTCATTTGACTCTTGCCTTTGACTCATAGAAATAACAAATATGCCTTTGTGATCACTAATCTCTTCTTGAAATGGGTGGAGGCCTTGCCATGCAGAACTAATACAGCAAAAGCCACAGCCAAGATTCTAGTAGAAGAAGTATTTACCAGGTGGGGCCTACCTCTCAAAATAGATTCTGACAATGGGACAATCTTCATGGGGGCATTAATGCAGGAATGCTTGGAATTGTTAGGGGTCAGCCAGAGATTCCATATAGCGTACCACCCTCAGTCTTCTGGAAAGGTAGAGAGACATATTAGACAGATCAAACTGATGTGTAAGTTCGCAAGTGAAAACACCAAAAATTGGGATACCCTGTTGCCCTTACTCCTAATGGCAATCAGAGCCACCCCCCACTGCAGCAACCAAGTACACACCCTTTAAGGTGAAGACAGGCTGGCAAATGAGATTGCTGGAACAGTTGTGGATTGATCGCAACAATCCCAAGATGGACAGAGTGTCGGCGGGCACTTAACTTTTGTCACACAATCTAGACCAAACCCACCTTTTTGTGCTCGCAACCTGGGCAAGTCCCAGGAGCAGTCCAAAATGTACTTTGACAAGAATGTCAAGGAAGTCAACTGGCAAGTCGGTGATCATGTCATGGTACTGCAATTCACCACACCACACCAGACCATCCTCTGGCAAGTAAGTGGGCCAATCCCTATGACATCATCAATAAACTGAGTCCTGCCATCTACCAAATATGGTTGACAGACCACAAAAAAACACTTGGACTAATGGTACCATGCCAATTAACTGAAACTATACAAGGGTAATTAATACTCCTTGCCACAGATGGGGGTGGGAGATCTGTATGTTTCTCTATCTGTGTTTTGTCTTGCAGGATGATCCTGATTAGAACCTACATTTTGCTGAACATAATTGTAAGCACCTTGGATGAAGGCCCATCAAGCCATGAGGAACTCATTAATTTCTTCAACCCACCACCTATGAAGAGCCCTGAGTCCAAGTCTCCAGATGGGGGCATGACCATTTATCTATTGTCTGCCAGCATGACTGAGCCTGAAGGAAGAGACGCCTATCTTAATGCACTGGTGGTATCCCCAGACAACTTTGCTATTTAAATTGAATGGAGAACTGGTAACTCTACTCAACAGGCCCTATCAGTGACCCACCTTGCTAAAGGAATTTTCCAAAGTTGGCCCAACACACACATTTGTCCAAATGGAACTTTGTGCATATGTTAAGTTACCCAACATCATACAGGGCCATACAATGTCACAGCAATGTTGGGACCTGACTTTTGAGGACAATTTCCTAACGCCACCATGCACCAAAACTGTTTAACACAATCAATTGGAACTGCTGCCCTTTTCCTTACAGTCATACCAGCCTCATCCAACAAGTTCTTACAATGTCCACTCATGGATCCAGGTCCATCAAGTGAACTGGCACCCACTTCTATTCTTATGACTTTGGTTAAGAATGTTAAATTTATGCCTGTTCCTGTTGTTTTAAATTTGACACACTGGAATATGGTCAGCTTCGGTTATTGTGCTAATACAAATGTTTCTAAATTCCATGCTGTTATGTTATTGGACCTCATGGCAACATATCAGGCACGTGCACATGACCCTGTAGCTGGGAAACACACTACTGAACACCAGGGGTGTTCAGGCCCAAATGCCCAAAGCAAAGTTTTTTTCTAGCTTAACAGGCATAGCAGGCACTGTTACAGGTATGTTTGCGTCAGGAATGTAAATTTGGAACAGAGCCAATTTGGCAAAAATTCAACGACATGCTAAAATGTTCAAGAGTAAATTAAGTCAGGGTGTGGTACAGCTCATGCTACACAGTATTACTGGTTTATCCCAGGAGAAAAGATTCATGGTGTATAACATGCATGATATTACATGTTTATTTAATGAGACCTGAAACAGAATCAATGAATTAATCTTTTGCAACAATAAAGAAGCTAAAGAGCAACACATAGGCAGAGAAATCCTTTGTTCACCTTATGACAGTTATGCTATATCCACTATCACCAATGTCTTCTGGGATCTGAAGTCAGATAGTACTCCAGATTTAATCCATGATAGATGTGTGGCTAAGTGGTATGGCCCCTATTGTAAGACCCTGACATGCACTTCCAAGTGCATGGGCAGGACTGTGTCCTTTTCCTGGGCAGCAGCTTGAAACTTGGGTTATGTCATGCCACACCCAAATCAAGGACTCTGCTATGTTACCAGTCAGTGTACTCATAGGGACATTATCTACATTACCTTTAGGGTGTCTCTACCAATTTCTGACAAGAATTCTTCAGTCTTCAACAAGCTGGTGAATGTCCACTCCATGGGTCATCTAGAGGGCAGCATCTACTGAGAACAGATCTACTTGCCTCCTTTGCTGGTTTTTCATCCTCAACTGGATGACTGGGTAGCCCTACATACTAACTTTTATGCTAAATGGTGTTTCCACTATTTGTACAGATGTGACATCTTTGATTTAACTATGCCTGTCTCTGGTAACTCTTCAAACTCTATGGACTGGTCATATGTGTTTGATAATGAACTCTGCCAATGACACTGCTAATATCAAGTCTCACTTTCAGCAGCAGAATGTTACATCTGCCTCATGGGAAGACATGCAGCGCCTTACCAGCCAGATGACAAATGCCTCCATCACCTGCTCTGTCTAGCTCATGAAGTGGTGCCTTCCTCAAGTTTGAATTACCTACAACAGTGATAGACAATACTGTGTTGTGACCAACTATGAGACTTTCTCCTATGGATCTCTCACCTGTGGGCTTGACATGCCTAAATCCTGTTTTGTACTACATGGGTGCACTATCATTAGCCATTAAGTTATCACCCCTGTTCCCACCCTGGAACATGTTTACATCGATAGTGACCCTGACTATCTGAATGTTATCAAACAGTATCTACCAGTGTTAAATATGCATATTGATCAACTCACCCTGAATCTTAGATCCTTATTAGATAGAAGGACACACATCTCATTCATACTAGCATTAACATGACTAAAGCTGGCAATTCTATAAATGACTTATTTAATGATGGTGACTAAAGTACTGCATTATCCAGCACCTGGTTAGAACTTACCTTTAAAGGTTTTGTTGTTATTCAAGTTTTCTTGTTTTTCTTATTATTACTTTGTGCTGCTTACGACGATATGTCCCACAACACTGTGCACAGTTACGCTTTCTATATGCTATCTACACAACAAAGCTTTAGCCCGACATTGCTATCCCTTTAGTGTTGCATCATTCTCAGGCAACAAGGGTGGGTATGTAGACCTGCATGCCCTATGAACTCACATGTAGGCTCACACACATGCTACTGCAATATAAGGTACACTTGTATTCACTCATACTTGCTGTAATGTGCTTAGGGATTGTATTTAGTGTGATTATTTTGTGGTGATGTGAGCCACCTATACCCATTTATATGATCAGCATATTTTTTGAATCATTGTATTGTAACCCAAAAGCAGCCTTGATCAGCATATTTTATGAATCATTGTATTGTAACCCAAAAGCAGCCTTGATCAGCATATTTTATGAATCATTGTATCATAACCCAAAAGCAGCCTTAGTCAGCATAGTGCTTATAACTGTGTATGTGCAAAACCTAACTGTCTTAGGTGTGAGATGCCCAGCAGTCTCCACCAATGGAATTGCTGTGTTTTCTTCTTCTGCCTTTTGGGAGGGTCTGTTATCTACTAATGTACTCTCTTATCTCTTACTATAATAACTCATGTAAGTCTGTTGTTCTCTGAGTTTACATGATGACATCAGGGTGTTTGGGAAATTCCTGAACTCCCAGCAGGTATGTATTTTCTAAATGTTTTGGGAATAAACTTTATTCTGTGACACCTGGTCTTCTGTGTCATGTTTTACCAACAGGTTTAGATTCCCTCCACCCAACAAGGTGATCCATAACCTGGGAGGCCACCAGTTTTTCAAGCAGTTACTAAGTAAAGGTACTGTAGGATTGCAATAGGCCAATAGTTTTCTGTGCTTTTTGGATCACGCTTTTTTAATACCAGAATGATCTTGGCAATCTTACAGCTTTTAGGAACATTAGCTGTAGTAAAGAACAAATTGAATAATCGGTTAAGGGGGAGGCTATGAAGGGGTGGCTGTAATTCTAAGTCACCTAGGTTTGAGCCCTGTAGAGCCAATGCTCAGACTTATGGAGATATTTTTTAGGATCTGCAGAACCGTACTGCAAGTGACAGCTTAGAGATAAAATGATGGGAAGGTAGGATGACCAGGTGGGGAAGTATTCTCAGGGGTGATGGACATAAAGTTCTCAAACTTGGATTGGTCAGAGAAGTGAGTGTTAAAAGCTTTGCCAATTATGTCAAGATGTTTACCATTAATGCCATATGAACATACATACAAACATATGAAGAAGCCAGCAGAAGAAGGCCATTTGGTCTATAAAGTCTGCTCATATTGCAGGGTTCACAGCCTGAGCTAATGTCCCTGCCCTCCCTCCCCACTCCTCCCATCCTCCCTACCCATGATTCTTACCTTCCCCCATGCCTGTCCCAGCCCCTCTTAAAGTTGCCCACTGTCTTCAACAAGATAACCTCTTCCGGCAGTGCATTCCAAGTGTCCACCACCCTCTCCATGAAGAAGTGCTTCCTCACCTCCCTCCTAAACCTCCCACCCTCCAGCTTAAGACTGTGCCCCCTTGTGATATGGTTGCCACTCAGCTTAAAGAGACTCTCCTTATCAAGCTTATTTATCCCTTTCAAGTACCTGAATGTCCCAATCATGTCTCCTCTCTCTCTTCTGTCTTCCAGGAAGTACATGTTCAGTGCCTTCAACCTCTCCTCATATGCCTTGCCCTGCTGACCAGCTATCATCTTTGTAGCCTTCCTCTGTACCTTCTCCAGCAAGTTAATGTCCTTTTTGAGGTGTGGGCACCAGTATTGAACTCCATACTCTAGATGCGGCCTTACCAGTGACCTGTACAAGGGCAGTATAACTTCCTGTCTCCTAGTACTGATACCCCTAGCTATGCATCCCAGCATCTTGTTTGCCTTTGCTGATGCTTTTTTGCACTGCGTGGAATGCTTCAAGTCACTAGTGGTCATCACTCCCAGGTCCTTCTCCTCCTCTGATGCAGCTACTTGGACTCCACCCAGGTAATACTCTGTCCTGGAATTCTTGGCTCCAATATGCATAACTTTGCATTTCTTGGCAGTGAAGCCAAGCTACCAGATCCTGGACTACCTCCCCAGATTTTCCAGATCTTTCTGAAGGTCCCGTATCCCTTCAGTTGTGTCCACTCTTCCACAGAGCTTGGTGTCATCAGTGAAAAGGCACATTTTGCCTTTAATACCATCCCCAATGTCATTGATGAACACATTGAACAACACCAGCCCCAGTTCCTGTGGACCCCACTGGTTACCTCTCTGGTGCCAGATAACTCTCCTCCTACCACTACCCTCTGGCATTTAACATCATATCAGAGAGTGTGTGACATGGTAATTTATACGTGGTTTCTTTAGCATACCCAGTTGGTAGATCCAAAAAGTACATCTTTTTTTAAAATGAATGATGCCAAATCCCTCCCTTTCATTCCATAAATGACCCTCTCTATTTCACAAAATTGGAACACATGACATTTCCAGTTTTCTGATTATGTAATATGCCTATTCAATGCATTCTTTTTGTCCTTATTTCAGATAGCCCCCAGATGTTCCCTAATTCTAATTTTAAAATTTATCATGGTCTTGCCTGTCTAAAATGCAAGGCAGCTACATGCAGCCAAGTAGACCCCTCCTGTACTTTATAATTAATGATCTGGTAATGGTGCCATCCTTAATCAGCATTGAAATATGTAAAACTTGAAGATTTTTTAACAGATTTACAAAAGTTGCAATGCCCACAGGGATGACATCCCATGACAGGTTTGTGAACCAAGTTCCAGACTGTGCTCTCTCAATTGGCTATGCACCAATCTGTTTGAAATGTTTTGCCATCTACTAAGCACCATTTTCAGTGGGGCCACATTTTTCTCTAACCACGGGTCACTCATCAATATCTGCCAATTTCAATTTATTTCCTCTTATATTTCTCACGAGTGTTTGGTGTACATGGTTATGAAATTCAAAACATCCCTATTCCCTTTGTCTCCTGTGCCTTTATCCTAGCAGTCTCATTAATTTGTCTGCCATATTTCCTTGCCTCAAATCTCCATTTCATAACCACTGTTTGTTTTTTGAAAATCAGACACATTTGAGCAATGAGTGGCAACTAATGGTATGTAGAATAATATTTTTAGTTTTGCTTTTGCTGTAAAGCTCTGGTACTATTGTTATATTTTCCATTTTTTTCCATCTGTATATCTTGGAACTGTACAGTTTTTCTACTACTCTTCACCAAAAATCATACTTTTTTTGTCCTTTCAAAATTGTTCCAACTCTTCTGCCCACCCCTCACCAGACACACACACACATACACCACACCATCAGTATATCAAATGTAACAATGCCATAGGTCAATCTTCTCAAAGAATAGATTGACCTCCTGGTTGTACACAACCTCCCTCTCCCATTGGTCCACATAGCAATTGGCATGGTTCAGGGACAAAGTCACCCACATTGTTGTCTCCTGAGTTTGGAAATAAAGAACTTGCCCTGAAACAAAAAGATATTACATTTTAAAACATAAGCAAAATATAGTAACATAAATAATGATGATAGAAAAAGACCAATGGTCCATCCAATCTGTCTGAATTATCTATCTAACCCTGGGACCTACTGTTCATTCAGAGACCTAGCAGTACAGAGTTATAATAAGAAATCCTTCAATTGTTCTGACAAATCAGAGCAATTACCCAGCCAAAAACATGTGGCCAAAAGTCCATTTGCATGGGGTTTATTAGGATACAATAATTTAATTGCCATTTATCTTTTGATACTAAATCAAATCAAATCAGCTTTATTTCTAAAACGGTGCTATTCCAAAGATCATAGTGTCCATTACAATAAATACATAAAATTCATATAAAAATATCAGTCATTGCAATATAATCAATTCATATATCAAATACTAATATCTGTCTCATTATTGTTTTCTTTTCTCTTTAGTCATTTAGATTAATTTACTAGCAATAATGTTCCTGCCCTTAAAATCGATGTGTCTGAGTTTCACCTGAGATTGGCAGCATAATGGCAGCATGATGGTAACCAGTCACAATGCAAGCATAACAAGAGGGAGAAGGAATGAACTGAAACTGTACTTTGTATACACTAGGTTTCTGTGACTTCAAGAACTGAAATATATGACCTTTGTGTTCTTTTTTTCCCTCAGAGTCAGCCACTCACATTTGCAAATACTTAGTGGTTGCTATAAGCAACAGTCTTTACATATGTATGAATCACCATTGAAAATTAAAAGTAGCCACTAGTATGCCATGCATGAATATTTATGAGCTGAATAACATGCACTCAAATAGCTGGCTATTTTTGTTACATCAAATATTTTTTTTTAATTGCACGTAACAATTTTTACATACACAATACTGTGTCAGGATTTATATGTTATGCAATTATATGTTTTATTTGTCATGATTACTATTTTTATGTTTGTAACACTAAGGATTGGCTTCCATGCAGAGGTGCACATGCTCAAATCTGGCCAGTGCCTTTTGTAAGATGTCATAACATTCTCTTGTGAGCATTCTGTTCTGTAAAGTGAGTATATATCACCGTTTTTGCACTTTATAAAAAACTATTATTGCAGCTTTATTAAGTGTATGGTGTTGACTTTTATTGGCTTTGGACTATAATTTCTGAGTAAGGCACATCCACTTGTTTATTTATTTAAAGGTTTGTAACTGGGAAAGGCACCACTAAGCTGAGGCTCGTTTTTAGGTGCAACCCGAGATTGTGGAGCTGCTCTTGATATTGATAATAATTAAAATAAATCTCTACTAATAAAATCCTGGGTATGACAGCCCTAAGCTAAAACTTTGAAAAATCTTAGCTACAGTTTTCTCTCTAACCAAAATCATCAATTTCTCCCCTACCACTGCTGTTGTACCTGACACCTTCAAACTGGAGAAGGTTATACCTGTATTTAAATTTGGCAATCCAAAGCTTTTAGATAACTAGACCTATTTCAGTGTTATCCACTCTAGGTAAGCTTCTAGAAAAAATTATTATTATTATCTATCTTTCAGAATATAGTCAAAACTATGATTTGCTCTCTGTCACACAACATGGCTTTGGATGAGGATATAGGACAAAGGCAGCCTTGGTTGTATAAAAAACAAAAACAAGGCACTGCATCAGTATGTGATCTAAAAGCAAAACAAAATAGTTATATTAAATGCATGCTGAAAATAGAAAATAGTTAAAAATTGACATTTCGACCTTAGGTCTTCTTCAGGAAATATCTAAAAGAGAAAAAAAAACAAGTTAGTGTAGAGGAGACGTAAAATGAGAGAGATATATATATGTGGAGAAAGAAGAAAGGGGAGGCTCAGGGAGAAGAAGTGATAAATGGTAAGATTAAGAGAGAATCTGTGAAACAAAAAGGTGATGATGGGAAAGATAAAGCATAATGGGACTGAAAGAGCTGGGGAAGTTCCCAGGTGGGGACTAATTAACAGGGCCTAGTAAGAAGGCTGAAAGGTGACAAATGTGTGGGAAGGAGACAGAAATGGAGACTTATTGTGAAAATGAAAAATAAATTAAATGAATACAAAAACAAATAGACTTTAGGGAAAAAAAGGATGGCTGAAAGATGTTAGTGGAAAATAAGTCTATCATTTAAACCAGAGGGCTGCTGGGAGCCAAGGCAGATGATCAGCTTGGCTTCCATGTTTTTTCTATGGTCAGAATCCCAGAAGCCCTGCTGAAGGACACAAACATAAAGGTCATTGACATTGTGGTCCCTGGCGATAAAGTGGGATACAATGGGTTTAGCAGTTTCACCATTCCTGACTGCTCTGTAATGTTCCCTGAAATGGTCAGCAAGGTGCCTACCAGTTTCTCTGATGTAAATAGCTGTACACTTCCTGCAAAGAATACAATACACCACGTTAGTGGAGGTGCATGAGAACTCCTTAGTGATGTGAAAAACACCTGTAGGCCTCCGAATCTCAGTCACACTGAAAATAAATTTGCAGGTGTAGCAGGGAGTCCTGTTGCAAGGTTTGGTACCTGGGAGGGAGGAACTGTTAGGAGTAGGTGGTCTTGCTGACCATTTCAGGGAACATTACAGAGCAGTCAGGAATGGTGAAACTGCTAAACCTATTGTATCCCACTTTATCGCCAGGAACCACAATGTCAATGACCTTTCAGTTTGTGTCTTTCAGCAGGTCTTCTGGGATTCTGACCATAGAAAAAACATGGAAGCCAAGCTGATCATCTGCCTTGGCTCCCAGCAGCCCTCTGGTTTAAATGATAGACTTATTTTCCACTAACATCTTTCAGCCATCCCTTTTTTTTCCCTAAAGTCTATTTGTCTTTGTATTCATTTAATTTATTTTTCATTTTCACCATAAGTCTCCATTTCTGTCTCCTTCCCACGCATTTGTCACCTTTCAGCCTTCTTACTAGGCCCTGTTAATTAGTCCCCACCTGGGAACTTCCCCAGCTCTTTCACTCCCATTATGCTTTATCTTTCCCATCATCACCTTTTTGTTTCACAGATTCTCTCTTAATCTTACCATTTATTACTTCTTCTCCCTGAGCCTCCCCTTTCTTCTTTCTCCACATATATATCATTTTACCTCTCCTCTACACTAACTTGTTTTTTTTTTCTCTTTTAGATATTTCCTGAAGAAGACCTAAGGTCAAAACATAGATTTTTAACTCTATTTGCTATTTTCAGTGTGCATTTAATCTAACCATTTTGTCTTGGTTGGATAGCTCATTGAGGTATACACATTAATGGACAACGTTATGCTGACTGGGCTGTGTTCATGGACCTAAGCAGGCATCTCACCTATTTAATCATGATCTATTTCTCAATAGACTTACTGATACTGGGGTCTCTGATGTTGCTTTGTAATGTTTTACAGATTAACTGCAAAATCACAGATAAAAGTTCAGAGTAGGAAATATTATATCTCCATTTTTAGGTCATTGCTAATTTCAGCTTTCTTTAATAACCTACAGCTTTTCAGTTCCAAACTCAATGCACTCCTGTATGTTGATGATCAGACACTAAAACACGTAATTGAACTCTCATTTAAATGAAGACTTTTGTTGGATCTATGAATGGCTGACTGATAGTAAAATGGTTATGACATCTTAAAAACTAAAGTTATATTGTCTGGTTCTAAACCAAGTATAGAAATGAACAGTGGAAAGATTGGTGATAAATCACCAAGGTGACATAACACTTGAAGATGTTACATGTTTTAAATACAGCGCCCCAAATATCACTTGGGACTTCATAACAGTACAATAAGCACATACTGGCTGAAAGTAAGAATGTGAATTATAAGCTAGGCATGTCTTATAGAGTTTGGCATAGTCTAATTAAAAATGTGTGGGTAGCTCTTGTTCAAGAACTTGTATTACCCAAGGTGCACTATGACTCCATAGCATATGTTATAGTTTTTTGTTTTTGTTTTCTTTTTCTTTTTTTTCAACTGAACTCATCAAATGAATTGTAGTATGCAACATTGTCAGATAGCATTTTCTGGTTGCACTATCCATTATTGCTCTTTATGGGCTCTGTGCACTAATGTGTGCCAGGTATGTGTGAGAGGCATGCACCTGACCCACACAGCTCCACACTCACCAACAGGTGCACATTGACAGGTATTCCCTATTGCTGGCTGCCTGTCCATGACCCCCCCAGCATACAGCTGTGCAGGGGTAGACTGAGGGACACAATAGGGCATCTAATTGGATGCCTGTCCTGGATCTCAAAATGCATGGAAGGAGGGGTCTGTGGGACCCCAGTGCATGGCAGAGTCAGTTGGGCATGCCTATGCACTGTGGATCTGCAGCATGTAGGCATGGTGCATAGATCCCATGTGCAGATTTAAGAAGGTTGCCACCTACTGCTATAGGAGAAAATTGGAATTAGGTTGTTTTATTGATAACTTGTATGGAGATTACATTTCTATCTAATTATGTGATTTGCCACAAATATCCTCTAGCATTTATAATCTGAGATCAAATGATAAATCCTTTTTAAAAGGCACAAGAGTGTCCACTAAGATGGTACAAACATCCTTCTGCTACTTAGCTCCCAATGTGGCATAGAATAGAAGATGAGAATTGAGTTCAGTAGACAGGAAGAATATTGCCACAGCTTAGAATAGTACAGCAGCAGATAATCACATTAGATGATGCAATTCTGTGAGGTACAGATTATACTGTAGGATCTGTGTTAGAGATAATAAGAACACTACTCTAACAGGGTTCCTGGGGGCCACAGTGAATAATGTCTAAAACAACAGTGACATTTAAAAGGAGTCATTTAAAAGGAGTTAAGAAAAGATCCATAGTTGTGATGCAAGTTGGGAAACAATAATGTTGTTAGAAAATGTCAACTGATGCCATAGTTCAATGACTATCAATGAAATGTTCCCAGTTCCGTCTCTGCCAAGAGTGAGAGAGGAGTGGCCGTGTAAGATCAGAGCACTAAATGTATGGCTTTGAACCCTGGTGAATGGATATGTGCTATAATTTCTCAATAAACTGGGCCATTTCAGGAGGTGGCAAGAGCTCACAGCAGGGATGGACTACATCTGAGTCACTGGTGGACAAAAATACTGGCAGAAAGATAGAATAATGTAATAAAGGACATAATTACAGAATTTTTAAACTAAACTAAAAACTTTTATAGCAGGTGCAAGGCACAAGATTGAGAAGTATGATATGGATATTGTAAAGTGCATTAATGAAGGCAGTATAGATCATCAAATAAGTACCTGGGACTACAGTTTTGATGCATATATTGGTAAAGGTGAAGAGGAAATAAAAGTTGGTATAGGAAAGTGGGGCAGATACTTGGAGTACCAGTCTAAAGATCATGACATCAAATTCATGCAGCCTAACTATGTTGGGGAAGTAGTGGTGCCTATATACACCAACAGATACCTTGTAGTAGCAATTACAGAGACATGATGGAGTGAAGGAAGTAATGGGGGAGCAGATATTGGAGGATACAGAATATGCAGAAGAGACTGGATTGATAGGAGAGGTGGAAGAGTGGTGATATTTGCACATAAAGATTTGCTTACTATCTGAGTGGAGTGGAGTACAGGATGTGTGCGTGAGAATATGCAAAGGACTTAAGGAGTTATTGATGGGCACTCCAATGACAACCAACACACAAAAAAAACCCCACAAGGACAGATGATACATGAAGGAATAAAGGACTGATTCTGAGGGGGCAGTGGGATATTAATGAGTGATTTTCATTATCCAGAGTTATCCTGGGCTAAATTTGCTACTAGACAATTTATGACTGCTTAATATGGTGCCACCAGTGGATTCACCTACAGATGTTGAATCATGTCTGGATCTACTTTTGACAAACAAGGAAGTCTTGGTAGAGGATTTCACAATTATGGTTAGGTGGCAGTGACTATGTTGTAAAATGTAATATAATGAGTTGGAATGACACTGAGAAAAGTTGACATGGAGTATTTTTATTTAGTGCACTTCTTCAATCCCAGCTCACTTTACAATTGCAGTGGCATTTCATAAATACCTAATTAAACAGAAGCACAGCAAATAAGTTGTACAAAGGAGATTCGCTGGGCTAGGGAAGGCAGTGCTGAGGAGTCAGCCCATCATCTCCACTTTAAATTGTATTAGAGCAGTCTAGCTCCTGGTTAGAGATGGGTAAAGTTGGCAAAATGCACTATGTGAATTAATCTGCACATTTAGCATAATGATGTGGGAAATTGACATATTTTGCCCTGCAAAAAAGTTCATGAAATGTTTTGCTGGGCATGTCAATTTCACTTACCAGTTGGACCACATAAAAATATGTCCCTCTTTCTTTTCCCTGGTGGTCCAGTGAACTCCCCTCCCCTCCCTTCCTAGCCCTGATCAATCCCCTTTCTAATCCCCAGACCCACCCATTGTGTTTTTTATTTTTATTTTTTTTTTATCATTTTCCCTGGTGGTCTAGTCCTCCCTCCTTACTCTCCCCAATCCTGAACCAATTGATCTCACACCCCAATATGTTTTTTAACATATTCCCTGGTGGTCTAGTGGCCCCCCATTCCCCCCACCCTGGCAGCTGTCCCACCCTGCTCCCTTCCCCATCCCAAAACAGAGTGGGCTGCCAGCACAGCCCTCCACTCTCCTCCACAGCTGGCAGCCCACTGAAATGTGAATGAATGAATGACCGCATGCACGCATGCTCATTCATTTATTCATTCACATCTTAGTAGGCTACCAGCCATGGAGGAGAGTGGAGGGCTGTGCCGGCTACCCACTCTGTTTTGGGATGGGGAGGGAGTGAGGTGGGACAACTGCCAGGGTGGGGTGGGGGGTGATATTGGAGAATGCCATACCTCCGAGGGCTATTTCACATCATGAATCAGGATGGATAGGGAGTGGGGTGAGACAGCTGCCGGGGTGTAGGGAGATATTGGAGCATGCTGGACCTCTGAGGGCTAATTCACATCAAGAATCAGACACTACATGGATAGGGGGTTGAGGAACTATGGCAACCATGCCAGAAAGTGACTTTTGCAACATTGTTTCTGTGTTGTTTTAAGTTTCTGCCTCCACAGTGTTATGTGTCCCACAAGTTGACTCTGTTTCTCACAATTTATGGTCAGGGTCCCTCACATTTGGACAATAAACACTTAAGAAGTAAGACAAAACTCTGGATGTTCACAGAAACCCAGAACACAGGGCATTTAAAAGCACTTCAGGATGAAGAAAAAGGAAAATCCTTTGATCCTCTCTTTATTTTTCCTCCTGAAGAAAAAAAAAAACAGGCTGGAGCTGAAAGCTGATAGCATAGCTACATGACTAGCATTTTAAACAACTCCATATAATGCTACAATCATAGCAATAATAACTATTCAACCCTTAAATCCATGGGAGCTGTTTTCTTCACCTCCCCCTTGCTCCATGGGATTACCCACAGCCTGTTTGTTCTAGCAGTTTTTCTAACCTCTGGGTCCAAAGGGGGCATACTGAATGATGCATTTTTTCATTTTTTCTAGAATAAGTGAAAGAGAATAGCAGTAAATGGATTTCAAAACAAAATTCCCTGCCTTTCCTTTATTGTCATTTGGGGATCTCTGGTGAAATTCCACCACTCGCAGGAGAAATGCAGTTTCACAGGTGCAATTTGCAATTTTGCCAGTGGAAATTCACTTTTCATGCCCATGAAATTCATGGGTAAAATGTGGGAATGTCACAAAACATTTCATGTGGTGAAATTTACAACTTTGCCGAAATTTCACTGACAAAGTAAAATTTCGCTGCAACACTAATTTAATGTAATTTGCGGAGCATAAATGTGAAATGTGAAGTTCCATGGTGAAGTGTGGAATTTCCCCAGCAAACTGTGGAATTTCACCATTTGTTGGCAAAATTCCACCATTTGTGGGTGAAAACTTTGCAATTTCAGGTAAAATCCAAGTTGATGAGGATATAGAAAACTTAGCAAAGCTCCACAAATGTGAACGTTGGCTGCTTTGCAACAATTTTGCTTGTGAATTTTAAATTTTGCCTCATCTCTACTTCTGTTGCAGACAAAGAAGAAACTCTGGAGAACTGGGGCAGCCACTGCAATGCCCTATCCCACTCAGAAGTCCCAGCTCTCCAGAGAATAAAGAGACCTACTTAGGGCAGTGGTGGTGGTGTGAATGTATGGAAGTGGGGGGTTGAATGGTAGAAGCTCATTGAGGTAGGTGGGGCCCAAACCATTTAAGACTTAAATGCAGAGATGCTGAGATGTTTCAATACACCAGTGAAATTATGATTAATTCACCAAATTTGACTTCACAAATAAACTCGTAGATTTGTTCTGTTTAATAGGAAATTCATCTCTGGCACCCTTGCCTGTATCTTCACCCTTGGGATGCTCACAAAATATACTATGCAGTGTAGGCTGGCCCTTTCTGGCTGTTGGGCTACCAAACAGTTGGACTCAGCATGGTGGCATAGCTGATCTGCTGGCATTTGACTTAGGGGGATTCTCGGATGCTGCTCAGAAGAAAACAGTGGTTTGCTGGGTTTTTTTACTCACTTAACATTTATTAATTATTGTTCAAAACATACAGTTGCATTCCATAAACTAGAACAAAGCACTCACCTGCTACCTTTATACCCTCCCAAGCAGGTAAAATCATTCCATTGGTACAAGAAACCTGATATAACTTTACATCAATCTCAGCATTCTCATTTGGGAATGGGAAACTACTATCCAGATCAGGCTCAGTGCCACCACCATCACCACCACCAGATGTTATGGGGATAATAGCAACCTTCTCCTTAACCACTCTTTCTGAGCCAGAGATGGTGTTACCTATCAGATTGATCCTCGTGTCATCACCTCCACCAGTACCCACCAGTATGGATGCCACAGATGTGGCATAAAGTAATTTTTAACACTAATGCAACCACCTCTTCCACCAACTACGCCTTTGCTACTACTACCAGCACCAGATCCCATGGATAAAGCTGTTGCAGAGGTAGTTTTTAGATGTAACCACATTTTGCCCCACAGAATCTATGCACTTCTTAGCCACCTCACTGGCACCTCTTCCTTTACTTGAGGGTTTTTCCAGTTATTTTATACAGCAAGGACAAAATAAACACTGCAGTAAAACTAAATACCGTGAGCAGCAGATAACACCTCACCAAAGGGACTATTAGTGTGATCTGAATCTAAACAGATCAGTTTACTGAGCTAACAGTAACTACAGTAAAACCACCCAAAAAGTTTTTTTGGGGTGGCATATTTTAACATGATGGAAATTAATAGGACACAGATGACAGGGGCAATTCAAAACAAGTTACCATAAGTAATATAATCAATTTAAGAACTAAATGAAATAACCACAGTGAATACAGAAACAGAATGACAATTCACTTAACCAGACATAACTATACTACAGAAATAAGCTGACAAATCACAGACCACAGACACAAATTATTAAGAAGAAAGACTGAGGAAACTATATCAGACTAATGCTCACAGGGCTGCCTTGCTTACTAGCTGAAAAATATCCCCCAACATGGCACTGCTTCTCCAGACAAAACCAAGCCATTACTTTCAACTAGATAAATCTGCAAAACTATGAACAAACATTGGTAATCTAGCTGTATAAGGTACTCTGATACTTTTTGTGAGTGATTTAGTTCAAGATACTCCACTTTCAGAATAGTTTTAAAGGTGTTTTGCTCAGACAAGCAGGGACAGAGTTCTCTCCAACTTTCTCTTCATAAGACTACACTGAATGCATGGCATACAGCTTAATTCAGTATCATATGCCCTCCAGTCCAATGGTACATTGCAAACCTCACCTGTGGGCACAACTTCACCCAACTTCACCTAATTTCAGCGGCAAAGTTACCAAATTTGGCATTCATGAAGTTTCAGTCTCAAGATGGCTCAGCTCCTCAGTCTCCACTCCAAAAAATGAACACACCAGTGCTGTATCACAGATGTCTTTATTGTAATAAAACAACAAACCACAGTAATAAGTTTGCAGAGCACACCCTCCCATAGTGCAGCCAAACATTTTCGCAATACACTAGTGCTTTTTCAAGGCTGACCAGGTGCAAGGTGGCTAATGATTAAAAGGTACACCATCACCATCACCTGGAGGGATGGAGGCTTATTCAAAGCTGATTGCCTGCATCCATCCAGGAGGGGAACTGAGCTCCTCAATGATAAATTTAAATGCTACATTGAGAAGCATTTAAACTAGCAGGGGGTTCAGACAAAGATGCAAGTAAAAAGGCTGTCCACCCCAAGGGCTAGCAAAGATAACAGGGAGGGGGAATAGGTCAAATCACAAGAAACCCATATGCAAATAGCACATAGCAGGAAAAAAGGGAGGGGAAGAAGATAAGGGGCAGAAAGCATGCAATACAGTTGGGAAGTAACACAGTACCATGAAAGGTAGAAGTAAGATCTGGAAGGTCATGGACACAAATGCATGTAGCCCAGGCAACAAAATTACAGAGCTAGAGGCCACCATACTGGAAGTGAATCTAGACAGTGGAAATCACGGAGACCTGCTTCAGTGAAAACCTAGACCGGGAGGTTGCTATATCAGGGTATGCACTGTTCAGGAGGGATAAAACAGGCAAAAAGAGAGGAGGGGTAGTACTGTATGTATGAAAAAAATATTGAGGCCACAGAGATATCAAGGGAAGGGGATGCAGAGATTCTGTGGGTGGAACTGCAAACAAAGGAAGGGGCCAAACTTTGAACAGGGGTAGTCTATAGACAGTCTGCACAAAAAGAGGAAGTGGATATGGAAATGATGACGGAAATCAAGGAAATGTCCAATAAGGGGGAGGTATTACTGTTGGGGGATTTCAATATGCCTGATGTGGACTGGAGCATTCCAGTGGCAGCATCAAATAGGAATAGGAAATTCCTGGAAGAAATGCAGGGGGTGTTTATGAGGCAACTGATGAGAGAACCCACATGGGATAGGGCAATGCTTGACCTGGTACTGTCTAAAAGGGACAGTGTCACTAACATCACAATGGTGAGTCACCTAGGGATAAGTGATCATAACACAGTAAAGTCTGAGGTTAGAATAGAACAGGTTGAATTCCACACTAAAATGAGGGTCCTGGATTTCAGGAGGGTGGATTTTATGAAAATAGGAGAAAGAGTTAGGAAATCACTGTCACAGATATTAGATGGGGGAGGAGTAGAGGAAACATGGGCAAAGCTTAAGAAGGCCATTGAAGAGGGAACTAGCCTATGCATCAGGCAGGTTGCAAAGAACAGTAGAAGGAGGAGACCACTATGGTTCTCCAAAGAAGTAGCGGTGAAAGTTATAGCAACAATGATCAAATCAAATCAAATCAACCATTATTTATAAAAGGTGTCTTTCTAAAACCAAGGCACCTGTACATAACATAATAAAATAAATCAATAAATAAATAATTAAAAACCATGTATCAATTAAAATTCACGACAGTGACATTTAAAAATCATTATACGCTAGGCTAAAAAGAAACGTTTTTAATGCGACTTTAAAGCTTTGGATGGTCAGGCAATCTCTCACCTGACGAGGTAGAGAATTACACAGGGTTGGGGCCATAAAACTAAAGGACCTGGCCCCAGATGTCTTTAAATCAACCCTTGGAATCACTAGCAATCCCTCATCAGTGGATCAGAAAGGGGGGGAGGGACAGTAGTGATGAAGGAGATCTTTCAGATAACCAGGTCCCTGATCATGTAGGGCCTTATAGGTCAGCAAACTGACCTTGAAGGTGATCCACCAGCATATTGGCAGCCAGTGCAGTCCGCGGAGCACAGGCGTTATATGACCAGTCCTAGATGAACCAGTCAATAACCTGGCTGCCCCATTCTGCACTAGCTGAAAGCAGTGGATATCAACTCCTGGTAGCCCCAGGTAAAGGGCGCTGCAGTAGTCAAGGCAGGAGGTAATAAAGGCATGGATCAAAGTTGGAAGATCATCAGAAGGAACTAGGTGCTTCACCCGGGCAATATTCCTCAGGTGGTAAAGAGGCTTTGACAACTGCCGACACCTGAGATTTCAGTGTCAAAGAGTCATCAAACACAACGCCCAGGTTCCATACCTGGTTTGAGGTAGTTAGCTGAACCCCCCCAAGCCATAAACCTGAAGGTAATCCAACCAACAAACCCACCTCTTGGCGACCTGGGTCCACAACCAACACCTCCATTTTTTCTGGGTTCAACCTCAGCCAACTCACATTCACCCAATCCTGGATTTCGGTGAGACAGTTGTTAAAGACCGAAATGGTAGCATCTTGGCCGGGGACAAAAGACATGTACAGCTGAGTATCATCCACATAGCAGTAAAAACTCAAACTATACCATCTAATAATCGCTCCCAATGGCAGCATATACACCACGAACAACATGGGCACCAAAATGGAGCCCTGTGGCACCACACAGGATAGGGGGAGTGATGCCGAGGAAAAAATCCCAGACACCACTCTCTGAGTCCTACCCTTGAGAAAAGATCAATGGCCTTCAAGAAGTACAAAGCAATGCAGGCAACACACAACAGAGAAGAATATCAGTAGAAACTGAGGGTGGCTGCAAAAGATGTTAGGAAGGCAAAAACACATACAAAGGAGCACATAGCTAAGACAGTGAAGCTGGGAGATAAGACATTCTGCAGATACATCAGTGAAAGGAGGAAACACAAAGCAGGAATAGTTAGAATTAAGAATGAAGGAGGTGAAAGTGTGGAGGAAGGCCAGGGGAAGGTGGACATACTGAATGAGTACTTTTGTTCAGTGTTCACAGATGAAGGAGAGGGGAATGGCCCACTAGTGGAGGAAAGAGGAATAACCAGAGGGGGCAGACATGAGCCCCTTTGCAGAGGGGAGGATCAGTCAATCAATCAATCAAAATCTTTATTTATCCAGGTGAATATCGTTGAGCAAGCTCATTTACTAGATAGACCTGGTTAGCTCCGGGTCAAATGGTACAATGCATAGAGATATTTACAATACAGCCAAATAACACACGTAAAAAAAAACAATTAATGCAAGTAAGTACTCAATGTTAAATCAGTCATATCAGTTCAAAGTGCTTCTGTAATGTTTAAGGAGGACATAAGATGAGGCTTAGTAGGAACTTCAGTAGGGAGAAGTGATCAGCTGCTTGTGTAGGGAGCTGACACAAGCACAGAATTTCAAAAGTAGTGTAATCACACAGTATCCCTAGATGTAGCACTCTAAACAGAAGGATAAGGGTGTTAACAGTCAAGAAGAAAAATAATTACAGCTCTTTTTTGGCAAATTTTAGCATGGAAATCAGATTTATGCTTGGTTTAGAATGAATACAGAAGCAGGCTGCAAGAACCGATCAGAAGTCAATGCTGAAATGCACTCACATTCTGATTGGATGGCTGCTAATGCTGTGCTTTGCTAATGGAGAGTCTAAGCTTAGGTTCTCAGGTGGCAGTACAGGCAGCACCGACTACCAGTGCCCAGGTTTCCCCCATGTATGGGCAGAGAGCCCGTGGAGAGCATTTCTTTGGCAGGGGATGGAAGAAGGGGTCGGTATTAAGTACTGAGCCATGGACAATGGAGCATCTGAACCAGCAGGAGGAACAAAACAACAGGACAACAGAGCTGGGTATTCCTTGATGCCTAAAGACTGGCCCAACCACAGAAATTCAGAAAGGAGTTTAACAGAGTCTCAACTCTTAACACTCTAAACAGGAAAAAATAGAGGTCATAACTGTTAGGCAGTAAGAATAGCTCTTTTTTGTGCAAGTTTTAGACAGAAGATCAGACCTTAGCTTAGTATTGAGGGAGACACAGGAGCAGACAGCTGGAACTAGTCAGACGTCAGAGCAGAAAAGCGCTCACGTTCCAATTGAGTATCAGCAATGCTGCACCTCGTTAGTAAGGAGTCCGGTTTGGGTGTCTCAGGCAGTGGCTATGGAAGCAACAACCATCCAGTATCCGCATTTCTCCCACCTGAGGGGCAGGGAGCCTCTGAAGGGCTAGTCTATGGCAGGGGAGAGAGTTAAAGGACAAAGGAAAGAGATAGTAAGAGTGGAATGCAGTGGAAAGGGAATATGAAGATGAAATAGGGCAGTTAAATGGTACAGGGTAGGGGAATAAGAGCCACAGATTAGGCAATATGTAAAAGAAAGCAGGGTGAATAAGGTATAGTGGCCATGAAAGCCATGAAGAGATAATAACCCTATAGGGATTTCTAAAGGAGAAAAACATTTTAAGGCATAAGACGCTCACAGAGTTAAGGTCACCAAAGGTTACAAGTGATCATAAATTCAACTACTCACAGAGGGCAGCAGCCTGATGCTTCAGACTAAAATTAGGGGCTGGGGTAGCAATTGCATGGCTCACACACATACTGAGCATATAGAGATTTAAAGGCATTCATACTGCAGAGGCAGCCTAATTTCATTAATTTTTGTACTTTGTTCCCTAATGTTGGCAACAGGAAACTAATGGCTATTCTGCCATAGCAAGAGGAAGCCTTGGGGATACATAATGTGATGTAGGATGTGCTTCTTAGGGCATACGTCCCTGGCTCAGTTAATGGGAGACCGTCTATTATATATTGTGGAAGCAGCTTCAAGAAGACTCTATAAGTCCAAAGGACTGCGTTTCTATTATGCCTAAACATAAGAAAGGACCACGCTATGGTTTTGTACAAAGAACAATGATGGGTAGAGATGGGAAGACTAGTAATAAACTGGATGGCCCTGTGGTAAAGCGTATCCAACTTTGCAAGCAAGGCTTTGGGACATTGACTATAAAGGATACTCAGGGAACTGGTGAAATTAAAGGAGGATAAGGCAATGGGGCCAGACTGAGTACACCCAAGGATACTAAAGGAACTGAGGGGGAACTAGCTGCTCCCCTAGCAGCCATATTCAATAAATCAGTGGAAACAAGGGTAGTACTAAGGCACTGAAGGAGGGTAGATGTGGTGCCAATCCACAAGAGTGGGACTAGGGAAAACACAGGGAACTATAGACCAGTAAGCCTGATGTCAGTGGTGGGGAAGATCATGGAGGCATTGATTAAAGAAAGTATGGTTCAATACCTGTCTGGAAATGGAATGCAGGATCTAAGACAGCATGGTTTCACAGGAGGGGGATAATGCCAATAGATCGGGGGGGAGCATGGATGTGGCCTACCTGAACTCCAGGAAAGCCTTTGACACCGTTCCACACAAGAGATTACTAAACAAGTTGAGCAATCTTGGGATGGGGCAAAGGTGGTAAAATGGGTACAAAACTGGCTGAGTGGCAGAGCCAGTGGATAATAGTGAATGGGGTAAGATCGCAGGAGGAGGAGGTGACAAGTGGATGCCACAAGGGTCCATACTAGGGCCATTACTATTCAATGTATTCATTAGTGACATTGCAAAAGGTATGGAAGGGAAGGTATGCCTGTTTGCAGATGATACAAAGATCTGCAACAGGGCTGATACACCAGAATGGACAGATGCAATGAGAATGAACTTAAAAAGACTACAGGAATAATCAAGAGTATGGCAGCTAGGATTTAATGCAAAAAAGTGTAAAATTATGCATATGGGACACATGAAGCCAAGGGCATGTTACCAACTGGGAGGAGAGGAGGTGGGACCAACTAATCAGAAAGTGAGCTGGGTGTCATCATAAGTGATGACCTCAAGGTGGCAATTCAGTGTGAAAGGGTAGCAGGAAAGGCAAAGAGGATGCTGGGTTACATAGGGAGGGATATAACAAGTAGAAAGAAATAGGTAATACTGTCTCCTGTATAGGTCACTGGTGAGGTCTCACCTTAAGTATTGTGTCCAGTTCTGGAGGCCACATCCAAGAAATGACAATGAACACATGGAGGCAGGGCAGAGAAAAGCCACCAAGATAGTCCAGGGCATGCATAAGAAGAGCTATGAGGAGAGACTAAGGGAATTAAATATGTACTCACTGGAGGTAAGAAGGGAAAGTGGAGACATGAAACAGGCATTTAAATATGTAAAGGGGATAAATACAGTATAGTGGAGGAGGGCAGCTTTCTACAAAGAAGGAAATGTACAAGAATGAGGGGACATGATATGAGGCTGGAGGGGGGAAGACTCAGGGGTAATGTTAGAAAGTACTTCTTTGGAAGTTGGCCCAGTTGCGCTGAGGGTTGAGGTGCTGGATGCCTTACCTCATGCTATGCCACTGACCCGGGTTCAGGAATGACCTCAGGTCACCGGGGTGCCAGCTCGGGGGGAGAGTTGAAGTGGGATTGAGCCGCAGCTCTCCTCTCTAAGGGGTGGATGCCTGCTCCTACATAGTTCTGCTCCCACCGGGTGGTGGTCTGATGGGATGCACAGGCAGCAATGAGCAGTGACATAAGTCTGGGGAGGGGCGAAAGGGGCCACCGGATCCTGGCATGTGGGTGTATCACCATGTGCACACACACATGTGTATGCCATGGCCTTGGGGGGGAGAAAATGGAAAAACGACAAACCATATATGAAAAAAAAAGTACTTCTTCACTGAAAGGGTGGTTGCACCCTAAAAAAAGCTACCAGGGGAAGTCGTGGCTGAAAGTACTGAAGAAGATTGGAAACATGCATGGGTTAGGCACAAGGGACTTGTGGAATCAGGAACTTGGGGAAGGTCTGCAGAAAGGAAGTAGGAACCAAGCTTAACAGAGCACACTAGATGGATTATGGTGTCTTTTTCTGCTAACATCTACTATGTAACTATTAAAGTGACACTATTTATTTATTGAAAACTTTAAAGATTACCTTTGAGCACAAGTGCTCATTTACAAAGGCTCTACATCAAACACAGTCACAAAAAAATTAATAAAAATAAAATACAGGTACAGTAAGCAATTACAGAGGACATGCTGTCAATTCAGGCTTAAAGCACTTAAGGCAGAACAATTTCATACAATCTTGAAAATAAATCCAAACAGATCACTGTATAAAATGTCACAGGTTATGTGCATAGAGAAACTGAATAAAACTGTTTAATGGTCATAACTGCACTGGACTGCAAAGGCAGACCAAAAAGATCTCTTAAACTAATTAAACTTGGGGAGATTCAGCAGTGTATCAGGCAGTTTGTTTAACCAGTTAGCAGGCCTGACAGCAAATGACTGCTTGCCCAGCTAAGTATGCTGGAAAGAAGGCTTAAGGGCATTTATGATCACGTTTCTAGTATGGTATTGGTTGAGGACAGTATGGAAGCAATTTCTTAAAGCTGGGGGTGTTGGGCCCAAGAGTGCCTTTTTGGCTAACAAACAAGTCTGGAGTTTTATTCTGCTAGTTAGTGAGGGAATAAAAGGTACAACTATGAGTGCATTTATCTGCACCAAGTAGAAAGACTCATGCCTAATACTACAAATCAGCTTTGCTCACCACAGTGAGGCATCTAGCATTCCCAGCTAGATTGTTCCAGTTATGGTACAGGGTACCTTCTGTTAACTATGGTCACCAGATTGTCAACATGGAGGGAGAGGCAAAAGATAAAGGGAATTTGATGTGAGGTGCCTGCATCAAATATTATTGACCCAAGTGGCACCTACCATCAAAAGCTGCAGCAATTGCAATTTTTTAATTCAGGCTGTGTCACAAACAGGAGCCCTTCTATCGAACCAGCCCTACACCACTCCTGTGCCTAAAATGGTGGTGCACCATATCAGAAGGGGGCTTGTGCCACAGCAGGGCTGCTGCATCCCCTAATGTGGGATTCTCAAAGCCACACTGTGTCCGCAAGCCCAGACAGTGCTTAGACCAGCTAGACCTGGTCTAGCACTCCTTGCACAGAAAGAATTACAGTCAGATCCTTGATAACA
Source organism: Neoceratodus forsteri (assembly GCA_016271365.2). Taxonomy (NCBI): domain Eukaryota; kingdom Metazoa; phylum Chordata; order Ceratodontiformes; family Ceratodontidae; genus Neoceratodus; species Neoceratodus forsteri. The sequence goes on from CM057452.1 coordinate 964,369,104, forward strand.
TCATAGATAAGTTTGAAATTGGATTCTCTGCTCAGTTTTCATATGTTCTTCTCTGATGGTGTATTCTCAACCTTTCTGTTTTCCATGCATTCTGAATATGTGAGCTAATATGCTTTAAAATTTATGTTTTTTCTAGAATGTGTCCATAACCAGTATTATCTCTATGGACTTACTATGTGCAGCTGTATATTTAATGTCAGTGTACTTGCACTTTATAAATAGGTGCAAGATGTATATTGAGTTCTGTTGTACTTATCTGATCAAGGCACAACCTCCAGTTACATTTGTACCTTGTCTTAATGTTACTATCTCTTGCAGCATGGATAGTTATGCATATCCCGTTTCAGTGTGATGCATTACAAAATGATACAAATAAAAGGTTATACAAAATATCCTGAAACACGTCATAGGGGCATAGCTTGCCCAACATTATATTAGAAATGGTTCTTTCTTTGGGCTTTGTGGTGTAGTTCTTCTTGTCACGCTATAACAGATGAGGACCATGAACTCAAACAGCATCACGTGTGCCTATACATGGTTCATTAGACAGGCAGAAGGCACTTGGCCCATGGTGTCTATCTCCCTGTCAAGTGGTGCACTTGTATCCAGTTCTGATTAAGGAGATGGCTATCTAGCTTTGCTTTAAAAGCCAGAAAAGTAACGGACTCTATCACCTCTCTCAGTAGGCCATTCCATAGAGGTATGATCCTCTGTGTAAAGAAATATCATCTCAAATTCCTTCTTGGGAATGTCAGTTTTAATTGCTGATTGTGACTTCTTAAAAAAATATTCCTATTGGCAGGTGTCATTCCCAAACTACCCATTTCTTACTGGATTTCATACTGGAGGATAGGAAAGTCGAAAAGGTATAGCCCAAATAGACTTTCCCCACTATTCGGTGATGGTAACTGAAGTTACCAACTTTAGTAAGATACCTATCCAATCTTTCCTTAAATATACCCACACTATCAGCTTCCACCACTTCCTGAGGTAGTCCACTCCCACATTTTTATTGACCTACATATAAAACCATTTCTTCTTATTTCTGTCCTACTTACTGTTTCCTTCAACTGCTTGTCATTCCCTCTCAGTTGATATGGTTTATCTTTGAATTCCAATTTCATCTCCATAAACATACTATTGTCTTTTATTATTTTGTATAAACTCAGTAAGTCCCCTCTGACTCTCCTATCCCTCAGTGACCACAAACCCAATTTTTCCAACCTTTCCTCATAATTTAACCCCACACATCCTGATATCAGTCTTGTGTAAGACCTCTGAGGCCTTTCTACCAACTTTACATCCTTAACTAAGTATGGACTCCATACAGTAGAGCAATAGTCCAATATAGGCCTAATCAGTGTTTTAAACAATGGCATCAGTATCTCTACTCCTCTTGAATGAAATCCCCCTCCTTATATTGTTCACCAAGAACATGGTTCTACTTGACATATTCCTACAGTGTATACTACTGTACTTTTTAAATCACTCTGGATATAAACCCCTAGATCTTTCTCACATACTGTTGTCTTTAGCTGTAAACTCTTCATGTAATAATCCTGATGCACATTATGCCTACTCAGATGCATTGTAGTACATTTTTCTTTATTAAATTCCATACTGCTTCTTTCGGTCCATTCCAGAATTTTTATTAAGTATCTACCAAACGTTAATCTGTCATCAAAAGTATTCACCCCCATTTTAATATTATCTGCAAATGTAACCATCTTATTTAGACTATTAATATTCAAGTCCTCTATAAAGATACAAAACAGCAGAGGTCCCAACACCAACCCCTGGGGAACTCCACTCCCCACCTTCTGTGGTTCTGACAAACAACCCCTGATCCTTACTTGTTGTTTCATATTACTCAACCACTGACTTACCCAGTTTACAATACAAAAATCAATTCCTAGTCTGATCAGTTTCTCAATTTTTTTTTGTTGACTGGGTAAGTGCACAAGACAAATCCTGCCTATTTTCAGGCATGACCTGGGGGAAGGGGATACAGATGAATGCCTACTGACCTTGAACCAGATTAAGCTGTTGGTGGTATTTTTAGTGAATGAAGGAAATTTGGCCAGGACACCGGGGAAATTCCCCTACTCTTTTCGATAAGTGCCATGGGATCTTTAACATCCACCTGAACTACCACCAGTCCAGGCAGATGGGAACTTGGTTTAACATCTCATCCGAAAGACGGCACCTCAGAAGTGCAGCACCCCTCTCATGCTGCACTACAGTGTCAGTACTGGGATATTAACCCAAGTGCCAGATGTGGGAACTGAACCCACAGCCCTCTGATCTCCTGGCCTCAGAGGCGAGTGTGCTACCTACTGAGCCACTGACACTGACACTGTTTTATTATGAGGAACCATATCAAATGCCTGACTGACATCCAGCATTACCACATCCAAACCTTTTCCCTCATCCACCCATTTATTTATATTTTCATAATAGATAATTAGATTTGTCTCACATGATCTTCTAGAAACAAATCCAAGCTGCTCCCTGTCAGCTTCACCCTTTCCCTTCATAATATCCTTTATTGTCTCTCTAAGAATTCCCTCTACTATCTTTCCCACCACCAACGTCAAGCTCACCGGTCAATAGTTTACCGCCTGATCCTTTTTCCCCTTTTTAAATATTGGCACAATAAATGCCCTCCTCCAGTCCTCCGGCACCACCCCCTCAGCCAATGACTTTTGCGCCAGCATGGTAATCACTGGTACCAGCTCATTTCTCATTAGGTTGTTGTCCCAAGTTATTTTGTACATTAGTAAGAGATCTCCCCTGATACGTCTTAGTTTCAGATGGTAAAGGTTCAACAGCTGTAATCGTGATTCACTAGTCTCAGTCCTGATGCCATCTATCATCTTTGTTACCCTCCTCTGCCCCCGCTCCAGACCACTCACATCCTTCCTTAAATAGGGGCTCCAAAATGGTGTGCAGTAATCAAGGTGTGCTCTGACAAATGCTCTGTAAAGTGCAATCAAGCATGGCCTGTTCCTTGATATGAAGGCTTTCTTTATGTAGCCTGTGATTCAATTTGCCATCCTGGCTACCTCATTACATTGTGAACTAAATGATATGTCATTTGTGACACGTATCCCTAGACCTTTCTCACTTTCTATTGTCCTTAACTGAGTACCAATTAATGTGTAGCACCGTAGTGTAGTATTCATACCAAAGTGCATCACGATGCACTTATCGGTATTGATGAGCATACCATTTTGTAGTGATCACTCTTTCAGTTTCATTGTCCTGCTGTAATGTTTGAACCTCACTGATGTCCCCCACTCTATCTCCCAGTTTGGTATCATCTGTGAACTTAATACAGCAGTTATTTATCCCTGTGTGTAAGTCTGCAATAAACAGGGAAAACAATGCTGTCCCCAGTACCAACCTCTGTGGGACCCCACTCATAACAAGCCTGCTTTCACATACATGGCTTCTAATATGAACCCTCTGTGCTCTGTCAGATAACCATGAGTCAACCCACTTCAGTAGTGTCTCATTAATACCTAGATTTACCATTTTCTGTACTAGTGTAGTGTGTGGTACCTTATCGAACGCCTTTCTAAAATCTAGATATATTTTATTGGCAGGTTGCTTATTATCAAGGAATTCACTGACTTGTTCATAAAATACAAGGATATTAGTTAGGCACAATCTATTCCTCTTGAATCCATGTTTCATTTCATCACACAGTTTTCTGCTATTTCCTCTTCCAGCCTGTCCTTGATTATAGATTCTATTATCTTACCTACAATAGCTGTTAAACTTATGCAGTTTCCCACCTTGGTTTTGTCACCTTTCTTAAATATTGGGACAACTATTGCCATCCTCCAGTCTCCAGGGATCTCTCCTGTTGTCAAGGACATGTTAAAGAGTTTTAACAGAGAATCCACAAGCCAAAAGCTAACCTCCTTAAATAGCATAGGGTGTAAGTTATCTGACCATGCCAACTTTGACTGATCTATTCTACATAATTTGTTAATTATTTCTGATTGTATGCTGATCACACAGTGAAACCTGCACCGTGAATGACAGTACAGCGACAACATTAACAGGTCAATGTATTGTCACCATGGGACCTGGCACTGCTTTCTGTGGATCTTGCACCCCTCCCAAATCAGTTTCAACTTGCAGTTGATTAGTTTAGTCACAGGGGTGGGGGGGCAAAGTTCCCCTGCATGGGGGGGGGTTCAGGGGTGAAGCCCCTTGAAGAAAACAAAGTCTGTAGTGAACAGTTTTATGCCAGCCACAACTGCAGCCAACATAAAGAAGTCGCTGTGACATTGGTCGACAACAAAGTTGTCAAACCCATGTCATACAGCTATTTCTGATCTAGTTATATTATTGGGGTTATATTTTTTAAATTCTAGTGGTTTATTAATATTATGACATATGCTTGTTTCCCTTGCCACACCTTCCTTGTATACTGAACAGAAATACTGGTTGAAAATAGCAGCCTGTTCTCCTGGGTCGAAGTGCTCTGTGTTTCCTGATTTAATAGGTCCAATAGTTCTCTCCACTGATTTATTGTTCTCATATACACAAAGAACAACTTGTCGTTATCCTTTGTGACTGCTAGCCTAAATTCTACCTTGCTTTTTTCTTGTTTGATGTTTCTTTTACTTAACCATAGCTGCTGCTTGTACTTATGTATATTATGGGGATCATTATCCATTTTCATGGCCCTGTAGGCCTGCCCTCTTTTGTTTAGTAGTTATCTGAAAGTACTGGTGTACCGAACTGAATCTTCTCCCTTTTGTTATATAGGGCCTTATCAGGTATATATTTCTCTTCAAGCTGTAATAACTTGTATTTGATCCTTAACCATAGCTGCTCTGTTGATAGCGTTCCCTTGTCCCAGTCTCATACAGATAGTTCCTGTCTGATTTTGTCAAGATCAGCTCTATTATAGTTTTTTTTTTTTATCATGTGCCCCGGTATTCTTTTTTGGTTTTGTGTTTATTTTAAATATCACAGTATTATGGTCACTATTTATTAGGGGTTCCTGGATTATTAGTTCATTTATGGCATCAGGTCTATCAGTTAGCACTAAATCCAGAATGTTGTTATTTCTGGTTGGTTTGTCCAGCACATGGTAAAGCCCATATTCAATGCAAACATCCAGCAAAAGTTGTTCCTGCTTGTTGGAAACTACCCCTATGGACCAGTTTATTCCAGGCACTTTAAAGTCATCCAAGAGTACTACAACCTTATTTTCTATTATCTCCATAAATATTACTTAGTAAATTAATACGGTCTGCTATTTCCATATCTGGGGGTCTATAACCTACCCCTACCAAGAGGTTTTTACTATTTGCCCCTTTAATTTCAATCCACAACAGCTTGTTCTTAGACACCATCTGCTCATCCATATTCACCTGTCTGCACTATATTTCTTCTTTATTGTAAAGTGCCACTACCCCCCCTTACCATCTCTGTTCTCATGGAACAATGTGTACCCTGGTATGTTCCTGCTCCAAGCTTTACTGCCTGCTACCATATTTCTGTTATGATAGCTACATCAATTTGCTTGTCCAGCATAATTAATTCCAAATCAGCTTTTTTAATGACATTTAGACTTCTAGCATTAGCTAGTAATATAGCCACCTCTGGCTTCTTAGTGACAGGGTTCTTGCTATCTGCTTGTCCGTACAGTTCTTTACTGTTATTATTGGTACTACACCCCATCATGCTCAGTTTTTGGGGGTATGAGTGTTCCTGTTTACTTCATTATAGAACATATTACACAATAGTGACAAACCTTTCTTGTTTAAATGAAGTCCATCATTACTATACCAATCCATACTGATTTCAAACCTTTCCCATATGCTGAGGCATCTAATTCCATTGCTCAGACACCATCTTATTTAATTTGTTTATTTGTTTATTTATGCCTTTGATTACCGGGTAAGTGCACTGATCCGCGGGACCATTTTCAGGCACGACCCAACCATAAAGGTAGCACTTACAGCATAATAATACAAATATTGGAAACAGCAGTAACAGCAAATCAATACAATGAAAAAATAAACAGAGTTTCAAAGGTAATAGTAGACAACACAATAAATACAGTCACTGGTAGGCTATAAACAATAATACTTTAACAGGTCCCCTCCCCAACCTCCAGCATACATGTGTAGTTCCCAGAAGTACGGGTTAAAAAGTTAAGAGCAAGAGGCAAGAGATGGTTGGGAATTAAATCCCATAAAAGTGGCTAGTAGTTGGGGAGGGAAGGTCTCAAGAGGTTGGGGAGTTATTATAAGCTTTTATGCATTTAGTACCTGCAACTATAGATCTGTGTGTTAGGCATGGATGCCACATAGGCACGGACCCTACCATCAGGTACATGGGGGGTGAACAGTATCCAGGTATGACACATACATGTCCGCACTTTTCCTACTGCTGTCTCAAGTGGCTGTCAGGTGCTACCACCTCCATTGTATATAGCCTCAGTGGTGATGGAGTGGCCAGGACCCAGAGCATATGGTGGTGCTGTGTGCTCACACCTGTCAGAGGCAGTGGGCATACTGGTGGAGACTTGTCCTGAGTGAGGGGTGTGGGGGTCACAAGGGTAAGTAGCCAGGCTGCTTCTGGGCTCCCCACATAGCTGGTGGTTAGGGCTTCTTACCACTGTACAGTGTGGACCTGAAGGCAGTGCCCCTGGGTGGCATGGACAATGGTGTCCTTTGTGCTGGCGTAGACTCCACTGCCTGCAATGCTGAACAGGTACAGTGGCACCTCCTTTGAACCTCTCCTGTGTGCTGTTTGGCACAAGATCCTACTTGTGGCTACATTGATGACTTTGGTGGCAGGACCCCTTAGATACCAAAATCCAGTGCAGGGTTCTGGTACACCCAGCTTTGCCACAAGCATGTGTCAGCCCACCTTGTGTCAGTCTAAGCTGGCTATGAAAATCAAGCCCAAAAAGTCATCTAGAGATACTTCTAAAGTACTGTATATATGAAGGTCTCCACCTGTTCAAGGTTTAGTCCTCAGTCATTTTAGATGACAAAGTGTGGAACTTTCCAGTTCTGTGGGAGACAAGAGAAGAGTATGGTATTTGTTTTTTCTTGTTTTAGTTTTGTTTGTTTGTAACAGAGGAACAGCTTGCTGTTGGAGTACCAGTTTTCTAGTAACTTGATGGTACACATAGAGTAATCACCCATACTCTGATCCTGGGTAAAGGAAAGGTACAGCTGAGTATCATCTGTGTAACAGTAATACCCAACACTTTACCACTTTACTTCATAATGATCTCTCAAGAGGTTTCACATATACTGTGAGCTGCACAGAGAAGGCAGGAGTGTAGCTAGACAGATACTGTAAAATTATTATTTTTTTTTGCACAAAGTAATTTTAGCACAAACACAAACACAACCATAATTGCATAAATTTAATTCAGCACAGTCATTAGCATCACATTCATTATAATGTTAAAAGCTAATAGTGCTAATTAACACAAATTTATTTTAGTGCTAATTGGTGTGTCAGTGATAGTGAAAATTATTTGACAGTGAAAATCTCTAGTGTTACAGGAATGTTTCTATACCATTTTGTACACTGTGATATTGTTTGTTGCTCCTACTCAATTTATTGCCCCCAAGTGTACCCTATCTGTTGCCCCACCCCATTTGTTGTCCTCAGTTGAATCCTGTTTGCTGCCCATTACCTGTTTGTCATCCCCCATTGATTCCTGTTTGTTGCCCTTATCCCTTTTGTCAAGATGCAGTTGTATATAGACAATGTCAGCAGATAAGGGCCTATGGCCCACCAGTCTGCCCATTTGAGCTTGTAAGTTCAGTTTATGTTTTCCTAGAAGTATGTTGCCCCTTACCCCTGACCTCCAGAATTCCTTTATGTCTATCCCATGAATTCTTAAATCCCGTGATTGTTTCAGCCCCCACCACTTCCCCTGGTAGGGTGTTCCACTTGTCCACCACCCATTTTGTGAAGAAATTCTTCCTCACATTTCCTCTGAATCGTCCTCCCTCCAACTTCATCCCATGCCCTCTAGTCCTGGAACATCTTTTTCGCTTAAAAATAGTGTATTCCTGCACCCTGTTCCTCCCTGTAAGATACTTGTATGTCTCTATCATATCCCCTCTCTCCGTCCTCTCCTCCAGGGAGTACATGTTCAGTTCTATCAACCTGTCCTCACAGGATTTGTGATACAATCCATGTACCATCTTTGTTGCCCTCCTCTGAACCTTCTCTACCCTGTCTATGTCCTTACGTAGGTAAGGTCTCCAGAACTGTACACTGTACTCCAGGTGGGGCCTCACTAGTGTCTTGTATAGTGGAATTATAACTTCCTTTTCCTGCTGGTGATGCCCCTGCCTATGCATCCCAGCATCATATTTGCTTTACCTGCTGCCTTGTCACACTGTTTCCCTACCTTGAGGTCATCAGAGATGATAACCCCAAGATCTCTTTCCTGCTTGGTGCATACTATATCCTCACCCCCCCCCAACTGATATATTGTGCCAGGGTTTTTGTGCCCCATATGCATTATCTTGCACTTCTTTGCATTGAATTTCAACTGCCAAACCCCTGATCATTCTTCAAGTTTCTGCAGGTCCCTTCTCATTCTGTTTACACCTTCCGGTGTGTCTACTCTGTTTCAGAGCCTTGTGCCATCAGCAAACAGTGAAATTCTGCCTTCTAGGTCCTGTGCAATGTCACTGATGAAGATGTTGAATAGGACCGGTCCCAGCACTGATCCCTGTGGTACCCCACTGGTCACTCTTCCCTCTGTGGAGTGACAGCCATGTACCACAACCCTCTGTGTCCTGCAACCCAGCCAGTTACCAATGCTGTGTTAAGCATGGAAGAAAACAAAAGGCAGTACTCAGTTCTATGTAGGCATTTAAGTGGTTTGCCTGCATAGAGCACAAACATCATATTAAAACATCAGGATGTGGAGGAAATGGTGCCCTGTGGTAAGGCAAAATGTTGCCCATCAGAAATAAATTTGTACATTGTGGTTTGCATGGTGTATGCATTCCTACACCCTTAAGGGGAGATCATGGAACCTTGGGGAACATCACAGACAATGGTCACCAGACCAGAAATATATGGGCCCAAGGCCACTAACTACAGTATTTCCAGACTTGAAGGAATGCCTAAAACCATCATAACATAGCTCCACACAGACATCCAAGGACCAACAAGAGATCAAGTAGGATCAACACAGACAGTTCAGGCTGGCTATTCAAAAGTCTAAACACAAAGCATGCATCATTTTCTCTGATGCAGCTGCATCATGATGAATGAATCAGAATGTGTGTGCCCTATTTTCCAGCATCCTGAGGCATTTGCAACACCTTAACCTTTTTACAGAAAAAAAAGATGCATGTGTCAAACTTTGGATGCATGGTTCATTTGGGGTTCAGTTTGCAGTAATTGCACCAATACTTTGACCACCTTTTTGGTGGTATAACTGTCCTGATACTATCAATAAATTGGTATCACAATCATGACACAGGGTTTTGAAAATCCAGTCCCTCACCTTTATCCCTCAGGATAGAGGGACTAGATGGGAGGTGTCTATGTTGATCTTATTCAACGCTACTTGATCTCAGTAATCCTAAAAAGAGGGGAATACGATGTAGGACATTTTGAAAACAGATTTTGATAAACTAAGACATTCTCTTCAAATGGTAGATTGGATAATGAAATGAGGGGATTGAATACACAAAACAAATGGGATAGATTGAAGGGAATAATACAACAAGCCCAGAAAGAGTGTAAACAAGTAGATAGTAAAAGAAGGATGGCTAAGAAGAGCCCAGTGGTGGTAAGCAAGTAGATCACATTGATGACTAGAAAAAAAAGACGACATTGCTGTATACTGTACATGGTAAGAACAGACATCTGGATCAGGAGACTATAAATGTGTACAAGGTATTATAGGAAAAATACAGACGATCACTAAGAATTCTAATGCTAATACAGAACTGATTAAAGTGAGTTAGAAATGAACTAATAAAAATACATTTTTACAGCTATGTCAAGGGTAAGATAAAAAATGGTCAATGGATAGGCACAATCACAACAACTGGTCAGACTGCATTAATAAAGGATAACAGTCAAAGTTAATTAATATTTTGCATCATTAGTTAACTCTGATGCATTTAGCGACAATGGGGGTGACACAAATATTAAGAACATAAGAAAAATGTTGGCAGATGGGGACCACATGTTCCATCTAGTCTACCCAAAAAGTCTATCCCTCTTATGTTTCCTGCAACCTAACCTGTCCACAATGCCTATCTCATGGAAGTTTGAAATCTCTGCTGATCTTTGATGCTACCAGCTCCTGAGGCTGACTGCTGCATGGTTCCACTACTCTCTCTGTTAAGAAGTACTTCCTGAGGTTGCTTTTGAACCTACCTCCAACCAACATCAAATTATTGCCCCTTGTACATGCTGTTGTGCTGTGCTAAAATAGATTACCTGCCTGAGCTGTGATAAGCCCCTTCACATACTTAAATGTTTCAATCATGTCACCACTGTTTATTCTTTGCTCAAGGCAGAATAAATTTAGCTCCCTGAGTCACACCTCATACTTCTCATGGTGTAGATCCTATACCATTTTAGTAGCTCTTCTTTGCACCATCTCCAAATGGTCAATGTCCTTTTTGAGGTATGGTCTCCAGAACTGATCACAGTATTCCAAGTGTGGCCTTATCAAGGACCTGTAAAAAGGCATGATCACCTCCTTCTTCCTACTAGTAATGCCCCTACTAATACAGCCAAGGATGCCATTTGCTTTCTGTGCTGCCTTCTCACACTGTTTTCCTACCTTGAAGTCATCAGTGATCACTATGCAGAGATCTCACTCTATCTGTGTTTCTTAGAGTTGATGTCCTCCCAGTGTGTACTTATTTCTTTGGTTCCTCCTACCCAAGTGCATTACCTTACATTTTTTGGCATTAAATTTTAACTGCCAAGCCCTGGACCATTTATTCAACTTTCTAAGGTCAGTTTTTATGTTGTCTGCTCTTTCCTGTGAGTCTACTCTGTTGCAGGGTTTAGTATTGTCTGTGAACAGGCAAACTTTCCCTTTCAAATAATTTGTGAAATCTCCTATAAAGATATTAAAGAGGATAGGTCCCAGTACTGACCCCTGCAGCATGCCACTAGTTACACTACCTTCCCTTGACAGAGATCCATTTACTAGCACCCTCTGTTAGGTATAATAATGATGAGGGTAACATCATTATGTTACAGGAAGTGATCACATATAAGGAGATAATAGGATTAGATGTGCACAAGACCCCTGTGGCCAGATGCTTTTCACCCAAGAATATTAAAGGGAATAGCAAAAAGATTGGACCTGTATTGATTTGTACATTCAGCTCATCATTATAGGGGGTAATTTTTCCAGATAATTGAAAAAAGGTTACTATAGTAGCACTGCATAAGTGTGATAGAATGGATGACCTGGGAAACAACAAACTAGTAGGCCAGCATCCATAGTGTTTAAAATACTATACATTTTTTTAAAGGGGTTACTGCACTTTAGATTAATAGGTTGCATTAGAATAGCCAACATGGATTTAAGTGATGGTGGCCCTGTCAAGCAAATCTGATTACTTTCTTTGAGAATGTGATGAGGAAAGCTACAGAAGAAGACCCATTGGTATGTTCTATCATATCTTGAACAAGGCATCTGATAAAATATCACACCATAAATGCATATAGAAATTAATTATCTAGGGATTAATTTACTACTGTACTTAATGGGTTGAATGCTGGCTGTTAAGAGGATACACATATATATGGATGCAAAGAGGACAGACAGAATGGAGGATTCTTACTTGTGAAGTACCACAGGTGTTGGTCTTTGGACCTATCCATTTCAACATGGTGATTACATTAAGGATTTGGAGGCTGGTATAGATAGTTGAATCTCAAAGTATGCTAATAATCTAAAAATAGGAAGAGCTGTCATGACGTAGGAGTATACTATTATCCTACTAAAGGATTCTGGATAAATTGCATTACTTGGTAGATGCTTGCAGCATAATATTTTATATTCAAAAATTTCAAGTAATACATTTTGGACATAATGACAATGAATGCCATCATCATCTGAATGGGGATATCTTGGAAGCTGAGGATGAGAAACATGATCTACAGTGATGATCAACATCAGGTTGACACATGTAAGTCAGTAGCTTGAATGAAGAGCAGTCAAGAATTGTCATGGTCATCACTTTGCACTTGCCTGTTTTGTAGAAATTTCTCACTTGACTACCAGAGAAAACAGGCTAAAGAACTTGTGGAGGCATACACATGTACAGCACTATTTCTTTACAATGCCAGCTGCTGACTCTTTAACAACCTTGCAGAAGACAGTTTATATTTTAGCATTTAAAAACAGTGACACCAAGCATTGCAACTAGTTGACACTGAGGATATTGTGATAGCACTATCCAGATATCTTCAGTTGTGATAAAATCCAAAACTTGCACTACTATATGTGTCATCATCACAATAGACTGAAACAGCTGAAAAAAATGCACTAAGATTTGCGGAATCACTAACATGCTACTAGGTAAAATCAAAATAAGCTTTATCCATAGATTGAAAAAAGGTTATGTCACTCTATCACACCCTGTTAAATTATTGATTGAAGTCTTAAAGTCCCAGTACTAGAGAAGTGATGAAAATGAACTAGAGAGGGTTCAGTGGTATATTATTCTCAATAGTCATCTTTTAAGGTCAAAACAATACGTTCTTATAGTAATAAAAAGGAAATTATAATCTTTATTTGAAAATCTGTAACACTATATCTCATAATCAAATTCTATATCATTTGATAAACCGGTAAGGGTACAACTTCCAAACCATAAAGTGAACTAATAGACTCTTGGCCTGGCAGACAAATTGTACTATTTGTGGATTTTACTTCTGAAACTGAATCTGCCGACAATTTGATTGAAAATTTTTACTTGAGGTGTACTTTAGTGATAAGCTTCCTTTTGAGCATGAATCAACTGACTTAGGGGTAAATGATTAAGGTTGGCCCTTGATTAATATTGGACATTATAATCACTTAGATGTACTAAAGGTAAGAATTAGGAAGGACAGGCAAGATTCTCCAAGTTTCTATTTTGCCATGGGTTCATCTGTAATATATCTAGCCATCTGCTGAGTGTATGATGCAGATTTTTACTTGTCTTTACAAACTGCAGAACAGCCAGAAAATGACCACTTTCCTCTTGTGTTAAAATTTATATTCTATGAACTCACTTGAGATAAGCCCACCAGCTCAACTAACAATTCAGAATAATGTGAACATCCCACTAGAATAGGTACAGCATTTCAAGTATCTTGGGGGGTCACTATTGACAGCTTCCTGTTATACATGCATAACACTGAAAATGTTGCCAAAGCAGTCAACACACATATCAGGCTACTGTATAGACACAAACATTGTTTGACCTCTGAGACCCTGATAGCAGCTGTTCAAAGCTCTATCATCTCCATGGTAGATTATGGTCTGGTAGTCTAAGGCACGGCTACTGTTACCATCCTGAGGCTAATCTGAATGCCTCTAAACAAAGCCTACAAGCTCATCACTGGCTCACGCTGATTCACACACACATGTGATCTTTATCTTAAGACAGGTTGGCTTCACCTGAAAAAGTAGGATCAAATACCAAACCTGCCTACTAGTTAAAAGAACTCACCTTGGGCTCACTCTGCTGGGGGTGCAGAAGTTCCTAAACCTTTCTTGTAACCCTCACTGCATGAGAGGGATGAATAGCCAGCCCTTCCTTGTCCCACTATACTGCACTACACAAGGTCAAAGATCCTTTGCCTATAAAGCCTCATCTTGGCATAACTCCTTACAAAGTGGTGCCATTATTGAACCCAAATTGGGATTATTTAAGCATAAGCTCCATCAGATACTTACAGCAGAAAACAGTTGTGACTGTTTTTCCTAGCTGGCTCTGGTTGGAACACTGTGGAACCTTAACCCCCCCCCCAAACACTTGTCTAGCAGCCTTGTCTCTGAAACTACATATGCACTGTCCTGCCCCACCATTTCCCTTCCCCTTACTGCTTAATTCTCTCTATCTCTACCTCCTCTCTCTTCTCAACTCTTCTCTTCTCCTCTCCTTCTCTTATCTAGTACCATAACCTTCCTGCTCCCCACATTTCTCTTACTGCCCCTCCATTCCCCCACTACCTAAACTATCCTGCTCCCCATCCTTTCTATTGTCAACCCTTTTCTTCACTTCTCCTTCTCTTTTCAACTACAAAACCCCTCCCGCTCCCACTACTTCTGTTGCATCTGACCATGATCTAAATTATTCTGCTATATCCCCTCCCTGTGCCTCCCTGTCATACATTTTACTATGCCCACTCTTGCAGATTCTCATCTATCCTTCCCCCTCTTTTGCCAAACTGTTCCCCTCTCCCCCACTCTCTCACAATGCCTCCTCAGGCTGACTTTCACACTACCCTACCTCACTATGGAAAGCTTGTAAACTTATGTAACCTCAATTGTTTTGTTCTGTAACCTTGATCGTATTGAACATTTTCCATTCTGTATTGCCACAATCTGTATTTTAAGTTTACTCTGTTTATCCTTATGTCATCAATTGTGTCATCTTTTATTGTCACTTTGTCCTGTCTTCATTCCTGACAAGTAACCTTTATAAAAGAAAACATGGCTCAAAGGTGTATTCAAATCCAAGATTTTAACAAATAACTAAAAAAGTAAAAATAAGAGGTGGCCATGAAATTACTCAAATGAGATTATTAATCAGAAAAGACTAAAAAAGGTTAATAGCACAGATAAAGATATTCTAGAAGGCACAGGGTCAAGATGTCATGGAAGAAACTGTGCACATCACACCCATGCAAGGAAAACAGGGTGTGGCAACACAGCGGTAGCACATAATGTCATTGGCACAAGAATGACTGCACACCCAATCCTTCATTTTTTTTATGGGGGAGCTTTGCCCTACACACACACAAACACACCTACACACACCCCAGAATAAATATAATCATCTCCATGGGGGTGTGGACAATGGGGCAAGTTAAAAACCTGACTGCAGCACTTAGTCATGGCTGCACAGTCAGAATGTAAAAAAACATTCCAGAGCAGGATTTTAAACTCTGGTCTTCCCCCTCATCTACTGCTGGGTCAGGTGCTTTGGCTGCTCCACCACAGGAGCAGCCCAACCAAACATCTGACCAGCAGTGGTTACATCCACTTCCTCTTTGGTACAGAGTGACTGAGGGTAGTGATATAGTCAGATCGATCATATACCCCTGTCACTTTCATATCATACGGGCTACTGACCACACAGTTCTTCATGTGTAGTTTAGTCAGTGCTATACTGTCCCAGTACCTTACTAGAATCCAATATAAAAAGAGTGTTTGATTAGGTGTTATTAGAGAGGGACACTGTTCCAAATTATTGAAATATGGAAGAGATGTTGTTCTCAAATCAGTCCACATTTATGCAAGATAAATACTAACATTAGAACTAACTTCATTTTCAATGATTTGCTAGAGAATGTCAACTAATAAAAAGGGATTTAAGAAGGAAGATTGGGTTTTACTAAAACAACTGCACTCGATAAAATTTAGGCTGGTTGAATAATAGTAGGAAAAATTACGTGCTTTTCCCTGCACATAAAAAAAAGGCTTATACAGAATTAAGATATGAACTTTTCTAAATGATACCGTTAAGAATAATAAATACAAAACTCTTCTGGTAACTGAAGGCAAAAGGCACTAGCAAATTTACTAAAATTATTGCACCCCTATTGACCCTCAAAGTGAAAAGTAATGTTACGCTGAAATATTTGTTGATTCAAGAGAATATGATTGCTGACAACCTAGCCTTACATTGTTAACTCTTAGTCATCATTCAATTGTGATTATAGAGGAAGAGGTCTGTCATTCAATACTATATTTTAAATTAAATAAAGCCCCTGGTCAAAGTAAAATAGCAATTGATGTATGTAAATTAAAAACTCTGAATAGTGGAGTGAAATACTAAGAAAATATATAACAAATATGTAGCTCAGAACATTTTCCCTAACAGGCTGGAAAAGAAAATCACATTATCCTGATTCATAAAAAAATGGGATGTTAAATATCCATGAAGAGATAGTCTTACTACTGTAGCTTAAGTGACAATTGTGTCAGGATACAGTGCTCTCAAAAGTCCTATTAAATGAGCTGGATCAATACAGTAAAGGAAATAAAATCATTTCACTTTGTCAAACAAGCATTTGTGAAAATGTTTCTACCTGCGATCAATGCTTTTTCATGATCTTT
This sequence comes from Neoceratodus forsteri, assembly GCA_016271365.2. Taxonomy (NCBI): domain Eukaryota; kingdom Metazoa; phylum Chordata; order Ceratodontiformes; family Ceratodontidae; genus Neoceratodus; species Neoceratodus forsteri. Next base: position 964,385,437 of record CM057452.1, read on the forward strand.
TTGAAGAATATGTTATTGTACAGTGACAAAATAAATAATATTTGTAGATTTGCCAGACACTTTTACTCAGTATCAACAACTATCTTATGAGAAAAATTATAGGAGATGGGTGTTGATCACAAATTATTATCAGTCATAACAATTTATATGACTATATTTCATCCCACGTAAGATGTGGTATAAATGTAGAAATGACTTGTAGAGTTTCCACCAGTATACAGTAGCCCAACTTGTTGTTCAGCCTGTATACTATGTGGTCTACCAGGTTTAAGAGCTCTTTGAAATTTCAGTTTACTGTGTGATAAATTGTAGACATTCCCATGGATTACACTTAATTCTTGCATATCCTGCAAAGAATTGCAATAAAAACTGAGATATTGCAGTTAATCTAGTGGATGACACTGTAAATGATGTTTTGTCACATCTGGATTGAAATATATTTATTTCCCAACATTTTTAAGTTATAATTGCCCATATCTGGCATATGCTTATGACTTTGCTATATTTTCACTACTGCTGATAGGACAGCAACATACTGTAAACTAAATATGTTACATACAATGCGCAACACCCATAATCTTACGAAGAATAACAAAATTAGAATGATTTCAATTGCACAGAAATCATCATACAAATGGCATATTAACAATGCAAAGTTAGAAATAGTTGACTCACATCCTATTTTTGAATCATCTTTACAAAAACTGGAAAGAATAAAAATCTAGAGGCTGCTAAATTAAAGCTTAGAAAAGCTGCCCTCAGGCTACAAAGCTTTAATAACTTTGGTGGAGATAATTCCATTAAAGGATTAATAAGAGATACAACAGCTAAATTAAACCTAATAGCATTATTTATAGACAAAGGATCAAGATTTATTAGTATTGACTTTCTGGAACCAATTATAATAAGGCTTTTAAAAACTTCATTGAGTCTCCCAATTTCTGTTTTGGCAACAATATTTAGTTCTAAATTGTATTTATTCGGATTATAAGCCATACAGTATTTCATTACAGAGCATTACCATACTGAAGTAAAGCTCACATATTTGCAAAAGGATATGTTTTCATTGCCATGTCTGCAAAACACCTTTATTTCTTAGATAAGAGTTGTGTTTCTTCTTGTCTGAGTTTTGTTAAAAGGACACAGGAGTTGAATGGATTTCATTATATCTGAAGATATGTCACAGCCAATCTTGTAATTTCACAAACAAAATATAACCCTATACTTGATCTAAAATTGTGTGATGTGGCAAGACACAATAGAGAAACATATTAGAAATATATATAGTCCCTTTCTGGCCCTGCATAAAACAGTGCATTAAAGAGGACCTTTCCCAGTTCTTTTTGACTTTCATGCATAAATTACCCCTTCTTGCATTGATTCTGGAATTGTATTTCATTACTGTCCACCACAATTTGTTTTTGCATTCTGAGCTGCTAAAAACTGCAGGGTGTACCAGAGCTTCTATAACAAGCATGGTGGTGAGAAGTTTAAATGCTTCAGCTGTGAGCATTTAAACTGGCCAAGGGGGCAAAGCCAGGAGGCTTAGGAACACCCCCCATGGGAACATGCAGGAACATAAGTTGACTACAGGTAGTTAAAACAAGCAGGGAGGGTCAGGCAGGTGAAGAATGTATAACGAATGATACACAGGGGGGCAAAAGCACATAGGAAAGGAAACCAGGGTGGGGGGGAAGATACTGGAGAGGTAGAACAAGAGTAGAGGGTGGGCAGACTGTAAAACATGGAAGGTCATGCTAACAAATGCCCATAGCCTAGGAAATAGGGTTCCAGACCTGGAGGCCTTGTTGGCAAATGCAGACCTTGACAAAGCAGAAATAACAGAGACATGGTACTCTGCTAATCATGGCAGGGAAGTCAATGTACCAGGCTATACATTGTTCAAGAGGGTCAGGGAGGGTAAAAAGGGCGGGGGAGTGGCCCTGTACATCAGAGATGGTATAAAGGCTACAGAAGTTCTGGGAAGACAGGAGGAGGCTGAGGTAATGTGGGTCACCATGGAGCCAGAGAATGGAACAGCAATATGCACAGGGGTGATTTACAGACCTCTGGCACAGAGGGAGGAAGTAGACAGGGAACAAGTGGAGAACATACATGACATGGCAACTAAAGGCAAAATCCTGCTACTGGGGGATTTTAATATGCCAGACATGGATTGGGCCACCCAGATGGCAGTTTCAGCCAGAAGCAGAGCCATCCTTGATCCCTGCAGGGGGTTGGACTCAGGCAGTTGGTGCATGAGCCTACCAGGGACAAGTCAATTCTGGACCTGGTATGGACCAATGGGAACAGAGTCAAAGAATACATGTGGAAGGGCAGCTGGGGTCCAGTGACCACCACATGGTGTGGTTCAGCATGGAGACATGGACTCAATTAAGCCACAAAAGAGCAAGAGTATTAGATTTCAGGAGGGTGAATTTCACTGAAATTGGTGGATGTATTCAAGCAGTCCTGGGGAAGGGAGAGGTAGTAGTGGGGGAGGAAGAATAATGGGAGAAACTGAAAGGAGCCATGGTGGATAGAACAAATCAATGCATTAGGTTAGTGGCCAAAGGGAACAGAAGAAGGAAACCACTATGGTTCTCCAACAAGGTGAGGGCTAAAAGGCTGAGTTTCAGGAAATATAGGGAAGCCAAAGGGAGGAGGACAGGGAGGAGTACCTTGAATGTCTAAGGAGGGCAAAGGCACAGACAGAAGAGGGCTTAGCACAGTCTGTAAGCAAAGGGGATAAGGAATTTTATAGGTATATTGGTGAAAGAAGAAAAAACGCGGGGATTGTGAGGCTCAAAGAGAAGAAGGGAGAGTCTAAGGATGGGGATCTGGACAAGGCAGAAATACTGAACAAATACTTCTCCTCTGTATTCACTAAGGAGGGGGAGGGTCAAGGACCACAGTTGGGTTGCAGAGACGATGGGGGGGAGGTGAACACTAGTCCATTCACAGTGGAAAAAGTTGTGGAAGAACTCACAAAGCTGAAGGTGGATAAGGTTATGGGGCCGGACGGCATCCACCAGAGGATATTAATGGAGCTGCGAAGGGAACTAGCAGCACCTCTGGTGGCCCTGTTTAGAGTCACTCAACATGGTATCATTTGAGAGGACTGGAGGAGAGCACATGTAGTCCCACTGCACAAAAATGGAAGTAGGGAGGAGACGGGGAACTACAGGCCGGTCAGCTTCACCTCAGTGGTGGGAAAGATCATGGAAACACTGCTGAAATGAAAAGATAGTGGCACATATGGAATCCAGTGGTACTCGGGATCTGAGGCAACATGGATTCACAGCAGGAAGGTCATGTCAAATTAATCTAATAGTTTTTTTTGATTGGGTGACTATGAAACTTAATCAGGGAGGGGTGGTAGGCATCATCTGTCTAGATTTCAGCAAAGTCTTCGACACCATCCCACATAGAAGGATGATTAACAAGATGGGTAGTCTGGGCATGGGAGACAATGTGGTGAGCTAAGTTAGGAACTGATTAACCTACAGGAGACAGGTGGTGGTGGTAAATGGGGTACAATCTGGGAAGAGAGGGGTGACCAGTGGGGGTACCACAGGGATCAGTACTAGAACCAGTCCTATTCAATGTCTTCATTAGCGACATTGTAGAGGGGCTGGAAGGAAAGGTCTGTCTGTTTGCAGATGACACCAAGATCTACAACAGGATGGATACTCCAGAAGGGATGCATAAAATGAAGAGGGATCTGGAGAAGCTTGAAAGATGGTCGGAGATGTGGCAAGTGAGGTTCAATGCAAAGAAGAGCAAAATAATGCACCTGGGTAGAGAGAATCCTGGGGAGAGCTACAGGCTGGGGGGGAGCTGACTGTCACCAAAGAGGAAAAGGACCTAGGGGTCATCATCTCTAATGATCTTAAGGTGTCAAAGCAGTGTACAAAGGCAGCAGAGAGGGCCAGTGGCATGCTGGGGTGCATAAGCAGGGGGTATCACCAGCAGGAGGCAGGAGGTGGAGATGCCATTGTATAAGACATTGGTAAGGCCTCACCTGGAGTACTGTGTGTAGTTCTGGAGATCACACCTGTGCAAGTATATAGATACAGTGGAGACTATCCAGAGAAGGACAACAAAGATGGAGCAGGGCTTACACCACAAAACATATAAGGAGAGACTAAGGGACCTCAAAATGTACTCACTGAACGAGAGGTGACAGCAGGGGGACATGATTGAAACTTTAAACTTTCAAGTACCTCAAGGGCATAAACAAGGTGCAGGCGGGGGTCCTTTTCCAATGTAAAAAAGTACTAGAACAAGGGGGCAGGATATGAAATGGAAAGGGAAAGATTGAGAGGTAATGTGAGGAAGTTTTTCTACACAGAAAGGGTAATTGACTCTTAGAATAGTCTGCCACAGGAGGTAGTGGGGGCAAGCACAGTGGAGGAGTTTAAGCATGCTTGGGACAGGCACAAGGGAAGCCTGAGAGGGTAGGGAGTGATGAAAAGCCATTGATCACATAGGGTCAGTGACCACATACAATGCATAGGGCCTATAGGCAGACGGGATGGGCCTTGCAGTCCTTATCTGCTGACAGTTTCTATGTTTCTATGTGTTGCTGTGGGCCCAGGTTTGTACTGCTGACATCACTATAGGGCAGAGTCAATGTCACAAAAAAAAACATACTGACAAGGCATTTGGATTTTGGCATAATGCATTGCTAACAGGGTGTCTTTAGGAAGGGGGAACACAGTATGTACACTGAGTACTGGTAGGTTTCCCTTGCAACATTGTTGCAACTGCACAATGTGAGTCACTCTTCTGCCCTGTAGTGATATCATCAGGCACCAGCAGCCCAGCAGCTGAACAGCAAAGGCAAGTGCTGCAGGGCTCAAAAACAAATCCAAATTATGGAAGGCAGAGTAAACCTTGGGCAAAAAACAACTAATGCACAAACCCTTTCAGGTCTAGTACTGCATATAATAACTACAAGCTGTAACTTTTTGGATCATCATGAAAGGTGCTCTTTAAGTTAGTATTATACTTAGATATACTGACAAATCTCCCAGTACTTGTATAGTAATAGTTGTGTTTCAATTTCAGACATTCTAAGTAATCTCTTAGAAGCAAGTTTCATTAAATGCCGTTCTGACAGTATTAGCCAAAATTGTGATTGTGGGAATAGTGAAACTGAAGACCTAAATCAAATAATGCTGCTGCAGCCCTAGTACAAAAAAATTAAACAGACACCTCTGTGTTAAGGCCTAACAAACACTATCTAAACAGTGAATGAAACTGACATCTATCTTTACAATTTTGAAAAAATAGAAGTACTAAGGAATTTAACTTCTTACATAAAGCTATGGTTAAAAAGAGAAAAATGTTGCTTTACTTATGCCTTAGGCAAAGGAGTTTAGTGTGTATGTTGTAATTATAATTTAGTAATATGTTAAAGGAATTTTTTGTCTCAGTCTGCTGAGAAATTGTGCTTTGCTATATGCATTTAACTGCAAAATGTATCTATTGTGATTTACTGTAATCTTTTTTAATAATGTTAATAATCAGTATTAGTATTCCATGGAGTATATGAGAGGCAATATGATAGTGTTACACAAAATCCTGCAAAGGCAGTGGGAAATTGTTATTGGGGAATTTGGGTATACAATGGGAAGGGAAACCATACTAGGGTACTGTACATGTTTATAAATTGGAGAATAGTAATTTTAGGTTGGATCTCAGAATTAATTCCTTCACTAACAGGAAGGAGAGATTATGAAGCAGTTTGCCTTGGGTGAAATGGTAGCTAATACAGTACTCTCAGAATATTCAAAAATAATTCTGTGAGCACAGGTACCATGGACTATGCTCACTGAGTTTGTGGGAGGACATACTTGATAGACTTGTTTCCTTCTGTCTCATCTATTGTAGTGCAATGTAATGTAATGTAATATAATGTAGTGTAATATGTGACCTCTGGAATACTGTGCTTGATTATTTGAAAAATACATGTGGCCACAAACAATTTAGAACTGAATTTAAATACTTTCTGATACATGCAAAAGTTTGTAGTTGGTGTGCTATATAAATAGATATATGAATAGTTATGTGTTACATATTGTCCCTCTACTAATGGATGATTATTTTCACCAGTCTTCTATTCAAATAAACATCTGTTGTCTATTGCAACTATCTAGTAATCCACAACTGAAGTAAAAAATGGAGTTGTCCCACTTAAAGAATTTGGAATTAACTAGTCCAGCGGCACTGGCTGGTAGTGCACTGCCACATGGAGAGACCCTACACTTAATCATAGTACCAACTACCTTGCTATGGGCTGGCAGTGTCCTTGTCATGCTGTTTAGGCAAAATGTACAGACTCTTGGGTGAGATGACTGAAACTGCTTGTGCAATAATGCCTGCTGTGAGTTGTGGGAAGCAGTGGCATCATGGATGACCATGTTATGCTGGCCCTACCTTCATCAGCCAGTATGAGTGTGAAGCATAAAGTATAGCATCACAGTCTAGAGGGGTGAATTGGGTTAGAAACTGGTTAGCAGATTGGAAACAGAGGGTGGTGGTATATAGCACTCACTCTAATGATGGATGAGTGACTAGCAGTGTGCCACAGAGCTCAGCACTTGGGCCAGTCCACTTTAATTTCTTCATAAGTGAAACTGCAGAAGACCTGGAAGGGAATGTGTGCATTTTGCACATTACATCAAAATCTGCAATAGGTGAGGGGCTGAACAATATACATAGAGATCTTGGGAAATTCAAAGTGTGGCCAAGAGCATGGTAGTTGGGGTTCAGAGCCAAAATGTACAAAGTCATGCACCTAGGTCACAGCATCCCAGGAGCTGAATATATGATTGGGGGTACTGAAAATCAGTAAAAAGGAAAGGGACCTTAGGGAAATCATATCTGATTACCTTAAAGTGGCAGAGCATTGTGACAAAGCAGTGCATAGGACCAGTGGATGCTGGGATGCATAGGGACAGGTCTCTCCAGCAGGAGGAGGAAGGTGATATTGGCACAGTATCACTCACTGGTGAGACCCCACCTGGAGTAGTGTCTCAAGTTCTGTAGGCCATGCCTCAGAAAGAACATAGACAGGGTAGAAACACTCCAGAAGAGGCCAACTAAAAATGTGCATGGGTTGCACCAAAAGCCTGACAAGGAGAGACTGAGGGATCTCAACATATACACCCTGGAAGAGAGGATAGTGAGAGAGAGTAAGATAGAAACCTACAAGTACCATACAGGGGTTAGCAGGGCACAGGAGAGGAGTCTCTTTTAAATAAGGATGATCACCAGGACCAGAGGGCATGCAATGAAGCTGGAGTGAGGGAAGTTTAAGAGGGATGTGAGGAAGTACTGCTTCACTGAAATAGTTTAAGATGCCTGGAACAGACTGCCAGCAGTAGTGGTGGAGGCAAAAACAGTCAGGGGCCTCAATCCCGCATGGGATAGACACAGAGGAATACTAGTAAATAGGTAGGGAGGAGGTAGGGTAAACAGATCCCAGTTAGGGTCTGCCAGGACTTACTAATCTAGAATCATGTAGGCAGACTGGGTGAACCAAGCCATCTCTTTCTCAGCAAAGTCTATGCATCTTAAGTTTTCCATTTCATATACTGTATGTGCATAAGTCTCAAACCACAGCAAAGCATCCTGGGTAAGCAAATCATTTTGCAGGTTAGGCTGCAAGGCAGCAGCAGGACATAAATTGCCACCTAGATAGGATTTTCCATCTGACCCAGTGTAGGCTGACAAAAACAAACTGCAGACACATTTAGAGTACAGTATGTATATGGGTTTGAGAGATGCATAAAAAAAAACAATCAATCTAAATAGTTATTCTCTCCCAGCATCCTTCTATGGATCATATACATTACTCTTCCTGCAAACTACCTCTTTGGTATGCTAACTCTGAGTATTCTAAATGTGCAGTGCTTTGGGATTACAACTTGTCATTTGGCTGTACTTGCCCTACACTGATGCATCCCAACAGCATTAAATACATGTCTCTGGCTGGTCTTTCCCTGCCAATACTGGATCACATGGACCGTACAAGCCTGTTTAAAAGGAAGTGTCTGACCTGGTAATGCCTTGTCAGCCTGCCTTGAACAAGCATTTGCATATCCATGGTGCCTTGCTCTGGGCTTGAGGATTTTAGAGTATATACAGTATGTGGGTTAGAGAGATACATAAAAATCAAACTGCAGATGTGTTTGTGTTTCATTCTGCTTGGACTCTTCAGTGCAGTGCAATCATTGTCACTGTAACCACTGTTTTGTTATAATGCCTTGGAAACATGAATTATTCACTTTAATTAAAAGTGTGCCCTTGAGTAATTTAACAGGGAATTTAAAAGTGTTTTTTTTCAGATTCTAGCAAAACAACAATGGTTGGGATTGGCAGGATTAACATCTCATGACAAAATTTTAATTTCTGGTCATTTAATTCTTTATTACTAAAGTTGTGTGTATGGCGCCTGGATCTTTTCCACTTAAAATTCATCTGTTCCTTCTTTTTAGTGTGACATGAGTTCATAACCCTCTGCTTGTGATCTCACAATCTTTACCACTGCAACAAGTTGCAATGTCATAAGCACAGGATTATGACTTCATGACAAGAATGCACAAATAGGGGAAGACTAAGGGGGGGGGATCCTATTTTAATGAAAATTTCCTCAGTAGTGAAGAAAGAAAGATCCTAAAATAAAAATTTTGGAATAATTTAGTGTAACTGAGTTCTACTGATATCAAATGCAATTTTTGTGCTTGGAATTTGAAAATCTTATTACAGTGACAGGGCAAGCCCACCACTAGACAAGACTGAGTTTCCATCAGGCAAAGTGACCAACAAGTGACCTGGGCCAGAAGAGAAAGAGAAGCACACCTGGATTTCATTTGCATGGCAATTGAAACCTGCACAGAATCATCACATTGCCTTGCATGTGCGTGAGGTGAATCTGCAATTGAGCTAATAGAAAGGAAATGTATTTGCCAAAAGGCCTCACTTTTGTCAGTTATGGACAGAGCACATCAGGGAAGTAAGGCACTCAGATACCAAGGAGTACAGGTATCATTCCCACCACACCCCAAGCCTAACCCCTCCCTTGTCTGCTGACCAAGAAGTAATGCTTCTCAGGTTCTGTTTGTAAATATTGTGGTAAAACATATGGCAGCCAAAAATATCATGGGTAGAATATTGCAGAACGAAATAAAGTCAGGTAAAAATATTGCTGGGCTGAACTATGCAGACAGGGATATATGTTGTTAGTGATGTGCTTGGATTACAAAGGGAAGCAATATTGTAAGTTATTTTATCAGGTGTGGCATTGTCCCACTTACTTCAATCCCCATATCTCTCTAAGCATTCATCCCTGAAATGGTAGGCTTAGTACGTATTTGGGGAAAAAAGTCCATTAAGCGCAAGTGTCTAGAATACGTGTAGTATCAATACTCAGAGTGGATGCACTCACCTTGTTGGTAAATACATATGACAGATCCTTTTCAGATACTGGTAATTGTTATTCCATGGGGGGGTACAACTGCTGACTGCCATTGTCGCTATCTCATCGTGGAGGGGTTCGATAGTGCACAGCCCACAGGGAGCACAGCATAGCTTCTCCGGTGCGGGTGCATGGCTGTGTCCATCAACTGGAGTCCTCGCAGGCATCTGTCACTCCCTACTGCCATGTGTGCAATGGTGTTTGTGTCAATGAATTGGGATGGAGTGGTACAGTGGATGTCAGTGTCCATTATGGGGTGCAAACATCATCCAGCACAGTGTTTAGTCACAGTCAGGGGAACCTCAGGCACAGGTAGCACTGCCCATGGTAGTGGTCGGCTGCCTGATGGCTGGGCAGGTTCAAGGGCTATTGGTGGGGCAATGGACATGGGGCTTGATGGGCAAATAAGTGGATGTAGCAGCACCTCCAGCCAAGGGGAGTGGGCACCGAATTCCATGGCTATAGCCAAAGTGTCCCCTGTGGTGGACCTACTGTGCCTGCCTCCTGAATAGTTCCAAGGTGCCTGGCTGCTGTACAGTTTGTAAGGTAGTTGGTGTAGCATTCCCATGATGTCCCAGCCATTGTCTGCAGGTCAGTGTGGCACTGCCTTCCCAGTTGTACTGTTCAAGTGCCACACTGCCCAAAGTAGCACTGTGACTGCATCCCTTGCTCTCCTTCAGTGCCACCTTGTTCGCTTGGGTCTAGCAGTGCATCACAGGCTCTAAATATGTGGCAATTTGACCTGTGATACTTTGTACCTGCGATCAAATCGACCGTGATGTGCTGCCTGTGATATACTACCCTGCTTTATTTTGTGAGCGATATTAACACACGGAAGCATTTCTCAGACACTGCATTAAACATAGAAACATAGAATTTGATGACAGATAAGGACCGCTTGGCCCACTCAGTCTGCCCATTTCCTTACCTAATGGATAACTTGCAGATCCTAGTTAACCAGCAGCCTACTTCTTTCTACCTCCACCCCTTAGAATTGCCTTTTGACTGTCCCATGCATGCTTCAATTCAACCACTGTTTTTGTCTCCACAACCTCCTCCGGAAGGCCGTTCCATGCATCCATGCTGTTCCCACTCCATCGGATAGCTCAATTATCTGCCACTTAACCATATCAGGGATAGATCCACTATGAGCTAAATTAGCCAGCTGTTTTACCACATCCAGAAAAAATTATCTATTTAAGGGTCATTATTCAATATTTGATTTCTGAAGAGCCTTGATAATTGCAAATTTAAGCATGGATTTAAATTCCCCTGATAGGATAATGAAGTATACTGGTCATTAGTCTATATATAATAACTGGTGACCTCCTATAATGACTGTGTAAGCACTCCTGATAAAATGCCAAAATAACCGATTGAATTCCATAATGACTCAGTAGTGGGTTACAAGGGTATTTTCTTCCATGCACTGTCGCTTCAGTGAACCATGATTAAAAGCACAGTGGCTTGAGACCAATTTTTCAGTCAGTGTCCCCACAGCAAAGCCCTACTGGCACACTTAGCTTTCTGCCTTTGGTGAAACAGTATCTGTTGATTACAGCAGCAGCCTAGTGGTAGACATGATATTATTATCATTCCCAATACTAAATATGCCATTGGTCACAGCAGGTGCATCTGGCTCCATCAATCACAGCAGCGGCAAGAAGTTATGCTGAAAGCTAAACTCCTGAGATTTTCAGGTTGTTTGCCTGGAAATGCTTTCCTGGACTGCAATGTAGCGAAATCTGGTAACACAATACAGTTTAAACTTGCCATGGATTTAATCACATTTTAAAAAGTTTAGAATTGTTTAGATATTAGCTGTGGATATTCAGTTACTGCACCGGTGTTCCTTTGTTCCATTCTTTTCTAAAGTTGCAAGAAAGTAAATGGAATTTGTGTTGTAATATTGGCTTTTTCATTGTTGTAAACACTTGCACCAGTTAACAAAATAATGCCTGTGCAAGGTTTTTGTTATGAGGATTGTTCACACACCATCATAACTCCTGCATCCTTAAAATTGCAGAAAAAGGGGAGATATTGTTGATGGGGGACCTGAATATGCCAGATGTTAACTGGAGCACCTTTGCTGCAGGCACATCCCAGAGCAGGGTCATTCTTGATGCCCTACAGGGGGTATGCCTCAGACAGCTAGTATTGGAACCCACTCGGGGGAGCAATCTTAGACCTGGGACTCTCAAATGGGGACGGAGAAAGAATCTCAGATTTAGAAGTGGGTAGCCATCAGGGAACAAGCGACCACCAAACAGTGTGGTTTACGATAAATACAGCCATACAATCAAGCCATACAAAAGCAAGAGTATTGGACTTTAGAAGGGCAGACTTTGGGAAAATGAGAGAGTGCCTCAGAAAAGCACTAGCAAAAAGGCAAGAAGGAGGGGTGGAAGAACAATGGGGAGTAATCAAAACAGCCATCACAGAGGCAACAAGCCTTTGTGTAAAGCAAATCAACAAAACACAATGAAGGAAAAAAACGCTATGATTCTCAAAAGAGGTGGCAGGGAAGGTTAAGGAGAAAAGGATAGCATTCAGGAACTATAAGAAAACAAAGAAGGAGCAGGACAGAGAACTTTATCAGTTAAAGCAGAAAGAGACAGGGAAGGCAGTCAGAATAGCAAAGGCCCAAACCAAGGAAGGATAGCCAACTCTGTTAAGAAGGGGGATAAGACCTTTTATAGGTACATTAGGGAGCGAAGAAAGACCAATGAAGGGATACTGAGGCTTAATAAAGGGGAAGGAATTTGGGCAGAGGGTGACAGTGAAAAAACAGGAATACTGAATGAATATTTCAACTCAGTATTTGCAGAGGTTACCTAAACCAAACAAGAGAAACTCTCTGAAGACAGGGATGGATGCCAGTCCACTTACAGAAGAAAGGGTTCTGAAAGAACTAATAAAATTGAAGGTGGACAAAGCAATGGGGCCTGATGGGATTCACCCAAGAATTCTAAACAAACTAAGGGTAGAACTAGTGACAACTATGACTACTCTCTTTAACAAATCATGGGAGGATGGGGTGGTACCTGAGGACTGGAGGAGGGTAGATGTGATTTCTCTTCACAAAAGTGGGAGCAGGACAGAGGCAGGAAACTACAGACTAGTTAGTTTGACCTCAGTGCTAGGGAAAATGATGGAATCCCTTCTGAAGGAAAGAATTGTTGAGTACCTAGAGACCAGTGGGGCATAGGACCCAAGGCAGCATGGATTCACGATGGGAAGGTCATGTCAGATTAATCTAATAGATTTCTTTGACTGGGTGACCAAAGTAGTAGACCAGGGAGGGGCTGTGGCATGCCCTACCTAGATTTTAGCAAGGCATTTGACACAGTTCCATACAAAAGATTAATACACAAGTTTGTCAGCTTTGGAGTGGGTCCCAAGGTGGTAGCCTGGATAAAAAATTGGCTAGACAACAGGATGCAAAGGGCAGTAGTAAACAGAGTCCACAGTGAAGAAAGGAGGGTTACTAGCAGGGTACCGCAGTGTTCAGTTCTGGGACTGGTCCTTTTTAATGTCTTTATAAATGACATTGCAGAAGAACTAGAAGGAAAAGCATATATCTTTGCAGATGACACAAAAATCTGCAACAGGGTTGATACACAAGATGGAGTGGAAAGGATGAGAAGGGACTTGGAAAGGTTGGAGGAATGGTCAAATGTATGGCAGCTCAGATTCAATGCAAAGAAGTGCAAGGTAATGCACCTGGGAAATAAAAACCCAGGGAAGAGTACACAATGGGGGGTGAGATACTGACAACAGTAAAAATGGAAAGAGACCTGGGGGTAATTATATCAGATGACCTAAAGGTGGGCAAGCAATGTGAGAAGGCAGTAAGGAAGGCTGGGGGGGGTACTGGGATGCATAGGAAGAGGTATCACCAGTAGAAAACAGGAAGTTGTTATCCCTCTGGACAGACAGTTGGTGAAACCCCATCTGGAGTACTTTGTGCAGCTCTGGAGACCCCATCTCCGCAAAGACATAGACAGAGTGGAGACTGTACAGAGGAGGGCAACCAATATGGTGCAGGGTCTGCACCAGAAGACATATGAAGAAAGACAAAAGGAGCTTAATATGTATGCCCTTGAGGAAAGAAGGGAGAGAGGGGACATGATAGAAACTTTCAAGTACCTCAGGGAAATCAACAAAGTCCTAGAGGGTAGCATCTTTCAGAAAAAGAGATGTGCAAGAACAAGGGGCACAATTTGAAGATAGAGGAGGAACATCTCAGAGGCAATGTGAGGAAGTATTTTTTCATGGAAATGGTTGTGGATGCATGGAACAGCCTCCCTGGGGAGGTTGATTAGTCAAGAACAGTGGGGGAATTCAAAAATGCATGGGACAGACATAAGGCAGTCCTAGTAGGGGGTAGGAGGAAGTAAGCTGTTGGTTAACTAGGATCTGCGGCTTATCTGTTAGGTAGGAAAATGGGCAGACTAGGTGGGTCAAATGGTCCTTATCTGCCATCAAATTCTATGTTTCTATGTTTCTAACATACAGTGCACCTGCACAGGCATTATTCTCTACAAATATTTCTGAACAAGCCAGTACAATCTAATCGTTATCCAGCATAGTTCTGCCAGGTATGTGGAGTAGTAGTGAGTACAGTTTCTGCTGCATAAATTAGAATCTGGGTTACCACAGTGCAGAGCTTCCATTGCCCTTATTACTGAGTCTGGACAAAATGGTAAAATCAAGTACATCCCTTACATCTAAATGTTGGTTTAATTCCTTCACCTGCTATATCTCCTCTCTCCTATCCTGCTCTCAGCTAACTTACAATTCCCTCTGCTCAGCTGAGTTTCACTCCTTTTCCATTACATGGGCCAAAACCTCTGCTGAACAGTATGCATTCTCCTGCTTTTTCCTCCCTCCCCTTATTCGCACTGCTAAATTCCTCATTCTCTAGAAAGACACAGCTTCAAGCCATCTACTCATGTTTGCTCCTATACGTAATCTCTACCTCATCTCATGTTATTAGTAATTTTATTTTAACTATCTGCACTGTTCCAACTGTATTATAAACTGCTGCTACTCACTGTATATAAATAATTCAGTTGTGGTTATATTGCTTTATAATAGTATTTATTTTTAACTGTTGAACTGTGCCTACTACCTGTATTATAATCTGCCAATACTCATATATGAATACAGACAGTAGGAACAGTATTATAATCTACCAATACTCATTGTATATACATTTCTGTCTGTTATTAAATTGCTGCATGTGTTTCCCCTATGTAATCCTCCCCCAGGACTAGGAATGGGTGAAGTGGCTGACATTTGTGAAATCAGCAAAATTCATGGGCCCAGATATTCAAACTGTGCCAGGCTGTGGCGCAAGCTTGGGCACAGTGCAACTAGGCAATGCAAGGGTGTCGACTGGGCGATATTCAACAGAGCTGCCCCATGGCTCAGCAGCTTTAAATATCACACCCTGGCCACCCACAGTGTGCATGGTGCAGTGGCACTGCGCCAGCGCAAGTGGCCAGAGTGGAGCATGGGGATGTGCTAGCGCAAGTTCCATTGCGCCATGCACAGCAACCACGATATTCAAAACTTAACATGCAAATGGGGCCATAATGTATGCAAGGTGCACATGGGGCCATTTTCATGTCATTATGGCACCATTTGCATGCAGGTGCACCAATCCCCGATTACTTGTGCCTGGCACCCTGCCAGGCAGCAGCTGTCGGGGACCGATGCCCCCTGCAGCCTAATCAGTGGACTGCTATGTGCCCGATCGTGGGCATCTGTCCAAAATGAAAATATCCGTCCTCTATCCCTGGTATTCCAGTGGACTGCTACGTGCCCGATCACGGGCATCTGTCCAAAAATAGAAATATCCGTCCTATATCCCTGGTGGTCCAGTGGACCGCTATGTGCCTGATCACGGGCATCTGTAAAATGACAGAAATATCCATCCTATATCCCTGGTGGTCCAGTGGACCACTATCTGCTTGATCACAGGCATTTGTAAAAACAAAAAAAATTCCAATATCCTGGTGTTCTGTAGTGCCCCCCACCCACCCACTGAGCCTCACAGCCCTGCTCCCCAGTCAGCCGGCGGGTGGCAGCACCCCACCTGTCTCGCCCCACCACCAACTGACACCTCGGTAGGGCTGCATGCCCATTGGTTCCAGCGTGAGCCAATGGGCATGCAGCTTACTTCATACTACACATTCATATCTGGAATGTGTAGTTGCATGCCCATTGGCTCATGCTGGAACAACTGGGCATGCAGCCCTACCGAGGCGTCTGTCAGAGGGCAGCAGGGTGGCAGGTGGGTGGGGTGCTGCCACCCGCTGGCTGACCGGGGGGGCCGGGCAGTGGGGCTCAGTGGTCGGGTGGGTGGGTACCACTAGACCACCAGGGATATTGGAATTTTTTTCATTTTTACAAATGCCTGCGATCAGGCAGATAGTAGTCCACTGTACCACCAGGGATATAGGATGAATTCTTTTCTTTTTAGACAGATGCCTGCGATCGGTCAGATAGTGGTTCACTGGACCACCAGGGATATAGGATGAATTCTTTTCCTTTTAGACAAATGCCCGCGATTCGGCAGATATCGGTCCACTGGACCACCAGGGATATTGGGCGAATGATTTTCTTTTTACACAAATGCTCATGATTGGGCATGGGGGGGTGCTGCCAGATGCAGCCAGAACTCAGGTGGCCACCCACAGATGGCAGCTGCTGTGTTGCTCCCTGCAATGCGGCAGCTCACCTGTGGGTGGCCATCAGTTGTTCCTTTTTTTTTTTGGCTTAACTTTGTGCTGGCGCAGGAAGGGATTGCACATGCATGGATCTGCACATCCTGGGCTGAATATCAGGCTGTGCAGAGTATGCATGGGCACACCTCTCCCACCTGTGTACATTACTGATGCATTCCGGCACTTCAGGATTTGTGCCACACACTTTTCCCTTTTGAATATAGCACCAGGGTGCATCAGTGGGCTGCGCATGGTGCAACTCTTTTGAATATCTGGGCCCTGAAGTGCAAATTTGACAAGATTCACAAAGTTCTGAATAGAGAAGTTGCTATTTTTTTTACAAATTTATCAAAATTCACTGACATAAAACAGACACTCTGTGGTAAAATCTTTGCAGTTTTGGTGAAGTCAAAGTTCCTAGGATCCAGAGATATGCTGTGAAGCTTTACAGAGGTGAATTTCTTCCACTTAATGACCACATTGAAGGCAAAGTTTAAATTTACAACATCTCCACCCAGGACACATCTGGAAATGAGCTCTGTAAAGATTAGTAAATTATTTATTGGTTGAGTTCAAAAATGTTATCAGGAAAGACATACAGAGCTGAAATAGCTTATTTCTAGATGTGTCATGAGGATCAGTAGTCCTTTCATGGTAAATTCTGTTGATAAATAAATGAATAAATAATACCCAGAAATGTTTGCAGGTTACCCAAGCAACATTATCAAGATGTGGCATTGACTTTAGCAGTGAGGGGAGTAACTTTACACAACCTCACGACTGGATGAAGGTGAAAATGTCGTGACAGTGCTTGACCAATGGGAAAGTGTACCAGTTGCGGTGGTAAGAGCAAAAAACAGAAATGGGTTCAGGTACAGCTCTGACAGGGGTCTGTTAATTACATGAGGATTAGTAGCAATACTGAAGAAACAAGGAGGGGTAACTAATGGTAAGGTAACAAAAAACTGTAGGTCAGATTGGATGGACCACTGGTCTTTATCTGCCAACAATGTCTTTGTTTCTATGTTTCTATGTGACTTTGCTGAGTGTCAAAAAGGGGTCGGGGGACCAGAATAAGAAAATGGGGCACCATTAATAAAAACTAGATTTTTTTTCTCCCGTTGATGTGGTAGCACTCTCACTGAAATAAAAAGCAAGTACTTATTGGCAATGTTCCAGAAGTCTCCATTAAAATAAATAGTAGATGCTGGAGCATCAAGTCAGATGCAAAAATTATCTTTCGGCATATTTGATGCTGTATGTCTCAGAGGCAAGATGTTTCAGTCAAATGACTTACAATGTAGGAAATTAATCATGCAGTACTTTTAAAATACAAAAAAAATTCAAATGAGGCATAAGACTATTAACATACTAACTGTATTAATTCCTTTATCCTTCAGCAGATAATGATAATTTGATTTCATCATCATTTTGTACTAGCACTCATGAATTAGAAAGCAGAAGATAAAACTTTTGTTTGTAAAATATGTTTGCTGAATGTTTTCAGGGTTTACAGTCCATACATTGCAATACAGTAGTAGTTTTTTCTATTGGAATTAAGACAGAGAACAATGAATAATATTCATACATATTCACAGTACCACAACATTAATAATGGTGTACATTCATTTGATGTAGGCTATCAGTTTCTACAGTTAACATGGCAGTGATCCCCCATATCTACCCTTAGCCTCAGGCCCAGAGTTGTCCCAGCTATCAGGGTTCCTATGGTGATGGGAGCAGAGTGGCAGGACAAAGTCTATCCACACACCTCTGTGCAGTAACTCCAAACTGGTGGTATTCCTTTAACAATCAGCTTGAAACCCCTGGTACCAGGCGGGGGAATCCATGCACCCTTGTTCAGAGCAACTGAGGCCTTAGGATTTTTTTAATTTTTTTATTTATTTAGTTGTTTAACCAGGTATAGCACACTAAGCTGAAAGCTTTTTTACAGGAGCGACCTGGGAGCACAAGTATATATAAGGCCTTGCAGTTACTCTAGAAGTAAGCCTGTCTCCATGTCCTCCAAGATGGGTTGCTTGCCAGATGCGCTTAAACACTTGTTTCTGATCATTTGCTCTGTACTGAGCTTTTTCTATCTTTAAGCAGTCCCTTTGGTCGTTCAGCCATTGTACTGTACTGGTTGCTGCAGTTCTCATCCAATTTAGCTTTGTCATTATTTATTTTTTTTTTTTTTGCTTTTTAGCATTGACATGAATATGCCCCATTCAGGTATTCTCTGGATAGCTTCAAAGACAATTCCTCTAATGATATCTCCAAAGATGCATAGGGCAGAAGAGTGCTTAGGACATCCTTCATGATTTGGTGGATTGCCCACCAGAGGTTTAATCACTGAGCAAGTTAATGCCACATGGATGAATGAATGTGCTTCCTCAGTTTTATACCTGGGCCATCTTGGATCTACTCCCAGTTTTGTTTTATGCCATCTGCTAAGAGTGAAATATATCCTGAACATAAAATCATACTGGATCTAGCTGAGTTCTTTATTCCCTGCCCTAAACTGAGCGTGGCTAATTGCTCTGCCCCAATTTTCATTAGTTATGCTAATGGCCAAGCCATTTGCCCAACTAGTCTCTATGCTCCCCATTGGATCTGAAAGACTCACTAGCATCAATTTGTAATGTAGAAAAAGGGGTCTTGACACAGGCTGGAGCTTGCAAACGATGGATTCAATAGGTGAGAGTTCTGGATATTTACCCTCTCTCAACTATGCTCTCTCTCTAGTTCTGCTAAAGCATGAGATAAACAAATAAGCTTCTTAGTTCTAGGCTAAACTCTCTCTCTTCAGCTGCACAAATCTCTTTAGGATGTTACCCTGACAGAACATTTCCACTTGTGCAAGGTGAGCCTTCCACCAGGCTAAGAGTTCCTGCTGTAAAGATACACAATAGCCTGCCTCTCCTTTGAATGCCACTTGTACACTCATCTTTGTAGAGACACCTTCTGGATGGGTAATGTGTTTGTGAGCAGATAACCAGGCTTTAACTGTAACCCAAGTGAATGGATTTTTGATTTTCCCTAATAACTTCAAGACAAGTCTAATACTCGGTGTCCCTTCCATCAGGGTGCCATCCAGTATTGCCTCTTCCATCTTTAGCCATCGTGGGGGGGGGGGGGTTGCTATACCCTGTCTCCTTCAGGTATGCCAAATGTGAGATCAGAAAGTAGAGCTGGAGGTTCAGTAGGGTTAAGCCACCTTGTTGCAGGCTTCCCTGTATAGTCCTGTCACTCATCCATACAGGTTTATTCCACCACATGAAGGTGTTGAACCACTCCATACCCAGCTGTGTGCACAGTTTGGGATTTAAATCCAGAACATAAAACCTAATACAAAAAGAAATTGATTTTACAAAAAGAGGTTTAGGTATGCTGTGATTACTGAATAATGCCAACAGCCATCTTTAATATATGAATGTTGTGGGAGGGTCCATGCCCCTAACCCCTAATCTGTCCATTATGTTTATTCCAACCTTTGTATGTCAATATATGGCTTCCAAAAGACCCTATTTGTTTATCTATTAGAAAATTGATGACTGGGAAAGGCACATTAAACCTACTACTTCACTGAAAGAGTGGTAGACACCTGGAATAGATTGCCAAAGGAAATGGTGGTTGTGAAAACAGTAGGGGATTTTAAGGATGAGTGGGATGTGCATAGAGGACTATTAGTAAATAGATGGGGAGGAGAGAGGATCACTGGACACTAGTATTAGTTTTATCCGGGCAGATTGGGTAGACTAAGTGTTCAGGTAGTACTATAAGAAAGTAAAAAATATATATGTTTACAAATGGTACACAAATGCAAAATAAACAGTACAAGAAAGATAAACTGCAAAAACAGAAGCAATTAGTAATGGTGTGCAAATGCATAACAGTACAGGAAAGATACTAAATAGAAATATACAGGGCCCCATGCACGATGCCAAAGTGCAGTGCAAACTGGGCATGTTGGCATCATTGAGCATGAATGCTGCAGAGTGGGAACTGCGTGGCATTCACAAATGGGGTGCAATCCAGATACATGCCCGATCCCCCAACTGCATGGACAGCAGTGTGCTGGGGGCAGGCAGGGGCATGCCTGCACAATGCACCATTCACAAAGGTGCATAGTGCCAGCTACATGGGAATTTAGGGCAAGCAGGTTACAGCAGGGAGGACCCTGCCATAACCGTGATGCATGCCAGACTTGTACACACACAGAGGCCCTCTCCAGTTCTGGGAAACAGTAGGAAGCACACCCCACAACACAGAGAGCCCTCACTGGTCCCCGCATCAGAGAAACCCCCCCACCAGCACCAGCTGGCAGTCTAGTGTGCCCCCTCAACCAGTGCACCACACAGGTCACCCTTATCCTGCACTGCTCAGCATCAGAGCCCTGCCCTCCCCTGATTGCGCACCCAGTCCCCAGCAGTGGTGGACAGGTTAACATCCCCTTACAGATGGATACAACAAAAGTGTGCATGGTGCAGATATTAGCAAAATGAACAACAAACCCAGCACTGCTCTAGACCTGAGAGCATGAAAGGCTTTATTTCACAAAAGTGTTAAAAGGCTAAATACCTGCAACATACCGTCAAGTGTAGCAGCAAGAAAAACCCTGACCAGTTTTGCAGCTGGTGCGACATCGGGGGATGGTCCAAAAACACAATGAGACCAATTTAAATAGTGGTCCCTTAAAGAGATAGTATAGACACAAAGCAATTAACAAAAAGTACATTTATGTACACATCTGTATACTAAAACCACCACAAAATAAACACTGGGATACTTAGAAACTACTACACTGAAAGTTATTAGTAATATTAAATTGCAGACAAAACTGCATTGAGGAACTACCCCATAGTTTTCTAATTCCATTAATACACAAAATATATTTTGTATATATATATATATATATATATAATGAAAAGAAATAAAGGTCAATCTGATCCAGTGTTTAATAACACCAATATAGTCCATGCTTGAAACAATACTTTCTTTTCTTTTGTTTCATAAAGCTTTCAGGAACGTGGTGGTACAACATATATCATTAAGGACCCAGAGACAACAAATAAATGTTTTGTAAGAATACAATCATCTATCTAATAAATATAACAATTTCAACATTGGAAAATAGTATTGTCTAACCAAATTCTGCATTCTATTTTCTTTTTGACACTATATTCTATTTCCTAATGCATGTCAACAACTCAGTTCTATCATTGAGGCCTGGTGCATCAAATGCCCCTGATGTGAAGATCCAAAATGATTCTCTGTATTTAAGCTTTTCCTTGAGGTTACCACCTCTTAGCCCACTGTTACCTTTTCTATCACACAGAACCTAAAGGTATGGCCAATATTTCTTGTCATTCTACAGTGGTTAGCTAATGCATTTGAAGGATCTTCAGCCTGAATTGACCTCAGATGTTCACCAATCCTGACCTTAAAAGTTCTTGTTGTCATTCTGACATAAAATGCAGAGCACTCACAGGTTGCCAAATATACCAAACTGTCTGTACTACAATTGAAAAAAATGAGTTCTCTTATATTCTTTTGTATTATTAACTGAGGTGAATGTATTGGTTTTCAAAATAGAAGTGCAAAACTTACAGTTGCCACATTGAAAATTATCATGTGGCAATGATGGTAACCAGTCACCAACAGGCACACAAGGAGACACCCAAGCCTGATAGCTGTGGACCAATTTGTCCTTTAAATTCTGCCCACATTTGTATACCATTCTAGGTTTTTCCTGTACACTTGCTTTAAGTAAAGGATCAGATCTTAGTAAGTTCCAGTTATCATTTAGAACTTGTTCTATGCTCCTTGTGTGTCTGGTGTACTTTGTAGTAAAATTCATCCTAGAGGTATTCTGTTTTTCATGATTTTCTACTATGAGAAGCTTCTTCCTATTTTTTTCTAGTGCATCACCATATGCTTTGTATACTATATCAGCACTATAACCTCTAGCCATAAACCTAGTGCACATCTCAGAAGCATTTATCATAAAATCAGTCATTACTACAATTTCTGTGAAGTCTCAACATCTGGGCTTTGGGGATATTCCTTATTAAATGTTGTGGGTGGCAGCTCCTGGCATGTAATAGTGAGTTCCTGTCTGTATCCTTCCTGTACAGGTTAGTTGCATAAGTGCCATCACAATTCTTTATTATTATGAGATCCAGGAAGGGGAACAGAGACAGAATCACACTTCACAGTAAATTTTAGATTTTTATTATTTGCCTCCAGATAAGAGACAAATTGGTTTAGCTCACTTTTGCTGCCATGTCACACCATAAATATGTCATCTATGCAGCAACGCCATATGTCAATCCTATCAAAAAAAGGATTGGCCTGGTCATCATAGACATATTCTGTTTCCCATTTGCCCAAGTACAGATTAGCATAATTGGGGGAAAATGTTGCCCCATTGCTGTCCCTTTGACCTGAAGGTAATGTGTATCCTGAAAAAGAAAACTGTTTTTAGTAAGCACATGTTCTGCACATTCAAGAAGGAATTCCTTTTTTCCATTATGCAACTGTGAGTCATGATCTAACCAATATCGTAGAGCTTCCAACCCATCACTATGTGGAATATTGACGTATAAAGAACAAATGTCCATTGACACCAATAGCCATTCCTTCTCCGATTGCATTTCCTCCAGGACTTCCAGTATACGTGTAGTGTCCCGCACATACGATCTTAATGCAGGTATATAACCTTTAATATGTGAATCCACATATTGTGAAAGTTGCTCAATTAAGGAACCAATTCCTGCCACTATCGCTCATCCTGGAGGATTAAACCGATCTTTATGTATTTTTGGTAGGGTATAGATACTGGCTCTAATAGGCTGTTCCACAGTAAGAAATGACAATTCAGTATGATCAATAAGACCATTTGATTCTACATGAAACAAAAAAGAATCTGTCTCCTTTTTAAATGAAAAGGTGGGGTCACTCAGAAGTTTTTTTATAGAATGAGGTATCATTAAGTTGTCTCTTGATTTCTGCTGTATATTGTTCTGTGGACATCATCACAATAGATCCCCCTTTGTCCACAGGTTTAATTACTAAATTCTCATTCTCCATGAGCGATTTTAATGCCATGGATTCAGAATGTGTTATATCAACAAAGGTGGGCCTACTGTCTCTATCCAGTATATCCTTAAATCCTTGCTCACAGGCACATTCAAACACCTTCACTATGTCATTATAGGGTGACAAAAAAGTAGAGGGTGGCTTAAAAGGCCTTACCTCACATCCCAGAGTAGGGGTATCACCATCCTGACTCACCAATGATGGATTCCCACGATACATCCTACCTTTCTCAAAGTGTGCTTTTAGATTAAGATTCTGTGTCTATCTGTGAAGATCCACATAAATGTCAAATGGCTGAGTATCAGCTGTAGGTACAAAGGACAATCCTTTTTTCAAAACTGATAATTGATCTAGTGTTAGATTTGTCCCAGAGATGTTAATTATGATGTTTTCCAGACCACTGCTTATTTTTCTTTCCACAGAATCTTCCTCCTTTGTTTCTGTCCACCCCTCCTGGTCGATTTGTTGGATTGGTTTGAGGCAATGGAGTTATTTGTAGTTGGCCCCTAAGTAGTGTCACCTCCCTCTGTTGTTGTGGGAGTTGCTGGGAAGGATCTTGAAATTGCACTACACGCTGTTCTTTCCTCCTGTGGGTGTGTGATACCTCCATCTCTTCTTCTTCTTCCTCCTCTAAAAAAGGCTCTACCCTCAGATTCGCAATTAGAGGTATATACTGGGAAATAGCTATGAGTTTTAAGAACGGAACGTAGCTCAAATCCAGATTGACGTGGTTGGTCTAGGGTATGATAATTATTCCTACCCTTCCTCGTACCTCTGTTCTTTTTATTATTCCAATCAAATACTCTATTCAATAAATAGTCTTGTCTGTCATGCTCAAATTTCTTTAGTTTTATTTATTTGATCTTATTTTCTTCTTTTTGTACTGTCTCCTTAAGTATATTCTCCAATGTTTTAAATTCTGGATTATCTTTATAAGTATTGACTATTTCTTCTTTCTTCTGTATATTTTTCTCCACTTCTGGTTGTCATGAGAGATAATTCTTAATCACTGTTTTGATAAGTAAATCTGTCCCCAACTGAAGTGAATGTTTCCAGTCATCCTTGAAAGGAGCTCAGGCTCTGCCCAGCCATACCACAGAGTGCTGTGCCCTGCCCACAGATCCATATTGGCCACTAGTGCAGTCCACTGTATGTTCCCTGTCATCATCGGCTATACAGTACATGGAGCAGGCAGACTCCCTACTGGGTGTTACAGCCTGGGACCCTTTGACAGGTCAGCATCTTGATGATTGCTAGCAGCTGTGGCAGTGTGCAATGGGCCATGGCGTGACACTGTCCAGTAGGTACAGAGACTGTGGTGGTGCCATCAGTGCTGTGGGGTGTTGTGGGGAGCAGTGGGACATTGGTAACAGGGCTGTGTTGTATGTTTGTGGGGGTGTTACTGTTACAGCATGATGATGGGACGGTGCTGCCCTGTGTGTTGGGAGGGCTAGATGTCTGTGCCTGCACCAGGGTTGGGCCACCAGTGTGTTTAAGGTATGTGACCAGCACAGATTTTGGAGCAACATGTGTGTTAGGAGGTGGGGGGGTTGCAGGTTGGCAAAGGAGCCTGGCTGCGTGGGTCTGGGCACCTGCGGTGGGCATTTCACTCACCCAGACCCACACTGTTTCATGCAAGGGATCCAGTGTGGGACCCATGCCAGGCATCTGATTGGATGTCTGGCTTGGTCCACAGCTCATCCCCCTGCCTCCCTAAACAGACCTGTGCATTGGGGGGGGGCATGTCCATGGACAGGTGGCATCTGTTGATGGATCCCAGCCAGTGGGCACCTGTCTACAGGTGCGTAGATGTAAGTAAGTAAAAATGTTATTTATATAAGTCGCCCTTCCCAAGCTCAGGGCGCCTTTACAAAATTACATAAGCAGCATTAAAACCACAATAATAAATAACATTTTATGCATAGCAACTTCAATTTAAATTACATTAATGAAATGCTTCATTAAAAAGAAAAGTTTTTAGGGCCTTTTTAAAGCCCTCCACAGTGAGGCTGTTTCGTATCTGGAAAGGTAGATAATGCCACATGATAGGAGCCATAAAGGCAAACGTTCCTCCACCAGATGTTTTTAAAGTTACCCTGGGAATCTCTTTCAATCCCTCACCAGACGATTGGAGAGAGCGGGAGGGGCAGTAAGAAGTCAGGAGTTCTTCCAGAAAGTGGGGACCCAACCCATGTAGGGCTTTATAGGTCATCAACACGAACTTGAAAGTGATCTGCCACTGTACCAGCAGCCAGTGCAACTTGCGAAGCACAGGTGTTATATGGTTGGACCTTGGGCTTCCAGTCAACAACCGGTATGGGTGGGTTACCTGCTTTTGGCACATAACTTACATCCATTTCTGCATAGGGGCCATTGTGTGTAAAGCAATGGATTCGCAAAAGCAGTCATACAGTAACAGTAGCTAGGGGTACTGTAGATGCAAGTGGTGAAAATAGATAATTTTGGAGGGATTTCAGAGAGAGATAAGAGGAGGATAGGCATATGGGAGCAAGGCAATTATGTCAGATAAACTGAAGATATAAACAGAATGTAGTTTGACTGGTATAGATCTGGCAGCGATGCATGGAGAAGGTATGGGAGTCAGAGGAGCAGAGCTAATAGCTGGAGAGGGGAAGCAGAGAAAGATGAGAGTGGTTGTAGGAGGGGAGAGAGAAAAGCCACTCCCTAGACAGAAAGGAGGTGCTGTTTGAGAGGTGCCAGGAGTCGAAAATGGGAGACAGAGGTACTGATAGATGATGAGGCAGTGATGCATAAGTGAAAAAAAAAATACTGCACAATGCAGTTTCCTATGATTCGATCTTTAGGCATTGTAATCAGCTTTATAAAATTTTGAACCACTTAAACAGCCAGCTTCATACTCTTTTGCAAGGTTGGAGGAATGGTCAGAAGTATGGCAGCTTGGATTCTTTGCAAAGAAGTGCAAAATAATGCACATGGAAAACAAAAACCCAGGGGAAGATTACATAATGGGGAGAGGTAGTAACAACAACAAAAATGGAAAGGGACCTGAGGGTAATCATATCAGATTACCTTAAGGTTAGCAAGCAATGTGAGAAGGCAGTAGGGAGGGCTGGGGGTATACTGGGATGTATAGGGAGAGGCATCACCAGCAAAAAACAGGAAGTTGCTATCGCTCTGTGCAGACAGTTGGTGAGACCCCATCTGGAGTACTATGTGCAGTTCTAGAGACCCCATCTCCACAAGGACATAGATAAGATAGAGGCAGTCCAGAGGAGGGCAACTAAAATGGTGCAGGGTCTGCAAGAGAAGCAATATGAGGAGAGACTAAAGGAGCTTAATATGTATACCCTTAAGGAAAGGAGGGAGAGGGGGACATGATAGATACTTTTAAGTACCTCAGTGGAATCAACAAAGTCCAAGAGGGTAGCATCTTTCAGAAAAAGAGATGTGCAAGAACAAGGGGATACAATTTAAAGATAGAGGGGGTGGTTCAGGGGCAATGTGAGGAGGTATTTTTTCACAGAGCGGGTGTTGGATGCATTGAACAGCCTTCCTGAGGAGGTTGTGGGGTCTAAAACTGTGGCAGAATTCAAGAATACATGGGACAGACATAAGACAGTTCCTGTGGGGGTTAAGAAGAAATAGGCTGTTGGTTAACTAGGATCTGCTGCTTATCCTGTATGTAGGGAAATGGGCAGACTAGGTGGGCCAAGTGGTCCTTCTCTGCCATCAAAGTCTATGTTTCTATGTTTCTATGATCAGTGGCAGGATTTTCAGGACAGTAAATTAATAATGAGGGAACAAGAAGTAGAGCTTTAGTAACAGACAACTACTGGAATAGCAGTATAACTACAGTATAATGGGGGAGTGGTGCAATGCAGTGGAAGCGGGGCAGCCATATTCAGGCAGACCTTCTGGACACTGAGGTGTTGCCCTATCTGCATGCATCTCTCTGAACTGTAGGATGAGGCAGCCAGACTCAGAGCAGAAGTGAACTAGGTCAGGAGTACCTTTACCGCTATCCAGAGACCATCCAGTCCAATGCTGCTGCCTCAAAGAATGCCAAGAATGAGGAGCACTTGGATGATGGTGAGCTCAGGAAGGGTTAGAGTGGTCAGGTAGAGGCACATTCCAAATCTTATTCTACTCCAGAACTCATATGATGCACTGGCAAATGGGAACAACCAAGCAGAAGCACCCAGAGAAGTGGAAGGAAAGGGAAGGATGTGGAGGTCTACCGAGGAGGTGACCTCAGTTGGGAGAGCAGTGGATTCCAGAGGAGGAGGAGGAAGTGAATCCTGGTGGGAGACTATATCATAAGAGGGATCCAGCCAGGAACACATGAGGGGGAGGATATGGATGTGAGGTGCCTAGCAGGTGCCATGGCATGGAAGGATCGGAGGAAGATCTTGGGGATCGCCGGGATGGCAAGATAGGAGGGTGATCTGGATGTCATTATCCGCCTAAGTACTAATGACCTGGCAAATGGGGAGCCTGAGAAAGTTCAGGAAGAGTTTAGAAAATTGAGGAAAGGTCTCAAGCAAGTAGCAACATCCATCTTCTTCTTGGAAGTACTACCTGTGAGAGGCATGGGAGAGTGTAGAGGTGCATGCACCAGGAACTTTAACACATGGTTGAAGAACTGGTGTGGTGAGGAAGGGTTTGGATTCATTGGTGACTGAGGACCCACCTGGAGGGATGGGGACTTGTTCAAGCCTGATGGCTGCATCCATCCGGAGGGGAATGCAGGCACTCTATGAAAAGTTTAAATGCTACATGGATGAGCATTTAAACTAGCTGGGGGGGGGGTGGCAGGCCAGAAAGGAGGGTACCTAACTGCCCACCCACCATAGCTAACAGTGGAACCAGTGAACAGGAGGAGGATATATATCTACAAAGCAGTGTGCAAAAGATGGAGATACGCACCCAAGGGGTGGATAAGCAGAAAGGGGGTAAAATTAAACAGAAGGGCAGACATCAGGGAGAACCAGGGATAAAGGAGAACCAGGGAGGGGGCTGGAGTACAACAGCTAAACAGTCCAGGGAGTTCACATCATGGAAAGCCATGTGTGCCAATGCCAGGAGCCTTAGCAACAAGATTGGATCTGGAGACTGCAATGGCACAGTCGTACCTCGATATTGTGGATATCACAGAGACCTGGTATAATGATAACCATGACTAGGAGATGGCCATACCTGGCTACAGCATATTCAGAAGAGACAGGGCAGACATGTGAAAGATGGCATAAAAGCCACAGAGATCCAGGAGGAACAAAATGGGGGAAAGATACTGTGGGTTAAGCTGGAAAGGAAAATGGGGTCAGCCATTCACATAGGGGTGGTCTACAGACCATCAGCCCAGAAGGAAGAGACAGACTGGGAGTTAATGCTAGCCATTCAAAGGATGGCAGACAAGGGGGAGGTGGTGCTGGTTGGAGACTTCAATATTTCAGACATGGACTGGAGCCTCCCAGCAGCAGCATTAACCAGGAGCAGATTTATCCTGGGGTCCCTTCTAGGTACCTTCCTTAAGCAACTGGTCATGGAACCAAACCAGCAGAAGGCAATACTGGACTTTGGGCTCACAAACAGGGACAGTGTGATAGGGGCAACAGTGGGGGAGCACCTGGGAAACAGTAACCACCAGTCACTATGGTTTGAAAGCATAGAAGGAGCAGAACCAAACCGCACAAAAACATGTAGCCTGGATTTTAAGAGGGCAGACTTTGGGAAGTTGGGGACATGCTTGAAAGAGGCATTAATAGGAATGGTGAGGGAATCAGGGATGGAGAAGCAGTGGGCAATATTTAAAACAGGGATTACAAAAACAATAGAATTAAGCATTAAGCAGATTAGGAATAGGAAAAGGAAGAGGAGGCCATTATGGTTTTCAAAGGAGGTAGCAAAGAATGTGAAAGCTCAAAAGATCCCATTCAAGCAATACAAACAGATGCAGGAAGAAGGAGACAGGGGGAAGTGCCAGGAGTTGTAAAGAGAGGCAGGGAGGTCAGTAAGGGAAGCCAAAGCTCAGACAGAAGAGCACATTGCAAAATCAATGGGTAGAAGGGACAAAACCTTACAGGTAAAAAGGTGAAAAAAGAAGGGCAAAGGGAAGGATAGTGAGACTGAAGGAGGAGGATGGAGGCCACGTAGAGGATGACAATATAGAAGCCGACGTACTGAACAGATATTTCTGCTTGGTCTTTACTGAGGAAGAAGAGGGTAATGGGCCTGAAGGCAGTACAAGAGGTGGGAATGATGCAGAAATGGACACAAGTCCATTTACATGGGAAAGGATCGTAAAGGAACTGGAAGGAATAAGAGTCACTAAAGCAAAGGGGCCAGATGGAGTGCAACCCAGGGTCTTAAACAAACTAAGAGAGGTGGTGGCAGAACATCTGGCTATCCTGTTTAGCCAATCACTAGAAACAGGGGAGGTACCCAAAGACTGGAGGACAGCAGGTGTAGTTCCCATATACAAAAGCGAGAACAAAGAGGAAGCGGGGAACTACAGACCAGTCAGCCTGAATTTGGTAGTGGGGAAGATCATGGAAGCACTACTGAAGGAGAGATTGCTGGAACATCTGGTTGCCATCAGACTACAGGACCCAAGGCAACATGGTTTTATCGGGGGAGGTCATGCCAGACCAACCTCACTGAATTTTTTGACTGGGTGACAAGGGAGGTGGGTCAGGGGAGGGCAGTCGATGTGGCCTATGTGGGCTTCAGCAAGGCCTTTTATACTGTGCCACACAGAAAGCTGTTAAACAAACTGGTGGAATAAGTGAGTGGGCAGGGCAGTAGTGCAGTGGGTGGGTAATTGGCTCAGTGGCAGGACACAGAGGGTGGTGGTAAATATCTGTCTTGCCACAGAGGGAAGAGTGACCAGTGGGGTACCACTGGGATCAGTGTTGGAACCGGTCCTAGTCAACGTCTTCATCAATGACATTGCGCAGGACCTTGAAGGCAGAATTTCCCTGTTACACTGATGTCATGAAGCTCTGTAACAGCATGGACACCCCAGAAGGTGTAGACAGAATGAGGAGAGACCTGCCGAAGACTGAAGAATGGTCGAGGGTTTGGCAGTTGAAATTCAATGCAAAGAAGTGCAAGATAATGCACATGGGACACACAAATCCTGGAACAACATATCAGTTGGGGGGTGAGGATATAGCATGCACCATGCAAGAAAGGGGTCTTGGGGTTATCATCTCTGATGACCTCAAGTTAGGAAAAGAGTACAACAAGGCAGCAGGTAAAGCAAATAGGATGCTGGGATGCATAGGCAGGGGCATCGCCAGCAAGAAAAGGGAGGTCATAATTCCACTATACAAGACACTAGTGAGGCCCCACTTGGAGTACAGTGTACAGTTCTGGAGACCTTACCTATGCAAGGACATAGATAGGGTGGAGAAGGTTCAGAGGAAGGCAACAAAGCTAGTACAGGGATTGCATCTCAAGTCCTATGAGGACAGGCTGAAGGACTTTAATATGTACTCCCTGAAGGATAGGAGGAAGAGAGGGGATATGATAGAAACATACAAGTACCTTATAGAGAGGAAGAGGATGCAGGAATACACTGTTTTCCAGCAAAAATCATGTTCCAGGACTAGAGTGCATGGGATGAAGTTGGAGGGAGGGTGATTCAGAGGAAATGTGAGAGTTTCTTCACAGAAAGGGTGGTGGACAAGTGGAACACCCTATCAGAGGAAGTGGTGGGGGCTGAAACAATCATAGGGTTTAAGAATGCATGGGATAGGCATCAGGGAATCATGGAGGTCAGAGGTAAGAGGCAACAGACTTCTAGAAAAACATAAAGGGAAGTTACAAGCTCAAATGGGAGGACTGGGAGGGCCATAGGCCCTTATCTGCCAACAGTGCTTATGTATCTAAGTATAATGTGCTGCTCATAGATATTGTTGGCTCCGTTATAACAAAATATATTCTTATGCTATTATAATGATGGTCCTAGGCTTAACACAGAAACATAGAAACATAGACTTTGACAGCAGACAAGGACCACTTGGCCCATCCAGTCTGCCCATTTCTCCCTATCTACACTATTATATCAGACAGTGCCTTTCTCCCTCCACCCTTCCTTTTTACTATGATTCATTTGTGCACATCCAATGCATTTTTGAACCCCACTACTGTTTTTGCCCCCCACGACCTAAGCTGGAAGGCTGTTCCAGGAATCAACCACTTTTACTGTGAAGAAGTATTTACTCACATCCCTCCTGAATCTAGCCCTTCAAGATACATAGCATGTCCCTTTGCTCTTGAGCACTTCTCATCTGAAAATTATTCCCCTCCTGTACCTTATTTTTCTTGTAAGGTATTTAAAAGTTTCTATTGGGTACCCATTTCAAATCCCGAGGCCCATTTTCCTGATATGACAAAACCCGCACACAGCACCAGCTGCCCGACACATAGCGTCACGACCCTGACCAGCACCGGAAACACAGTTGGGCCAGTGGATATCAGGAAAATTTGTGGCCATGGTGTGGAAATGCTGCAGCCTCCCAACACACAGCCTTCGAGCAACGCGGTCCAACCCCAGACCAGCCAAGCAGCACGGGCGCTGGAGGAACCCGCCTCCCACCAATGAGCAGCCTCTGAAGTGACACTGACCTGAGCTCTGCTACTCATAGCAGTGTACTCCACACCTGACCCCAGTACATGGCATTTGCCCACACAAGGTCATGCTTGCCACCCTGAGGTCCCCGGTAGTAGCACTAACTGGCCATGCAACCCTGTGTGCTTGTGATGTCATCCCATATGCATGCAGCCGTCCGGACCTGATGTCATGGGGTACCAGCAGACACAGTCATGGCATACATGCCACAATGGCCACACAGAGCAGCAGGTGCATAGTGAGCCATGCCAGGCACTGATGCAGCAACAGTGGCAGAGGCCACCGGGACACAGGGAGGACGGACATGCCATTGCAATGACCATGTGACATGCGCATGCTTCCCTGCCACTGTTGGCCAGTAGTGACCAGTTGTGGCCAGCAGAGTGGATGTGGACTGGGGCTGGTTGTGTGTGGGGGCTGTGGAGTAGCACACAACTAGGGCATGCTGGCCACACCATGGACCAGCAAGTGAAGTGTGTGAGGCTTCAGGTGACGCCCAGAGGCCCAATGTTGTTGGCACTGGTCAGGTCCTACATGAGCATTGAGTGTTGGTGGGGATTCCAGTGTGGCAGTCATCAGCCAGATCCTGCATGGGTGTTGGGGGGGGGAGGAGCCCAGTGTGGCAGGCAGGACATGCACAGGAACCTCAAGCTGTCTGCACTGTGGGGGGTGGATGCACAACGGGCCTGTGTGGGCTGTCCATCTCCATGGCACTGCACAGCCTGTGGGACATGTAGGGGCTGTGTGGCACACACTGTGTCAGGTCTGTGCATCAGGGGACACCCAATGCAGCCTTGTCTATTGTGCATTGGGCTGCATGGCCAAAACCAGCAGGGCTGTGTTAAGTGATGTCCCTAGGTGTGGCACAATTGCAATGTGTGTGTGCTACCTTTATTCAACAGTGTGTGCGCTACAGTGTCCACCTTGTGGCCATGTATGGTGTGTAATGTTTGTGCAACATACAGGTGCCATGTCTTCCTGGACACACTACAGGGTGGTGTTGTGCACCAGGGCATGGAAGGATACCAGTGGTTTGCACTTGTCCCTGGATGCAAGCACCATCCTAAACCACTCCTCATGGGCCACATAACACTTCTTTGGTGGTGTGCATATCAGGCCATGTTGAATGCCTTCCATGGTGGCATCCATCTGTTGTTGCTCCCTGCGCAGCTCTACCAGCATAGTCATGACCCCAACATGTGCCGAACCAAGTGGGGCATGGAGACAGTGGTGCCACCCTTCAATGTTGTTCTACGTCCATGGAATGCTGCACTTGTTGAAATCTGCTACAGACCACAGCTTGGGTGAGAACAAAGGGTCATACCTCATTGGCACCTTGACTGCCCTGCTGTATGGCTGCATCCTACCCAGCACATACACCTACTCAAACCAGTCATCTAGGGTGGTTGTATTGGGCTGCATTGTTGGCTTCAGGATGTCAAAAGCGGGTGGTATGTCCTGCGCTGGCAAGTGGCCGAGAGCAATGAGTTCACAGATCTTGATGCTGAATTCTGGATCACTCCCATACTGTGGCACATGGCCATGGTTCTGTATCTTCTGCCACACAGTTTGGCCATAATGGATCAGGCAACCCTTGTTCATTCTTGGGGAAACTGTCTTGCAGGTGTTGATTGCAGCCTGCTTAAAGTCCATTATGATTGTTGGTCACTCAAGAGTGCAGAACAGTGTGCTGGCATATTTGTTCAGCTCCTGGAACAAGGTACAGTAGCATTCCAGGCTCTTGGTGGTCATCAGAGTATAAACCAATGGCATGATGCCACTGTTTGGGCTGGTCCCCATGGGTGCATAGGATGGTGTACACCTGGGTGTACAGCCGCAGCACTTTTTTAAAGGCACCATCCATCACCCAGTATGCCACCTGTGCAAGGTCCCTGTTGTTGTGCTCACTGGTCAGTAGCAGGATCTGGTGTGTGGTGGTGCCTATGATCCTGCTATACCAGGGCCACCCATTCACTGTCTGTAGCTGCTCAGGGATGGTGAGCTCAGCCAGTGTTGCTGGTTCAGGTGGGAGGTCCTTGCACCTGGGCCAGTTCACAAGCTGCAGCAGCACCCTCTTGCTTGGCATCTGTTGCCACTCCTCATGGACATTGCAGTAGACTCACTCTGCAGCTGCCGGGTGGGTGTGGCCATGGGGCTGTGTGCCTTCTACTTAATGCCTGCCAACAGCTCTGCCAGTGGGGCATCTGTCGCCTCCAGGGCATGGTTACAGTATGTTTGTTCCTCTCCTTTAAGTGGTGGTGGCCATCCAGGAGTAGTGTGATGGTCTGTCTGAGGCAGGATTTTGACTTACAATGCTGGCAGCACTAGTGCACTGTATTGTTGCATGTCCTTTCCTGGACCAGGAGGTAGCCATCCACATTCAACTTCAGCTTACCCCTCCTGGATGAGACAACCCGGCAGATTGCACCTAAGACTGTCTTGCAGTCTCTCCTCCATTGTGTCAGGGCTCCGCTCACCACAGGTCTACATTTATAGTGGTCCAGGCATGCGGGTGTGACTGCAATTAGAAACATAGAAACATAGAATTTGACAGCAGATAAGGACCGCTTGGCCCACCCAGTCTGCCCATTTCCCTACATAATGGATAAGCTGCAGATTCTAGTTAACCAGCAGCCTACTTCTTTCTACCCCCACCTCCTAGAATTGCCTTTTCACTGTCCCATGCATGCTTGAATTCAACCATTGTTTTTGACTCTGCAACCTCCTCCGGAAGGCTGTTCCTTGCATCCACAACCCTCTCTGTGAAAAAATACTTCCTTACATTACCTTTGAGCCGCCATCCCCTCTATCTTCAGATTGTTCCCCCTTGTTCTTGCACACCTCTTTTTTTGAAAGATGCTACCCTCTTGGACTTTGTTGATTCCCTTGATGTACTTGAAAGTTTCTATCATGTCCACCCTCTCCCTCCTTTCCTTGAGGCTATACATATTAAGCTCCTTTAGTCTCTCTTCATATGTCTTCCAGTGCAGACCCTGCACCATTTTAGTTGCCCTCCTCTGGACAGCTTCCATCCTGTCTATGTCCTTGCAGGAATTGGGTCTCCAGAACTGCATGCAGTACTCCAGATGGGGTCTCACCAACTGTCTGTACAGAGGGATAACAACTTCTTGTTTTCTACTGGAGATGCCTCTCCCTGTGCATCCCAGTATCCCCCCAGCCCTCCTTATTGCCCTCTCACATTGCTTGCCCACCTTTAAGTCATCTGATATGACTAACCCCAGGTCCCTTTCCATTGTTGTTGTTGTTAGTATCTCACTCCCCATTGTGTACTCTTCCCCTAAGTTTTTGTTTCCCAGGTGCATTACCTTGCACTTCTTAGCATTGAATCTAAGCTGCCATACATTTGACCAATCTTCTAACCCTGCCAAGTCCCTTCTCATCCTTTCCACCCCACCTTGTGCATCAACTCTGTTGCAGATCTTTGTGTCATCTGCAAAGAGACCTACTTTTCCTTCCAGTCCCTCTGCAATGTTGCTTATAAAGACTTTCAAGAGGACTGGTCCTAATACTGAACCCTGCTGTACCCCACTAGTAACCCACCTTTCTTCAGAGTGGACTCCATTTACTATTACCCTCTGTGTCCTATTCTTCAGTCAGTTCTTTACCCAGGCTATCATCTTGGGACCCACTCCCAGGCTGGCTAACTTATATATTAATCTTTTGTGTGGGACTGTGTCAAATGCCTTGCTAAAGTCTAGGTAGGCCATGTCCACAGCCCCTCCCTGATCTACTACTTTGGACACCCAGTCAAATAAATCTATTAGATTCATCTGGCATGACCTTCCCACTGTGAATCCATGCTGCCTTGGATCCTGTGCCCCTCTGGCCTCTAGATACTTGACAATTCTTTCCTTCAGAAGTGATTCCATCATTTTCCCTATGACTGAGGTTAAATTAACAGGTCTGTAGTTTCCTGCTTCTGTCCTGCTCCCACGTTCATGAAGGGGAATCACATCTGCCCTCCTCCAGTCCTCAGGTACCACTCCATCCTCCCATGATTTGTTAAAGAGGGTAGTCAGTGGTGTCACTAGTTCTACCCTTAGTTCTTTTAGAATTCTAGGATGAATTCCATCAGGCCCCATTGCTTTGTCCACCTTCAGTTTTAAGAGTTCTTTCAGAACCCTTTCTTCTGTAAATGGGCATGTATCAACTTCTGTATCCAGAGTGTTTCTATTGTTTGTTTTAGGTACCTCCCCCTCTTCATTTGTAAATACTGAGCAAAACTATTTGTTTAGTATCTCTGCCTTTTCACTGTCACCCTCTGCCCGACCCCCTTCCTCCCCTTTATTAAGCCTCACTATCCCTCCCTTGGTCTTCCTTCGCTTCCTGATGTACCTAAAAAAGGTTTTATCCCCCTTCTTAACTGAGTTGGCTATCTTTTCCTCAGTTTGGGCCTTTGCTGTTCTGACTGCTTTCCCAGCTTCCTTTTGCTTTAACTGATACAATTCTCTGTCCTGCTCCTTCTGTGATTTCGTGTACTTTCTGAATGCTTTCTTTTTCCCTTGAACCTTCCCTGCCACCTCCTTTGAGAACCATAGTGGTTTCTTACATAATTTTGTTTTATTTATTTGCTTCACACAAAGGCTTGTTACCTCTGTGATGACAGTTTGTATTATTCCCCATTGTTCTTCCACCCCTCCTTCCTGCCCATTTGCTAGTGCATTCCTTAGGCACTCACCCATTTGGCAAAGTCAGTCCTCCTGAAGTCCAGTACTTTTGCCTTTGTATGGCTTGACTTTATTGCTGTGTTTATTGTGAACCATACTGTTCGAGGGTCGCTAGTTCCCAGATGGCTACCTACTTCTACATCTGTGATCCTCTCTTCATCTCCATTTGAGAGAACCAAGTCTAAGATTGCTCCCTTCCGAGTGGGTTCCAATACTAGTTGTCTAAGGCATGCCCCCTGTAGAGCTTCTAGAATAACCCCACTCTTAGAAGTGGCTGCTGCAACTGCACTCCCATTAACATCTGTCATATTCAGATCACTCATCAGCAGTATCTCCCCTTTTTCTGCCATTCTAAGTATACTTTCTATTATTTTCTTGTCCATTTCCTCCTCCTGAGAGGGGGGTTTGTATACAACCCCTGTGTGGATTGTGGTGCCATTGCCTATCTCCAAATTGACCCACAGTGTTTCTTCTCCTTCCCGTTTACCCTTTTGTTTTGTTGCTTTGATTCCTTCCCTTATGTAAAGAGCTACTCCTCCTCCTCATTTACCCTCCCTGTCCCTCCTGTAGATAATGCATCCTAGTATGTTTGTGTCCCAGTCATGGTTTTGTGTGTACCATGTTTCTGTGACTGCCATGACATCTAGATGTTCCTCCTCCATCAAGGTCACTAATTCAGGAAGCTTGTTACTCAGACTATGGGCATTGGTACTCATTGCTCTCCATTTTTTGATGGCTTTACCTTCTGTAGCAGCATCCCCCACTGACCTTTCTACCTTGGTCTTTTTCTCATTTAGTACCCTGTTTTGTAGGGGGAGGTTGGGAATTCCCTGCTGCTTATCAGTGCCTCTCCTCTTGACTAGTTTAAAAGCATGCCAATGAAGCATTTAAACCGATTGCCCAAAAGACTTGTTCCCTTCCTGGACAGAGGCAGACCATCCTGCCAGTATAGGCTGGTGTCCATCCAGGTGGAACCCCAGTCCCCAATAAAGCCAAACTCCTGTGCTCCACACCATTTTTTCAACTATTCATTAAACTGCATGGTGCAAAGTACCCTCGCCTCACCCATGCCACTGACAGGCAGCACCTCTGAGAAAGATACTGTGTGTGCTACTTGTCTTAGGCCCCTCCCCAACTCTACAAAGTCCTTCTGCATTGCTCTAATCTCATGATGAACCAAGTCATTTGTCCCTAGGTGGACAATGCCGTCCAGCTCTGACTCCCGTGCAACTGTTCTCATGATCCTAAGGATGCACTTCCTGTCTCTCCAAGCCATGGCACCAGGCAGGCACACACCTTACTTCAGTTTTCCCTACTCCCCCCAGTTCTATCCCCCTAATAACTGAGTCCCCCACCAGGAGCTGCTTCCTTTCTCTGTGGTGTCCTCTGCCTCCTTCCTGACGGCCTCACTTGTGACAGTTGTCTGCAACTTCCTCTGCAAGTGCCTCCATAGGGGAACTATGCTCCCCCAGAATGGTGTATGGATTGTGGAGTGGAACAACTGACTGGGTGTGCCTCTGTTCTACCACCCTTACCCTCCCTGAGCCCACTGTGGTCCAACTGCTGTGCTTTCTTCACAACCTCTGAGGTAGTGGTGGTGGCTCTGGTGATCCCTGGATGGGAGAGGTTTCCTTTACTACTGTCCAGTGTGGCCTGAAGATGGGCAACTTCCTCCCTCAGGGCAGAGAGTTGTCTGCAAACATGGCAGCATCTCAGCCTCCAGAAAGACTCCCACAGCCATTGCAATGAAGTACTCCCCCTGTCTACCTTCTTGTTTATTTAATTATTGTTTGTGTGTGTGAGATTGGTTTGTTAAATAGAAATACATATATTATATAATGGGTATGCTTATATTGTCAGTGCAGTGTGCTAAAGAGGATATGACAGTGATATGCACCTTGCCCTCTTGAGGAAATGATGTCAAACCCCCAGGTATAAAGGAACTATTTCCAGGGGTGAGTGGGGTGAGGGGTGGGAAGGATTTGGGCCTAAACTGTGCCTTCATGAAACACTCAGCTAAAAGCTCTGACCTACCTCTGCGATGAGAGCCTTCCTGTCAGCAAGATGCCCTACACGACAATTTGACAGAGAAAATACCCTGCTAATCAAACAGAGAAAAATCCAGGCATCCAAGGCAGACACAGGTAAACCTCCCCAGCCCCAAAACAGCCTGGTGACTTGTGCTCTGAAAGCAGTCAGCCCCAAAACATGTCAGCTGTGCACAAGGACAGACACAGTAAACAGTATTTAGGCC
Organism: Neoceratodus forsteri; assembly: GCA_016271365.2. Classification (NCBI taxonomy): domain Eukaryota; kingdom Metazoa; phylum Chordata; order Ceratodontiformes; family Ceratodontidae; genus Neoceratodus; species Neoceratodus forsteri. The sequence continues at coordinate 964,424,318 of CM057452.1, forward strand.
CTGTGAGTTTAAACTCGTCCTGCACTGAAAATCTTAACAATTGTAACAAAAGTAAAGCAAGGTCCACCTCCCTCTGTTAATTGAAAGACTGCCTTTTCTGATAATTCTAAGTTCCTTATTTCACCTTTCAGTTAGATGTATCCTCCACCTGAAGAATATTAACTTTCCTAAGGAATCTGCTACAAACCAAACACAATTGTAAATTGTAAGATTTACCTCCCTCTGTTGTGAGAACAACTCGCTTTCTTGCAAATCCTAAATCCAGTGTTGCAGCTTCCAGCCAGAGGTAGCTTCACCTGAAGAATATTAGGTTACACATCAAACTCCATGGGCCGCACCTGTGGCAGGTGCACCTTGTCTGTGGACGGTGTTCCCCAACACTGTTGTGCCACTGACCGCCCACAGTTCCGTTACTCCATGACTCTGCTCTGTCCACCTGCTACTGCATATGGTACTACAGGCACTGTGTCCTGTGCTTCTGTGGGTCATCCGTGGTGATTACACCCCTTTGCGCACACCACACTGTGCTGCGGGCTGCTGTACCTACCCATTGCCCTCCATCCTTGCAGCCACCTATCTGGGCATACTTGTGCACAATCCCCCCATCCATTTCTTGGCATCCGATACTGTCAGCCGTGCTGTCAAATTTGCTCAGCCATCCACTGCTCGGTTGTGTCATCTCCTGGTGCTTGCTTTCTCCATGGGCCCTGCTGCTGTGCTGGCCATCCTGTGGCACCTCTGGTGAGTACTCTCAGGCTGCCTTTCTGTTGCTCTTCCTGTTGTGGCATGTGTGCTGTGCCCCTCTGCTGTTTCTGGGCTGAGTGGTCCACTGCTATGTTGCGTTCCCTGTGGTGGACCTTTGGATATGTGTCAGTGCCATCCCATAGTGCCTGGTGTCCTTGTGGCTCATTGTGGCCACTATCTCAGCTTGCTGCCTTTTCAGGCTTCTGTGTCCCCTGTGTCAGGTGGCGTTTCCCGAATGTGCTCTGATGGGCCAGTGGTTCCGTCAGGCATCTGTGATTTGGGCTGCTAAGTCCTGCATCCCATGTGTCAGGATACTGTGTTTCTGGATGGCTTAATATATCCCTCTATTATATCTCAACTCTCCCTTCTCTGTTCCAGGGTGTATATATTGAGATCCTTTATTCTCTCATCATTAGGCTTGTGATGCAGTCCTTTCACCATTTTAGTTGCCATCCTCTAGACAGCCTTCACTCTGTCTAGGTCCTTCTAGAGATGTGGTTTCCAGAACTGGGCACAATACTGTAAGTGGGGACCTACCAGTGATCTATACAGAAACAACACAACCTCCATCTTTCTGCTGGCAATACCTCTCCCTATGCACCTCAGTATCCCACTTGCCCCCCCTATTGCCTTGTCACACTGCCTGGCTACCTTTAGGACATCTGATATGATTACCCCCCAGGTTTCTTTCCTGGTTGGTGGTCATCAATACCACTCCACCCATTCTGTACTCTGACCCTGGGTTTCTGTGCCCTAAGTATATTATTTTTCAGTTTTTAGCTTTGAAACCCAGCTGCCATATCCTTAATCACTCCTCTAGTTTTCTCAGACCTCTGCTCATCATTTTCACCACTCCTGGAGCATCCATGCTACTACAGATTTTGGTGCCATCTGCAAAAAGGCAGACCATCCCTTCCAGCTCCTCTGCAATCTCACTTATAAAGACATTACATAGGACTGGCCCCAGCTTTGATCCCCAAGGCACCCCACAGTCCTCACCCTCTTTTCCTTGCAGTGGACTCCATTCACCACCACCCTCTGTCTCCTATCCCTTAACCAATTTCTTATCCAGTTTACCACCTTTGGACCCACTCCAAAGCTACCCAGCTTCCTTATTAGTCTCCTGTGCAGAATGGTGCCTCACTGCCACCTAGACAGGGGGTACTATTGATAATTAAGGAGGATATTATTGCTGAGGTTGTAGCTAGGGGCCCTTTGGATAATTATATTGTCTATTTAACTGCTAAGATCAAATTGGGTGTGTTAGAATATAAACATTTATATTATACTTGTTTTTATTGCCCTCCAAAATTTAAATTAATTATCCAAATGTTTGATGTATGGACCAGAATTCATCAGAATAGGAGGGAACATATCATTTTGGGTGATGCTAATTCTGATTGGGGACAAGAAGGTGAAGTTGTAAAATTAAAAGCCCAAATGAATACCTTTTGTTTTGTCCAGTTACTTGTAGGTCCTACTCAATTTAATTATAGGACAAATAATCATTCCATCATCAACTGAATCATGACAAATCGGCTGGGTAATTTGTGTAATCTGTATGTTTTGTCTGATTCTATCTCTGACCATTGTCCTGTATTTTGTGTATGGAAAATGGTTAGGCAAAATGTTACATCAAGGTTTATTTATAAAAGGAATATTAATAGACTTAATGTGGAGCTTTATAGTAAAGAATTGGGATTAAGTGATTGGCCTACAGTAATGGATTCACCTGTTTTGGATCATAAAGCAGTTCAGTTTACAAATCACATAGTTGGCTTGTTTAATAAATATACCACAGTGACAAAATGGAGGGTGAAGGGTAAAATTTCCCTATGGTTAAGTAAGGAACTTTGTGATTTGATTAAAAACAGGGAAAACAAAAGAAAATATTATTTAAAGTTAGGGATGTCTATTCTTTGAGGTTTTATAAGACTTGAAGGAATGAAGTTAAAAAAATGTTGAGGCTAAAGCTCAGTGTTTTAAACAAAGACAGATAAGAAATCTGAAAGATCCAAAATGACTCTGGCATTCCTTTAAACATATTTATGATCCCCAAGATGATAGCGGTGTTAAGGGAATTAAGGTAGATAGTATTTTGATTTCTGATGGGTTAGCTATGGCAGATAGGTTTAATTAATTTTGTGTTTCTAAAACAATTAGTAGTAAAGAAGTAAAATTGATTAGGGAGATTGATGATGGTAGTAGTGTCGATAGGGATACTGATCAGTCTTGTTCTATTTTTTCTGATATAGAGGAATCTGAGGTTTTGAAATTGTTATTGAAATTGAAGGATGGTAAAGAGAGAGTGACTGATGGGATTTCATCTACTTTGCTAAAAGTATCTGTTTATTATGTGAAAGGCCCTTTAATGACTTTGTTTAATCTCACACTAAAACAGGGGACTGTTCCTGCTCTGTGGAAGGAATACATTGTGGTTCCTCTGTATAAGAGTGGTGACAGATTTAATGTGTCTAATTATAGGCCTATTTCCCTGTTCTCTGAGATTAGTAAATTGCTGGAGAAGTCTGTTCACCAGCAGTTACAGGTATATTTTCAAGAACAAAATATACTTCTTGATCAACAGCATGGATTTAGAGCTGGTCGATCCACTGTGACAGTGCTGGCCGGGTTCACGGATGTTGCACTGGTGGCAGCTGTGGATTGTAGGGCCACCGGTACAGTCTTCATGGACCTGGCCAGTGCCTTCAATATGGTGGATCATAATATCCTGTTAAATAAATTAATAAAATTAGGAAGTAGGGATGTTCAATTAAAGTGGTTTTCAAGTTATTTGCTAAAGTGTAGCCAAAGAACTGAAGTTAATAATCAAATGTCTCAATCTAGGGAAATAATGTCAGGTGTTCCTCAAGGATCAGTATTAGGTCATTTTTTATTTTCAATTTTTATTAATGATCTACCTTCTTTTGTTAGTAATAATAGCTTATTGTATGCAGATGATACTGTGTTCTGGGTATCAGGATTCCCTATAAAAGCAATATGATGTTTTTGCTAATTGGATTTGGTTAAATAAATTAGTTATTAATGAAATTAAAACAAATGTTATGTTGTCTGGCTCTTCTAAAAGACTTCAGAAATTTGACTCTATTCATATAGTAAGACTTAGTGGTGATTCTCTCCCTTTGGTCACTGTGGTTAAATATCTAGGTTTATGCCTGGATCCAAACTTTAGTATGGTTCCTCATTTAGAGAAGTTGGGTATAAAAATTAATCAGAAACGTGGTTTTCTTTATAGAAATATAATACATTTCTGATTGAAAAGGTTTGTCATACCATAGCTAAACAGGTTCTTTTTCCAACATTAGAGTATGACAGTATTACCTTTGCACATTGTAATCAGTTGTTTGAGACAAAATTAAAAGTTTTGTATAATGATATTTGCTGATTTGCCTTTCATGTTCTATTTAGAACTCATCACAGTCAACTTTATTTTGATTTTGGTGTACTTTCCCCAGTTAATTGTTTGAAATATATGATATTATTTATGTTTTTTGGGTAAAATGTCTAGGAGATCCTTTGCCTTTAAATTAATTGTAGCAAAGGTTCATGGTAGGGGTACAAGACAAAATTGTTTCAATCAATATGTTGTTCCTGGTTATAGGTTACAAAGGAGTAGGAAAGCATTTTCCTGGTATGTACCTTCATTTTTTAATGAATTTGGAGAATTGATTCAAAAAGCACATTCAGAATCTTATTTTAAACATTTATTGTTAAAGAGCTTGTATTGTGATACTGTTTGTTATTGTGATTAATACTTGTATTTTGTATAACTGTAATATTGTACTGCGATGTTGTATGTTGTATGTCAGGCGTGGCTGAAAAAGTGCTGTGCCCAGTCCACTTCCTGGTTAAAAATAAAACAAACAAAGCAAAAAAGAAAACTCATAAATGCCAGCCAGCTCTGAGGAAACAAGTAATTGGGGTTTGCTTTGGGATTCTGGTGACCTGGTTTGTACTCCAAGTCTGAGCCATCAAGAGCAGAGGCCAGTAGAGAGATTGAAAGTGTCTGATGGATATACTCCTTTTATGAGGCAGGGAGCGTGATGCACTGCTCTCACAGTGCCTGCAGGTGGTGTCATAGTGATGGTGCCATTGGCAGCCTGGGTGAACTTGGAGTGTCAGGCACCCTCCAGACCTTACACAAGGATGAACAAGTACATGAGAGAAAGGCTGGGAGAGAAGTGGTGGAAATACTATACTCGCGTGCTGGATATTGGCTACCATTACTCCCCCATGCCAACAGACCCTCTGAGGTACCATCAGAGGCCCCTTAAGATGCACTCTTTTAAGTGACTTGAAGAACCTCCTCAAAGCCAGGGGAAGCCCCAAGCTGGGACAAGCTGGCATTGCAGAAGAAGTCAAAAGTAGGAGATGTTACTTTGCAAGGCGAGAGGAAACCCCCAGCAGGGACAAGTAAGCTTCAAGGAGACAACTGAGAAACTTGAGAACTGTATAGTCCCAGGTGACATTAAGGAATAAATCTGGCAGACAGAAAGAGCAAATGTATGGGTCCAAAGTAGAGGGATGCCATTGAAAAGGATCAGGTGGTACAAGCAAGCAATAATACCCAACAGTGTGGGCAGTATTTTGCAATACTGGACTGCCTAAGGGCATAATGAGGCCTAATGGCACAGGTGGAGGGCCTTATAGCCCCTGGAAGTTCTGGTATTGTCCATACCACCAACTCAGGAGGGTATTATTGTGCTTAGAAAATGGGCCATCAGTAACATTTTTAATAAAATTAAATAAAAAATTAAAAACAATTGTAAATAAATGTTAAAAAGGAACTCAAGTATTTTCCTTGTAAAGCAGTCCCTCTGCTGTTATTCTTGGCCAGTAGAGGGTGCTGCTGTTTAGGAAACATGCTTCAGTAGACCTCATAACTGTACCATGGTTTCATGGGAGTTGTAGTTTGTTTGTGGTGGGGAAGCTTAGTTTTTGGCTTGTCAGAATGGCTACAGAAGAGAGGAACAAGACTTTGTTAATTTGACGTTGGCAATGCTACTTTTTTTCTTATAAATTTACTGTTTCTGTTTTTTTTTCTCCAGTTTTGCTTGAGGAGTTTGTGGTGCTAGACCAAGCAGACTGCAGCAAGAATGCTGGCCCAGACAGTGTGATCAGGTTACTGGGAGCACTACATCACTAAAGAGAGATGATTTTTTTTTTAAAATATAAAATTTAGAAAGCAATGTATGTGTAACTGCTGTTTTCCTCAAGGGGAAAATCAGGATGGCCTTTCAGTGAGCCAGGCACCCTCATAGTAATGCTGAACATGCGACACGCTAGCACTACTACTTTAAACAGAAAAAACGTGTTTTTGTTTCCTTAGAGTAGCGCTTTGTACCTGATGTGCTAGCACTACTTCTTTAAACAGAAGATCTGTTTTGTTTTTTAAAGAAAAAAATACAAATGTAGTGCAAGCTGGACTGGGGAAGGGCACGTCTCTCACTAGGTGAGGGGTATGAAATGGCAGCTGGTGACTTTGAAAATCTTGGGTGCCCATGGATACCCTAAGTAATAGGGCACCCTGAATTGGCACTTGTTTCTCACTGGGTATATATCGAAAGTTATATACCCCCCCCCCACTGTGTCTGTCAGCCAATGAGAGACATCCTAGTATTTAGCCCATTTTCTTTTTTTTTAACATATAAGATTTTATTGAGTTTTATATTTCAACACAGCCAAGGAACAACATCACATGACACAGGTGTAAATTCAATACAGAGGGATCTCAACAAAGCACAAGGTAACCAGCAAAGGTCCAAATCTGACATTCAGGTCAAAGAGCTAGACATTGCATAGTAAATTGCAGCATAAAGCCACAAAACTATGGCTAAGCCAATGGCATATGGCATAAAGATTAAAAGAAACAACAAAGTGGCTGTCAGGGTGTGACATAACTTATGTCCATCTACTCTCCAGCTACAGCCCCACTGAACCAGTATGCCAATAAGAAAGAAGAGGAAAGAAATGGGGGGCAGAAAGTCAGAGTATGGGCAATAAGAGGTCATTCTTCAACAGAAAGAGGGGGGATGGGGCGGGAGAAATTTAACCTAGAGGTGGGTTCCCAGGGGGTGTGGGCAGAACCAAAGATGTGAGTGAAGATATGCTTCCCACTTCTTATAGTATCTAGAGAGTTCTCCTCGCCCCACTGCAGTAAGCCATTCAAAAATGGCTAATTTGGCCAGGGCCTCATGCCAAGAAAGAACAGAGGGGGGGTGTAAGTTGTCTCCATTTCATCAGGATAGCTTTTTTGGCCTCCATGATAGCTGCAAGGACCCAGGCTTTGCAGGGGGCAGTCAGTGGGTCTAGTGTTGTGGCATCACCCGGCAAAAGGAGGTTGTGGGAATGTAGGATTCTCTTACCCATAACTCTAGAGCAGTCATCCAGCACATCCTGCCAAAATTGTTTAAGATTAGGACAAGTCCACAAGACATGGAGTAGATGTGCGTGAGAGTCTTGTGACCTCCAACATCGATCATGGTCCAACACATTGAACCCAAAAAGCTTTGTTGGGGTCCTGTACCATCAGAGGAGAATTTTCAACTGCATCAGCTGGCTCTTAGCATCCACATACACCCCGTGTGCTGCTCTCAGACATGCTGACCATTGTTTCTGAGGGAGAGGACGCTGGAGCTCTGACTCCCACGCTAAGCTGCATTTGGTGGTAGTATCCAATTGTGAGTCTCTCAACACCCCATAGTTGGCACCTGCCAGGCCTTGTCTCTGACTTGGCTTATGGAGTTTTGTCAAACGACTCCAACCACCTCCATTTACCTGCCATGACAGTCAGGGGTGGAGTGCACTTCATATTTGGAGATATCTCCAAAAAATCCTGGGGAGCTAAACCAAAGCACTCGTTTAGTTGCCCAAAAGATATCAGGGTTAGATTATTGGGGATGAGAAGGTCTCCCACCGACTTTATCCCTTTCATACCCCAAGAGGGCCAGGAGAGGGTTTTCTTATCCACCATCACCAAGCTGTTATTCTAGATGGGAGTATATTGTATAGGGGGATAGCGGGCTGAAATGGGGGTACCTGTAATTGCTATGGCCCACCTCCATGCTCTACAGGTTTCAGATATTATAGGAGTAAGCTTGGACTCAGAGACCCTCTTGCCTGTTAACAGATAAAGGAGGGAGCCACCTGGTGCAAGAGAGGATTCCAGAACAACCCATTGAGAGGGGGGGAGAGGAGACCAGGTACGAACCGAGTTGTGGTCTGCGCCACCCGAAAGGCCAACTGATAACGTATGAACCAAGGAAGCCTTGGTGCTCTTTTTGACCAGTGTGATCTCAGCTTCAGGTGTCCCCAGAGGGCTGCCTTGCCCTCCCACAGAAAAGAGGATATACGTTTATCTAAGGAGGAGAACAGCTTGGGGGGACAAGGGGACAGGAAGATGGTTCAGGAGGTAGGAGACCCTTAGGAGCATGAACATTCGTACAGCCTCAACTTTGCCTTTCAGGGACAGCTGAAGTCTATGCCAGCACTGAAATTCCGCTGACAGGGTGGAAAAGAGAGGGGAAAAGTTAGTCTTTTCCAGGTCCTTCCATGCTGAGGAGATAAAAATGCCCAAGTATAAAAAACCTTGTGGAGCCCAGGCAATTTCAGTACCCATCAAACAGTCTCTACTACATCCTGCATTCCACGGAGAGAGAATTGTTTTCTTCTGGTTGACAATTAAGCTGGTGCAAGAGAGGCAAACTCTTGTAACACTGACAACATAATAGGGAAGGAGCAGTCTGGGTTGGAAAGCATGAGAAGCATATCATCTGCATACGCATTGATTAGAAAACTCCGGCCCTTGACAGGTATCCCATCAATGCCCAGAGTGATCAGTAGTCTCCTGATCAGTGGGTCTAGAGCTAGGAGAAAAAGGAGGGGGGAAGAGAGGGCAGCCCTGCCTGGTGCCCCTTTGCAATGGGAGGGAGGAAGAGATATCTCAGTTGGTGAAGATCTTGGCAGTTGGCAGGTGATAAAGTGTGGAGATCCAAGAACGAAAGTGAGTACCAAAACCATAGAGCCTAAGCACATTATGAAGATACTCCCACTTCAGGGAGTCACAAGCCTTACAGAAATCAATTGCAAGGGCTGCCATAGGGTTAGAATATTGGAGTGCTATCCATTTTAGACTGAGGACTGGGCGCAGGTTATTCACCCCGGATTTACCCTTAGAAAAAAATGGATTGCGAAGGATGAATCAAAGTGGGAAGGACATCAGTTAACATGATCACTAAAACTTTAGCCACCAGCTTAGTATCAACTGGTAGCAGGGCCGAAAATTGGAGCAGTCCAGCGTGCCAGATGATTTCTTGGGTAATAATGTGATAAGCGCTTCTCACATAGTAGGTGGGCGTGTATCTTTCCCATGAGCCTCTCACAACGCTTGTAGCAGAGGGGTTATGATTTCAGCCTTGTGGAGCTGGTAGAGCTCCACAATCATGCTGTCGGGCCCTGAAGCCTTACCCCTTGCCATTTGAGAGAGAGCAGTCTGCAGTTCCTCCATGTCAATGGGGGCCTCCAGAGTACCAGAATCAGACTGTGAGAGCTTGGGGATGTGGGTCACGTGACAAAACAGTGATAGGCACAGTGAAAGCCCAGCTTGCTCACCCTGCGAACGTGTCTGATACAGATCTTGATAAAAAAGGCGCATTGTCTCATTGATCTCTTTGGGTGCTGAGACCACCTTACCCATCTTGTTTCTAAGGGCGTGGATTCTTGATGATGCTAGCTGCTTGTGTAAGTGGTAGGCCAGCAGCCTGCCCTCTTTGTCACCCCCTTCCCATGACTTATGCTTAGAGCGGAGGAGTTGCCACTCCACTTTTCTGTTCAGTAAAGTGTTAATACGGTACTTCAGACCTACAATGGCAGGAAAAGGGAGGAACTAGCCAGTGAAAGTGCCGAGGCCTTATATTGCGACTCTAAACCTGCAAGCTCTGCTTGCAGCTGCTGCACTTTCTCCACCTGGGCCTTGTTCTTGGTGGCTGAATATGAGAGTATGCGCTCTCTAATGACCACTTTGAAAGCCTCCGAGACTGTGGATGCTGAGACTTCATCAGAAATGTTTAAGGAAAAATAAGTGCTGGCTTCTTGCTTTATAAAGGACTGAAAGTCTTTGTCCTGCAGCAGCAAGGGGTTGCACATTCACCTCATGGATGGGGCTCCTTGCCTGGGTGGGCAGAACACAATAGACAGTGATTGGAAATAATAATGCTTCCTATCTTGGCATCTGAGACCCCTGATGTAGCCAAGTGGTTAACTAGCCAAAAGTCCAGCCTGTTGTGGGTACGGTGGACAGCTGAATAGAAAGAGGAATCCCACCCCTGTGGGTTGTCTCTCCTCCAAGGGTCAAGCATTCCCCATTCTGCCATAAGTTCACTTAGACCAGCCAAGTCCTTAGTGTGAGTTTGAGGGGTAGGGAAAGATTTATCAAGGAAGATGTCCTGGACTAAGTTATAGTCACCCCCCATGATAATTGGGATGTCTGAAAGGCCCTGGGTTAGACTGGCAAAGGCGTGGCTGATATCTGGGAAAAACTCCCCATAGTCATTGTTATGGGCATACACATTGGCTAGAAGCACCTTCCTCCTGGGTATGAAAGTCTGGCCACTACCCACTGCCCCTGGGAGTCTGTTCATGTGTCCTAAACTACCCATGGGGAAGCTTTGTGCAGCAATATAGCCACCCCTCCTGGATTTACTTGAAGCACAACTGGCAATTACTGATCCCACCAATAACTTTGTAAGCCACTGAACTGTTCTAATGGAGAAGTGCATCTCCTGGAGCAGGGCTATGTCTGTTCCCAGGGAATTCAAAAATTGCAGCACCTTGGTGCACTTTGCCGGATGGTTAAGCCCTTTTACATTCCATAAAATGCACTTCCAACCTTGAGGTGATCTAGATTTATTGGCCATACTTGGAAGAAAGAGAAGGGGTACTCACCAGAGAGGAGCAGAAGCAGCTGAGAGTGATAGGGAGAGAGAGTACCTGGTTGCTGATTCAGGGAAAGGTCACAACAAACTTGAAGGAGCTGAGGAGATGGATCACCAATTCTTGCAAATTCAGTAGAGTGTCACCACCTCAAAGAAGAAATCTGGTCAAGTAACAAGTAAGAAGACAATTAAGCTGAGTATTATCACAAAAAAATGCGCATAATAAGGCAGTTACAACAATGATAATGAGAGAAATATATTCAACCTGATGGTGCTGAGGTGAACGTGCGACGGAGTCACAGTGGTCTCCTAGCCGCACTGACCCAGACACCAAGAATAGGGGAAGGTCTCTACTACCACTGAAGACCTTTCCCTACCTGGCCTTGGAGACTAAAGGAACTATAATTCCAGAGCGCCAGATGTTCCTGATGGAGTACAACTGACAAGTATTAGGCAAAAGCTGGTGGAACGGGAAGGGAGGGTAAGGGGGGGGAGTAAGGAAGGAAGGGGGCAGGGACCTTCCCAATGCCGCTTTATGAGGAGGAGTAAGGTTATTGGGAAGGCCATTAATGAGGAGCTACTTAGGTAGTCCTGGCTAGGAATCAGGCAACTATTGCATCCTCAAGGGTTCGAGATTGCCCCACATCTAAACAGCGGAAGATTCATGTCTCTGGGTGTTCTAAAAGGGAGAAAGGAAAGTAGAGGTGCATAGCTCCCTCTTTAATGGCTTGCAGTATCAATTGAAGAAAGCAAGATCTCCCTTAGCTCCCACAGTGCTTGCATATATATACATACATATATATACATATATAGATAATATATATATATATATATATATATATATATATATATATATATATATAGCGCAGGAGACAAAAGGGGGGGATGCGTAAGGGGGTAACAGTCCACCCTCCAGCACATAGCTGGTAATTGATCACCATGAGCCCATCAAAAAAGTTATCCATTTATGTGGTGGATGCAACAGCTGGGCCCAGCCACCCAGCGTGCTGCCCTCCACGAACAAATTATTCATGCAGTTGATAAATCAGACTAGATAAGCAAAGGAATATAGTAAAGTCATCATTATCAGTCCTGCGAGTCATTCATTCTTTCCAGGCAACACAGATCGATCTGGGTGGTTCTCTTCATTCCTGCAGGGCTGCGGGTGGCTGGCTAGAGCTTCTGCAAAGGATTTGACCCCTGGCTTGAGGAGACCCACTGCAGACGCCATCTCTTCCTCAGTTTCCCCTACAGCTGCAGCCCAGTCCAGTGGAGCGATGGAGTCCATAGGTGTGTACTGGTCATCATCCTGCAGCTCATGACATGGGTCTTCCTCTGGAACTGCAGTCTCACTCAGGGGAGCTTGGCTGGGGGGAGGCTGTCACCTTACCAGTGGCTGAGGGGAAAGGGCTCCTAGAACATTGAGGCTGATGATTGGAGGGGGAGAATTTCACAGATGCATGCTTCCCTGTAGTATCTTGAGCCGCAGGGGGTTGTTTGTCACTGGATGGGCATTTGTCAGCAGACAAGCCTCCAAAAACCTCTATTTTCTTACACTCTTGCAGGAGAGGTCTGGGGTGCCCATTGGCAGAGGGACCAGTCCGGGTGGTTTTAGTGTCCTCTGGGAACCCTTTCTCCCTTCTTTCAGGCCTCCTACCAGCACAGTCCCCAGGCACCCAGAGGCATCTGGGAGATACAGTTTTTGAGAGGAGGCCAGGTCAGTGATTATTAAGCCACACTTCGGCATCCCTCGGATATTCAGCGAGGAAAGCTATGTCGCCTTTGGAGATAAACAACGTGGTAAGTCTTTGAAAATTATATTGAAAAGAATTAGCCTGCAGAATCTTCTTAATAGGCCTGAAAAGCTCTGCTTCTAGCAGCCATCTCCTGAAATTTATCTCAGTAGAGATAAATGGTGGCACTCCTCCACGTAAGTTCACCATGGTCCCTGACAGCTCTAAGCACTCTCTCTTTAATGGAGCACCTCAGCAGACAGGCAATAATGATCCGAGGGAAGTGTGACACCCCCAGTCTTCCAGTCACCCTGTGGGCCCTTTCCACTTCGATTGGTTCCCTCCACCTTTCACTCAGCAGTTGGGGCAGCAATTCTGTAAGCGCTCCATATTGGGGCCTTCAACTCCCTCAGGCCCCCATGATTCTGATCTTGTTTCTCCTCCCCCTATTCTCCTGTTCTTCAGCTCTTTCCCAGAGCCTGGAAAGCTTGGCTTCATGGTCCCTTAAATGCTGCCAGATCATGACATGTTGTCTTTCTAGCTCCTCAGTCCTTTGCTCTAAGACATTCTTCTTGTCTTCCAAGCGGCTAACGTCTGCAACATTCACTGCTAGAGAAGCCCCAATATTATTCACTCTAGTTAACAAGGCTTCTAGCATTCTAGTAATGTTAGAGAGGACATCCCACACCTGTGCTTGCACAGCAGATCCCTGTGTGTGGCCCAGTTCCAGATCGTGTGTGCCCTCTGCAGAAGCAGCCATTCTCCTGCCCATCCGGTGTGACCGGGAGGTGGCAATACGCCATGGAAATCGTGACCCGACAGTGTATTCAAGGGCACAGAGCTATTCTGTATGTAGTGCAGTGGGGATGTTAGCACTCTGACACACAGGCTGACATGGCCTATCCCGGCAACACGGCTTGCAACTAATGGCACTACAGCACACAGAAAGAGGGTGGCTCTCCCATTGGAAAATGGCAAGATAGTAGTGGCAAAGGTAGGGAGGGGATTTTCAGCTTTTAAAAACTCTTTTTAGTCCATCATATCAAAAAAGTAGGTGCCAGGGATGGACAGAGCAAAAATATTAGGCTGCCATCACTTTCGGGTCTGAGCCATGCCCCCCCCAGCCCATTTTCCAATGAAGGTTAAAAAAATTAAAAACAGGTAAACTACACTCTACTGATGTAAAGGTCAGTGGCCTAACTATCATTAACTGGTATTAACGATGGAAATACTGTGGACTTCTCTTACAGTGGCTCCTTATGGTGCCCTGGTGGTTGCAATATTGACAGCATGTGTAACCAGGTACCTTCTGTCAGGCACCCTCCATGCCACCCTCAGGCATCATATAATGTATCAAATAAGAAACTATGCATGGCAAAGAATGCATTTATTGTGGATTAATGCAGAGCCCAGGTGCACTGTGAGGCATGAGGCTGAAGGATAAATGGTCTCATCATCCCCATCCCAGAAAGTGCAATAATTCCCAATGAAATGCATGTCCTGGAGCTGTTTGTGGCACTAATAAAGTAAGTAGTGATTAATACAAAAAATTCAAGAAGCATGTTTAGTGTAAATATGGTAAACAGAAAATATGTTAATGAATATTATAAATCAGTTTCTTTGCATTACTTGTTCAAGTTAGTTTCTTGCTGTGTGCATTCATGCTGATTTATTTCTTTTTGAGAGATCATCCCCATTCATTTAGTTGTGCTTGTGGTGCTTGTGATCATCTGCACATAGTGGTTAATTCTGCCCTGTTCCTCCAAGGTGTGCTAGGAGTGTTTGTGCTCATTTGCATGCTTCTATTAATTTTTCTAACTCCGTTCTTCTACTTGAACAGTATGAGAATGGCAAGAGGGACTGTGCTGTAACCAAAGTGAGTGTGTGTGTATGACCATAATTACAAAATTGTTAAAAGCTGTCAATTCAGAAACAAAGCTATGAAAAAACAGTTTAGATTCACACCTGTTTGTAAAAGAAAATTATATGTCTGCTCTGGGGTTTATGAGGTGAAGTGGTATACCACAGTCACCTGCTGACATAATGCAGAGGCATAGCATGGCCAGAAAGTGCAATTGCTTGGTTAAACACTATGTACAAAATTGGTCCCAAAACGTTTTACTTGCAAATCTTGTTGCTCGTTTGGTAAAAGTTGACATTGGAACTCCCCAGGGCTCAGTTTTAGGTCATCTATTGTTCAGCATTTTTTTTAATGTTAGTTATGATTTTGTAAGCAAAGACACACTCACAGTCTTGCACAGAAGGTTAATAAATTGGTATCAAACATTTCATCCTTTTACAAAGGATATGTTGGACCCCTTCCCGTTCAATACAACTTGGGGTGGAATAGCAAATCTAGGTAATCTCTAGGAATTAACAAAGGCATACACCTAGGAGCCATTCAGGGGTAAATTTAAACAGTGGTTATCCCCACATTCCCTTTCACCACTGAGGTAATATACCACCCAATACCTCATGTAGTTAAAACACTTGTTGCAAACAAGAACAAAAAACCCAGGAAAGATTTGTGATACAAGGGAAGAAATAGCACCTAGTACAAAGGTTAAACACTATAGAACTGTTGAACCTGCAGTTAATATTATTAGCAGACCCCTTGGAAACCTACTGCTGAGACACGCCCCACCCCCCAGTCATCAAGGATTACATATACTTCAATCAACATTCAGAACCCCTTTTAACAATTCCACTGAGAGTTCTCCTATACAGTTCAATATATCATTATAATACTGCAGTTGAAATAGTAGAATAATGCAAGTAGAGCTAAAATGGGAAACCGTAGAGCTAAGATGGGAAACCGTCATTTTGACCACGTGGTCTGCCAGTCTAAATGTTCTATTGAGAAGCTTTCCCCCACATATACCAGCCTGAAATAAAATGTTAGATCTATTATGAATCACAGCATTTTCAGTGAGAAACAAGTGCATTCTAATGCAATTCCAAAGTATTTCACAGGCAAAAAAATTCAATCAAAGTCTTAGTTTCACATGATGGAGGAGTTCATACAGTTGGCCCCATGGTGGAGGAGAGAAAGTCCAGCCTAGAAATTGTCCCAGTTTAAATTAAAAGAAACACTCAGTTCCAAAGTAGCATGCACAGCCATACATATCCAATCTCCTCATTGCTCAAACGTGTCCATTAGTCCTATTCCAATTCCTCTCCCTTATAAGTACTCTGCTCTAGTTAAATCTGTTCAGTTTTCTTTGCCACACCTCAGGTATCATTAAAAATGTGTGTGGCCATTCAAGACCATCCAGAGCTTAGCGGGATAAAGAAGTTGGTGCTGCACTTCATTCTGCTGTAAACTACCCGGCCCATTGTCAAGAGCCTTATGGCAGATCCTTGTACTATAAGCATGGTAGGGGAACAGGAGTATACAGGTTTTCCCATATCAAAGGTGTCTCAAGGGCAAGGCTATGGCCAATGTTCAGTCCTGGTCCCCTACCCTAGTGCAAACCATCATCAAAGTCCATGGCATCTCTGGGTTGTTCAGAGCACATCTTGGTATGAGGCAATATACCTTTTCCTGGGAGAGCAGTGTTTCCTTCTCTGGCAGGCCCAGTATCTGTGGCAGAAAGGTGCATGCAAATCCTAGGGCATCATCTTCTTCATCTGTTTAAGGGAGTCCCACTATGTCTAAGGTCTTTTCCAAGGCCTGATTCTCTAATGTTTTGAAATGCTACCTGAGTAAGGTGATTTCTTTTACCACACCCAAAGTCAATATCCTGGATCTTCATGCTTCTCCCCACTACTTGTTCCATAGCTTGCTCCAGCATGTCCACCTTTGTCCTGAGCATGGAAATACAAGGGGCAGGGAGTCCAATGTGCAGTCCACACTTGGTTTGATTTAGACAAGCTGGCTGAGCATCCAATTTATTTTATTCAGTTTGACATCTGCTGCTCCCATTTCTTCTGTGATATTAGCAGTGGCCTCATGCTGTGGTGGCTAGGAATCATAGAAACATAGAAACATAGAAGTTGATGGCAGATAAGGACCGTAAGGCCCATCCAGTCTGCCCATTTCTTTTTCTACCTTATAAATGTGCCATCGGCCTTTGCTATGTCAGTGATCTATCTATTCATAGTCATTTGTATTGCTCCCTTATGCCTATCCCATGCCTGTTTGAAGCCTGCACTGTATTCATAGCACTACTTCTTGTGGTAAGCCATTCCATGCATCTACCAATTCTTTTCTGTAAAAAGAATTTCACATTCCCCTTAATCGGCCTCCCTCTACTCTCATGCTGTGTCCTCTTGTCCTGCTATTTTTCTTATATTTAAACATGTTAGACTCTTTCACCTTGTTTATGCCCTTAAGGTGTTTAAATGTCTCGATCATATCACCTCTCTCCCTCCTTTGCTCAAGGGTATACATATTGAGCTCCGTTAATCTGTCCTCATATGTCTTCTGATGCAGTCCCTGCACCATTTTGGTTGCCCTTCTCTGGACTGCCTCAAGAGAAGGGCAACCAAAATGGTGCAGGGACTGCATCAGAAGACAGAATCTTTCATCTTCAATGGCTTTGGAGCAAAGAAGTCTCCCAGAGGAGCTGCAGAACTCAGTTTATCCATTAGTTTTTGCATACTTGTGTTCACCAAGTGTTTCTCTAACACTGGGTAGCCTTTTTTTAACAAAAAATCAAATAGATATGTACAATGTAAAAGAACAACAAATTATTTATTTGTTTGAAAATCAGTGACCACAAGGGACACTGAGCTGTTGCTCATTTCCAGTTGCGGCCTGGGTGAACGGGAGCAAAGGATAAAAATAGTTCATAGCTTAGACAAGTACAGTGTTACAGAAAAGTGCAGTATTACAGCACACACAAAGACCACTGAATTGAAACATGATAAAAAAAATAGCAGTTAAGGATTACACGAGGTGTAAGGGGACTGTCATGGGGAGGGGGAAAAAGAGCAAAGAGGATAAAGAAGAAGTCCCATTTGTCATTTGAGGGAAGAAGGGGAGACCATGAGACAGAGGGAAGAGGGAAGTTTGTTCCAAAGTGAGGAGCAATGGTAGGTGAAGGCTGATTGGCCAGCTGAGGCATGGGGACACGGTAAAGAACAGATGCAATGATCCCTTAAGTGGAAGGAGCATGAGGCAGAGAGAACAATGGAGAGAAGTGATGAGAGGTAGGAGGGAATGGACCCAAACCACTATTTAGCAATGAAGGAGGCACAATGCATCTGGTGATGGGATGGAAGGGGAAGAATTGATAGTGATGAGTAAAGTGAGCAGTGATGTGATCAGAAGAGTGAATTGGTTGCAAAGTGGCAGAAGGAGTTACAGAGAGTGTCCAGTTTGGCCAGAGAAGTGGAGGGGTGGACCTAAAAACCACATCCGCATAGTCAAAGACAGGGCACATCATTTTAGTGGCAAGTTCACAATGGATCTGTAAGGAAAGGCAGTCTTTATCTTGGTACAGGGCACCAAGTTTAAGACAGAGCTCAATATGAATAGCGTCTATTTGGACAGAGAAATCAAGTTTTCTGTCAAGCCACACACCACGGTACTTGAAGGAAGGAAGGAATCACTTCAAGTGGGGAACCATCCAAAGTGAAGAAAATGGGCACTGAAGTGAGTCTGGCTAATTTTTGGCTGATACCAAAGATTATGGATACCGTTTGATTTAGTGTTGACTTGAAGCTGGTTAGACTGGAACCATTCAAGACACTGTTGAAGTCTTGCCGTAGCAAACCTTCTATGTCAGTGGTGGTGCAGCCAGAAGTGTAGATAACTGTGTTATCTGCAAACGTGGATATATGAGGTGGCACAGACTGAAGGAGGTCATTGAGGTAGATAAAGAAAAGTATGAGGCCCAGGACAGAGCCCTGTGGGACCCCTGCCTGGATGGGGAGAGGAGGTAACAGGGTGATACCTACCTGTACTGACTGTAGAGGGCCTGTGAAATAAGAAGGAACCAGTAAACAGCAGGAGCTCAGAGTCCAGCCAGACTGCTTTTTCAGGAGAAGATGAGGCATGGAGTGATGTTTCCTGAAAACAGACTGGTATGGGGACAGGAAATCAGAGGAGAAGAGGAAATCAGATAGTCTACGGCAGACAAGCTTCTCTTGCAACTTGGCAAGACAGGAGCGGAGAGAAATAGGCCAGTAGTCACCATAGAAGGAAGGGTCTCCCCTTTATGTAGTGTTATAACTTTGGCCAATTTCCAGGACTATGTGGTCACACTGAGGGAGAAGGAGAGGTTGAAAAGGTCAGTCAAGGGAGATGCAGTGGCAGGGCCAGAGATATGCAGAAATCTAGGATCAAGTCTGTCTGGGCTAGATTTATTCAAATTCAGGGAGTAAAGGACAGTCAGGGTCTCCTATGTGTTAAAAGCAGAGAGATTGCTCTCAGGAGCTAGAGCTAGGCCTATCTGCTCCAGTCTGGTGCTATGCCATGCTCCCCCATCCAGTATTTCTTTAATGGCCTACCTAATTTAATATCCCCATCTCACATGATTTTCTACTCTGATAATATTGTTTTTTACATTAATAATTTGCATTTGGATTTGGTTGTGGATTTATTACAAAAGGATTTTGTTAATGATCAGTGTTGACTTCTGAGGAATGACCTATTGCTTAACACATCATAGACTAAGTTCTTGACATTTTGTTCTAAATCAAAAGTAGCAACTTCTACCATTACCACCTAAATTTTGGATTTGAATGGTCCAGTAATTGGGCAGGTTGAACATTTCAAGTATCTAGGTTTCAGTTTGTATCAAACCTTTTCTTATAATAACCATATTGACACTTTAATCAAATTTGTTCTGTCATGCTTGGGCCTGCTCTACAGAATCCAAGGTTGTCTCTCTTTAAATAAAAAAAAAAAGTTGGCACAATCTTTGTTATTATCATTAATTGACTATGATATTCCTCTGTATACACCAGCATGTGAAACAACTTTGCAAAGAATTTGAGTATTATATAATAATTATTCAATCCATTGATTCGTAACTTCCAGTTAACTTCACACAAATTCTTACACTTTATATGAAAACACTTGGATGGCCTTCTTCTGACTGCTATTACATTTATTTTTCTTTAACTTGTTTTCAACAGCTTTTGCATAGTTCGGTGCAGTTTTCTCTTGAAGACATTCTTTGAACTGTTGCTATATCCCATTTTACAACTCTTTGTTAGATTCTTGTTTTAGGTTACCCAACTGTAAAACATCTCAGGACCAATATTATTTTCTGTTTAGAGCAATTAAATACTGGACATTTGTTCCTTTCAGTTTTCAAGACATTAGTTCTTATTGTATTTAGTAAAGATGTTTTTTTGATTGTATGTTGTTATGAACGGGGTGTATAATATGACACAGGTGTGTATATATGTCATATGATTTGATCAGGAATATTAAGCAGTGGGTAATGGTCAGTTTCCTCAAGCATAGCTTCCTGAGGAAGGGACATAGCCCCCCAAAATGTTGAGGTTTAGCTGATCAAGACCAGAGAATTTCAATATGGGTTGCTTTTTTATGTGAGTAAACAAACTTTTTGCATTACTGAATCATATCCCAGTGCATAGCTGGTTTCTTTTGTCCCCAACTGCTAAATCTATTTGTTGTGAGAATATATTTTGTCACTCTGAAAATAAAAGCCACATCTTTAAGAAAATATCTATAGTGACAATAAGTAAGGAATAATCCTCACATCTTATCCTGTTTCCATATCAACATTAGCTGGTCCTTCCAGCTATAGCTGTGTTTCTCTGCAGTGACTGGTGGCTGGTGTCCAATCCCAATGCCAGCATCTTGATTTGCCCTCCCAATCTCAACCAGCACTTACTGACACTGGGTATCTATTCCCACTGCTGATCTCTCCCACCACCACCACCACCACCACCGTCGTCACTTAGGACTTACACAAACCCCTCTACCATTACACACCCTTTAATACTAATGATGCTTTTTTCTTCCTCCCCACTGCCATGCATGGCTTCTTTCTTTTTTTTTGGCTCCGTGTTGCAAATCCTCATGGTCCCCTGGTGTATTTCCTTCTCCCTTAATGGGAATAATGATGAAGGGTACCCAATATCACTGCCAGTCTCCTCTTTCCTGCCTCCCCTTTCAAAAATAGCCTCCCACCCTGCACCACCCAGCAACTCCCCTCCCCCACACAATCACTGCAAATGTGTTCCCCAACACAACAGTACTGGCAGTGGGTGTCCAATTTTACCATTGATATCTAACCTCCCCCAAAACATTTTCAAGCTAACCCCAACTCTTTACAACCCTTTCTGAACCCCACCACCCTACATATTGACACCCACCTCTATCCCCTTGTCAGTACTTACCTGTCTCTCAATAAAGAATTCAAAGTGCATAATGTTAGGAAATGAGAAATAAAAAGGGGTTAGAGTCTGAGGAATCTTGCAACAGATGTTGAGGTGCTCCTTAGGGTTATCAACCCTAATGCACAACCCCCTTCCCCAGCCCCTAGCCATGTGACCAGCACATGGTATAGCTCCAAGTCTGTGACTCGTAGGCCTAGTGCTTGGATATTGACTTACATGGCTCTTCACATGTGGCTCGCAGAATCAGTAAAAAGTTTATTCACACAGGAGATCATGTATAATTTTCATGTATACTTTTCTGCACACAAGGCCCTAAGGGCATTGGCAAAATGTAAGATCATGAATAACTTTCCCTGCTTGGGACAGTAAGCATTACAGATGAGTACTCCATGGAGCGCTGCACCATCTATTTGCCAAAACCCCTGAAACTCCAAACCTGAATTGTTTAATTTCTTTTCTTTGTGTGCTTTGCATTCCTCAACCCTAATGTATCCCTTTAAGATCTGCATGAATAGATGCAGAGGCACTGGGGTATCCTCATTCATGAAACTAGCCAAAAAAATCAAGCAGCCACTGTAGAAACTGCCACACGAAATGGAAAGCACAAAAAGTTATCTTAACATTTTATTTGTAGACAGTTATGTGCAAAACTCTGAAAAAAGTTCCAAAGGCCATATGCATAAAATGCTCTGGCTATGACTGATGAGGTCACATGGACCTGAATGCCTAGCGTTATCAGTGATGAAGCCTAGTAGCCACTAGGCTAAATGTTAGGTGTTCTTGCTCATATAAAATAACATTTTATGCTTTCCATGTCTCAGTTTCTACAGTGGTTGCTAGATTTTTTTTGGCTGGTTTCATGTTTCACTGTGATCTTAGCACTGCTTGTTTGTTGCCAGTGTGCACCATTGTTTACTTTTGCTCTTTCCTCACTCACAAATGTGCCTTCAGGACATGTACAAAGAGATGCAAATGCACAAGGCAGTCCAGGTCCTTCACCAATGGAAGAGTCCATCTGGCACTGGAGGGCCCTGTTCTTCTATATAGCTGTGGATGTAGACATGCAGCACCTTCTGGTTGCTGTATCAAGGGAAGAATCTATGGGGCTACAGAAGGGCAGAGCCCATGTGCAATCTGCTACCATGGACTAATAGATGCAGACACCCAGGGCCATCTGGGCTTTGTGCCAAGATAAGAGTCAATGAGGCATCGAATGTGCATGACCCTCCAGGTCCTGCACTTCAATGGCACTAAAGATGCAAAATGTGCTCACTCTACACCAAGAGAAGACTCTATGGGGCTGCAAAGGTACAGAGCCCTCCAGGCCTGCTCTTCCATGGCAATACGGGTGCAGAGATGCAGGAACCTCTGGATCCTGCATCAAGGGATATTCTATTGGTTTGTGGAAGCACAGGGCCCTCTGTGCCTTGTGCTTCCATGAGCACAACTATCCAGGCCATGTGCCAAGAGAAGACCCAGTTGGACTACAGAAGTGCAAGGCTCTCTGGGCACTGCACTTCCATGACATTAAGGGTGCAGATGTGCAGGCCCAAAGAAAGAATCAGTGGGGTTACAGAAGTGATTCCATGCAGCTACAGATGCAGATGTGTAGGGCTTTCTAGTCTCTGTGCCATGAGAAGAGTCCATTGGCCTGCAGAAGCAATATGCAAAAAGCAATACAATCATGCTGTACAAAATTAGTTTGTCATATCATGAATGCTGTTTTCACAAAACCATAAGAGTTTTGCTTTCATGATTTGTGACTGAATATTTTCATTTTTTCATTGAAATAAAGACCCGATCCAGAACATACAAATGTTAGAAACTCCAAAACTGCATTTAAAATTTCAAACCTACAAGTCAAAAAAAAACTATTATTATAAGTAAGTAATAAGACACTCTGAGGTGTGGGTTTTGGCCTGATAAGAGCATGCCCCAGGTGTGTTTGGAGGCCCGAGATGCTTGCACTGAGTGCCTTTAGCATCTGGGAAGTGCTCTTATTAGGCCATAACCCACACTTTGGAGTGTCTTACCACACTTATAAAATCGCCCCCATAAGTATTTATGAAAAAAGAGAATAAAAAGACTGCAACAAAGTTTACAAACCTGAGGTTTTAATTGTTGAAGCAGTAGAACAGTCCCAGTATTGAGGTAGTTTTTTACTCTGTGATGGCCAATGCAGGTTGCTACACACACACACACACACACACACACACACACACTGGTGATGTTGTCCTCCTCCTGCCCACACACAGTATTAATGTCCCACTGGCACAAACCTGGTGGTGATGTGCAGAGCAGCTATTTCTTTCAGAGTGAGTGGCTGCTTTCATTAAGAGCAAACATGACCCTTGCCAGACGCCATAGTTACCACTTCTAGAATTGTGGTTTCTGATATCGGACCGCTCATTCTGTTCTACAGCGGATTATCTGTAAGTTTTTAATACATGTTTTTTTTTAAAGTGGGGTATAATAGAGGCAGTGGAGAAATGGGTCTGTGGTTTTGTGACAAGCATCCAGGTGGCAGACACATCAGTTGGCTTTGTTGTAGCCTGGTGTCTTTACCACAGCAGAACAGCATTCCTCCCAACCAAAAGACTAAAAATGATTGCTCTCTGTAGCTGATAAACCTCAATGCATCACTTCCCAGCGCCCAGCATTTTTTCTATGTTTTGTGCTTTTCAGCTCTTATTGCTCCACTGCCTACAAGTCCCAGCATCTCCACAGCTGACGTAGTTCATGGGAGGGACTTTTTCAGTCAGTATGTCTTATAAGAAGTCTGCTGCTGACTACTGAGGAGAAATGCCTAAATTTCACAACCTTCCCTTGTTTTATATAGGACACCCTCCCGAAAGCCCAGTGTCTGAAATTGATTACTATATGACAGTGTTTCAGTACAGAAATTTCAATGACACATGGAGTGGGATTTGCTGTTCTTCTGATACAACAGACCATCGATGGGACTGATTACTTACACTTATATTTTGTAACATTTGTCCTGAACTGATTTTGATCAGCTAATGATGCACAGTGCTTTTTGTGTGTGTGTGTGTGTGTGGTTGTGGTGGTGGGAGTTGGGGGCAGGGGGTGACTCTTCTCCAGCACACCACAGAGGTCCAGCTAGTTTGAAAGTCTGGACGTTGGGAACAATTATATCTTTTTGTTGTGGGGCTCAGGTTGGCACAATTAGTGCCAGTTTGAATGGTTATGGGCTGATAAGGATACAACTTTGAAGCCATTTTAGCCAATCATATTTTAGGATTTTATTTGCCCATTTTATAAAAGCTATTATCTCACAACCAAGAAAAAGGCAGCCATCTTCGAGTCATGAAAACTATTGTCACAAATGCCAATGTCATGAAAATTTGGGTCACAAAGGCTATTGTCCTGAAAGCTATCATCATAAAACCAAGAAATACAAAACCATCTTTCAGTTATGAAAGCTATTATCACAAACACTATTGTCATAAAACCAAGAATTAAAAAAAAAATGTTCGGGTCATGAAAGCTATTGTCACACATTTTATTATCATGAAAGCCATTTTCATGAAAACATGTTTCAAGTCACAACAGCGGTTCGCACTTCTTTTGTGACAATACAGCTGTCTTTAGAATGTTCATGTTTGCTACAGAGCATGTGCAAAAAACAGCACTTATTTTCTTAAATATTTCAAAAACTGCATATGTCAGAAACAAAAATTATGAAAGTGTGTACCTTGGACCAAACTCTGTGAAACCTGAAAGTTTTAGATTTCAGATCCAAACTGTGAGTTGTATTTGAGTTATAGCATATGTCAGATTTGAATCAATTTCTTTAAAATGGCTAGAAAATAGATTTATAAAGATCATAAATCAAATGATATAGAATTCTTTTGCAAAACGGACATGAAACAATATTTTTAATGTTTTACTTGACATCTATTTGTATAAGAAATAGAGGCCATTATATTTTATAGATAGTATTATTTTGTATAACTATTACCTGTCTGATGGTATGGAAGTTCTAATGAATCCAGTTTTGAGATATTGGTGAAAAACTACACCCTGAATAATTTGGCATACAAAAATAATGACTCTTATGTTGTGTGGATATTTGTTTGGATATGGGTCCTGGGTGTGCTGTAGCATTTTTGGGTCACAATTTATTTTCCTTGTCAGTTTCAATATAACTGTGTGGTAGGTAATCATTAACTACATGTAACAGGGGCCATGTACTGTAGTTACATGTTTGTTGCATATACCTACAATGCATATGCAATGCAGTTACAGTGTACTTACACTGTAAGTACAGTGTAGTTACCAAAACTTAAAGTGTTACCCATTTTTGTTTATGTGGGACTGGGGTGGATTGTGTGACTATATGGTAGAGCCCAAGGTCTATGGGCTTGTTATAGGGTGTGTGTGTGTGTGTGTGTGTGTGTGTGTGTGTGTGTGCATGTGTGTGTTGGGGGGGCTTTACTTTTATTTATTTTGTTTTCCATTTAACAACACTGACAAAGTCCCTTTGATCAGGCTTCTGCTACAGTCTGTATTTTGTAGTGCACCTGTCTGCACCATTTGCTTCTGTGAAAGGGATTTTTGTCTCAGTGTGCTTACTTAAAAACAAAAATAAAAAAAATACTAGTCACCTATATTGAACAACAGTTTCATACAGTGACGGCAGTAGTAGGAAAACTCTCAAATAAAAAGACTTGTTTTTTGATAGACTGTATGCTTACACATAAAACAAAGAGCTTGCAGCACACAATCCATCTAACCTGTTAAAAGACAATTAACGATTGTTTCTTTCAACTCCAAAACATTTCAGCTTCAGAAAACAGCAGTTTCCATGAAGTTTGTTAGCTAACAAGCAAAGAAAAAAGCAAATGACTGCAGAGTAAAGCAGGAGTACAGCACCTTGAGCTCTAAAGCATCATCAGGTCACATGATGCATTGCAAGAATAAGGTCATGACCTCTGTGATACAGCCAAGCAGGTTTTTACAGTAGCACAGAATGGAGTTTAGTAACTTGAAATACAGATGAAATTTGGAGGGTATGTAGAGGCTAGGTGAGTGCAAGTAACAAATAGTGTTTCTGAAATACAACAAATAATGCATTATTCGCTATTCAGATATGAATCATGAATAGAAACATAGAAACATAGACTTTGAAGGCAGATAAGGACCACTTGGCCTACCTAGTCTGCCCATTTGCCTACCTACAGGAAAAGCTGCAGATCCTAGTTAACCAACAGCCTATTTCTTAACTAGTACTGGAGCCCACTCGAGAGAGAGAGCAATATTAGACTTGATTCTCTCAAATGGAGATGGAGAGAGGATCACAGATGTAGAAGTGGGTAGCCATCTGGGAACTAGCGACCATCGAACAGAATGGTTCACAGTAAACACAGCAATAGAGTCAAGCCATACAAAGACAAAAGTACTGGACTTTAGGAGGGCTGACTTTGCCAAAATGGGTGAGTGCCTAAGGAATGCACTAGCAAATGGGCAGGAAGGACGGGTGGAAGAACAGTGGGGAATAATAAAAACTGCCATCCCAGAGGTAACAAGCCTTTGTGTGAAACAAATAAACAAAACAAAATGATGTAAGAAATCACTATGGTTCTCAAAGGAAGTGGCAGTGAAGGTTCAAGAGAAAATGAAGCATTCAGGAAGTACAAGGAATCGCAGAAGGAGCAGGACAGAGAACTGTATCAGTTAAAGCAAAAAGAGGCTGGGAAGGCAGTCAGAACAGCAAAGGCCCAAACCGAGGAAAAGATAGCCAACTCAGTTAAGAAGGGATAAAACCTTTATAGGTACATCAGTGAGCGAAGGAAGTCCAAGGGAGGATAGTGAGGCTTAATAAAGGGAGGGAGGGTGGGCAGGGGAGACTGTGAAAAGGCAGAGATACTAAACAAATATTTTTTCTCAGTATTTACAAATGAAGAGGGGGAGGTACATAAAACCAACAGTAGAAACACTCTGGATACAGAAGTTGATACCAGCTCATTTACAGAAGAAAGGGTGCTGAAAGAACTCTTAAAACTGAAGGTGGACACAGCAATGGGGCCTGATGGGATTCATCCCAGAATTCTAAAAGAACTAAGGGTAGAACTAGTGACACCACTGACTACTCTTTTTAACAAATCATGGGAGGATGGGGTGGAACCCGAGGACTGGAGGAGGGCAGATGTGATTCCTCTTCACAAAAGTGGGAGCAAGGCAGAAGCAGGAAACTACAGATCTGTTAGTTTAACCTCAGTGATAGGGAAAATGATGGAATCACTTCTGAAGGAAAGAATTGCCGAGTATCTAGAGGCCAGAGGGGGCACAGGACCCTAGGCAGCATGGATTCACAGCGGGAAGGTCATGCCAGATGAATCTGATGGATTTCTTTGACTGGGTGACCAAAGTAGTAGATATGGGAGGGGCTGTGGACATGGCCTACCTAAACTTTAGCAAGGCATTTGACACAGTCCCACACAAAAGATTAATATACAAGTTAGCCAGCCTGGGAGTGGGTCCCAAGATGACAGCCTGGGTTAAAGAATTGGCTGGAGAATAGGACACAGAGAGTAATAGTAAATGGAGTCCACTCAGAAGAAAGGAGGGTTACTAGTGGGGTAACACAGGGTTCAGTATTAGGACTGGTCCTCTTCAATGTCTTTATAAGTGACATTGCAGAAGGACTGGAAGGAAAAGTATGTCTCTTTGCAGATGACACAAAGATCTGCAACAGAGTTGATGCACAGGGTGGGGTGGAAAGGATGAGAAGGGACTTGGCAAGGTTAGAGGAATGGTCAAATGTATGGCAGCTTAGATTCAATGCTAAGAAGTGCAAGGTAATGCACCTGGGAAACAAAAACCCAGGGGAAGAGTACATAAAGGGGGGTGAGATACTAACAACAACAAAAATGGAAAGTGACCTGGGGATAGTCATATCAGATGACCTAAAGGTGGGCAAGCAATGTGAGAGGGCAGCAAGGAGGGCTGGGGGGATACTGGGATGCATAGGGAGAGGCATCACCAGTAGAAAACAGGAAGTTATTATCCCTCTGTACAGACAGCTGGTGAGACCCCATCTGGAGTACTGTGTGCAGTTCTGGAGACCCAGTCTCCGCAAAGACATAGACAGGATGGAAGCTGTCCAGAGGAGGGCAACTAAAATGGTGGAGGGTCTGCACCGGAAGACATATGAAGAGAGACGAAAGGAGCTTGACATGTATAGCCTCGAGGAAAGGAGGGAGAGGAGGGAAATAATAGAAACATTCAAGTACCTCAAAGGAATCAAAAAAGTCCAAGAGGGTAGCATCTTTCAAAAAAAGAGGTGTGCAAGAACAAGAGGGCACAATTTGAAGATAGAGGGGGGGCGGCTCAGAGGTAATTTAAGGAAGTATTTTTTCACAGAGAGGGTTGTGGATGCATGGAACGGCCTTCCGGAGGAAGACAGGAGCAGTAGGCAGGCTCTGCATTTTCACACTCTAAGTGCTACAGCAGTGTGAATGTGCAAACAGGAGGTCAATGTAATGCAGGGGCTTTACACATCAAAGAACAGAGCCACACTATTGGTGCAGCTCTGTCCTTTGAAAAGTTGGCCAACCCCACCCCAACAACAGAAACTGAATCATCCCCAGCCTGCCAACCCATTGGCCTGTCACTTGCTATGGAGCTCTCCATTGGGAGCACCCCCCCCCACACCCCTGTATAGCACCTCTCATGTCAATGAGTTTGTCTGCGCCTGCATGCCATGAAGAACTCAAAAATTGCTTTTATTTAATGAGGCATCACATGCAGGCTCAGACAAAGATCATCCCCAGCACTTCGAGCAACAGCTCTTCCTTAGGGGGCCAAATCCAGACCACAGATACCATGCTGCTCCACACCACAGGTACCATGCCACTCCTGTATGCTAACCACAATTATCCCAATCAAAACCAGGACAGCCTAAATGAAGGGCTTGCTCAGCCATGACTCTTCTCATAGCAGGACCCTAGCTATAGAAACAGTAGGAGGAAATACCTAAGGAACCAAAATTGCCAATATACTCCAGAAAAACTTTGGGACTAAAATGAAACAAAACAAAAAATGGTAACTCAGAAATGATCTACAGGCAAAACTATGTACTGTAAAAAGCAAAGGCTAGGTAAGTGTGCTATGAGGAAATTTATCATTTCATGGGGCTCAGCAGCTCATAGACCCACTTAACCTTCATGTTTGTGGGTTATTGAGCTCCTGAGCTTCCCCTTGATGGTATATTTCCAAATATGCCACATTTACCTAGCATTTATTACATATCTGTCAATCTGTCCATCTGTCTGCCTGTCTGCCTGTCTGCCTGCCTGCCTGTCTGCCTATCTATCACCCTATCTATATGTCTATGTACAGTGGAGCTGTCCTGGATGCAATGGAATTCTGCAGCATACTACCATAGAATTACTGCAGTAAATAAGGCAATTTCTGCTAAATGTTTCACAAGCCAAACTGGATGGCAGATATCACAGCTCATTGCTGAGGGGCTAATAAGTGCCTTCCAATTCTATACAGAGGGCACCTTCAAGACTTTTCTACAGTCAAGGGAGGAATTCCTCCTGGTGCAAGCTGACTTTCACAGATACCTGAAAATGCACTTGAATATATTACTAGGTCTGGAGAAGGAATGATTGTCCCTTTCACCAGTGACAAGACTGATGAGTCCTGATAGGACGAAACACGTGTCTATGTCATCTGTTAGCACCCTTTGCAAACTGTGTGAGAGGCCTTTTGGCACCATGCAATTCTGCTTAAAGTTGAAACAGCATAACATTCTGTGGTGATTTGCATATGCAGCCCATGATGCTTTGCATTGTGTGGGCATGTGTGATTTTGAATTTTCTTGAAACTTGGCTTCCAGCCAAATGCCCTTTAGGGGTAACCATTGCTCCTTAGTGTTTGTGCACAGAGGTTCTTTGTCTTTTAAATAGTTTTTATTTTAATGGGTTTGGTTCATTCCACTGGGGTGTCAAACAGACGAGGCATACTAATGACTCCAGGTAGGGATGAAACACGTGTCTATGTTATCTGTTAGCACCCTTTGCAAACTGTGTGAGAGGCCTTTTGGCACCATGCAATTTCACTTAAAGTTGAACCAGCATAACATTCTGTGGTGATTTGCATACGCAGCCCATGATGCTTTGCATTGTGTGAGCATGTGTGATTTTGTATTTTATTAGACTGATAGAAGAGGACTATAAGGGATTTAAACCAACACGCTTCATTTCACTATACTAGCAAGCACTCATCTGTGACATCAAAATCATGACTGATGACACAAAACAAATTTAGGAAGCAGAACTTTTCATAGAAATATCAGAGGAAGACTGCACTACTGTGTGGAAATGACAATGCAAAATAACAGGGTCCCACAGCTGGAGAAATATGGCTGGAAGAACACATTCTTAGAATGCCACACATTACCTATAAGTACTCGACCATTCACACATCAGTATGCTGGTAGGGCTGTGGGCATGAACTTGTCTCCCACACACACATATGTTTTTGGGGCAGTCCCACACTGTTACTTTTCAGGGTGGATATGGAGACAGAACTGAATGCTGTCATTCAAAATTATGGAAAATTCCATTCACAAGCAGCCCTTCTGCTACTTTACCATTGCCATATTAAAAATAGAGTACATATCTGTTTACTGAATGTTACTTTGACCACAGCCAAGAAGTCATATCAAGACTGCTTGCAGACTGAAGTGTCAACAGTTACTCAATGGTAAAATACTTTTTTAGAAATATATAAGAAGGAGAAATGAACAGCCAGAATACAAAACTACAGTCTGATCTCCATTCTGCCCCATCTTGGTAAGCTCCTAGTGAAGGCAGTATACTACCAAATTACAGAACAAGTATCCAAATATAATTTCCTTGCCCACAGCAAAATGGTTTCGGAAGGGGCACTGCTCTACCACTGTCCTTGCCCTCTTCACCAACCATATGCTAAGGAATATGGATGAAGAGAAGCTAACTGGTGCAGTGTTTGTTGATCTGTTCAAGGCATTTGCCCTTGTAAATCACAACATCCTGATAGCAAAACTCGACACCCTTGGTTTCTCCATTGCCTCCATTGCCTGGCTCACTAACTACCTCACTGGTAGAATACAAATCGTCTGACTTGCTGGTGTCACCTCTCCCCCTCTTGCCTGTCTCTGTGGGTGTCCCCCAGGGATTTGTTCTTGGGACCCTCCTCTTTTCCCTCTTCCTTAACTCTCTCCCATCAGAGGGCATATCCTGTAAATCACTCCTCTACCCCAATGACGTAATACTATACCAAAGTGACCCCTCCCTCTCCTCTGTATCCACCATTTATACGATGATTTAGGCAAGACACATTGTTGGTTCTCCACCATTGGTCAATGCTGCCAAAAAAAAGTCCACGCTTTTCAGTTCCAAACTGAAACTCTCTGCCCAAGCCCTCAACTGTGGCCTTCTCACTGTCGAACCCCCAGATGGCTCTCCCCTTGACACTGTTCCTGCCTTCAACTCTCTAAGGATAATCCTGGACCCATTTCTAACCTACACTGACCACACTGCTTCACTGATCAGGTGCATCAACCAAAAGATAGGGCTCTGCTATCGCATGATCAACTACCTCTTGGCGGAAGCCCACCTTGCTATTGCCATAGGCAACCTCCTTCCACTCCTTGACTATGGCTGCCCATGGTACTCGTTCACCTCCATTACCAACCTTAACCACATGGATGCTACCTACAATTGTATTTGTCACCTTGCCCTCTGTTTCCCTCTCCTCAATCACCCCTGCACTCTTTACCAGTCCCTTAACTGGCTCCCTCCACAAACATGAGGCTCCTACCTGCTGGCCCAGACCATTGCTGATACTTTCCACAATACCTCCTACCTCCACTATCCATTCTTATACAGCCTAGAACCTACTGCAGCAACAAAATGAAGGAAAAGAAAACACTATGGTTCTCAAAAAAGGTGGCAGGGAAGGTTAAGAGAAAATTGTATCCTTCCAATATTCAGGTATTCAGTATTCATTCAGGTATTCAAGGTAGGGATGTAATAAAAAATAAACAGTCCTCCACTGTCCTCCCCAGGCCAGATCTTTAATCTAATCCTGCTTTTCTACCTCTGTTAGGAAACCCAATCTCACCTTCCTCCCCGCAGCACCCCCAATTTTATTTTTTTTAACACAACATTCTTTTCACTCCTACTGCGGAGTGGTTGGGGAGTCATCCGGCTGCTGGAACCCGCACCCCCAGACCTGGTCTGGCTAGCGAAACAGTCTCCTCCACGCAGGCCAGCACACAGAGCCCCCCCTTGGGGTACCTGGACCTTGATACTTGGTGGGGCGCACCTGTCATGTCCAGGGGTGCAGGGCAAGGCCACCAGCTGCCACGATCACCACACAATTTTCCACCATTTTCCTCCCTTGGAGCCGTAGTGTAATGGCATCAGCACACTACTTGCTGCTGCCAGCTGTACTCCAGCCCTCAACTGTGACGCTACCTGCAGGTCCCCTGGCCTCTGCCAGTTGCCATTGCAGAGTGATGTGATTCCCCACCCACCCCAGAGGAAGGAGAGCAAGTTGTTGGATGCTTGATCCTCCCTCTCCCCTGCCGATCCCCGACGGCTCAAGTCTGCTCCCAAACCCGGGTCACCAGCATGGCTAGTACCCCCAATTTTATATTTTAGCTAGACAAAACTCACAGTATGGGTGACCGACACAACCCATCTGCCTCCATGGCCACCACCACCTAATCGCTCATTTAACAAACAAACCCCCCCTCCAGCTGGCAGCATCCTCCAACCCCCTCACACCCAATCTTTTAATGCATCTTAGTTTATATCAAAAAGATGAATGACAATTGCCCACTATCATCCACAGCAAGCTGCCTGCTACCGAATTAAAGTGCTCCTGTGATTGCTTGCTCTGTATAATAAAATGATCAGCATATTGTTTCACTATACAGACTCAGAATGAGCAAGCTTAGGAGTGATTTTATTGTGTAGCAGGTGGCTGGCAGTGGAGCACGTCAGGTTTATACCAGTTGCCTTGCTGATATAAAGTAAGATGCACTAAAAGATTAGGTAGGAGTGGATTGGAGGGCACTGCCAGTGGGGTGGAAGGGGAATTGGTTTTCTTTAAGCACAGATGAGCATTTAGATGGCAGCCAGTCATGGAAGCAAATGAGTTGTGACGATCACCCACTGTGGGAGTTTTTGCTAGGTAAGTATCAAATTGTGGGTGCTGAGTTGGGGGGTGGGACTGGGTTACTAACAGCGAGTGGGGGGGCTTGCATTTAAGGATCTGGTTTAGGGAGGAGTGGGGGGTGTTTCTTTTTCTTTTAGTTTTTAATAGTATTTTCTGAATAGGTAGGAGATGAATAGTGCCACTATTCTTGGCAGCTTGGCAGCGAAGCTTGGCAGAGGACACCAGTAGAATGGAGTGCTGTGTGACTGGACTTCCCTACTGGGACTAAAGAAGTAGAACTCTTCTACTGGGACCTTTAATTTAGGGTAAAACAAACAAAAAAAATAGTGTGTTTGTCTGAGTTAGTTGTAGTTAATGGTTGTCTGAACAGTTACCTAGGTGTAAATTTCAGGTGGCCGAAGGGGCTTGAAAGCTGTGCAATTTAATTACTTGTAGAAAGATCTAGTAAGTAGGGGAGTGAGCTAGCTAGAAGAAGCTAGATATAAACACTGCTTTAGAAAAATTCTGCCAGAAGCTTGGCAGAGGACACCAGGAAGAAGGAGTGTTTGTGACTGGACTTCTCTACTGGGACTATATTGCCCTCCCTCCCTCCCTCAACTAGTTCTACTTTTATAGGCACAGGATTTGATTGCCAACAGGAACTTCCTGTTTGGCAGTAGGAAGTGAGTGATCACACAGCCACCAAAGACACACTATCCTAGAAGGGTAAGAATAGGTCTCGGTCCCCTTTAGCTGCTGGAGGTCTGCCTCTGAGCAAGTAAGGAGTCTACTGAAAAATATAGGATCTTCTTGTCTCAGAACTGGACAATCGGGAATTTGAAGGGCACAGTAGCAGTAAGTAAGTAGAGAGAGAAGGAAGGAAAAACAAACAAAAAAAAAAGACAGGGGAAAGAATAAGAATTCCAAACAATAGTGAAGGGGCCAGAAATAAGACATGATGGGAGTGGTGCAGTGCAGTAACTGTGGAGAAGCAGTCTTCCAAGAGACATTCTGG
Organism: Neoceratodus forsteri; assembly: GCA_016271365.2. NCBI lineage: Eukaryota > Metazoa > Chordata > Ceratodontiformes > Ceratodontidae > Neoceratodus > Neoceratodus forsteri. The sequence goes on from CM057452.1 coordinate 964,458,265, forward strand.
AGGATGCAGTGTTGTCCCATCTGCAAGCACCTCTCTGGGCTGAGTGGGGAGGTTGTTCATCTCCAGGCTTATTTGGCCAGGGTTTGTGAGTCCTCCTCTTCCATCCATGGACCACAAGGGCCACTGCCATTGCCTCAGAGGTTGCCAAGAAAGAGGAGCAGTTGGACCACAGTGGGCTCAGGGAGGGTGAGGGAGGTGGAACAGAGGCGCATCACTCCAGTTGTACCTCTCCACAATTCCTATGCCATTCTGGCAAAGTGTGGTTCCCCTATGGAGGCACCTGCAGTGGAGACCAAGGAGGATGCTGGGAACCTCCACAAAGGAGACCCATAGGAGGGTGGCATGGGACTCCACAGGGGGAAGGAAACAACTCCTGGTGAGGGACTCCATTGTTAGGAAGGTAGAACTGGGGGATGAATGGGAGAGGTAGGTAAGGTGCCTGCCTAGCACCATGGCTTGGAGTTACAGGGAGAAAATCCTCAGGATTGCCGGAGCAGCTGCATGGGGAGGGAGCTGGATGTCATTGTCCACCTAGGGACAAATGACCTGGCTAAGAAAGGGATCAGAGCAGTGCAGAAAGAGTTTTTGGAATTGGGGAGGGGCCTTAGACAAGTAGCATGCATGGTAACCTTCTCGGAGGTGCTGCCTGTCTATGGCGTAGGAGAGGCTAGGGTGCTCCACACCATGGGATTCAATCAGTGGTTGAAAAACTGGGGTAGAGCTCAGGGATTTGGCTTCACTGGGGACTGGGGGGTCCACCTGGAGTGACACAAGCCTATACTGGCATGATGGGCTGCATCTGTCCAGGAGTGGAACCAGGATCCTAGGTGATAGGTTTAAATGCTTCATTGGCAAGCATTTAAACTAGCCAAGGGGGAGGAACTGAAAAGAAGCAGGGAAATCCTAGCCCCCCAAACAAGTCATGGTAGTAAGTGCAGTAAACTCCAACATAGAAATGTTGATAGGGAGAAGGGAAGGGGTAAATGGAGAAAGTGACAAGAGGCAAGAAGGAGAGGGATGGGGCAAAAGGAGTAAGGCCTTCAGGAAATGGAGGGTAATGAGTACCAATGCCCATAGTCTAGGCAACAAGCTCCCTGAACTGGTGACCTTGATGAAAGAGGGATGCCTGGATATTGTAGCAGTCATAGAAACATGGTACACAGAGAACCATGACTGGGATGTTAACATACCAAGGTGCATAACCTACAGGAGAGACAGGGAAGGGGGAAGAGGGGGAGGATTAGCTCTCTATGAAAAGGAAGGGATAAAAGCAACTGAACAAAAGTGTAAACAGGGAGGAGAGGAGGCATTGTGGGTCACCTTGGAGACTGGAAATGGCACCACAATCCACACAGGGGTTGTGTACAGACCCCCATGTCAGGGGGAGAGATTAAACAAGGATATGATAGAAGGCATTCTTATGATGGCAGAGAAAGGGGAGATACTGTTGATGGGAGACCTGAATATGCCAGATGTTAACTGGAGCACATTTGCTGCAGCCACATCCAAGAGCATGGCCATTCTCGATGCCCTAAAGGTGGCATGCCTCAGGCAGCTAGCTTTGGGGGGGCACTGTGGAGCCCAAGCAAGACGGCAGCACTCAACAACAGCTCCGGCTCTGTTTTATTAAAACTACCCAAAAAAACCCTCAATCGCTGGAAAAAGACCCAAAATAACGCTGCCATTTGAAAGAGGATTCCTCTAAATATAAAATGGGAAATCCTCGTAAAGACAGAGTAGGAGGATCCGGGGCTAGGACAGCCGACACAGCGCAGCAGTTGAGAAGCCCCATCGAGACGCAGGCCGCGTGTCAGAGAGACTACGAGGAAACCATGGCCTCTTTGGGTCTCAAGTTGAACAAACTACTCTCATCTATGGCCGATTTAAACAGCAAGCTTGACTCTTTCGGATCGAGAGTTACGGTTATCGAATCCACGGTGGAGGACATGAAATCGGAAACCGAAAATATTAAGAAGCAGGCGGAGGCGACATCGATTGCAACCTCACAGTTAGTGAAGGAGAACACACACCTTAGAGCCAGGCTCGAAACTCTTGAGAACCAGGCCCGCTCCTCGCACGCTCGGGTTGCTAGCCTCCCGGAGGGAATCAAGGAGATTACCCCAATGTTCATGAGGGAATGGCTGGCATAAAAGCTGACCGGATGACCACAGCCCTGAGTTTACTCTGCAGAAAGTGTACAGAATCACGACTAGGGGATATCTTGAGGACACTGAAACCCCTCGTACCCTCCTAATTATAACCGACGGTGTGGGCACCAGGGATCACATTCTATGGTATGCAAGGCAGATGGGACCCATCTTGCAAGATGATTGGGTGATCCACCTTTTTCTGGACATTAGCTATGCTACCCGCCTCAAGCGGAAAAGATTTGATGGGATTCGGAAAAGGCTTAAACAAGCAAATATTCCCCACTCATTGATATTCCCTGCTCAGCTGAGGATAGTACATGGAGGGAAGGTATGGGTTTTCTCAGACCCCACGGAGGCTGGCAAGTGGGCCTCATGTTTGCTGAATCCAGCAGGAGCGGAGAGATCGAGGAGCAGAATCGAGCAGGTCAGAGGATCAGGAGGACACTTGAGAAATGAGCAGGCCAGACTTTTGAACACTAATTGTGCCTTAATTATGTTTATATGGTCGAACTTTTAAATATTCCTTCATTTAAAAAGTTAAAATTGTACCTTGAAGGTCGAGGCCTATCTTGGCCCTTACATTGAACTTTCTGGACTGGGGCTTATGTATTAGTTTCTCCTCCCTTATGGTCTTAGATATACCACGAGTAACATTAGCGGTAATAATTCTGTCATTTATTAATCTGTATACTTAAGAGGAATGGCAGGTTTGGCTAGAGGGAGTTTGGAGGGTTGCTGCCTATACTTTATAAATGGACTTGGACTTTTAGGTGCATAGTGTGGCAAGGCTAATCCCTGATAAAGGGGCGATAGATGGGTAGATTATGATTTTACTTAAGTTTTGAACAGAATTAGCCACACTGCTCATGGGCTCGCTTCTAAACAGCTTTATTTCGAATGTCTACTTGTAAATGTTATAGTGGAATTACCCTATATGTGGTATCAAAATATTTGGGAATCACTAATCCTTGGATTAACAAGGAGATTTGTCTCTCTCCTCTGGGTTATGTATAAATTTGAACGGTATGTCCTAAATATGGATATTTATCTGTAAAAGGATACAAGAAAATAATAAAAATAAAAGTACAAGACAGCTAGCTTTGGAACCCACTCATGAGGGAGCAATCTTAGACCTCGTACTATCAAATGGGGACAGTGAGAGGATCTCAGATCTAGAAGTGGGTTGCCATCGGGGAACAAGTGACCATCAAACAGTGTGGTTCATGTTAAACTCAGTTACAGAGTCAAGCCATACAAAAGTGAGGGTACTGGACTTCAGGAGGGATGACTTTGGCAAGAGTGCCTCAGAAAAGCACTAGCAAACCGGCTAGAAGGAGAGGTGGAGCAACAATGGGGAATCATCAAAACAGCCATCTCAGAGACAACAAGCCTTTGTGTGAAGCAAATAAAAAAATCAAAAAGAAAGAAAAAGCCACTATGGTTCTCAAAACAGGTGACGGGGAAAGTCAGGGAGAAAAAGATAGAATTCAGGAAGTATAAGGAAACACAGACAGAGCTGGACAGAGAGCTGTACCAGTTAAGGCAAAAGGAAGCAGGGAGTGAAGTCAGAATAGCAAAGGCCCAAACTGAGGAAAAGATAGCCAACTCAGTTAAGAAAGGGGATAAAACCTTTTATAGGTACATCAGGGAGTGTAGAAAGACAAAGGGAGGGATAGTGAGGCTGAATAGAATGAACGGTGGGTGAGCAGAGGGGGCAGTGAAAAAGCAGGGATACTGAATGAATATTTCTGCTCAGTATTCACAGAAGAGGAGGGGGAGGTGCCAAATCCAATTAACAGAAGCACTCTTGATGGGGGGAGTTGATCCCAGTCCTTTCACAGAAGAAAGGATTCTAAAAGAACTAAAACTGAAGGTGGACAAAGCCAGGGGCGCCGACAGCACGGGTGCTCGGGCGCTTGAGCACCCACAAAGTTTAAATGAGCACCCTCAAATTCTTGTCCTCCCTCCTATACCTATCCCCGCTGGCCTAACCTTGCCTTTTCATTTCACTTCCTGCCTGCTTTCCTGATATCCGACCGCCGCCCCGTCCAATCCGACCCTGCACCCGTCCATCACAAGTCGGTCTCCACCCCCGTAGCAGCAACCATTACCTGGCACTGGCGCAACAAGTCGAATCAATGACAGACAGAGACTAGTTCAGTTCAGCACTTCAGCAGCCAGGCAGCAGCTGTCATCACTCGCCCCCTCTAGGATGCCAATCAGACAACAACATGCTGAGCTGAGAGGAGCACACAGAGGTAATGTCCAGTCCGACTGCTGGACAACATAACCACAACCGACACGGAGATCAGATCTCAGTCACAGAGCAAGTGACAGAAAGCCCACTGTGGCAGTGCCTCAGGCTCAGCTTTTCTCAGAGTCAGAGCTGAACCAACTCCACCCGATTTGCAATGCCCCTCAGCTGATTTAATTGTCGCTCACTAAGATCAACAACACAACATCCCATGACTCATCTCAAGTGAAACATTATTTACTTCCAAGGCAAGGACTGTTTCAGGGAGCATCACTCTCCCCTACAAACTAACTCCGTGTAGGTCCCCCCCGCTGACTCTGCCAGACCCCCCCGCCACTGCTACTGCCAGACCCCCCGCCACTGCTATCCCTCCCGAGGACTGCTGAGTCTGCTGCCACCATAACTAGGACTTGCTGAGAATCAGAGATAGAGTTCTCAGTGAGTTATTTAATTTATAATAGTTCTTGCTTGGTTTAGTATCAGATGGATCTTCCATCTGATACTGAACCAACCAAGCAAAGAACTATTTACTATAAATTAAATAAACCTCACTGGGAACTGGCCTCAGAGAAAGTGAAACATTTTGGTGCTGCCTGAGAACGAACTCATTGAGGGCCCAGTGTGCTTCCCAATCCTCAGACTCCACTGAATCCAGTCAACAAATTGTAACTAACAAAACAAAATAAAACACCAACCAGTCCATCACCATCTGTGTCATCTGATCTGACTGACAGTGTCTAATATTTTTTATCGTGAACAGTTAACTGACTCAGACAGACTGGTCACTGACATTGTTCTCCGAGAGATCGACGACAGATCAAGACAAGTAGAGACCAAATGTGCAGCAGCTGGTGCTCGCTCTCCGTCTTCTGGCTCGAGTCCCAGTACAGTACCCGACGCAGACTCTTGATCCGACCGGCCTGCGACATTTCCGAGACGAAATTACAATCCCAACCTGAACCCACTGGCGCGCCGTGGCACCCACCGCCTACTGTACACCGACGCTCACTGCAACTGCAGATAAGAGACACATGACTCGTTAAGGAGATGGTCATGTGATGCAGGAAAGAACAGCTTCAACTGCATATCACATGCAAGGAGTTGGTCAAGCCAGGCAAGCGTTAGACGCGAGGGATCCTCCATTGCTGTGTAAGCTGAGCGAGGAGCAAGTCGTTTTTGTTGTGGTCGCCGCTGTGCTGTGGACTCTGCTCAACTTGGAGCACAGAGCTCAAACAAACCAATTCTTTAGCTAGCTAGCTAGGGAACAAGGGAGGGGTACTACCTGCCGCCCTGTCGCAGAGTGACTTAAAAAAAAATTTTTAAAACTGCTAGAGAGAGGCGAGCCTAGACTAGACACTAGTGTGTTCAGTTTGGTTGAGTAAGTATTTACTGACAGTCAGAGTCACACTGTACTAGTCTCTAGCAAGTGGCAACACTGCAGGACACAGGACAGACTAAAAACAAAGCAAACAAAACCTGCATCTTTAAAAAAATTCTGCAGTGGGTTCGGGCTAGGGCCAGGCTCAGGCTGTGTGTGTGTGTGTGTGTGGTGTGGGTGGGTTGTCTTTCATCTGCAGACCGCAGCAAAGTTAGCCAGCCGCAGTGGGGGGGGAGTCTCAGTCTGGATGGAGAGGAAGGGAGAGTTGCTGGCATAGTGGCATAAATGCTGCTTCAGTGAACTGAACAGTCAGTTGGTTGGTCATTGTTTGCTGACTGTGACACTGACGTGCTGCAGCCTAGTACTTCTGTCTAGTAGTCGTGCCTGAACCACCAGTGGCAGAGCCTGACCATCCAAAAGTAAACAAACTCAAGTCAGAGAGGGGTCTCCTGTCCAGTCCCTACCCGTGTCTGACCGTCGGAAAGAAAAAATACAAGTAAAATAGTAAAGTCAGAGTGCTGATTGCACAGCACTGAGGTGTCTTCTGGGCCGTATAGTCCAAGTGACAATAGGCAGTGCTCTGTCTGTGGGTGCTTGTGAAGTCTGTGTGAGAGGGTGAGCAGCTGAGTCTTATCCAGCAGCCAGTCACAGTCCTCCTGTCCAGTCCCTACCAGTGTCTGACCATCCAAAAACCAATAAAAAAAAACAAAATAAATCAGACTATTAGGATTTAAGAGGGGTCCTTGTGTCAAAAACAAAGTGCTGTGAACTGATTATCTAGTGTTATTCTGACCTCCTCTGACTTTAATGTTTTAATCATATTCTGTCCAGACCAGTAACTAACAGTGTAACCTATTCTGACTGAATCAACACAAGAGAACCCCACACTGTAAGTTAAAATGGACAAGTTTATTAAAAAATGGGCTAAACAGAGTGAGGCAAGCAGTACAACAGCAGCACCATCAACAAGTGACGTAGCAAGTTGTGAGACTGAAGCTGAGGAAACAGCAGCATGGCCAGCTGCACAAGTTCTCATTGCTAGGGATGTGGACGTGGTTGATGTTGAGCAGCCATGTAGCAGCAGCAGCACTCTGTCTGTAAAAGAAAAAACAAGACAGGAGGAATCATTAGTAGTCGCCAAGAAAAGGCAGAACCTTTCAAGAAAGGTGGCTTGACCAGTTCAAACTGGTACTGTAAGATTCCAATCAAAAAGCCTTCTGTTCAGTGTGTAAAGAGGCAAGAGAGAAAAACTGCTCACATTTTCCACAAAAGCTGATGAAGCATTTACAGTTACTGGTTATAGTGCATGGCATAAGGCAATAGAAAGATTTGAATCCCATGAAAAAGTGGCTGCCACAGTGAGGTTGTAATGAAAACACATGTTAAGCAAAATGTGTACAGCATTATGTCTGATGCCAGTAGGCAGCGAGCAGTAGATGCAAGGATTGCACTTTTGAAAATGATGACAACTTTAAGATTACTTATTCGACAGGGCTTGCTATCAGGGGCCATACAGATGAGAGTTCAAATTACATGCAAGTGCTAAAAGTGCGAGCCACTGATTGTCCACAGTTGCAGCAGTGGTTGTTAAGGGATTGCTACAGGTGGTTGTCTCATGACATAATGAATGAAATGCTGGACATTATGGGACAAGATGTGCAAACACAATTGTTTCCAAAATCAAGCAGCTCAATATTTTGCTGTAATGATGGATGAGACAACGGACATTACTGCTCATGAGCAAGTCTCAATATGTTTTCGATTTGTCACTGAGGATTTCGGAATTGAAGAAGCATTTTAGGATTTCATGAAACACCAGATGTAGATGCTGCTACACTATTCAGTATCCTTAAAGATGTTTTGTTACGTTTTGACTTGGATAAAATAAATGCGGGGTCAGTGTTATGATGGAGCTGCTACTATGGCTGGTATTCACTCTGGAGTGCAGGCTAGGCTAAATACTGTTGAGCCTAGGGCCCTTTTCAGTACATTGTTTGGCACATTCCTTGAACCTTGTAGTACAGGACTGCATCAGCAAAATACAAGAATGTCGAGACATACTAAATCAGTTACAAGAACTCATAACATTCATTAGAGACTCTCCAAAATGGCTAACTTTTTTGAAAACATACAAGCGGTATGGAAGACACTAGGCCTGGCTCTTTACGACCATTTGCTCCAACAAGGTGGACAGTGAGGGCAAATAGTTTAAATTTGATTCTAGAAAACTATTTAGCATTATTGGAATTTCTGGACAGAGAATACTTGGGAGTGTGGTACAAAAGCTGGAGGGTTCTTGGCACAGCTACGATCATTTAAAGGATTTTTCTTCTTGAGTCTTCTCTTAAAAATTTTCTCTCACTGTGATAGCATAAACACAGCCCTTCAAGCAACCTCTCTTCAATTTCTAGAAGCTAATTGCATGATTCAAACTCTTCTCGACACTATGCAACAATACAGAGGGCAGTTTGACAACTTCTGGAGTACAGTGGATGGAAGAGCTGAGGAACTGCAGTTATACGAACCAGTTCTTCCACGTCAACGCAAAGTTCCTCGTCGTATAGATGATGGCTCTCAATCAGTTACTGACACATCCCCAAAAGACCACTTCAGGAGAATATTTTTCCAAGTGATTGATCAGGTTGTTCTTTCAGTCAAAGATAGATTTCAGACTCCAGCTCAGAAGCTTATGTTAGATGCAGAACAATTTGCGATAGGACAAGGCCCATTAGATTCCATATCTAATTTTTATGGCAATGACTTAGATGCAGGGTGTCTGCAACTACACCGTGACATGTTCATTGACACTGCAAAAGCTAGTGGGAAAACTGTTGATTCATTGCAAGATGTGTACTGTGTCATCACAGAAAAACAAGCAATTCGTGATTTACTGCCAGAGTTTGCAAAATTTATTCAGATCTTACTGACAGTACCAGTATCAATTTGTACAGCTGAGCGTTCTTTCTCAGGACTCAGGAGACTGAAAACATATCTTAGATCAACAATGTCACAGAGACGCTTAAATAGTGTTGCTCTGCTTCACATTCATCAGGAACACACTGATGCATTAGACATGGACAAAATAGCTGATGAGTTTATTAGGAGAGCAACAGTTCGTAAGAACGCCTTCTATATGGTCAAATAATGTGTAATCATTCATGGCATTGCATTTACAGTTATGTTTAGTATTGAAAATCATCAGCAACTGTCTCTAGCAACTTACAATTACTCCTGCATTTGACCTAGCTAGTCCTAAAAAATTGTAATACCATTACACTGACACATGCTTCCCCCTTACCCTGGTCGTTTCTGAAATTAGCTCTGCTCATGGTACCTTTCCCGATTATCAACTTTAAAATAAATAAATAATGTGCTAAGTGAATCCTTTGAGCACTTGGTGGCATCAAAGAGCCATTCAGGGCACTCTTCCATGTCTTCTTGGAGATCTGATCTCCGTGTCAGCTGTGGTTATGTTGTCCAGCAGCCAGACTGGACATTACCTATGAGTGCTCCTCTCAGCTCAGCATGTTGTTGTCTGATTGGCATCCTAGAGGGGGCGAGTGATGACAGCTGCTGCCTGGCTGCTGAAGTGCTGAACTGAACTAGTCTCTGTCTGTCATTGATTCGACTTGTTGCGCAGTGCCAGGTAATGGTTGCTGCTACGGGGAGACCGACTTGTGATGGACCGGGTGCAAGGTCGGATTGAGACGGATGACGGTCGGAGTATCAGGAAAGCAGGCAGGGAAGTGGGAAATGAAAAGGCAAGGTTAGGGCGGTGGGGATAGGTATAGGAGGGAGGACAAGAATTTGAGGGTGCTCATTTAAACTTTGTGGGTGCTCAAGCACCGAGCACCCGACTGTCGGAACCCTGGCTTTGTCCACCTTCAGTTTTAGTTCTTTAGAATCCTTTCTTCAGTGAAAGGACTGGGATCGATCCCCCATCAAGAGTGCTTCTGTTAATTGGATTTGGCACTTCCCTCCTCTTCTGTGAATACTGAGCAGAAATATTCATTCAGTATCCCTGCTTTTCACTGCCCCCTCTGCTCACCCACCATTCATTCTATTCAGCCTCACTATCCATCCCTTTGTCTTTCTACGCTCCCTGATGTACCTATAAAGGTTTATCCCCTTTCTTAACTGAGTTAGCTATCTTTTTTCAGTTTGGGCCTTTGCTATTCTGACTTCACTCCCTGCTTCCTTCTGCCTTAACTGGTACAGCTCTCTGTCCTGCTCCTTCAGTGTTTCCTTATACTTCCTGAATTCTATCTTTTCTCCTGACTTTCCTGCCACCTGTTTTGAGAACCATAGTGGCTTTTTCTTTCATTTTGATCTGTTTATTTGCTTCACACAAAGGCTTGTTGTCTCTGTGATGGCTGTTTGATGATTCCCCATTGTTGCTCCACCCTCCTTCTAGCTGGTTTGCTAGTGCTTTCTGAGGCACTCTTGCCAAAGTCATCCCTCCTGAAGTCCAGTACCCTCACTTTTGTATGGCTTGACTCTGTAACTGAGTTTAACATGAACCACACTGTTTGATGGTCACTTGTTCCCCGATGGCAACCCACTTCTAGATCTGAGATCCTCTCACTGTCCCCATTTGATAGTACAAGGTCTAAGATTGCTCCCTCATGAGTGGGTTCCAAAGCTAGATGTCTGAGGCATGCCGCCTTTAGAGGCATCGAGAATGGCGAGCTCTTGGATGTGGCTGCAGCAAATGTGCTCCAGTTAACATCTGGCATATTCAGGTCTCCCATCAACAGTATCTCCCTTTCTCTGCCATCGTAAGAATGCCTTCTATCATATCCTTGTTCAATCCCTCCCTGAAATGGGGATCAGTACACAACCCTGTGCAGATTGTGGTGCCATTTCACAGTCTCAAGGTGACCCACAATGCCTCCTCTCCTCCTCCCTGTTTACACTTTTGTTCAGTTGCTTTTATCCCTTCCTTTTCATAGAGAGCTACACCTCCCTTCCTGTCTCTCCTGTAGGTTATGCACCCTGGTATGTTAACATCCCAGTCATGGTTCTCTGTGTACCATGTTTCTGTGACTGCTACAATATCAGGCATCCTCTTCATCAAGGTCACCAGTTCAGGAGCTTGTTGCCTAGACTTCTGAGCATTGGTACTCATTACCCTCCATTTCCTGAAGGCCTTACTCCTTTTGCCCCATCCCTCTCCTTCTTGCCTTTGTCACTTTCTCCATTTACCCTCCCTTCTCCCTATCAACATTTCTATGTTGGAGTTTACTGCACTTACTACCATGACTTTTTTTGGGGGGGCTAGGATTTCCCTGCTCCTTTTCAGTTCCTCCCCCCTTGGTTAGTTTAAATGCTTGCCAATGAAGCATTTAAACCTATCACCTAGGATCCTGGTTTCACTCCTGGACAGATGCAGTCCATCATGTCATTATAGGCTTGTGTCACTCCAGGTGGACCCCCAGTCCCCAGTAAAGCTAAATCCCTGAGCTCTACCCCAGTTTTCAACCACTGATTGATCCCATGGTGTGGAGCACCCTAGCCTCTCCTCGCCATAGACAGGCAGCACCTCCGAGAAGGTTACCATGCATGCTACTTGTCTAAGGCCCCTTCCCAATTCCACAAACTCTTTCTGCACTGCTCTGATCCTTTCTTAGCCAGGACATTTGTCCCTAGGTGGACAATGACATCCAGCTCCCTCCCTGTGCAGCTGCTCAGTCCTGAGGATTTCTCCCTGTCCTCAAGCCATGGCGCTAGGCAGGCACCTTACCTCCCTCTCCCATTCATCCCCCAGTTCTACCTTCCTAACAATGGAGTCCCCCACCAGGAGTTGTTTCCTTCCCCTGTGGAGTCCCATGCCACCCTCCTATGGGTCTCCTTTGTGGAGGTTCCCAGCATCCTCCTTGGTCTCCACTGCAGGTGCCTCCATAGAGGAAGCACACTTTGCCAGAATGGCATAGGAATTGTGGAGAGGTACAACTGGAGTGATGCGCCTCTGTTCCACCTCCCTCACCCTCCCTGAGCCCACTGTGGTCCAACCGCTCCTCTTTCTTGGCAACCTCTGAGGCAATGGCAGTGGCCCTGGTGGTCCATGGATGGAAGAGGGACTCACAAACCCTGGCCAAATCAGCCTGGAGATGAGCAACCTGCCCACTCAGCCCGGAGAGGTGCTTGCAGATGGGACAACACTGCATCCTCCAGAATGTCTCTTGGAAGACTGTTTCTCCACAGTCACTGCACTGCACCACTCCCATCATGTCTTATTTCTGGCCCCTTCACTATTGTTTGGAATCCTTATTCTTTCCCTGTCTTTTTTTTTTGTTTGTTTTTCCTTCCTTCTCTCTCTACTTACTTACTGCTACTGTGCCCTTCAATTCCCGATTGCCCAGTTCTGAGACAAGAAGATCCTATATTTTTCAGTAGACTCCTTACTTGCTCAGAGGCAGACCTCCAGCAGCTAAAGGAGGCCGGAGACATATTCTTACCCTTCTAGGATGGTGTGTCTTTGGTGGCTGTGTGATCACTCACTTCCTACTGCCAAACAGGAAGTTCCTGTTGGCAATCAAATCCTGTGCCTATAAAAGTAGAACTAGTTGAGGGGGAGGGGAGGAGGGCAATATAGTCCCAGTAGAGAAGTCCAGTCACACAGCACTCCTTCTTCCTGGTGTCCTCTGCCAAGCTTCTGGCAGAATCTTTCTAAAGCAGTGTTTATATCTAGCTTTCTTCTAGCTAAGCCACTCCCCCTACTTACTAGATCTTTCTACAAGTAATTAAATTGCACAGCTATCAAGCCCCTTCAGCCACCTGAAATTTACACCTAGGTAACTGTTCAGACAACCATTAACTACAGCTAACGCAGACAAACACACTATTTTTTTTGTTTGCTTTACCCTAAATTAAAGGTCCCAATAGAAGAGTTCTACTTCTTTAGTCCCAGTAGGGAAGTCCAGTCACACAGCACTCCATTCTACTGGTGTCCTCTGTTAAGCTTCGCTGCCAAGCTGCCAAGAATAGTGGCACTATTCATCTCCTACCTATTCAGAAAATACTATTAAAAACTAAAAGAAAAAGAAACACCCCCCACTCCTCCCAACCCAAATCCTTAAATGCAAGCCCCCCCACTCGCTGTTAGTAACCCAGTCCCACCCCCCAACTCAGCACCCACAATTTGATACTTACCTAGCAAAAACTCCCACAGTGGGTGATCGTCACAACTCATTTGCTTCCATGACTGGCTGCCATCTAAATGCTCATCTGTGCTTAAAGAAAACCAATTCCCTTCCACCCCACTGGCAGTGCCTCCAATCCACCCTACCTAATCTTTTAGTGCATCTTACTTTATATCAGCAAGGCAACTGGTATAAACCTGACATGCCCACTGCCAGCCACTCACACAATAAAATCACTCCTAAGCTTGCTCATTCTGAGTCTGTATAGTGAAACAATATGCTGATCATTTTATTATACAGAGCAAGCAATCACAGAAGCACTTTAATTCGGTAGCAGGCAGCTTGCTGTGGATGATAGTGGGCAATTGTCATTCATCTTTTGATATAAACTAAGATGCATTAAAGGATTGGATGTGAGGCGTTGGAGGGTGCTGCCAGCTGGAGTTGTTTGTTAAATGAGCGATTAGGTGGTGGTGGCCATGGAGGCAGACAGGTTGTGCGGTCACCCATACTGTGAGTTTTGTCTAGCTAAAATATAAAATTGGGGGTACTAGCCATGCTGGTGACCCAGGTTTGGGAGCAGACTTGAGCCGGCGGGGATCGGCAGGGGAGAGGGAGGATCAAGCATCCAGCAACTTGCTCTCCTTCCTCTGGGGTGGGTGGGGGGATCACATCACTCTGCAATGGCAACTGGCGGAGGCCAGGGGCACTGCAGGTAGCGTGCACAGTTGAGGGCTGGAGTGCGGCTGGCAGCAGCAAGTAGTGTGCTGATGCCATTACACTACCGGCTCCAAGGGAGGAAAAATGGTGGAAAATTGTGAGGTGATCGTGGCAGCTGGTGGCCTTGCCCTGCACCCCTGGACATGACAGGTGCGCCCCACCAGGTATCAAGGTTCAGGTACCCCAAGGGGGGGCTCTGTGTGCTGGCCTGCGTGGAGGAGAGTGTGTCGCTAGCCAGACCAGGTCTGGGGGTGCGGGTGCCAGCAGCCGGATGACTCCCCACCCACTCCGCAGTAGGAGTGAAAAGAATGTTGTGTTAAAAAAAATAAAATCGGGGGTGCTGCGGGAAGGAAGGTGAGATTGGGTTTCCTAACAGAGGGTAAAAGCAGGGGATTAGATTTAAGATCTGGCCTGGGGAGGACAGTGGAGGACTGTTTATTTTTTAATTACATCCCTACCTTGAATACCTGAATATGAATACAGAATACCTGAATATTTGAAGGCTACAATTTTCTCCTTAACCTTCCCTGCCACCTTTTGAGAACCATAGTGTTTTTTTCCTTCATTTGTTGCTGCAGTAGGTTCTAGTCTGTATAAGAATGGATAGTGAGAGTAGGAGGTATTGTGGAAAGTATCAGCAATGGTCTGGGCCAGCAGGTAGGGCGTCATGCTTGTGGAGGAGCCAGTTAAGGGACTGGTAAAGAGTGCAGGGGTGATTGAGGAGAGGGCACAGAGGGCAAGGTGACAAATACAATTGTAGGTAGCATCCATGTGGTTAAGGTTGGTAATGAGGTGACAGTACCATGGGCAGCCATAGTCAAGGAGTGGAAGGAGGTTGCCTCGGGCAATAGCGAGGTGGGCTTCCGCCAGAGGTAGTTGATCATGTGATAGAGAGCCCTATCTTCTGGTTGATGCACCTGATCAGTGAGGCAGTGTGGTCAGTGTAGGTTAGAAATGGGTCCAGGATTATCCCAGATAGTTGAAGGCAGGAACAATGTCAAGGGTAGAGCCATCTGGGGTTCGACAGTGAGAAGGCCACAGTTGAAGGCTTGGGCAGAGAGTTTCAGTTTGGAACTGAAAAGCATGGACTTTGTTTTGGCAGCATTGACCAATGGTGGAGAACCAACAATGTGCCTTGCCTAAATCATCGGTATAAATGGTGGATACAGAGGAGGGAGGGTCACTTTGGTATAGTATTACGTCATTGGGGTAGAGGAGTGATTTACAGGATAGGCCCTCTGACGGGAGAGAGTTAAGGAAGAGGGAAAAGAGGAGGGTCCCAAGAACAAATCCCTGGGGACACCCACAGAGACAGGCAAGAGGGGAGGTGACACCACCAAGGCAGACCATCTGTATTCTACCAGTGAGGTAGTTAGTGAGCCAGGCAGTGGAGGCACTGGAGAAACCAAGGGTGTCGAGTTTTGCTATCAGGATGTTGTGATTTACAAGGGCAAATGCCTTGAACAGATCAACAAACACTGCACCAGTTAGCTTCTCTTCATCCATATTCCTTAGCATATGGTCGGTGAAGAGGGCAAGGACATTGGTAGAGCAGTGCCCCTTCCGGAAACCATTTTGCTGTGGGCAAAGGAAATTATATTTGGAGACATGTTCTGTAATTTGGTAGTATACTGCCTTCACTAGGAGCTTTCCAAGATGGGGCAGAATGGAGATGAGACGGTAGTTTTGTATTCTGGCTGTTCATTTCTCCTTCTTATATATTTCTAAAAAAGTATTTTTCCATTGAGTAACTGTTGACACTTCAGTCTGCAAGCAGTCTTGATATGACTTCTTGGCTGTGGTCAAAGTAACATTCAGTAAACAGATATGTATTCTATTTTTAATATGGCAATGGTAAAGTAGCAGAAGGGCCACTTGTGAATGGAATTTTCCATAATTTTGAATGACAGCATTCAGTTACATCTCCATATCCACCCTGAAAAGTAACAGTGTTGGACTGCCCCAAAAACATATGTGTGTGGGAGACAAGTTCATGCCCACAGCCCTACCAGCATACTGATGTGTGAATGGTCAGTACTTATAGGTAATATGGCATTCTAAGAATGTGTTCTTCCAGCCATATTCCCCAGCTGTGGACCCTGTTATTTTGCATTGTCATTTCCACACAGTAGTACAGTCTTCCTCTGATATTTCTGTGAAAAGTTCTGCTTCCTAAATTTGTTTCGTGTCATCAGTCATGATTTTGGTGTCACAGATGAGTGCTTGCTAGTATAGTGAAATGAAGTGTGTTGGTTTAAATCCCTTATATTCCTCTTCTATCAGTCTAATAAAATACAAAATCACACATGCTCACACAATGCAAAGCATCATGGGCTGCATATGCAAATCACCACAGAATGTTATGCTGGTTCAACTTTAAGCGAAATTGCATGGTGCCAAAAGGCCTCTCACACAGTTTGCAAAGGGTGCTAACAGATAACCTAGACACGTGTTTCGTCCTACCTGGAGTCATCAGTATGCCTTGTCTGTTTGACACCCCAGTGGAATGAACCAAACCCATTAAAATAAAAAAACTATTTAAAAGACAAAGAACCTCTGTGCACAAACACTTAGGCAATGATTTACCCCAAAGGGCATTTGGCTGGAAAGCCAAGTTTCAAGAAAATTAAAATCACACATGCCCACACAATGCAAAGCATCATGGGCTGCATATGCAAATCACCACAGAATGTTATGCTTTTTCAACTTTAAGAATTGCATGGTGCCAAAAGGCCTCTCACACAGTTTGCAAAGGGTGCTAACAGATGACATAGACACGTGTTTCGTCCTACCAGGGCTCATCAGTCTTGTCACTGGTGAAAGGGACAATCATTCCTTCTCCAGACCTAGTAATATATTCAAGTGCATTTTCAGGTATCTGTGAAAGTCAGCTTGCACCAGGGGGAATTCCTCCCTTGACTGTAGAAAAGTCTTGAAGGTGCCCTCTGTATAGAATTGGAAGGCACAGATTAGCCCCTCAGCAACAAGCTGTGATATCTGCCATCCAGTTTGGCTTGTGAAACATTTGGCAGAAATTGCCTTATTTACTGCAGTAACTCTATGGTAGTATGCTTCAGAATTCCATTGCATCCTGGACAGCTCCACTGTACATAGACATATAGATAGGGTGATAGACAGACAGACAGGCAGACAGGCAGGCAGGCAGACAGGCAGACAGGCAGACAGACGGATAGATTGACAGATATGTAATAAATGCTAGGTAAATGTGGCATATTTGGAAATATACCATCAAGGGGAAGCTCAGGAGCTCAATAACCCACAAACATGAAGGTTAAGTGGGTCTATGAACTGCTGAGCCCCATGAAATGATAAATTTCCTCATAGCACACTTACCTAGCCTTTGCTTTTTACAGTACACAGTTTTGCCTGTAGATCATTTCTGAGTTACCATTTTTTTGTTTTGTTTTATTTTTAGTCCCAAAGTTTTTTCTGTAGTATATTGGCAATTTTTGGTTCCTTAGGTATTTCCTCCTACTGTTTCTGTAGCCTAGGGTCCTGCTATGACAGGAGTCATGGCTGAGCAAGCCCTTCATTTAGGCTGTCCTGGTTTTTGATTGGGATAATTGTGGTTAGCATACAGGAGTGGCATGGTACCTGTGGTGTGGAGCAGCATGGTATATGTGGTCAGGATTTGGCCCCCTGAGGAAGAGCTGTTGCTCGAAGTGCTGGGGATGATCTTTGTCTGATCCTGCATGTGATGCCTCATTAAATAAAAGCAATTTTTGAGTTCTTCATGGCACGCAGGTGCAGACAAACTCATTGACATGAGAGGTGCTATACAGGGTGTGGG
The DNA here is from genome assembly GCA_016271365.2 of Neoceratodus forsteri. NCBI lineage: Eukaryota > Metazoa > Chordata > Ceratodontiformes > Ceratodontidae > Neoceratodus > Neoceratodus forsteri. Next base: position 964,475,720 of record CM057452.1, read on the forward strand.
GGGTGCTCCCAATGGAGAGCTCCATAGAGCTGACAGGCCAATGGGTTGGCAGGCTGGGGATGATTCAGTTTCTGTTGTTGGGGTGGGTTGGCCAACTTTTCAAAGGACAGAGCCGCACCAATAGTGGCACGGCTCTGTTCTTTGATGTGTAAAGCCCTGCATTACATTGACCTCCTGTTTGCACATTCACACTGCTGTAGCACTTAGAGAGTGAACGTGCAGAGCCTGCCTACTGCTCCTGTCTTCCTTGTGTTCCCGTTCAAGCCCCCCCACCAGCAAATCACTCCCTCCCACTGCTGCTATCCTCCCCACACCTGCAGTTTGTTGGAGCCCTCCACACCCCCACCAGCAAATCACTCCCTCCCACTGCCTCTATCCTACCCTTATCCACATTCTGTTCAAGCCCACACACACACACACACACATGCAGAGTAAATCCCTCCCTCTCCCTCCCTGCTGCTATCCTCCTCACATCCAAGTCCTGTTGGAGGATCTCCTGCCAGCAAATCACTCCCTCCGCTTCCTCCCACTGCCTGTCCTCTCCACACCCACGTTCTGTTTGAGCCCATACATACTCACACACCCAACACAGCAAATCCTCCCTCTCCCTCCACTGCTGCTCTCATCCTTGCACCTTCCATTCCCTGCCCCCTCCGGACACTGTGGAGTACATTCCATTGTCCAGAAATGCTCACAACCTTTCTCTATATAAAAAGAAAACCATCCCAAGTGTATTATTTCTATAAACCTGGGGATAAAACAGTCCATCGTTGTCTCCTCCCCATCCTGACTCTCCCACTGCACGCCCACCTCCCCACACCCCCCCATTACTCATACTTACCTCTGGAGGTTGGGAGAAATGATCTTCTGTGGACCAGGGACACGTCTGCATGCTTCAAACCCTACCATCAAAGTGAAGATTTCAAGGTAAGCCGTATAATGGGAATCAATGCAGGGATTTTCAACTTAGGTTGATATCTCAGCCATTTTTATGAATTTTGGCCCCAAATTTTCAACATGGGGCTCTTGGGACCCCACCTCCTGAACACTGCCACTGTCATTTCATTACTCAGTCCCGAAAGGTGATTTTGTGTTTGCTGTATGGAATCACCTTTTGGGACTGATTAATGAAATGACACTGCCACTGGTCATATAGTGGGGTCCCAAAAAGCCTATGTTGCAAATTTGGTGAAAAAATTCCAGAAAATGACTGTGTTACCAGTGTGCATTGCACATTTTCTATGCACGCTCCTAACCTCACCAGTTTTTAATATTTTCACTCCAGATTTTCAACATTGCCATTATTTCACACCTCCTTATGACCAGCATAGCTGCCATTTTTCACATCCTGCCTGAAATGTGTTTTCGCACCAGTTGTGCACAATGGCGCAGTTGCTGTGTGAAATCCACTTTCAAAATGGAGTGACAAAATTACAGGGCCACTGTTCATGAGGGTAGGTCCCAAAAAGGCCATGTTGAAAATCTGGTGAAAAAAGTACAAAAAGTGACCACAATATGGGCTTGCATTGCACAGTTTCTATGCACGCTTGTAACTTTGCCAGTTTCTCATATTTTCTCTTGAGATTTTCAGCATTGCCATTTTTTTCACACTCCTCATGAACAGTGTAACTGTCATTTTCACATCATGCCCAAAATGTGTTTTTAGCACCTGTGGTGCTGAATAATATGATCACTGTGCAAAATCACCTTTTGGGATTGAGTAACGAAATGATATTGCCACTGTTAATGAGGCGGTGACCCAGAATGGTCATGTTGAAAATTTGGAGGAAATACCAACAAACATCTGGGACATTAGGGTTTTCAACTGTAACCCCCCCACCCTGTAGAGACTGACAGGCATCGGGTGTGTGCCTTGGGGTTGTCGGCCATAATGTCAAACCATTCCAACCCCACCCTGCAGCCAGTGACAGGCATCAGGGTGTGCCTTAGAGTATTTGACCCAAACATTCACCCCATTCTCCTATACTGCACCTATCTCAGCTTATTTAATTATGGAATGGAGTGAGTTTGAGGGCCAAAGACTCAAGGCACACCACAATGCCTGTCAGTGTCTGCAGGGCAGGGGTGGAATGGCATGAGGATTACAGCCGATGACCCAAAGGGACACCCGCAATGCCTGTCAGTTTCTGCAGGGTGGTGGTGGGGCATTAGGGTTGGAAACCTCAATACCTCATTAAGAAAGTAAATCACGGTGGGATGTTTGATGTTGCCTACAGTACCTTGATTTCAGCAAAGCCTTCGACAACGTCCAATATAGAAGGCTGATTAACAAGATGAGTAGTCTGGCAATGGTGCACAACCAGATAAACTGGGTTAGAAACTGGCTGAGGGACAGGAGGCAGAGGGTGGTGGTAATGGGATCCAATCTGGGGAGAGGGGGTGGCCCATGGAGTACCTCAGGGATAAGTGCTGGGACCAGTCCTGTTCAATGTCTTCATTACAGACATTGCAGTAGGGCTAGAAGCAAAGATATGTCTACCTGTTTGCAGATGACAGCAACATCTGTAATAGAGTGAATACTCCAGAAGGGGTGGAGAAAATGAATAGGGACATGGAGAGGCTTAAAAATGGCCAGAAGAGTGACATCTTAGGTTCAATGCAAAGAAGACTAAATAATGCACCTGAGAAGAGGGAAACCTGTGGAGAGTTACAGGATGGGGTGGAGGTGCTGATGATCACCAAGGAAGAAAAGGAACCTAGGAGTTATCAGTTCTGATGACCAATTGTGTCATCTGTCCATCAATTGTTGTCCGCTGTATAACACTCTCTAACAGTATACAGACACTGGGGTGCCCAATCCCCAGTGTCCTCATCTGTTCAGCAAACTCCTGAAAAATGAAAACTGCCCTCATCGTTTTTTTCCTCTGTAAAATAAAACTGCCTATCTTTGTCCATTCTGTCATTCCAACCTCTACTCTCTCACTCTGGACCCTACCACCCTACACCTCACATGCCCATACTTACCAACCGGAGGTCCGTCGTCAGAATCTACCTTTGGACTACAGGCATGTTCTTTGCTCTTCAAAGCCCAAGCAGGAAATGAGGTAAGAACTTTAATGTATTTCAAAGGGTTTTCAGCTTAGTGGCATAACTTGCCCATTTTTAAATATTTTGCCCCAAATTTCCAACATATGTTTTGGGACCCCACCTCACAAGCATCTTCACTAAAGGTGTGACCCTGAGCAAGCCACTTAACTTCCTTGTGCTCCCAGGTCACACCTGTAAACAAGCTTTCAGCTTAGTGTGTCTCTCCTGGTAAAATAAAAATTAAAAATTAAATAAAAAAAACAATTTTCAGACATCTCCCCCATGACACCAGTGTACACAACAAATGTTCAGCATTGACAAGTGACTTTTTTCTTTTTTTTATCTTTAACTGTTTGGCTTAGACTTATCCCATTTTGAATGCCCTGAAATTTGATGGATAGTGTGGGTGGGAGTGGCTTGGCATCTGCTGATGGCAGCCGGAGGTCAGAGTTGGCAACAGCAGCACAGAGTGGATAGGTGATAGCTAAATGAGAATGGAATCAACAGCAGTAGCATCTAGGGCTTGATATCTGATCAGAGAAATGGAATGTTCAGGGATCTGACTTTTGTAAACTCATTTTTTATTCAGTAAATATGTTGGCTATACATACACTTGCTTAAAAAAGGAAGAGATCATACATAATACATCATCACATTTTAGATTAAAGTAGCTGTTAAGTACAGGCTGCTTTTGAGAATGCCCTCAATTGGTTCGAGGCAAACCTCCTCAAGTGCAACACCAAAAACACTGTTGCCATGGCTTCTTGCACTGCCCAAAGGTTGGCCAGGCTCCTCTCCCCTCCATCCGACTTCACCTGGATGGTACAAACACAGAAACAGTGCAGTCCTTCAGATACTTAGGGGAGAGTCTGGACCCCAAGTTAGATTTCTCCTAGCACATTGACTCTGTCCATCCCAAACTCTGGACCAAACAGGGAGCCTTACATAGGATCAAGGACTGTCTCTCCCTCCTGACCTGCAAAGAGCTCATCACCAAATGAATCCTCCCCACAATAGATTATGCAGACGTAGTTTACAGCTCAGCCTCCAATCATCTCTTGCAAACTAGACCCCATGGATAGCCGCCTTTGTCGCTTTGCTTCCAACTCCCTTTGAACCCACCATTGTTCCCTATATTCCACCCTATCCATATCCTCTCTGGTAAATTGACGCCTTGCTCATTTTGCTACTTTCATCAGCAAGTTCTAATTTGTGCCCCATTTCTGCAACCTTTTATTCCCCACATCAACCTCAGGCTACTGCCACAGAACCCACGATTTCCACACTTTCACTCTCCTCATCCAAATCCTCGCAATCAGGCAAGGTCACTTTCTCCTTCAGACTCCTGATCTTTGGAATCATCTCCCCCCTGATCTGCCTCACACCCACTCTAGCTATGCTCAAAAGCAATTAAAGCACCCCCACAGCAACTGCTCCCTTCTACCTCCCTGACCCCCTCTGCCCTTCCTCCTCCCTCCTCCCCTACCTTCTCACCCACCTGGTAAACCATGTCCCCATATCTTTACTCCTCTAGCTTTTCTGAGACCACACTACCCTGCCTCCCTAACATCTCCTCAGTCCTCCCTATGTATTTTCCTGAGCTGTCCTAACTTTTGCATGTATATACCACCTGGTATGCCTATGTATATTCTTATTTTCTACCTATGTATAGTTATTTACACTGTATTATACTGCCTATTGCACTCTACACCTTGTAAATCTATTCTACTCCAAATATGTACCTCGTATGTATATTACAGAGATTTATATTGTTCTACTTTTTAATGTTTTGCTACCTTGACTATTGTAAATCCCATTACCCTCTCCCTCTCCCTTGGGTGACACCTGGAAATGAACCTCAGTTCAGTGTGTCTTTCCCAGTTACCAAACTTTAAATACATACATACATAAATAAATAAATAAATAAATAAATAAATAAATAAATACATGACTTTATTGTTCGCTTCAAGCCTTAGCGCATCCAGAGTGATATTTCCAATGGTCAAGCTGCCAATGCCAGAGTCCAGATAATAGTCCAACATCAACCTTTGAGCTAAGAAACTTGTCAGATAAAAACTACCAACCATAAACATTGAGAACTAGTAACTGGTAGTAGGTGCTGTGGAGCACAGTGGTAAAGTCAGTGTCCTGTGTCTAGGGTAACAGGTTCAGACCCTCAGCAGTGCTACCAGGACAGACTTTTTCTGACTGTAATCTATCTCCCTCTGTGTACTATTTGCTGAACTTGCTTGTGTCCCATCCTCCACTCTTTCTCAGAGTGGGACCTCCCAGGCCTCCTACTGACCCCATATTGATGGTACTTCTCAAGTGCTAATCTTAGGAAGGCTGTAATCCTTTCCATGCTGCCTGTTTCTATCATCCTTGCTGCCCATACATGCACTGTAGGGGGCTCTCCTGCAGCCAACAGATTGTTACACCTTTTAGGGCCACCATTCATTGGGTTGGAGAATGACTCTTCTCTGCCCTATCACCAAGCTTTGGGACCTCACAGACAATTTTTATTTATTTATTTTATTTTAATTTTATGACTGGGTAGGCCCACCTAGAGACAAACCAGTCCTTTCTCAGGAGCAGCCCGGAATTAGTTACAGGCAGAAGGTGAAGAAAAATGTACAACATTTAAAGATTCAAATCAAATAATATACATACAGGTATATGGTATTAGTTACATACATTCGGTATAAAGCAGCAAGTAATGAAACACATATTGTACACCAACAATATTTACAGAAAAGCAGCAAGTAATGAAACAAACATTGTACACCAACAATATTTACAGAAAAGCAGCAAGTAACATTACATATAAGGTAAACCCAAGGAGTAATAGATCATCGGCAACAGTACCAAATGTTCAAATCATAGGATGCTGTCACCCTCCACCCTTTTTCCAAAACCACAGCCGAGACCTCCTTGGGGATGGCCAACTGGGAGTCATTTTCCCACTCTATCCGGGAAGGTCCAGCTCAGGATGTGTGTCCTCAAACAAGGTTTGGTAGGCCCTTCAGACAGTACTCTTCAGTCTGCTAGCATAGCCCCCCCCCCAATATAGAAAACATTCAAGGGGTAACATGTCTCTCTCAGCCTGTGCCACCAGGTCTCAGGAAACCAGATAATGCCACACCTGCAGATATCAGAAGTGGTTTAGGGCTGGGAGTCCACAATTCTACTGTAGCTCCCCAAAGGGGAAACATAGAATTTGACAGCAGATAAGGACCGCTTGGCCCACCTAGTCTGTCTATTTTCCTACCTAACAGATAAGCTGCAGATCCTAGTTAACCAACAGCTTACTTCCTCCTACCCCCCACTAGGACTGCCTTATGTCTGTCCCATGCATTCTTGAATTCCCCCACTGTTCTTGACTCTATGACCTCCCCAATAAGGTGCCAATATCTTTCCAGTCCCAGCCTATTCCACCTCCAAAAGCCTGGGTCTGTATGCAGCGGATGATGTCTGGCTCTCCTATAATTGTAGAGAGTGGGCTCATGGCACTAGGTGAGTGTGTCAGAGTTTTAGCTTTTAGGAGCATTTGAAACATGAGCTTCATCCATGAGTTAGGTATCTCTGCCCAAATGTATGTGGCAAGGGGCACATGTGGAAGGACAAAGTGTGGGACTGGAAGCGGTTGCTGTATTTCGATCTCAAACTGGCCCCTGTTTCCTCTCTGCTTGAAACAGCTAATGACAAGAACTAGCTGCATTGGTTACATATAGCTTTCATTTGTATACAGATAAGAGATCAAGCTTTGGTCACAGGGATTATAATATGAAGTTACTATGACTCAGTCTTTGTATTATGGATAAACCTTCATTGACAGTTTCTTTTAATGTTAATAGGATTCACAGCCCCATTAAGCTCTCACGATTGCTACAGTACTTTAAGGGATTCAGTCCAGATGTGATTTTCCTTCAGGAAAACACATTTATCTCAGGTTGAACATGAACAATTTTAACAATTTGGTTTCCAAGAGATAATATTGCCTGCCCACTCCTCAGGTAGGAGGAGAGGGGTCACCATTCTAATTCCTAATGGAATACTTTTTCATCTGTATAATCAGGTTGTAGACCCTGAGGAGCGATACGCCATTGCAATTGGCAGACTATATACCTCTATAGTTACTTTGACCACATTATACTTTCCACCATGAGCTAATAAAATGTTTGCCCAAAAATGTTTAAACCAGCTGCTCCCTGTACTACAAGGTCAGCTTATAATGGAGGGGGGGGAGGGAATTCAACGTAACTATTAACCCACATTTAGATGCTTCTGTTCCTTCACCCAAAAGAAAAATTCCTTCAAATATATTTAAATGCCAATGTTCCTTCTTTGGGTTTGGTGGATGTTTGGAGGTATTGCTTTCTGACAGGGAAAGGATATACTCATTACTCATTGAAAACAGGGCTTGGCAAGGTTGGATTATTTGTTTACAACAGCTGAGCATTTAGACATGTTGCAAGATATTTATCATGGAAATACAATACTCTCCAACCATTCCCTGGTCTTGGCTAAATTCTCCCTGGGGAAAACAACCCAATTCTCACAACGGCACCTCAATCTTGCACATCTTCAGGACCTGGAATTCAGACAGTCAGTTAAGGATCGTATACCTATTATCTTGCAGGATAATGACAGTAGTGATACATTCCCTACTATCCTTTGAGATACTAATAAGACAGTGTTACGAGGGGAGAAAATTCAGTAAGACAGAAAAAACGGAGGGAGGCAAAAATGAAGGAATTGCAATTAGAACTTTCTAGACTTCAGGAAGCTCCGATGCAGGGGGATTCAACAAGTTAAAACTCAACTCATGCTTGTTGTACAGCAGCTGCAAAAATACAGTATACTGATCAAAAAAATAGAACAACAGTTACTATACCTGAAACTTTTCTATTATGGAGGGGGTCCTAGAGGGGTGAAGAACTTAGCTCATAGGTTACAGCTGGGGAAAGCAAAGGCCTGTGTTACCAAGATTCATGACTGATCCACAAACTTTCCGTCTTTTGATCAAACCTACTGAGATCAGGAACACTTCAAGTTTTATCAAGTATTTCACATGGCAGAAATCTCAACCTCCTGTTTACAATTAGATCAGTATTTTGTAGAATACCTCCTACCTAAATTAACAACTACCTAGGTGAACTCTCTTTGGCCCCTATAACAGCAGCTAAAATTCAGATAGCACTTAAAATGGTGACAACTCTTAAGTCACTGGGCCCAGATGGTTACCCGGTGGAATTTTATCTTTTCAGCCAAATGCCGCCCCCCCCCAGCTTTCAGCTTTCCATGCTGTTCAGGATGGAGCATCACCACTTCCATCCTGGCAGTATGCCACAATTGCAGCCATCCCAAAACCCTTGAAAGAGCCACAGAATCCAGGTTCCTATTGTTTGAATTCTATGTTAAATTTTGATTATAAATTGTATACTTTGGTGTTAGCTCATAGAATAGATTCTTTGCTCTCATACCTTTTAGACGATGACCAAGTTGGTTTTTAAAAAATGGCAGGTGAAAGATGAAGTCAGGCATACCTTCCTACTTCTAGATTATGCAGTGACCTACCGAATACCCTTGATTCTTCTGGGACTTGACACCAAAGGAGTTAGATAGGGTCACATGGCCATTTTTATGGGCGACCCTTATCCATTTTGGTTTTCCCTCTGGATTAATAACCCAGTTAAAAAATTTATATTGGTCTCCGCAAGCCATTGTTAAATTTGATGGTTCCTTGTCAGAGCGAATTTCTTTACACTGGTGAACCTAACAAAGCTGCCCCTTTTCCCCTTTATTTTTTGTATTATATTTAGAGCCTTTGGCAATAGCAATTCACAACCACCATTGGATTGAGGATATAAAATTAGGGGGGCATTCATTTAAAATATATCTCTTCGCAGATGATGTTTTACTCATGCTGACAAATCCTGAAGATTATCTTCTGGCAGTTTAGGAAGAGTTAGAATGTTTTGCAGCCCTGTTAGGTTTTAAAATCAATGCAAAAATACTGTAGTACTACTTTATAATTTCAAATCCTCTACAACCCTTAAGAATAATTGCCTTTCTAAATGGTATAGGACTGAAATGTGATAACTTGGGGTGAAGCTTCCAAAAAAACTGGCTCATGTTGAATTAGTAAATTTTTAACCTCTGACTCAGCAGCTGACTGAGGACTTAGCTAGATGGTCTCAATTACCAATGGGTCTTCTTACTCAGGTGGAAAATATACAGCAGCACATTCTACATAGGCTTCTCTTTTTTTGGTAAACAATACCAATTGTGCCTAGTAAAATATACTTTCAAACATGGAATAAGTTGATATTGAGATTTATTTGGAGAGGCTCATCCCCCAGAATAAGGCTTTAATTTCTTCAGACCTCGAAGAGAAAGGGGTTGAACCTCCAAACATGTACAGCTATGTGTTAGCAACCCATCTCCACAGCTTGTTGTATTGGATTTCAGTGTATATAATGCCATGGAAACACATTGAGCTTACCATTAATGATTTACATGATTTTATACCATATGCATAGGAAGCCCCAAAAACAGGCCATTAACTAAGTTTTCACAATACACAGCTGTGGTGCTACATTGTTGGTTGAAGATTTTAGAGAAACATGTAATGTGGGCTGAAAGAAAATTTTAACTGCTTTGGCACATGACCCAGAATTTCCAGCTAAAAGGTTTGATCAAGTTTTTGGAGGCAGCAGAAGTTCGGCCTGCACTTTGTTTTTAAATGTTGGGTCCCACAGGACTATTTTCCTTTACTTCTCTCCAGATGACATACGACCTTCCATTATTGAGTTCCACAAGTATTTGTAAATGAAAACATACTTGCAGCCTTGAGAGGATAATTTGACAGTTTTGGTGACAGAAATATCTCCTCTAGTAGCTCTGATTCAACAACATTTTGATCAGGCCCCTTTAAATCACCGTATTAGGTTGCTGTATAAAGCCTTGGGGTATCGTAGTACTGAATTTTTAGATAACTCCAGAAGCAACTGGGAATGAGAGTTACAATGTGAGATTTCTTCATCTGCTTGGAGTAAATCAGCCCATATTACTCAGAAGGTATCAGGGTTGATTTATTGGAAGAAATATGCCTGGAAAAGCAGGAGTCGATTTTTCCATACTCCAGCCCAGTTGGTTCAATGGGGAATTATTTCAGTGGGAAAGTGCTGGAGGGCTTGTGGTTTTGCCTGGCAGATTATGAACATGTCTTATGGTTCTGCAACTGCCTACAGCAGTATTGGTGGGAGATGCTGGATATTATTATAGAAATATAGGGATGTCCAGATCTTCTTACTCTGTTATACTCTATATTCTTATGGTCAAACTGTCAGAGCGTGGTACTTTAGGCATGGAGATGCATAAGCAGGTTACATTGCTTTTATTTGCAGCTAAAAAGTGATAACTATACTCTTGTACACCACTAGAATACTCAGTCTGGACTCCTGGAGGACCCTTACTTTGGAACTATATGGCCTGGACAGACTTTCAGCTTGAATTCACAATCAATCTAAGAATTTTCAATCACATTGGCAAAAATGGGTCATGTACCTATTGCAGAATTATTCAGACTTTGTGCCTTCAGAGTAAAGCTGAACATAGAGAGAGACCCCCTACTTCTTTTTTTAATGGTTTGCACTTAATTGATCAGTTACCTATTGATAATGTTTCTTCATGGTTCCTGTCTCTAGGCTTAAAGATTGTGGTAGTAACATTAATTTTTAGCTTTTCAGATTTTCTACTTCACTCTGGTTCACTAGTTATACCGTTGTTAGCATTGGATGTTTCTTATTGTAATTTGTTTTGCCATATATCTGTTCAATAGAATGTGTAAACTTACTCTCAGATATACCTCAAAATATTCAACCAGGGGTACATGGATAACAATATTGTGAAAGGACTACATACAGTACATAAATCTGGTCTGAGCATATATATTTGTTTCTTGATCTTACAATGTTAGTAGTTAGGCATGCTAAATGCAGGTGGCACCTGAAATCATATGAAAGCTGACTACCTTTATGTGATTGTACCATAAAATATCTTTTTTGATCGCTCAGAGGATGTTACAGTAGTGTTCGAAGACAACAGCGAATGCAGGGGTGAAGGAGGTCTCTGGACTTCAGACTGGTACTCTGACATGAACGTGAAATATGTGTCCACCTCCATTGGACCTTTTTTTTTAACTCTTGCTATTAGCGATGTATATTAGCGCTCATTTTAAACTGCATGGTTTATGGCTTGTGATCTGTTTATTTCTGATTTTATATGTGTGTATCCATATCTTTCTTTAATTCAATAAAAATTAAGTAGAAAAAAAAACTAGCTGCATTGGTGCTCAATTTCTATAGAAATCTGGGAGGGCTAGACTTACTTTTTCCCTAGGGAGAATGAAGAGTTTCCTACTGATCCTCTGGTGGTCGCCTGCCCAAATAAATCATGGTACAGTGACAGCCATAGACATGGTCAAATATTTCCTGAAATTTCAGTGATATCTCTGGAGAAATTTCCTGCCTGCCTTCAGTACCACTACAGACCACCAAAGACAATCTTTTAGATGTATCATAAAATTTCTGGAAATATTTGACCATATCATGGCTGTGACTGTATGCTTTTTACGGTGCTTCCAGAAGCTTTTGGGATTCTGAGGCAATGCCCAAAAGAAGAACAGGAAACTCAGGAGGACTTTCATCTTCACTGAAGCAATCCTGCCCCCAGGCTAGTGGGGAGCAGGACCCATTTGGTCATGTCCACCTAGACCTCTCCCAGTAATTTTTCATAGTTCAGTCTGAATATTTTGGGGATGTTTGTAGTGATTCAGACCCCAGGGTAGAGAACTATGTGATGGGGCACCCATTGGAAGTGGAAGGTATTTCTAAAAGTTGTTGGGCAAGTGCACATTAGTCTCATTGCTCTGATTTTTTTTAAGTTGATTTTTTAACCTGCAACCTTTCCATAAGTCTTGAGATCCTGATGTAGGGCTGGTACAGACGTGTCTGGGGAGTCAGAAAGAACAGGGATTCATCTGCATATAACTAAATCTTATGCTTCCTCATCACCCCTTCCCCCAAGATCCCCTGTATCTCTAAGTTCTTATGGGCTGCCACCACCAGGGGCTCAATGTAAAGTGTTAACTGGACTGGCAAGAGGGGGCACCCCTGCCTCATGCCACTCATCAGATTAAAACATTCCAACTGAATACCATCCACCATAACCACCACTTCTTTGCATTGAATCCAAGCTGCCAGACTTCTGACCATTCATCTAACCATGCCAAGTCCCTTCTCATCCTTTCCACCCCTCCTTGTGTATCAACCCTGTTACAGATCTTTGTGGTACAGTATCTGCAAAGAGGCATACTTTCCCTTCTGGTCCCTCTGCAAAGTCACCTATAAAGTCATTAAAGAGGACCAGTCCCAGTACTGAACCCTGTAATACCCCACTAGTAAATCGCCTTTCTTCAGAGTGTACTCCATTTAATATTACCCTCTGCATCTTGTTGTCCAGTGAATATTTTACCCTGGCTACAACCCTGGGACCCACTCCAGCGCTGGTGAACTTGTATATTAATCTTTTGTGTGGGACTGTGTCAAATGCCTTGCTAAAGTCTAGGTAGGCCATGTCCACAGTCCCTCCTTGGTCTACTACTTTGGTCACCCAGTCAAAGAAATTGACTAGATTCATCTGACATGAACTTCCTGCTGTGAATCCATGTTACCTTGGGTCCTCTGCCCCACTGGCCTCTAGGTACTCAACAATTATTTCCTTCAGAAGTGATTCTATCATTTTCCTTACCACTGAGGTCAAACTTACAGGTCTGTAGTTTCCTGCCTCTATCTTGCTCCCACTTTTGTGAGAGGAACCACATCAGCCCTCCTCCAGTCCTCAGGTCCAATACCATTCTTCCATGATTTATTAAAAGGTTGTCAGTGGTGTCACTAGTTCTCCCTTATTTCTTAAAAATTCTGAGGCGGAATCCCATCAGGCCCCATTGCTTTGTTCACCTTCAGTTTTAGGAGTTCTTTCAGGACCTTTTCTTCTGTGAATGGACTGGTATCGACCCCCTATCCAGGGTTCTTCTATTCTATGGTTTAGATGCCTCACCATCCTCTTTTTTGAGAATGGAGCAGAAGTATTCATTTAGAATCCCTGCTTTTCACTGTCACCCTCTGCCCACCCCTTCCCTTCCCTTTATTAAGCTTCACTATCCCTACCTTCATCTTTCTTTGCTCCCTAATGTACCTATAAAAGGTTTTATCCCCCTTCTTAACTGGGTTGGTTATCTTTTCCTCAGTTTGGGCTTTTGCTATTCTGACTGTCTTCCCTGCTTCCTTCTGCTTTAACTGGTACAGTTCTCTGTATTGCTCCTTCGGTGTTTCCTTATACTTCCTGAATGCTGCCTTTTTGTCCCTAACTTTCCCCGCCTCCTCTTTTGAGAATCATAGTATTTTTTTTCCCTTTGTTTTATTTTGTTTTGTTGATTTGCTTCACACAAAGGCCTGTTGCCTCTGTGATGGCTGTTTTGATTTTCCCCCATTGTTCCTCCACCCTCCATCTTGCCCGCTTGCTATTGCTTTTCTGAGGCACTCTCCTATTTTCCCAAAGTCAGCCCTCCTAAAGTCCAATTTACTTGCTTTTGTATGGCTTGATTCTATGGCTGTCTTTATCGTGAACCACACTGTTTGGTGGTCGCTTGTTCCCAGATGGCTGCCCACTTCTAAATCTGAGATCCTCTCTCTGTCCCTGTTTGAGAGTACCAGGTCTAAGATTGCCCCCTCCTGAGTGGGTTCCAGTACTAACTGTCTGAGGCATGCCCTCTGTAGAGCATCAAGAATGACTCTGCTCTTGGATGTGGCTGCAGCAAAGGTGCTCCAGTTAACATCTGGCATATTCAGGTTGCCCAGCAACAATATCTCCCCTTTTTCTGCCATTCTAAGGATGCCTTCTATCATTTCCTTGTCCATTACCTCCCCCTGACATGGGGGTCTGTATACAACCCCTGTGCGGATTGTAGTGCCAGTTCCTGTCTCCAGAGTGTCCCACAGTGCCTCCTCTACTCCCTGTTTACCCTTTAGTTCCACTGCTTTGATCCCTTCCCTTACATAGAGAGCTACTCCTCCTCCTCTTATAACCTCCCTGTCCCTCCTGTAGATTGTGTACCCTGCTATGTTGACATCCCAGTCATGGTTCTCTGTGTACCATGTTTCTGTGACTGCCATGGTATCCAGGCATCCTTCTTCCATCAAGGCCTCTAGCTCAGGGAGCTTGTTACCAGACTATGGGCACTGGTACTCATCACCCTCCATTTTTTGATGGCCTTACCCCTTTTAGCCCCACCCCTGTCCTTACTGCCTTTGCCTTTTCTCAATTCCCTTGTCCTTCTCCCTATTGACTTCTCTACCTTGGTGTTTATCTCACTAACTACCCTGTTTTGTGGGGGGAGGCTGGGATTTCCCTGTTCCTTTTCGGTGGCCCCCCTTGGCTAGTTGAAATGCTTGCAAATGAAGCATTTAAACCTATCACCTAGGATCCTGGTTCCCCTCCCGGACAGATACAGACCATCACTCTCACATAGGTCTGTGTCCTTCCAGGTGTACCCACAGTCCCTACTGAAGCCAAAACCCTGAGCTCCACACCAGTTTTTCAACCATTCATTGAATCCCATGCTGTAGAGTACATTAGCATCACCCTTGCCATAGACAGGCAGCACTTCTGAGAATGTTACCATACATGCTACTTGTCTAAGCCCCCCCCCAACTCCACAAACTCCTTTTGCACTGCTCCAATCCCATTTCCAGCCAGGTCATTTGTCCCTAGGTGGAGAATGACATCCAGCTCCCTCCCCTTGCAGCTGCTCCCATGATCCTGAGGATTCACTCCCTGTCCCTCAAAGCCATGGCACCATGCAGGCACCTTACCTCCCTCTCCCTTTCCTCCCCCACTACTACCCACCTAATGATTGAGTCCTCCACCAGGAGTTGTTTTCTTCCCTTGTGGGGTCTTGTGCCACCCTCCAGTGGGTCTCCTTTGTGGAGGTTCCCAGCATCCTCCTTGGTCTCCACTGTAGGTGAATCCATAGAGGAATCACTCTTCACAAGAACAGCATATGAACTGTGGAGAGGTACAGCTGGAGGGATGCACCTATGTTCCACCATCCTCTCCCTCCCTCCCTGAGCCCACCTTGGTCCAAACACTCCACTTTCTTGGCAACCTCTGAGGTAGCAGCTTTGGCCCTGGTGGTCCCTGGGTGAGGGAAGAGGTTTCACAAATCCTAGCTAGGTCATCCTGGAGATGGGCAACCTTCTCCCTCAGACCAGAGAGGTGCCTGTAAATAGGGCAGCATCGCAGCCTCCAGAATGTCTCCCAAAACACTGCCACCCTACAGCCATTGCACTGCTCTACTCCCATCATGACTTGTTTTGTGCCCTCTCTCTTGTTGTTTTGTATGCTTACTCTCTCTTCCCTCTATTTATTTTTCCACCCTCTTTCCTACTGCCTATTTTCCCATAGTGGTCTTGCCCTTCCTGTTCTTGGACAGGAACGTCCTGTATTCTTCAATAGTCTCCTTCTTCCTTGCTCAGAGTCAGACATCCAGCAGCTGGTAGTGGGAGGAAGAGCTATTCTTCTCCTTCAAGGATGATGAAACTTATGTGTCTCAGTGATCCTTCCCTTCCTAATGTCAAACAGGAAGTTTCTGATGTCAGTCAAATCCAGTGCCTGTAAAAGTGGAACTGGCTAAGGGTGGAGGGGAAGGAAGGAGGGCAATTAATAAGAAAAGTTTTAGCTCTTTATTTAGCTGCTCCTTGCCCTGAAAGCAGGATTTCTGTCTTCCAAAAGCTAGCAGCAGGGAACTGTAATTGGAGACACCTGGTTTTCTAGTGTCTTGGCCACATCCTCAGTTAAGTTCTTTCCCCATGACTTAGCAAACTAAGCAGTTGATATTGTCCCCTTTCTCCAACACAGAAAAACACACTGACTTTCTTTTTTTTTAATCCTAAATGAGACCCCCCCCCACTTCTACTAAACTATCTGTCAAGGCAAGGCAAAATTTATTTAAAAAGTCACCCAATCCCAGAGGCTGTGGGCGCCATACAAACAAATGAGTACACATTTAAAAGCAAAATAGAAAGCAAAAGGAAAAATATATAAACGTAAGATTAATAAACCCTTATAAGAACATTTCCCATAAATAAAACTAAGCATCGAATTACCAGTAGATGTGTTTAAAACTCTAAATGAATATCTGTTTGCTTAATCCAAACAGGCACTGACTTCCATTGAGTTAGAAGTGTTCTATTAGTAAGAAAAGTTTTAGCTCTTTAGTCAGCTGCTCCTTCCTCTGAAAGCAGGATTCCTGTCTGCTAAAAGCTAGCAGCAGGGAATTGTAATTGGAGACACCTGATTTCTACTGTCTAAGCCACACCCCCCAATTAACTTCTCTCCTTCTGACTTAGCAAACTAAGAAGCTGATACTGTCCCCTTTCCCCAACACAGAAAAATACACAGACTTTCTTTTTTTTTACCCTAAATGAGACCCCCACTTCTAATAAAGTATCTGCTTACTTAATACCAACAGGCACTGACTCCTGCCACATTAGAAGTGTTCTATTAGTAAGAAAAGTTGTAGCTCTTTAGTCAGCTGCTCTTTGCCTGAAAGCAGAATTTCTGTCTGCCAAAAACTAGCAGCAGGGAATTGTAATTGGTGGCACCTGATTTCTACTGTCTAAGCCACACCCCCAATTAACTTCTCTCATCCTGACTTAGCAAGCTAAGAAGTTTATACTGTCCCCTTTCCCCAACACAGGAAAACACACTGACTTTCTTTTTTTTTTACCTTAAATGAGACGCCCTCCCACTTCTAATAAAGTATCTGTTTGCTAAATCCCAACAGGCACTGACTCCTGCCACATTAGAAGTGTTCTATTAGTCAGAAAAGTTCTAGCTCTTTTGTCTGCTGCTCCTTACTCTGAAAGCAAGATTTCTGTCTGCCAAAAGCTAGCAGCAGGGAACTGTAATTGAAGACAACTAGTTTTATACTGCCTATGCCACACCCCAATTAACGTCTCTCCTCCTGATTTAACAAACTAAGAAGCTGATACAGTACTCTTTCCCCAAAACAGAAAAACACACTTTCTTTTTTACCCTAAATGAGACCCCCACTTCTAATAAAGTATCTGTTTGCTTAATCCCAACAGGCACTGACTCCTGCCACATTAGAAGTGTTCTATTAGTCAGAAAAGTTCTAGCTCTTTTGTCAGCTGATCCTTACTCTGAAAGCAAGATTCCTGTCTGCCAAAAGCTACAGTAGCAGCAGGGAACTGTAATTTGAGATACCTGGTTTTCTATTGCCTAAGCCAAACACCAGATTAATTTCTTCCCTCCTGATTTAGCAAACTAAGAAGCTGATACAGTCCCCTTTCCCCAACACAGATAAATACAGACTTTCTTTTTTTCACCCTAAATGAGCCCCCTCACTTCTAATAATTTATCTGTTTGCTTAATCCCAACAGGCACTGACTCCTGCTAAGTTAGAAGTGTTTTTTTAGTCAGAAAAGTTGTAGCACTTTAGTCAGCTGCTCCTTGCTCTGAAAGAAGATTCCTGTCTACCAAAGCTAGCAGCCCAGTAATTTGTTGGGTTAAGCTTACCAGTAGCAGTTTACACAAGCTGTAATGTCCTAAAGGGGATGCTCTGCTTTGTATGGAGTGAGTCAGCATCAGTTAATGTCCTGAGCTGAGATGCCAGGTCATGCATCCTTCTGTTCTTCACTTGTCCTTCCCTCCACTGGTTAAGGTAACACTTCATGCTGTTGTCAGTTGCATTCTTTAGGTCACCTTGTGCCAGGTTTCAGTGTCTGAGAGGTCTCCAGGGTGAAATCTGACACAGAGAACAAGTCAGCAAGGACAACCTTTGCTACCATCAAGGTGCAGGAAAACTGAGCTCCATGATGAGTATAAATTTTAAACTAAGCAAGGTGAATATTTGCATCTTCACATTTTGCTGAGCTAGGTGCTTTCATATCTGCAGCAGAGTTATCTGCTTTAACATGGTAAGCAAGGTAAAGTCATGTTTGAAAAAAGAGCTTGGGACCCCCAAAGATAAGTTCTTTCTTATTCCAAGCCATTTGTAAAACCTTTACCTTGGTGCTGTAATCCCAAAACTTCAAAACACTGGAGAGTGGCCTGCTTTTGGGTCTGTGGGATTGGGGTTGAGAGCTCTGTGTGCCCATAACATTTTCAACATTTCATCTGCATGTCAGGAAAGGAGATCTCTCAAAAATTGTTCCAGAAAGGGCCCCCTTTCCTAAGCCTCTGCTCCTTCTAGTACTCCATGTATGCAGATGTTGTTCTACTGGGAATGAAGCTTGAGATTGTCCAACCTTTCCATGAGCTCTTGCTCCTGGCAGCAGTGGAAGTGCAACATGGTAGCATGCTGCTCATGGGTCACTGAGGCATTGGTAAGGCCTTCTTCCAACTTGGCTGTTCTGTTGGTCATCTTGGTGAGCCTTTAAAGGTTCTACTGATTGCCCCCTTCATCCTCTCCATGAAGAATCACAGTTTTCTGAGCTCATAAAAGAGCTTTTACAATGTGATGGTAAAGTTCTCCTCCCCACATCATCGCTGGAAATGCTGATCTGCTCTGAAGTAATGGATGATGACCCACTGTGCAACTGGGCATCTCTGCCATGGGGAGTCATCTGGGATGTGGATACATCTTTGCCCTTAGTTTTCAGTGGCATCTGTGCAACAATCCTCAATACCTCTGAAATTAGGGCTTTGAGGCAGTGAGAGTTTTGTAGAATTAACAGTTTATATTGCCAAGGAGGGAGAGCCATTCTGATTTGCACCTGCATGGGAGGAAGGTAGAAATGGAAGTCTGGAGACTGACTGTTTGAGGAAAGATAAGAGGGAATTAATGTGTAGGTACAGTCTTCTTTAGTATAATGTTAGGAAGTAGCTTAGATTACTTTTTTATGAAGAGGTTATTTTTTAGGCAATTTTTATAAGTATGTGTGGTAATTGCTGAAATTGATTTGTTAAGTGTGGTAGTGTGGTGTTAATTACTTAATTGGTTTGGCAAATAGTTGAAATTACTGTGGTTGCATAGGGGTTAATGTGCTGTTGGTATATGACTTTAATTTTCAAGGTTTACTGGGAAATACACTATTTTCTTTTTTTTTTTTTGTATGGGGCAAACATTCCCTCTATGTAATATACAGTATGATAGATAAATAGAATCAGAGATAGATAGATAGATAGATAGATAGATATAGTAGACAGACAAATGTAGCTGTGTGCACTGTTTTGGAATACTGATGATCAGTTTAGCAAAATCCTCTTTACTAATTAATCCAAAAGCATGTTCAGCTTAGTAAATATCTAGGAGTAAATAAGCACTGTGAAGATGTTCTCCTGCAATTGTAAAATAACGTGAGGAGTTCCCCTGCTGTAGTTGAGCAAAGTGTCAGATCAGACTATTTGTATCATACTGAAATCTTAGAGTAAATCATTAATGTCTCATATACCTGTGAGATCTTCTGATTTCCCAAGACAAACAGGCAGCTGTAAGTAAAGTTATGGTAAAAGCTGTATTGATTGCATGTAATCAATTTTCACTCATAAGCCAATAACATTAGCTGGGCTCTTACATAGCTAATGCAGAAACATTCTAACACAGGTCTCCTGCAAAAGAGAGATAACCAAAGAATCACTTTAAGAAAGGTTTTAGCCACTTACAATTATAGGAAATTAAGCTTTACTGATCACTTCATGGGCAGTTCTAGAAAGCAGGGCTGTCAAAACTTGATGAAGTCCTGACCCTCATTAAACAAAAATTGAACACAGGTAGATTCTGATTAGTCCTGGCTGGTTCTGATTGTTTAAAAATATCTGAATGAATTGCTGATTATTTAAAAATATCTGATGATACATAAATACCTGCTTTGCATGTACTGTAGGCATAGGACTTGAACTGCCATCATGGATGGAACCTACTGTACCTGCTTTGCATGACTCACAAAACATGTTTGACTTAATGTGCTGTCTGAATGCCTTGCTTCTGCACCTTGCCACTTCATTTTGTATTGTGATAAGTATGTGTCTGTGCCTATTCTGCTATCTTGTTGTATACTCTTCTGTACCCAAGTTGTGCTTGAAAAAAGGCTCGTGCACTTACCTGGTCATAAAATAAATAAATGAATGCATAAAGGGGACTAACTCTGCAATATTTAACACAGAGGCTCAAATGGAATGATCAAATTCATTATTTATATGAACAATAAAATTAAGCTGCTAAAGCAGAACAATCAGTAGCTCCTTCTTGGCCTCTGCCAGTTGTATATCTGCTTGGGCCCTTTTGAGTGTGGGAAAGAAAGACAGAGATGGAGAGAGAAAGAGAGAGAGAGAGAGAGAGTGTGTGTGTGAGAGAGATGTAACAATCTACTACCTACCAATACCAAGCAGCTATTATATTTTGCAGTACAGGATGAACATTTTTTTTATTTATTTTTGCTTACAGTTCCAGAGGATGCCAGGCAAAAAAATAACTGCTATTGGCCCAATGTGCAGAAGTAAGAGCCCACACTCCCATGCATGTGAAGCAATTGCACTGCATGTCCTAGTGTATTATGTTACAGTACACTACTTGGTCCAACAGGTGGTACTGTTTTCAGCATCTACTCAGCAGCATCTTTTAAACAAGAAATGAAAAACATCTTACTGACCACCACCCAAGCAGTCACATCAGTCAAGTGCAGTCAATAATAAAATAAACACTGTGCTGTCAGTAATATAATAAAGATCATGCTTTGTGCATCTGGCAAGACATACTCTCTAATGCATCCTTCCTACTTCCAAGAAACAACTGCTGTCAGTGCCAAGTACTATAAATGTACACAACAAAATACAATCTCTGCCTACCCTTACAAAACTATAGATGTGCTGTGTACATGCAGAATGCATGCCACATTGTGCAGTGTTTGCATGTGGTTCACATATAAAAAGTGAACCTAAGCGAACCAGGTCTAAAAAGCAAATCAGGTTTACATGCTGCAAGACTGACATGTGTGCAGCAAGTAGGCTGGTGTGAACATCTTCTAAAAATCACATGAGGTTTGTGTGTTGCATGCTTGACATGAGTGCAGCAGTTTAAACTGGTGTGAACATAATTTAAAAATCACATCAGGTTCACATGTTGCACATTTGCCGTGTGAAGCAACTAAGCTGATGCAAATCTCATCTAAAAAAACACATCAGTTTCTAGTTCTCATACTACTGCTAGCAATTAGAGCCATTAAAATACATTCTTCATTGATTCCCCATTAAAATTAGGCAATCTCATTAATTCTGATCCTTTTGCAAGTTGTTAAATGACTTTTGATTTTTGTCATAAAATTGCCATTCATTTGTAAAGAATGTTTGTTTGCTGCATTAAATGCCTTGGATATAGTCAGCCAACATCCCCTATTCCTGATGTGCAAAAAGGGGCAGCTGTGTTGTGAAGCCTGACCATTTGTTTTGGGCCATGCAAATTCCCTTATGCATACTTAGTGCTACAAATGTTTCTCCATAACTGTTTTGACTCACATACTTTCCCTTTGTGATTCTGTATGGAGTATGTACACTATGGCCATGCTCAGCACTCTTTGTGCTGAGTAGAGTCTTGGAAGCGTGCACCACACCTCATATTTTGTCGCTGAAATGAGGAACATGGACACTCAAAATGAGGGACACTAACCCTCATGATGATCAGGACACATCCTGAAACATGGAGATACAGTACCTCAGAACAAAGTGGAAACCATTGTATTTACTTGTACCAATATTAGCACCTGAGAATGAATTTCTATCATACAGCAGGGTGCCATTTAGATAGGGCAAAGGGGGGGAAGTTGTACCCCCCCACACACATTTGTGCCTAGGTTGTTCTTGTGGCATGGCAATAATGGCATTAAATTTGGATTTAATCTTTTGCACAATAAGTGCCCCCTGGTCTGTGTGTGCTCAAACTCCAGGTGCACTCCTGACTGGACTGTGTCTGTATTGTGTTGTCCACTCTCTCCACCTATTAGCAGCAGTGCCATCACACATGACATTGATGAGCTCCAGCCAAACAAGAACACATGAGTTCAACACTGTCTTTCCTGCCACAGAGTAGACAGGCTACACACTACAGCTTATAGGAGTTAGTGAGCACTGAACTCTCAATAGCAGTGTTGTGGTGGCATATTTTTATTGGTCTACTTTTAGTAAGTCTCCATCTCCCCTGTGGATGAAGGGGCAGAGGGTGAGCTAGAAGCTAACTCGAGACTAAGCTACCTACTTACTCTACTAGGTTCACCTTACAAAAAAAAACACATGCCCCCTGTGGCAGCAAGCTAGGCCTAGCAGCAGTGGTGACAGTGGTGTGGGTGGCCTTCATAGGCCTTGATCAGTGCAGTGTGGCAGCAGCAAAGCAAGAAGCAAGTAACACAGGTTGGGTGAATTCAGTTGGTGAGGTATCTTGGTCATGGACCACTTTGGGTACCTGGGGTGGTCAGTTCTAGCATCCAGCTTCTGGCAGAAGGATGGAGAAGGAGTAGTGGACTGAAAACTGGGCTGGTGGCATACTGGTCCAGGCTGAAATTTCTGGCCAGATGGCTAGGTAAGTAAAAGTAAATATTTTTTTCCTGGGGATTTTGATAGGAGGAAGGACTGAAACACTGATGTGTTTTTCATGTTTCTGTGCCTTTGGGTGGCTTTGTGACACATATGGGATGGGTATTGAATGGAGTGGAGTTGGGGAGAGAAATCAGGACAGAATTAGTTTTTTTTTTGGGGTGGGGTCAGAACTTCAGCCAGGAAAAAAACTGGTTAGTAATTGAGTGGGTTTAAGCCCAAATCTGATGCACTGTTCTGGGGTACAGGCAGATGAATCTTACACATTTTAATTTTTTCTGATTTGCATATCATTTTTCAGTCACAACAAACATGTTTTACCTTTCAGAGATGTTCCAGACATTCTAGAGCTTGCCACTTAGGGGCTAACTAGCACATGGCTGCCACTGGTTGTTGGCTCCCCACGCTGAAATCTAAATTGGCACCTCTGCCATAAAGTCTAAATTCATGGGACATTCTCTGCGTGAGCAGCATGTTTTCCATGAGAGATGGATGCAGAGCAGAGCAGTTTTCAGGGGTTAAATAAGGGCTGTCCCTTGCATTCAGGGACAGTTGAGCAGTATGGTATGCACAGACTATTGGAGCACCACTACAGTCAGGCTTATTCCCCCCCAGTGAAGCTGACCTCAACATCCCCATGCTCAGGCACACTATGAAATAGGGCAAATGAACTGCGGGGGTGTGCACTATTGAAATGAATGGGGTATTTTTTATTATTATTTTATATATTATTGATACAGAGTTGAAGATTAATGAAGGCCATCGTTCAAAAACAAGGGCCTTGTTTGTAGAACAGTGGACTTCATTGTTCTCCAACTCACCATTATAATGTATAAAACAGTAATAAAAAATAACTCCATTCATTTCAAAGGGGTACGCCCCATCACTCTGACCCATGGACACAATCTCTTAAAGACTCCTGCCTCTGGCTCCCTAGTATTCAATTAAGGGATTCTTGACTTATATCTTCATTGGTGGGTTGACTGCAGCAGCAGAGCCACACCTGCTACAGTGTGTGTGCATGTGAGGGGAGGACTGGCCATTTGGGAGGGTGTTGAGTTATTTCTACTTTTGTGTTTGCCCCTTATAGTATGTTTGTGTGGAAGCATTCAAAACTATAGAGAGAAAATAGTAAGAGTACAGGCCAGACAAAGGCAATTAAGTAGTTTTGTGGATAAGTGTGTGTATTGGAGGTGGAAAGTGTATTTCCATTGGTATGTGTGATGCAATCCAGCTGTGCAGCTGAGATGAGGGGAGACAAAAAAACTAAAAAGTATAACAGTGGCTATAAGAATGCTGCATGTGTGCAGATGTATGCAGATTTGTATTGAAGTACAAGTGAGCCATATGTGTTCAGGCAGTATAGCTTAGTGGTTAAAGGTACTGAACTGCAAACCAGGAGACTTGAAGACCTGGGTTTTAATGTGGTCAACCCCCACTTGTATATGGTGTGATCATGAGGAAGTCACTTAACTTTTATGTGCACAGTTATCAGTGACTACTTGCTTTTTGCACGCATGCTACATATATGCAGTCTGTTCCAATTTAACACAAAAAGCATGCTTTCCTCACTTTCTTGCAGCACGCATGCCATGTGCATGCAATTGGTTCCAATTAAACTTTTAAATTATACTTGAAGCATGCATATCACATGGGTAGTTTTCTGTGTGCAGTATGAAAAAATGTCATACAATTATTTCTATAAGGGTAGCCAGTCACTATAACTAAGATACTGTATTACATCATACTATAAGCAACAAATGAATGAATGAATTACTAGAAACATTTTTTTCTATAAAGTAATTGCAGCCTAAAATAGTTATGGAGGGATGTGAAAAATATATTATCCAAAGAAAAACATTTAGGCTTCAGCAAAGCCATCTGTTGTAAAACAAAAACAACAACAAAAAAGTAATAAATATAGTTTTATCATCATACTACAGTAAAGGTGGTAAAATAATATTTTACACAGTTGCTGACAAGTAGTAGTAGTAGTAGGCAGTGCCTAGGAATTGTAGCAGGCAACACTAATAGCAGTCTAGACCCTTTATTAGACATATCTAGTCCCAGATACTGCATGAACAAAACCAATAGAGATCTGAAAAAATTTGGTGGAGAATCTGGATTGGATAGATGTATGGAGGGTTTTAAATCCCACAAGTAAAATGTTCACATATTGGTCAAACTGTTGTTGTTTTTGATCTAGAATTGACCAACTCTATATTTTCCAAAATGTGCTACACATGTTTCTGTTATCTCAATTTAAAGAACTGATAATATCAGACTATTCTGCACTATTGGTATCTTGTAAGGAAGGTACAAATCCAGAAATGAAAAAGAGGAGGAGGATTAATAACTTTCTTTTAGAAAATGACACAGAAATATATTATTGTTGCTGTACTGGTCCTTGTAACCAAAGATCCAGAAAAAAGATGATTTGATACATTTTATTGGACCAACATAGATGTTACAAAAGAAAACTGATGTTTAAGCTTTCAGACTACACACAGTCCTTCATCAGAAGCTAATGCCAGTTGCTTTGAAGAACGCATTCTATTAAAGACCAGATCATACACAAAAACAGAAAAAAAGATTGTAAAGAAAGCCACTGGCCTAAAAATTGCATTTAAAAGTCAACTTAAAACCATATAGAGAATACAGGCTGACTGCTATCAAGGAAAGGAATTTGCAGGTCAAATGTCACTGAACAGATAACTCTCTTCTAAAAATAAATCATAAAACATACTTGAGGTTCATTTCAAACTATGCATGCTTGTATTTGTATATATGTAAGGAACTGAATCCCATTGGCCTAAACTTGCATTTAAAAATCAAACTAAAAATTGGATAAAGAAAACAGGTAAAATCAATTCCAAAGCAAAACATTTCAAGATCAAAGCTACAGAAGGAATAACTCATCATCTTAGAGAAAACATAGAACACACTAAATTCAATTAAGACCTTGCTTGTGTATGCTACTGCATACATTTGAAAATAACTGTGATTTTAACCCCAAGTTAGAACAGGTTAAGAAATCATAATGCTAAAAGTCTTCTAAATAAGAAATTATCTTTATGTATGGCAATTAGTGAATGTTAATATAGGTGCCCCTAGCACGAACAATAATTATTCACTAGCTGTTTCACACTTTCAGACAGAGTTAACCCTAATGGGAGATGCATGTCCTCAGCCCTATGCTCAACTAGTCAACACTTTTCAATGACTATTAAAATCTATACTGCTTAACCATGATCCCTCTGCAGCTTTGTATCCAAAGCCAAGTATTTGTGTACAATTAAAAATCAAACCTAATAAGGACTCCCTAGTAAGTGAGATACTGTATCTTAATATGTACATGTATCAGAATGTGTCCATATATATCAGATCTTCTGTATTTACAATAATAATTTTAGAAATCTTAGATCATACGTTTGGTCAGATTTTTTTGTATTCTGGTGGGCAACATGTTTGTGTCAGCGGTTGTAGGAACATGTGTGATGGGACTGTCTGTCTTCTCAGAATTGTCCCTAATCAGATTCAAGTGGTATTTTAAGAGTTTTATTAAAGTTATCACCTGGCTCAGAGTTGCTGTGTTTGCAATCACCTCTCTGGTATTTTTTTTCAAATGACTGGATAAGTAAAATTACCAACTGTAGCATGGCCCACTGTGGTAGAGTGACCCAAACACCTGCATCACCAACTATTTTCCAAGGTGTACTATCCAGCAACTTTGTTTTTGTTCCAGCAGCCTTTGGAACATGAGAAAGGTTGCATCCACCTAGAAAGAATGTCTTGGATCAGTCTATGCAAAGGTAAATGGTGCTCCTCCTATTTCTTTTTTAAATAAGTGATGGGCTTTGCTTGAGTGATTGATGTTAGTGCAGATTCATTTAGCAGTGCTATCAAGAGCCTTAAAATCCCTGTTCTCATCAAGAAAACTAAAATATTAAACTGAAACAATGTGCAAAGCAGCAGATGGGAATAAAGCTCCCCTTCTCCAAGGCCTTCCTTATGTTTGACCCATTTCCTGCAACTATAAGGCCAATTGACAATCCCTGGTATGTAATCCATGGCCGCATTGGTTGTTTAAGCTTCTCAGTAATGTATGAGTTGCGTTCAGATGGAAAATAAAACATTCTTAGAACAGCAAACTCCATTTCATTGCCCGCACAGTAATTATCAGCAAAACATGTCCAATGTGCAGTGACAGACATGAAGGGTTCAGTCTGAAGCCTTGTCCAGATATCTGTTGTGAGGTGCACCGCCTCCCAACAGCACTGGCTAAAACTCATCTGAGTTTTTTACATATGATACATAGAAATATGGAACCCCTGTTCAGGACAAATATTTTCTTGGAGCTATATTATATTGAGATGTAAAGTACTCTAGCAGCTGCCTGAGTCCTACATGTTCTGCCACGTTATGTGGCAGCAAGTCAATGGTTACCATCTCTGAATTTTTATTTGCTATTATAACAGCATCAGATGGGATGAGGGATATCTGACTTTACGCTTCTGTGTTTTGGAGATGGTAAGCTGTTTCCTTGAAGGAGGGGGTCTTTTGAACACATGAATGCTATCAGAAATGTTAGGAATCATCTGAATAGAAGCAAGTGCTGGAGGTGTTTCAGTATTGCTAAGGGCTGCCACTGTTATCCTCTATCGGAGATACCCATGAGTATAGTGAGATGGTATCATCACTGTCACTTTCTCTTCTCAAAAATGGAATTCTCATTAATGTTATGACATCTGGCAAGGTGCCTTTTCAGTGCTGAAGTTCCCAACACTCCTTTCTTTTTACCCCTGCTGATTACCCATTTACAAATAGATCATGTTGCCACTATCTCACTAAAAGCATTAACCTAAATGTATGAACTGGATTTTTCTTAGGCCTGTTCTTGCTATGTTTTATTTCCAACTTCTAACACAAGCTCCTTGTCTGCCATAGAAACATCTGCTTCTTCCTCATTTGCAATTTCCTTCCCCTTATCCTCCACCTTGTGCCCAATCACTGTCTTTATCTTCAGTGAGCTCAGTCTCAGAGGAATCTGTTCAGGACTAATGTTAGCACAGTATGCAATTGTTCCATACCTGGGAGTGTCTCTGTGGGTGGTACCCTTTACCCTTTGGCTTTCACTGAAGAACCGTTTTTGAATTCAGACTGATCTGACACCTTTATCGAATTCATATATTCATTTAGAAGATGATGCTTCAGAGTTACCAGAATCACTTTTTTGGGGTTTGAGTTTGTTTGCACTGTGCAGCAGGGGAAAGATTGCTTACTCTGGCCACTGAAACTCCCTTTTGGTTGCCTGAAGCTGAAGTGTCTACCTAAGACTCAGAATTAGTTTGACTCTGAACAATTCTATCCATTCTTTTATTTTGTTGGTATTTTTTATTTTCCAAAAATATCCCTCCCCAGTGCCAAGCATCTTGAATCTCACTCCTGTCCCTACAGGACCCAATTTGTACAGAGCACAGCCAGACACACAACAATGACCATGATGACTACTACGTCCTTCCACAGAAGGCAAACAAGAGTGACACTTGGTGTCACTGTTCAGTGACTGTATTCAGTAGCTCAGCAATGTATTACTATGGCTTTGGCATTTAAATTGGTTATGTACTGTAGACATTTATGCAGAGCACTCTGGTTTGGCAATGATGATGAAAATAAGTAGAATAGGCAATCGGGATGATGATTTATTATGACAATTCTTTATACTTTGGCAAGAAGGCACTAGTGTTAGTGTCCACAGTTAAAGCAGTCCACTCTCAAATTAACGAATGTCAAAAACACCTGTATGTAGTTGTTTTCCTCCTTCTTTGCTTTAACAATAAATAAAAAAATAGTCTGCTATGGGTCAGGTCAGGATAGGGTGAGTTGACTAACTCACTGATCTCTGTCTCTCTCTATCTCAAACTCTCTCTCTCTGTCTCTCTCTCTGGTTACCTTCTGTTTTAATCACTTTTACTGCCAAGTCTGTAGTTTTAACAGCCTACTGGCAGTCACAGCGAAATCATCACTGTGCTTCTCTATTTTTGTTTTGGAATCCAGACAGCAGCAAAGCAGTGCTGTCTGTTTCCTTTCTTTCTCTTACACTCAGTCTATCTCTAGAAGTCCTTCTTTAATCTCCTTTCCTTCTTCAGTAAGTTTTGTTGTGCTTTATCTGTTCTATAAAGGATGGCAGTCAGTCTTCTCTCTCTCTCTCTCTCTCTCTCTCTCTCTCTCTCTCTTCTCTCTCTCTCTCCTCCTTCCTCTCTTTCTCTCTCTCTCTCTCACTATATCCACAACAAGCAGAAACCTTTTTATGTTTGCTTGCATGCATGTGCAAGAAACATAGTGCCATCTTCCAAGTTTTCGGAGGTGTGGCACCCGTCTTCCAATTCAGTGAGTGTGTTTGCAGGCACAATCGCAGTACTCTAATGAAGACTGCAGCTGTCTATGACAGCAGTTGAAAATGCAGTGCCGTACAGTTGAAAGGGAGAGCTACGCTTCAGTGAGCAGCGCTCCCACACTCCACACACACGCACTCACATGTTGCATGCTCATGCGCCCCCCCACGGACACACTGTATGGCTGACAGGGTGTCCAAGACCCTGCCAGCTCCATGCCCCCCCCCAAAAAAGCTTTCCATGGTGCCATGATGGGAGCCCACCCCAGCATGGTAAAAATTGTTATGGCCAACGGGGGTGCCCAATCTCCTGTCAGCTCCAGGCCCCCCAAACAGCCTTCTAGCTGCCACACTGGGTGCCCACTCCAGCATGGCAAATTTCTTGCGTCATCTTCCAAAAAAAACAAAACCTGTAAACAAAAAAAGTTCCCTCGGGTGTCTCCCTGCCCACCTGTGCACACTCTGTATGCATCCTACCTCCCCACACCCCCTCACCCCATACTTACCACTGGAGGCCAGTGAGACAATATTCGGTGGACCAGGAACACGTCTGCACTCTTCAAAGCCAATCATTAACTGAGAAAATGCCGGTAAGCTGTATAATGCAATAAATAGATTTATTTTCAACTTTAATGCATATCTCAGGCATTTTTTGGAATTTTGGCACCAAATTTTCAACATGGGGTTTTTGGGACCCCTCCTCATGAATTCTGGAAATATCATGGCGTTAATTGGGCTGAAGGGTGATTTTGCATTCACAGCACAAAATCATCCTTTGGGAACGATTAATGAAATGACAGTGCCAGTGGTCATAAGGTGGGCTCTCAAAAAGCCTATGTTGCAAATTTAGTGAAAAAATTACTAAAAATCACTGTTTTACAAGCATGCATTGTACAGTTCCTACGCACACTCATAAGTTCATGAATTTTTAATATTTGCACTCCAGATTTTCAACATTGCCATTTTACCACACCTCCTTATGAGCAGTACAGCTGTCATTTTTCACATCTCACCCAAAATGTGTTTCTGCACATGTAGCGCACAATGGCACAGTCAGTGTGCAAAATCAATGTATGGGACACAATAAGAAAATCACAGTGACATCGTTCATGAGCAGCACTCTTAAAATGGCTATGTTGAAAATTTGATGAAAAAATTCCTAAAAATGACTGTTATACAAGCAGCATTGCGCAGTTCCTATGCACACTCGTAAGTTTGTGCATTTTTAATATTTGCACTCCAGATTCAACATTGCTATTTTTACCACACCTCCTTATGAGCAGTACAGCTGTCATTTTTTTGCATTTCCCCCAAAATGAGTTTCCCTGCATGTAGCGCATAATGGCGCAGTGGGTGTGCGTAATCAATGTTTGAGACTGATTAAGAAAATCACAGTGACACTGTTCATGAGCAAAGGTCTTAAAATGGCTATGTTGAAAATTTGGTGAAAAAATTCCCAAAAATGGCTGTTTTAGGAGAGCATGTTGTGCAGTTTCTACGCATGCTCACAAGGTTGCGAATTTTTAATATTTGCACGCCCGATTTTCAGCATTGCCATTTTATTACACTTCCTTATGAGCAGTACAGCTGCCATTTTTCACATCTCACCCAAAATGTGTTTCCACACATGTAGTGCACAATGGTGCAGTTGGTGTGCGAAAGCAGTGTTTGGGACAGATTAAGAAAATCACAGAGACACTGTTCATGAGCAGAGGTCCTAAAATGGCTATGTTGAAAATTTGGTGACAAAGTCCATAAAATGACTGGGTTATGAGTGAGCATTGAGCAATTTCTGCACACCCTCATAAGTTTATGAATTTGTAATATTTTCAGTCCAGATTTTTACAAGTGGCATTTTTCCACACTTCCTTATGAACAGTACAGCTGTCATTTTTCACAACATGGCCGAAATGTGTTTTCACACTTTCAGCACAGAAATGCTTGGTTGCTGTGGAAAATCATTGTTCGGGACAGATAAAGAAAATCACAGTGACACTGTTCATGATCGGAGGTCCCAAAATGCCTGTGTTGACAATCTGCTGTAAAAAAAAACCCAAACTAATTACATTACAGTTGTGTGTTACACAGTTTCTATGCACGCTCGTGACTTCACCAGTTTTTTTATTATTTTCACTGCAGATTTTCAACATTGCATTTTTTACATCTCCCCATGCACAGTACAGCTGTCATTTTTCACATTCTGTTCGGAATGTGTTTTTGCACCTGTGGTGCTAAATGCTGTAGTCGCAGTGCAAAAGCAGCTTTCAGCTAACAAACTGATATTGCCACTGTTCATGAGGTGGGGGTCACAAAAAAACCATGTTGAAAATTTGGAGTGAAAATACCAGCGAATGACTGAAGCGTTAGGGTTTCAGACCATAATGCCCCACCCTGTAGAGAATGACAGGCATCAAGGGTGTCACTTGGGATTCTCGCCTGTAATGCTCATACCATTCCACACCCTGCAGCCAGTGAGAGGCATCAAGGTGTGCCTTGGACTCTTTGGACCCAAAGTTCATCACATTCTCCTATACCATACCCATTTCACCATATTTCCTGATGGAATGGGGTGCACATAAGGACCAAAGACCCCAAGGCACACAGTGACACTTGTCGGTGTCTGCAAGGTAGGGTGTGGTGAAATGGCATGGCCGTTATGCCTGATGACCAAAAGGCACACCTCAATGCCTGTCAATCTCTGCAGGGTGGTGGTGGGGTTGGCTTTATTTCAATACTTCACTGCCATTCCTATTATGCAGCTCTGTAACTCCTACACTACCAGTGCCAGTACCAGCAAGCAAACATTCGGCATTGGCAAATGCTTGTTTATATTGGGGATGGGGTATTTTATTTATTTATTTATTTGTGTAAATTCCAGCACAATCTCCTCCATTACTGTCTCTCTCCATTCCCCCCACCCCAACTTTGTCCTTAGCAGCAACAAAAAACACTGAGGGTATTTTTAATAGCTACAGTACTTTTCTTAAGAAGTATTTTTTTGTGAAATGGTAAATTTTCTTGTTCTTATAAGGGATATTTTTTCTTGTAAAATAGTAAATTTCCTTTTCTTTTACTAAGTGGCATTTTTTTCTTGTAAGATTATACATGTTCTTTTTCTTATGATAAAGGTTGATTTTTCTTGCAAAATTGAATTATTGAATTTCTTTTTTATGTTAAGGGTAATTTTACAGCTTAAATGGTAACTCTTGTTTTGCATTGGAAGGGGTGAGTGCACCTTTGAATTTGCTTGATAACTTTTGTTTAGTGGTTTGCTTGCTTTTTGGCTCCCTTGGCCTTCTCCCCCAGTACAACCTTCTCCTCTGTCTCTCCCCCCACAACTCCATCCTCAGTAGCCAGAAGATACCCTCTTTAAAATTGCAACTAAGTAGTCTTTCTTTTTTTTTGTTTTATTAAGTGTTTTTTTGCAACCTGGCCCTCCCGCCTATGGCACTGTATCCTTTGTCACTCTTTCTCTCTCTGTTCTGCTCCTTCATCTTAGCAGTCAGCCAGAACCCCCATTATTGTTTTTTTAGTTGATTTCCCATTTCTTTAGTAGCTAGAACTCTCACCTGCTCCCTCTCTATCCTCTCTCTGTCTCTTTCCATGTTTCCTCTCACTCTGCCTGTGCTGACACTCACTCTCTCCTGTCTGAATCTGTTGTGCAGTTCAGCAGTATTTATACTGCTGAGCAGGGTAACATTACTGTTTTGCATGCCATCTACTGTTATTGGCTGTGGCTATGGCTACTGCTGACATGCTGCCCATGGTTTGTTGTATCAGTCGGTCCACTTCCCACTTTGCCCAGTTCCCCCTCCTTTCTTCTCTACTGTCCAAGATTAATCCATGATACTATATCCCTTCCCTTCTCCTTCTGTCCCCACCACATTGCCCCGACTTGCCCAGTCCTCTCTTCCCACCCGCACTCACCATGGCATGAAGACCCACTCACTCATCCCCTTATTGGCTTCTACCCCTCCTCCCCTCACCATGTCCCACCAACCACCATTTATCTTCTCTGTGTATAACCCTGACTTGCCCAGCCCCCTCCTCTGCTCACTGCATCTCTCATATGCTCACTGCATTTCTTCTCGGCTTCTCCCCACCCCGAACTGCTGATCCCCACTTTTCTCCATAGACTTGGAACCAGCCTCAGTTGATTGAGCCTGTATTTATCCTAGTCCATGGGTAAATACTGGATCTGGGAGGCTAATTATCTGTGGAGGGGCTGATGTCAAGAGAAATGGACTGCCAAGCCCTACTAGAAAGTGTCAAATTATTCAGCTACAAAAAAACAACTACTGTAGAACACGCGCTTTGTTCTTTCTTTCTAGTCTACTTAGAAACAAAAATAAAATATACAAATAATCCATCTTTCTGTAAATGTGAGTGGTCCCTGGAGTAGATAATACTTTGTATTCTGACAAATGCACAGTTCTACTCAGTAGTATTCATTGTTGGAATTCAGTCCAAGAACAACCAGGGAGTGCTCAGAGGTGCATTTGGTACACATTGTAAAAGCAGTACTCCTGAGGAACAAAAATCTAGGAACAAAGACAACCAAGCTGGAGATAAATGTCTTACACTGACTCAACACTGTGCAAATTAGACAAATGTTATTGCTGTAGCAAACAATTGTGAGATACAAACAGCCATTACAGACAGATAACAGGTACAATGGGGCACACATTTCTAACATTTCACACATGCATGTGCTTTTTCCAAGGGCTATCACCCTCTGGTGTTAAATTGAATTTATACCCCAACTTATAAACTGAATTTATAACATGTTCAACAACCTTCACTCTTATACTGCCAATATTCAGGTGAGACATCAAAGTTTAACTAAGTCTCAATCCTAGATAAAATGGGCAATGTTGTTTCTCCTGAAAATCAACATTTGTGGATGAAGGTTCTGGAATACGTTATCAGTTTTGGGGATTAACTTTGTTTTCTTCTTCTTCTTTTTCCCCCTTCTGCCACTGGCTGCTCCCTTTCTGACAGACCCCACCCAGTCCCATCACTCCAGCTACTCCAGGACTTACCTTCACCTATGTCCTCTGCCACAGGCCTTCAGTGGTGCCCAGCCACTGGATGTGAAGCCAGCGGAGGGTCAGTCGTCACCCTCAGCTCAGAGTTTCTTTCTTCCATTTTCTCCCTTCCTAGTCCTTGGAACCAGGCCAACTGTGTGCATGCATTGCATGAAGGTATTGTGCATGCCAATCCACCCAGTGATGGCCCCTTCCCCCCCCACCTGGCCTACCGCCACATTTCCCAATGGCTTGGCACTGCCACCAAGCCTCCACTCAGAGGCAGCCAAGAGCTGAGGAGAAGTTTCTCCTCCCTGGGAGAAGAGAGCTGCCTAATGACTGCTCATCCAAACTTCATCCCTCCAACCAACCCCTGGTGATCCTGCTCACTTCCCAAACCTGGGGTCGCTGGCATGGCACATGGTGTGGCATCCAGTGCCTCAACCCAGTGCCTTAAACAGTGTCAGTGGCTCAGTAGGTAGCACACTCACCTCTGAGGCCGGGAGATCAGAGGGATGTAGGTTCAGTTCCCACACCTGGCACTTGGGTTAGTATCCCAGTACTGACACTGTAGTGCAGCATGAGAGGGGTGCTGTATTTCTGAGGTGCCGTCTTTCGGATGAGATGTTAAACCGAGGTCCCATCTGCCTGGATTGGTGGTAGTTCAGGTGGATGTTAAAGATCCCATGGCGCTTATCGAAAAAGAGTAGGGGAATTTCCCTGCTGTCCTGGCCAAATTTCCCTCATTCACTAAAAATACCACCAACAGCTTAATCTGGTTCAAGTACAGTTGGTATTCATCTGTTTCCCCCTCCCCCGGGTCATGCCTGAAAATAGGCAGGATTTGTCTAGTGCACTTACCCAGTCAACCAAAACTAAATAAATAAATCCTCAGTGCCACCAGGCAAGCCTTACTGTTGGGGATTGTTGTAGGAAGAATCATATTGTCCAGTAATCTGAGAGTTTTGATTTTCAACTTATATTTATAAGTATTTACTGTTTCTTGCTCTCACTGTTAAGAATGTATTAAATCACAAGTTTTTATTACTTGTTATAACTAATTGGATCCCTTTAATTGTGTGGCACTCCATTTGAGGGATATAAATTCAGTTTTACAGCAGAGGGCGATAAGCCTAAGAAAAAGTGCATACCTCTGTGAAACATTAGGATTTTGTGCCTCATTGTACCATTTATCTGTCTGTAATGGCTGTTTTTATCTTACAAGTGTTTGCTAGAGCAATAAAATCATATTGTATTTGTACAATGTTAAGTCAGCATAAGACTTTTCTCTCCAGCTTGGTTGCCTTTGTGCTAGTTTTTTTGTTCTTCATTCTTTATTAGGGTGTCTCATGAGATACAGATTTAGATTTTCAAAGGCAACACAAGATGTGCTGAACACCTACTTGTGGCAAATGCCAGTGCACCATGGACCTTGTGATAGATTCCAGTAGAACTGGGGTCCTGGTGCCAAAGTCACCACATTTGCAGCAAGCGATCTGCTGCATCCAGCACAGAACACAATGGACATGTTTGATGGAAATGTGTCCCAAGCCACTGTCCTGGTACCCAGGGAAGACACCTTCCATAACCACTTATCCCCTGTCCAGCAGACACACTGCAATGTGCAGATGAAAGTGCTGGTGTGCTGTAGTGGATCCAGGACAATATGAGCCCTGGAATACCCAGGGATGTGCCTGATGTATGTGGCCTGAGAGGGTCCAGAGGGACAAGCAGATACCAGGTAGACCAGAACTACTGTCTATGACCTGTGTGTCAGCATGTGTTCCACCATCCACCATCGACAACTGACATATCCCATACCAATGCAGGGTGCCATGCACTAATAGAAAGGTCACAGATACTCCAGGTAGTTGTGGCACATGACAGTGGTACAGTGTGTGGCATGCAGAACATCACCCGTGGTACAATAATGACCACCTATGCAGACACAACCACAGTCTGGCAGGTCACACCACCAGCCCCAATGGCCAAGACAGGTACTTTGCTGTGCCTCTACCCCATCTATGCATTGGTAGAGTGGAGACATGATGGGATATAGTGTCACCTAGGTACACTTCCCAGTGACATGGGTCCACAAAGGATGTTCTAGAGACTGACTTTCTGCAGCACATGTGCACCACAGCACACACCATACTGTACCGCTTGCCTGATGCCTACCATAAAATTGTTTAATATGTTGGCAGACATCGTTCCCACAGAATGGACCAGTCTGAACCTGTCTTACTGCACCGGCATGTGCTTCCCACTGTGTGGCACTCCTCAGCACCTGGACTGCAGGGTAGAGATTCTTCAGCTTGCCCAGTTGGGAGGTGGATGGGTGGGGCAACTCATTAGTGGCTCCACTGGGCTCTTGAGTCTGTTTGCATATGACTATGCCAGACTGATATGGTGCAATGCCTGGATGTGATGGCATATGCATACTAGCCATCTTGTAGCTGTGTTCCTAGTTCCTGACATTTCTTGCCTTCCTTCCAGCAATATACCTGCTTCCTATACAGGGTCCCCAAGACCTGTCCAGCACCCATCTGACTCTGAGACAGGTCCGCTGGCTGCAGAAAACCCATGCTGCAGACATGGCTACTTCACATGTAGCATGAGCTATGTCCAGGTACATGTGTGTCAGACCTCTGTCACCCGACTCTGCCATTGGTGTATGCCTGAGCCCACATATTGTAGTGCAACCACTGTATTGCTGTGTTACCGGTTGGTATACACTGTGATGTGAAATCATGCCATGCAGCTGTGGAGACATCCTATATTCTTCCTGGGACACTGTCTTCCATATACTACTGCATAGAGACGCATATAGAAAACCTGATGTCATGCAAGGGATTGCACAGCACGTACTATACAACAGTTGGAATGGCACTCTACCATGGACGTGCACTGCTGAGGCATATGTACAATACTGTACCCTCACCCTATCATAGTTGTGGCATGATGGTGATTGCTTACTCATAACATATGAGGCTGACATGGGAGCACCTCCTACCCTGCACCATAGTGAGGGATTGTGTATGGGTGTTAGAGCAGCTCTGGCTGGTCTAACTCTAGCAGAATGTGTGGCCAACAAGGGGGATTTCAGAATCCCAAATAAGGGGATGCCGTAGCCCCATTGTAGTGCTAGGCCCCTTCTATAATGATGCAGCCATGCTTCCTCCTCAAGCATGATGCAAGCCCGGCTGGTGCAGGCAGTCCCCCTACTGGCACAGACTGCTTTAGAAAATCAAGAATAGTGCAAGGTGCATCACAGTGTGCTCCTTGTCTTCCGAAAGAAAGAATTAAGTACCTAGAGGCCAGCAGGGCACTAGACCCAAGGGAGCTTGGATTCACAGTGGGAAGGTCATGTCAGACGAATCTCATAGATTTCTTTGGCTTGGTGACCAAAGCAATAGACCAAGGAGGGGCTGTGAATATGGCCTACCTAGACTTTAGCAAGGCATTTGACACAGTCCCTCACAAAATATTAATAAACGAGTTAGCCAGCCTGGGAGTGGGTACCAGGGTGATAACCTGGGTAAGAAATTGGCTGCACAACAGGACACAGAGGGTAATAGTAAATGGAGTCTACGCCAAAGAAAGGGGGTTACTAGTGGGGTACCGCAGGGTTCAGTACTACGACCAGTGCTCTTTAATGTCTTTATAAGTGACATTGCAGAGGGAATGGAAGCAAAAGTATGCCTCTTTGCAGACGACACAAAGATCTACAACAGGACTGATACACAAGGGGGAATGGAAATGATGAGAAGGGACTTGCCAAGTTTGGAGGAATGGTCAGAAAGCATGGCAGCTTAGATTCAGTGCAAAGAGGTGCAAAGTGATGTGCCTAGCAAACAAAAACCCAGAGGAACAGTACACAGTGGGGGGGGGTACTAACAACAACAAAAATGGAAAGGGACCTAGGGGTAGTCATATCAGATGACCTTAAAGTAGGCAAGCAATGTGAGAAGGCAGTAAGGGGGGCTGGGGGGATACTGGGATGCATAGGTAGAGGCATCACCAGTAGAAAACAAGAAGTTGTTATCCTGCTGTACAGACAGTTGGTAAGACTCCATCTGGAGTACTGCAAGCAGTTCTGAAGACTCCATCTCCACAAGGACAGAGACAGGATGAGGCTGTTCAGAGGAGGGCAACTAAACTGGGGCAGGGTCTGCACCAGAAGCTATATGAAGAGAGACTAACGGACATGTGTATACCCTTGAGGAAAGAAGGGAGAGGGGGATGTGATAGAAACTTTCAAGTACCTCAAGGGAATCAACAAAGTCCAAGAGGGTAGCATATTTCAGAGAAGAGATGTGCAAGAGCAAGGGGGTATAATTTGAAGATAGAGGGGGGACAGCTCAGGGGCAATGTAAAGAAGTTTTTTTTTAATGGACAGGGTGGTGGATGCATGGAACAGCCTTCCTTATGAGGTTATGGGGTCAAAAACAGTGTTGGGAATTCAAGAATGCATGGAACAGACATAAGGAAATTCTTGTGGGGGTAAGAGGAAGTAGGCTGTTGGTTAACTAGGATCTGCAGCTTATCCAATAGGTAAAGAAATAGGCAGACTGGGGGGGAGGCAAGCGGTCTTTACCTGCCATCAAAGTCTATGTTTCTATGTTTCTGTGTTTCTGTGTCTTTTCTGTTTGCTGCAAGCACCTTACGTCATCCCTGGCATTTTGAAAATCAGTTCCACAGTCTTTGAGCACAAGTTTTAATTCAGTTTACAAGACCATTTCAGCAGAAAAAAAGACTGTACAGTACACAGTCCATTAGGTTTAATTATTTTGTTATACAACTACATATGTTGACAAGCTCATAATTTCGTGTTTTGAACTTTAATGTGTTTTGATGCAAAATGTGTTTTTTAATAATTTCAATTCAATGTTTAAGCAATAATACATACATACAGTACATAATACTCATGTATATTGTACATACATGCATGCAAATTTGTATCCTGGCTGGACTGACTCCACAGCACAACTGCACATACATATATACATGCATGCATACATACATGCATACATATATACATAAATAATATGTAGATGTCAAATGAAAGAAAGAAGACTGTTTGTCCATCAAGTCTGATCCACAATACCTCTTCACCCCATTTTTGAAGACCATGCCAAGTTAAAGTTTAACTCATTTTTACCTGGGTGGCCATTTTATGTCAGGTAAACAATGGATAGTTTGGATTTCATACGAAGCTATTGGAAGTAATGAGCTCTTGAGCTCTGTACTCATTGCTGGAATGCATGCCATAAGGTTACAAAACCAAACAGCAGGGACTCCTAATTTCATCTACCTCAGCTTTTAACAAGAACAGTATGTTGGAGGAAGACTGAAGTTATAAAACTGCAAAGTGGCCGATGGGTACTGGCCAGATGAACTCCTGTTAGTAAGAGTTTTGTTTACATGAGTACTGCCTTTGAAATGTTTGTTCAGAACAAAAATAAACTTTTTCCAGACTTTTGTACACTGTGATGCCATAGAGGTACAGCCTGTTCTCTCTGAAAGCTGATGTTGTCAAAACAGTGAGGTCTGTATTTTCAGAGTTTCGATGAATGTGACAGCAGGTTGCATCACTTTTGTATTACAAACCGTAGCTGCATCTGTGTCAGAAGGATGTGCTACCATCAGGAGATTGTTGTACTACAATCTGGTGTACCCATGCTAGTGTCCAGATTTGTGATACATAAGTGACACAAAAGTGATGTAACTATGATGTAATCCATATCTGTGCCCATAAATATGCTGTGAATAGGTCACAATTGTGATGGAAGTGTAAGTGTCAGTTTGGAAGCAGTCATGAAAATATGGTACAATTATATGCTGCATCTATGTGATGCAAATTGTTTTGTCTGGTGTATTTTGTGAACAATTTTGAAACTACCACCCTGAGTCCCAGCTGTTTGTCATTACACTATCAATTAATGTCATCTGCTCTGGAACTCTTTTCCAAGTGTCCACCACTCATTCTGTAGAATAATTAATTTTGATACATCGCTTGAATGTCCTACTTTTTTTATATCCCCATGTCTATAAATTAGTCCTATGCTGAAGATAGAATTCTGCGCAGTGCAGTTACCATGGAATGAACATTCTGTTGTCAGAATTTTCAGTCAGAATTTCTCTAGCCATTCTGTAGCATTCAATCTGCTGTGATGTGTGCAATTATATTGCACAGAACAAGAGTTTCCCATGCAGAATCATTCTGCGATCATTTCCACAGAATATCTTGAGATCCGTGAAATTTAATTCCATAGTAATGGAACAAAGGACTGGTTCCATATTATTCTACTATGGAATTCTGTCTTTTTTGCATCTAACGAACTTCAGTGGAACTTTGTCAGAAATTTCATTAAATTCAGTAAAATTCTTTTCCACCAGAATCTGAAAGTTCCACACAACACTATTTCCGCATCCTGAAGAGCTGTGTTTGCTCTGATAGTGTTATTCTTTTTTTTTCCTATATAGATGTTTCTGCTCCTGTGTGCCGCCATGGCTGGCTAAGCCCTGTCCCTCCCTCCCCCCTTCCCTCACTCCTTTGTCTATTGTCCTCCTGCATCATCAAGCCCCATTCTCCCATGGATTGCCCCCTGTGGTGGGAC
Organism: Neoceratodus forsteri; assembly: GCA_016271365.2. Lineage (NCBI taxonomy): Eukaryota > Metazoa > Chordata > Ceratodontiformes > Ceratodontidae > Neoceratodus > Neoceratodus forsteri. The sequence continues at coordinate 964,516,480 of CM057452.1, forward strand.
CAGGAAGGGAACAGCTGTCCTCCTGCCACCTGGTAATTCTGCATCCAAATTGGGGTCCAGCAAACTGGTGAAAGCAGGATGAGGGCAGGCAGGCAGGGCTTCATGAAGCCTGTGACCACCAATTTCTTTCATATTTTTTCCCCTACTACAGTGGTCATAAGTGAGTGTGCATGGAGCACACACACACACACACACTACATAACCACAGCCCTGTACTGTGCTGCTCAACTGTGGCACTGGCACCCGACCTCCAGCAGATGGCAGCCATTGAGCGAGGCAGTGGATTACCCCACCTTCGGAGAGGGGAATAGTACATTGGATGCTAAGTCCTCTCCCTCCCCACTGACCCCCAGCAACCCATGCTCATTCCCGAACACACGTTGCTGGCAGGACACAAGGAAAGGCATTGAATGCCTCAGTACTCCACGCCACTGGGTTGGCTTATTCTTTTCCGATATTTAAATATACTGATCATGTCCTGTCAGACAATTTATTTCCATGGAAAACAGCTTCAGTTCTTTCAGCTGTTCCTAACAGACAAGGTTTTTCAAACCTTCCACCACCTTGGTCACTCTTCTCTATACTTTCTTAGTCATGGACTGGAACTATGCACTATATTTTAGGTGGAGCGTTGGGATAGTGGCTATGGAGTTTTGTACTAATTAAACCTGCATTTGGCATCTTGCCCTAAGTGTGCACCATCTTTTGTGTGTTGCTGTTCAGTTTACATATTTCAGAAACACCTTCAGTTTAAGTCAGAACACAGGTTTGTGTCAAGGTGGAGCCTGACCACATCTTTATAGAGACACTATAATATCTCATGTTTTTTATGGTATTTCTAATGATACCATGATTTTTTCCTTCTTGCTGCAGCTACCCCACACTACTCCCACATGAAATTACTACTGGTTAGTTTCTGAGCCCCAGGACTTTTTTCTCTTGGGCTTCAGTAATCTCCATCTAATGTAGGCAATGATCTGCCATTAAAATAATAAATAAATAAATAATGATTTAGCTCGCACATTCCTTTAATGATTTACCAACATTAACTTTTGCTGAGGTTTATGATCCTTCTTATACACCGTATTTTTAGCTGTTTTAGCTGTTTGTGAAACATCTTCTTAAATAATTGCAGTACTGTACTTGATTCTAACTCCCTTTTCACTTGTGATAATTTGCTTGCATTCACTTAAGGGTGAAATAGTGTTAAATATTATTTGTAAGTTTATTTCTCAGTGTACTGTATTTCTCGTTTCACTTTTTATTTCTTTGTGCTTCAGAGTGTTGATGACCTCTTGTGGTGTCAACTATGGCTAGGTCTCAAGTCAGAATCCTTTACAAGGTCTATCCTACAAGCCCAGCCAGCCAGCTGTCTTCCTCTAGCCATGCATTCCCCTGCAACTCCACCAGTCGTCTATCTAACCATAACACCTACCAGGTCAGACCTCCAACTATCAGCCTCAGAGTTTATCCTCTTAACATGCACCCACTTGTTTAGGAGGTGAGGTGCATAGTAATGAGACTTCAGTGCAGCAGATGGGACTGTGTGTCAATGACCACTAGACAGGGGTTTTACTGTGTAGTTTAACTCCGTCCACCTCCTAATGGTTATTATGTCTGCTGCTTCCTCACACTGGCCTATGGGGAGCCAACATACTGCACTCACCCATTAAGTCAAGGCTCCTACGTTCCACAGGAAACATTACAGAGACAGCAGTCCCAACACTCCCACTGTAGAATCTGTATATGCTTCCTCTACAGCATGCCCAGAAACTTGCCAGCCTGGATCAGGGGAGTTTGGATCAAGATTCAGTCTCTGGGTTCTCCATGTGGTAGTGCAGTGCACTACCAGTAAACATCACTGGACCAGCCCAAAGAACACTTTTTAACTGATATGTGGCATCTGCTTTGTGGGATGCATCATTTTCTTTTCTTTGGGGCCTTGGATATTGATCAGTGTTTTTTTCTGTTTATGTTGAGAAACCACAGAATAACCATGATCACATGAAATGTTGTGTTTGTCACATTGCATCACCATCTGATTTTACATTGTCCTGGATTCCCCCCTTTTCCCTCACAAAAAACACAGACACCATTGTTTGTTGTTGTGCTCAGATTGGCAAATAATTTATTTATATTCACAAATCCATATTCCATTTTCCATTTCTTTATTGTCACATTTCCATGATTTTCATTTATTTCCATCCATATCTCACTCTCTGATTATTCATCCCCCAGGCGAAAACCTGGTGCCTTCTTCTTCTCCTTTTCTGTTAGGTAGGTGAAAACCAAGACCGCTTTCTCCTTCATCTTCTTCTTCCTCTTGTGTTATTCCTTTTTCTCCCCCCCATCCTCCCCCTTTCCCCCTGCCATCCACCTTGGCAGTCCATATATATTATCATCTGCCATCCACTTCTTTGGCAGTCTCCAAGAATTTTCCCCCTGCCATCCACCTTTGGCAGTCCATAACCATATTGTCCCCTGCCATCCACCTTTGGCAGTCCATAACCATATTATCATCCCCTGCCATTCACCTTTGGCAGTCCACTGTCCACTGGACGCATCTGTCCTCCTCCTTGACAGACCCATCATTCAGCCCCAAATTGACTGTCTTTCCCTCATACTTTTGTCTAGCAGGTGGTGGAGGAATCAAAACTCCAGCAAAAGTGGCTGAGGCCTGCTTCTGTCCTCTTTGTACCTCTTCCCCTTGTTGCTGTGCTCAGATTGGCAATTAATTTATTTATATTCATAAATCCATATTCCATTTTCCATTTCTTTATTGTCATATTTCCATAATTTTCATTTATTTCCATCCATATCTCACTCTCTGTTATCCATCCCACAGGCGAAAACCTGGGTGCCTTCTTCTTCTCCTTTTCTGTTAGTAATGGTGAAAAGCTAGACCGCTTTCTCCTTCATTTTCTTCTTCCTCTTGTGTTATTCCTTTTCTTCCCTCCCATCCTCCCTCCCCTTCCCCACTAGCCAGTCTCCAGCTTGCATTGGATGACTGGCTTCCCTAACAGGTCTCACTCTCCCTTACCTCAGGATGAGACTTCCTTCCTCTCTTTTTTTTTTTTTATATATACCACCTTCTGGCGGTTTCCTCCATTCCTCTATGAAACCCATTGTTTCCGCATTAAACATATCAAATGCTATGTCCAACAAGTGTACCCAATCTGACCTGTAGAAGTCATCCACCCATTCTTCTACTCCCGCAGTATCACTTGTCCTCCCATCTGTCTTATCAATGTCCCAACCCATCTATTCATCTTTCTCCTGGCCCTCTCCACCACCCTGTGGCTGTGTTCCCATCTCCATACCCTTTGAGGTATCATATCTGACCAGGCAAAGCATACTTGAGGCCACCACTGTCTTATTGCCACCAGGTCCCTCTTTATCTGTAAATATGTGTGAACCCATGGTTTGCCTGCCAGGTCGTTGCCCCCTAGGTGTATAATGATTAGGTCTGGACTGGGCTGATGTCTCTTGAGTTCTTTCAAGGTGGGCAGGAGCTGCACCCATCTCATCCCCCGGAGGCCATGCCATACCAACCTACACTGTCTTGCATCCTGGTACAATTGTTTTCCACCAGCTTTTTTCTCTGCTCTCTTACCAGCCCAGTAAATACAGGAATGGCCACAGATCCAGACTTCTGTGCTCCTCCCTCTACCTATGGGGTACAAAGAAAATTAATTAATTTATACATACTCTCAGTGTCCTCATTGTATTACTCCCCCCTCCTTTTTTTTTTCGTGCTCCTCCATGTGAGCACCATACTTCAATCTTCTTTTCCTGTTCTTTTGGGGTTTTTTTTGAAAAAAAAAAAACACACTGCTCCTTCCCCTTCTCCCCCCTTTTTTTTTTTATTTCAGTGCTCTGATGTATCTTTTATAACTGGCTGACCACCAGCGCCCTTTTTCAAAATGTCCTTCACGGGTTCCCCCGTTGCTGCCCACTGTGAGGCAGCCCCAATCCATAGGGAATGGGAAGAGTAATTACCTGGGTCCTCCCCCAGAAAACACATGCCCTTTTTCAGCACTGCTGTAATTTGATAGCCAGTGACCCTTTTTCCGTTCCCATTCACAAATAACTTCCCCGTCCTGGTCACCTGCTCTGCGGCGAAAACCCACAGGGCCTGCACTGGGCATATCGCACTCTCCGACCGCCATTTAAGTGTTATCATGAACCCTTACCCTTTCTGGTCCACCTTTGACCTCTTTAGGTTGATTTGTATTTCTCTTATCCACCAACTCACATCCTCTCATTCCACACCTCCTTCCTTGTCATCTTTCCTATGGCCTACCACTTCACTCACTCTCATAGCCCCTGCAAACATTACTACATAAATTGTGTGAAACAGTTGGGCCTCCCCTTTTGATCTGCATATTGCCGGGGGCACTTCTTTTAGCTTTATTAGCCACTGCTCATCTATTGGCCTCCTATTATCCCCTGGCCCTCGTCTCAACCTGCCCCATCCCTGCATCATTCTCCTGATGAGCATTGATTTCATTGGGTCATTCCACCCTTTTAGGCTGCAGATCACACTGATCTCTGCAAGATAGATCCCCATTGTGGTGTGAGCAGTCCCTTTTTGCCATTGTTCCACTGTGAACATTCCCAACTGTTCCTCAGAGAGCGGCCCACTTACTTCCATCTGATGTTCTGCCCTGAATGTTTGAAAAACCCTCCAGGCCCCATCGTAGGCCTCAGAGTCCGAGGCGCCCATGAGCTGCTAAACAGCATTTCTGCTTCTTCTTGCCAACATCCCAGATATTTGTTGGTATGGGTGTTTTTTGTTCTTCCACTGCTGGTGCCAGCTTCCGGAAACGGTCCACTTGCAGACAGGAAAGGCTGTCAGCCAGGGTACTGTGTACTCCTTCTATATGTTTCACTCTGAAGGACATGTTCAGCTGGAAAGCCCTTAAATCTAACTGTCATACCACCTGCATGGCTGTATCCGACCTGGCTCCCTTGTTGTTTAGTACATCAACCACCACTCTTTTGTCACACCAAAATGTCACCTTTTGGTCACGTAATTCTTCCTCCCAAACCAAAGTGCATGCCCATATGGGCATGATCTCCAGTTATGTTATATCTCTCACTTTCCCATCCCTCACCCAACTGGCCGGCCATGGTTCTGCAAACCACCTGCCCTTCAGGTAACCCCCCCCATGCCCAACCCTCCAGCTGCATCTGTGTAGAGGTCTAGGTCTGTGTTGTACAGCCACTCCTCTTGCCAGAATGAACACCCATTGTAATCCTTCAAGAATTCTTCCCATATACTAAAATCCTCCCTGACACCTTGAGTCAGATCCACCCAGTGATGTGGTCTGGTGACCCCTGCTGTAGCTCTGGCTAACCTCCTTGTGAATGCCCTTCCTGGTCCTATGACCCTGCATGCGAAGTTCAGGTCCCCAGTACCTGCTGGACTATTTCTAGTTGTACCTGCCTCCTGCTGGTATGTACCCAGATTAGCTCCTTCAACCTCCTTACTTTTTTGTCCAGTAACCTAAACACTCCACTCGTGGCATCTATCTCTATCCTGAGGAATTCCATAACCTTGCTGGGCCCTTCTGTTTTCTCTGGTGCCAATGGTTCTGCAAACCAGCTGCTCATGGCACAATTCTTGAAACTTATCCAGCATCCTCTGTGTCTCCCTTTTTCCCTTCCCAATAAGGAGAAAATCATCCAAGTAATGGATGACTGACCTATAACCCGTCTTTTCCCAGAATACCCACTGCAAACATGTGCTGAATGCCTCAAACGTGGCACAATCTGTGGAACACCCCATTGGCATTGCTTTGTCGAAATAATACTGTCCCTCACTTTTAAAACCCAACAGATCCCAGTCTTCCCTCCTGACTGGAAGTAGTCTGAAGGCAGACTCAATGTCTGTTTTTGCCATCCATGCATCTCCTGTGGCCAGGATTATCTGGACTGCATCCTCTCGTGTCGCGTATGTCACCCTACTATGTTCTTCACTGATAAAATCATTCAAGGACTCGCCTTCCGGATATGACAGGTGGTGGTTCACCCTGTATTCCCCCTTCTGCTTCTTGGGTACCAGACCCAAAGGCGATATCCGCATGTTTTCTAATGGGGGTGTGTGAAATGGGCCCTCCACCCTGCCTGCTGCTTTTTCTTTCTCAATCTTCCTCTTTAGCATTTCCTCTTTTCCTTTTACCGACCCCAGGTTGCGTGTCCTCCCTTGCTTGCCTGGGTCCACTAAGCTACTGTGAAAACCCTGTGTTAAAACCACTTACTATCGTATCCTGCACCCTTATGTCCGGATATTCTTTCAGGCAAACTGACTATGCTGCTAGGTTGATGGGAGTTCTGGCTATACCAAATTGTTCTTGTTGTGCCACCTGTCCCCCTCTGACCCCTCCCTTTCTTCCTGTCTGACCTTCCTTGCCTCAGTGGTTTTGGCCCCCTCTTTCCCATTCCCCTGCCCTCCCTCCTTGTTCCATTTTTTGCCCTTTGAACCCTGACCATCTCAAAGAACTGTTGTCTCGATCCTTGCCCCACATGCCCTTGTGCACTCTGCGGCCAAGTTGTTCTGCACTTGCTTGCTGGGTGCACCCCCCATCGCATTTTGCACAGGCATGTCAAAAATGACACTGAGGCCATGAGCAGAAGGCCCTGTTATACGCCCAGCAACATCTCTGTGGCATAGCCCCCTTTTTGCCCCACCCAACCTCAGGTGTGGACTGATCTGTTATGTAATCCATCCATAAATCTATTTGCTTGGTGTCCCATCTTACATTCCCAAATGTTGCCATTCTCTGCCAAAAACATTCATCATAGTATATCCATCCTACCCCACCTTTTGCTTTTGCTCTCCGTATTATCAATGAATAGGTAATGAGCGGGATACCCAGCTCCAGCCTCTTTTCCAGAGTGATGGCTGAAAAAATGGCAAAACCTAGAAACCAACCATCCCAGGTCTTCCCTTTCATGAACTTGTCATCCTCTTTCTTTCCTAAGAGCACTATGGCAGCTGCCATCTCACTCTTACCTATGCTCTCTGTCTCTTCGTATTTGGCCACCGCCTCACTGTTCACCAAAGCAAATATATCCACATATTCCCCTTTCCATATTTTTTCTTTTGTGGTGATGGGCACATGTTCGCCTATTCTCATCCCCGGTGCACCTACCTCTCTTGTACCTTTTCCCTCTCTTTCCTCTCTGTTTACCGTATCTCCTGGCACCTCTTTTCCTGCCTTAATCTCTGCCAGATCCGATTCCATCTGCCCCAGCCCTCCTGTCCCCAGTGCTGCCACAATTTGCCTTATATATTCTTTTATACTGTCACCCACTGTGTTGGACGTGTTACCTGTAACCTTGTCCTGGCCAGGCTGCCTGGAGGCCTCCAAAGGTCCCCTTGCTTCTTCCTGTGGTTGAGGTGGAGGTGGAGGGTGAGCTACTGGGATCTGCGGGCAGGACCCCCCCCGTTCCGGGCTTAGTGTCCAGGTTCTGCCGGCGACGTTCCCCTTTGATCTGGGGTGGGTGCTGGCGTCACTTGGTCCACCGGCCATGTGAGCACTGGCTCAACTGCCTTGGCAGGCCCCTCTGTCACCAGTGCTACCCTAGCGGGACTGTGTAGCCCTTCAGCTGGCCTCTTCCCCTTGCCACCTTTTTCTGTACCCGCTTTTCTCTTCTCCCCAGGCCTCCCCAGTTCCTCCCCCTCCATCAGTTCCCACATTTTGTTTGCTTCTTCAGCCAGTTCAATTATAGCCTTGTAGGCATCTTCCTTTGATGGCCTGCTCTTCTTGGGTGCCATGTCCGTCTTATCTTGTGCTCTGCTGAAACAACTATAGGAAACAAAAAAAAAAACAGGGTTATTCGTATATCAGTACCTCCCTGTATGTCTTCCTCCTGTCCATCACGCCACCCCCATGCCAACACAGACCCGGACCACCCATGAAGGTCCCCCATCCTGCCTGGCAGGTCGTCCTCTCCTAGGTGTTCCCTTACCTACCTCCATAGGTGAGGAACAGCTGTCGTCCCTCCTGCCTGGCCTTGGTAAGTCATGTAGTAACTTAAAGCCCTTTTTATATCAAGGCTGTGAAGTCTATGCTCCCCTGAGCTGGAGTGCTCAGTGAAGAAAACTGGCAAGGTAACAGACTGGTTCAAGTGGAAGTCTGAGACCACTTTCGGGAGGAACTTCCTATTAGTTCTCAACACTACCCTGTCCTTGTGGAAGGAAACATTCCTTTTCCATACAGAGGGCCTGGAGCTCACTTATCCTCCTGGCAGAAGTGATTACCACCAAGAAGACTACCTTCCAAGTAACAAACCTGAGATCTGCAGGGCCATGGGCTCACACGGGAGGAAGCATAAGCTAAGCAATGCAAATGTCCAGGTCCCAAGCTGGCACTGATTCCCTGTGAGGGGGAAACAGGTGAGACAGGCCCTAAAGAACCTCCTGAAGATAGGATTTGATGCTAAGAAGGTGTCCTTTCCAGCTGAAATTTATACTGACACCAAAGCCAGGTGCACTTTCAGGGCTGAATGCTGCAGACCTTGGGAATGCAGATGAGTCAAATAGCCCAGCAAGGTTGGTATGCCAGCTTGAGCTGGGGCTAAACCCTTATCCTTACACCATATAGAGAACCTTTTCCATTTCAAGGCATAGGTTTTCTTAGTAGAAGGTTTCCTATACTCTCTGAGGACCTCCAGGACCCCTTCAGAGAGTTGCCAACCTGCGTATTCAAAGTCCTCAAGAGCCATGCCTTGAGTCTGAGAGACCTGAGATTGGGGTAGAAGATCCTCCCTTGAAAGGAGGCCAGTAGGTTGTACCTAGTACCTTTGTGGGAGGTGAATCGGTTTGGACACCAACACAGAAAGCAGAAGGGAGTACCAAGGCTGTCCGGCCCAGTCTGGGGCTACCAGAATCATTGAAGCTGGCTGTGATCTGAGCTTGATGAGCACCCTGAGAATCAGGGGAAAAGAGGGAAGGCATAAAGATGCCTCCCTGTCCAATCCAGAATCAGGGCATCCAGGGGAACTGTTCCCTTGGCAGGGGACCTGCAACAATACAGAGGCAGGTGGTGGTTTTGTGGGATTGAAAAAGGTGTATCTCAGAAGTGCTCCACCTCTGAATAGGACGTTTACCACTTGCTTGTTCAATGTCCATTCATGATGGGCCTGGTTTATCCTGCTCAAGGCATCTGCCAGAGTGTTGTTCTTGCCAGGCAGATGGATAGACTGTAGGGAGGCGTTTAGAGAGTAAGTAAGGCTCCATATTGTCATTGCCTCTGTACAAAGTGGGATAGACCTTGTACCTCCCTGTTTGTTGATGTAGTACATTGTTGTGGTATTGTCTGTTCTGACTTGTACCACCTTTCCCTGTATTAGATGTGAGAAAGCCTGAAGGGCCAGGTAAACAGCTCTTAGCTAACATACTATTTGCCAGCAAAATAGCCCTTATGGTCTGTCGAGTCTGCTCGTGCCTCAGGATCCCAGTTGGGTACCGAGGCCTTCCCACCCCCATCACCTTTCTGTTTCTCCTGCCTTCCATCCTGGCTCCCTGGGCCAAGCCCACCCCTGCTTCATCCCTATTCTTACCTGTCCCATCCTCTCTTGAACCCATCCACTGTAGGGGCCAGAACCAGCTCGCCAGGCAGTGCATTCCAAGGTTCCCCCACCCTCTCAGTGAAATATCTCCTCCTTTTCCCCCCTCATCCTTCCTCCTTCCAATTTCAAACCATGCCTCTGTTGATACCCCTCCTTTAATCTAAAGATCCCTCCTTGTTTACCCTGTTTGTTCCTTTGAGGTACTTGAAGACATCAATCATATCCCCCCGGTCCCTCCTCTCCTCTCCTCCAATGAGAACAGGCTGAGCTCCTCCAGTCTCCTCTCATACGTCAAACCCCCTAGTCCCCGTATCATCTTGGTTGCCCTCCTTTGGACCCCTTCCAGGAGCTGTATGTCCCTCCTGAAGTGCGGCTGCCAGAACTGCACACAATACTCAAGGTGTGGTCTAACCAGGTCATTGTACAGTGGCAGAATCACTTCCTACACCTGAGATGATCCTCTTATGATGCAGCCCTAACATCCTATTTGACTTGACTGCTGCCTCCTGCACTGCTCAGAGTTATTCATGCACTTGCAACCACCAGGACTCCTAGGTCTTTTTCCCTGCTGTGGCCTCCAAAACCTCCCCACCCAGGGTGTACTCATGTTTGGGGTTCCCCCTCCCAAGATGCAACACCTTGCACTTGGAGGAGTTATAATTTAATTTCCAGGTGTGAGCCCACCTATCCAGGGTCTCCAGGTCCCTTTGCAAGGCCACCCTCCCCTCCTCCTCCTCAACCACTGCTCCCAGCTTGGAGTCGTCAGCGAAGAGACTCATTTCACACCTTATACCCTCCCTGATATCTGACATGTATGCATTAAACAAGACTGGCCCCAGGACCAGATCCTTGTGGTACCCCACCAATGACCCCTCTGGGGTTGAGATCTCTCCACTGACCACTACTCCCTGGGTGCACTCAACCAGCCAGTTTCCTATCCATCTGATCATCAATGGGCCTACTCCCATGCCTCTCAGTTTCTCCAGTAGGCCTTTGTGTGGGACCGAGTCAAACATCTTGCTGAAGTCCAAGAATAGAATTTAGGACCTCCGCCTGATCCCTCGCCCCCTCCACCTACCCTCCTTCTGTTCTCCATCTGCCGATCTGGACCTTGTTTTCTCCATTCCCAATATACCTAAAGAACCCTTTTCCCTCTCTGTAGCCCCTGTGCCAGCAGCTGCTCCTTTCTGGACTTGGCCCACTTACCATCTGGGTGGACTTGTCTGGCTGCACACGGTATTCCTTTCCTCTCATTTTTTTGTAATCTCTGTAGGTGACCTTCTTTTCCCTGACTGCTTCCTGGACCACCAGCATGGTTTACATGACCTCGCCCCTTTACGCTTCACCTTTGCACAGATCTTAACTGCCTCCTGAAGTCCCCGTTTAATGGCCTCCCATCTCCTTTCGACATCTGTCCTAGTTGTAATCCTCTTCAAATGATCCTTGAATATCTTTCCCATGCCCCCATAATCCACCCCCTGAAATCCACAGCCAAAGTCCTAGAACTATCCCCCCCCCCAAGATTTATTCGAAACCAGTGTCGTGGTCACTCCCAGCCAGGGGATCCTCTACTGTCAGATCCCTCACCTGTTCCCCTTCTGCCAGGACCACGTCCAGGACATGCCCATCTCTCGTAGGCTCCAACACATGTTGAGTGAAGAACACATCCTGAAAGCCGTCCAACAGTCTCTGCTCCTTGGCCGCCTTAGAAGTCATAGTTTCCCAGTTTGTGGCTGGCATATTAAGGTCCCCCATCAACACCACTCCCTCCTCCTTTGGTCCACACTGGGCTATAATGTTATCCAGCAGACAATCCTCCAGAACATTCTCCATCGCTGGGGCCTACATACCACTCCCAATTTGACCTTTCCTCCTACTGGGGTTCGAAAGGTGACCCAAGCCATAAGGCCTCCACATTTCATTCTGCCTCCTCTACCATGGAAATTTCTATGCTCTCTCTGATGAACATAGCCACTCCTCCCCCTCTGCCCTTCTTTCTAGCCTTCCTTAGCATAGTGTACCTCATTACATTTAAGTCCCAATTCGGGGTTTGTGTTGCTCAAGTATTGCCACCACATCCACCCTCCTTGAACAACATGGCCTAGAACTCTGACCCTTATTTCCCAAGCTCCTGGCGTTTACTAGCACCACCCCTCAATCCTTGTCCCTGCTCCTTTGCCATGCAGCCCCTGGTTACCATATGTGTCTGACTCAATTCACACCTACTGTATTGCTCCCCCCTGATATGTTGCCCCTCCCCCTTGGGGCTGAAGGCTAGGGCCCTCATCGAGAGGTAGAGCCTTCCGGTCTGGCAGGTTTATATGCTGGAGGGAATCTACACTCTCTCAAGTGCCATGAATAGTGTGCTCCCTCAAGTGAGCACCCCACCCTAACAGGGAAGCATCTGTCACGAGAACTAATGAATTGGGCTCCTGCAAGAATGGAACCCCTTCTCTCAAGTTTTCTAGCTCCATCCACCATTGGAGTGTCTGTAGTAACACCCTTGTTACAGGTATGGGTTTTGATAGAGAGTCCCACCTTTGGCACCAGTGTACCCTGAGGTGGAACTGGACATCTTATCTGATACCTGGCACCTATGACTGTGCTTGTTGCTGAAGCCATGTGCCCTGACAGTTGTAGAAACTGTCTTGCTGGCTTTGGCTTGCCCAGGACAAACAAGCTTGCCAAAAGCCGAATGCTTTCTGCCCTCTCCTGAGGAAGGAAAGCCCTTCCCAGTACAGTGTTTAGTTCTGCACCTATAAACTGCAGTACCTGCACAGGGGTCAGGACTGACTTTTTGATATTGAGAAGGAATCCCAGGGAGTGCAACAGGTCCTGGGTTACCTGAAGGTGCTAGGTCACCTGCTGGTGAGACTTTCCCACTATCAGCCAATTGTTCAGACAGGGAAAAACTGAAACACTTAGTCTACTTAGGCGTGCCACCACTACTGCCATGCACTTGGTAAAGACCCTTGGTGCAGAGGTGAGCCCGAAGGGAAGTGTTGAGAACTGACAGTGGCCTGAGGGTAGTCTGAATCTCAAATATTTTCTGTGCGACTCCCTTATGGGAATATGGAAATATACGTCCTTTAAGTCTAAGAAGGCTAGTCAGTCTCCTTTTTGCAGAGTTGGCAAAATCATAGCCAATGTGACCATCTTGAACCTGGGTTTACCAGGTACCTGTTTAGCAGTCTGAGGTCTAGTATAGGTGGCTACTCCCATTCTTCTTTGTTGTTAGAAAATATCTTGAATAAAACCCTGCCCTTTCTGGCTGGGGGAAAGGCACTACTGCCCTTGCTAGAAGTAAGGCCCAAACCTCCTGTTTCAGCAGTTTTCTTTCTGAGCAAGGAACTGCTGTGAACTGCCTTGATCTTGGAGGAGGAAGGATTTGAAGCAGAGGGACAGGCCCTGACTCACTATTTCCAGAACTCATCTGTCTGTGGTAATTTTCAGTCATTCCTGAAAATAATTAGTCAGTCTGCCCCTACAGGAGATAAGAGGCAGCCTGGATGGAAAAGTTTGGGGATTTGTTTTGTTTGTTGCTGGGTTTGTGCAGATTGGGATCCTCGCCTGGAACCCCTTCTGCCTCTGGCTCTATAAAAACCACCCTGCTGTGACTGGTACTGCTGTTGGAGCACAGCCTGCACTTGAAAGAAGGGCCTCCTAAAAGAGGACCTACCCCTGCCACCTCTTCCATATGCTGAAGTGGAGGGAGAAGCTCTTTCCTTGGTAGAATTACTGCAGAAAGTAGCCTTATACTCATCTACTTTCTTCATATATGCTTCAGTCTGGGCACCAAAGAGTGAGTGACCCTCGACTGAGAAATCCACAGCCTTACTCTGGGTGTCCTGGGTGAGATTAGCAGCTCTCAGCCAGGCAAATCTTCTCAAGGCTATAGCACCTGCCATCCATCGAGCAGCTGTATCATTCGTATCAGCTGACATTTGGAACTGGTACTTGAAAGCCTCCAAACCCAGTTTTGCAGTGTCTAATAACTCAGAAACTGTTAGGGAGGGGTTAGCCCCTGCATTATTCCAAAATGGACTGCCAAAGAGCCTTCTGGTAGAGGGCTGCATAGGCTTGGTAGCTGGCTTGGCTAACTGCCAGGAAAGCCAAAAGGTACCCTTTTTTAGACATGTTATCTATCCTTCTCGAGTCCTTCTCGGGGGTGAGAGGACAAGGGAGTTTTTGCCTTTTCACAGGCAGCCTGTTTTACAATCCCCTGGTGGTCAGGATGAGTAAATAAAAACTAAGCACCTGACCTCTCAAGTTGGTATTTTTTATCACACTTTTTATCAGTGGGTGTGAGAGTGTTTGGAGTCTTAAGAATTTCAAGGACATCTTTCTTGAAAAACTTATATATAGGCAGCAGGAGCCTTCTAGTGGGTGTTAGACCCATAAGCTATATATGTATATATACATATACATACATATATATATATATATATATATATATACATACATACATATATATACATACATACATACATATTGGGCTTCTTCCTCATCCTGGATCTCTTCTGCAGTTTGTAGATCCAGGGTTTCCATCATTTTCCTAACAAAGGAAAAATGGGAGGAAAAGTCCTCTGTGGGTCTGGGAGGAGAGCCAAAGTCCTGTTCTGGTGAGACCCTGGGTTCAATACCCTCCTCTGCCTGATCATCCTCCTCAAATCCCACTATGTCAGTAGGTAAAGGAGGTACAAAAACATACATATTTTTTTCAACCGGAGTAGCCACAGGCTGCTTTGGGGGTAATAAGCCCTGCAGCACTTGTAGTAAAGCCAGAGCCTGGGTTAGCTCAGCAGGCGAAGGAGCAGGTACAGGCACCTGAGGGGCCCCTTGAGGCATTTCAGCCGGGTCTCAGTGTGTTTTGTCTTCTTGAGTTTTCTGGCAGGCATCGGAGAGTCAGCAGGTTCATTTCCCCTCTTGCCAGAGCCCTCAACCGTCTCAGGGGTGTTTTTTGAGACTCTGGAAGGAATAGCCAAGGACTTAGAGGGCATGGACTGGTTAGAGCCCATGGACCCCTCTTATAATTTTCTTTTTAACCTTTCATTATGTTTTTCACTGTTCTTTCAGGGAAAGACTTACATATCTCTGAGTCAACATAAAATGCTGTTGCCCAAAGGCAGAGCAAATGTAACCCCCCACTGGCCCCTTATTTAACTAGCAGGCACACCTCTCACAGTCTACGGGAACGGAGAGGGGTGGGGGTTACATTGATTTCCACCATAGAAAAGGTAGGATATGCAGATGGAGTAGACATTATAAACACAAACCAAGTGCTGCTACTAGGCACACACACCTGGTGGGACCAATACCATGGCCACAACCCAGGTCCTGGGGAGAAAACATTTGCTCAGTGCTATGCTAGGTTTGCACTTCTGGACAAGGGTTCCCAAGTAACTCCACATGGGAAGCAATAACATAAATGTCCATACCAGGCTGGGATTCTAGGAGTGTGGCTTTATTCCGTAACAAAGTAGCAACACACAAAGCAAAGATGGACCCCTAAGGGTTACACACACGATAAATGCAGACATCTACAGAACTCCAAATTTCCCATAGAGCATAGGATGACTGCAGAAATTATGGACTAGCCACTGGTAACACACACCAAGCAAATTCACTCAACTAGGCACAAACAGCCAGTACTTGGAAGTCCCATATGGCACAGGACTAATTGTGGTACACTGACCATGTCAGAGCACTAAAGGCTCAAAATGGAAAAACCCACTCACTGGGGTAAAGTTTCTTCAGGCATTGGCCCCATGCACTGACAGAAAACTCAATTCGCCTTCAAGTCAGGTGCTAAACTGATTACTCCGGGGGTCATCTCCACCTTTTGTTTCCTAGTTCATACTGCCATCCCACTAGCAAACCACCTCACACTGTACCAAAACTTACTGCTGATGCTCTCTAAAATGTATTTCACACTAACATCAGCAAAACACCTCAGGGTGTCAAAGGTAAAATTCTGCTCACCTGACAGTCACAGGCTGGACTCCACTGTGGTCAGCCAACTTTTAAATGTCTTAGGTGATGGGTCCTTTTGTCAAAGAAATTCACCCTTTAATGCAGGTACTCCTGGGCAGACTTCAGAAAAAAAAACATACTCACAAGAAGTTGCCTCACAAGGCAGCTTCACAATGTCCTAGTAGGATCAGGGATTGCCCTAACATCCTGCTCCATCCTACCTGGGATGAAGAACAGAAAATCCCTGGAGCAGTTTCCACCACTTCACAAAAGCTGGGAAATGCTGTACTCCACTAAGGTGAGAAAAACTGGAACACTGCAGCTCTCTATCAGAGCTGCTACTGGAACTGCAACTGTACTCTGCAGACTCCAGCCAACAACTGACTACAGAATTCTAAATTCCTCACTCACAACTGCTATGGCTTATGCTGCTGTGAGAGTTCTAAGGTGACATCACCTCTCCAGCTCCCAGCTGAGACCAGCAGCAGACAGGGACAGAGTGAAATCCATTTACTTGCAAATCACTAGCTGCCTTCCCTGCCTACCACTAACTCTAATGGGATTCTAGTAACCCCAGGGAACAGGGGGGTTATGCTAACAAATCATGTTTGTCTGCCTTAGAAAACACTTCAGAGCACTTCAAACAGTTTTAAAGCTAGGAGGTCCTGTTTCTTTTAGGTTTATCTGACATTTTAAAAGAAAACAGAATCGGGAACTGAAAAAATAAATGCAAGTAAACTATTTGCAGTCGGCTCAGTAACCCAAAAACCCAAATCTATTGGTTCCGATTGATCCGGAACCAAGAAATAGCTCAGGAACCAAGAAAAATCGGTTCAAAAGAGATTAATTTTACAAAAAACACAGAAATATATCATTGGAACCCTTTAAAAAAGGTTCTGATTCAGGAGAGAAAAGAATTGGTTGCCTCCTGGTTCACAGGAACCGCGAGGAACTGGAAAAAATAACGCTAAATTTAAACTATGAGGTAAAAAACTAAAATAACAATTACACTAGGCAGTAAATGAAAAATTAAACAAAAAATACTTAAGTTTATTTGTTCAGTTCACTTCAGGAATCGCTCTTGAGAGACAGAAGATCTCCAAGGCGTCTAAACTTTGCAGCGGAGAGAAGAAATCTGAGGTTAGAATGTAGGTTACACTGGGCAGTTTTTGAACTGAATGCACGAGCTAAAGATTCCCTCATTAGCATAGCATTCCATTTGGCTCCAGGGCAGTGTTGGCTTAAAGGAGCACTGCAAGAAGTAATAATATTAGTGGATTCCTGGGGTTAAGAGGGTGTGTGTGGTGCTTTATGTGAGGAAAACATAAATGTAACAGAGATACGGAAGGCAGAGGGACTGTGGGTCACCCTGGAGATGGAGAATGGAGCCACTAATCATATTGGAGTGACTCCACAGACCTCCAGTGCAGGGAAAGGAACTAAATAAGTACTGATGGAAGCCATTGACAAGAAGGCAGGAAAGGGGTGGGGGGCTAAGCTACCAGATATAGATCGGATCCTCCAGCAAAACAAAGGACATTCTGATGGTCAAAAATGTACGAGGTCATTATACAGCATAAGACCAAAAGGTGTAAGCATTTGTTATCTTATGAAGGTTTACTCAGCCTTCATAATTTGGATTTGTTTTGAGCCCTGCACTGCCCTTAGCTTGTTCAGCTTGCTGGGCTCTAGCTCTGATAACATCACTGTAGGACAGAGGAGTGACTCACACTGTTCAGGACCATGCAGTTGCAACAATGTTGCAAGGAAACCTACCAGTACTCAGTGTACATACTGTGTTCCCCTTCCCCAAGACACCCTGTTAGCAATGCATTATGCCAAAGTCTAAATGCCTTAACGTATGTTTTTTTTTGTGAAATTGACTCTGCCCTACAATGATGTCAGCAGCACAACCCTGGCCCACAGCAACACCAGGCCCGTTACAGAAGCTGTAGTACACCCTGCAGTTTTAGCAGCTCAGAATGCAAAAACTAACTGCAGCAGACATATGAAATACAATTGGAATGCACTGCCTGGCCAGCTGGTTCAGAGATCCACAGTGGAGGGCTTCAAGAGAGGGTGGGACAGGCACAGAAAGTGGATGTATCAGATGATGGCCTGTCCCGGGGGGGTGGGGATGGATGATAGGGGTTTCTGGAGCACAAGGGATGGGAGGGCCTCGGCACCCAACTAAGGATCTAAGGTTCGAGCAGACTCGATAGACCGTAAGGCCTAATCTGCTGGCAAACAGTATGTTAGTATGTTAATTCCAGAATCAATGCAAGAAGGGGTAATTAATGCATGAAAGTCAAAGTGACTGGGGAAGGTCCTAAGCAGGACATCCTGGACTCTCTTCATGCCCTCAAGCAACTAGTCAGTGAACCCAGTCAAGACTGGGCAATACCATATCTGGTACTCACTAAAAGGGACAGTGTTGCAGATGTCAAGGTAGGAGCCCACTTGGGGACCACTGATCACTGTATGGAGTGGTTCAATATAAGGGCAGATGCGGAATCAAACCACCAAGGGCGAGGGTTCTGCACTTCAGAAGAGCAGATTTTATAAAGATGGGTGACTGCCTCAGGGATGACCTGGTGGGGGAATGGCCTGGGTAGGGAGGAGGAACAGTGGGCTAAGATAATAGGCAGCATAGTAAAGGCAACAAACCTCTGCATCAAACAAGTAAGCAAAGGAAGAGGGAAGAAGATTGCAATGGTTCTTGAAAGAGGTGGCTGAAAAATACGGTACCATTCAGAAGGTATAAGGAGACGCAGAGGGAGGAGGATAGACAGGTATATCCGGGAAACAGAGGGAAGCAGGAAAGCAGTAAGGAGCACAAAGATGCAAATTGAAGAGAGAATAGCCCAGGAGAAACACAGGAACATAGACTTTGACGACAGATAAGGGCAGCTTGGTCCAACTAGCCTGCCCATTTTTCCCTACCTACTATGTCACTGCAGACCGTACTTGATCTCTGGCTTATCCTCTTCTTGGTTTTTTTTTGTGTTTTTTTTTGTTAACCAGGAGAAGCACACTAAGCTGAAAGTGTTTATATGTGCAACCTGGGAGCACAAGGAAGATAAGTGACTTGGTCAGGGTCACACAGTATGCAAGTGGGAGCTGTGGGATTCAAATCCAGGTCTCCAGGTTTGCAGCTCAGAGTCGTAAACCACTGTGCTATACTGCCTCTTTATCTTATCACTAAGGCTCCCTCATGCCAATCCCATGCTTTCTTGAACCCTGTTACAGTTTTTGCCCCCACCACCTCTGCTGGGAGGCTGTTCCAAGCATCCACCACCTCTCCATAAAGAAGTACTTCCTCACATCTCCCCTGAGTCTACCTCCCTCCAGCTTCATAGTATGACCCTTTGTCCTTGAACACCATTTTTTTCTGAAAGTTCCTTTAGAAATACTGAACTCAGGTGCCGTGGGCTGGCAGGGGGAAGGAGAGGATTGAGCATCGAGAGACTGTTCTCTTCTGGGAGGGGTGGGGATGGCTCCACTCTGTAGTGGCCCCTGGTGGAGACCGGTGGTAACACAAGTAGCGGAAGCAGGAGGGACTAAATAGAGAAAGACGGAAATCAGCTTCGGCGCCACCAGATGATGGCTCCCGCTCTCCTTGTTCCATGGAGCCTCCAGGAGCATCCTCTGCCACAGCTGCATCCCGGGCCATAAGTAAAAATAGTGTGCTGGGGTTCCCTGTCACCCGGTGTCTTCCCCCTCAGACGAGGGGGACCCGCCCGGTGATGGGATACACGGGACAACTCGGGATTGGCTGCTATCTGTGGAGAGGTGCTTCAGAAGAGGACTGCCGGGGGGAACAGAGCGCTAGGAGGCCCGAAGGAGTGGTGGGCGTCGAGGTGTAGGAGGAGATAAAAAGAATAAAAAAAAAAAAAAAAAAAAAAAAGAAATACTGAAACACAGACATCGTCAGCAGAGAAGGACCTCTTGGCCCACCCAGTCTGCTCAGTTTTCCCCATCTACTGTGCCACCACAGACCCTACTCAATCTCTTGTCATTTCCACCACTTGCCTTATTTCCAAGGTCCCCCTGAATGTGTCCCATGCATGCTTGCATCCTGTGACCATTTTGACACCCACCACCTTGACTAGCAGGCCGTTCCAGATGTTCACCACCCTCTCTAAGAAGTATTTCCTCTGAGCCTCCCCCCCCAGCTTCATAGCATGACCCCTTGTCCTGGAGCCTCTTTTCTATGGAAATGCTGCCTTCCTGTACCTTATTTATACCTGTTAGATATTTGAAAGTTTCTATCATATTCCACCTTTCCCTCCATTCCTCTAAAGAGTATATATTTAGTTCTTTGAGTTTCTCCTCACAGGGCTTTTAATGCAGGCCCTGCACCATTTTGGTTGCCCTCCTTATACTGCCTCCACCCTATCTATGTCCTTCCAGAGGTGGGGCCTCCAGAACTGGACACAGTACTCGAGGTGGGTTCTTACTAGTGATCTGTACAGGTAATATTACCTCCTTCTTCCTACTGGTGATACCCCTCCCTATGCACCTGTGCATCCTGCTAGCCTTCCCCACTGCCTTATCACATTGCTCGCCTACCTTCAGGTTATCAGATGATTACCCTTAGGACCCTTTCCTGTTTGGTGGTTGCTAGTACCTTCCCTCCCAATTGGTATGTAGCCCCCAGGTTCCTGTGTCTCAAGTGCATGATTTTGCACTTTTATGCACCGAAACCCAGCTGCCAAACCCTTGACCATTCTTCCAACTTCTTCATATCCTCCCTCATTTTTTCCACTACCCCTGTGTATCCACCCTGCTGCTACAGATTTTTTTGTCATCTGCGAACAGGCATACTTTCCTTTCTGCAATGTCGCTAATAAAGACATTGAAGAGGACCGAGCTTAGTACTGAGCCCCGAGGCACCCTACCGGTCACCTTGCCTTCTCTAGAGAGGACTCCATTTACCACCACCCTCTGACTACTGTTGCTTAACTAACTTATTACCCAGTTTACTATTTTTGACCCCCTTACAGGCTAGTTTGTACACCAGTCTTCTGTGTTTTCTATTATTTATTTATTTAAAATTGGTAACCAGGAAAGCACACTGAGCCGAGGCTCATTTTCAGGTGCTTCCTGGGGTAATGTGGAATGGTGCTGAAGGCCCTGCTGAAACCCAGGTAGGCCACATCCACCACTCCTCCCTGATCCACTTCCTAGTCACCCAGTCAAATATCTCAATCAGGTTTGTCTGGCAAGACCTCCCCTGTGAAACCATGTTGTCTTGGATCCTGTAATCCACTGGTTACAAGGTATTCACTATCTTCCTTCAGTAGCTATTCCATTACCTTACTCACTACCAAAGTCAGGCTGACAGGTCTGTAATTTCCTGCCTCCCTCTCTATTTCCACTTTTGTGAAGTGGGACACATCTGCCTTGCTCCAGTCCCTCGGAACCTCCATTGTTTCTAATAAGTTGAACAGAGCTGTCAGAGGTGCAGTCAGCACATCTGAGCTCCCTCAGTATCCTAGGGTGAACCCATCAGGTCCCATTGCTTTGACCAGTTTTGATTGTGCTAGTACCTTGAGGACTTTCTCCTCTGTAAAAGGACTAGTGTCCACCTCCCTACATTTACCTTGTCCCTTAACTTTGGCCCATCACATACCCCTTCTTCTGTAAATACTGAACAAAAGTATTTGCTCCATATGTCTGCCTTCATTTGGTCCTCCTCCTCACAAACCCCTCCTTTGCCTTTTATCCTTACTATCCGCTCTTTGGTGGTCTTCTTCTCGGTTACATATCTAAAGAAAGTTTTATCCCCTTTTTTATTGACTGGGCAGTATTATCTTCTATCTGTGCCTTTACGCGCTCTTTCCTTCCTGCTTCCTTTGTTTCTCCTGGTAATTTTCCCTATCCTCCTCCTGTGCCTATTTGTACTTCATGAATGCTAGTTTTTGCCCTTATTTTTTTAAGCTACGCTTTACAGAACCATAGCGGTTTCCTCTCTTACATAGATACATAGACAGTGTCGGCAGAAAAGGGCCTATGGCCCACCCAGTCTGCCCATTTGAGCTTGTAAGTTCAGTTTATGTTTTTCTAGAAGTCTGTTGCCCCTTACCCCTGACCTCCAGAATTCCTTTATGTCTATCCCATGCATCCTTAAATCCCGTGATTGTTTCAGCCCCCACCACTTCCTCTAGCAGGGTGTTCACTTGTCCACCACCCGTTCTGTGAAGAAATTCTTTCTCATGTTTCCTCTGAATCGTCCTCCCTCCAACTTCATCCCATGCCCTCTAGTCCTGGAACATCTTTTTCGCTTAAAAATAGTGTTTTCCTGCACCCTGTTCCTCCCTGTAAGATACTTGTATGTCTCTATCATATCCCCTCTCTCCCTCCTCTCCTTCATAGGACTTGTGATGCAATCCATGCACCATCTTTGTTGCCCTCCTCTGAACCTTCTCTACCCTGTCTATGTCCTTATGGTATGGTCTCAGAACTGTACACTGTACTCAGGTGGGGCCTCACTGGCGTCTTGTATGCCGGAATTATGACCTCCTTTTCCTGCTGGTGATGCCCCTGCCTATACATCCCAGCATCCTATTTGCTTTACCTGCTGCCTTGTCACACTGTTTCCCTCCCTTGAGGTCATCAGAGATGATAACCCCAAGATCCCTTTCCTGCTTGGTGCATGCTATATCCTCACCCCCCAACTGATATATTGTGCCAGGGTTTTTGTGCCCCATATGCATTATCTTGCACTTCTCTGCATTGAATTTCAACTGCCAAACCCCTGACCATTCTTCAAGTTTCTGCAGGTCCCTTCTCATTCTGTCTACACCCTCTGGTGTGTCTACTCTGTTACAGAGCTTTGTGTCAACAGCGAACAGTGAAATTCTGCCTTCTAGGTCCTGCGCAATGTCATTGATGAAGATGTTGAATAGGACCGGTCCCAGCACTGATCCCTGTGGTACCCCACTGGTCACTCTTCCCTCTGTGGGGTGACAGCCATTTACCACCACCCTCTGTGTCCTGCCACCCAGCCAGTTACCAACCCACCACGCTACTGTCCTGCCCACACCCATATTCCCCAGTTTCTTAAACTACCTCAAACAGAGATTTTTTGCTTTTTCAATGCCCCCTTTATTTTGGCCCATAGTTCCTTGATTTCAACCAGATTCTCTATCTCTGCTAGGCATCCCTGAGGCATTCTCCCATTTCCTGAAATCGGCCCTCCTGAAGTCCAGGACCCTGATCTTAGTGTGGCTTGGTTCTGGGCCAGTCCTTATATTGAAGCCCACTGTACAGTTGTAATTGCTTGGCTAGTAGCAGGTTAAGGGGCCTGAGTTCTGAAACGGGTGCCTCCACCCGGAGGTCAGGGTTGGTAGTGGTCAAGCTAACCTGGGCACAGCCCTCCGGGACACTGTAACTCCCTTCTTTCCTTACTAGTGGCCGGAACAATACACAATAATCACTTTCACAATACCCCTGATACACCACACAAGTACCCACACAGTTTGCACTTACCACCAGGGCCTTCCTCTGGCTCGGCCCTGGGGACCCCCTGTAAAACAAGATTATAAATAGCAAATAACAGCAGTACAGTACTCTTGCACAAACTGGATCCACAGTCAGGGTAAATGCAAAAAAGAGTTGGATCTGATTTATTTAAGGGACTTGAACAAGGGAGAGGCATAATCAGGCTAATTTGCTTAAAGACTCTATCATTCAGTTATGCATGCACTTCAGGGTCTATAAACAGTCACACACTCTGGGTACCCAGATGGAGAACGGTGGGCTAGCCAGGAACATTGCAGCTGGTCGGGGCCCTGTGATGGAAGAAAACAACATGCACCACTCACACTAATTGTAATCCAGAGCTGGAGGGCTCAGTTAGTGAAAGGAAAACAACAAGACAGTCAGATGGCACACTTTTAGATTAGGCTGTTGTTGCAGGAGCTACCCTGATGACTACTCACAATACTCAAGACTGGACACAGGCTGGACGAAATTGAGACTGCAGGTGGTTGGTCTGGAGTGCCAGGAGAAGGGCCCACACCATTCGCTGAGGGGCTGCTCCTGTTCAAGCGTGGAGCAGGGGCTGATCCCAGGCAGGTCTCGCTGATGGCTTTCTCTGCAGCGTGAGTCTGGCTGGGCCAGTGTGGCAAGGCCCGGCCAAATGGAGACAGATTTGGATACAGTCCGTTTTGGGCTGGATACAGCTTCCAGCAAGCAGAACACAGTTCACACAGGGGAACCAAATCATGACCCACTAACAACTCACAGCACATTCAACTCACAGCACATTTACATGTAAGGAAATTCTACTGTACCAGGCAAACCATTCTCTGGTCACGATCGCGAGAGTCTCTGCACAAACCGGGATTCAAAAGCAGCTGGAAATCATGACAGGCCGATTGCATTCAGCAAAATTTTCGTCTTCTTCAGGTATGAGCCTGGTAGAAAATCAGTGACTTACTTCATTCTCACAAACTTGGATTTAGTCAGAAATAATTCTCTTCTCTCCTCTCGGGGCAGCAGGCAGACATGCTTGCCAAAACTCACGCCTTTCACAGTTCTCTCATGCAAAACTACACAGAACGCTTGCCCAAATCACTTGAGCTGTTACTTCTTCACTTCTCAGCCCAGAACTAACTGAAAATTGCAAGCGGTCTGGGAAATCCCCCTAAGATCCAAAAGGTTCGGTTGGCTGATCTGTCTGTCAGTCACAACAAAGGCTTCCCCTTCAGTTGCAAAAAGGCACCAAAAGCCCAAAACTACAATTCCTACAGATTTTGACTCCAGACAGCTCCTGTAGTCCAGCTCCATTTTAGGTCCCACCAGTACTGATTGGTCCAATTCAGCAGTCCATGACCAAGATAGTGGAGATGAAAAAAACAGTCCTTGCTGCAAAGAAGGCAGGTTAGACAAACTATATTATCATTATCACTCTAAATGATTTTCAGCAAATAGTTACATCTTTCAACAGAGCTCCCTCTCAGATTACTTATGATCGCAATCCAGGCAGCTCTTAAAGAGACAGTGCACAGAGGCTATACAGGCACTCTCTGGTAATCACATTTAAACTGCTAAAATGCAGGACACCAGCCTGGCAGTGAGCATTTAGGCAAGCTCAAGGAAGAGTTTTCGGGAACCCCCATTTGTAGGGGGGTTACACAGTGACCACTGGACCCCAGGTGGTCACCGACCATGATGTCCGCCACACTGCCCCCCCAAGTGGATTTCTTAACTAGTTGACTCAGGAACGCCTCTTGCAGGGAGTCCAGGATGTCCCTACTTCTGACTGTTGCTGCAGCTGGTAGGCTCCAATCCACATCTGGCAGACTGAAGTCCCCCACCAGCAACACCTCCCCTTTGTGTGCCATCCTTTGGATGGCTTCTGTCATGTCCTTATCCATCTCTTCCTCCTGTGCTGGAGGTTGCTAGATCGCCCCTATGCAAATAGTGGCCCCTTTACTTGTTTCCAGGGAGATGCACAGTACCTCTGCTCCTCCCTGCTCTTCCAGTATTTACATGGCTTTTATGTTGTCCAGAACATAAAGAGCCATTCCTTCACCTTTTTTACCTACCCTGTCTTTTCTGAACAGAGTATAACCTGGTATGGCAACAGCTGGTTTTCATTGCACCAGGTCTCAGTAACTGCAACCATATCCAGGTCTGCTTCAGTCATGGAGGCCTCTACAATATGTTTGCAGTCTTACTGCATAGACTTTGTGTGTTTGCACATATGGCTCTCAAGGTACCAACTCAACTGGAATGGATATAATTAACTGCAGGTGCTGAGGGGAAACTTTTCAAAAGAGCAGTTATACAGGATTTAGGACGCTGTCCCACATGCTGGACCACTGGAGATCCATAGGCTCAGCTCCAGGCAGAATGGGCAGAGATTGCGCGTCTCAAATCGCATATTCAGGAGGAAATATATTATAAGAACCGCCCACCATTTCCCAACATCCAACTGAAGCACCTCGACCAGCGAGGGTAGTTGGTCCGAGAGGTTGGCAGGTAGTTAGGAGGGAAAATGGGTGCCCCAACACTCAATGCTCTCCAACGTATCACCTCCACAAACCATATAAAAACTATAAATAGGTATCTGCCTCTATCTTTGAATTCAAACAAAGGGGCAGAGGACACTGCAGCACAGGAGCTAGCACAACAAAACTTGCCCAAAACAGGGACCAAAACAAAAAAAGGAAATCCAAAACACTTCTGATCACAGGAGACTCCATGATTCGGGGAGCTGATACCTACCTCCAGCCGGGGGTAATGGTCAGATGTCTCCCAGGTACATCAGCATGGAGAGACATTGACCGCACTGCTAAAATCGTGCAGGAAGCAGGAGAAAACGACGACGTCCTGGTACACATAGGGACTAATGATCTCGCCAGCCAGTCAGTTGTGGAGCCCAAGGAACACCTGATCAGGCTGGGTGACAAACTATCATCCATTTCATCGGCATCTCCTTCTTTGAGATCCTGCCAGTCTGGGAGTGGGGGGGGGGGCAGATGGACGGAAAGTCAGAGAAGAGGAGATGGGGAGCTAAACACGTGGCTCAAGGGCTGGTGCCAGGAAAAAGGACACAGATTTGAAGGTAACTGGCAACAGTTTCAGGAGCGAAAGTTCTTTAAATTCGATGGACTGCATGTAACTTAGGAGGGAGTCAGTGCACTGGGGCAGAAGTTTGACATCTTTGCAGAATATTTAAACTAGCAAATAGGGAGAGGGGTACAGCATTCGATACAGCTAACGGGAAGAACACCCCTCCCCCCCTCAGCTAGTGACCAGACAGGAGTTCAGCATGTTTGTAGTTCATTTGCATCACCAGGTAAGGAAAAATGTCTGGCTCCCCATATGATGTGCAGGGGAAATGCCGGACCTTGCCCAACAACTAACACACCGAAATCTGGCCAATGGAAAATCATCTACACAAGTGCCCACAGTCTAGGAAACAAGATCCCAGACCTGCAGGCAACAATGACAAGAGGCTAAACTGGACATAGTAGCCATTAGCGAGACATGGTTCACCAGTAACCACATTTGGGAAACTTCAGTACCGGCTAGATACTGTTCAGAAGAGAGACCGAGTGCAAAGGGGGGTGGCCCTTACATCAATGAAAATATCAAAGCTATAGAAATTCAGAATACACATAAAGAGCCAGAAGAACTGTGGGTCACTCTGGAAACAGGAAATGGACAGCCATACGAACTGGGGTTGTCTACAGGCCTCCAGACCAGGGGAGGACACAGGCACATTACTGTTAGAAGATATACAAAACATGACAGCTAAAGGGGAGGTTCTGATAATGGGAGACTTCAACATGCCAGATACAGACTGGTCAATACCAGCAGGAACATCTGCCAGAACCAGATACATCGTGGATTCCCTGCAGAGGGAAGGACGCAAACAACTGGTACAACAACCAACAAGACACAGAGAGTCATGCATTTGCAGTCAGAACACCAGCCTGGCTAAATGAGCTCCCCAGCCATCACAAAACTCACCAGCACTAGTGACCTTAAATCCAAACTTCAGAACTCCATCACCCACCTGCACACTGCTTCTGCGCCCACGTAACCCCTGAGCTTTCCTGTGCACACGCTAGAATTTATTCTATATAGAAACCGCCCAATACACTTTCTCTTTGATATTTCTACAATTAGCATGCTCTAGTCTGCGACAAGACCTATTAGCTGCTACCTGTGAGTACCTAACTAAACTGTTAGCACTTACTTTTACAGACGGTGTTAACTCACTTGAACTCAGTGTCCTGACTTTTTTTTTTTTTTTTTGCAATATGCCTCTGTTGGCACTTATGTGTAATGTTGACGTTGGATTGCTCCTATGTACTTGTATTAAGGCTGTGTCATATATTTACCTCTGCCTTCCTACTCAATCCTCTGTATTTCAGTCTGTTAATGTGTTACTAACATGCTAATGACAATGCCAGTACGCAGTTTTGATATTCCCAACTCATGTAACTGTCCCCTCCCTTTGTTTGATGAGGACCCTTTGTAAATAAGCTCCTAGCTCAAAGGTTTGTAATTCTGATTCTTTTAATAAACAATATCCTAGATCTAGTACTGACTAACGGGGAAAGGATCACAGATCTCCAGGAAGAAGGTCACCTGGGGGCCAGTGACCATCACATGGTATGGTATGGTTCAATTTGGCCACTAGAACTAAATCGTCTCATTCCAAGGCAAAAATATGGAACTTCAGAGGAGCTGACTTTGATAAGATGGCCAACAGAATTGAGCTAGCCCTTGCAAGAAGAAATACAGGTGAGGGAGTACAGGCAAAGTGAGCAAGCATTAAGGATGCAATACTTATAGCAACATCCCATTGTGTTAAGGAGAAAAGCAAGAGCAAAAGAAGGAGGAAACCACTCTGATTCTCAAAAACAGTAGCAGAAAGGGTCAGAGCCAAAAGGCTCGCCTTCAGGAAATATAATGGAATGTAACGGGATGAAGATAGGGAGGCATACCAAACTTCCCTAAGGGAAGCAGGGAAGGCAATAAGGCAGGCAAAGGCCCAAACTGAGGAAACACTAACATAAACAGTGAAAGAAGGGGACAAGACTTTCTACAGATACATTAGTTAAAGGAGAAGGTCCAGAGGGGGTATTGCTAAGATCAAAGGGGGATAAGGGGGAGTGCGTGGAGAAGGACCAAGGAAAAGCGTCTATCCTAAATAGATACTTCTGCTCAGTATTTACGGAGGAGATGGTAGGGCAGGGCCCACAGCTCAGCACCATGGACACGGGGTGGGGGGAGGGAGGTGTGCACAAGTCCCTTCACGAAAGAAAGGGTCCTACAAGAGCTCGCTAAGCTCAGGGTGGACAAGGCAACAGGATCTGATGGCATACATCCCAGGGTACTAAAGAAGCTAAGGGTGGAACCAGCAGAGCCATTATCAGAACTGTTTAATGAGTCTCTGAGCACAGGAGAGGTCCCAGAAGACTGGAGAAGGGCTCACGTGATCCCGCTGTGGTGGCAGGGAACTACAGACCAGTCAGTCTTACCTCAATAGTGGGCAAGATTATGGAGGCACTCCTTAAGGAAAGGATAGTGCAACACCTGGAATCCATAGGAGCACAGGATCCAAGACAGCATGCATTTACAACAGGAAGGTCCTGTCAAACTAATCTTATAGATTTCTTTGACTGGGTAACCAGAGTGGTGGACCAAGGGGTGCAGTTGATGTCACCTACCTTGACTGCAAAGCTTTAGATACTGTTCCAAGTAGAAGACTGATTAATAAGATGGGTAGGCCTGGGTGGGTCAGAAGTTGGTCAACTGGGTGGCAAACTGGTTGTGGGCAGAAAACAGAGAGTGGTGATAAATAGTATACAGTCAGAAGAGATGCAAGTCACAAATGGGGTACCTCAGGGATCAGTTCTGGGGCCAGTCCTCTTCAATATCGTCATCGGTGACATTGCAGATGGACTGGAGGGTAAGGTTTGTCTGTTTGCAGATGACACCAAGATCGGCAACAGAGTAGATGATTCAGATGGGGTGGGCAGAATAAGAAGAGATCTGGATAAACTGGCAAAATGGTCTGAAGAGTGGCAACTGGGGTTTAACACAAAGAAGTGCAAGATCATGCACACAGGGAAGAGAAACCCTGAAGCCACCTATAGGTTGGGAGGGGGAGTTAGTGGCAATCACAAGGGAAGAAAAAGAATTAGGCATCATCACAGATGATCTGAAATCATCCAAGCAGACCACTAAAGCAGTATGTAAGGCTAGAGGGATGTTGGGGTGTATTAGTAGGGGTATCACAATTCGTAAGAGGGCGGTAATAATCCCTCTCTACAAGACACTGGTTAGGCCCCATCTGGAGTACAGCATGCAGTATAGGGAGCCCACACCTGCACAAGGAGATTAACAAAATGGAGGCGGTCCAGGGAAGGGGAACCAAAATGGTGCAGGAACTGCATCAGAAAACATATGAGGACAGATTAATGGAGCTCAATATGTATACCCTAGAGCAAAGGAGGGAAAGAGGTGATATGATCGAAACATTCACACATCTTAAGGGCATTAACAAGGTGAAAGTCTAACATGTTTCAATGTAAGAAAAATAGCTAGACAAGAGGACACAGCATGAGATTAGAGGGAGGCCAATTAAGGGGTATTGTGGGGAAGTTTTTTTTCACAGAAAAGGTGGTGGATGCATAGAATGGCCTACCTCAGGAAGTGGTGGATATGAATACAGTGCAGGGCTTCAAATAGGCATGGGATAGGCATAAGGGAGGAATACAGATGAGTATGAATAGATAGACCATTGACAGAGTACAGGCCTATGGCACATTCATAAGGTAGAAAAAATGGGCAGATTGGATGGGCCTTGCGGTCCTTATCTGCCGTCAACTTCTATGTTTCTGTGTTCCACAGCTGACGCCCACAGCATGATACAGTTATGCTCCTGCTTTTGTGCTCCAGCCCACTGTGTGGAGGACCGCATGGGGCAAGACCACTTTTAAAATGTAAGCTACTCCTCCTAGCTATCTGCCACTGTCATCCGAGTGGCGGATGGAGGCTACATAATCACCGAGTTGGACTGCCTGGTCCTGGTCCTCCAGTGCAGTCCACAGCTATTGGTGCTGGGAGGTGGAGCAAGGCAAAGGCTCCCACCCTTTGTGACCCCTCTCCTTTCGTTCCTCTTGTGGCTGCAGCATGTGGCACTGAAAACAAGCTAGGGGTTGCTACTACACAAATTCAAAGTTAGCAGGCTTTTCTTGCTCATCCTGGCTCATGGCCTCCCGACTGGCAGACTTGATCATGGGTCTGCTGAGTTAGTCATTCCAGTCTTGGTACAGTCCTCCATTGCTGTCTGCGGTGATCGGTGCAGTGGGGGGAAGGGGAGCAAGGCACAGGTTCCCACTCCTAGCAACTTATCTGTTCCTCCTGGTAGCTGCAGCAAGTGGTGATGAAATCGACGTTACTCATGGATACCTAGTTGTAGAGGAAGTAGGAAGATGGTGGACGCCTGTTAGCTGGCTATGGAGGAGCTGCCAAACTGGGGTGTTTTAAGCCAGACTGTATTTTTAAAAGGTAAGTTAGTGTTGCACGATTTGTAGCTTTGCATTTATATTTTTTACTGCTAAGATTTTGTCGGCTGTGGCTCCCTGTTCCACTGTTTTCACCCCTATCTAGGTTCACTCTGGATGCTCAACCTCCATTTAGCCATCTAGGACAAACAACTGCGAGCTCCTCAGATTCTCAATCTGAAGCAGCTGATTCTGGAAGCAGAAAGCTGTGCTTGGCACAGTACTACTACCCCACCTAGATCTTGAGTCCCAGTTCTGATCCCAACCAGAGTGCAGAGTCCTGAAGAGGAGGTGTTGTAAAGTGTGGCGGGGCACTAAGCATGCCTGTGGAGGCTCAAGTATCACTGAAGAACCATGCTGTTGTAAGAGAGAGAGAAACAGTTAAGTAGAGGCGAAAACATCCTTGGAGAGTGAGAGCTGAACAAGGACAGCAAGCTTAATTTCACCAGTAAGCATTGTCCATTCATCCTACTACAGGGCACTGTTGGAAAGTGGCATAAAATCATCCACAAGAGGAATGACGGGAAATGGAACCAGAACAGATCACAGAGGATAGACTACATAAAAGGCTTGCAGCACTCAAGAGTGGACAAGGCAACGGATCCTGGCAGATTGCATCCAGTGGTACTGAAAGAGCTGGGGCTGGAACTGGCAATACCGCCCCACCTACAGAGGTCCTCCTAGAAGAAGAGGAAGGGGAGAAGGAAGGTTCAGCACTGTGGCTCCTCCGTGAGCCAAATAGGGCGCCAAGAGAAGACCACCCCACATCGCCCCAACCCCCTCAACCCACCA
This sequence comes from Neoceratodus forsteri, assembly GCA_016271365.2. Classification (NCBI taxonomy): domain Eukaryota; kingdom Metazoa; phylum Chordata; order Ceratodontiformes; family Ceratodontidae; genus Neoceratodus; species Neoceratodus forsteri. The sequence continues at coordinate 964,547,865 of CM057452.1, forward strand.
ACTCTGAAAGGGATCTCTTCCTCACCACCAATTGTAGGGGTGGAGGTGGCAGGTGTGGCTGCCCCCTTTCTGGCACTGGAGAACAGGGTGGCACTAAGAATGGTACTGGCCACGGTACCGGAGGACTTAATTTCTACAGGGGTGGGGCCTCTCTAAATACGAGGCACCCCCTCAGCACCGCAAATGGCTCCACAGGGGCTCCCAGCACCGGGATCCGTGTAGATGGTGATCACCAACCGCAAAGAAAGAGACGATTGGGGGAACGCCTTAGTGCCGGGTGAAGGAGAGCATTGGGACCCCGGAGAGTCACGTAGCCAATCCAGGTCTGCATCCCGATCATACTCCTCCGAAGAGATGATCAGGGAGATCTCCCTAGTGGCCACCCCCCTGAAGCCCTCTTTCCCTCGGCACCATGAGGAGACCTGGCACTGACCGCAGCACTGCTCTGCTCACCAGATCTGTGAATGGCTCCAGGATCAGCAGCGGCATTGGTGGATGGTGCAGAAGAAACCACTGGGACGTGCCTAGCTAGCGTAGGCCACGACACCAAGGGAGCCTGCACATCCGAGGAGGTGGCGGCCAAAAGCGGTGCCTTCAGCCAGGACCCTGGAGCCTCACCATCCCTCCAGCACCCTGAAGAGACCTCCGCCTGGCAAGACTCAAGCGGTGGAGGCCCTCCTCTGCAGTAGTATGTATAGTACTGGGAGGGGACCCACAGGAAGAGTCAAGAGACCCAAGTCTAGCGTCCCGCGTACGACTCTGCCCTCTGAAGGTTGGTGGAGCACAGCCAGCCTTAAACGTGTGGTACTCTAAACTCTACACTCCATAGAGAAGCAGGCGTCACAATGGTCCATGTCACGGTTTAGACCCAGACAGGTTAGGCATCAGCAATGCCAGTCCGTCATGGTCATCTGCTGGCCATAGGGACACAGACACATGGGGGAGCTGGCCCACTCTAGATGATTTCTTTTTCTTGTCCCCCCGAACCTGGCATGACTGTGAACAACTTAACACAAAACACAGGAAAAGACTCGGTGCCAAAAAATAAGAAAGGTCTTACCAGTAGATCTGCAGTTGAAATTGGCACTGAGTGAAAATGGCAGCAGCAGAACTATGAGGCATCGAAAGTGAGAAGGCAGGCCGCGATGGTGTAGTAGAATCTTCTCAGATGCTCAGCTCACTGGAGGACAATGCACACTCGATTGTGGGAGAAGCAGAACTGAGTGGCGGAGGAGTCAGCATCTGTTACTGGCAACCCCTCAAGCACCACACGCAGTCGTTTGCCTCGGTAGCACCGTCCACCAGCTCCCTCCCCGTAGAAAAAGAAAATCTGTCCCATAGGGTCCTCGCCTCTGGCTTGACCACCGGTAATGAATGGTGAAGACTGATACAGATAAGAACCAGTAGTTGAGAGAGCACTTGCAAGAGGTAGTTACTTTATTGCAGGTATAGCCCAGGAAACCAAGTGGCAAATGTGTACAGGAAGATTTCAATCAGCAAAAACACTTCTGGGCAGCAAAACAGCCCATTAAATCAGTAACTCAATATCCAACTCAGCTACTCTAGGCTCCCTGTTAAGCCACACACATGCAAACTGATATATACAGAGGCCTGACGTAGGTGCCAGCGTAGGGGTGGGGGTGGGAGTCTCCACTGACAGCAAAGATGCAATCAAATGATAGTCACCAGATGTTTGTGGTTGCAAACAGAGTTTTCAGCTGCAAACATCCTACCATGCAATCACCACAGATGTCTGGGCACAGCATTGTGCCAGTTGTGTGGTGTAATGCTCTGACCAGAGGCTGTGACATGAGGCTACTGCCTCAGTCAAGCCACACCCTCCAACCCTGTATCTTATGTTCCACTTGTGGAGGGCAAGTAGTTTTGAATTAGGACAACCATCAAGGGTCATCCCTGGTTGTCTAGTGATCCAACTGCAACACTATTGTTCCATAATCCTTAGTGTCCACTGGAATCCCTCCTAGCCTCCTTTCCTCTTACATAATATTTGCCACCGGACCATTGCTGATCTCTGCCACACGATGAGTTCTATCACAGTATGTCTGCCTCACTCCTGTGGTGCTGCTTCTCACAGTTCTACAGGTGACGAAGGCAATTTGGCATGTGGGTGGTTGTTCAGGCCAGGAACTGTACATGTACAGCACAGCACTTCATCAGCATGCAAGCCCTGCCCTGCCTTTTTTTAATTTTTTTTTATTTTACGGTGTATTTATACAAGATTGCCCAGCTGAGATGAAACATCTAATTTCCATTGGGATACTGCTTCTACACATTTCTGCAACTGAGTGTACTGGAGTCTTGGGAGGTTAAGTGACTTGCCTAAGTTCACACAGTGGCTATTTGGTTTTAGCTGTGTTTGAACCAGCAATCTCCTGTTCCCAAGCTTGTGCTCTAATCACTAGACCACAACTGTCGTTCCTTGTGTCAGTGCAATGACTATTATGCCAGTGCAGAAAAGGCCTACTTCTTTGTGCATAGTACCAAATGGTGCAAGGAAGAACAGTGACTCAATGTGGTCATTGTAACCACTGGGTGCCTCTGAATTACGACCATGTATGGGGCCCCAGATGTAAATTGAGTAAAAAAAGCAGGATAGGGTGTGTGTTATGTGGTAAAACAGAATGTCTTGGGAAGTGATGCAAGAGGCAAAGCAGAGTGCCTATGTACCTGAGAAGTGCCATTATTCCATAATTATACACACACTGGAGCGCCATATTGTGATTGTAAAATGGCTTCCCTGGTTTTTAATTTTAGAACTGTGAAATGAAGTTCAGAAAGATTAGCATTTCTGACCTGTGCTGTTGTGTTGGAACAGCTCATAGTCATGTGAAAAGATTCCACCAATAACAGCACAACATTTCCCCAACCCATTTTATAATAAAAGGGAATGCAATAAGCACTTAAAGCAAGCAGAAAAATCCCCCAAGTTGTGGATGTGCAGAAAGCCTCAACTGGCTCATTTATTACCACTGAAAGCTATTTGGAGAGTTATGATGAGACCACCTGCTACCCGCCCAACAAATTTATATATATACTGTACCTATAAACACAACATAACAGTAGTGTTTCCACTCTTACCTCTTCATGCTGTTGTCAGCTTCTTCTCTGTTCCTGTCACTTTCAATCTCACCATCGGAATATATATTGTAGACTGAATCTAAGATGGACACAATCTCCTTCTCAGAGCACGTGGGCAACAATAAGTGCAATACATTGTTCAACACTCCCATGGGTATTTGGCTCTGTTTGACTAAGTAAGCAGTCAGCTTCAGCTCCTAAAACAATCAGTGCATTCATTTAAAACACTTTCAGTTTGATGAACAAGTCCTTAAAACACACAAAAAATGTGTTTTCTAGGATACTAAATATTTAACTTTATATTGCATCTTTTACCATTTTGCTATTCAAAAACCTGTAAACATACTTTAAAGCTACAAGGTGTGGTGAAAGCGAACAATATTCTAAAAATAATATTGGAAAGGAATTGAAAACTAGGCACAGATCCATCACACACAGGCATATACACAGGCACATTGGCACAGCGCCAGCCCTGAAATGTTATGCTTGTACCTGTAACCTTTTGCACTTTGTACCTTGTTAGCAGCTGTCTGTTACCATGTATTCCCTGCTATTTTGTATTGTCTGTATTCATTTGCAACCATTCTGTAACCACTGTCTTCAATTACTATGCTAGTTGTTACTTCTGTCACAGCTGTCTCTGTCTTTTATGTACGACGTGGAACCTTTGTAAAGGAGTCTTTGACTTAAAGGTGTTATCCGATAATAAACAATAAACAATTCAAGAGGTTAGTGCCACACCAACAGGACTAGCACTGTGCTAATTTTAAATCTCATGATAGGGACTTTGTAAGGAGAAAATGGCAACTTTTGAATATGGGGCTCCTAGTGCCCCAATCCCTTATTTTAGCTCTTGCTACCACAGTCAGGAAACAGCTGGCTGAGGCAATTAGAACATTTCAAACTAGGGGCAAGCAGATAGATACTATATTCAAAGTGCAGGGCCGGCAAGGCAAATTGGAACCTTCAGTCGGCACAAAAGGTTCAGTACTTAGAAGTGTGCTGGTCTGAGCTGGGGGATGGCAGCTGGAAATCATTCCTGCAGTTAAATGGGGAGATAGCTGTTAACTGTGGGGTGTGGCTTCGACAGAAGTAAAGCAGTTGTCTGCATTCAGACTTCATTTTAGTTAGGTCTTGCTGTAAGCATGTCCCATCAGGTCAGTGGTACAGGCAGGAATAAGACATCTGTCAACACATGAACAGGAGCAGATGGGAACCACATGAGGTAGAGGGTCCTGGACTTCAGGAGGGCAGATTTTAAGAAATGGGAGACTGCCTCAAAATTTGCCCGGGGCAGAGTTACAGTGAGGAAGAATAAGGAGGATATAATTAGGACAACAAAACTTTGCATGAAGAAGGTAAGCAAAAGTAGAAGGAAAAGGAGACCATTAAGGTTCTCCATGAAGGTGGCAAAGCTAGTGAAAGAAAAGAAGATGGCATTCAAGGGTAAGGGTGAGAGTGAGGGTGAGGGTGGGGTGGAGCAGCTAGCAAAGGTTTCCATGTGGTCCTAGTGCCTGATGTCTGTAGTTCCAAGGTGTAGCCTAAGGAAGAGATACAACATTGAGAACATAAAGGGTGGCATGTAAGAGGTACATAGAAATGCAGAGGAGGAGGACAGAGGTGTACCATGCAAGGCTGTTAGGGGAGCAAAAGCGAGACATAGAGGATTGCCAGAGGAGTGGCTAAAAGGAATAAGTCTTTTAGGTATGTAAGTGAAAAGAGAAAAACAAGGGGAAGGATACTAAAGATCAGAAGGGCAGAATGGGTGCTGTAGATTGTACAGAAGGGGACAAAGAAAAAGCAGACATCTAAAACAGGAGGGGATGGACTGCCAGGGATAAACAAGAATGGGAGGGGTTAGAGACTCAAGTTCATTTTCAGAGGAAAGTCTCCTAAAAGGACTTGCAGACCTGAAGGTGGATAAGGCTATGGGAATGGACAGGATAGACCAGGGTACTGAAAAATCTCAGGGAGATGCTAGCTACTGTACCCCGCTGACAGCCTTGGTAAACAGCTCACTGGAAACAAGTGGTTCTGGAGCACTGGCAAAAGGCTGTTGTGTCCTCCTGAACATATGAGCGAGCAGGAAGATGCTAGCAACTGCAGGCTGGTCCGCCTACCTTCTGTGGTGGGGAAATAAACAGAAATCCTACTGAAAGAAAGACAGGTTGAGCATTTAGATTCCAATGGGCTGCAGTATCATAGGCAGCACTGATTCATGGGGGGTTCATGCCATACAAATCTGACAGATTTCTTTGACTGGGTGACCATGTAGACTGACCAGTGGAGGGCAGCGGACATGGTCTATCTGGACTTAAGTGAGGCCTTCAACATTGTGCTGCACAAGGGACTGATAAAGAAGTTGAACAACCTTGGAGTGGGGTCCAAAGTGGTAAATTGGATTAGAAACTGGCTAACAGGAAGGTGACAGAGGGTGGTGGTTAATGGCACTCACTCTAAGGATGGGAGAGTGACGCCAAAATCTGTAATAGGTGGACACTCAAGAGAAGGTGGAGAAAATGTGCAGGGATCTTGGGGAACTCAAGAAATGATCCAATTCATGGCAGTTGGGGTACAATATCATAAAGTGCAAAATCATGCATCTAGAGCATTGGACATTTGCATTACATTTTATTTATTTATTGGATATAATCGGAATTACATCTACATAAGAATTTACCATAATAATAGATCTCTGAAAGAATCTCCTCCACTAGGCCACACCTTTCCAACTAAAAGCCGTCAGAATCAGGGCCACATGGAAACTTTCTGCTAGTTCCCTGCAGCAGATTAGTCTCAGAAGGCCCCTAACGATGAAGAACCAGTGGATTAGATCAGTACCAGGTAAACAAGGAGAGGCATGAACTGGAAATAGGATGAACAAAGAAAACATTTCTTACCACAGTAATCTTGTTTCTTCCAAGGGAATCTTTTTTTTTTATTTTTCCAATTTATTTCTGCTCAAGCCCCCTTCTCTCCCCAGCTCACCTTCTGAGGACTGCACTGGCAGGGTGGCACGAACTCCAGGTCCAGACTTCGGACCCCATCCTGCTTCAGTTTCCCCCCCTGGGTTGGGAAGCAAGGGGGGGATTACCCCCACCTGTACCATAGGTCAGGCCTCCGTCCAACCCAGGTCCGCACCACACACCCGCCAGCCTCGTACTCCGGTGAACCGCAAGGCCATTTTCCTCTTTTCTCCCACACCCCAAAGATGCTGGCCACCAAGGGGATCTGTGGAGGCAGGCGCATGCTCAGACTTGACGCTGCTCCAGATCCCAGCCAATGTCCAGCCCTCCCACGTGGCGCCCCTCACTGCACCTCTACCCGTGTGCACCCAGGTGGTGGCACTGCAATGGGAGAGGCATCCCTCCCTCCCCAGAGAGTGCCCTTTGGGTGCTCGCTCCTCCTCCCCCAGGCTGACCCTCCAGCTTAATGGGTTAGCTCCCGAACCTGGGTCTCCAGCGTCGCAAGCAGTAGTGCTACCGCTGTGCAAGTGGGCCAGCTTCCAAGGGAATCTTTAATGTATTCTGACATATGAAGTTAGCCTTCACTATTCAACTGCCCCAGAGAGAAATGAATTAATAGAACCTATGCTAATAGTGGAATTTGGATAGGATTGAGCTCGGCTTTCAAACCACTATCCCTGATGAAACCGTCAGATTCTTAAGAAGCATGCATGGAAAAATCCTAACTATACTATCCTAAAGAAAACAAATTCACCTACAACAAATAATCCCCCTTTTTAACGAGGTGGCATACCCAAGACTCAAGTCACAGATGCCCAAAAACAACTACTTCAAACAGGTTTCATCAACAATATGGACAGCTGGAATGCAGTGCCCACTAGGTTCCAGTTGGGAGGTAGGGTGGGGTGGGAGCTCAGAATACAGTAAATATTCCCTTGGAAGAAACAAGATTAATATGGCAAGTAATTTTTTTCTTCTAGCACCAGGAAATCTTTACTGTATTCTGACATATGCTGACTACTCAAGCAATACCTTTGGAGGCAGGCATAGAACCTACTTAGGAAACAGACTCTGCAGTACTGCTGTGTCTAATCTGGCATCACTCCTAGCCTGAATGTCCAGGCAATAGTGCTTAGTAAAAGTGTGGACAGTCTTCCAGGTAGCTGCTTTACAGATTTCTAACAAGGGAATGCCTCTGACAGCTGCCATGGAAGCAGCTGTACCCTGTTGGAATGAGCCCTAAGGCCCACAGGGGGATCCTTGACCACTTTGCTGTAGCAAAACTGAATACAGGCAACAATCCAGTGTGCAACTGTCCTTTTTGCAGCTGGCTTTCCCTCTTCCCCACTTCTCCATAGGTGAGAAAGAGCTGAGTGTTACCCTGCCTATGGCCTTTAGTGTGATCCAAATAATAGCTGATAGCCCTCTTGACATCAAGACTATGCAGCCTGCGTTCACTTGAAATGGAATAGTCTGTGAAGATGACAGGCAGGGTATTGGACTGGTTGAGGTGGAAGTCAGATACCACTTTGGGGAGAAACGTCCTATTGGTCCTCAGAACAACCTTGTCACTATGGACTGAAATGTAGTTAGGTTCTGTGGACAAAACCTGGAGTTCACTAATCCTCCTGGCTGAAGTGACTGCCAACAGGAATACTGTTTTTCAGGTCACATACTTGAGCTCTGCAGGGACATGGGCTCAAAGGGGTTGCATTAGCTGTGCAATGCATATATTCAGATCCCATGAGTTGGCTGGTTCCCTGTTTGAGGGTGCAAATTTAGCAGACCCTTGAAAACTCTCTGAAAATTCGATTAGAAGCCAGGGAAGATCCATTCCTAGCAGAGATAAACAGCTGCCAACTATACCTTGAGGGTAGATGGCCTCAGGCCCAGGGAATGGAGATGGGCCAAATAGTCCAACAAGCACTGGGAAGCCAACCTGGTGAGGAGCTATGTCCTTCTGCTGACACCAGATGGAGAACCTCTTCCACTTAGAAGTGTCAGTTTTCCTGGCGGAGGGCTTTCTTAAAACTCTAAAGACCTCCAAGACCCCTTCGGGGAGGTGTAAGTTAGCATACTCTAGGTCCTCAAGAGCCAGGCCCTGAGCCTGAGGGACTTGAGGTTGGGGTACAGGATCCTGCCCTGGGAGGATGTCAGTAGGTTGCGCCTCCTCAGGAGGCAAATTGGGCTGGAAATTGACAGGGACATGAGCAGGGAGTGCCAGGGCTGCCTGGCCCAGTCTGGAGCTATGAGGCTCATTGTCGCTGGCTGAGTCTTGAGCTTGTTCAGTACTCTGTGTAGTAGGGGGAATGGAGGGAAGGCAGACAGAAACTTCCATGTCCAATCCAGCAGTAGTGCATCCAGTGGCACTGTGCCCACTGCAGGAGGTCTGCAATAGAACTGAGGCAATGGGTTATTGTCTGGGGCTGCAAAGAGGTCCACCTCTGGAGTGCCCCACCTCCTGAAAACAGCTTGCAGGACCTGCCTCTTCAGGGACCACTCGAGGGGTTTTGGTTGATGCTGCTCAGGGTATCTGCTAGGACACTGCCCTTTCTTGGAAGATGGACTGCTGAGAGAGAAATTCTGAGGGAGTAAGTTAGACTTCAGATTTCCATGGCCTCTGTGCACACAAGGTCGACCTTGTGCCCCTTGCTTGTTTGTGTAGTACATGGTGGTTGTATTATCTGTTCTAACCTGCATCACCTTGCCTTGGAGTACTGCAGCAAAGGATTGGATGCCCAGAAAACTGCCCTGAGTTCCAGCAGGTTGATGTGTAGCAATGACTCCTGCTGAAGCCATGTACCATTTGCAGTGTGCTCCCTCAGGTGGGCGCCCCACCCCAGGAGGGAGGGATCGGTTGTCAACACTACTGTTGGGGACTGCTGCAGGAATGGCACACCTTCTCTGAGGTTGTCCCTTTCCTGCCACCACTGGAATGCTTAAAGGAGAGATCCTGTAACTGGTACTAATTTTGACAGGGAGTCCTTTATCTGGGACCAATGAGACCTTAGGTGAAACTGGATGTCTCTCGTTTGGAGCCTTGATCCTGGCACTGTTGCTGAAGAGGCTGCCATTTGACCCAAGAGTTGCAGGAAATGTCTTTCTGGCCTGGTGGTGTGCAGCTGGAAGGAGCCTGCTAGCTGAACCAGACTGTCTACCCTTCCCTGAGGAAGGAATGCTTTTCCGTAGTGTGTCCAACTCTGCTCCTATGAACTCCAGGAGCCGAACCAGTTGCAAGACTGACTCTTTCAGGTTTACCAGGAACCCCAGAGACTGCTGGGTATCCTGAAGTGTCAGAGCATCCCTGATCTGCTGAGGGGAGTGTCCCACAACTAGCTAGTCATCTAAGTAAGGGAACACTGTCACCCCTGCCTTCTCAAGTGTGCCACTACTACTGCCAGGCACTTTGTGAACACTCTTGGGGCAGAGGTCAAACCGAAGGGCAGGGCTCTGACTTGGTAAAGACCTGATGGCAATCTGAATCTGAGATGCTTTTTGTGGGGCTGCCTGATAGGAATGTGAAAGAATGCATCTTTTGAGGTCTACTGATGCCAACCAGTCTCCCTGCCTGAGTGTAGGGAGAACAGTTGTCACAGTGACCATCTTGAACTTTGTAAGCTGTCTGTTCAAGTGTCTGATATCTAGTATGGGTCACCACTTCACAATTTTCTTTAGTGTTAGGAAGTACCTTGAGTATAGACCTTCTTTCTTCCGAGCTAAGGGAATAGGCTGTACTGCCCTCTCTAGAAAGAAGGTTGGCTACTTCTAATTCTAGGCATACCTTTTCTGTTTGGGTAACAGGTCTGAATAGTCTTGCTCTCAACCTTGGCACAACCTTGAAGCTGAGTGCAAGACCCTGGTTTACTACCTCCAGGACCCACTTGCCTGTGGTGATAACTTGCCATGCCTGGAAGTAGTAAGCCAACCTGCTCCCTACTGGAACTGGGCAGGCAACCCTGAAAAGCATAACAGGGATTCTGTTTTGTTTGTGCAGTGGACTGGGGACTAGGGCCATCCTGTTCACTGCTCCTTCTATCCCTGCCTCTGAAGTACTCTCTCTGCTGCTGGTATGCTGGGAACGCCTGGGTCTGGTAAAAAGGTCTAGAGAAGGACCTTCCTTGACCTTCCCCTGCCTCCCCTACTCTGGTGCTTTTGGGGGGTGGATGCCTTTTCCTTTGCAGTAGCACTCTTGTAAGCTGTATTGTATTATCCATCTTCTTCATGTAGGCCTTCATCTGTTCACCAAAAAGGGAGGTTGGCTCTCAAGGAAAATCCAGTGCCCCAGTCTGTGTGTCCTGAGTCAGGCAAACCTCCTCAGAGACGCTGAGGTTGCCATTACCCTGGCAACAGTGTCATTAGAATCCACTGCCATGTGGAATTGGTACTTGGAGGCCTCCATGCCACATTTTGCAGTTTTATTTATTTAAAGGTTTAACCAGGAAGGCATACTGAGCAGCCTACTACTCGATTCCAGTTGTGTCCTAGAGGTTGAGGGGTAGGAGAACAATATAATTTTACAGTGTACACAAGAACTTACAGAGTGTTGGCGGTACTAAGGTACAGCATGCAAATTTCCATCAGTATCCATCAGAGCAGCTGCCAGTGGAGAAGGAGCTGACTTAGCCATCTCTATCACAGAGTTCCAGAAGTTTGTCTGATGTCTTGAGACATAAACCATATAAGAAGCTTGTCTGATAGCCAAGGAAGCCCCTAAACAGGCCTTCTTGGCCATAGACTCCATCTTTCTGGAGTCTTTATCAGGAGGATGGGATGACAGGGGTATGCCTGCTTTATCATATGCTGCTGCCTGTACTACCCCCTCATGACTGGGGTGGCCAAGGAAGAATTTGGCTCCCCCTCTGGCCACCAGGTACTTCCTTTCAATTTTTCTGGACACAGGGAGAACAGAAGTGGGGTTCTGCAGAATTTTGGAGGCTTGCTTCTTCAGGGATTTGTGGATGAAGAAGCAACCTCTTTGTTGCTGGCACATCCATTATCTCCATGTAATCTGGCTCCTCCTCCTTCTCCTCAGTGGTCTCTGGAGTGGGGAGGTCCAGAGTCTCTGCCCTTTTTTCATAAAAGAAAAATGGGAGGAATAATCCTCAGGATGTTTAGGAGGAGACTCAAACCCCTCTCTGCCTGGGGAAACATCTGGTTCGATGGATTCCCCAAACTCCTCTTCTTCCTCCTCCTCCTCCTCATAATAGGGATCCTGTTCAAATGAATCGGGAACCACTAAGATATCCGGTGCTTGAACCAGGGGCAGCTGCGGCACTTGTTGAGGAACCAGAACCAGAGCGTTGGGCTGCAACAGCTGAATAATTTTAATCACGTTTACGATGTCCTCAGCAGTCGGTACTGAAGGTACTTCTATGTTCTCATGCTGTATGATTTTCCTTTCTTTTTTTTTCTCTTAAAGGCTGCGGCCGGTTCAGTGGCCAGTTCTGCAATCTTTTGTTCCTGGAAGTTTCACCCTTCTCAGGGGCTTTCCCTCCAGTTCTTTCAGTTTATCTTTGTTAAGAGGAGAAACCACAAGTCCAGCAGGTTTATTGGACATTTTTTCTCTCAGTGGGTTTACTTGCATATCAAGTATAGACTGAGGGAGGTTCTTACAAATTTCACACTCTGTGTTCAGGTGGTCAAACTCTAACCAGAATACACAAATGAAGTGTGGGTCGGCCTTTGCAAACAGATCACCACACTCAATGCAGTGTTAGAAACCAGTAGAGCCTGTTCTCCCTGTAACAGTGGATGAAAAATCCCCAAGTCTGAGGTCCAGGACGCACAAAAACAGTAGCAGGACTTGAACAGCACAGCCCGATTCAGTCTGACGGACTTGACTGTGCAGTTCGGTACTGCCGTGCATGCGCTGTATTTTTATGTGGCTGGCAGGCTTCTTAAAGTCCCCCCAAGAGAGTAAAACACTACCTATCCATCAGGAACGCATCTCATGAGCAGGGAAAGCTCAATGGGACCGGGCCATAGCTCCGGCACAGACTGCAGGCCTGGAGCTGCCATTCAGGGACTTTCGCCAGTGTTTGTGTGGCTCCGAAGATCCGACTGTGCCCAGTATGCATGAGGACTCACAGAAGTGATACGCTTTGTGAGATCAGCCACAGGGAGATCCCATGTGCAGCAAACAGAGTGATCAGGTGATCGGTTGCTGATCTCCGCATCAGCTGATTTTGTACTGCACCATCACTCTTGGGCTGAAGTGGAACAAGTTGGATGTGTGTTCTTGCTCTCTGTAACCGCGGCTGAAAAGTGCGAACTTCCACAGCAGTTAGCGCTGAAATGTTAATGTTTGGTTCTTTGGTTAGGGGATTACTTGGGGCTGCACTTGAAAATTAAGTTTGGGGATAGTTATTGGGAGGCACGTTGAAACAGACTGATTGAGAGGAGAGGAGTGAACAGATTTGAACTAGGGCTATTGCATCCATTCTGTGGGTTAAGATAGTCAGACCCGTGACCCTAGTGCAGCAGTACTTCGGGAATTTATTTTTGGGGACACATACATTTTTTGCTGACATTTTTCATTTTGGGGGGTTGCTCAGAAATACTTCCTATTTGGGAAATTACGCAGTCTAATAGTACTGCTGGGCACATCAACCCTCTGTGCACTGGAGAAAATTAATGTGAGGCCCTCTCAGCAGACCTGGGGGAAATACAATATTTTTCATCCTCCTGATGCCCTGATAACTATTTGGAGAGCAGCTGCATGATTAGCAGCTTAAAGGGGACAGGTATAGTATCTTTGTGCTGCAAGCCAGTGACAGTCACATATTTTATTTGGTAATGTGACACAGAACTAAGTACTCAGTAATATTTTCTGGGCTGAAATCTAGTCTGTGTGACAGACAGTTTTATTCCAGAAACCAAGCCAGTCTGACAGTCACAAAGTTATTTTATTTGTTTGATACAGAGAAATAAGTACTCAGTATATTTCTGGGCTGAAATCAGGCCTGTGACAGTCTGCTAATAATACAGTACCACACAAAAAAAAAAAGGCGTGACTTGCTGACTCCTGCTACGGACTCATCCTAAAAACGTAATGTAAGTCCTGGACTTGCGTATCCCAAAAGATTTTTCCAGCCCCTGTGTAGGCTTCTGTGACGTAACCTAAAACCCCGTAATATTGTGGGTTTTGAGAGCAAACACACATAAATAGCAAATAAAACAAAGTTCTGTGTTTTTTTTTTTTGCGGTTGGTTTAGCGACTGATAAGAAAAACAAGAAACCTCCCAGTTTAAACCCACAGAACTGTGAGGAGCACAGAGAACTGAATTAAATTTTGCCAAAAACTAGAACTTTACCTCAGAAACAAAGCAAGGTTGATTCCTTCCCGGTTCCGAGGAAGCGACAAGGAACCACACAACTTACCAAAATAACGCTAATCTAGACTAGTCTACTTCTAACCAAGGACAGTGTTTTGAAAACTAAACAAAATTAATCGGTAAGTACGAAAACTGAGAAAAAATAAATATCTTCAAGAAAGCTGAAGGAGAAGTCTCCAAGGCATCTTACTAGGCAGGCGGAGTAAAGAATCTGATGGTTGTATAGAATGCACATGGGACAGTGGTTTGAAAACCAAGCTCGAGCCTATCAACATTCCACTATTAGCATAGGTTCTATTAACTCATTTCTCTCCGAGGCAGTTGAATGGTGAAGGCTAACTGCATGTGTCAGAATACAGTAAAGATTTCCTGGGGCTTGAAGTAAAGGTTTTAGGCACAGCATCTGATATAACCCTCAGGATAATGAAAAGGGGGAAAGGATGGAAGGTACAACATGGCCTAATGGAGGAGATTCTCTTGAAAATCTAATACGGTTAGTTCTTACATAACTGTTCTACCTTCATCAAGGACACCTTCTCCATTAGGCCGCATCTTTGGAATGACTCCCAAGCAGTACAAAGTAAACTGGGAGAATGACAAAGTCTGATATATAATCAGGACAAAATGTCTTGTTGTACAGCAAGCCCAAAACCAGCACATCTATGAGCGATGATGTCTACACTGTAGTGTTTAGTGAAACAGTGAACAGTGCTCCATGCGGCTGCAATATATATATATGTCAGTACCAGGGACATTACTGAAAGAAGCAACAGAAGTGGTCATACCCCTTGTGGAGTGATCATAAACAGCATCAGAAGTTCCCTACCATACTTCCTGTAACAAACTGTAATACAATGTGCCGCCATTTGGACAGGCATTGCTTAGTCACAGGAGCACCCTCTTTCCCAGGGGTGAATGAAACAAGAAGCTGAGAGGATTTTATTTTTGGTCTTATTTATTTATGCTCACCTCAAGCCCTCGGCCAGCCACTCCTTTGGGTCACTTAGGTGTACTGCCGCCATGTCCCTTTGCCATCTACCACCCCTGTAGGTGCTGTGACTCTGCTCCTATGTCCGGGGTTGGGGCATGAACCTGTGTCACCAGTGTGCTGAGCAAACACCCATTTCTTGGTACCGTTTTGCCGGCTGAGAGGATTTTTTGCAGTCCTTGGTGCAAGAAACATAGTATCCCAGTGTTCTGTGTACATCTAAAAGTATGGAGCAGTACCTCACCCTGGTTGGCATGCTCAGGATAATGAACAGGAAGGTGTATTGCTTGATTCAGTGTAAAGTCAGATAGTATCTGTGGGAGGAACTTGAACCCAAAGCCCCCACTATCTTAGAATGGAAAAATGCTTTAATAGAAAACTTAAAGTGTGAAAAACTAGTCAGAGGGTTGAAACTGGAAATAAGACTATCTGGAATTACTGGGACTCTTTAATTAAGCTCATCCGTTCTTAAAGGTTTTTTCTATTTGAGAAATAGATGGCATGTGATATGACCATGGAATGTTGTCATATTTATCACATCAGCATTTATCATATCAGTTATCATATCAGCAGTGTCAGTGGCTCAGCAGTTAGCACACTCGCCTCTGAGTCCGGGAGATCAGAAGGCTGTGGGTTCTATCCCCACACCAGGCACATGGGTTAATATCCCAATACTCACACTGTAGTGCAGCATGAGGGGGGTGCTGCACTCCTGAGGTGCCATCTTTCTGATGAGACGTTAAACCGAGGTCCCATCTGCCTTTACTTGTGGTAGTTTAGGTGGATGTTAAAGATCCCATGGCACTTCTCGAAAAGAGCAGGGGAATTTGCCCAGTGCAATGGCAAAATTTCCTCCATTCACGAAAAATACCACCAACAGCTTCATCTGGTTCAAGGTCAGTTGGCATTCATCTGTATCCCCCTTCCCTGGGTCGTGTCAGAAAATAGGCAGGATTTGTCTAGTGCACTCACCCAATCAACAAAAACGAAATAAATAAAATAAAAAAATTAAAAATATTTGGTTTGGAAGTTACCCTTCTACACTCCTCTCTCTCTATTTTCTCTTGTTCTGTTTATTTCTTTATCTGTCTATCCTTCTGTGGTTAACTAGCATTTTCTTCTCTTGTCTTCTTAGCACTTATTGATCTAGGTTTTGATAACAAAACTCCTTAATGTATCTTTTTTCAGGGAACCCAATGGCTCAGACATAGAAGGTAAGAGTACAAATGCATGTTTTTTCTTTTAACAGTTATAAACTATAGAGGTTTAGTAGATCATATAATTTAATGTTTCTCATTGAATACATTTTCTTAGTCTTTATAGAGCTGAGTATCAATACTTAAAAGGGTTTAGATATGTACTGTTTTGACTTGGGCTTAATTCCTTTATGTATGTATTGACACATTAATATGAACCTGTTAAGTGACATAATTGTTAACTTGTCTTTTAATTTTAAATAAAACATTTTTATTAACAAAACCTGTGAGAGAAACTTAGGATTCATACACAGAAAGACATTGGGCAGGATTCTCAAAGCTCTCAGAAGGCACAAAACCTTCCCTAAGTCCCCAAAACTCCCTCAGTAATGGAAAAAGGGGAGTTTGCTCCAAGTGCTATTCACAAAAACCCCCGTAGCTGCGGGAAAAGCCACTATGGACTGTGGAAAAAAGAGCAGCTTCGGAAGTCCCTCAGGACAAAAAGGTATGAGATCAGTGGAGCACAGCTCCTGAAAGGCTATTCACAGCCAGGTTTTTCCCACAGCTGAGGAAAAAATGTTACACACAGTGGAAAGAGGCGTAACTCTCCCTCAGCACACTGCAGTAGTGCCCCAGCAATTGGAATCAATTAAGGTGGACGTGTACCACAGGTAATAGCATTTCAGACAGTATAGCAGTGGCTGATGTTACAGCACTGAAAGCACACATTGCCATGATATGGCAATAGGCATCAACCACTACACCCAGTTCAGCCCATGACGGAGCCCCACAGGCAGTAGAGCCTGACCAGCCAGCAGCGAGTGCTACCCCCAGGCTACAGGAACACCCCAGGGAGGGACGACCAGCAGGGACAGTCAGCCACTGTGGCGCCAAGGTATCGCTGGTACTTGTGGTGCTGCTGTGGTCCCAGTTGGGGACTGGTTGCTGGTCTCTGTGTGTGCTGTCAGCCTCATATTATAGCAGCACTGTTACAGTCTGCTGCTTCAGCTAGTGGTTCCCTATTGTTGTGCCTTCACAGCCTCTGCAGCTGCAGATTCGCAGCACTTGCTCAAGTCCTGCGGCATACTTCACGGAAACCAGCTGGTTTCTTGAGAATACAGCACAGCCATGCGTTCCCACACTGCAGCAACCTTTTCCCATAGCTGCGGAATTTCAGCTCTTTGAGAATACTGCCCTTTGTCTTTGTGGAAAAATAACTAGGAGGCTCACTTATTAAAGCCTGAAGCTTGAAAATTCATCAAGCAGAATTCACAGCAACTAAAAATAATGTCTTCCATGACAGGAAACGCAAGCCACAACTCATGGCAGGTTCAAAAGGAGCCAATGTCAGTTTCTCAAATATGAAATTCAAGTCCCAAGGCAGAACTGGATTATAGATAAGAGGTTTCATATGAGGAATGCCTCTCAGAAAAGTATAGGACACCTCTAACTGGGCAACTGCACGACCATCAGTAGGGGTACAGAAAGCTGATACAGTGATCAAATGACCCTTAACAGAGGGATACTGCAGACCTGAGTCAGAGAGGGGAAGCAAGTATTCCAGTACAGAATGACCTATCTGCCAAGATACAAGACATGTAAGTCCAATTCTGGGAAGCAGCCCACAGAGTGAAGCACTTCTGTTTCAGGGAATAGGTATGTCTGGTCGAAGGCTTCCTCGCCGCAAGCAGGATGTCAGAAACCTTAGGGGACACCCCAAAACGTGCAATGGCTATGTTTTCAGGAGCCATGCATGCAGGTGGAGGGACTTCAGGTCCAAATGGAGCAGGGACCCCCTGTTCTGTGACATCAGACCCCAACACAGAGGTAGAGAAACAGGATGCTCCACCACCAGATGCTGAAGGAGTGGAAACATATCTGACGAGGCTGGAATGGAGCAATGATGATGAGGGTGGCATTCTCTATCTGTAACTTGAACAGAACCTTCTGTATTAGAGAAATGGGAGGAAATGCATAGAATTTCCCTTTCCAAGAGAAGAACAAGTCTTGCCCAAAAACTCCAGGGTCTGGTGCAAGCATGCAGAAATGCAGCAGTTTTGCATTGTGTGAGGATGCAAAAATGTCCAGCTCTGGACAACCTCATCTTGTGAAGAGGTCATTTACCACAGAGGTCAGCACTTCCTATTTTTGAACCATCTAACTGGGACCTGCTTAACCTCTCTGCCAAGATATTTTGGATACCTGGGAGAAACATGACCGTCAGCTGAAGGCTGTGTGATAGAGTCCAGTACCATACTCTGACGACTTCCCTGTATAGGGGATAGGAGTGAGTGCCTCCGTGTTTGTTGATGTAATGCATTACACTGACATTGTCCATCTGGATTAGCACAGGACCAGGGAAGAGATGATTCTGAAAAGCCTGGAGGCTTACAGGAGAGCTACATCTCCAGGTAATTTATGTGCAGCTTGGTCTCCACCTTGGTACATGACCCTCATTGTCCTGTAAGGGCCGAGATGAGCACCCCAGCATCCATGGTGATGGTCTGTAGAGGAGCTGGTACAAGGACTGCAATGCCTTCTGTACATTCTCAAGATTTGTCTACAGTAACAATGTCCTGCATAGTGGAGACGTGATAGGAACCATTTGCTCTGACTCATCCATCAACTGATCCCACTAGACCATGAGTGTCCACTGTGGTATCCTCATATGAAGTCAGGCTAGTGGGACAGTCACTATGGCTGCAGCCATGAGGCTCTGGAGACATAACATTGTTAGTACAGAGACACAGTGGTTCCTGTGCACCAAGTGTGCTTGAGCAATCAGAGTGTCTGCCCTGTCCTGGTGAAAGCATGTCCCTTTTCTTTGTCCAAGACTGTCCCAGTGTACTGCAGTCTTTGGCATGGAGTCAACAAAGACTTTGGCACATTCACTGTAACCCAAAAATCGAACAACTGGCGTGTGCAGGACAGGGTGTGAAGCAGAGATTCCCTCAAGCTGGCCTTCAGAGTCAGTCGTCCAGATAAGGAAAACATATAGATCTTCCCTGCAAAGGGCTGCTGCAACTACTGCCAAGCATTTTCTAAAGACCTGTGGTGCAGAGGACAAGCCAAAGGGCAATACTTTGAACTGATAGTGCCTGCCCTCTGGCATAAAGTGGAGGAACTGTCTGTGGGACTTCCTGATCTTTGTATGAAGATATGCATCCTTCATGACCAAAGGACAGAGCCAGTCCCCTGTTTGTAGTAGGGGAATCTGGGCCTGCAGGGATACCACTCACAAGTATTTGTATTCCATGTAAAGGCTGAAATCTCTGAGATCCAATACAGTACACATTACTCATGTCCATTTTGGAACAAGGAAGTATCTGGAATAGAACCCTTTGTTCCTGTCTTGGTGAGGAACTAGTTCTATGGCACACTTCTGAAACAAGGTCTGAATTATCTCCTTTAGAAGGGACACATGGCCCACAGGATAAAAGGGAGGAGGTAGAGGATTATCTGAAGGGATTTCTAACAAGTCCAGAGCATGCCACCTTGCAATTAACTCCTGCACCCACTCTTCTGTGATGATCTCCTGCCACTGTTTTAGATGCAAAAAGATTCCCCCGCTCCTGACATGCACCCCTGGAGGCAATAGCTAGGGAGCAGGACAGACACAGAATATAGGTGGAACAGGGGATGGCAAGGCCACTGGAACCAAGCAGATTCCTTTTGGTGATTTTGCATGGGCAAGATAAAGCTGGAGATCAAGTAGGGTCTGCGGCTTTTGCAGTCTGCAGGGAAAATGGGCAGACTGGATGGGCCTAGCAGTCCTTATCTACCGTCAGTTTCTACGTTTCTATCATCAGGTGGGAGGGGGTCCTGGAGTGGACCACCGCCTCTGCCATGACCTTGCTGACGGTAAGGATGGTTACCTCTGGTAGCAGGTCTATAAAATGGGCCCCTAGTACACACTCTGGCAGGAGTGGGATACAGAGATTTAACAGACCTTGAAATCATCTTATAAGTCTGAAGGCCATATAGGGCTTCTTCTTCAACATCATAATCAAACAGTTTAAAACCCTTAAAAGGAGCTATCAAAACTGCCTGTTGTACATCAGTGATAAAGCCAGACACTCTGAGCCAAGAATAGCATCTCATGCAAACGCCAGAAGCTGCAGCTCTAGCAGAAGCATCAGAGACATCGTAAGTGGAGCACAGCAAATGTTTGCAAACTTCAGCTCCAGCAAGTTTTAAGCAGTACAGTCATGGCAGAACTATCAGGCAAGGCCTAAGCAGCAGTATGCATGGCCTTCCACAGGCTGTTCTGATAGTTGATCACGTGGGACTGGTAATTTGCAACCCTAAGCACCAAGGATACAGAAGCATATGTACATTTGCCCATTACATCCACCCTCCTAGATTCTTTATCAAGAGGTAGAGAGATGTTAAGTCTAGGAGCCCTAGACCTCTCATGAGCAGCCATGGGGACTAAAGTGCCAGTTTCAGACTTGCTAGCATTAATAAGGCTTAGCAGATAGAGCAGGGTACTGCTCATCAGCCAAGGGACTGCAGACAGGGAGTTTGGTCTATGCCATGCAGCAAAAGTAACATTCCCTAAGGCAGGATACACAGGTAGAATAATAATGGCGAGCATGCACGACACCTCCAAAAACTCCGTGAAATTCCTGTTAGTGGAATCTTCCTCTTCCACAGTGAAGCCCATTGCAGACTGCATCTGCTGCATCATGACCTGAAAAGAGGGGTCCACGGGAGGAGACCTAGGGGTATAAACTACCAAACTCTCACTGCAGGATGAGAGGATTGAGTTACAGAGCATGTTTATCTCCTCAAATTGCCACTGACCCTCATAGTCCTCCTCTAAATCCACCCCAAGGTCCATGAGGTCAGAATTAAATTCCATTTCATCATCATCATTATGAATGACAATGGGAGCCACAGAAGGAGCCAGCTGGCTTGCCTGGCGGTGCAGGAGGTTGATGTGCTAGACACCACATCTCACTCCATGCTGGTGACTCAGGTTGGGAATGAGCCCGAGCTGACAAGGGTTGGCAGGGGCGAGAGGACTGCTCTCTCTCTCGGGGGAGGAGGGAGGATCATCATCCGCCCACTGATCGATCCTCTACTGGGGTCTTGAGGGCAATATGGGCCAGGAGGCATGTAGCCAGTGGTGTGGCATGCGGGTGCCCTCACACCCACACGTGCTAATGCCAGACGCTGGGGGGGAGAAAAAGTGGAAAATGGAGTTGGTGGGCTCATGATGGCTCGGCGGTGCCTGCGCGCCCCCTTCCCGATGTCTGGGTGTTTGTCTCTGGGGATGGGGGAAAGTCGATGCCCCTTCATACCACACTGTCACTGGGGGCTTAACCCATGGGGGGCTTTCCAGAAGGGTCGGATGTGGGAGGAGCCAGAGAATGAGCCCCTCTGAGGGAGGGGTCTGAGCTGCCTGCCAGCTCCACCGGGAAGGAGCATAAAATATATTTGGGGAAAAAAAAAAAAGGAAGGAGCCAGCTATGGCTGAGAGGCAGAAATCAGAGACATCCTTGTAGAAGCCATCAAAGAAGGACCTGAAGCAGAAGGTCCCATTGCTGGCAGTGCTACCTGCAATGGTAACCCCAGTAGTACACACTGGATCATCTCTGAGAATGATGCCAGCACAGCCTGGGAGTTAACAGTGTGCTGAAAAAGGTCTGGGACTACCTGCGTCAAAGGGCCGTAGCCTGACGACGTTGGCAATCTACCGTCCATAACAGGCACGGCAGTGCCTCAGCCAGACCTTAGTGTCTCAATGACAGCCGGGGGGGGGCCCTTTAATTGACACCGCTGGAACAGGCATTGATAAAGACATACCTGATTTCAATGACGACTGGGACCTCACTGGTGAAACAGACTTGTCCTTATTTTATTCCTTCTCTTTCTGCTTCGAGGACCATTGTTTGGATGACGATGAGGGAGAAGCAGACTTTGATCTTCTCCATAGATTTCAACACTTTTTGAGCAAGGAAGTTTTCAGGAGCCTTTCAATGGCATCGCCTTGTAGCCTGGTTGAAACCTTGGCAAATCTCAAAAGTCCTCATGTTGAGAGAAAGACCCAAACAGTATACACAAATGGAGTGGGTGTCATCTTTGTAGATTTTATAAATGTAAAGACAGTATCTGAATAAAGGTTCTTAAGACTTTGGCAGCATACAGAGACAATGATAGTAAACTGAAAAAGTATGAAAATAACAATAAAACAGCAATGGCTTAGCCAACGTTATTTCCTTGAGGATGACTGATGGATGCAGAAAGAACTGAGGAGTGATGGGGCCACCTGTGTTATATTCATGTCGATACTGCATGTCATTGTGGGCAGCCCCTGACTAGCAAAAAGTTTCTGAGTGGTCTTGACGCTTACAGCTTACTGCTCCAAAGGTGTGGCTTAATGGAGGAGATATCCTTGATGAAGCACCTGGCGCTGAGCACAGGTTGGGGGATGGGGAGAGGTACTGACAGTCGCAAGAAAGAAAAAGGACCTTGGGGTTATATTATATCAGAGGACTTCAAGGTGGCAGCTCACTGTGACAAGGTTGTGGGCAGGGGTAGTGGGATGCTGGGGTGAAAAGAGAGGGGTATTTCCAACAGGAGGAGGGAGGTGGTGCTGCCGTTATATCACTCCCTGGTATGCCGCTAAACTGGAGTATTGTGTCCAGTTTTGGAGACCGCACCTCAGAAAGGACACAGACAGCATGGAGGCTGTCCACAGCAGGGTAACTAAAATGGTGCAGGGTTTGCACACAAAGCCCTAAAAGGGCAGAGAGATCTAAACATGTACACCCTGAAGAGAGGAAAGAGGAAGAGGGGACAAGATTGAGACCTACAAGTACCTCACAGGGGTGAAAGGGGTTCGGGTGGGAGTCTCCTTCAAATGAGGATAAGCACCAGAAGCAGGAGGCATGCAATGAAGTGGGCGGGGGGTGTTCATGAGCAATATAAGGAAAGATTTCTTTACTGAAGCGGTGGTAGATGCATGGAACAGACTTACAGTAGAATTGGTGGAGGCTAAAATGGTTGGGGAGCAGAGTCTTTAAGCATGCATGGGATAAACATAGGGTTTTAAGCCAGGGAGGCACACCGGGGAGGTAAGTCCTTGGGGACAAGTGACGGGGCTGGGGGCGAAGGGTGGGCTGATGTGGGCCAGTCCAGGCAGAAGGGAAAAAGCATAGTAAATAATAAAAATAAAAGGAACAGAGAGGCAGTGAGGTCACCAGAGACTAGACAGGGTCTGTGGAGGGGGAATAGGTAGGGCACACTTCAGACAGGCAGTGAGGTCACCAGAGACTAGACAGGGTCTGTGGAGGGGGATTAGGTAGGGCACACTTCAGAGAGGCAGTGAGGTCACCAGAAACTAGACAGGGTCCGTGGAGGTGGATTACATAGGGCACACTTCAGAGAGGCAGTGAGGTCACCAGAGACTAGACAGGGTCCGTGGAGGGGGATTAGGTAGGGCACACTTCAGAGAGGCAGTGAGGTCACCAGAGACTAGACAGGGTCTGTGGAGGGGGATTACATAGGGCACACTTCAGAGAGGCAGTGAGAGTTACCAGAGACTAGACAGGGTCTGTGGAGGGGGATTACGTAGGGCACACTTCAGAGAGGCAGTGAGGGTCACCAGAGGCTAGATAGGGTCTGTGGAGGTGGATTAGGTAGGGCACACTTTAGAGAGGCAGTGAGGTCACCAGAAACTAGACAGGGTCTGTGGAGGTGGATTAGGTAGGGCACACTTTAGAGAGGCAGTGAGGTCACCAGAGACTAGACAGGGTCTGTGGAGGTGGATTAGGTAGGGCACACTTCAGAGAGGCAGTGAGGTCACCAGAGACTAGATAGGGTCTGTGGAGGTGGATTAGGTAGGGTACACTTTGGCAGACTGGTAGGCCAAGCAGTTTTCTGCTTACAAAGTCTTTTACTCTATTCCTGTCTAGGGTCCACAATATTCTGCCAAATGGAATAACAGAATTGGCCATTTTTTCCCAAAGACACTTAAGAAAAAACTGCCATCCTGTGCAGCACATTAAAAGGTAAGATGGAATATGTCCTAGGGTTGCTCATACAGCTCGATTTCTGATCGGACAGCTGGATTTCAGACCACTGGATCTGACTGTAAAAACTGAATGCCTCTAAAGCATCTCTCCAATCTGCAATGATAACCCCCACCCCCCAAAACCACCCTCTAAACACCAACCCCTCCTCCCCTAGCTCTCTGAGAGCTCACAATTCTTAATTCTTCTAATTAACTGTGTTGTACCTTCATAATAAAAAAAGTCTCCCCCAAACTGTGCTAGTTCAGGAACTTCCCCATCTCCACCCTGGTACAAGCCACAATCCACCAGTTCAATAAAAAAAGCAAAAAAAACCAAAAAAAGCTCAACACATCAAGTAGCCCCCACTTCCCTCCTCACCCCCAATAGCACCCATATAATGTAATATATCCGAGACGGGAGTCTCAGATCATGGTCCCATGATGGAGCAGCTCGTGCTCATCTTCAGTCCAGGAGGTATGAATGAATGATGACATCCTCCTATAGAAAGTAATATCTGACTGGCTAACAAGTGGGCTGTGCCAGACACGGGCTGTGATGTTACAGTACAAGCAGAGGATTGCGATGTCAGGTGTAGACCAGCAGCCAGACCACAGGGAAGATCCTGTTTTCATGCCACTGTACTTAGTAATAAAGATACAAGGAGATTTCTGGATAAAAATAAACTGAACCGTGTCTACTTTATTTCTCCAAAGTTGTCCCAATGGCTGCAGGGGCTATTTAACAATCAACTAATCCATTACTGTAGAATACAATTTTATAGAGCATGTATTGTATTATGTATGATATTACAGAACACTTGACTGCAAAAAGAGGAAGAGTGGAAAATAAAATAATCATGATAAAGCAGTCACACAGGGCAATACATACTAAAATATATATAATGAGTAATGACAGTCATTCATAAGTTTGTTGGAGAGAAAATAAAACACTGAAGGTATGAAGAAATGCGTGCTCTCAAGAGTGTTTTAAATGTAGGCTAGGAACGGCATGGTTCCTTAAGGCCATGGTAATGCCACACTTTGATTATGCTGACTTGATTTTTTAGAACTATGGCTTTGTCTGTACAAAAACAGATAAGACATCTTCGACAATCAGCTTACAAGATTTATTTTGAATACTCCCAGACATAGGCATCATTGTCAACTTGATAGAAAACTTGGTTGGTGTGATCTTCATATTACTTATGTATTGTATGTGTGCAGGGTTCAAGGCTATATGTATTAATATCTGTAAAGATTTCTCAATGTAACCTTCGCTCTTCTCAGTTCATTTCTTTCTTTGAGCCTTGCTATACTAGATTACTGTAAATTATGGCAGGCACGTATTTGTATACAGTGGTCCTATAGCACGGAACTCATCACCTCTAAACATGCGTTCAAGTACTGGCATACTCTTTCCTTTGAAAAGGTAAAACAATTTTTTTATCCAAGCAAGTGCTCCACAAATTTGTTGCCAGTCTTTTTAATAAGTCTATCGTATGTATTATGTTAATTGTTTTATAGCATTTGATGTTGCTTTTATGTTATTTGTTTTATTATGAAATTCTGTGTAACACTTTGTGAAACTTCACGTAGGGCAGAATTTAAAAATGAGCCTTCACTCAATGGTTATTTTCCTGATTTTTTATTTATTTAGTTCTAGGATTACAAAGACCTTTGAGCCAAGGTTCTTTACAAAGGTTCCATGTCAGAGGCATTACGTAACATGAATGAAATGACACAAAATAGGAGAACAATAGTCATGGTACAACAACATTAGATATTAGAGACAGGAACTTATAAGTCAGGTGAGGAGCCAAGTAGGAGACAAGTGGAATAACAGTGGGCCTAGAGGACACAGCAGGCACCAGAGAGCATTTGTGGAAAGAAAGCGGCGGAGGGGACATAAAGATGCAGCCGGGCAGTTGTCGAAACGATGGGAGAAGGAGCTGGCAAACATGGGTGAAGGGAAAGAAGGGCAGGGGATGGTGGAGAGTGGGCAGGGGTGGATTGGCGGGGACAGTAGATCGATAATAAGTGCAAGTGGGGTATGGGGCAGCAAGGGGGAGGTGGTGGCATCGGTGGCAGGAGATGACAGCTCAGGAATAAGTGTAGCAGTCACAGGAGCTCGAGGCTATAAGGTGAAGACGTAGTCTAGTTTTGAAGGTACCAAGAGTTGGAGCTGAGATGATGGCTGGGCTGAGGTTGTTCAGCCAGAGAGGAGCAGTACAGGCGAAGGAGCATTGACCCTGAGCAGTGCGGCAGCATGGGATTTGAAGGAGTTGAGTTTTAGAACCCCTGGTGATCTGCTTGTTGTTTCTGCTGTTGTGGAGCAGGGCAGTGACCCCTGGTGGCGCAAGACCGAGGCTAATTTTCTTTGCCATTATGCAGGTAAGGAACTTGATACAATTTGGGAGTTGGAGCCAGCAGGTTTGAGCATACAGATCACAGGAATGTGTAAGTCGTCGTGCCCCAGTGATGAGCCGACATGACTTGTTGAGGGTTGTTGAGATACGTCTGAGGGTAGTCATAGTGGCAGAGCCATAGATGAGGAGTCCGTAATCAATAATCGAGACCACGGAACTCTGGATGGCAAGCTTCAGTGCCTGAGGTGTGAGATGTTGTCTCTGCCTGTAGACGAAGCTAAGTTGGGTATTAGCAGCTTTAGCCACGCTTTTGACATGTGCCTTGTAGGAGAGGTTGGTGTCTAACAGGATCCCAAGGTATTTGAAAGAATGGACCTGTTCGAGGTTATTCCCTTGTGATGTGGAGATAGTCAGGGGGTGTAGCTTGTGTCTATTGTGGGAGCTGCAGAAAAGCATAGACTTTGTTTTCTTGTGGTTAAGGGCGAGTTTGTGATTGGAGAACCACTCCTCAATGGCACTAAAACCAAGCTGGAGATTCTGTTGTAAAGATAAGGGGTCTCTGTGAGATGAAAAGACGACTGAATAAACTTATTTTCCTACTACTACTGCTTCTTCTACAGGTGTGACTTCTCTAAAGGTAATAGCAAAGAAGC
This sequence comes from Neoceratodus forsteri, assembly GCA_016271365.2. Taxonomy (NCBI): domain Eukaryota; kingdom Metazoa; phylum Chordata; order Ceratodontiformes; family Ceratodontidae; genus Neoceratodus; species Neoceratodus forsteri. Next base: position 964,574,487 of record CM057452.1, read on the forward strand.
CGAATGCAAACACCTCTGTACTATTGAAAAAAGTGAAAGAGACGATGCACTGGCCTTGCACATTACGAAAAGTGGGTGAAATTTCAGGCCTTTGAAAAAACTGACGTGAATTAGAAGAGGTGCTTTTTACAACAAACTACTGAAGAGAGAGTTTTTGGCAATATAAACTATATGCCAATACTCCAGCAAGGTTAAATGACTCATTCCAGCTGACACATTTCTTGAAATAATTTTGCTGAATTGTGTTTATATTTATAATTCAATTGTATTCTGTATGATATATTTACAAATGAAATTTTTGCAATCTACTATTTATTTCCATACTGTAGTGATATTGAAACTGTGCACAGGATCAGCCTACTATAGAAAATACTCACATATTTGTCATATATAGTGGTGCATTTTCCTACCCTCCTTTCCGTTCTAACTCCCTCCCCACTCCCTTACCTATTTTAATTCCTTCCAATTTTACCTTGTTGCACAGATTGATATTTCAAGATTTAAGTCATGTCAGTTCACTTGATTTTTGTTGTTCGAGCATTGCTATACTGCACATAATTTATTTTGCACTAGCACTTCAAATCTGTCACTGTCTAAAGCAGCAGTAATAGATAACAAAAATCGGATCTTTGCAACAGTTTGTTCCCTGTGCTCTGTTGAGCATTTACCTAGTAATCTTTCTTCTTTTCACTGTACTATCACCCTGTAGTTTGCTCCATTTCCTTTGTTTTGTTTACATTTCTTCCACCGCCATGCTGAACTGGAACCCTCTGCTGCCAACTGCACATGTATATGACTCGCAGTACTACACAGAGACAGCGAGAATTTGGAGCACAGGGTCCCACTGAAGTAAACAAAAGACATGATGCGATGTGAAGGGGTAGCCGGGTTGAAAATTAGGCAGCAGCCGTATTTATTGTTGTGCCACAAAACTGGAAATCAGTCACTTCCTGATTATCTAGTACTGCTGCTTTAAAGAGCTAATCTACTGCCTAAAACTAATATTAGTTTTTAAAAGCAGTAGGCTGTTACCTTTTTTATCTGAGATACTTCTTTACTTTTCCCTTTGGTTATTTAGGAGATTGTTTATCTGATTTTACTAGGTGTGATGTGTGGAACAGCACTCTGCCTGGCAGTTGACATACCTTTCTCTATTCCCACCCCCTACTACATCATCAGCATTGCAACCTCACTGACTGTGACATCACTGTTGCTTAGGAACATCTATTCAGTAGCTGCCAGGTCAGTCACCTGTGCTGTCACTGTTGGTGAGATCACAATACTGATGATGTAGGTGGGGGGGAGGGGTAAAGATAGCCTGGTGTTCCACACATCCAGCACAATATTATCATGTAGAAGACTTTCTAATGGGCAAAAGGAAAAAGAAAAATACTTCAGAAATAAAAAGTTACAAATACTACTAAAAATTTGTATTCGCCATGACTGAAAATAGGCAATTTCTTTGTCTAGAGCACTTACCCGGTAATTAAAAATGAAATAAATAAATAAACTGTATTATTTTCTTTTCTGCCTGGTTTCACTCCACTAGCTCTTTAAGTGGTACATGTGATGTGATGTCGATGTGACACCTTGATAAAGCACACTGAGGCAGCGTGAAACACCGGTGGTAGTGCAGGGGCAAGTGCTGCTACAATCTTTAAAATAAATGTATTAAATTAACCTAATACCAAGGGGTTGGGTATTTCTGTGTTGGAGAGCATGCAGCCCTGATTCTCTTCAGATTAAATTGCTTCACATTAGTAGCTCCAGTCGTATGTCCCTTTGAGACATTCCTTTTGTGCTTTGTTCCATAAATATTTTTGTATTTGGGCTGGCAGTATAGCCTACAGGTAAGAGCAATGAGCTGTAAATGGGCTTAGTACATCTAGCACAATGGTTCTCAGACTTTGTCACAGTGAGCCTCCCCAAATCCATGGAAAAGATTTTGAGCCTCCCCAAAAAACTGAAATAATCTTGGGCCTCCCCAAGGAAAAATTACATGCTGTACTTTGTGCAGTACACCATGAATAAATTGAAACCCCTTTGAGTACTTGGTTCACATTCAGTTCTTTTTCTTATACTGATGTGGAACCTTTGAAAAAGAGCTCTTGTGCTCAAAGGTGTTATCTGAATAACAAATAAATAAAATAAACAAATGTTATTATTCAGTTTATTGTAACCCCCACCCCGGCCAGCCTACTTGCTCCGCTATTTTCATTCTTGAACCATAGTTACCCCTTGGTGCAGTACCTTAATGCGTCAGGCTACTTTCTCCGTTTCCTCTGTATATGAAATAACCTTCCTGCATGCTTAGTCTCTACCCCTCTTTCCCTGCTCCAAAGCAACTTCTCTGGGATTACTTTGCTCCTTCCTGCTATTGCTGAGAGCACTTCAATGCTCAACCCTTATATTTGGGCTGTTCTGCCATCAGTCTACAAATTGATCAACTACCTCCACTCATTATCAGTTTATTGTTCATATTTGTTTGCACTATCATTCACTGTGTATTTCTTGATTGTTTTGCAGTTACCTTTTGAAATGTATTCACTCCCTACCCTTCCTGGGTACACATTGGAAATAGAGCTTTGGCTCATTCACCTTCCTTGTAACCCATTAGTAAATAAATACATAAAATTCACCCACTATTATCTTCTTTCAGTTTGCTTCATCTTTTCACACAAAACACATAAAACTCAAAATTTAAATACTGTACTTTTTCAGACTTGCTTGAGCCTCCCCTGGAACAGGTTGGGGCCTCCCCAGGGAGGCTGGCCTCACCATTTGAGAACCCCTGATCTAGCAGACTTGGGTTTTATCCCTACAACCTCCACTTGCATAATGTGCAACCCTAAGCCAGCCACTTAACCTCCTAGGTGCTCCTGAGTCACCCCTGAAAACAGGCACTGTGTGCCCAGTGAGCCTTAAAGGGTTACCAAAAAAATATATATATGTTGCCAGACTTTTTAATAAGTGCATTGTGTCAACTGTTTTATTCCTATCACTCAGTTTATATTTTTCCTACTACTACTGCTGCTTCTACTGAGACTGCACTAAAGGCTATGAATAATGAAACTGAAAGTTCTATCACTGTAAGAGGAGAGTTTAATGGAAAGGACTGTGGTGAAAATGATGATGCTGCAGTAAATTGCAAGCAATGAGGAAGAGCTCACACATCCGTAAGGAGGTTGTGAGTGACAAGAGCAGCCTCATACCTAATCCTCTAGACCAAAAAAAGGGGGGAGGAAGCACATGCAAGCTTAGATGGAGGTGATGTCCAGAATATCATTACTCCTAGTCAATGTTCTAATTATCAGGTTTAAACTACTTTCTTGTATTGTGTGTATCAGTATAGTGTCCATTTCACGCGATCCTTCCATATTCTGCCTTTCTATGTCTGGCTGATTACAGTCTCCTATTTTAAGCACCAGTTCTCTATCAGAATTTTTATTTATTTCATTTATGTATTCCATATGTAGTTCCTTACTAATGTTGAATGGTATATAGCATTTGCCAAATATCAGCCTTTCTAATTTGAAATGTTCTATGCTCACCCACATGCATTCACTATTTTTTTTTCTGATATTATGGGTCTAGTTATTAATTTATTACTCAAGTAAGCTGCCACATCTCCACCCCTTTTGCCATTCCTGTCCCTATAAACGAGATTGTACCCATCTATATGTTTGTTCCACATATCGTTTGGATCCCACTAAGTATCTCTAACAGCAGCATCTGGTTGATCCCCAAGTAATAGTAATTTAAAGTTCTCACATGTATTAACTAAAATTCTCCCATTTAGTGCCAAAATATTTAGGCTGTTCACAGGTTTACCTTGTCTTGTTATTTATTACAAAGTGGAACAAGAAGCTGTAAAGGTGAATGTTTCCTTATCCACAGAACAAACAGCATAAATTCTTAACTTGGTATAGACATTTAAAAGTACTTTTACCACACTGCCAGGCAGAGAAAAGGGTCCTAGCACTTAACAGTGATAGAGAATGACCCCTCTTGGGTCAGGAGGTCGTGACAGATGGGCAGGAGAACCAGGAATCATATTTGGCACGACCAAAGTGGGGCGATCAGGATCATGTGAGCCCCTTCTGCTTGCAACTAGAGCAGCACCTGCTGCAGGATTGGAAAGGCATACAAGAACCTCCCTGTCTTGCAAAGAGATAGTGCATCTTGCCAGAAAACACCAGGCCCTGGAGCAGATGAGCAAAACTTGGGAAGTTTTGCATTGGATGGGGAGGACATGAACAGATTGAGATCCAGAGCGACCATGGGTCGTAAATGCCTTCGACCACTGACTGGTTTAGTTCCCACTCATGAACCTTGGCCTGAGTACGGCTGAGACTGTCCAACAGGATGTTCTGGCTGTCCGGGACAAGAACTGCAGTAAGGGAGATCTGATGGGAATTTCCCAGTTCCAGACTCGCATCACTTCCCTGCAGATAGGGTAGGAGTGAGTGCCCCCTTGTTTGTTCAGATACCAGACCATGTACATATTGTCCATTTGGACCAGCAGCGGACCTGGACTGAGGAGTTTCTGAAAGGCCTGCAGAACATACAGCACTGCCTGCATATCAAACACACTGATGTATAGAGATAGTTCTGAATGAAACCACAGACCTTGGGTCCTGTGGGTCTCTAGATGAGTCCCCAACCCAGCCCTGATGCATTCATGGTCGGGGTCTGGATGGGTGGAGAGGACTGAAAGGAACTCACTTACAGAGATTGCTGAGATCCTGCCACCACAGGAGATCCCAACACATTGATGGCAGACTAAGACTTTGTGGTCGAGGTAATCCAATCTCTGGTCCTACTGAACCTGAGTGTCACTGCAAGATCCGCAAGTGGAGTCTGGCCAGAGGAACAGTTGGGATGACCACCGCCATAAGGCCCAAAAGGTGAGCACTGACCTGGCAAAACCAGCAGTTGGAAGCTACCAGCTATGCCTGCTGTTACAAGTTTCCGCCCTGCCCAAAGGGAGGAGCGCCTTACCCTGGGCCGTATCCAGCACCGCTCCAGTGAACTACAATCTCTGTGAAGGGTAATGTGAGACTTGGGGTAGTCACGTAACCCTTGGCTAAATAGGTCCAGGGTAGCTGAAATAGAAATTTCCAGCTGCTGCCTCAGCAGGCCGAGATCAATAATCGTCGAGGTATGGGAAAGATATAGTGGTACTGGCGCCTCAAGGCCACTGCCACTACCGCCAGGCACTTGGTATGGACCCTGAGTGCAGAGGACTGGCCAAAGGGGAGGGTCCTGAACTGGTAGTATTCCCCTTGAAAGGAGAACCTCAGGTAGTGGTGGTGGGCTTGGAAGACCAGTATGTGCAGGTACACATTCTGCATACTCAGAGCACAGAGCCACTGTCCCTTATATAGCATGAGCAACAGGCCTGGAAGGATCAGCATTCGAAATCTTTTGTACTCTATGTACAGATTCAGGGAGTGGAGGTCTAGTTTCAGGCATAGGTATCCCGGCTTTCTGGGAACTGGGAAGAAGTGAAAGTAATACCCTCTTCTTATCTGATTTAGAGGAACGGGCTCTACGGCTGCCTTTTGCAGAACAGCCTCTGTCTCTTCCCTGATGATGAGAATTTGCATCCTTGGGAAGAAGATGGACCCGGAGGGTTGTGTGAGGTCTCTCAGGAACTCCAATGTGTGGCCCTGGGAGATTAACTGAAGGACCCACAAATCTGCGGTAGTGCCTCCCACCCTGCCAGATGACTGGCGAATCCTCCATCCACCAGTTCCTCTGACTGAAGAAGAGGAGGAGGAGGTGGGCCTCGAGTCAAGAGGCGGAGGGAGGGTTGCCCTGAAGTCCTCTGGTTCTTGGCTGGAGGGGTGGCTTTTGCTGAGGTGGCCCGATGTTTTTCTGATGTCTGACCTGTTGTGGTTGCTTTGTCCACCATCTCTGCTTGTGGCAAAGGGCTTCTTTACCAAGAGCCAGTCATGGGACTCAGATGAGTGACTTATCAGCCCTGCCAGTAGGCTCAGACCCTAAGGTTTTGAGGGGTCTAAGAGTGGCAGTAACCTCAGACGCCACCGAGACAACCACTGCCACCGAGGTCAGCGGTGGCGGGGGAACCAAGGGCTGCTTCTGGGAGGTCAAAGCGGTCTTGTCCTTAAAGGCACTCTTCCCGGAGGAAGAGGGCCGTTGGTCATCCTCGGTCCCTGAAGGGAGTGGGACTTTTTCTTGTCCTTCTGTTTGTAGTGGTGCGAATCTGATGAGGGTGATGAAGATGCACTCTGCAACTCCTTTTCCATTGAAGCCATTTTCTGTTTTAAAATATGCGCCTCGAGGGCCTTCTGCCGGCATTTCCGTGTGGCCTGGTTGAAACTCAGGCAGGCCTCACTGTCCGGGGTCTGGTGTTCCGGGCTCAGGCAGAAGAGGCAAAGAGTATGGTTATCTTCATGCGGGAGTTGCATACCGCAGGACTCACACTTATTTTTATGTGATTCGGAAGGCGTCAGGGAAGACATACATAAAGATTAAGTTACAAAAAGACAGTAGAATAATTCAAAAAATAATCTGAAATATACTCATCCGAAATGGCAGTAGAACTGTAGCAGCGCTCTCCGCAAGGTCCGACACGCACAAGCTGACGGCGGGAAGGGACTGCCCAATATATGGGGTCACGCTGACGTCCATCACATGACGCGGTGGGCGGTCCCCGCCAGACACTGCTAAAGTTTCCATGTGGTCCTGATACCAGGGGTGCAGTCTAATGGTTAATATCTACTGCAACAGCCCTCAAGTAAGATTTAAAGTTACATAGGTATCTTAAGTGTTGATCTTCCAGAATATCTTCATCATTGATTAGCATTTATAGGTCTGGGCTGGAGGCATTAGGATCTTGAGGGAGCAAACTTTTGCCAGGAGGCTGGCCATGGCTACTGGGCTTAGCACTGGCACACCTCTCCACATGATGTCGTAAGCCAGCAAATAACTGCTGCTGGCTCCCTCACTAACCTCAGTTCTGTTTATGAAGTGGGGAAAAATAAGAGAGAACACTGAATTTTCCTAACCCAAGGGGAGGGGGAAGAATATAGGAAATATAAACAAAGAATATAGGAAATGTAAACAAACAAAAAAACAAAACTTGATTACCAACCTTTGATTAAAGGAAAAGAGGCACACATGGCGTGCCTTATGGTTACTTGGGTATGGAACCAGAGCCTCACATCACTAGCCAGACAGGAGATGGGTAGTGATTTTAAAAACAGCAGCCCTGAAGAATATGACTCAAGAAGAAAAGCAAAGAGAAGATGCCTAGAACTGGGACCCCCTTGCAACTGAGATGACACAATGTACCAAAAAGAATGACTCATGTAGACTCTTGGAGAAAACAACAACCCCCATGCCATCTGATGGAGGACTGCCTGAACAGCTTGTCCAATACATCCTCCCTCCTTCTATCAAGGAAAAGGGAAGCTATTGTAGGCTCATGTGGAATTGTAAGGTCAAACAACCTAAAGGAGTTGAGATGTGTTCACCTCCTCAGGCACTCCTCATGGTAGTGGTCCAAAAGCCAAGCTGGCATTAGAGAAAAAGGAGGACATAACAACCAAAGGGACAGTCTGACACAGCCCCCTTCCCAAAAATAAAAATCATAGAAAAGGACTCACTTCTCCTGCAACAACAGGGATGTACTCTGTGTAAGAGCTACTGTACTTGATCCAGTGCAGCACACAACACTGTTTCACTGCCAAGTGGATTAGCTTGGATAGTGCCAAGAGAGACGGACTGCATTTTGCAACTAACAGGGCCATAATCCAGAAGAGGGATAAATCATGGGCTAGGAGGCAGAGGAGAAGACAGCAAAAGAGGAATGGGTGCCTTCTCTCACCTTTTTCCTGGTTGGTATGAGGTCTTAAATGAAACATTTGCCCCAATTCTGAGGCTTTTATTTTATTTTTGTGAGTAGGAACCCAGCAATGAATCCCAAATCCTTTTTTAAACAACTACTCCATAGAGAGTACAACTGGGGAGATGCCATGTCACTAGATTGTGCTGACCAGGACTAACAGGGTGAGTTGCCCAGAAGTCTCAGTGGATGGGTGTGGTAATCAATGGTGAAAATACTCTGGAAAATCAAGTTATGGTAAGTACTTAATTATCATATTGTCCAAGAATCAATCTTCACCACTGATTCCCACTTATGAGTCAGAGTATCAAGCTTTCCTTTCTTTTGCAGGAGGAGCTGGCTCACCCTGAGGGTAACAGATACATTCATCCCTCTGTGTGGCGGAGAACACCCTGAGGGCAGTGGCTTCCTACAGGTCTGGCAAGTCCTGAGTCTGGTCAGGACCACAAGAGGCTCCCATGGCACAGAAGAAGGAGGGTTCTGACATTTCCTGCCTGACCCTAGGGGAGAAGCAATAAGTCCCCTGGAAGTGTGGGTTAAGCACCTTACTCTGGACCAACTTGCTAGTTAGGGGAGGTGAAGCCATGCTGTCTGCCTGATGCAGACAGCAGTTCCTGCCAACCTGTAGGCCACCTTGTTGGCATCCTAAGATGCACTTAACTGTTGCCGAGCTACCTCCAGGCCCTGGGCAGAAAGATCAACGGCCTGCCTGTCTCACTCTGTGGCAATGTAGCTAAGAGTGTGCCTAGCTGCAACCAAGTGTAAGAGAAGTCACCATGTATGCCTGCTGTGTAACAATGCACATTAGGGTATGTGCTGAGGAAAAAGTCTTCCTGCCAAGGGCATCCATCTGAGTGGAATCTGCTTTGGAGGTCAGTCAATCAAGGTGTCGTAGCCCTAACAGGGTCTACAGTACTTCAAGCCCCAAGGAGGTGTGATGTTCCTCACTTGTGAACCCAGAAGGTGTGTGATTACTGCATGAGGAAGTCCCTGGGGATGGCTGGTCTGGAGAAGGGATGCCTCCACAATGCCCTGGATGCCCCCTCAAAGGCTCTAGGCCATAGAGGAACAATAAAAGAATCGAGTCTAGGAACTTCAAGGAATCGCAATGGCAGGCTACCGGATCGCAGCTTGTAAAAGCATCAATCAATCAATCAATCAAAATCTTTATTTATTCAGGCGAACATCATTGAGCAAAGCTCACTTACAAGATGGACCTGAGTGGTCATACAAATGAGGATACAAGTATTATTACATAGACAAGAATAGCATAAATAGCAATACAATGGCATGAAATGATTATATACAACAATTTACATATATACAAGGAACAGTAGAACCATTTAGCCTGTAAGGAAAAAGGGGACAGAGGGTATAGCAGGCATAAAATATAAATTATATGGTCTAACTAGTTTTTATGAGAATATAATAGGTGATTCGGAAGATAGAAATTGAATTAATATAATGGACGGAAAAAGGAAGGTGGGTCAGATAGGTAGGGGATTAGGCTTTATAAAAGCAATTGCAGAGCTCTGGAAAAAGGGCGGAGAACAATCTTTTGAAGGATGCCAGAGGTAGTAGGCTATCTAGCTTCATGGATTTTTGGAGAGAGTTCCATGCAACTGCTAAGGTATAGCTGAAAGCAGCCCTCCCATACCGGGTGCAGGCATTGGGGACCTTTAATATGATGAGTTTACTGATCCTTAAGGTGTATGGCCTAGTTGTAATTTGGGTAAAGCAATCAGTGATATAGGTCGGTAGTTTGCCTATAGGCATATAGGTTGAGTGCCTGGAATACCTCCACCTGGTCACTGGTGCAAAATGTACTCAGCAGCTGAAGAAAGGTGGACAGATTATTCATTGTCATCTGAGGTGGACATCAATGGAGGCGAAGTGCATACTCCAGAAACTGCAGGTGCCAGGGAGAAAATCCTGTACTGGGCCCTGTCAGACTTTCTATGCCAGTTCACTAAGGCACCAATGAAATCCTGGTGTTGCTCCCAGATTAATGGCCCCTCAGAGCCAATGAATGAGGGCAACCTCTCCAGGAAACAGCAAGGTTCTGCCAGAGGGAGATGAGACTCCTGGTCTCAAGGGCCTTGGCCGGGGCTGCTGAACTGTATAGGGGGCCTCACCTGAAGGAAGAGCCTAGCAGAGTCACCCAAAAAGGTGTTTTCTACTTATGAGGAGTGACCTGATTGGTGCCCATGGGGGGGGGGGGGACACCCAGGTGAGGACAGTGGAGCTATATAGGTCCTACAGGGTGACCTTGGTTCTCACCAGTGACAGTAATTTCTAGTGGCTCTGAAGAAAACTCCATCTCCAGGCGCCCATCCAACCCTGAGTCAGTACCGCTTCTGGCACCAGGCTCAAGATCGGCAACAGCCTCAGAGACAGGGTCATCCGTATCACTATGATCATTACTGCCCTTGGCACTGTGCTCGGTGCTGACTCCGATGCTGTGCCTGGAACCATTACTGTCCTCGATGTCACTAACCACACCAGATTCAAGGACGGCCATCAGGATGACATTGAGCCAGCCATTCGCTCTGAGACAGGCCCAAGACTGACACACTTGTGTTGCCACCACCACCACGATGCCCAGAGATGTCACCCTCCTTGTTGTCGCTACTGACTCAGTGGATGGGATAACATCCAAACTGGCAAATGTGCAGTCAATAGCCCCAGTGCCGGTCCCTCTCCTGACACCACGAACAGTGTCAGGAAGGGTCCCGGTGTCATTTTCATTGCCATCTCTATCGCCACTGCAAACAGTGACAACAGCATGGGTGACACCAGAGAACGTCGAGGTGTCCACCAGTGAAGACGGAGAATATAGCTGTGACCCACCACCAGGGATGTTTGCTGCTCATGACAGGCAGACTGTGGAGGGTTTGCAGTAGACTGGGCAGTAGGAGTTGAATGTCCAGCACAGTGCCCAGTGCCTCTAGGCAGTACTGGTGAAGAGAACTCTGTACTTCCATGGAACCAGAGGTCCCTGAAAGAGGCCCAGAGGAAAGGCCTGGAGACCTGGATTTGGACGCACACACGCAAGGCCTGCCTCCACAGGTGGGGATTGTCGACCCCCACCTCAATGAGCAGTTCTTGAGGGTATGGTGGTCCATGGAAAAGCTGGCATAGCATGTATCCATATCTTGCTCCATTCTAAGACAGGTCACACAGGTCTGATGCTAGTCTGGAACAGCCATTATTTTCTCACAGGGCAGTGATGCATAATGGGCAGCTGTCAGATTTTCTCTGATGACTTAGATCCTTTTCAAACCCAGGAACTCTTACTGTATTCTGACTTATGCAGTATTTTTTTTTTTTTATTTAGTTGTTTAACCAGGTATAGCACACTAAGCCGGAAAGCTTTTTACAGGAGCAACCTGGGAGCACAAGGAGGTTAAGTGACTTGCTCAGGGTCACACAGTATGCAAGTGGAAGCTGTGGATTCAAACCCAGGTCTGGTCTGCTGGATGTCTCAAGATTTGCAGCTCAGAGCCTTAGACCACCGCGCTATACTGCCTCCATGGTATGGTCTCACGATAGGACTGCCCCTGAGCCGAAATGATTTTAGAACCTATGCAAATGATGGAATGCTAGGCTCGAGCTCAGTTTTCAAATCACTGTCCCTGGTAAACAACTCTCAACCGTCAGATTCTTTACTCCGCTTACCTCAGTAAGACGTCTCTGGAAAACTCTCCTTCATCGCTTGAAGAAAATGTATTTTTCTCTGTTATTTTATCAGTAAACTTAATTTTATTGGTATTCTTTTCACTGTCCTTGGTTTTCAGGTAGTAATTGTTTAGATTATAGTCAGTAAGGGTAAGTAATCGCTTTCCTCCCGGTTCTTTAATCAAGGGGAAACCAACAGTCTCCCTTTTGTACTTTATTACTTAAAGTTAAATATTCTGTTCTGACTTGGTGTACTCAGTTTATGATTAGTTTGTGTTTTAACCGGGGTAACTCCTGGTTTTGTCAGCATTTGAATTCAACTGAGGTAACTCCTGGTCTGCTATTATTATTTACATTCTTCCAGGGTAACTCCTATTTTGTTACCAGTTCCGTAATGGAAGATAACTTCTAGTGTGGTGATCTGGGTTATGTCGCAGAAAAACAACAAAGAGAACAGGACCCACAGCTTTCCAGCACTATACTGAGTACGGGAACTTTCCTCAAAGCAGATCCACACAATTTTGTATTCTGTCTGAGGTCTGACCATACACACAGACTGTGAAATCTGTGCTGACTTTCCTCAGTGTACCTTGGATAGACGGTTAAAAAGGCTGAGGGAAAGGATGTCTGAAAAGGCTGCTAACCCAGCCACAGAGCAACTGGATGAACTGGAAGAGCTGCCCTCTGAAAGGGGCGATAGCTCTACTTCTAAGAAATGTACCACAGATAAAGCTGCTGAACCAGCCGTTGCGGTTAAGTAAAAGAAGAAAGAAAAGCACCAAGAACCACAACCAAAACAAACCGCGGTTCCTTCTGCTGATGAGACTGCTAATGCGATCAGGATTATTCAGTCTCTCCAGTCCCCGGTTACAGTTGGCAAGCAACCGTTTCCTCAAACTCCTGGTTCAAATGCTATCCCAGTTTAACAGATCAAAGTGGGGAGCCTTCTGGGGATAACGACTTTGGAAATGAGCCTGATGAGGAGGATTATGGGTATCCTATTGATTCAGACATTTCCCCTGATCCTCACAGACCAGATTCCCCTGAGAAGGGAATAGAGGATTTTACCTCATATTTTGCTTTTATGAAGCAAGTAGCTCAGTCCCTCGACCTTCCATCCCAGGAATCTGTGGAAGATGAGGAGGAAGAGGATTATAAGGAGATGATGGATGTGCCACCATCAAAGAGGCTACTCCTTCCTCTCTATAAGTCTCTGAGAAAGCAGCCTATGAAAGTGCTGCAGACTTCCACTTCTGTTCCACCCACAGACAGGAAGGTGGATAGGAAATACTGGGTAGCTAGGACTGGGGCTGACTTTTCTTGGCACCCCAACCATGAGGGTGCTGTGCAGGCTGCACCTTGTGACAAAGCTAGCATCCGCTGGCCTCCCACCCTCTAGACAAGGATTCTAAGGAGTGGATTCCATGGATAAAAAAGTGTATTTGGGATCTTCATTGGCTATTTGGCAGGCATCTTATATGTCCTATAGAGCCAGGTACCAGAAGAACATGTGGTCCACAGTGTTACGGATTGCTAAAGCAGCCCCCCCCATGGCTGCTGACCTGGAGGAGGCTGCAAAAAGGGGTATCGAAGCTGTCAAAATGCAGTTCAAGATGGCAGTGGACTCTGACACTGCATTCAAGCAGATGGCATCTGCTGTGTCCTTTACAAGGTTTGCTTGGCTCAGAACCACTAATCTGACGCAAAATACCCAGATTAAAGCAATGGATTGTCTCTGTCTGGGGAGCAAACAGAGGCATATATGAAGAAAATGAATGAATACAAGGCTGCATACAAAAGTGCGGCAACCAAGAAAAAAGCTGCTAACCCCCAGAACTATCATGCAAGGGGTGGCAGAGGCAGACCTGCTTATAGGCCTTTCTTTCAGCCTCAGGTTTTTTCCCCAGTGTCAGCCTAGGGGATATTTCAGAAGCAGGGCAAAGGGTACACTAGCCCAGTGTCCAGCCAGCAGCACAGTCCAAACAGACACCCTGAGGTGACTGTTTGGGTCACCTCCCAAATTCCAGTAGGGGGCAAGCTGGCCCACTACTTCCAGGAGTGGAAAAATATCACCAGAGACAAGTGGGTCCTGAAGGTAGTGGGCCAGAGGTTTGTCCTCAGCTTCAAAGCAGTGCCAAAGCTGAGGTCAAGAGCTTTCAAACCCTCTTCCCCATCAGAAACAGCCTTGTTGGAAAAAGAAGTTTCGAACCTCCTGCTGCAAAGGGCAGTAGAACCAGTCCCTTGCAACCAGATAGGAAAGGGCTGTATTCAAAGTACTCTCAAAATAAAGAAAACGGGGGAATGGCGACACATTCTGGATCTCAGATACTTAAACAAGCATCTGTCAAAACCAAAATTCAAGATGGTTACTCTGATTACCATACTACCCACCGTGAAGACAGGGAGACTGGCTAGCATCCCTAGATCTGAAGAATGCCCACTTTCATATCCCAATCAGAAGGTCACACAGAAAGTACCTCAGGTTCAGGTTGCCATCAGGCCATTACCAATTCAAGGCAATGCCTTTAGCCCTGACATCTGCTCCAAGGGTGTTCACAAAATGTCTAGCTATAGTAGTGGCACACAAAAGGCGACAAGAAAGTGTCAGTGTTCCCCTACTAGACGACTGGCTGACAGTAGGCCAGTCACACCAACAAGTAAGGGGCTCTGTCAATAACACAAGACACTTTCTACTCTCTGGAGTTCTTTGTGAACCAGAAAAAGTCTGTTTTGAAACCAGTTCAACTGCTCAGATTCATGGGGCAGAACTGGATACAAGAAATGGGATGGCTTTCCTACTTCAGGACAGGGTGAACAACCTTATCCAAGTGGCCAGTTCCTTCAAACTTCACATTTCTAGGCCAGCAAGGCACTTCCTGCAATTGCTAGGCCATATGGCAGCTTCCACAGCAACCGTGTCAGGGCCAGGTTCAGATGAGAGACATTCAATTTTATTAAGAGATCACTGGCTCCAGAGAAAGGATTCTCTCTCAAAACTAGTTCCAGCCACAGTCACTTTTCTCCAAGCCCTACAGTGGTGGCAGGAAAGGAGCAATCTCAGGCAAAGTTGCCCTTCCTGCAGCAGGTTCCCCTCTGGTACTCACGGCAGATGCATCCCTCCTAGGGTGGGAGCACATCTGGGAGATCACACTGCACATGGCACATGGAAAAAGCAGAATATCTCCTGCATATCAACACAGTAGAACTCAGAGCAGTTCTCCTGGCTCTTCAGTCATTTGTCAATCAGATAAGAGGAAAGGTGGTCCAGGTCAGAACAGACAACACAACCACCATGTACTATATAAACAAACAAGGGGGCACAAGGTCAGCTCCTCTCTGCACAGAGGGAATGATAATCTGGGCCTTTGCATACTCCCTGAATGTTTCCCTCTCAGCTGTCCACCTTCCAGGCAAGGACAATGTCTTGATGGATGCCCTCAGCAGAATAAATCAGAACCACTACGAGTGGTCACTGAACAAACAGGTCTTGGGGACCATTTTCAGGAGATGGGGCACCCCTGAGGTGGATCCGTTTGCATCCCAAGATGACCACCAGCTCCCACAGTATTGCTGCAGGCCTCCCATCAAGGGCACAATCTCTCTGGATGCACTTCTGCTGGACTCGACGGGGAGGTTCCTGTATGCCTTTCCTCCATTACTGAAAGTGTTAAACCCAGACTTCAACCAGCTTCAATGATCCTCATTGCCCCAGACTGGGCCAGACAGCCTTGGTACTCCATGATACTATCATTGCCAGTAGCCAAGCCAATCAGTCTTCCCAGGAGGTACAACCTGTTGTCACCCTCACAAGGCAGGATCATGTATCCCAGTCTGCTATCCTCAGACTCAGAGCATAACTCTTGAGGACTTACAGTATGCAGATTTGCATCACTCAGAAGGAGTCTTGGATATACTGAGTCTCCAGGAAACCTTCTACCAAGAAAACCTACACGTCTAAATGGAAGAGATTTTCAATTTGGTGTCAGGGCAAGGGGTTAGACCATGCCCAGGCCAATCTCTCTCTACAGTTCTGGACTATATGGCCCATTTGCATTCCACAGATTTAAGTATTTCCACTTTGAAAGTGTACCTGGTAGCTGTTTCAGCTTATTTATCAGCAGGTAAGGCATCTTCATTGGCTTCGAAGCCAGTATTCGAGACATTCTTAAGGGATTACTGAATTTGCACCCACCACACAGGGAGCCTACTCCCATGTGGGATCAGAACATCTGTATTGCCCAGCTTATGCAGCCCCCTTTTGAGCCCATATCTTCTGCAGATCTCAAATATGTAACTTGGAAAACAGTGTTCCTGGTAGCCATTACCCCTGCTAGAAGGATCAGTGAGCTCCAGGCACTGTCCACAGAGTCTGGTTACATTACTGTCTACAGAGACAAAATAGTTCTGTGAAGTAACAGGAAATTTTGCCCAAGGTGGTATCAAAGTTCCACCTCAACCAGTCTATTACTTTGCCAGTCTTCTTCACAGACCATTCCACCTCAGGTGAGTGTAGGCTGCACAGCCTGGATGTAAAAAGGGTAATCAGCTACTATCTTGACCACACAAAAGGTCACAGACAGAATCAAACCCAGTTTTTCCTCACTTATGGCGAGGCGGGGGAAAGGAAAACCTACCACAAAATGATTCACTGCACGATGGACTGTAGCCTTTATTCAGTTTTGCTATAGCAAGGTGGGCAAGTAACCACCTGTAGACCTCGGGGCTCATTCAAGCAGGGGTACTGCAGCTTCTCTAGCAGCTGCAAGAGATATCCCCTAGTGGAAATTTGTAAAGCTGCAATTTGGAAAACAGTCCATACATTCACCAAACATTATTGTTTGGATGTCCAGGCAAAGGTTGCCAGGTTTGGCACAGCAGTCCTGCAGAGCCTGTTTTCTAGATAGGTAATAGCCCACCTCCAAAGGCACTGCTTGTTAATCTTCATAAGTCAGAGTACAGTAAGATTTCCTGAGGTTTGAAGAAAAAATTACTCACCATAGTAATCTTGGTTCTTCTAAGGGAATCTTACTGTATTCTGAGCTCCCTCCCTTCCTCCCCTACTAGAAACCTATGGTCACTGCACTACAGCTGTGGTAGAGATGTTGCAAACCTGGGAGTATATTATGTTTTGGTTTTGGGGCATCTGTGACTTGAGTTTTAGTGATGCCACTTTAGAAGTTTTTCAAAGATGGGGTAAATCCCTTATGTATACCTTATTGATTATTAGGGAGGATTATTATTATTATTATTATATTAGTTGGAAACTGCTTAGTGCATGCTTCGTAAGAATCTGATGGTTTAGAGTTGCTTACCAGGGACAGTGATTTCAAAACTGAGCTTGAGACTAGCATTCCATCATTTGCATAGGTTCTATTAACCATTTCAGCTCTGGGGAAGTCCTATGGTGAGACCATACTGCACAAGTCAGAATACAGCAGATTCCCTTAGAAGAAACAAGAATACTATGGTGAGTAATTTTTTCTTATCTTACTTTGGCATCTTGGTAAAATAACAAAGTCAAACGACACCACAAATGAAAAGAAATTACAGTGAAGCAAAAGAAAAATCAGCAGCAATGAGGCAAACTGAGGTCCTGCTCTCCCACGGTGTGCACTTCACAGCAGAAAGAACAGAAATGACAGTTACGTAAGAACTTACCATAACAGTAGATGTTCGAGAGAGGTACCTGCAGTAGATATTCACATATAGGACTGTGCCCCTGGCATCAGGACCACACGGCAAACTTCTAGCTAGCAAATCATTAGTGGGGGGACCACCCACAGCGTCACGTGATCGGACGTCAGTGTGACCGTATAAAGGGGCGGTCCCCCCGCCTACCCTCCAGTTCTCCCGCCATAGACCTCTAAAGAGGAAAAAGGAGTGAAACAACTCCTTAGGCTCATGACTCTAGAAATGAAGCCTTGATAAAGGAAAAGAGGACAAAAATAACAGGAGCTGGGGGAAGGTGGGTGGGAAAACTAGACCTACTGCAGGAACCCCTCTCAAAGATCTACTGTTATGGTAAGCTTTTACCTGTCATATCTTACTTCGAGAGGGTTCCTGCAGTACCTATTCACATAGAGGACTGAATACCAAGCAGTCAAAAAGAATCAAGGAGTCTGAGACTAAATTCTGGGAGGAAGAGCCTGTCAACTAGATGTCTACTTAGAAAGAAGGCCTTGCAGACGGTGAGGCTGAAACCGGCTCTACACCTAGATGCAATTTCCAGACTGTAATGCTTGGTGAATATGGACAGAAGACCAAGTGGCCACTGCAGTGGACACATTCTTGAAAAAGGCCGTAGAAGCAGCCATGCCCCAAGTAGAACAGCCTTTCACCTGCCCTGGAAGGGGCTTCTCGTACTTGTGGTAAATGTACGAGATGCAATTAGCCAACTATTTTGACAAACCCTGTTTTGAGATGGCCATGCCCTGACATTTGGGAGTAAAGGTCATAAACAACTGGTCAGACTTCCAAGCCTTTTTGATCCTAGAGATGTAATATCTCAGAATCCTGTGAGCATCTAAAGTGTGCAAGAGGTATTCCTCACCTGTTGGTATATTGTGGATAAAATACCGCAGTTCAACTTTCTGGTTCAAAGTAAATTCAAAGCGACCTTCGGAAGAAAGGAAGGGTTAGTCTGCAGAAACCACCGGTCTCTGTGGAAAATCAAGTAAGGCTCCTTGCAGACAAGGCCTGAAGCTCTGAAATCCTTGAGCTGAAGTTATAGCAACAAAAGAGCACTTGCCAGGACAAATACTTGCATGTCAGCAACTTGCTGCCAGCTAAAAAGGGGGCAAAGTAAGTTTTTGTAAAATAAAATTTAAATCTGGGGAACCGGATTCCAGACCGGAGGCTTAAGGTAGAGGTTCCCTTTAATAAAGGTTCTGGAGACCTCCAACTGAGCAAGGGTTTGTCCTTCACTGTAAGGTGGTAGGAGGAAACTGCAGATAGGTGGACCTTCAAAGAGGAATAACTGAGGCCCGAATCAGACAGGTGCAAGAGGTACTCAAGAACCTGGGGCGCTGAGCAAGCGAAAGGGTCCAGACCCTTGGTCATGGCCCAAATAGAAGACCCTCTTCCACTTCATAGCATTCGTGGATCTAGCAGATGGTTTCCTAGCCTCTATAAGAACCTGGGTGACTTGAGAAGAGATGCCATAATGAGAGACATATATGTCCAAAGGTGCCACGCATGCAGGTGGAGAGACTTGAGGCTTGAGTGCACCAGGCTGCCCTGCTCCTGAGACAGAAGGTCGTGGGAGAGAGGAAGAGGCACTGGGAAGTTCCAATGTCAGCTGTTGTGGTAGAGGGAACCAGATCTGCCGAGGCTAAAGAAGGGCTATGAGGATCATGTGGGCCTCCTCTGCCCACAGCTTCACCAGAACCTTCTGCAGAATTAGAAAGGGAGGAAAGCGTATAGAAATCTGCCTGTCCAGGATAGAGACAGTGTGTCTCGCCAGAAAACACCACGCCAGAGAACAAGCAAGAAAAAGCTGGGTGGTTTTGCGCTGAATGGGGACACGAAGAGGTCTATCTCTGGTTGACCCCATTGGAGGAACAGATCTTTCACCACTTCCTGCTTTGGTTCCCACTCGTGAGCCCGTGGGATGATGCAGATGAAATTGTTCGCTAGGACGTTGCTCACCCCTGGAACATGGACCGTTATCAGAGACAGGCCGCACTGGACAACCCAGTATCACACCCACATTGCCTCCCTGCAGAGGGAGTATGATCAGATGCCTCCCTGCTTGTTGATGTACCAGACTGTTGCTGTGTTGTAAGACTGGATCAATAGTGTTCCTGGCATCAAGAGGGATTAGAAAGCTTGGAGAGCATACAGCACTGCTCTCATCTCTAGGATATTGATGTGTAGGTGTTCCTCTAGTGGAGACCATGTCCCCTGAGTTTGATGGTCTCCCAGGTGTGCACCACATCCCTGGCCTGAGGCATCCATTGTCAGGGTCATGGAGGGGGGCACTGGGTGGAAGGGGATCCCCATCGAAAGGTTGGAAAGATCCTGCCACCAGAGGAGATCCCTCTTTAGGCTGTTGGAGACTAAGCCCATGTCGTCCAGACATTGATCCCACTGGACCTGTAGGGACCACTGGGTAATCCATATATGCAGTCTGGCCAAGGGACTGTGGATATGGCAGCCCATTAAACCTAACAGGTGGAGGACCGAGCATGCCTTGGTCCACCGAGAGAAGGATACCAGCCACTTGTTGCATCAGAGTTTCCGCCCTTTCCGTAAGCAAGAAGGCCCTGCCCTGAACCATGTCCAGTACTGCTCTGAAAACTGGAGCCACTGGGAGGGTGAAAGTTAAGACTGGGAACATTTAAAGTGATGCCAAGTCTGGAAAAGTGGTCCAGGGTGGAGGAAAGAGAATCCTCAGACTATCCTGAGATGGTGCTGACAGCAGCCAGTCGTCCAGGTAACGGAACATATAAATCCTCCTGCAGCGCAAGGCTGCAGCCACCACCATGAGCACTTGGTAAACACTTGTGGTGCAAAGAGGCCAGATAGTCGGCCTTGAACTGATGATGGTTCTCCTGAAGGAGACTCTCAGAAAGCGGTGGTGGGCCTGGAGAATAGGGATATGCAGGTAAGCATCCTGCATATCCAGGAGCACAGCCATTGGTTCTGTTGGAGCAGGGGAAGGAGTCTCTGGAGCATCAACATACAGAATCTCTTGTATTCTACAGAGAGATCGAGTAGATTGAGATCCAGAATTGGTCTCAGATCTCCCATCTTTTTGGGAACTAGGAAGAAATGGGAGTAATATCCCCTTCCTATCTGCCCTGGTGGAACCGGCTCTATGACTGAGTTTTGAAGTACAGTCTGGATTTCCTGATGGATAAGGCTTAGATGGCCTGATGGGTAGTGAGGCCTGCCTGGTGTTTTGTTCAGGGTCTGTCCAGGACCTCGACTGAGTGTCCGCTTGCTACTATGCAGTAGAACCAAGCATCTGCAGTTATGTGCCACCCTTCCAGGTGGAGGCGAACCTTCCGGCACTGGTTCCTCGGGAGATATGGGAGGAGGAGGGGACCCTTGCATCTGGATGCCAAGGGAGTGCCACTTTCTGCCTCCAGCGGTCTTGGGATTTTGCCTGAGGGGTCTGGGAGCCAGAACCAGTGGCAGGATGCTTTCCCTGTCGCCTACCTTGGTTCTGCTTGTTCCACCTCTTCTGAAGGTGATGAAAGGACTGCTTGGGTTTTTTGGCCCGAGTGGTACATGGAGCGGATGTCCTTAAGTGACCTTCCGCTCTCCTGTAGCTCCGTAATAATGTCCTTTGCATCTCCTCCTAACAAGACGGGGCCCCTAAAGGGGGCGTCCAGAAGGGTGCTCTGGACGTCTTGCGCCAAATCTGGACATCTTGCGCCAGTCCTGCAAGATGGAGCCAAGCCAGGCGCCTCAAGCAGTATGCCCGTAGCAGTGCAATGGGCCACGGAATCGACTGAATTGTAGGTGGCCCATAAGGTGTGATGGCAAGAAGACTTATTCAGTCTTATCTTCTCCAAGAGCAGATTCCTGAGGTCCTCATCTGGAATCTCCTGCAAGTCCTTCTCCAAGTCGGATAATGCAGACTTCTGGTAGGACGCCATATGGGCTACATGGTTTAATGACCAGATAGCGCAGGTCAAAAAAGCATAGACTTTGCATCCATTTGTTTGGATTCTTTATCCGGAGGAAAAGCACTCCGGTGTTTCGGCTATGCTGGTCTGTCATGGGCCGCAGTAATGACAATGGAGTCAGCCTTTGGTTGACTGGTCAGATGACAACCCTTCCAGGGGTGATATGTTTTGTTGGCTTCTTTGGAAACAGCGGGATGAGCGATGGCTGTTGCCAAATTGTTGAGTGAGATCCTCATGCAACCCTGTCCATGGGGGAATAGGGAGGGGTTCGCTAGTGAGGTCTAGGTTTTCTGCCAGACTTTTCCTCTTGGGATCCAACTCCTGAGATGCCCAGCCACAGGCATGTTTGATGGACCTTAGGAGTTCTGTGAAGGATGGATCCTAATGTGGAGACGTCAGGGACTCCTTGGGCTGGGGTTCAACAGGGAGTGAGGTTCCGAGTGACCAACGGACTCGGGGTCTGAATCAGAATCAGAGGACTCCGGCCTGCTGGGCAAAGGTGTAACATCTGGGACTGTCTCGGCCACCCTTGCTCCTGAGGGCTCAAAAGAATGCCCGCCCGAATCCCTATCAGACGCCTGGCGGGGGGGGCTCCTTGTAATGATTCTATGGGTTGAGGTGGGAACCGCGACCATATGGAGCTGGCCCAGTTCTTGCAGGAGCTGGGATTTTGCATTCTGCCACCAGGCTAGAATAGTAGTGGGTGGTTCTGGCTGGGGACGGGGTGGTGGAGGAGGCAGAGAGGGTGGCAGAGGTTGATACCCTGGGTACCCAGCAGACTAATATAATAATAATATAATATACTTTATTTTTACCGCGACTTTCTAAAATCAAGGCACCTTCACAGTAAAACACAGGAGAAAAAAAACAGGATGCAATAAAACCATCAATTCGATAAATACAAGGTTTCATAAAATTCAATAAAATACTATCAGGTAGGGTAGGCTTGAAGCAACAGGTGGGTCTTGAGAGCCTGTTTAAATCCTTCCATGGTCGCGCACTCTCGAAGCCGACAGGGTAGAGAATTCCAAAGGGCTGGGGCCACATACATAAATATACCGGCCCCCCAAGGATTTTAAGGAAACCCTTGAAATCTCTAGCAACCCCTCTTCAGCAGAGTGGAGTGATCGCTTGGGGCACTATGGCACCAGAGGAAAAAATTACTCACCTTAGTAATTATGTTTCTTCTAATGGAGTCTTGCTGTATTCTGACTTATGCAGTTAGCCCCAGCACTTGAACTGCTCCAGAGAGGAAAGAGTTAATTTCTATGCTAGGCATAAAGCGTTGAGCTCGAGCTCGGTTTCAAACCTCTGTCTGTGGTGCCTCAGGTGTAACCATCAGATTCTTACAAGCAACCTAACGAACTACACTTCCAGTGTGGAAACTGTAAAACATATAAGCCAACAGGCAACAACTTGGGTCCAAAGACTCAAGTCGAGAACCAAGAGAAAAACAGGTAGTGAACAAGGTATATAAATCTAAGTAAAACTTAACAACAACCACCCCACCCTGAATGGGAAAGGTGCAAAGTACACCCCTGAGGTGCAACACTGTACCCAGCCCATCCCAAAACTAGGTTCTGAGAGGGAGGCGGGGGGTCAGGATACAGTAAGACTCCATTAGAAGTAACACAATTACTAAGGTGAGTAATTTTTTCTGCAAACAACATGAAGTCTTGCTGTATTATGACATATGCAGACTACCTAGAAGTACCTCCATGGAGGAGGGTACCAAACCTATTTTGGGAATAGGATCTGCAGTACTGCTGTACCAAACCTAGCATCACTCCTAGCCTGGATATCCAGAGAGTAATGCTTGGTGAAAGTATGGGCTGTTTTCCAGGTGGCTGCTTTGCAGATCTCTAACAAAGGTATATCTCTGGCAGCAGCCAGGGAAGCAGCTCTGCCTCTAGTCGAATGAGCCCTCAGGCCTGATGGAGGTGTTTTGCCTAGCTTGTCATAGCAGAATTGTATACAACAGACACTCCACCTGGCAACAGTTCTCTTAGTAGAAGACCTACCTTTCCCCACTTCACCATAAGTGAGAAACAATTGAAGACAGTCATTCCTATGTGCCTTAATATGCTCAATGTAGTAGCTAATGCCCTCTTAACATCTAAACTATGTAATCTTCTTTCTCCTTAAGAAGAATGATCAGTGAAAACACAGGAAAAGACATGGACTGGTTCAGATGGAAATCTGAGACCACTTTGAGTAAGAACTTCCTATTGGTTCTGAGGACCACCTTGTCTCTATGGTATTGAGATAAAATCAGGTTCAACTGACAGGGCCTGTAATTCACTAATTTGTCTGGCAGAAGTGATAGCTACCAGAAAGTACAGTTACATAAGAACTTACCGTAACAGTAGATCTTCGACAGAGGCTCTTGCAGTAGGTAATTACATACAGGACTGAAGCGGCAGGCGTCGGACCCAGAAAAATTTCTAGCTAGCAGTCTCTGGCGGACTGCCCCATCAGATGACCAGCGTCAGGCAACGTCGATATAAAGGGCAGTCCTCACGCCCACTTCAGTTCCTTCCATAAAAGGCCAAAAAAAAATGAGGCGAGAGAGAGAAAGCAGATGTTTCCCTCACTGGAATAGGAGCTAAAAAAAGCTTAGGGGGATGGAGAGTGGGAAGGTATTACCTACTGCAAGAGCCTCTCTCGAAGATCTAATGTTATGGTAAGTTCTTACGTAACTGTACTGTCTTACTTCGAGAGGGCTCTTGCAGTAGGTAATTACATATAGGACTGAGTCCCAAGCAGTCTGGAACAAAGAGAAGCATACGGGAGGAGGAAACTACTCATAGGAGAGCCTCTGGCTGAAAAGGACTTAAGAAAGAAGTCCTTGCAGAATAGCCAATCCGAAGCCGGCTCTATGGCGAGAGGCAATGTCCAAACTGTAGTGTTTCGTAAACGTATGGAGAGAAGTCCAAGTTGCTGCAGCGCAAATATCAACCGCTGACACACTCTTGAAACAGGCAGCAGAGGCCGCGACACCCCTGGTGGAGTGACCCCTGACCTGAACTTGCAAGGTCTTGTGACACCTGTTGTAACAGAAAGTGATACAGTGAGGCAACCATTTGGACAAACATTGTTTGGAAACAGCGTTGCCTTCTCTATTGCTGGCAAAAGAAACAAACAGTTGGTCAGTCTTTCTGAGATCCTTCGTCCTGTTGGTATAGTATCTCAGAATCCGGTGAACGTCCAGGGTATGTAAAAGATACTCCCCATGACTGAAGTGCTGCGTGAAAAAGGCAGGCAGTTCAATGGACTGGTTCAATGTAGATTCCGCTACCACCTTAGGAAGAAACTTAGGACTGGTGAGCAGAGCCACATGTTCCTTATGGAAAATCAGATATGGAATTTTGCACATCAAGGCCTGAAGCTCGGAAATTTTCGAGCAAAAGTAGCCACTAGGAAGGGCCTTCCACAAAAGGAACAAGTTCTGCTGAGGCTGCCGGCTCAAGGGAGGCAGCGTTAAACTCTCAAGAATGAAATTTAAATCCCAAGGAGGGGCAGGAACCCGAATGGGCGGTCTCAAATGAAGAACCCCTCGTAGAAAGGTCTTCACGACCTCCAGCTGAGCGAAAGTTCTGTCCCCAAAGGGAGCATGATAAATGGACAGAGCCACCATGTGAACCTTCAAAGAAGAATGACTGAGACCCAGGTCGAAGAGATAATGCATGTAGTCTAGTAGCCGCCCGATGGGGCAGAAGAAAGGCTCAAGTCTTTGGACAAAGCTCAAATGGAAAACCGTTTCCATTTCATGGCATAGGTGGAGGCGATGGGTGGCTTCCTGGCCTCATCCAAGATCTTTGCCACTTGAGGAAAACCCCAAAACGGGCTTGTGTTATGTCTGTAGGAGCCAAGCATGCAGCTGAAGGGACCTGAGGCCCGGATGGACCAGGGATCCCCTTACCTGGGTCAACAGAAGCCGAGGAAGAGGAATCGGAGGTTCCTCTGAGTACTGTTGCAGAAGAGAGAACCAAACTTGCCTGGCCCAGAAGGGAGCGATAAGAATCATATGGGCCCCTTCTGAGCTGAGCTTGTGCAGGATTCTCGGAATCAACAATTGGGGAAAAGCATAGACAAATCTGCCCTTCCAGTGGAGAGACAGAGTGTCTCTCCAGAGCCGCCCGTGCCCTGGAGCGAGTGAGAAAAAGGTGGGCAGTTTTGCGTTTAGTGGGGACGCGAACAGGTCAACCTGAGGGGTTCCCCAACGTAGGAAGATGCCGTCTGCTATTTCCTGGTCCAATTCCCACTCATGAGGTTGTGCCGAGGATCGGCTCAAGTGATCTGCCAACAAATTCTCTACACCCGGGACGTGGACCGCCATGAGATGAAGGTTGTGTAGGGTCGCCCATTCCCAGACCCGCATCACTTTCCGACAAAGAGGGTAGGAACGAGTCCCCCTGTTTGTTCAGGTACCAGACTACACTCATGTTGTCGGTCTGGAAAGCCAGGTGACCAGGAAGCAGAAAGAGGTATAACGCTTGAAGAGCATATAACACTGCTCTGAGCTTGAGCACGCTGATGTGAAGCGTCTGCTCGAGTATGGACCATGAGCCCTGGGTGCACTGGGATCCCAGATGAGCTCCCCAACCTTCGCCCGAGGTGTCCGTTGTCAGTGTTTGGGAGGGAGAGGAAAGCAGAAAGGAACTCCCGACAAGGTTCTCCTGAACCAACCACTAGTGCAAATCCTGAATCCTTGGGTCGAGACCAGCACCTCTTGGTCCAAGTTGTCGACCAATTGATCCCAACGAGACTGAAGAGTCCACTGAGAGATTCTCATGTGGAGCTGAGTGCACGGAACTGTCGGAATTGCAGCCGCCATGAGCCCCAGGAGGTGAAGGACTGGCCTGGCGGGAATCCGCTTGCGAGAGGACAAGAAGCTTGCCTGAGCCTGGAGTGTGGCCACCCTGTCTGGGGGTAGAAAGGCCATACCGGTGGTCATGTCCAGAATCGCCCCGATGAACTGGAGGCAATGAGATGGGATCAAATGGGATTTCTCCTGGTTGATGGTAATACCCAGGCTGGTAAAGACCTGCCTGGTAAGGCAAAGGGAAAGCAGGAGCTCCTCCTTGGACGGGGCTGCCAGAGGCCAATCGTCCAGTGCCGGGAAAACCTGTACTCCTGGGTACACAGGTGGGCGCCACCACCCGACAGGCATTTGGTGAATACGGGGCGAGGAAAGTCCAAATGGGAGAGCCCTGAACTGGTAGTGGTCCCCCTGGAAAGCAAACCGGAGGTATCTGTGGATGGAAGGGCGGATAAGGATATGCAGGTACCCATCCTGCATGTCAGGAGTGCACAGCCACAGTCCCGGCCGAAGGAGGGGCAGGAGACTCTGTAGGGAGAGCATCCTGAACCTTTTGTACTCTACGAACAGATTTAGAGAGCTGAGGTCCAGAATGGGCCTCATGTCTCCTGTCTTCGTGAGGACCAGGAAGAAATGGGAGTAGAAACCTGTTCCCCAAAGATGGGGAGGGGCAGGTTCTATTGCTTCCTTCAACAGAAGGGAGGAGATTTCTTCCTGAATCCTGAGAAGATGTTTGGGGGACTAAGACGACCTTGGGGGGTTGGGGTTCTGGGAGGTTTCTGAAGAAACTCTATGGTGTGGCCCTCTGCTATGAGATGGAGGACCCAAGCGTCAGTAGTAATCCTCTCCCAACCCGGCAGATGAAGGGAGAATCTCCCGCCTACCGGTTCCTCTGGATTGACCAGAGGCTGTGGGAGAGGGAGGGAGTCAGGAGGTATGGGGCAGCGCCGCCGCGAGCTCCCGCAGTCCATTTGGGTGGGGGGAGGGTCTCGCAGCAGGAGGGGCCTGGCATTTGTTGGCCCACTTTCCTTGTGATTCGCCTTAGGCCATGCGCAACGGCAAAAGGAACGATGCTGTGCTTGAGGGGCTCTGTACATGGAGTCAACCTCCTTGACAGCAGTGCCCTTCTCTCTCAGTCCGGTAATGATGTCCTTGACATTACCACCGAACAACACCAAACCTCAGAAGGGGGCGTCCTGAATGGCGGATTGTACTTTCGAGGCCAAACCTGACACCTGAAGCCAGGCATGTCGCCGCAGTGTCACGACGAACGCCGAACTTCGTCCAGAAGCGTCCACCGCATCGTAAGTAGCATGCAGCATGTGCCTACTGGCCGAACGTGCGAAGCGGACTAGGTCTGCCACTTGCTGTTTAGTCTGTGACTGAGGAAGGGTGTCAACTTGGCTTCCACCTCGCTAGGATAGCCTTCTGGTAATCCCAATGTGAGCCACATAGTTCAAGGCTCTGATACCCAGAGTGGAAGAAGAAAAGACCTTCTTGCCATACTGGTCCAGAAGGTGGGATTCCTTATCGGTGGAATGAGCTCAGGTGTTTCGGTTAGCGAGACGGCCGTGGCGGCGCTGATCATGATTTAATGAGCCTTGGGTGTGTAGAAGAAAGTCAATCCTCGGGAGTCTGATACAACCTATCTGCCTTCCGAGGAAGGGCTAAAGCCAATGGTTGTTTCCAGATAGTGGAGGCGAGTTTGGCATGAGGCTCGATCCAGGGTGGAACTAACGTGGGAGCGACCTTGGGCAAATCCAAATGGGCAGCTAGCTTCTGCCTCTGTGGATCCGCTCCAGAGATTTCCACTGATGAAGAGCCTGGATTTTTCTTAGCAACTCCGTAAATGAGGGATCCTCCGGAGGAGTCCTGGGCCTGGGCTTGTCAGGAGGCGAGGCTCGTCCGGATTGGAGCTATCATCGGAGTCATCCCACGAGTCCAACGAAGAAGGAGATGAAGACCCTCCCCACTCAGGGGAGAAACACGCCCCTAAGGGGCAAGGTGCCACCCACAGCCTTGGATTCCGTAGCAATGTCTCGGGGGGGGGGGGAGAGGGGTCCCTCACCCCCGGCGAAGGGGATCCGGGACCGGGTCTGTTGTTGGCTCTCCACCTCCCTGGTGAGCTCAGCCTTGGCTTCAGCCCACCAAGAAGCCAGAGTCTCCCTCAGATCCACCAGCGGCTGAGGAGGTGGTGGAGGAGGGGGATATGGATACTGGGGGTATCCGTAGGGCGAGTATCCATAGCCCGACGGTGGGAAGCCCGGCATCGGGTACTGAGGCACCAGGTACTGCGGCACTGGATACTGCGGTGTCGGGTACTGCGGTGCTGGATAAGACGGCATAAGATCCGGCACCAGGGGCTCTATTGGGGTAGAAGGTCCTGGAAGAGGCCCCGCAGGTGGGTCCCGGAACAGGTGGCCCAGCGGGCGTCGGGTCCGGCGTCAGGCCATCTGGAACTACGAGAGGAAGGCATGACGGAGGTGCCGAAGAGTCCCCAGCGGTGTCTGGGGGAGGGCCGGAGGGATCCTCCGGGTCCAGTTGAGGAGACACAGGGGCCTCGGACTGCAGCAGTGGAGGCTGTGGGGAGCCGGTGGCGCTGGATGAGATCAGAGAATTCGGTGTAGGCTCCTTCGCTGAGCGACCGCCGGACGGGCTGGTGGGCATCTGACCAGTGGGATCCAGGCGGGTGTCGGAGAAGCTGACATCCGACTGATCGGACCCAGCACCGAAGAAGGTCATACGGGAGGTGACCTTGTGGTGGCGCGACACGTGTGCTGCTGGTCGAGGCGACAGCGGTCAGCTCGAGGGCAGGCGTCCGGAGGGCCGACACCTGACTTACGGAGGCTCGAATCAGAAGGCCACGCAGGGCGGCCTTACTGGAGCGGATGCCTCCTTTGTCCCGGAGGCTCCCGACTGGCCCAGCGTGAACCAGCCAGGGGAACCGATACGTCTCAGACACCACCAAGATGGCCATCGGGAATGGTCCCCAGAGGGATGTTACCTGAGGGGCGGCCCCAGCCAAAGTTACAGCCGCTGATGAGGAGTCTCAGTCCCGTGCTTCTCCTCTTAAGGGCCCTCGGAGAGGTGGAAGCCTGTCGGAGCTTTTCAGCTTCTTTCCATGGAGAACATCTTCTTAGTATGTAAGCCTCCAGGGACGGCTGCCTCCTTTGCAGGTAGACACGTTGAACTTCAGGCAGTGCTGACAGGGAATCCATAGGGTGAGTGGGGCCTAGGCAGATGAGGTACAAGAATGGCTGTCCTTGTGCGGGGGTGGGCGCCACAAGCCGCATTTGTTCTTATGTTCGGACGTGCTGGAGGACGACATACATAGCAAGTAAGAAAATCTTGATGAATATAATCGAAATCGAAGAAAATGAGGTGTAACTACCGCAAGACTGACTGACAAGCAGTGGAACTTAACCGCGAGGCACTGTCGAAAAGCAAACAGCCGGAAAGAACTGGAAGGTGGGTATAAGGGAACCACCCTTTATACCAACGTTGCCTGATGTCGGTCACCTGACATGGGGGCGGTCCCTCACCAGAGACCGCTAGCTGGAAATGTTTCCGTGGGGTCCTGCTGTCTGCCGGCTTCAATCCTGTATGTAATTACCTACTGCAAGAGCCCTCTCAAAGTAAGATCACAGTTTTCCAGGTCAGGCACTTAAGCTCGGGTGAAGCCAGAGGTTCAAAGGGTGGCTGCATAAGCTGAGCAATTCAAATACTGAGATCCCAAGCCAGAGTATGCTCTCTAAAAGGAGGATTACTATGAACCAGACCTTTAAAGAACTTAGCAGACACGGTGAGAAGCCAGAGAAGAGACCTTCCCTGCTGATAGGAATGCATAGACAGCTGCTAGATGAACTTTTAAAGTGGAAGGCCTAAGGCCTAAGCCATTGAGGTGAACTAAGTAATCCAAAAGTGTAGCAATGCCAGCAGCATCTGGTAAAATATCTTTATGGGAACACCAAATGCTGAATCTTTCCATTTGGAATTATAAGTTTTCTAGTAGGGGTTCCAGAAACCTTATGGATGTTCAAAACTCCCTGAGAAAGATGCAGGCCTGCATATTCTAACTCTTCAAGAGCCAGACCTTGAGATTGAGAGACTGGAGATTGGGGTACCAGATCCTCCCCTGAGAGGAAGTTAGGAGATTGTACCTATTGGGAAGAGGCAGAGGGAGTGAGACTGCTAGGGACAACAACAGAGGATACCAAGGCTTTCTGGCCCAGTCTGGAGCCAGTAGAATCACTGTGCAGAGTTGTGACCTGATCTTGATTAGAACCCTGAACAACAGAAGAAAGGAGGAAGGCATAAAAGAACTTGCCTTCCCAATCCAATATCAGGGCGTCCAGGGAACAGTCCCTAGGACTCTGGGTCTGCAGCAGAAGAGGAGAAGTTGGTGATTGTCTGGGGCTGTGAAGAGGTTAATCTCTGGAGTGCCCCACCTGGTGAAGATTACTTTTAGTATGGGGGATCCAAGGTCCATTCGTGATGGCTCTGTAGATTCTTGCTCAGAGCATCTGCTAACACATTGTTCTTCCCTGGGAGATGGACTGCTATTAGGGAAGTTTGATGGGAGAGGTCAGAGACCATACTTTCATGACCTCCATGCACAAGGCCGTAGACCGAGTGCCCCTTGCTGTTGATGTACAACATGGTGGTGGTGTTGTCTGTCCTGAATCACCTTGTCCCTTACTGAGTCTGAGAAAGCCTGCAGGGCAGGAATACTGCCCTGAGTTCCAGAAGATTGATATGAAGGACAGACTCTTGTGGAGACCAAAACACCCTGTGCTGTGAGGGGTCCTAAGTGGGCTCCCCAGCCGGGAGGGGCATCTATGGTCAGTACCACTGAATGAGATTGACTGAGGAATGGGACACCTTGTCTGAGATTGTCTTGATCCAGCCACCACTAGAGAGCTTGGACCAGAGTCTGAGTCACTGGAACCAATTTGGTGACAGAATCTTTTTTCTGAGACCAAAAAGACCATAGGCAAAACTGAATGTCCCTCATTTGGAACCTGGGTGGGTAAAAGAAGAGGCGTAGTAGCTCTCTATATAAGGGAAGGGATTAAAGCAACAGAACTCAAGAGTAAACAAGAAGTTGATGAGTCACTATGGATCACCCTGGAGACAGGAAATGGGACCACAATCTGCAAGGGGGTTGTGTACAGACCCCCATCTCAGGGGGTGGAAATGGACAAGGAAATGACAGAAGGCATCCTTAAGATGTCAGAAAAAGGGGAGATATTGTTGATGGGGGACCTGAATATGCCAGATGTTAACTGGAGTACCTTTGCTGCAGGCACATCCAAGAGCAGGGTCATTCTTGATTCCCTACAGGGGGCATGCCTCAGACAGCTAGTGTTGGAACCCACTCGGGAGGGAGCAATCTTAGACCTGGTACTCTCAAATGGGGAAGGAGAAAGGAACTCAGATTTAAAAGTGGGTAGCCATCTGGGAACAAGTGACCACCGAACAGTGTGGTTCACAATAAACATAGTCATAGAGTCAAGGCACACAAAAACAAGAATATTGGACTTTAGGAAGGCTGACTTTGGGAAAATGAGAGAGTGCCTCAGAAAAGCACTAGCAAATGGGCAAGAAGCAGGGGTGGAGGAACAATGGGGAATAATCAAAACAGCCATTGCAGAGGCAACAAGCCTTTGTGTGAAAGCAAATCAACAAAACAATATGAAGGAAAAAAACACTATGGTTCTCACAAGAGGTGGCAGGGATGGTTAAGGAGAAAGGATAGCATTCAGAAGATATAAGGAAAGAGAGAAGGAGCAGTACAGAGAACTTTATCAGTTAAAGCAAAAGGAGGCAGGGAAGGCAGTCAGAAGAGCAAAGGCACAAACTGAGGAAAAGATAGCCAACTCTGTTAAGAAGGGATAAAACCTTTTATAGGTACATTTGGGAGTGAAGAAAGACCAAGGGAGGGATACAGAGACTTAATAAAGGGAGGAATGTGGGCAGAGGGTGACAGTGAAAAGCAGGGATACTGAATGAATATTTCTGCTCAGTATTCTAGCGGAAGAGGAGGAGTACCTAAACCAAACAAGGAGAAACTCTGAATGGGGGTCAATACCAGTCCACTTACAGAAGAAAGTGCTTTGAAAGAACTCTTGAAACTGAGGGTGGACAAAGCAATGGTACCTGATGGATTCACCCAAAATTCTAAAAGAATTAAGGGTAGAACTAGTAACACCACTGACTACTCTCTTTAACAAATCATGGGAGGATGGGGTGGTACCTGAGGACTGGAGGAGGGCAAATGTGATTCCACTTCACAAAAGTGGGAGCAGGGCAGAGGCAGAAAACTACAGACCAGTTAGTTTGACTTCAGTGGTAGGAAAATGATGGAATAATTCTGAAGGAAAGAATTGTTGAGTACCATTAGTACTTAGAGGCCAGTGGGGCTGGGACCCAAGGCAGCATGGTTTCACAGCAGGAAGGTCATGTCAGATGAACCTTATAGATTTCTTTGACAGGGTGACCAAAGTAGTAGACCAGGGAAGGGCTGTGGATATGGCCTACCTAGACTTTAGCAAGGCATTTGACACAGTCTCTCACAAAAGATTAATATACACATTAGCCAGCCTTGGAGTGGGTCCCAAGGTGGTAGCCTGGATGAAAAAAACTGGCTGAACAACGGGACGCAAAGGGTAATAGTAAACGGAGTCCACAGTGAAGAAAGGAAGGTAACTAGCGGGGTACCGCAGGGTTCGGTACCGGGACCGGTCCTCTTTAATGTCTTTATAAGTTACATTGGAGAGCACCTGGAAGGAAAGGTATGTCTCTCTGCAGATGACACAAAGATCTGCAACAGGGTCGATACACAAGGTGTGATGGAAAGAATGAAAAGGGATTTGGCAAGGTTGGAGGAATGGTCAAATATGTGGCAGCTCAGATTCAATGCAAAGAAGTGCAAGATAATGCATCTGGGAAGCAGAAACCCAGGGGAAGAGTACACAATGGGGGGTGAGTTAATAACAACAACAAAAATTGAAAGAGAACTAGAGTAATTATATCAGATGACCCAAAGGTGGGCAAGCAATGTGAGAAGGCAGAAGAAAGGGCTGGGGATACTGGGATGCATAGGAGATGCATCAACAGTAGAAAAATACAGTTACTCACCTGTAACAGGAGTTCTAGGAATGGTATATGTTGTTCATCCACACTCATTGGCAGTATCCTTGCAGCTTTAAATCTTGCGGAAGGTCTTCAAACTGCTCCTCCACCACCGGGTGGTATAACTCGGCTCACGCCCATGGCATGACTACATGGCCCGCTGGAGCTCAGGTTGTGCGTCGAGCCGGGGGAGATGGGTGGATGGGTGTGGATGAACAACACTACCATTCCTAGAACTCCTGTTACAGGTGAGTAACCTATTCTAGGACATGGATATGTTGTTCATCCACACATTGGCAGACTCCTAGCAGTTCTCCGGAGGAGGGAGGCAAGGCAGCACACCCCATACTTACTTGGGAAGAGACTGGAGCCAGGCCCAAAACCAGCATCCCGGCGGTGACTCAAGGTCGATGTGGTAGTGGGTAATGAAGGTGTTTGCTGACTTCAGGTAGCAGCCCTGCAGATTTCCTGGATAGGGGCGTCCCTGGAAGCAGCCATTGCAGCAGTATGGCGGGTGAGAATGAGCTCTTATCCTCTGGGAGCTCCATGCCCGCTAACTTATAGCAGAGATCTATGCAGGAGGTTGCCCACCTGCTTATCAGTCCGGCTTGGCTGCAGGTCTGCCAGATCACGGCTTCAGCGTGGGTGACAAACAGCTGGCGAACCTCTCCCAATTTCAGCGTGCGCTCCTTATAATAAGCGGCGCCCTTCTAGGATCCAGAGTATGGAGCCTGTACCGACCTCCGGTGTGATTGGGTGAGAACACCGGCAGAGTCAACACCTGGTTAAGGTGAAACTCCGACACCACCTTCGGAAGGAATTTCGGGTGGGGCGCAGGACAACCTTGTCCCTGTGGAAGACCAGGTAAGGAGACTCGATGGAAGCGCCTGGAGCTCTCCCATCCTTCTGGCTGACGTGATAGCCACCAAGAAGGCGGTCTTCCACGACAGGTGAAGAGAGCACACTGTGCATAGGTTCGAATGGCTTGCCCATAGAGCTTGCCAGTACCAGCAGTAGATCCCACGGAGGTGGGGGTTCCCAGACTGGAGGAAATGTGATCAAGGCCTTTGAAAAAGCGCGCAACCACCTTCTCCTGCGCCACCGACTGCTTCCAGCCCGCGGTAAGCAGAGATGACAGACTGCACCCTTAGGGTCGTCGACCTAAGCCCTTGACTGAAAGGGACCATAAATAGTCCAAGATGCTTGCCAAGGAACAGGAGGAAGGGTCAAGCCCTTGTTCTGACACCAAATGGAAAACCTTTTCCATTTGAAGGCACTAGCATTTTCTGGTCGACTCTCACGGGACGCCTCAACTACATTGAGGACCTCGTGGAAAGACCCAAAGCCTGGAACTCTAGCCAGCTCAGGAACCAGGCCGTCAGGTGCAGGGATTGAAGGTCCGGATGGAACACCTTCCCTGATTGACTGAGAGCAGGTCCACGGGCGAGCTGGAAACTGCCGACGGTCCTGGAGCTGAGACTGAGGGAGATCTGGGTACCAGAACTGGCGAGGCCAGTCTGGGGCCTATCAGAATCACCTCGCCTTGTGTCCCTCCTCGCCTTGAGAAGCACCCTTGTGGATCAAGGGAAATGGGGAAAGGCGTAAAAAGAGGCCGGGTCCATTGCCTCGAGAGGCATCCCCTGCAGCGAGCCCTGCTGAGGCGGGCATGATGGAACAGACTCAGCTCGCGTTCTCCATGGAGGCAAACAGGTCCACCTGAGAGTGTGCCCCAAAGGAGAACAGATGCTGCTACACCGCAGGAGAGACCACTCGTGGGATGCAGCCCCCATCCGCCCAGGGCATCGGGGCCGGGGTGTTGGAGGCCCTGCCACGTGAATGGCTAGGGAGATCCGCCCAGGCCGCAGACGAGTGACCAAATGCGGAGAGTCTCTTGCATAGGAAGCATGGAGCGGCCCCGCCCTGGCGGTTTAGATAGTACATGGTCGTGGTATTGTCCGCCTGGACTCGGACCACTTGACCCCGGAGGAGCGGGCAAAAGGGGCGAGAGCTAGGCGGACCGCTCCGGAGCTCCAGCAGGTTGATGGCATCGGGACTCCGAGGACAGAGGCCATGAGCCCGTGTTCCCCAGATGGGCACCCCAACCCATCAGAGAGGCATGCATCAGAAGCCAGAAGACCGTCACTGAGGCGGACGAACAGGATGCCCTCCCCAAATGATCTGGGCAGGGTCCACCACTGAGAGCATTCCACATCCCTGTGTCACCGACAACACAGCTGGTCCAAGGGATCGCAGCGTCCAGACCACTGGCTGGCCAGTCCCACTGAAGGGACGCGATGTTCCAGCGGCCCCAACGGACCACGCTGGTACAGGCCGCCATGAGACCCGAGGCGCAGAAGTCCCGGGCAGGGCTGCTGCCCAACCAGAAATGATCGGGCAAAGGAGGAAAGAACCTCGGCCCTGTCCGCAGAGCCGCTCTGTGCTCGAAGAGAGTCGAGCCGCCCGGTGAATAAAATCACCTGCTTGGCTCGAGTTCCGACTTGGCCCTCGCTTGATAAGTGAGGCCCAGTTGAGAAGCAGACCTGGAGGACCAGATCTCTGGACCACTCCGCCTCCTTCCTGGAGGGGCACTATCAGCCAGTCGTCCAGGTAAGTACACGGACCTCGGCGCCGCCCAGAATGCTGTCACCACTGCCATGCATTTGGTGAAGACCCTGGGAGCTGGAGACAAAGCCGAAGGGCATGGCTTGGAACTAAGAGATCCTTCCTTCGAGCGAAGATCTCTGGTGAGCAGACGAGATGAGGACGTGAACAGCGTCCTGCAAGTCAGAGGAAACAGAACCACGCGGCGTTCCAGGATAGTACATTATCTGAGCCAAGTGACCATCCTGAAGGTTGAGACCTTGGGAACTTGTTTGGAAGTAGGTGGGTGGGAAATAGGCGCCAGCCCGTCGTTCGAACCAGGAGAGAGTACCTGGACACAAACCCTGGGTCACGAAGGAGTCTACCTCTACCACCTCCTTCTGGAGGAGGTGATGTCGGCTCGGCAGCCATGGTGAGAGCTAGGATCCCGAAGCCCCCGAGGCGGCGGCTCTGAAGGTGGTGCCTGCTCCAATTCCAGTGAGCCTCTTCCCACCACCTCCAGACCCACCTGTCCCGTGGCTGTGGGACCAGGCGGAACGGAAGTGCAGAGCCGTCCCCACGGAGGACCCAGGGAATAGGGTGGCGAGGATGGGGCGACACCCTCAGCCCGTCACTGGGCAGGCTTGGAGGAGGGACACGGCCGAAGGACCTCTGGGCACTTTCACTCCTGCCTCCTGTGAGGAAGCCGGCGGCTTGGGTTTGGGATGCCAAGGCCGAGCCTGCTGGCCCTGGCGTTAACTGGGCCGAGGCGCGGGGCACAGAAGGACGAAGGAGCTTAGGCTGTGGTTCTGACCTTTGTCCTTCTGAGCGGAAGAGACCCGAGTCACAAGGTGGCATTGGACTTCTCGATCTCTGCAGGTGACCTTCCACCCCAGGGCCGAAGAGTCAGTCCCAAAAGGAACAACATAACTTGTGCTGGGTATCCGAGTAAGGTGGATATCCTCAGCCAAACCATGACGCGCCACTGCGCGGCCGCCACCGATCTGGCACATAGGTCCCCTACATCAAAACCAGTCTGGAGCTGCTGTTTGGCCACTGCCACTGCCCTGGTCCCGCACCTGCTGCCGTAGTCTGCAGATCAGTGGGAAGATGAGGATGACTACTGTCCAGGGGTTAACAAGACATAAGGAAAAATGTGTACCATGAGGGCAGAACTGGCCTGGCGAAGGCGAGAGAGGGACTGAGCACAGACTTCCACCCAGTAGGCAATTTCTTGGACTCCTTGTCCAGGAGGTTTGTCCACATCCCTGAGCGTTGCAGTAGCATGAGCTGTCGGTAACCAACCCCTCAGCAGAGGGTGTTCAGCGGACAAAGACGTGGGACGCATACTTCATACATCCTGGCCGGAAGGCGCAGGGCAGGAAGCAGGCATGCCAAAGTTCCAGTGCTGGACCCACTATAGCCTCGGCCACGGAAGCCCGTCGGAGAATCGGTCCAGAATCTCCGTGAGAGATACAGCCCATTTGGGCAGGTTGAGCTCCATCGGTGACTCCGAGATGAGCGAAGATCCTAGGAAGAATGACGGGCTATCGTCCATTAGCTGACCTCCTGAGCTCAAGTCCAGTCGGCAGGAAGGAGATCATCTGGACTGGGAAGAGTCTAGAAAAACTGCCTCTGGCCTGAGCCACCCTTCACACGGGTGGGTGGGAGTGAGGGTAACTGACAACCGATGGGAGTGAAACCCTTAGCCTGGGCCGAGATCCTTGGTGAACCCCAGATGGTGGCTGTGGAGGCGGAGGTCCACGAATCGGTGGAGCAGCTGGTTTAGCGGTTTCTTGACCTGGGTATAGGCTCTCGGACAAGTCGAGGAGTTGTAAACGTTCGGTGACAGCCATAATGGCGGGAAGGCGCGGTGACATTCGGCCAGGGCTTGGTCTCGATACGGCGTAAGTTACGCGGCCTCCCTCATCGAGGAGGAGGACGGGAATGACGCCGCTTACCACGATGCAGACGAGACCCGCCAGCGGTGGAGCAGCTGGACAAGAGGTCAGACCCGAACCGAGTCCCAATTTCAGGGGTCGGTGCGGGGAAGGTGTCGGCGGGCAACCTCCCTTATTTCCGGAAAGGTCCATCCGAGGCTCGGAACCCGGCAAGGCGAGCCCACGGGATCTCAACTCCTCCCGGGGAACCGGGAGAGGAAATCTCGGCTGCTAAAGGCGACAGCCCGTCCAATAAGAGAAAATCTCGACTTCATCAGTGGGAGTCTCGGTCAACTGACAGCGGGGGACACCGTGAGGCCAGTGGCGAAGCGGCCGTGGAAACCCGAAGCCGGCCGGCCGGAGAGGACCTCAACTCCCAAGAGCGTGCAGACTTACCCTTATCCCTCTTTTGGACCGAGAAAAGGTCCAGCAGGACGAGCCCTTCTCCTTTAGTGGAGAGGGACAGACAAAGCTCCTTAAAGGAAGCCGTGGAGGAAGAACCCAGAGAGAGCGGGATAAATGCCGCGCCGAGGAAGATCACGACCAGCGCCCGCATCGCTCTCGAGGGCGACCATCCGCTCGAAAGCTGATCCCGCAGAGTCACCGCCACTGAGACACCGCCAACAGGGCCTCCTGGACTTCACGGAGGAAACGCTTCGGACGCCCAGCTGCAGTAACGGCAGCACGGGTTCTCGAGGACGTGAGGCCGAAAAGATGAGCACAGGTCGCAAGCCTCAAGGTCGTGCTCAAGGCCTAAACAGTAGACACGTGGAGTGTGGATCCGTCGAGACATCTTCTGCCGCATGGGCATCTCCGAAATCCGAGAGTCGGTTATCCCATCGCGGCGCGGGGATCGAAGACTGAAGTCTTTTTGCAAAATATTATTTTCAAATCCTGAAAGACGAAAATAGGAATCCAGACGCGAACGTGAGAGCTGCTATGAGGAACCTGAGCCCAAGCGGTAAGGAAGATCCATGCTACATGGGGGAGCCGAGTTATACCACCCGGTGGGTGGGAGGAGCAAGTTTGAAGACCTTCCGCAAGATTTAAAGCGGCAAGGATACTGCCAATGAGTGTGGATGAACAACATATCCATGTCCCTAGAACAGGAAGTTGTTATCCCTCTGTACAGACAGTTAGTGAGAACCCATCTCCTGCAGAGACATAGACAGAATGAGGCTGTTCAGAGGAGGGCAACCAAAATGGTGCAGGGTCTGCACCAGAAGACATATGAGGAGAGACTAAAGCAGCTTTATCGTATACCCTTGAGGAAAGGAGGAGAGGGGAACATGATAGAAACTTTCAAGTATCTCAAGGGAATTAACAAAGTACAAGAGGGTAGTATCTTTCAGAAAGAGATATTGCAAAACAAGGGCACAATTTGAAGATAGAGGGGGGACGGCTCAGAGGTAGCGTTAGAAAGTATTTTTTCACAGAGAGGGTTGTGGATGCATGGAACAGCCTTCCTGAGGAGGTTGTGGAGTCAGGAACAGTAGGAGAATTCAAGAATGCATGGGACAGGCATAATGCAATTCTAGTGAGGGGTAGGAGGAAGTAAGCTGTTGATTAACTAGAATCTGCAGCTTATCCATGGTAGGAAATGGGCAGACTAGGTGGGCCAAGCGGTCCTTATCTGCCGTCAAATTCTATGTTTCTATATTTCTATGGCTCCTTGTACCATTGCAGTGGAAGCTGCCATGAGGTCTAGGAGCTCAACAAAATGTCTTGTTGGGCAAGAGACCAGAGGATGAAAAGAGGAAGCAAGATCTTTAAGGGCCTTTGCTAATGGGAGGAAGGCTTTTGCTTGAACAGTATCCAGCTCTATCCCTATGAAAGTGAGGAGTTGTACTGGTTCGAGAACCGACTTTGGCAGATTGAGAAGAAAACCCAGAGAACTGAGCAAATCTTGCGTGACTTGAAGAGCTGACCTGACCTGGTCGGGACACTGTCCTACAATGAGCTAGTCGTCCTGGTATGGGAACAGAGAGATCCCCTGCCTTCTGAGGAAGGCCACCACTACTGTAAGGCACTTGGTAAACACTCTTGGAGCAGATGTTAAGCTGAAAGGCATGGCTCTGAACTGATAATGGCCTGAAGGCAACTCGAACCTGAGGCACTTTCTGTGGGAGCACCTGAAAGGAGCGTGGAAATAGGAATCCTTGTGATCCAGGGATGCTAACCAATCTCCTGGCCTCAGAGAGGAAGAATTTCCCCAGAGTCACCATTTTGAACTTTGGTTTTAAGATGTGTTTGTTCAAATACCTTAAGTCTAGGACGGTGCTCACTCCCCTGTCTTTTGTGGGGTAAGGAAATATCTGGAGTACAGACCCTTGCCCCTGTGTAGAGTAGGAACTCTCTCTATGGCTGTGAGAGCCAGCAGAGAGGAAACCTCTGCTTCTAGAGCAGTGTTTTTGGAGATGTTTGCAGGTGGAAAAGACCTGACCCTCATTTTTGGAAACTTCTTGAAACTGAGGGCCAGTCCTTGGCTTACTACCTCCAGGACCCACCTGTCTGAGGGAACAGACTTCCAGGCCTGCCTCCTACTGGAATTGGGGAGTCGACCCAGGCTGACACATCAGGGTGTCTGCTTGGCAGGAGCTTTGGACTGGAAGAGGATGCAGCTCCATCCCTCCTGCCTCTCCTCGAAGAACCCCTCTGTGGGAAAGGAAAGGAGGCCTGGGCATGGCAGAAGGGCCTGTGAAAGGGCTGCCCCTGCCTAGGCTGCTGCTTTTGAGGTGGCTTACCGTTTCTTGGCCTGTGCACTCCTAGTTTTTAAATTGATAGGAACTGGCACACCACTACTACAATACCAGAAAATAAATTTAAACACAAAGGGTCGGTTCCCAACCGGACTGACTGCAAAGGAACCAAAGTTAACAATTTTCACAGAGAAAACACAAATTACAGTTCACTACCTATCTACACTACTTACTGTACCACAGACAGAGGCTCGAAACGAAAATAAACAAATCGGTTGAAAAACCATCACGTTGTGAAAACTTTACCGAACGAAGCGAAGAAGCAATCACCAGATGACTTCACGATTCTGAGGTAAAGAAACTCACGGTTACACTCTGAGGCACCACAGACAGAGGCTTGAAATCCAAGCTTGAGCATAAGGTTCTATGCCTTGCATAGAAATTAACTCTTTCCTCTCCGGAGCAGTTCAAGTGCTGAATTCAACTGCATATGTCAGAATACAGCAAGACTTCATGTTGTTTGAACTTTTCGGGTAGTCTGGGCCCTGTCCGTAGGGCTTTATAAGTCAGAAGTCCAACTTTAAAGGTGATCCACCACTGTACTGGCAGCCAGTGCAGCTTGCGCAGCACCGGGGAAATATGACAGGTCTGAGGACTACCTGTCAATAACTGGGCTGCAGCGTTCTGCACTAATTGCAAGCGACGGATATCAACCCCAGGTAGCCCAAGATAAAGGAAGTTGCAATAATCAAGGCGCGAGGTCACATGGGTGTGGACCAAGGTAAGCAGGTCACCAGACGGAACCAGGTGTTTAATCCTGGAGATGTTCCTTAGATGGAAAAAGGAAGATTTGATGACTGCCGACACCTGTGACCGCAGTGTCAGCCCATCGTCAAACATCACTCCCAGGTTTAGCACCTGTTCAGAGTGGAGCTGGTAACCATCAAGAAAAAGTCCTGAAGGTAAACCAGCTCCCATCCCCTTTCTCTGGCGACCAGGGTCCACAACCATTACCTCAGTCTTCTCCAAGTTCAACCTCAGCCAGCTCTAATTCATCCAATCCTGGATTTCAGCAAAGCAGTTGTTAAATACCAAGAGAGCTCTATCCTGATCAGGTGCAAAAGATAGGTAGAGCTGGGTATCATCAACATAGCAGTGAAACCTCAGCTCATACCTTCCGACAATGTCTCCGAGGGGCAGCATGTACACTGCGAACAACATGGGACACAACACTGAACCCTGAGGTACCCCACATGACAGAGAAACTGGGTCGGAGGAATACATCCCCAACACCACCCTCTGAGTTCTGCCAGTGAGGAAAGATCTAAACCACCCGAGGACTGTATTAGACAGACCACAGATGAACTTCAGGCATTCGAGAAGGTCCCCATGGTCCACAGTGTCAAACACTGATGAGAGATCGAGAAGAACTAATATGGAATGGCTCTTCTGATCTCTCGCCATCAAGAGATCATTGAGCACCCAAACCAGTGCAGTCTCGGTGCTATGCCTCTTTCGAAAACTGAACTGTAGAGGTTGATAGATGTCATGGATGGTCAAATGGTTCTCCAGTTGTAGGACCACTACTTTCTCAATCACTTTCCTCATAAAGGGAAGTTTACAGATCGGTCCATAGTTAGCAGGGCAGTCTGGGTCCAGAAGCTTTCTTCAGGAGGGCATTACCACCGCCTCCTTCAGGGAGTAGAAACTCACCCGTCTCCAAGGAGCATTGGACTATCCTGCTAGGACCAGGCAGATGGTATCACAACAACCCTTAATCTGGGTAGTTTGGCCCGGATCCAAACTATAGCATGTAGCGTGCATACCCTGGACAATCCACATAATATCAATGAGCTCCAGCCGGTCAAAGGAACTCCAGGAGAACTGAAGGACAGTGACAGAGCACTGATCCATGACATCTCCCATAGATTATGCTGGTTGAAGCTCCACCCTGATGTCAGCCACCTTAGCCACAAAGAAACAAGCAAGCTCTTCACACTCCACTTGTGAAAAGGCTCTTCGAACCTGCAGGCAGGCTAGGTTGCACAGTCTGTCCACAGTTTGAAACAGCTTGGCCGGTCAGTTCTGAGCAGCCGCACCCTTCCCAGACAGGAACTCTACCTTCTTGTG
Source organism: Neoceratodus forsteri (assembly GCA_016271365.2). Classification (NCBI taxonomy): domain Eukaryota; kingdom Metazoa; phylum Chordata; order Ceratodontiformes; family Ceratodontidae; genus Neoceratodus; species Neoceratodus forsteri. The sequence continues at coordinate 964,616,978 of CM057452.1, forward strand.
GGTGATTGTGGAATGATAAGCGTGACAGTGTTCCATCAGTCTAAGGTGGTGCGGCATCTAGGGCAGATTCAGTCAACAGCGCTCTAATCTTCATCCTTGTTGCGTATCTCCTCAAGGTCCCATCAAATCAAGGGGACCGAGGGTGAAGAGGGAGAGGATGAACACGGACAGGAGAACTGATATCCAGAGCCAAGTAGGGGGGTAGCCAGGAGGCTGGTACCAATACTGATGCGGTTAGTGTTCCTGACAATGGTGACCGGCATTGGGTAACCTGGTGTCGGAGCTGGTGGTGGGTACCCTGGCGTCGCCCTCCTGGTGTCAGGTAATAGGGAAACTGGGGCAGCTGATAGCTGGGATACTGACCAGAAGGACCTGAGAGAGAGGAGGGTCAGAGGGTCCAGGGATAGGCAGTGCTGAGGAACCACTGGGTGGGATAGGGTCTGTCGGCTGGCCTAGTGTCTGTACTGTGACCCCAGATGGGCCAGAAGGTGGCTCCAGTGTCGGAGCAGGAAAGCCCTGGTCCATGTCAGGAATTAGTATATGGACTGGGGAGTTGCCCGGCATTGGGGGGTGGAAGAGACCCGATATCTGGTCTGAGGGAGGCGAGGGAGGCAAAGGAATGGATAGCTCCTTTGCCTGATCCAGCCCAAAGGCTGGCCTTCCAGAAGGACTGCCCGATGCAGGAGAGGTCTCCTGGACAGCCAACTCAATTTCCCAACTGGGGAAAACGAGGTGTTGGACAGGGTCAATGAATCCCGTGAAGCAGTACCCTAGCAGGATGAAGGAGGACCTGGACGCTTGCCCTGCACGATGCTGGAGATCACAAGAGTGTCTGAAGGGAGGGCACCCGCCGAGCGGATATCGGGCAAGTCGATGACCAACTTATTGGCAGAAGCCTGGCGGGCATCAAAGGAGCTGACGTCCGACTTACAGGAGGTGGTCTGGCCTACAACAGCTGGGAGGCTGGAGTCAGGGACAGCACCCAGGGCGAGTTCCGTTGGCAGAACCAAGGGAAGACTTAGTGGCTGAGCTTCGACAGGACCAGTGTCCTCAGAAAGCTCCCAAAGCAGAGATGGGAGAAAGCGTCCGATCCGCTGATATGGATGGAGACCCTGGAGGTGGGGTACTCACCAATATGGAGCATCATCCGCTGTGGCATCAGCTGTCCAGCGATGATGAGATGGACAATGATCCCGTTCAGGCGCTTCTCCTTCTTCTTTAAGTTTTTCTCGAGAGTAGGTGCAGAAGCGCATTCCCTCAGCTCCTGGAGCTCTTTTTCCATTGATGCCAGGCAACGCTTTAAAAGGTGAGCATCAAGGGCCTTCTGGCGATGGGTGCGCATGGCCTGGTTAAAGGCCTGGTAGATCTTACAATCTGCCATCCGGTGTTTGGGGCCCAGGCAAAGAATGCAGCGGGAGTGGTCATCCCCGTGCGGGGTCTGGGCGCCGCACTGCGAGCATTTTTTCTTTGATTTATGCAAAGACGTACACTAAGGCTATAGGAAAAAATGGGGCAAAAAACGTGCACTTCATAGAAAGAAATGGTGGACAACTGAGCTAGTTCACCACGAGCTCCGACGAGTTCAGGTCGACGGTGGGAAAGAACTGGAGGGCAGGCAGGGGGCCCGACCCCTTTATATGGTCATGCTGATGTCTGATCACGTGACACCGGGGGCGGTCCCCCGCTAATGATTGCTAGCTAGAAGTTTGCCGTGCAGTCCTATATGTGAAGACCCACTGCAGGAACCCTCTTGAAGTAAGATCTGAGTTTAGTAAGGAAGCCAGCAATAGCTACTGGATGGCGCACAGCACCATGTGGGGGGTGTGCAGGTGCCATGCCAGACCCCCAGGCAAAAGATTTGCTCCCATGGAATCCTAGTGTCCCTGGCCCAGACTATGGTGAAGACTGATTCTTGGAAGATTCACGATCTGTAGTCTTACCATTCAGAATTTCTCTTTGTTCAGGCGCATGTAAAGCAGCTTCGGGTCCAGAATGTGTCACCATTCTCCATTTTTCTTTAGAGTGACAAAGTAGTTGAAGTTCATCATACAAAGGCAAGAAAACTTCTAGGAAGCTGATTGACTGCTCAGACATACGAACAGTGATGTTATCGACAATAACATCACTGTATCTAAAACGAGCACACATATGACCTTATAACATGAAAGAAGCTGCTCTTTAAGTCTCAGCCTATGCGGATGACTGTATCTTCACAGTGGCAGATATGTACTCTGGGAATAGGGTATTACAACTAAGTTATACAACAGTTGACACATGTAAGCCCCAACCCCTGCCTTTTGAAAATGACAGGTGGTATCCTGTTTGAATCTGACAGCATTACCAGGTGGGGACTGGGTTCGAGGGGGAATAGGTTACTCGGCACAAGGGCTAGGTTTGGCTACTCTGCACAGGGGCACCCAAATAACTCCGAACACAGGAAGCAATAAATGTAATGTCCAATACCAGAAATGGGATTCTAAAGTGTGGCTTTTATTCACATCCAAAGAGAACAATCAAAGCATAGATGGACCCCCACGGGGCTACACTTCTGGTAATGCAGGTTAAAAAGATCAAGAACACTTCCTCAACACTTCAGCCCTCAGGCTCTGAACCCACTGGGCACACAGCCCGGACTTGCACGCTGCTTTGGGTACACAGCCCAAACTTGTACACTATCTGAGATTCCCAGGCTCGGCTCCTTTGCTGGCCACTTGGACACCTTCCATATGTCATGGAAACCTTTTCTGGTGGCTTCCTAAACTACCTAAGAGCACCTCAGCTCTATCAGGGAAACTTCCTTTTAATCCCACATCTGGGTACTTTCCTCAGGCACTGGCCAAGTACCTGAGAGAAAGTAAAAGTGCCACAGAGCAAATCTGTAGAGGTGAATTTGGTTACTACTGATGGGGGTCTCCCACCTCTCGCTTCCACAATTCATACCCGGCAATTTCTCTGGACATTAAACATCTCATTCTGTAAAGCTTGGCAATGTGTATTAAGGCTAAATGTATGTCACATTTCCTCTACTTGTCTTGCTTTCCCATTGTGCTGGACTTGAACATACTTTGACTTGGCTTAGCCCATTGCTCTAGGCCTCCCACTGATTAAGCAGTCCAATCCCCACTTTACTTTACTCTTTGTGCTGGACTTAAACCTACTTGAATTACCCGGCAATGTCTATTACACTAGACCTCCTACAAATTAAGTAGTCCAGTCCCCACGTTTCAACAGTTCAGGTGAAAACATAGGCCTTCTGTCAGAGCAAACTCACCCTTTGGTTGCAGGTGCCCCACAGGTGATTCTTCACAGGAATTTTATTTCCCACAGTTTCTGGTACCGCAGCACAACCTGAAATAAGGCAGCTTCTTCCTTAGCCAGAACCAGGAGGGTTGCCCCTGGACGACAGGCAAACCCTTTCCACCCCATCCCCTCAGGGATGGGGCACATAGACCAGTAACAGCGGTCACTGCGACTTCACAATCAGCTTGCTGTGTTCCTCTTATTGAAACACACACCTCCCTTACAGTAGCTCTAAAACAGAGCTTAAGGCTCTGAGAGCCTGCTCACAGACTGCTGTGCTGCTCCTCTCTCCAAGACTGTACACAGACTCTCTTCAAAAGTCCCCAACATTCTATCCTAACTTCCAACTGCAGAATCCAGTGTGGCTCATGCAGCTGCGAGAGTTCTATGGTGATGTCATCCCTCAATCTCAGCTGAGACTGAGAACAGAGTGACACAATGTGAAATCCATTTAACTGGAGTTTCACAAGCTGCCTTCCCTGCCTACCACTAGGTCTTACTGGGATTCTAGTAACCCTGAGTAACAGGGGGGTTACACACATGTGACTGGTATACAGATTAATATGGGGAAGAGTAACATACTGGTTTTAGGGGCAGCCTGGGAAGTTGATACCTTTCCTATTTCTATGACAAAAGGTAATGTTAAGATTTTAGGTCTCTATTTTGGTACCATAGGGGCAGAGGTCTCAACTGGGAAAACATGTATGATGTTGCTTCTAGAAAGCGACTTCCTGGCAGACTTGGAAAATGATGAGGAAGAAACAGGTTTTTATACTAAGAGCATATATTGCTCCAGTCTTTCTGTATTTCTTTTACATTTTTCCCCTGCCATACAGTATACATACCAAAGTGATAGGTCTCTTCTTTCGTCTCCTATGGGGAAGTAGATTGAACCCTATTAAAAGAGCACACACACACACACACACATAGGGCATGGAAAGATGGAGGGCTGAATATGATACACCCCTTGGCGTATCTTTTTGGTAATTTTTTTATAGTTCTCTAAACCCAGTTTTAGTGGAGAAACCATATATGGGAGTTCTTTGTATGTCATTGTGGGGAACTCCTATTTTACAAGCTTGGGGTAGACAGAAATGGCACATCTCTGACAAAAGCCTCCCCTCCTACATACAAACTACATTAAAATATATTAGGACATGGAAAATCAAACTTTGTTGGTTTCTAAATCAGGAAAAGAAACCGTTTTATAGAATTATTGTAGACAGATGTTATTTTGAAGAACCAATGTTTCAAGTAGCTACCAGTGTTAATACAGTGCAACTGTTGGCCAGCATCACAGAGCCATGAATTCCTCTGAAGATGCAAGACACAAACTGGTTATACAGTCACCAGAAACTAAATGTAAAAAATAACCAGAAACACAAGCAGTTAGGAGAAAGCGGCTGTACTGAACTGAGATGTCAGGGACAGCTAGAAACTATGAGACACTTATATTTTGACTGCATACATATACAAGGTTTTTGGCAGGTGTTAGCAGTGATATGGGGGGGAAGTTCAGTTCCAGACTATGACATATGAAATATTAATATTAGGACAGATACCAGCAATATGGCAGAAGTGGCATAGGAATACTGTGTATGTAGTTCTTGCCTGTATTAAATAGTCCATCTGGCAGGTTAGATGTTCTTGATTCCTGCAAATTGCAGATGTTCAGCTAAATGAAGTATTGTTTAAAATACAGGATGAATTGGACCAAGTTTATGGTTATGAACAGCACACTCTAGGACTGGAAGTATGTGCCACTCTTTGGGAGAACATAGACTGGGTGGGTTGATTTATAGTAAAAACAAGTCCACACACTGTAATGAATTGTTATTTACCATTTAATTTAAATATGATAAAATGGGATATGAGAGAATTTTGGGGGGTTTGATTGGTTATATATGATTGGTGATGGGAAAATGTATAAAGATTTCACTGGAATTTTTTTTTTGGAAGAATTTTTTATGACAAGTCTGGTAGTCACTGGCTTTACGTCGCATTTATGAAGGCGGTTGACACATTTTGATTTCTGAAAAAAAATTTCCCCTACTCTTTTTGAGAAGTGCCATGGGATCTTTAACGTCCACCTGAACTACTGCCAGAACAGGCTGATGGGACCTCGGTTTAACGTCTCATCTGAAAGACGGCACCTCAGGAGTGCAGCACCCACCTCATGCTGCACTGCAGTGTCTGTATTGGGATATTAACCCAAGTGCTTGGAGTGGGGATAGAACCCACAGTCTTCTGATCTCCCGGCCTCAGGGGTGAGTGTGCTACCTGTTGAGCCACTGACACTGACTAGCCACTCATACATGGAGATACACTCTCCATCCCCGCAAGCCAAAGCACCACTCAGGCACACCACCTCCCTATCTTATAAGAGATACTCTTGATTCTGGCTTTATACTTACTGGTTGCAGTATTTGCCACATGTTGAACCAACATCTAAAGAATTTTTATTGTTCCACTGGCTCAAGAACATAACATTAACCAGAATAGGCAGTATTACAGTACATGCAATGGGCCCTATGCACTATGCCAAAGCGCCATGTAACCCAGGCATGTTGCCATTCACAAAGGTGTGGAGTGCTGGGTACAGGAGACATACCATATTCCAGGCAGACCCCAGCCATACAGATTATGCAACCCACGCCCAGGATGCCACCGCAGGTTGTGGCGAGTATGTCAGGGAAATCCAGACCCCCGCAACATGCTGCTCCAGCCAATGGGGGTCACAGGGAGAACCAGGGGTGGACGCACAGACTCCTGCCACCCCTGTGCTATCAGCACTCAGTGCACCATTGGCTGACATCTGCGCCCTGTGGGGGCAAAGGATCAACTCACAGACCGGGTCCAGGCATCTCATTGGATGTGTGCCTGATCCATGGAATACTCCACCATCCACCTATGCTCTGGAGGAGAGGAACCATGGACAGGTGGGCACCGATTGTGCATACTGGCATGTGTGCACCTGCCCATGGGTGTGCAGCTCCATGGGCTGTGTATGCATGTTTTCCGTGTACCCCCATCCACATAGGCATAGAGCCCAATATTAGGGACACAGGCTTAAAATGGTAGCACAACTTAAAGAGTTTAAGTGCAACATACTCAGCCAAGTGTTGTTTTACTTTTACACAAGGAAGCCCTATGAGGATGAAATCTCATTATTTAGTTTCAGGACAGATTGGTGAACCTTTATACTATCTATTAGAAGTCATTTTCTCAAAAGGGAAGCCATAAAACTCTCCCTGTATCTAAGACTGGATCATGTAATGTACAAACCTCTAATTATTAATAGCAGCGGCCCAAATCTTCCAGGAACTTCCTTAAGGTGCTAGGGTTCAAAAATGTTCTCATCTGAACACAGCCACAATAAATTCTGATACATATCACCCCCCCCAGTCATTTTCACACTGACTCCCCCTCCCAGCTACACAGGGCTCTATTGTTTTATAACCCCTCCACTAGAGTCAACTGACCTCCTCTAGAGGTTGAAACACAAATGAACTGGAGACACTGGAATCAGTGACCCACTCAGCAAATATACAGTTTCCTCTTTATTTTATAACAGGTTGCAGGACACATTAACAGTATTGCCACATACACCTACATTTGGAGGGTGAACCTCTTCAGCAGGGGTTGCAGTTACTGTTTTCCTGCCCTGATCTTACAGACTCCTAGAAGGAGCTTTCTTAGTTATAGTTACCCTGTCCTTAATTTAGGTTCCCAAGTGCCTCAATCACTTGGGAATCTAGCTCAAACGATTGCACCATGGAAACAAGTCCAACATGGCTTCCTGGCATACTTGCAATCTATTATATAATAAAGAGAAAATCTAACAATAGTTTGTGAGTGAGCCACAGCTTCAGTTCATCTAGTCTGTCTGTCTCTGATTGTACTGGAATGGACTCCTACCAGTTTGTTCTTACTTTTTCCAGGGTAGGTGGCCACAGTGTATGTATCTAGTTTAAACACAAATTATTCATGTCATTCAAATATTTTAAGAACCTCACCCTTTCACATGCACAGGGACAATGTAACCAAGGTTATTTGAGAAGTATATTTCAAACCCCATGGATGATACAAAACAAACCTTTAGAAACAGGTTGGAGACAGCTGCAGCTAACTCAAAAGTCACATTGTACATCATTCAAATGTAATTGAATAGAGGAATGAAACCTTCCAAAAGTTCAAATGATTAAGAAAGAACTCATAGCACAATCCAAGAAGTGCTTTGAAATCTTGGGAGGAAGATACAGGAGTTCTGTAAGAGAATATTCCAAGTAATTCAAAATCCTGTGAATAAAATTTAACCTGAAACACAAAAAGAAAGTGAAACCTGAACTTAAGAAGCCTTCACTCAATGACAGTCATAAAATTCATATACAGTATCTATTATGCCAAACATAAGGTCGAGAACACTACAACAGAGCCTATGATTATGAAAACATAATTATACAATGGCAAGAAAAAATGCAGGCCTCCGATTGGTCACTCTGTGGCTAGACCCATGATGTTATCCCAGTATAACATCACAGATATAGTCCCAACACACAGAAGACCACATGAAATGTTAAAAGAACAAACTGCCAATGAAAGCAGCCTCCAGTTACTTTAAACGTTGCAGCTACACATGCTCCCGACTACTTGAATTCACCCGCGTCCCAAGTACCTTCATGACAGTCACAATGATAAATAAAAAAAAAAGAGATTTCAGCATATAGAATGAATTGAATTTTCATGGCCATTTTGTTCCCCGAGCCCAGTGGCTTCAGTGAACCATGGAGACTGTAATTGCTGTTCACACAGTTCACTGACACCACTGTGTTCACGTGAAAAAAGCTGCCATGAAAATTTTATTTATTTTCTGTATTTCAACTGATACACATCCTCCATCCCTGACTGCTCAAAAAAAAAAAAAAGAAACTACACTAAAGCTGTACCTTGAAATGGCATTTTGAGTCCCCCCTCAACTGTAACACGATCACTTTGAAAGACCACGCTCGATCCCTAGACCACTGGGCTAGTGAAAGAAACAGCCATACTACTTATGGACAGATTAAAAATTAAAAAAAATAACTAAATAAATAAAATAAATGCTCCTGCAACTTTCTTGAAAATCTTCTACTACCACAAAACAAGGAACTCACCCAATAGCTCCAAAGAACTGGAAGTCTCTGCCCATGCTAGTGAGCTCCTTCGCAGATCACGATCCTCGTTTGGGTCCCTAGATGTAAATCTGCATTAAGCAACAAGCTAAGGGGCATTTGTGAAAAATCTACACACAAAAGACAGCTTTGGGGGGGCAAGGACTGAATCACAAACAACACAGTAACAGCACATAAAGGTCACTGCAGCACACAACACTACCATCTAGTGGACAAATTGAAAACAGGAACTTTTTTTAAACAAGTATGCTATCACTGTGCAAAACCACTTACAAGTTTTATTGTTTTTGTTGTGGTTTTTTTATTATTGTTTATAAAAATGAGCCATTGTATAATAGGAATATGACACTCCAGGGTGTGTGTTGTGCTGGGATAATGTCACTACAGGTAAGTTGGATGCACTCAACCCATGCCTTCGGTGCTCCAAATCCACCTGGGCGTGACATTATCCCAACACAACACACACCCTGTCATGCATTATTCCTTTATTAAACAATGGCAAGAAAAATCACTGGCCTCTGATTGGCCAGTCAGGGGCAAGACCCATGATGTTTTCCCAGCACATTACAGATCTAGTCCCAGGACACACATTATTGAATTACATGACTAAAAAATCATTACAAATACCATGTCCAAGTTGCTCACACTTGGCATGGCCCATCTCAACTTTGCCAGTACTGTACTTAACAAAATGTTAAAAATGTAAATCCCTCCTTCCCACAGCTCACAAACCACCAAAATAAAGCCCAGAACTGTGACACATGTCCCCAAATCCCTGTTATCACTTTTCTTATTTAAAAAAAAAAAACAAGAGATGTGAAAGCCACGATGATTCATGTTTCTTTTTTTTCTAATGTAAAAAATGTTGCAAGTGAAAGTAAAAGGCTTCAGCACAGCTTTACAATGTAGTGCTTCCTTCCATTCTCCATACAACCCCCCCACAAAAAACTAAAAGCCGTCAATATGATCGGCTTCAGAGCAGATCATCCTACTCTCCTCACACTCCCCTGACAGAAATGTAATGAGCGCGTGCACAAAACCATGCTTCAGTGTGACTTACCTGATTCCTGTTTTCCAGCTTCATTTAGTTCTCCTGGTAAGATCTCTACCAGGAAAAGCCACAGAGGACAATACTCAGATGGGGGGATGAATGTTAATAGCCACGATTGTGAGAATGGCGGTAGGGGAGATGAAGTCACATTTCCAGGCAGTGCCAGCATGAAGAACAAGGGATGGGAAAGAGACAAAGAAAAACAAATTAAAAAAGAAAAAGAAAAGAATGGGTTCAACAGTTTACCAAAGAAAGTGGACAGAGAAGAAACACATAGGCAAAGACTGATGTGGGGACTCGGGACTGCAGAGCCACAGTTACAACACAGCAACTCTACCTACTGGCCAAAACAAGAAATCAGCACAATTTAAAAAAAAGTAAACCTACCCATTGAAAGAAACAGCAACAAATTGACTTTTAAATATACTTTTTCATCTTGTTTTCTTCCTTTTAACTTACAAGCCATTAGATTGAATAGCAATAATGCACTCCAGGGTGTGTCGTGTCAGGATAATGTCACTTCTCAGGTGTTGAACACACTCGGCCTGCGGCCTTATGCTCAACAACCCAAGCAGTGATATTATTCTAGCACAACATCCACCCTGTCATGCATTATTGTTATTAAGTTCAGGCCACCTATACTTTCAGTGCTGACCCACCTAATACTTTTAAAAAGATTTTAAAAAAAAGTTTAAAATCTATTTCCTCATTGAGGCCCACAGGAAGGAGTCTTTATAAATTAAAAATCCACCTTGTCTCTTCCATCAGTAATGAGTGAGTCCCACCCAACTTGACAGATGTACAAAGTCAAGCCCATAAAGTTGTAGTCATAGTGGTCTGATTCATGACCAGTGACAACTCAAGCTTCTTTAGCATTGTTCAAATTGCCTGAAATTTGCCTGCAACACCGGCATGCACATGCTCCTTGATGTGTGTTTTTAAAAAGTGAACGGCTCAACCGGCATAAAACCAATCCACAATCATACCATGCTGTGCAGACCACAAAATCAGTATGAGTTATGAACTATCATAGTTCAATAATCCTTTCACCTGATGGGAAATTGAATGTGGTACCCTTAACACCATTCTTGAGAATGTTGCAGTTTTGCAAACATGGAATTCCTTCTATCTGAAGGAAGCGTTTCTCTTAGTCCTTCTATATTTAGAAATGACTCTTGGTGGGCATGTCACCCAGGTTTCTGACTTTTCTATATAAGATCAATGGTGAATCCCAACTACAGGGCCCAGCTGATCATCGGACTGAAGAGCATGCCAAATGCCATGGACAAAGTTGGCTATCTTGTGGTAATTTCATTATTTTCTGTACAGGCTATTGTGGAGGCAATTTGATTATATTCTGTAACAAACTATATTTTACCCTGATTTGTCCTTGGATGCTGCTCTAGTTTTGGCCTTATCTAAGAGACTTTGAGTGTAACATTTCCACCTGAATCATGATGTCATCTCCACTGTTTCTATACAGAAAAGATTCTCCTCAGAGCAAGTCCTATAAATATGAAGTTGGTTAATTGGTTAGTTAGTTAGTTAATTAGTTAGTTAGTTAGTTAGTTAGTTAGTTAAAGTTGCTGACAGTTTAGGTGCATTGAGTCTTGAAGTCCTCATTCACAAGATCACCCTGGCAGTAAAAACAGTTCAACAATGCAAAGCAATAAAACAATAAAATATCAACAACAAAACATACAGAGTACCATATAAATTAGTTAAATCTATGTGAATGACCATCATTTAAAACAATTACAATTGGGGGCAAGTTGATTATATTCTGTAACAAACTATATTTTACCCTGATTTGTCCATGAATGCTGCTCTAGTTTTGGCCTCATCTAAGAGGCATTGATTGCAATATTTCTGCCTGAAACATGAAGTCATCTCCACTGCTTCTGCACGGAAAACATTCTCCTCAGAGCAAGTCCTATGAATATGAAATTGGTTAATTGGTTAGTTATTTAGTTAGTTAGTTAGTTAGTTAGTTAGTTAGTTAAAGTTGCTGACAGTTTAGGTGCATTGAGTCTTGAAGTCCCTCATTCACAAGATCACCCTGGCAGTAAAACAGTTCAACAATGCAAAGCAATAAAACAATAAAATACCAACAACAAAACATACAGAGAACCATATAAATTAGTTAAATCTATGTGAATGGTCATCATTTAAAACAATTACAATTGTTGTGTAACTTTTCTTTACTCACTATATAAACCAGCTCACAGAATCATAGCTTCTTACAGAAAGATATAACAAGTTCCACAGGGCAGGTGTTTGATAAAAAACATGGACTTTTCATAGTCTGATGTGTAGGAATAAAAAATGCTAATGCAACATCTTCCATAGCATATTTATGCCCTGGGGCCTTAAAATTTTCTGAGAGATAAGGGGCAGTGGTCCAATCAGCTTTACAAAACCATTTTATGCCAGTTGTTTTAAAATTAAATTTTATTAAACATTTGCCTACATCAACATAGAAACATAGACTTTGATGGCAGATAAGGACTGCTTGGCCCATCTAGTCTGTCCATCTCCTACCTGAATAAGGTGCAGATCCTAGTTAACCAACAGCCTACTTCTTCCTACCCCCACAAGAATTGCCTTATGTCTGTCCCATGCATTCTTGAATTTCCCCAGTTTTTTATCCCACGACCTCCTCAGAAAGGCTGCTGTATGCATCCACCACCCTCTCTGTGAAAAAAATACTTCCTCACATTGTCCCTGAGCCGTCCACCCTCTATCTTCAAATTGTGTCCCCTTGTTCTTGCACATCTCTTTTTCTGAAAGATGCTACCCTCTTGGACTTTGCTGATTCCTTTGAGATACTTAAAAGTTTCTATCATGTCCCCCCTCTCCCTCCTTTCCTCAAGGGTAAACATATTATACTCATTTAGTCTCTCTTTGTATGGCTTCTGTTGCAGACCCTGCACCATTTTAGTTGCCCTCCTCTGGACTGCCTCCATCCTGTCTATTTCCTCATGGAGATGGGGTCTCCAGAACTGCATGCAGTACTCCAGATGGGGTCTCACCAACTGTCTGTACAGAGGGATAACAGCTTATTGTTTTCTACTACTGATGCCTCTCCCTATACTTCCCAGTATCATCCAAGCCATCCCTACTGCCTTCTCACTTTGCTTACTTACCGTTAGGTCATCTGATATGACTACCGCTAGGTCCTTTTCCATTTTTGTTGTTGTTAGTATCTCACCACCCATTGTGTACTCTTTCCCTGGGTTTTTGTTTCCCAGGTGCATTACTTTGCACTTCTTTGCATTGAATCTAAGCTGCCATACTTTTGACCATTCCTCCAACTTTGCCAAGTCCCTTCTCATCCTTTCCACCCACTTTGTGTATCAACCCTGTTGCAGATCTTTGTGTCATCTGCAAAGAGGCATACTTTTCCTTCCAGTCCCTCTGCAATGTCACTTACACAGACATTAAAAAGGACCGGACCCAGTACTGAACCCTGTGATACCCCACTGGTAACCCCCCTTTCTTCTGAGTGGATTCCATTTACTATTACCCTCTGTGTCCTGTTGTCCAGCCAATGTTTTACCCAGGCTACCACCCTGGGACCCACTCCCAGGCTGGCTAATTTATTAATCTTTTGTGTGGGACTGTGTCAAATGCCTTGCTAAAGTCTAGGTAGGCCATGTCCATAGCCTCTCCCTGGTCTACTACTTTAGTCATGCAGTCAAATCTGACATAACCTTCCAGCTGTGAATCCATGGTGCCTTGGGTCCTGTGCCCCGTGGCCTCTAGGTACTCAACAATTCTTTCTTTCAGAAGTGATTCCATCATTTTACCTACCACTGAGGTCAAGCTAACAGGTCTGTAGCTTCCTGCCTTTGCTGTGCTCCCACTTTTGTGAAGGGGAATCACATCCACCCTTCTCCAGTCCTTAGGTACTACACCATACTCCCATGATTTGTTAAAAAGGGTAGTCAGTGGTGTCACCAGCTCTCCCTTTAGTTCTTTTAGAATTCTGGGGTGAATCCCATCAGGCCCCATTGTTTTGTCCACCTTCAGTTTTAAGAGTTCTTTCAGAATCCTTTCTTTTGTGAAAGGACTGGTATTGACCCCCCTATCCAGAGTGCTTCTATTGATTGGATTAGGTACCTCCCTCCTCTTCTTTTGTGAATACTGAGCAGAAGTATTCATTCAGTATCCCTGCTTTTTCACTGTCCCTCTCTGCCCACCCACCCTCGCCTTTATTAAGCCTCACTATCCCTCCCTTGGTCTTTCTTTGCTCCCTAATGTACCTATAAAATATTTTGTCTTCTTAACTGAGTTGGCTATACTTTCCTCAGTTTGGACCTTTGCTATTCTGACTGCCTTCCCTCCTTCCTTCTACTTTAACTGGTACAGTTCTCCATCCTGCTCCTTTCATGTTTCCTTATACTTCCTGAATGCTATCTTTTTCTCCCTAACCTTCTCCGCCACCTCTTTTGAGAACCATAGTGGTTTCTTCTTTCATTTTGATTTATTTAGTTGCTTCACACAAAGGCTTGTTGCCTCTGTGATGGCAGTTTTGATGTTTCCCCAATGTTCCTCCACCCCTCCTTCTTGCCTGTTTGCTAGTTCTTTACTGACGCATTCTCCCATTTTGACAAAGTCAGCCCTCCTAAAGTCTAGTACGCCCACTTTTGTATGGCTTGACTCTGCGGCTGTGTTTATTGTGAACCACACTGTTTGGTGGTCACTTGTTCCCAGATGGCTATTCACTTTTAGATTAGAGATTCTCTCTCCATCCCCATTTGAGAGTACCAGGTCTAAGACTGCTCTCTCCTGAGTGGGTTCTAACACTAGCTGACAGGCATGCCACCTGTGGGGCATCAAGAATGACCCTGCTCTTGGATGTGGCTGCAGCAAAGATGCTCCACTTAATATCTGGCATACTTATGTCCCCCATCAGCAATATCTCCCTTTCTCTGCCATCCTAAGGATGCCTTCTATCATTTCCTTGTCCATTTCCTCCCCCTGAGATGGGGTCTGTATACAACCCTGATGCAGATTGTGGTGCCATTTCTGGTCTCCAGGGTGACCCACAGTGCCTCCTCTCCTCCCTGTTTACCCTTTAGTTCCATTGCTTTGAACTCTTTTCTTATGTAGAGAGCTACTCCTCTTCCCCTTCTACCTTCCCTGTCCCTCCTGTAGATTGAGTACCATGGTATCCCATGGTATCCCAATCCCAGTCATGGTTCTCTGTGTACCATGTTTCTGTGACTGCAATGATAGCCAGGTGTCCCTCTTCCATCAAGGCCACCAGTTCAGGGAGCTTGTCACCTAGACTACAAGCATTGGTACTCATTACCCTCCATTTATTGATGGCCTTACCCCTTTTTGCCCCATTCCTGTCCTTACTGCCTTTACCTTTTACTCCATTTACCCCAGCCTTTCTCCTAATTGACTTCTCTATCCTGGTATTTACCTCACTAACTACCCTGATTGTTTTTTTGGGGGGGCTAGGATTTCCCTGCTCCTTTTCAGTGCCTCCCCCTTGGCTAGTTTAAATGCTTGCCAATGAAGCATTTAAACCTATCACCTAGGATCCTGGTTCCCGTCCTGGACAGATGCAGACCATTGCAACAGTATAGGCCTGCATCCCTCTAGGTGGACCCCCAGTCCCCAATGGAGCCAAAACCCTGATCTCTGCACCAGTTTTTCAGCCATTGACTGAATCACATGGTGTGGAGCACCCTAGCCGCACCCAAGGCATAGATAGGCAGTACCTCCGAGAAGGTTACCATGCATGCTACTTGTCTAAGGCTCCTCCCCAACCCCACAAACTCTTCCTGCACTACTCTGATCCCTTTCCCAGCCAGATCATTTGTCCCTAGGTGGACAATGACATCCAGCTCCCTCCCTCATGCAGCTGTTCCCACGATCCTGAGGAATCGCTCCCTGTCCCACACCAAGCCATGGCGCCAGGCAGGCACCCTCCCTCTCTCTCCCCTCCCCAGTTCTACCCTCCAAACAATGGAGTTCCCCCACAGGAGTTGTTTCCTTCTCCTGTGGGTGTAATGACACCCTCCTGTGTGTCTCCTTTGTGGAGGGTCCCAGCATCCTCCTTGGTGTCTACAGTGGGTGCCTCCATAGAGGAACCACACTCTGCCAGAATGGCATATGAATTGTGCAGCGGTACAACTGGAGGGATGCGACTCTGTTCCACCACCCTAACTCTCCCTGAGCCCACTGTGGTCCAACTGCTCCTCTTTCTTGGCAACCTCTAAGGCAGCAGTGGCAGCCCTGATGTTCTGTGGGTGGGAGGGGAGGTCCCCCGAATCCTGGCCAACTCAGCCTGGAGTTGACCAACCTCCTCCCTCAGCCCAGAGAGGTGCCTGCAGATGGGACAACACCGCATCCTCCAGAACATCTCTCAGAAGACTGCAGCTCCACAGCCATTGCACTGCACCACTCCCATCATGTCTTATTTGTGGCCCCCTTAACTGTTGTTTTGTATGCTTACTCTTTCCTCTCTCTGTTTATTTATTTACTTTTTTTATGTTATATATATATATATTTTTTTCTCCCTACTTTCCTGCTGCCTCCGTGCCCTTAAAGCTCCTGCTGTTCCTGTTCTGGGACAGGAAGTTCCTATATTCCTCAGTAGTCTCCTTCTTACTTGCTCAGAGTCAGTCCTCCAGCAGCTGGGGAGGATGGAGAGCTACTCTTTTCCTTCTAGGATGGTGAGTCTTTTGTGCCTCTGTGATCACTCCCTCTGCTCCCAAATAGAAAGTTCCTGTTGTCATTCAAATCCTGTGCCTATAAAAGTAGAACTGGCTAATGGGGGGTGGGGGTGGGAGGATAGAGAGGGAGGGCAATATTGTCCCAGTAGAGTAGTAAAGTTCTAATAGCACCTCTTTCCTCCTACTGTTCTCTGCCAAAAGCTATCTAGGGCAGATTTAAGTACAAACACCTGGCTTCCTGGTGCATAAGCCACTCCCCCCAGTTCACAGTTTCCTTCTTCACCTAGCTGACTGCACAGATAACAATTCACTTCACCCAACTCAGACAAACACACTAACTCTTTTTTTGTTGTTGTTGTTTCTACCCTAAATTGAAGATCCCAGTAGTAGAGTTATCGTTCTTTAGTCCCAGTAGAGTAGTACAGTTCTAACAGCACCTCCTTCCTCTTGTTGTTCTCTGTCACAGTAACCATCACAGTAACATCACAGAGAAATAAATGAAAACACCCAAAGAGACATAAGGTAAAGCTGGTGAGGTGAGGACCCCAATGTGGAAAGCACTATAACATCACAGTCCATTTTGTTGTGACCAAGCACAGGAAAGAGCATATCAGTGAAAGTTCCATACCCACACCTAGTATCTCCACTGCCCTTCCCCACATGGGACATAAGGGTTATTACACTAGATCGGTATTGTAACAAAACAAACAAACAAAAAAAAATGGTATACATTACAGCACTGTAAAAACCCTGAACTGCAAAACCCTGGCTGTCCAATCTGGTTTCTCTTTCCACCTTCCTAATCTTTGGAACTTCCTTCTTCTTACAGTTCACTCTGCCACCTCCAAACGCTCTCTCTCCTCCAAGCTCCAAAACCACACTTCCTCCTCCTGCAAATGTCCTTAGGTCTATGCCTTACACCAATATTTTCCTTTTACTCCTACCTCTATACTGCCATCTCGCTCCTCATCCTTCCTCTCCCCTCCCCCTTCACCTCTTCCCCACTCCTGTTCCCACACTTCCTTCTCTCTCATTTATACCACCATCTTTCACCCTTTTTACCGCATCCTTTCCAATTATCCTATTCTTTTTTTCTACCCCTTTCTCATCCACCCTACCCACCCTTACCTTGATTCCCAAATCTGTTCTTTTTACTATCTGTTTCTCTACAATCCATACCTCTTTTTTCCCCCTCTCTTATCTTGCACTCTCTCTCTCTTGTTCTACTTGCCTACTCTGTTCTATATATTTTCCTGATGGTATAGTCCGATGACTGCCTAGTACTTCTCACTTCTGAAGTCTACTTATCTGATGTCTGATGTTTTACCTGTATTATCATTGCTAGCCTATTTGCAATTGTAAAGTTTGTACCTAATGTTTATTATACTATTACTGTGTATCTACTTGTTTTTGCACTTCCCTTACCCTCTCCACAGGACGCATCTGGAATCGAGCCTTACAGCTCAGTATGTGTTTCTTGGTAAATCACTTTTAAATTAAAAAAAATAATAAATAAATAATTGTTGCATGACCCAGTTACCATGTAATTTGTATCAGTTGATAGCTAGTGGTATAATGCACAATTAGTCCCATCTACAACCTTTGACTCATTCAGGGCAAGCTGGCTATTTGCTCTAAGGTAGGGTAAAATCCTCCAGATAATTAAAGAAGGTCAAACAATATGCCTTTTCCACTGAATTTCAAAGTTCTGTTGCAAGACATTCCAAGAGCATGATTTGCTTATAGTTCTGGGTCCACCCATAGTATGAGGAGGAGAAGAAGGTTAGAGCCAAAGCTGCATGACTGCCTTTGTAGGCTGCTTCAATAACAATTTGATACAAGTACTGTTTCCTTTGAACTTTAATCCTGTCAGATATAGCCCCACAGGAGAAATGTTATGTCCCTAGGAGTGGTATGCTAAAGATCACCCAATTGCTGCTGCTGTGCTGCCCCAGTAAGAGGTAAGTTTCGGCAACTCCAAAAATATGTTCATGATTTCCCTCTGCCACACAACCTCCAGCACCTGTCAGGTGGCTTCCATGAACAAAGTGGGCTGCAATAACAGGAGTCCTGAAGAACCAGGACAACATTTTGCGTCAATGTTATCTCCAGCTGCTAGATGCAATGACCTTACTAGTGTTTTATGCCAATTGTAATCCCAATGCATCTCAAGGAACACCAACCCAGCTGACACAACAGCTGACAGTAATGAACAAAAACTAACATCAAGAATAAATGCATCATGTTGTTATACAATATGGCAACATATCTTAAGGTCATTTTGGAAGCATGGTGGTACTTCACAACAATGTACTGCAAGACAGGCAAACTTGCTTGGCAAATACACTTGCAATCATCCAGCGTTAAGCATGCCAGACAGGAAATCACCTTCTTCATCACAGCAGCAACATGGGGCTTAAAGGAATAGGAACTATCAAAATGTATTCCTAGATACCTAAAAATAGAGAGAAGCTCTAATGGGAGCCCTTTTACAGAAACCAATAATGAACCAGTCTCTGTAGCTAAAGAGCATGCTCTTTGTCTTGTTTTTTTCTCAAAATAGATTCTCATAAAAAAATGATTCTACCCAGTCAAAATCCTTTTGCACCTGTGCAGCTAGAAAGGCCAAAGAGTTATCAGAAAAATATTCTACAGTGACATCAGATATAGCCTGACTGGGCGCTGCTTCAGATATAAAGGAAAATAATTAATAAATAAGGAGAAAGAGCAGGACACAGAATAGAACCCAGAGGAACACTGAATGAAATGTGTTTTGAAAGGAACTAGACCCATTTCAAGATACAGACCGAGAATGATTAGATACATATGATCAAAAGTAAGAAATAGCATTACTTGAAAACCCATAAGTAGATAGATGAGGGAGAAAAGTAAAGTATGATAAATCAAATCAAAAGCATTATAAAGTTCAACAAAAATAGCATTGACTAACAATTTATCATCTAAAGATCATAAACTGAAGTGATGAAAATCAATAACAGCAGTAGAAGTAGAATGTAAAAGGCAGAAACCAGAGTGAAAAGAAGAAAGAATGTTGTGCTCATATTGAAAATGTATTATTTGACCATGTATAGCCTTATCTAAAAGTTCAGAGATCACCAATAAAAGAGAAACTGGTTGAAAGTTATCAGCAATTGAAGGTGAGCCACCTTTATGAAGGGCTATAACAATGGGTCTTTTCCAGTCCATAAGAAAAGTTTCAGAGATGTAGCACAAATTATAGGTGGGTGCGAGGATACATAATGACTGTTGCTCTAACTTTTAACAAAAAATTGACAAGCATATCAAAACCTGATGAAGGACTAACCTTGATCCCTAACAGCAATTTGAGAACATGTTCTTGTTTGATAGTGTTGAAAAAAATGTCGATCCAGTTGGAGACTGTTCATCAGCAGCAGGACCATCGGAATGGGAATGCAAACCATATTTCTCTCATAACAAAGAAGGAGCTTCTAAGAAATATTTATTAAACAAATCATCTATACCACTAGGAAACTGAACAGCAGAACCATCATAGGAAAGCTGGGTAGAAACTGAATCAGACTTTACTTGCCAAATACTGTACAGGTGCTGCTAATATTATTGGGATTTTTGTCAGAATCCCTTAATCGGGTCTGAGAATAGGAGGCTTTAGCCCTCCTGGTAGCCAAAACACACTTGTGAGTTTTTTTATAATTCTGTCAATCATCAGGGTGATTAGTTGAGTTTGCTATAAGATATGAAGCATCCCAAGATTTCATAATTTTGAAGATAGGGAGTAACCCAATGTACATGATTCTGGCATACTCTTCTAGTAATCACTGGGGCATGTAAACTGCTTACTTTAAAAATTCAAAAATGAAAAAATTCCAAACAGTATTACCGTCCGTAAAAGGTAACATACAGTGATTGATTACACCAGGTCCCTCAGAAATGCAACCTTTCTAAAACATAGAAACATGGAAACATAGGCGTTGGCAGATAAGGACCGCAAAGGCCATCCAGTCTGTCGATTTCTTTTTCTACCTTTTAAATGTGCCATCAGCCTTTGCTCTGTCAATGGCCTATCTATTCACACTCATACTACAAAAGGATCTAAGTCTAATCCCTTTCAGTAAAGATTTTTTGTATGCTGTAATCAAGGTAGCATAAATATGATGTTCTGAAAGGTAAAATATGTGCTCTAGGCATGATGGTGCCTCACGCTAACCTACAGCAATCCCAGAAACACCAAAGGAGACAACACTCACCTCCCAAAATAGTGTTTTTGTTGCATCAACACATCGGAGATGAGCTATCTTGTGTAATCTATCACTTTTTATTGAAGTTTAATTAAAGTGCAAAAAGCCATCAATAGATCAGCAGGTACATGGGCTGGTTACAAGTAAGCACTACCATGTTACCTGTTCTTTGTCAGAGGGAGTGGAGTCATTGACAACCAATATACTCAGAAAGTGTAACATTTTTGTACCTTGTTTAATACTGTATTTTGAACCTCTGTAACCCACTGTTGTGTCCTTATCTGTACCCCTGTTCTCCAGAACACACCTGGAAATGAGTCTTAGCTCAGTGTGCCTTTCCTGGTTACCAGATTTTAAATAAATAAATACATTTATATTGCTTAAATGACATATAAAACAGAATCATATTCACATGACTTCACAGTACCACTTACATTCAGGTGCAAAAATGTGTTAATACATATGTGTAGTACCATCAGAACTTTGAGAACATAATTCAAAATATGTTTTAGCACAGTGGCATTGTTGGTTCCTGTTATCTTAGACCAATTTCATTTATAGCATTTGCAAGGAGAAGTTCTCAGCACCACGTTCATTACAGATCATCACATTTCTGGCAAAGAATAGAAAAATGAGTTTTCATTCAGTGTTTGTCCCTGTATACATTACCTCCACTCTGCGGTGCAGTGCACTTTTTTCAAATTTGTGTGCATGCAATAGACAGTGCTAAATTGTTGCTGTTAGTCTAAAGAGACCAAAAAGATGGGATCCTGCAAATTAGTGGCTCGGCCAGTGAAATGGCGCGATCACTTTAAACA
Source organism: Neoceratodus forsteri (assembly GCA_016271365.2). NCBI lineage: Eukaryota > Metazoa > Chordata > Ceratodontiformes > Ceratodontidae > Neoceratodus > Neoceratodus forsteri. Next base: position 964,638,248 of record CM057452.1, read on the forward strand.
CTCTTTTAACATTGCCATATTCAATATGTCCTCATATAATGTGTTTGCTTAGGTACGTACATGGGTGACAGGGGGTCCATCTAATGATACAAGAGCCCACACTCTATATCAAACTAAACACTATGTCCATAGGTAAACTGATTAACCACATTTATGAATGTTCTACATAGAAACATAGAATTTGATGGCAGATAAGGACAGCTTGGCCCACCTAGTCTGCCCATTTCCCTACCTAATGAATAAGTTGCATATCTTAGTTAACCAACAGCCTTCTTCCTCCTACCCCCTACTAGAATTGCCTTATGTCTGTCCCACGCATTCTTGAATTCCCCACTGTTTTTGACTCCACTACCTCCTTAGGAAGGCTGTTCCATGTATCTACAAACCTCTCCATGAAAAAATACTTCCTCACATTATCACTGAGCCGTTCCCCCTCTATCTTCAGATTGTGACCCCTTGTTCTTGTACATCTTTTTTTCTGAAAGATGCTACCCTCTTGGACTTTGTTGATTCCCTTGAGATACTTGAAAGTTTCTATCATGTCCCCCCTCTCCCTCCTTTCCTCAAGGGTATACATATTAAGCTCCTTTAATCTCTCTTCGTATGTCTTGTGGTGCAGACCCTGCACCATTTTAGTTGTCCTCCTCTGGACAGCCTCCATTCTATCTATGTCCTTGCGGAGATGGGGTCTCCAGAACTGTATGCAGTACTCCAGATGGGGTCTCACCAACTGTCTGTACAGAGGGATAACAACTTCTTGTTTTCTACTGCTGATGCCTCTCCCTATGCATCCCAGTATCCTGTCAGCCCTCCTTTCTGCCTTCTCACATTGCTTGTCCACCTTAAGGTCATCTGATATGACTACCCCAGGTCCCTTTCCTTTTTTGTTGTTGTTAGTATCTCACCCCCCCATTGTGTACTCTTCTGCTGGGTTTTTGTTTCCCAGGTGCATTACTTTGCACTTCTTTGCATTGAATCTAAGCTGCCATACATTTGACCATTCCTCCAACCTTGCCAAGTTCAGTTCCAATTCTAGTTTAAATTTACAAAACTCAATGATATTTACTATATGCTGAAGGAGTAGATTCCACAATTTACAAACCCTGATTGAAAAGTAATTGTTTCTTTTATTTGTTGATGCCCTGGAAAATATCATTTGAGGGAAGCTAAGGGGTTTCAATGCATTATTTAAATAAAGGCTTCTAGATGAGCCTCAAGGAACATTAAAATGAAAAGGTGCTACCCCCTAAGAGAAGACACTGAAACTCGAATTTTAAAGCAGATATTCATAATACTCTTGTTATACTACAGTTAAATTAAATTTTGTACACATAAAAGGATTAGTCCCTACAGTGCTCTGAGCTTTTGTCTCCATATTTGATACTATGTCTCACATTACTAAGGCAAGCGTGCTGCATTTTGTACATCAGTATCTCACACAGTATCTCGCATTTCAAGTATAAAAGGTTGAGAGGTATGGTAATCACCACCCATGGTCTGCTAGGCCAGGTGTTAATTAATCATTTGGTCCTCAATGTGTTGAGACAGTCTTATCTTTTCAAACCTGGTTATTTAAGCATTTTTTAAAGAACTCATACCCCCAAACAAATGCCCTTCTGGAGGTTAACTGTGAAGACTGTCATTCCAGATGTTGAGGCTAATCCTCAACTAACAGCGCTTCCTGCCTGAAAGTCTGACACTGCAGAAATCGGAGGGGAGGGAGCAGTACAAAATCACATTTTAAATAACAACCAAAATCAATATTCAAACAATGGCCAGCAGTAATAATGCCTTAACTGCCACGCCACCTGAAAAGTACAAATATGCATAGATAAGAAAACACTTGCTCTTTAAACCTCTGAGTTTCTATAACACACATTGAAAACATATGGAGACACAATTTATTTATTTATTTATTTATTTATTTATTTAGATTTAGGAATTAGGAAAGGTACTAACAAGGTGAAAGAGTCTAACTTGTTTCAATATAAGAAAATAGCAGGACAAGAGGACACAGCATGAGGTTAGAGGGAGGCCTATTAAGGGTAATGTGAGGAAGTACTTTTTCACAGAAAGGGTGGTGGATGCATGAAGTGGTGGATATGAATACAGTGCAGGGCTTCAAACAGGCATGGGATGAACAATAATAATAATAATAATAATAATAATAATAAACTTTATTTGTCTCCCTTTCTTAAAACCAAGGCATTACAATAAATTACAGATTAAAACGTACTAAAACCATATAAGACTTCATATAACTGAATTAACAGCAGGGCAATTAATAGGCGTCAACATTATCTAAAAATGCCTTGTTCCATAAAAGACTTTAGGTCCTTTTTAAAGCCCTCCACCGTCATACACTCTTGAATCCAACGTGGTACAGAATTCCAGAGGGTGGGTGCCACAAACATAAAAGCTCGGGCACCAGAGGATTTTAAAATGACCCTCGGGATCTCTAGCAACCCCTTGTTGGTGGAGCGGAGTGGACGGGTCGGTCGGTAAGGCACCAGGAGCTCTTTCAGGTAGTCTGGGCCCATCCCGTGTAGGGCTTTATAAGTCAGAAGACCGACTTTAAAGGTGGTCCGCCACTGAATCGGCAGCCAGTGCAGATCTCGGAGCACCAGTGTAATATGAGAGGAACGAGAAGTCCCCGTTAACAACCGGGCTGCTGAGTTCTGCACTAGTTGCAAGCGGCAGATATCAACCCCAGGCAGCCCAAAGTAAAGGGAATTGCAGTAGTCCAGACGCGAGGTCACAAAGGCGTGGATCAGCGTGGGTAGGTCGCCGGATGGAACAAGGTGCTTGATCCTGGCAATGTTCCTAAGATGGTAAAAGGATGTCTTAATGACTGCCGACACTTGCGTACGCAATATCAGCTGATCATCCAGAATCACCCCCAGGTCTCACCCATTCAGAGATTGGGAGCTCCACATCTCCAGGAATAAACCGGAGGATTGACATCCCCCGAACTCCTCAATCCGGTGGCCGGGATCCACAACCAACACCTCCGTCTTCCCAAAGTTCAACTTCAACCAGCTGGACCTCATCCAATCCTGGATCTCCCTGAGACAGCTGTTAAACACTGAGAGAGCTCTATTCTGGTCAGGTACAAAAGATAGATAGAGCTGGGTATCATCGGCATAACAATGAAACTCCAGCCCATATCTTCTTACAATGTCTCCGAGGGGAAGCATGTACACCGCAAACAACATGGGCAATAGCACAGAGTCCTGAGGCACCCCCACAGGTTAGAGCAGTAGGATCGGAGGAAAAAATCCCAGATACCACCCTCTTTGTTCTACCTGTGAGGAAGGAGGTAAACCAACTGAGGACCAAACCCAAAAGCCCACAGATGTATCTCAGGTGCTCAAGCAGCACCCCATGGTCTACGATGTCAAATGCTGCTGACAGGTCCAGAAGGACCAAAATGGACCATTTTTTCTGGTCTCTCGTCATCAGGAGATCATTGAGGACCCGAACCAGCACAGCCTCCGTGCTGTGTCTCTTACGAAAACCTGATTGAAGAGGATCGTAGATATTATGGATGGTAAGATGGTTGTCTAACTGGCCTGCCACCACTTTCTCGATTACCTTCCTGACAAAGGGGGAGGTTCGAGATAGGTCTGTAGTTTGCCAGGTAGTTGGGGTCCAAAGATGCCTTTTTCAACACTGGTGTCACCACCGCCTCCTTCAGGGAGCGGGGACATTCACCAGTGTCCAAGGAGCACCCGACTATCCTGGCAAGAACCGGGAAGATGACCTCCCCACAGCCCATAATCAGGCCTGTGGAACCCGGGTCTAAACTACAGCTTGTGGTGCGCATACCCTTGACAATCCTCATAATATCCTCGATTTCCGGCCTTATGAAGGAACTCCAGGTAGACAGTGTGCTTGCAACCATAGACTGGGCCACCGCAACTCCCATGGAGGGGGCGGCGCAAATCAAATAAGGGAGTTATACAGATGAGTATGAATAGATAAGCCATTGACAGTGTAAAGGCATATGGCACATTCATAAGGTAGAAAAAATGGGCAGACTGGATGGGCCTTGCGGTCCTTATCTGCCGTCAAACATAGAAACATAGAAACATAGAATCTGATGGCAGATAAGGACCGCTTGGCCCACCCAGTCTGCTCATGTCCCTACCTAATGGATAAGCTGCATATCCTACTTACCAACAGCCTACTTCCTCCTACCCCCAACCCCTAGAATTGCCTTATGTCTGTCCCATGCATTCTTGAATTCCACCACTGTTTTGACTCCACAACCTCCTCAGGAAGGCCATTCCATGCATCCATTACCCTCTCCATGAAAACATACTTCCTCACATTACCTCTGAACCGTCCCCCTTCTATCTCAAATTGTGCCCCCTTGTTCTTAAAAATCTCTTTTTCTGAAAGATGCTACCCTCTTGGACTTTGTTGATTCCTGTGAGGTACTTGAAAGTTTCTATCATGTGCCCCCTGTCCCTCCTTTCCTCGAGGGTATACATATTAAGTTCCATAAGTCTCTCTTCATATGTCTTCTGGTGTAGACCCTGCACCATTTTAGTTGCCCTCCTCTGGACTGCCTCCATCCTGTCTATGTCCTTGCAGAGATGGGGTCTCCAGAACTGCATGCAGTACTCCAGATGGGGTCTCACCAACTGTCTGTACAGAGGGATAACAATTTCCTGTTTTCTACTCATGATGCCTCTTCCTATATATCCCAGTATCCCCCCAGCCCTCCTTGCTGCCCTCTCACATTGCTTGCCCACCTTTTGGTCATCTGATATGACTACCCCCAGGCCCCTTTCCATTTTTGTTGTTAGTATCTCACCCCCCATAGTGTACTCTTCCCCTGTGTTTTTGTTTCCCAGGTGCATTACTTTGTACTTCTTAGCATTGAATCTAAGCTGCCATACATTTGACCATTCCTCCAACCTTGCCAAGTCCCTTCTCATCCTTTCCACCCCACCTTGTGTACATGTATCAACCCTGTTGCAGATCTTTGTGTCGTCTGCAAAGAGATATACTTTTCCTTCCAGTCCCCTTCTGTGTTTCTAAGTAATTACACACCTTTGAGTCAGAGACTCCTTTACAAAGGCTCCATGTCAGAATAGTTCACAATCAAAATACAAAGGTGCAATAAAAGAATACAAGTGCAGGAATAGATTACATACAATATACAAATAAACAACCTACCATATACAAATATACAAAGAAGCAATGTATTGGCAAGCCATTTAGTACAAGTTACAAATGGGAGTTTAAAATACGGTAGGTTTAAGAAAGCAATGAGCGGGGGGCAGGAGGCGGGCAGAGATAAGCGGGAGAAAGGAGAAGGAGACAGGAAGGGGACACAAGAATGGGTGATGGTGGTGGGGGAAGGAAAAAGTAGGTCTCACAAACAGAAGGTAAGGTCACAAGAACTGTGCTAGGTTCCGAAGCAGACTGCAATGGATCAGGAGACACTGGGTTTTCTGTTTCAGTATTTTCAGTTTCCATTTACGAAGTGATAACATCTTTATGAGATATTGGAAGCAGCTGTCAGTGCATGTGATTAATTCTCTAGTAGCCCTGGACTAACTCAACTATATAAGATTGGGCTGTAGTATCCTTACGAACAGACTACCATCAGTTTGTGCTATTTCATATCTCCATCCAATTTTACTCAAACTTGGTCTCCTGGTTGTAAGTCTGGTAAGAGCTTGACAGTGTCTTTTTATGATAACAAAATTCACAGGAGTTCGTTGATGCTCTGTCAGACTGCTGGACTTTTCCAAAATCAGGTCATTGAAGAACAAGGTGACTTGGCAACTGGCAAGGGCAGGCATAGTGAGTGGTACAAAGCTGACATTGCATCAGTAGCTGAACAATGCTTATACCAGTTGCTTGAATGGTAGTATCTCTATTTATTCATTTGGTAACTGGGTTGGTGCACTGATCCAAAGATCTTTTTCATGCACAGCCTGGGCCAGGAACTGGCACAAACAGTATAAAATACCATGAGAGAACAGCATGGATCATAAAGGGAACATAACAGGGAATCCAGTGCAGGTCAAGCGAACAGAGAAAATATAAAGTAAACAGTACCAGATAGATCAGCAATTGAGCATACCAAGGTATATAATATTTAGGTAAACAGGGTAAGGTTGCTCCATCATTCAATGATAGAAATAACAATAGTATTCAGGGCGGGAGAAAAGGCGGAGCACTAGAGGAGAAGTAAGGGTTGGCTGCAAGGGAGGGGCAGCCGTGCTGAGTAGCCTGTGTGCAGGCGCAGGTCATGGAGGACAGAAAGTGCATTCTTAATAGAATTTAGATTTAGAGGGGTCAGGGGAACATAGGGAAGAGGGGGAGGTCATTCCATAGTGAGGGTCCAGCTGTGGAGAAGGCTCTTAGGCCCATCCTCGTAGTTACAACTATAACTTAGTTATAACCATAGTTTATAATTTAGCAGAGCTAAAAGCAGGTCACTCTGCTTCAAAATTCTCTTCAATGTTTGCACCACTCAACCTGTAGTCCCATTGGCTTTGGGATAATGAGGACTTGAGGTTATGTGTTGGAAGCCATGCTTCTTACTAAAGGACTTCATGTCTGCTGCCTGACACTGAGCTGATGCAGAACACCGTAATGGTAAAACAAGCATTTTAACTATCCCACCACTAGTTAGCATGGGATAGGAAACAAGTGCAAAATCTCTAAAAAGAGTGAAAAGCACTAGACAACTACTAAATACTGCCATCCTGCAAACACACATAAATCAGCAGCTATACTCATCCAGGGTTCCCCTAGCTGGGGAGTTGACATCAGAGGTTCTCTGTGCTGAACTGGCTTAGAGATCTGATAGTGTGTGTAAGCAGCCACTTTGCTCATAATAGCTGCACTGATTCAAGACCACCATACTGATAGAATGGTTAGCTCTCTCTCTCAGCAACTCCCAGGTATCCTTCATGAAGTCTGTCCAAAATGTAATTTCTCATGACTTCAGGTATAATGATACACATGTACCATAGGTCAGTGGACCCTCCATTATGCTCAGCTGACTGCAAAATATAAAGAAAGGTTTGGCCTCTGGTTTCGTGTTGTAGATTTGCTTTGGCCAACCTTGTTTGGGTACACTAGCAAACAGGCTGTAACTTGTGATGTGCCAATGTAGCTTGTCTCAGCTGTCACAGCTTCTTATCTGATGCAGGCCAGTCTTCTACAACTGCATTCACACAGACTTGCACTTCATCTTCAAGGTCTGTGCTGTCAACATCATCTAGTGGATGCCTTGATAGTGTATAGGTTATAAGCAGACTTTTGCCATGTGCATGCTCTGTCACTAGGTAAAATTAAGATGTCAGCTGAGGAATAGGTGTTTGCCTATAGTGCACCAACTAGCTGGAATTTGCTACCAGAACTCATAACAGAATCAGTCAACCTTACCCAACTCAAAAGTGCTCTGTTAAGCACCACTACAAACCATGGACTTGTTCTAATAAGTTGTGATACACCTTGCATATTTGTGATGCCATCAAGTTACCACTGATGTTGGGTACCTACTCCTGCCTTTTAGCGCAACAGTTTTGAGAGGCTGAGGTCCATTAATCTCTTGATCGAGGGAGGGTCATATCCAAAGTCAGAATTAAATAACATGTGCCTCCATCCAGAAAAAGGTTTAAGTGAGCCTACATAAGTATGGTATCATCCCCTAGGGTGCATTACCTCTACCCCCCACCCCACCACAGGATCAACCCACCTGTGGACAAACTAAATGCAATCACAGTTCCCACAAAGCATCTAACATCACTTTAAAATAATAAGCGCTCAGAATGTGATTACAAACAAAAATAACAAGGGCTTTATTCAGAGTCAAGATGCAGGCCCTAAGAGAAATGAGGAATGGAGAAGGTTAGCAATATGAGGCAGCACTGCATTGTCCCCAGCTGTTTGTTTAGTGCCCATCCAGGCCTAGCGTAAATACCCAGGGCTGCTCTTCAGGCACCCCTCCAAGTGCAGCATACATTAAAGGTGAGCTGGGCTGTGATTCCAGTGCCCTTTCAGGCTCTACACAATATACAACAGCCCACCCTCAAACCCCATAATGCACAGTACCTCCTTCTCCCCAAATGTACTCATGGGCACTACCTTCTCCACACTCATGCTAGTGTATAAACTCATAGATTTTACTAGGGAGCTCCTGGTACTTCACTGAGCACCTAGCTGTGGAAACAGTGCAGGATCAATGACTGCATGTGGTTGCCTGGCGGTAGTGTATTTAAACAAATTAACAGCAATGCTTTGTTGCAAACTTAAACCCCAAACACAAAGGTTCTTTAACCCACAGAGGGTATTTGTAAATCCTGGTGGGGTGGTCCAGTCCATCTAAAGCATTCCCAGCTCCGATACAAACTGATGCAGGTGCACAACAGGCCTGATTTAGCCACTGCTGTCCAAGACTGGGGCTTTCCACAATGCACAGCAGTGTTGACACAGCTTACAGTGAGGCCCTCTTTGGCTAGTTTCACTCTCTCCTTACTTCAGTTGGAGGTCTTTGGTGTTGGCTGGTACAAATGTCTGTTTTTTCTGTCTCTATCAGGCATCTTCTGAACTCAGCATTCAGCAGATGATCCTCCAGTGCGCACAGGGCAGCTCAGCCTGTGAAAACCTGATCCTAGCCACCAAACACATCACATCCTAGCATCCAGTCCCTAGTGTGTTGTCGTAACCAGCATTAGGCTGTGGTACTAGCTGGGCAGCTTCCCAGACTAGCACTGGTCACCAGTGACATAGATTATGAGGGGGCAGGGGGACAAGCTGCCCCCTCAGCTCTAAGTGGGCCTGTCTGGGACTTCTGAAGCTATGAGGAGTGTGAGCCTCTGATTTTTTTTTTTACCTTGCATTGTTTTGCAGGCCTGTACTTGGGGATGGGTCAGGATGGAGTTTGGACGGCCCCCCGCCCACAAGACAGATCGCAGCAAGAAAGATGGAGTTCCGCGTTTGGAAGGTTTCTTTTTTTTTTTTTTAGACTGGGGCTCGGCATGGGCACTATATGAGCTGGACATTGCCGGAGCACTTGGGGGCATTTATGGGATGGACCACCTCTATCGGATCAGCAGAGTGGATGTGACTGCGGGAAAACTAAAGGCTTTACATTTAAACCTCTTATCACCACATGCAAGAGCAAGACACATTGCCACTGCTTGCCCACTCCAAAAAAAAGTGCCGCCTTGTTCCGGGGTCGGTCTTCCCTAACTTAGTAGTAATGCTGCTGCTTAGGGTGGGTGCCACAATGTACAGTTGGTCTCATTAGGAAGGCAGGAAAATCCTGATGAAAAAAAACCTTTTTTTGTTGCACTTCTGTTGAGATCTGCGGAGTTGGCTGTATGGGGCAGGGGCATTGGGGCAATGATGCATCTGCAGTTTTTAGCTTGTGGTGTGGCTTGCTTATAGTGGTTTTGCCAAGTTCTGTTACAAGCAGGCTTGAGTGCAGTCGACAGAGTAAAAGGTGGTTTATGCATGAAAAAAATATATTTTGGGAGCTTTTTTGCAGCTGCTCTGAGGAGTGAAGCAAACCTCTTAAAAAATGTTACTTGCCTAGTTGGTTTAGCACTGACTGGACAGGAATTTATTTGTATTTCCATGTATAATTTTGTACACGTTGCACATAATTGTTTGGCATCATTACTTATAAAGTGTGTGTTGTGGGGGGTTGGATGTATGCTACCCTACTTGCAAAGCAGCATTTCATCATCAAAGCGTGGGACAAGTAGCGGGTCAAGCGGCAGTTAATCATACCTCACAACAATCTCTGATAAGATTTTGCTTCAAAATTTACCTCTGTCATTACTAAACTTTGTATTTCCATGACTGAAGAGTAGGAATGTAAGCACAACATATTAGCAAACAATGGAGTTATAGGAATGTTCTTCTTTATAAAATGTATTGTAGATCAAGCCCTTTATTCTACTAGCTTCCTACTGCTGAGTATATGGTATGTGTGTGTGTGTTCTGGTTGACATGTTAGTTGTGGGGTTGCTGCACAGAGTCCACATGTATACAAGGATTACTGGGGGGGCATGCAGCAGACATCATGTGGGCAGAGTGGTATGAAAATACCGATAGCGGGACTTGTCGCTGATGTAATGCAGGTAAAGCTGAACTGAGCCTGGGCTTGAACCGCTCTCTGTCAGTGTAGTGCTGGTATCGCTTGGGACAGAATGGCCACCTTCGAATCTTCAATGTGGGCAGTGGGGCAGGTCAGCGAGGCATTGCTGAAGGGCGGTATTTTTGTGTGGAAGGAGAGTAGCTGGCGGGGCCGGGCTGGTGGGTCCAGGTGGGGAGTGATCTTGAGATCAGCAGCTGGGGTTACTGATTCTGGGATCAACCGGGATGGGTGATTGGTACTGCAATCATGCAGGACAGGTCAGGGGTGAGGGACTCGCACCTGTGATTGCCCGGGTGGGGAATCTTAAGATCAGCAGCTGAGGTGATTGATTCTGGGATCACCCAGGATGGAGGATCGGTACTGCAATCATTCAGGAGGGGGCAGGGGCTGAGGGACTCAAACCTGTGATCTGCTGGGAGAGCAGACCAACATCAAGACAACTGGCATGAATCCTTCATAAAAGTGAAAATGACTTATGTAGTTAAAGCACCTTCCATACAAACTTTCTGCAGAAATAGTTTATTTTCCCTTGTGTTGCTTGTTTTTTTTAATACTGAAACTTAAGAGCTCTAAAAGCCTGTACATTAGGGATTAGCATGCTGAAGTCTTGGAAACATAGAAACATAGAATTTGATGGCAGATAAGGACTGCTTGGCCCACCTATTCTGCCCATTTCTCTACCTAATGGATAAGCTGCAGATCCTAGTTAACCAACAGCCTACTTCCTCCTACCCCACACTAGAATTGCCTTATGTCTGTCACATGCATTCTTGAATTCCCCCACTGTTTTTGACTCTACGACCTCCTCAGAAAGGCTGTTCCATGAATCCACCACCCACTCTGTGACAAAATACTTCCTCACATTACCTCTGAGCTGTCCCCCCTCTATCTCCAAATTGTGCCCCCTTGTTCTTGCACATCTCTTTTTCTGAAAGATGCCACCCTCTCGGACTTTGTTGATTCCCTTGAGGTATTTGAAAGTTTCTATCATGTCCCCCCTCCCTCTTTCCTCAAGGCTATACATCTTAAGCTCCTTTACTCTTTCTTCATATATCTTCTGGTGCAGACCCTGCACCATTTTGGTTGCCCTTCTCTGGACAGCTTCCACCTTGTCTATGTCTTGGCGGAGATGGGGTCTCCAGAACTGTACACATTACTCCAGATGTGGTCTTACCAACTGTCTGTACAGAGGGTCAACAACTTCCTGTTTTCTACTGGTGATGCCTCTCCTGTGTATCCCAGTATCCCAACCCTCCTTACCCCTTCTTACATTTATGGCCCACCTTTGGTCTTCTGACATGACTACCCCAGGTCCTTTCCATTTTGTTGTTGTCAGTATCTCACCACCCATTGTGTACTCCCCTTGGTTTTGTTTCCCAGGTACATTACTTTGGACTTCTTTGCATTGAATCTAAGCTGCCATACATTTGACCATTCCTCCAACCTTGCCAAGTCCCTTTTCATCCTTTCCACCCCACCTTGCATATCAACCCTGTTGAAGATCTTTGTGTCATCTGCAGAGAGACATTCTTTTCCTTCTAGTCCCTGTGCAATGTCACTTATAAAGAGATTAAAAAGGACTGGCTCCAGTACTGAACCCTGCAGTACCACACTAGTAACCCCCCTTTCTTCACTGTGGACTCCATTTACTATTACCCTCTGTGTCCTGTTGTCCAGCCAGTGTTTTACCACGGCTACCACCCTTGGACCCACTCCCAGGCTGGCTAATTTGCTTATTAATCTTTTGTGCAGGACTGTGTCAAATGTCTTGCTAAAGACTAGGTAGACCATGTCCACAGACCCTCCCTGGTCTACTACTTTGGTCACTCAGTCAAAGAAATCAATTAGATTTGTCTTACATGACCTTCCCTGTGAATCCATGCACTATGTACTCAACAATTCTTTCCTTCATAAGTGATTCCATCATTTTCCCTACCACTGATGTTAAACTGACAGGTCTGTAGTTTCCTGCTTCTGTCTTGCTCCCACTTTTGTGAAGAGGAATCACATCCGCCCTCCTCCAGTCCTCAGGTACCATACCATCCTCCCATAATTTATTAAAAAGGGTAGTCAGTGGTGTTACTAGTTCTTCCCTTAGTTCTTTTAGAATTCTGGGGTGAATCCTGTTAGGCCCCATTGCTTTATCCACCTTCAGTTTTAAGAGTTCTCTCAGAGCCCTTTCTTCTGTGAAAGAACTAATATCAACCCCCCATGCAGAGTGCTTCTATTGACTAGATTAGGTATCTCCCCCTGCTTTTCCATTGTGAATACTGAGCCGAAGTATTCATTCAGTATCCCTGCTTTTTCACTGTCGCTCTCTGCCCAACCACCTTCCTCTTTATTCAGCCTCAGTATCCCTGCCTTAGTCTTTCTTTGCTCCCTAATGTACCTATAAAAGTTTTTATCCCCTTCTTAACCGGGTTGGCTATCTTTTCCTCAGTTTGGGCCTTTGCTATTCTGACTGCCTTCCTTCCTCTCTTCCTTCTGCTTTAACTGGTACAGTTCTCTGTCCTGCTCCTTCTGTGGTTCCTTATACTTCCTGAATACTATCTTTTTCTCCTTAACCTTCCCTGCCACTTATTTTGAGAACTATAGTACTTGTTGCCTCTGTGATGGCGGTTTTGATGTTTCCCCATTGTTGCTCCACCCCACCTTCTTGCCTGTTTGCTAGTGCTTTTCTGAGACACTCTCCCATTTTGATAAAATCAGCCCTCCTGAAGTCCAGTACCTTCACTTTTGTATGGCTTGACTCTACAGCTAAGTTTATTGTGCACCACACTGTTTGGTGGTCACTTGTTTCCAGATGGCTACCCAATTCAAGATCGGAGATCCTCTCTCCATCCCCATTTGAGAGAACGATGTCTAAGATTGCTCTCTCCTGAGTGGGTTCCAAAGCTAGCTGTCTGAGGCATGCCCCCTGTAGTGCATTGAGAATGGCTCTGCTCTTGCATGTGGCTGCAACAAAGGTGCTCCAGTTAACATCTGGCATATTCAGACCCCCCATCAGCAATATCTCCTCTTTCTCTGCCATCCTAAGGATGCCTTCTATCATTTCCTTGTCCATCGCCTCCCCCTAAGACAGGGGTCTGTATACAACCCCTGTGTGGATTATGGTGCCATTTCCAGTATCCAGGGTGACCCACAGGCCTCCCTCCTCCCTGTTTACCCTTTAGTTCTGTTGCTTTGATCCCTCCCCTTACATAGAGAGCTCCTCCTCCTCCTCTTCTTCCCTCCCTGTCCCTCCTGTAGATTATGTACCCTGGTATGTTGACATCCCAGTCATGGTTCTCTGTGTACCATGTTTCTGTGACTGCCATGATATCCAGGCATCCTTCTTCCATCAAAGCCCCCATTTCAGGGAGCTTTTTACCTAGACTGTAGGCATTGGTACTCATTACCCTCCATTTTTTTATGGCTTTATTTCTTTTTGCCCCATCCCTGTCCTTACTGCCTTTGCCTTTTTCTCCATTTACCCCTGCCTTTCTCCCTATCAACTGCTCTGTCTTGGTGTTTATCTCACTAACTACCCTGATTTTTTGGGGGCTAGGATTTCCCTTCTCCTTTTCAGTGCCTACCCATTGGCTAGTTTAAATGCTTGCCAATGAAGCATTTAAACCTATCACCTAGGATCCTGGTTCCCCTCCTGGACAGATGCAGACCATCACAACAGTATAGGCCTGCATCCCTCCAGGTGGAGCCCCAGTCCCCAATGAAGCCAAATCCCTGAGCTCTGCACCAGTTTTTCAACCAGTCATTGAATCCCATGGTGCGGAGTACCCTAGCCTCATCTGTGTCATAGCCTGGTGGTGCAGACACAGGAAGGTGAAGTTAGTATGTGCTCACAAACATATTGTACACAGTCATGGACATCTGCATTCTGATGTGAGAAGAAGAAACTGGAGCAAGAGAGTGAGCGAGGACCTGGATCTATTGCTGGGCACTGGGCAAATAGGTGGTGGTTAGGTGGCCTGACCGCCGCACCGCCCATCAAACATATGGTCCTTCAGTATCTGAAAGAGGAAGCATGGAGCAGAAGTGAAGCCAGTCTTAGACAGCTTCAGGCTAACAGACACAGCAGCACTAGATGAAGGAGGCAGCAGCAGCAAGTTCTGTCTATACCATGGTGGGTTCTGTTTGTGGATTAGCCTGGAGGGAGGCATTCCACTGATTAGTCACCAGCCAGCCCAAGTTCATTGTCAGATGGAATGATAAAGAGTGATAGGGGTGCTGTCTGTGTGTCTGAGCTGAGGAAAAGGTGGGTCAAGAGAAGCAAGCAGAACAGCCAGAGTGGACTGTATTAATGTGACCTTGTGATAAAATGTGATAAGAAGATTTGTTATACATTTTATCACAAGGACACAGTAATACAGTCCACTTAAATATGTGACATGACACCTCTAATCACTTGATTACCAGGCTCCCACTACTGTTGGATATCTTAACCCCCCACGGGTCAAGTTACCCCTCATAGGTGTGCAGCCTCCAATGCTGGAGATCATTAATGTTTAAATAGCAACAGAAACATAAATGGAATTGGACTGCAGTGCACTGAATAAATGTGTACTTTGAAGAGTTTGCAGTTTATAACCATTCATGTGTTTGTTTACTTGATAATCCCTGGGCAAATTATGAGGTTTCATATTTCATTTGGTTAATGATAGAAACATAGAAACATAGAAGTTGATGGCAGATGAGGACCACAAGGCCCATCCAGTCTGCCCATTTCTTTTTCTACCTTATAAATGTGCCATTTGCCTTTGCTCTGTCAGTGGCCTATCTATTCATACTCATTTGTATTGCTCCCTTATGCCTATCCCATGCCTGTTTGAAGCCCTGCACTGTATTCATAGCCACCACTTCTTCAGGTAGGCCATTCCATGCATCCACCACCTTTTTGTGAAAAGAATTTCTCAGATTCCCCTCAATCGGACCCTCTAATCTCATGCTGTGTCCTCTTGTCCTGCTATTTTTCTTATATTTAAACAAGTTAGACTCTTTCACCTTGTTAATGCCCTTAAGGTGTTTGAATGCCTCATCATATCACCTCTCTCCTCCTTTGCTCAAGGGTATACATATTGAGCTCTGTTAATCTGTCCTCATATGTCTTCTGATGCAGTCCCTGCACCATTTTGGTTGCCCTTCTCTGGACTTCCTCAATTTGGTTAATGTCCTTGTGAAGGTGTGGCCTCAATACTGCATGCAGTACTCCAGATGGGGCCTAACCGAGTGTCTTGTAAAGAGGATTATTACTCCTCTTATGACTTGTGATACCCCTACTGATACACCCTAACACCCCCAGCCTTACCTACTGCTTTAGAGGTCTGCTTGGATGATTTCAGGTCATCAGTGATGATGATGCCAAAGTCTCTTTCTTCCTTTGTGACTGCTAGAACTCCTCCCAGCCTATAGGTGGCTTCAGGTTTCTCTTCCTATGTGCATGATCTTGCACTTCTTTGCATTAAATCCCAGTTGCCACTCTTCTGACCATTTTGCTAGTTTATCCAGATCTCTTCTCATTCTGTCCACCCCATCTGGATCATCTACTCTGTTGCAGATCTTGGTGTCATCTGCAAACAGACAAGCCTTACCCTCTAGTCCATCTGCAAGGTCACTAATGAAGATGTTGAAGAGGACTGGCCCCAGGACTGATCCCTGAGGTACCCCACTTGTGACTTGCATTCTTTTCTGACTGTATACCATTTACCACCACTCTCTGTTTTCTGCCCGTCAACCAGTTTGCCACCCAGTTGACCAACTTCTGACCCACCCCAAGCCTACCCAGCTTATTTATCAATCTTCTATGTGGAACAGTGTCAAAAGCTTTGCTGAAGTCAAGGTAGGTGACATCAACTGCTCCCCCTTGGTCCACCACTCTGGTTACCCAGTCAAAGAAATCTATGAGATTAGTTTGACAGGACCTTCCTTTTGTAAACCCATGCTGTCTTGGATCCTGTGCCCCATGGATTCTATAATGATCTGAATAACACAATAATAAATATATGATCATAATACAGACCAGAGGTCACTGATGGTCTTTACCTGGAATGGCCTCTGACCTTCATTATGAATGTGTATTATTTATACTGAAAAATTAGTTTTTTAGACAAGCTGCTGTGGGCAGTGTGCAGGAACTGTTTGGATTCTGCTGCATAGGGCTCTCTTTTACTCTGGCTAGCCAGTTGCCACAATTTTACTTGAAACAAGAGAGACAGTGATAGACAAAAAGATCATTAATGGTGGTAGCCTATCTCATCTACAAAATGATCTACTCTGTTCCCTTATCCTGTATTTTATTTTAACAGCATTGGTAAACCTCATGTACAATACAGTCACCAATGTGAATATTTTATGGCTGAGTTTTCTGAATAAAATATGTATGCAGTTTCCACTCCTTGATACTGGTCAAGAAAATGCTTTAGTTTTGACAATTTTTTAAAGAAAATTAAAGCTAGCTATTTTTATAGGGATAGTCGTCCTTTGTAACAAGTCAAAGAAGGCTTTAAAAGCAGGCCAATTGTGTGAAATGACCTTCAAAATGCAACAGAATGCAACAAAAACCTGATGGCTTATGGGGGCCTAGGTGGCCCTAGACCCCGACCTATTGATTTGGGATTTACTAGGAAAAGCAGGACTTTTAGCAGTCTTTGCCCCCTCCATCAAAAAGCTAACTATGCCCCTGCTGGTCTCAGTTCAGCTCCTGGCCTGTTTTATGTATGCTAGAATGCAGATGCATAATGCCACCTAGTGGAGAAACTAATGATTGCAGCACACAAAAACAAGAGGCAGTCTAACACCTTGGCTAATGGGAAGTTTCTTCTTAGATGAAGGGTTAGAGCTGCAGCCTCTGAGACCAGTGTTCCAAGGATCAACCCCTGGATCTGGCACTGAAACATACAAGCCTGTAATTCAGTTTACAGAAAATGTCCCCCACAAAGCTGGGGATACACGTTACACTGCCGATTAGGCTGGGATCCCCACTGTGAGACCAGATGCAGACAACCAACTGGTGGATGAAAATGAAGAGGTTATGTCATGCATATAATGATCAGTAACCAGATGCAGAATATCATCTAATGGAGAAAGTAAAGATTACAGTGAACAAGAACAAGAGCCAGTATAACACCTCAGCTAAAAGGAGGTTACCTTTTAGCTGAAGGATTAGAGCTGCAGCCTCTGAGATCAAGGATTGAATGAGCAATCCCTGGTTCCACCACTGAAACATACAAACCTGTAATTCAGTTTACAGAAGATGCCCCCATGAAACTTGGGACAGACCATACAGGCTGCTGTACAGTTAAAGGCTCTCAGTTGATTGCTGCAACCTTCAGCTTCTGTTCACCTTAAGCTAGTACGTGATTACATCCTTTCCACAGGAGGAATTCTGCTTCTCTTTTCTTTTCTTCTGTCTCTGGTAGAGGTGTGGTCTGTCAGCACAGCACAGCTTTGGACTCTCTCTCTCTCTCTCTCTCTCTCTCTCTCTCTTTTCTCAACTACACACAATAACTTCTCTCATTCACATTTAGCTGCAGACTGAATCAGTTCAGGAACAACCCCTGCTGTTCATTGGGGAATGTCTGCTCCCAATTGGCTATAAGAGCTGTCATTCAAACTTACTGTAGGAGGCCTGGAAGTCTGTCATATGATAGGCAAGTGGATGCTTCAAAGGCCCCTGAACTAAGTCTACTACATGTCCTTAAGCCCTTGTGGCTCTCTCCACAGGCACTCAGGTCTTGACTGGTTGACTGTCCATCCACTGACCCCAACAGCATGCCACTTCAGGTTAGAGGTAGTGAAGATGACTGCTGACTATTGTCCACAGGCTGTATTTTCACAATGTTCTTTTTTTACACATAGTTCTGTAGTTAATGTTATGGGCCCTAACCAGTTCTGCACTGGAGTTCTTACATGTCTGGTTTGGTCAGTGAAGTCCCAGTTTAGTCAGGAGCACTGAAGCATATCCTAGGATCCCTAGGTTCTCCTACACTGAACTACACCTAGACATTGATACTTCTTTGCTTGAGTCTCTCACCATAAATCTAATCATAGGCAAAGGCAAAATTTTAACTATCACTTCTGTCTACTTACCCCCCAGAGCACCATTTTCTGAGCTGAATCCTCATCTCAAGCAAATCATCCTTTCCAAGAAATAAGGAATGGATCATTTTAGGGGACTTTAACCTAAACTGGGACAGTAGCCAGTTTGACTGTGCCATAGAGCTGCTGGCCAGCTCAGGACTGCACCAAAGAATTTCCACCCCACAGAACAAATTATAAAATGGGAAACGGCTCTACCATTGACTGGATCATTGCCTCTAATCCCTCCAGAGTGACAGCCGTGGGTGTCCTCCCTGACTCCATCAGTTATCACTGTGCTATATTCTGTTGCTGGTCAGCCAGAGCCCTTAAATCTACTCCTAGCTAAATCTTCACAAGACAATTAAAAAAAGCTAATTAGAAGAACTTTCTCTTGCATTTAAATTAGCTGACGGGTCCTTCATGGCTGATATAAAAAACTTTGACCACGCCCTTAATGATTTTACAAAAACATTCAATGACATCTGCAACACCTTCATCCCTGTAAAGAAGATCAGAGTTTGGGGGCAATCTAGCAAGTGAATTACTCCAGACCACCTCAAATGCATGCGCTGTAGAGACAAGGTTTGGGCTAGGTACAGGAAATCACCCTCCCCCACTCTCCTCCAAGAGGATAAAACACTTTAAAACAAGTGCAAGTCAGCAGTTCGAACTGCAAAAATCAACCACTTTAAGAATAGCCAACTCTAAACCAAAGCTAACTTCAAGCAACTCTGGGGGACTTTAAGCTCCCTCTTGGTTAAAGAAAAAAGTGTGAGCGGATTTCACTCCATTCAGAAGGGAGATAAACAAATGACCCAACATGCATGGCCAACTTGTTTAATTCCTTCTTCGGGGACCTGGGCAAGCACAAGACCCACCTCTCCTTAGACACCCCAAGCAGCCCCAAACCCTACCCCTTCCCGAAACCTTCCTACCCCACTTTCTACTTCAAAGCACTCTCACTCACTAATACCATAAACTAAGAAGAAAAACCCCTAGACCCTCCACTGGTCTGGATGGACTAGATTTTCACATCCTTGAACTCATAATTAGTGACATTACCGCTCCTCTCACCAATATCCTTAATTTCTCCCTCTGTTCTGGTACACTTCCCATGCCCTGGAAAACTGTATCCATCAGGCCTCTGCATAAAGCTGGCTCTAAACAGGAAGTAAGCAATTAAAGGCCCATCTCACTTCTCCTCCCTCTATCCAAAATCATGGAAAAAATAGTTCATTCACAAATCACTCAGCACCTAAACAAATATGACATCCTTACCAAGGCTCAACAAGGTTTTAGGGCTAAACACAACACAGAAACTGCTCTTGTTAGATTCACACAGGACATTTGCAAGGCCATAGATGATGGTCTTTACACTGATGCAGTTTTCATGGACCTTACCAAGGCTTTTGACTTGGTTGACCACAACCTTCTCCTATCTACATGTAACCCGCCTGTTACCCAGGGTTACTAGAATTCCAGTAAGACCTAGTGGTAGGCAGGAAGGCAGCTTGTGAAACTCCAGTTAAATGGATTTCACACTGTCTCACTCTGTTCTCAGTCTCAGCTGAGACTGAGGGATGACATCACCATAGAACTTCTGGCTGCATGAGCCACATTGGAATCTGCAGTTAGGAGTTAGGTTAGAATGTTGGGAAGTTTTGAACGGAGTTATGTGTGAGCAGTCTTGAAGAGAGGAGCACAGCAGTCTGTGCACAGGCTCTTGGAGCCTAAAGCTATGATATAGAGCTACTGTAAGGGAGAGGTGTGTGTTTCCACCAAAAGAGGAACACAGTAAACTGTTTTTGAAGTGGTGGAGATCGTTGTTACTGGCCCCTGTGCCCCATCCCTGAGGGGATGGGGGTGGAAAGGTTTGCCTGTCATTCCTGGGCAACCCTCCTGGTTCTGGCTAGGGAAGAAGCTGCCTTATTCCAAGTGGTGCTGAAGCACCAGAGATTCCTGTGAAGAATCACCTGTGGGGCACCTGCAACCAAAGGGTGAGTTCACTCTGACATAGGGCCATTGTTTCACCTGAACTGTTGTAAAGTGGGGATTGGACTGCTTAATTGGTGGGAGGCCTAGAGGAATAGGCTAAGCCAAGTAAAAGTATGTTCAAGTCCAGCACAAAGAGTAAAGAAAAGTGGGGATTGGACTGCTTAATCAGTGGGAGGCCTAGAGAAATGGGCTAAGCCAAGTAAAAGTATGTTCAAGTCCAGCACGATGGGAAAGCCAAGACACATAGAGGAAATGTGTCATGCATTTACCCTTTAATCTACACTGCCAAGCTTTTCAGAAAGAGATGTTCAAGTATGTTCGAGTCTAGTACATGGGGAAAGCCAAGACATGTAGAAGAAATGTGCCAGGCATTTACCCTTTAATCTACATTGCCAAGCTTTTCAGAAAGAGTTGTTTAATATCCCAGAGAAATGGCCGGGTATGAATTGTGGAAGCGAGAGGTGGGAGACCTCCCATCAGTAGTAACCAAATTCACCTCTACGGATTTGCTCTGTGGCCCTTTTACTTTCCCTCAGGCACTTGGCCAGTGCTGAGGAAAGTACCCAGACGTGGGATTAAAAGGAAGTTTCTCTTATGGAGTTGAAGGCTCTAAGGTGGTTTAGGAGCCACCAGAAAATTGTTTCATGTCATATGGAAGATTCTGGAGTGGCCGGTAGGGGAGCCGAGCCAGGGAAATCCCAGAATAGTGTACAAGTTCGGGCTGTGTACCCAAAGCATGTCAAGTCTGGGCTGTGTGCCTGGTGGGTTCAGAGCCTGAGGGCTGAAGTGTTGAGGAAATGTTCTGATTCTTTTTAATCTGCATTACCAGAGGTGTAGCCCCATGGGGGTCCATCTATGCTTTGTTTTGTTCTGCTTGGATGTGAATAAAGCCACACTTTAGAATCCCATTCCTGGTATTGGACATTACAGTTATTGCTTCCTGTGTTCGGAATTACTTGGGTGCCCCTGTGCAGAGTAGCCAAACCTAGCCCTTGTGCCAAGTAACCTAGTCTCCCTGAACCCAGTCCCCACCTGGGTACTGCTGTCAGCTTCAACAGCATACCACCTGTCATTGCAAAAGACAGGATGTAGAGCTTACAAAATGGAGGCACCGCTTTGGATTTTTAATTTAGGAGGAAAGGTGCTCGGGCAAGGGCTACTGTTTTGGTTACTCACAGTGGGTAGCCCAAAAAGCTGAAGCAAGGTTAACTAGTGTGTCGCTGTGTGCTGTTGTCCATTTGCTGCTGTTAAAATGCCAACTGTTTACCAAGGAGCAGTAAAGCCTGAGAGAGTATGCCCTTGTCCTGCATCAAATAATTTACAGCGTTTTGCCAGCTTTTAAAAAAACTGTTGTGATAAAGAAAAGTGTGGAAGACTAGGGGTAGCAACGGGAAAATTGTGTCCTGGACGTTGGAAATGCTTTCTAGTGAACTGTTGTGATAAAGAAAAGTGTGGAAAACTAGGGGTAGCAACAGGAAAATTGTGCCCTGGATGTTGGAAATGCTTTTTAGTGAACTGAGAGACTTGCTGTGTTAATGGCCATGACAAATGGTTGAAATGGGCTCCCGCCGTGGAGTCAGTTAGAAAAAAAAAAGTGGTTTCTGCAGTTTAAATTTGCCTGCTCAATGATCGCCGTGAGGAGAAGAGCACTCACGAGGGAAAGAGGCTCATTTGCATGGCGTCTTGTGATTGATGAGGCAGCAACCAATCCGGCCCCCAAGCCAGCTCTACAGCGACTGTCCAGCATTCGAGAGGGAGTGTGAGTGGCGTGCGTGTACTGGCTTAGTGGAGGACTGTCGCAGTGACTAAAAAGCGCTGTAAAAGTGTAAAAAGCAGACTTTACTGTTTAAAATTGGGCTCAACCTGCATCTCGATCGACTGGATTGTGAGTGTGGTGATCGGAGGGACAGTCGGCAGGACTGCCAACCCGCTTCCTTTCTGAGGCCTCCAAAACTGGCTGCAGGCCGTTGTTCCATCGCAGCAAACAGCTACTGATATAAGTACCAACAGTAATAATTGCTCAAACAAGTGATTTTTGCCAAAACCCAGCTGAATCTGTGTGTAGCAGTGTAGTCACTTTGCAAATAAAGACTGTGTCAAGTTTTCCAGCAAGAGCAAGTCTGTTAAGCCATCGACTGTGAGCATAGTTATGGGTTCAGCGTCAGAATAAAGTTTCAAAGCCATGAGAGAGACTGTGAGTTGTATCAATTTATGCAGCACTAGTTACAGGCAATCCTGTGCTTGAAATCCTGAGGCTTTAAGGGACTGTGAGCTAAAGCAATGTTTTCAGCAAGTGAAAAGTCTGTAGCAAATCATATAAATGTGCTAGGGAAAAGAACAGTGCAAGTTTGTGCAGTTTGAGCAAAAGTTATCAGTAGTGTGTGTAAATCGGATGCGCAATGGCTTGACCCAATTTCAGAATGTTGATGCACAGGAGTGCTGCGGCCGCCATTACAGGGTGGGGTAGTAATGTAAACACTGCAGCAGAGGTGCCATTTTAAAAGTAAAAGAGAGTGTTCAGTGATGTGGGACTTTCAGTAACAGTGAGCATTTGTTTGTTTTTCCCTGCAGTCATGGCCTCAGGACCAGCCCACTACCCGGATCATGCCCAGGCTATGGTAGCAGCAGAAGTAAATAAGTTAAGGGACATTGAGAGGTGTTACTATGGAGGACAACTGCCTTCTCATGTGGCGATTCCTGGATACCCAGTGCAAGTGTGTTTAATATGCTTAAATGATGGAAGGGACGTCTTCATGGTACCTCACTGCTCGGGGTGCTTAGAGAAGTACAGCTTGTTTAAAGCACCCAAGATTCATTTGGCTCCCACATGGACAAAAGTTCAGGAATTTGTAGTTGGCAGCACACAGCACCAGGCGGAGCCTGTTGGAGAAGGCCCTTGGGGGAGTGTGGCACAAAGCTAGATGGTGCAGATTTGCAGACAGAACAATATGCTGATGTTTTGGATGCTGGATCGCAGAGAGACAATTCAGACAGAGCATCAGTAGACGCTTGGAGAGGGGGCCCTAGCCCAAGTCTCATAGGAGAAGATGAGATGAGGGAGGCCTTTGAATGGGAGGTATTGACCTCCATGCCCAGTGAAGAATAGATAGTCTCAGGAGTGAGGACGACTGCTCACTCCTGGGCACAGATTCTCAGTAAGGAAGAAGAAGAGGGGGAACCTTTGTGGCCTTGTGAAAAAGGAACGGGTACTCAGC
Source organism: Neoceratodus forsteri (assembly GCA_016271365.2). Lineage (NCBI taxonomy): Eukaryota > Metazoa > Chordata > Ceratodontiformes > Ceratodontidae > Neoceratodus > Neoceratodus forsteri. The sequence goes on from CM057452.1 coordinate 964,661,672, forward strand.
CTCAAGCTCTTGCCTCAGAAGAATGCATGGAATAGAGTGGTGATGCCACTGCCCTGACTGTGCAAGAGGAAGAAGTCAGGGATCCATTTTTTGTCTCGTTGAGAATGCGTAGCTTGCAGAACCAGGGCTGGCCTCCCCAAGCCAGGCCAGTGGTCTCAGGTTGACCAAAGCTAGTAAAGAGGAGAGACTGGTTCATAGGAAGGTGAATGAAATCTATGGGATGTCCTTTCCTACCTTTCCTCGGAGAGTCTGGGAAGAGATTGAGAACAGCAGGAAATCCTGGATTTGGGCTGAAGCAATGAAATGTGTGCATCCTGGTGTGAACAAGCATGTCAGGAACAGAATGTTTCATGAAAAATACAGCCAGTGGAAAAGAGGCAGGACACTGTTTATGGACACTGTTCGAATAGTGGATGGAGAGGGACGTGAAACCTTTCACAGTGTGAATTATGTGCACCCAGACGGGGTAATAATTCAAGCTCCTGACCTGTTGTGCTATTGGCCTCAATGCAAAGACCTCCCTGCAAATGTGCCCGTGCCTACCAGATGGAAAGCAGAGCAGTGGTAGTCAATTCTGCCACCAGCCATTGCAGTGCCTTTGTTGTTCTGCCAGTATGGACATCCAGGACTCAGGTGCCCCACATTCATCAGTTCTACAGTGTACTGACTTTCCAGATTCCATCGACTGGCCCACCAGATGACTTCAGATCCAGAGAGGACGCCATCCCAGCTGTATCCTGATCCATCGCCTGGTAATCGGATGACATCACACCAGCTGTTTTCCTTTTTGTTCCTGTTCCAAGGTTCCATCTCCAGAGATGACATCACCCCAGCAGTCTCCAGATGTGCCCTCCTGTAGTTCCCGGAAGATGTCCACCCAGCTGTATCAGAAGAATGCTGCCAGGGAGATTCTTCGGCCGAGGAGCAAGTCGGTGCCATTTCTTCATTCTACAAGGGGCTGGTAAGTCCAAACTTTTCTATTCTTATGACATTGCAGTACACATCCTACACTAGCAGATTCCAGATGTGTGAACTGTCCTCAAAGACTCTCCCCTTTGGGACTTTGGCCTGCTAGAACTGTGCTTCACCAGGCTCTGGCCCAGGAGAGACTCTTTAATGGACTAGCCTTTGGGCACTGTGGTCACTAGATGGGACTTTTAGGGCACTCCATCCCCCAAATGTGTATTGTAAATAATGTCATTGTGATTCTACTGTTTTCTAATGTATATACTGTTTTTCTACCTTTTCTAAAAAAAAAAAAAATATTTTTGGGATTCTCCAGTGTTTTGATGGTAGGGGTTTAGATAGACTGTGTATGCAGATTAGGAGTGTGTGTTGTCTTTCTTTTTCTTGCAGGTGTTCCTGAAGAAGATAGAAGAGAAGACAAGAAGAGGAGGAGGGGTTCATAGGAGTTCATCACTAGTACTTTAGTGTGTAGTATTTAAAGTAATGTTGTTGTTGTTGTTACTGTGTAGTAACCCTTTTCTTCCACAGGTGTGGTTGTGGGGGAGTGAGGGAGTAATGTAATGGTATGGTATCAGCTCCTGGTGTATGGTTGCATAGTGCCCGAGGTCGGGGAGGTCTCCTGTTTGTTTTGGTTTGGGATATGAGTTAGAGGCAGACAGATTTTCCCTAGAGGGCTAGGGGGGATAGACAGTCTGTGGTCCTGAACGGCCGTAGGGACTGCAGTGCTGATCTATTAGGGCTATGCTCTGGGCAGTTCTACCAGAGCCACTAGGCACCCATAGTTAGTGGGTAGAGTAGAGGCTTATATGGCAGCCAAAGGCCTCTAGGCCCTTAGTGTTGCCTGCCTGTGTTAGCACATGGTAGGAGGGAGCCTGATCACTCCCCTCCGCAGGTAGCACATAGGGTGAGATGGCCTAAGCTGGGTAAGTAATGACTGTGGACAGTCATTTTCCTGGCCCAGGGTGAGTGTAACCCACCTGTTGCCCAGGGTTACTAGAATCCCAGTAAGACCTAGTGGTAGGCAGGGAAGGCAGCTTGCGAAACTCCAGTTAAATGGTTTTTTACACTGTCTCACTCTGTTCTCAGTCTCAGCTGAGACTGAGGGATGACATCACCATAGAACTTTCGCAGCTGCATGAGCCACATTGGAATCTGCAGTTAGGAGTCAGGTTAGAATGTTGGGGAGTTTTGAAGGGAGTTGTGTGTGAGCAGTCTTGAAGAGAGGGAGCACAGCAGTCTGTGCACAGGCTCTGGGAACCTAAAGCTCTGATATAGAGCTACTGTAAGGGAGAGGTGTGTGTTTCCACCAAAAGAGGAACACAGTAAGCTGTTTTTGAAGTGGTGGGGGTGGAAAGTTTTGCCTGTCATTCCAGGGGCAACCCTCTTGCTTCTGGCTAGGGAAGAAGCTGCCTTATTCCAAGTGGTGCTGAAGCACCAGAGAGTCCTGTGAAGAATCACCTGTGGGGCACCTGCAACCAAAGGGTGAGTTCGCTCTGATATAGGGCCATTGTTTCACCTGAACTGTTGTAAGTGGGGATTGGACTGCTTAATCAGTGGGAGGCCTAGAGGAATAGGCTAAGCCAACTAAAGGTATGTATAAGTCCAGCACGAAGAGGAAAGTGGGGATTGGACTGCTTAAGTGAGAGGCCTAGAGTAATGGGCTAAGTCAAGTAAAAGTATGTTCAAGTCCAGCACAAAGAGTAAAGAAAAGTGAGGATTGGACTGCTTAATCAGTGGGAGGCCTAGAGGAATGGGCTAAGCCAAGTAAAAGTATGTTCGAGTCCAGCACGATGGGAAAGCCAAGACATGTAGAGGAAATGTGTCATGCATTTACCCTTTAATCTACACTGCCAAGCTTTTCAGAAAGAGATGTTCAAGTATGTTCGAGTCTAGTACAAGCAGAAAGCCAAGACATGTAGAGAAAATGTGCCAAGCATTTACCCTTTAATGTACATTGCCAAGCTTTTCAGAAATAGATGTTTAATGTCCAGAGAAATGGCCTGGTATGAATTGGGGAAGAGAAAGGTGGGAGACCCCCCCATCAGTAGTAACCAAATTCACCTCTACGGATTTGCTCTGTGGCCCTTTTACTTTCCCTCAGGCACTTGGCCAGTGCTGAGGAAAGTACCCAGACGTGGGATTAAAAGGAAGTTTCCCTTATGGAGTTGAAGGCTCTAAGGTGGTTTAGGGAGCCACCAGAAAATTGTTTCCATGTCATATGGAAGGTGTTCGAGTGGCTGGCAGGGAAGCCGAGCCAGGGAAATCCCAGAATAGTGTACAAGTTTGGGCTGTGTACCCAAAGCAGCATGCAAATCCGGGCTGTATGCCTGGTGGGTTCAGAGCCTGAGGGCTGAAGTGTTGAGGAAGTGTTCTGATTCTTTTTTAATCTGCATTACCAGGAGTGTAGCCCTGTGGGGATCCATCTATGCTTTGTTTATTCTGTTTGGATGCGAATAAAAGCCACACTTTAGAATCCCAATCCTGGTATTGGACATTACAGTTATTGCTTCCTGTGTTTGGAATTACTTGGGTGCCCCTGTGCAGAGTAGCAAAACCTAGCCCTTGTGCCGAGTAACCTAGTCCTCCCCGAACCCAGTCCCCCACCTGGTACTGCTGTCAGCTTCAACAGCATACCACCTGTCATTTGCAAACAGGCAGGGGGTGGGGTTACATACTACTTGCCCTTTGAATTTCTCCACAGACGTTGTTAACTGGTTTGGTAACTATCTCAATGCTAGGTTCCACAAAACAGTCATTGAGGATATCATTCATACGAGTGCCTTATTAAGTATGGAGTTCCACAAGGATCTACACTTGGGACCCTCCTTTTTCTGTTTATAAATAACATACCTTCCATCTGTTCCCATACCAACATTTATCCTATATGTGGATGATGCCACCCTATACTGTAAGGATGCAAACCCTCCACCTTCTCTCAAAACCTCAAACAGATTTTCATAGTCTCCACTTCTGGTTCTCTACTTAGGGTATGATGTCGCCCCAAAAAATGAAATGTATGTTTTTCTCCGGCACGTGTAAACTTTCTAATTTAAATTTCAGCCTCCTGAATAATGATGGCATGGTCATTGAGAGGGCTGGTGAATTTAAATACCTTGGCCTTACTCTTGATGAGCACCTCTCTTTCTGCCAACACATAACCCAATTAATTAACAAAATTCACCAGAGACTTGGGCTCTACAGGATCAGGCAATTCCTTACCCCTGAATCAAGAAGCAGGCTGGCTTCCAGCTTACTACTACTTCTCTTTGACTATGGTTCCATCATTTACTTTCCTCAGAACAATTCCGTCATGTTCAATAAGCTCAAAATGGCATACAATAACATTATCAGATTTGTGACTGAACTTCCCCGTCGTACCCACAGCTGTGGCCTCTATGAGAAAGTACATTGGTTCTCTCCAGAGGACAGGTTCACGTGGAAGGCTTCCACATTCATCTACAAAATCCTAAACAATCTCCTTCCCTACAGTGTCTCCTCACTGTTCAAGAAGACAAGCCCCACCCATCTTGCGAGGAACACTGTCTCATCCCCTTTTTGGGTCCCCTACTGCAACATCTCTTTGGAGGCGAGCTAAGCTACCTACACAGGTACCAAGCTTTTTAACACTCTCCCCCTAACCTTGTTAGCAAGCCCCTCCCTTGGCACCTTTAAGATCAAACTAAAGGAGTACCTACTCAATAAACCATCTTGCAACTGCCATAGGTAGCATATATTAATTTTCCTACCACTGACCAGAGAAATCCCTAGGTCATTTGCTCAATTTTTGGTTAGAATTTTTCCCTCTTTCCTCTTAACCCCTCTCTCTTGTCCACCTTACTGCTTCTATGCCTCTTTTGCCCTTCTAAGCTCTTTCAGAGTATTTCCCACTTTCTTCTGTGTATTTGTATATTTTATTTAGACCTGCTGGGCACTGGGTCCAAACAGCACCAAAAAGAATAGCGCAGTCAAGAACCGCGTGGTAAAATAGCGCCAGTTTCTCTTTGTGGATATCAGGAAAGAAAATTGTGGGGCCATGGAATACTGTTTCCACAGCCCCACATAACTAAGTGTAAGTCCCGAGTGCACTAAAACATGTTGAAGATCAGGATTAGAATCCTGGTCTCCAAAGGCAGTGGTCAAGCTGCTCGATGCCCCAGCCCCTCCATGCAACGGAACAGGTTGACCAGACTCCTGGCTTCTGGTGCTCTTGTCAGTCTCCAGCACCATGGACAGTGACCAGGGAAGAATTTACAGCAAGCTCAGATCCCCTCACTGTCCTGTGTAGTGCTTACCAGACTAGCACTGTGAATTGCGATGCTATTCTAGTAGCGCTCTTCTAACCGGGTACCAACTTGCTGTTAATATTGTAGCTGCTGTACATAAGCCGTTTTGTAGGTAACTGAAATTTCTGTCTACATTTTTGTCTTTGTATTTTTTGAACCATTTGCCTGAATAAAGTGTATATATCCACCACTGTAAAAAGCCTAAAACTGGATGCTTGTGAAAATGGGTAATTTTGCCCACATGCCTTTCAGGTATAAAATAAAAATGAAATGAATAAAAACATCACCTTCAGTGGTAATGACTGGCACCTTTGATATGCATACTAAGGGAGTTTTAAAGGTAAAGCTCTCATGGAGGTTATACTTGACTTAGATTTTACTTGATGTACAATAGGGATATATTGTATTTATAATATATACACAGTGGAGTCCACCAGTATGCAACATAGTGTCACAGATTTGTGCATGACAAAATGTATTAACTACTATTAAAACTGCACTGTTTTCTGCAGTAACTCTTAAAAAAATTGGAGTTTTCTGTGTTGCATCCTGGTGGGCTCCGCCATATGCACTCAGAATTGCTGTTTACCATCTCTCATTCCTAATTTAGGAGAATAATGTTTCTTTTGTACTGTCTGTTCCTTTCTATTGATGTCTAACAGAGTGTACTGTGCCTGTAACTGTAACTTGTGACTTGAAACTGAATGCACTGTTCTTGCAGCCTTTGCCACTGACCACCTCCTGGGACCCTCTTGTAAACTAGGTGTTGTACCTACCTGAAGCTTCCCTAGTGCGACAGTTCTTAATAAATAAAACTCGTGAGCCACATGAGCAAACAGTGGCATCTCAGTGGAACTTGATCTGACTTTTACTGTCGATTAGAGGGACCAATAGCTCTTTTTGTCTAATATTGCAGTTTAGGATAGATTAACTGAGAAGCAACATCTTATATCCAGTAGGGTCCTGCTTCTACCCATTTATAAAGCTGAGTAGACCGGATCACTGGAAGGTTAAGTGACTTTGCCTATGGTCATACAGTGAGTATTTGGCCCTAGCAAGGTCTGGACCTGTGATCTCTTGTTTCCCATGCTCATGTGCTAACCACTAGACTTTACTGCCCCCAATCTATGACCTGAACTGACTCATGATCTGTGACCAAATAAAAAGAATCCAGACCACAAAGGAAATGTGCAATCTTCCAAAGCCCAAACACTGGCCATACGCTCACATTTTTGTCTGAGTGTGCCTATGGTTAGCAGCAATCATAGTGTAGTAAGAGGAAGGTACTAGATGCAGCTGTGTTCCATTTTGCTGCATTGGTATGTCACCCAGTCCATAACTGCTGGCATCATCACATATAATGGTTCGCTTGCATGTGTTGGAAAGAAGCCAATACAAGAGCAAGCTGTGGAGAGTAACCATTGAAATCATTAAAGGCTTTTACTAATGCTGGGATCCACTGACTGATCACCTTTGAGCACAATAATTCACTGAGTTATCTGGTACTAGCTGAGAGCTTTTGGCAGTATCTGATCAGATGAATTGATCATACTCATAATCCTTTTCCATTCTACACTGTTACTGGGTGGTTGAAGTTCTTGAATGGCACAAACTTTATTTGGATGAGGTGAGAATTCAGCTTTGTTTATCAGTCTGGCTAGAAATTCTGTTTCAGTTTGTAACTTGCATTTTTCTCCTGTAGCTTTAAAGAGCAGCTGACACCTTTGGAAAAACTTTTGGAGAACGTAATACTTAGACACAATTCAGCTTAGATTTCATATACATGTATATATATTTTACAGACTTCTTCCCTTTGTTACTTACTACTGAAGAAATTTCCACAAAAACAAGTTTTTATCCCTCAGAGTTTATCTGCCTTTGTAGCTTATTCCCTACTTGAAATTATAATGCTCTGTTGTGAAATCATAGTCTGTTGTCATGGGAATAACTATGGTGTCACAAGCGGAGTATTATGACATCAGGTTGGGAAGACACAAAAAGGAGCTGATGAACCTCAACAAACAACTCTCCTGTTTTCATGCATATGACCTCAGTAATAAATAATGGGATAAGAAATACAGAGCTAATGAAAACATAAGCTGCTTTGTGTCTAAATATTATATTTGTCAAAGTTCTTTCTTGAGGCATCAGTGTCTCTTTAAGTCAGATGTACTAGTTACTTTAAAGACACTAAGACGTTATGAAGGTGCTCATCATGTTCATATTGATAATACTCATTTGCTTGCTGCAAATATGTTTTAACATTCTGATGCCTCTCTTTCCTTGAAGTGTCAATTTCACCAGGGAATCCATACGTTTGATTGTTCTGCCAAAAATGGTCTCGACCTGGTAAAAAGGAGAAACCCTTTCCTTCTGGTGAAACTGCATTTGAAAAACCAGCAAGTGAGGTATGGCTCCATGTCCAGGCCAACTGGTAGAACAAATGGAGGGGTACTTTTGGTGATTTTGGCCCTTAGTGGTGATATTGAAACCAACCACGACCCTGAATCAAGACCCATAAAGTTTATTAAATAAAATGGATTTGCTTCTTGCCTGGGTTGAGTTAGAAAAACAGAAATAATTGCTGTCTCAGAAACTTGGCTGGAAAAGAAAGAAGATAAAGATTTAAATTTAATCGATTATTATTTTCACAGAAGGGCAAGGAGGGGTATAATACTTTGTGTAAAAAATTCCTGGGGCACTCTTAGACATTATCGGCTTGTAAAATAGAAGGAATGGAGTGCATCCTGATTTATATCTTTTCCATTGGCTTGGTTGTTGGAGTGGTTTATTCTCCACCTAAGGTCAAACCAAGTCATTTTGTGAAGTTGGCTGACACCATAGGGTTGCATATTAGAGACAAAAATATTGTATTAATGGGTGATTTCAATGCTGCATGGGGGGAAGGAAGAGGTCAGAAGTTAGAGGAAGCATTTCAGATGTTAAATTTGATCCAATTAGTAAATACATCAACAATGAAAGGTAAGATAGATAGTCCTGGAAACATATTAGATTTTGTTTTTTTGTCTCCGGACAATACAGTCCTAGAAACAATGGTCTGTCCCCCAAACATGGGTGATCACAATGTAGCCTCTTGTTCTATTTCTATCAAGCAATTAAAAGTTCACCCTTTAAGAGATAGCTTTTCAATAAAAGATGCTATAGAAATTATAAAAACACATCTTTCAACTTAAAATGTCACAACAAAAGTGGTATAGGATTCCCTCATCCCAGACTTGGACCTGGCAGTACAGGAATTTACAAAATGTTCCTAGAGGTATGTAATATCTGTGCTCCATACAAAAGAGAATAAAGAAACAAAATCACTTACCATGGATAAATCACGCTCTAAAAAATTGATAACATATAAAAAGAAACTATGGAAAAAGCTAATAGAACTCTGGATCAGGCTGTTTGGGATCTTTTCAAAGGTATGTAATAAAGTTATTCAGGAGGTAAAGAAAACAAAAGCACTTTATTATAAACATAAAATTAATGGTACTAATGATCCTAAGAAATATTGGGCCCTAATGAAATCCCTTGTTAAATCACAACATAATTTAAGTAGTATAAAAGTTATTGAAAATGGGATTCTGCAAAATCCAGAAAATGCTGCAAACATCTTAAATAAATATTTCACTGAACTTCCTGATCTAAACACTCCCACTGGATTACAACATAAGGGGCACTGTAGGATAGTGGTAAAAGATAATCAAATAGATCAAAACCCAGTCCCAATATTTAGGTTTAAACAAATAACAAGAAAGGAAGTAATAAAATAAATAAATAAATTACAAAAAATAAGGCTAAAGGTCTGGATGATGTAAAATTAGATTTCTGAAAGATTCTACATATGAGGTTTCCAACCTCTAACCAATCTCTTTAACAGGAGCTTGATTGAAGGAAATTTTCCTAGATCCGAAACAAGCTAAAATAGTGCCAATTCACAAGGGGGGGTCAGACTTTAGGCCAATTAATTATAGACCAGTTGCCCTGTTATCTGTCTTATCCAAGTTGTTGGAAAGGTTGATTCATAGACAACTTATGGAATATTTGGAAAAATATAATAAGTTGAATGATTTTCAATCTGGGTTTAGAAGGGGTAAGTTGACGACCTCCACACTCACTGACTTTGTTGACTTGTAGTTACTCCACTTGGTGAGTCAAGGTCCGTGGGTGCGGTGTTCATCGACCTATCTAAGGCATTTAATTTAGTCAATCACTCATTATTATTACAGAGATTGAAACAGATAGGTATAGCATCCAAACCCCTACACTGGTTTCGATCTTATTTGGAAGACCGATCCCAAATGGTGATGGTGGAAGAAATCAGTTCAAGATTTCTTCCTGTAACTCGTGGTGTCCCACAAGAGCCCCTATTAGGACCCCTGTTATTTATTGTTTTCATAAACAATCTCCCTCATTACATAAAATCTACTTATATTAGGCTTTATGCAGATGATACCGTCTTGGTCTCTGATGGAATAGATCCAAAGTGGAAGCAAGCCTGCAGACAGACTTTTAAAGTTCTGCAGGCTTGGTTCGCCTCCTCAGGCCTCATTTAAATATAAAGAAGACCCAAACTATGTTAATTGGCTCAAATACAACTAAAATGGTCTACAAAATGATAAACTACACATAAAACTCTAAACAGAAATTGCTTGACACAGGTATGGGTCTACAAGTACCTAGGGTGCTTATAGACCATAAATTATCTTTGAACAACACCTAAATATGGTAATGAAAAAGTTCATTCTAGGATAGGTGCGCTCAGAAGAATAGTAAAACTGTCTGGGTATTAAAGACAGACAGGTTATAGCAAACCAGTTAATCATTCCACTGATTGACTATGGAAGTCATGTATACTCAAGTGCTAATAAAACAATGTTACATAAGCTCGATATATGTTACAATAGGTTAGCAAGGTTTGTATTAAGGTGTAAAATTGATACTCATCATTGTTATATGTGTACCAAGCTAAACTGGGTCTCTTTAGAGATTAGGAGAAAACAAATTTGGACAAACTTGGTCTATAAAATTTACAAGTCCAGTCATCCCACTGGCCTCGCAGAGAGAATTATTAGTCCTACCCATCAGTTTAACCTATGTAAAAGTGGAGCCAGAGACTTGATAGTTCCCAAACATAAAAACAGATTTGTATCTTTCACTTTCCAGTATAGAGCTGCTACTACTTGGAATGAACTTCCATTGCTACTGAGAATTCAAGACTTGACTATATAGAAACATAGAAACATAGAAGTTGACGGCAGATAAGGACCGCAAGGCCCATCCAGTCTGCCCATTTCTTTTTCTACCTTATAAATGTGCCATCGGCCTTTGCTCTGTCAGTGACCTATCTATTCATAGACATTTGTATTGCTCCCTTATGCCTATCCCATGCCTGTTTGAAGCCCTGCACTGTATTCATAGCCACCACTTCTTGTGGTAAGCCATTCCATGCATCCACCACCCTTTCTGTGAAAAGAATTTCCTCACATTCCCCTTAATCGGCCTCCCTTTAATCTCATGCTGTGTCCTCTTGTCCTGCTATTTTTCTTATATTTAAACATGTTAGACTCTTTCACCTTGTTTATGCCCTTAAGGTGTTTGAATGCCTCAATCATATCACCTCTCTCCCTCCTTTGCTCAAGGGTATACATATTGAGCTCCCTTAATCTGTCCTCATATGTCTTCTGATGCAGTCCCTGCACCATTTTGGTTGCCCTTCTCTGGACTGCCTCAATTTGGTTAATGTCCCTGTGAAGGTGTGGCCTCCAATACTGCACAGTACTCCAGATGGGGCCTAACCAATGTCTTGTACAGAGGGATTATTACCTCCCTTTTACGACTTGTGATAACTTCTACTACACCCTAACACCCCTAGCCTTACCTACTGCTTTAGAGGTCTGCTTGGATGATTTTAGGTCATCAGTGATGATGATGCCCAAGTCTCTTTCTTCCTTTGTGACTGCTAGCAACTCCTCCCAGCCTATAAGTGGCTTCAGGGTTTCTCTTCCCTATGTGCATGATTTTGCACTTCTTTGCATTAAATCCCAGTTGCCACTCTTCTGACCATTCTGCTAGTTTATCAGATCTCTTCTCATTCTGCCCACCCCATCTGGCTCATCTACTCTGTTGCAGATCTTGGTGTCATCTGCAAACAGACAAGCCTTACCCTCTAGTCCATCTGCAAGGTCACTAATGAAGATGTTGAATAGGACTGGCCCCAGGACTGATCCCTGAGGTACCCCACTTGTGACTTGCATCTCTTCTGACTGTATACCATTTACCACCACTCTCTGTTTTCTGCCAGTCAACCAGTTTGCCACCCAGTTGACCAACTTCTGGCCCACCCCGAGCCTACCCAGCTTATTTATCAATCTTCTATGTGGAACAGTGTCAAAAGCTTTGCTGAAGTCAAGGAAGGCGACATCAACTGCTCCCCCTTGGTCCACCACTCTGGTTACCCAGTCAAAGAAATCTATGAGATTAGTTTGACAGGACCTTCCTTTTGTAAACCCATGCTGTCTTGGATCCTGTGCCCTATGGATTCCAGGTGTTGCACTATCCTTTCCTTAGAGTGCCTCCATAATCTTGCCCACTACTGAGGTAAGACTGACCGGTCTGTAGTTCCCGCCTCCCCTGCTACCACTCTTGTGGAGCGGGATCACATGAGCCCTTCTCCAGTCTTCTGGGACCTCTCCTGTGCTCAGAGACTCACTAAACAATTCTGCTAATGGCTCTGCTAGTTCCTCCTTTAGCTCCTTAAGTACCCTGGGATGTATGCCATCAGGTCCCATTGCCTTATCCACTCTGAGCTTAGCAAGCTCTTGTAGGACCCTTTCTTTTGTGAAGGGAGTAGTGCTCACCTCCCTCCCCCCTGTGTCCATGATGCTGAGCTGTGGGCCCTGCCCTACCTTCTCTTCAGTAAATACTGAGCAAAAGTATCTATTTAGGATAGATGCCTTTACAGGGTCCTCCTCCTCACATGCTCCCTTTTCTCCATTAAGCTTAGCAATACCCCCTCTGGACTTTCTCCTTTCACTAATGTATCTATAGAAAGTCTTGTCACCTTCTTTTACTGTTCGTGCTAGTGTTTCCTCAGTTTGGGACTTTGCCTGCCATACTGCCTTCCCTGCTTCCCTTAGGGCAGTTTGGTATGCCTCCCTATCTTCATCCCGCTGTGTTCCCTTATATTTCCTGAAGGCCAGCCTTTTGGCTCTGACCTTTTCTGCTACTGTATTTGAGAACCAAAGTGGTTTCCTTCTTCTTTTGCACTTCCTTTTCTGTCTAACACAATGGGATGTTGCTTCAAGTATTGCATCCTTAATGCTTTCCCACTTTGCCTGTACCCCCTCACCTGTGTTTCTTTTTGCCAGGGCTAGCTTAACTCTGTTGGCCATCTTATCAAAGTCAGCTCCTCTGAAGTCCCATATTTTTGCCTTGGAATGGGATGATTTAGATGTAGTAGCCAAATTGAACCATACCATGTGATGGTCACTGGCCCCCAGGTGACCTTCTACCTGGAGATCTGTGATCCTTCTTTGTTAGTCAGTACTAGATCTAGGATAGCCCTGTCTCTTGTGGGTTGCTGTACCAGTTGTTTGAGGCCCTCCCCTGCAGGGAATCCACTATGAGTCTAGTTCTGGCAGATGTTCCTGCTGGTATTGACCAATCTGTATCTGGCATGTGAGTCTCCCATTATCAGAACCTCCCCTTTAGCTGTCATGTTTTGTATATCTTCTAACAGTAATGTGTCTATGTCCTCCCTCTGGTCTGGGGGCCTGTAGACAACCCCAGTTCTTATGGCTGTCCCATTTCCTGTTTCCAGGGTGACCCACAGTTCTTCTGGCTCCTTATGTATTCTGAATTTCTGTAGCTTTGATATTTTCATTAACATACAGGGCCACCTCCCCTCTTTTTGCACCTCGGTCTCTTCTGAACAATACATAGCCAGGTACTGAAGTCTCCCAAGTGTGGTTACTGGTAAACCACGTCTCACTAATTGCTACTATGTCCAGTTTAGCCTCTGACATTATTGCCTGCAGGTCTGGATCTTATTTCCAGGCTGTGAGCATTGTGTACATGATTTTCCATTGGCCAGATTTTGGTGTGTTAGTTGTTGGGTGAAGTTTGGCATTACCCCTGTGCATCGTATGGGGAGCCAAACCTTTTTTCTTACCTGGTGATGCAAATGAACGGCAAACACGCTGAATTCCTGTTTGACCACTAGCTGAGGGGGGAGGGGTGTTCTTCCCATTCGACGTATGGGGTGCTGCACCTCTCCCATTTGCTAGTTAAATATTCTGCAAAGGCGTCAAACTTCGCCCCAATGCACTGACTCCTCTTTAGTCAGATGTAGTCCATCAAATTTAAAGAACTTTCGCTCCCAGAACTGTTGCCAGTTCCCTACAAATCTGTGTCCTTTTCCTGGCACCAGTCCTTGAGCACATGTTTAGCTCCCCTATCTCCCTTCTCTGACCTTCCGTCCATCTGCTCCCTCTCCCAGACTGGCAGGATCTCAGAAGGAGATGCCGGATGAAATAGATGATAGTTTGTCACCCAGCCTAGTCAGGTGTTCCTTGGTCTCCACAACTGACCGGCTGGCGAGATCATTAGTCCCTATGTGTACTAGGACATCAATGTTTTCTCCTGCTTTGTGAACAATTTTAGCAATACGGTCAGTGTCTCTCCATGCTGATGTACCTGGGAGACATCTGACCATCACCCCTGGCTGGAGATGGGTATCAACTCCCCGAATCATGGAGTCTCCTATGATCAGAAGTTTTTTGGATTTCCTTTGTGCTTGTTTAGTTTTGGTTCCTGATTTGGGTGAGTTTTGTTGTGCTAGCTCCTGTGCCTAATGTCCTGCTCTGCAGTGTCTTCTGCCTCTTTATTTGATTTCAGAGATAGAGGCAGATACCTGTTTGTAGTGTTTATATGGTTTTTGGAGGCAATGTGATGGAGAGCAGAGAGTGATGGGGCACCTGATTTGCTCCTCCTAACCACCTGCCAACCTCCTGGACCAACTACCCTCTGCGGTCGAGGTTTTTCTGTTGGATGCTGGGGAAATGGTGGGTGGTTCTTATAATGTATTTCCTCTTCAATATGAAATTTGAGGCGTGCAATCTCTGCCCATGCTGCCCGGAGCTGAGCCCTAAGATCTCCAAAGGCCCAGCATGTAGGACAGTGTCCTAAATCCTGTAAGACTGTCCTTCTGAAAATTGTTCCACAGTACCTGCAGTTAATGAAATCCATTCCAAATAAGTTGCTGGGTTTGTAACCTAGTCAGAGTAATATATAGCTAAATTTAATTCTGCTGTGAAGCAAGAATTATGTTTTCGATGTGCATGTAACAGATGATCAGTATTGCCTGAAGATGTTTTATGCACTATGACACAAATTGTTGTTCTGTACTATGTAATTTATTGTACTGTTTTATATGCAGCTTTTATTGCTTGTTTATTTTTATTGTAACTTTGTACTGACATCTAAACAGGTGCACCTTGTAGAGAGGGTTATTGTAACCCTAATGGTGTTTGAAGCTGTCTTCATATCCTGTATAAATAAAAAAAATGTTACTACTACTACTACTACTACTATGTTCCTTCCTTGAAGAACCATGAACTAGGAAGACATTCATGTATCACGTGACTCTTCCTAAGCCTTCCATTAGTTGGACAATCTTACTCCGAAAATATTCAGAATAGCTGGTTATCCCAAAAAGGCACTAATCTATATCAATACTACCCAAAGAGATGAAAAATGTAACTTAGCACTGCCCTCATCCAAAGAGATTTTCCAGAATCCACTAGATGTGTTTACACTGCAAAAGTCCAGTAGTGTGTCTACATACTAATTGTCAAAATGATTTCTTGCACCATGAGCACTGGACATGACATATCCATGACCTTCTAATTCCGGGGTATGATGCCATGTGTTGAGGAAATCCTGTTGTTCATGTCCAAAGGTAGGTTGTTTAAGCAGCCTTAGGCCTCTAGGGAACAGTGGCATCATGCCCATAGGGCCCAAGGGGGCATGTGCCCCCCCCGATATTGTTGTGCAGTCTTTTAAAAAAATAATTCATGTAGTATTTTATTTTATTCTCCGGAGGGCCGAAAAATAACACTGCTGTTTTTCAAAGTCATTTTGGTGGGGGGGTGGGTGTTCAGAATTCAATTGGTTTGGGAATGGACTGGGCACCATGTGGAGCCACCGGCGATGTTAAAAGAGCACTAAAAGTCTGTCTTTGCATGCGTCTGACTTGCGTTGCTTGCTTGCTCCTGCTAGCAACTGGCTTTGGAGCTGTACCTGTAAAAGTAACTTAAAGAACAGAGACAGATGATTGGTAATCCAATCATGCTGACAACAATCTCTACCAATTACCTCTCCTTTTTGCTTGCCTTCTTGAGCCACTGCCAGCCAGCCAAACACCGCGAGGCATGAAGAAATATCTCATGCGGCAAACTGGTTTGTTGATTCATTTATGCACCATCTCGGTGGGTCAGTGACCAGTCAGTTGTTCCTTCAGTGTCGGATAGGGAGGCGGTGGAAGGAAACAGTGCCCAGCTGATGAGGACGTGAGGTGACCTGAGCAGATGGCCAGTGAAGGAAAATGCGGCTGTGTTCAATTGCCTGAGTGTGGTGTGTGAGGATCATGGTGGAACTGGGATTTGAGGTCAGGAAAAAAACAGTGCGGCGGCCCGGCTGATGGCCTGTGTCTGGTACAGTCCACACTGAGTTGGACTGAAGACAAGTGCATACCACAACAACTTTTTCCCTATTTTTCAAAAAAAGTACTATAAAGGAAAATGTTAAAGATTATCTGTGGTCCTTGCACAGATGAACAAAGTGTTTATTGGACGAAGAAGACATTTTCAGTACACAAGCTTTTAGTCCTTACAGTGCCTGGCAGAAGGGTGCTGATTTGTGAAGCTTGAAAGTTTGTGCACTGAAAATGTCCTGTTGATCTCATGAAAGATCACATATTTGTTCATCTTCCATGGAGGTGAAGCCAGCCACATGTATCAATGGTGGAGAAATCTCATGACAACTGGCCTGCTCTTTGTTGTGGTCTATGACAAAGTTCTGATTGGCAGTTCAGCAGCGCTATAGGTAACTGGGGTCATGCTGCAAGTTGTTACAGAACATAGATCAGCAGCACTTGGTAGGAGATAAGGTGCAGGATCTATCTAGAGTGCTCACGCCCACTGTGTGCATCATACTTCTCAACTTTTTGTCAACAAAATTTGTGACAAATGGGCAAAATGTGTGACATAGCAAACCTGACATTGTAAGCTCAGAACAGTGGATATCGGAGCATTAATGTTTATAATGCTTGCTTATAACTGAACATCTTTTGTATTTTTGCTCTGGTCTGCGTGGAGTATTGTGTTGTCAATGAGACGTTGACATCAGGAGAGGTGAAATGAGCGATGTACCTTGAAATGTGTGACATTTGAGAGATGTAACTATGTGGAACAGCATCATGTAGAAAGATGGGAATGGTGAGGCTGGAATTTGTGCCTTGGTACCTCAGCCAGTGTCCCAGACTGTTGATTCACAACATGTGCCAGGAATGTTCTATTTTAGGTTTATTCCCAGGAAGTCCAAGAACAGCACCCATCCACTTCTTTCTTGGCATATCTCTGCACTGTTTGTAGGGTGGCATAGTTTCTAGGAACAGAAGGGACATAAACTTTGTGAATGGATTGGTCTGTGCAGCATCCAAGGAATGGAGGGTGTCATTTGCAGTTGTGCAAGTGATCAGCTGAGCTTTTCTTGCTACTCTGTACTCACTTGGTGAGGACTGGCACACACCATGAAGAGTGATATTATTGTTGGTGTGTATTAAATGTGAGCTAATCCATTCCAGTGCCCTCTGCAGTGGTGGACCCAAGCCTGGGAAATTTGGTGTTTGAAGAGTGCATCTGCTAAATTATTTACTAATGGAAGATGAACACATTTTCTTATCTGACTGAGTGCAATTAAATGTAATTGTTTGCTCATACCCATTGCTGACTTTGCAGTACAGGGGGTGGGGGTTGGCGGGATTGAGCATTGCTGCAGATGCCATTTAATTTTCACAATCTGCACTGGGAAGTTAGAAGTTAATAATAATAATAATACTTTATTTATAATGCGCCTTGCAGATATCAAGGTGCAGTACAGTAAAACAATTGACACAATTAAAACAGAATCATCATTATGAAATGTACAGTACAGATCAGAAATCATCACTACCATATGCTTTAACCCAACTAAGTAGTTAACTGATTATATATGATAAAAGACTCACAAAATGCACAAGTTCTGACTAATTCTTAAAATAAATTTTAAAATACTAAAGGTAACAATGTAAGCAGAATGAATAAAGGACATAAACAATTTATCATTGCTGTAACCTATATCAGTATTATGGTATTTAGCTTGTTTGGGAACAGCTTTCAGGGATCCTAAAAGTCACCAAAATGCACCGTTTCACTTCATTTTTTCTGGGGGTTGAGATTTAGTGCCCCTCCAGAATTTCTGTCTGCATGATGCCTCTGCTGGGCAACCTCCACACTTGTAGGTGCATTAGGCTTGTATAGGTGCTTTGGCTTGCAATGTCACCTGCTGCCATTAGATTTATCTGGCTTTGATGCCACTTTACAGTGTGACATTGTGAAGTTATGCAAAGCACTGTCCCTGTTCTTTATTTGAAAAATCTAGTCATATATATCCAGATATGCAGTGGTCCCAGTACCCCTTTTCCTACCATCATCATCAGATCGTCTAGACTTCCACAGTCATATTGTTGGAGAGAAAAAGGGAGAAAAAATGTTGGAAAATCTCCCAGGTAGAGAATGTAGAAGGGGTGAAAAAATATTTCGGCCAGTCCAAACAGGGGACCTCACAGAACATCACCTTTTTGGAATTGTACCCTACATTAGCAATGCATACAATCCCCAAGTCAGGGCTACAAAGGATATAATATGGTGTAGGTAAGTAGTGTGGTCACACCATTTTTATGTTGGCTTGCACATGCACAGCCAACATATTATGGTAGTAGCAGATTTGGAGGCACGGTCACTGTTGGGTGAATGCAGGGCATGCATCAGTAGGTGCGTCCCTCATTCCCCAACAAGCCTGCATGCTGGCGTCACACCATGCATACATAATGTGGTGAGCACATCTAAGGAAAGGTCTGCTGCAATGCGAGCAAAGCTCATCCCACGCAGCAGACCTCCTGACGTGCTTTCCTGGTAAGAAAAAATGTAACATGGCAGCACACTGCCTGTCATAATGCCGACTTTGGGGTGCCCAATCCACCTGTCAGCATGCCCTGCCCCAATGTATGTGCTGATGGGAGAACCCACTCTCCATTGGCATAATGTACCCTCCCATTTGTCGTGTGCTGAGGGGGGTGCCCAATCCCCCTCGGCTCTTGCCCCCCCATGCTTTCATTGTGTGCTGACAGGGGTGTCCAATCCCCTGTCGGCTACAGCATCCCCCCCAAAAGAAACACTTAGGTGGCATGCTGGGAGCCCACCCCAGTGTGCCAAATCCCTGAAAATAAAAACCATCCCACAATGTTTTCTTTTTAACCCTGTGAAAGAAGAAAACGGTCCCTTGCAGTCTCCTGCCCCCTCCACAACCCGCCCACCCTCTGCGCACCCTGCCTTCCCACACACCCCCGCACCCCATACTTACCTCCGGAGTCCAGTGCGATGATCTTCAGTGGACCGGGAACGCATCTGTACTCTTCAAAGCTGACCGCGAACTGAAGAAATGCCGGTAAGCTGTATAATGGCATTAATAGAGTTTTTTCAATTTTGGTGCATATCTTGGGCATTTTTTGGAATTTGTGCACCAAATTTTCAACATAGGGTTATTGGGACCCTCCTCATGAATTCAGTCACTGTCATGAGTATTCAGTCCCATGAGGTGATTTTGCGGTCACCGCGCCGAATCACCTTGGGACTGAGTAATGAAATGACAGTGCCACTGCTCATGAGGGGAGCTCTCAAAAAGCCTATGTTGCAAATTTGGTGAATAAAATACCAAAAATGGCTGTTTTACGAGCATGCATTGCGCTGTTTCCACGCACACTCATAACTTCATGAATTTGTAATATTTTCACTCCAGATTTTCAAAGTTGGTATTTTTCCACACCTTCTGATGAACAGTGCAGCTGTCATTTTACATATCCTAGCCAAAATGTGTTTTCGCACATCCAGAGCAGAATAGCTCGGTCGCTATGTGAAATCAGTTTTCAGGACAGTTTGAGAAAATGACTGTGACACTGTTCATGAGCAGAGGTCCTAAAATGCCTATGTTGAAAATTTGGTGCCAAAAGTCCATAAAATGACTGCATTGCAAGCATGCATTGTGCAGTTTCCACGCACCCTTGTAACTTTGCAAATTTGCAATATTTTTCTGCCAGATTTTCAACACTGGCATTTTTTCACACCTCCTTATCAACAGTACAGCTGTCATTTTTCACAGCCTGCCCAAAATGTGTTTCTGCAGCTGTGGCACACAATGGCGTAGTCACTGTAGGAAATCAACTTTTGGGACAGATTAACAAAATCACAACACCACTGTTCATGAGGGGAGGTCCCAAAATACCTATGTTGAAAATGTGGCTAAAAAACTCCCAAAAATAATTGGGTTACGGACGTGTGTTGCACAGTTTCTGGGCTTGCTCATGACTTCACCAATTTTTCATATTTTCATTCCAGATTTTCAACGTTGCCATTTTTTACTCCTCCTCATGAACAATACAGTTGTCGTTTTGCACATCCTGCCCAAAATATGTTTGTGTCCTTGTGTTGCCAAATGGCATTGCCACTGTGCAAAACCACCTTTCAGTTAACAAACTGATTGTTTCGCTCTTCATGAGGTGTGGTCACAAAAGGCCCACGTTGAAAATTTGGAGTGAAAATATCAACACACACCTATGGTGTTAGGGTTTCCAACTGTAGCACTCCACCATGTAGAGACTGACAGGTGTCAGGGGTGTGACTTGGGATCATCGGCTGCAATGCTCACGCCATTCCACCCCCACCCTGCAGCCAGTGACAGGCATCGTGGTGTGCCTTGCAGTGTTTGGCCACAAAGTTCACCCCATTCTCCTATACTGCACCCACCTCAGCATATTTTCTTATGGAATGGGGTAAGTAGAATGCCCAAAGACCCCAAAGCACACCACAACACTTGTCAGTGTTTACAGGGTAGGGTGAGGTAAAATGGCATGAGCATTATAGCTGATGACCTAAAGGCACACCCCAATGCATGTCAGTCTCTGCAGGGTGGGGATGGGGTTGGTGTCACTTCAATACTTCACTGCCATTCCTGTTATGCATTAACAATGCCAATGCCAGCGAGACAACATTCGGCAATGACAAAAGCTTGTTTATTTCTGTGACTGTTTTCAGGGACCAGGACACCATTAACAATAGTAATCTGAATTTATTTGTGGGAAAATCCTATTGTTCTTTTCCAAAGGTAGGTTGTTTAAGCAGCATTAGGCCTCTGGGGAACCGCCATACTTGTAGGTACATTAAGCTTGTAATTGTGATGCACACAACTGGGCAACCACAACAGAGTAGCACTGCTGAAAAACAGAAAGGTTTAAAAGCCCTCAGGGAAGCACATTAGTTCATAAATGTAATGATACATCTTAGCTCAACAGCTTTGCTTATAGTCTGTAGGCTAAAGTGATTCCTCAAACAGAAAAAAAATCACTGCTGTAACATTATCTTCTCTTTCCAAGTGAGATGCTATTGCTTCCCTCTCATGAACATTATCATCCTGAAATACTAATGAATATTACTAATGTGTTCTGTATGTATGAACTGATGTTAATACCATCAACAACAAAAATGATCTCGACCAAACTTGTTCTTTTTTTTTCAATTATTTAACCAGGAGTGGCACACTAAGCTGAAAGCTTGTTTACAGGTGTGACCTGGGAGCGTAAGGAAGTTAAGTGACTTGCTCAGGGTCACAGAGTATGCAAGTGGGAGCTGTGGGATTCAAACCCAGGTCTCCAGATTTGCAGCTCAGAGGCTTAAATCACTGCACTATACTGCTTCCCTTTAAGTAAGGCATAATGATACTAAATAAAGTTGTGGCATTTATAACAAAAAATAGTACCAAAACTGACACCAATAACAGGCTAAATTAGTGACAAACACAGCTTAGCACTACTTGGGCTTTCCATATGCACAATATTTCTGAAACCATTAATTATTTTTTTTAATTAATTTTCTTTTAGTCATACCTCATTCTTTGCATGACCTGTCAATTGATTTCTTAATATGAAACACTTGAGTTATAACTTTTTAACATACTGTAACCCTTGAAACCCTTTTTCTCAAAAGATTTACTCCCATATGTTGCCTATGGCAAAATTCAGTGGAGAATAAGATCCCATGAACTCTTAATGTAGTTTGTATATCATTTTGAAAATCTAAAACATACAGACTGTCACAGGGAGTTAAGTTTCCAATAAGGAATGCTATAAGGTTATAGGGATGCTGAGAGGGACTCTTATGGATATGTGAGTGTTGCCTCAAGTGTTCTTAGGGCAAGATAACTGCCAACTGAAGGTGAGAAGTTTTAGTGCCTTAAGGACACAAGAGGTGGCACTCTTACATCAATAAGAGGCCCTCCTAGTGTCACATGAATCTTATTATATGTTGTGTGCTATTTTTTTTATTTCCTTTTGCTATACAACAGTCCTTGACTGTGCAGCATGGGTGGCACTATGAGAAGCCCATTAGTTCAGCACAGTGTGTGAGATACTCTTACGGAAATAAAAGTATCTCATGGGCAACTAAAAGAAATGCTGTAGCTGGATGGGGGCAACACATGATGCTCCCATGATCTAATGATCTATAATCAAATTTCCATTGTATTGTGTTATGCTCCTTTTTAAATCTAAAACTTCTTTGTAAATCCAAGGCTCTACAATACCAATGAAACCAGGGCCTCTGGGATTAATCTCAGATAGTGACAGGCCAATCAGGGTTTACAGTCATTAATAACAAAGTCTTGTACCAGGAACAGGAGGGGAGAAATATCTGGAGATAAGTACAAGACCTTTTTATTTAGAAATCCTGTTTTAGTGCAGATGATCTATTTACCTTTGTCCAGCTTCCCAGAAGAAGAATTCTCAAACCCACAACCCATGACAACTCTTTTCTGCTGGAGACAACCGTTTCAGATGAAGATGTCAGCTTAAACAAATGTTATTTCTTTATGGCATGTGAAAGACATTTTGAAAAATTGTCTAGACATCAATCAACAGTTGGGCCTAGAGCCCTTACTCAGCTAGTGTGGTGCCTCAAGGCATCAAACACTCATAGCTACTTTGAACAGAGTCCAGATAGCAACACAACATTACTTGCCAGAAGGATGTGTTAATGGTGGAAATTACATTTGTGATCCATAGACCACATTGTCCCTGAGAAGGTGACACATCACTTCAAAGTAATTGCTCATTTACAATAAGAACTTTATATACCATAC
Organism: Neoceratodus forsteri; assembly: GCA_016271365.2. Taxonomy (NCBI): domain Eukaryota; kingdom Metazoa; phylum Chordata; order Ceratodontiformes; family Ceratodontidae; genus Neoceratodus; species Neoceratodus forsteri. The sequence goes on from CM057452.1 coordinate 964,684,438, forward strand.
ATTAAAATTAACTTTGGGCTTCACAACTCATTCCCGCTTAAGAGTTCTCTGCCAAGCTGAAATCTCTTCCTTATTCCCCATAGAGTAGCATCTGTCAGTACATTGAACTTAATTGGGTGTTCCACATGAAACAATGGTATTGTTGGCCAGTCACATGAGTCAGAGGCCACCATTCTGGTAAATAAATGTCAGTACCTGGACATCTCCTCTGAAGCACAGTTCCTCAAATATCTCTCTCCATTTTGGATCCTTTGCCTAAACTGCTGCCTCCCAGATGGGAGAGTATGCTGGCAGACCATTCACCTCTCAAGCCTACGTGGCATCCATCAACTCAACCCAGCTTGGTGCCTGGGGTGTTCTTCCTCCTAACTGAGGAATGTGAACCTGACTGGGACCTGGGACTTGGAACACACCCCTGGCATATGTCAGGTCACCTCTTCTTGTAATTCTGCAAGGCCCCTATGCAGCTGGACCTAATCATTCCACCTATTTATGCTCTCTACCCAGATCAAACTAATAGGGCCACAGCCAGGAACTCTAAACCATCTATAATCCCCCAAAAATGGGAGGGAGGTTACACCAAAATAGGTGTGTATCTTTCATTAAATTCTCATTTTTAAATGCACAGTGTTTTGTGGAAGACAAATGTACTATACCTACCACAGCCTAGATAACAGGAACCAGACATGCAGTTTCTGTTCTGAGAATACAGTAGGTGACTTCAGCAGCATTCTTGATAGCTACAAAGCACTTACCAAAGTACCCATGGCTTCTAGTTCTTTCTTTTCCTTTTTGTTTAGCCATAGAAATGTAATGTATTATGAGTCCCCTTTTTGTTGTAATAATTTTTATTATTTTCCAAGAAAATAGGAAAAAATGAAAAAATCATAATACAGTATGCAGTCACATGTTCTGTGAGTACATTTAACCACCCTACGCCTCGTTTATAGGTGTAAAGTGCCAATACAGTAAGCAAAGGAAAGGCTGAGGGATATAACAAAGGATGGGGGTACAGTCACATATCATTACCCATTAATGGATACATATTAATATATTTCCTGGTGTTACAAACATTCTGATAGAGGTGACACTAACAGCCCTGTACTCAAGAGGAGCGACTTCCACTCCTATTAGTAAAAAATTCCCCTGCCCAAAAAAAAAAGGAAACTATTATGTAGGGACATACTATTGAATTCAAGGGGGTAGACCACTATGTCCTCATAAGCTCCCAGTAACTATCATATAAGGGTACTCACCAGAGTCTAGTGTCAGATCAGACCGTCAGCTGTGCCGGACATAAACACCTCAAACGGTAACTTATATAACTGGAACCAAACTTATCCCTCTTCATGGCATCTAGAGAAAGTTGAATGAGAGTGTGTATATGCTCTGCAAAAGACCAGACTGATCCTGGAATGGAAACAAATATATCCCATGCTTAAATCTGTACCCGGTGAATTAAAGTATTCTACATATCATCATGCATACAATCTCCATAACTAAAGTCTCCAGTCCTATCAAGAACACCTGGGCCTCTCCACATATTATTGGGACCTTAGGTAGAGATCCCATTTGTCGTATTACCTTTATATCAGCAGAGGAGACTGAAGGTGATCACCCTATTCCCGTTGGTGGTTGGAGCTTACCCAGATATTTAAGATAGGGATCCCAGTAGGCTTCAAATGAGGAAAGTTTGGACTTCTGTAAATAGGATATCTTGTCCAGTTTGGCCAGGATAGACAGGGACCCCAGTATTTCTGCCATAGTAGGAATCAGAGGGGTTCTCCATTTACATAGAATGGCTCTTTTTGTTTGTAAAGCCAGAAATGCCAGCCACCTATATCTTAATGGTGCAAGTTTGGGTATATCCACACAAATACCCAAGATAAAAAAGAGAGGACTGAGGGGGATGGCCTGTTGCAGAACCCTGGAGGCAATTTCTTGTATCTCTTGCCATAGGGGTTGGATTTTGGGCAGCACCATAATACATGCACTAGGTCACCTCCCAGTTGTGGCATTCCAGCAATTGTCCTGATCTATTACTTTAGCTTTATGAAGAATGACTGGAGTTCTGTACCAGGAATGTGCAATTTTATTTTGGATTAGTCTAGATTTAGCATCTGTGAACCAGGTGTGTATCTACTGACGCTTTGTCCCAGGCCTCGGAGGATATATGGGTCTGCAACATCTTCTCCCATCTTCCCTTGCTTCATCTGATTGAGATGTAAGAGTGTCTCTAAGAGTAGCATATATCTGACCTGCAAGGCCCTTAGTACAGAGTATCCATTTGGGCAATGGGGAAGTTTGGCACGATCTATGGTATGGGATAAAAGATGCGAGTTGCATCCCTGAGTTGGAGATATCTCCAGAAGTCTAGTGGAGGGATACCCCATTGTTGTCTTAAACAGTAGAATGTCTGCATGGCTTTGTGGTTGGGGTCAACAAATCACCCAACTTAGTAATACCCAGTTCCACCCAGTGTCTCCATAGAATTTCAGCTCCGCCTATAGTGATGGCTGGATTTTGCCAGATATGCACGTAGGAAAGTGGGAGGGGGTCCAGATTCATTTTACGATGAGAACTAACCCAGTTTTTCCTGGATGCCATCACTATGGGAGAAGTGAGTTCTGTATTTGTTTTACTGGCCCCAGATTTTTTAGGGCTGTCCCTCTGTACAAAAAGAGAGGAGGGATGGTTCAGACCCATAATATCTGTTTCTAGTTGTACCCACTCTGGTGAGAGAGGGGAGGGAGAGCGCGCCCATTTAACCGTTTGGGCTAACAGAAAGGCCCGGCAGTATCCCTCTGGCCATGGGAGGTTCTACCCACCTTGCTTCCAGTGTGACCTTAGTTTAGATTGACTGAATCTGGGTTTGGATCCCTCCCATAGAAAATCCCCAATTAGTTTATCAATACCTGAAACCACTGTGTTGGTAAGGGAACTGACAGGTGCATCAGGAGATAAAATAGTTTAGGGCAGAGATTAATGTCACTGCCGCAACTTTCCCCACAAGGGTAAGTTTAAGCAGCCTCCATCTATCAAGTCTGTCTTAATGGAGGAGAGAAGAGGTTGTACATTAGCTTGCCATATTGTCTCTAAAGATGGGATCAAAAATACCCAGATACGTAATCCTTCTGGTGCCCATATTAGGTCATCCGCTATCACCGCTGAATGCATTGATCGTTAAGAGGGAGTACTTCCATCTCATTCGGTTCAGCCGTAAGCCAGAATGTTTAGAAAACTTCTAGGAGAGCAAGGAGAGGGGATTGTGGTGTGTGCATCCTCCAACAGGAGGAGGAGATAGTCCACATACATAAAAGTTACATAGGACGTATTCCCCACTGTTAACCCTTTAATCTCTGGGTGGTTACAATAGCCGCAGCCAGAGGTTCAACCAGCAATAAAAAGGAGGGGGAGAGCGGTCACCTTGCCTCGTACCTCTGCCCAAGGGAATGGGTCAGAAAGCATTGAATTTGTGTTAACTCTGGCTAAGGGCCTTCATATAAGCTTTTATCCTGGCAGAAATGTTTCCCTATCCTGAAATGGGAAAGAGTTGTATATAGATAGTTCCACTCCATGGAATCAAAAGCCTTTTGAAGTCAACCGTAATAGCGGCCGTGGGGTATAGAAGGACTTGGCAAAGGGGATCAGATTCAACAGAGTTCTTAAGTGATCTGAGCTGTGTCTTCCAGGTATAAAACCCACTTGTGAAGGGTGTACAAGAACAGCCAATAAAGAACTAAGTCTGGAGGCTAAAATGTTAGCATAGAGTTTGCTGTCCAAATTTATAAGAAATTGGCGGTAATTTCCTGGGTTAGTAGGGTCTTTGTCTTTTTGGGAATTACAATGCAATTTGCCTCCCGCATGGAGGCGGTAAGGCTCCTTGAGTTCTATCTCCTGAAACACTTGAGTTAAGAGGGGAGTAAAAGTAGGGGCCAGAATCTGGTAGAATTCTGCAGTATACCCATCACTTCCTGGGGATTTTCCTTTTTTCAAGTCTTGGATGGCTGTAGTCAGTTCTTCCTTTGAAATGGGGAGATCTAGGAGTTGTGTTTGTTGACTCTGCAGTTTGGACAGGCCTAAGGTATCTAAAAAGCCTAGTGTGTCTCTGTTGGGGCCGGTGAGGTGGAACAATATAGCCTTTTATAAAATGAGGACATGATCTCATTAATTCATGATCTCATCCATTCTTCTGGAGGATTCGTTTGCTGGAGGTATGTTTGAGTGGCTGCTTGTCTGTGTCTGTAGCTTAGTTTTGTGGATTTACATGGTTTTCTGCTTGGAGTAACTACACCATTCTTGCTTACTACATCCGTGAAAGTCTCCTGAACTGGATTTCTGCAAAACATCACAACCAGGTATCTGCACTTTTCATTTAAAAATCAACTTTTTGGAAGCTACCCCAAGCAAAACATAAGTCAAGCAATTAAGTCTGACAAACTCAGTGACTCTGGGTCTGCTTGAATCCACATTTTCGTCTGACCTGCTCCATGATCTGTATGTTGGCTTTTCAACAACCTCTTTGAATGACAAAGAAGCATGCAGACAAAAGTTTCACATCCTGCATATGCACAGGCACAGTTCATCACCTGCAGGAATTTTAACACATTCTGTGACTCTGGACCTCAGCTGTTGATAATTTCTTTTGGCTTATGACTTAACCACCAGGTATCTACAAGATGCTGAAATCCTTTCTCCTACAAATTCTCCTTATGCTGCTTCTGCTCTCAGGAAATGTTCCCCCAACCCAGGACCACCTGGGCAGCCAGCAGTGGCACCAAGCAGAAGGACAGGGACACTCACCATGGCATCCATCAATGCCTGCAGCATCCTCAACAAACTTGACTCCTCCAAACATGGATCCTACAGCACAACCCTGATGTCCTCTCAGTTGTGGAAACATGGCTAAACCCTAAAATCCCTGATACCTCAGTCTCTATCCCTGGCTACTGCATTTTCAGGCATGACAGGATTGCTAAATGGAGCGGGGGCTGCGCCATCTATCTTAAGGATACCCTTATGGGTCACATCATCCCATCCCCCAGCCTGAGCAACTCCTCTCAGGTCCTCACAATCAAAATCCTCCTTGGTGCGCATAACAAGGAACTCACTGTCATCTCGGTTTACCTACCCCCAAGAGACCAGGCTGCTGGCTTCCATAGCATCATGGAAAATCTAAGGGTCCAGCAACATAATTCTGAAACCATAATCATGGGTGATTTTAACATTAACTGGCTCTCCGCTGAGGCGCTACCTATAGGATGCAGCCGCGGCACATCACCTCACTCAACTGGTCAATGCCCCCACTAGGTGTAACTATAGGACAGGCTCCCTTACGCTTCTAGACTGGATTCTATCTAACCGTCCTGAATGCATCTCCAGTGTTTCTGTACTCCCAGATACAATAAGTGACCACTAGCCTGTCATCTGTTCCTGGTCAAACAAATACCACAAGCCCCCTCCCAAGCTTATCTATGCCAGGGTTATCAAACAAGCGCACCTCCAGCTGATAAAAATCCCATCTAACGAGGCTGAACTGGGCAGTGCTTGACTCCCTCAATGACACCAACAAAGCTCTGGACCTATTTATCAAAAGTTTCAACGAAGCCTGTGACATCTATGCACCAGTGAAAAAGATGAAGGTCAAAGGACAGACCAACCCCTGAGTTACTACTGACCTTTTAACTCTGCTCAAGCACAGAGACCACCTCTGGCATTGTGCTCGTGCAACTCCGATGCAAGTAAACATACAATTATACAAAGCAGCCAGAAATGATTGCACTCGAAAAATACGGAATGCTAAATGCAGCTATTACAAAGAGGCTCTGACCAACTCTTGGGGCCAGGGAAACAAATTCTGGAACAACATGAAAGAACTCACAGGCAAGGATCCTAAAGCACCACCCACTATGCTCAACCTTCATGGCACTCCTACACTCAACCTAGGTATCATCACCAGCACTTTTAATAATGCATTTACAAACCTGGACAGTGTCCTTCCACCAAATTTTTTCGACGACCTCCTCCAGCTCCTCCCAAGTTACCCCCAACTAGAGCATTACAACCCCAAAGTTTTTTTTAAGGAGGTCCCACCACAAGTAGCTAGAAAATACATTCAAAAGGCCATCGGCAAACAAGGGTACAGTGGTGACTCCCTTGACCTGAAACTGCTGGCACAAGTCCTCGATGAAATCTTAGAACCACTTACAAAGATCTTTAATCTCTCGCTTAGTTTGGGCCATTTCCCCTCTCTCTGGAAGAAAGCCACTGTCACACCGGTTCACAAAAGCGGAGATAGGACACTGCACACCAATTACAGACCTATCTCACTCCTCCCTCCACTATCCAAAGCACTGGAGCGAATAGTGTCGGACCAACTAGCTGAATTCCTAGATAAGTACAATGTACAGTGCCCAGAGCAGCATGGCTTCAGAAAAGGGCACAGCACCACCACTGCACTACTGGAATTTACAACCTTCATCCATGCCACGCTTGACAAAGGGAATTGTGGAGGGGCAGTATTTATAGACCTTACCAAGGCATTCGACACAGTTAACCACCCTCTACTGCTCAAGCAACTGTCCTCCATTGGGATCTCCAGCGATGCCCTTCCATGGTTCACCAGCTACCTTGATAATTGGATCCAATGTGGATTGCAGGGATCTCTTCAGATGAAACCGGTCCACTCCGAGTCCCCAGGGGTCTATTCTGGGCCCTCTACTCTTCTCCCTCTTCATCAACAATCTCCCAATGCCTGCCACCAAAAAATATTACTATACGCAGACGATGCAGTCCTGTTTTCCAGCCACCATGACATTGCAGTCCTTCAATCCCAGCTGCAGCTCGACTTCAATCACATCGAAGACTGGTTCAATTCTCATAAACTTGTCCTGAACCACAGCAAGACTAAAGCCATGTCCTTCTGTAACCGACAGAGCAGACACAACTCTCTGTCCCTCACCATCAAGATCCACGCTGGGAACCCACTCAAACATGTCAAGGAGTTCAAGTACCTTGGTATTACCCTGGATAGTACCCTCTCCTACACTCGGCATATTGACACTGTTGCCAAGACCGCCAATATACGGATTGGACTACTACACAAACACAAGCACTGTATGCCTGTGGATGCCCTTAAACTAGCCATCTACAGCTCTGTCACCTCTATCATTGACTACGGCCTTGCCATCTATGGCTCTGTCCCAACAAGTGCCCTCCACAGGATCTCAGTTGCTCTCAACAAAGCCTGTAGACTACTGACAGGTGCAGCCCGACTAACTCACACCTGTGACCTCTATGCACAGGCCAGCTGGCTACCCCTAACCAGCAGAATACAATACCAGACCTGCTTACTTACCAAAAAGATTCTCCTTGGTCTCATGCCACCTGGTGTTAGCTCACTCCTTACTACCTACAGTGGCACTCAACAAACACGTGGTGCCCAATCTCTAACCTTTCAGGTTCCCAGATGTTGTACCTCCATGGGTCAGCGGTCCTTTATCTATAGAGCTGCTCAATGGTTCAATTCCCTCAATAAAGAATCACTTTCCTACTACACTTGGACCCTTCAAAGGAATCTTAAACTTTACCTCACCTCTACCACTCAATGTGACTGCTTTGTTGAACAGAGATCTCTCTAAACACCTCCCAGCTCACTCATGTTTCAGCCGCCCTTTCCCAATCTCATTCCCTCTGGCACTGGGCCTTCCTTGTGACTCCTTTCCTGCTTCACATCTCCACTGGTACAAGACATTTTCCACTACCATCGACAGCGGCCCATTAGCCTGCCAACTTCCTTTCCAGTTGCATGCCTGCAATACTAACTGCCTATGGTGCCCTCTTTCTCTTATTGTTACCGCAGCCAGCTGCCTACTCAAGCTGCTCATTTTATGAATATTATCTCAAAGTATGTTATAACTGAGTATCTTTATTTTTTCTTTTAGTTGTTTTGGTTGTTTATTGTGCATTCTTTTACTACCTCTGTATGTATGTTGACCTTCATCCTTTGACGTGGAACCTTTGTAAACGAGCAGTTTCTGCTCAAAGGTATTTGTAATCCGAGAATTTAATAAATAAAAAAATAAAAAATATATCCCCAGTACGAGTCCCTTTTTTCAGCTACTGCAGTTATTAGCAATGTCCATGAATAATGTGTTTAAGCAAAGGTAGAAACTTGTTTTTTTTGTAGTAGCCAACCAAGCAATATTTGGTGACATGGGTATACACAGAATACCCATACAACAGTTGTCTTTTTGAGAAACTATGAGAGTAAAGTCGGCAGCCATGTTTGTGATGGATATCAGGAATGAGTGAAATGGCTCATGAATTCTGTATGTAAGTTGACCAAATTCCAAATCCCACTAACTGAAAATGTTCAACTCGTTGCAGTTGTGGAGATGTAAGATATGGGTCTCAGAACTTGTTTAGCCTATCAGGAAGAAGGAATTTTCCAACCCATGTTCTAATTATCTCTAAACTCTTTATCCCATGTGTTCCCATTTGATACCTTTGATATTTAAGCAGTATGGTATGGCCATAGTTTGCATTACCAACAGTTGATCTAACTCTAGGGTGGTCATGAGGCATGAGGCTAAGCTGAGGGCCTGATTTCCCTAAACTGAGAGATACAAAGGTAACACAACCTCTTGAGAGGTGTAATACTGCTGTTATTAAACCAAAATGTTAATGTATTTTTTAAATATTTTTTAATTTGTGAAATACAAATCAAGATAGGACTCCATGGTAAGGCACTGAGAATACAAATGAGAACCATAAGTACTCACATTAGGATGTGACAATCCTTTATTCGTCCTGGTACTATAAGTGGGGGAGATCCAAACCCTAATATGAGTGACTACTAGTTACAGTATTAATATACCCTATATGGCAGCAAGTTTCAGCAATGCAAGCTGGCCATGTACGAGAAAGAAAAATGTACTGTACAGTGCTAGAATGGTATCTGTCCAACATAGTCCTTAAAGGTATAGTGTCTAGTTTCCAACACTCAGAGGAGCCTATTACACAAGCAATATTAAGGAAGGAAAAATTTAACAGAAGGTTATTGATAGTTCAGATCAGTATTGACAGTAATACTGTAATACTCTCTACCAGTTAACCAGTCAAATACTTCAATAATCTAACACAGCAAAATAACTAACACCTGTCGCAATAATTTTTTGTACTTATACCTAAACCATAAAATGGTGCTGAACAGAGCTATTATATTTTGCAGGCCTCTTGGGAAACTTGGCAAACAAAAAGGCTCCATTTTCAGAAGATTAACGTGAAGATGCTGGACTGACAATACAATAGCTTTATTTTAAGATCTCAGATATACAATATGCATGGATGAACCTTCTTCTGTTTTACTGTTGACAGGCCAAATACGCCACTTCCCCAAGTTTACTACCTATCCCCAACTAGGTACTGGACTGCTCCAGTTCAAGCGCTACAGACACACTGTGTTCTCCAGTTGAGAGGAAGAGTGGCTTGCTTTCTCTTCAGTTGATGGCACTGATATTCTATAATCAGCTGTCATGTCTAAGGCATGACAAGATGTGTATTATTGTGGGATAATGGCACATCTCAGAGAATTAAGGCATAAGGAAATTCTGAGTTTCTTACACACCTGAGAAGTGCCATTATCCTACAAGTAGGCACACCCTGGGGTGCCTTATTGTGATTATAAAATGGTCCATCCAAGTTTTATTTTAAAAACTGGATAATGAGGTTTAGAAAGTAAAATATTTCTGACCTGTGCTGTGTTGGAATACTGCTTGGTCATGTGATCTCATCTTGGCCAATCACAAGTCATGGTTTATCTTACCCACGTTACAGTGCAAAGTAACCCATTATCTCCTTCCCCTAGAACCCAGTACTTCACCTTCATGACTCATTTGGCCACCTGCTAATGCCAGGATGGGAAAACTAAGGTGGCATGGAAAGCTTAATCTCCCACTTGACAGTGCAGATTGATATTGTTGCTCAATTATGTCAAGCCACCATTCTGACATTTTGATAGACTCTGTAATGCCTTGGTAGCCTACAGCTGGTCTGCTGTGAATTGCATTCCATTCTGACCTTGACTGTTTCTTTGTTTGTTTCTGTGTGTATACATTTTTTAATAGTCTGAGGTGGTATCTTTAACCAAGCTCTCAGGGGAACTGTCAGAAAATACAGTTATTATTATGTGTCTAATGCATTTTATATTGTTTTGCAGAATGGACACCTGCAACAGTGCTTGGAAACAGTGAGACAAGAATTCATTATTTTCAACAGGGAAAAGTAAGCACTTTTTACACAACCTTAAGATCTTTCAAGCATCTATCCTAAAATACTGAATTGTTGCTAAAGTGCATAAACAGAAAAACAGTGGCTTGGTTAGAAATATAACTGACTGAATTTTAACATGTTGCTCAGTCCCTGTTTATATTTTATTAGTTTTAAATTGTTTTACATTTTAGTTATTCTAAATTGCATTAATGAAATTTATATTGATGTATTGTATGTTTTTTTATATATTTCTGTGAGGCACCCAGAGCCTCCGGGAATGGGAGCCATACAAATCAAACTTGCCTTGCATTGCCTTATAGTAAAAAAATAGCTAATGAGGCAAGAGATTGAGAGACTGCACTATAAAAGCTGCTTACGGGCCTGACACATACTTCAGGATATATTGATTTCCTGCCTTACTCTCCATGGCATGATATTTTGTTATTTCTCTAGCTGCTGGAAATGAGTAAAATTGCTCCTGCTGTATGTGCAGTAGAAAAAAAGGTGTTGTATATCACAAACAGTCCATAAGATTTTTGAGCTGGCCGTGTTATATAATAGAACTAAGCTGTACAGTATACAAGGTGGTGCATTAAGGTAGGAGAGCAACATATAATGGCTCTAAGTAAGATTAGCCCTTGATTTAAACCCAATGGCTATGAAATCTGTGATAAACACAACATTTTGTGCACACCCTCCCTAAGCAGCTTAGAAGAGCTTGACAATCTTTTAACATGTTTCTAGTTTCTTACTTTCATTCTTCATGCTATTATTGTAATGGGGTTCTTAGATTCATAACTCAGTTGAGATGTGGATACATCTGATGGCAAATGAAAGGTGAGCCCCTAATAGCCAAGGCCACACAAATTCTGCTGCTGCAGAATTTTGAGCAGAACTTGCACCCCAGAGTCCTGAAGGAACTGGGGAAGGAACTTGCAACAGCCCTAGTGGAACTCTTCACCAAATCACTGGAGAGTGGGGAGGTTCCCAAGGACTGTAAGAGGGCAACTGTGGTCCCACTTCATAAATCTGGTAGCAGGGAGGAAGCAGGAAACTACCGCCCAGTGAGCCTCATTTCTTTGGTGGTAAAATTGATGGAATCATTACTCAAACAGAGGATAATAGCATTCCTTGAAACCAGCTGGCAACAGGATCATAAACAACATGGGTTCACAGTGGTGAGGTCTTGCCAAACTAACCTAATCGAATTCTTCATCTGGGTTACCAAGACAGTGGATAATGGGAGGGCAGTGGATGTAGTCTACCTGGACTTTAGCAAAGCCTTTGACTCTGTACCACACAGAAGGCTGGTAAAGAAGTTGGGCTACATGGAGATGGGACAGGAGGTGGTGGCATGGGTGAAAAATTGACTGCATGATAGAAAGCAAAGGGTGCAAGTAAACAGCACATTATCAGCAGAATGGAAGGTAACCAGTGGGGTACCCCAGGGGTCCGTACTGGGGCCTCTACTATTCAATGTATTCATAGCCAACATTGCAAGTGGAGTTGAGAGGAAGGTGTGTCTGTTCACGGATGACACCAGGTTATGCAACAGAGTGGACTCTCCAGCAGTACAAATGAAAATGGAATCAGACCTAAAGAAACTGGAGAAGTGGTCTAGAGCATGGCAGCTGAATTTCAATGCCAAAAAGTGCAAAGTCATGCACATAGGAAGAGGGAACCCAAAAAGGGAGCACTACTTGAGAGGAGAAAGAAAAGCAACAACCAGCCAAGGGCGTGATCCTGGGGTTTTAATACTGAACAACTTGAAAGTGAGCAGACTGTGTGAAAAGGCAGCACTTAAGGCCAGTGGCATGCTGGGATGCATTGAGAGGGGGCATCGTGAGCTGGAGGAGAGAAGTGGTACTGCCACTGTATAGTGCACGTGTCCGTCCCGACCTGGAATATTGTGTCCAGTTTTGGAGAACACACCTCAAAAAGGACATTGACAGAATAGAGACAGTACAAAGGAAGACAACAAATATGGTATAGGGAGTACGTCAAATGTTATATGAGGGCAGGTTGAAGGAATTAAACGTACTCCCTGGAACAGAGGAGGGAAATTGGCGACATGATCAAAACCTTCAAGTACATTAAGGGTATAAATAAGGTACAGGTGCAGGAACTTTTTGATTCCAAGGAGGGTAGCAGAATGAGAGGTCATGATCTTAGACTGAAAGGGGGGAAAGTTCAGGACCAATGTTAGAAAGTTCTTCTTCACGGAGAGGGTGGTGGATGCCTGGAACAGCCTATCCTCAGAGGCCATGGGGGACAAAACGGTTGAGGGGTTCAAAAACACTTGGGTTAAGCACAAAGGTATCATTCAAAAGAGGGGATAACAGGGTAGGGGGGTAGTAATCTATACACTATGACACACAGACTAGATGGACCTTGAGGTCCCCTTCTACCATCACCTTCTATGTTTCTATGTAACCACATGCAGAATATCTGCAATGCTGCAGAATTCACTGTTCTTGGTGATTCTTTATTAATATTTCCAGGTTATCCATAGCACCTGGTTCCTGTCATCTCCTTTTATATCCAAACCCCCTCTATGTTCAGCATTGGATGTTATCAGTGCTATCACATCATACATTAGCTAATGACAGGGCTGCATTCTGCCACATAAATGAATAGTCACTTATCTACTACAGCTCCCACTCCCAGAGGAAGTGGCAGAGCACATCAGGTACTGTGATATTTGCTCAATGTGTACTACAGCCTAATAAAATTTTCAGTCTTAAGTCATTACAATAGGGCCAACTTAAACAAATATTTGACAACAGCGTAGACCTGTCAACTCCATATCTTACTTTGAACAGACTTATTTGTGCCTTTAAGGTATAGGGATGCTGTCTGAAATGAATAACTGGTAAAATAAATCAACCTGTTGTTTTTAAGAAAAATATACTAATTATGCCCAGAAAGGCGGAGTATAATAATTTGTAGACCTATTGAAAGAACAAATTTTCTAAATGCATATGCTGTACACATTTTTGCCAGGGTTATTAGTTACATGTTATCATGGGTTGATAGAATTACTTAAATGTTATGGAGAAATGTTGTGTGCAGGGCCAGACATTGGGCCAGTTAGTAGTATGTTGTGTTCCCGTGCCAGCAACTCGGGTTCGGGGACAAGCTCTAGTAGCTGGCTGGGCAGCACAAGGATAAAGGGGGGGGACCCTGTTGCATACCACTGTTCTGAGCCTGGTGCCTATGGCACAGTGTTATGTCACATGGGTGACACCTTATAACAGACTGGGGAGCCTTCTCTCACAAGATATTCACACGCATGTCATGGCCTAATTGGGTTATGTAGCATGTCAGGAGAAGTTGTTTGGCACAAAAAAATGAGTATTGCTACACTACCGGTCAAAAGTTTTAGAACACCCCCATTTTCCAGTATTTATTGAAATTTAAGCAATTCAAGTCCAGTGAATAACCTGAAATGGTACAAAGGTAAGCAGTAAACTGCTAGAGGTTAAAAAAAAAAAAGATTAGGTTAGCACAAACTGCTTTAGAGAAATTGCAAAGAAAGCCAAGGTGTCAGTGAGTACAGTTTTCTACACCATCAAAAGGCACTTGGAAACTGGAGGAAACTCTGACAGGAAGAGGTCTGGCAGACCCAAAGCCACAACAGAATCAGAAGACAAGTTTCTGAGAGTCAACAGCTTGCATGATAGGCGGCTCACAGGACAACAGCACAGAGTGACTGGCACCCTGAACCAAAAGGGCTACCACAGCATTTTGCAGTGCCATGCAATACCCTCTGGTCTACGCCTAGTTGGTCAGGGGTTCATCCTACAGCAAGATAATGACCCAAAACATACCTCCAGGCTATGTAAGAACTACCTTTGAGGAAAAGAACAAGACGGTAGGCTTCAAATCATGGAATGGCCAGCACAGTCTCCAGACTTAAACCCCATCGAGCTGGTTTGGGATGAACTGGACAGAAGGGTGAAAGCAAAGCAACCTACAAGTGCAACACATTTGTGGGAACTTCTGCAACAGTGTTGGGAAGAACTTCCCGAACAATATTTGATGTCCATTGTAGGAAGAATGCCACGAGTGTGTTCGGCGGTTACAGTATATCTGCAAAAGGTGGCTACTTTGATGAGTCAAAAATTTAGATTAAATTTTGTTAAACAAAATGATTCTATGATTTCTTTTTTATCTCCAATTGTTTATTTGTTCTATGCTTTAATTTCAGAGTACATTGAGACATTAACCTGCGTAAATTTCAATAAAAACTGGAAAAATGGGGGGTGTTCTAAAACTTTTGACCGATAGTGTATATCTCCTCTATTCTGATTATTCTACTTCCAAATGAACCTGTATGAATGAGGATGCAATTTCATCATCACAAAAAGGGAAATTTGTTTAACAAAAAGCTATGTTACATGTAAATATATAAGTGATACACCATGGGGACCTCATGAGTGTTGCAAACAGCATGAGCATATAGATAACTTATTTATCACATATGGTCCCCTCTGCATATTTCATTTATGACATAGGATAGGATAAGTGATAGATATTTTTATTTTTTTTGCTTTTTTAAAAATAAAATAATTTCTAAAAGGCTGTGTTTTTTTTAACTAGAGTTACTATGCATTCCCCCGTCCTGATTGCCATTGCCATGGACATGTAGTCAGGATGACAAGCTGAAGCTGTGATGTGGCAGTTCATTGGTGCTGCAGAACTTCCATGGAAATTACAAACAACTGCTGTAGAAGTTCTGTGGCAAATGGTAATCCTGCCACAGAACTTGGTCCCAAAGTGCTGCAGAAAAGTAGGGGCCTTGCTAATAGGTCTGGTACCTAATCCTATTATTGTAACATTATAATATTTGCAAGATGGCGGCCACACTGGGCTGGCCATTGGTTCAATATATGTAGCACAGTGATTTGTTTTATTTATTTGTCTTTTATTTTTTTACTTGTTTTGCTTTTATTTATTTTATTTATTTTGTGTTACTATCTTGATGTTTCCTGGTATGGGTTGCCGTGTTTGAACACTGCATGTTGCTAGTTTGCAGTCGTGTACCCGTTGTAAATTACGCAACACTCGTCGCTCTGTCTGAGGTTTAAGGAGGCTCAAGGAGCTTAAGGAGTTTTTTCCCTACCTATCTGCACTGTTTGGTTGTGTACTCGCTGCCTTGCTTGAGGATAAGGAGTCTTTTCGCCTGTTTGCCTGCCTATCTGCATTGTTTGCTTCGGACATTCTGCATTTGCATGTGGAAAGTGCGACTTTGGGCCCTTATTTTTTGGTTGAGGGCCAAAGACTGTTGGTTGGCAGTCTGTCTGTTATGGGACTGTTTGGGCTGTTTCCCTGGTATCTACTAGCTGTGGTGATTTCCAGGAGTGTTTTTGCCGCCCTCAGTCCTGTGTTACGCCGCAAACTGTTGGAGTCCATGTTGGGATATTATTGAGGATTGTTGTTTTTTATCTGCGGGGAATAACATATAGGAAATATCATCTGGTGAAATTATTTGACTGACTGAGGGCTCTGCAGTGTGTGTGTGCTCAAGGATTTTTCCTGACATCTGTGCCCAAAGCTTCCCCAAATAAAGGAAGTTTTTTTCTGCACGCTGGAGTCACCTGGATGTAATTAGCGAGCTTGGAGCAAATCTGGAAATCTGAGCAATCGAGTGATTGGACTCAATTTGTTGTTTGAGGACTGCTTGAATTGCTGGCCCTGATACTGTCCTGCAGAGCTTTGAAGGAAGAGGAGGAGAGGTTCAGCCAGTCCAGCTGACCTAGAGGTGGGTGCTGGGTGTAGCCATTTGTCCCTGGGAGGGTCGGGAGTGCCTACCGAAGGGCTGGTGTTCGTGGAGCTTCCAGGAGTTGCCGGAGTTGCCTGACAGAGGCTGGGTTTTCTCTGGCATTCCAAGAGGTGGTATTCGATTGCACATAACATGACCTGCCCTGGGTTGGTTGGGTTCTGGCATCATTTGAACCGGGATTGTTTTTGACTTTCGTTATGTTTATTTTTTCTGGATAACTTTGCAAGTAAGATCTGTGAGGGCTGAATTATTGATACCAGAAAGTTTGCCTTATAAGACATACTGGGAGTTTGGATTCTTGAAGTGTGGGTCGACCTGGATTTTGCTGTGAGGGGCCTGATATATGTTGGATTACTTGAAGTTTTCATTTGGATTTTTATTGAGTGGATTTCTTTTATGACTTCCACTACTATTCGATGACTTCTTTCCCAGATTTTTAATTTATTTTTGGTCTCCTGGTGGTGAGAGGATCAGGGGGTCCATATTCACTTTTTGTGTTATTTTTGATGTTTATGTTTATTTAAGTTTTTTGATTTTTTGTGTTTTCTGGGCAGTGGGAGTACCTAGAATTTTTCCCTTTTCCCTTGGCTGTGAGAGGGCAGTGGGAGGGGGTGAATTTATATTTGTGTGTCTATTTTATATCCTGTGAGAGGGGATTTTATTTTGTTTTTCTGGGTTCGAATTGTATCTAATTGTGGGAGGAGGGCAATTTTATATGCTTTTTTGGTTTGGAATTATGGTTGAAGTTTATTTGTTGTGGGGGTTCTAGGATTTTAATTGTTCTTGGTTCTGGTTGAGGAATTTGGGGTTTTGTGTGCTTTCTCCATTGTCTGGTTATAATTATTGGTGGAATGTGCCTGCTTGCCCCCCCCCCGTGCTATTCAGCCTCCGCTCTCCACGCCCTCTGTCCATTCTCTTCCCCCCTGCCTGCTTTCATCTATCAACGCTGTCGAGCACTGGGGATTGCTCACAGGGGTGGGTGTCGGGGGTGAGTGCGAGGTTGCGGACAGTGGAGCCCGAAAGAGTGGCACTCTCCCATTGGGGTGATTAAGACCAGAAGACGCCCTGGGGTGAAATGGTGTCTGGAACATGGGGATCCTGTTCTGGTTTCCATACCCAAGGGCACCTCCATTTTGGGAGGGCAAGTAGTTGGGATGGCTCGCCAAACTCGTCCAACTCAGGTGCTGTTATGCAATGCCAGATCTGTCTGCAACAAGACTGCTCTTATTGCAGATTTTGTGGGTACAGCAGATCTAGTTTGCATTAGCAAGACCTGGTTAGATGGGAATGCTGCCCCTATTTTGGAGGCAGCTATCCCTACCGGGTACTCGGTTATACATCACCTGAGATTGGACCGCGCGGGGGGTTGCGGTCTGTTTTAAGACCGAATTGGGCCTAACTGGTGTTCCAGTTGAGGAGGCCAGGTCATTCGAGTGTACTGTGGTAGCTGGTGTGGGGTGCAGGATAGCTCTCATTTACTATCCACCAGGGGATGAGAAGCTGTTTCTGAAGGACGTAGCAGACTTCGCCACCGACATGGCGTTGGAGTCGCCCAGACTGATGGTTCTGGGTGACTTCAACGCCTGGGTCGACGATGAATCCTCACTTTTTGGACAACACTTCCTCCAGGTGATGACGTCCCCGGGCTTCACACAGGTTGTTTCCTCAGCTACTCACAATGGTGGTCACTCCCTTGATCTGGTCTTCCTCCTGGGGATCGAGGCCTCTGACTTAGTGGTGGAACCAGTCGGTTGGTCTGACCACTTCACCGTTGGGTTGAATTTCTCAGCCCCCTCAGTAGGTCGACCCCTGTGGAGATGGTCAGTTATCGCCCTTTACGGGATGTGTTCCCCAAAGAAGTGATGGTGGTGATTGACCTCTCGCTGTTTGACGAGACTAGCACAGATCCTGAGCAGTTAGTTGTGGCCTATAATAGGGCCATCTCTTCTGCTCTCGATCTGATTGTTCCTGTCCGAGTTCGCCCCTTCCCACTCCGCCCTGGGGCCCCATGGTTTGATGGGACTCTTAGGGAACTGCGGAGACTGGGGCGTAGGTTAGAGCATCGTTGGCAGAGGACAACCTTAGATACCGACCACCTCATTTTGTTAGAACATTATAAATTCTATCAAACAGAAATTTCCCGTAAGAAGGCAGAGTTCCTGTCCAGGGAAATTTGTGTCACACCGAACCGACCGGCTCAACTCTTCAGAACAGTTGACAGGCTGTGCAACCCAGCCTGTCAGCAGTTCCGTTGAGTCTTTTCACAAAGGGAGTGTGATGAGATTGCTCGTTTCTTTGCGGATAAGGTGGCCGACATCAGGCAGGAGTGCCACCAACTTCACTCTATGGGGGATGCTGTTGGTCGGCGTTGTGTCGCAGAGCCTGGAATTTTCTTGAATACCTTTGATCTGCTGGAATTCATGGATATTATGAGGATTATCCAGGGGATGCATCCCACTTGCTGTAGGTTAGATCTGGGCCCTACTTCCCTGATTTTGGGTTGTAGTGACATCATAGGGCCCGGTCTTAGCTCGGATTGTCCGGTGTTCTTTGGACTCAGGTGAGTTTCCTAGCTCCCTGAAGGAGGAGGTGGTGATACCCCTCCTGAAGAAAGCTTCTTTAGACCCAGAGAACCTAGCAAACTATAGGCCTATCTCTAACCTTCCTTTCATAGGGAAGGTTATTGAGAAAATTGTGGCGGCTCAACTGGAGAACCATTTAACCACCCATAATCTATACGAACCTCTCCAATTGGGTTTTCGTAAGAGGCATAGTACTGAGACTGCTCTGGTTTGGGTGCTCAATGATCTCCTGATGGCAAGAGATCAGAGACACCGTTCCATCTTGGTTCTCCTTGATTTATCATCAGCCTTTGACACTGTAGATCATGGGGTTCTGCTTGAGCATTTGCAGTCCATCTGCAGGCTGCCTGCCTGGATCAGTTCTCAGGTGGTTTACATCTTTCCTGACAGGTAGAACACAGATAGTTGTCTCGGGTATTTTTTCTTCCAAGGCTTTCTCTCTGCTTTGTGGGGTACCTCAGGGCTCGGTGCTGTCCCCCATGTTATTTGCAGTGTATATACTGCCCCTCGGAGACATTGTAAGACAGTATGGGCTGAGGTTTCACTGCTATGCCGATGATACCCAGCTCTACCTATCTTTTGCCCCTGACCAGGTTAGTGCTATCTCTGTACTAAACAGCTGTCTGATAGAAATCCAAGATTGGATGAGTGCCAGTGGTTTAAAGCTGAACCCAGAAAAGACTGAAGTCTTGGTAGTAGACCCAGGTTGTAGGACAGAGGGTTTGGGGAATGAGCTTCCCTCCGATATAGTCCTGGGGGTTGCACAGATTCTCACCTCTGAATGGGTGCGTGACCTAGGAGTGGTGCTTGATGATGGTCTGACCCTTCGTCATCAGGTGTCGGCAGTCATCAAGCTGGCCTTCTACCATCTTAGTAACATTGCTAGGATCAAACACCTTGTTCCATCCAGCGACCTGCCTGTCTTGGTCCATGCTTTTGTGACATCACTCCTTGACTATTGAAACTCCCTTTACCTAGGGCTTCCTGTGGTTGATATCCACCGCTTGCAGCTAGTGCAGAATGCTGCAGCATGTTTGTTGACTGGGGCTTCGAGAAGAACTCATATTACCCCTGTGCTGCGTGATCTGCACTGGCTGCCCATCCAGTGGCAGATCACCTTTAAGGTAGGTCTATTAACCTACAAAGCCCTACACGGACTTGGTCCTGATTACTTGAAAGAGCTCCTGGTTTCTTACACCCCTTTGTGACAGCTCCACTCGGCTGACGAGGGGTTGCTGGAGATTCCGAGGGTAAGTTTAAAGTCATCTGGTCTGCGTGCCTTCGGGTTTGTCACACCTACCCTCTGGAATTCTCTGCCATATCAGCTATGGGAGTGCAGGACAGTGGGATGCTTTAAGCAGGCATTGAAGACCTATTTGTGGGGAAAAGCATACCCTGGATTGCTTTGATTTTTATCTGTATTTATTGATTGTTGTTTTTATCTTACTGTACAGCGTCTTGAAGCGTGAAAGGTGCTATACCAAATAAACTTATTATTATTATTATTATAATATGAACTTTGGCTCAGCACTTTCTCTGTCTGTTAAGGTTCTAGTATCCACATTTATATAGACCAGTGGTGGGCAACCTAAAATAAACCATGGGCCACATATGCAGCCCTCAAACCCCCTTGAGGGCCGCATGACCATGCATGACCCAGACCACATCCATTTCACCACAAAATTAATCAAAAGTGACAGATTTGAATGCAAAAAAAACTTTATTTAATGGACCAGTAACATCATTAAAAGTTTAAAAACAGTACAAACAGTATTAAATACAGTTAAAACTCAGTTTATTTCTCTTTTAAGCAATGTAGTGCAGTCCCTTTATGGTGGCAGAAATGTTATCGGGGGCCTCAGCTTAACTTGCTGAGGGCCGCATGCAGCCCGCGGGCCACAGGTTGCCCACCACTGATACAGAGTAATGGCCCATAAGAGGTTTACAAGTAGCTAGTGAGATATGAACCAGGACTGAGCTTCCTATACCCTCTCCCTGGGCACACGTCATTCGTGCCTCAGCGCGGGGGTGAATCTTAGGCAGCTCCCAGAACCAGGAAGTGAAAGGGATCAGCTTGAAACAATTTTATGATCCCTTCCACTTGTAAAAATGACAAAGATTTTTTATCAGATATATCCAGTCCGCCTTTCACAGAGATACGGTACCACAACATGTGGTGCAGACACTTAACATGGGGATCTTTATAAACATTGGAATGGGTTACCATCAATTAATCTAAATCTAAAGAAATCATGAGACATGAGGGAATGGTAAAAGAACCCCTGGAGTGCCTTAGCACTATTAAACTAAAATGTTGTTTTCCTTTTTTTAATGATTGTTTATATGGCTTCACTTCTAATTGTTATATTGCTCGTGAAGGTCTCCAGTTGTTAACCTAACCCTTTAAATGACTCATCCTTTCAGAATGCCCTAGTTGCAGCCATTGTTTCATAATAAAAGAGACCTATTTGTGACAGAACCAGTATGTAGATGCAGAGAGAGCATAACATCTGTGCACTGATGTACACAATGTTTTTTTTTATTTAATCAGATCATGGGGGACTCTAAGATAAAGTAAGCAGTCTTTTTCATATCCTAGTAACACTTACAAAGAAGCCTTAGGATTACTCCCATATGATGACTGGAAACACACTTCAATGTAACTTAGCCAATCTTTAAATCAAATAAATATGCTTAGCTTTTAAAAAACCTGAACAAAATCATTATTTTCCCTAGAGCATTCTGCAGGAATCAGCAAGATGTCATTTTGCTCACAAACCTATTTTCTGTCTGCTAAAAAGGGACAATTTGAAACACTCACTATAAACATAATTGTATTCATATACATTAATATTGCATTGCCATAACAAATGCTTTATATGAAAAATTAGGGAGACAATACTGAAGTTAGAAACTAATAATGACTAAAATGACATTAAACAGAATCATTGCTGCATCATCAAACTGTTATGGATGTATCATCAGGACATGGAAAGGCTGAAGTAGATGTTTTCATAACACTAGGAATGCAATGGCTAACATCGCCTACCAGTTCCTGGTTGTTCTAAATGGCATTACTAAACTGCATCATCAAACTGTTGTGGATATGAGAGCTCATCAGGACATGAATAGCAATGAAAAACGGTGTTGGCATACCATTATAGGGAGCCAGAACAACCCATTTTGTTAAACACAGTATTTCATGGAGGTCACATGGGTGCCTGACCAACATGGCCACTTAAGTTCTCAGTTCCTGCCTGCCCAACAGAGAATGGTCCACCATCCACTGATATTGTCCATGGCACTGCTGATGTCTTGCCATAGGGAGAGAGGGAGAAGAAAGCAATGCTGACAGACTGGATTGTCTTTAAAACACCTACCTCTCCACAGTAATGTGAAAAATCGATTGATGCCTCTCCATCTTCACTACACTTACCGATGGATAAGATGGCTTCTTTTCATGAGGCTTTCTGACTGCAAATAGACAGATAACCCTGCTAGAACACATCACAGCAAGCATGGATACTGTCTAGCTCACAGAGACTGAAACACAAGCATTGCCTCACTAATAGGCACGGTAGTGAAAACAAAGAGAACCCTTTCCACCCTTATTGACCCCTAGGCGGTACAGGACCAGCAACTATAGGTGGCTAAGTCCCAAGTGGCATAGATGACAAAGGAGATGGAGGTCCTCAAGGGCTGTGGCCAATGAAAGAATCTCCAGATCATCAGTCTTGCGGAGAATGCAGAAGGTAAAAAACTGGTCCAGGTCCTGTGGTCCTATCTCCTGATTTGGTTGAACCTTACCCAGTTGGACTTTGACTGAGATTGATCGGCCACACCGAGTATGCTGACCAGTCCAAACCAGAGCAATCATTCGCTTCAGACTGCTCATCTTCAAGCTACTGCATAATCACAATAAGTAGATGATTTTAAAGTGGACTTAAGATCATCTCAAGGAGATGATGACATTTGGAAATAAAATATGTTTCTATAAAGAGGAATCAGCATTTAGGTAGCACTTTTCATACACATTGTATCCCATTGCACTTTACAAGCAATGCTAGACTGGTAGTGAAGTGACTGAAGGTGTAGCGGAAGCCTTTTCACACATCATCACCCACACACAGCCTTGGGCAATTACATGAACTAGATTTATGGGAAGGGGATTGTTGGCCAGGACAGCAGGGAAAATCCCCTATTCTTGCAAAAAGTGCCTTTGGTTCTTTTACTTCCACTTGGGCACCCACCAGGACAGCACCAGACATGGGTAGAAGGGATCTCTGTGTACCTTCTTATCTGAAGGATGGCATAGCCCGACAGTACTCCATCCCTTAGTATGGCACTCACGTGCCATTCTTTAAGGTATGAACCCAATCACAGCATGGGAATAGAACCCACAACCTTCTGGCAGAGGAGCAGATATGCTACCAGCTGAACCACACTGACACCTTTCCTGATTACCAGCATAGCATACCAGAAACAAAGACAAGCTTTTGAGAAAATTAAAGTGTATGTACACAATAGGGGTCTTCCATATTCCCTTCTCTACCCAACCAAGCTAACAGTGAACTACCATCACAAAGTTGAATATTTTCACTCTCTAGCAGAAATGGATTCCTTTTTTCAGGAGTGCATTGGTCCTGCCCCCTCTCCAAGATCACTAGCCATGGATTCAGTCGACTCAGCAGTCCCCATGGAGGTAGTGGCTGTAACTCCCAAGGCACCTGCCAATGAAGATACTGTCAGGGAGACCTGAACTTCCCTTTCAACGGATCAGTGAGTACGTTTACTATAACTTTGTAGGGTGGGGGGGGTGGACTGGCCTGTAAAATTAACATCTACATCTGATGTTATGACTATGGCAAAAATTATGACATTTCTGTAGCCACAAGTCAGTCTCCACCATCCCACTTTTGCATCTCTTCTCGATCACAGCATGGCGTTACCACTCAAGAAGCTGTAGGCCCAGCATCAAATGAGGTCCTTTTCTGCTATCACAAGGGGTTGGATCTACATTTGTGTGCTGGGGGGGGACTGGCTGATGTCCCTGTTTCCAGCATGAACATCCTAACTGCATCATAATTCTCTGATGGACACAGAAACAGAGCACATATCACCCAGCCACTGGTTGTTATGTATCTTTTATGCTGAAAGCTACTGGCTTATTTTCTCTGCTATGGGACATTTTAACTGGGTCTAGTGGATCAAGGGCAATGTATGGTGTGGTTTATAATCGTACGGCATCTCTGATTGTCTTACTTCTGCCCCGCCCAAGCAGATGAACATTTTGTCTTTCCCATGCCAGTTGATCTATAGCTATACTGGGGAGACAGCCCTTGGGATTCTATAACAACCTGAAGTTGCCTAGCCCAACCTACTGGCCCCTTTTGTTTCATAATGAATATGACTGTGCCCCCTTTTTTGATCTGTTTTCTCCCCTTGACCCCCACTTATGTTACAGGTTTGCAGAGCAAACTCACTGGTCTTGATATGAGGATGTTTCCTGGGGTGGGGCAGAGCACCCTCCATTCAAGCTCATCTACTAGGTTCCGTGTGAACAATAGCTTAACTAAAGTATATATTGTGTCAAAAAGGGCTCTAGCTGGGGATCCATTGAGAGTATTAGTACAAAGAGGGCAGGATCTTAGTGCTTGAAGGCACATATCAAGGTAAGCTGTTTGTTTAAGGCAGTATATATGACTGGAATAATCCCAACTCGGTCTTTTTTATGTTTGCTTTCATGCATGTGCAAGAAACATAGTGTCACCATACAAGTTTTCGTAGGTTGGCACCCCTGCTTCCAATGCCCTGAGGGTTTTTGCAGACATGGCCCCACCACACCAATGAATGTCCCAGTTGTCTATGACAGCAGTTCAAATGCAGTGGTACACAGTTGTAAGCAAATGACCACTACAATACATATTTATACAGCCAGATCCAGCTCTCCGCCGGGCCATACGAGCCCTCCGTCAGCGCAGCCGCAGCTCGACCTCCAGCCGCACTGCCACTCTCCTCAAGGCCGTCCCACGGATCCATGCAGCCAGATTCAGCTCTCCACCGGGCCATATGAGCCCTCCATTGGCACAACCATGGCTCAACCTCCAGCCGCACTGCCACTCTCCTCAAGGCCGTCCCAGGGATCCATACAGCCGGGTATGGCTACGTTGTTGTGCTGGGGTAGCGAGGAGGCCCGCCATTGGTCCTACATTCTCCTCGGTGTGCCCTGATTGGACCCCAGCCCTCCCAACGCACGCTCATTGACTGCCTAGCCTGCTGTATTTTTTCTCCTGAATTGGGGCCGCTGCACCCATTGACTTTCTCTGTAAGTGGCTGAAATTTTCGCCCGCTCACTTTGCTAAGACCCTGCATATCTTTTTCTCGGCTTGCTAATCTGTAGTCATGCTAAATGGCTGACTGTAATTAATTTGTAAAGTGTTTATGCTCTGCCAGCCTAGGTAGGCCATATCCACAGCCCCTCCCTGGTCTACTACTTTGGTCACCCAGTCAAAGAAATCTATTAGATTCATCTGGCATGACCTTCCCTCTGTGAATCCATGCTGCCCTGGGTTCTGTGCCCTGCTGGCCTCTAGGTACTCAGCAGTTCTTTCTTTCAGAAGTGATTCCATCATTTTCCCTACCACTGAGGTCAAACTAACAGGTCTATAGTTTCCTGCCTCTGCTTTGCTCCCACTTTTGTGAAGGGGAATCATATCCACCCTCCTCCAGTTCTCAGGTGCCACATCTTCCTCCCATGATTTGTTAAAAAGGGTATTCAGTGGTGTCACTAGTTCTCTCTTTAGTTCTTTTAGAATTCTGTGTTGAATCCCATCAGGTCCCATTGCTTTGTCCACCTTCAGTTTCAGGAGTTCTTTCAGAACCCTTTCTTCTGTGAACTGACTGATATCAACCCCCTATCCAGAGTGCTTCTATTGATTGGATTAGGTACATCCCCCTCCACTTGTTTTGTGAATACTTAGCAGAAGTATTTGTTCAGTATATCTGCTTTTTTACTGTCACGCTCTGCCCACCCACCCTCCTCTTTATTAAGCCTCACTATCCCTACCTTGGTCTTTCTTCACTCCCTAATGTACCTATAAAAGGTTTTATCTCCCTTCTTAACTGAGTTGGCTATCTTTTCCTTGGTTTGGGCCTTTTCTATTCTGGCTGTCCAGGTAATGCACCTGGGAAACAAAAACCCAGGGGAAGAGCACACAATGGGGGGTGAGATACTAACAACAACAAAAATGGAAAGGGACCTGGGGGTAGTCATATCAGATGACCTAAAGGTGGGCAAGCGATGTGAGAGGGCAGCAAGGAGGGCTGGGGAGATACTGGGATGCATAGGGAAAGGCATCACCAGTAGAAAACAGGAAGTTATTATCCCTCTGTACAGACAGCTGGTGAGACCCCATCTGGAGTACTGCATGCAGTTCTGGAGACCCAGTCTCCGTAAAGACATAGACAGGATGGAAGCTGTCCAGAGGAGGGCAACTAAAATGGTGCAGGGTCTGCACCGGAAGACATATGAAGAAAGGCTTAAGGAGCTTAATATGTATAGCCTCAAGGAAAGGAGGGAGAGGGGGGACATGATAGAAACTTTCAAGTACCTCAAGGGAATCAACAAAGCCCAAGAGGGTAGCATCTTTCAAAAAAAGAGGTGTGCAAGAACAAGGGGGGCACAATTTGAAGATGGGGGGGTGGCTCAGAGGTAATTTAAGGAAGTATTTTTTTACAGAGAGGGTTGTGGATGCATGGAACAGCCTTCCGGAGGAGGTTGTGGAGTCAAAAACAGTGGTGGAATTCAAGCACGTATGGGACAGTCATAAGGCAATTCTAGCGGGTGGAGGTAGGAAGAAGTAGGCTGCTGGTTAACTAGGATCTACAGCTTCCTTCATTTTTATTTATTTGCTTCACACAAAGGCTTGTTTCCTCTGTGATGGCAGTTTTGATGTTTCCCCATTGTTGCTCCACCCCTCCTTTTTGCCTGTTTGCTAGTTCTTTTCTGAGGCACTCTCCCATTTTGCTAAAGTCAGCTCTCCTAAAGTCCAGTACCCTCACATTTGTATGGCTTGACTCTATGGCTGTGTTTATCATGAACTACATTGTTTGGAGGTCAATTGTTCCCAGGTGGCTACCCATTTCTAAATCTGAGATCCTCTCTCCATCCCTGTTTGAGAGTACCAGGTCTAAGATTGCTCCCTCCTGAGTGGGTTCCAACACTAGCTGTCTGAGGCATGCCCCCTGTAGGGCATCAAGCTAATCTACTTATCTCACTGTTCACAAGGTTTTTATACTCCTCCCCTTAATGCTACATGGAGTATTCTTATATTAAAAAAAAATGTGTAAGAGGGTCATTTCTAGCAGGAGTGGCTTTTCAGTTGTAGCACCACTTCGTGACCGAGCAACCAGTAACTCTGATCCATGGCATGCTTGCTTTACATAAAATCCCCTTTTAAATATTATAAAACATTTCCCCATGGTTTATTAAGCCTCTTCTTTAATATAGTTTTACACAGAGGCATACAGGGAACATTTACTGATGGAGCGGCTTTCTCAAATTAAAGTAAAGCTAGAGCCACTCAACATTACAGCCCACAGTTCATATAGAATGGGCTGCATTTCTTTCAAACTCCGAGGTATATCAGTTTAGAGATGCACATCGTATTCTACATCAGTTTGTAAAGGCAAACAAAATGTATTTGTATAGGATTTCAGAGGGGATAGCACATAGAGCTGAAATTCCTCCTTGTCTGACATATTGGGCATAGTTACAATACCAGGGTTCTCTCTAATATAATAGCGTCCCTCTTTCATATAATGCTCTATGCACTTTAACCATATGCAAAATATTAACTTTTATTTATTTAGGCATTGCAGGCATTTTACTGTTCTTTATATGTGCACATATTTATTGATCTCTCTGTTTATCTGGTGGTCATATAGTCTGGCACTAATTCTGGTTTATACAGTACATAGTTTTTCTTATCATACAGGCACAATAAGGCATTTTGTTAATAGTGAGGGAAGAAAGAAAGAAAGAAAGAAAGAAAGAAAGAAAGAAAGAAAGAAAGAAAGAAAGAAAGAAAGAAAGAAAGAAAGAAAGAAAACTAAATAGGGTAGGATAGAAGGAACTGTTGCAACAGTCTTTAAAGTACTGTAGGAAGAAAAAGAATAGAAAATATGTCCCTCATGCCCTCGTAATGCCCAGGTAGAGCATAGCTTTACCACATGGAGGACACTTTGCAACACAAAACAGAATATGTCCTCTTTTGCCTCAATCAGTCATAGTAGAAGGCAAGTGAGCAACCTAAAAAAATATTCACCTGCCACCTTTGGGCCAGAGAGAGCCAGAGAAAATACATACCAGTGATCCAAAACTCCCAGGGAGAACTGGTCTCTTCACTTCTACTCATTGATGTTGAATTCCAGAAATACTACTTTGTCTTATATGTGTCAGAAGCGTCAACTTTACAAACACAGCTCAATACCTTCTGTGATGATAAAACCTTCCTACATGTACCAACCCACATCAGTCTCACACTAGTCACTCTTATTACGCCTGAGAAAGTGACAGAGGCTATCAACATGATGTTTAGAGGGAAATCCCCAGGTGTGGACAGCTTCCGCAGTGAGTTCTATCAAGCCTTTGCCCACAATCTACTGAAGCTGATAGACTCTCCTGGGTTTTCAACAAAGCATGGAAGGAGGGCTGTCTTCCCCCAGCATTTTCTTAATCCCTAACACTTATTCTCAAAAAAAGAAGGGACAATGTCCTTTGCTCCAAGTTTCAGTCAAGCTCCCTTATTAATGTAGACAGGAAGATATTTGCAAAAATTCTTGTCCACAAACTGGATAGTGCAAGGGGTCACCTGATTCACCCAGACCAACTGTTTTTTTTTTCCCTGTTCTCAATATCCCCTTCCCCCCAAATCCTGGATTTTGATATTGGAACCCCAGAACCTAACAATGCCTACGGCACCCTTCCTCTAAATGCTGAAAAAGCATTTGATAAGGTGGAGTGTGTATATCATTTTGATGCCATGAGGTGGTTTAGTTTTGTTCTTGAGTTTATCTCCTTGGCTCACCTGTTATATGTCTCTCCTACTGCATTTCCCCTTACCAATTCCTTCATATCCCCCAGCTTCAAGCTAGATAGATGGACACTTAAGTGGTTCCTCCTCCTGTCCCTCTTCCTGTTCATATTGGTAGTGGAACCTTTGACACAGAAACTCAGAGAGGTACTGTAGTTCCCAGGCCTGGAGGTAGAAGATACCTCTCATAAAATAGTCTTCTTTGCCAACGATATTACACTGTCCCTCATAGACATCCCCATATCCCTTCAGACTTTGCAGTTCACCATACAGGAGAATTTGGCACTATCAGGCTATAAACTGAATGGGGCAAAATTCCAGGTGATGCCTCTCAACTTAGCCTGTACTCAGACCCAGTTCCATGGATTTATCCCTACCAGTGGGTGCCAGACAGTGTTTCCTGCCTAGGTATTCAGCTCCACTCTTCAGAGACAGCCACCATCCATGCCAATATACAGTCCATGCTAGGCCAACTAGACACTGATCTCCACAGATGGGGGTTATACTTCTGTCAGTCTGGGGCAAAGTTAATGTTCTAAAACTCATTGACCTCCCTAAGCTGCAATACATTTTATCTGGTCTTTCAGTTCACATCCCTAGCACCTTTTTCAAGGCAATGTCTAAGAAAATGTTAGATTTTATGGGAAAAATAAATTAAATTGAAAGCTTTACAGATCCACTAGATCAAGGGGGCGGGGATTGGTCTTCTTGGCCTTCAAGTTTCACAAGATAGTGTGATCCTCCACTAAGCGATTACTTGTTTCAAGCCAGACCTGATGCTCCTTCCTCCCAGATGGATACAGGTGGAACTGCTACAAGGATCTTTCCCCTCACCAGGGGCTCTACTTTTTCTAGAGTAACAACAGAAACCACAAGAGTCTCCTTGTGCCATAAACACTAGGAAAACCTGGGCAAATACTCTTCCAAGCTGGAATGAGTGGCAAAGATAGCACAAGCCCACCCTATCTAGCTAAACTCTTGTCTAACCATCGAAAATCACTCAACCAATTGGAACCTGTGGAGAGATCATGGTATCATATCTCTCAGAAACTTATGTAATCCCAGTACTGAAGTCCTTTAGTCCTTCGAAGACCTTAGAACTTCCTACGACCTACCCAGTACTCACTTCTGAAAGCACCTTCAACTCAAAGACCTCCTTCTCATGACAGTCTCCCTGCCACACACAATACCTAGGCAGGGCACTCCAGAGAATTAGATTAGCTCTCTGAAATCACCCTAGTGCCTTACCAGTAACTTTATACAATTCACAGACACAAACAGCACTTCACTAGAACCTTGTGTACAAACAGTAAAATGTGAAACAGAACTGGATGTCCATGTTCCCCCTGAGACATGGAGCCAAGTAAGGCCCAGTGCTTATCACACTAATAGGAAACTGCATGCCAAAACGCTGCACTATAATAGCTTGCATAGAGCTTACAGAACCCCATCCTGGCTCTACAGAGCAGACCTCATGTCCCATAGTGGCTGCTTGCACTGTTCTTTATCACAAGCTACTCTTACCCACATACTCTGGTCCTGTCAAGAACTTGATAGTTGCTAGTCTGAAGTTTGCAGATTCTGCAGTCATTTGGCACCCATTCCTGCAGCCAGGGATGCTACTCTGGCACTGCTGAGACCACCACTTAACTTTGCACATCTTTCTTGCTCCCGGCTTTGGGTCAACGTTACTTTTGCAGTGGCCAAAAGGGTATTACTTCACCATTGGAGAGACGCAAAACCCCCATCCATTAAAGAATGGGTGGTTGTACTTCACCTCACGGCCACATGGGAAAAAGTCACACACACACACCCATAAAGAAACTATCACTATATACCAAGACATGGGCCTCACATCTTGCTGTTAAACCATTGAGACTGCCCACTCTCCCCCAGCTAGGTGAAAGTAGCATCCTCTTATCACAGTGTTTCCAGTCACCCTGTATCTGTATACACCAGTGACTCCCCTGATATCAGAGAGCGTATTCTCTTGGTATTTCTGATACAAAGCTGCTATGAAAGTGGTTCCCAACCACTTATCCCCCGCCCATCACCCCTTTTATCCCCTCTTCTATCTAATCCAGAACCCCCTTGAACCCCCTTCACTGTCATGTCCCCATCCACAAATAATCTATTTTGTTATATTTGAAATTTCACCACATTTCCTCTTCATATATAGCCACCACAGTTACCGTATTAATACAGGCTAAAAGAGAAAATACCTCTTTATCTGGTTTAAACACAATTGAAGCCCTGCTAGAATACCGGGGTACAAGAGCCATATTATTAATACTGTTTCAGTACATTATTCCCAACCAAACAATGGCAAGAAAAATTCTAGCAACCTGATTGGCTGCTGACCCCTAGACACAGTGATGTTATTAGAAAATAACATCACCGTATCTAGGGTAGGCACAAAGATGACCACACTACGCTAAAGAATATCCCTCCCTGCTGGACAACCCCGAAGCTGACATGGCTTGCCTTCACATACTCAGCTCAGTTCAAGATGGCCTCACATTCCCCTCCTACCACAACAATGTACATAAACATCCTTATTAGCATCTGTCTCCACTCTCCACTGACTAAAACCAAATAATAAAAAAAAAGTAAAAGTAACAGGAACAGAACCAACAGTCCGTGACTTCTCCGCTTACTGCTTGGCAGACCAAAGCTGATAGTGCATGCCAGTTCAATTCAACAGCACCTCACAGAAGCTTAACGGACGTTCCAGTTGAAAGAATAACCAAACTTTTTTACTTTCATGGGGGAAAAAAAATAGAAGTTAAAACACAAAGGTGATTTTCAACTGAAAAGTGAGCGGCTTTGATTTTCTGCTTCTCACCAAAATGGAAAAATCAAAGTCACAAAGACATTGTGCTCTCAGTCACTTTCCCTTTGGTTCAGACAAAAAACAAACCAACCAGGCATCGGTTAAATTTATTTACTATGCTCACATTAACCAGTGGCACACATCCTCCATTCCTGCACTCCTAAACTCACCGCTGAAATGTTAGAAGAACCCAAAGCCATCACTGACAGTCTCCTACTTGACTGCCAAAATCACATTACTGCATGCTGTAGAGTTGTAAGCAGCTCAGTGAGCATATCAAAAAATGATAAAGAAATAAAGAAACTTAAACTACACCCCACTTTAACAAGTGTGCAAAGGGTTGTTGGGGGGGGGATTGGCCTCAAACATCAAGGCAGCAAAACACAAAGGTAAAAGAATGAAAAACCTTATCAGCCAGGGCAGGCAGCATTATTAACACAGCAGCTCCACCTACTGGCAGACAATATCCTGGACTTTTTGTTTAAAATATTTATCATGGGAGGCTAGGAAGTAAGCTGGAAGGCACAGGGGCAGGAGCGAAGATGGTGGGATGGATAGTGAACTGGCTGCAGGGGAGACAGCAGAGGGTGGTGGTGGGAGGGAGCTGTCATCTCCAAGGGAGGTGACAAGCACGGTACCACAAGGCTCTGTACTGGGGCCGGTGTTGTTTGGGATCTTCATAGCAGACATCTCAACAGGCATCAAGAGCAAGATCACTCTGTTTGCAGATGACACCAAGATGGGTGCAGTAGTGGATGACGTAGGAGGGTGGCAGAGGTTGCAAGATGATCTGGCAAAACTGGAGGCCTGGTCAGACACTTGGCAGCTGGGGTTCAATATCAAAAAGTGCAAGGTGCTACATTTTGGTGCAAAAAAAACAAGGAGGAGCTACCAGCTAGAGGGGATTCAACTGGCTAAAGCAGCAGAGGAACAGGATCTGGGGTGATCATAATGGGCACAATGAATAATAACTCAGCACAGCTGGGTTGTATTACCAGGGGCATATCCTCCGGGGGGGGAGAGGTGATCCTGCCGATATATAGGTCACTGGTTAGACCACACCTGAAGTACTGAGTACAGTACTGGAGACCATACCTGAAGAAGGACATTAGATTACTGGAGGGGGTGCAGCTCAGGGCAATGAAGATGATCCAGGGACCAGAGGACATGCCCTACAACAGCAGGCTAAAGGAGTTGAACATGTACTCCCTGGAGGAGAGGAGGGATAGGGAAGACATGATTAAAACCATAAGATGGGCACAGAGGGTCTTTTCAAATTAAGGGGTAGAGGAACACTCGAGGGCATGATCTGAGATTGGAAGGGGGAAGGTTCAGCAGGGAAATGAGGAGATACTTTTTTTGTGGACAGGGTGGTGTCTAGGTGGAATGCATTGCCAGAGGATGTGGTATCCTGTAGAACAGAGAGCTGACCTGTGCATGATCCAGTAACACTATTCACTGTCAGCATGACACACTGGTAAATACCCAGAGTGTTGCTACCACTGCAATTGGGCTTATTACAATTTTACCTCCAGCCAGAATTGAATACTACCCAAACCACCTGTGCACAATGTTCTGTAATGCACAGAAAGGAGCTACCAGCTATTTGACCACTGGTTCACATATCCATGCTGGGGACCTGTTTTCCAGATCAGACTCAGTGGCATCACCAGCAGCAGTCAAGGGTACACCAGCAACCTCCTCCTTGACCACTGTTCCTAATCCTGTGCCAGAGATTTTGCTACTTCTTGGACTGATTCTCTCATCAGCACCTCCCCCAGCACCCACCAGCATGGATGCTACAGATGTGGCAGAGAGTAATTTGGCAAAATGAATGCCACCACCCCACTTCCAACAACTACTCCCTAACTACTGCTACCAGCCCCACAGCCAATGGATGCAGTTGCTGCAGAGGTAGGGTTTTTTAGATACAACAACATTTTGCCCCACAGAACCTATGCACTTTTTGGCTGCCTTGCCAACACCTCTCCCTTTACTCGAGCTTCTCCTTTCAGTCATTTTATGTATCCAGATTTTTTCATATTGCAAGAAAACAAATAAACACTGCAGTAAAACTAAATACCAGCAGCAGCAGACAACACCTCACCAGAGGAATTAGCACTCTTTTTTGTCCCTTTCTGACTGCCCATAAATTAAAGATTGTGATGTGATGTGGTGGTGGTTGCCTTAAACCATGTTACAGCATGACTCACATCCACACTACTGTTAATATAGTTTAAGGCAACTGTGTTGGTCAAGAGCCATGCTAAAACCCTGCTCTGAGCAGTCTGGAAAATGATGTATCTGCTTTGTTCTATTTTTTCTTTGGTATGCTCACTCCAAAAAAACAATATATTAGGTGTTCATCTTAACTCTTGGGGGTTGATTTTATGCAGGCAAAAATACATTTTGTGGGTCTTTAGGCATAGCTAAAATTATTTGGTCCCTTCCCCTCCTGTGATGATCCTGAACTCTGGTGCCTCACACACGTCATACCCTATTCCCCCTCTCATATGTTCCTTTCAGTGTTAAATTTCCCCTGACCAAACCCTCTCACCTGGTCTCTCCATGGTCTCAGGCTTAGGAACTCATCCCTCCCTCTCCATCTCATCCCTTATATTCCCACCGTTCTTTTGTCACCTCTGACTTTACCTACCCTCTCCATCTGCTTGCACAATTATCTTCTACTGATCTTGTCAAGGCTCCCTGGTCTGGGTCTCTTCTCTTCCTGGCTGGTTGTTACAACTTATTCAAGTAAGGAAGGTCTCATTTATGTTTCAATGTATAACCTGTGTTAGCTACCTGGCTTGTACCATTTTGGCTATGTGAACTCTACCGGTTGTTATTTTATTCTGTTAGACTTTTGGCTACTGGCACTTGCATCCTGGCCACATGCATGACCCTGTAACTAATGTATCGAAGCACTTATCAGTGTTCTGTGTTGGTTCAAATGTATGTATGGTGTTATTAGACACAGAACCTATGTAAATGAGCCCTGTGCTCATAGGTGTTTTTTTCCTAGTATTGAAATAAATAAAATAAATAAATAAATGACTTGGTCAATTTTTGTTGGCTTCATTTGAAACTGGGTATGGTTGTAGTCTAAGTGGAGATAAACATTTGGTACATTTTCTATGATTATTGGACGTAAATTGTGGATTTCGTACCATGGTGAATTTGAGAGGTAATTTTGAGCTTTTGTGCATACCCCATGAATTTGTCTGGGGGTATTTTGTGTTAGTCTTGTAATGCTCATTGAGACCTTTACATATATATATATATATATATATATATAAAACTCAAAAGAGTGGCTGAGTTATGGCTTCTTAAAGTTGCAATGTCATTCTACTGGAATTTTAATTTTTTTATATTTACACTTTTCATGTGTCTATTTTCAATTGGTATTTCTTAGGGACTTAGTCTTGTAGTGCTCACTGAGACCTTATTTTTATATATAGATTGTTCTTTAACTCCAAGATTGATGGAGTTGCGGCTTATTAAAGTCACAGTGTTATCCTATGAGAATTTTCAGCAGAAATTCACAGAGGTAAACTTTGTCTCATAACTTCTCCTTGTAACTTCACCTTCGGTAACTCTCTCTTTATTGGACCACCTCTTTACAGGCATTTTCTTATATGTGTAGATTTACAAACACAGTACAACACTTTACAAGCCTTTACTGAGGTACACAGACAGTAAACAACAACACAATTTGTTTTTTCCTTTGTTTTGTACACAAACAATATACAACAGGGATTTCAGGGACTTATGGGACACATGCAGGACACAACAACTAAGGTAATTATAACAACATTATAGTGTATGGTAGAGCTGCGCTCTCGAGGTCATCTGTTACCAAGGAAGGAAACCTCTCGATACAAGAATATCCTTGTTATGTATGACTGCTCATACATAATCCTCTATATTGTGTACATAAAAACTCTAACTTCAATGAATAAACGAAAATAAAAATAAAATCAATATAGTCAAACCACGACAAAAATAATTCAGTAAAACACACTTGTCACTGAACTAAAATTACAAACCCTAGAAAACAGGAAAAATAATTCACACAAAACAATGATTACAACAGCACTAGTGCTGCTCAGACAAGAAAAGGCTGCCTTTTTACATGCTGCTGCTTCGGTAGCTACTCCCCCCCCACACACACACACACAACACTGCCTCACTACACACAATACTGAAAACAAAACTATAACTTTAAAGTAACTAAATCAGGAAAAAAATACCACAAATATTTGGCAATCTAGAGGCACAAGGCACAGTAGGCACCTTAGGAAATAATTTGGTTGAAAAAACTGCACGTGTTAAACACTTTCAAAGGTTTTTGGGCACAGAGATTCAAAGCAGACTTAACACCAAGTGGATGATGGACACTTATATTATGGACTTATGGACAATGTGTGAACATTAATTTAAGGGACCCCCTCAGTCCAATGCTTTAACGTTTCCCCAATGGGACAGCTTGCTATCAAGTTACCATCACTCCATGGAGAAATCAAGTTTAATTAAAGGATCCAGGTTGTTCATAATTGCTGTTAGGACTTATGTCAATGTCTTACTGATTTTAAAGTGTTGCTAATCAAGTTTGCCTAATAGCCCAGTGCCCCATGGATGGGGTCTGCACCCCAGGACCCAGGAATCAAAAACACAAGTCATCTTTTGCAGTGTCTGTTGTGGTCTTCCTCCTACACACAGATGTTCCACCAGCATACCCCTAGACACTGGGAAGGGGGTGGGCTATAATAGTATGCTCTTTCTCTGCCATCCGTCATGTGGAGGGGCCCCTTCTCTCCCAGGGCTTTCCCATGGAGCTGGGGAGAGGGGAATATGTTTAACAATTTTTTGGGAGGGGGATAGGTGGAGGGGACTCAAAGACTAGATTTCTTTCTTGTTACTGTTTACTGATAGGGTGATGACTTTGATGGGCTAAGTAAACAGGGGTTTGACATTACTTGGTAGTAGTGCACACTCAGGTGGTGTACTACAGGTGTGCTAATATGCCAGAGATCTCACAAACATCTAGGTTGATCTCTGTCTTCTTACAGTCACCTTGAAGGCAGCCCAGGTTAGAGCTTCCATTATCAGTTATCATTTGGTTTTGGTTCCTGTTAATCTTTTGCATTCTGTGCTCAACAATGTAGCTCATAGAAGGGCTGGGGTCTCTTTTACTCTTACATTTCCCATGGCAGGGTTCAGTGATTTTCAGGTAGTTACATATAATGTAAATGGCTTGAGACATTCTATTAATTATAGTAGAGTACTGTAGGAGCTGAAATGTATGAATACATCTGTAGTCCTACTATAGGAAACTCATCTCATGCACGGGAACCCTGGACCAGGAGCTGGGTGGGCTTGGTACATGCATCCACTTTTGGCTGGACCCACACCACTGCAGAGTGACAGTGTTAATTAAGAAAGGCATCTTGATACAAGTAGACAAAGTTGAAATGGATGATGAAGGTCAATTTGTTTACCTAAATGGGAAATTCTGTGATATTCCCTTTGCTGTTTTAAACCTTTATGCCCCCACTGCAGATGGGGAACGAAATTACTTCTTCTGCTGGATGATGTTGAAGCACCCCTCTAGGTTATACATTTTCAGGGGGGAGTGGGTTAACAGTATCCTTTGTCCAGACACAGACTGAAAATTACAAGACCCTAGAAGAGGGGAACAGGATCTGGGAGGGCAGAAACCATGCCGCTTAACTAGAGAACTGGGTATGGAAGACATTTTGCATATCGTGTGTCTTCGGGATACAGATTCTACACTCTACTCAGTGCCACAAAATTCATATTCCTGCATTAATTTATTATTTCTGTCTGTGGAGTGGCTGTATACAGCAGAGGAATTGAATATAGGAGCTACTACACTCTCCGATCATGCCCCTGTTCAGCTGGGGACTTGCTGTACTGCTGCCTTGTAAAAATTGCTCATATAGGATGAATAATTCCCTTTTAAACATACCTCAGTTCAAGAAAATGGTTCAGAAGGCTATCAACAGTTACAGGGAAAATTATTCAGTTTGCCTTAAATAAAAAAAAAAAGCTACGGCACATAGGCTAGCCTAAGAACATGGATTATTTGCTCTAGAGGCTAACCATAAAAGTACGTTGGATGATTCCCTTCTCCCACAAATTAGAGAATGCAGGAAATTCCTAACCATCTATACAGAGTAAAAAAATGGACAGCTACATTTCTCAAAGCAATGCTTTTATGAGGCCAGAAGTAGTGCAGGCAAAATATTGGCATGACAGCTCCAAAAACAGGCCATCAATAATGCACTCCGATGGATCAGGTGAACAATGGAGGTTGGGGGGGAGACCTCACTTCCCAAGCGTATGGCAAATGCACTTGTAGATTTTTATAGGGAATTATATTCATCTGAACATACCACTGCATATTTTTTTAAGGAATTAGATTCATTTGAACATACCCCTCTCGCAGTGGCAGCTCTAGAGGCCCAAGTGATGAGAGAAACTGGAATTGCCAGTTAAAAAAAATTAAAGAATGGCAACTCTCCAGGGGTTGATGGACTCATGGTGAAATTTTATGAAGTCTTCAAAGACCAGTAGACCCCTGAGCTGTTGAAACTTTTTGGGGCTGTCATGGGGGGCACCGCTAGCCTGGGTTTGGGTGCAGTTTTCTGTTTTCCTAAAACCACATAAGTGAACCTAAAACTATTTATCTCCATGCTGGCAAAAAGAATTCAAAATGTGGTAAGGGCCATAGTCCACTTGGGTCAAACAGGATTTTTTAAGGAGTGAAATCTTCATGAAAGTATCTGGTGCCTCCTTAATGCCCTTTCCTCTCAATGGGGCCACAAAGGTTTCTAGTTGGCCATCTCAATGAATGCTGAAAAGGCTTTTGATCTGGTGGACAGGGTTTTCTTACAAGGCATGCTAGTGGCAGTATGACTTGGTCATAAATTCTGTACACTTTTATCAAACCTGTATGACTCACCATAAGCCAACACTTCCAATTGGGAAGGGGGATGGAGTGCCCTTTTCCCCCTCCTCTTTATCCTCTGCATAGAGCCTCTGGGTGCTGCAGTAAATTACGATAAGGCAATGCAGGGTGACATGGTGGGGAATATGGAACAAAAAATTGCCCTATAAGTGAATGATTCCTTATTTTTTGTCCATGACTCTATTATTTCTGTTCCAGCTCTGATAACATAGTTAAGTAATTTTGGAAACATTTCAGGTTGTAAAATATAACTACCAGAAGTCGGAAGCCATAGTACTGTCAGGCCCCTGCCCCAGAGGTTTAAAGACCCCATTTATCTTCTGTTGGGCACAAAATAACACCTTCAGGTATATGAAGGTATGCAGTACCACAAACTTCACTAAGCTACTTTACCTGAATCATTTCCAGCTGCTGGAGGAGATAGCTGCAGACCTCTGCACATGGACCTTGCTCCTTCTGTCCTTGAGAGATAGAGTAGCTATGCTAAAGATGAACATCCTCCCCGACTCTCTTTTTCTTTCATGCCCTTCAAATTCACCACTCTACTGCATTCTAGAAACAGCTGTGAGGCCTGGTTACAAAATTTCTCTGGCAGGCATGGATACTCTTACACTGCCAATGGAGAAGGGTGGGCTGGGCATGCCCTGGCTTTGAGTTATACTTCTTGGCATCACAGACTGCACAATTGGTACTGATCTGGAAACAAATATTTATGTCAGAGTTGTTCCCCTTGGAAAACCTAGCTTCCCTGCCAGCCTCTTTGTCTGCAAGGCCAACCCCCTCAGCTGTTAAGAAATATTCTGAACCCCTGGACTAGGCACTCCCTCCAAGGTGCTACTCAAAACTTATAAACTTACCTCTACTCCAGATGAGGTGGACCTCTCACTGTCATTATGGGAGACCATGACTTTCACTACTCAGAGGAGACAGGGGATTCTGGAGGTGGAATTGAGCTGATCTGACCACATATAAACAATTTATGGGAGGAGGTACATGTATTGCTTTTGTCATGAATAGACAGTATAGCAGTCCCATTGGAGACCTATTCCAATATTTGCAAGTGCATCATGATTTGATGAATGGGGAGAGGTTCTGCAAGGTCTCCAGGGGCCTGACTAAGTGGGACACTTGTGCTATGCAAGCCCTGTGGTCACTCAGGTGGCAGTATACCACCAGAGTTGACTGCTTTCCCTCTCCAGAGGAAGTGAGCATTCTGTGGGACACTCAACCCTGCCACCAGCTGGCTTCCAATGATCCAGACTCTCTTTTGGACGTACTGTATGTTGCCAGTGTCATGAGCAGTAGCACTACTGCTGAGTTGATGGACTGGCTGGAGCTTGCATTTTTTTAAACACAGATCTCTGTCTCTCTCTGTCTCTCTCTGTCTCTGGGAAGATGAAGAAGGAAAGAAAATGGGGGGGAGGGTCCCCTAAAGGGTAAAAGCAGCGTGGGTTACCTGCTTGCTGGATTGCTGCTATAAGTGATGCATCGCCCAGGGATTTTTTTAATGTTACTATTTTCTTTGGTTAAAATATTTTTAAGTCATGTTGGAAATGAGATTACAATTTGAGTTACAGAGTACAGTGGAATATGTTAACAAAAACTAATTCACCAGTTAGAATCTTCCTCGGTCCCAATCAAAAACAAATATAACACCAAGGATAGAATCCCCAGATGGTTTAATAATAAAATTAAATCTCTAACTAAGCTTAAACAAAAACTATTTAAAAAATTAAAGAATACTTCCACAATAAATAAGGAACTCTAATTATCAAATTGTACTATGTACCCTCAAGCACACGATAAAGCAAGCTAAGGCAAAACTTGAATTCAGACTGACCCATACTAAGGATTCTTACAAATTTTTATATTCATATTTAAATAACCAAAAAGGGAACACCAGAAAGACTGGACCCATTATCCATAATAATACTATTGTTAATTCTGATATAGACACTGCCAATGTATTTGATTATTATTTTGCCTCTGTATTCTCTCCCAAGGACGTTCCTATTCCTTCCAATCACCAATCGCCCAACAGCTTTAACACCTATCTAATTTCTGATACCATGATTCTTTCTGCCTTGCGCACTCTAAAAACAATCAACAAGCCCTGGCCCTGACAATATCAACCCAAGATTTGTGATAGAAATGGCCAAATCAATTGTAACTCCATTAAAAATCATTTTCAATAAATACCTTGAAAGCTCCCAGATCCCTATAGACTGGCTGACAACTAACGTGACCCCTATATTAAAGAAGGGTAGTAAATCTAAAATCCAGAATTATTGTCCCATTAGCCTTACTTCCATTTTATGTAAAGCTATGGAAAAAATTATTAAATCCCTTATAGAAAAGGAAATGCGTGAACTCAATCTTAATGACGAAACTCAACATGGCCTCAAAACAGGGCATTCGTGCACTTCTAGACTAGTTGCTTTCTACAATAATATCAACCTTGGTTAGGACAATAACATCTCTTCAGAAGTTATATTGTTGGACTACAGTAAGGTCTTTGATAAGGTCCCACATGGAAAATTGGTAACAAAACTGGAAACCTTTGGTTTCTCACCTTGCCTCATTAATTGGGTAAAGCGATGGTTAATAAACAGGACTCAAAGGGTAAATATTAACAACTACCTTTCAGACCAATATCCAATAATTAGTGGGGTTCCCCGGGGCTCTGTCCTGGGGCCCACTCTGTTTAACTAAATATAAGTGATATGCAGATCATGTCCCAAAATTGGTTATCAAAATTTGCAGATAATTCAAAACTAGACGGGAAAGTGGACACTTCTGATAATTTATCTAACCTTGTCTATGACTTAAAAAATATCAAACAATGCGCTCTGAACAATAGTATGGAGTTCAATGTCCAAAAGTGTGTTGCACTCCATTTTGGCACAAAAAAATCAAAAAAATATATACAGCATAAATGCCGTTCCATTAAAAGCATCCAATATGGAAGGGGATCTCGGTATCTTAGTAAATAACAAACTCTCCACCCATGACCACTGTTCAAAAATTACTCAAGTAGCTAACTCCCTCCTAAGATACATCAAATGTACGTTTGTGTCTAAGACTGAGCAGTGTCTCGTCCCCTTGTATAGATCCTATATTAGACGTTACCTGGACTATGGATTGCCATTCTGGAATCCCTACCTTAGGGGCGACATAGTTCAAGTAGAGCGTGTCCAGAGACATGCCACTAAAATGATTCTGGACTCTATCATAAAACATATCATGAAAGACTACATTTCACAGGCCTACACTCACTTCAACACAGAAGATGTAGGGGAAATATCATCTTCATATATAAGGTTTTACAATCTCCTGATTTAATAGAGCAATGTGGGCTCTCCCTTTCAACCACTAGAAAAGTCCCTAGGCTACACAATAAATAAACCAGGATCAAGAAGGCCAATACTAACCTAAGGAATGACTACTTTACAATTCAGGCCCCCAGATTATGGAATTCCTTGCCTCAAGATTTAATGAGTCTTAAGAATTTTGATACATTCAAGAACAAATTGGATATCTGGCTCCCTTCCAACCCTACTTCTTTATATTAGCCCACTTATATATGGGGGGAAACCTCAATG
Organism: Neoceratodus forsteri; assembly: GCA_016271365.2. Lineage (NCBI taxonomy): Eukaryota > Metazoa > Chordata > Ceratodontiformes > Ceratodontidae > Neoceratodus > Neoceratodus forsteri. The sequence continues at coordinate 964,726,597 of CM057452.1, forward strand.
GGCCTCAGCCTTCTTTTTTCCTAAAAAAACCTAGTAAACCTAGTAAAAACCTAGTAACCCTAGTTTCTTTTAAATCTGTTCCCCTTGGGAGAAAAAGATGGTGTGGGTAGCAGAAGTCTTTTGATCTAAAGGGCGTTTGTTGTGGTTAATCTTCAAAGAGCTGAGGCCCTTTCATAAAAAAGATGCTTTGAATGTAAACAGTGGCCTAGGAAAGGGCAGATGTTTCCAGATGGAATTTATTTATTTATTTTAGCTTTTGTTGACCGGGTAAGTGCACTAGACAAATCCTGCCTGTTTTCAGGCACGACCCGGGGAGGGGGATACAGATGAATGCCAACTGACCTTGAACCAGATTAAGCTGTTGGTGGTATTTTTTTAGTGAATGAGGGAAATTTGGCCAGGACACCGGGGAAATTCCCCTACTCTTTTCAATAAGTGCCATGGAATCTTTAACATCCACCTGAACTACCACCAATCCAGGCAGATGAGACCTCGGTTTAACATCTCATCCGAAAGACAGCACCTCAGAAGTGCAGCACCCCTCTCATGCTGCACTACAGTGTCAGTACTGGGATATTAACCCAAGTGCCAGATGTGGGAACTGAACCCATAGCCCTCTACCTACTGAGCCACTGACACTGCTGATGGGGATGATAATAAAAGGACCAATCTCTTAATAACAAATCTAATTTGGACCAGTCTAGGAAAAAGGTGGTCCCCAGAGATTAGAATCAGACACGGAGTGATGTCAGAAAGGCCTAGTCCAGTGATGGGGGAACAGTGGGTCAGCCAACCAAGAGTATTTCTGTTGTATGTTTGCAATGAGAAGTCAGTTATGTTTGGAATTTTGCACTAGCAACATCACGGGCTCACGTCTGCTATAACTCACCAGTTCCCCACTGTGATATGCTTCTTTGATTCTACCTAGACTCTAGATAGCTTTGAGTTATGTTTTTTCCTGTGTGATTTCTATCTTTTCAAATTTGTTTATTTTTATCTCTGTAGAAATATTGTACTCCCCATAGTCTTTAGTGTGCATTATTTTGTAACATATGTAAATATACTGGAGCATTAAAAGGTATTTTTGCATATATTGTGCATTCTGTGACTGAATCATTTTAGGAATAGATAATCAGGATAAATTGTCAAGTCTGAAATCTGATTCTCAAGGGACAGGCTACAAAGTTACCATATCGAAAGCAACTGTTCTCAGCTGTGACAAAAGGGGTGGGTGGCTTGGCTTTTGGGAAAGAGCCTGTACTGCATGAGCAGTCACTTTAGTGTGATTCAAACCTAGAGATTCCCTGAGTGATAGTGACACTAAGTGATGACAGCATACTAAGGTAACCCATTCAGGCATCTGAAGGGCTGTGAAAACTGGTACCAGTGTAGACTGAGTTCTGGGAGAGAACCAGTCTGTGACAAACTAGTTGGCAGCTTTTGGGGTCTGAAAAGGGTTACCAATTTAAAAAGTTATCTACCCATAGAAACATTGACTTTGACAGCAGATAAGGAGCGCTTGACCCACCTAGTCTGACCATTTCCCTACCTACTGGATAAGCTGCAGATCCCAGTTAAGCAACAGGCTATTTCTTCCTAACCCCCAAAAGAATTACCTTATGCCTGTCCCATGCATTCTTGAATTCCCCCGCTGTTTTTGATCCCACGACCTCCTCAGGAAGACCGTTCCATGCGTCCACCGTCCTCTCTGTGAAAACATACTTCCTCACATTGCCCCTGAGCCGTCCTTCCTCTGTCTTCAAATTGTGTCCCCTTGTTCTCACACATCTCTTTTTCTGAAAGATGCTATCCTCTTGGACTTTGTTGATTCCCTTGAGGTACTTAAAAGTTTCTATCGTGTCCCCCCTCTCTCTCCTTTCCTCAGGGGTATACATATTAAGCTCCTTTAGTCTCTCTTCGTATGGCTTCCGTCGCAGACACAACACCATTTAGTTGCACTCCTTTGGACTGCCTCTATCCTGTCTATGTCCTTGCAGAGAAGGGGTCTCCAGAACTGCACACAGTACTCCAGATGGGGTCTCACCAATTGTCTGTAAAGAGGGATAGCAAATTCCTGTTTTCTACTGGTGATGCCTCACCCTGTACAATCCTGTATCCTCCCAGCCATCCCTACTGCCTTCTCACATTGCTTGCTAACCTTTAGGTCATCTGATATGACTACCCTAGGTCCCTTTCCATTTTTATTGTTGTTACTACCCCCCCCCATTGTGTACTCTTCCCCTGGGTTTTTGTTTCCCAGGTGCATTACTTTGCACTTCTTTGCATTGAATCTAAGTTGCAATACTTCTGACCATTCCTCTAACCTTGCCAAGTCCCTTCTCATCCTTTCCACCCCCCCTTGTGTATCAACCCTGTTGGAGATCTTTGTGCCATCTGCAAAGAGGCATACTTTTCCTTCCAGTCCCTCTGCACTGTCACTTATAAAGACATTAAAAAGGACTGGACCTAGTACTGAACCTTGTGGTACCCCACTAGTAACCCGTCTTTCTTCAGCGTGGACTCCATTTAATATTACCTTCTGTGTCCTGTTGTCCAGCCAATGTTTTGCTCAGGCTACCACCCTGGGACCCACTCCCAGGCTGGCTAATTTGTTTATTAATCTTTTGTGTGGGACTGTGTCAAATGCCTTGCTAAAGTCTAGGTAGGCCATGTCCACAGCCCCTCCCTAGTCTACTACTTTGGTCACCCAGTCAAAGAAATCAATTAGATTCATCTGACATGACCTTCCCACTGTGAATCCATGCTGCCTTGGGTCCTGTGTCCCACTGACCTCTAGGTACTCAACAATTCTTTCATTCAGAAGTGATTCCATCATTTTCCCTACCATTGAGGTCAAACTGATAGGTTTGTAGTTTTCTGCCTCTGTCTTGCTCCCACTTCTGTGAAGGGGAATCACATCTCTCCTCCTCCATTCCTCAGGTACCACACCATCCTCCCATGATTTGTTAAAAAGGGTAGTCAGTGGTGTCACTAGTTCTCTGCTTAGTTCTTTTAGAATTCTGGGGTGAATCCTGTTAGGCCCCATTACTTTGTCCACCTTCAGTTTTAGGAGTTCTTTCAGAACCCTTTCTTCTGTGAAAGGACTGTGAATCAACCCCCCTTGTCCAGAGTGCTTCTACTGATTGGATTAGGTACATCTCCCTCCTATTCTTTTGTGAATACTGAGCAGAAGTATACATTCAGTATCCCTGCTTTTTCACTGTTCCTCTGTGTCCACCCACCCTCCCCTTTATTCAGCCTCACTATCCCTCCCTTTGTCTTTCTTTGCTCCTTAATGTACCTATAAAAGGTTTTATCCCCCTCTTAACCGAGTTGGCTATCTTTTCCTTGGTTTGGGCCTTTGCTACTCTGACTGCCTTCCCCACTTCCTTCTGCTTTAATTGGTACAGTTCTCTGTCTTGCTGCTTCTGTGTTTCCTTATACTTCCTGAATGCTATATTTTTCTCCCTAACCTTTCCCACCACCTCTTTTGAGAACCATAGTGTTTTTTTCTTTCATTTTAATTTTTTTATTTGCTTCACACAAAGGCTTGTTGCCCCTGTGATGGCAGTTTTGATGTTTCCCCATTGTTGCTCCACCCCTCTTTCTTGCCCGTTTGCTAGTTCTTTTCGGAGGCACTCTCCCATTTTGACAAAGTCAGCCCTCCTGAAGTCCAGTACCCTCACTTTTGTATGGCTCGACTCTGCAGCTGAGTTTATTGTGAACCACACTGTTTGGTGGTCACTTGTTCCCAGATGGCTACCCACTTCTAGATCTGAGATCCTCTCTCTATCCCCATTTGAGAGTACCTGATCTAAGATTGCTCCTTCCTGAGTGGGCTCCAACACTAGCTGTCTGAGGCATGCCCCCTTTAGGGCATCCAGAATGGTCCTGCTCTTATTTATTTATTTATTTTTATTTATTAAAACATCAGTTTATAACCTTTGAGCCAGAGGTTCATTTGCAAAGGTACCTCATCACAGAGAGAACAAAACAATAATAACAAGCAAATAACAAAAAAAAATAATAGTGCACAGCAAATTGGAGCAGAACAATTGTAACAACCAGGTGGTTATGACGATACAGTAGCCAGATACAATTTGGATTAACTTAGCTTATGGAAAGACATTACCGCTGAGACAAGCGGAATAGTGGTTAGGATAAAATAAGGGGGGTAGTGGGATGGGAACAGCCACTCAGGGAGCTTTGTCATCAAGAAGAGCAGGGGAGAATTACAAGCAGCAACAGCTGTGCATAGTAAGCAGGTGGTTACGCAGGGAGGTTTTGAAACAAGAGATGGATGGGCCATCAGCAATGCTTGAGGGGAGGGAGTTATGCCAGGAAGGGGCCCGGTATAGGAAGGCCCGTTGGCCTTGCGTGGTCCTGACCCAAGGAACTACCAACACGGATTTGCAGGAGGATCTGGTTTGCACTAGAGGTTTAGCATGGTAGATAGAGGCAGTCAGCCCAGGCGGGGATAAATGAAGGAGAGTTTTCTTAGTTAGGAGGCTGATTTGATACTTAAGCCATTCGTCAAGATCAAGCATATTAGCCTGGGCATAAAGAAGGCAGGTATGAGTGAGTCTGGGAGCCCCGGTGATTAGCCTACAGGCCTTATTTAAGGTGAGCCAGATTTTGTTTAGTGCGGTCTGGTCAGCAGCCCCATAGACAGGCAAACCATAGTCAACTAGGGACAATATAGAGGACATGACAGCGAGTTGGAGAGCATCAGTGGGGAGACAGTTTTTGTGGTGATAAAGGGTACCCAGCCAAATATTGGTGGCAGAGGCTAGGGCAGAGATGTGGGAATGGAATGTGAGGGCAGTGTCGAAAGTAACCCCAAGGTACTTATAAGTGTGGACCAGCTCAAGTGGGAACTCGGAACTGGCAAGGACCTGTAGTGGGATATCACTTGCCTTGTTTTGAGGATGAGCAAAGAGCATGGCTTTAGTTTTTTAAGATTAATTACTAGTCTATGCTCATTGAACCAAGTGTCAACTTCATTATAAGAGGCTTGCAAGGTGGCCTGGAGGGTAGTAGGGTTCCGGTCCAGTCTTGGATGTGGCTGCAGCAAAGGTGCTCCAGTTAACATCTGGCATATTCAGGTCCCCCATCAACAATATCTCCCCTTTCTCTGCCATCCTCAGGATGCCTTCTATCATTTCCTTGTCCATTTCCTCCCTCTGAGATGGGGGTCTGTATACGACCCCTGTGTGGAGTGTGGTCACAGAACAGGATATACAAAAGGGGATACTGAATATACTACAATTTTTATTTTGTTGTAACTAACAGTAGATAGCAATAAGACACTGGGCCAGAATTTCAAAGAGCCCTTAGGCCATGCAGGGTGCATCAAACAACCACCTTGTGTCAGATCCAGGTGTGCCAAATACTGTGTACCATATTTTGCAAGAAAAGCATTCTCTGTGGCAAAGTCCCCCAGACTGATGCAGGAGGTCCGCTGCATTAAGCAAATGATGCAAGGGATGAGAATGAAGCAAGCTATGTAAAATAAATGGCACAAGCTGAGTCAAAAATATGATTGAAGGAATGAGAATGAGACAGGTTGAGTCAAAAGAATGGTGTAAGTTAAGTCAAAATAATTACTCAAGGAATGAGAATGACACAAGTTGAGTCAAAAAAATGGTGCAATGGCTGGCCCAGTGGTGCTGGAGGTTGAGGCACTGGTTGCTACACCTCGCACCACACCAGCAACCCAGGTTCAGGAATGGGCCCAGACCACTGGGGGTCGGTAGGGGCGAGGGAGGATTGAGCATCCAGAGGGCTGCTCTCCTCTCTCGGTGGGGGGGAGTTTTGTTGGCCCACTCATTGTCTGCCCTCTGGCAGTGACTGGAGGGCAATACAGGTCAGGTGGCATGTAACAGCATCCCTACATCGGTGGGGAGGGGGGACAGAAGTAAACAAGGTGGAAAAAAGGAGCTGGCAGGCTTTATGATGGCCCCGTGCCCCTGTGCCACCCCCAGATTCTGGATTGTGCTCTGGAGGGGGAGAGATGGCTGGTGCACTCCTCCCTGACCCCACCATGGAGGGCAAGCTGCGGGGGAACTACTAATGGTCGACATGAGCAGGGATACATGGGGACAAAGGATGGCCAGGCTCCAGGGCACAAAAACAGAATAATGAAAAAAAAATGGCACAAGCTGTGTCAAAAAATGACTCAACGAACAAGAATGACACAAGTTAAATAAAAACAATGCTGCAAGTTGAATCAAAAAAATGAAGCAAAGGACGAGAATGACGCAAGCTGAGTTAAAAAATACAGCAGATGAAATGGCCAAGACTAAGCCCACAAAATGTTCTAAACTAGTCCTGCAGGGGAATATTGGCTCTTAATAGTACCATAGTCAGGTCTGTCTCCCTGCTATGGGCCCTTTTTATGCTCTGGTGTATGTTAGATGAGCTCTGGCTAGTCTAACAGTGACATGTATCTTAGTCACAAGGACAGGACTTACATTCTTTGAAAATCTCAAATGAGGGGATGGTGCATCATTTCAGTGACACAGGCTTCCCTTCTGACATGGTGCAAGCATTTTTTCTGTGCAAGCATGGCGCAAGCCAGACTGGCACATGCAGACCTGTTTTTGATGCAAGCACCATTTGAAAATCAGAACTGAAGCAAGTTTTGACGCATTCTGCTCCTTGCATCAGTTGTTTTTGATGCAAGCACCCCTGCAACATTCTCTGGCCTTTAAAAATCCAGCCCACTATGTCTGGACCATATGAAAAGTTGAAGTTGGCACATCTTAAGGAGCTGTGCAGAAAGAGAGGGCTTGTCTTTGAGGAAGGCCAGCCATGGGCAGACTTCCTCTTTAAGAAAAGTAACCAGGGGAGCAGTGCAAAAGTGGTTACAGTTAGCCAATGTCATCAGCCAGAGGCTTTGGAGAGTGCAAATGAACTAGAGTCCATGACTGGAACAGCTGCACAAGCAGACCAGATGCAAATGATGCAGCTGGAGGCTACACTGCTTAAGGCAAAGGTAGAGGCAGAGCAGCGGAAGGCAGAGAAGGAAGAAAGATAGCACCAGTTGGCGATCCAGTTGAGAGAGCATGAAGTAAAGATGAGAACGGAGCAAGCGAAAGAGCAAGAGGAACAAGAAAGGCATCACCAGCACTAGATCCAGATGAGAGAGGCATGAAAGCAAGAGCATGAACATGAGAGGGAGAAGCAGATTCTGCACCAGAAGGCAATGCCATAAACTGTAAGTACTGGCATCAGGGGTTCGGCCCAAGAAGTCAAAATGAATTCCAAAATGTTTCCCATGTACCAGGAGGGTAATGATCTTGATTTGTTTTTAAAATGTTATGAAAGAATTTGTTGGCAATTTGAATTGGGCTGGGCTTCTTGGGCAACTCACCCTTTGCCACTACTTTTGGGCCAAGCAGTAGAAGTCTTCATCAGGCTGGACAAGGAGGACTGTATGGGACTATAATAAAGTGAAAAATACCTTGTTAAAATGTTTTAAACTGACTACTGAGGCCTGTAGGCAAAAATTTAGAGGTCTAAGAAAGGCACTGGGGGATAGCTATTTTTAAGTGTGTGTACAAATAGGCACTCTGTTAGAGCCATGGTTAGAGGATGTAAAGGCTAGCTCTGTGGAACAGATAAAAGATTTGTTCCTCATGGAACACTTCTTAAAGACTGTACCAGAGGATGTGAGAATACATTGCTCCTCACCCCCAAGGAAAACTTCAATGGACCAAGCTTCCTTCTCATATCATCTTCCTAAGCTCTGATCCTCCCTCCCAATGTGTATCCATTAAGTCTTGTCCTTCTCTTCCCTCAAAGCCCATCTTCATGACATTACCACCCTCTTCTGCAACTGTTGCCGATCCCTGATCCTTCTATTCCCTCATTCCGTGTTGTTGATATCCCCCTCTGCCTGTGCGCAACTACTACCCTATCGCCAGGCTACTGTACCTAAATCTGTTAATCTCATCCAGTAATATTGTGCTCCTGAGCCATCTCTTGCACTGGCTTTGTTATAGTAGCTCACACCTCAGCAGTCTGGGTGGTGGTAATCTGCTACTATCTGGCATTGCTCCCTGTACTGCATAGTACTTGTATCTTAATTTGCATTATATTTTATTTTCATTTTCTGTAGCCTTGAATATTCTACCTGCAAATTATGACTGTGCATTATTTATTTTATTTTATTGTATGCATTTTATTGTACTTTTTTGGTATTACTACTGTACCTTACATTATGTATTTTCACTTGTGCATCATATACTGCATACTCCCTTCCCCAACCCCCAGGACACATTTGGAAATGAGCTTGTTACAAGCTCAGTATGTCTTTCCTGGCTAAACTTTTGAAATAAACAATAAGAAATAATAAGAATATGGTTGCTGCAGAATTTGCATGATGTTGAGCTTCAGGAAGCGGGCAGCTGAAAGGGACAATCTGTTTCTATGTAGCCAATCATACTTTCAGTGCACAAACAAGGGGGAGGGATATCAGGTGGTTTTAAAGGAACCCCAGTGTGGCAAACTAGTGAAAGCTAGCCTCTGCCTGAACAAAAAAGGAAGCGAAAGGTTTCAGAAGTAAGGAGTCAAGAGAACACAGGTGCTACAGTATAACTGCCAAAAATGGGGACACCTGTCATATGACTGTCTGAACAATATAGCAAAAGGGCAGCTGGATGGGGTAGCTCTGGAAACTTCCAGCAGCTAGTGACCTGTACCCAGAGTGCAGTTTCCACCAACTCCACTACTCACATGCACCCTGTGTTAGTAAATGGGATGGTAACCAAGGGATTTAGGGACATGGGGGCCTCTATTTCAATGGTAAAATAGGATTTAATTCATGATGAACAGATCCTACTGGGCAACTTGTCTAGAATTACAGAAGTGATGGGTCCTGCAGTATCAGTGCCAATGACCTGGATTTTTCTAAGCTGGGATGATGGTCAGGGCATACAGGAGGTGGGTGTTGCACCGAACCTGCCCATTGATTTAATTATGGATAATGACTTTGACAGTCGGGCAACATTTTATGTGTCACTACCTGTAGTAAGAGTAGGGAGCTGGCTCCTGAGCACACAAAGGAAGTAGTGCAGCTGAAAGCAACCACTCCTTAAGCAGCAGGGGAAGTTGTAGTTGAAAAACTAGCTGCGAGCACCAATTCTGAGCCACAGCTACACAGTGGGAAGAGTCCAGAAGTGGGCAGCTCTCCCACAGGACAGTGTGTTTTAGAGACTGTAAGGTCTGCAGAGCTGGGGAACACTCAGCAAGTTGATCCATCCCTACATATATTAAGGGGTCTGGGCACCAGGGTGGAAGGTGGCTCTCAGGGTTCAGTGAAAAGGAAGGTATACTGGAAGAATGGGCTCCTATATCATGAGTAAGTTCCAAAGGCAAGACCAAAGGAAGGGGTACTCTTGCAGATAATAGTTCCTAGGGAGTACAGGAAGGAACCTGTGGCCTTAGCCCATGATATACCTTTTCCTTTTGACTTAGGAATCAGCCATACAAAACAGCAGCTGACTAACAACTTTTACTGGGCCAGTATCTTTAAGGATGTGGCAAACTACTGCCTGATTTGTCTGAAGCTCCAGAGGGTGGAAAAGGTTGGGAACCAGGCTAAGGTGACTTTGATTCCTCTGCCTGTAATTAAAGAGCCATTTTGGTGAGTTACTGTGGACATTGCGGGGCCACTCAGCACCCCAAGTCACACAGGCAAGAGGTACATTTTGGTGCTCATTGATTACACTATGAACTACTCAGAGGCCATGCCCTTTAGAAACATAGAAACATAGAAATTGTCAGCAGATAAGGATCACTAGGCTCATCCAGTCTGCCCATAGGCCCTATGCATGTATGCATCCACTCACCCTGAGTGGTCAATGGCTTTTCATCACTCCCTTCCTGCCCAGGGTTTCCCTGTGCTTGTCCCAGGCATGTTTAAACCCTTCCACTGTGCTTGCTCCTGCCACCACTTGTGGCAGACTATTCCAAGAATTCACCACCCTCTCCATGTAGAAAAATATCTTCATGTTACCTCTTAATCTCCCCCCCCCTCCAATTTTATATCGTGCCCCTTGTTCTGGTATCTTTTCTACATTGGAAAAGATCTCCCAGCTGCACCTTGTTTATGTCCTTGAGGTACTTAAAAGGTTCTGTCATGTTGCCCCATTCTCTTCTCTCCTCCAGTGAGTACATATTGAGGTCTCTTAGTCTCTGCTAATATGTTTTGTGGTGCAAACCATGCACCATCTTTGTTGCCCTTCTCTGGACAGCCAATGAGGTAGAAAAGGTGGCGTATGAGCTGCTAGAGATATTGAGCAGGTGGATTTGGCCCCGGAGATTCTGTTGGACCAGGGCACCAATTTCATGTTTGCCCTGATAGCTGGTCTTTGGAAGAAGTGCGGTGTGCAGCGCCTCATGGCCTCCCCATCGTATCTTCAAACTAATGGTCCGGTTGGGTGGTTTAATGCATCCCATAAATCTATGTTAAGTGCCTTAATTGAACAACTTGCAAGAGATTAGGATAAGTACTTATCATATCTCTTATTCTCATATAGTGAAGTTTCCCAGAAGTATACAGGGCTCTCACCCTTTGAGCTCCTGTTTAGACATAATGTAAGGGGTCCCCTTGATTTAGTGAGGAATGAATGGGAGGGTGAGCTTGCTTCCCTAAGGGAATCTGTTGCAGAGTACCTGCTGAACTTCAGGTCACAGCTCAAGGAGCACATGGGGTTCACCCAGGAGCACTTTGCCACTGCACAACTGAGACAGAACATGTGTTAGAATTGTGGGGCCAGAGCCTGGGAGCACAAAGCTGAGCAATGGGAGACAGTACTCATCCACATCCTACCGAATAAATTACAAGTGGTTTGGGGAATCCTTACTCAGCAGTCAAGAGAGTGAATGATGTTAATTACATGATGAAGCTACTGGACAGAGTGCACAAGCAGTGAATCTACCATGTGAACATGATAAAGCCCAATTCATGACCAGGACGAGATGGTTCTGGCTATGGGCAGCTATCCGGAGGAGGATGAGGAGGCAGACGCAGACTCGCTGGTGGATCTCCTGGGAGAAGTTAATGGAGAATCCTCAGTGGACACTGTCGCCCTCTTGGAGTGGTTGACTCCAGCCCAAGTTGCTGAAATACATGGGGTGTTGCATTCATTTAGGGAAAGTTTCAGGGGGAAATCACGGTATACCATGCTGGAGGAGAACCACGAGGATCTAGGGTCCCAGGCCCCAATGAGGCAGCCACCCTTCAGAGTTCCTGAGGGAGTGAAACATGCAACTGTGCAGGAGCTCAATCAATAAATCAAATTTATTGTTTGACATTATGGGCTAGATATTTAAAAGTGCACCTGGCAATGGTGCAAGTGGTTGCTCCGCACAACTGAGTTGCGCTGGAGCAACAAAGGGATATATTCAAAAGAGATGTGCCAAGGCGCATCTCATCTGAATATATCAAAAAATGCCTGTAGCACAAATACAATGTGCCGGCGCATCCTCCAGACAGGTCTGAATGCCAGGAATGGGAAATGTACCAACATAGCGCAGATACACCTGGCGCGCAAATTCCTGATATTCAGACCCAAATATGCAAATGGAACAATAATGCATGCAAGGCACAGATGGGGCCATTTGCATGTCATTATGGCCCCATTTGCTGAGTTGTGCAGAGCTGGTCAGTGAAATGTGCCTGGCACCCTGCACAGTAGGCGGTCCCTGTCCCAGGTATCGCAGCAGTACCCCTTCCCCACCTGTAACCCCAATCGCCTGTACTGAAGAAAAATTAATTTTCCTGGTAGTCCAGTGGTACCCCTCTCCCCACCAGTAACCACGATCTCCCATAATGATGAAAAATTAATTTTCCTAGTAGTTCAGTGGTACCCACCCTCCTCACCTGTAACCCCAATTGCCTGTAAAATGTATCCCCACATCCATGGTGGTCTAGTGGTGCCCCCAGCCCCCCACCCACACAGGACCCCATCCACCCCACTCTCCCATGTCATCGGCAGGCAGCAGACCTGCCTGCACATCTCCACGGCTGCCTGCCAAATGACAGCTTACAGTACCTGCTGCAAGCTCATTGGTCCACACTGATGACCAATGGGCTTGCAGTGTGTACTGTACTAGTCATTCATGACTTAGTGAATGAATGGACTTTATTCACTAAGTCATGAATGACTAGTATAGTAGACACTGCAAGCCCATTGGTCATCAGTGTGAACCAATGAGCTTACAGCACATACTGTAAGCTGTCATTCATCAGGCAGCCATGGAGATATGCGAGCAGGCCTGCTACCCATCAATGACGTGGGGGGAGTGGGGTGGGATGGAGTCCTGTGTGGGTGGGGGGCTGTGGGAACCACTAGACTATCATGGATGTAGGAATGTGTTTTACGGATGATCAGATATATGGGATGGGGAGGGGGTACCACTGGACTACCAGGGAAGTTCATTTTTCATCATTACGGGTGATCGGGGTTACAGGCAGGGAGGGGGGTACCACTGGACTACCAGGGAAAATTAATTTTTCATCATTATGGGCAATCGGGGTTACGGGTGGCAAGGGGGTACCACTAGACTACCAGGGAGTAATGTGGGTGCTTGTGTACTGTGTTCTGGTGGAGGAAGCCACCCACAGCTGGTGGCTGCTGTGTTGTGCCTTGCATTATGGCAGCTCACCTGTGGGTGGCTTCCACTTGAGCATGATTTTTCCATGCTCAACTTTGTGCCCAGGTATGTGATACATCTCTGGGATGTGCCAGCAGATGCGCCACACATCTCGGCTGAATATCGAAATGTGACACATATGCATGGGCACGGCCCCTGGAGATGTGCCACATACATTATCTTTGTGCCGTGGCACATTGGGATTGCGCAGTGCAATTCCCCCTTTTGAATATAGCCCTGGGGTGCATTTCTGGGGTTGCGCTGGTGCAACTCAGTTGCACCAGGTGCAACTCCTTTAAATATCTAGGCCTGTATGTCATTACACAATAACAAGACAAAAGAGACATAATTCATTACAAAATTTAAGTACAAATATAAAAAAATAGAATTCATAATCAATATATCCTAAGTACAATTAGATTTAAAACAGTAAAAAAAGAGGGTCCATATCTCAATTTAGGAAGAATATTTCTTCAGAGTTTTTCCCACAGTAGCATAATAATTATATACTTATAAGTATGTGCATACATTAGATATGAATAAGTTTCATTGAGAGCTTAATGCCCTAACAAACTCTACTTTTCCACAAATGGGAAAGCAGTGTGTAAACAGTTATTACTGGGTTCGTGTCTGGATACCTACATCCCTTTAATTAATACCATAATCTCCTGTCTCATAATATTTAAGAAAAAAGATCCAACAAAGTGGGTCACTTAGGGTTATAGCTCACCTATTACTTCTGGATTCATTTTTGTCCAATTTTTTTTTTTAAGTTAAAGCTAAGAACCTTGCCAGATCAATCAGAATTTATTTTCTGAGTTAAACAGAAGATCCAGGAAATATTTAGTGGGCATAATGTATGATGTGAAATGCTTGGCCAGAAATGTTTTCCTTATTGATTCGTACCACGGACATCTCATGATAAAATGATGACGATTTTCAGGTTCTGTTAAATAGCAATGACAATTTTCTGAAATAAGTTGAGTTCTGTGATATCTGACAGTCAGAACATTACTGGGAAATAATTCAAACCTATACAGTGTTAGTATTTGCATATATTTGGGATTCTCAATTAGCAATAAGTATTTCTTTAATGAATATTCCTGTACATTATTTGATAACCAGTTCAAGACTTTAAGCTGTTTAATTTTCAGCACGTCAGATTTTTACGCCATATTATGAGCGATATTTGAGACTATTTTTGTGTCATTTGCATGAATTTTTATAGTCTGTTCAGTCCAATTTTTTAACCATGATACATCATAATTTTTTTTAAAGTAAATAAATGTTAGACAACCACCCATCATTATTTAGGGTGAGATAGTTGTTTTTTTTCTTTAAGACAAGATGCAATAAGCAACCCCTTAGGGGCTGCCATGATCTTAAACCAGAAATTAATTAGTCTTATATGCACTCTTTCTGTAAATGCAATTTGTCCCAATTGAGCTCTTATAAAGTGAATTTGAAACAGATCTAGTGAGACCTAGGGCCCAATTCTCAAAGAGTACAGGATGGTGCATGGAGCTTGTAACAAAAAGAAAAGTGCAAGGAGTGGCTTGCTTCAGGAGTTGTGCCCGTGGCAATTCTTAAAAACAACCTGTGGCACCTACAGGCTGCCTGCACCAAGGGGGTCTTGAGTCATCCTTGTGGCACACAAAGGGGTGCAGCATGGTGCAAGGAGTTGTGCACCAGGGCTATGCCACAATATCCCCTTTCCCGGCATTCACAAACATCCATGGTGTCATCAGAAAAAAACACCCACTAGACCAGACAGGGCTGGTCTAAGGGTGTGTGCTCCAGGAACATGTGCCAGGGTCAAGTAGATTCCACATATAAGAAATGGAAACTAAAAGCACTGAGCAAAGTAGGACAATGATAGGTGAGAGGCAGTCCACAATCCATCACACAGTTAGAGAAAAAAAGAATACAAATTCCCCCAAAGAGTCTTACTGCTTGCAGATTGGGAACCTCATCATATCAATGGAGCCATGCAACATGTCAATTAGCATCAGAACACAGGCATTACAACTGGCCCATTGGCACTGAGGGTTGAGGCACTGGATGCCACACCTCGCACCACTCTGTTGACCCTGGTTCGGACGCAAGCCTGGGTTGTCAGGGGTTGGCAGGGAAGGGATAGGATCGAGCATCTGGAAGGCTGCTGTCCTATAGTGGGGAGGGTTGAGGGCTCTTACCGCTCTGCAGCAGCCCCTGGTGTTGATCAGGGGCACTATCAGAGTCAGTGCAATCAGGGGTGGAGTGCAGCAGACATCGGTAAGCTGTGCCTCAGACGTCATTGCACATCTGCACTCCAGGGGCATCTAAGGAGGAAAATGGCAGCATTGACCATGACAGCTGGATGGCCACAACTTCCTTGCCCAGTGGGGCCCATAGTGCATGGTTGCACGCTGGTACTGGTTCCCAGCCTGGCACGGAGATTAGGGGAAGTCCCTTTTGAAGGTACGGCAGCATATGCCAGCCGGTGTGTGTGGACATGCCTCCAGGGTCATTCGGGGGAAGTGGAGCGGTGGCTGGATGATCGCAGGTCAGGTTACAGAAGGAGAAAGAGAAATACAATAAAAAAAAGAACATGGTCATTACAGCTATTAATGGGCGGAGTGTTAGAGGGAACAATCCTAACACACGTATGTCACAGCTGTATAAGGTATGCAGAGTAGATCAATCCAAATGAAGAACAAAGATTCCCGCCCACAGTAAGGTGTTTACTGTCCCATTTCTTGATGACCTCCATAATAATAATTGTGTTACATATAGCACTGTCCTATAACACTGTCCCCACCTGACCTACACATGGCTAAATGTGTGACAACAGTGTTGGTTGTCATTTTTATATGTTGTTAAAATCTGTGCAGCGCCTTGATATTGAAAGGTGCTAAATAAATAATGATTGATTGATTGATTAATTGATTGATGGTATACACTAGTAGGTTGTACAGATGAACAACACGATCTGTTAGAGTCCATGTCTGGCATCCCGACCCCTCACACACACCACCTCACAGCTTGCAGCAAACACCTCTGGTGCACTGTCTTTGCAGCACAGGGCCACAGTTGCCGCAGGTTGCAGGATGTAGGTACCAGGACACCTCCTGTACCAGAATCTGGTACAGGGTCCCTGGCTCATCCAGCTTTGATGCAAGCTGCCTTTTGATACAACTTGCATTAATCTAAGGGCCTTTCGAGGATCAAGCCCCTAATGTTTTGTAAGTTGTGTTAATTATGGATTCCTATATTTGAAATGTATTATTCCCCCAATTTTCTATCGCATACAGTCCCTGAGCAATCAGCTTAGTATTGATAGTGTTCATCACTGGTTCAATAGTCATACTTCCATACATTCTGTTAAAATGTACAAGAGCAGAAGCCACATTACTGATATGATTAGACCATTACAAAGTATTTGATATTGTAACTCCCAAATACGTAAAATGCTTCACAAATTCTAATGGTTGTGAATCCAGATATAAATGTCTGTATTTTCTTTGTGTACTTATAACCATTGCATTTGTCTTTTGAATATTGGGGGTCAGTTGTAATGTTTTGAATAGTTTTTCTAGTTTATTTAGGCTTCTTTGTAACACAAGTCTAGATGTAGAGATGAGGGAAAGTTCATCCATGTACGCTAATACTGGGACTGAGAGTTGTAATTTTTTGGGCACATGATGAGTTGGATCATCAAGCTCTATCAAAACATCATTTATATACTGTAGAGGTTAAAGAGTGTTGGTGCCAAAACACGCCCTTGACGGACACCTGTATTTGTCTGTATTTTATCTGTAAGTTCAACCTTGTTATTATATTTAACTTTAATCCATGTTTCAGTATAAATTCTCCTGATATGATTTAAGAGGTTTGAATCAATTCCCATTTCTTCTCATTTAAGCCAGAGGATCTCTCTAGAAATGGAATAGAAGGCAGCTAAAAAATCAATGAAGGCAATAAAAAGGTTTTTGCTTTTTTATCTTACAATACTGTATCTTTCAATAATATGAGACAGTATAAATATCTGCATTGATGTTCCATTATTTTTATGAAAACCAGCTTGAAGTGGGGATATTTTTTTATTTATTAAAACCCAGTCCTGTAGCCTATTTAGCAGTATTTTAGAGTAGGTTCTAGCCATATTGTCAATTAGACTTATTGGATGATTATTAGCTGGGTTATTTTTATCACCTTTTTGTAGACTGGAATGATGTAACTTTCTCTCCAAGAATCAGGAGTATAATCATACATTATGAATTTGTTGGACAAGTCTAAAAGTATAACAGCCCACCAGTCCATATCCGCCTTATAAAAACCTGTCAAAATTTGACCCAGACCTGGAGTTTTATTGGATTTCCAGCTTTTAATAGCCATGAAAGTTTCCTGTGGAGTAAACCAAATGTGTTCTGTATCTGTCAGTTTGAAATGATTAACAAAAGTCTTTTGATCTTTATAAAAACTATTTTTATAATAATCTACTCATTGTGTTGAAGTAAATGTCGCCTCATATTGATTTTTGTAATTATTTGTTCCTGTTGCTACTAGTTTCCAAAACATTTTTTCATCTCTTTTATTGCTGTATCTAGCATTTTTCCCATAATTTGTTTTGATATAAAATGTTTTGTTTATTAACATGTTCTCTATATTGTTTCCTGCATTTATTCAAGATTCTAAAATTTTCTGTTGAGGGGTACTGTTTTACATATCTTACCTATTTAGTTAATTGTTTTTTCAGAGTCTACAATTTTTAGAAAACCAAGTATGGTATTTAATTGTAGAAACATAGAAACATAGACTTTGACAGCAGATAAGGACCGCTTGGCCCACCTAGTCTGCCCATTTCCCTACCTAGAGGATAAGCTGCAGATCCCATTTAACCAACAGCCTATTTCTTCCTACCCCCTACAAAAATTGCCTTATGTCTGTCCCATGCATTCTTGAATTCTCCCACAGTTTTAGACCGCACAACCTCCTCAGGAAGGCTGTTCCATGCGTTCACCACCCTCTCTGTGAAAAAATATTTCCTCACATTGCCCCTGAGCTGTCCCCCCTCTATCTTCAAATTGTGTCCCCTTGTTCTTGCACATCTCTTTTTCTGAAAGATGCTACCCTCTTGGACTTTGTTTATTCCACTGAGGTACTTAAACATTTCTATCATGCCCCCCCCCTTTCCTCAAGGGTATACATATTAAGCTCCTTTAGCCTCTCCTCATATGGCTTCTTTTGCAGATCCTGCACCATGTTAGTTGCCCTCCTCTGAACTGCCTCCATCCTGTCTATGTCCTTGCAGAGATGGGGTCTCCAGAACTGGACACAGTACTCCAAATGGGGTCTCACCAACTGTCTGTACAAGGGAATAACAACTTCCTGTTTTCTGCTGGTGACGCATCTCCCTATACATCCCAGTATCCCCCCAGTCCTTCCTACCACCTTCTGACATTGCTTGCCAACCTTAAGGTCATCTGATATGATTACCCCCAGGTCTCTTTCCATTTTTGTTGTTGATACTACCTCCCCCTCATTGTATAATCTTCCCCTGGGTTTTTGTTCCCAGGTGCATTACTTTGCACTTCTTTGCATTGAATCCAAGCTGCCATACTTCTGACTATTCTTCCAACCTTGCCAAGTCCCTTCTCATCCTACCCATGCCTCCTTGTGTATCAACCCTGTTGCAGATCTTTGTGTCATCTGCAAAGAGGCATACTTTTCCTTCCAGTCCCTCTGCAATGTCACTTATAAAGACGTTAAAAAGAAATGGACCCAGTACTGAACCCTGAGGTACCCCACTAGTAACTCCTCTTTCTTCAGAGTGGACTCCATTTACAATTACCTTCTGTGTCCTGTTGTTCAGCCAATGTTTTACCCAGGCTACCACCCTGGGACCCACTCGAAGGCTGGTTAATTAGACTACTAATCTTTTCTGTGGGACTGTGTCAAATGCCTTGCTAAAGTCCAGGTAGGCCATGTCCACAGCCCCTCCCTGGTCTACTACTTTGGTCATCCAGTCAAAGAAATCAATTAGATTCATCTGACATGACCTTCCCACTGTGAACTCATGCTGCCTTGGGTCCTGCACCCCACTGGCCTCTAGGTACTCAACAATTCTTTCCTTCAGAAGTGATTCCATCACTTTCCCTACCACAGAGGTCAAACTGACAGGTCTGTAGTTTCCTGCCTCTGTCTTGCTCCCACTTTTGTGAAGGGGACTCACATCAGCCTTCTTCCAGTCCTCAGGTACCACACCATCCTCCCATGATTTGTTAAAAAGGATAGTCAGTGGTGTCACTAGTTCTCTGCTTAATTCTTTTAGAATTCTGGGGTGAATTCCATCAGGCCCCATTGCTTTGTCCACCTTCAGTTTTAGGAGTTCTTTCAGAACCCTTTCTTCTGTGAAAGGACTGGGATCGACCCCCCTCTCCAGAGTGCTTCTGTTAATTGGATTAGGCACCTCCTCCACTTCCTCTTTTGTGAATACTGAACAGAAGTATTCATTCAGTATCCCTGCTTTTTCACTGTCACCCTCTGCACACCCACCGTCCATTCTATTCAGCCTCACTATCCGTCCCTTTGTCTTTCTACACTCCCTGATATACCTATAAAAAGTTTTATCCCCCTTCTTAACCGAGTTGGCTATCTTTTCCTCAGTTTGTGCCTTTGCTATTCTGACTACCCTTCCTGCTTCCTCCTGCCTTAACTGGTACAGTTCTCTGTCCTGCTCCTTCTGTGTTTCCTTATACTTCCTAAATGCTATCTTTTTCTCTCTAACCTTCACCACCATTTCTTTTGAGAACCATAGTGGCTTTTTCCTTCATTTTGATTTGTTTATTTGCTTCACACAAAGGCTTGTTGCCTCTGTGATGGCAGTTTTGATATTTCCCCATTGTTGCTCCACCCTTCCTTCTAGACTGTTTGCTAGTGCTTTTCTAAGGCACTCTCCCATCTTGCCAAAGTCAGCCCTCCTGAAGTCCAGAACCCTCACTTTTGTATGGCTTGACTCTGTAGCTGAGTTTATCATGAACCACACTGTTTGGTGGTCACTTGTTCCTAAATGGCTACCCACTTCTAGATCTGAGATCCTCTCACTGTCTCCATTTGAGAGTATGAGGTCTAGGATTGCTCATCATGAGTAGGCTCCAAAACTAGCTGTCTGAGGCATGCCACCTGAAGGGCATCAAGAATGGCCCTGCTTTTGGATGTGGCTGCAGCAAAGGTGCTCCCATTAACATCTGGCATATTAAGATCCCCCATCAACAGTATCTCCCCTTTCTCTGCCATCCTAAGTATGCCTTCTATCATATACTTGTCCATTCCCCCCCCTGACATGGTGGTCTGTATACAACCCCTGTGCGGATTGATGTGCCATTTCCAGTCTCTAAGGTGACCCACAGTGCTTCATCTCCTCCCTGTTTACTCTTTTGTTCAGTTGCTTTTATCCCTTCCCTTACATAGAGAGCTACTCCCCCCCCTTCTGCCCTCCCTGTCTCTCCTGTAGGTTGTGTACCCTGGTATGTTAACATCCCAGTCATGGTTCTCTGTGTACCATGTTTCTGTGACTGCTATGATATCCAGGCATCCCTCTTCCATCAAGGCCACCAGTTCAGGGAGCTTGTTGCCCAGACTATGGGCGTTGGTACTCATTACTCTCCATTTCTTGATGGCCTTACCCCTTTTTGCCCCATCCCTGTCCTTATTGCGTTTGTCACTTTCTCCATTTATCCCTGCACTTCTCTCTATTGACATCTCCATGTTGGTGTCTACCTCACTTAGTACCCTGATTTTTTGGGGTGGCTAGGATTTCCCTGCTCCTTTCCAGTGCCTCCCCCCTGGCTAGTTTAAAAGCTTGCCAATGAAGTATTTAAACCTATCATCTAGGATCCTGGTTCCCCTCTTGGACAGATGCAGACCATCTCACCAGTATAGGCCTGCATCCCTCCAGGTGGATCCCTAGTCCACAATGAAGCCAAAGCCCTGAGCTCTGCACCATTTTTTCAACCACTGATTGAATCCCATGGTGTGGAGCATCCTAGCCTCATCCATGCCATAGACAGGCAGCACCTCTGAGAAGGTTACCATGTGTGCTATTTGTCTAAGGCCCCTCCTCATCTCCACAAATGCTTCTTGCACTGCTCTGATCCCTTTCTTAGCCAGGTCATTTGTTCCTAGGTGGACAATGACATCCAGCTCCCTCCCCTGTGCAGCTGCTCCTGTGATCCTGAGGATTCATTCCCTGTCCCTCAAAGCCTTGGCACCAGGCAGGCACCTTACCTCCTTCTCCCCTTCCTCCTCCAGTTCTACCTTCCTAATAATGGAGTCCCCCACCAGGAGTTGTTTCCTTCCCCTGTGGGGTCCCATGCCACCCTCCTGTGGGTCTCCTTTGTGGAGGTTCCCAGCATCCTTTTTGGTCTCCACTGTGGGTGCCTCCATAGAGGAACCACACTTTTCCAGAATGGCATAGAAATTGTGGAGAGGTACAACTGGAGGGATGCACCTCTGTTCCACCACCCTTACCCTCCCTGAGCCCACTGTGGTCCAACCACTCCTCTTTCTTGGCAACCTCTGAGTCAATGGTAGTGACCCTGGTGGTCTCTGGGTGGGAGAGGAGGTCCCACAAATCCTGGCCAACTCAGCCTGGAGATAAGCAACCTCCTCCCTCAGCCCAGAGAGGTGCCTGCAGATGGGACAACACTGCATCCTCCAGAACGTCTCCCGGAAGACTGCTGCACCACAACCACTGCACTGCACCACTCCCATCATATTTTTTTTCTGGCCCCCTAACTGTTGTTTGGAATACTTACTCTTTCCTCTGTTTGTTTATTTTCTTTTTTTTCTTACCCATCTTGCTTACTATTTCTGTGCCCTTTTAACTCTTGATCTTCCTGTTCTGAGACAAGAAGTTCCTATATTTCTCAGTAGTCTCCTTGCTTGCTCAGAGTCAGACCTCCAGCAGCTGGGGGGGACGGAGAGCTACTCTTGCCCTTCTAGGATGGTGAGTCTTTGGTGGCTCTGTGATCACTCACTTCCTGCTCCCAAACAGGAAGTTCCTGTTGTCAGTTAAATTCTGTGCCTATAAAAGTAGAACTGGTTTAGGGTAAGGGGGTGGAGGGGAGGGAAGGAAGGCAATATAGTCCCAGTAGAGAAGTTTTAGTTATACCAGTAGCTCCTTCCTCCTGGTGTTCTGTCTGTTCTCTGGCACAAGCTATCTAGGGCAGTGCTTAAATCTGGTTTTAACCTGGCTCCTTCTAGCTAAGCCACTCCCCCTACTTTGCAAATCTTTCTACATTTAGTTAATTTCACAGATAACAATTCGCTTCTGACACCTGTGATAAGCACCTAGATAATTACACAGATAACAGATAACAATTTACTTCAACTACCTCTGACAAACACACTAACTTTTTTTGTATCTGTTTTGTTAATAGTTTTATATTTTAGTAAGATATTTTCATCTTGTTTTATAATGTTATTGTAAATTATGACTGGGTCAGTCTCTACAGCTAACATCTGACTGGTTATTTGAAATTTGTTTTATTTTGTTATCTAACTCAGATTTGGGAATCAGATTCCATCTTATTATTTTCTTGTTATTGAAAATTTCTACTTGTTCTTGAGAGCTTCTATGAATTTCTCCTTTTATTTTCCTCTTTAGCAAGAGAGGAAAATGATCACATTCAGGTCTAGGTAATACAGTATAAAAGAATCCATGTATCTGTAATTGTAAAAAGGAGAAACAAGAATGTAATCAACTATAGATCCTCCATTATGAGTGAGAAGCTCCTTGTTTGTCTGATGGAAGTCTCCCATTAAGTATTATTAAGTTTATTGTATGTAAAAATAAACTCATGTGACCATTAATATTTGTATTTCTAGTATCTGATGTATTCATATGTTCTATTTCATACATTTCAGCTAATAACTGTGTGAAGTTGTATCCAGCAAATTGTCATGTCCAAATCTAATATTAAAGTCTCCTGTAATTATTATTTTAAGATCATCATATATGTTTTTGGGTTCTTCTATGTCTGCAATTAGTTTGGTAAATAAGTTTATATCATATATTGGCAAGCTTTTAGGTGAGTTGTAAATATTCATAATAAGTACTGTCTCTTTCCATATCTCCAAGTCCAATAATAAATAATTTTGAGTTAAAATTCAATTCTTGATGGTTATTTGATCATAAACCTTAATATATGTTAGCCCCCCATGGTCATCCCATTTTTTGGTTTTCTGCACTGGAAAGTGAAAGAAAGGTACCCATTAATAGTGATGTTCTCAATCATGTCCGATGTAAGCCAAGACTCTTTTATATTAATGACTTTGTATTTAGTAAGAAGATCCATAAATTTAGTATCCACTAGTTTAGATATAAAACCTGATATATTCCATGACAGTATATTAATAGCATGTATACTAGACTTGTGCTCTACACAGATCCACTGATGAGGGACATTCAGTTAATACAGGTTCTAGACTAATTTATTGCTTCAAGTCCTCATGCATAGGTAATATTTCAGTACAGTTGGAGATCAGTCAGTCATTAAGTTAATGTCTCAAATCTATTTTCTAAGTGTATCTGCAAGCCCTGAGTCTTTAGAGGTTCACATATAAGTGGGCCTTGTTTTGATTGCAATTCTCCAGGATGTTGATCCTGCTTTCCAATGAAAATATCTATGGCCTTAAATAAATATAGACCCATAGCATCTAATGTAGCACGTTTCTCCAACAATATTTTGGGCAATTTCATTGTTTTTTACCCATATTTCTAGCTGGGAGCTATCTTCTTTCTTTCCACTTAAATGAGTCCTTCCCCCTCCCCAACTGGACCTGCAAAAAGTTCTTAAACAAATTATAGAGTGTGCCTAGTAATTTGCAATTATTCTTCCTAGCTATATTATATAATCCAATTAGAGTCAAAATTACTAGGATATCATGGAGTCTGCAGCCTGCTCCTTTATGATAATTAAAAGTCAACCTGTTTGGAAGAGACAAGAAGATGCCTTTTTTGCAAATCTCTCTCCATTATCCCATAAATAGTTTTCCAGAATTGGGGATTCAAGTTTAAGCTCAATAGTATTTAGACAGCCATCCATAATTCTTTTAACTTCAATTATATCAGTTTCTGTAATTTCTAAGTCCATGTCCTAGGTAATCATATCTATCAAAAATATTTTTATATTTTTTCTTGATACATTTTGCCAATCTTTTTCAGCAGTAAGTCTCAAAAAGGGGACTACACCTACAGGCAGTTTAAGTTGACTTAGACCTGCTGCATTCTCAAAATCCATCCCAGTAAGTACAGTGTTCTGTTGATTTTGATTTTATTTATATATACTCAGAACAATATGGCTTGAGTTTCTATTCTGTACCAAATCCTTGTGAGACATATCATCCACAGAGGACAAAGTTCCCAATTGCTTCCCTACGCTCCTAATTTCTCATTTCAATAATGACAATTGCGCACCCAGATCACATTTAGCAAGATGTTCAACAATAGTGGCTGAGTAATCAATCGTACAATCTGAATCTCCACCATTTTGTATTGGGGTGTTTCTTCTAGAATATCTGTTTACATTCTATTGATTTATTATTATCAGAAGCATTTAGGACAGCTGTCTCTGCTGGTATTATTTTTTTTCTCTTCTTCTTTTTATTTTTTTTTATTTTTTTGGTGAGTCTGGGATAATTACTAGACTAAAAGCAGGCCTGAAATTATCAAGTTGAATTAAATTTGACTCAAAGGAGAAAGAATCAGATTGCTTAGGGGGATCTATTTCATCAAGTTTAGCCAACATTGTATCCAATTTAGCTCCATTGATCGCTGTGTCATACCATGCTGATTCAATTTCATTTTTTTAAAACAATCTTAGACCTGGTACTCTCAAATGGGGATAGAGAGAGAGGCTCTCTGATCTTGAAGTGGGTAGCCATCTGGGAACAAGCAACCACCAAACAATGTGGTTCACGATAAACTTAGCTGTAGAGTCAAGCCACACAAAAGTGAAGGTACTGGACTTCAGGAGGGCTGATTTTGTCAAAATGGGAGAGTGCCTCAGAAAAGAACTAGCAAACAGGCAAGAAGATGGGGTGGAGCAACAATGAGGAAACGTCAAAACCGCCATCACAGAGGCAACAAACCTTTGTGTGAAGCAAATAAACAAATCAAAATGAAAGAAAAAAACACTATGGTTCTCAAAAGAAGTGGCGGGGAAGGTAAGGGAGAAAAAGATAGCATTCAGGAAGTATAAGGAAAGACAGAAGGAGCACGACCGAGAACTGTACCAGTTAATACAGAAGGAAGCGGGTAAGGCAGTCAGAATAGCAAAGGCCCAAACCGAGGAAAAGATAGCCAACTTGGTTAAGAAGGGGGATAAAACCTTTTATAGGTACATTAGGGAGCAAAGAAAGACTAAGGCAGGGATACTGAGGCTGAACAAAGAGGAAGGTGGTTGGGCAGAGAGGGACAGTGAAAAAGCAGGGATACTGAATGAATACTTCTGCTCAGTATTCACAATGGAAAAGCAGGGGGAAATACCTAATCCGATCAATAGAAGCACTCTGGATAGGGGGTTGATATTAGTCCTTTCACAAAAGAAAGGGTTCTGAAAGAACTCTTAAAACTGAAGGTGGATAAAGCAATGGGGCCTGATGGGATTCACCCTAGAATTCTAAAAGAACTAAGGGAAAAACTAGTAACACCACTGACTACCCTTTTTAATAAATCATGGGAGGATAGTGAGGTACCTGAGGACTGGAGGAGGGAGGATGTGATTCCCCTTCACAAAAGTGGGAGCAAGACAGAGGCAGGAAACAACAGACCTGTCAGTTTGGCATCAATGGTAGGGAAAATGATGGAATCACTTCTGAAGGAAAGAAGTGTTGAGAACCTAGAAGCCAGCGGGGCACAGGACCCAAGGCAGCATGGATTCACAGTGGGAAGGTCATGCCAGACAAATTTAATTGATTTATTTGACTGGGTGACCAAAGCAGTAGACCAGGGAGGGGCTGTGGACATGGCCTACCTAGACTTTAGCAAGGCATTTGACACAGTCCCACACAAAAGATTAATAAACAAATTAGCCAGCCTGGGAGTGGGTCCCAGGGTGGTAACCTGGGTAAAACACTGGCTGGACAACAGGACACAGTGGGTAATAGTAAATGGAGTCCATAGTGAAGAAAGGAGGGTTACTAGTGGGATACCGCAGGGTTCAGTACTGGGGCCGGTCCTTTTTAATCTCTTTATAAGTGACATAGCAGAGGGACTGGAAGGGAAAGTATGTCTCTTTGCAGATGACACAAAGGTCTACAACAGGGTTGATACACAAGGTGGGGTGGAAAGGATGAAAAGGACTTGGCAAGGTTGGAGGAATGATCAACTGTATGGCAGCTCAGATTCAATGCAAGAAGTGCAAAGTAATGCACCTGGGAAACAAAATTCCAGGGGAAGAATACACGATGAGGGGGTGAGATACTGACAACAACAAAAATGGAAAGGGGCCTGGGGGTAGTCATATCAGATGACCTAAAGGTGGGCCAGCAATGTGAGAAGGAAGTAAGGAGGGCTGGGGGGATACTGGGATGCATAGGTAGAGGCATCACCCAGTAGAAAACAGGAAGTTGTTGGCCCTCTGTACAGACAGTTGGTAAGACCACATCTAGTACTGTGTACAGTTCTGGAACCCCATCTCCGCAAAGACATAGACAGGGTGGAGGCTGTCCAGAGGAGGGCAACCAAAATGATGCAGGGTCTGCATCAGAAGACATATGAAGAAAGATTAAAGGAACTAAAGATGTATAGTCTCAAGGAAAGGAGGGAGGACATGAAAGAAACTTTCAAATACCTCAAGGGAATCAACAAAGTCCAAGAGGGTAGCATCTTTCAGAAAAAGAGATGTGCAAAAACAAGGGGGCATAATTTGAAGATAGTGGGGGGGACGGCTCAGAGGTAATGTGAGGAAGTATTTCTTCACAGAGAGGATTTTGGATACATGGAACAGCCTTCCTGAGGAGGTTGTAGAGTCAAAAGCAGTGGAGGAATTCAAGAATGCATGGGACAGACATAAGGCAATTCTAGTGGGGGGTAGGAGGAAGTAGACTGTTGGTTAACTAGGATCTGCAGCTTATCCATTAGAGCCTCTCACATTGCTTGCCCACCTTTAGGTTATCTGATATGACTACCCCAGGTCCCTTTTCATTTTGTTGTTGCTAGTATCTCACCCCTATTGTGTACTCTTCCACTGGGTTTTGTTTCCTAGGTGCATTACCTTCACTCTTCTTAGCATTGAATCTAAGCTGCCATACAGCTGACCATTCTCTAACCTTGCCAAGTCCCTTCTCATCCTTTCCACCCACCTTGTGCATCAACTCCTTGCAGATCTTTGTGTCATCTGCAAAGAGACATACTTTTTCCTTCCAGTCGCTCTGCAATGTCGCTTATATAAAGACATTGAAGAGGACCGATCTAATACTGAACCCTACGGTGCCACTAGTAACCCCTTTCTTCAAGTGGACTCCATTTACTATTACTCTCTGTGTCCTATTCTCCAGCCAATTCTTTACCCAGGCTGTCACCTTGGGAGCCACCCAGATTTCGCTAACCTGTATAATAACTTTTGTGGGACTGTGTCAAATGCCTTGCTAAAAGTCTAGGTAGGCCATGTCCACCCTCCCCCCCTGATCTACTACTTTGGTCACCCAGTCAAAGAAATCCTATCAGATTTGTCTGGCATGACCGTACTCTGTGAATCCATGCTGCCTTGGGTCCTGTGCCCCTCTGGCCTCTAGATACTTGACAATTCTTTCCTTCAGAGTGATTCCATCATTTTCCCTACCACTGAGGTTAAACTAACAGGTCTGTAGTTTCCTGCTTCTGCCTTGCCCTCACTTTTGTGAAGGGAATCACATCTGCTCTCCTCCAGTCCTCAGGTACCACCCCATCCTCTCATGATTTGTTAAAGAGGTAGTCAGTGGTGTACTAGTTCTACCTTAAGTAATTTTAGAATTCTGGGATGAATTCCATCAGGCTCATTTAGCTGTCCACCTTCCAGTTTTAAGAGTTCTTTCAGAACCCTTTCTTCTGTAAATGGGCTGGTATCAACTTCTGTATCCAGAGTGTTTCTACTGTTTGTTTTAGGTACCTCCCCTCTTCCTTTGTAAATACTGAGCAAAATATTTGTTTAGTATCTCTGCTTTTCACATTCACCTCTGCCCACTCCCTCCCTTTATTAGCCTCATTATCCTCCCTTGGTCTTTCTTCACTCCCTGATGTACCTATAAAGGTTTTATCCCCTTCTTAACTGGGTTGGCTATCTTTCCTCGGTTTGGGCCTGCTGTTCTGATTGCCTTCCCAGCTTCCTTTTTCTTTAACCCCAGTACAGTTCTCTGTCCTGCTCCTTCTGCTTGATTCCTTGTACTTCCTAGATACTTTCTGTTTCTCTTGAACCTTCCTGCCGCTTCTTGGGAGACCATAGTGGTTTCTTACATCGTTTCGTTTTGTTTATTTGCTTCACACAAAGGCTCGTTACCTCCATGATGGCAGTTTTATTATTCCCATTATTCTTCCACCTCCTTCCTGCCCATTTGCTAGTGCATTCCTTGGGCACTCACCCATTTGTAGAAAGTCAGCCCTCTCAAAAGTCCAGTGCCTTTTGCCTTTGTATGGCTTGACTCTCTTGCTGTGTTTATTGTGAACCATACTGTTCGATGGTCGCTAGTTCCCAGATTGCTACCCACTTCTACATTTGTGATCTCTCTTCATCTCCATTTGAGAGAACCAGGTCTGAAGATTGTTCCCTCTTGAGTGGGCTCCAATGCTAGTTGTCTAGGCAGGCATGCCCCTGTGGGGCATCTAGAATAACCCACTCTTGAGTGGCTGCTGCAACTGCACTCCAGTTAACATCTGGCATATTCAGATCACCCATCAGCAATATCTCCCCTTTTCTGCCATTCTAAGTATACTTTCTATCATTTCCTTGTCATTTCCTCCCCTGAGAAGGTCTGTCTAATCCCTATGGATTATGGTGCCATTGCCGGTCTCCAAATTTCCCCACAGTGCTTCTTCTCCTCCCTGTTTACCCTTTTGTTCTGTTGCTTTGATTCCTTCCCTTATGTAAAGAGCTACTCCTCCTCCTCTTTTACCCTCCCTGTCCCTCCTGTAGATAGTGTATCCTGGTATGTTTACGTCCCAGTCATGGTTTTGTGTGTACCATGTTTCTGTGACTGCCATGATATCCAGATGTTCCTCCTCCATCAAGGCCACTAATTCAGGAAGCTTGTTACTCAGACTATGGGCATTGGTACTCATTGCTCTCCATTTTTTGATGGCTTTACCTTCTGTTGCAGTATCCCCCACTGACCTTTCTACCACAGTCTTTTTCTCATTTAGTACCCTGTTTTGTAAGGAGAGGCTGGGATTTTCCTGCTGCTTATCAGTGCCTCCCCCCTTGACTAGTTTAAAATCTTGCCAATGAAGCATTTAAACCGATTGCTCAAAAGACTTGTTCCCTTCCTGGACAGATGCAGACCATCCTACCAGTATAGGCTGGTGTCCTCCAGGTGGAACCCCAGTCCCCAATGAAGCCAAACCCCTGTGCTCCACACCATTTTTTCAACCATTCATTAAACTGCATGGTGCAAAGTACCCTTGCCTCACTCATGCCATTGACAAGCAGCACCTCTGAGAAGGATACTGTGTGTGCTACTTGCCTTAGGCCCCTCCCCAATTCTACAAAGTCCTACTGCACTGCTCTAATCTCATGATGAGCCAAGTCATTTGTCCCTAGGTGGACAATGACGTCCAGCTCAGACTCCCATGTTGATTTTTAAGTAGTTTAATTATGTCATCACTCAGACATAATGCAGCATACCAAGATTGTTCATGCAATAGATCCCTAACCCCTTGATTTTGAGGCTTTTTACAGTACCACTTAAGCTTGCTTCATGTTTAGATTCCACTGATTTAATATCACCAATTTTTTGTTAGAACTTAGTAGTCACATTCCTGAATTCCCCTCCTGACACAGTTATCTTTTCATTTTGTATCCTGTTTACAATAGAATTAGTTAGATGTTCTATATATTCTTTATGTGAATGTTCATTTAGTAAATTTAAATAGCTATTATTTTCTATTGGTTCAATTACCTCACTAGTGGATGAGTTATCATTCATTTCATTAGTATCATAGAGAATAAGATCAGCAGATTTTTCCAGGCTATGATTAGTATTTATAGCAACATGCTAAGCAGGCAGGGATCTGAATGACCTCACTTTAGGTGTTGAGGTCTTATCCTCTGCATTAAATTCTTCTAATTTTAAATGATCAGTTGTTTTGGTTTGTTTGATAACTATGTTTTCTTTTTTTTATGCTTTTTGGCATCCAACATGGAGTTACTGTAAAGGGTGGAACAATCCCCCTGTACTTCCCTTTACTATCTAGGTGTTGCCATATTTAACAGATATTATAAGTAACTCTAGTTTTTTATCATATAAATATTAATACAATAGCTGCAGCTATAAGTAATATGGTTATATGAGAGAAAATATTGCCAGTTAAATGTCCATTCATAAAGTCCTTAGTAAAAGTCTTGAATCCAGTTGTTCTTGTTTTTCTGGTTTGCAGCTTTTTAATTTTGACTTTTTCCAACTTCTTTCCAAACACTCCCAGGGCAGGATTAAATTAACCTGCATGTCCAGTGTGGCAAGATATTTCAGCGTACAGATCCTCCAACCTCAGATGAACTTCCTAAGATGACACTGTTGGGAAAGTTGCAGCCTGATTACTGTTTTAGAATTAAATTAAATTACCTTGAAGTTTTTGAGAACTTGCATTAACATTTAATAGACTTTATATTACTAAAATTTTGCTGAACTAGGTATAATATAAATTATTAAAGCTATAGAAAGCTTAAAGCTTTAAACTGCTTATATTAAAAAGAAACAAATTCATGTTTGTTCCTGTTACAAATCCAGCGTCAGTGTCATTTCTCGCACATAAAGTTTGAGAAAGAAATAAAATCTTAAATTCGATTGACATAAAATCTATTCTCTAACAGTAAAAAATGTACTTGTACAGTAGTAAGATTTTAAGCGTACGTCAGTAAGGTCGTAAAGAATGCTTCCTGTTGAAACTTAGCCAGTGCAAGCACAGGGGGCAGTTTGAATATTCAGTCTTCAAACCCCCAAGAAAAACTCTGGTACATGTATTAAATTCCCTTTGCAGGCAATACTAAAACATTGATTTAGCCGACTTCACTTTATCTTAAAATACATCTTCTCTGATTCACAGCTGGTCTGCAACCAGTGTGTGTGTATACTGCAGCTTGCTTAAAATGACATCTGTGGTGTCTAAACACCACTCTCTGTGTCTGCGCTTTAAAAGGCAACCCAATCATGTGGTATGCCAGGTTCTAATTTCCAACTTCAAGACTTTCTTTATTTAAACTATTAAAACTCCATTGTTGTTAAAAATAATTAAATATATGATTAATTGATCATTTTATCAATCATTTTATCCTCTCAGTTATAGAATCTGCTACGTGCAATAGCATCAGCTGTTTACTAAAATGTTAAAAATGTTGTTCCAGCCTTGCATCTTATATTATTTTTTCTGCATAAAAGAGGCACACTGATATTGTGAATAAAGTTATATCATAGTATATGTGCCTTAAAAAGACCTTGGCTTAGCAGTAATGATCCTCTCCCCATCTCTCCAGTGCTCCACATCTTCTACTGCACGCCTTCTCTCGGTCACAGAGTCCTCGTTTCTTGATTCTTGGCTCAGACCAGTCCAATCCCCTGTCCAAACACTGGTCTCCATCTCCTTCCCACTTTACTCCCCAGGCTGTGTTATAGATAAGGCCTTCCTAGGGCCCTCCTAGGGATAAAAGAAACACAGAAATGGGCTGCGGCAGACAAATATTTTGTCCAAATAAATGAGAGGCAGAAGTTTATTATGATAACAATGGCATCCCTTATATTAAACTAAATGCAGCATGTAAAAATCTCAGCTCAGCTCAGCATTATCCTTATTCTGCTCAGACAACTCTCAGTGCTGCTATCTGTGCTAAGGAAGGGAGATAAAGGAAATGCAGGCTCTAGGGTAATTTAGGAGTCTAGTAGTCCCCAGCCTCCCCAGTGGTCCTAATCCCCAAAATGAATAGGACTATGATGTTCTGCACTGACTACCGAAAGCTCAACAGCTATATGGAGTTGGACACATACCCTATGTCCAGGATGGATAAAGCCCTAGAGAGATTACAGTGAGTCATGTACCTGACAATCATAGGCCTGACAAAGAGCTATTAGCAAATACTCCTAACCCCTAAAGTCAGAGAAAGGTTGGCCTTCATCACTCCATTTGACCTATTGTATTTGAGTTGCAAGTAATGTCATTTGGGATGAAGAATGCACCAGACACAATTTTTAACAGTTTGTGGATCACATTCTGAATGGGGCAGGAGACTTTTCTCTGTGTACATTGATGGCATTGTCATCTACAGGCAGACATGGGAGGATCACGTTGGATACTTGACCATGGTGCTCTGTCAACTGAAGGCTGCACTGCTGACAGTAAAGGCAGAGAAGTCCCAAATAGGTTAGAAATTTGTGAATTGTTCTGGACAAGAAGCTGATACTTGAAGCTCAAGTTTCAGCTGTAGTCTAGGGTGGCTTTTATCATCACTAGAAGATCACCCAAATTAAAATATTAATTCTCAAAGAAGACCTGCCCTCACTGGTACATGCATTAATCACCAGTAGACTTGATTACCGCAATGTTTTTTACCTTGGGTTGAATGGAGGTGTCCTACAACATCTGCAGCTAGTGCAGAATACAGCAGTGCAGTTGTTAATGGTCCTTCTGAGGTCATGTCATATAGCCCTGGTCCTGCGTGAACTGCACTGGCTACCGGTGAAGTGATGTATCATATTCAAGGTCAGCTTGCTGACCTGTAAAGCCCTACATGGACTGAGTCCAGGTTACCTGAGTAACCTACTGACACCTTATCAGAACTCTCACCCCCTCTTCTCCTGTGAGTTGGGCCTCTTAGCCACTCCTAGGGTGAGGCTGAAATCCTCCAGAGATGGGTCTTTTTCATCTACTGGCCCTGTCCTTTCAAAGAGATCTCGCAGGGCTCTGAGAGAGGCCCCCTCATTGGAGGCCTTTAAGAAGGACCTGAAATCCTTTCCCTTTCGGGAGGCTTTTGGCACTGTTTGATTTTTTAAGCCTCTAATCTATCTCACTGACCAGCATTGTAGCATCCGCTCTGTTTTATGTATAATTTTATTTATTTAATTGCTGTATATTATGAAGTGTTATTTATTTAAAATATCTCCTTGTAATGACTGTACAATGCTCAGAGCCTCTGGGGTTGGGCACTTTATAAATACATTCACTACTACTACTATTTCAGTCAGGAAACAGTGTACTGTACCCAAGAATTTGACCAACATACTAGTAAAGAGAGAGAGAGAGTGCACAGAACGTTACGCCCTATGCTACCCCCTGGATCACCTCCCAGACCATTGATATTCAAATTGTTCAATTTTCTTGATAAACAGCACATACTGGCTCAAATCAAAACCCTACAAGAAGTCCAATGGGAGGACAGGAATATTCGAGTTACTCAGGACTTACCACAATTGGTCAGAACGAAGAGTCAGGAATTTCACCCCATAGTGTCTAAACTGATAGCGGCTGAGAAACAGTTCTGGGTTCGATACCCAGCCATTCTACAAGTGAAACTCCAGGATCAATGGCATGCTTTCGACACACAGCAATATGCACAGCTCAAATTAAAGAAGTTGCTTCCTGACTTGTTTAAATGATTGGGTTATGAAACTGATGATTAATAATTATATCTCGACTTGCTAGATTTGTTAAACAGCCAGAAATGAGTTCTGATGTGGAGAACTTTACTTAACATCATTCCTGTTTTGTGTCCAGTGGGAACCAAAGATCTCCCAGCCATGTCGACTCTTACTTGGCCTAGTGCCCTCAAGGGTCTTATCTGCACTTGTCATCTGGATGAAAGAACTTGCCAACAAAATATTCTTTGGCCTTGCTACACGAGGGGATCTTCACCTAACTTCATTGGCTTACTTAAACTACATTTCCACAGACATGTTAAATGTCTTCATACCTTGTTCTCTATTTTCCATATGTGCTATTTTGAGTAGAGACCCTTAAGTACTATTAAGGGCTCCCTTTCAGGGTTTTTCTTCCCGATTAAAGGACTGGCTGGGGCTGCATAGAAGAGGTAGTTTTTAAGCCTCTGCCATTGTATGTGATTTTTCCTGATAACAGTCTACTATTCATTTCTCTTTATTGGGTGGCCCTCACAGTGGCAAGTATATACTTCATGTACATTACCAAACGAATGTTGGCATTACTAAATATGGCTTATCTCTCTGGTACTAGTTTAATGTTTTATAGTACTGAATGTTCTAACATAAATCCAAAGATAGAATGCTCATGGGAGGGAAGGCTGGGGATTGGGGGAGTGGGATAAGTTGTGTCGCTGGGGTGAATAAACATCGTCTGGTGGTATATTTTGTGAGTACGGTTACCAGAACCGGGGGTTAGTGTTCAGTGGGGGGGTTCTTTTTTCTTTCCTTAGGGATTGAAATTGAACTTCAATTGTATAGTTAATGGGGAAATATAAGGGTAGAAATAAGAAGGGGGTATGTGCCAAACTTCTCCTATTTAATCGCAGTGATTTAACTGCTATGCTCTGCAGACTGAACCTTCCAAAATGTTTTGGTCTGT
This sequence comes from Neoceratodus forsteri, assembly GCA_016271365.2. Taxonomy (NCBI): domain Eukaryota; kingdom Metazoa; phylum Chordata; order Ceratodontiformes; family Ceratodontidae; genus Neoceratodus; species Neoceratodus forsteri. The sequence continues at coordinate 964,761,020 of CM057452.1, forward strand.
TTGCATCCCATCCTGGAATACTATAATGGGGGGGTCCTTATAATATTTTAATTTGGAATATCTGAGGAGCTAGGGACAAGTGCAAGCGACAAATGATCTTAAGACATTTAGCCCACCAACACACTGGAAATGTGTGCTTGCAAGAGACACATCTAAAGAGGGAATACTTATCTCGTCTCTGTAAAAACTGGGTAGACCAGGCCTATGGAGCAGGTATTTCCACCCGCCGAGGGAGAGTAGCCATATTCATTGCCAAATCAATCCCTTTTAAAGTGAACCAAGAGATATGGGGTCCAGCAGGTCGATATGTGCTATTGCAGGGTATGCTACAATCCCAATAATTCCTGTTGGGGTCTGTCTATGACCCCGATTTAGATTCACCCCTTTTCTTTTCACATCTCCTCAACTTGGTGTCCCCTTTTTTACAGAATGCCATATTTCTGGGAGGGGATTGGAACTTAGCACCACAAACAAGTTTAGATTGATCTGATGCTAAAAAAATTGGACTTTCTTCAGCCCAGAGGGCACTCAGAGATCTCATGAATGTAGTGGGAATAGTGGATATATGGAGAATATTATATCCCTCTGAAAGATCTTACACCTTTTTCTCCATTCCCCACCGTACTTGTTCTAGGCTTGACTATTTTTCGATTAGTTCCTTTCTGCTCCCATGGGTAATGGATAGCCAAATTTATGCTTGAATAATCTCTGACCACTCTCCCATTTTGATCTCTATGCATTGGGTCCTGGAGTACAAAAGAGACTCCCTTTGGCGTCTAAACAATCAGTTACTCAAATCTCCAACTACTTTATCACATATTAAAAACTTTGTCTCCCAATTTTTTTATATCTAATAAAGACTCAATTACCAGGATAGATATGGTATGGGCAGCTTTTAAATGTACACCGTGCAGTGAATGTATTCGCCTAACCACCACTAGGTCATGACGGTTTAAGACTAAAGCTGAAAGCCTGTTGAGGGATATTAAAACCATTGAAAAAAATATTAACCACCACTCCCATGATGAAGATTGGATTAAATTGCTTACCCTACGTGCACAATATTATGACCTTATGTCCCAGAAAGCGGAATTGGCATTACAGAGAACTAAACTTAAATACCTAGAGTGAGAGGGTGGATAAGCTATTAGCTATCAGAATCAAACAAGCAGAAATGAACCGCTGCATTCTGAGCTTGCAAGTAACCGATCTGAACCCCACAGTTACCCATCTCCAACAAATTTCTGCTATTTTTAAGTCATATTTTCAGGAGTTATACTCAGTACCTGTAACAGACAAGGCCACTCATAAAGAAATGTTCAATTATTTAGATGGAATTGAACTCCCTCAACTTCCTTCTGACCAGACAGCCCTCCTTGGCTCAGCCATTAAAACTATGGAAGTTGAAAATGTCACTGCCCAGCTTCCTCTAGATAAATCCCCAGGCTCTGATGATCTTACAAACAATCTGTTTAAAGCATGTGTGAAGGATTTAGCCCCTTTCTTGACAGATTTTTACAACTACTGGTTTTCTAAGGGATTCTTGGAACAACATTTTCAAGAAGCTATTATTACGTTAATACCTAAAGCTGAGAAAAAAAGCCTCCACCAGAAAATTATCATCCCATCTCACTCTTAAATTCTGATATTAAGATACTCACAAAAGTACTCACCAATAGGTTAAGTCCCCTTATGAATCTCTTAATTGGCCCTGAACAAATTGGTTTTATGGAAGGCAGAAGCTTCTGTGACCATATCCATTGCTTACTGCATTTACTTCCTTTCACCAACCACTTGGACACTCCGGCTAGCCTGATCTCTTTAGGTGCTGAAAAGGCATTTGACCGAGTGTCCTGGGAATTTCTATTTTTAGCTTTAGATAAATTTGGCTTTCCCACCAATTTTATGAATTGGGTCCAACTTCTTTATAATGCCCCCACTGCCCATGTCTGGTGCAGTGGGCTACTATCTGATCCCCTCTCCCTATACCACGGCACAAAACAAGCAGTAGCGGCTCTAGCCACAAATGGTTACCAGGGCACAGCTGGGGCACAACAGATGGCAGCCAGGGCACTGATATATTGTTACTATGGGGGAAGCTCTGCACCATATGGGGCACAGCATTTTTTTACTGGGGCACGTGCCCTGGCAGGCCCTGGTGTAGAGCCGCCACTGCAAACAAGGCTGTCCCTGCTCTCCTTTACTTTTTAATAATTACTTAGAACCATTCATCCAGAAACCAATTGCTTCTCTGGGACTCCAAGGCATACAAATTGGTCCTGCTCATCATCTCATTTCTGACTATGCAGTTGATTTAATTCTGCACTTGGAAAACCCAGTTACTGGGGTGCCTGCCTTACTTAAAGAAATTAACCTCTTTTCCAAAGTTTATTTTTGTAAACTTAACCACCAAAACAAAAGTCTTCCCAATGAATAGGAAATATTTACCATCTAATATTAAGGGAAATTATTTGATTTTGGAATCTAAATACTTAACATATTTAGGTTTAAAGATTTATAGAGATATCCCTTCAATAATTAAAGGCAACCTCGTTGCTCTAATGGAACACTTAAGGCAGATTTAGCAAGATGGGACGCCCTCCCAATCTCATTGTGAGGTAGAATACCACCATTAAAATGAATGTGTTGCCGCGTATTCTCTACCCTTTAAATATGCTGGGTATTTTTCTCCCAAAGCATTGGTTTAATGACCTACAAACCCTAATTAACCAATACCTTTGGAAGGGAGAAAGAGTACAGCAAGCACAGTTTAAGCTTACTGCTCCAAAGCTACAAGGTGGCCTATCACTTCCTTCCCTCTTTACATAATCCTGCAACCAAATGGGAGCTAAACAGTGACTCTGAGGAGAATCCGCGGGTGTGCTGAGATCTCCCTAGCCTCCTGTAGGTCATGCCATGGGGCCTGTCCTCCTGGGGGCTGTAGTTGTGGGTCATGGGAGGCTGGTTACCAGGGCATAGAGTTGTTTTCATCTTAAGGGGGAGTCCCCTCTGGTCCCTGTTTTGACACACCTCTTGTGTGCTGTGGTAATAGGGAATCCCCTTACTATGAGACTAGTAAACTGCCAAGACCTCTAGATAAAATCATTATGGTTCTGGACGTGGTCTGACCATGGGATTTAATTGTTGTACTGGCTGATAAATTCCTGGAGATGTGAGACAATAGACCTTGGATTTGCTTTCAGTGGTTAGGGTGTATAATGTGATATTTTATTTATTTATTTATTTATTTCAGTTATATTTTTCTTTAGTTCTGGTGAGAGCAGAACCAAGGACTGAGTAATTTACTACTAGACATCTACAATAGACTTTAGATTTTGTTACAGTGATTATGGCTTGTTTTTCATAATATGCTTTTTTTCTGTTTTTTTAATTATTTGATAATTTTGTCTTGTTTTTCCTTTTACTGTTTTAGTTACTTAATTCCCAGGTTCTAGTGAGAGCAGAACCAGGGATTAAAAAGTACCGGTACTTTGCTCAGGGGAGGTGAGAGCTTTCCTGGGCTACTCAGTTTTACTGGGTTCTCTGCTGTAATTATTATTTTACACTCAATCTGTCTGATCAAGTTTATGTGGAATGTGTTGTCTGTCTACCCCCACAGTTGTGCACTACTCACCCTCTGCCCTTGTGTCCTCCCTCCCTTCTTTTCTCCTCCACTTGAATTTGGTGTATACCAGTGCTGTAGAGTGCTTGGTATTGCACATAGGAGAAGGAGGTGGGTGAGGGGTTGCAAACAGCAGAGGATAAGCAAGCGGGGTCATCCTATCGGGGTCGTGGGAGTCAGGAGATGCCCTGGGGTGAAATGGAATTCAGAATGTGTTTTTCATGTCTGGTTTCCATACCCAAGGGCACAACTGAATTAAGTCGGCAAGTGATTCAGGAGGCATGAGGCATTCGTCCAACTCGGGCGGTCTTATGCAATGCCAGGTCAGTCAAAAACAAGACAGCAATTCTTGCTGATCTTGTGGAAACAGTTGACCTGGCTTGCATCATCGAGACCTGGCTGGATGACAATTCTGGCCCCATTTTGGAGGCTTTAATTCCAGCCGGGTACTCGGTGATACAAGGCCTGAGACTGGACCATGGGGGGAGGGGTTGCAGTTTGTTTCAAGACTGAACTTAACCTCACGAGTGTTTTGGTTGGGGAGACTGAGTCATTCGAATGTGCCATGGTAGCAGGTGTTGGTTGTCAGATCGTTCTCGTCTATCGTCCACCCGGTGATGAGAAATGTTTCCTTCAGGAAGTGGTGGACTTCATCATTGACATGGCATTTGAGTCACCCAGACTGATGGTTCTGGGTGACTTTAATGCCTGGGTCGATGACGAACTATCGCAATTTGGCCAACACTTCCTCCAGTTGATGTCTTCTCTGGGCCTGACACAGGTGGTTACCACTGCTACTCATAAACATGGTCATTCCCTTGACTTAGTCTTCCTCCTAGGGATCGAAACTTCCGACTTGGAGGTGGATCCAGTCAGGTGGTCCAATCACTGCACCATGGGGTTTAGTTTTTATAACCCCCCCGGTAGGCCTACCTCTACAGAGATGGTCAAGTACCACCCTTTATGAGATATAAGTTCTCAGAGCCTAATTGTGGTTCTTGACCTATCGTCCTCCTCGTTTACCAGCAATGATCCTGAGACTCTTGTTGCAGCCTATAACTCAGCCATCTCGACAGCTTTTGATTTCATTGCCCCTGTCCAAGTTCACCCTCCTCCCTTCGCCCTCGATCTCCCTGGTTTGATGGGACTTTGAGGGAGTTGTGGAGACTAGGTCGAAGGTTGGAGCATTGCTGGCGGAAGTCCACCCTTGATGCTGACCACCTTAGAATGATGGACCATTATCAAGTCTATCAATCTGCAATCTCCCATAAGAAGACAGAATTCCTGTCCAGGGAGATTGCAGCTGCTCAGAATCGACCAGTTCAGCTGTTCTGTACTGTGGACAGACTGTGCAACCCAGCCTGCCTACAGGTATGGAAAGCTTTTTTGCAATTGGAGTGTGATGAAATTGCTCGATTCTTTGCAAATAAGGTGGTCGGCATCAGGGCGGGACTCCAGTCGGCACACTCTATGGATGCTGCTATTGATCAGTACGAGGTCACTACACCTTGACTGTCTTGGAGTACCTTTGGCCATCCGGAGTTCATGGATGTCATGCAGATCATCCAGAGTGTGCACCCTACGTGCTGTAGTTTGGATCCTGGACCCACTTCCCTAATTTTGAGAAAAATATTGATGTTATCGGTCTGGTCCTAGCATGGATTTTCTGGTGGTCCCTGGAGTCTGGAGAGTTTCCTAGCTCTCTGAAAGAGGTGGTGGTGACACCTCTCTTGAAGAAAGCTTCCTTGGACCCAGACTGCCATGCAAACTACAGACCTATCTCTAACTTTCCTTTTATAGGGAAGGTTATTGAGAAAGTGGTGGCTGCACAACTGGAAGACCATTTGACCATCCATGACATCTATGAACCATTCCAGTCTGGTTTTCATAAGAGACACAGCATCAAGACAGCACTGGTTTGGGTGCTCAATGATCTCCTGATGGTTAGAGATCAGAAGAACCACTCCATCTTGGTTCTTCTAGATCTCTCCTCAGCTTTTGACACTATGGACCATGAGGTATTGTTGGGCTGTCTGAGATTCATCTGTGGACTGTTGGGAACAGTCCTCAGGTGGTTTACATCTTTCCTCATGGGTAGAACTCAGAGAGTGGTGTCTGGGGTTTATTCCTCACACCCTATTTCTCTGTCATGTGGAGTTCCTCAGGGTTCGGTCCTCTCACCCATGTTGTTTGCAGTGTATATGCTGCCCCTCAGAGACATTGTAAGAAGGTATGGGCTGAGGTTTCACTGCTATGCTGATGATACCCAGCTCTACCTATCTTTTGCACCCAACCAGAATGGAGCTGTATCGGTCTTCAATAACTGTCTGAAAGAAATCCAAGACTGGATGGATTCCAGTTGGCTAAAGTTGAACCCAGACAAAACTGAGGTGTTGGTTGTGGATCTGGGTCATCGGATAGGGGGGTTGGGGGAGGGTGCGCCTCAGGAATTTTTCTTGGTGGTCACTCCTCCCGACCTCTGAACAGGTGCGTAACCTGGGGGTAGTTTTTGATGAAGGGCTGACCTTGCATTCGCAGGTGTTAGCTGTCATCAAACCTTCCTTTTACCATTTTAGGAATATCGCTAGGATTAGGCATCTGGTTTCGTCCGATGACCTTCTGACATTAATCCACGCCTTTGTTTCCTCGTGCTTAGATTATTGCAACACCCTTTACCTAGGGCTTTCTTGGGTAGAAATCCACCACCTGCAGCTAGTGCAGAATGCAGCGGCCCAGCTTTTGATGGGATCTTCATGATCTAGCCATATTTCACCAGTGCTGTGTGAACTGCACTGGTAGCCAGTACAGTTGCAGATCACCTATAAAGTCGGCTTACTGACTTTTAAAGCCCTATGTGGACTAGGCCCGGACTACCTGAAAGAGCTCCTGATTCCCTACCAGCCCAGTCGATCATTCCACTCAACTGGCAAGGGGTTGCTAGAGGTTACAAGGGTATCTTTAAAATCCTCTGGGGCAAGAGCTTTTGAATTTGCTGCCCCTACCCTTTGGAATTCTCTACCCCATCAGACTCCAGAGTGCGCAACTGTGGAGGCATTCAAACAAGCATTAAAAACTTATTTTTGGCTTCAAGCTTTTTAATAACTGAGTCTTCTGTTTAGTCTATGGATATTTGTATGATTTTATTGAATATGTTATATTTTTATTGTTATTGTTGTTTTAAAATGTGAGGTGCCTTGGTTTTGGATAAGGCGCCATACAAATAAATGATATTATTATTACTACTGCCCAAAACACATAACCATAGTGGTACACTGGATCCTACTACACAACCAGAGGTTTACCAATTCCCCCAAGCCCCTCTGGGTGTATATCAAATGTTTTTTGGCAGAAACCAAACAATGTACCTTACTTGCTCTCATATATTCTCCTCCTTGGAAGATTCCCAAGGCCCTTAAGAGTACACCAGTGGGTAGGTCCCTTAACATGCTATTCCAGTTGCTTAAACACTGGAATTTCAACTGGCATAAATCATTACAACAACCCCTTATTAATAATCCAACTCTCCAAATTGATCAAACACCTATTCCACTGTCCTTCTGGTCCCCTTTACAAAATTTGAAACTGAAGGATTTAGCCCTTGATGGCAAAGCCATTCCCTTGTTACAGTTCTGCCAAAGCTTCAATATACAAGATGTAAACCCCTTTAAATACTGGCAGATTCGACAAATCATCTTGTCATTCCTAGGGTAAACCCCCTCAAGCACTTGTCTCTGAGTTTGATTTTCAGCTTTTATTATTGGAGGCCAACCAACTCCATGCAATATCTATGGTATACAAGAAATTGCAATCCCTTGATCAGTGTCTACCTAAAGGTATTTGTTATTACTGGTGAATTAGCTATCTCTACCCCCTGAAGTATCATTCTGGCATTGCATTTGGTATAATATGTATAAATTCATCAAACAGGATAGACTCTGATTGGTGCAGTATAATGTTTTGCATAAGTAATATTTTTCACCTGATAGACTTTATAAAATGGGAAGGCTTCCATCTACCCAGTGTCATCGGTGTAAAGAACTTCTGGGTGACCTTTTTCATATGTTATGGTCTTGTCCCAAAGTCTTAACATTTTGGAATAACATGCAAAACACAATAGACCCATTGCTGGGTTTACAAGATTTATTCACTCCCAAAGTGTGCCTGCTTAATGATTTCCCCCAGGGAATCATTAAGATCAGAAAAGCTCACATTTCCCTTATTTCAGCAGTGGCCAAACTCATTGTCCTGGATTCCTCCCTCTTCCCCCAAAAAAGACAGACACCATTATTTGTTGTTGTGCTCAGATTGGCAATTAATTTATTTTCAATTCATAATTCCATATTTCATTCCAATTTCTTCATTATCATATTTTCAATATTTTGTTTATTCCATCCAATATATCAATCTCTGATTATTCTTCCCCCAGGTGAAGTCCTGGGTGCCTTCTTCTTCTTCTCCTTTTCCGTTAGGTAACAGTGAAAACTGAGACCGCTTTTCCTTCATCTTCCTTCTCTTCTTGTGTTATTCCTTTTTCCTTCCCCCTCCCCTTCTCCCCCACCTTTTTCCCACAGTCCTTAACCATGTTATCACTTGCCATCCACCTTTGGCAGTCCTTCACCATATCCTTACTTGCCATCCACCTTTGGCAGTCCTTTAACCATGTTATCACTTGCCATCCACCTTTGGCAGTCCTTGACCATATCCTTAGCTGCCATCCACCTTTGGCAGCCCCATCTTTTATCCGGCCTGGACATGCTTTTCTCTACACCGTCACAGACCCCCATACAGTCCCATCTCGACTGTCCTCCTTACTCATTCCCCTTTGACAGGGTGGGCGGGAGGTATCCAAAACTCCAGCAAAAGTGGCTGAGGCCCCCTTGTGCTGTCCCTTAAGTACCTCCCTATCTCCCTCCCCTTCCTGTTTGTCAGCCCATTGTTCTGCCTCCCTTAGCCCCTCCCCTCCCTCCCCTCCCCTTCTGAGCACAACCATCTTTAGCATGGGAGCAGGGGTGCACCAGGGCAACCTGGTCTGCCCTCTAAAAGGGGCAAACTCCATTATTATAAGACACTGGAAAGATGATTCCTTACCACCAGTGATTGAATGGCATAGAGAAGCCTTATTAACCCTACAACTTGAAAAACATACAGCCACGTTATCTAATAGGAACCAGAATTACCTAGATAGATGGAGCTCTCTGGAGGCCCTACTGGTAGTTTGGAAGTCATAAAAGACTTCAGACTTATCTTGTAATCATGTATAATGTTCTGATGTGGAGAAATTTCTACCTCTTATATGGCACAGGGTAATTGTGGGAGGGATAAATGAAAGGGTGGGTGGTGGGGAGTATAGTAATAATTGTATCCTAACAAGGTTTGATAGAGGATTGGTGCCTGTACATATTGTATCATTGATATGTAATATCTCCTCAGTCCTAACCTGGTATTCATGTATACATTTTACTGCTGTTAAACCTCAATAAAGTATACTAAATAAAAAAAATAAACATAGAAAAGAAACATCATGCTCCCACATTCTAACAGGAGCTACCACTTCAGACCTGTCACTTCACCAGCAGGAAGTAAAAGTCAAACAACATCTACACAGACTTGCAAATTATGTTTTTGACCTATCTGCATCACAAAAAGTTTTCTAGAAAAATTTCCACAGACTGTACTGCTGTAAACACTACCAATATAGGACACTGCACTTTGATAAGAGAGTCAGAAAATCAGCTATGCACTGTACCCACAATGCCTTGTGAGATATGTGTGTGTAAATATATATATATATATATATATATATATATATATATATATATAATAGAGGCACAGTTTAGCCCCTATAGTTAGGAGTTATGAAGGCACTTTAATGTTAAACTTGAAATTTTGTATGCTAATAACTTTGGACCCGTTCAACAGATTTGCATGTAATTTGGTATGCATGGTGGGGCATGGCAGGTCTCTTGATTTGCAAAATTGTGTTTCAGTCAGCCTTATGGGTTTTGTGCAGTGAATTGCTGAAAAATGTACTTTTCTCCAGTTTTGAGGGCAGTTTTTCAGATTTTGTCCATGGCGCTGCATGACCACCATGTGGCATGCCAGTCTGAAACTTGGCACATTGAAATATTGGGTCAATGAACATACCACTTTTTGTTTGGTGAAACAATATTAATCCCTTCAAAAGTTATTGATCACAATGGCTGCCATCTTGTTTTAAGCTTGGGGTTGGAAAAAACAAATATCTCAGCCCAGGGGTGACTTCTGAAGTAAAACTTGGATGGGTTTTGCTCAGGGAGCTTTCCTCTATTGAGCTACACCTGTGGTTTAATGTAGTTCTGTCAAACAGTGGAGTTTTAAACTTTTAAATTCTTTGATCATGGCTTGCTAATGATCTTTGATCGTGAGCCTGCAAATTCTTTGCTCGTGACATTCTTTGATCGTGATCTTCATTTGTGAGGGAAGGATGAGATGGCCAGATTTTTGGGTTGTAAAAAAACAAATATATCAGCCCAGGGGTGACTTGTGAAGTAAAACTAGGATGGGTTTTTCTCAGGGGGCTTCCCGCTATCAAGCCATGCCTATGGTTTAATGTAGTTGTGTCAAAAAATGGAGTTTTAATGTTTTAAAATTGTTTGATTGTGAGCCTGCAAATTCTTTGGTCATGAGATTTCTTTGATTGCGAGCTTCGTTCATGAGGGTGGGAAGAGATGGCCAGATTTTTGCTGGACCAGATGTCTCTGGGAAGGGCCAGATAGAGCAAATTTCATGACAAGATGTCCCCTCACTATCAAAGATAATTCTTGATCACGAGGTTGCAGCCAATTCCCACGATCAAAGAATTTTTAAAGGTGCAAAAACTTTAAAATTATGTATCTCGGAAATAGTTTGGTCTTTTAACTTGAAATTTGGAGGGTGTTGAGGGGATGTCCTGCAGATGTGAATTGTGGTGTTTAGGTGTTGGAAAATGAATTTGCTGTGGAGATATTGTGTGACACAGTTTATGTTTTGTGGCTAGCATTCTTCATTGTGGTAGTGGCTTGACATTTATAGGGTAGCTAGCCTTACTGCCACAAAGGTCATGATCAGTGGTTAGGTGTGTAAAATGTAAACAGGTATGGAATTATGCAACTCCAATGAGTGAAAATTTGTTTTGTTTCAAGTTGGTGGGAGCGTGAGGCCTGAAGGGCCCAGTGCTCCCACCAATACATATGATATTCAGTACTTATACTGTTATGTTAGGCAGAAATTTGCAAGTTGGTGGGAGTGCGGGGCTCTTTGTGCCCCTCTCTCCCACCAACTTGCGCGACATTGTACTTTACTATGCTTTCTCAAAAAGTAAGGAAATTCTTTGCAAAAAACTGCATTAATGCAACAGTTAGGGTTGTTTACAGTAACAAAAGTGAGGAAATTCACTGTTAGGGCTACCACCCCTTGCACCTCATGACCACTCCACCCCCACCAACAGGCATCGGGGTGTACGTTGGGGTCATCAGTCCTAACTCTCACCCCATTCTCCTATACTGCACCACCTCAGCTTATTTACACATGGAATGGGGTGAGAGTTAGGGCCAATGACCCCAACGCACACCCCAATGCCTGTTGGTGGGGCAGGGTGATCATGGGGTGCAAGGGGTCGTAACCCTAATGGCAAATTTCCTCACTTTTGTCACTGTAAAAAACTCTCACTGTTGCATTAATCCAGTTTTTTGCAAAGAATACATATGTGTGTGTGTATATATATATATATATACATATATTATATATATATATATATATATACACACACACAGTATATACACATAGATGTTGACAGCAGATAAGGGCCTATGGCCCACCTAGTCTGCCTATGTGCACACATACTTAGCTTCTTCAAGCTTCTCTAGAACTAGGTTATATGTCTACATATAAGATGCTATTCTGCAGTCCCCACTACCTAAATAAGGGGCTGCACCTCTGAGTAATGAACATTTAAGTCAACTTTATAATTTGCCCAGAATTCCTTGTTGCTGTATGTTAAACATTGACAGTTCCCTTACATGACATCATTCTGGGGATGTGGCCACTCACAAAAAACTGAAGGGAGCGCAAAAACAAAAGCATACAAAAAAATGACTATGACAGGTTTTTTTACAAAGCAAATTGCAGCTTCAGCATCTGAAGCACGGGTGGCAATGGCATACTATGTGAAACAGGCATTTGTGGAATGTGACTAAATCACTTTAAGCATGAAGATCTTTGGTATGTACTGTAATGAAGACATGAGACTGCTGTTATATAGTGGCCTTTATTCAATAAACATCAAGTTACAACACACTTACAGCAGAGTCAGCAGATAAACCCCCTTCATAGTTTTCTTGGGTGTACAGAATCCTTAAGTTGATTCTGGATATAAAGGAAATGGTATGGTCCAGTTCATAGCTGACATTACTGCATATAAAAAAAACATAGATACAGAGAAAGTGACAGCAGAAAAAGCATTGCAGTTACTTGAGTCTTCCCATTATTGTCTATAAAAACACTTGGAAAATGGGTCCAGAAATTCCCAGGCTGTGATTGTCTGATACTCCTGGCAAGATATGCATGTATCAGACAACAGAGCCCAGGTTAGAATAAGTCCCAGTTCCAACTGACCTGATAACTAAAATCACGCGGCCAGTTAGAATTTTCAGATTTGAACTGCCGTCATTTTTTTAACCTCACTTAGCAAGTTAATGACTGGCCAAATTGTTACCCTCCTGAGTCTATCTTTTTTTTGTAAAAAACTAAATAAATAAATAGTAGGCACACATAACCTTGTAAAAACTAAATAAATAAATAGTAGGCACACATAACCTTGTAAAAACTAAATAAATAAAAAGTAGGCACACATAACAGAAAAATGAACAAAATAAGCAAATAAAAAAACAGAAGGCAGCCTAACTGGATTCTCTTGAACAGAAGAGAGACAGCACCAGCTCTGGTAGCACTACTGTGTATGAGAGCAATGGTACTTTCTTCCTTTTCCATGCCACATATGGATGTCCACCTGTGGTATGGAAAATGAAGAAAGTACTGCTCCTGTCATACTCAGTAGCATTATCTCTCACCCTCTTAATCAACTCATTCACCTGATATGCAGCAAAGTAATTTCTCCACAAGCCAGCACCTCCTTCTCCCACTGAAGTGAAAGTGAGCCTGAAATAACATTTAAATAAAATAGCACAGTACCTTACTCCCACTGTTCCCAATAGTCTGCAAATCTTTTTAAGCAGTGGCATGTGTGTGTGAACTGACATACAGCTTATTACAGCTGCAGTGGGTGTAGCCCTGCAGATGTTTTGCTTGGAGAAAAGGACTACCTGCATAATTACCTTCCGAACAACATGGTAGAGTGTTAAAAATAGTATCCTCCACTGAAACCTCATTACTACACTGTCGGTGTGTGTATGGCAGCTGGAGAGCACTATTTTCCTCTTGCATGAAAAGTTAATTGAGCCCTCCCCAGTACTGCCCTTTTTTTTTTGCAAGTTGAAACCTCCTCCATAGTGTTTTATGGGCCTTTTCTTTGTTGTTAAGTTTCAGTGCTTAAGTTGAGCCCTCCCCAGTACTGCGTTTTTTGTAAGTTGAAACCTCCTCCATAGTGTTTTATGGGTTTTTCCTCTGGCTTGAGAGAAATTAAAGGAAAACTCCACCTAAAGTCCAAGTCTGATGCCTCTGCGATTTCTCTGAATTTGCTAAAAAAAAACTATCCTGCACATTTTGATTCCCTCCGTAGGAGACATCAGTAAAGAAAAGGTAACCAAATACTAGGTAAGGACTGGATCACATAAACACAAACCATCACAAAGCATACTTAACCAATGGATGACCACAGCTGCAAAATGATTAGATTTGTCTACAAGCACTGTCTTCTATGCAAGACACAAGCTATTGAATCAAAAGTCCATAACATGTTGATCAAAATGGGGAGAGCAGGATTTTAGGCAAAGTGACACAGTTTATATACAGATTGCAGGCAGCAATAACTGCTGCTGAGGTAAACTGATGTGTCCTTTGCTATGCAGTGAGGGGGTTAAGTAACATTCTTGAGGAGCAATCACAGATCTCTTTTATAAATAGCTATGCTCCAATATGTTTCCAGACTAGTTTATATAACCCACTCCAATTCTGCATATATTATTTTATTCATGGTCTGCACTAACAAACTAGAAAGTGCTGTTCCATTTCTGCTACTTGCTACTAGTGACATGCTTACATACACACACACACACACATATAGAAAAAAACTCCTTTCACAGCCAGAACTGAAAAAAAAACACTGAAAGAAAGTTAGAACACACAAAGTTAATAATACATATTTTTTCCTGATTTTAACATGTAGTTTTCTTTTAATTGAGCTATCCCCAAAACTGCCCCTTTTTTTTTTTGCAAGTTTAAACCTTCTCTGTAATGTTTTATGGGCATTTTCTTTCTGTGTTAAGTTTCAGTGCTTAATTTACAACCATTTGCAAATTGAGAAACTTATTTTGCTGGTATCTCCTCCCCTACTCATCCAGAGGTGTCAATTCATTTATTTGTTATACATGCTGGTTGATCTTACTTGCTTCCTCATAGTAAGAATGCGAAACTAAACTTGTGTTATTTTAAATGATTGATAAAGTGACATGTCCAATTTGCATCTCCTGGGGATGAAGCTGTATCCCTTTACCTGTGTGAAGTAATTCACTTGGCACCAGTTCTCAAGACCTCAGCAGTTGACATCAATTTTAAGATAATGTTAAATATAAAGCCTATGGTACCAGTAACACAATACCATAAACATGTACTGCCTATTGGCAGATTATAAAGGGCAACATATTATCATTTGCAATAGTTTACATTAAAAGGATCCAGGAATATAACAACAAATGAAGACAAGCAATATGGCTAAATGAGGATGTGAAGAGAGTGACTCAACAACAACAAGAACAACAAAAAAGCTAAACATGTAAAAAAAATATCTGAAAACAAAAGCCATAACATAACCACATGGTCAGAATATTAAACATTTTAAAAGAAACATAAACGCAAAAGTAACCATTTGAAAAAGAAAATGGAACTCAAATACAAAAGATGCAGACAAAAGCAACAGCAAGCAATTGTGCAGTTATATCAATAGCCTAAACAAAAAATATATGTATAAGTATATAAATATTAAAGGGGAAACAGTAAAAAATCCAGTGAAGATAGCAAAGCAACGTAATGAATATTTCTGTTCCTTATTCAAACCAATCACAACTCAGTCCCCTGCCCTGTACATTACCAGGAATGCCAACAGATTTAATATAAATACAGACAACATACTACAAAAAATTCAAAATAAGAAAATCAGAGTCCTAAGTTTCCACTAAAATGCTGAAATTAAATAATGGGAAAATCCATAACCAGACAACCCCTCAAAATATGTTTTTTAATTAATAAATACAGGTTCTGGGTAAAATTCTAGAATCACTACATAAAGATTTAAGTTAGCCATATGTCTAACAGTGATTTCAGTACAGAGAGCAGCAGTGATTCACAAAGTTATATTCATTTACCCTAAATGTAATTTGTCTCTATGAAAACGTGATCCAATTCTTGGTCAACAATGCCTCATAGACATAATTTCTGTTATACCTTTGCAAAACATCTGCCACTGTATCACATTTGACAGTCATTGAAAAATGTCTTCCCCAGCTAGTCATCCATGTATTATAAACAGTAGAACCCAAACAAGCCAAACCATATGAAGATTCATCACTGTAAGTCTTCTGTATTATGCAGACTGTGATACTTAACAGTTGTAGAGTAAGTTAGTGCACCTGGACTTATTTGCTGCATATGCATCTCAGTTGCTAAGGGGTCCTGACCATGTTCACCCTTCCTCAAGCACAGCTAGCTACAGTATGTCTAGCACTAACATTGATGGGAAGAATATGCCATTAGCAAGAATCTCTTTAAATATTTAAAAGTTGATATTAGCTGGTATTAACAATAAAACCTGAAGAAATCAACAGTTTCTGTGTTTCTATGTTAGTAAATAGTTGGTACATGTGCATTATGCATTCATGTTCACATCAGTTTTAAGATGTTAAATGTAAAGCCTATGATACCAGTAACACAATGCCATAAACAACTACTGCTCAAATATTCAAAATCCATGGAATAAACTTATTGTCAATTTAAATCAAAAATATTTATCTCTATAGCAGTCAGGACCATAAATAAAAAGAGAAGAAAAGAAACACAGAAGAAAAAGTGTACATAAAATAACCCAAAGCAATGGGGGTTGGGGTATAATATGTATTAAGCAAGTCAGCAGCACTGAAATGAATTTTGTTTATACTTATGAAAGGATGAAAGCTCAAGTAAAATATAGGTCCTAAATATAGAAAACAGTTGAAAAGGATAAAAAGGAATGGAAAGGGTCCTAGAAGCAGTAGAATAACAAAACAACCAAAAAAAATCAAAGAAACAGATTGTCATAAAATTTAAAACAACAAAACAGTGAATGTTATTTGGCAGATTATAAAGGGCAACATATTTATCATTTGCAATAGTTTACATTAAAAGAACCAAGGAATATAACAACAAATGATGACATGCAAGATGGCTAAATAAGGATGTAAAGAATGTTACTCAACAACAACAACAAAAAAGCTAAACAAGCAATAAAATCTATGAAAGCAAAGGACATGACATAACCACATGGTCAGAATATTACACATTTAAAAAAACATAAAAGCAAAAGTAACATTTCAAAAGAAAATGGAACTCACATGCAATATATGCAGAAAAAAGCAACAGCAAGCAATTTTGCAGTACATGAATAGCCTAAACAAACAAACAAAAAAAATAAGTAATATTAATAATAACAGAGAATATTAAAAATCCATTGGAGATAGCAAAGCAATGTAATAAATATTTGTGTTTCTTATTCAAACCCAATCACAACTCAGTTCTCTGCCACTGTTCATTACCAGAAATGCCAACAGATGTAATATAAATACAGACAGCATACTACAAAAAATTCAGAATAAGAAAATCAGAGTGCAAAGTTTCCATTAAAATGCTGAAAATAAATTTTGGGATAATCCACAACCAGGCACCCCCTCAAAATGTTTTTTTTTTAATTAATAGATACAGGTTCCAGGTAAAATTCTAGAATCACTACTTGAAGATTTTAAATTAGACATTTGTCTAACAGTTATTTCAGTACAGAGAGCAGCAGTGATTCACAAAGGGACATCACATACCCTAAATGTAATCTGTCTCTATGAAAACATGATCCAATTCTTGGATAATAATATCTGATAGACATAATTTCCATTATACCTTTGCAAAACATCTGCCACTGTACCACATTTTGCAGTCATTGAAAAAAAATGTCTTCCCTGGCTATTCATCCCTGTATTATAAACAGTAGAACCCAAACCAGCCAAACTATATGATGATGCATCACTGTAAGCCATGTGTATTATGCAGACTGTGATACTTAACAGTTGTAGGGTGAGTTAGTGCATCTGGACTTATTTGCTGCATATGCATTTCAACTGCTAAGGAGTCCTGACCATGTTCACCCTTCCTCAAGCCCAGCTAGTTACAGTATATCTAGCACTAACACCGATGGGAAGATTATGCCATTAGCAAGCATCTCGTTAAATATTTTAACGTTGATATTAGCTGGTTTTAACAATAAAACCTGAAGAAATCATGCAGACAGCTCCTGGAGGAGTTCACGTAGACACAAACCATCACAAAGCCTACTTAGCCAATGGATGACTACAGCTACAAAATGATTAGATGTGTCTACAAGCACTGTCTTCTATGCAAGACACAAGCAACTGAATCAAAAGTCCATAACATGATGATCAAAATGAGGGTAGCAGGACTTTAGGCAAAGTGACACAGTTCCTTTACAGATTGTGGACAGCAATAACTGCTGCTGAGATAAACTGATGTGTCCCTTGCTATGCAACGGGGGGAGTGAAAAGTAGCATTGTTGAGGAGCAATCACAGATTTGTTTTTTTAAATAGATGTGTTCCATGTTATTTCCAGACTAGTTTATATAAACCATTCCAATTCTGCATATATTATTTCATTCATGGTCTACTCTAATAAATTATAAAGTGATGCTCCATTTCTGCTACTTGGTACTAGTGCAAAAACTGAAAGGGACTGAGGGGATAGCAACAGGAGTGCAGACAAAACTACTTTAAATAGTGACATGCTTACACACACACACACACACAGCAGAACATAGGTGGATAAAGTACCAATATTTAGGAAACTTATAGATTATATTTACCCTAAGACTCACAATGTGACTCCCCTGGCTGCTGTGGTCTCTCTACTGTGGCTAATTTAAAATAAAATGACAATGTAACAAGACACTGGCCTCCAGCAGGGGCTATTAAACATTAGAGCAAAAGGCACTCTGGGAAGAGTGTCTGGGACAAGATGCAATAAAAGAAACCTGAATAGTAGCCCCCAGGGGCCGTAAAATTACCACAAAAGTTCAAAAAAATCTCCTTTCACAGCCAGAACTAAAAAAAAAAACACTGAAATGAAGTTGGAACACAAAACGTTAACAATACATATTTTTTCCTGATTTTAACATGTAGTTTTCCTTTAATTGAACTATCCCCATTACTGCCTATATTTTTTTTTTTTGCAAGCAGAAACCTCCTCTATAGTGTTTTATGGCCATTTTCTTTCTGTGTTAAGTTTCAGTGCTTAATTTACAACCATTTGCAAACTGAGAAACTTGTTTTGCTGGTATCCCCTTCCCCACTCATCCCGAAGTAGTATTGGTGCTTACTGGGTCATAATGTCGTACACTTAATAGCTTATGACATTATAGCTAACCCGTAAGAGCTCTGTCTAGGACAGCGAATGGAGCAATACCGCGTATACTGCTGTACACAGTATTGCACCAATCACACACTCCCAGGCAGAGGATAAAACCTCTGCTGGGAGTGGGTTCTGCTGAGCAGCTGCCATGGCTCACTGGACAGAGCCACTGCAGCAGGAACCCATGCACTGCATCTGGGACTGGGTTTGATTCCTGGTCCCAGACATTTATTTCAACACTTTGTGTGCTCTCAGAGTTGTAGCCCCCCCAAGAGTTGAGAATCTTTAGTGGGGGGACAGAAAAAATAGTTATGCTGCATGGCATAAATTGCACTGTATTGGCAGTGTGATTTAGCCATGTGGCATAATGTCTTATGACATTATGACCCCATGCCGTATTGGTGCATACTAAGTGACAAAATAATTGATGGGCTTTTAATGCCCCCCCAGAAATGATGTAGCCCCCACCTGATGTCACTTCTGCTTCTGACTGTGCAGGAAATGATGTAGCTCCACCCCCACGTCACTCCTGCTTCTGGCTGTGCAGGAAATTATGTAACCCCACCCCATGTGCCAATGGCACAGTTCCGACTGTGCCATAGCGGTCCCACCCTGGATATAATGAACCCCCCTTTTCTGGCATGGGGTTATGATGTGCTTATGAGTTGGGCAAATTTGGGCTTGTTCAGGCTTGTCAGGGCATGTCAGAGGGTCCAAACTAGACTTGATGTTGCTAAAGCCACACACCAATGAGTGTGTATAGTCTACCTGCACCATGTTTTGCTCATGTGTGTGTCAAGTTCCTGATGAGAGCAGCAGCAACAATGATAACAATGATTCAGCCACTGAGTGTGATATGATGGATGAACCTAGCCAGTGTTATCCTACACCTTCTGCTAGTGTCACACCAGAGGGGGTCAATTTGGTGGACTCTGGTATGCCCGATTTGATAGAACAACTAATGAACCTCCATTTGCAAGATACTCATTAATTTGTCAATATAGATGAGCAGTGGGAAGAGTCAGATGTGCTGGACACTGAGAAATGCTCTGATGAAAAGTCTGCTGTGGCCGGGGCCAGAGTTATGAATCACCTGAAAAGTCTATCATGTTGGGCCTGGTAAAGGGCATTTTAATACAACTACTGCAAGACTTGATGGCTCAGGACTTGAAGATAAACTGTGAGGGTTGTGCAGTTGACCACCCATCACAGATAAGACATAGCTATATATCAGCCCTGAGGAGGGGTACTGGGAACGTGTTTTTCCTGAAATCTGTGAGAGATTGCATCCTCGACGGATCAAGCTACTGGTGGAATCTACAGCATGGAAGCTTGGGTGCACAGCATCCTATTTTGATACTATACAAGCTGTTAATGATGTATTGACAGAATTTAAAGTGTTGCCAAGTATTGCTAAAGGTCTTGATGAACTGTATGACCAGTTGAGTATAACACTACAGAAAGCTGTTGAAGAAGCCGTTTCTTCAGGAAGTCATAAAAAATATTTTAAAAACCCTCTGCAAAAAGGAAGCCCTGTGCCCTATTACATGTACTTGTATGATATTGGGAGTTCTGATGAGGACACATGGCTACTTGGTGAGAGACATTGAGATGGGTGACCTGCGGGGAAACCACCAAAGAAACTTTGAAGAGCAGAAAATGATAAGTATTTTATATACATTGATAACCATGCAAATTCAAGACTGCTACTCACCACCAATGCAGTCCCATAAATGGTGATAAACTTTGGTTTATCCAGATTTTGATGAATGACATTAAAAAAGACGTTGGTGTGAAATAATGAAAAGGACTGTGTGTATAAACAATACTGTGTTAGAAACTGTTAAAAACTGTTCAAAATGTGCTGCCACTAATATTTGAAAAACAGGGGTCTGTTTCTCAGGGTCGTGTGTTGGTAGCTATGGCCTACACCATTGAGATCTGCTGTTCTATTTTAAAATGTCAAAGACAGCAAGATGTTAGAGATGTGGTTGAATTTACATCAGATTTCTTGTAACTCAGCAAAACTAGGCCTGTCTTTTCTTGTTGTGATGTTTTATACTATCACATAGTGTAATTTTAGCACAGCTGCTATTGTGTGTTTTGTGTTGTTATATAATGTATGTGTACAATGTGTGTGCTTTCATAATAAAAATATTAAGACTGGAAAAACTGCACGTGTCTTATTTGTGCTGTTTAACAAAAATCATGGTTAAGAAATCCTTGAAAAAAAATTACTATGATCCTCTTTCGCCTGGTAGCTTAGAAGGTGTTCAAAGACTACATGATGCTGCACAGCAAGAGAAAAGGTTTACTCACACACAGGTATCACACTGACTGTCATTACAAGATGCCTACACTATGCACAAGCCTGCAAGAAAATGATTTCTTAGAAACAGGGTAGTTGTTAACAACACTGATGCACAATGGCAAGTCGATTTGGTGGCGATGAGTAGCCTTTCCAAAGAAAATGATGGATTCAGGTTTATTCTGACAGTTATTGATGTTCTGTCAAAATATGCATGGACTAAAGTGTTAAAAAATAAATCAGGAACAGAGGTGACAGAGGCTTTCAAAATGATACTACAAGAGGGCCACAAGCCTGAAAAATTACAAACAGATGAAGGGACTGAATTTCTTAATGCTAAATTTCAATTATTTTAAAAATCACAAAGCATACACTATTTTACAACATCAAATGATGTTAAGGCATGCATTGTGGAAAGATTTAACCGCACATTGAAAACAAAAATGCGGAGATATTTTACAGCATTTAATACGTATAGGTACATAGGTGTCCTACAATCTTTAACATGGTCCTATAATTATAGTTATCACCAGTCCATCAAAATGAGGCTTGTTGCTATAACAAATGCCAATTCTTTAATTACCTGGAAAAATCTATATAAAGATCTTGCACCAAAAGTGAAAAGACCTTTCAAATTTCATGTGGGTGATCACATGCGTGTTTCTAGAGTTAAGAAAACATTTGAAAAAGGTTATGAACAAAACTTTACCAGTGAGATATTCATTATTTCTGAATGTATACCTAAGACTATACCTGTGTACAAATTAAAAGATTATGATTGTGATGAAATAAGAGGTACATTTTATGAGCAAGAACTGATAAAAGTCGCAGACGCAACAAACCGTGTATACAGGGTGGAGAACATAGTCTCACAGAAAACACAAGGGAAGAAACAATTTGTTTTAGTGAAATGGCTTGGCTGGCCATCAAAATTTAACAGTTGGATAGAATCCAAACAACTGAAAGATTTAAAATGATAAAGATGCATTCATGTTTTGCATGATGGCAGTTGCGTGAAGACGTTAGTGGTAAAACAATGTCTGAGAATGTTTTTTATGTTACACTGCCCAGCAATGCCTCTTTTGAAATGTTTCCCAATAATACAATATTGGATTATACTGTGAAACTTGCAAAACCTATCAATTTAGTGGGTTTATGGGAATTTGGTCTGTCAGAAATACAGCACCCAAGGACATGGGCCAATATTGCATCACACAATGGGAAATTTTATGCAGGTGAAACTTCTAGACCTA
This sequence comes from Neoceratodus forsteri, assembly GCA_016271365.2. Taxonomy (NCBI): domain Eukaryota; kingdom Metazoa; phylum Chordata; order Ceratodontiformes; family Ceratodontidae; genus Neoceratodus; species Neoceratodus forsteri. The sequence continues at coordinate 964,783,054 of CM057452.1, forward strand.
TATTAACATTATTGATTCCCAGAGGTTATTATCAAAATGTTGAAGACATTGGAGCAACCATCAATGAGACACTGGAAAGTGCACAGCTAGAAATGTGGCTAGCATATGACAGTCAGGACCGGAAAATAAAATTCCACAACATTAGTGATAGATCATTCATAGCTCACAATAATTTTGCTCATATTTTGGGGGTACCACCTGGTATCCCACAAGTGCAGTCAAGCATCATACCATATTATGCAGACATCAATGTCTTTTTCATATACACTGTTTGTATATTCAGATATTGTTGAGCACTAAAGAGTCGGAGACAGCCATGTCCCCCTACTTCACTGTGTGGAAATATCTGGTAAGAATAATGACATCATAACTGTCTGCTATGATAAGCCAGATTATATGCCAATCAGCAAACATCAGTTTGACACTATAACTACCATAATAAAGAATGATCAAGACAAAAATGTGTTATTCTTGTTTGGCAAAGTAATCGTGAAGCTTCATTTTCACCCTGTTAAAGGAGCCTTCTGAATGCCTACAATGTCACAGAGGTTGTACAGTGACCCTAGCCTTTATGTGGCCTATTACAAAGCACAGGCTGGTCATGGCTTGTCTGGTTATCATGGAGCCCCTGTTATGTATGGTGCTGGCATAGGTGGCATATTTAGAGGTTTATTTAGAAAAGCTGTTCCACTATTACAAAAAAGTTTCCAGATAGTGAAACCCACCTTAAATCAGCAGCTAAAAATGTTGTAAAAGATGTAGTGGGGAATGTTGTGAGTTCCTTTACAACACATGATCCAGAGAAGCCACAAGATGGGGCAGGAATGGTTGCTTACAAGAGAACTAATAAGAAAAGGAGAATGGCCCTCCCAGGGACCTGTGAAAGCACTATTAAAAGGCTGCATGTTCAAAAGAAAAGAACAGTTGTGAAACATAAGCGCCAAGAGAGAAAACATTGTAAAAGCAACAGACAAAGGGACTTATTTTAAACTATGTCTATGGTACACTATATGTCTCAAGAATGTGGAAAATCAGAACTAGACCTCTTTATGTTACCACCAATGTAAACCAGTATAGAGAAAAACCTTTATGTTGAAATCCCACCCTTGCCAGCCTTAAGTGTTAGCTCACCACTGGAGGTTTATGTGGTGGGTAATGGTGAAGTCTACACTGACCTAAACAACACCTTGTTATACCTTGTGTGCAAGATCACTAAGGCTGATGGTAGTGGCATTGATGACCAGGCTAGAGTGAGCCTAACTAACTACCCTTTACCAACAATCTTTAGCCAGGTGGATATATTGGTGGGTGACTGTCTAATTAGCCAAAGTAATAACAGTTACCCATACAGAGCAATTACTTAATCACTGCTCAATTACAGCGAAGATACCCTGTCTACACAATTTTCATCTGGATTATTTTATAAAGACATGCCAGGACAGCACAAAAATACAGTTCTTAATGAGCCCAATGAGGGCTTTAAAAAGTGAGCAGCTTTTACAGCAGGCAGTTGCATGGTAGAACTGGCTGTACCAATTTACCCAGACTTTTTTTCCAGGAAAAATTACTCTTGAATGGAGTGGATGTTAAAATTAAACTTGTTCGTAACAAGAACAAATTTTGTTTAATAAGCGGTGATGCAGATGAAGAATATAAATTACAAATAAAGGCTGCATCTATATATCTCAAAAGGGTAAAAATTTCACCAGCTGTATGTATTGGTCATGCTCAGGCTTTACAGGCTGCTAATGCAAAGTACCCTATTGATCATGTTAGCATGAAAGTGCTCAGTATAGCTGGTGAGAGCTGTGTATGTAACCAAGATAATCTGTTTCTGGGTCAGATACCTAAATTATTGGTGATGGGCTTTGTAGATAATAAAGCTTTCAGTGGTGTGTATAATAAAAAAAATTCAATTTTAAACATCTTAACATTAACTTTATAGCCCTCTTTGTGGATGGTGAACAAGTCCCTACTAAACCACTGCAACCTAACTTTACAAGTGGTAATGCTGTCAGAGAATAAATCAGTCTGATCCACGTGAGTGGAAAACATATGAAAGACAACCCTCTGCTGATAGACCATGTAGGTTTTTGTCTGGGGTACACACTTTTTGATTTTGATCTAAGCCCTGACCAAGACTGTAGTGACCATTATTCACTAATCCACTCTGGCAATCTGAGAGCTGAAATACAATTTGCTGACCCACTGCCAGCTACAGTGAATATGGTGGTGTATGCGTTTTTTGATAATGTTGTGGAGATTTAAAAAGACGAAACGTTGTATTTGACTTCAATTAAACATGAATACTCAACAATTGGACACATTTCTCCACACCAACCCTTCTGCCAGAAACAGCTTTTTGAGGGTCTTTGCAAGTGATCAACTACTTTCAGAGAGACTTACATGCATGCCAGCCTCTTTAGTTGTGAATACACAGCCCCAGTCTATGCCTGGCGAACACTGGTTAGCTACTATTTATTTACCTGACCATACCACTGGGGAATTTTTTGACTCTTATAGAGTTCCTCCAGACTTTACATTTTTTCCAACATCAGTTGTTAAGTTTTTCAGAAAAAATATGAGAGAAACACTGTTTAACTCTAAACAGGTTCAAGATGTAACATCTATGACCTGTGGCCACCATTGTATATTTTTCTTACAAAGATGCAAAGGTGTATCCTTTAATGATGTGATTAGGCTGTATTCTTTTAATTTAATAATGAATGATCAAAAAGTTTATAAATTTTTCAAGCAATGTAGAATTGTTAAATGGCTTAAGCCTTCTTTTTCTTTAAGCCCGCAGTCAGTAATTTTATGTTATGATTATAACCAATTATATTACTGTTGGTAGATCCACAAACAATGCATGTTGTATTTTCTAGACAACATTGTAGTTTGCTTTTATAGTGTATAATTAATAAAGGTACTGTTGTGAGGAGACAATAAACAGCTATTCGTGAATTGCATCAGAATGTTTGTTTATTTTTACAATATGATAAAATAAAAGGCAGCATATATTTTAATTAATAACATGCACAAAAACACACAATTAGGAGACCTGTGTAGGACATAGCATAGGTGTTAAAACATCAACCATTGTGGTTTTTAGAAAGGGGGTTTTCTTATCCTTGTCACTGGTGATGTTGTGTGGGATTCAGATGCTGGCATTGCAGAAGTATCTGTCAGAATCTCTGAGAGCTGTTTTTTAGAACTCTGAATCAAATGCCTATTTTGAATGTTGGGTACCATTGCTTCAGGAGCAGTAATTTCTGCTAAAGCATTGATAAATTTATCCCAACCCCTAGGTTTTTTAGCATCAGTTGTATATCTTTACAAAGTAACAGCTCTGGCTAAGTCATATATGTGAGACCCTTTAATGGGTACACAATGATATATAAATTCACCACGATCATTCCAATCTGTAACACCAGCAGACCTTTTTAGTTTGTTTAACAACATTTTAGTGTTTTTTGGGGGGCATGTACAGAAACACCTTATACTATGTCACTGTATATGTCATCAGTACCTGGTAGCAGTGTGTTGTCATCTTGTGACTGCATTAGCTCATGTGGTGTCAAAGATAATGGCAAGTTTGCAACATCTTTATCACCCTGGTGTACAATTATGAGATAGCATTGTAGCACATTCCCATATACTTTAGCCTTCTCATATTCAAAGAGGTCAGTCCTTTGAAGAACAGCCTGCATCTCAGCATCCAGCTGTCATTCCACACTCTTCCTTGGTGGTTCTTCAGGGGGTGGATGACCTCTTAGCATGTCCAGCTGATGTTTAGCAACCAAATACATTTTTTGTGCATAAACCATGCCTGTCTCATCTGCTTGATAGAAGGCTGGTTAAAATGGTATAGCCACACTGAGCAAGGTGCCTATAAAACCCCCAGACTGTGTTACAAGATGTTGTTTTATGTTTAACAGACAGCTTTTTATTACTTAATTTTTTTAACAATGTTGCATCTCCTCTTTAACTTCCTAATCTGGTGAGTTACATAGATACATAGATACATAGATACATAGATACATAGACAGTGTCAGCAGATAAGGGCCTATGGCCCACCCAGTCTGCCCATTTGAGCTTGTAAGTTCAGTTTGTTTTCCTAGAAGTCTGTTGCCCCTTACCCCTGACCTCCAGAATTCCTTTATGTCTATCCCATGCATTCTTAAATCCCATGATTGTTTCAGCCCCCACCACTTCCTCTGGCAGGGTGTTTCACTTGTCCACCACCCGTTCTGTGAAGAAATTCTTTCTCATGTTTCCTCTGAATCGTCCTCCCTCCAACTTCATCCCATGCCCTCTAGTCCTGGAACATCTTTTTCGCTTAAAAATAGTGTTTTCCTGCACCCTGTTCCTCCCTGTAAGATACTTGTATGTCTCTATCATATCCCCTCTCCTCTCCTCTCCTCCAGGAGTACATGTTCAGTTCCTTCAACCTGTCTTCATAGGACTTGTGATGCAATCTGTGCACCATCTTTGTTGCCCTCCTCTGAACCTTCTCTACTCCTGTCTATGTCCATACGTAGGTATGTCTCCAGAACTGTACACTGTATTCCAGGTGGGGCCTCACTAGTGTCTTGTGTAGCAGAATTATGACCTCCTTTTCCTGCTGGTGATGCCCTTCCTATACATCCCAGTATCCTATTTGCTTTACCTGCTGCCTTGTCACACTGTTTCCCTACCTTGAGGTCATCAGAGATGATAACCCAAGATCCCTTTCCTGCTTGGTGCATGCTATATCCTCACCCCCAACTGATATATTGTGCCAGGGTTTTTGTGCCCCATGTGCATTATCTTGCACTTTGCATTGAATTTCAACTGCCAAACCCCTGACCATTCTTCAAGTTTCTGCAGGTTGCTTCTCATTCTGTCTACACCCTCTGGTGTGTCTACTCTGTTACAGAGCTTTGTGTCATCAGCGAACAGTGAAATTCTGCCTTCTAGGTCCTGCACAATGTCACTGATGAAGATGTTGAATAGGACCGGTCCCAGCACTGATCCCTGTGATACCCCACTGGTCACTCTTCCCTCTGTGGAGTGACAGCCATTTACCACCACCCTCTGTGTCCTGCCACCCAGCCAGTTACCTACCCACCACACTACTGTCCTGCCCACACCCATATTCCCCAGTTTGTGCAATAGTCTTCTATGTGGCACAGTGTCAAAGGCCTTGCTGAAGTCCAGATAGGCCATGTCCACTGCCCTCCCCTGATCCACCTCCCTAGTCACCCAGTCAAAAAATTCAATGAGGTTGGTCTGACATGACCTCCCCCTGGTGAAACCATGCTGCCTTGGGTCCTATAGTCCATTGACAACAAGATGTTCCACCAATCTCTCCTTCAGTAGTGCTTCCATGATCTTCCCCACTACTGAGGTGAGGCTGACTGGTCTGTAGTTCCCTGCTTCCTCTTTGTTCCGACTTTTGTATACAGGGACTACATTTGCTGTCCTCCAGTCTTTGGGCACCTTCCCTGTTTCCAGTGATCGGCTAAACAGGATAGCCAGAGGTTCAGCCACCACCTCTCTTAGTTCTTTAAGGACCCTGGGGTGCACCCCATCTGGCCCCATTGCTTTATCAACTCTTATTACTTCCAGTTCCTTCAGGACCCTTTCTCATGTAAAGGGACTTGTGTCCATTTCTGCACCATTCTCACCCCTTGTACTCCCTTCAGACCCATTACCCTCCTCTTCCTCAGTAAAGACTGAGCAGAAATACCTGTTCAATATGTCAGCTTTACTGCTGTCATCCTCCACACAGCCCCCATCCTCCTCCTTCAGTCTCACTATCCCTCTCTTTGTCTTTCTTTTCTCACTTATGTACCTGTAAAAGGTTTTGTCCTCTACCCACTGATTTTGCAATGTGCTCTTCTGTCTGAGCTTTGACTTCCCTTACTGACCTCCCTGCCTCCCTTTGCTTCTCCTGGTACTTCTTCCTATCCCTTCTGCCTGTGTTCTTTTGTATTGCCTGAATGCAATCTTTTGGCTTTCTTTTTTGCTACCTCTTGAAAAACCATAATGGTCTCCTCTTCCTTTCCTCTTGCTAACCTGCTTAGTATAATTCTGTTGTTCTTGTAATCCCCATTTTAAATACTGCCCACTGTTCCTCAACACCTGAGTCCTGTCCCATTCCCCTTAATGCCTCTTTCAAGTATCTCCCCATTTTCCCAAAGTCTGCCCCCCTAAAATCCAGGATACGTGTTTTTGTGTGGTTTGATTCTGCTCTTTCTGTGATTTCAAACCACAATGACTGGTGGTCACTGTTTCCCAGGTGCTCCCCCATTGTTACCCCATCACACTGTCCCTGTTTGTGAGCACAAGGTCCAGTATTGCCTTCTGCCAAGTTGGTTCCATGACCAGTTGCTTGAGGAAGGCACTCTGAAGGAGTCCAGGATAAATCTGCTCCTAGTTGATGCTGCTGCTGGATGCTCCAGTCCACATCTGGAATATTGAAGTCTCCAACCAGTACTACCACACCTTGTCTGCCATCCTTTGGATGGCTAGCATCAACTCCTATCTGTTTCTTCTTCTTGGGCTGGTGGTCTATAGACCACACCTGTGTGAGATGACTGTTCCCATTTTCCTTTCCAGCTTAACCCACAGTATCTCTCCCCCATTTTGTTCCTCCTGGATCTCTGTGGCCCTTATGTCATTTTTCACATACAGTGCCACTCCTCCTCCCTTCCTGCCTGCTCTGTCTCTTCTGAACATGTTGTAGCCAGGTATGGCCATCTCCCAGTCGTGGTTATCATTACACCACATTTCAGTGATGGCCACAATGTCCAGGTCTGACTGCACCATGAGTTGTGAGAGGTATAGTCCCTTTAATAGCATTGAGTGCCACCTCAGCAATTGCTGCTATTAAATCATCAGAGGCTAAACAGAGAATAGCTTTTCACTGTCGGGGTGGTCCCTTCACCAGCAGCTTAAGCACAGCAAGGTTTCTTTTCAGACGTGCTGACATGTCACAGTGCTATGACCATCTGGCTACAATGAACAATTGAGGCAGCTCTTATTTTCATGGAGCATTCTGTTTCATGATGTATGCAACAGGTAAAGCAAGTAGAAACAAACCAGACCTTAAGCGGTATGATTCCAGTGTAGTGGCTTTTAAATTCACCAGAAGATAACCATAGGCCTCACAGTAGCATCTTCTAAAACATCTTCAAAAAATGTGGTCTTTCCAGGATACATCTGGCGGGCCAGTGTACTAACCTGTAGCTTATCTCTGAGATTTTTAAATAAAACTGTATAATTAGCATTTAAATTTATGGTCCTGCTTTTTTCACCATGGACAAACAAATTTTGTGTGACATGCAGGATACTAACATTTCTGTAATGGCAGTACTGTGTGAAACATTTTTGAATTTCACAGTTTTCAGATGCTGTTTCCATTAAGTCATCTACATTTAAAAGATTTACTTTTTGAGGTGGTAATAGTTCGTCATCTTGTAGAGTGCTAGGAATACCTTCTATAAATCTCAGCTGAGGAAATTTACTATGTAATTCTGTATACAAAGGTTGCCAATAGCTATAACACCAGATATTATTTTCTGGAAAGCTTGTTAAAGCACTGAGACCAGCTTCCAACATGCTTTTAATAAAATAATTTTTCCCACAGTTTGATGGTCCAGCCAAAATATAGGAAAAAGGGTGCTGCAAATGTATATACATACCCATACCCATATCAGAAGCCATAAGGCAATGTTTCAAACTCCTCAGTCAAAGCCCTTTTGTTGTAGACAATCCTGAAGGTTTTTTTTTTTTTCTGGCCTGTTTTCAATAGTGATGCTCTCTTTGTTTCTCACAATTTTTTTCAGTCCAATAGTAACTGATTGTACCTTGACACCTTCATCTGCACCACCATCCTTGGCAAAATACTCTACTAGTGATTTGAGACAGCTGTAGTTAACCTTTTCACTATTAGCCATGTTTAGTGTAATGCCTTTTGCCTTCAAGCAAGTTTTACCATTGGTCAGTTTGTAGCCATAGGTTTTAGGACCACCAGACACAAACTCCACAATGTGTTCACCATGTGGTAGTTCACTGGTCAGATCACCCAAATAGTCACCCAGTGGTGGATCACAGTCACCCGATCTGCTAATGTTTGCGTAGTGATTTTCAGTGTATTTCCATTGTACTGAGGCTGTATCATCATTGATGAAATACAGACCAGACACATGGTAGTGATCCATGAAAAGGTACTGAAAGAGTTCTTCAGCATCCTTGACAAGGGCTGTGTTCATCAAGTTAGGTCACCAGCCAAATTTTCCCCACAAAGAATTCAAAAACAGCTTTGAAATCTATCTTTGTGCCCGGGTTATTTGCTATATTTTCTGCTTCCAAAACAACACCTTCCTTAGCATAGTACTGCCTGATGTATGCTTTATATTCTATATCAGATGTACACCAGTCTGGATACCCTGAAGCTTCCCGTTTCCCCTTTAGGTGTAATTTAATATAGTCTGCAAAAAGACTGCCTGACCTGTCTTGGTAGTGCCAGACCTCATACACCTTGGCCACCTTATAACCTTTCTCTAAAGCCAGCTTTAGCTCTTCAGTACACCATGTGCCCTCCAGAGATCATTGTTTATCTGAATGGGTACATGGTTGTGTATGTTGAACTGTCTCAGCACATGTGCGACATAGTGTAAACACCAGCTTTCCACCTATCCTGCTGGGCAGAACAGGCAAAAAAGAGACCATGGGGCACATACACTTTAGCTTTTATAAGCCCAAAATATTGTCTGAGATTCTTGAAATTGTCATATATATAACCACTGGGTGCCCTATGGGGTATGTCTTGGGCTTGTTCACATAGGGATACAAACTGGTAAAATCATAATAATGGATTTTCTCACCAGGCTGTGCACTGTAATATGAACATATTAAATAGTTTGCTACAATGAGCCACACATAATTAAAACTATAAACTCAGAAAAGCTTTGTGGTTTAAAAACACTGACATGCCCAAACTTCTTAACAAATATTGCACAAACATATGACTTTATATTACAATTTTTGTTACAAGAAAGCATGCTAAATTTACAAAAAAAAAAAATATATTTTCAAATACCTCAACAGCGGCCCCTTATTGATCTGCAGCACTGTAAAAATAAGTAATTTGTTTTCAGTTAATGCCCAACACTATTAAAAACTTTAACACGTACCCGCTGTTTTGTCTTCATTAATTAATGTTGTTTTATTTTCAGATGTGGACTCCGACTGACCAGTTTCTGTTAAAAATCAAAACAGTATATATGTTACCACTAACCAGATAGTGTTTCCCAAGCATACTGTGTGTAGTCAAACAGCTATTACTTCTTTACACATTTAAAAACAGTATTTAGCTAGTTTTAAACGTTAGCAGATTTTTATCTATCTACAAAGTGTAGGTGTCAATAAATCAGTTTGCTAGAGGGTTTAGAACCATGTGTATACATTGACAGAAACAAATTAGCAAAATGTATATTAACAAACCATTATATTATTGCTAACCTTGCAGCTGTCGATGAATTAAACTAAGGTTCACAGTACTGTAAAGTGGCTACAACACTCTCAGATAAATTAATTACTATACAACACACCATAATGTAAGCAACATAGGCAGAAAATCCACTTATGTGTATGTTCTCATGCAAGACAATTATAATATGGCAAGACAGAGGGGTACCATGATCTTGTCTGGACTTGTCCACATAATTAAGACATTGATACATTTAACTGGACATACTGTATGATGTAAAATGAGTGCCTGCAGAAGAGTTGCTTTGTATGCACAGGGCTGGCAAACCTGAATTAGGAAAACTTAGTTATAATCTGATAAATATGATTTTAAGTAATCAAAATATTAAAAACAATTAATAATCTTATAACCATGATTTTAAGCAATCAAAATATTAAAAACAATTAAAAAGTGCACTCACCAACAGCTGCTTGCGGGCCTTCTGATTCTAGAACAAGATCATGAAAGCCAATCTGAGAAAACTATTTTGCAAAAGAAGTTACCATTTTAATGTCAAGATAACAACAGTACTTCACAAGCTACAACTTTGCAAAAGCTTACCAAAGGTGGCTTCAAAGTGGTGGAGATTGGTGCAGTCTAAAGTATCTCCTTCTGTGACTGCCCATTTTAGAAGAATGATAACAGACAAAAGTTAAAAAATTAGGTATCCAGTTATTGAGCCATAAGTAAATAGCAATTTTCCTAAACTTTCCCAAGCTTATTAACCATCATCTGTTAAGGTTAGAAAAGGTCTGTTGTTTTTGGGTGGTACCTTCTGCGACTGCCCATTTTAGAAGAATGGTGACAGACAAAAGTTAAAAAATTAGGTATCCAGTTATTGAGCTGTAAGTAAATAGCATTTTTCCTAAACTTTCCCAAGCTTATCAACCATCATCTTTTAAAGTCAGACTCAGGCCACTGTGGCCATTGCACAGAGACTGTACATGTACCATCAACATGAATTTCTGCTCGGAGTCTGAAACACACACATTTGCTAATGAGCTTCTAGCATGGCAGCTCTGTTCATTTCAGGTAACACTAAAAATCTTTTGTAGAGTTTTAGATAACATTATGCTTTTAGCTACATACACAACACAATATTTTATACAGGGGTATGACTTTTGATAATCTGTAAACATTTTGAGCAGGCCAGAATTTTTGTAAATCAGATTCACTGGTATGATAACAGAAACAAAATAAGTTGTTTTTATGATGCAGGTGACAAAAACTTTAAAATCAGTGTGTATGTTGGGAGAGAATCCTTAATCACAGAAAGAAGCACTGCTTCATTTACAAAATCAAACTAAAATTATAGGGTTCAATTGAACTACTAAACTCCACTTTAGACTGACAAAAAGAATAAGAAAATTATAAAACCAGTGAGGAAAAGCCAACTGTTTAATTCCACTGTTACTATACTCACCCCAAAATGTGAAAACAACATTTTAAAAATACCCGCTTTTACTACATAGCCTTTTTAATCACATGTGACAGTTTCATAAAATCCATATTTTTGCCTTTTTATTTATTTATTCATTCACAGAAAATATACACCAAGTCTGGTTTGGACCCTCTGACATGCCCTGACAAGCCTGAACAAGCCCAAATTTGCCCACCCCAAAAACGCATCATAACCCCATGCCAGAAAAGGAGGTGCATTATAGCCAGGGTGGGACCACTACGTAACATCTGGCACAGCTGTAACTGCATCATTTGCACACAGGATGGGGCTACATCATCTCCTGCACAGCCAGAAGCAGAAGTGATGTGGGGGTGGAGCTACGTCATTTACTGTGCAGCCGGAAGTGGAAGTGATGTGAGGTGGAGGGATACATCATTTCCAGGGGGGGCATTAAAAGCCCATCAATCATTTTGTCACTTAGTATGCACCAATCCTACTTCCAGAGTTGTCAGTTCATTTATTTGCAAACCATGCTGGTTGATCTTACTTGCTTCCCTCATAGCAAGAATGTGAAACTAAACTTGTGTTATTTTAAATGACTGATAAAGTGACATGTCCAGTTGGTATCTCTTGGGGATGAAGCTGCATCCCTTTACCTGTGTGGAGTAATTCTCTTGGCACCAGTCCATAAGACCTCAGCAGTAAGATACATCATGCATGCAAGCATGGGTGAAGCCAGGAATTTTAAATATGTACTCTAGATGAGAGATGATGGAACTGTTGCCTATAGGGAAAGACTCAGGAATTTAAATATGTATTCTCTAGAGGAAAGGAGGGATAGGAGAGACATGATAGAAGCATTCAGATATCTCAAAGGTATCAATAAGGTACAGGAAGGTTCAATTCTGCTGAGAAAGAAATATACAAGGACAAGGGGCATGATATGTAGCTAGAAGGGGGAAGACTTAGAGGGGATATGAGGAAATACTTCTTTACAGATAGGGCGGTGGACACCTGGAACAGCTTACCAGCAGAGGTAATAGGTACCCAAACGTTAACAGGTTTCAAACATGCATGGGATACTAATAATAATAATAATAAACTTTATTTGTTGAGTGCCTTTCAGGAGCATCAAGGCGCTTTACATAAAAGCATAAATAAAACAGGATAAAACATCAAACACAGTATAAAACAGATAAGCGATAAAATCCAGTATAATTAGGCAGCATATGCTTGGCACCACAGAAATGTTTTTAGTGCCTACTTGAAGCCCCCCACAGTCAGACACTCCCATAGCTGACAGGGTAGAGAATTTCAAAGGGCTGGGGCCACATACATAAATGCATGGGCCCCAGAAGATTTTAAAGATACCCTTGGAATCTCTAGCAACCCCTAGTCAGCTGAGCAGAGTGATCGCTCTGGGCAGTAGGGGAACAAAAGCTCTTTCAAGTAGTCTGGGCCAAGTCCATGTAGGGCTTTATAAGTCAGAAGTCCAACTTTGAAGGTGATCCACCACTGAATCGGCAGCCAGTGCAGTTCATGCAGCACCAGTGTAATATGACATGACCGAGAGGTCCTCATCAACAAACAGGCTGCTGCATTCTGCAGCTGCAGGTGGCAGATATCAACCCCCGGTAGCCCTAGGTACAGGGAGTTGCAATAATCAAGGCATGAGGTCACAAAGTCATGGACCAGTGTGGGAAGATCACCAGACAGAACAAGGTGCTTGACCCTAGTGATGTTACTCAGATGATAAAAGGATGACTTGATGACTGCTGACACCTGAGATCGAAGTGTCATCCACTGTGAAGCACCACCCCCAGGTCCCGCACCCATTCAGAGGCAAGAAGCTGAGAGCCCCCCAGGAAAAGCCCCATAAGCTGACCAGCCCCCAAACCCCCTGTCCAGTGACCTGGATCCACAACCATCACCTCCATCTTACCTGAGTTCAACTTCAGCCAGCTGGAATTCATCCAATCCTGGATCTCAGTGAGGCAGTTATTGAATACAGAGAGTGCACTATCCTGGTTGGGTGCGAAACACAAGTAGAGCTGGGTATCATCAGCATAGCAGTGAATCCACAGCCCATACCATCTTACAATGTCTCTGAGGGGCAGCATGTACACTGTGAACAACATGGGGGTCAGCACCGAGCCCTGAGGGACCCCACATGACAGAGAGAGAGAGAATCAGAGGACTAAATCCCTGACACCGCCCTCTGAGTTCTGCCAGTGAGGAAGGACTTAAACCATCTAAGGACTGTACTAGACAGGCCATAGATGAACCTCAGGTGCTCAAGCAGCACTCCATGGTCCATGGTGTCAAATGCTGAAGAGAGATCTATGAGTGCCTGGATGGAATGGCTTTTCTGATCTCTTCGCCATCAGGAGATCATTGAGCACCCAAACCAGTGCAGTCTCAGTACTGTGCCTCTTATGAAAACTGGATTGGAGAGGTTTGTAGATGCTATGGATGGTCAAATGGTTCTCCAACTGTATGGCCACTACTTTCTCAATCACCTTCCCAACAAAGGGGAGGTTAGAGATAGGTCTGTAGTTGGCAAGACAGTCTGGATCCAGAGAAGCTTTCTTCAGGAGGGGTGTCACCACCGCCTCCTTTAGGGAGCTAGGGAACTCACCCAACTCAAGGGAGCACCAGACTATCTGTGCCAGGACCGGGCCAATGATGTCACAACAACCCATAATCAGGGAGGTGGGGCCCGGATCCAAACTACAGCATGTAGTATGCATAATGTGGACAATCCACATAACATCCACAAGCTCCAGGTGGTCAGAGGTATTCCAAGAAAAATGGGGGGGGGGAATGACCAAGTGCCGATCAATAGCATCCCTCATAGAGTGTGCTGGTTGGATCTCCACCCTGATATCAGCCACCTTATCTGTAAAGAACTGAGCAAGCTCATCACACTCTGATTGTGAAAAGGCTCTTTGAGACTGCAGACAAGCTGGGTTGCACAACCTGTCCACAGCTTGAAAGAGCAAAAGGAGCCTTGGTAACAGGGCTGGAGTGCGGGGGGGGTTAAGACTAGAGGTCAGTTATGGTCAGAATATTAAACATTTTAGAAGAAACATAAATGCAAAAGTAAAAATTTCAAAATGAAAATGGAACTCAAATGCAACAGATGCAGACAAAACCAACAGCAAGCAATTCTGCAGTTACATCAACAGGCTAAACAAAGAAAAAACATTATATATATATATATATATATATATATAAATTAAAGGGGAAACAGTAAAAAATCCAGTGGAGATAGCAAAGCAATGTAATCAATATCTGTGTTCCTTATTTAAGCCCAGTCACAAACTCAGTCCCCTGTCCCTATCCATTACCAGGAATGCCAACAGAATTAATATAAATACAGACAACATACTATAAAAAATTCAGAATAAGAAAATCAGAGTGCAAAGTTTCCACTAAAATAATGAAATTAAATATTGGGATAATCCATAACCAAGCACACCCTCAAAATATATATTTTTAAATTAATAAATACAGGTTCCAGGTAAAATTCTAGAATTACTACTTAAAGATTTAAATTAGCCACATGTCTAACAGTGATTTCAATACAGAGAGCAGCAGTGATTCACAAAGTTATAATCATGTACCCTAAATGTAATCTGTCTCTATGAAAGTGTGATCCAATTCTTGGACAACAATACCTTATAGACCTAATTTCTGTTATACCTTTGCAAAACATCTACCACTGTACCATATTTGGCAGTCATTGAAAAATGTCTCCCTAGCTATTCATCCATGTATTATAAACAGTAGAACCCAAGCAAGCCAAACCACATGAAGATTCGTCATTTTAAGTCTTCTGTATTATGCAGACTGTGATACTTAACAGTTGTAGTGTAAGTTGTAATGTAGGCAGTATAGCGCAGTGGTCTAAGGCTCTGAGCTGCAAATCTGGTGACATCCATCAGACCAGACCTGGGTTTGAATCCCACAGCTTCCACTTGTATACTGTGTGACCCTGAGCAAGTCACTTAACCTCCTTCTGCTCCCAGGTTGCTCCTGTAAAAAAGTTTTCAGCTTAGTGTGCTATACCTGGTTAAACAACTAAATAAAAAAAAAAAGGTTAGTGCATCTGGACTTATTTGCTGCGTATTCATTTCAGTTGCTAAGGGGTCCTGACCATGTTCACCCTTCTTCAAGTCAAGCTAGCTACAGTATGTCTCGCAATAACACTGATGGGAAGATTATGCCATATTTTCAACAAGAAGTTAACATTTTAAAAAGCCAGTAATGCGGACTGAGAAACAGTTTGTGCAGGTGAATCATCATGCTAGCCAAGATATGTCCAGGTTGCATTCAGTAAGCCTAACCAGTGGGAGCAGAAGGGGAGAGGGATACAAATCTAAAATAGAAATGTTTAATCCATTTATGATTTAAAGTTACATGATGGAAATGCAGTTTCCAGAACTGGACACCATATTCCAAATGAGGCCTCACCAGTGATCTGCACAGAGGCATCACCATCACCTTCATTCTGCTGGTAATACTTCTCCCTATGCACCCCAGAATTCCAATGGCTCTCCCCACAGCCTTGGTACATTGTTTAGCCACCTTTAGGTCATCCAATATAATTACCCCGGAGGGACTTCCGGTGATGTCACCATTGAGATGGCCACTTAGCTGAAGAGCTCCGGGGCTGCTTCATAATTTACTTATAAAAAACAGCGATATACCTGAATCAAAACGAGTAATTCTGTACTGGCAAATCAAAGATATGACCTCCAACAGATCTAGACATAGAAATACACAAAGCAGCTAGACTCAAAAAGCTGAAGAAAGCAGATAAACTTTCTAACCATCCCCAGGACACGTGCTCAGCCTCGCCGGTGAGTAGTATTGCCGACTTGGAGGACAGCTTAGATGCTAGCCACCAAGGGATCATTTTAACAAAATTGGTTGGAATTATCAAAGCTATACACAGAGTAGAGTCCTCGGTCACAGACCTGAAAGCAGATTTAAAAGCCATAGACAAGCGAACAACAGCAGTGGAGGAATGTGTGGGAGGCCTGGCGGACTCGTCGGGGCAGCATGACCGTGCTATTCTGTACCTCCTAACCAGGGAGAAAGAATTGCAATCCAAGCTTGAAGATCAGGAGAATCAAGCTAGAAGAAATAACTTTAGAATCTACGGAGTACCAGAAGATATGGAAAACTCACACAATACTATGG
The DNA here is from genome assembly GCA_016271365.2 of Neoceratodus forsteri. Taxonomy (NCBI): domain Eukaryota; kingdom Metazoa; phylum Chordata; order Ceratodontiformes; family Ceratodontidae; genus Neoceratodus; species Neoceratodus forsteri. The sequence goes on from CM057452.1 coordinate 964,799,181, forward strand.
AGGAATTCGTGTTGTATCTCCTGAGAGAAGTTCTAAAAATCCCAGAGTCTACCCCCTCCCCATCAAGTGGGCACACCACTCACTCGCTCTCAAACCCAAGGATCAAGCTTCAAGACCACGCTCAATCATTGCCCGAATGTTTAATTATCAAGATCAACAATTAGTGCTTCAGACCACGTGGAAAACAAAGGAAATCTACCTAGATTCCAGGAAACTGTTCTTCGATCAGGACTTCTCTGACTCCCTGAAGAGAAAAGAAAGCAGGTGCAGGAGATAATTAAGCAGGCTAAAGAAAAGAACATCCGTATTCAGTTATATTACCCTTCAAAGATGCATATTCACACAGACAAGGGGCCAAGATTGTTCGACACGTTGCAAGATGCTCAGCCTTTGCTCAAACAACTGGGCCTGCATTGCCCCAATCTATAGGCTGCTCAGCTGGAGCACAAAATTTCCCAATCAGCGTGGCGGAGGGCGGGTCAACCAAGGAGGGCGCAACCTTCTTCCTTCTCATGGCCCTTGCATTTCAGCCAGGATGTACAGGAGATTCTGGGCAAAGAAAACAAAGCCCCAACCTTGGAGGAAATTGGCCAAGGGAATTCACAAAGCAGGAACACAACTTGAGAAATGAGGGTACTGTTAACATTTATTACTCTAGCTGAGGGGTTCCTGCATCTGTGAAGGAGAACACATTTCTGAACAGAGGAACTCCTAATTAGCCATGGTTTGTAAGGCGGTTGAGAACACTATCTTGAGGTGATGGATAGCTTTCTGGTTATGACACCGTATGAAGGTGTTGTAGGGGGTTAAAGTGATGTAAATTGGAGTTGCTAAACCTTGTTTTTTTTAAATTTTATCTCCCTCATCGACTCATCACTTATCTCCGGGGACACGGAGGATCGAAGGTTTTGGAGTGGGGACTTTGTTGGGGGAGGGAATGGGGGTATTAAGGTACCATGGTGGTGTCTGCTCACTTGATCTGTTACCTGGGGGTCTTGATGGCATGTTACCCCCACTCACTCATGGCCAGGAAGATTCTCCTATTTTCTTGTTTTCCCCCTTTTTTTTTTAACGCTGGTTAGAACTGAAGATGAGCTTCCCTCTCTTCTCCCACTGCAGCTTAACTGCCAACTTCCTTCTTCTTGCATAGCTTTGGTGAGGTGGGAAGGGAAGGAAATAATTTGGAGTGAGCGGCCCCGGAGGCGGTTCTATTTTTGACCACAAGAAATATCTAAGATTGGTGGATGGCCTCCATGGGGCAGTGACATTATTAAAACATCTGTTTCTTGGTAATCAGACCTACTCATGGTAGGAGTTTAAGCCTCAGCTCAATACCCCGGTTGCTGCCAGGCTTTAGTGTAACATCTACTAACCTTGGAAGTGAACTATATGTTTTTTCAAAACAATTCTTAATTTTAGGATTGCAAAGTTGTGTTTACAAATGTTTCATGGGCAGTTATGTACCCATTATGTTAATGTTTTACCTGACGTTGAAACAAAGGATGGGGTTGTGGAAGGCGGGGTCGGATGGGGTATGTAGTAACACAGATTTTTATATGGTAAAGGATTGTGATATTTGTCATCGACTAGTGTCAGACCACTCGGCAGTAACACTTACTCTGGAGCTAGGTAATTGGAGAAAGATATCACACTGGAGGATGAATGCCTCTTTGCTGGATAGGGAGGAATTTAAAACTCATATTCAAAATAGTATTACAGACTACCAAACCCATAACCAGATGGAGGGACCAGACTCTAGGTGCTTTTGGGATGGTTTGAAAGCAGTACTAAGAGGACAAATCATTTCCTTTTCCTCTCAAATTAAAAAAACACGAATGGAAGAACAAAAAACTCTGAAGGCTAGGCTACAGCAGTGTGAGAGTCTTCTTAAACAGGGCAAGGCCCCAGGGATGGATTTATTAAATGAAGTAAAGGGCATAAGAAATAAATTGCAAAACATTTTAGATTATCAGATAGAGGAGAAACTAAGATACGGAAGCCAGAAATACTACGAATATGGTGATAGGGCAAGCAGATTACTAGCTTTCCACCTGTGGAAAGCCCAAGCAGATAGATATGTGAAAACCATATGAACTAATAAGCAAAATTCACCTTCCCAGGTCTATACCCCGGCTGCTGTGGCCAAAGCCTTCCGGGATTACTATGGAGCTCTGTATGACATGGACCCTGGGGAGTCTAACCCTGGGACCTCTGGTCGGAAATTTCTAGATAAGATTATACTTCCTAAACTTACAGAAGAGATTAAAACAAGACTGGATTCCCTGATTACTCCGGGGGAAATAGCTCATGTTATAAATAGTTTGAAGGGCAACAAATCCCCAGGGCCGGATAGTTTCTGTGCTGAGTTTTTTCCAAAATTTCGTAAGACCCTAACTCCAATACTAGTTAAAGTTTTTAATAGAAACAAAGAGAAGGATGGGTTTCTGGACTCTTGGCAGTAAGCATACATAACAGTGATCCCCAAGGAGGGGAAATCCCCTGAAATGTGTAGCTCCTACAGACCTATATCGCTTCTGAACATAGACTCCAAAATCTTCACAAAAATTTTGGCTAATAGGATTAATGAAATTCTCCCAGGTCTAGTCCATCCGGATCAGGCTGGTTTCATACAAAACAGACACCTTAAGGATAATGTCAGACACTGTTTAAACATATTACAATTGGGTAGGACAGGGAAGGAACAGCAAATTGCTATTGTGATTGATGCCGAAAAGGGCTTTGATCACCTGCATTGGGATTTTCTTTCAGAGGTATTAACTAAATTCAGTTTTGGCCCCCAGATTTGTGATTGGATTAGGGAAATTTACAGTAGCCCCACGGCTAGGATAAAAGTAAATGGAACTATTTCAGATTCACTAAAAATTAGAAGAGGCACAAGGCAAGGTTGACCTCTATCCCTGATTCTTTTTACATTTAGAATGGAGCCCCTAGCCCAATTAATTAGCATACATCCAGATATTGAGGGAATAAAAGTAGGAGGGGAGGAGAACAGAATTTCCCTCTATGCAGATGATACTATATTATATTTAAAAAATCCAATGGAGACGTTCCCTACATTATTCCAAATATTAGTAGATTATGGTAAGGTCTCTGGTTTTAAAATAAATAATGATAAAACAGAGGTGATATCGGTAAGTGGTTCCCAAACAAGAGAGCTACAACAACTAATTCCCTTTAAATGGACAGCCACCCAGTTCAGATATCTAGGTATACATATCCCCATGGATTTGAAACAACTATACCAGGCTAATTATGGTAGATTGATCCATGAGGTTCTGACAGACCTGAAGAGATGGAGCACTCTCCCCCTGTCCCTGCTGGGATGCATTGAATCTGTTAAGATGTATGTCCTTCCTCGCTTTCTATTTCTATTTAATATTCTCCCCCTCCGTGCCCCTCGTACAGAGTGGAGGAAGATTAATAAAGCACTAAACCAATTTGTCTGTGGTGGGCGCTGGGCTAGAATAGCCTGGGAAACATTGCAGATAGTAAAGGAGAGGGGAGGCCTGGAGCTACCTAATTTACATGTTTACTATCAAATAGCCCAAGTAGGCACATGGGTGGCCCTTCTTAAAAATGACCCAAATAATACATGGGTTTCATTAGAAATTCAAGGGGGGCCTGAGCTGAATCCCTCAATGGATTTTACAGGTTTCCCCATACATCTCACGAAGAAAGAAATATCTAACCCGTGGACCAAACAAACATATAAAGTTTTGGGAGAAACAAAACAAGAGTTATTGGTGGGAGACACCTTAACAAATAGAATGGAAATCACATGCTGTACCCATTTCATCCCCTCTAGGATGGACCAGGCTTTCTTTTTATGGAAAAGAAAGGGACTTAGATTCTTCAGCCAACTGATTACTTCAGGTCATATTAAAACCTTCCAGGTTTTGCAACAAGAGTTTGAACTTCCAAAGACACACTTCTTTCGTTACCTCCAGGTAGCTTCCTTCCTTTCAAAGGATACTAATTTGACAGAGGTACAACAACCATCTCATTTATTTATGCAAGTTTTATGGGATGCAGCGAAAAAATTAATCTCAAGACTGCTAACAACATACAGAGCAGTCAAAGACCTACCACCCCCACTATGTCAAACAGAATGGGAATCAGAAGCAAATATTCAATTGGAGGATGAAAGTTGGGGAAGGATTTGGGAGGGAGTCAGACGTTCGTCAGCTTCCAACAATTGGAAAGAATTTAGGTGGAAGTTGGTGTCAATATTCTTTAACACTCCATCCAGAACAAAACACTGTCTCAAAGGTAACACTGATCTCTGCTGGAGAAATTGTGTGGGGAAGGGATCACACTTCCACATATTTTGGGAATGTCCAAGGTTAAAACCATATTGGACAGAAGTAGGTAAAAATATAGGGAAGTTGTTGAATGAAAACTGGGAGCCGGGCTTTCAGGGCTTGGTTTTCGGCCTGCTGCCTAAAGGCAGGAGATCCAATGGTCAAAAATCATTTTTTGGTATTCTTTTGGCAGCAGCTGGAAAAGCCATTACGAGATGTTAGCTTACCCAGCAAGTTCCCACAGTGGAGGACTGGATCAAGGTGGTAAAGGAAATTGCTAGGGTAGAAAGAATAACAGCAGACTTACGTTTGCAAAAAGACAGATACTTCCAAATCTGATTGCCCTTTGTGCATCTAATAGAAAAACTACAGGGGATCCTGATACTGGAGCAACAGGCACAGGGTTATTGAAATGTCAGAACCCCTAACTTAGATAGGGCTCTGAAGACAAGCCTGAGAGCCAGCAGTGGTGAGACTTGGTCTCTGCCCGGGCCATTCCTCTGGCTACATTCTGTTGTCCCATGCCCCGGTCTTAATAAGTGATAAGAATATTGGAATTGATCCTTTGTTGTCGACCCCCCTTTCCAACCAATTAACTTGATAGATTTAACAGAATAAACATAGCAGTCAGGAGTTTATTCCTTTCATTTTCTGTTGTAAAAGTTTTTATTAACTATGTTGGTTAATTCTTGTGTATAAACATGATAGATTGTATATGGATATTATAGGGTTATATAACGTGAACTATATGGTGTATAACTTTTGGAGGAAAGGGTCTACTTCCACATAATACACTGTAGATTGAAGACTTCATTGAAATGTACCTGAAGACAGAAGAGAGAAATGTGAGAGTACATTCCTAAGTACAACTGGTTGTTAGAATATAATGCACCATTTATATAAATGAGACTTTGAACACTCGTACTAATAATTAATAAACTATGAAGTTTAAAAAAAAAAGTATTACCCCAAAATCCCTTTCCTGTTTGGCAAACATCAGTTTCTCTCCACCACCACCCCCAACATGTAATCCTCCCCTGGGTTCCTGCAGCCCAAATGCATGATTACAAGACTGGCACCAGTACCCTCCTGGATTGGGTCCTCGCCACTCACCCCACAAGGATTTCTCATACGACCATTCTCCCAGACTCTCTCAGTGACCACTCCCCAGTCATATGTGCATGGTCTAACAAATTCCTCAAGCCCCTTCCCAAAATTATCACTAGCAGAGTCCTTTCTCGTGGAAAACTTCCACATCTCAAACAATACCTGCTTCTGCAAGACTGGCTACCCATCTACGAAGCAACAGATGTTAACTTGGCTCTTGATCACTTCATCTCAATTTTCAACAAAGCCTGCAACCCCTTTGCCCCTGCTAAAAGGCGCAAAACAAAATCTCTAACCCATGCTCACCGCAGCTCTTCTCTCACAGCTGAAATTAATGGACCACCTCTGGGAAGTTGCTAGGGCCACTGGCAAACAACTGGACATCCAAAATTACAAACAAGCACAAAATGCCTGCACAAAAGCCATCCGGCTCACAAAATCCACCTATTACAAAGACTCTCTCACCAATACATGAGGAAATGGTCGTGCTTTCTGGGACAATATCAAGGTTGTCACAGGGAAGCAGCCAAAAACCTCTCTGGCCATATTAATGGTTGATGGATCCTCAACCCTTGACCCCAAGGTGATCGCAAACATCTTTAACACGGCTTTTTCAGACCTTAGTGCTGTCCTACCCCATGACTTTTTTGAAAACAGGGCCTACTCCCCAAATACCTCAGCCCCACAGTCTAACCATTCCCTCTTCTACTTCAGGGAGGTAAGGCTGAATAAAGCTCTCCGCTATATTACTGCAGCTATCTCTAAATCTAGATCTAGTAGCGACACCCTGGACCTTAAGCTTCTGTTGCTCACCCTTGATGAGGTAATTCAACCATTAACAAAAATTCTAAACCTCACTCTCAGCTGTGGAAAATTCTCAGACTTATGGAAAACAGCCACCATGACACCTGTCCATAAAAGTGGGGATAAGACGAATTACTTAAATTATCACCCTATCTCCATACTGCCACCACTCTCTAAGGCACTCGAGCGCATCGTGGCTGATCAGCTTACCGACCACTTGGATAAATACAATATACCTTGTCCACAACAACACGGTTTCCAGAAAGGTCACAGCACCACCACAGCCCTTCTTGAGTTCACTGGAGCTTTGCACAAATCCCTTGACAACGGCCTTCTCACAGGGGCCATTTCCGTCGACCTCTCCAAGGCCTTCGATACAGTACACCATGGACTACTAATTCACCAACTACTGAATGCCAGGTTATCACCTGACTCTTCTCTCTGGTTTAAAAGTTACTTAGAAAACCGGTCGCAGAGAGTAAAAATTGCTGACGCTCTTTCTGACACCCTACCTGTTTGCTTGGGTGTCCCACAGGGATCCGTACTGGGCTCCCTCCTTTTTAGCCTTTTCTTAAACTCCCCTCCCTTACCACTGCTCTGAGAAGATCATACTATATGCCAATGATGCTGTTGTATTCTCCACTCACAAAGATTCTGCAACTCTTCAACACAACTTTCAACTTGGTTTCAGTTCTGTAGAGACATGGTTTCTTAATCATAAACTGGTCCTCAATGACAAGAAAACCAAATATATGCTCTTCGGCAGCTCTCATAACCCACACAAGCTACACCACTTAGCTCTGTGATCTCTGTAATAGATTATGGTCTCATCATTTATGGCTCAGCCACAACCACAACCCTTAGACGCCTCTCAACGGCCTTAAATAAGGCATGTCGGCTCATCACTGGAGCTCACCATCTCACTCACACATATGACCTGTACACCCAGACCAGCTGGCTCCAACTATCAAACCGCATAAAGTTTCTCACCTGCTCCATGGCGAAAAAATCTGTCTTGGCCTTGCACCTTCTGGGCTCTCAACTCTGTTACAACACCGAACCAACAAACGGTGCCTTCGAAGATCCACACTACAGCTACTGAAAGTCCCCCACTGTCACAAAGGGACAATGCTCTTTTGCTTATTGAGCACCACTCTGGTTCAATGGCCTCAGCCCCACCATCTCCTCTGCCCCGACAATTAGTATGTTTAAAACTAGGCTCCAGGACTATCTCACTACCAACAGCTCCTGTGATTGCCCAACTTAACCTTGTTTCTCCACTTCCCTGCCTGCTCTAGTGGCCCCCCCCCCCACTGGATTCTACCCTCACATCTTGGTATACCCAGTGCTGCACTTTTCACCCTCTTCCCACCCTACCTAAATTCCTTCTTCCCTCCCTCCCCCCTCCCTTTTCCCTCTCCCTGTGACTCTGGCACTTCTTATCTCTTGTCTGTTTTCTCTGACAAATGCCACTGGCTGCCTTGCTTACAATGTTACCCTTGAATTGTATTAATCTGTAATCTGTTTGCAATGTCCACATTGTTGTAATGTCTGTCTTGATGTTCCCCATAATTTGTATTTCTCTGACGTGGAATCTTTGTAAAAGAGCCTTGGCTCAAAGGTATTTGTAATCCTAGACTTGATAAATAAAAAAAATAAATGATTATGCACTTTTTTGCATCAAATCTCAGCTGTAACATTTCGGACCATTCCTCCAGTTTTCCTAGGTCCCTCCTCATTTTTTCCACTCTTCCCGGAGAGTCCATCCTGTTGCAGATCTTAGTGTCATTCGCAAACAGGTACACTTTCCCATCCAGCACCTCTGCAATTTCATTTGTGAAGACATAAAATAAGACTGGGCTCAGGACTGATCCCTGTGGCACCCTGCTGGTCACACTCCTTTCCTTAGATTGAGCACCATTTACCATGACTCTCCATCTTCTATCATTCAACCAGTTCCTAACCCAGGTTACCACCTTGTGACCCACTCCCAGGCTGCCCAGCTTGTTCATAAGTCATATGTGGAATGGTATCGTAGGTCTTACTTAATGCAATTCATGTTTTATGTTTAAGCCCATGAAACACCCTTATCAAGTTGCCAGAAGTTATTTTTTTTAGCAGCTTTACTCTTTCCTGCCAGCTCGAGTTACTTCTCTGCATGCTCCATGGCAACCTGAAACAGTTTAAAAAAGGCTTGACTGCAGTGCTTGGGTGAAAAACACAAACTTTAAAAGCAGGAGCATCAAAGAGCTGTCACATCCCATGTTTTTTTTGATCTGAACAAATCACCACTATAACTTTGACTGACCCTACTCAAAAGGGTTTTTCCAGTTCTGATGCTGCAGTCACTGTATCAAACTGCATGGCACATGTAGTTTCAATTGCATGAATAAATAAACTTAAAAAAAAAACAAAGCTCTGTTCAAGTGTGTGTGTATGTGGGCGGGGGGGGTAACCATGACACCCAGCTCAAAAGTTAGAAATACAGAGGCTCCAGTACTCCAGTACAATGAAAGTCCCTACCTCTCAAAAAACAATTCTAATGCAGGCGGAGGAAATATTTTATTACAAAAATGTATTTTAAACCATTTTTTTATTTACATTATTTAATTAAATTAATTTTCTTTTACAGTTCCTATTTTCTAAGTGCAATAATACCATCCAGGGTGGGTGGTATTGGAGGAATACCAGACCTTCCAGGGGCTATAAGACCCTCTGCCTGTGGTGTGTGGGCTCATTACTACTCTGGACAGTCTGGTATTTCTTCAGTACTGCTCACCCTGTTGGGTATTATTTCTTACATAGATACAGAGAAAGTGACAGCAGAAAAAGTACTGCAATCCTTTGAGTTTTCCACTCTTCCCTTAATTCTCTAAATGTAATCCCATAGATATACCGCCATATGGGTCTAAATTTCCTCCCACCGCAATTCAGATTAAATCCAGCCAGCTACCCTTCAGCCCCAGAGGATACCAAATGCAACGTCAACATGGTGACCGAATTAACTCCTCCCCCAACCAGAGGAGGTGATCCTTCCTTCAGTACCTTCAGGGTAGTACCAGCAGAGTAATGCAGCTTAGCCTACATGCTGTCTGACTTCCTTCACTGCACCTAGTGTGAGCATTAATATAAGCTGTCATGTGCTGTGTGAGATGTGTACTATGGTGTAAGAGTGTTATCCCGTGTAGTTTGGGAGGGGGGATCAAGAAGCAAATCTGAGTGATTCTGTCAGCCCAAACTGGGTGAGATATTCTTATGCTATTGGAATCATTTTGTGCAGTATCTAATGCTATTAGAATCATTTTGAGCAGTATATATAAACTTATAATATGTGGTCACACATGGACAATAATCACCAACTAGAATGCACTTATGAAAGTAAATAATCCACATTTGGAATGTGCAAGTGTGCTAATTCACATCTGAACATTCTAAACTGGATTACCAACTTTCTCAACCAGTAAATGAAAAGCTCCTGCTTTAACTTGCACATGCACTACACACAAATTTTCATAGAACTCCCTCACAAAGAAAATTGCCCACAAGCATGGCATCATCATTCACAATTCATATAAAGAGTAATTCTTCTAAAAGAACTAAAAGAAATAATCTGTTTTCAAAAATGTTCTTGTGGAATTACCATATATTATACAGTATAAAATAAAACAATAGCCAACTGTGAATTTCAAAGCTATAATTCAATCTCCAGTTGTGAAGACCGCACAAACCTCTCAAGCGCCACTCTGGTGTTCACTATGTCGTCTAAACTACTTCGTTAAATTATAGCTTTGTAATTCATAGTTGGCTCTCTATTATTCTAGACCATTGAGTATAGACGGTGGCATGGGTAGTGCAGCCATCTTCATTGCCCTCGCCAAGGTCTTTGACACCGTGGATCATCACTTTATCTTGAACAAGCTTGCAGTCCCAGGTATCTCCTCTCCAGCATTCACCTGGTTTCAATCCTACCTGGATAATAAAACTGTATGTTAAGCTAGGCACAGACACATCTATCTCCCTCCCAGTCACCCTTAGGAACCCCCAAGGCTCTGTCTTGGAATCTCTGCTCTTCACAGTATTCAGCAATGACCCACCCTTGCTCCTGTCTTCTTACAGCATCTATATGTATGTTGAAAACACATTTCAGGCCCATCCATCTTCTCTACTGAGGAGCCACTGTAACAGGACTTCCAGGAAGTGCAAAAATGGTTTCTGGACAATTGGTTCCTCATGAATCAGAAGAAAATAGTCTCCATGCTGTTTGGCTCCAGTCACTGGCTAAGCTCTGAGCCATCCACTCTGAATATAAGTTCAACCCAAGGAGTCTGCCTGGACTCCATCTCCACTTACAAGTATCTAGGTCTACACTTGGACTTGGATTAGCACCTTGATTGTTCAGGGCATGCATCAAAGGCAGTAGCCAAGTGCTTTGCAAAACTTTTCAGTCTCTAAAGGGTAAAGAGCTGCCTCCAGCTATATATCAGAAAACAGGTTGCTAAAAGCTCTATCCTTCCCCTGCTGGATAACAATGATGTTTATTCTGGAGTCAACCCTTCCAACCTAGCCAAATTCATCACTCTGTCCAATGCCCTATGCAGATTCGTCCTGGCCTGCCCTCTCCTAACCCACCACTGCTCCATTTTTAACAACCTATGGTGGATTCCAATCCCTGTGAGGTAATCCCTGTGCACCATCATAGTGGGTGTGAAGTACTGGGCAGGCAAACAGCCGAGCTATCTCTCTGATTTCTTCACCCCTTACTTATTCAATCAGATCAGAAGAAGGCTGTTGCCTCCAAATCCTCCGCAGCAGGCACATCCTAGGATAAGACTCCATCAGCTACAGGCTCCCTAGCATTTGGAATGGCCTCCCTGCCAAAATCAGCACAACAGCTTCCTACCCCACAGTAACAGATTGATCAAGGCAAACCCCAACTCTCTGGTGTCCTTCCACAGCAGCCCCAAACATTACTTGTGTCCCACCCCCAAAGACAGCAAGGCTCGCCTCAGTCATGAATGTTAGAGTGTATAATAGTCTCTGTGATGAAAAGCACTGTATCCATTCTGGTGTACTCACTGTTAAAGAAAGTCAGGCTTGCCTGCACTGTACTCCTGTATTGACTTTACCCTGCAGTCAAACAGGGGGCTTTGTTTTTAAGCATTTACCTGTACTATGCACACTGTATCCCTTGTACTAAGTGTTATGTATGTGAATGTAATTATTCCCTATGTTCTCCCTGTTCCCTCCCTCCCCTAGGCCGCAACTGAAAATAAGCCTTCTGTGTTCTGTTTGCTTACCAGATAAAATACATTTTTAAATAAAAATAATAAAATTATTCTATATATAAATCACCGAAGTTGGCTAGAGTGATTTATAATGCTTCCATTTCATTTTTATTAAATGTGCATGTTGCAATAATGCACTTCCCCCACTTCTGAAGTGGATGATTCAACATTAACATTCGCTGCATGAGATGACAACTGCACAAAGGATAAGAGCGCCTGGGTTCCAATCATTCATTGGCAGAAATCATGTGTATGATTTTTAATCTGTGACATTAGTATTCAGTGATAACATTGCCCCTCAATTTTCTGAATATAATTCTCAGTTGCACAAATGAAGGAGTACCTCAGCTTTTCAGTACTTTAAGTATTTCCATTAAGATGGTGTCACACGGAAACATAGAAAATGATGGGAGAAAAAAGACCAATGGTCCATCCAGTCTATCCACGGTACCCTATCTAACCCCAGGAGCTGCCGTCCATCTAAACAATCACTATATCTTTCACTCTATCCCAGCCATGCTTAAAACCTTTAATGGTTTTAGCACCCACCACCTCAGCTGGTAAACTGCTCCATGGTTCCACCACCCTTTCTGTAAAATAATACTTCCACATACCCCTCCTGAACCTACATCCTGTTAGTTTCTACTTAGGCCTTTGTGACCTCAATTTACTGAGGCTAAATAATTCCCTGTAGTCCTGTTTATTCCTTTAAGGAACTTTTTTTAGTTCTGTTTATGCTCTGTGCTGCAGGCGGGGATGTACCCCCACTCTATTTTCTGACCCTCCCCTGCCAGCATCCCTAGTAGCAGCCCAGACTGGAGGCCAGTAGCTTACCTCCTACTGCGTATCTTCCAAGGGAAGGATTGAGGTCAACCTAATTCCCAGCCCGAGACTTACGCTCCAGCATCATTTAGTGTGGGGGAGTGAGGGTCACTCTGCTGCTTCTGCTGCTGCTGCTGCACAGGGTTTTACCTGTGTCAATTCCCCCAGGCATGGACATGAAATGACATTACCACATGGGCATGCATGCTTCCTCACATGCCCCACAGATGTCTGCTGCTGCCTCCCCCTGTGATGTGGTCCTGGGCTTGGCATACTCTCAGCCTCCACTGGGAGTCACCCGAATGCCAGGTGCCACCTAACCTCCCCTACAGAGGTGAAGAGCTGTCCCCTGGATGCTCATCCAACCTCTCCTGGCTGCCCTCTGATGCACTGGGCTCACTTTTAAACCTGGGCCATCAGCACTGCAATCAATAGCACTACTGCAGCACCTCTGGGCCAGCTTACCGTTAAGGAGCATGAAGGCCTCTATCATATTCCTCCCTCCCTTCTGGTCTCCAGTGAGTACATGTTCAGTGCCTTGAGGGGCTCCTCATAAGACCTCGCTCTGTTGGCCCTGAATCATCTTAGTCACCCTTCATTGCACTGTCTCCAGCCTGTCTTGATCTTTCCTCAGGTGAGGACTCCAGAACTGGGAACAGTACTCCAGATGAGGCCTCACCAAATGTCTATAAAGGTGTAGCATTACCTGTTTCTTTCTGCTGCCAATACCCCTCCTGATACAACCCAGCATCCTGTTTGTCTTGCTATAAGCCTTGTTGAACTGACTTGATTGTTTGAGGATGTCACTGATGATAACTCCCAGGTCCTGTTCTTCAGCTGTAGAGCTAAGTCTTACCCCACCCATCCCGTACTCCTGGCATTATTGTCTTGTAGGTGCATTACCCTCAACTTTTTGGTTTAAATTTCAGCTGCCAAATCTTAGACCACATCTCTAGCCTTTGCAGGTCACCCTGAATTCCCTTGATTCCCTCATCATTACCCACCCTCTCAAAGAGCTTCATGTCATCTGCAAAGAGACTCAACCTACCCTGATTCCCTCTCTAATGTCGCTCATGAATATGTTGAAGAGGACTGTGCCCAGAACGGATCCCTATGGTACCCCGCTAACAACCTGCCTCTCTACTGACCTGACCCTATTTACCTCAACCATCTGCTGCCTCTCCTTTAGCCAGTTATCTACTCATCCTACTATGTCCCTAGCTGCACCCAGGTCTTCCATCTTCTTCAGCAATCGTCTGTGTGGCACTGAGTCAAAAGCCTTGCTGAAGTCAAAGTACAGTAAACCCATGGCATGACCCCTATTCAATGCCCTCATCACCCAGCCAAAGAAGACTATCAGGTTAATTTGACAAGACCTCCCTGCCATGAACCCATGCTGTTTAATATCATGGAGACTATTGCTGTCCAGGTAGCCCACAAGGTCTTCTTTGATCAGTGACTCCATCAGATTCCCTACAGTTGAGGTAAAACTAACAGGTCTACATTTCCCTGTCAGTTCCTTGCCCTCCTTTATAGAGTCAAACAACATCTGCTACGCTCCAGTCCTTTGGTACTACCCCTGTATGTGATGAGCTACTGAATAGCCCTACAATGAGTTCAGCCAGTTCTGGTGACAGTTCCCTGAGCACCGTCAGGTGCATTCCATCCAGTCCCAGGTCCTTAGATATCTTTAGTACAGCAAGTCCTTTTTGTGAACCCTTTCACTTGTTAATAATGGTCCCCCTTTGTTTCTGCTTTGATGCCACTCTCTGGAAAGGTTTTCCATCCTCTCTAGTGTAGACAGAGCAACAGCAATCATTTAGGACAAAAGCCTTTTGCACTTCTGTCACCATATGCCACTCTGACAGTCTAATAATTGCCCCGCCTTTCTTCCTTTTTTCCTACTATACTGGAAGAAATGTTTTTCCCACCATGACCCTGTCTGCAATTCATAGCTTCATGTCTGCTTTTGCCTTCCTAACTGCCCTTTTTGCCTCCTTATTTCTTAGTAAATATTCTCCGCATCCTCCCCACCACCACCTTGCTTTTCTTTGTACCTGTAAAAGGCCTTTTTCTTTGCCCTCACCATATCTCTGACCTAAGCTGAGAGCCATAATGATCTCTTAAACATTTTACTTTTTGTTACCATTCTTATGCATAACTTAGATTAATCAAGAATGGCCCCCTTTATTGTCCCTCATCTATCTTCCACTTCTGCTATGCTGTTGACCCCAACTAATTTGTCAATGTGTTCATTCACATATCTGGTCCTGTGTAGTACAGTATGGTCTGCAAGCCCATTGGTCCACACTGTAGCCCAATAGGTGTACATATCATACTGTACACTGTCATTTGGCGGGCAGCCGGGTGGTATCGTGAGGGGTGCTGCCGATGATGGAGGGGTGCTGGGTGGCCGGGGGCCTCGTGGGTGGTAGGAATGGGGGTACAACTGGACCACCAGGTTGTGCTCTTGTAGTGTTACAGCCCATGATGGGGCATTGGACTATGTTTAATCCTACTACTGTCAGCGATCAGGCATGGGAATGTGTTTAAGTTTACTTCTGCCCACGATCGGGCATACAGGGAGTGAGAGAGGGAGGTCCACTAGCCCGCCAGGTTTCTGATTCTTCTTACTACTGCCTGTGATCGGGCATGTGGGAGGGGGGGCTGCAATAACCCACCAGGGAGCCAACCCCCAATGTCAGCGGCTTGGCAGGGCACCAGGTGCAATTCGCTGGGATGCCCAGTGATTCACATGCAAATGGAGCCATAATGACATGCAAATGGCCCCATTTGTGCCTTTGCATAGATTATGACCTCATTTTCATGCCCCCAGCTAAATAGCATGGGTGATGCGCCTAGCGCAACTGCACTTGCGCAGGCACATTCCGGTGCTCCCTCTCTGTGGCTTGCATTGGCGCAGTGCCACTGCACCATGCGCAGTATGTGCACCGACCATGCCATATTCAATGGTGCTGAGCCATGGTGCATCACCGTTGAATATTGCCTGCTCCTGGCCCCGGCGCAGCCAAGTTGCGCTGCACCCAGGCTTGCACCACTGCCAGGTGCAGTCTGAATATCCAGCCCATAATGTGCACAGATTGTGTTCTGAGATAACAGACAGAATACCACACCAGGTACCATGATGCTGTGTAAACAACTCAAATCCATAGCAAGTAGCAAAAAGGGTTATCGCACCCAAAGCTAACAAAATATGGTTGACAGGTTTCATCGAACAAAATGTTGGACATAGTGATGTCATTTTGATACTTCCTACTGTTATGTGCATTGTACCTGCTGTATGTGAGTATGCTTTTATATTCTGTACTCTTTTGCAGTTTGGAATAAACTTGTCATGAGTATGTTATTATATATGGTTGTATTTTGTTATCCGCGGGTGTAATTCTCCTTTTCGCTGCTTACTAATTGTGTTCTGAATTTTAATTTTTATTCCAATAATTTTGTTCCATGTGTTACTACACATTTTGCCCCTTCTCTTCTAGATATCATAACCAATGCACTTTTTTTCCAGTCAGGAATGCAGTCAAGTATCAACTGGTGCAGCCAGCACCATGGCCATTCATGGACTGGGTAGGTTTAGTTTAGTTTAGTTTAGTTTAGTTTAGTTTAGTTTGCCAGGTATGACCACTGACACCTACGGTACAGTATCTTTTAAAGGTTGACCCGGGGAGCCAGTATATCAAATGTGAACATTATACAATACATAAAATACAAAAACATAAAAAATAAAACATGAATCAATAAATGAATGAACAAAAGAAAAAATCTGGAAACCGTACTGGTTAAACGCCATCACATGACCATGGTTTGAGACAGCATGAATTCACAAATAGATGTCAGATAACCTTTCTAACTTCAAACCAAAGCCATCATTGTATTTGCAACCTAATTACAGATCACTACACCTTTTTGTACCATTATTACGTATTTCCTATTGAACTGCAGATAACACAGCTCAGCTGAAAAAATGGCAATGTGCACATAGCCAGAGACCACCCCCCGTCTCTCAGTCTCTCTCTCTCTACTGAGCTGCACCTCACACAGCTGAATTTTAGCAAATATATCAGCATGTCTGAACAGAATTTGCTACACTTCTGTTAAAGGGGACTATTTAATGCATTCTGTGCCCTAAAATGCAGTAATTTCCTTGCTTGCATGCAATCCAATCATGTTTCTGTATATTTCAGTAGACTACCACCTCAAAATTTCCTTTTATAAGTGGAGTAAGCCACACAACACAGTGGTTTAAAGCATCTTGATGCACTACTCAGAGTTGTAATGTCACTCAGCTTTTAACCTTGAGTCCTTGCACTGCTGGGGCATGCATGGAATAAGCAATAATACAACACTGGGCTTGGGGTTATGGTAAATTAATGCACATCTTGGATTCATTGTAAGGCATGAGGTCAAAGGTTGAAAGTCTTCCAGGACCTAAGAAGTGCGTCAATTCACCATAACCTCAAGCTCTGGAGTGGATTGTTATGCTTATAAAATGGATTAAATGTTAAAACAAAATCAAATAGAAGAACATCATTTTTGGTAGAAAACAGTGAGAACTTTATTGTGTATTGATCCTCCAGATAAAGTAATGTATTTCAATTAATAATCAAAACATGTGCTGTGAACATGAACACATAGTAAAAGTTAATATACTGTTGCATCAAAACGTGTGCTGTAAACATGAAAACATTGCAAAAATGTAAACTGTTACATGGTTCAGAAATGTGCACTGATATTGTTTTTGTAAGATGACTTCTAAATACAGATGGCAGGTAGTTTGGGTGCCTAACTGTGGATTAAACCAGATGTTTAATCAAAGGTCAGGTGATATTATTTGACCAATTAGGTTCTGAGTCTTTTTACTACCCATTTTATAAATGTATAAATCACTGACTGTTGTGTTTTATGCCATATGTGGCTAGCACCCTTCCATATGGGGAACAACTGTTATACACTTCCCACAGCACCAGCCCAAAGAACAGTAAATGTGATTTAAGACAAAAAATCTAGATCTGCGAGGTGTTGCCACTGTGCTGATTATAAAATAATGTTCAGGCCACCCAGTGGCCAAAGCAGTAGCACATCATGCTACCTTGCAGACAACCAATGTTCAAGAATGAGAAGGCAGTCCACAGCTACAGTATCAGTCCTGCCAGTGGCAGTGCATGCTGGTCAGGGAGTGGACATCATCATTACCACCCCTGCAGTGTCCCCTGTGATGTTCCAGGGAGACACAATGGGCATGATCATCCCCCCTTCTTTTCTACCACAATGCCACATATCCTTGGCATGCTGAGGTGTCAGTCAGAGGAGGGAGAGAAGGGCAGAAAAGAAGGACGAGAGCATCATGGCTGAAACAGATGACAGACCCCCCCAATACTCTCAGGGACTACACCAACCTAACCACACTAACTTTAGGCATTGTTGGGAGAGAGAGGTTGCCCAGGGACCTCAACGGACTCAGCTGTGGGTAGAAAGAAAATTTTCTGTTAAAAGAAAATAAAGAAATAATTTTCTGGTTTACTTGTCTCAGTGTCTCAGCAAAGCAAGTGAATAAGTGTTTCAGTTGTTAGATAGGGTTTAATTTTCTTTAGTACAGCAAGATTTTTAACAAAAGCAATGATGCACCTTTCCCTGGTCAAAGGGAGCTATACATGTGAAGTATGTGTTTTGGCCTGCAGACATTTTTCCATTTAATACTCAGGACTGGCACAAATAAGATGCATCATGATAGCACCTCTAACATAGCACTAATAACTTGCAACTAGGAATTTGACACTGTGTCTTTTAAATACATTCACAGAATGTTGTAAGCTTAGTTTTCTTTTAGCCTTTTTGTTTATTTACTTTGGTAAAAAGCAGGTAAACAATTATACTTCTAAAGATAGTATAATGCCATACATTATCATAGATCTACTTATAAAGGAATTGGTTAAGCAACTTCCAGTAGCTATACATCAAGGGAGTACAAGAAAGATCCATATACTGATGTTGAAACTTTTGGCATGCAACCATGGAGGAACTTGCATAATTGCAATAGATTCTTCAGAAATGCCTGTTACCATGGGACCTTAAGGGTTATAAAATAAGTTTCACTGGAATAAAATTACATTATAAATCACCAAAAAGACCTAAGAGAAATCCTGAGTGATGTATTAGTAACATCTGAGAGAGATTTGAGAGTTATTAACACATAACAATAACAAAGAAACCTAATACTGCAGTGGGAGAGAATGGGCCTTTGCAGAGCACTTACACAACAACTTAAGCTCTAATATTTGATGAATAAGCAGATAGTCCTTTATTACTCACTACTCTTTCCCAGCATTTGAGAATATACTCAGTCTGAGTAAGTGTTTAATTTTGCAGCCTAGAACTGCATCTGTGACAAAGTCCCAGGGCCCGATTCCAAGACGGATTACACATTTTGCAAGGTGCGCTGCGCCACACCCAATGGCGCCAAATCGCACCTTGTGACATATCATGCTACCCTCTATTTCCAAAAAGGCAGCCTGTGACATGGTGCAGGCTACCTGCACCAAAGGCTACACTACTTCTCACACCTGAAACCTCCTGCGACATGGCACAAGGGGGTTTTCAGCAGCTCTTACGGCCCTATTCCTGATCCGCAGCTGACAGAATGGCATATCGTTATTCCAGGAGGGACCACGGCAGACAATGGTGTAAGTACTGTTAGACCAGCTATTACCCTAGGTCCACCGGGGTCACACCTCTGTGCCTGATGCCCCTACAGCTGACCCCCTCACGGTCCCACATGGGTCCCCACCCCACCCCCAGCAACAGGGCTGTCCTCTGTGGGCAGCCAGCACCTCTGTGCCTCCATCCATAACTTGTGTCCCACAGGCAGTACAAGTCCCCCACCTGCCATGCACCCCTGGGATGTTCAGTGGCACCCCATACCCCCTCCCTAGTCCTGTGGGGCATTGCCATGGTATCCTGGTGCAGGGTTTTGGTGGGGCTGTGCTATGCATGGCTTGCATCCTGTGGGTGGGCATCATTGCTGTTTGTGGTGGCCAGGTTAGGTGCACCATTCTTGTGGCACAATCCTGGAGCTGCCACAACTCACAGGGCATAAGTGCCAGGGACCCTGCCTGTTCTGGAAACTGGTATAGGGTTCCCAGCATAGTGGTGTATGTCGCAGCTCACATCTACCCATGAGTTGCACCATATGTTCTGAAATTGGGACCCCAGAGTCATTTTTTATGGCTGCGTGAGCAGAGCTCCACAGACATATTGCTACAATTCTGTAAAGTAGCACTGTGGAAGCATGTGACCAGACAGCTGTCTGGCATGTTTCCACAGTGTTCTAGTACAGTTCCACTGGTTGCATTTATGCAGCTCGTCCCCTCTACTGGCCACATAAACACACCCACTTCACGGGACACTACTTTTCTTCCACAACTGTGGAAGTGACAGCCACAGTGCACAAGATGGGAGCCGATTCAAACTGCACATGCGCGGGTATCATGCATGCACAGTTCTGACATCTCTGCCATTTTGGGTATAGCAGCCTCCAGTGTGGCAATAGTACTGAGTATTCTTGTAATCACTCTCACTGCTCTGAGCAGCCATATCGGCTCTGACCAGATTTTGTTGTTTTAAACAGCCACATGTGGTCACAGAATATCTCGGCTTCTTAATGTCAGTTTCATGATGCTGTTTGATCTTAATGGAAAAAAAAGACATGCTAAACAGCCCTGGTGGGATCCACCATATTGTCTGCACAGATACTATGCACCATTTACAATTAAACCTAACATATACAAGTCCCTTATTCAGTCCACCTTTTAATTATATTGTTTACAGCTGGTAGACACTGCCTTACTCCCAATCAAACATTTCCTGTTCAAAACCACTGCCTGCTGAAAATTCCACTTCCATTGGCTGCATGAGCTTCCCCACGTCCTTCAGCCCATTACATAGGTAGACATGGTCTTTTAACAGTATTTGTTAATCAGCAGAAATTTTCATCATATTTTTTAATAAAAATGCATTTCTGACTTCCTCAGATCCATAATCAGTGTATTTGTGACTTGCTTAAAATAGATTTTATTACTATTGTTGTAATTAATGGCTCAAGTTATTAAAGATTGCCGTGACAATATTTAAAATAATTTCTGTTCAGAGTACCTTTGGATTGTGCATACTGAATTTATACTGTGGATGTTTAATGAGGGTGCTGGCACATTTTACAATGGCAAATAGTACCACACCACAGTAAGATCCTTTATGGGAGTTTTGCATGGTAAGAATTGCAAAGGAGCAAGAATTTAAAAAAAAATCCAAAAATGTGTATCCCAGCTCAGGAATGAATGAAAATAAAAAGAAAATTGGTATAGTGATATTTTCCAGAAATACATGACAGATAAAACAATGGTATGACCAACTAATGCTGCTGCTTTAAGTAGTAGAGAGGTTTCTTCTCTCATTGGTGAAAGATCACATGTTCCCATAAGGCGTTAAACATGAGTGTCAGTTCTTTTACAAACATCAACAGCAAGGTCTTCTCATATATTATATTATGGGTAATTGTGTGGCTTTAAAAGCTCTGCTAGCTGTGACAATACATACTTTTTCTGCACACAAAAACATTATCAAATTAAGCCCATAGCTTCTAAGAACAATAACCTATTATTTTTTTCACAAAGAGTCTGACTATTTTACAGTATGTGGTCCACTTCTACTTGCCAAATAATTTCTAATTGACAGACTAATTGATTTGAAATGTAATGGCAGGATTATTTCAGAGAAAAATTATACTGAAATTAAAAAAAAAAAATCAACTGGCTAATAAGATAAAGAGCCTTATCCAGGCACTTATTGTTTGAATCTGCCATTATGTTAGCACTTGAATAACAGTACCTTGAAAATTAAATCAAGCACTTCCTGAAAATATTTATCCCCACAACTGGCCCTGCCAACTTGATAATTAGAGAAGTGAATGCAGATGGCATATTTTGTCAGCAGCATGTAGAACTACAGCCAAATCAAGGTCTGCCTCCAGCTGGAGATCATGCCCATCTCTAGTTCAGGAACACACTTCTCCCCAAAGTGAACATGTCAAGAGAACACTCGCTTTTGGCAGATTGTTCTGGCAACAAATACAGAATTTGAGGCATGCTTGTTAATTTAAGTGATCTGCAAACACAGTTCTTGCAAAAGGGTAAAGGAGTTCCTCTGTGACATTAACAAACAATCTGTTACGAAAAAAAATGGTTTGGCTGAAAGCAACTGTCAAGCCATTAACATTCCAAGAAATAACATTGTGGAAATGAGACAACCAATACAGACTCAATTCAACACTTCTATCCTTGTGAGGCAATAAAACTAATTAACCTAAGGAAGGACTATTTAAACTAGCTATGCATTTAGTAGAATATAATTCCACTATACATAACAAGCTTTTGACATGAACAACCTTTATTGTAGTGAAGTAATAGTGATCAACATCTTTGTTATAAATTGCAACAAAATTCTTATATTAGATGCAAATACTATTGCCCTGCCATCTAGTTGAGGTTTTCTCTCTGATTCACTGCAATGTTTACTGCAAGTATTACTTTTTTCCTTGGGTTCATTCCTTCGGTTTACTTATTTAGAGTTTATGTTCATGTACTAAGGGGGAATGGCTCTCCTTCAGCAGTTTATATGCCCCAGACCTCTCATAATGAAAGGCTGGCCTCCAGTACATTACCCATATGCTTAACTCTGCACAATCCATAGCAAACTGTACCTCCAGAGATTGCTCCATAGCAGAGTCTCTGCTTCAGCACCATGGAGAGCTCTCTCCTCACAATCAGGTAGTGGTAGTAGGAGGAGATGCTCTGGGACTTTGAGAAATAAGCTGCTCAACAGGGGTGTTGGGATGCAGAGGCATCATCTGCCAGTTGCCCCATGCAATGTTGTCTGTTTTTCCTGAAACCTTACCCAGCAGGATTCTGCATTATGCACATGCATCAGAGACCAAAATAAAACAGGACCTGCCTACTGCAAGCAATTCTATGGGTATTGCCACCTGTCAGACTCATCACCCAGGAAGTAGTATTGCAGCAGGAGTCACTGAACTCATCCCCAGAGGAGGAAAGCATACACTGAAATGTTCAATCCTCCCCCTTGCTAGTCAACATTTGCATCCTAGGCTCTAGACATGAACTCAGGTCACCAGTATAGGTAAAATATACAGGGGTGGATTTTCAAAAGGAATGGGTGCAGGCATGAAGGGATTTTCCACCTGGCAAAACTCCAGGCACTGATGGGAACCCATGGGAGATGTACAGTATAAAGCCTTGAAAAAGGAACTTCTCCCACTTTTGACAGCTGCTTTTAGTGAGGTGCTCCAGTTGGGTCAATCTTTATCTTCCTGGGGCTAAACATTCATAAAGGTTACTCCCAAAGCTGGCAAGGATCCTGAAGATTGTGCCTTATATGGGCTAATTTAGGTTTTAAAAAATGAATCACACAATGTATACTTAGGACTTCAAGTGATGTCACAGAGTCTGAAGCAGCTTAACCTTACAGATGTATTCTTCATTAAAAAGAAGTTAAGGGAATCTGCACACAAAAATGCAAATTTGGAAATCAGACTGCACTCACCATGAACACAAAGGTGAAAGGGCCAGGCAACCCAGTTCAAAAACTGGAAACAATAACAGCACAGGAGGGTAGGAGCCACATCAGATCCCCATGAGGCAGGATCCTGTCAATTACCTCCTTCATCGATTAGAAGACAGAGAGATTGGACCGAACTGAAGCAAGTCAGATGAGCATCCATCCAAATTTACTGGTGGAGTTCAAGAAAATTCAGTCCATGATATTTAAAACTGATTATAAAATGTACAACACACTCTGAAAAAATGATCAGCACTCCACTGAACAGTAGTTATTTATAGAAACTTCTACTTTTTAATCAAAACTGTAAAACAGCAGCAAGTATAAGGTGTAGGTTCAAAAGTCACTGTTACATTTAGAATTCATCAGTCCGTAGTGGTTCCAACATACAAAAAGCAATTTAAATTCTGTAGACTATCACGACCCAGATGCCACCATCACACAGAACTGTTAATGTTTCAACATCAGAGCAGAAGTCTTCATCAGAACATGTTCTACAAACAACTACTATTCAGCTGAGTGCTGACCTCTTTTCCGTTTTTGTGAAGCGTGTTGTGGATTTGCACCACCCTGATAAGATGCGCCCACAAATTGCCATACTAGTATTCAGTATCAAAGTTCATTCTGATTTATATAACTGGAGCCATACTGTTTATCTGTAATTTTATTGATTCTAAAATGTCTCAGAAGCATAAATACTTAAGTTTAATCAAAAAGTGCACCACAGGTAAGGAGGCCTGGGTGAGATGCACTGATTAACCCTGCAAGAAAGACTCTTTCTGCACCTCATAAAAATAATACAGATAACTCACCAAGAAAACAGATGGCAGGGAAGGTAGAGACAGGAGAAAAATGTCTTTAATCTATGGAACCCTGAAAGCAGCAGAAAGTTAAGTGTCATCGATGACTGAATTCCAACAGCAACTATTAATGAATTCTGTATTCTGAAACTACTACCATACGTAGACATTTTAATGTGCTGTGTACACAATACAATACAAGAGTTTATTTGATCAACCATAACATTCAAAAAAATTTTAGCCATTACAAAATGTTAAAAAGAATAATTAACACAATAACAATTCAAAAAGCACAAGTTACAGTGCCAAGCAGTAACTTTTCACGTACATAAAATACATAAAAGGTGAGATAGGGTGTATTGCATTAGCTTTTGCCTACTAATACCAGGCATGTAAACCAACTGGAGAAGTATTGGCAGTCTTGGGATCCCTTGCCAGCTCCCACCCCCGGAGGTAATCCCCATACAAACTGATGCTTATGTCAAGCTTAAAATGCAGTCACACTAAACCCCATCCTTTTAGGTAATAAACATTTATCTTCCCCACTTTTTTCCTAATTTTTATCACTGAAGAAAAGAACATGGCAGTGGTTTCAGCATCCTTTTTAGTCACTGAATGAAGAACAATGAACAAAACATCACAGTTAGAGTTTGCATATAAAGTCAATAAAGTCTTAAGGTAATTATTTATTGATTCCGTATATAACAGACACTAAACTGTTATATGGTAGAGTGTTTCAGAGAATCACATTTTACATGGGCATTGATCTTCTGTATGCACCATATCTAATGTTAATGTTTTGTTAAAGTAGAACTATGTTGAGTTAAGGATCTCAACTCTAGCCCAAGTAATCAATCTCTTTTCATCAGGGAAAATGGGACGTATCAAATAGTCTTCTAACTTACGTAAAAAAATGTTTTTACCCAAAGGGCACATTTTCGTTTCCTCACTTTCTTCATATCTATTTTTTGTGCAACCTAAAAAGTTTATTTTAATAAGTGTGCTATATTGAGGAGAAATATCAATTTTCCTCTGATAGTCTAGCAATAGATGGTGTAGATTTATTTTATTTAAGGTAGAAATCAATGCATTTAACCATTGTGATTTTATATTTATATTTTTATTTGTCCATTTGATCTTCTCTTGCAAACATTCAATTGGAAGTTGGTGATGCTTGTTATTTATTATCTATTTCTCCTGTTCTAAGGGCTACATGTAAAGTATTTCAACCATGTGAAAAATTAAATCTGAGCAATGCCTTTGCAACATGTTTAGCCCTTGTAGTTCGCTTTGTGAAATGTTGGGCCCATTTTCCATTAGAAGTGACTTTAATTCCCAAATACTGTAAGTATATTCCTTGACTACTTCAATTTTTACCATATCTAGAATAAAATGGATTTTATTCTGATTACATCCAGAGATCATTATTTTAGTTTTATTTTATTTTATTTTTAGATTTAATTTAACACAGACTGTTTAAAATTTGTTTATTTTTTATATAGTCCTTTGGGAGATAGAGAATATAACTCTATCATCAGCATAAGCAAGGAGAGGGCATGGAACATTATTTTATTAAGGGGGATCATGTTGTATGTTCTCCTCAAAATGTAGCAGAGAACCTATAAAAACATTAAAAAGTGTGGGTACCAACAAACATCCCTGCATTACTTCTCTATTAGGGCTCAGTGAAACTTCCTCTATTCTCATATCTGATAATTGTATTAATGTCTGAATATAACTAATATATAAGAATGAGTAATGAATGTTCTATTCCTCTCAGAATCAAAATATCCCACAGAAAGTCTCTACTGATGGAATTGAAAGCGACAGAAAAGTCTACAAACATGGCATAAAGTTTCATTTTTAAGTGGACATATTTTTTCAATGAATGTGACAAGCAAACTATATTATCATTTGTAGAAAATCCATCTCTAAAGCCCACCTGAAATAGAGATAAGGGGCTGATATTGCAAATCCACTTTGTTAACCTGTTTGATAATATTCTAGTGAATATCTCGGATATAATGTCTAATAAACTAATGGGTCATAAATCACTGTGGTTATAAACAGTGCCCTTTTTATGTATCACTACAATTATATTTGTCTTCCATGAACAAGGGATATATTTCTGTTTGAGACAAGTATTAAAGAAGTTTGTGAGAACTGGAATGCAAAAGTCATCCTGCTGGTGCAGCAGTAGTGCCACCGCTTGAGGCACTGATGACCCAGGGTCAGAAGGAACCTCAGGAGTTGGAAGGTCAGTCAGGAGGAGGAGGATCAAGTGTCCCAAGGACTGCTCTCCTCCTCTGGCGGGGTATCAGCTCAGTGCTCGACTGGCCCCTGGTGGAAGCTGTGGGAAAGATAACCAAGCTTTAAGAGATGGAGGACATGGCAGATGTCTGTGCACATGTCTTGACATCATCACACACCATGTCCTCAAGGGGAGAAACCGGAAAAATGGTCCTGGTCATGCTGGATGACCACTGGCCTCCATAGGCACTACTTCCAATGACTCAGGCTCCCCCAGTCTCGAGACTCTGTCTTGGTAGGCAGAGGGATTTCCTTCCACCCCTGCCATTGAAGGGTGAGTAGGGGGGATTCTGGGTAAGAGGCAAGCCCTGGTAGAAGTTGGGGTGATGGGGCTGGGAGGACCACTGTGAATGAGGGCCGATGGGACAGAAAGTACAAAAGAATAAATTAAAAAAAAAGAACTGGAATCCAAATATTCACATTCTCCCTATATATCTCACCAGGAATAGCATCTAACCTGGGTGTTTTATTATTGGCTAAGGAAGATTTAGCCTCCTCTACTCAAAAAAATATGAGAAAACCAAAGAGGAAGTCGGACACCCTGACAGCAGTGTATTTTTTTTATTACATTTATCTAAAGAGTCTAATCTTGTAAAAATTGCTTTAAAGTGGATGACCCATGTCTCTTTCGGTACATAAACTGCTACTGAGGATTGAAATGTATTTCTCCTCTTGGCTACCATGATCCAGAAACTTTTATGATCTTCATTTTTCAATTATCTCATACATCTCAGCCCATTTTTTTTATTTTATTATTTTTTAAATCTATTGTCTGTTTTTAAAAAAAGGCCTTAGGCCCAATTCTGAAAATGGGCTTTGGATCGGTGCAAGCTGCTGCAAAAAGTAGCTTGTACCAACACCCTTGCACCAGGGACCCTGTACCCTATTTTCTATTGGGCAGGGCCCCGGTGGCTAAGTCCTACAGCTTGCAACAACCAGGGACAGGTGCCAAACAGACGGTGCACTGGCAGAGTATGTCACAAACCACAGGGTGGCTGTGCACTGCTCCAGTCCCTGTTAGGCTAGCAGACCCCCTCTCCAATCCCCAGTTGTGCCCATTTCTGTTAATGTATACTCATAATCATGCCCCCTCCACAATACGCAATATTGCCATTAGCAGTAAAGGATATTCATAACCGTGCCCCCTCTCCAAACCCCAACTGTGCCATTAGTCATACTGTATAAATATAATCATGCCCTCCCTCCACAATCCCGGATGTTGCCGGTGTCACAAAATAACTGAAGATCCCTCATCCTGGTGATCTAGTTGCTCCCTGCCCCCCTAACCCAACAGGTAGTGTTCACCACCCAGCTCCTCCCCATCCTGTAACAGAGTTGGCACTGGCACAGCCCTCCAATCACCTCCGTGGCCGGCATCAACTGTACTGTCATTTAGCTTGTTGTACTGTATATTGTGGGCAATACACGTACACTATACAGTACAGCAAACTAAATGACAGTTCAATTGGCACAGGCCATGGAGGTGAGTGAAGGGCTGTGCTGGTGCTGGTTCTTTAATGGGATGGGGGAGCTGGGTGGTGGGCACTACCTGCTGGGGTAGTGGGGTGGGGAGCCACTAGATCACCAGGATGAGGGATCTTCAGTTATTTTGTGACACTGGTGGCATTGGGGATTGTGGAGGGGAGGCATGATTATATTTATACAGTATGGCTAATGGCACAATCGGGGTTCAGGGAGGGGGGCATGATTATGAATATAGTTTACCAGTAATGGCAATATCGGGAATCATGGAGGGGCATGATTATGAATATACATTAACAGAAAAGGACATGATCAGGGAGGGGGGCCTAATTATGAGTATACATTAACAAACAAGGGCACAATTGAAGATCAGGAGGCATGGTTATTATCATACATTACCGATAATGGCACTGTCGGGGGAGCATGATAATTATTGTACCCTGATGATAATGGCACAATTAGGGCTGGGGAGTGGGGCCCAAAGCACAATGCCTCTTACAGGTGAGCTCTACCAGAGGGAGAATTTCTAAGTACCCTTAAAACAGCCCTAGCTTGTCTAAGGGTGCTTGGAATGTCTCCCTCTGGGAGTGTTCTGAGAATACTGATTACGGGGATGTGGCATCTTGCATCAGCCACATGCCACTTTGCACCATGTCGCAGCCCATATGTGGGTGCACAGGTGGTGCAAGCCCTGTTTTGGAGCAGGCAGTCTGCAGTTGACACAGGCTGCCTTAGAGAATAGCTCTGGGGGCACTGTTTGATGCAAGGTGCCACTTGCACCTTTTATGTTTGGTGCAGGCACCTTGCATCACTCACTGGGCTTTGAGAATTGGGCCCCTTATCTTTTTCCTTGCCATATTTAGATAATGAAAATTAGCTCTAGAGGGCTGTTTTTTAGTCCATCTAATTAAGGTCACAAGTTTCTTTTTAGCTTGTTTACATGAATTATTAATCCAGAGGTTATTTCTAGTCTATTGTCTTTATAAATTCATATATTGTGTATTGATGCAAATAAAGATTTTAAACTATTATCCAGTGTTACTGTTTGTGTTGTTTCATTGATCTTATCTATAAATTCCCTTACTTCAGAGCCACATAGAATATTGTTAACAGAGTCCATCACTGATTGTGCAATATGCAATCTTTGTTTCCCAATCCTGATAATTGGTAATGGGGGGATTTGTCATGTTATCAAAAGAGATATTTTTTTCTTGAGTGATAACTTTCAAAGAAAGTGGTGCATGCTCATTTTCACCTCTCATTCTTATCTTTAAATATTCATATGTGTAGTATCTTTCAGGATTACAGACTATATAACCAATAGCACTTTGTCCATTTGGTTCAAAATATGTGGTATTTCCAATCTCATCACCTCTCAACCTGCCATTTAATGTAAGCAATGCATTAAATTTTATAAAATCATGTAGTTTTTTTCATTTTCATTTATAAACTTATCACTATTATTACATTTTTTATATCCCCCAAGTCCATGTATGCTTCCAAGAGTTCAATATTATAAAAATTTGCTATCCTAGCATTGAAATCACCAGCAATAAACAAAGTTGCATTTGAGAATCTATAAGAGACAGTGTCCAGATCAGTCCTAAGGGTGGTCCATATGTCCTACATATATTGTGGACTATTTTTGGGAGAAATGTAAACATTTATTATAATGAAATATTGATCTTCCCATTTCACTACTGCTACAATGTAGTTTTTTTTGTTTTGTTTTTACTTTAAATGTGTTAATTATCTGTATTCCTTTTTTTATTTTTATATAAATAACAAATCAACCTATTCCCCTCCCAGCCAACAATGAGACAATGAATAAAGCTAGAATGGCATAATTTTCTCTATAATCTTTCTGTACTAAAAATAGATAGAATATTATGCTTGTTCTGATTTTTCTCTTGGTCTGTATGCAAAAGCAAAGTAAAATTCCATTCAGAGTTGTGAGGGTGGATTGAAAAACTTTCAATTCCAAAGTGGTCCTCAAATGCCTTGTATTAGATACTATCCTAGATCAAGCTGTGGACCCTGCAACACAAGCAGACTTGATGGAGCAAATGGCCTTCTTCTGCTGGTTTCTTCTTATGTTAGTATGTTCATATTCGGTCTATAGATCACCAAGTTACTGGCACAGCTGCAGTATATCCAATCCTAAATATTCCAGCCTTCTTTGTTTAAACCAGACTTGCTTTGCAGATCCATGCTTGAGACCATTATGTATACAGGGGAGGTAGTATCATTTGTATCCTGACAGTATATACAACTAGTATGTTTCCCTTTGCTTTCTTTATCCCTAATTCTGCTTGAAACAGATGTGTTATTTCCAATTATGAAAATATTGTTTACCCTTGCTTTGAATATAACCCAAGAATTCTTATTATAGTCTCATCTTCTGTCAGACTAATGTCTGAGTATTGTTCAGTATTTATACTGAGTTGTACCAAACTTTCTTGTTCCTTGTTTTTATTTATGTCTGGCTCTATCCCTTCCTGTTTCTTTGTTGTTGTTTTTTATATTTTTTATTGACTCAGATGACACATAAAAGTTTTTTTTAGCTTTTACTGGTCATGGATAATAGGAGTTTCTTTTTCATCTTCATGAATACTTAATAAGCACATCCTGAGATTTTTCTTATTATCAGCTTTGTTTTTATGTCTTCATTTTGTTTCAGAATAAATAGATGCATTACTAATTAATTGTTTATTCTGTAGTTCTCTAGTAATATAATTTCTTCATTCTTCCTTCCTTTCTTCCTTCCTTTCTTTCTTTCATTTCTTTCATTTCCTCTTATTTTTTTTCCTTTGTCCTTTGGAGTTTATGGTATAATTACTGTTGAAAATGAAAGTTTTTGATTATTTACATGTTGTTCTATTTTGTCCATTTTCTTATTTAGGATACTGATTTGTTTTTCAACTTCCTTTCTGAAATTATCAAATATGATCCTTATGTCATTAAATGTTTCTAACAGTACTACATTTGCCATTATGGGACATGCAATAGCCTTTAATGTGTATTATGTTGATTTATTGGGGAACTGGTAAAATTATTTCAGATTCTAATTCTATTTGTTCCACGTCCTTGTTCAACAGAGTAAACACTGTATTTGGTGAGCCTAATAGGTCTATTGCCTCCACTGGTTCAGCTAGATCCATTACTGAAGACTTGATTAATGAATTATAAGAGATGGCAGTTAAATTTAGTGGACGGAATAATTTGAGTTTAGTTTCTTGTATATCTGATACTACCTGAGTAGTTAGAGTTATAACTAAGATGGATGGGGAAAAAATCTGTAATCATCTCATTTTGGTTGGCTTCCTGATTTGTTTGTTTTTGGGTTTCTTTTTCCTATTTTTCACTGTTTTGATGTGTTGTTAGTTTTTTATTAGCTCTTGATTTTCATCCAACTGCAGTTTCCTGTTTTTGTATTTCTGCAAAAAAAATTAGTTTCTCTAATGTTAATTCCTAGCTGGTTTTTAATTAGTTCAGAGTTCTGGTTCTTAGCAGAGGATATTTTCAAATTTGTCTGTTCTTGCTAATATCTAGATTTAATGCTTTTGCATAGTTTAATGTTGTTTTACTTTCTTTTGGTGAGGATGCAATTATATGAAAGTGTCCCAGAAATATGCAGTCACTACTATTCTTATTATACTTATCTTACTTAATAATTTTATCACCCCAATATTAAACCATTACTATCCTTATGATATATATCTTCCTTTTTTGTACTTACATTTTATTGAAATTTTCACTTATATAGTACTTCATACAAATAATTGGAAAACTTTCTCAATACAAATGAAAAGAAGTACATAAATATCCATAACATGTACAATATATTGGCGAGTCGAGACCAATACATTTTGGAAAGAGGAGAGTATATGAAATTAGAAAATCATTTTACTCACAGGTTTTAGCTACCAATTATATAATTGTTAGATTTAATCTTTTCATCTGTAACAAATTTACTGCAAAAACAGCCTGGAATCTCATTTACAGTAAAGGTAAGTAAAAAAAAAGAGATGTCACCGATTGAAAAACAAAAAAAGCTAAAGAAATTACTCTACTGCTCTCTCTCATCGCAGATGCCAATTACATGTTCCGTATACACTAGAAATGAAAATTCATTTTGGTTAGGATTTAATATCACATTCTCACCATTTCTTCCTCAGATAGTGTAGGAGATTCATTTTCACTGTCAGACTTGTGTTACCACTCATATTGAGCTCTAATAGACTCAGAGATCTGATCCACCTCGAAAAAGATATATTGAATACTTCTGTGTTTAATTTGCAATTTAGCTGAGGCCATCAGTTGGAATTCTGCCCCCATTTCAAACAGTTCTTGTCTATATGCCAAAAACTGCTTTCTACACTGTGTGTAGGGTATGAATAATCTAGGTAGACTGAGAACTAGTAAATCTTATAAATCAATGGGGCCTTTAATCTAGAACATTTGACAATCAAGTCTTGATCGAAGTCAAAAGCAAATGTTATCATGATTGTGGATGTCTTTTGTAATGCCAAATTTTCATCCTCCAGTGTTGTGTTGGCAGAGTTAGCAGAAGTTGTTTTATTGAATTTCTCAGAAATCAATTTTGGAAGGACTCTGTAAGCTCTTGTGATAAATGGAGATTATCTTCATGAAGTTCAAATACATTTATGAACATATCTTTTATCATGTCCCTGGATGAATCAAAGTTTTGATCTAATATCACTAGTAAACCCAACAATCATAAATATTTGTATCTCTGCTGGTTCTCTAAGAGCTCAATTTTCCTGGTGAGAGTGATATTGTCCTGAATTATGTTTTCAAAATTGGCTTCAAGTGCCAGCACTTTATTATTTGTTTTCTCATAATCTTTTTTATTTGCATTTACCAGTTTTGAAACTGTTGTCAATTTCCTCCCAGTTGTGTTTTGTGTCGGCTTGCAAAAAGTCCATGGCACTAATATGCTTTCACCAAAGGGGTGATATAACTTTGCTAAGTAAGGGAAGAGTTCCAGTTATACATTTCATTTTGAAAGGAAGTTCAGATAAAATTGCTACTAATGTTTTGGCCCATGACAACAGTTTTTCCATAACTTCCCCAAGAGAATTGATTGTATGATGACCTCTTGTGGCCATTCCTGGTAGATCTTTAGGTGCTGGGTTTGAAAAAATAATTAAAGGATTTAAGTTGTTTTTATTTGATGCTGTAGCCTCTGCTTTCTCTGCCAGTATTGATGGCGCTACTATGCTTTCACCAAAGAGGTGATATAACTTTGCTAGGTAAGGGAAGAGTTCCAGTTATACATTTCATTTTGAAAGGAAGTTCAGGTGATTCCACTGATAAAATAGTTTTTTGGCTTCAACATGAGGAGATGAGCAGGTTATCTTGTTCGAAACTGGAGAGATGCTCTTAGAAGAAATCTTCAAAGAAATCTCTGCAGGCTGTTGCAGGCTGGCCATTAGCATCCTAATTCCTGAACTGGAGCTACCCTTCCTGGCTTTCCTGATGCCCTCTGAGACAAAATTCAATCTAAAGTATTTCTCCAATGGCTTAATACGTGGAGCCACATATTCATCTGATGATGAAGATGATTCTGCTTTCCTGTTATCTGCCATACAGGAAGTCTTTTTGCAAAAGAGCGTAAAAAAAATGTAAGCATTGGATTTCAGCTCACACCTAAAGCAAATACCTGCCACCATGATGGCTCCTCTTCCCTATACTTATCTTCCTTAATAAGTTTATCACCATTTTCTATGTTTTTATTTATAATTTTCCCACTTCTAGTATTCATATTATGATACTACCTTAAAAGGTAGTACATCCTTTAAAATTGATAGACCAAAGGTAAAAGAGGAAGCTGCATAAGTCTATAAATAAATCTTTTAGGGACTAAGAGTTCTTTTAAAAAAAGAGTATATTTCCAAATACTGAACAAAAAAAAACTAATGTAACCCTAACACTGATTTCAATAGACTCTGGGCAGGCAACCCACTGTTTACATGTAAGGTGCAAAAACATCTCCTCTCCTGTCTTGACCTTCCCAATTTCACCATAGATAATGGACTGCTGATCTTCCTCAGTAGCTGTACATGTTCACTAGTGATAAAAGATAAATATCAAATAACTATAGTGATTTCCCAATGGAATATAAGCCCCCTTATGTATTTTATGTTATCCTATACCTGTATGTGCTGGTTACTATAAAAAAATCAATGCTAAAATTGAAATAGATTATTCAATATTAAAGCAAATAAAAATAAAACAAATAAGTTTCAGCATAAATACAGACCTTAAAAAATAAAAAGTTATAAGTAGTAAAGTAGTAGAAAAACATTTTATTCATCAAAAATGAATAGAAAGCTCATGTGAGACAGTCTCATTTCTAATGAGGTCCTTGTAGTACAAAACAAATCACAGGAAGCTTAAAATAACATACATTACATAATAGTTATTTAAGTACAAACTACAGTGGCATTTACATGGCTGCAAAACCAGACTAGAACTTATACACATCAATACACATTATTATCAAGAACAATGTATTACCTTAATCCAGAGAATAAACATTTATACAATACTAGTGTACTTCTGTCCATATAGTATATCAAATGGTATGCAGATCTGGACAGCAGGAGGATTTCTGTGTTATCCATGCAGTAAACCATTTAAGTATTGCACCAAAATGGATAGTACTATTTAACGGTCTTAAAGAGAGAGGCATAGAGTTCCACAAGTGTGGACCTATATTAAAAAATTTGACCTACCTGATTCTGTTTTATTCTTCTGTAATTTAAATTCCACCCCTCCTACACACATACTCTGCTTACTTTATTTTTTAAGACAAATATGATCACACCTAAAATAATTCTAGTTGTTTGCTGTTGGTGCAAACCTCACAGATCTCATAGGCTTCTCAGGCCATGGTAAAGAAATACTAGTACCTTTTATACAGAGGGCTAAAGGCTGGAAAAATTCCAGCCTCTCTCTACCTTCAGAATGGCATGCAACAAAGAAAAAAGTAGTCAGATACAACTAATGGGAGAGAACCACCACTTCCAACTCAGTACAACACTATGGAAAAAGATTGTGACTTCAATCCCTGTGTGACTATTCTGAGTGCTCCGAATGCTCCAAGTGCTCCTATGGGTAATATTAATTTTAGCATAGCAATCAGTTATTAGTAATTGGTGGATGAAACATTTCATGAGAGCTGGGGCAGATCTCCCTTCCATTAATTAATGCACTATCAAGTGGAGCACAAAGACTGTCTGTTCTTAACAGAGCAGGGCAGCTAATAGCATTTTTACTTGGACTCTGATCAGAGAAATAACCCACATGACAGGTAGCCCAGAAAAATTCAAATCTTATTTTCTAATGATAAAATTTAAATAATTTACAATAAAAAAATGAAAATCAACAGAATCTCTGCCCTATGTGCTCATACAAAGCTCTAAAAAAATACATTAAGCAGGTCTAGGGCCCCCCAATAAATATATCCCCTAGTTGGCACAATACAGCAGAACTACCAATTTACCAACATATACAGCATGTACAACAAATGTTTTACAAAGTCTTACTACTCTGAAGTTTAAATCCAAGAAAAACTTGTAATAAAGGGATTATAAACAGAATGTAACAACTGGAAACAAGTTGTTTTAGCTCAGTAAGCATTTGCTGAGAAAGAAAGAAAGAAAGAAAGAAAGAAAGAAAGAAAGAAAGAAAGAAAGAAAGAAAGTTAGTTCTGTGTTGTCAATTAATTGCTCTTCTTGTAAAGAGGTGTGAATTAAATAAGATGCAGTTAAATCAAATCCATGTTTACTTAACTTTAGAGAACTGCACAAATCTCATGAAATGCAAAGTTGTTAATACTATTTATTTTCTGAGTGTGTATATGCTTGGATTTATTTGGATTTACTGGAATGTAGAGACAGCAGAATGTAAAAGAAGCCCATACAGCATATCCTGTTCCCTTGTTCAGTGACAGTAGTCAGCGAGTTCCTTTCAGCTAAATATTTATCCAACCTGTTCTTAAAGAGCAGCTGACACCTTCAGGAGAACTTTAACAAACAATATTGAGACACAGTTCGGCTTATATCTCACATTAGTTCTGTATTCCTCGTCCCCTTTATTTATTTCTAAGGTAATCTGCATGAAAACAGAATCTTTGCTTTTGAAGAGTTCATCTATTCCTGTTGCTTTCTCCCTACCTGAAGTCATAAAGCACTGCTTGTGACATCACAGTTACTCCCATGGCAACAGATTGTGATGCCACAACAGAGGATTATGACTTGAAGTAGGGATTAAGTTATAAAGGCAAATTAACTCTGATGTATACAGAACACGTATATATGCAAATTGTTTCAGTAATAAATAATATGGAGGAGAAAGCTATAGAATATCTATGGAATGCAAGTGGAATTGTACCTACATAATATGTTTTTCAAAGTTTTTTGAAGTGTCAGCAGCTCTTTCAAGAGGTTAAAGTTAGCACTATCCACAACCTCTGATGGCAGACTATTCCAGATGTTTGTGTAAAATACTTTTTGCAGTTTTCAGTTAAACCTTGATGTCCGAATTTGCCTGTTATGTCCTTTTAAATTATAAAGTAGTCTATATATAAGATTCATATCCTTCAATAAATCAAACATATACAATATACCTATAAAGTATATATAAAATGTAATAAACTTCAAGTTTAAAAAAATTTATACTTTGATCTTTGCTCAGCGATTGGTGAAACGTATTCCACTGTTGCATGTGAACCAGATGGGTTTTATCATAGTGTTAGATCAGTGATAACATCTGACTGATAGTGCTGTGTGGAATTTTCAAATTCTAATAGAATGGAACTTCATGGAATTTAAGAAAATTCTGACTAGTTCTGTGGCATTCTATATGATACAGAATGTGAGAAATCAGCCATGGAGTGGCATTGCTCCATTCTGCTGCTCTGTATTTTTCCCATGGAACTCATTCTGCAACCATTATATGAACATTATGTGACAGCAAATGGCTGAAGTTTATTGGAATACCCCATTTGCTTCTTAAATAAGCAATACATTCCTGGCAGAGGGAGTGTGGGCAATACGGACCACCCAGGGCGCATGAGGCCCAACGCCCAGCGGAGGGCCTTATAGCCCTGAAGGTGCAGTATTGCCCAATACCACTCACCCTGGAGGGTATTATTGTGCTTAGAAAATGGTTTCCTGTATTATATATGTTTGAGAAAAAAAAATTTATAATTTAATTTTGTAATGTGATTTTGTAATAAAATAGTTCCTCCGCCTGTATTGGAATGCAGGTTTGTTTTTTTTTGAGCTGAGGACTTCTGTCCTACTACAGCCTCTGTACTTGTGACTTTTGAACTAGTTGTCATGGTTACCCCACTCTGTAGTTGTGACTTTTGAGATGGTTGTCATGATTACCCCCCACACACACATTTTTGTTTTACTTTTTAAAATGGGAAGTGGAGCTATTGGCTATACTGGTGGGTTTTAGTACTTGCAGACATCAAGAGGTAGAGAGGATAAAAAAATGGTTCAGTCATTTTGATCTGCCCCTCATCCTGTTCATTACAGTCGCAAACCTGGCTGCCTGCTTCCAGTCCTTCCCGCTGACATGTCCATCAATGAGATGGATCCAAGTACTCTGCAGTAGTACTGACAGCACTTTAAGGTGAAAGATGACAGTTTATTTTATTTTCTACTGGGAAGCTATTACGCTAACAGGGAATGGTCATGGTTTGAAATACATTACGACTGCTGTTAACAAGGTGACAGGCTGTGCAAACGGCAAGCGGCTCAAATGCTAGCGGGAAAACTACTGGCAGAATATTCAACTTGTTGAGTATTGTGAAAAAGAAACAACTGCTCAGTAATAAAAAAGTTGCTTGGCAGACTTTGTGATGGTTGTGAGTGGAGACTGCTGTAGTTGTGGGACAATTAGCAAAGTGAGATGTTGGGGGTGTTGTCCTTCGCTAAAAACCTCATTAAATAAAAGTGTATTGTGGACAACTGAGTTGCGCGAGGGTGGATGTGCCATTTCTGATTGTAAACAAAGTGGGTGCCATTTATTCATCAGGGAATCAGGCTGAGAAGTGGTGGTAGTGGTCGGGCGAGCTACTGTAGGAGGAATAGAAACATAACTGGGATGTTTAACTGCTTTACCATTGAATATGTGTGCTGTTCTGAGCTGTGAATTGCTTCCTAGTGGTCAGATTTTGGGAGAGGAAAGGAGCGGGAGGTTTAAACGCGTTATTGGGATGGAGTCACGCTGCCCGGTACCGGTAGCTGTGAGAGCAGGACGACGATCAGAGCTAAGGAGTAATGGAGGTCCCAGTCAGTTTTGGGAGAAAAAAAACATTCGTTACAGAAGGTCGACTGACTTGGGACAAGAGGGAAACTACTGCTGTGCATTTTTCCTTTTACACTTTACTGGGTGGGTAAAGGATTGAATGGGAAGGGATCTTGGTAGCTCTCTTGCTAAGTGAGGGGATAAAATGGTGGCGAATTTGAAATGAAAACTTCGAGTTGTAGCCAATTAGGAAGCAAAGTGGGTGCTAGGATAGTTCAGTGGGTGAAGGGGCACTGTAGCCTGGCTCTTATTTTTAGCTGGGAATCTATTGTCTGTTGGATGCCCACCTAAAAAAGTGTCTCAACCAATCAAGAGAGAGAATTGTCTTTGCCCATTTTCTAATGGCACTTACACACCTGCTTGGGGGTTCCATTAAGGTTCCTGTACTGAAGCTGTGGCTACATTTCCTGTCTACATTGACTCTGCAGTATATCACAGAACTGTTTTCTGCATTTTTCCTCAAATTGATTGTTCTGCTTGAGTGCATCTGATACATTCTAAGAAAACAAAATGATATTTTCACACAAAAAAATTTTGTGGATATTTAGTGACACCATGAGGTTGCCATGCAGGCAGCATCTCCACACCATGTGACTCCAAGTCACTTGTAGAGTTGCAGTACTCATGAGGCTTTCAAGAGAGCAGGATCCCTGGAGTGGCAGTTTTGTTGTAGAAAACTGACCCCATATTCTGCCCTAAACATGATCACTCCATAATATTTTTACTACTGGCTTGTAGCTAAAGTGCCAGAGAAATCTTGTGTTTTAATTCCAAATTTTGTGCATGTTTGTCTGATCTAGCAGCCTGTACAGAAGTCACTGTAGTGTGGCAGAGGGTGGAGAGCATGCAGGATCCTGCACAGTCCAATGTCAGCTAGTAGTCAGAGAAAGAGACAGAACTGAAGGCTGCAGAAGTGTTTTAGTTCTATTTAGGTCTCATTATTTCTGCGGTGTTGGTTGCTGATATTCTTTGTAATGCTTCCTATATGCTGCATTTGTGCAGTGGTATAGAGTAGAAAGGCACAACCCACTCATAGCCAAAACACAAGATAAGCACAAGCTAGCTGAGGCTCTGAAGGTACTTAAATTTAATTCTTTGCCATCTGTCAGTGTGGAAAATATCTGTAGAGTGTGCTCACTGCTGAAAAAAAGTACATTCATTTTCTCCAGTGTTACTTGTAAGTGCATTTCAGGTGACAATGAAGAAGAGCAGTTCAGGCAGTGGATGTAGTTGTTGGCATACAGTAGGTGCAGTAATACATAGTCATAAACTGCTGAAAAAGGAGAGTCCCTGGGTAATCTGGTGTATTGGCTGCATTGTCTTCAGTGCTTCAGATGCTGTCTCTACCACCAGTAGTAACAGTGGTGCCACTGGAGGCTAACAGATGGGACATTGGTGGGACAAGTAGTAGTGTTAAGATTTGCCATGTTAAAGAATCAGATGGTGGTATAGACAGGCAGACCCTACCTGAGCTCCAGTTTTGCCTCCTCATTCCTATTGCTAGGGTTCCCCTATGCTTGTTCCATGCATGCTTGAATCCCCCCAATGTGTTCGCCTCCACCACCTCCTCTGGGAGTCTATTCCATGCATCCACGACCCTTTCTGTGAAGAACCCCTTCCAACCTCATGTCATGCCCCCTCATTCCTGTACATTTCCTTTTCTAAAAGATTCTACCCTCTGGCACCCTATTTGTGCCTTTTAGATATTTGTAGGTTTCTGGCATAGCTCCCCTGTCTCTTCTGTCCTCAAGGGTATACATATTGAGGTCTTCCAGTCTCTCCTCATATGACTTTTGGTGCAGGCCCTGCATCATTTTTGTTGCCCTTCTTTGACCTGCCTCCATCCTGTCTAAATCCTTATGGGGATGAAGCCTCCAGAACTGGACGCCGTATTCCAAATGAGTCCTCAGTAATGATCTGTATAGTGGCATCATCACCTCCTTCCTTCTGTTGGTGATACCTCTCTTATGCACCCCAACATCACACTGGCTCTCCCCCACAGCCTTGGCACATTGTTTGGCCACCATTAGCACATATGATTACCCTCAAATCCCTTTCCTGTTTGGTGACCATCACTCCCCCCACCCCCACCCCATCATGTAATCCTCCCTGGGTTCTTGTGCCCCAAATGGATTATTTTGCACTTTTTCACATTAAATCTCAGTTGCCACATTCTGGACCATTCCTCCAGTTTATTTAGGTCCCTCCTCATTTTTTCCACCCCTCCCAGAGTGTCCACCCTGTTGCAGATCTTGGTGTCATCTGCAAAGAGGCACATCATCCCCTCCAGTCTCTCCACAATGTCACTTATGAAGACATTAAACAGGACTGGGCCCAGGACTGATCCCTGTGGCACCCCGCTGGTCACCCTCCTTTCTTCAGATTGAGCACCATTTACCACGACCCTCTGTCTTGTATCACTCAACCAATTCCTAACTCAGTTTACCACCTTGTGACCCACTCCCAGCTACCCAGCTTGTTCACAAGTCTTCTATATGGAATGGTATCGAAGACCTTACTGAAATCCAGGTAGGCAACATAAACCGATCCCCCCGATCCATGACCTCAGTCATCCAGTCAAAAAATCAATTAGATTTGTTTGCATAATGTTCCCGCTATGAATTCATGCTGTCTCAGATCCTGTGCTCCGCTGGCTTCAAGATGTTCCACGATCCTTTGTTTAAGTAGTGATTCCGTAATCTCCCCACTATTGAGCTGAGGCTGATTGGTCTATAGTTTCCAGCCTTCTCCCTAGTGCCACTTCTGTGAAGAGTGTGAGAGTTGACAGTGTCAGTGGCTCAGCAGGTAGCACACTCACCTCTGAGGCTGGGAGATTAGTAGGCTGTGGGTTCTATCCCCACACCAGGCACTTGGGTTAATATCCCAATACTGACACTGTAGTGCAGCATGAAGGGGGTGCTGCACTCCTGAGGTGCCGTCTTTCAGATGAGATGTTAAACCAAGGTCCCATCTGCCTGTTCTGGTGGTAGTTCAGGTGGATGTTAAAGATCCCATGGCACTTCTTGAAAAGAGCAGGGGAATTTCCCTGGTGCAATGGCCAAATTTCCTCCATTGACGAAAAATACCACCAACAGCTTAATCTGGTTGAAGGTCAGTTGGCATTCATCTGTATCCCCCTCCTCCGGGTCGTGCCTGAAAATAGGCAGAATTGTCTAGTGTACTTACCCGGTCAACAAAAACTAAATAAAAATAAATAAAAATAAAAGATGGACTACATCTGCCCTCCTTCAGTCCTCTGGAACCACTCCCATATAGAATGAGTTGTTGAACAGTGCTGCCAGTGGTGGCACCAGCACCTCCCTTAGTTCCCTTAATGTTCTAGGATGTATCCCATCTGATCCCATTGCCTTGTCCACTTTTAGTTTTGCGAGTTGCTTTAGGACTCTCTCTTCTGTAAAGGGACTGGTGTCCATCTCCCTCCCATATTTGTTGAAGTTGCCAAACTGTGGTCCCTCACCTTCTTCCTCTGTGAATACAGAACACAGATATTTGTTCAGTATTGATGCTTTTTCTAGGTCCCTTTCCACACACTCTCATTCTTCCCCTTTAAGCCTTACTATTCTATCCCTGTTTTTTCTCCTTTCATGAATGTACCTATAAGAAGTAGTGTCTCTTTTATTTACCTCCTGTGCTGTTTTTTCCTCCATTTGTGCCTTTGTGTTCCTGACTGCTTTCCCTGCCTCCCTCTGTTTATCCAGATACACTGCCCTGTCCTCCTCCCACTGTATTTCCTTGTATTTCCAGAAAGTCATCTTTTTTACCCTTACCTTCCTGGCCACTACCTTTGAGTACCATAGTGGTTTTCTCTTTCTCGTGCCCTTGTTTACTTACCTAATGCAAAGATTTGTTGCCTCCACTATGGCTTCTTTCAGATGGGCCCACTGCTCCTTTACTCCTTCCCTTTTGTCCCTCCCTGCCAGGACATGCTCGAGACATAGCCCCATCTTAGTAAAGCCCGCCCTCCTGAAATCCAGGACCCTCGCCTTTGTGCGGCTTGACTCTGCCACTGTACTCACGATGAACCACACTGCGATGATCACTGGATCCCAGGTGTTTGCCCACCATGACTTCCTCAATTCTCTCCCCGCTGGTGAGTAGCAGGACAAAATTGCACCCTTGCTTGTGGGCTGTAGCACAAGCTGCCATAGGCCTGCCCCTTGCACAAATTACAGGATGTCCCCACTCCTGGCTGAGGCTGCAGCTGGAATGCTCCAATCCACATCTGGAAGATTTAAATCGCCCACCAGCAGCACCTCCCCTTTAGCTGCCATCATGTGGATGGATTCCACTAGAATCCTGTCCACCTCCTCCCCCTGTACAGGAGGTCTGTATATCACACCTGTGCGAATAGCAGTGCCAGTGCCCGTCTCAAGGGTGACCCAAAGGACCTCTATCTGATTTAATAATAACAATGAAAACAGAGGTCAGGAGGAAGAAGCCTGCCAAAAAGTCAGATTCAATGGCTGACAGAAGATTAAAGCATACAACGGAACCAGCAATGATGAAATGCAGGAACTTGCAGCAAGTGACAGTATTTGACATGTCATAAAATACTGCATGACAAACAGGCTTAGTTGCTATTGAATAGCACCATTCCCAGTAGAATACTGCAGCATTTTGTGACATACTGCAGCATTACTGTATTGCATCCTGGCTGGCACCGCTGTACTTTGCATCACTGTTCATGAACTGAGTTTGACCCATTGTGGAGAGGGTATGTCCCTCAAGCTCTCCATCTTTATTGACGCCTCTGATTTTATTAGTCCCTTCCACTTGGGTTTCAGAAAAGCCCACTCCACTGTATCCTACTTTCTCAGACTCACTTATTATGTGCTGAAGGAGGTGGATCAGGGTTTGCT
This sequence comes from Neoceratodus forsteri, assembly GCA_016271365.2. Classification (NCBI taxonomy): domain Eukaryota; kingdom Metazoa; phylum Chordata; order Ceratodontiformes; family Ceratodontidae; genus Neoceratodus; species Neoceratodus forsteri. The sequence goes on from CM057452.1 coordinate 964,841,993, forward strand.
AACTTCTGCAATCTTTGTCAATTTGGCCAAGGCATTTGACACAGTGGTTCAACCTCTCCCACACAGCAAATGCATAGATGTTGGACTATCTGACCTGCTGGTTAGTTGGTTCTGCTGCTATTTGTCTGAAAGTTTTAATCAGTATTTCTTGGAGCCGCCCCCCCCCCACACACACACACTCACACAGTTGTCTCAAAGGTCTCATAGGGCTCTGTTCTTGGACCCATTTGTTTCTCACCTATCCTAAATGATCTTTCCAAAGCCTGCTTCTCTGCTCACATACTTACAGTATGTACAGTATGGGAATGACAAAGCACTTTTCCTGCCTTGCCCTTCAGCCCCTAAATTGGTAGCAGACCAACAACAGAACTTTGACAGAAACCATGACTGCTAAACAAACAGTCTCCATGTACAACAGTCACCAGCCACTACTACCTTTCATACATTTTTGTACATATTGCATATTTATACATATATTTATTTAGTCCATGTCTACAAATTGTCCAGATTCTTTAAACTGTTGTGACATGTTTACTGTACATTGATATGCTGTGCTGATGTCCCATGCTATCCCCACCACAAGGTTACATCGGAAAACAATCCTCAGCTCAGTGTGCTTTGTTGGTCAAAAATGTTAGTTAAATAAGTTATTGGGAGCTCAGCTCACACATAACATAATATCATCAAGCATAGTAGCCAGAATGCAGTCATTACCAGACATCTCACCAATAGATCCCCTCCCTGCTACAGTAGCTACTGTAACTACCTAGCTAAGATAATGACCTTTAAGATACGTAAATAAATCCAAAGGGGTGGACATCCCAGAATGCACCCAAACATCACAGTGAATGAACTTAAACAGTTGGTGGTGCAACCTGCAATACAGACTGGCCAGCATTGGTAAAGATCTTCATCACCTGCCATTATAAAGGACAAAATCATGGAGAAGAAATTATTTGTATGATGGAGCCTATGCACAAACATGTGGATTGCCTATACATCACGTATCCGCAGTGAGTAGGCAACCCTAAGTCAGAATGCCACTCAGAGGGGGTCCAGCAGACTGCTGGCAGCATTCACAGAAGGGTTGCATGCCCCTTGCACATGATTCCCCATCCAATTATCCAGCTATATGCCATGGGCAATCTGGGGGCATGTCCATGGGTGTGCCCGCACTCCACACCATTCACAAAGATGCAGAGTGCTGGGTGAGGGAGGCACACTGTAGGGCAGCAGGGACCCTGCCATATATGTTGTGCAACCCCCCCCCCACAAAGTACCTCCACAGGTTGTGGGATGACAGACCCTCCACCTATCATGCTGTACCCAGCCCTCTCAACTGAGTGGGCTGCAGGCAGCCAGTCAAGTATTCACCCATAAACATATATTTTTCCCATCCCATGCCTTTCCAGTATCCCCTGCTCATGCAGAGCAGGTAGGATCCACTATGGCACCTAGGACAGGCATACGATTGGATGCCCACCTGTGTCCCTCAAACTGCCCCCCCTGCAATCGTACATGCAGGGGGGCTGCAGACAGGCACCCTTTGGGTGCATGTGGTTGTGCACACCATGCACCCTGCACCTGTTCATGGGTGCATAGTTGCGTGGGCTGGGTACATGCGACTTGCACATACCCGGTTCATATTCATGCATAGGCTTCATAGCACATATTTCCTCCATGCTTTTCAAGTGTGACATGGTTCAACAGGATGGCCCTACATTCCCTTTTGTTCAGAACTAAAATTAAATTGTTTGTATTTGATGCATTACATAAATTTCATATCACCCCCTGCAGGTTGTGGATGAGGATCCACAACCTTCTCCTGCATTGGGGTGCTGAAGCACCATTTTCATCCTCTGCAGATTCTGATGGGCCCCCACCTGCTCCTACCTTGGCCTCTCCTGACTGATGAACAACTGCAGATACAGAAAGATGACATCAACACAACATTGGTAATGATTATTTCTTAATACTCTAACACAGAAAGAGATATTGTCCACACTCGGTCAGTTTTTGTACAGATAGCTGGTCTGCCTGGAGAAAACAGAGAGGCACTTGCCACTGAAACATGGTAGGTCAACCAAGCAGGTAGAGATGGTGCCAGTTTCCTGTGCCAAAGCTACACAGGTTGATTGGGACATATCTCCTCCACTGGTTTTCTTTGTATATAAGTGGCCCACTGTGGCCACTGGCTACTAGCAAGTACCGTGTGGAGGCTGATCTCAGAAAAACTGAGAAAAAGCACCTGGGTAACCTTCAAGCAGGTCTTTCATTATGGGCAACTGTTGTATCGACAGATGCTAGCGTTAGTGGTGGATGGGACTCTGGGAGTCTCTGTGTAGCACAGAACCAGGCCCATGGACTGGGTTAATGATAGGGGGTGGAGTAAAACCTGAATTGTCAAAAAAATACTGCAGCGTTCAGAATGTAGGAGTAGAACAGCTAAGAACAAACAAGCAGAGGCCATGCTCCAATCCATGCTAACACCATCAAGCCCAGTGAAAGTGGTGTGATGGCACATGACATGGAGTGCAGTTTGACTGTGGTGGCTCAGACAGATGAATTGCACTAGTTGAGGACAACAGGTGTCAAAATAACAATTCTCAGTGACAAAATAGAATGGATAACCCACACTAGGAAATTGCCAGTGCACCACAGCTTGCTTCTACACCCCACCAACTCACAATCATTAGTGCCTCAGTGCTGAGTTATATGATTTTTCTTGAACAAGTTACAATATTCCATGTTTGTGGACTGAAAGAAAGAAGTAAACTTTCCAACAGCAATGTGGCACCACTTACATTCTGTCACCGTCACACCACCATCAAGACTTTCCAGCATGTGAGGCTCACGAGGTTGAATGTCATCCCGCCTATGCTTTAGTTGCTTCAATATCCAGGCCATTCTCTTTCTAACACCACTCACAACACTGCAAATCTTCACCCAAGTTACTCCTTTCTAGGAATGGGAGCCTTCCTTTTACCTCCAAACAGCTGGTCAGAGTATTTAGGGACCTCTGTCACAAGGATGCTGATTTCCTCAGGTGCAAATTGTGCAGCCAGAGCCTTTCAGATACTGAGCTCCAAAAACCACTGTAATAGTTGCAACTTGCAAAACTCACAATATTATAGAAAAAAGGATTCTCTCTCTCTCTCTCTCTCTCCCTCCTCTCTCCTCTCTCTCTCTCTCTCTCTCTCTCTCTCCAACACCCTCTCAAAGGTGAAAGGAACTATGAGTACATGTGCCAAACCTGTGATATCAGAACCAACCAATTAACACTCATTCCAGTAATTACATAGACCTCCCTTTCAAAACTGCAGAATACTACTATGGCCAATGGAATCTGTGTCATTAAAAAAGCACCATGGAATACCAATCCGTGGTTACAATAAAATAAAGAAGAAACAGTGGAACACCTTTCCAACCGTTCATTGCAAAATCAGAAACCTCACATTGCACTGCCTTCTTTGCTTTCAGTATTTAAGGCATAAAGTGCTTTTTGAATTCTGCAGAGTTGACCAAGAAATTCCAAAATGCAATTCAGAATCAGGGCCAGGATTCACAAAACTTTGCCCAGGCGCAAACTCAGATTTCCATGAGCAAACCGGGTTTTGCACTGAGCTGCTATTCACAGAAGCCCGGTTTGCATGCTCAAACCAGATCTGCACTCGTAGAATGTTTGGAGGGGGGGTGCAATTCAAATGAGGGGGGGGTCCTGAAAATTGGTGTAGTCCAATTCACAAAGTATTTGTTCTGTGTACTGACCTTTTGCACGATCCCCTTACATGGAGCAAATATCACTGACTGAGACCTTGCCTTAATACCATGCAACCCTAGTGGCTGGCAGACATACTGCAGCAACCCCCCCCCCCTCAGCACAATTGTCCCTGGTGTTCAGTGATCCCTCCCCCACCCCTTGCTCAATGTATAGAAACACTTTCCTGGTACCCAGTGGTCCCTCCCCACAATCCCATGTTCAATAGTAAAAAGGTTTCTGGTACCCAGTGGTCCCTCCCCACCCGCACCCATGCCTGATAGTAATGAAAGGTGTCCTGGTGTCTAGTGGTCCCTCCCCATCCCTGATAGTAATAAAATGTGTCCCTGGTGTCTAGTGGTCCCTCCTTAATCCCCGATATTAATAAAAGGTGTTCAAACAACATGAAGTCTTGCTATATTATGACAATTGCAGTATGACCGCAGCTTAGAACTGCTCTGGAGGTGAAATAGTTAACTTTCCATGCAGGCATGGAACTTAGAGCGTGAGCTCGGTTGAAAACTCTGTTGTGCTTCAAACGCAAACTGTCAGATTCTTTACTCCGCCTCACTGAACAGTCGCTCTGGAGATTTCTCCTTCTGCTCGGTTCATTTTGTCGGTTTAAAAGTATTATTTTTTTGTTTTTAGCCGAAATTAAACCGCAACCAGTCGGTTCAAGCTCTGTCTGTGGTAATGTAAGTAATAGATAGGTTTTACATTTATTTTTCTGTTGGAACTTGTAATTCTTTATCGGTTCGGTTTGAACCGATCAGGTTGTATTTAAATGTACTAGTCCTTTTTAGAGTGCGGTTCCGGTTCTTATCAGTTCTAAAAACGGATTTCATTACGGTTTTTCCATTTACTTCGCGGACACGGTTGGGAAACCTATAAGGGTGTCTTGTTGGTGGATTGCCATAAATGGGCAAGTTGGTTAGGCTGGCATTATGTCTGAGAAAGCCAAAGAAAAACCGGACCCACTGGGTTTCAACACTGTAGTGTTTGTGGGGAAGCTTTTGCTAAGACTGACCCACACACCACATGTCTATTGTCTGGGGTTTGACCACCTCATTCAGACTGCCAGATCTTCACAATTTCCTGCTGCCACCATAGATAAGAGAGTTGGTAGGCTTAGGGAAAGGGAGGCCAAAAAGTCCGCTGACCCGGATGGCCAGCCAGGTTCGGTGCCAACCGAACCGGAGGGAGTGCCCTCTGATCAGGGCGCTACTTCCTCGGGCAAACGAAGAGCTGGTTCTGAGGAGCCGGTTCCAGCAAAAAGGACTAGAAAGTCAGCTAGTGTAGAGTCAAAAGTTCTCTCCCCAACTGCTGAGGAAATAGCTAAAGCAATTCAAATTGTCCAGTCTCTCTCTCCGATTCCAACAGAACCCATACACCTTCAAGTGTTGCTCGTCTGCCGCCGGTTCCACCGGTTCAAGATTATGATTTTGAGGATTTTTATGAACCGGGGGAAGGGGAAGAGGAATATGAGGAGAGTGAATATGGTTTTGAAGATCTGGATGTGCCCATTGATCCGGACATCTCTCCAGATAGACCCCTAGGGGTTTCTCCTCCAAGGCTTTCTGAGTCCCCTTCTCATTTCATGTTTTATAAAAAAGTTGCTGAAACTCTCCAGCTCCCTGTTGAGGAAGCTGTTGATGACCAAGAGGAGCCAGACTATGTAGAAATGATGGATATTCCAGAGTCTAGGAGACTGTCTATTCCTTTGCATAAATCTTTTCGAAACGGACAGTAAAAAGTTTTAAAACTCCTCACACTATACCTCCTGTGGATAAAAGGATGGACAAGAGGTATACTTATCAGGCTCTCGACACTGATTTCCTCACTCAATAATGCAGCCATGTGGGGTAGTGCAGGCTGCAGCCTGTGACAGGCTAATATTCCCTAGCTTCACACCCCTGAGAAGGACTCCAGGAAGATTGATGCTATGGCAAAGAAACAGTACATGGCAGCATCTTTGGGACTCAGACAAGCAAATTATAATGTTATGCTGCTAGGTACCAGAAATCCAGATGGGATACTGTGCTGGCCCTAGCAAAACAAGTCCCTGACCAGCTTGCCAGGGAGCTGGAACAGGTGGCTATGGATGGTATTGAGGCATCCAAGGTGCAATTTCATGCTGTAGTGGACTCTAATGATGTTTCATCAAGAGTCATGACTACATCTGTGGCACTTCGCAGGATGGCTTGGCTCAGATGTACTACCCTGTCTCAGGATACCCAGTCTAAGGCCATGGATTTTCCTGTTGTGGGAAACTCTCTATTTGGGGAGCAAACAGAGAATTACATGAAGAAAATGGATGAATATAGGACCACCTATAGGAGTGCACAGGCCAAGGAAAGGCAGGCCACTCCTCAAAAGCAGCTTCCTAGAGGCAGGGGCAGGCCTTTTCATAGGCCTTTTTACCAAGCTCAAGCTTCCTCCTCCGCCTATGCTCAGAGGGGGTTCTTTAGAGGGAGAGGCAGATAGGCTACAAGCAGGTCCGCTTCCACCCCTCAGCCCAAAGCCCATGCCAAGCAGGCACCCTGATGGGATTGCCAGGGCCGATTCTCCTCTACCTGTAGGAGGCAGGCTGGCTTACTTTGTCCAGGACTGAAAGTCTTTAACATCAGACAAGTGGGTCCTGGAAGTAGTAAGCCAGGGACTGGTTCTCAGCTTCAAAAAATTTCCAAAGCTGAGAACCAGATCTTTTCCACCTGCAACTCCATCAGAGGCACTCGCCCTAGAGGCAGAGGTCTCTACCCTCCTGGCTCTCAGAGCTGTGGAAAGGGTTCCTCACCTACACCAGGGCAAAGGTTTGTACTCCAGGTACTTCCTTACCCCAAAAAAGACAGGAGAATGGCAGCCCATCCTGGATCTCAGATATTTAAACAAGCACCTTTTAAAGTCAAAGTTCAAAATGGTGACTCTGGGAATTATCCTACCCTCTCTAAGGCCAGGGGACTGGCTAGCTTCCCTGGACCTCAAGGATGCCTACTTCCATATTCCCATCAGAAGCTCCCATCGAAAGTACCTCAGGTTCAAGCTGCCCTCAGGCCACTCACCAGTTCAGAGCAATGCCCTTTGGCCTCACTTCTGCCCCAAGGGTATTCACCAAATGCCTTGCAGTAGCAGTTGCCTACCTAAGAACGCAAAGATTGCCATCTTCCTACCCGGACGATTGGCTCATAGTAAGCCAGTCTCCAGACCAGGTCAATTTACACCTTCAGATAACGCAGCAACTGCTTACCTCTAGGTTTCCTTCTGAATCTCTCAAAGTCAGTTCTAGAGCCTGTCCAGCTTTACCTTCATAGGCGAGAACTGAACACACAGGAAGCCAGGGCCTTCCTCCCCTGGACAGGGCAAAGACCCTAGTCTCCTGGCCTCCTCATTTACCCTGCAGGTCTCCTGGCCAGCAAGGCATTTTCTGCAGCTCCTAGGACACATGGCTGCTTCCACAGCAGTTGTGCAAGGAGCAAGATTTCAGATGAGGGACATCCAGTTCCATTTGAGAGCTTTTTGGTCTCAAAGAAAGGATCCTCTTACCAAGTTGATCCCAGTAACTCGAACCCTGATCCAAGCCCTACAGTGGTGGCAGGATCAGAGCAACCTGAGACAAGGGGTTCCTTTTGTCACTCAGTCTCATCCTCTAATCTTTACTACAGATGTGTCCCTCTTGGGCTGGGGAGCTCACATGGGTGACCTCACCACCCAGGGTCTGTGGTCTCCCCAGGAATCTCTGCTCCACATCAACCTGTTGGAGCTCAGAGCAGTTTTTTCTAGCACTTCAAACTTTTTCCAAATCTGTTCAGAACAAGAGTATTCAGGTCAGAACAGACAACACCACTACAATGTGGTACATCACACAAGCAAGGGGCACTGGCTCTCGGCCTTGTGCACCAAAGCGATGAAGTTGTGGTCTCTGGCTTACTCCCCTGAACACCTCCCTTACGGCAGTTCACCTCCCAGGCAAGGACAATGTCCTGGCAGATGCTCTCAGCAGGATTTCCCAGGGCCACCACGAATGGTCACTGGATCCCCTGGTCTTGGGAGTAGTAATTGCCAGATGGGGCACCCCGCAGATAGATCTTTTTGCAGCCCCAGACAATCACCAACTTCCTCTTTTTTGCTGCAGGCCCCCCAGTGTTGGGCTCACTCCCCCTGGATGCCTTAGCCCTCAGTTGAGAGGGGAAGTTTCTCTATGCCTTCCTTCCCTTTCCTTTCCTGTTCAAAGTGCTAGTCAAAATCAGATCCCAATCATGCAAAGTCATTCTGATAGCTCCGGATTGGGCAAGACAGCCCTGGTATCCACTCCTGCTGTCCTTAGCAGTCCATCCTCCCCTGTCCCTTCCCAGGAATCACAATCGGTTAACCTGTGCCCAGGGAAGGGTCTGGTACCCGAATCTCAAATCTCTCAATCTCAAGGCTTGGTTCTTGAAGAGTTAGAGTTTGCTGATTTACACCTTTCCCAAGGAGTAGTGGATATATTGAAGACCGCAAGGAAGCCTTCCACCAGGGCTACTTACAATTCCAAATGGAAAAGGTTTTCCATATGGTGCTCGGAAAAGAATATTTCCCCAGTCTCTGCTGATCTACCCACAGTCCTGGATTATATGGTCCACCTGAATTCTTTGGGGCTGAAACCAGCTACCCTGAAGGTGCACTTGGCAGCTGTGTCTGGTTTTATTTCAGGAGGTAAATCCTCTTCTCTTTCAGCTCATCCTGTATTTTCCAAGTTTTTTAAGGGGTTGTTTCACGCCAACCCTCCATTCAGGGATCCTGCCCCTGCCTGGGATCTTAATGTTTGCATTGCTCAGCTTATGCAACACCCCTTTGAGCCCTTGTCTTCAGCTGAGCTCAAGTACTTGACTTGGAAACTGTGTTTTGGTAGCCATCACCTCTGCCAGACTCATAAGTGAATTACAAGCGTTGTCAGTGGAGCAGGGTTTTTCTCTTTCACAGAGATAAGGTGGTCCTTCGGACTAACAGAAAGTTCCTGCCTAAGGTGGTTTCAGATTTCACCTTAATCAATCTATTTCACTTCCAGTGTACTTCACTGACACTCCTCCTCTAGGGAGAGGAGGCTGCACAGCCTAGATGTGAAGAGAGCCCTTAGTTACTACATAGAGCATACCAAGGGTCATAGGTTTGACTCCTCTAACTGTTCTCACCTATGGTGGAGTTGGTAAAGGAAGCCAGCCACTAAAGATCCATTGCCAGGTGGATTGTCTCTTGTATCCAATTCTGCTATGAGAAGTTGGGTAAGTTCCCCTCAGGCCTGAGGGCTCACTCTACCAGAGGTACAGCTGCTTCTCTGGCTGCTGCAGAGACATTCCTATTCTAGATATGTCAAGCAGCTACCTGGAAAACAGTTCACACTTTTACCAAGCATTACTCCTGGACATCAGGCTAGGAAGCGATGCTTTCGATTTGGCACAGCCGTGCTTCAGAGCCTATTTCCTAGGTAGGTTCTGTCCCTCCTCCATGGGGGTACTGCTATGTAGTCTGCAATTGTCATAATATATCAAGACTTCATGTTGTTTGAATAAAAAATTACTCACTTTAGTAATGTTGTTTCTTCTAATGGAGTCTTGCTATATTATGACCTCCCTTCCTGCCTGCCCCTCTCAGAACCTCTGTTTTGGGGATGTGGGTGGGCAGTGTAGGGTTGGCACTTTTTTGATGCCCACCTTGCTGTTTTTCACCTACCTTTTTGGGTGAATTGGTGTTGTGTTTTTGCATTTTTGGGTCTCCTGACTCGAGTCTTTGTTTTAGGCCAAAAAATGAGTGTTTATGTTAGTAACCAGTTGGCTAGTGTAGGTTTACAGCTTCCACACAGAACCTTAGTGAGTTTTAGCTCGTAAAGATCTGACAGTTTGCATTTGAAGCACAACAGACAGAGTTTTCAACCGAGCTTGCGCTCTAAGTTCCATGCCTGCATGGAAAGTTAACTATTTCACCTCCGGAGCAGTTCTAACCTGCGGTCATACTGCAATTGTCATAATATAGCAAGACTCCATTAGAAGAAACAACATTACTAAGGTGAGTAATTTTTTCTTCCTGGTGTCTAGTGGTCCCTCCCCCACCCAGTCCTATGCCCAATAGTAACAAAAGGTTTCCCTGGTGTCCAGTGGTCTCTTTCCCTACCTGCACCCATGTATGATAGTAATGAAAGGTGTCCCTGGTGTCTAGTGGTCCCTTCCCCTATTTGATCCCATGCCTGATAGTAATGGAAGGTTTCCCTAGTGTCCAGTGGTCCCTTCCCCCACCCACACCCTTGCCCAATCATACAGAATGGTGTCCTTGGTGTCTAGTGGACCCTCCCCCATCCTATCCCCATCCCCAGTTTGACAAACTCCCAAAACAAAACACGGCCCCAGCCCTGTTCCCTTACAGTGATTGTCACCACCCCCCGCCCATCCCTTTTTGGTGGTTAATGGTCCCCCTCCTTCCCATGTCACCAATCCCCGGTTTCCTTTACCTGAACGTCAGTGCCATGGTCAGTGGATAGTGAGCAACACAGCCCTCCAGACACCACCTCAGCTGCCTGCCATCTGACAAGAGCAGGGAGCGCACTGACAGCCTTGATAAAGAGCTAGTGCAGCTCAAAAACATTTGATGCATATTTGCTGAGTGCTGTTAACTCTTTTTTTATGTGTTTTTAATAAAATATTTTAGAGACAGATAACCAAGAGTGGTTCTCATTTTACTGTGGCAGCCTTAGCATGGTCTCCTGAGTTGCAGTTGTTTGAACTGAGTACGACTGGAGCTTGGCATCCTGTCAGATGGCCGCCTTTTGTTTTACTAGATTTCAAATTATCTTACTGACAGGTGATAACAGATAATGTTGCAAAACCTATTTTCTGATCAAGTTCCAGTACAATACAGTGCTTCTCAGGGCCCTATCTTAGGACCCTTCCTATTTTTTATTTTTATAAACAATTTACTCACAGCCGTCACAGACCTGCAGCATGTTACATTACTCAAAGTGTCTAATCGTAATTTGGCCTGCAACAAATATTTCAGAATTAAACAAAACTGGTTTACCATTAGTCGTCTCCCAACTCCAGTAAAACTTAAAGTATGCTCTTTGGCACTAAATGCAAGTCGGCCTCATTGCATAATCCATTTTTGGTCTCACGCAGTGATGGCTTTCAAATAGAATCTGTAAACTCCTTTAGATGTTTGGGAGTAATATTAGACCATTCTTTGAATATTTCTATCCACATTAATGAAGTTTGTTGTTCTGTAAATGGTTCATTAGGTTTGGTTTATAGCACTAAACATTTTCTGTCTTCTCAGGCTAGACAGGTGATAGCCAGGGGTTTGCTTTTATCAAAGCTTACCAGCTGTTCTTTAATCTATACAATGCAAATGAGATTGATTTACACAGGTGGATGTTTCCTACAATATTTGTAGATCTGTTACTGTATTCTAGCATAGAACACATCACTGTCACCTTTATTCTGACTTGAATTGGTTTTCTCTAGCACAAGTGTGAATTTATATGTGCTCGTTTCTTTACAATGTCTTGCATAAGCAAACTCCATTTGATCTTGTCAGATTGTTACAGTTTACCTCCCTAGTATGACACTCAGATACAACAACAGCAACTTCATGGTAATTCTCTTTGTTAAGACTCTGTCAGGACAAAGGGCTTTTTCTTGTTCTGCACTGTCGTCTTGGAACTCATTGCCAGTGGATATTATGTTTCATAAGTAAATATCAATTTTTAACAAAATCTTAAACTTTGTTACGTCCTTCTGAATGTTGTTTTTAAAAAAGTAGGATTAGAACATATCATAGGTGTTTCTCTTAACTACAGTATCTGAGATACGTAATGCTTCTATTTTGATATTATTGTATTTATTTTGTATTTTCTGATTTGTATCCCAGGTCATTTCTGAAAATAGGCCTTTAGCCTACTGAACTTACCTGGATAACAAAAACAGAAATGAATAAAAAAATATACGTGTATTATAGAAACATAGAATCGGTCAGTAGAAAAAGGCATATAGGCCCATTGTTTCTGCCCATTCTTACCTGACTAATGCTGAATGAGACAGCCCTAGAGGTTCTTCACTTCCACCTTTCTCCTTGCCTTTCAGGTGTGGTCTTTGCCAAGCCCCTGTATCTGTCCTACCCACTTTTGAATCCCCCATTGATTTTGCACAGGCTACCTTCTCTGACTGCCTATTCCACCTCTCCACCACTCTCTAAGGGAAAACATACTTCCTTGTATGTTTCTTAAACTTTCCCTTTTGCCAGCTTCATGGAGTTGCCCAAGACACTTATTCTGCCACTAAGTATGACCAATTCCCCGCCATCTACTTTATTTCACCCATGGCAGTAGTTAGAAACATAGAAACGTAAACTTTGATGGCAGATAAGAACCACTTGGCCCACCCAGTCTGCCCATTTCTCTACCTATTGGATAAGCTGCAGATTCTAGTTAACCAACAGTCTACTTCCTGCAACTCCCCACTATAATTGCCTTATGTCTGTCCCATGCATGTTTGAATTCCTCCACTGTTTTAGACCCCACAACCTCTCCAGGAAGGTGGTTCCATGCGTCCACCACTCTCTCCGTGAAAAAGAATTTCCTCACATTACCCCTGAGCCATCCCCCCTCTAACTTTAAATTGTGCCCCCTTGTTCTTACACATCTCTTTTTCTGAAAGATGCTACCCTCCTGGACTTTGTTGACTCCTTGAGGTACTTAAAAGTTTCTATCATGTCCCCCCAATCCCTCGTTTCATCAAGGGTATACGTATTAAGCTCTTTCAGTCTCTCTTCATATGGTTTCTGATGTAGACCCTGCACCATTTTAGTTGCCCTCCTCTGGACTGCTTCCATCCTGTCTATGTCCTTGCGTAGATGAGGTCTCCAAAACTGCATGCAGTACTCCAGATGGGGTCTCACCAGCTGTCTGTACAGAGGGATAACCACTTCCCTTTTTGTACTTGTGATGCCCCTCCCTATGCATCCCAGTATCCCCCTGCTCTCCTTACTGACTTTTCACATTGCTTACCCACCTTTAGGTCATCTGAAATGACTACACCCAGATCCCTTTCCATTATTGTTGTCGTTAGTACCTCCCCTGCTATTGTGTACACTTCTCCCAGATTTTTATTTCCCAGGTGCATTACTTTGCACTTCTTTGCACTGAATTTAAGTTGCCATATGTCTGACCATTCCTCCAACCTTGCCAAGTCCTTTCTCATCCTTTCTACCCCTTGTGTATCCACTCTGTTACAGATCTTTGTGTCATCTGCAAAGAGGCATACCTTTCCTTCCAGACCCTCAGCAATGTCACCTATAAAGACGTTGAAGAGGACTGGACCCAGTACTGAGCCCTGAGGTACTTCACTAGTAACCCCCCTTTCTTCAGAATGTGTTCCATTCACTATGACCTTCTGTGTCCTGTTGTGCAGCCAGTTTGCTACTCAGGCTACCACCCTGGGACCCACTCCCATGCTGGCTAACTTGATTATTAATCTTTTGTGCGGGACTGTATCTAATGCCTTGCTAAAGTCTAGGTAGGACATATCCACAGCCCCTCCCTGATCTATTACTTTGGTCACCCAGTCAAAGAAATTGATTAGATTCGTCTGACATGACCTTCCTGCTGTGAATCCAAGCTGCTTTGGGTCCTGTGCCCCGCTAGCCTCTAGGTACTGCAACAATTCTTTCTTTCAGAAGTGATTCCATCATTTTCCCACCACTGAGATCAAACTAACAGGTCTGTAGTTTCCTGCTTCTGCCTTGCTCCACTTTTGTGAAGGGAATCACATCTGCCCTCCTCCAGTCCTCAGGTACTACCCCATCTTCCCATGATTTGTTAAAAAGTGTGGTTAGTGGTGTCACTAGGTCCTCCCTTAGCTCTTTTAGGATTCTAGGGTGAATCCCATCAGGTCCCATTGCTTTGTCCACCTTGAGTTTTAGGAGTTCTTTCAGGACTCTTTCTTCTGTAAATGGACTGGCGTCAACCCCACTACCCAGAGTGCTTCTACTGTTTGGTTTAGGTAACTCCTCCTCTTCTTCTTTTGTGAATACTGAGCAAAAGCATTCATTCAGTATCTCTGCCTTTTCACTGTCTCCCTCTGCCCACCTCCCCTTTCCTTTCTTAATCTTCACTATCCCTCCCTTAAGCTTTCTATGCTCCCTAATGTACCTATAAAAGGTTTTATCCCCCTTCTTAACTGAGTTGGCTATCTTTTCCTTGGTTTGGGCCTTTGCTTTTCTGACTGCCTTCCCCACTTCTTTCTGCTTTAATTGATACAGTTCCCTGTCGTGCTCCTTCTGTGATTCCTTATACTTTTTGAATGCAGCCTTTTTCTCCTTAACCTTCCCTGACACCTCTTTTGAGAATCATAGTGGTTTTTTATTTCACTTCATTTTCTTTATTTGTTTCACACAAAGGCTTGTTGCCTCCATGATGGCAGTTTTGATTGTTCTCCATTGTTCTTCCACCCCTCCTTTCTGGCCATTTGCTAATGCATTCCTCAGGTATTCACCCATTACGCCTTAAGTCAGCCCTTCAGAAGTCCATTATCCTTGTCTTTGTATGGCTTGTCTCCATGGTTGTGTTTATTGTGAAGCACACTGTGCAGTGGTCGCTTGTTCCCAGATGTCTACTGACTTCTAAATTTGTGATCCTCTCTCCATTTGAGAGTACCAGGTCTAATATTGCTCCCTCCTGAGTGGGTTCCACCACTAGCTGTCTAAGGCATGCCCCCTGTAGGGCATCGAGAATGACCCTGCTCTTGGATGTGGCTGCAGTCCATGTCATCCAATTAACATCTGGCATATTCAGGTCCCCCATCAACAGTATCTCCCCTTTTTCAACCATTTTGAGAATGTCCTCTATCATTTTCTTGTCCATTTCCTCCCCTTGAGAAAGGGGTCTGTATACAACCCCTGTGTGGATTGTGATGCCATTCCCTGTCTCCAAGGTGACCCAGAGTGCCTCTTGTCCTCCCCCTTTACTTTTTAGTTCTGTAGCTTTGATCCCTTCCCTTAAGTAGAGAGTTACTCCACCTCCTCTTTTACCCTCACTGTCCCTTCGGCAGATTGTGTACCCTGGTATGTTGACATCCCAGTCATGGTTCTCCCTGTACCATGTTTCTGTGACTGCCACAATATCCAAGTGTTCCTCTTCCATCAGGGCTACTAGCTCAGGAAGCTTGTTTCCCAGACTACGGGCATTGGTACTCATTGCCATCTATTTAATGTTGGCTTTATCCTTTTTTACCCCATCCCTGCTTTTATTGTCTTTGTCCATTTTTCCATTTACCCCTGTCCTGCCCTCTGTCAAGCTCTGTACCTCAGTGTTTACCCTGCTACCTGCCATGTTTTGTGGTGAGAGGCTTGAACTTTCCTGTTTCCTATCAGCACCTCCCCCTTGGCTAGTTTAAAAGCTTGCCAAGGAAACCTTTAAACCTGTCACCTAGGAGCGTGTTTCCCTTCCTGGACAGATGCAGACCATCATGCCAGTATAGATCTTCATCTCTCCAGGTGGAGCCTCAGTCCCCAATGAATCCAAAGCCCTGTGCTCTGCACCAGTTTTGCAACCATTCATTAAACTGCATGGTGTGCAGTACCCTAGCCTCACCCCTGCCATAGACTGGCAGCACCTCTGAGAAGGTTAACGTGCTTGTTACCTGTCTGATGCCCCCACCCAACTCCACAAATTCATTCTGCACTGCCCTGATCTCATGCCTAACTAGGTCATTTGTCCCGAGGTGGACAATGATATCTAGTTCCCTCTCCTGTGATGCTGCTTCTGCAATCCTGAGGATTTGCTTCCTGTCCCTCCAAGCCATGGCACCAGGCAGGCACCTTACTTCCCTCTCCTCTCCTCTTCCTTCCCCAGGTCTACTCCCCTAACAACTGAGTCCCCTATCAGAAGCTGTTTCTTTCCCCTGTGGTGTCCCTTGCCACTCTTTTGTGGGTCTCCCTTATGGATGTCCCCAGCATTCTTCTTGGTCTCCACTGAGGGTGCCATCATAGAGGAACCTTGATTTGCCAGTCTGACATATGATTTGTGTAGAGGTACAACTCGGGGGCTACACCTCTTTTCCACCACCCTCACCCTCCCAGAACCTACTGTGGTCCATCTGCTCTTCACACATGGCAACCTCTGAGGCAGTGGTTGTGGAACTGGTGCTCTTTGGGTGGGGGAGGCCTCCTTAGTCCTAGCCAGTTCAGCCTGGAGGCGGGCAACCTCCTCCCTCAAAGCTGACAGTTGTCTGCAAATAGGGCAACAACACAGGTTCCAGAATGTCTCCCGGAAAATTGCTGCCCCACAGCCAGTGCATTGCACCACTTCCCACATAGATACATAGATACATAGACAGTGTTGGCAGATAAGGGCCTGTGGCTCACCCAGTCTGCCCATTTGAGCTTGTAAGTTCAGTTTATGTTTTCCTAGAAGTCTGTTGCCCCTTACCCCTGACCTCCAGAATTCCTTTATGTCTATCCCATGCATTCTTAAATCCCGTGATTGTTTCAGCCCCCATCACTTCCTTTGGCAGGGTGTTCCACTTGTCCACCACCCGTTCTGTGAAGAAATTCTTCTTCACGTTTCCTCTGAATCGTCCTCCCTCCAACTTCATCTCATGCCCCCTAGTCCTGGAATATCTTTTCCACTTAAAAATAGTGTATTCCTGCACCCTATTCCTCCCTGTAAGATACTTGTATGTCTCTATCATACCCCCTCTCTCCCTCCTCTTCTCCAGGGAGTACATATTCAGTTCCTTCAACCTGTCCTCATAGGACTTGTGATGCAATCCATGTACCATCTTTGTTGCCCTCCTCTGAACCTTCTCTACCCTGTCTATGTCCTTACGTAGGTAAGGTCTCCAGAACTGTACACTGTATTCCAGGTGGGGCCTCACTAGTGTCTTGTATAGTGGAACTATGACCTCCTTTCCTGCTGGTAATGCCCCTGCCTATGCATCCCAGCATCCTATTTGCTTTACCTGCTGCCTTGTCACATGTTTCCCTACCTTGAGGTCATCAGAGATGATAACCCCAAGATCCCTTTCCTGCTTGGTACATGCTATATCCTCACCCCCTAACTGATATATTGTGCCAGGGTTTTGTCCTCCATATGCATTATCTTGCACTTTTTGCATTGAATTTCAACTGCCAAACCCTGACTATTCTTCAAGTTTCTGCAGGTCCTTCTCATTCTGTCTACACCCTCTGGTGTGTCTACTCTGTTACAGAGCTTTGTGTCATCAGCGAACAGTGAAATTCTGCCTTCTAGGTCCTGCGCAATGTCACTGATGAAGATGTTGAATAGGACCAGTCCCAGCACTGATCCCTGTGGTACCCCACTGGTCACTCTTCCCTCTGTGGAGTGACTGCCATTTACCACCACCCTCTGTGTCCTGCCGCCCAGCCAGTTACCTACCCACCACACTACTGTACTGCCCACACCCATATTCCCCAGTTTGTGTAATAGTCTTCTGTGTGGCATAGTGTCAAAGGCCTTGCTGAAGTCCAGATAGGCCATGTCCACTGCCCTCCCCTGATCCACCTACCTAGTCACCCAGTCAAAAAATTAAATGAGGTTCGTCTGACATGACCTCCCCCTGGTGAAACCATGCTGCCTTGGGTCCTGTAGTCCATTGACAACCAGATGTTCCACCAGTCTCTCCTTCAGTAGTGCTTCCATGATCTTCCCCACTACCGAGGTGAGGCTGACTGGTCTATAGTTTCCTGCTTCCTCTTTGTTCCCACTTTTGTATAAGGGGACATCTGCTGTCCTCCAGTCTTTGGGTACCTTCCCTATTTCCAGTGATCGCTAAACAGGATAGCCAGAGGTTCAACCACCACCTCTCTTAGTTCTTTAAGGACCCTGCGGTGCATCCCATCTTGCTCCATTGCTTTATCAACTCTTATTACTTCCAGTTCCTTCAGGACCCTTTCTCGAGTAAAGGGACTTGTGTCCATTTCTGCACCTCTCACCCCTTGTACTCCCTTCAGACCCATTACCCTCCACTTCCTCAGTAAAGACTGAGCAGAAATGCCTGTTCAGTATGTCAGCTTTACTGTTGTCATCCTCCACACAGCCCCCATCCTCCCCCTTCAGTCTCACTACCCCTCCCTTTGCCTTTCTTTTTTCACTTAAGTACTTGTAAAAGGTTTTGTCCCCTCTACCCACTGATTTTGCAATGTGTTCTTCTGTCTGAGCTTTGGCTTCCCTTACTGACCTCCCTGCCTCCCTTTGCTTCTCCTGGTACTTCTCCCTATCCCCTTCTGCCTGTGTCTTTTTGTATTGCCTGAATGCAATCTTTTTGGCATTCACTTTCTTTGCTACCTCTTTGGAAAACCATAATGGTATTCTTTTCCTTTTCCTCTTGCTAACCTGCTTAATGCATAATTCTATTGCTCTTGTAATCCCTATTTTAAATACTGCCCACTGTTCCTCAGCCCCTGATTCCTGCCCCATTCCCCTTAATGCCTCTTTCAAGTATTTCCCCATTTTCACAAAGTCTGCCCCCCTAAAATCCAGGATACGTGTTTTTGTGTGGTTTGGTTCTGCTCTTTCTGTGATTTCAAACCACAATGACTGGTGGTCACTGTTCCCCAGGTGCTCCCCCACTGTTATCCCCATCACACTGTCCCTGTTTGTGAGCACTAGGTCCAGTATTGCCTTCTGTTGAGTTGGTTCCATGACCAGTTGCTTGAGGAGGGCACCCTGAAGGGAGTCCAGGATAAATCTGCTCCTAGTTGATGCTGCTGCTGGGATGCTCCAGTTCACGTCTGAAATATTGAAGTCTCCAACCAGTACTACCTCACCCTTGTCTGCCAGCCTTTGGATGGCTAGCATCAGCTCCCTATCTGTTTCTTCCTCCTGGGCTGGTGGTCCATAGACCACACCTGTGCGGATGGCTGGCCCCATTTTCCTTTCCAGCTTAACCCACAGTATCTCTCCCCCATTTTGTTCCTCCTGGATCTCTGTGGCCCTTATGTCATTTTCACATACAGTGCCACTCCTCCTCCACTTCTACCTGCCCTGTCTCTTCTGAATATATTTGTAGCCAGGTGTGGCCATCTCCCAGTCGTGGTTATCATTACTCCAGGTTTCAGTGATGGCCACAATGTCCAGGTCTGATTGCACCATGATAGCCTTCAGATCTTCCATCTTGTTGCTAAGGCTCCTGGCATTGGCACACATGGCTTTCCATGATTTGACCTCCCTAGACTGTTTCGCTGTTCTACTCCAGCCCCTTCCTTGATTGTCCTTTATCCCTGGTTCTCCTTGCTGTCTGCCCTTCTGCTGAATTTTTCCCCTTTTCTGCCGATCCTCCTCTTGGGCACTAATCTCCATCTTTTGTACACTGCTTTGTAGAGATAGCTACTCCCCCGGTTCACTGGTTCCACTGCTAGCTGTCCCTCTTCCTTATAATATACAATGAGTAATATAATTTTTTTTTGTGTGTGTGTGTACTTACTCTTTATGCACTGTGCTGGGTAATTAAGAATATGACAGTTCTGCCCCAAGACCTGCTGAGGAAATTATGTCAGAACCTTGGCTATAAAGGAAGTGCCACAACCACTGGTGACTGTTAGAAACAATCAAATACACCACTTCCCCACCACCCTGGTGAGTACTACCCTTTATAGTAAGTCAACCAACACCACAATTTACTAGACCACTGCTCCTACACAAACCACTCTACTGAGTCCAGGGATAAAAACAAACTCATTGCTCAGCCAGCAGGACACTTCTAAAATATTGTACAAATATCCTTCCAAATCCTAGGTGTCTTAGCACAGAAATCAAGCAACTTCAGTTGTATTTCACCCCCTCTGGTTATAAAATGACTACACTTTAATGGAATCCTGCAATTCTTAATGCCAATAAGAAAATAATGAAACGTTCTGTAGAAAGCGTAGCTTACCTTCCTAACAAGTCCACAACAATATTATGTTTTAACAGTTGTATGTTTCACTCACATCCCCTCTTTTCTTTCTTGGCTCCAATGAGTACATATTCAGATTTCTAACTTCTCCTTGTATGTGCTTTCCTGCTGCCCCTGGATCATCTTGGTGTCCCTCCTCTGCACTGCCTACACCCTGTCCTTCTTCTGCACTGCCTACACCCAGTCCTTCTTCAGATGCTGACTCATTTGTTACAGTTCAGCTTACCTGGTTCAGTACATAGCCTGGTCCTTTAGATGGGGTTGCTGGTGAAAGATAGAAGAGGAAGTGATAGAGCTAACCTCTCTTTCTTCATTTTTGTAGGGGTCTGGGCTGGAGGAAGTTTATTGCTTTACATAACATGGAGGATGACACTAGCATTCATTGTTGGAAACAAATGATTTGAAAATCAGATAGATATGCAGTTATGGTTAATTGTCCTAATTTTCCTGTTCTCCCAATTGTTTCAGCAGTTTTGGGTCATGGTTTTCATGCTTGGGAGGAGGGGACTTGTTTGTGATGTTTTCAGCTGTTTTATAACAATCAACCACTGATGTTTGCACAACTGCAGGAAACATGTCATCTGTCCAGAGCAAACTGATACACATACTGAGGTCCTATGTGTTTACTAAGCTGAGACAGAAGCAAGTTGTAACTGAATTAAGTCTGCTAATACAACTGCTTCAACTGGTGATTTAATGATCATTGGGAAAATGAAACATTTCCTTCTTTTATGGTTCTTTGTTGCAAATGCAGAGGCATCCAGCAGTGGAATATTTTTATAGTATCTGTGAAAAAACATTAAATTTGGTGTGGTGGGATGACTGCTTGCTCACAGCAATGTTGGGAATTCACTGCAGTTCAGGAGTAAAGATGTTGCTAAGTTCTAATTCGGAGGCAAAGTTCAGCAGTTACTAACTTCGTCTTCGCTTATCAATTTGCAAAAGTCTGCCACTTAGCAAAGTCACCTTTATTAACTTTGCCTGACAACTTCACCTGTAACTTCGAATTGTGGGTGCATTTGTGTGACGATTCTCAGAATGGGGCCCACGGTAAGCAACAGTGCCTCAAAGTCACATGGGAGAGCTTCAGCAGGTCACATGGTACCTCTCTATATAGTCTGATTCACTTTCAGTTTTGCGTGTTAGTCAGTGGAGTGGATAGGAGCCTAGCAAGCTTTCTCAGCAGCAATTTGTTCTATATATCAAACATTTTCATTACTTTAACAGCTTTCTTATTTGTTTTATTCTTATTTAATTCTTTGTGTTCTTAGGAGTCATTCAGTTTTTGTTTCTTCTATGTTTTGCCTATTTTTTAGTTATAAACTTAGTTATAGAGCTTTAGTTCCCCTTTTTCTCTTTGTTTTTAGATGACTTTTCTTTTAACGCCTTCTCTTTCTCTCCTTTGTATACATTTGAGAGGGAGTTTGGGCAGAGTCGTGTTCAGACTTGTGATGGAGCCATATGCCTGCATCAGACAGCGCCAGGTCTAGACACAGGAGGTAGGGGCGGTGGCAGGGGTGATTCGGTGGCCCTCCCCACAGCACCACAGCAGCGCCAATACAGCAGTAACCTCCTGCTCCTCAACAGTCTGAACCACCTCTCCCCTCCCACCATGATACCATCCCCACCACTAGCTATTCCCCCTAAGGAGCAAAAGCCCAGTTCCTCATCTTCTGGCTCCTCTGTGCCCCATGCAAAGAGTGGCAGGGTTGAATAAGGCCCCGCCCCATATGTTGCGCAGAAGGAGTTTAAATGCAAGGGTCTGTTGTATCCTCTTCTTTTCTGTCTCTTCCCTGTCTGGTTGTGCAACCAGAGTTTCTTGTGATTCCTAGGAACTGATCACTCTGACGGTTTCACAATCCTCCGCTTCTCATTATCTTTCTGCCTTCCCTTGCTATTTCTGTCTTTTTTTCTTCCCCCTTGCATATCTGCAGGTATAAAAATATAGGTGAATTTTTATGTGGACATGTCACTGATACTGGGATCCCTTTGTTTAAAACTGTATCTTTGGACCTCTACCACAGAGTTTCTTCATGGAAGAAACTCTAAAGCAGCTACTTGAAAGCCAGAGATTGAACAAGTTCAGTCATGGTGATGTGAGTGCTGTTCCATCTGGCCCTTAATATTTTTTACTCAATTATGCTTTTTAAGTCCTTTCTTCTCTAGTCCTCCTCATTGATCCTCCCTCTTTAACACCCTGTCATTTGCTCTATCAGATACTCCCTCTTGTCTCCTCGTACTCGTTCTTCCCCTTCTTTGTTTACAAAAAATATGAAACTTTTAAAAATACAAAAAAAATGTGAAACACTTTCCTTGTCTTTTTCATATACTGTTGGACTCCATTCTTTCTTGTCTAGTTTTCTGCATCAGTGCTCTCTCGCCTTCTTAAAACTAAATTCTGCTTTCTATCTATATTTTCTTTAATGGCACTATTTATGTGCCATGTCATTCTCTTCTCTCTCACTACTGTTGCTGTTCTAAAGCATTGCTGAGTACATATATGCTGTATTTGAAAAGCACCATATTAAAAATGACTGGTTCCTGAGT
The DNA here is from genome assembly GCA_016271365.2 of Neoceratodus forsteri. NCBI lineage: Eukaryota > Metazoa > Chordata > Ceratodontiformes > Ceratodontidae > Neoceratodus > Neoceratodus forsteri. Next base: position 964,864,229 of record CM057452.1, read on the forward strand.
TATTTTTTTCTAGTCCAATAGTTGATGCAGTTCTATATCAGTTGCCCAGTCACCCTGTTGGACTGATTCCCTTCCTCCACACAGCCACTTTTCACTGTTCTCAGTCCCTAAAATTTTCTCCTGAACAAGAAATCATTAAATGATGTTAGCTACTGCTGCGCTGTTCAAGTAGCCCTCTTGGACAGTTTTTATGAAGCACTTTAGTTGTTTGTTTAAAATTTATTTTTTTATACAGGTTAATCTGTTGGGGAATAAATCCCCATTTACAACAAATACCTGTGGATGTATTCAAGCTCAATATTTAAATGCCTCACTTCTTGAAATTTCTCCCCAACAATAAATTACTACAGTACTACTGCTGCTACTGCTGCATGATACTGCGCTGTGTGTCAGCCCCAGTGCCACATTTCTTGAAATGCACTTTAGGAGAAATTGTAAGAAAAGCACAAGATGCATAGAAACATCGAAAGCTGATAGCAGAAGGGGACCTTATAATACATCTAGTCTGCCCATTTTAGAGTAACTACCCCTCTCCTATTTACTGCCAAGTGCTATGATACTTTTGTATTTATCCCACGTGTGTTTGAAACTTTCAACTGTCCTGACCCCTACCACATCCTGGGAGAGACTGTTCCATGGGTACACCACTCTCTCCATGAACAAGAACTTCCTCACATTACCCTGTATCTTTCCTCCCTCAATCTTCATATCATGCCCTTTGGTTTTTGTGTAACGCTTACCCAGAAACAGGTCATGCACCTGAGTTTTGTTGACACCTTTTAGGTATGTAAAGGTCTATATCATGTCCCTCCATCCCTCCTCTGTTCGAGAGAATACATGTTGAGTTCCCTCAGTCTATCTTCATATGGTACCTTGTACAGCCCTTGTATCATTTTAGTTGTCCTGCACTGAACTCTCTCTCTAATCGATGTCCTATTTGAGATTGGACCACAGAGTGCATAAATTCTGTGCTCTCAGAATTTTTAACAACTACCAGAATAAATGCAGCAGGCTGCTGCATGCTGCTACAAGGTGCTGCATTGTGTGTCAGTCCCACTGGCACAGTTCATATAATGCACTTTAAGGCAAATTGTGGGAAAAGCACAACATACATAAATTCTGTACTTCTAGAATTTTTCTCAACTACCAGAATAAACACATTAGGCTGTTGCATGCTGCTCAAGGTGCTGCATTGTGTTTCAGACAACCTTCCAGAGTTCTTGTAGAGTAATTTAAGGGAAATTGTGAGAAAAGCTCAACATGCATAAATTCTGTGTTCCCAGAATGTTTCTCAACTACAAGAAAAAAATACATCAGGCTACAGACTGCTGCTTCATGGTACTAAGCTTTGTGTCAGTCCCACCACCACAGTTATTGTAATGCACTCTAGGTGAAACTTATGAAAAGCACAACATACATAAAGTCTATGTTCCTAGAATTTTTCTCAACTACTAGAATAAGTACATCAAACTACTGCATGCTGCTACAAGGTGCTCCACAGTGTGTCAGTTCCACAGAAAAGTGTTTTTTTTCTTCAATTTCTATTTATCTTCTACCATTCAGACTCTCGCTGGTGGGATACACAGTCAGGGCTCTGCTGCCTGCCTCAAGAGTCCAACATCTGCACCCCTTGGACTAACCTCCCTTGTGAAACCCTCGGCTCTGAGCCCCTGGGAGGGACTGCCAATTCCTCCGGCACTCTATCTATGACTCTAGTGGAGCAACCAGAGGGGAGAGTATCCAGGAGCATGGCATGGCAGGCCCGTCACTGGGCATGGGGCCCTGCCACTGATCACCACCATTGCCTACCAAATGGTAGGGTTTTTTCTGTGTTGTTCCTCCCTATGGGACACAGCATGCTATGGCATCCTGCACGGTGCATCCACCACTGATACCTGCCGACATCCCATCCCCATACTGCAGTCCATTGTCTGCACCACCTCTGATCTCCACCAGAGGCTACTGCTGCATCAGGTGCCCCCAAATCCCACCCCAGGAGAGGAGAGCAGTCCTCAGGATGCTCAATCCTCTCCCTTCCCTGCCAACTCCCGATGGCCCAGGTCCATTCCCAAACCCTGGTCGCTGGCATGGCGCGAGGTGTGGAATCCAGTGCCTCAACCCTCAGTGCCATCGGGATGGCCTAAAAGTGTTTTTTTTATTTATTAATTTTTTTAACACAATGCTGATTAACAAGATACAAATGACAGGGGTGATTAACAAGTTACTGAAAGTAACGCTGTTACTTTAAAAACTAACAAAAACACTATAACTAATATAGAAAGAGACAGACGCAATGCTTCACTTAACCACACCAACTTGAACAACAGAAATAAAATGAGAATCAACAGACCACAGACAAAAATAATTAACAAGAAAGACTGAGGAAAGCAACTATGAACTATCTGATGTACACATACTAGTGCTCACAGTAAAAAATGTTCAAAGTCACTGATCTTTCTGGGCTGCCTTGCTAGCTAAACCACCTCCTCTTCCCCCACGTGGCAATGTTTCACTAGACAAAAGCAAACAACTACCTTCAGCTAAATAAATCAGCAAAACCAGAAACACACAACACTAATCTAGCTGCACAAGGCTGTCTAGATCTGTTTGTGAGCGATTTATTTTCCAAACACTCCATTTCTGGATTGATTTTAAAGGTTGTTTTTTTTTTCGCTCAGACAAGCAGAGACAGACTACTCATCAACTTTCTCTCTTCAGAAGCCTTTGCTCAACACTAGGGGGCGTACAGTGGACCAGGCTGGAGATTCAGGATGGCCAGGTATTGCCTGGCCCAGTGTACAAAAGTACAAAAATGATTGAAATTAAGCTGCCTCCGCAGTATGAATGCCTTTAAATCTCTATATGCTCAGTATGTGTGTGAGCCATGCAATTGCTACCCCAGACCCTAATTTTAGTCTGAGGCATCCGGCTGCTGCCCTCTGAGTATAGTTGAATTTATGATCACTTGTAACCTTTGGTGACCTTAACTCTGTGAGCATCTTATGCCTTAAATGTTTTTCCCCTCTAGAAATCCCTGTAGGGTTATTATCTCTTCATGGCTTTCACAGCCACTACACCTTACTCACCCTGTTGTCTTTTACATATTGCTTAATCTGTGGCTTTTATTCCCCTACCCTGTACCATTTAACTTCCCTGTTTCATCTTTGTATTCCCTTTCCACTGCATTCCACTCTTAATATCTCTTTTCTCTGTCCCCTAACTCTCTCCCCTGCCGTAGACTAGCCCTTCAGGGGCTCCCTGCCTCTCAGGTGGGAGAAATGCAGATACCAGGTGGTTGTCGCTTCCATAGCCGCTGCCTGAGACACCTAGACCAGACTCCTTACTAGCGAGGTGCAAAATTGCCAATACCCAATCGGAATGTGAGTGCTTTTCTGCTCTGATGTCTGATTGGCTCCTGCAGTGTGTTCCTGTGTCTCTCTCAATACTAAGCTAAAGTCTGATTTTCTGTCTAAAATTTGCACAAAAAAGAGCTATACTTACCTATTGCCTAACAGTTATGACCTTTATTTTTTCCCGTTTAGAGTGTCAAGAGTTGGGACTCTGTTTGATTACACTCCTTTCTGAATTTATGTAGTTGGGCCAGTCTTTAGGCATCAAGGAATACCCAATTCTGTTGTCCTGCCATTTTGGTCCTCCTACTGGTACAGATGTTCCATTGTCCATGGCCCAGTACTTAATACTGACCCCTTCATCCATCCCCTGCCAAGGATATGCTCTCCACGGGCTCCCTGCCCATAGGCATGAGAAACCCCGGGCACCGGATGGTCAGCATTGCTTCTACCGCCACCTGAGAACCTAAGCTCGGACTCTCCATTAGCAAAGCATGACATTAGCAGCCATTCAATCAGAACATGAGCACTCTTCAGCATTGGCTTCTGATTGGTTCCTGCAGTCTGCTTCTGTGTCCATTCAAAACCAAGCATAAATCTGATTTCCATGCCGAAATTTGCCAAAAAAGAGCTGTAATTACTTTTCTCCTTGACTGTTAAGACCATATCCTTCTGTTTAGAGTGTTACATTTAGGGATACTGTGTGATTACACTACTTTTGAAATTCTGTGCTTGCGTCAGCTCCCTCCACGAGCGGCTGATCACTTTTCCCTACTGAAGTTCCTACTAAGCCTCATCTTATGTCCTCCTTAAATGTTACAGAAGCACTCTGAACTGATATGACTGATGTAACATGGAGTACTTACTTGCATTAACTGCATTCATTGTTTTTTACTTGTGCTATTTGGCTCTGTTGTAAATATCTCTATATCCATTGTACCATTTGACCCGGTGCTAACCAGGTCCATCTTGTAAATGAGCTTGCTCAGCAATGTTCACCTGGATAAATAAAGATTTTGATTGATTGATTGATGGATTTTGTAGAGGGCCAGAATCAGGCCACAGCCGTTCTGGTCACTTGTGACCTGCCCACTGCAGTTCAGTGTCACACAGGCCATATTTACACAAAGAAACAAAACACATTATGGGCCATAAGTGGCTCCAGGCCAGACACACAGGCAGTAAAGCAGCAGAGCACTATGGCTGTGCAGCATCCTCTGTTCAACCGTCATGAGACTAACTCACTGCAGCCGGTCAGAGGAGAGCACAGAGATGTACACCTGTAGGGCTGGTTAGCTAGGTTGTGCAGTGGTGGATGGGAGGGACTGGGCACACAGTGCACTTATGTTTGTGGAGGTAGAGGAGTGGGACTTGGGGTTCATGCAGTCACAAGCAGCTTAGAGGACTTGGGGGGGACAGCACAATTGGTGTGTGCTGGCTCCAGGAGGTGGAACCTGGCAGCAGTGATGAGTGATTTGAAGTGGAACAAGCAGTGACTGCTGTCAGTCCTTGTAAAACTAATCATTTGACACCATTACTGTGTGAGGGCTATCCATGGGCTACATCTGGTGCCTGTCAGGGGAGGGAATAGAGGGGAGGAAGCATATTGGCTGGCTGGCTTCTGAGGTGTGTTCCTGAGGAATCTGAACACACTGCAGCAAAGCACAGAGAGCTCACATTGAAGAGAGACTGAGAGAGAAAAATGGAGACAGTGGTGTGGCAGACTGGCAAATGACTCAGCTACAACTTTCAATTCAATCCCAATTCATCTTTTGCTAAACTGAACTGAAAAATACCTGAAAGAAAATATTATTAGTATTCTATCTTTAAAAAGAATCATAGATACAGAGGAACAGAACAGGGTATGGCACCTGGCTGCAGTGCTCTAGGCACTAGGGCTGGTGCATGGGACTAGTGCTAAACTGCACTGAAAAAATACCTGAAAGAAAATATTATTAGTATTTTATCTTAAAAAGAAACAATAACAGAAACAGACAGTGGGGCAGAAGATGTCTTTGTAATTCACAGCTGTCCAGGCCCAGGCAGTAGGCAGTGGGCACTGAGAATTGGGACTGAGGGCAAGGGGGACTGGGGCTAAATAAATTGCACTAAAAAAATACCTGAAAGAATGCTATTTTAAAAATAATATGAGAAACAGAGATAGAAGCAGAACAGGGCCTGGCAGCAGTCCAGGCAGTGGGATTGGGACTGGGGGCTGGGAGCAGTAGGACAAGAACTAAACTGCACTAAAAAAAAAACTGAAAGAAAAAGACTGTTATAGGCCTCACCTTGCCATAATTGTGCCTGCCTTGGTCACATCCAGTTACATACTGGTTTCTTGGCCCAGCTGCGTGAAAGGCTAGCTGCAGTTTAAGCTTTAAAAAAACCAAAATTTGAGCTGGCCCAGAGACGAGGAGGGCTGATGCACTAGTTAGTGCCTTACCTCCGACCACACCAGCAATACAGAATCGGGAACAGACATGGGTCACTTGGGGGCCAGCTGGGGGAGGTAGAACTGAGCATCCTATGAACTGCTTTCCTCCCAAGGGTAGGGGGACGAGCATGACTCACTGCTCATCTGCCATCTGAAGGTATCCAAGTGGCAGCACAGTCTGCACACAAAAATAGAAGGTAAGGACCATGCACAGGACACTGGGGACAGCTCCACGGAGGTGGAGCTTACCGTTCATGCCCATTGCACGTGTGTGGATCCATTATGTCCAATCCCTTGCAGGCCCTGCACTGGTGATTGGGCATACACACACACACAGTCCCATAAGCAGAAGACGGTGGAGGTAAAGTAAGTCCCAAAGAAGCTGGGTAATGGGGCTGGAGGGACTGGACAGAAGTGGATGGCCAAGGGAGATAAAACAATAAAATGCATATGGAAAAAATTGTAAGGCCAGTTGATCACTGTAGTGTGCCTCTAATAGGCATGGTCAGATCCCTATTCTCGTCCGAATACAGGATTTAGGTGTTTACTGAGCAATAAACAACCAGAATAGGATATTTATCGGGTCAGATATAGTCCAGTTAAATATGTATGAAAAACACTTCAATAAATGTCCAGAAACAGCTTACCGACTCAGCAGTTCACACCCACACCTCCTGGCCACTCAGACACTCATACCCACTTGTAAAAGCTAGCAGCTCTGCTTTAACGTTTGTGACACCACGTATGAATGCAACAGATTTCATTGTGTTTATAGTGGTGCAGTCAAGTGATATCTGGTGCTGAGCTGAAGTAATTTAATTAATGTGATTGATGTGATTGATCCGACCTCTTAAAGGGAAACTAGAAACACAGAAACATAGACTTTGACGGCAGATAAGGACCGCTTGGCCCATCTAGTCTGCCCATTTCCCTACCTACAGGATAGGCCGCAGATCCTAGTTAACCAACAACCTATTTCTTCCTACCCCCCACAAGAATTGCCTTATGTCTGTCCCATGCATTCTTGAACTCTCCCACAGTTTTAGACCCCACAACCTTCTCAGGAAGGCTGTTCCATGCATCCACTACCCTCTCTGTGAAATAATACTTCCTCACATTGCCCCTGAACCGCCCCTTCTATCTTTAAATTGTGTCCCCTTGTTCTTGCACGTCTCTTTTTCTGAAAGATGCTACCCTCTTGGACTTTGTTGATTCCACTGAGGTACTTAAAAGTTTCTATCATGTCTCCCCTCTCCTTTCTTTCCTCAAGTGCATACATATTAAGCTCCTTTAGTCTGTCCTCATATGGCTTCTCTTGCAGACCCTGCACCATTGTAGTTGCCCTCCTCTGGACTGCCTCTATCCTGTCTATGTCCTTGTGGAGATGGGGTCTCCAGAACTGGACACAGTACTCCAGATGGGGTCATCTCACCAACTGTCTATACAGAGGGATAACAACTTCCTGTTTTCTGCTGCTGATGCCTCTCCCTATACATCCCAGTATACCCCCAGCCCTCCCTACTGCCTTCTCACATTGCTTGCTAACCTTAAGGTCCTCTGATATGATTACCCCAGGTCCCTTTCCTTTTTGTTGTTATTACTACTCTCCCACCCATTGTGTATTCTACCCTGGTTCTTGTTTCCAGGTGCATAATTTTGCACTTCTTTGCATTGAATCCTAGCTGCCATACTTCTGACCATTCCTCCAACCTTGCCAAGTCCCTTTCATCCTTTCCACACCTCCTGTGTATCAACCCTGTTGCAGATCTTATGTCATCTGCAAAAGGCATACTTTTCCTTCCAGTCGCTCTGCAATGTCACTGATGAAGACATTAAAAGGACTGGACCCAATACTGAACCCTGCGGTACCCCACTAGTAACCCCTCTTTCTTCAGAGTGGACTCCATTTACAATTACCTTCTGTGTCCTGTTGTGCAGCCAATGTTTTACCCAGGTTACCACCCTGGGACCCACTCCCAGGCTGGTTAATTTGACTATTAATCTTTTGTGTTGAACTGTGTCAAATGCCTTGCTAAAGTCTAGGTAGGCCATGTCCACAGCCCCTCCCTGGTCTACTACTTTGGTCACCCAGTCAAAGAAATCTATTAGATTCATCTGACATGACCTTCCCGCTGTGAACCCATGCTGCCTTGGGTCCTGGGCCCCACTGGCCTCTAGGTACTCAACTATTCTTTCCTTCAAAAGTGGCTCCATCACTTTCCCTACCACAGAGCTCAGACTGACAGGTCTGTAGTTTCCTGCCTCTGGCCTCTGTCTTGGTCCCACTTTTGTGAAGGAATCACATCCACCTTCCTCCAGTCCTTGGGTACCACACCATCCTCCCATGATTTATTAAAAAGAGTAGCCAGTGGTTTCACTAGTTCCTCCCTTAATTCTTTTAGAATTCTGGGGTGAATTCCATCAGGACCCACTGCTTTGTCCACCTTCAATTTTAGGAGTTCTTGCAGAACCCTTTCTTCTGTGAAAGGACTGGGATCAACACCCCTATCAAGAGTGCTTCTGTTAATTGTATTAGGCACTTCCCCCTCCTCTTTTGTGAATACTGAGCAGAAATATTCGTTCAGTATCCCTGCTTTTCACTGTCCCCTCTGCCCACCCACCGTTCATTCTATTCAGCCTCACTATCCCTCCTTTTGTCTTCCTTCGCTCGCTGATGTACCTATAAAAGGTTTTATCCCCCTTCTTAACTGAGTTGGCTATCTTTTCCTCAGTTTGGGCCTTTGCTATTCTGACTTCCCTCTCTGCTTCCTTCTGCCTTAACCAGTACAACTCTCTGTCCTGCTCCTTCTGTGTTTCCTTATACTTCCAGAATGCTATCTTTTTCTTTTTTCTTCCTGACTTTCACAGCCACCTCTTTTGAGAACCATAGTGGCTTTTTCTTTCATTTTGATTTGTTTATTTGCTTCACACAAAGGCTTGTTGCCTCTGTGATGGTAGTTTTGATGATTCCCCATTGTTGCTCCACACCTCCTTCTAGCCTGTTTGCTAGTGCTTTCTGAGGCACTCTCCCATCTTTGCCAAAGTCAGCCCTCCTAAACCAGTACCTCACTTTTTGTATGGCTTGACTCTGTAGCTGAGTTTAACGTGAACCACACTGTTTGATGGTCACTTGTCCCCAGATGGCAACCCTCTTCTAGATCTGAGATCCTCTCACTGCCCCCATTTGAGAGTACGAGGTCTAAGATTGCTCCCTCACGAGTGGGTTCTGAAACTAGCTGTCTGAGGCCTGCCACCTGTAGGGCATTAAGAATGGCCCTGCTCTTGGATGTGGCTGCAGCAAATGTGCTCCAGTTAACATCTGGCATATTCAGGTCTCCATCAACAGTATCCTTTCTCTGCCATTCTAAGAATGCCTTCTATGATATCATTGTCCATTCCCTTCCCCTGACATGGGGGTCTGTACTAACCCTGTGCGGATTGTGGTGCCCTTTCCAGTCTCCAAGGTGACCCACAGTGCCTCCTCTCCTCCCTGTTTGCTCTTTTGTTCAGTAGCTTTTATCCCTTCCTTTACATAGAGAGCTGCTCCTCCCCTCTTCTCCCCTTCCTGTCTCTCCTGTAGGTTATGTACCCTGGTATGTTAACATCCCAGTCATGGTTCTCTGTGTACCATGTTTCTGTGACTGCTATGATATCCAGGCATCCCTCTTCCATCAAGGCCACCAGCTCAGGGAGCTTGTTACCCAGACTACGCCATTGGTACTCATTACCCTCCATTTCCTGATGGCCTTACTCCCTTTTGCCCCATCCCTGTTCTTCTTGCCTTTGTCACTTTCTCTATTTACCCCTGCCCTTCTCCCTATCAACACCTCTATGTTGGTGTTTGCCGCACTTACTACTGTGACTTTTTTTGGGGGGGCTAGGATTTCCCTGCTCCTTTCCAGTGCCTCCCCCCTTGGCTAGTTTAAATGCTTGCCAATGAAGCATTTAAACCTATCACCTAGGATCCTGGTTCCCCTCCCAGATGGATGCAGCCCATCATGCCAGTATAGGCTTGCATCACTCCAGGTGGACCCCCAGTTCCCAATGTAGCTGGGATCCCTGAGCTCCACACCAGTTTTTCAACCACTGATTGAATCCCCATGGTGCGGAACACCCTAGCCTCTCCTATGCCATAGATGGCTGCACCTCCAAGAAGGTTACCGTGTATGCTGCATGCTGAGCCCCTCCCAATTCCACAAACTCTTCCTGCACTTCTTTAATCCCTTTCTTAGCCAGGTCCTTTGTCCCTAGGTGGACAATGACATCCAGCTCCCTCCCTGTGCAGCTGCTCTGGCAATCCTGATTCGCTCCCTGTCCCTCAAGCCATGGCACCAGGGAGGCACCTTACCTCTCTCTACCCTTCCTCCCCCAGTTCTACCTTCCTAACAATGGAGTCCCCCACCAGGAGTTGTTTTCTTCCCCTGCAGGGTCCCCTGCCACCCTCCTGTGGGTCTCCATTGTGGAGGTTTCCAGCATCCTCCTTGGTCTCCACTGTGGGTGCCTCCATAGAGGAACCACACTTTGCCAGAATGGCATAGGAATCGTGGAGCGGTACAACTGGAGGATGCACCTCTGTTCCACCACCTCACCCTCCCTGAGCCCACTGTGGTCCAACCACTCCTCTTTCTTGGCAACCTCTGAGGCAACGGCAGTGGCACTGGTGGTCCCCTGGTTGGAAGAGGAGGTCCACAAATCCTGGCCAACTCAGCCTGGAGATGAGCAACCTCCTCCCTCAGCCCAGAGAGGTGCCTGCAGATGGGACAACACCGCATCCTCCAGAATGTCTCCCGGAAGACTGCTGCTCCACAGCCAGTGCACTGCACCACTCCAATCATGTCTTATTTCTGGCCCCTTAACTGTTTGCAATCCCTACTCTTTCCTCTGTTTTTTTCTCTCTCTCCTTCCTTTCTGCCTGTGTGCCCTTTAAGCTCCTGATTGTCCTTTTCTGAGACAAGAATATCCTATATTTCTCAGTAGACCCCTTACTTGCTCAGAGGCAGACCTCCAGCAGCTAGAGGGGGCTGGAGAGCTACTCTTGCCCTTCTAGGATGGTGGGTCTTTGGTGGCTCTGTGATCATTGACTTCCTGCTCCCAAACAGGAAGTTCCTGTTGTCAGTCAAATCCTGTGCCTATAAAAATAGAACTAGCTTTGGGTGGGGGGTGAAGGGGAGGGAAGGAGGGCAATATAGTCCCAGTAGAGAAGTCCAGTCACACAGCAGTCCTTTCTCCTGGTGTCTTCCACCAAGCTATTAGCAGAATCTTTCTAAGGCAATCTTTAAATGTAGCTTCCTTCTAGCTAAACCACTCCCCCTACTTACTAGATCTTTCTACAAGTAATTTAAACCTCACAGCTATTAAGTCCTTTCAATCACCTGAGATTTACACCTAGATAACTGTTCAGATAACCATTCAGTTCAGTTAACTCAGACAAACACACACTTTTTTTTTGTTTTGTTTGTTAGTTTTTTTTACCCTAAATGAAAGGTCCAAGTACAAAAGTTCTTCTTCTTTAGTCCCAGCAGAGAAGTCCAGTCACACAGGAGTCCTTTCTCCTGGTGTCTTCTGCCAAGCTATCCAGGTCAGAACAGATATAGCTACATTGTTGAATACCCAACCAGATTTATTTATTGAGTCAGATATCCACTCACCCCTAGCCTATACCTGCTGCCACTTAGCATGTCTGGCTGCCTGCTGTCACATTCACTTGAGTACTACTCTGTCACAGTTACCCACAGGACTAGCTGCAGTTTAAGTACTTGGTTATTTTTATTTTAAAAAAAAATTGTAGAACCTGTTGGTCACTGTAGTACACCTCTACTTGTTGCCACCTAGTATGCCTGGCTGCCTGCTGTCATGTTCACTTGAGTACTGCTCTGTCATTGCTGCTCATAGAACTAGTTACAGTTGAAGCACTTGGCTATTTTTTTGTTATTTTTTATAAAACCTAATGTGCAGTCAAAGAAATATCCTCATATGTGTGTATCACATACATTTGTGTGTTCCCAACAATAAGACAACAAGAACACTAGAGCCTGCAGAGGCAAAGTTAAATGTAGAGTACCTGCCTGCCTTGGATCCCTAACTGAGCCTGTACCCAGTGCCAAAAACAAAAATAAATGGCTTTTGGGGGCTAATTCAACCAAACAAGCAAAGAAGACAATGTCAAGTCCATTCCAGTTGGTGAAATATAACAGGTCAGGTGGAGTTGTAAAGCTCAAAAACATTAGCCCTGTGAAACACAGGGCTGCCAATGACATCAGGTGCCACTGCCACATTGCCAATGACATCAGGTGCCGCTGCCACATTGCCAATGACATCAGGTGCCGCTGCCACATTGCCAATGACATCAGGTGCCACTGCCACATTGCCAATGACATCAGGTGCCACTGCCACATTGCCAATGACATCAGGTGCCACTGCCACATTGCCACCATCATCTCCATTATCTTCACTAAATGGAGAAGTAAGCAGTCCTGCACAATATTCCAGTGCAGAACCAATTCGCAGCTTGTTCATCATCATCATCACCACAGCTTCCAGATCAGGTTCAAGTACCTTCTTCTCCAGTTCTAAAACATACAAATGTGGTAGTGGTTGAGCTGAACCCTCCACTTGATTCTCAGTCTGACTCCCATCCTGAGCATGATGAGTCCTCTGACAATGAAGCTGACTCCTCACATGCATTTGACAGAATGACGCATGTGGTTTATACCTATTGATTTTAACCCTGGTGATGATGATGATGATGACGATAAGTCTGTAATGATGTAGTGTCACATGAAAAAACTGATGCCACAATCACATCGAGTTACAATGACAGTATAAAACCCCTTCTTCTTCCTCCTTGTCCAGTGTCACAGTGATTACAGCAACCAAACTACTATTACTTCCACAGCTTCCCTCCTACTGTCTCCCTTTGCAACCAGGCCCCTGTCTGCTACTATTACCAGCCCCAGTTTTGTCCCTGTACTTGCTGCACCTCCCTTAGGACTCAGAGCACAGTCATATTCTTTACCTGGATTTAAAACCAAAACAAAGTATCAGCAAGGCGTGGAGTCATTTTTTTATAAGTTCCACTGATGAACATAAAGCATTATGCATGCTCTGTAAAACAACTATTAGTAGGTGGAGGAAATCAGTGGCATGGGAGCCAATGACATGAGGTGACACCTAATGCAGCAGCATCCTCATGTATCAGCTCATCCTATAGCTCTCTTTGAGCCATATAGGGGTGATTCAGATGAGAGCTCTTTTTGATGCGTCAAAGCTGGATCATGGTAGTAGAAGTCAATCCCTCCATGCAATCATGGTGGTAGAAGGAGATCAGTTACATGGCCACCATATCTATCACATGCAGGAAGTACAGTAGATCAACTTCTGTGGACCCGGCAGCATTAGCTGACACAGTACTCCTGTCATCAACACCTCTGCCATGGCAGAGCAGCAGCACCACTTTATTGGCCAGTCCTTTTCCAAAAGCCAGACAATTAACTATACAGTAGCTCAGTCATTTAATAACAAAAAAATATTGACTCCAAGCATCCAGCTGCTTCCCACATTACATGGCTTAGTGGTGAAATGACAGAGACAGACGAGCACTTTCCAGAAAATGTTGGACTCCAAAGGCTGCTTGCAGTTTTACAGCAGAAATATGAAACACCACCCAGGTTTACATTTACCCATAGAGCACAGTAGTTACAGAGATTTACCAAGCAGTCAGAACCTGCATTGTGCACACACTCAAGGAGGCAGAGGGTGGGGTTATGAATTTCACAACAAATATTGGGACAACTGCATCAATTCATGGGTATATTTCTCTGATTGCACACTGGGTTTCTTTCTCACAGTCACAAAAGCAGTTTAATCTGACACCAAAAGGGCAGTACAAGGGAATGGCATTGCTCAGTGCCAATGTAATGGATGGTGAACACAGTGCAGTCAGCATACATAACAGCTTAGAACAAGCATTTGTCAATGCTGAACATTTGCCGCTAGTATTGCTGTTGTACTGGGTCTTGCTTGTACATATTTTTACTATATACAGAGTAGATAAGATGCAGTGTCTCATTTTCAGTGGTGTCCTGCTTTAAAACATTGCTAGACTGTAAATACCCAGGAAAGAGCAGCTGAGAGGCAATATCTACTTTAAGTGGTCTCCCACATTTTGACCTAAAATGTCCAACAGTCTTTTTCTGACCTGATGTTATGATCAAGACAGGTGACATTTTTAAAATCCCATCTGAAAGGTGATTTTGCTGTGCGACTTTGGAAACAGGTATCGGAGAGGATTTGAAAAATGACACCTGCCATGTTCAGGAGGTGGGGTAACACAAGGGATATGTTGAACATTAGGGGCCAAAATCTGCAAAAAAATAAAGTTATGAGTAAATGTTGGAACAATTCATTTCCTCATAACTTAGTTGTTCATATTTTTACCCCAAATGTTCAACATAATTTTTTTTGCCCACTCCTTCTAAGCATGACAACTGCCATTTATAAAAGAATGGCTGAAACATCATTTTTGAAATGACAGTTGTCGCATTCATGAGGTGGTGTGAAAAAAATGGCTATGTTGAAAAGTTGGGATCAAAATATTGAAGATTATCACAGTTATGAGTGTGCATTGGAAAACTGCAATGTAGGCTCGTAACTTTGTTGTTTTCTTATAGTTTTATCCCAAATTTTCAAGATAGCCTTCTCATAACACCACAAAGCCTTCTTCTGCGCCTACTGTACATCATGAACAAGGGTGGAGAACATTTTCATATCCTGCCAAAAGGTGATTTTAGGTCACAAGTCTGAATACACATATTGGCCAGGATTTGAAAAATAACAGCCATCACATTCATGAGGTGTTGTGAAGAACTGGCTATGTTGAAAATTTGGAGTCAAAATATTGAAAATTACCAAAGTTACGAGCCTGTATTTGAAAATTTCAATGTAGGCTCATAACTTTCTTGTTTTTTAATATTTTTACCCCAAATTTTAAACACAGCCTTCTTATGACCCCATCTCATGAACAAGGGCAGAGAACATTTTCAACTTATGCCTGAAAGGTGATTTCATGCAGCAACCATGAAATCACCTTTCAGGACAGATTTATTTAATTTCACTGCCATTTTTCATGAGGTGGAGTCCTAAACAGGTATGTGGAAAATGTGGGGCCAAAATATTCAACAGTGGCCAAGTTATGCCACTAAGTTCAAAATCCCATTGAAATATAATGAACCACATACCCAATTTCCTCAATTCACTGTCCAGCATTGAAGAGTGAAGACATGTCTGCGGTCCAGGAAGAATTATGGTGTTGGGCCCTTGGTGGGTAAGTAAGGGTTTGGTAGGTCGTGGGGTGGTGGATGCTGAGTGGGAGAGCTGAGTGGGAGGACAGTAACAGCGGCAACAGACATCAATGGACAGTTTTCTTTTATACAGGGTTTCTTTTAAAAAAACTATGAGGGATGGTTTACTTTATTTCAGTTCATGACACTGGGGGATTGGGCATCCCCAGTATCAGTGTTATATTTGGCAGAACTGCAGAACAAAAATGGTCAGAGTCGGTGGTAGAAGCTGGTATGAGAGATTGGGCACCCTCGTGCTGGAAGATTAACATGGATTGCACTGGGGAGGGGGGGGACAGTTACTACAATGGCAGCAACAGACATTGATGGACGGTTTCTTTTTTTACAGGGTGTCTTAAAAAATATATGAACTACAAGGGACAGTTTTCTTTATTTCAGGTGGAGACACTGTGGGATTGGGCACCCCAGTGTCAGTGTTATGCTTGGAAGCACCAGGGGTGGGCTCCCCAATGTTGCAGAAGTTAAAAGGAGCAGGGTGGGTGGTGGCAGCCAGCATGGAGGATTGGGCACCTGGGCTTGGGGGGGGTATAGTTACAGCTATGGCAGCAAAATACATCGATGGATGGTTATTCGTTTTCAGCAGGCTGATCATGACAGATCTGCTGTGCTTGCACACCAGTGTTATGTAGATTAAAGGAAAGAGCCAAGGTGTGATTGAGTCATTGCTTTCCTTTGAAATATGCAAAGTTTCCACCCAGCAAGCCGGAACACTGTCATGACCAGCCTGGCTGATGATTGGTGTGACACTGATGAGCCCCTTACAGACCACTCTGCGTTGGACTGACAGTGTCACACTCCTCAAAAGTCACTCTCCTACCAAAATGCTCGCTGTGCATGTGCACATGGTGAGCATAATAGCTTTGGGAGAAATTGATACTTGAAAATGGATTACAGATAGGAATGACAGTGACAGATAATGCAGCTAACATGATAAAGGCTTTCACTGACAGTGACAGGGAGAAAGAGAGGAATAAATGTGAACTGCTTTGCATACATATTAAATTTAGTTGTCCACCATGCTTTAGGCAAGAGCACAAGTATCAGCAGTCTTACTGAAACAACACATAGAACAACCAGCCACTTCCACAGGTCTGTGAAATCAACTGCCACACTACACACTTTCAAGCAGCTAGCAAAACTGCCTCAATACTCTTGAAACTTCATATCACTACTTGATGAAATTCTACATTTTATGTAATAGAAAGATTGGTGGAACAAAAAAGGGTGTACATGCAATGGCTGTGTCACATGACACTGGCAGAACTATTCACCATTGGACAATCATAGACCAACCTTGTCACATCCTTGCTCCATTTAACAGTGTTACTCAAGAACTTAGCAGCAGCAGTGCCTCTATTAGTGAAATTGTTCCCACGGTGCATATTCTCCTCAACCTTAACAATGAATCACTTCATAGTGATCACTACTCTTCTGATTTAATACCACTGGCATAGACATTGAATAATGAGTTCCTTAGGTGGCTTGACAACTTACTGAATGATAAAAAATATGTCACAGCTACAATATTAGAGCCTCATTTTAAGGATGACTTCCTTGTTCAGGATCTCACTGCTTTACAGGAATATAAACAGCACATAATCAGAGAGGTGCAAAAGATCTAAGCACTCTTGAAAGCTCCACTTCTTCCAGTAAAACTGAGAAATTGTCCTCAGGCTCAGGCACCGGGTTCAAACGCCAGTTTTCATACTGAAACCACCAGCAGTGTCCCAACCTACTACAGCTGTGAAGGATGAGTGTCACACACACCATGTCAAAAATATTTGTTAAGCCATAGTGAAGAATAAGGCCACATTTAGAAATCCTATCACAAAAGGACTTCACTGCTGAAAGAATGCTCACTGCATATTTTAATGAACCCAGAGACCCAAACCTCAAAGCAGATCCTTTATCCTTTATTGTACAGGAAGTCCAAGAGATCCATTTGGAAACTCTTGTTCTAGTTGCTGCCTGATATATTGGCTGTCCACCCACCAGAGTACCTTCAGAAAGGATATTCTCCACCACTGGTGATATAGTATCTCCAGCCAGAGCTACACTTCTTTCTGAACATGTTAAACAACTGGCATTTTTAAAAATCAACTTGCCCATACTGAACTGCAATTATGACCTGCACTGTGTACAGCAAGATAAAAAGTGTCTGATAGTGAAAGGATAGAGGACTAAGCAATTATATGCTACTCAACCTTCTGATTGGAAGAAGTACATGAGAAAATGGATGACCAAACAACTCCATACCACCATACTTTCTCCTGATTGGGGAAAGTACATGAGAAAATGTATTTATTTTATTTATTTATTTATTTATCAAGTCTAGGATTACAAATACCTTTGAATCTTGGCTCTTTTACAAAGGTTCCATGTCAGAGAAATACAAATTATGGGGAACATCAAGACAGATATTACAACAATGTGGACATTGCAAACAGACTACAGAGTAATACAATTCAAGGGTAGCATTGTAACAAGGCAGCCAGTGGCATTTGTCAGAGAAGATAGACAACAGATAAGAAGTGCCAGAGTCATAGGAAGATGGAAGAGGGTAGAGGGGAGAAGGAATGTAGGAAGGGTGGGGAGAGGGTGAAAAGTGCAGCATTGGGTATACCAAGATGTGAGGGTAGAATCCAGTGAGGAGGGGAAGGGATGCTCACTTTCAATTTTAATAAACTTAAAGAGGGACTTCAATAATCCTACCTGCAAAGTGCTGTCCTTTGTGTGCCTTCTTGTTATACTATCGCTATAGTGACAACTTTACCGGGACCAACACTACAGCAACAACAGTGCCAGGTTGCTGTAGTCGGCTCAAGACCCCAGCACTGCTTTCTGGGGGTATTGCACCCCCTCCCTGAAGCAACTTCCACTCAAAGTTGATTAATTTAGTATCAGGGAGTGCGGGGCAGAGCCCCCTGCATTGGGTTTCAGGGGCAAAGCCCCCTGAAGAAAACACAGTCTGAAGTGACTCTATTTATACCAACTGCAAATGCAGTCAATATAAAGGAGTCGTAACGTTGGTCGATAACAAAATTGTTGATCGACTATCATAGATCCTGCCCACTCCAGTAGACAAATTGTAGTGTCCATTTTTAAAGAAATTAAATGCCCTCTAAAATATTTAATAAAAACTGCCAACAAAACCAGGAAGTAGCAGCACTATGCATCAATATCATCAGGCAAGACACAGCGCTGTGTGTGACGTATTCGCCTGATCAGACTCTCACTGACAGAAATGGCCAGCAGTAGTAATTTCAAATTCTTACTGAGTGAAAGTGAGAGCACTGCTGTAAATGGCAATTGTTTCACAGATTCCACTGCTCAGTGAGGATAGATCAGACAGTGCAGAAGACAGCTCAAGTAGTAACGGTGATAATCGTCTTCTAAATATGGACTGGTCAGGTCCCAGTCTTGCAGTACCTTGGCTGCCTGATGTTGTGCCCCATCTGCACCTGGCAATCAACAGAGGATAGAGCAACCACTACCAACACAACACATACGCTCACTACTCTGCACATGTTGACACAACATAACAGCCAAGCACATGACACCCCACCCCCCCACACAATATTCAATAAAGCCTGTTGTTTCCAGTCCTACTGCAAAACTGTTAGTGTAATATTGTAGGTTGATTACTGCTTTTATTGAATATTGTGGGTCGTGGCGGGGAGTGTTATGTGCTTTTCAGTTATGTTGGGTCAGTGTGTACAAAGTCGGGAGTGTATGTGTTGGTAGTGGTAGCCCTATCCTCTATGGATTTCCAGTGACAGACAAGGCACAACATCAGGCAGCCAGGGTACTGCAATATTGGGACCCCACCAGTTCATGTTTGGAAGCCTTTCTGCTGTAATTCTGCCAAAGTGGTTGAATGGTAATAGTCTCTGTGACTGATTTATGAAAGACTCCATGTGAAGTCCAAAAGTGATAGTTTTAGCCCAATACCCCTCCCGAAATTGGGGGGGGTACAGCTGCCAGTCAGCAATTCAGCTGGGAGACTGGATCGTGTTTGAGGTGACAGCAGATGGGCTATGCTGCATCTCCACCACTGGAGTGATAGAAATCCTCCCACTGCTCCCTCTCTCTCACAGTAGCATTGCATCCATAAGAGGATTCAGTTCTCATTCCTAAAGAACAGCTGCCAGCGTCAGGGTTTGCGCCCAGCATGGGAAGAAGGCATGCAAGCCAGTGAGAATGATTTGTTGCATTTGCTAGTTTCACTGCCTTGTGGTATATTGCCAAAATGACATAGCTCATGACAGTTACACATGCTGATGCAGGTTCTGTGAATTAGGGATAATCATGCTGTTCCTTCTTTTGTCTTCCACTGTGCGAAGAATGCAAAACTATAAAAAAAAAAACAGTGGGGAAAAAAATAATTTTTTTTTCCAGTGTTGCTCTTTTGGACAGATGTTCACAGTGAATCAATGTTTCTCATGTGTGCATGCTAGGCTGAAGCAGGTCCCCTTGGGCCAGACAGGTCATTATATAAGCATGGTTACACTGTGCCTTTGATTTTGAAGTGTAGTCTGTAACACATAAAGCTCCCTCCCACATATCTAGTGTAAGGCACCTTCCTCTGACTTGTTTATAAAATCATTTTCTTTTATGTAAACTATGGGGGGGGGGGGATTTTCAAAACTATACTAGACACATATGCCACATTTTTAGCCCAAACCCCCAAACTGCACATGTGCAACTGCCATGAGTTGTGTTATTTTGGCAATATACCATAAGGCAGTGAAACTCACAAACGCAACAAAATGTTTGAAAATAGTAGTAGCGACTTGCAATCAGGAGTTGAGATGGATCATCCCCTTTAAAAGTCAGTCCCATTTATTTTCTAACTTATCATCCTACCCGTTTGAGCATAACTCTTTAGTTATCTGTTTTTGTTATGTTGTGTCTACATTTTGTAGCATGTCCTTAGTTTTCCCTCTGAAGAGAGACAGGCATTTTAAGAAGTGTTCATCACAGCAAACTACAACAGTGATGTAGAAAGGAAAAGCGTGTCTTTTCTGTTAACTTTCTGGCTATTACCACACTTATCAAAAGTAAGTTTCCTTATTCTTCAAAACATACTCATTCATTTGTCCAGCCGGAGCCTTATCCAACCTGCATCTCAGGAGCCATACCTCACAGCTGCCAGCATCAGAGGTGACAAAGATATGTAGCAAGCCCTATTGAGCTGTCAAATTTCCTGCTGCTGACAGCAGTGTGCCTCACTGAGCTGTCAGTGGCTCATTTAGGACCATACGTCACTTCCGGTTGCATGCAGCATACAGTACAGCTGCACATCGAGGTTACATCATGGTGGAATAAAAACTAAATACAAACAAAAGGACACACTTCTAAATAAATAAGTCTTTGCGATTCTGCTAATCGGGATGCTGCCTTCTGACTGGTGAATGCTCATGTCATAAAGCCTTACTGCTGTCAACTGCTGTGGAGTTCTTCAAATAGACACTACACCACCCGTCATTGTTTTGAAAGACACCTTATTTTTTGATACAACAAAACAGGTTCCCTTATTAAGTACGGCAGATCTGTTGGTTTGTTTTCTACTGTGTGTTCAATCTAGCTTCAGTGATTTTAAGCTGATGCCCAGCTTCAATGATATCTTATTCATCACATATGTAAGTGATCCCTTGTCATCTTTCATTATTCTTTTGCTGCCACTGCACACCCCGGATGACTGTCACTCCTCCTCCTGCTGTCACTGGAAGTCATTATAAAATATTCATCATACACATACTGGCAGCAGTTACATGCTATTATCTTCACTGATTTGGAAAAAAAGTTGCATACAGTACTGTTTGTCTTTTATCTTTGCATGTACTCCATTCTTCTCACAAGACAAAAATTTGTTGCAGTGACCAGGCCAAAACATTACACCTGTGTGAGATTGTACCAGTGGAGCAGGCTGGATGGGATGGAATAGGTGGAGGAAAAAATAATGCCACTGGTTCATACCAGCCTTTTCAGTATGCAGATTCAGACCTGTTGCGTAACATTAATCTTGTGTTGTTCTGTTGATTGCACCACTAATTATTTATATATATTACACTTACAGTTCTGGTTCTGGTTTTGGTTCTGATTTGCCTGACCTGACGTGGCCCAACCCAGCAGAACTGGAAAATTCAACCTATCCAAATCTGCTCAACACAGACTTTGCATGGTATACAGCTCATTTCAGTATCATATGACCTCCAATCCCATACTATATAGTGAACTTGACCTGTGGGCCCCACTTTGCAGATGAAGTTATAACATTTGTAATTCGCAAAATTATTCCTACACTGAAAACTGCACTTGGCAAGGTGGATTAACTTAGCAAATTGTGACAAATTAAAAAAAAATTTGTGAAGCGAATTTTTCCAACTTCACCTAGCACTATTCAGGAGCATAGTATTAGGATTGCCTTGATATGGTGATTGAGTGGCACAAGGTCTCTGGCAAAATGGAATTTTGTTTACTCCACACACATCTATTGAAGGGGGATAATTTGATTCAGAACATCCCTCCTATAGGTGTCTGATGCCTCCCTGAAACATATCTCTGGAACTTGTATGTGGTAGCCTAAACAAACCTACCTAGTAGGAGGCTTCAGCAGGCAGCACTGATGCTTGCAGAATGGCACATTGTGATTAATAAGATTTACATGATGAAAAAGCTTAACTTATTCTGGCCACTGCTGGTTACCGTTGAGGACATTTGGACCCCACAGATGGCATATATTCTACCTCTAGACCTGAACTTTGTCAGGTAAAACTGTGTTTTTATTATTAAGAAGCTAACACACTCCACAGGTTGTATTGTTCTGGCTTTCAACACTTTTGTCAAAAACTCCTAATAAAAATAAAAATTTTAAAAAATGTTTCTTCCACTTGTGTGTGCATCTATCCAGTTGTGTCAAAACTTTGGGAGCTCTATTTTTGAATGTTCATGAGTTTTTGTGACAGTTTCCGTAATTTTTAACAACTTGCATAAAAAGATGCATGTCAGATAAAATTATACATGCATTAGAAAAAGGGTGCATGTGTTGTTCTTTTGATGCAAACTCAATGCTCTGCATCCAAACTGTAGATGTTGTTAGAACATCTAGTTCATTATACAAATGTAAACACAGTAATGAATAACAGCTATACTGTGTGTATGCACGTACAGTATGAACTATATTGTATATATTAATCATCTACTCATTTTTACCGTGCTATTCTTTTTCAGACTTCAAAAACAAGAAGCACAAAGAGGGCAGATAACCAGTGCAGATGATGTAACCTCTGTTCCATCAAATGTCAAGGTGCAGGATGGACACAACAACAATCTGCTTGGACCTGAATGCACAACAGACTGCAGTAGCTAGTTTAAGATGGCATGCTTCAAGAATGGTTTTGACTCTTAAGGAATCCTCTCATGTACTGAACTACTGAACCTGTAAAAAAACAATTCTTTGCATGTCTTACTGTTTTTTTAAGTGTTGCTTTTTTTTAGCATCAGTAAAGCCTTCCTGTTGACAAAAATGTACCAGCTTTGGTTTCACTTCATTTAACCTTGCAGATCTTTGCCTGAGATTCTGCAGTGGAAAATAATAAACTTAATCTTAGGAAAACATTTCTTCCAAACTGTGAATCCCCACACAAATACTCGTTTTCTAATTTCATTCAACAAAGCCTTAAAGACTTAAAAGCTTCCAAATGCCCTAGGTTGTCTGAATTCTGAGTGCTTTGGGGTTATATGCAGTGTGGACTACAGTAATTCCATCCTCAAGACCCTATGTCATGTGTAGTGTACATTTCTAAAGGATTACATTGTGTTGTTTCTTGTATCAATTACTTTACTCCATACCTCAGATGTGGCAATTCTATTTGACTATTGAAGTTACAGTTGCTAGAACATCATTTAGTAAATTAAACTTTTTTTCTACAAAACAGAACTACAGAAGTGACTGAGACCAGTACAAATGTTAAATGGCTTCATCTGCCGTTACCAGTCCAATGCATTTTGCAAGAAATAAAGGGGAAGTATAGAAATCACCTTGCAGTGGAATGGAAGACTAATGTTGTATCTGTGCTACATAAACAGTCATGAGTAACTCCCTTTTCAATTTTAAAGGTGATTGGGAACAGTTTTTTACACTTCTGGACACTCGTCTGATGCCTTCTTAGTATCTATCCAATATTCTAACATGTTTTGACTTTTTTTGTTAAAGTAATAATCTAATTTAGTTGCCTTTGTAACTACCATGAATCCCTCTCTCAGCAGTTGCTGCTCTCTTTTCATACTGCCTGAACATTTTATGACATCAGTAACAGCATTCCAGGCCTTTCAGAGGAACTGCATGGAATGGTATTATTGATGTTATGGAATACTTAGAAATAGAAAAAGAAAGAGCAGAAGCTAGCAAAGAGAATGGAACTCTATGTAGAGCTCAGGGCACCCCAAAAGCTAGATTATTTATTTACCACAAATTGGTCAAAGCATAGCAAAATACATAACTGGCATGGAAAGGAAGATGGGAGGGCAGTTAGCTATGTGAAAATTATTTCCTGTCACCTTTAAGGGTTTTTAGTCATTGTGAAAGGGAAAAAGCAGCTCTAGAGTCCTGCAGGAGTGTAGGTCCAGGAAAATCCAATTTGTGAGACAGAAACACTTCACACTCACATGCCAGAAAGAAGAAGCAACAAAAGATGCTGTGAACCTACTTTATTTCATAGTGCAGCACACAGGTTGCAGGCAGCATGAGACAAACAGGAGCCTCAAGGTTTCAAGCAGCTATGTTTCGTCAAGAGACAGGGCTCCTCCTGGTGTCGCACAGTTTATATACATCTGCTAAAAACACCAGGGAGAAATCTTAAAGGTGCAGTATAGTGTAAACAAGTGAAATTAAAACACATAAAACTAAAAACTGACACAGTGTTACAGACTTAGCATTCATAAGGTCTATACATATATTCAAAAGTACCCAGTACTAGGGATTACATTGTAAAGATTGATAGTAATAGGCTTGCAGGACTGACTGCTGACATAGAAGACTGGCCAGTTACAGAAAGGGAGCAGTTCAATTTTGTCATTAAGTCCTTTTCCTCCAGTTGCTCTCAGTTTGAATAGCCAGTTACCTTGGTCGCCCCCTCTCAAACCTGTAACTAGGGCTATACAGGGACCAAACATTATTTCCTGAATACCATGAATAGTAGGGCTCCAGAATGTTCAGCAGCCCTTTCCAAACAGGGTATTATTCATATTCAGAAAACGAGTTGATCACCTGCAAAAAAAAAAACAATCCCTCCCTACTCCCACAGCCAAAAACCAGGTTGTAACCCCTATCCTCCCATTCTCTATCATAAGCACAATGCCACCCTTGTCTACCCCAGCACCCATAAGTTTTTTTTTTTATATATTTAAGTAGATCCCCCATTGGGTGACTGGCTGAACCTGCCCCCGCCTGCCCACTTGGCTGGCCATCTTCTTAATGTAAAGTGCTCTTCGCACTTCAAAAAATATATTTCATGTCCTGCATGGCACATGACCCTAGCTATTCCCACCCACCAGTACCCAATTCTTAAATATAAATTGAGAAAGTGATTGACTCATCCCTCCTTCCTAAATGGCCCACTACCTTCTCATGAATGAGCACAATTGCACTTGCTATAGTAAAACCAGCTGGTTTTACTATAGCAAGAGTGCAAGTGCTGCAATTTATAAGATAGTGGATGACTGTGGAGAAAAGAGGGTTGAGCCAGTCACCTTTTCAATTTGTATTTGAAAATTGGGTGCTGGTGAGTGGGAGAGAGTAGGTAGAGTCAGGTGCTATGAGGGGGAGGACATAAATTATATTTTTTAAATGCAAAGAGCACTTTATAGTAAAAAGGTGGCTGGCAGTGGAGGCAGGCAGGTTGAGTCGCTTAATAAGGAATCTATTTAAATGTATTAAAAAAATTGTGGGTGCTGGGGTGGATGAGGGTGGGATTGTGCTTTTGATAGAGGATATGGAAAGGGGTTACATGATTTTTTTACCTAGTTTTGGGCTGGATGAGGAGGGAGGGGCTGTTTCTTTTTTCTTTCTTTTTTTTTAAGGGTGGAATACCAAATAGCTGAATATTTGGCTGCTGAATACCAAATATTCAGTCAAATATTCAGAAAAAGATATTTGCACAGCTCTACCTGTAACTACCTTCTCAGTACCCAGAAAGGACCAGACTTGTGCACTGGGGTCAGGTGCGCATTTGCTGTGGGCTGCAGTGGCATATCAAATGTTACTGTGGTCTGTCACCCACACATGATCCCCTTCCCATTGCTATGGCCTCCTTTTTGTGAATCCCACAGGAGCAGGTGGCCAGATATACCACTCCTGTGGTATCACAGTTCATTTCTAGATAGTATGCCTCTTTCATGTGCTATGGTCCACAAACTGTTTTGCTGGAGTGAATACATCACAGAATGTGCATCTCCCACACGTGTGGCAACCTGCTGGTAATGTTCATAGCCAAGTGGAAGTGTGTGGGATGGGCTGCAGGCTATGGATCAGTCTATTCCCCAAGTTCTGTAGGCATCTATAAACCATCCTTGGAAGCTCAGAAACACAGGATTTTAATTAAGGTTAAGTTTGTAAGATTCTCCATTTTTGGGTGAGTTTCTGTTCTAGAGCACTGGCCTATGTGCTGAATGTTGTAACAAAAATACAACAGTTTTCAGTTTGGATGGTCACATTTTGGTGTAACAGAGTCTGCCTATCTGTGTTTTTAACCTTTGATAAGCTCTATCTACATCTCTTCTGGAGTAGCCCTTTTCAAGAACTCTTTTATTGAGTTCACAGGCATTGGCCACAAAAGGGGAGGGGGGGGGAATTTTTAACCAGGAAATGTACACTAAGGCAGAGCTTGTTTCCAGGTGCGATCTGGGAGCACAAGGAAGTTAAGTGACTGGCTCAGGGTCACACAGTATGCAATGCAAGTAGGGGTTGATCGGATTCATACCCAGGTCTCCAGGTTTGCAGCTCAGTGCCCTTAACCACTATGCTATATTGCCTTCCATAGGGCTATAATTTCTGCATCCCCATAGATACCAGCTGACTGTCTGGTGTGGGTGGCACAAGCTGGCTAATAGAAGAGTATTGTGGTCCATGGGCTTCTTGAACAGATTAATGTCCACCCCTTCTTGTGCATTTTTATTAATAGTGATGTCTAAGGAAATGCTTTCCTGACTGCATGTCATGGCAAAACAGAGATTAGGGTTGCTGTTCTCTAAGAATTGCACAAAAAGGGCCAACTCTTGTGTAGATCCCAACCACACCATCAGTATAACATCAATCTATCTGTGCCAAAGCGAGATTTTGGGCAGGTATGGGTTCACTGTTTCATCATAAGTCACAAGCTCTTCCCACAATCCCAGGTATAAATTTGAAAAATTGGGGGCTAAAGTTGCCCCCATGACTGTTCCACTAATTTGTAAGAAATGCTACCCTAAAAAAGTAAAATAGTTGTACTCTAGTACAAATCTGAATAGTTCCACTGGAACTCAGTAGGGGGAATACTACCTGGGGCTCTTCTGTCTAGAAGGCTTTCACCATGGGGTATGTTGGTGTATAATGACTCCACTTCAAAGGTGACAAGCCATTTTGAACCCGCAATGTGGAGGTCATTCAGGATACTCCAGAACTGATGTAGATAGAGCTTATCAAAGGGCTAAAGGCACACATAGGCAGATGCTGTTACACCCAAATGTGAATATCCAAGCTGAAAACAGTAGGTGTCATTTTGTTACGATATTCAGCACACAAGCTAATGCTGTAGAACAGATACTTTGAAAAAGAACTGGAGACTCTTAATTAAACCTAAACTGAAATCCTGAGTTTCTGAGAATGGTTTATAGACACCCACAGAACTTGGAGGCTAGGTAGATGCATAGCCTGCAGCCCATCACACGCACTTCCACTTGGCTACCAACATTAGCAGTAGGTTGCTACAAGTGCGGGAGTTGCAAATTTTGTGACTTAGTCACCCCAGCAAACTGTTTGTGAACCATAGAACAGGGGACAGACATACTATCCAGAAATTCATTAACTGTGATACCACAGTGTAGTGTATCTGGCCACCTGCTTCTGTTCCTCGTTTTACATGACATGCACCAAAAGAAAGCTAAAGGAACAAGTAGGGCATCATGGGAGCATGATAGCACAAGACAACTTGGAATATGCCATTGCAGCCCACAGCAAAAAATGAGCACCTGACCCCAGTGCGCATGTCTGGTCCTTCTTGGGTATTCAGAAGGTGGTTATGGGTCTGAGAGGGGGTGACCTTGTGAACTTGTCATCCAGAAAGGCAGGTTACAGGAATCAAACTGAGAGCAACAGCAGGAAAAGGACTTAATGACAAAAGTGAACTGGCCTCTTTTCTGTAAATGGCCAGTCCTCTATGTCAGTGGTCAGTGCTACAATCTATTATTATCAGTCTTTACAATGTAATCCCTAGTACTGTGTACTATTGCATATGTATAGAATTTATGAATGGCAAGTCTGTAACATTGTGTCAGTTTTTAATCTTGTATTATTTTTAATTTCAATTGTGCTGACTGTGCTGCACCTTTAAGATTTCTCCCTGGTGTCCATAGCAGAAGTGTATACATTTTGTTATACCTGATGGAGCCCTGCCTCTTGACAAAGCATGGCTGTGTGAAACTTTGAGGCAGCTGCTTGTCCCAAGACACCTGCATCCTGTGCACCACCCTATGAAATAAAGATCACAGCATCTTTGGGGTGTTTTAGTCATTCTAAAAAGCAAGAAAGAAGTACCATTATACTTATTTTAGTAAACGAAAATATTAAAATGCACTTTTACATATAGTACAGTAACTCATCTGATACTGAATATGAATTGACTATATTTCATGATAAATTCTATTGTATTAATCAGTAGTTTTATGAATTTAAAATCATTTATATTCAATTCATGTATATTAGCTTTGAATTAATTAAACATTTTAATTCTACTGATACAATTATTTAAAGTCTTACATGATAGACTATTTCTTCTTGCTCCACTGTACTTGCTTAGGGCCAAACTCAAAAGAAGATCATTTCAGGAATAGAACCATATGACATTATTATTTCTGTGAAATTCATCATGAAAAAGTTAATTCATGTCTAACTGCAGATGAATTCACACAGCATCCATAAAATAAATGATCACAATGAAAAACTATGAGGCATGAAGTGGAAACATTTTTTTTCATACTTCTTTATTGGTTTCATGTCAATCCAGCAGCTTACATCTTGCATAAGTGTCAGAAATTTATGACATTATACAGAGCTTGTAGGAGTAACATCATAAGAATGAAAAGTATTCATTCTATAATTGCTCTAGTATTCATATACAGTGGCGTGAAAAAGTATTTGCCCCCTTCCTGATTTTCTCTATTATTGCATATTTGTCACACTGGATGTTTTCAGGTCTTTAGAGAAAATGTAATATTAGATAAAGGGAACCTGAGTGAACAAATAACACTTGTTTTTTTTTTTAATTTCACTTATTTAATGAAAAAAAGTTAACCAACACCAACTAGCACTGTGTGAAAAAGTAATTGCCCCCTTACACTTAATAACTGGTTATGCCACATTTAGCTGCAATGACTGCAACCAAACACTTCCTATAATTCAATATCAGTCTTTCACATCGCTGTGGAGGAATTTTAACCCACTCTTCCTGGCAGAACTGCTTTAATTCAGTAACATTTGGTAGGTTTTCGGCATGAACTGCTCGTTTCAGGTCCTGCCACAGCATCTCTATTGGTTTAAGTCTGGACTTTGGCTAGGCCACTCCAAAACTTTAATTTTACTTCTTTTAACCATTCTGATGTGGACTTGCTTTTGCGTTTTGGATCATTGTCTTGCTGCATGACCACTACGCTTCAGCTTCAGCTGTGGAAGGATGACTGGACATTCTCCTAAGAATTTTCTGGTACAGAGCAGAATTCATGGTTCCTTTAATTATGGCAAGTCATCCAGGTCCTTAGGCAGCAAGCATCCCCACACCATCACACTACCACCATCATGTTTGACTGTTGGTATGGTGTTCTTACTGTGGAATGCTGTGTTTGCTTTACACGAGACATTATGGATCCATGTTGTCCAAAGGTTCCACTTTGGACTTATCTGTCCATAGAACATTTTCCCAAAAGCTTGTGGATCATCCAGGTGCTTCTTGGCAAATGAGAGACGAGCATTTATGTTCTTCTTGGTTAGCAGTGGTTTCCCTTGCTACTCTCACATGAAGCCATTTTGCCCAGTCTCTTTCTGATTGTGGAGTCATGAACACTGACCTAGCTGAGGCAAGAGAAGCCTGCAGTTCTTTGGATGTTGTTTTAGGATCCTTTGAGACTTCTTGGATGATTTTACACTGCGCCCTGGAGTAATTTTGGCAGGCCGCCCACCTCCTGGGAAGGTTCACTGTTCCAAGTGTTCTCCATTTGAGATTATGGCTCTCACTGTGGTTCGATGGAGTCCCAGAGCCTTAGAAATAGCTTTGTAACCCTTTCCAGACTGATAGAGGCAAAAATTTTTTCTGATCTTTTCAGGAACTTCCTTTGATCATGGCATAATGTGCTTGTTGAATCTTTGTGCTGGCAACGTGACTCTGATGGTAAGGGCCAAAATAAGTGAGGTTTATATTGAGCAGGACTGGCTGTAATCAAGCCTGGCTGTGTTCAATCAGCTGACCTAATTATCCCTTTAATTGGGTTGATTTAACTAGGGGCAATTACTTTTCACACAGTGCCAGTTGGTGTTGGTTAACTTTTTCATTAAATAAATGAAATAAGTAAAAAAAAAAAGTGTTATTTGTTCACTCAGGTTCCCTTTATCTAATATTATATTTTGTCTAAAGACCTGAAAACATCCAGTGTGACAAATATGCAATAATAGAGAAAATCAGGAAGGGGGCAAATACTTTTTCACGCCACTGTAGATAAAATTGATCCCTAAAGTCTCTCAGTCAAGACACTCCTTTAAACTGTTTATGTTTTCAGGGATTTTGTATAGATACTATAGACCTTAAAACAACTTACATCTCCCTTTGGGTGAACTTTACAGGTTTACAATGAAAAAAAAAAAAAAAACAGGAACCAACTTCAATTTTAAACGATAAGGGTAAAATAAAAGAAAATCGAATCAGGGTCTTGAAGTCCTGTTATTTGCTTTAATCCTGAGACCTCTAAGTCTATTGAAATTATACGGTTTTTATTTTTGTTTGTTTTTTAATTTTTTTATTTCCTTGCCTAAGAGGCATAAAATCTGCACACCGACTGTGGCTGTGTCATTTTCATTCTTAAAATTGTGGTGCTCACCCAAAGAACCCTCCAGAGTCCAGCTCTCAGCATTGCCAAACTTGGGGGGTAGGCGCATCACATCCCATTTATATTATTATGTTGTTTTGTTTAATTTTGCCTAGTTTTATTTAATTTTATTTTTATTTGGTGGGGAAGAGTTCAGGCGGTTGCTCCAGGGAGGGGTGGGAGGCGTGGGTGGGGCAGGGGGCCACATCACCTTCACTAAGATTTTCCATCAGTCCTCTTGTCCAAACCAGACTGTCCATCTGGTCCACCGGTTCAGGTAGGCCAGGGATCTCTGCTGTACTTTAAATGTTAGTTCCTCTAGTTGTTGTATCTGTGCCACCACCTCTAACCAATCCTGCCTCATTAGAGTAATCGATTGTAACCATCTTCTGGTTATTGTTTTGAAGGCTGCCACAAGCAGGATCTGCCAGCGATATATAGCTTCCCGCCCCTGTATCTCTCTCTGTAATCCCCCTAGAACCCAAAATTATTTTCCGAGTTGATTTTGGAGCTGAAATATTTGCTTCAGAGAGGTAACCACTTCCATCCAAAAGCCTGAAATAATTGGACATGACCAAAATATATGTGCATGAGTGCCTATACCCTCCCCATATTTTCTCCAGCATCCAGGAGACGCACCTATTTGTTGCTAGGAGACCACCAGTGGTACTCTAAAATATCTAATCCTAATTTTCCATAAAAATTCCCTCTAGGAAGGGGAAGAGGACACCCTCCAAATATTTTTCCAACCCATTACCCATTCCCCGTTTGAGATAGTTATGTTCAACTCTTGCTCCCAGGCATTTTTAACTTACTGCAAGTTTGAAGTGATCTGCTGCACACTTCTTTTATACAACTGAGATATAGCACCTTGTGCATTCTCTGAGTTCCAGATTTCCTCAAATGCCTGTTCTATAACCACCCTAACCCCTGTACATCATTCTAGTTTAATTTTTTTATTGATGACGCTACTGATTTGTAGGTATCTCATTCTATCTGCTGGGGAAAGACCAAAATATCTCTGGGCAACCTCGAAAGACAACAGGCCTCCCTCCCCCAAAAGCTGCCAGGGTGCCTGCAGCCCTTCATGAGCTCTTATCTGAAACCATTTATCCCATACTGCTGGTCCAAACATTGAGTCAAAAGCCCACCATCCATACCTCCAGTATCCCCCCGTGCCTCATCTCCCTCACAGTCCCCCGTCTCCACCCTATAAAATTGTGCAAGTTGCAGAGAGTAACCTTCTCAGAGTTCCAGAATAATCTTTTGTCTGAAACAGTATCGCTGACAATGGGGGGATGGACAACTTCCCAGCTCAATATCCTTCCAAGCAGCCTTGTACCTCGAGTGTCCCCAGAGCACAGCTATTCTCATCTGGGAAGCCTCCCAATAACCTGCCAGTCATGGTACCCCAAGCCCACCCTGTTCTTTGGGTAAAAACAAGGTCCGTTTTCTTACTCTAGGCCTCTTGTTTGCCCAAATGAAATTCAGAAGCATTCTCTGCCAATTCTCCAAGTCATTCTTAGAGACCACACATGGGGTACCCTGGAAAAGATATAAAAATTGGGGGGAGGACATTCATTTTTACTGCTTGTATTCGACTATGTAATGAGAGTGGTAGTACATTCCATCTAATGAGGTCCCTCTTTAACTGTTGTACCATTGGTACATAGTTCAAATGATACAATTGGGAAGAGGAGCTACTTTTATTTGTTTATTTATTTATTTGCTTTTGTTAACCGGGTAAGCACACTAGACAGCCAAGTGCCTATTTTCAGGTGCCACCCGGGAGATTACAAGGTACATACATGAACATCAGGCAAAAACAAGTGAAGGATTACATTAAAGAGAATTAGCACACAGGGACAATACAATTTATCCCCAGATACCTCATCTGTACCATGTCCCAGCTAATAGGATAAGTCTCTTTTAGTTCCACAGAAGGGCTATAGCCAAACTTCAGAACCTCGGTCTTTGAAGTATTCAAAGAATAGCTAGCTAGTTCAGAAAACTGTGCCAATCTTTCCACTACCTTTCTCAAGGAACTCTCTTGGCTCTCCAAATATAAAAGCACATTGTCAGCATACAGAGAAATCTTACGTGACGACCAGCCACCCAAACCCCCTTAATCCCTTCATCCCTTCTTATACACTCCACCAAAGGTTCGCTGTATAATGCAAATAGAAGGGGAGACAGTGGACATCCCTGTCTGGTCCCCCTTTCTAACTGAAACCTCAGAGCATGGTGATCATTCACCATGATGTAGGCTGTTGGCATGTTATAAAGTCTTGTAATCAGAGTTTGAAAAGACTTCCCCCAATCCAAAGCAGGCCACGGATTCCTCCAGAAGCCTCCATGAAATTTTATCGAATGCTTTTTCAGCATCAATACTAACCAAAAGGGCAGTCCTCTTAGTGTTATTTAAATAGTCAATTATGTGGACAGTCTTTCTAAGATTGGCCTGGGCCTGGTGCCCTGGAATAAAGCCAGTCTGGTCCAGGTTAATTTACTGATGTATCAATGTCTGAAGCCTTTTTGTCATAACAGAAGTCAAAATTTTGTAATCAATATTTAAAATTGAAATGGGACGGTATGAAGAACATAGTAGAGGATCCTTTCCCTGCTTTGGAATCACAGAAATTATTGCCTGTGACCAGGAGGGAGGTATCTTCCCGTTGTCACTCTATATAAAATGGAAAAGTCTACCTAAGGTGGGGGCCACCTTACCTCTAAACAACTTGAAAAATTCTCCAGGGAGGCCATTCATCCCTGGACATTTTAAGGACTTTAAGTTTCTAATTACCACGTCCACCTCAGTGTTCCCTATTGCCGGTTCAATTGGGCTGCCTGCTCCTTCAAGACCAAGGGTAAGTCTAAACCCCTCAAGAATTCCCTTATCTGGGTACAGGAGGTTGAGTCCCCTGTTTATATAATGTGGAATAGTAATCTCAAAAAGAATTTGCTATCCCCCCTATTTCTTTTTCTACTTTACTTGTGGTTGGGTGCAGTACTGCTTGTATTGTTGCCCTACTCCACTGAGCCCTCAGTCTCCCAGCTAAAAGTTTTAAGGACCTGGGTTCCCCCTCATAATATTTTTGCCTCAACAATAATAATTTTGTTCTATGGCATAGTCGAGAATATTAGAGAGACTTGCTTTTAGATTTTTTAATATCCCTGTCCTTTACTTATCTACTTTGATTTGTTATTGTGCTTCCAGTTGTTTAATCTGAGCTAGCAATTCAGTTTTTTGGCCTCTCTTTCCTTTTTTCTCCTACTAGACCATTCGATAAATTTCCCTGTAAGGACTGCCTTTAGGGTATTCTAAAGAATGGCATGCGAGGTCTCAGGTCTATCATTCTCCTTTAGAGTTTGTTCTACCATCTGTGTGACTGACTCCACCACCTCTTTATCCTGAAGTAGAGATAAATTTAATCTCCAAAAGGTGTTCCTTCTCACCTCTCCGAAGCGGAAGGTCATGAAAATCAGAGCATGATCTGAGAGCAAAAACTCTCCAATCTAGACCTTCTGTACCTGACCCACCACCTCCTTAGGAACCAAAAAATAATCTAATCTAGTGTACACTTGATGCACTGCTGAATAAAAAGTGTACTCCCTCTTTTTCCCCTCAAGGCGGCACCAGGCATCTATATAACGTAACTCGTTCGACAGTCTTTTAACCCTTTTTGCTGTCCCATGGACAATTGGGGTTATGTATCAACCACCCCCGATTTCCCCTCAAAACTATGAGGCTGTTCTTAACTTCTTGGAATCCCTAGAGTCTACTGAAAGTATTATTCTTTTAGGCAACTTTAATCTGCCTGGCATCAATTGGACAAAGCAAGTAGCAGGGACACCAAATGAGTTAAGATACCTGGACTCTTTTCTATTAGCAGGTTTGGATCAGCATATAGGGAGTAGTACAAGGGGGGGATAACACATTAAACCTAGTATTAAGTAATTTAGGGGACTTGATTAAACATTGTAGTGTTACCTCACCACTTGGTTCAAGTGACCATTGTATGATTAGTTTTGAACTTAAGGGAGTAAATACTATGATTGTTGGTTCAACCGAGGTTCGGAACTTTAACAAGGCTGATTTCAGTAAAATGAGTGGGGATGGCAGAAAGAGTTTGAAAATACAACATTAAATGATAACTGGGTTATCTTGGAGAAGAATATTGTAGGTTTGGTAAATAAGTATGTTCCACTCAGGAAGAAATATAATAGAATGGGTAAAATTCCCTCATGGCTATCCCCTAGAATTAGAAGATAGATTAAAATGAAAAAAAGAGCTTAAAATAAAACCAGAAAAAGTGGGCGTGCAAAAAATTGGGTTGTATACAAAAAACTGTTAAAAGAAACTAAAAAAGGAGTTAATCAAGTAACTCGAAAATATGAGTTAAATCTGGTCACAAAAGTTAAGGATAACCATAAATCTTTCTTTACTTACATTAATAACAAAAAGGGGTGTAAAACTACTGTGGGGCCTATTAAGGACCAGGCTGGGGAATTAGTTGATGACAACCAGGCTATGGCAGGGCATTTCAATACTTATTTTTCATCGGTCTTTAATGACAAATCTGAAAGTACTTGGGACCATCAGTATAATGCAGGCTATAGAATTGTTTTGAATAAAGGGGATATTGAGGACAGATTGATGCATCTGGACCCAAATAAATCTCAGGGACCAGAAGGGATCCATCCTAGAGTCTTTAAGGAGCTGGCTACAGTATTGGCAGCACCCATAACAGTACTGTTCCAAACATCACTGGATAGAGGGGAGGTGATAGAGGTTTGGCGAAAAGCAAATGTTGTCCCTATCTATAAAAAGGGGTAAAAACAAGAACTGAGCAACTACAGGCCTGTAAGCTTGACCACTGTTTTGGGGAAGATGTTGGAAACCATTATTAAGGACCAAATAGTGGAGTTCATGAACTTGGCAGAGGACTGTGATAATGCACAGCATGGTTTTAGGAAGGGTTTATTATGCCAAACAAATCTCCTGGAGTTCTATGAGTATGTGAGTAGGGCATTGTACCAGGGCACCTCTGTGGATGTAGTGTGTTTAGACTTTTCAAAGGCATTTGATAAGGTCCCACATGGGGAATTAGTGGACGCCTTAATAGAACACAATATACCTGGGTATATTACATGTTGGGTAAAAGCATGGTTGAGTGATAGAAAGCAGAGGGTTTGTTTGAAGGGTGTATATTCTGATTGGTTAGGTGTGGAAAGTGGAGTTCCCCAGGGATCAGTACTGGGGCCTTGTTTGTTTAATATATATCTACACTCACTGACTGGTGGAGGGGATGTTTGGAAAACCAGATTTGCAGATGACACCAGGATTGGTACTAGCATCAAAAATAGTGAGGATGCAATGAAGCTGCAGGATGCTTTATCTAAAATGGAAAGATGGGCGAGGGATTATAAGTTATCTTTTAACACCAATAAATGTGCAGTTATGCACTTTGGGAAAAATAGCAAAAAAACAGATTATGTTCTAAATGGACATATGCTGGGGAAGGTCATCGAAGAATGAGATCTAGGCATTAAAGTTACCAACGATCTCAAGTTCCATCAACACTGTAGCCAGATGATAAGGACCACTAATAGTATTCTTAATAATAGTAATAAACATATTAAGAGTATGAAGAGGGAGGTGATTGTGCCTCTTTATGGTTCACTGGTGAGACTACATTTGGAGTATTGTGCCCAGTTCTGGTCACCAGGGTTTAGGACAGATGTCAAGAGATTGGAAAGGGTTCAGAGAAGGGCAACAAGGTTGGTGGCAGATGTTAGGGACCAAGATTATGAAGACAGACTGGAGGAGCTGGGGATGTACATACTGGAGTATAGGTGACTGAAAGGAGATCTGTGTATGGTGTATAGATTGCTTAAAGACATCAACTTAAGGGGGAAACTGGGACTTACACTTAGGGATCAGTATTATAACACTAGGACGCACACATTGCAGTTGAAGGGGCAACATTTTAAAACAATAAAAAGAAAACATTGGTTTAGTGTTTGGGTAATTCCAGTCTGGAACCACTTGCCTGAAGAGGTGGTTCAAGTAAGAACATGCTTGAGTTTAAGAGGAAACTGGATAAATACTGTGTAGCAAACAAAATGGGGTTACCATAACTAGGGCCTAAGTGAGCGCAATGGACGAAAGTCTTCTCTGCACTGTAACTACCTATGATACCTATGATGGTCTTTTTTTGGGGTCTGGATGGTAGAATCCAGTGTGGGATTAAAAATCAGGTTCAAGTCCCCTTCCCAAATTACCTCTCCCTGAGCCCATTTTTGTAATATGGTAAGGAATTTCAGGTATAATGCTGAGTGTGAGCCCGGGGGAAAATAGACTGACGCCAATGTTAATGGTTTGCCCTGGAGAGTCCCATGCATCAAAATGTACTTTCCCTCATTGTCCACTAGTTCATCCTGTTTTATAAAAGGAGTTTGCTTAGGAACTAAGATTGCTACCCCCACCTCCCTCTCCTGTATGAGGCAGTTACACTACTACCAAAGCCCATACTGCATAGCTTAGTGTATTCCTTTGGGGATAGGTGCATCTCCTGTGAAAAAAATAAAGTCTACCCCATCTTCCTCATATATCCCAGTATTTTAGCACATTTAACTGGGCTAGAAAGGCTGTGTACATTGTATAAACAAAACTTCCTATCTCTCGCCATTTCAGTGCCTTAGTTCTCCTGTAGATCTGTTCCCCTCAATCCCCTCCACCAACAACCCCCCGCCCCCCCACTCAACAGCCAGTGTGCATCATTCAACTCTAATATGAGACCCTTATAACTGACAGAACTGTCTGCCAACAGGGCAGCAAATAGAACCACATAACCATAACAGTATTTGAACTTCCTAGGTAGGAAACCTGTTATTTCAGGTTTCTTTACTCTTTCCCTTTCCTTTCAGTGGGAATTGGAGAAGAGGAGGATTTTGACTGCCCCAAATGGATGGGACCCTCCCCTGGGGTCGCATGTCCATAACATGGCCCCTCTTGAGAATGGACTGATACGTCACAGCATCCCTCATCTTTTGAAATAGCTCCAGTTAGCTTAAAACCCTCCCTCCCCCGAACTACCTTATTTAGTAGACCTTTTAATTCTTCACACAACTCAGAAGACAATATAGAATTATTCATATATAACAGATAGCCCATTAGCAACCCTCTATGTTCTACTTTTTAGTATAGGCTAATTCTTCAAATGTGGCTGAAGGGAGCCGCAACCATAGCTTATCAGGTGCTCTCCTCTCCCTTCAAAAACAGCTTGTAACAAACGGTAGAAGTGGGGTCAGAAGTCCAGCAATCTGAAAACGCAGAGAAAAGTCACTTAGTTCCCAAGTGCTTAGTCTGACAACTGGAATTGCTAAGAGGACCCAACACGGAACGCTGGCAACCCAAATTAAGTTAACTGCAGCACTGGTGGACCAGTTTTTACAGCCAGTTCAGTCTCCTGATCGACCAGTTTCTATTTTGCCACATACATAGCTGGGTCCTCCCCACTCCCCAAGCCCTGCTGATGATGTTCTCCAATATCTTTTCCTCAAAAAGTCTCAGCCCAAGGATGTCGATGCCTTCTGGTATAAGTCACGATCGATTCTGTTCTTCGGCCTCTTCCCAACCACTCTCTCCAGGGTCACCCGAACTGCCTCCAGCGATGCCCCATATTTCTTCCATCCTGCAACCAGGTGCCACTCTGACTGCTCCATTAGCTTCCGTTTAGGACATTCCAGATCGGGATGTGGAGGAGAGATACCCTTCTCAGTCAATATTTTGTTCAATTCCTCTGTGGTATTGTAGAGCTTTACACCATCAGCCCAGAAAACTCTGAATCTCGCTGGGTAAGGTGTCTGAAACCAGAGTTGCTGCTCTCTACAGATTTTAAAATATGGCACCCAACGCTATTTAGGCTGTTGAATTTCAGGTGACAAGTCCTGGTCTAAGGTCAGTCGGGAATCCAGATATTTAAGTTCTTTCTTTTGCCATGCTCGTTTTAGGATGTCTTCCTTGGTGCGATAGCTTGAAAATTAAATTATTATTGAGTGTGGCTGAGCCATGGGATCCATGGGTTTGGGGACTAAAGACCTGTGCGCTCTTTCCACCCTAAGCTGGTAATCTTGCGGTGGGCCCAGTACATCTTTTAGCAGATCTTCAATAAGCAGAGACATCGGTTGTGTCTCAGCTCCCTCAGTAAGACCATACAAACGAAGGTTATCCCTTCTGGACCTACCCTCTAAATCAGTACATTTTGCTTGCAGGGCCAGGTTATGTTGAAGAAGCAAACCCACGGCCTGGGATAGGATTTCTCGGGTACTTTCCACGTCAGCAATCCATTGTTCAGCCCCCTCAATTCGGTTTTCCATTTTGTTTAGTTTGGCATTTAGATTTTGAAATTCTTTTTTGTTTTCAGTCCGAGAGTCCTGAATTTCGTGCAAAAGCTTTTCAAAGCATGATCTTTATAACACCTCAGCCTCTCATTCGTTATCATATTCAGAGCCATGATGGCTGGTGAGAGACGCACTCCAACTACGGGCCTGATGGTTTTCTAGCAATCCACTATGATCGGGCTTCTTACTTGCTGTTTTTTGGTGATTCTTGTCTTCTTTGTCTTGTTTGACACCTCTGGGTGGCATATTCTGTTATTTTAGATAGAAATTCAATGATTTGGAGGTTTTGCAATTCTCCACAGGGAGGGAGCCTACCTCTCAAGCTGTTGCTGGAGCAGTGGCGTCACCGGAAGTCAAGTGGAAACATTTAAAGCCTTGATTTAAACGTAAGCTGGTGCTCACCAACACTTGAAATTGAAAGTGTTTGCTTTAGGTAATGTCGCCTAGCCATTGGGTGAAGGGATGGCATGGCAGGGAAAAAAATAGTATTTTCAAAAACTGTAAAGTTTTCTTCTGGCCAGTTAAGAGAATGATTGATGGGGAGAAATCCATATTAAGGTTTTACACCAGTATACTGTAAAGTGAAACCATGTATACTGTACATGTCAGGCACACTACAAACCCTAGTATCATTCACTGAAGGCAAATGAATGCACTATATCATCTAACCAGAATAGGACCTCATCACAAACATACAAACATATGAACATATGAAACTGCCAGCAGATAAAGGCCTTATGGTCTATCGAGTCTGCTTGATTGTGCAACTAGCAACCCTTATACTGCAGCTGCCCTCCCTCCTCCCCTCCTCCCTCCAGTGACCTTCTCCCTTACCCTATCCCATTCCCTTTTGAAGCAGGATACTACGTCCTCTGGCAATGTGTTCCACCCAGACACCACCCTCTTCATAAAAATGTGTCTCCTCATTTCCCTCCTGAACCTTCCCCCTTCCAGTCTCAGATCGTGCCCTCGAGTGTCCCTCCCCCTCCTTAATTTGAAAAGCTCCTTGGTGTCTGCCTTATTTATTCCCTTCATTTACTTAAAGGTTTCAATCATGTCCCCCCTACCTATCAGCTCCTCCAGGGAGTACATGTTCAACTCCCTCAGCCTGCTCTCATAGGGTAAGACCCCTAGCCCCTGGATCATTTGTGTTGTCCTGCACTGCACCCCCTCCAGTAACCTAATGTCCTTCTTCAGGTATGGTCACCAGAACTGCATGCAGTACTCCAGGTGTGGTCTAACCAATGACCTGTATAACAGCAGGATCGCCTGCCCCTCCTGGAGGATATGCCTCTGGCAATATAACTCAGCATCCTGTTGGCTTTCCCAGCTGCCTTTCTACACTGTGCTGAGTAGTTCTTTGCTCCCGTTATGTTCACCCTCGACCCTTCTCCTCTTCCATCTCAGCTAGTTGAATCCCCCCAGCTGGTAACTCCTCCTTGAGTTTTTTGTAGCAAAATGTTGTACCTTGCATTTCTTGGCATTAAACCCCAGCTGCCAAGTGCTTCACCAGGCCTCCAATTTTTCCAGATCATCTTGCAGCCCCTGCCACCCTTCTAAGTCATCCACTACTGCTCCCATCTTGGTGTCATCAGCAAACAGACTGATCTTGCTCTTGATGCCTATTGAGATGACTGCTATGAAGATCCTAAACAACACCAGTCCCAGTACAGAGCACTGTGGCACCCCACTTGTCACCACCTTGGGAGATGAAAACTCCTCTCCCACTACCACCCTCTGCTGTCTCCCTTGTATCCAGTTCACTACCTATCCCACCATCTTCACCCCTGCCCCTGTGCCTTCCAGCTTACTTCCTAGCCTCCTATGCAGCACTGAATCAATGCCTTACTAAAGTCTAGGTACAGGACATCCACTGCATGGCCTCTGTCTAATTGCCTGGTTACCCAGTCATAGTACTCCACCAGGTTGGTCTGTCAGGATCTGCCTGAGACAAACTCATGCTGTCTGCCATCTTGCAGCCCATTCATCTCTAGGAGGGAAACCAGCCTCTCCTTCAGGATTGTCTCCCTCAGCTTTCCCACGATGGTTGTGAGGCTTACTGGTCTGTAGTTTCCTGGTTCATCCTTAGGGCTGCTCTTGTGGAGGGGCATCATGTGCGCCATCCTCCAGTCCTGAGGTACACTCCCCGAGTCCAGGGAGACATTGAACAAGTCTGCCAAGGGTTCTGCCAGGACTTCTGCCAGCTCCTTTAGGACCCTGGGATGTATACTATCTGGCTCAGGCACCTTGTCCACCCTCAGTAGCCTCAAATTCTTCAGTACCCTGCCCACTGGGATTTCCCCATTTGTCACATCCTCCCCCCGTGCTAATCCTCCCTCCCTTGGGTATAGCTCCCCATTTCTCTTTAGTAAATACTGAGCAGAAGTACTCATTTAATGCTTCTGCCTGTTTTGCCCCTGTTTCCACCCATGCCCCATCCCTCTTATTCCTTACTATCTGGTCCTTATAACTCCTTTTCTCCCTGATGTACCTAAAGAAGATCTTCTCTTCCTCTTTGATGTCGTGTGCTAGCCTGAGTTCCCTGGATGCCTTGGCTGCCCTGACTGCCCTTGTTACCTCCCTTGATTCCTTCAGGTATTCATCCCTGTCCTCCCCTCTCCCTGTATTTTTGTACCTTCTCAAGGTGGCTCTTTTCTTCCTTACTTTTTCCATGACACCTCTGCTCACCTAGCTAGGCTTCTTGGCTCTAGCCCTCTTACTCTGAACCCTTGTACATGTTGAGGTTGCTTCCTCAATTCCCAGTTTAATGACTTCCCACTTCTGGTTAGTGTCCATATTTGGATGGATACTGGCCAGATACCCCTGTACTATTTCCCTCATCCTCCTGAAGTTGGCCCTCCTGAAGT
This sequence comes from Neoceratodus forsteri, assembly GCA_016271365.2. Taxonomy (NCBI): domain Eukaryota; kingdom Metazoa; phylum Chordata; order Ceratodontiformes; family Ceratodontidae; genus Neoceratodus; species Neoceratodus forsteri. The sequence continues at coordinate 964,905,978 of CM057452.1, forward strand.
CTAACATCCTTGTGCCTGTTCCTACTCCCCCTTTCCCCATATTTATCATGAATCACACCAAGTGGTGATCACTTCCTGCCAGAGGTTGTTCCACCCCCAGCTCCCTCACAAACTCATCGTTCACCAGCATGAGGTCTAGGGTGTTCCCTAACCTGGTTGGCTCATTGATCATCTGCAAACAAGCTCATCCTGTCTTGTTGTACTATTATACATAGTAACATTAAAAACACTAAGGCAAATTAATAATTTAAATTGCTTTGTGGTACACTTTTTGATGACACATTGGAAATTATAGCTATCTCAAAAGGTCAAAAGCCTTTCAACTGATACTGGGAGCCAGATTTCCTTCTAATAGCCTCTCCTGTCAAAGTACACTACCTGCGATATAGTTAACTGCAAATAAACGGAGGCTATTTTTGGTGCACTGTGATGACTTTGCCACTTTGGCATGTGTGTTCTACAATATCTCATACAACATAGGGAACTGACCTCCCATAGATCCATGTCACACTAGCTGAAAGAGTGAGATGTTAATATGTTGTCCATTGATAATTTGTAGCATTAGCAAGCATCATTGCTCAGTCTTCCCAACCGCTAAATGTTGTCTTGTCAGTCTGCTGTTTTTTATGAACCTTGTTATTCACTGTGATACCCTTTTCCCTCACTAAACAATTACTTTATTTGCTTGTGATACAATTCATTTAACAATGTGCCTATGTATTGATGAATCATACCATGTTATTCCAAACTCTGTTGGCACATAAACCACAAAAATTCATGTCAATTAATGTGATGCTATATTAAATAAATACTGATTCCATTTTGTTTCATCAAATGAATTATTCTTACTAAACCAAACTCGAAACTCAAAAGCAAATTGACCTTATACTGAAATTCTTCTGATCATGGCAAAAGATAGACTGTTCTCAATGATATAACATCTACAAAAGGCTCTCTTGTGGATCACAATGTTTGCAGAGCTTTTTCAACACATATTGAACAAAAGTTGTAAACAGACTGTTAATGGAGAAATGCATCATCATGTAACCAGTGAATACTTACTGTACAACCAGGTAAAAATATACATTTGACATGTTGTGCCAATAAAATAAACACAAGATGGAAGGGGCATGTAGTGTGGTCAGCTGGTTGGAGCAGTAAACTGAGAACCAAGAGATTAACAAGGTTCAGATAAATATTGCCACCACATGTGATTTGCTATGTGAACTTGATCAAGTCACATGACTTCTCTGATCTTCAGCTCCCCCAGCCATAAAGTACAAGAGAGGCAGAACCCCACTTAAAGCAGCAGTGCAGGTGCAGCTAAGTTGGGCAGCAGCAGTGCAGTGAAGATGGATAAATAATCTGACCCTACTTATTTTACATCTTTATACAGTTAATGTGTCACTTGCGGTTATAAGAGTACATTCTCAAGTTCTTTGGGTGAGAAAACTGTGAAGCAAAGCTGAGTAGTTCTGGCAAACACAGGACTTGAGAAAAAATTCCTATAACCATAAGAAACACAGGAACTGTGCATATAAACATATTATGAATCATGTTAAAGATCTGTGTTTAAAAATGTGGATTTTGAATTTAAAGTCAAAATGTTTTACAACTGTAAAGATTCCAGACATCTTCCAGTTCAAATTGCCTGTAAAATGTTTCAGTTCTATCAGAATTTTTTTAATGTTTTAAATTAGATTTTTTCTCATGAAAAAGATGTCTGTGTGTGTTTTTTTGATTTTTTGTTTTAGTTAGAAATACAACAGCATTATGGAACTGACAAATGAAGGGTTAGGATTAAGCAACTAAATACATGTGAATATATATATAGATATATACTGTATATGTAATGTATGTGTATATACATAGTGTAGCCACAGTGACATGTACCAGGGGGCTACTACCCCTGTCTTGCAGGCCTGACCAAAGTTAAGGGGCCTGGGTTCTCATTTGTAATATTACAGGGGGTTCTTTCCCAAGATGAACAATAAATAGGGCGGTGCCTCCACCCAGAGTGCATTTTAAGTGAGTCTGATATTTTGCAGTACAACCCCCTTGGATGCTGTACCAACAAACATTTTAACTGTCCACCAATGTAGACATCAAACTTGTGCCTCAGCACACTGGTCTCCTCTCTTGTTAGGTAAAGACAGTCACCTTTGAACAGCCTCCTCTCAAAGAAGCCCAACAGTCCCCTACAAAAGGATTCCCCTCCTCCTGACACATCCCTTTGACCACTCATTCAACTCCTCAGTCACCTTCTTCCTCATTTTATGATCCTCATTTTCCCTGTGCCACACAGGGAGGACCTCAGAAAAGGCCAAGGAAGTAGAGGGCACCCCCAATCTGTCCTCTAGCCTTTAATGTTGTGCTTTACCATTTTGATAAGCTGGTTCACCAGATCATTGGCACCAAAATATACCAGCACCCTGAGCTCCCCAACCCCTCTTCTACCATCCTCACCATACTATCTGTATCCCCGACAGCCACCAAGTTATCCTACCTAGCCTTCTCAGCTGGGTCCAATAACCCCCATCTGTGTCAGGTACTTGCACCTCCTCCATGGGTGCAAAGTAATTTGCTGTCAACATTTTGTGGGCATGGACTGCCCATTGTGCCTTCCCCTGCTGCCATTCCCCCTTTCCCACCACTATCCAGCCTCCTGGGTCAGTCAACCTCTGGCAGAAGGGGGCATGGGAACCAGCTCTGCAGGTGATGCAGATGAAATTTTCATGTGCTGCTACCAGTTGTGCATGGAGGTCCCAGTGATTCTACAAGTCTTTCGGATGAGACGTTAAACCAAGGTCCCATCTGCCTGTTCTGGTGGTAGTTCAGGAGCATGTTAAAGATCCCATGGCACTTCTTGAAAAGAGTAGGGGAATTTCCCTGATGCCCTGGCCAAATTTCCCCCCATTCACTAAAAATACCACCAACAAGCTTAATCTGGTTCCAGGTCAGTTGGCATTCATCTGTATCCCCCTTCCCCAGGTCGTGCCTGAAAATAGGCAGGATTTGTGTAGTGCACTTACCCAGTCAACAAAAAATAAATAAATAAATAAATATGGGGCAGTGTCCCCCCCTCCAGAGTGTAACCCTGGAGATGAGCACCACACAGTCCCTGCAGCTGACTACTCACAACTGTGCCTATGCTCCATATTGTCAGCTGTCATGCTATACATAACAACTGACAGGAGGCCCGGTATTACAGGATTTTAAATAATTGATTAGCAGTTTTTTTTCTGGGACAATACTAACTGTACAGAAAGTATTTATACACGTTTTTTAGAAGTGTTATGTTTGTTAAACACAATGAGGCAAGCACTATGCATTTGTACAATGTTTTAGCACTTTTATGAGCAAAACGCTAATCAATTTTTAGAGTTAAATAAAACCCTCTATTAATTTCATGCCTCCTTGGACCTGCCTGTTATTCTTTTAGTTACTCCTCGAATGGGCTACTGTAGATAGTGGGTTTTGCCAAAGATGCTGATCACACTATTACAGTCTACCTGCCTGACATCCCTTAAGTTGTTCCCTGCTACACCCCAACCTAGAAATGGAGTTTGCTGCATCTAATAAATTACACATATGTTCAATCACTAAATTATTAACTGCAATGTTAATCTATCCCAGACAGGGATACTTACAATTATTATTTTACACAGTAACACTATTGCACAGTTACACATCCCTTAATTACAATGTTAACCTTATCCTAATAGGGAATCTCTAGGATCACTCACTCTATCTGTTCTTCTTTCAAGCTAAAGTACTGGATATATGCACCAGCAGAGTTCCCTGTGGAACCATGGAAACTCCTGCAGATGACCCACAGATTTCCCTTAGGCAGAATTCACACTCCTACTCTGGCCCTGTAGATTTCCCTTAGACAAAATTCACACTCCTGCTGTGGGGCACTCACGCAATGGGATACTCGGGTAGGTTCAAATATAAGGCCTCAGCGCAAAGTTCCTGCTTCCCCATCCCCAATTATCACCTAGCTGAGACCCCAGGCAAGACAATTCTTACGCAGCTCCAAAATTACAGGGCAAGACACAACTCTTTAATGTGGCCCTTAAATGTCAGGTACTGTGGCTGGTCTCGATTTACCCTATAGACAGTAAATAAGACACTACTTCAACAAGTTTCCCCCACAACTTACCCCATCTACATTATATCCAAACAAAAAGCATTTTCAGTTTCTGTCTGTGACCAAAACAGGCAGGATCTCCTTTAATCTGGTTGTCTACTACACAGCACACACAGGGAGATGATTAACTGCAGATTTATTCCCAAATAGTGATACAAAGTGGAAAAACTTCAAGCCTTGTTTGATAGCTAACAAATCTTGAGGTTTTCACGCTCTGTGTTGATACATTATTTAGGAATGCATTCCCACTTAATGGTTCCTTGTGTGTACTGCCTTCTGTTTTTTTTTTATTTGTGGATTTGTCAAACTAGGTTATATGGTGGCACGTGACTGAGTATTAATAAGTGCCCTTTTTTGCTCTTTGTGTTTTACAACATCTTCAGCCCTGGAGGAAGGTAATAATACTCTTACTGTACTTTTGGCTGTAAAGCAATTGCCTACCATCCATCTGCTCATCAAGAAGTTGGATCATCCAGCGAAAACACTGTTGAATCAGAACCTAGTACTTTGAATAGTAGCTTAGCTGTTGAAATGTCTCAGCCTATCAGTGAGTAGTTAGCGCTTTTTTTTATATTGAAAAGACCCACCATCCCTGCCACTGTCAACACCAAAACTATGTTAGAGAAAGGGAATGCACTGTACTAAAACCTATGTTTCTACAGAACCAAGTTAAGGTAGAACAGATAACCCTAAACTGGCACTTCCTGCTCTTAATTGCACAGCTGTCAGCTTTGGCTGCTCCAACTCCATGCCTGTTTGGCTGCCACCACAAGGGTAATCGTGACTGTGCCTGGCATCACTAAATGATTATACAAGGGGTATAGAAATTCTTGCCTTCTGATTGGCTGATGGGCACCGTTTACCCATGGTAAATCCTATGATGTACCAATGGGAAAAGTCACCAGCCACCAGTGAGCAGCATCAGGACCCTTCTCTAAAATCACTCTGACCCTGAGAATTATCCTGTAAACCTCAATGCAAAGTGGGAGATTGAAACCTACAAAAATGCCCCCCTTTAACCAAACCCATTTTCAATGCCACAGTACCATTTATTTTTTGTAAATTCATAGTGTACTTTCAGCCCCAAAAAAGTCATGCATCTCCAAAGTGCAATACGGTGCAAATTCAGAAGCGCTAGTTTATGAAAAGGTAAAAATCTGTACTCAGTCTTAGCTGTTCACTTTCATTGTCTACCCCCACCACCATAGAAGGCCTTCTGACAAAATTTGTGATGGAAGAAGAACTCTCTACTTAGCAAAATGACCAACCTTCCCACTAAAATGAAAAGTTTTAAATCTTGACAGTTACCAAACTGACAATGGCAGAAGCTCGAAGCACTGACTTGCCATAAGCAGAGCAAAATGCCAGCAGACTGGATGACCTTGCAGCCTAGGATATGAAAGTCCATCTCTGTGTTGAGGTTCAGCCCATCAAGCCCCTCCAGCATGCTAGGGATTGGAGAAAGCGGCACCTCTGGGATCAAGCAGTGGTCCATGGTGAGGCTCACCTTAGAGTGCAGCTGGTCAAACCTATTCCCAGAGCACCCGTTCGCAGTTGATAATTGAAATGGACAGCTCTCCCTTTGCAGTACCACAAATTGAAACAGCAGCCTTGCAGGAGAATGGACTGTTAATGGATGATGATTAGCAACCAAGTGGCTGATAGTCGGACCTGAATACTGCCATTAACACATTCCTGAACAGGCAGTACATCCAAAGTTCAAACAGAGAGCCACAGAGACAGCTGACATTCAGTAATAAGTAATATGATCTGACCACAAATCACAGATCACAACTTGCAAACTGCAAGTAAAAAAAAAAACACAGAACTGTAATTTTTACCTGTACTTTCATGAGCAACTTAAAATGGCTTGGTGAACCACATGTTGCTCCTGAGCCACAGGCTGAACAGCTCTGCAGGCCTACTGCCACCCCCATGACCTTACAAACCTCCACCCGAAGTTCTCCATGCTGTCACGGTAGCACAGTACAAAAGTGAAAAATCAGAACCAGAGTACAAAAGTTAGAAGGAAAAAATACATATTGCAATTCAGTGGCACCTGCAATACTAGTAAATTGAGTGAAGGAGGATGACAGGCTGCTTGTTTCTGGGATGGTCAGGCGGTTGTCTCTTCCAACATACATGGGAGTTTCTCTATTTAAAAAAAATAAAAAAACAGTAACATGCTATAACTATAACAATAGCCTCAGTTGGGGGGCATCTCCAGACCTGAATATTCTACCTAGCAACAAGGAACTATTTTTAATGGCATATGAAAAATTAGAGAAAAAATATTTAAACTACCAAAACAAAATTTTTTTTTATTTTATTTATTTATTTATTTATTTACAAAAAGCATAGGGGAACATTGTATAATCACAATAAACCACTCCAGGGTGTGGGTTATGCTGGGATTTACCCTCTGCTAACCTGGTTTGACCACACCTGCCATGGGCAAAACCCAGCATAGCCCACACGCTGTCATGGTTTATTGCTTAAATCACAACTGGTTGCCATGGAAATTATTATGATGTAATGAGCAGGAGATTATGACATTACATGTAGACAAACAGCAAGAGCAAATGAATTCCAAATGACAAAGATCCAGTTTCTATACATATTTCCTTAGTAATAGAAAATAATGGGGGGAATGAAAACAAGAAATTCAACAAATACACCTAGAAATGTTTATAATTCCCAAAGTTTTCCAAGAGGTTTATTTTTAAAATGGTATGTGTATCTAATTTTACCTGAAATCTCAGTATACACACTTCAAAATGCTCTCATTACCTCACCTTTTTTACCTGTCATGATGTCCCTATGGCAAGATCCCAAAGCAAGAGCTGTGATGTGCTAAAAAAGCTGATCTTGTAATGTGAACTGGATTTATTGTATGGGGGAGGGGGCAATGTTCTCATCATTAGGATGACCATAAGGCAGGTCACTGAAATAATCATTCTGACTGCAGTATAACACCCACTGGGCATTTCAAACACTCCTCAGTGATCATTGTTGCCATGTGTGCATACTTTACAGGTCACTGAAATCAGAAATATGCTGTCTGTGTAGTACAGTAATTGTATTTTATTTTTTTTTCACTTTATCTTTTTATTGACATTCGAGTATATAAGAAAGCACAAATCTTATACAATAGAAGACTATTCTCCATGTAAGGTATAAAATGTCACTTAACAAAACACAGTATTTAGGGTAAACATATTGGAGGGGCCTTATATACATGTATTGATAATAAAACATAAACCTCGACAGGATGTAAGTGGAGAGCAGAAGGGTTGCAAACAATAGGGTATTATAGGATCAGAAATAGCAACCATGTATGAAATACATGCTATGGCAGGCTATGGCAAGGCATTCAGTAAATTGCAAAAAGTGATAAATGTGGTATTATGAACAATGTTCAGTAATGGAGAGGTGAAGATAAGAAAAAAGTGTGCAAGGAAAGAAAGAACAGAAAAAAGCAAGGAAGAAGGGAAGGAGAGAGGGAGAAAACAGGGACAAAGGGAATAAAGAGGAGAAATCTGAGCACAAAAATTTTGAGAAAACCTAATCTGAGAGCAAAATAAGCAGAACAGCTAAATATCCTTAAGAATTAGGGTCTAGAAGAACTAGGTTCATGTACCTGAAGTAATCCTGCCAACATCTGTCATATACAGTGAGTCGGTGATGAGTAACATGAGATAATTGGTCTAGAGCGGTATACTGAGAGAGGCTTTGAAGAACATCTAAAAGAGAAGGCACCAGAGTTGATTTCCATTTCATAAGAATCAGACATTTGACCAGAAGAGAAAGTATGTTTAGCCATCTAAAATATGCATGTGAGAGGAGAGAGCTATTGGGAATAAGGTTGCCTAGAAGGAATAACTTGGGGTCAAAAGGTAGTTTTTGTACTGTTACTCTGGAGGCAAGTAAACAGACTTTATGGCAGAGCTTATTAACGGGAGCACAAGACCACATGATATGAAGTAGATCCCCATTAGCCAGATTGCAGCACCAGCAATTATTATTATTTAATAGGCCCATTCGTAGAAGCACAGAGGGGGTTCTATGTCAAAGAAATAGGAATTTAGTTTGTATTAAAGAACTATGGGCATCTTTAAAGGTATTATGTGCAATACACCAACAATTACTCCATTGTGCATCCGAAATATTGTAGTTAAGAAGAGTACATAAATTTATTTTTGGCCTGTATAGACTGATGAGGTAGATTATCAATAATGTCTTTGTAAATGGAGATATTTAATTTTACTGATAAATTAGTTCAGTGCGAGATGTATGGGATTAGAAGAGTATGTCTATACACTAAACTAGAGAGAGAGTTATAAGCTGCCTGATTTTGCAAAAACTTCCAGAAGTCTTGTTTAGGAAATTTCCATGTGACCTGCAAGTCTGAGAATGATCTAAGAGTGAGTGAATTCTGGTCCAAGACAACTCTGAGAAAGAAAATGCCTTTGTTCCTCCATGTAGGACAGAAAATTGGGTGATCTTCTAGAGTTAGCAGTGGATTGCCCCATAAGGGTGCATAAAACCAGGGTGTTGGATTGGATTTCAGAAATTGTGGGTTAGTTTCCAATAAAGAACAGAGGATGATATAGTCGGGTGAGATTTTAGTTTAGAGGAAATGGGATTAAAAATGAAGGACGTGGGAACACCTCCCAGGCACAATGCGGATTCCATTGCAACCCATAGTGGTGAGTGAGGGGAGGGTTTCTGAAACCATTTAATGGTTTGGGCAATTCGGAAAGCCCAGAGGTAGCCTTTGAACCAGGGGACTCCGAATCACCCTTTTTTCCAATGTGATCAAAGTTTGTTGCAGTTGAATCTTGGTGGTTTCCCATCCCAGATAAAGTTACTTATTAATTTATCAATTTTAGCAAAAAAGGAGGATGGTAAGACTAAAGGAATATTGGCAAAGAGGTAAAGAATCTTGGGAGAAATGGGATCTTAATGGCTGCAATTTTCCCCATGAAAGAGAGATTAAAAAGCTTCCATCTGTCCAGAATTGTTTTGATGTTAATAATTGAGGGGTTAAAGTTAATGTCCCATATCTTCCCTAAGTTACTAGTAATTTTGATTCCTAGATATGTTGCACCCTGTGGTGACAAGTGGAATCCAAGAGGTATGTTCATAAAGGCTTTACAGTGGTTGTTAAGGGGCATAGTTTGTGATTTGTCATAATTCAAAGCAAGGCCAGAAATTTTAGTAAAATTATTAAGTAAATCAACCAACAGGGGTACAGTCTCATTCAGGTTTTTGAGTAAGAGGTCATCCATGTAGGAGGAAGAAACATATCTTGAGTTGCTCACAGGTGTGCTCATAATGCCAGAAGATTGACGTAAACAAGCAGTCAGGGGTTCCATGGCTAAAATAAACAGGGACGATGACAGGGGACAGCCTTGTCTAGTTCCCCTTGCTAGATGAAAAAAAGAGGAAAGGGTGGAATTAGTAAGTACTTTAGCAACAGGGGAGTTATATAATAGCTTGCTCCAGGAGTAAACGGTATGAGAAAGACTGTAATAAGATAAAACTTGATGAAGGTAATCCCAGTTTAAGGAATCAAAGGCCTTCTCAAAATCAATAGCTATGGCTGCAGCTGGTGTTTTGAGGGATTTGGCTTTGTGAATTAAATTAAATAAGGAACGTAGGTGATCAGAACCAGATCTGTGTTTAATAAAACCAGCTTGCGAACAGTGAGTTAGCTTGAGAATCAAGGATTCAAGTCGAGAAGTCAGTAGTTTAGCAAATCTCTTCCCATCTCTGTTTAATAAAGAGATGGGCCTGTAACTTGCGGGGTGAGTAGGGTCTTTTTCTTTCTTAGGGATTAGGGTTATGATTGCTTCGGTGCAAGATGGGGGAAGCTTGCCAGTATTGGAAGCTTCTTGATAAACATTAAGAAGAAGGGGACATAAGGTGTCGGAAAACATTTTATAGAAATCTTCAGGGAATCCATCACCCTCAGGGGATTTGCCAGATTTCAAGGAAGAAAAACTTTCTGGATTTCCTGAAGCGAGAAGGGTTCATCTAAAAAATTTGTTTCAAGAGTAGAAAGATGAGGAAGATGTAACAATTTAAGGAACTGTTGAATTTGTAAACTAGATGGAGGATTTGTGTTAGAGTATAGTTTTTGATAAAAGATTTTCATGATACGGTTTAGAGAGGGGTTGTCGGAGTGAATCGTACCCTGTTCATCTTTTAGGCTTAGGATGTGTCGTTCTATTTGTTGTGCTTTGAGCTGGTAAGAGAGGAGTTTCCCATTTTTATCGCCATATTCCCAAAACGTATATTTAAGTTTAAATAAGGCCAGTTCGGTTTTACGAGAAATTAATTCGGTGATTTTAACTCTAAGTTGAAGAATTTCAAGATGAAGTTGAGAATCAGGACAGTGCTTAATAGAAGAAAAGTATAAATTCTCTTTAGCCTTAAGAGATTTTTCCAAGTCAGCCAGCTGTCGTTCCCTTACTCTTTTCCTATGTGCAGCATAACTGATAATTTTCCCTCGAATTGTAGCTTTAAGAGCTTCCCATACAGAGGACATAGAAGATTCATTTGGGGTATTGTGAAAGAGGAAGTCCTGAATTTGTGCTTTGATCATGGGTAAGAAATTGGAATCCTTGAGAAGGAGAAGATCCAGCTGCCAGTAAGAAGATTTAGGTGCTAATGGGCCCCACAAAAGTTGCAATTTGACAGGGGAATGGTCCGAGATTATGATGGGACAGATGGATGAATCAATAGTTTTTTCCATTATAACAGGAGAGACTAACCAGTAGTCAGTTCTACTGTATGTCTTATGTAGAGAGGAGTAAAAAGTAAATTCTCGATTGCGGGGGTGAAGGAGGTGCCATACATCAGCTAATCTAACATCTTGCACTAGTAATGAGAGGGCTTTAATATTTTTAGGGTGGGCCTCTGTAGTGGGGCTACTTCTGTCAATGCTGGCTTCTAAAGCTAAGTTAAGATCCCCTCCAAGAATAACTGGTGTATTATCAGTGTTAAAGGATAGAATCAGTTGAGCTAAATTATGAAAAAATTCCGGGGAATCAGAGTTGGGTGCATAGACATTAACAAGCAGAAGAGGACCAGAGTTGGTATTCAGTTTGACCATCACCCATCTGCCGTCAGTATCGGAAACGGAGTTTACAAAGGACCGTTTGAGACTCTTATGAATAAGAATAGCAGCTCCTCTTTTTTTTGAGGTATAGGATGAGTCGCAGATCTGACCGACCCAACCTTTTTTAAGTATATGCACATCCTCTGCTAATAATTTTGTTTCTTGAAGGAAAGCAATTTGTGTTTTATGTTTTTTGAGATGTGAGAGAATTTGCTTCCACTTACAAGGAGAATTAAGTCCCTTCACATTCCATGTATATAAAAATATGTCACCCATATTGTTAGTGTTAAAGAAAGGAAATAATCGCTGGAGTGTGAAGGGACAAATAAATGAGGCAGAGGATGATTAGAATACAATATAGAGAGCTTACATATATGCAGAGAGAGGCAGGAACATTCAAGCCAAAAAAAGGTGAGATGTATGATACATGAGTGGCACAGATATCTTATTAAAGTTAGAATAGAGATGGGGAAGGAGAAAGTCATTAACACCAACAATACTAGTAAGCTAAATAACAAAGAAAATGTTTTATGGGTGTGAGGAGGTATGAGTCAGCCAACTGGCTAAGAGACTCTCTCACCACACTCTGGGGCGTCGATGTAGGGATGAGACTAAGGAGGACCGGTTATAAATATCAGCCCAAACCTAAGTCTGATCCCAGTAATATAATAAAGTAAATATTCATGACAAGCTAAACTGAAAGGGAATAATACCAAGAAAGGCAGGGGACTGTAATAACCTCAGCTTAATTCTAAGCTAACAGGACAAGGTATAAGGATAAAGCTAAACACCAGAACTTATTTATAACATTAGTAGTAATAGTACAAGATATTCCAACTCAAAATAACAGTAAATTAAAGAACCATATACGAGATGCCAGTACAGCCTAGGCATAAAGCAAGGAATTCAGGGAGCCAGGTGGAATGCAAATGAACAAATATAAAAGGAAAAGTAGATCATTACCACATTAGAGTGACTCTGAGTATACTTTGCAGTGCAACAGAATAAGTACATAATAAATACAATATTGAGGGGGAAAAAAGAAAAAGGGAGGTCAATTTAAGCCCTTACACCCTGAACCAGATGCAAATCGGGATTATGTGGAGAGGTATAGGCTTCGGTGATAACTGTAGACAGAAGAGATAGTCATAGCAAAGATCAGCTCTGATTACTCGAAAATCACCTAACTAGGTGTTATATGGGGTGACTAGGTCTAGAAGACTAGGCCCAGTGAGCCCCAAAACAGGAGGGACCACACAGAAGTGGATTTCTATAATATCTGTAGGCTTCGAGTAAAATAAGGAACATAAGGAAGATGCAGATTGACAATCCTTTGCAACAGTACACCAAACATAGCTCACCTCTTTGACTGCTAATGATAGTTCCATATTGTAAACAGGAGGTAGTAAGAAAAATGGAGCGTAGGGAAGGAGATAGATTAAATGTAGTTGCCAATAATACTTAAGAAATTGTCATCAGGAGAGGGAAGGGGTAAATTGCCTTGTAGTATATAATAATTCACATATGAAAAAAGAAAAGGGTAATAATCAGGATGCATACCAATTGAAGATATGCAACTGAGCAGCCAAAAGACTATAAACCTGATGCACTGCTAAATTGGAGAATAAAAGGTGAGATACAGAGAGTCTATTTAGTGAGGTAATGTATAAGATCTAACACTAAAATGATGGGTTAGAAAAGCATTGCTGATATACCAAAGTTCCCTTGAAGACCTTTAAGCTGCTCGTTTAAACACTGCAACAAAAGTAAATTGATCATGTTATGACAGAGCAACCTTTGCTTTCTGCTACCTGGGCTGGGAGCGAAAGCAACCAGGTGGCATAGACCAGAGCAGGCGCCTAGGCATAAAAAAGTACACTGGCACTCCCTTTAAGTATCCTGGAAGCAAAACCTACCAAGATACAGTAACTGTGACCATATTACTGACCATATAAGCTCATGACACTTTAGATTTATTAGCAGGATTGTGACTATTGATGTTCTTGATTTTGGTCTTTGCCCTGCGTTTCTTTTTGGGCAGCTCTAAAGATTTGAGGGGGAAACTTGCAACAACTTCTGCCCATGAAGTATCGGCAGGAATGCATCCCTGAGGCACAGGGCTCAAATTAGAGGGATCTCTGTCTGAAATTTGCTGGGAAAGGTCCTCCTGCAAGGAGCGCATGTCATCCTCCAAGACAGCAAACTTATTGCTCAAGGGAATAGAGGGGTTGATTTGAAGGTGAGAGCCTGCAGCTGGGGTGCTTGGGGTGAAACCTCACTAGAACAGCATGAAAGTCTTGAAGAATAATGCCCTGACAGAAGCTTCTCTTGCAGCCATGTTGATTGCCTTGGGGTCAAATCAGTTGCGGCGTTGCTGCTTGGGGCTGCGAGTTCTGCAACACTTTACCCACATTCCTGCACCTCATCGTCCACCTTCCATGCAGATACCAAAGCTGTGTTCGGGTTGCCAATTGCTGCTGAACCTCCCAGGGTAAAATTGCATAGAGAGACCTCCAGATAGTTGGTTAAGGCGTAAGGGGTTTCAAAATCCATGAAGGAAGAGCCGAGAAAAGGTGTAGTGTCGAGGGGTAACGTAGAGCAAATTTAATGCTTCTTTGGTGAAGGATTTGTTTAAGTGGATTGTAGCCCTTCCTTCTGATGGTTAAATCTTTTGAAAAGTCTCTGTAGATGGAAATATTAAACTCTTGCCCCCTGAAGTTTCCCCATTTCTCTGGCTCGTTTCAGTATTAATTCCGTATAGGAATAGTTCAAGAAGCAAGCAATGATAGGCCTTGGTCACTGGTCTGATGTTGACCTGGGACCCAGAGTGCGGTGAGAACGCTCAATGATTAACATTAGGTCAGGAGGCAGTTTAAGCACTGCAGGCAGCACATGTAATAAAAGCGCAGTAGTGTCTCCTAATTCTACACCTTCAGGGAAGCGAAAAAATCATCAATTGTTGCGACGATTACGATTTTCAATATCGTCAGTTTTGGCTTGTAGGGATTTAATAGTTCAATCTTGATTGCGGACAGTAGCCTGGAGGTCATGAATAGTAGTGGTGTTACAGGCTGTTGCTTTCTCATTAAATGCAATTTTCTGGCTAAATGTTTCAAGAGTGGTCGCATTCTGTTGGGTGGAGGTTTTTAGATCATTAATCTCAGCCATCAGTTTAGAAAACATTACTTCCACTCTAGCAAGTGAGCTTTGCTGTGCTTGGAGATCTGTCATGGTACTGAAGGATGAGGCCTAGTATGCTGCAGTACAGTGTAGAATAATTGAATATAAGTAAATGATGGATCAAAAATGACTTATAAACTGTGTCAGGCAGTAAGATTACAGGATGGTCACAGGAGTTGGTACCAAAGGAAGGTCTGGTGAAGGCTGGATGAGGTTAGATTGCAGTCATTCCTGCAGAGATTCTGAACTATGCTGCCATCTTCTGCCTGTTCAGACCACGCCTCCTTGTCATTGTATTTCATTGAGCTCAGCATTCTAGTGAATATAACTTCTCTTCCAGGGATCAATTTTAACATAAATGTACTAGTCCAGAGATTACTGCATATTGCCCCAGGGTTGTGCCGTTACCTACAGATCTGTCCATGCTGGCTGGTCTGCAGAATCACACTGAAGATACTGCCCTTCACTCTGTACCTAACCATGTAGATAAACAGAGGACTATCATCTCCAGTGCTGTCAAGTCCATCACCTTTCACCAGTACAGAATACATCACAGTGTGGGAAGCCATCACTCTACCTGGTATGTGAAGAAACAGAGATTTTGAGACTGCAGTGCTATCAGTCCCTCACCTTCTACCATCACCAGTTTCTTCAGTGGGAGAAGCCTGTGGTATACCTGCCCACTCAGTACTGGATTTTTGCAAACTTCAGTGCTGTCAGTCCCTCCCTTTCCACCTGCAGCAATTACATCATAGTGTAGGAAAGTCTTCAGTGTACGTACCCATTCAATATCTGGCATGTTTCTGGGCCATTGTGGTGCCTCCATCTGCCACTCAGGCCTAGCAATGTACCCCCTGAGAGTGTCAACCACCCTGATGCAGCTACACAGATATCCCCAGTACCCCCATAGGCAGGATGGTGTACATTGCACAGCTCTGGGAATGTGCAAGGTGTGCTTCCATACTGGTATCCTAGAATTAGTCTGTTTACTCCACCCCTGAATCCCCTGCCTTCAGCTTCCACCCTGTACCTGGCCTGTGAATAAACAGAGAGCTTCAGTCTCTGTTATTGCCAGTCCATTACCTGTCACTACTATTAAATCTGGAACAGTATGAGGAAGCCTGCACTGTCTTTGCGCTGCACTGCACCTGATCCCGTGCTTAAACAGAGGGCTTTAGTCTCTGTTATTGCCAGTCCATTACCTGTCACTGCTATTAGATCTGGAACAGTATGAGGAAGCCTGCACTGTCTTTGCGCTGCACTGTACCTGATCCCGTCCTTAAACAGAGGGCTTTAGTCTCCCATACTGTCTTTCCCACACCTTTCACCAGTGCAAATGGGCTTGTTTACAGTACAGAGAATCAAAACATGCCCTTCCAATTTATAGATTTTGTGTCTGAAAATAACTTAGTTTAAACAACATTCAATTTTCCAGTGAAAAATAAATTGGGTTTGTTAGTAGTGGTTTGAATGTTACTTCGGACAGAAAATCTATCACACTTTTGGATGTTTTTACTGACCCTGGGGATAAACTAAGGGATTATTTTCTAATGTATGCTTCTGAATACAAGCAATTAGTGCAGCACTGCACTCTTACAAGATGGCACCATGCAGCAACCGCCAGGTTGCCTGATGGCAGAGTTTACGAGACTAAAATAACATACGTGTAAACACAATTGTTTTCATTGCAAAAAGCCTAACCAGGGGGCGGGGTGATGCTTTGAGGGGGTGGGCAGTTTTACTAAATAGGAGTTCTCCTTTAAGATGGCTCTGACTATATGAATGACACTTGCCTTGTCTTCCATTAAATAAATCACAACTACCTTAAAATGTATTGCTCTTCATGCTTCATTACCATGGGGGCCAACACTGCAGCTTGAAACTTAAACTAAAAGAAAAAATGATGCTCATGCATATGTACTGTTCGACTTCTGGAGAGGTCTGCCACAGGTTTTCCACCCTCTCATTTTCACAATAATAAATATTTCTGCTTCTCTTACCGACATAACAACCAATAAATGAAAACACACAGCACCCACTCATTTTAGGCTATAAAACTTCCACATGACCCTCCTCCCAGTGCTTTTGCTATGAGAAATGGTCACCAGTCTCCTCTGTGTGATCACAATAGAAACTGGTCTGCAAAGCAGATCAGTCATAATGAATACTCTGTTGTCTCAGCTCTGCAGCATACAAACTGCCCCCTATCTTAAAGAGGTATGATAATCACTGTGTTTGGTATCATTAAACTTATAGTGAAGACACTGTAAATACTGATCTTATTTTATCATAAAACTCAGTATATACACCCATGATTTACTCCCAGGCAATGAAACTTCCCCATACTTACCTTCTCACAAGTAGACACACCTGCATCCCCCCATGTTAATTATATGGATTCAGTCCACACAAAGACTTAAAGGCCTTGGGCTGGATTCTCCAAACACTTGGAAGGTACAAACAAATGTGCAAGTCCCAAAAAGTTGTGTAGTTGTGGAAAAAAGGGGTAATTGATCGAAGTGCTATACACAAACTGTCCGCAGCTGTGGGGAAAAATACAAGGCAACAAACCACAAATATAGGACCCAGTGTAGCCCATAAAGGAGCCCAACAGGCAGTAGAGGCAGAGGTGGAAGTGTATGCTATAGACGCAGGAGGAAGAAACACCTCAGAGAGAGACACAACCAACAGATACATATTGCCAGTGGATACAAGGTCCTGCTGGTACAGGTGGTGCTACCATGGTCCCAGTTGTGGGACTGGCTGCTTGCCTCACTGGGAGTGCTGGTTCTGCTGCAACTTTTGCAAGGTTGTGAAAGTCTCCTGTTCCACTTAATATGGAGCACCTGCTGTTGTTTTGTATGCTGGGCCTCTAATATTATTTTTGCAGCTGCAGAGAAAATGTTGCAGATTTTCAGCACTTGCAGAATTTTGCAACTCACCTGTCTTGCAATTTTTCGCAACTGCAGATGTTTTCTTTGTGAATATGCCGCAACTAAATTTCCACAGTGCTGCAAGCCATTTTTCCACAGCTATGCAATTTTTGGCTCTCTTTGAGAATGCAGCCCCTTATTTTCTAAGGTTTCCATTTTTTTGTGGCAGTTAAAGGGAAAGTCACGTCAACTTATTTTCTGTATACCTGTGTAGTTGTAGGTATGAACAATGATTCTCTCTCTTTTATCATCCTAATTGTATCCTAAATATAAATGAGATTGCTTCACTCTGTTTTGCCCTGGTGTGAAAACCTTTTTGTCTCCATTGCAAAGGTCATGACTCAAAGGTCATGACTCATGCAAGGCATCATGGGAGTTGACGGTTCATATCTGCACAAGCCTGCAGAAGTTATACTCTCAGTCTATTCTGTTACATATCTTGTGAAGTACCTGCATTCTCTAAAAGCATTTTTTTCTAACTGAGATACGCTTAAAACTACAGAAAATAGCAGGGAACTTACTATGCCTTGAAAAGTTCCATGGCCAGCATAAGACAATAGCATAGGGACTGCAGAGGACAGCAACAGCACTAACCAATATTTATTTATTTATTGAAATGTTTCATCAGGAAAGGCACACTGAGCAACAAGATGCTCATCTCACAGTGTGACCTGGGGGGGGTTGCAATTGGAGAACATTAGACAAGCAGGGTTTACAAGGAATTAAGGATTACATTTTACATGGTTATTACAACATAGATTGATGTTAAAACATAACTGGGTTACAACTGAGCCAGCATAATACAACAGAGACACGTCACTAAGGCATAGAGAACATAGATCAATAAGTACAGTAGTAACAGTGTATGATAAGTGCAACAGTAAAAATAATCCATTTTACATAACAATAGCTAAGCACCGCTGGTCAGGCAGCATGTGGAGGGGAGGGAGGACACAAGGGAAGGGGTGGCTTCCAGACAGGGGAGTAGGCTAAAGTGGGGGGGATCCAGGAAGGAGTGATGGGAGAGGAGAGGAAAGAGGAAGGGTGTATCAAGAACAGGAGCAGTTAACCACGTAGTAGTTTGCTAGGCAGATATTGAATGAATGGAGGAGGAATGACAATTTTTAGTGTGGGAGATCAGTATACAGTATAACTACTTTAGGCTTTAGCACTAAAACATCATAAAATTCCAGGATGCCTTACATGAGTCAGATCATGTTCTCTGCAATGGAGTCAAGCAGGTTTTCACACCAGATCAAAGTACCCTCATTTACATTTAAATCCTGATGAAATTAGGAGGGTGCAATAAAGGCAGTTATTGTTCATACCTACAAACTACACAGGTACACAGAACAAAAAGCTGAGAGGACCTTCTCTTTAATATGATTTGCTGCAAAAGTGCCACATGCATCAAAAACGAATGTATGCAGCACATTTCAGATGCGATTTGCAGTAATTTTCATCTAAAGTTCAAGCAGAGTTAGACCACCTCTGGTCTAGCTGTGTCTAAACAGCAAATACTGTAGGGAGATAGGCACTGACTGTGTTTAAATCCCCCCACCTTTTCTTTATTTATCCAAGGTAAGTAGACAGACTTAACTGGAAGCCTATCACACTCTCTCCTAACTGCAACTTATAGCTTACTTATTCCCTACAGTTCAATAACAGAAAAAGATCATCCTGTCAAAGTCCAGCTTGATAGTAGCTCTGTGTTTTTATCGTCAGCCTCCCCTCAGACACATAGACATACACTTGTCACTGGAACAATATCCTAATTTGGGATCTGAGGTAAGATATCAAGTCCCCCATATTCAGAGCCAGCCGACAGAGTCACACAGCTGGTAGCACTATGTGGCAAATAATGCACGTCTGGTTCGGAGCAATATTCAGACAGTTAACATGCTCTGACAGAGCCCTCTAACTGGTCGAGTATCGGACCATGCCAGTACAGTGCAAACTTGACTATGTGCTGTGCTGGCACAACCCAAGGTTGAATATGGCCCACAAGGGAGCCCACTGGAGATAGCACTGTCCAAACTGGGACAGCGCCAGCACTCCTGTGGGCCATATTCAGTCCTAACATGCCAATGAGCTCAACTGGCATACAAGTTGTTGAGGGACCATTAACATGACACTATGGGCTCATGTGCATACCACCCAGCCCATCAGTGCCCATGCTGGGCATGGAAAATCTGGATTCTCGTGTGTCTAATGGCCCCCCTTCCCCCAATCTCCCAAGTTGTATAGAATTCCCAATTCCCAGATATTCAAGTAGTAGTCACTTCTCTGGTGTCTGGTGGACCCCCTCCCCCAAATACCCATGTTTTAAAATAATATTCACTTTCCTGGTGTCTAGTGGACCCCCTCCCCTGATTGCCCATGTTTTAAAATAATATTTATTTACTCAGTAATCTAGTGGACCCTCCATAACCAAGTGCCATTCCCCATCCGTACACCCCTGAGGATCCCCTTCCCTGCCCTCCCCATCACTCCAGTCATGGATATGTCTCCAAATGACGGCAACTGGCACAGTCCTTCACTCACCTTCTCAGTCAGCCACTGTTTAGCAGTTAAAGAGCATGATCACAAGTACTGTGTTTCTACAGTACTCATAATCATGCTCTGTGTCTGTCAGATGATGGCTGGTCGAGGAAGTAAGTGGAGGGCTGTGCCGGTCAGTCATTTGGAAACATACTAGTGACTGGGGTGAGGGGAGATGCAAGGTGGAGGGTCCTCAGCGGTTGGACCTGTGGGGGGGATGGCACTAACTTATGGGTGGGGAGTCTGTTAGACTACCAGAGAAATAAATAATATGTTAAAACATGGGAAATTGAGGATGTCAATCAGACACCAGGGTAGTGAATATTATTTTAAAATATGGATGATCGGGGGAAAGGGGGTCTGCTAGACACCAGTGAAGTGGCTATTATTTTAAAACACAGGAGATCAGGGGTAGGGTCCACTAGACACCAGAAAAGCGAATATTATTAAAAAATTTGAATTATCTGGTGTGGGGTCTGCTAGACTACCAGGAAATGGAGAATTCTGTACAACTTGGGTGATTGGGGTGAGATAGTCCACTAGACACCAAGGATACTGGTATATATAGAAGCATGGATGTTGCTGGCCCAGTGGCACTGAGGGTTGAGGCGCTGGACACCACACCTCGTACCACACCTGTGACACCGGTTC
Source organism: Neoceratodus forsteri (assembly GCA_016271365.2). Classification (NCBI taxonomy): domain Eukaryota; kingdom Metazoa; phylum Chordata; order Ceratodontiformes; family Ceratodontidae; genus Neoceratodus; species Neoceratodus forsteri. Next base: position 964,926,562 of record CM057452.1, read on the forward strand.
GGGAGTGGACTCGGGTCGCCAGAGGTTGGATGGGGGGAAAAAGGCTGAGCATTAGATGACAGCTTGCCTCTGGGGAGGGTGGGATTCACTCCAGTGAACACTGATCTCTGCTGGAGGCTGGGGGCATGACAGTTAGTCGGCACCTCTGGGGTTTGATTGGTCACGGGCAGAGGCCAATGAACCAATCACCTCTAGAGGTTGCAGTACTAAGGGGGGGAGGACATTGTGAACATCAGCGCTTGCACCTTGACATCATGGGCCAGCAATGTCCCCACAGAACAAGGAAAAAAACACCCTCCAGAGCCGGGTAGATGGAGTGACAAACCCAGTCCTGATGTGCCACCAACTGCCATTGTCATAGGGGCCAGAAAAGACACTTAAGGTACAGGGGTTTCGTCCCACCCCAAAATCTGCCCGGGGAGCAATCCCTAGCAGGATGAGGGACCCTAGGCAGAAGGTAAGTCGGTGGCAGGGAGGGGTTCCATTGGTGACTCCCGAAGGGGCGGCTCTGGTAGGGACGTAGGAGGGAAAAAATACATTTAAAAAAAAAAAGAAGCATGGATGATGGGGGGGGGGGGTTACATCCATAGTGCCTGGCTAAGGCCAGACTTTCAGCACTACACAGTGCCACACTGGCACTTGTTTAACACCACTGAAACATATGAATATACCGCTGCATACTTTATACATGCGGGGTCCCCAAGTATCATAGGGACAGCGGTATATTTTGTGTGATTGCACTGCCAAGTTAGTGTAGTACTCCAGGTACCTCTGAATATGGCCCCACCCAGAGCACTGGCACTATTCATGGTTCGTGTAGCACTAACCCAGTTAGTGCCACAGAAACTATTTTAATATGGGGGCCCAGCTACTTTCCAACATGTACTATTCTAATCAAAAGAAAAGATCAAATACTTTCATACTACACTCTTAACCATATCCAATATTAAGCCCAATCAAAGCATCAAGCAACCTTTTTTTTTTTTACTTTCTTTATCGCTTACTCTTCTGGAACTTTCTCAGGTGACCCTCACACACCGCCAACCATGCTACCACCTGCCTCAAGCCCACCCCATGGGAGAATCAGGCATAGACACTTCCCCACCTACCTGGTCCGATGACCGGCCTCTACCACTGGAGCCAAGGCAGGATGGGGAGTTCAGGAGAGTCCGTGGGGTAAGCCCAGCATTGGGTGTGTGGCGACAGGGTACTGGGGAGCACCATCACCTATCCAGGGAGCAGGGGGTTTTCTTATGCTGGTGTTACAAGGGCATGGACATACAATGGCATCCTGTTCATGCCAGGGATGCTCCTGCGCCTGTGTGAAAGACGTCCACTGCTGTCCAGTCCCTACTGCCATGCCCATGCAGGCTGCAGTGCTCCCCAGAGCCCCAGAGGTTGCTGGTGCTGCATAAGGCAGAACCTACCCACCACAGAAGAGGAGAGCAGTCCTCTGGACACTCAATCCTACTCCTCCCTGGCTGACCCTCGATGACCCAAGTCCAATCCCGAACCCAGGTCACCAGTGTGGTATGAGGTGTGGCATCCAGCACCTCAACCCTCACTGGGCAGAGCATGAAGCAACTTAATCATACCATTACCTAGGTGGCTGGTGATGCTGCTGGGATGGGACCGAACTTGACTTCATAAGCAGAAGCCACTCCAGAGACTGTCCTGCTGTGCTACCCAAATCTGCTGCCATAATTGCTTCTTAGCCTTGCACCAGCACTTTAGGAGCCAAGCATTAGCTTTTTCAATGCTGACCCCCCATTTCCCCCAGCAAAAGCACCTCACATCTAGAGCTCCAGGTGGTTTTCCTGGTTAAACTCATAATAAATGTGGGAGGATAAACACCACATAAACAAATAGTCTTTATCTGTTAAAAGGTTTATATTTACACAACAAAACCAGGACAAAGTTTCATGGCTATCATCGCCACTTTCTCAGACCCATTGTGTTAGGTATCTGCTAAAACATCAAAATAAATTTGTCTAAATGTTATGTACTCATAGTTATTAACATTGGCACCATACGAATATATATACGAACATAGGAAAGAGCCAGCAGAAGAAGGCCATTTGTTCTATCAAGTCTACTCATGTTGCAGGGTCCCTAGCTCACCCTACTGACCCTGCCCCCCTTCCCGGTCCCTCCTTCCACCCTATCTGCAACCCCAAGCCACATGGTTTCCCTTCTTGCCTGTCCCAAGCCCTCTTAAAGCTGCTCACTGACTTCACTGAGACTACTTCCTCCACCAGCACATTCCAATTGTGCACCACCCTCTCCATGAAGAAATGTTTCCTAACACCCCTCCTGAACCTTCCCGTTCCAGCTTTAGACTGTGTCCCCTCATGGTCCGGCTGCCCCTTAGCCAGAAGAGACCCTCCTTATCCACCCTATTTATCCCCTTCAAGTATTTGAAGGTCTCTGTCATGTCCCCTAACTCCCTTCTCTCCTCTAGGGAGAGCCTCTAACCTCTCCATGAAAGACATACCCTGATGAGCCATCATCGTCTTAGTTGCCCTCCTCTGGACCATCTCCAGGAGGTTGAATTTAAATCTAGAGACAGACAAAGACATAGAGGGCAATCTAAGAGCTCGAGCAAGAGAACTGGTTTGAATACTACATCGCCTTCATCTGTTAAAAGTGTGATGTTTTCAAGTACATAATCTGTTAATGAGGTTGGTAATATTGCAACAAGTTCATCATTTTCAAGAAAAAGAAAAAAGATCTAGGAGAGGACAACAAGGTCAACAAGGATGTGAACTAATTAACCAATCAAGTATCAGATCTGAAACAATTGAACACTTGTCTGTAATTAATCTCTCTAGTCATTCTCTTACAGGGGATCAATTGAATTTGTTGTCTAAAGGGTTATTATCATTTATACCTGGACATTCTCTGAATGAGTTCCAAGTGTATTGTGATTTATTTTGTCTTTTTAGAAAAACTGAACTAGAAAAAGCTTTTTTCTGATAAAGATCAGTACTATGATACTGAACTAGAAAGCCAGCCTGAGACTTCCCCATTATTAGATTTAATTTCACAGGATAAATTAGAGCAATTGTTAGCAGATTGGGCTGAGGGGATTGGAAGTAATGGCGGGGAAGGGGAAGGATCACAGTCTGAGATATTGCAGGGCTCACAGTTGGTTAATGCAATTACCTGTGAATTGTTCGGATCTATAGCTTCTGATACTCATCCGGATGTAATTAAATCAAATTTGTGAAAGCCTTCTTTTTTCAGCCACCGTCTCCGGGAAGTGAAGCAATTCAAGTTTTTCAATAGCTTGTCTTGAAAGGCACTGCATTATGCATTAAGGGTATTAAAGAAAAAAAATGGGATAATGTGATGAGTGGGGAACGACAGGCATTAAAAGAATTAAAAGGCATGAAAAACATAATTATTAAACCCTCAAATAGATTGAAAACATAGTAGTTATGAATAAAACTGACTATAAGTGGGAGGCTTTACATTAGCCACTACATATAAATTGTTACAACAGAGTCCTTTAAGGGAATTTAAAGAGAAACTGCTGGAATTTCTAACTTTATCTTTAAATGAGGGTTGAATTGTAGGGGCAGATTTTGATTTTCTGAATTGTCAATTCCCCATGATGCCTTTTTTATCATATATCCAAAATTCCTAAAGATAACAAAACCCTCCTGGCCACCCGATTGTTTCAGGATGTGGCTCATTAGTGGAACTTTAAACGTTATATGTGGGCAGCTTTTTGAAACCGGAGGTGAGCAGGTTATACTCCCACATACGTGATACTACATCAGTACTTCAGGAGTGGGCTGGGTTTATTTGGCAAAATTCATATTGGTGGGTCACAGTTGATGTGCCAGCACTGCACACTAGTATAGAACATGTTTTAGGGATTAATGCAGTCAGATCAATTTTAGTAAGTTCACAATTTAAATATCCAGTTACATTTATTTTATTAGGATTAGATTTAATTTTGCATACTAATTTTTTCATGTTTAATGGATGTTTTTTTCAACAAATTAAGGGTACTGCAATGGGATCCTCAGTCATGCCCTCATATGCTAATCTTTTTAAGGGTTGGTGGGAGGGGGCGCAATCCAGAACCCCACCAATAACCCATATTTTCATCATATTATTAAATATAAGTGCTTTATAGATGATTTGCTTATAATTTGGAATGGCACTGAAGTAGAAATGTTGGCTTTTCTCCAGTATTTAAACAACAATACTTGGGGTTTAAAGTTCACAGTACAGTATGGGCAAAATGAGATTCATTATTTGGATCTTACACTGCAGGGGACTGTAGGTGCACCAGTAAAAACTAAAGCCTATAGAAAGCAGACTGCAGGGAATAGTGTCCTGCATTGTTGCAGTTCACACCCGAAACATACTGTACAATTGAAGCCCTATCATATGGCCAGTTGATTCAGCTAAAAAGGAATTGTTCTGACCCAACAGATTTCCATGTTTTATAGACTAAGGGAGTGGGGGTACAAAGAAAGCACTTTAAATCAGGCATTGAATAAAGCTGTAGCTGTGCACAGGAGGGAGCTCCTCCAGTACAAAGAGAGAATTATTCATACAAACAAGGTTGTTTTTTCTATGGAGTATGGTCCCGGTTCTATGGATTTAAAGGCTATAATTAAGAAACACTGCATGTTTTAGGGATAGATAGTGATCTTAGGGAAGTTTAAAATACAGGACCTCGTGTGGCTTTTAAGAAGGCAAGGAGTCTATGGGATCTTTTGGTCCATAGCGAATTTAAAAACGAAAAGAAAACCAATACAGTATATGGATGGTGGACTAACCTTTAGGTTTTTTTCCTTGTAAGCACTGCATGACATGTAAATCAGCTGCTCAGGGAAGCATGTTTAAAAATCCAAGCAATCTGGGTGAAAGGATAGTGAAAATAAACAAATTTATCACATGCACCATCAGGTTTGTGATATATGCCCTGTGGTGCTCCTGTGGTAAAGTGTGCATTGGGTAAACCACATGTACCTTTAAAGAGAGAATACATGAGCACTACAAGGCCATTCAGAAAAGGGATTTGTCGCATCCCATCAGTAAACATCTCTAACCATTGGTGGACATCTCTAACCATTGAGTGTCATACAAGGCATTCACCATATATTCCATATAGAATTAGAGGGAGAACTAGATCATTGGAATTGGATAAGGCAGAATCAATGTGGATTTTTTGACTTAAAAGCCTCAAACCAGCAGGCTTTAATGATTTGATGAACTGGCAGCCATTATTCATAGATAGAATAATAAGAATTTAAATGTCATATAATTGCTGGGTAGCACTTTTTCCCATAGGGAAACCCGGTTATAATTTGCCATTATAACTGGTTATAACGGCAAATTATAACCGGGTTTCCTTTGGATCGCGCATGTCCCAGTCGCGCGCTCTTCCTTCAACTGCAACAGTAGAACATCGCCCAACTGCTGTTCCTCGCAGTCATCGATGAATATTTTTTTAATAAAAAAACAAAATCTCCTCTTTTCCTGTACTCACTGGCAGGGAAAACCAAACCGAAAGTACTGAAGCACACTGTCTGGTTTTGGTTTCCCTGCCAGCACGCAAGAGCCAGCGGATCTGCCCACCTCTTCCTACCGGAAACTCTTCAAAGCTCAACTGCCATTCCTGGTAAGTTAGAAAAAAGCATAGAACAGAACTTGCTCCATGACTTGCCAAAAAGAATTACTGTCAGTTGACAGACCAGGGACCACAACAGCACAAAATCCTCACTAGTCCCCTCTGCCTAAAAGCCAATCTGTTTCATGATTTTTTTTTATAATTGCTGAGGTGAAAAAGCGCATGCCAGCAATTATAAAAAATAAAATTGAGGTGGTGTGTGTAAAACTCAATTTTACACACACCGTCATTGTGGGATGCATTTCATAAACTTCTCGGGCTTCGCCCTCGGGGTTTATGTAGCATCCCACAACTTGGACGTGTGTAAAATCTCGTTACACACACCACCCCATATATTATTCTCTATGTATATCCCAAAAAAATATGCTCAAGCATAAAAAAGGGTATCTGTTATTAGTTGTTATTGTATGACTTTAGGTGGGTTAGAAATATTTAATTTTGTCTGGACATTTTTGATTTAAATAGTAAGTTTTGATAAGTCTGATAAACTGGTAGCCATTCATCTGTAAATAAAAATCAATTTTGTATATAGTTTAATACCTGGAAAAGGAATTTATGTTCTAAGCATACATGTTATTACCTAATGTTCTATGTGTGTCTGGATGGGTCTCAAATGTTTTGTTTTTGCTCCATTAGAAAATAATTCATTGGGGTAATGAACTGTAATGTAAAATCATGGAGTCATGTGCACCACTCCAACTATAAATTCTCCTTGTCATTTTCTGTGATACAAATTTTAATATATGGTATTTTTATTGTGTGGTTGTATTAAAATAAAATGGCATATATGAATAATAATAAATAAGAAATAAATATGCTTTCCATCATAATAGTCATGTTCAGTAAAATGACAATTAAAAGCTATGGCACCATAGTTCTGTATAAGAATATGCTTTTCAAAAAAAGTGTTTGTTTTTTCCACTTTTGAGTGGGACTGATGGCAGCACACCTCAGCAGTGCTGTATGTGCATATTATTAGGGAATTCTCTTTAAACATATGGGTATATCACCACTAAGAAGAGCTGAAGTGTGTGCTGTTCTCATTCCTTAGTTAAAAAGTGGTGAGCACTGTAATGGGGTAACTGAATTTAATTGTTTGCACCTGCACTTCGAGGGTATTTAAAACCAAGTCTGTTGTAGCTTGGTCACGCCTCCTGACAAAGGGGTGGCATAGCCCTGAAGTGCTGAGGCTGGTTTGAGGGAAGTGAAACAAAGCCTTTTATCACTAATATTTGAAACTTTTTTCTTACATATATGTCAGTATTGCATTTTTTGGCAATAAAATACTCTCTCTGAATTTTCTAGCATTTAGGGGACTGAATTTCTTTTATTACAAGTATTTTTGCCTTTTATTTATTCAACACCCATTGGTTTGCTGGAGCACAGCTTTGCCAGTAACACTGATATCTTTCTTAAGTATGAACACCAGTATCCTACTCCATACTCTAGAAATCTAGATTTAGTAGTTGCCGTATTGGTCCTTGCAAGAATAGATCCAGAACCAAATGATTTGATACCTTTTAACGGACCAACATAGATGTAACAACAAGAACAAAGTGCTCTAGCTTTCGGACCAACCAGTCCTTCTTCAGAAGCTCATGGCAGTTGTTTAGAAAATACAATACTTATAACAGCTAGATAATGCAGAGAAAAACAGAAAAAAAATCCTCATTGGTTTAAAATACTCATTTAAAAAAAAACACAGAAGATGATGTCAGAGGAGTTTAACAGTACCATACTGCCTTCAGCCAGAAGCAACCTTGGGTTAAATGTGCTTGGTGGGACACACATACAAAGAATCCTACTGCATATAAATTTAATTGACATAAGATAACACTGCTGAAGCAGATAACTCCTAAATCAAGCTATGAGTGTCACAGTTTGTATAAGGATGTGATTACTGAAAGGCAACCCCCACCCAGATTAAAGACAAACTAAGATTATTATAGGGCTCATGAAGTTTCAGTGTCTGCATTATAGACAAGAATTTACCAGTAAAGTTGTCTTAAAGACATCAGTGAACACTGTGTGATGTGTAAAACCTAACTGGACCTGTCACCCAGCTGTACTCTCCAGCTAGATATAAGGCCCAAGAAATTTCAAAAACCTCAGGACTATGTAAATGACAATTTAAAAATAAATTGATAATATTAGTGTCAAACAAAAAACTCTAGTCGAGGAACCTCAAGGAATTAACACCTTGTCGCCTGTTATGTACTGATGTCAATATACACTGAGAATGTAACAACTTGATGTACCACATGTGTCTAAGGAATCTGAAAAAGAGATAAAAATGTAATTTCTCTTCTCCTCTTCATACAAACAATACACCCTAACCCACCCCACATCACCATAATGTGGGTGGGGGAGATACATAGCTTTAAAGAGATGTTGCCTCTCTCTCTCTCCCCCCCCCCTTTTTTCTCTCTCTCTCTCTCTCTCTTCTCTCTCTCTCTCTCCCCCTCTCTCTCTCCCACAGACACACACACACACTCTCTCTCTCTCTCTCTCTCTCTCTCTCCTAGTGAACCAATATTCACTTCAGTCACTGCAATTGTTCCCCAAAGGAATTCAACTTGTCATGAAATCCTGAGTAAAAGGGCTTATGTCTCCTAATACCTACAGAGCAAAAATGTGACACTATTTAACCGTACTACTATCTGCATAGTAACATTTCCAAGGATACTGGATAGAACTACCATGAAATAAACCTGCCACCCTCCCCAGAATAAGGTAACTAGAAGTGAATATAAAGTATGTGTGTGTAAGACCAGAAGTCTAACATACCTACATATCCACAAATTACTACAATATTAGCCTAATGTAAAAAGATCTGTGCAGGACCCCCATGCAAATGAGATCACGCACCCCAATATGTACAGTTACAAAGAGACTGGAAGGGATAGTATGTCTCTTTGCAGATGACACAAAGATCTGCAACAGGGTTGATACAGAAGGTGGGGCGGAAAGGATGCAAAGGGACTTGGCAAGGTTGGAGGAATGGTCAAATGTATGGCAGCTTAATTTCAATGCAAAGATGTGCAAAGTAATGCACCTGGCAAACAAAAACCCAGGGGAAGAGTACACAATGGTGGGTGAGATACTGACAACAACAAAAATGGAAAGGAACCTGGGGGTAGTCATATCAGATGACCTAAAGGTGGGCCAGCAATGTGAGAAGGAAGTAAGGAGGGCTGGGGGTATTCTGGGATGCATAGGGAGATGCACCACCAGTAGAAAACAGGAAACTGTTGACCGTCTGTACAGACAGTTGATAAGACCACATCTGGAGTACTGTGTACAGTTCTGGAGACCCCACCTCCACAAAGACATAGACAGGGTGGAGGTTGTCCAGAGGGGGGCAACCAAAATGTTGCAGGGTCTGCATCAGAAGACATATGAAGATAGACTAAAGGAACTAAAGATGTATAGCTACGAGGAAAGGAGGGAGAGGGGGGACATGATAGAAACTTTCAAATACCTCAAGGGAAATGACAAAGTCCAAGAGGGCAGCATCTTTCAGAAAAAGAGATGTGCAAAAACAAGGGGGCACAATTTGAAGATAATGGGGGGATGGCTCAGAGTTAATGTGAGCAAGTATTTCTTCACAGAGAGGGTTGTGGATACATGGAACAGCCTTCCTGAGGAGGTTGTAGAGTCAAAAACAGTGGGGAAATTCAATAATGCATGGGACAGACATAAGGCAATTCTAGTGGGGGTAGGAGGAAGTAAGCTGTTGGTTAACTAGGATCTGCAGCTTATCCGTTACATAGGGAAATGGGCAGACTAGGTGGGCCAAGCAGTCCTTATCTGCCATCAAATTCTATGTTTCTATGTTAACTAAAGTGCTTACAACTACAGCGAAGCTCATTCAAGATAATAGCCTGATCTGTTATCATTTGGAGGTGCTGGACAATGCCCAGAGAGCTGTAAACCTTTGTCTTGTGGGGCTCCTGGAAGGCAGCGAAGGTCCTGACTTGACCTTCTTTCTACAAAACTGACTACCAGATGCCCTTCGGGTGGATACTGGAGCGGGGGTAGTCAAATTTCACTATGGGCTGCACCTGTCCAACAGGATCTCCCAAGGACTGTTTTACTGGTTGCCATGGGAGCCTATTTGGGACACATTGCTGAAGGCTGCCTGTGACCTGCAAAACATTAACTTCCCAGGTATGACATTCCACCTTTTTCCAGATCTCTCATTTGTAACTTGCTCTCATAGAAAAATGTGACGTGGTGTAGGCCCATCTGTGTATTCTTGGGATTGTTTACTCACTCCTCATGCCAGCCCATCCCTGCATCCATTATGGTGGACACACCTATTAATATACCAATCCTCAAGAAGCTGGAAATAAAGTGGAGCCTTTTAGAGTAACTTTCAAGCCACCCAACCAACAGAAGAGGTTGATTCTGAGGGAGAAGGATGTCCACTAGCTGGCAGCTGTTCACTGCCTTGGTGAGCCAGTCAAAGAAGTCAATCAGATTTGTTTGGCATGATCTTCTTCCCACAGATCCATGCTGCTTCTAATCCTGAAGACCATTCACTTCAATATACCTTACCACCCTTTCCTTAAGTATGGACTCCATGAGCTTGCACATGATTGAGGTCAGACTGGCCAGCCTGTAGTTCCCCAGGTCATCTCTGGGATTGCTCTTGTAGAGGGGCACCACATTTGCCATTCTCCAGTTCTGCAACACCACACCCAACTCCAGGGAACTAATGAAGAAGCCTGTGAGTGGCCCCTCAAGCTCCCCTGTCAGCTTCCTTAATACCCTTGGGTGTATGCCATCTGGTCCTGGTGACTTGTCCACCTTTAGTGCTAGCAGCCCCTCCCTCACTCTATCCTCCTCTATCACCACATTTGTGCCCCATTCCCCCGAGTCCCCTTCTCCCCCTTGTGACATTGGTCCATCTTTTTCCTTAGTAGAGATGAAGCAGAAGTATTCGTTCAATACCTCCACCATGCACCGGCACCACCATACTCCCCTTCACCAGCACTCTGTGTTTCTGCACAATCACCAAAATAAGTGCCTTTACCAAATTTACAACCAGTTACTAATTGTTGTATAACCCTGCCCATACAGAGAATGGTCTATCTCTGCAATATTTCCATATTAATATATGATTTGAATCATAAGGTATACTCCTCTTAATATGTCCTTCATGCCATAAACAATGTTGTATTACAAAAACTGTAGTAGCTCCAGTTGTTCTGTGTCAATTCTTAAATTAACAAACTCTGGTAAGAGCCAATACAGCTTCAAAATGGTATTTTTACAGGGGAAAGTCTTTCCATAGACTAGCATTGGTTATATGGGACAATATAGCAATTAGGCTTCCATAGGAAACAATGTAATCTACAGGAAAACATAATGAAATTGCCCAGGTGTTACAGGAAAAATGTGAAATCATTAAAAAATATGTGTAATACAGATTTTTTTGTATGGAACCATGGGCAGATTAATATTTATTTTGAACTGCCAGCCAGTAACAATATCCTCTTGTGATTGCTGGCCCCATTAAAATGAACACATTCCCTCCATATAACCAATGCAAGTGTATGGTAAGAAATTCCATATAGATGGCTTGTAATCCCTGTAAAATATCACTTTGCAGCAGTATTGGCTCTGACCAAAGTTTGTTCTTCAGCAGACCCATTTCCCATAGAGTAAACATCTCAGATTTGGAAAGTATGGCTTTTCCATGCTGTGCTCTAATTCACATTTGTCAGGGGGGAAGCCGTGGGGTTGATACTGGTCCAAGGAAATCTTTTGATTCAAATGGACACCACTAAATCTGCCTCTGAAAGCTGCTGTGTCATTCTATCTGGATCTCTCTATAGGAACCCTATTATATTAGCTATTATTTGTTATCACCCTGGATCAAGTAAATGCCCAGTCCAATCCTGTTGTAACACATTACTTCCCATTTTGCAATGGCAACTAATACTGGGTCACGATCTTAATACTGTACTGTGCAACCCAGATACAGACATGCATATAACAACCATTCAGATCCTGGGACACAGATCATGGGATCTGGGTCCTGGGACACAGGTGGCAGTCAAATGCCTTCCTGGGATCTCTGCAAAAAAGAGACACAGAACGCATTAACAGGATAATAAAAAGGGAAGGTAAATGTGCAGGCATTTTCATCCATATAGGTACTAACGGTCTTGCAAACCAGACACTTGATGAGACCAAACACCACATATCTCACTTAGAAGAGACATTAACCTCTTACTCCTCAACCATCACCTTCTCTGAAATCCTCCTAGTATGGGGGAAAGGAGGCAGTAAGCAAAGGAGATAGACAAGGATTAAATAGAAGAACTTAACACTTGGCTCCAGACCTGGTGCCAAGAAAGGGGAAACTCTTCATCAGGAACTGGCAGGACTTCTGGGACAGAGGTCTCTTCAAATATGATGGTCAACACCTGACTAGGGAAGGTGTGCGAGCACTAGGGTAGAAATTGGATGTACCCATCGACAGTTTAAACTAGACAGTGGGGAAGGGACAACAGTGACAAAAGGATCTGCTACCTCTCCCCCAAAACTCCACAAAATCAGGGTTTCAAATAATAATAACAGGATTCAACAAGTGGGTGAAGGAACTGATATCAGCACAAAAAGCACTCAAAAATAAGTTGGGACACCAGAAAAGGAGGGGAACAAGTTTGGAAAGTGATGCTCACTAATACAAGGAGCATATCAAATAAAATAGCAGACCTCACTGCCACCATCACCAAAGCTGATCTGTACTTGGTCACCATCATTGAAACCTGGTTAAACAATAACCATGACTTGGAAATCACCATCCCAGGATATTGTCTCTTCCGGAAGGGCAGAACTGGTGAAAAGTGGAGGAGGGAGTAGCTACGTACATAAAGGAAGGCATAAAAGTGACCATAACTCTGAATGACAGCACAGAAACTGAGTCACTCTGGGTCACTCTGGAGGCTGGAAATGGATAATAACTCGGGTAGGAGCGATTTACCAACCACCAATGACAGGGTAGGAGGGGAACAAAGAAATATTCAAAACCACTCACAAAATGAGTGATAAAGTAATAGTGCTGTGGGATTTCAATTTACCCAATGTAAACTGGGGGACCCAGACAGCAAGTTCAGCCAGAAGCAAAGATTCACTGGAGGCTCTGCACATATTGGGCCTACAACAACTTGTAAAGGACCTAAGGGGGGGGTGCTATCCCTGACCTGTTACTAACAAATGGGGACAATATCTCAAAGGTAGAGGTGGGTAGCCACCTAGGGTCCAGTGACCACTGCATGATGTTGTTTCATGTCAGAACAAAAATAGAAACTAAGCACTCAAAAACTAAAGTCATGGACTTTAGATGAGCAGATTTTACAAAAATGAAGAAAGGTCTCACAAAGAGACTTGCAAATACTGTACAGGGGAGGGATGTTGAAGAGTACTGAGAACATCTCAAAACAGCTATACTACAAACTGCTAACCATGGCATAAAAAAGGTGAGCAAGGCAAAAAAGAAAAGATAATCACATTTTCCTATTAATTTAACACTTATATCTTAGCAGGAGTCAGTGTCTGTTGAGTTTAAGCAAACAGGTACTTTATTAGAAGCAGAAGGGGCCTTATTTAGGGTTTAAAAAAAGAAAGAAAAAAGAGAGTCAGTGTGTGTTCTGTGCTGAGAAGGGTTCTGTATCAGTTTACTTTGCTAAACCAGTAGGAGGAGAGAGAGCTTAATTGGGGGTGTGGCTTAGACACTATAAAAGCAGGTGACTCAAATTACAACTTCCTGTTGTTAGCCTTTTTTCTTACTAATTGCCCACCATCCCACCCACCCTAAGCCAGTTCTACTTTTATAGCCACTGGATTTGACTGTCAACAGGAACTTCCTGTTTGGCAGTAGGAAGGGAAGGATCATAGAGAAACATTGGTTTTGTCAACCCTAAAGGAAAAAAGTAGCTCACTCTCCCCCCCAGCTGCTGGTGGTCTGACACTGAGCAAAGAAGAAGGAGGCTACTGAAGAATATAGGAAGTTACTGTCCCGGAACAGGAAGGGTGAGAGTTGTAAGGAGAGGAGAGAGTAAGCATGCAGAGAAACAGGAGAGGGGACACAAGATAAGACATGATAGGACTGGTGCAGTGCAATGGCTGTGGGGTGGCAATGTTCCAGGAGACATTCTGGAGGCTGTGATGCTGCCCTATTTGCAGGCACCTCTCTGATCTGAGGGAGGAGGTTGCCCGTCTCCAGGCTGACATGGCTAGGATTCGTGAAACCTCCTCCCCCACCCAGGGACCACCAAGGCCAATGCCACTACCTCAGAGGTTGCCAAGAAAGAGGAGAGGCTGGACCAAGGTGGGCTCAGGGAGGGAGAGGGTGGTGGAACAGAGTTACATCTCTCCAGCTGTACCTCTCCACAATTCATTCGCACTTCTGGTGGATAGTGGTTCCTCTACGGAGGCACCTGCAGTGGAGACCAAGGAGGATGCTGGGAACCTTCACAAAGGAGACCCACAGGAGGGTGGCATGAGACCTCACAGGTGAAAGAAACAACTCCTGGTGGGGGACTGAATCATCAGGGGGGTAGAAATGGGGGAGGAAGGAGAGAGGGAGGTAAGGTACCTGCCTGGCGCCATGGCTTGGAGGGACAGGAAGCGAATCCTCAGGATCATGGGAGCAGCTGCACGGGGAGGGAGCTGGATGTTATTGTCCACCTAGGGACAAATGACCTGGCTAGGAATGGGATCAGAGCAGTGCAAGAGGAGTTTGTAGAGTTGGGGAGGGGCCTTAGACAAGTAGCGCATACAGTAACCTTCTCGGAGGTTCTGCCTGTCTATGGCAAGGGTGATGCTAGGGTACTCCTCACCAGGGAATTCAATGAATGGTTGAAAAACTGGTGTGGAGCTCAAGGCTTTGGCTTCATTGGGGACTGGGGAGCCACCTGGAGGGATGTAGACCTATACTGGTGCGATTGCCTGCATCTGTCTAGGGGGGAACCGGGATCCTAGGTGAGAGGTTTAAATGCTTCATTGGCAAGCATTTAAACTAGCCAAGGGGGGAGGTACTGAAAAGGAGCAGGGAAATCCCAGCCTCCCCCCACAAACAACAGTAATTAGTGAGGTAAACACCAAGGTAGAGAAGTCATTAGGGAGCAGGCCAGAAGTAAATGTAAAAATAGGCAAAGGCAGTAAGGACAGGAATGGGGCTAAAAGTGGTAAGCCATAAAAAGTGGAGGGTGATGAGTACCAATGCCCGTAGTCTGTGAACAGCTCCCTGAACTAGTGGCCTTGATGGAAGAGGGTTGTCTGGATATTGTGTCAGTCACAGAAACATGGTACACAGAGAACCATGACTGGGATGTCAACATACCAGAATACACAATCTACAGGAGGGACAGGGAGGGTAAAAGAGGAGGAGGAGTAGCTCTTTATGTAAAGGAAGGGATCAAAGCAACAGAACTAAAGAGTAAACAGGGAGCAGATGAGACACTCTGGGTCACCCTGGAGACAGAAAATGGCACCACAATCCACATGGGGGTTGTATACAGACCCCCATCTCAAGGGGAGGGAATGGACAAGGAAACGATAGAAGGCTTCCTTAGAATGACAGAAAAAGGGGAGGTATTGTTGATGGGGGACCTGAATATGCCAGATGTTAACTGGAGCACCTTTGCTTCAGGCACATCCAAGAGCAGTGTCATTCTTGATGCCCTACAGGGGGCATGCCTCAGACAGCTAGTACTGGAACCCACTCGGGAAGGAGCAATCTTAGACCTGGTGCTCTCAAACAGGGACGGAGAAAGAATCTCAGATTTAGAAGTGGGTAGCCATCTGGGAACAAGCACCACCAAACAGTTTGTTCGCGATAAACACAGCCATACAATCAAGCCATACAAAAGCAAGAGTACTGGGACTTTAGGACGGCTGACTTTGGAAATGAAAGAGTGCCTCAGAAAAGCATCAGCAAACAGGCAAGAAGGGGGTGGAGGAACAATGAGTGATCAAAACAACCATCACAGAGGCAACAAGCCTTTTGTAAAGCAAATCAACAAAACACAATGAAGGAAAAACTGCTATGGTTCTCAAAAGAGGTGGCAGGGAAGGTTAAGGAGAAAAGGCTAGCATTCAGGAAATATAAGGAAACACAGAAGGAGAAGGACAGATAACTTTATCAGTTAAAGCAGAAAGAGGCTGGGAAGGCAGTCAGACTAGCAAAGGCCCAAACCGAGGAAAGGATAGCCAACTCTGTTAAGAAGGGGGATAAGACCTTTTATAGGTACATTAGGGAGTGAAGAAAGACCAAAGGAGGGATACTGAGGCTTAATAAAGGGGAAGGAATGTGGTTAGAGGGTAGAGGGTGACAATGAAAAAGCAGGGATACTGAATGAATATTTCTGCTCAGTATTTACAAAGGAAGAGGAGGGGGAGGTACCTAAACCAAACAAGAGAAACACTCTGAAGACGAGGGTCGATGCCAGTCCATTTACAGAAGAAAGGGTTCTGAAAGAACTAATAAAAATGAAGGTGAACAATGCAATGGGGTCTGATGGGATTCACCCAAGAATTCTAAAAGAACTATGGGTAGAACTAATGTCACAGCTGACTACTCTCTTTAATAAATCATGGGAGGATGGGGTGGTTCCTGAGGACTGGAGGAGGGTGGATGTGATTCCTCTTCACAAAAGTGGGAGCAGGACAGAGGCAGGAAACTACAGACCAGTTAATTTGACCTCAGTGGTAGGTAAAATGATGGAATCACTTCTGAAGGAAAGAATTGTTGAGTACCTAGAGGCCAGTGGATTCACGATGGGAAGGTCGTGTCAGATGAATCTAATAGATTTCTTTGACTGGGTGACCAAAGTAGTAGACCAGGGAGGGGCTGTGGACATGGCTTACCTAGATTTTAGCAAGGCATTTGATACAGTCCCACACAAAAGATTAATACACAAGTTAGCCAGCCTTGGAGTGGGTCCCAAGGTGGTAGCCTGGATAAAAAATTGGCTAGACAACAGGACGCAAAGGGTAGTAGTAAATGGAGTCCACAGTGAAGAAAGGAGGGTTACTAGTGGGGTACCACAGGGTTCAGTACTAGGATCGGTCCTTTTTAATGTCTTTATAAGTGACATTGCAGAAGAACTGGAAGGAAAAGTATGTCTCTTTGCAGATGACACAAAGATCTGCAACAGGGTTGATACACCAGATAGAGTGGAAAGGATGAGAAGGGACTTGGCAAGGTTGGAGGAATGGTCAAATGTATGGCAGCTCAGATTCAATGAAAGAAGTGCAAAGTAATGCACCTGGGAAACAAAAACCCAGGTCAAGAGTACACAATGGGGGGTGAGATACTGACAACAGTAAAAATGGAAAGGGACCTGGGGTAATTATATCAGATGACCTAAAGGTGGGCAAGCAATGTGAGAAGGCAGTAAGGAAGGCTGGGGGCATATTGGGATGCATAGGGAGAGGCATCAATAGTAGAAAACAGGAAGTTGTTATCCCTCTGTACAGAAAGTCGGTGAGACCCCATCTGGAGTACTGTGTGCAGTTCTGGAGACCCCATCTCCGCAAAGACATAGACAAGGTGGATGCTGTCCAGAGGAGGGCAACCAAAATGGTGCAGGGTCTGCACCAGAAGACATACAAAGAAAGACTAAAGGAGCTTAATATGTATACCCTTGAGGAAAGGAGGGAGAGAGGGGACATGATAGAAACGTTCAAGTACCTCAAGGGAATCAACAAAGTCCAAGAGGGTGGCATCTTTCAGAAAAAGAGATGTGCAAGAACAAGGAGGCACAATTTGAAGATAGAGGGGGGACGGCTCAGAGGTAATGTGAGGAAGTATTTTTTCACAGAGAGGGTTGTGGATGCATGAAACAGCCTACCTGAGGAGGTCGTGGAGTCAAGAACAGTGGGGGAATTCAAGAATGCATGGGACAGACATAAGGCAGTCCTAGTGGGGGGTAGGAGGAAGTAAGCTGTTGGTTAATTAGGATCTGCAGCTTATCTGTTAGGTAGGAAAATGGGCAGACTAGGTGGGCCAAGTGGTCCTATCTGCCGTCAAATTCTATGTTTCTATGTTTCTAAACAGGATCCGACAGGGATAGGGAAATCAGAACAGTGAAGGCAATAACAAGGACAACGCGGAAATCTTACATGGATATTTCTGCTCTATATTCACCAAGGAGCAGGATGGCTGAGGACCCACCATTACAGAAGGAAATAAGGGAGGCATTGAATTATACTCAGGACCCTTTACAAAGAAAGAAGTCCTAAAGGAACTGGAGAAACTCAATATAAACAAAGCAATGGGACCAGACAAAATACACCCTAGGCTTCTTAGAGAACTAAGAGAGGAATTGGCAGCTTCACTAGCTGATCTCTTTAACTTATCTCTTGAACTGGGACAAGTCCCAACAAGACTGGAAAATGTCCACTTATTCCTCTACATAAAAGCAGGAGCAGAAAGAGTGCAGGCAGCAACAGACCAGTTAGCCTCACCTCTATGGTGGGTAAAACAATGGAAACCCTTCTCAAGGAGAGGATTATATCCTTTATTGAGGACAACACAGAAACATAAACATTGACAACAGATAAGGACCGCAAGGCCCATCCATTCTGCCCATACAACAGACAACAATAAATTAGACCTAAAACAGCATGGGTGTACCACAGAAAAGTCATGCCAAACCAATTTAATTGACTTTTTCAACTGTGTGATGAAAACAGTACACCAGGGAGGTGCTGTAGATGTAGTATAGTTAGACAGCATGGGTGTAGGGCATCAGGTGGTAAACTGGGTACAGAGCTAGCTAACTGGAAGGACCCAAAGGGTAATAGCAAATGACTCACTTTCAGAGGAGAGAGAGGCCTTAACTAGTGAAGTGCCACAGTTGTCAGTGCTTGGACCAGTCCTATTCAATATTTTCATTAGTGACATTTCAGATGGACTGCAGAGAAAGGTAAGTTTGTTCACAGATGACACAAACACAGGCAATAGGGTAGACACACCAGGAGGAGTAGAGAAGATGAAGGTAGACACTAAGTCTCTGGAAAAATTATCAAAAATGTGGGAACTAAACTTTAATGCTAAAAAATGCAAGATCATGCACCTTGGAAGGACTAACCCAGGAGAGGGATTACTACCTAGGAGGAGAAAAACTGGAAGCCACTAAATAGGAGACAGATCTGGAAATAATTATAACAGATGATCTGAAACTGTCCAAGCAATGTGAGAAAGCAACAAAGCAGGTACATGGTATGTTAGGATGCATAGGCAGAGGGATTACCAGCTGGAAAAAAGATGTCATTCTGCCACTCTATAGGTCACTGGTGAGGCCACACCTGAAGTAGAGTGTCCAGTTCTGGAGACCACACCTTAAAAAAGATATTAACAGACTGAAGATGGCACAGAAGAGAGCTACAAAATTGATTCATATATTGCACAACAAATTGTAAGATGAGCACCTGCGTGACTTAAACATGTACTCCCTGGAGCAGCGGATGGAGAGGAGAGACATGATTCAGACTTTCAAATTCCTAAAAGGAATAAACAAGGTGCAGGTTCAGGACCTGTTCCATATCAATAATCACTCAAGAATCAGAGGGCAGAACATGAAGCTAGAGAGAGGCAGGTTCAGAGAAGCACACGCAACTTATTTTTTACCGAGAGAGTGGTGGACTCATGGAACTGCCTTCCACAGGAGGTGGTGGAGGCAAAAATGGTGAGAACTTTCAAAATCATGTGGGATAGACACAAGAGCACCATTACACTGACTAGCAGTTAAGGGACGTGGGTAAGCTCATGGGCAGACTAGATGGGCCGCATGGTCCCTTCTGACATCACTTTCTATGTTATGCTATTATAATGATCAACTGCTGGCATATATGGTGGATAGCAGAGAGGAGGAGAGTATTTGTTTATACTCTGTCAATAGGTGTTGACTATCTGCAATTAATGATTGTTACCAGCTTTTAAGGACAGTGTGAAATGCCCCAGTCTTATATCAGAAATAATCATTGTTCGTACTGCTGATTTTTTTTGCTATTACTTCCTGCAGTGAAGCAGTGTCCAACAGATCACATCGTTCGAAAAGTCGATCCTGTTTGCAAGATGAGTGGCATCTGAATGAGAATCCTCTATGGAAGCACACAAAAAAAAAAGTGAAATGTACCAGGCACACTTGTAGCTATAATCTACAGCTACTGACATCCCTAAATAGAAAAATTATATCTATAGACCTCCAGTGAATAACAAATCAGTTTGAATCCCAACCTAGCCCCCAAAAGACAGTAACACTTTTTAAAATCCAAAAATGGGCAAACAGGAAGAATAAGTTGCAGAACTGACAGCTGAAGGTATACATTTGAATTAAATGCAGTAGACCAGTATTAGAAGATTTCTTAGACTCAAGTGATAAAAAGACTTGTGCCTTTGGTCGATCTCTAATGCTGGTACATCCAAAATCGACATCTTTCAAAGTATGATTACAGATCTATATATTAAGATTACATACAGGAATAGAAACACACACATTAATAAGGCACGCTTTAACATAATCTTTATCAAGACAGAAGTATTCCAACAGAGGAAGAAAAAAGTTTGCTGTTATAGCTGTATAATGCATAGCTCTATAAGTAAGCAATAAAACATGACAGGGTGTGCACTAGGCACTTCTAGTGCATGGCCAGGGGCATAGTGAGTGGCTAAGTGCCTTCAGCCCCTGGCCATGGTCTAGAAGTCTTTAACACACACACACACACACACACACATACACGGAATGTCTTAGTTTGCTTTTAAAATGGACATCTAAATTGTACATGCATGTCTATTTTAACTGAAATATTTGAATAGTTTTGTACTTGAAATTAGTTCTGTGTGTTAAAAATTACTACTTTGAGTTAGAACTGTTACTTGGGCTGTGATATTGTAACTATTGGGGCTTGTAGGAACACTTGTTTGGCAGTGATAATAAGAGTGAAATGTAATGTGACGTTTGCCTGGTGTTAGGGGGAAGGGTAATTACAAGAATCATCTTGTCTTTCACTGTCCACCTGGGAACAGAAGTAGGAGGTTGTTTAGGAAAGAGGTTTGGTTTATATTCTGTTTTAACTGAATATTTGAATAGTTTTATACTTGAAATTAGTTCTGTGTGTTAAAAATTACTACTTTGAGTTAGAACTGTTAGCAGGCAGTGATATTTAACTATTGGGGCCTAGGGAACACTTGTTTGGCAGTGATAATTAGAGTGAAATTTAATGTGATGTTTGTCTGGTGGTGGTAGAGCGTCCCACCACCCTGTTTTGTAGGCTTTCTTAAATACTGAAAAGCCACTGGGGGTTGGGATTGAAGGGTGTGCATTTCTGTTTGTGACTGAAATTTGAAGCAACAGGAATTGGTGGGCCTGTGACATCATACGGTACCTGATGTCTGCATACACACACTGTTAGCAGGACTGGACACACACTGGACTGTACGTGTTTGTGAGACTTGGGAACATTATTGGTGGGGTTGAAATAGGGTTCGTAAACAACTGCAGTCAGTATAGAGAGAGAGAGAGGCGGTATTCAGGGGAAGAGACTGAGAAAAGGGGTGTGTGCCATTATGAACAGAGAGGGACAAACAGGGTGGCCACATTCCACCATGGCAGGCATCTTCAGAAGAATTGTAGGCTGCACAGGCTGTGGGGTGGCTATAATTCTCAATTGGGCCTGGAGAGAGGGAGGCTGCCCTCTCTGTAGACAGCTATCTCATATCAGGAGTGAAGTATATTCATTAAGGAGTAAGCTGGGGGAGTTGGGGGGGGTGTCCAAGGATAAGGAGTGTGGATATGGGCGGCAGAAGGATGTGGCTGAGGGGAGGCTGGGGCAACACTCAGAAATTACAGGATGTTATGTTACACCAAGCAGGAGGGGGGATATTAGAGACAGAGGACCCTTAGATAGGGATGTTGACGTTAAGGGGAAACTTACAGGGTAAACATTACAAATATAAAGAGAGTGGAGGGGGAAGAGTCAGGAGGGGCTGTTGTGGGGAAGCCTAGAAGAGCAGACAGTGAGAAGGGAGGGGCTGTTGTGGAGAAGCCTAAAAGAGCAGACTGTGGGAAGGGAGCTCCTAAGGAGAACAGGGCAAGAAGGGGGAAGAGGGGCAGTTTAGAGGGGCAGTCAGGGGAAACTCGGGTTACTTGATGAAGGCTGGCATAGAGTGTTACAATAAATTTGAGCTACTAAGCAACCTAGAGGGGGAGGAAGGGGTTGGTGGAAATGAAGAAACTGATACAGAGGCTGGGGAGGAGTCTGATATCCATAGGGCATCACAGACCAGCAACGGAAAGGATAGAAATAGTCCCAGAGGGAGAAGGGGAAATGTAAATGTTAAGCAGATGGGGAGATGCAACATATTGCAGACATGAGGGAGAAGAGCACAACTGGAGAGAAACTAGGAGACAAGGAAGTGGGGGAGGGGGCCCCCCTCAGGAAGGAGGTCTGTACCAAGGATGAGGCCCTACGTAAAGGGGACCCACAGAGGGCCTCTGGAGGCAGGGGTACTATTACAAGGGAGGAGGATGGTGGTGTGGGGGAAGGGGAAACCATCAGGGCCAGGATAAATGGTTCTGATAAGAGAGGGTTAAAGGGGACACCTATGTAGTGGGGTCTGAGTTAAGTGGGCAAAATAACAAGAGAGGCAGAAAGGGGAGGGTGACAAGGGGGTCTCTAATAACATACTAACATACTAAAATGCCAACAGAGTAGGCCTAATCGTCTCTCGTGTCTGCTCGTTTGGTCAGCCCCCACCCTGGGTGCTGACCTTGCTGTCCCCCTTGCCTTCTCTGGCTTCTCCCTTCCCAGTTCTGGATACTCTTGCTGCATTGGATTTTGCTTCCTGAACCCTTCCCCTGTACCTGTCCCACCCCCTCTTGAACCCCTCCACTGTCTCTGCCTCCACCAGCCCCCTAGGCAGTGCATTCCATGGCTCCACCACCCTCTCAGTGAAGTAGCACCTCCTCCTTTCTCCCCTGAATCTTCCCCCCTCCAGCTTCCACCCATGCCCTCTAGTGGCCCCTCCTCCTTCCTTTGAAGCACCCTGACTGTTCCTCCCTATTTACCCTCTTCATGTACCTGAAGACCTCTATCATGTCCCCCCGGTCCCTTCTCTCTTCCAATGTGTACATATTTAGCTCTTCGAGCCTCTCCTCATAGGTCCTGTCCCCCAAGCCCCAAATCATTTTGGTTGCCCTCCTCTGGACCCTCTCCAGGAGGTTAATGTCCCTGTTTAAGTGTGGCCTCCAAAACTGCACGCAGTACTCAAGGAGCGGCCTCACCAAGCAGTTATACAGAAGGAGTATCACTTCCCTCCTTCTGGAGGTGATCCCCCTAGCGATGCATCCCAGCATCCTGTTGGCCTTGGCTGCTGCCCTCCTACAAGTCTCAGAGTTGTTCATCTTGACAACCACAACCACCCCCAGGTCCCTATCAGCCATCGAGACTTGTAGCATTTTCCCCCACCAGGGTGTACACTTGGCCTGGGTTTCTGGCCCCCAGGTGGAGTACCTTGCATTTCCCTGCATTGAACCTCAGCTTCCACTTTCTAGACCATCTTTCCAGAGCCTCCAGGTCCCCTGTAGGGCCACCTCCCCCCTCCCCATCCACCACCTCCCAGTTTCAATCATCCATAAAGAGACTCATCTCACTCCTGATTCCTGTCCTTATGTCAGAGACGTAGGCGTTGAACAGAAGGGGCCCAAGGACTGATCCCTGTGGGACCCTACTAATGACCCTCCTTGGGGATGAGACTATCCCACCAACTACGACCCTCTGGGTCCAGTCATGGAGCCAATTGCCTATCCATCTGATCATCTGGTTCCCCACCCCCAAAAACACATGGCCCTAGCGAGATCCGAACCCTGTACCTTGTACACTGAAGGCAGTGTCCCAATCCACAGCACCAAGCAGCCAACTAATAAGGCAGGAAAACTCCCATGGAATTGAGATCACGAATAAAGGGGAGGATGGGGGGTTGACAGCGCATAGTGGAGGTAATCATAAGGATGATGGCGGTGTTAAGGTTCTGTTATTGGGAGACTCGATGATTAGGGGTATCCATTGGGAGGGACAGGGGGGTGGATGTCATAGCCAGGTGAAGGAAGTGAGTATCTCTGGGCTGACGGTGCACAGAGCAAAGTTCATGGTGTACAAACTGGTTAGGGATTGTGGAGGGAAACTGGATTTCCTGGTGCATTTTGGAACTAACGATCCAGAGGGAAATAGTGTTTTGGAAATCCAAGCAAGGTTCCCAGAACTTACCAGAGTCTGTCGGGATAATGGATGCAACATTTCCTTTTCATAGATATTGCCAGTACCAAAGGCTTCAGTGGAGAAAAAAATGAAGATCACAGAGGTTAATGACTGGCTCAGGAAGTGGGGTGAAGAAAGTGGGTCGGGGGTGTAAGGGAACTTGAAAGGAGTTTGGAAGGATAAGGGACTGTATGCCAAGGACAGGCTGCATCTTGCCCCATTAGGGAAGTGTAAAAGGGTCTGGAAGATAGACGTAGTCCCAGAGCAAGATGCCTCTGGTCTAATTTTAAACACTGCTTCAAGTTAGCTGAATCATGACTTAGTCATCTCTTATGTATCCCTTCCTTTGTTGTTGTTCGTTTTATGCCTTGCTTATGTACATAGGCTGGCCACCTATGTTTTTGTTTTTATTTGTGTGTTTGTCCATTTGTCCTTGTTGCCCCCCCCAAGTCATACTGTCAGCTAAAACATTGGAGTTAGTATTCAGTATTTCACTAGAGTGAGCAAATTAAAGGAAGGGTCCCTTTGGGCAGTTTTAATGTGCGCCCTGGCTTGGCTGTCCTGGTATTCAGGACAGAGTCATTGGAGCCTTAGTCTGCTCTGTGGCATTCAAAATGATCCTTGGTGAACTTAAAAGTAGAAAATAATTCCCCCCAAACAAAACAACAAGTGTATTGTAGACACGCTCCTGTGCGACTGCCTTTTTGGGCCCCATTTTCGTCCTGAACAAGCTGCACGAACGTGCACATAGTCGTGCAGCTCGTATCGTAAAATTCTCCACGAAATGCTAAGTTTTGCTGAAAACTCACACCAGAACTGCCTGTAGAGAGGAGGCACCTCAGTTTTGTCAATTCGGTGCCTCTTGGTTCGGCAGCTCACGGCGGGACTGCAATCTGGCAGCCTGTTCCCTCTTCTAGCGTTTGGGACAGCACTAAAATGCTATGCAGTTAGATTAAAATGAGCAACACAATGTGTCCCTACACAATCATGCCAGTATTTAGTGCACAGATATCCTGGTAAGGTATATTAAAATAATAAAATAATATCTTTACCCTCTGGCTTCTGATCCTGGTAGTTCTGGTAGGACATGTTTCCCCTCTGTAGGTCCCCTTCCTAGGAGCCGGCCGGCCATTGTTATGTTTATTATATAGGAAAAGAGATACAAGTGGGAGGGACTTACTCTAGGAATCTGTAGTTTTTTTCATTATATGAAGAAATATTCTTTTATAATTCTATTGTATGCATATTTCAACTGCTGGAAAGGATATAAAAATGTCTAAACATATTTTGCTGGACTTTTGATATAACTTAAACAATCATTTTAGGTATTCAATTGACAGACAAGTCTGTCAACCTAGCAGAAGTATTCTCTTCCTACATAGGTTCAGCCAAGGCAAAGGGAGGTCAGATTTGGCTGAGGGTGTTGGGAGTGTAAACACCTGTCTAGACTAGTGACTTCTAGTTATGCTGCCATAATACGCTATGTTTTGGAGTTAAGCTGGAGTGAAGTTCTTGTATCTTATTTGTTTTATTTTCTTTTGACGAACCAGTCCGCTTATGTTTGTTTTGAGCTCTGTTTTTTTTGGAAGCTGAAAATAAATCCTTTTTGGAGAGTATCCTGGAAGATCTTTGTGTCTGAGTCCATCTGTATCCCACAGCCTCTTACAGGAAGGAAGTCCTTAAACAGGGGGTGGCTGACTACATTCAAGAAAAGTGGGGTTTAAACTTGTGAGGGATGGGAGGGATACGGGAGGAGCTGACCAGAAGCCCTCTCCTCCAGATGAGGGGAGTAGCCTTCAAACCCAAGGGGGAGGGAGGGGGAAACAGACTGGAGGAGGAGGTTTCAGGAGAAGCAGATGATGGATGGAAGTATAAGGAACCTGAGTGGGGTTTGACAAAGGGGATCAGGGATAAGGGGTGGGGGGTGGTGTTAGTAAATGCCAGGAGCTTGGGAAACAAGTTGCCAGAGTTCCAGACCATGCTGTTCGAGGGGAAGGGGTGGATGTGGCGGCAGTCATGGAAATGTGGGCCAACAAAAATCATGACTGGGACCTAAACGTGCAGGGGTAAACTATGCTTAGGAAGGATAGAAAGGAGGGCAGAGGGGGTGAAGTGGCTATGTTCATTAGAGATGACATAGAAATTGCTAGG
This sequence comes from Neoceratodus forsteri, assembly GCA_016271365.2. Classification (NCBI taxonomy): domain Eukaryota; kingdom Metazoa; phylum Chordata; order Ceratodontiformes; family Ceratodontidae; genus Neoceratodus; species Neoceratodus forsteri. The sequence continues at coordinate 964,952,645 of CM057452.1, forward strand.
GTAGATGAGGCAGAGGGAAATGTGGAGGCCTTATGGGTCACCTTACGAACCCCGGCAGAAGGTAAGGTCAAGCTGGGTGTAGTATATAGGCCTCCTGGGATGGGTGATGTTCTGGAGGATGGTTTGCTGGACAACATCATTGCCCAGTGTGGACCAAAAGGGGAGGGAGTGGTGTTGATGGGGGACCTTAATATGCCTGGTACAAACTGGGGAACCATGTCCTGTAAGGTGGCCAAGAAGCAGAGGTTGCTGGACGGCTTCCAGGATGTGTTCTTAACACAGCACATGATGGGAGCCCACAAGGGAGAAGCATGTCCTGGAGTTGGTTCTGGCGGATGGGGATCTGGTAGGGACCTGGCTGTAGAGGATCCCTGACTGGGAGTGACCACGATACTGTCTGGTTTCAAATAAGCATGGGGGGAGGGGGGGAGAAATCTAGGACACTGGCAGTGGACTTCAGGGGGGCAGACTTTGTGGCATGGGAAATATTCTCAAGGATCACTTAAAGGCAATTACAACAATGACAAATGTGGAAAAGAGATGGGAGGTCATAAAACGGGGACTTCATGAGGCAGTCAGGACCTGCGCTAAACTGAGGCATAAGGGAGCAAGGTCACATAAACCATGCTGGTGGTCCAGTGAGGTTCAGGTAGCAGTCAGAGAAAAGAAGACTGCCTAAAAAAAATATAAAACAATGAGAGGGGATAAGGAAAAGGAAATGTACCATCTTGCATCTAGAAAAGTCACCCAGATGGTGCTGGGGGCAAAGTCCAGTAAAGAGCAGCAGCTGGCACAGGGGATATGGGGAGGGGAAAAGGGGTTCTTCTAGTGCATTGGGGAGTGAAGAAAAACTGAGGGCCATCTCGGCAGGTTGAGATCAGAAGGAGGGTGGGTGGAAGAGGCGAGGTACCAGGCAGAGGTATTAAATGAGTACTTCGTCTCTGTGTTCACTAGAGAGGGGGATGGGATATCTACAAAGCAAGGCACGATGGGGATTGAAGCGGTAGTGAGTGGGATCTGGGAAGCAGCAGAAATGAGCAAGAGGGAGGAAGAGGTACCCCAGGGGTGTTACATCAGGATAAGGATAAAAAGGCCAGTAAGGTGGAGAGGATGCATGATGCTATCTCCACCGAAAGGGTGTAGTTAGCCCTTAAGGGCCTCAAGAAAGATAAATCTCCTGGGCCGGATGGCATTCATCCGAGAGTACTATGGGAATTGGCGGACATACTGGCTGCACCCCTGGTGGAGCTCTTCAACAGGTCACTTGAGACAGGTAGGGGAAGCTAGGGATTGGCGAGAAGCACATGTGGTGCCAATCCATAAAGGGGGGGTTGAGGGAAGTACCAGGTAACAATAGACCCATCAGTTTGACCTCCATGGTGGGAAAATTAATGGAGAGTATACTAAAGGAACAATTAGGGGTGTACTTGGAGGAGGTGGGAGGTCTGGATAGTCGGCAACATGGGTTTGTTCCAGGTAGATCATGTCAAACCAATCTTGTGGAGTTCTACGAATCGGTAAGATCAGAACTGGACAGGGGGAAAGCCTGTGGATGTATTATTCTTGGACTTCAGCAAGACGTTCGACTCTGTTCCCCACAATGGTCTGGTGGAGAAACTGATGGGGTTGGGAGTAGGCCCTTTGATGGTCAGATGGATTGAAAACTGGCTAGCTGGATGCACTCAGAGAGCTGTGGTCGGTGGGGAGCTCTCGAACCCTCGTGAGGTCGGTAGTGGGGTACTGCAGGGCTCAGTCCTGGGTCCAATCCTGTTTAATGCATACATTTCGGACATCAGGGAAGGTATAGGATGTGAAATGAGTCTCTTTGCTGATGACTCCAAGATGGGAGCAGTAGTTGAGGGGGAAGAGGGGAGGTTGGCCCTGCAATGGGACCTGGACACCATGGAAAGGTGGGCTCACACATGGAAATTAAATTTCAATATTGCCAAGTGCAAGGTGTTACATCTTGGGTGAGGAAACCCTAAACACAGGTACACCCTGGGAGGGGAGGCGCTGGAGGCCTCAACAGGGAAAAAAGACCTGGGAGTCATGGTGGATGCATGTATGAATATCTCGGAGCAGTGCAGGAGAGCGGCTAGCAAAGCAAATAGGATGTTGGGATGCATCGTAAGGGGGATCACCTCTAGGAGGAGGGAAGTGATTCTGCCACTGTACAACTGATTGGTTAGAACACACCTTAAGTACTGTGTACAGTACTGGAGACCACACTTGAAGAGGGATATACAGCTCCTGGAGAGGGTACAGAGGAGGGCAACTAAGATGATACGAGGACTAGGAGATTTGACGTATGAGGACAGACTTGAGGAGCTTTGCCTATTTTCATTGGAGGAGAGGAGAGACAGGGGGGATATGATTGAGGTCTTCAAGTACCTCAAGGGAATAAATAGGGTAAACACAGAGGGGATCTTTAGACTAAAGCAGGGAAGTATCACCAGAGGGCATGGTTTGAAGTAGGAAGGTGGAAGGGTGAGGGGGGAAAGAGGAGGAGGTTTTTCACTGAGAGATTGGTGGATCCTCGGAACATGCTACCTGGTGAGCTGGTTCAGAGATCCACAGTGGAGGGCTTCAAGAGAGGGTGGGGCAGACACAGAAAGCAGATGTATCCAATGATGGTCTGGCCCAGGGGGGTGGGGATGGATGATAGGGGTTTCTGGAACACAAGATGGGGGAGGGCCTCGGTACCCAACTAGCGATCTGAGGTTCGAGCAAACTCGATAGACCGTAAGGCCTAATCTACTGGCAATTTGTATGTTAGTATGTAAAATTAAAATTAAAATTCATTAAAAAAGTTACATTGCTGTCTTTATTTTAAATAAAATAGTTCCTTCACCTGCATGACTTTGGTGTTTAGAAACATAGAAACATAGAATTTGACGGCAGATAAGGACTGCTTGGCCCAACCAGTCTGCTCATTTCCCTGCCTACTGGATAAGCTGCAGATCCTAGTTAACCAGCAGCCTACTTCTTCCTACCCCCATCCCCTAGAATTGCCTTATGACTGTCCCATGCATGCTTGAATTCCACCACTGTTTTTGACTCCCGACCTCCACTCCGGAAGGCCCATTCCATGCATCCACAACCCTTTCTGTGAAAAAATCGTCCTTAAATTACCTCTGAGCTGCCCCCTCTATCTTCAAATTGTGCCCCTTGTTCTTGCACACCTCTTTTTGAAAGATGCTACCCTCTTGGACTTTGTTGATTCCCTTGGGGTACGTGAAAGTTTCTATCATGTCCCCCCTCTCCCTCCTTTCCTCGAGGCTATACATATTAAGCTCCTTTAGTCTCTCTTCATATGTCTTCCAGTGCAGACCCTGCACCATTTTAGTTGCCCTCCTCTGGACAGCTTCCATCCTGTCTATGTCTTTGCGAAGACTAGGTCTCCAGAACTGCACGCAGTACTCCAGATGGGGTCTGACCAGCTGTCTGTACAGAGGGATAATAACTTCCTGTTTTCTACTGGTGATGCCTCTCCCTATGCATCCCAATATCCCCCCAGCCCTCATTGCTGCCCTCTCACATTGCTTGCCCACCTTTAGGTCATCTGATATGACTACCCCCAGGTCCCTTTCCATTTTTGTTGTCGTTAGTATCTCACCCCCCATTGTGTACTCTTCCCCTGGGTTTTTGTTTCCCAGGTGCATTACCTTGCACTTCTTAGCATTGAATCTAAGCTGCCATACATTTGACCATTCCTCTAACCTTGCCAAGTCCCTTTCATCCTCTCCACCCACCTTGTGCATCAACTCTGTTGCAGATCTTTGTGGCATCTGCAAAGAGACATACTTTTCCTTCCAGTCCCTCTGCAATGTAGCTTATAAAGACATTGAAGAGGACTAGTCTAAACTGAACCCTGTGGTACCCACTAGTAACCCCCTTTCATCAGAGTGGACTTCATTTACTATTACTCTCTGTCCTATTTTCCAGCCAATTTTTACCCAGGCTGTCATCTTGGGACCCACTCCCAGGCTAGCTAACTTGTATATTAATCTTTGTGGGACTGTGTCAAATGCCTTGCTAAAGTCTAGGTAGGGCCATGTCCACAGCCCCTCCCTGATCTACTACTTTGGTCACCCAGTCAAAGAAATCTGTCAGATTTGTCTGGCATGACCTTCCGCTGTGAATCCATGCTGCCTTGGGTCCTGTGCCCCTCTGGCCTCTAGATCTGCGACAATTCTTTCCTTCAAGTGATTCCATCATTTCCCTACCACTGAGGTTAAACTAACAGGTCTGTAGTTTCCTGCTTCTGCCTTGCTCCCACTTTTGTGAAGTGGAATCACATCTGCCCTCCTCCAGTCCTCGGGTACCACCCCATCCTCCCATGATTTGTTAGACAGGGTAGTCAGTGGTGTCACTAATTCTACCCTTAGTTCTTTTAGAATTCTAGGATGAATCCCATCAGGCCCCATTGCTTTGTCCACCTTCAGTTTTAAGAGTTCTTTCAGAACCCTTTCTTCTGTAAATGGGCTGGTATCAACTTCTGTATCCAGTGTGTTTCTACTGTTTTCTAGGTCCCCCCTCCTTTGTAAATACTGAGCAAAAATATTTGTTTAGTATCTCTGCCTTTTCACAGTCTCCTCTGCCCACCCTCCCTCCCTTATTAAGCCTCACTATCCCTCCCTTGGTCTTCCTTCGCTCCTGATGTACCTATAAAGGTTTTATCCCCCTTCTTAACTGAGTTGGCTATCTTTTCCTCGGTTTGAGCCTTTGCTGTTCTGACTGCCTTCCCAGCTTCCTTTTGCTTTAACTGATACAGTTCTCTGTCCTGCTCCTTCTGTGATTCCTTGTACTTCCTGAAGCTTTCTTTTCTCTTGAACCTTCACTGCCACTTCCTTTGAGAACCATAGTGGTTTCTTACATCGTTTAGTTTTGTTTATTTGCTTCACACAAGGCTTGTTGCCTCTGTGATGGCAGTTTTATTATTCCCCATTGTTCTTCCACCCTCCTTCCTGCCCATTTGCTAGTGCATTCCTTGAGCATTTACCCATTTTGCAAAGTCAGCCTCCTAAAGTCCAATACCTTTGCCTTTGTATGGTTGACTCTATTGCTGTGTTTATTGTGAACCATACTGTTCGATGGTCGCTAGTTCCCAGATGGCTACCCACTTCTACATCTGTGATCCTCTCTTCATCTCCATTTGAGAGAACCAGGTCTAAGATTACTCCCTCTCGAGTGGGCTCCAATACTAGTTGTCTAAGGCATGCCCCCTGTAGGGCATCTAGAATAACCCCACTCTTCGAAGTGGCTGCGGCAACTGCATTCCAGTTAACATCTGGCATATTCAGATCACCCATCAGCAATATCTCCCCTTTTTTTGCCATACTAAGTATACTTTCTATCATTTCCTTGTCCATTTCCTCCCCCTGAGAAGGGGGTCTGTATACAACCCCTGTGTTTGTTTTTTGTTTTTTGAGGAAAGGACTTTTGTCCTTTTGTAGCCATCATAGTTGTAGTTTCCTATTGAAATGGTTTTCATGGCTCCTTCTACACACACAGACACACACACTTCTTATTGTTTGATTCCTTATTCACATTTCTTTTTAAAAATGTTTTTCTCCTTTTAAATTGGAGCAAGTGACTGAGTGAGTGTGGAGAGTTGCATGGTACCAACTGCTGAGTGGTGACCATACTTGTTGTGGGATCAGCATCTGCACGTGATCAAGAAAGTAAAGTCAGAATGCTAGTGATAGCTCTTTCTTTGTATGAGTGTGAGGTTAGGGTTTGTTAATACATGCTATGCATTTGACAGTCAGGAGAGGATGAGTGAGGGACAGAGGAAGTGGGTGGGTGAGCAGAGGGGCTGGCAGCAGGAAAGCCACTTTGATGTACTGTAGTTGAGACTAAAGTGAAAAATGTAGCATTACTTGAAGAGAGAGGATAAAACAAACCTGGTGATCTGGAGGTTCTGCTGCTTTAAGGTGGAATTTGTTTAAAAGGCCAGCATGGGAGTAGAGTTGCAAGTTTTCAGTGGGTGAGCAAGGTATGCATTTTCATTTTCTCAAGCGATTGGAAAAATGGCAGCAGTTGGCAGTGCTAATGTTCCACTCGGCACTGATAGCTGGTGCCAGTCTTTCATGTGGCTTACCTGGACTAGCTGCTAGGCATGCGCTAGACACTTTCAGTGCATGGCTAGCAATCAGATGTATGGAAAAACTGAGCCAATTTTATAGTTAGTTAGCTAGTTAGTTAGTTTATTAGTTAGTTAATTTATTTTGTATCAGATTACAATACCTTTGAGCCAGAATCTCATTTACAGAGGTTCCACATCAACAGATTACAAAGATTTAGAAAACATAGTTTTTTTACAAGCATAACACCATTAGAATACACAATTTAGAAGACATACAATTGTTTACAAACGAAACGTACAAATATTTGGTTAATGTAGTAAGCAGTAAATAAAACAGAGGGACAAGCAGGGACCTCAAGGAACAGAGAAGTAGCTACTAAAGGTGGCTTACAGTGCATAAAATATAACTATGAGGAGGGGGGGGACATAGAGGGAATAATGGGACAATATTATGTAGAATATCCACTGCATGGGCTTTATTTTTGGCAAGTGGGATAGAGGATAGGTACAGGAGGATGGGGGGTTTGGCTATGGGACATAGGGAGGGAGGAAGGGGGGTTACAGTTGCAGAGTGTAGGGTGGAAGTGCATGGGTTGTGAAAGTTACCAGTGACACCCTGCGACCATTTAGGAATTGCAGACACAACCACTAAGTGCTCCAAGGTAGGAGCATAGTTTTGTTTTGAAGGGGCCTAGCTTTGTTTCAGCTATAACGTCACCTTGGAGGGAATTGAGCCAATTTGGTGCCCTATACCCAAAAGACCTCTGATCTTGTGAGGTGGATTGGAAGGGGACTTTAAACGGATTGCAACTTGACTTTCTTGTTTGACGAGTGTTATTGTTTGGGCACAAAGGGCTCTGGACCCCCGAGGGTGTTAGTCCCAAAGTAGACTTTTTGGCGAGCAGGCACACCTGGTTTTGAAGCCTGCATTGCAGGTTGAGCCACCCAGCTTGGGAATACAGGTCACAGGTGTGGCTGAAATGATGTGCCCCAGTGACAAGCCTACAGACTTTATTAAGGGCTATTCTGACCCTTTTTAGTGTGGAGTCTGTTGCTGCATCATATACTATTAGCCTATAATCTATTACTGATAAGACTGAGCTGGTCACTGCAAGCCTTATCACATCATCTGTTAGACAGTGTTTGTGCCTATAGAGCTGATCTATTTTGGAACTGACAGCCTTAGCTACTTGATCGATGTGGAGTGAGAAGGTGAGGAAGCTGTCTAGTGTGACCCCCAGGTATTTGAAACTTTGGACCATTTATGGGGTTGTGTTTTGACTGTTTAGGATTTTAAGCTGGTAAGACCTGTACCTATTGTGGTAGGAGGCAAACAGCATTGTCTTGGTTTTCTTGTACTTTAGTAGTAACTTAGATTTATGGAACCAGGAGTGTACATCAGCAATGTTTTGCTGCATTTGTTTTTCAAGAATGATGGGGTCAGAATTACTTGACAAGAGCACAACATTGTCTGCATACAAAAGAACTCTGTCATGACAAGCGAATGGGAGGCAGTTTAAGAATAGGCTAAAGAGCGAAGGGCCCAGGACTAACCCTTGGAGGACCCGTGTGCAGACCTTTCTACGATGTGAGAGGACATCATGAATTTTAACCTGTTGGACTCAGTCAGAGAGGTAGCTCTGGAACCACTCCACAGGGTCAGTGGAGAGCTCTAAGTATGTTAGTTGGTCTAGTAAAAGTTCATGATTAATCATATAGAAGGCTTTGGTGAGGTCTATGTAGGTTGCCCCCACCAAAAGCCCCCAGTCTAACACATCATAGATGTAGCCAGTGAATTTGATCAGTGCAGTGGTTGTACTATGTAACTCAGTGAATCCATGCTGTTTAGGGCATTGTAACTGGTATTTGTTTAGGTAGTCCACTAGTTGATAGTATACGATACACTCAAGCACCTTGGGGGTGGTGAGTATGGAAATGGGGAGGTAGTTTGTATGGCTGGCCCTATCCCTGCTTTTAAAGACAAGTGTGGCCACTGTGGCTTTTCAGAGATGGGAGAAGTTTGTGGTTCTTAGTGAGAGATTTAAGATATTTGTTAACTGCATGACTCCTCGACTGTGAGGGCAACAGGTCTGAGTTCAAGTGTGTCCCCGCTAGTTCTAGATTTTCCTAGTACTTGTTGCAGGTACTTTTTCACCTCCTATTTTGTAATAATCTTAAGGTAGAAAGGGGGGACCTTGCCTAGGGGTAGGCTTGCATTGGATTTGTTGTCATTGTCATTTGGTGATTCAAAGAAATTCGGAGGAAGCATACTGCTAAGGTCTGTGCAGGCCTTATTAAAAATGTCTGCAATGGTTTTTGGGTCCTGGGTGATTGCCCCTTCAATGCTAAGCACTGAAGGTGAAGTTTTGTTTGATTTCCTAGTTATGGTCTTGATGCTGTCCCAGAACTTATTGCTTTTGCCCCAGGAGTTGGACAGCTCATTTTTGAAATATTGACTTTTGGCAGAATGAATTGCCCAGGTGCATTTATTCAGTGCTGTTTTGTAGTTTTGTATGTCAGTCTGGCATCCAATACTTCTCGCTCTGTGTCAGAGATTATCTCTTAATTTCATTTGTTCGATGAACAGAGGCATGGTCCAGGCCTTGCTCAACCCCTTAACTTTACATTTTGTATGAGGGGCGTAAATAACACAGGCTGCATTAAAGGTAGTTACAAAACGGTCAAGAGCTTTGTCGACATCATCTGCTAAGTCGATGGCTGACTAGTCTTGTTGACTAAGGTGAGCTTTTAATGAATGCTGTTATCCTTTTCTTAGCACCTGTTGTGACTGTTTTTGCCACAGATCTGGGTGCTTTGTTTGACCAGGTACATGAATTGGGGAGTGGTTGCTTATGGAGTCAGGGAGGATGACAGCGTTTGTTATTCTGCCTGGGCAATTAGTTATCAGCCCGTCCAGCAGCGTACTTGACCCATTTTGATAATTTTTTCTGGTGGGAGATTCCACAAGTTGTGCCAGGTTGATGGAGGAGATTGCATCTTTGTAGGGGGCCACCTTGTGTGATAGCCAGTTGATGTTGAAGTCCCCTACCATTAGTACCTCGGAGCTGAGGTGAAGCTGAGGTTGTCAAAAACTGCTTTAAATCCACTGGCCTGATCTTTAGGGGGGATGTATACTGAGACTGTTAATCATTTGCCATATGTCCAAAGCAGTAATTTTACTGCTAGTACTTGGACATTGCCACCAGTGTTTAGGTGAGCTAGGACACACCCCTGGATGGTGTCCTTGATATAGATAACACAACCCCCTCCCCACTTACTGGACCTACCTAGCCAAAAGAATGTGTAACCTGCTAATTGGATTGACATGTCAGGAATCTTTGACGTGAGCCAGGTTTCAGCTACTGAAAGCACATCTGGTCTGAGCTGGGTAACCCAGACCTGAAATGAGTCAAATTTAGAAGTAAGACTGCAGATATTGATGGAGGCAATCATTAGTACACCTCGCTTCTTTATGGTCTCTATAGCTATTGGTGTGTGGCTGGGATTAGGGTGGATGTTGCCAGACAAGAGCAGCAGTAACAATGTGAGTCTTAGTGCTTGATTCTTAGGGTGATTTAAGGACTGCAAATGTTTACATCTGTTAGCACTGCCTATTGTTCTTTTGCCGGTGGCTAAAGCCAGCTTGGTGTCACAGGGAGGAAGAGGGAAGGCAATATGAGCATGTCGGGGTGTCTGCACATGCACGTATGACCTAAAATAGGAAACTTCAAATACAAGGGTAGTCGTACTCTTGGAGCAACACTCATAGTAAGACATGGTAACTTTGCCAGTGGCATCATGCGGGTAAGTCCCAAAATCTTTTTGGAGTGGCAGCACTAGTAGAATAACTAAGTGGAGCAGGATATATTGGGTCCACATGATTTTGTAGTATTGCCCCATGAGGCACTGCCTTAGCAGCCTACCTGGAAACCACCACTTATCTGAGAGGAGGGTGTATTAATGTATTTTAGAAACACAGTAATACGTGACCTCAAGGATATTAATATTGCTTTTAAACCCTCTTGATGAGGGATACTAGTGTATAGGTCTTTGACATCAAAAGTAACTTGTGTTACCTTACTCCGCTTGAAATTTCTGCTGTTCAGATCCTTGAGTAACTCTAGTTTGTGTGGGTATCAAGTGATGATAGTGATAATAAACAAGTGACTGTAAAAACAGTGACTCATTTATAACACTATCATCATCAGCTATCCTGCAAAGGTAGTGATGGCATAGTGAGGAAAGTGACCAGAAGGGGAGAGATACGGAGGTGGAGGGGAGGGATAGGAAGGAGTGTTGAGATATGATGGAGAGCCTGCTGCAGCTGAGCCAGCCCTATGGTGTGGTGGTGAGGGTGGCTGGCTATGGTGGTGCAGTAGACACTGTGTTCAGGACGGACTGGGGGTGAGTATTTTGCTGCTACTTGTGGTTGCCTTTTTTTTCCTTGCCAAGTTTTGCTCCCTCCTTGACATGCACTCCCCTGGAGTTCAGAATATAAAATCAAGGGGGTGCGGGGGGCAAAGGCCCCTGTGAGGGGGGTTCTGGGGGGGCACAGCCCCCCCCCACAAAAACTCTAAGAACTACCAGAGGTGGGGTCACCGAGAATTGTATATCGTCAAAATGCTTTTCGGTGATGAACACATGCCATAATAATGATCGCTGTTTTGCAATCACTATTATGACATGGAACTGTCTGTGTGCTGTGTCCTTTATGTATGTATCCAGTTTTGCTACAGTACCTCTGGTTGTATGTGGCCATTAATGTACTTTGAAACTGGTTCTACAACAGAATCAATACCTGAAACAATAGGTCAATCAGATGGGTTCAGAGCCTCTTTATGAAAGTTGGGTAACACATAAAAGATAGGCTTCCTAGTATCAGAACTCTCTAGCATTTCTTGTACTTCCTCCTTAAGCTATCCCATATCCACACCCCAAATTCAATAAGTTCTCAATCTCCACTTATATTGCTGAGTCTCCTTCAAGTTTATATCTCTAAGTATCCCAAAGTTTTGTCAAGCACAGTGACTTGATACTTAGTGTACTCCCTCCAAACTACCCCTTCCCCATTATGCGCTGATTTAATCACTATGATTTTGTCTTTTTCCAAGTTATCTAATGCTTCCTTCTCTGCCTTTGTGATATTATGTCTGAGAGGATGAGTTCCTCTTCTGTCCAGTAATTCCTTTACATCCTGTTTAACTAGTTTGCTATAACTCTGTACTACTGTATATCTGAGCCCTTTGTGGAGTTAAACGTCGATTTCACCTCTGGGTCTGTTTTAGATCCTGTTTTTTTTGTCTGTGGTTCTTGAGATTTATCACCAAAAAATTAGCCAGTTGCAATTTCCTGAAAAATTTCTGTAAATCTGCAGCAAGGTCAAATGTATTTATATTCCTGGTTGTTAGGAAGGACAGTTGCTTCCTGAACACACTCTCCTCTATTGGTGTAAGAACTCTGTTACTAATATTGAAGATCACTGCCAGTTCTATGGTTGGCCCCTACCTCCTCCTCCTCCTCCTCCTCCTCCTCCTCTGCCTCCTATTCCTCATCTCAACACACCTCCTCTCCAGTATACGGATTGGCCCCTTTTTCTGGGGAAGCTTGTGTATTGGAAACATTGCATAGACAACATTATAGTCATCTGGCAGGTAGAAGAATATGACAAATGACTTTTATCAGTACCTCAACAGTTGGATGTGCCATCTGACATTTACTATGACTGCAGACAGAGAAAACATTTCTTTCCTGGACTTACTAATTTATAAAGGGCATAATGGCTTACAAACTACTCTATTCAGGAAGGAAACAGATAGGAACATGGCACTCTACAATACCAGTTACAATGACCTCAGACTAAACGTATCCCCACAGCACATACTGTATATTGAGAACAAATTGAAACTGTAGTGAAGATGGGCAGCTTGAGAGGATTAAGGAGGCTAGGATAAGAATGTTTATGGATAGGGGATAATGAAACCCTATTAAAACAAATTGCAGAAGAAACATCAGGTCTTACTAGGGAAGAGGTACTGAGATTAAGGCACACAGATAACAAGGGAGACATAATTGTCTTTTTTGACTGCTTACAGCCACTTGAGTAATAATATCAGGAACATTATAGCATGGAATTGACATGTACTACAAGCAGGGGGAAGACAGAATAACAGGTTCAGAGACACTACTCTTATCTCTAAAAAAAAAAACAGACAATATGTGACAAGATGTTGCACACGTCCCACTATATGCCCCATGTAAAAGAGAAAAAGTTGCAATCGGAACCAGTGGCAAATGGCAATTATCCATGTGGCAGGTGTTTCCAGTGCAGGAACACAAGTAGGAAAATGGAATATGAGCACATGTACACTAATGTGAAATTCAAAATCAAGCAAGACATAACTTGTACTATGGATCATATGATCTACTTGCTAGAGCGCCCATACGATAAGCTATATGTGGGTAAGGTGAAGGGGAAATTAAAAGTGCAAATTGGAGAACACAAAAGTGATATCAGAGGAAAGGGCAATAATTTCATTGTCACAATACATTTTGGAAGTGCTGCTCACTCAGTTACATCATTAAGATTTTGGGGACTGGCGCACTTGCAGCAATCTGTAAGGAACACTGACTGGGACAATCTCCTCCTTAGAAGAAAAGTATTTTGGATTGTCTAAATCCAGAAGTGGGCCTGAATGAAGATTGTAACTGGGACCTCTTTTCGGGAACAAAAATGGACACAATGATTATTTATGCCCTGGCTCTTTGTATTCCCACCCTTTGCACCTTGGTCATTGTGGGTAAAAGTTTAATACTGAATTATGCAAGTGGTTGACGATGGAACTTGTCAAACAGATTGCTGCAAGGACATGTATTTGGGATTATAGAGTGCATTAAAAATTACTGGAGTAGCTGTTTTTACTGCTGGTACTATGTGGCCCTTGCTCCCTTTGGTCCACCTCGGCTATCCTGCTATTTCATTTAAAATAATACAACAGAATACAGTGGTTTTACTCACAGATCAAAACAGGTGGCAGAATATGCAATTACACTAATTTTCTAAAAGTATTAAATGTCACTGGGGCTCTAGCCCCTGGAGGAGGGCGAACCATTATTGTCTGTCAGGCTCTCTCAGGGCACAGTGTGAACTGCCAGCTCCACCTTCCACTATGCTATCAGAAAACTGGCAGTGGCCTTTGCAGTATGGGCTCCTGTAGCAGTATAGATGGGTGTTACTTTTGCATGCTGTCACCAGTGACATCATCCCCCAACATATTGTGGCAAAAGAACTGCCACTCCTAGACACTGAGGCCCTATCCATGTTAGGGACCAGTTTTAAAACATTATTAAAAATGTTTTGTAAACTGGTCCCTAACACTGTTGTCGGAGCATCCACATTGCTTTCCGACAAGTGTGTTAGCTCGAGTGTGTTCCCAGGCATGACTGTGGCACCAACTCAAACCATTATGTGTGTTGCAGTTGGTGTGTAGTGCATGTTTGGTTACCCGTGACTGGGCACCGAAACCAATCAGAGAAAAAAATTATAGAGAGGGACCCAGAACTTCTTTGCCAGCTCGGCAATGCCAGCAAGGTACTTTTTAAGTTCACGCATGCTCATCGAACTTCTTGGGATGAGTGACTTTTGAGGGGTGTGACACTGTCTGTCCAATGCAGAGTGCTCTGCAAGGGGCTCAACAGTATCACATCAATCATCAGCCAGGCTGATTGTGATGCTGTTTTGCCTAAAGTGGTCTGCACTTGAAAAGAAAAAGCCGCACTAATCATGTGGTGGGTTTTTCCTTTCATCTGCAGGTCACTGCACAGCAAACAGCTGTTTGCATCCCGATCAACCTGGCCGATGTCTCCACCTCCTCCCCCTTGCCACCACACCTGTCCCTTCCTGGGAGGTGGGAGGAGATGCTTTCTTCCCCTGATGATTCCTTTTGCTCCTCTTCTCCCACCCATGCTGAATAGGCCACAGCCTAAACTCTGTACTGGCTGGGAGTATACAGTGCCCGAAGGCACTTTCACTTTAAGCCCGATCACATTAGCGATCCCACCCCGCCTGCTGACATCAGGGTGCTCAATCCCCATGTCAGCTTGTGTCCCCTCCCTTTAATGTGGCACACTGGGAGCCCACCTCAGTGTGTCAAAAACTACCTCTGATGTTTCTGACACCAGGATGCCTACTCCCGTGTTGGATGCACCACCCCCCCCGGCCCCTATATTCTCAGCCAACCTCAGGGTGCCCAGTCCCTGGGTCAGCACTGATCCCCCCCACTGTACTCTGGCACACTGGGAGCCCAACCCAGTGTGCCAAAATCCGTGTTATTACTATTTTACCTGTGAAAAAGAAAACAATCCCAGGAGGTCTTTTCTTTTTTAACCTAAAAAAAGGAAACGGTCCCTTGTCATTTCAGCCGGCCCCCCTTCCTCAACCCGCACCCTCCCTCTGTGCACCCCATCTCCTTGCACCCCCCTCACCCATACTTACTTCCAGAGGTCAGAAGCAGTGATCTTCTGTGGAATGGGAACACGTCTGCACTCTTCAAAAGCTGACCGCAAATTGAAGAATATCAGTAAGCCCTATAATGGCAATCACTGGAGGGTTTCAACTTAAGTTGACATCTCAGCTACTTTTTGGAGTTTTGGTCCCAAATTTTCAACATGGAATTCTTGGGACCCCACCTCGTGAACACTGTCACTGTCATTTTGTTTCTTGGTGATTTCATGGTCGCTGTACGGAATCACCTTTCAGAATTAATGAAACAGCAGTGCCACTGTTCATGGGGTGGGGTCCCAAAAAGCCCTTGTTGCAAATTTGGTGAAAAAACTCCCCAAAATGACTCCATTATGAGTGTCTGTTATGCAGTTTCTATGCATGTTTGCAACTTCATCAATTTTTAATATTTTCACTCAAAATTTCCAACATTGCCATTTGTTCTCACCTCCTTATGAACAGTACAACTGTCATTTTTTGTATCCTTCTTGAAATGTGTTTTTGCGCCTGTGGCGTGGAATGGCTTGGTCGCTGTGCAAAATCACCTTTTGGGACAGATTAACTAAGTCCTAGTGCCACTGTTCATGAGGGGAGGTCCCAAAAAGGCCATGTTGAAAATTTGGTGAAAACATTCCAAAACAATGACTGCGTTACGAGAGTGTGCATTGCATAGTTTCTACACACACTCATAACTTTGCCACTTTCTCATGTTTTCACTCCAGATTTTCAACATTGCCATTTCTTAACATCTCCTCGTGAACAGTGTAGCTGTCATTTTTCGTATCCTGCCCGAAATGTGTTTTCACACCTGTTGTGCTGAATGGCACACTCGCTGAGCAAAATCATCTCTTGGGATTGAGTAATGAAATGCTACTGCCACTGTTCATGAAGTGGGGTCCCAAAAAGGCGATGTTAAAAAGTTGGAGTGCAAATATCAACAAACGTCCATGGTGTTAGGGTTTTCAACTGTAACACCCACCCTGTACAGACTGACAGATGTCGGGGGTGTGACTTGGGGTCATCAGCCATAATGCTCACCCCATTCCACTCCCAACCCCACCCTGCAGCCACTGACAGGCATCAAGGTGTGCCATGGGGTCTTCAGCCCTAACGTTTACCCCATTCTCCTATACTGCACCTATCTCAGCTTATTTCCTTATGGAATAGGGTGAGCATAAGGGCCGAAGACCTCAAGGCACACTGCGACAGCGGTCGGTGTCTGCAGGATGGGGTGAGATGGAATGGCATGAGTGTTATGGCTGATGACCCAAAGGCACATCCCCTACGCCTGTCAGTCTTTGCAGGGTGGGGGTTGGCATTACTTCAATACTTCACTGCCATTCCTATTATGCATCTCTCTAACTCCTGCACTGCCAATGCCAATACCAGCAAGCAAACATTCAGCATTGACAAATGCTTGTTTTTCTAATGAAGTGAACCAGTGCTGGAAGAACATAAGAAATTTGTGTTGAGAGTAATGCCTTAAAATGCAGGGCAGAGGAATATACACAGAAAAATATGGGAGGCATGTACAACACCAATACCAACAGTGAACTTTCGGCATTGACAAATGCTTGTTTAAGACTGCACTACTGGAAAAAAATGGCTTTTCTCGGAGGATGGGTTGCCTTAACCCATGTTACAGCACAGTTTGCACTGCTAACACGGATTAAGGCAACCATGTTTATCTAAAGCTGTGCTAAAGACTACCTCTCTAGTAGGGTTTTAGCACTGTTTTAGAACACAGTTGTAACACGGTTTTAACCATGTTACAGTGTGGATGTAAACCATGGTCCAGGAGTTTAAAACGGTTTAAGGCAGTAAAACCATTTTACTGAAAGCTCCCTAGTGTGTTCAGTGCCTGAGGGAGATAGCTTGGCAGCGCTACATTTTCCCCTGCTACACAGGGTAAGTGTTCATCATCAGCATCTCACAACACATGGATGTTAGCTTTAGTTCTGATGCATTTACTGATATATGTGTTTGCATTTAAACAGATTTTGAAGGAGGTGAAGAGTATCCCCTGGTAGTGTTGAAAGAGAGGGACATAGCTACCCAGTTTAACAAAGTGTGTTACAAATTAGATGTACCACCAGTCTTTTAACAGTACGTAAAAGTACTGTATCAAATGAACTTATGATATATAATGACAACAAATGTATTTTTAGAGGTCCAGATAACCCAAGGGTTTGGCATATTTTGTTAAGCCAAATCATAGTTTCAAAAGCAAGTAAAGATAGGAGTCAGTTATTAAAACTTAAAAATGTTGACAGTTACCTTGACTGAGTACACTAGTGAGAATGAAGCTAATTTTGTTGTATGTTAAATCATTTTTAATTTTAGAAGTGACGCAGAATAGCTAGAGCCACTATAGTTTCTGTAATACGGCATTGTTTATGGCATGAAAGATGCCTTACAAGAGCGAGAACATATGATTCAAAGCATATGTTAATATGGGAATGTTTTTACATATGCAGTGATGAACTGTACTCTGTATGGGCAGGGAGCTACAATTAATAACTGGTTGTGAATGTGGTAAAGGCACTTATTTTGGGGATTGTGTTGAAGCACCAAGTGCTGGTGAAGGGGAGCATGGTGGTGCCCATGGAAATAAGTATGAGAACATGACATTAATTATTTTGATGTTTTAACAGATATTTTACACATCGGGCCTAAGGAAGTGGTGACATTAGCCATGAAACATTGCCCTGGTCATGTTGTATAACAATAAACCTAATCATGGATAAAGACTATTTGTTTATGTGGTGTTCATCCTCCCATATTTATTACCAGTTTGAACAGTCTTTCTGGATGACCCAAGGAATAAAACAATATTTTCTTCCGTGAGGAGAAGTGCATCCTGGACCCCCCAGGCATGGGTTTTCCTGGTTACCCAAGTGGCCAATAATGCTGTGGAGGTGGTGTTAAACATCACTTCACATGCAGAAACCACTCCAGAGACTGTCCTGCTGCTCAATACAAGTCTGCTGCAACACCTGCTTCTCATCCTTGCACCAGCACTTTAGGAGCCAAATGTCACCCTTTCAACTGCTGAAACCCATTTCCCCCAACACCAGCACTCACGTCCAGAGCCCCGGGTGGTTGTTCTGGTTACCACATGGCTGGTGATGATAGCCTGGTTAGTGCCACGCTATCTGTTTGAATGTGGGGCCTAGTTACAGTACAATCAGCAATAAACTTTTAAATAAGAACATTGATACTGAGTTGTTATTCAGTTTAATAAACCCATTTCAATGAGCTGATAACCCAAAATGATGAAATTTCTTATCCAGTATATAATGAAGCGCATAGGAGTTGTCAACTCTGTCATGTAATTACTAAAATTAGAAACAGAGAAAACTAGTTAACAACTGGTTAAACTTTACTTATTTAATAGATAACCTGTATTACAAACCACCAGAAACTGAAAATCAGTTTGTACTCAAACTAGCTAACAACTCATTTCAGGTAAAGTTAATGCCGACTGTACTGTACTTGCAAACATGCATTATTTTAAGAAAAAGAAAAGATCAGGTACTTTCATACTGCAGTCCTACCCATATCCAATATTAGTCTCATTCCAAGCATGTAGCAACGTAGTCACACCGTTACACAGGTGGCCGGTGATGCTGCAGGGAGCAGGGCCAAACTCCACTTCAAAAGTAGAAGTCACTTCAGAGAATGTCCTGCTGCTCAACACAAGTCTGTTCCACATCTGCTTCTCTGCCTTGCACCAGCACTTTTGGAGCCAAGCGTTAGCCTTTCCACTGCTGTCCCCCAACAGCAGTACTCACGTCTGGAGCCCTGGGTGGTTGCCCTGGTTACCCAGGTGGCCAGTGATGCTGCAGAGGGGCTGAACTTCACTTCAAAAGCAGAAGCCACTCCAGCAGCTACCCGCATGAATGGCTCCAGATGGAGTGTCAGGAGACACAAGCAGGAGACTAAGGTGGGAGGTTGGGAGAAAGCTATTAGACTTTCTTTCTTTCTTTCTTTCTTTCTTTCTTTCTTTCTTTCTTTCTTTCTTTCTTTCTTTCTTTCTTTTTCTTTCTTTCTTTCTTTCTTTCTTTCTTTCTTATTGTCTGTATCGTGCCTGTTGGTTTGAAGCCAGTTGCCTGTATCTGTATCTGCATGTTTGCTGATTGATAAATTACCTATGTGCAGACTGTTATTTCTCTGTATTAGAACTAAGCCGTAATAGTAAAGTAATTTTTATTGTTAGTGTTTGGCCTTAAATCCAGTATAAAAATGAGGATGACTCAGGTTAGTGGAGTTTTATTTTTCCTCCTATGGGCAGCTTGCATAACTACAATCTCTGGACTGAACAGATTGGGAATCCTATAAATGTGGATTCAGTCAAAATGCATGGCTTAATAATTTCTTTACAAAGTGTGGTTAGGGTACAAAGTGTCCTTCGACTTCAGAGAAAGCATAGCAGGTTTTACACTGAAAGTAATATGCAAAGCAGAAACCAAATTTGCCTTTTGATCTTGTTACTTGCTTAGGAGATTGAGGCAAATCCGGGACCAAAGGAAATTGGGAGTATAAAGATTCATCATACAAATGCCCATAGCAATTTAACCAAAATGGATGAATGGGGGATCTGGTGCTCCTAGAGTTTATAGGAATATCAGTAATACGGCTAGATGAAATGGTTCTAGAAACATAAATCAAAATTCAAGGGTATAATCCATTTTGCAATGATAGGAATTGAGGAGGGTGTGCAGTTCTTATGTTGGGGAAGACCTGGCTTATATACCATAGTTTAAACTTTTATATTAAAGGCGTTGAAGGAATATTATTGGAGATAGGCAAGTTAAAACTGACGACTGGAACCATTTACTCCCCACCACATATTAATTCACACAGTTTTGATACATTGGCTTGCTGTCTGGAAAAATCAAATAAAAACTGAAAATCTCACTGTGGAGGTCCCAAAAGAGCAAGATTGAAGAAGGCATTGGGTGCGCTAAATGTCATCCAAATTATAGAGACCCCCACAAGGATCTGTAATATGGGTGACACCAGGAGTTTAATTGACCTAATTTTTGTAACTAAAAACTAATGGTATCCACAGTAAATGAGAAGTTGGCCTGCCATATTAGAGGATCATAGTGAGATTAGCTGTGACACTGTACTGAGGTATAGCCAAGAGCCAATGCAAGCATCCTTCTCAACTTTTAGGTTCTTTAGGAAAGTAGTTACATAGGTACTGTCTGTAAAAGTAGATCTTTGAGAGAATCTCTTGCAGCAGATCACACAAGTAGGAACATCCAGCTGCAGACATCAATTCCAGCCCAAGGATTTCACCAGCAGTCAGCCTGGGAACCGCCCACGATGATGGCACATGCTGCACCATAGGGTATATAAGTGTGGGCTGTCCCAGATCCTCCTTGGTTCTTTTCCCATCGGTGACCAGTTGTCACTTGGATTTTGTGGTAGGTCTCCAAGGGGAACCAAGGAGGGAGTAGGAGTGCTGTGTGTTCTTAGGAGCAGGAACTAGTCTCCTCCCTGGAGTGGGAGTTTCCAGTATGAAACAAGGGGGAAGGAGGGAGGGTCAGCATGACCTGCTGCAAGAGATTCTCTTGAAGAGTTACTGTTATGGTGAGTACCTACGTAACTATACTGTCTTCTTCAAGGATATCTCTTGCAGCAGGTCACACAAGTACAGTATGAATGAGTCCCTAGCAGCTAGGAGGAGAAGGGTGGTGGAGTCATAAAGGAAGACCATGGAAAACTGTGCGGCTGAAGTTGGCATGTTTCTTGAAGATTATGTTCAGGTTGTAATGTCTGGTGAAAGTTTGGACCTTAGACCAGGTAGCCTCATTTACAAATTTATATGCCTGCGACTCCTTTAAAGCAAGCCACTGAAGCAGCCATCTCACTTGTGGAATGAGGTTTAAAGACTTCGGGAAGTTCTTTGCCATATTTTTTGTAACAAAATATAATGCAGTTGGCCAGCCATCTGGACAGGCATTGCTTAGAAACTGGACTGCCCTCTTTACCAGGGGCAAAGGAAATAAAAAGCTTCACTGTCTTGCACGTTTCTTTGGTATAAGAGAGATAGTATCTCAATATTCTATGTACATCCAAGATGTGGAACTATGCTTTCCCTGGATTGGTATGCTCCATGTAATACACTGGTAGTTGGATCAACTGAATCAGAGTAAACTCCGAAACCACTTTAGGAAGAAAATGGGGGGTTGTTCATACAGCAACTCTATTTTTATGAAAGACTAAGTAAGGCTACTTACACATTAGCGCCTGTAATTCAGAAATGTAGCTCACAAATGTGATTGCCACTAAGAATAGGGTTTTCCATAACAGGTACCGCAGCTCACCTGTAGCCGCATGTTCGAATGCGGGCAGCGCAAGTTTCTCCAAGATGAAATTTAGATCCCATAGAGGTAGATGAGCTTCTCACCAGAGGCTAAAGGTGTAGTACACCTATCAAAAAGGTCTTCATGACCTCTAATTGGATCTGGGGGTGGTTAGCAATCGGGACATGGAAGACAGAGATCGCTGATAAGTGTACTTTCAGGGAGTACTTTAGACTAGTGTCTGAGAGTGACAGCAGGTAGTCAAGGAGTCATTGTGGAGGACAGGTGAATGGGTCCAACCCTTGGTCAGCCACCCACAATGCAAGTGCTTCTACTTCATAGAATATGTACCCCTGGTTGATGGTTTTCAGACTGCTTGCAGGACCTCTGCAACTTGGGGTGAGACATGAAATCTCACTAGAGCTATGTCCTCAGGAGCCATGCATGGAGATGAAGTGAATGGAAGTTGTGATGTATCAGGGTTCCCTGAGCTTGTGTGAGTAGGGTCAGGCAGATCGGGAGGGGAACGGGATCTCGGACTGCTAACTATTGCATCAGGGGGAACCATACCTGTCGAGGCCAGAGAGAGGCTATAAGGATCATGGTTGCATGATCCTGGAGCAGTTTGAGTAGCACTCTCTGTCTAAGAGGGAATGGAGGAAAGGAGTAAAGAAATCTTCCCATCCAGGAGAGTGATAACATGTCTAGCCACACAATTCCAGGTCCAGGCTCTAGCGAGCAGTGTCATGGCAATTTTGTGTTATGGGGTAAGGCAAAGAGAGCTAGTTCTGGTGACCCCATCTGTCAAAGAGGTCTTTGGCCACTGCCTGAAAGACCTCCAATTTGTGTGTCTGGGTCTTGGAGTGACCGAGAGAATCTGCTAGTATGTTGCTGTTGCCTGGAACATGTACTGCAATGAGATGTAATCTGTTCTCTATCACCCAGTATCAGACTGTCATTGCTTCCCTGCATAACAGGTAAGAGTGGATGCCCCCTTGTTTGTTCAGGTAGTGGACTACTGTATTGTTGTCCATCTGCATCTGAAAGTTACCCAGCAGTAGTTGATGTTGGAAAGCTTGTAAAGCATGAAGAACCACACACATCTCCAGGATGTTGTTGTGGAGATGGGTCTTGGTTGGGTGCCATGTACTCTGGGTCTGTATGGTGTCTAGATGAGTCCCCCAACCCTGTGCTGATGCATCTGTGGTCAGGGTTTGTTGTGAACTGGGGATGTGAAATGGGACCCCCCGTAGCATGTTGTCTAAGGTCAGCTATGACTTGAGAACTCGTCTTGCCAGGAATGAAACTATGACATCCTCATCAAGGTTGTCTATCTTCTGGTCCCACTGCACTCACAGAGTCCACTGTAAGACACTTATATGTAAGTGGGCGTGGGGTACCATGGGTATCACTGCAGCCATGTGGCCCAGTAACCTTTGGTAGCAGCTGGCCAAAACATACCTGCTGTTGCTGATGTGTGACACCAGGTTGATGAGCTTCCCTACCCCCCCGATTCTGAGGCAGGAATGCAGAGTCCATGGAAGTATCCAGTATGGCCCCAATGTATTGGAGACATTGACAAAAGTACATCTTGGATTTGGGAATGCTGACCGTTATGCCCATGGAGAAAAATAGGGAAGTGTTTGAGAGAGGGTTACTGCTAACTGGTATTTGGACAAGGCTTTTAGGAGCCAGTCCTCCAGGTATAGGAAGACATAATGTCCTGTTCTTCATAAGGCTGCTGCCACCACTGCCAGGCACTTCGTGAACACCTGTGGAGCTGAAGACAGGTCGAAGTGGAGTGCACGAAACTGATAGTGATGATGCTTGCACAAGAAGCGAATATATTTTCTGTGAGCTGGGTGTATCATTGTATGCAAGTATGCATCCTTCATGTCTAGTGAGCAGAGCCCATCTCCCTTGTTCAGCAGGGGTAGGAGGATTGGTAGGGTAAGCATTCTAAATTTCTTGTATTGTATTAAATATTTAATTGTCTGAGATCCAGAACTGGTCTGAGGTCTCCAGTTACTTTTGGGATGAGAAAGAAATTGGAATAGAAGCCCCGACCCTCTTGAGGAGGGGAACAGGTTATATGGCTTTTTTGTGTAAGAGTGCATGGGTCTCTACTTTCAGAACTGCCTTGTGATCAGGTAGGTAGGTGGTTAGCTTTGGTGGCATATCGGGGGGGGGGTATGCTTGCCAGGTCTAATGTGTGACTGAATTCTATTAACGGGGGTACCCATTCATCTGTTGTTATCGACTGCCATCCCTGAAGATGTAGGGAAATCTTCCCCCTGCCTCCGTGGGCTGAGGCACTGAAACCACAGGCTCAGGGGAATCCTCAGACTGTGGCAGGTCCCTGGGGGGACTGCTGGGGCTGATCTGATCGGGTGGACTTAGTGGCTGGAGTAGGTCCCGGCAAAGACACAGTGGCCTTTCGTTTGGCAGGGTGCTTGGAAGTGGATCTCTTTTTGGCTTTTGATTTCTGAATCATGCTTTTATAAAATTGTTTTGGCTGTGTGTGGTACAAGGAGTGTACTGATTTTAAGGTGCATCCTGACAATTGCAAGGATGTCAGTATATTCTGAGTTGGAGCTCCAAAATGTTTGTGACCCTTAAAAGGGGCATTGAGTATGGATTGTTGGACATCCGGTACAAATCTGGAGACCCACAGCTACGAATGTCTCTTCAATAAATGCCTGTAGTAAACACCCTAGCTGTGGAGTCTATAGCATCATAAGTGGCTCACAACAGATGGTGGCCCACTGCTGCTGCAGTTTTAGAGTTTTTATTAGTTCCTGCTTGGGCACGGTATCAGACAAGGCCTCTCTGGAAGCCTGGGCTGCCTTCCAAAGTTCCTCTTGATGCTTCAAAGTGGCCCATATAATTCAAAATTCACAAGGTGAGGGTCGAAGAGGAGAACATCTGTTTGCCCATAGTATCCAGCTTCCTAGACTCTTTGTCTGTAGGAAGAGTGCTCTAGTGTTTTGGTTGTACTGTCGACCTATCATGAGCTTCATTGATCACCACAGAGTCTGATTGTGGAGGTGCAGAAAAATAGGCGTGTCCTGATGGAGCTTGCTATATCCTGTGGCTCCTCTAGGTGCCGAGGGTACATTAAATGGCTGTTGTCATGCTGCAAGGATAGCATCCTCATATGCCTCCATGAGCAGTGGAATTACCAGGGGAGGAGTTTCCGGTAGCCCCAGGTAATGGGTCAATTTACACCTGGAGGCATCCTGTTCAGTTTTCTCAAAATCAAATGTTTTCTGCAGATGTTGCATAATATCTGTGAATCTAGAACCATCTGGAGGAAAGCAAGGAAAGTATAGAGTTGTCTCCTTTCCTGGTGAGAAAGCCGTGGATGCTGAGTATGCAGAAATTTCATCTATTTCGACGTCCTCCTCCTGCTTTTTCTGTTCCTGGTCCTGATCATATTGTTCTCCTTCCATGTCAATGTTCTGGGAAGAAGCAGGAGAAATGGAGGCGGCACTGGCCATAAGAGCAGTAGAGAAACACCTTGGAGGTGCTGTAGATGGAGCAGAAGAAGGCACAGTTATTGTGCTGGAGGCCTTCTGGGACAAATCCAGGATGATACTTACCTGAGCCTGTACATCAACCATGGAAAGTTGAGGTGGCATTGTCATCATAGGGGCATTATTAGTAGGCCCTATTGGGCAGTTGTGGCACAAAATGGCTCATTGACAATGGAGTCTGCTGAGGCAGTGACTGCACATCGGGAGTGGGCATCATTGATGGGGCAGGACAGCCCAACCCCAGGAGATAATGTCCATTACCTGGGGTAATGGTCATCGACAACCAGGTATGGCCAGTACAGGAGTTGTATAAAGGCACCCGTGATGGCAGTGGCAGCAGTGGGAACTTTAGTATTGGAGTTCCCAATGGTGTCATCGATGGGTAACGCATTGGTGGGTTCGGAGAAGTAAATGGGCCTATAGTTATCAATGAGGGCCTGGAAGACTGTGCAAGGCCCATCAACAGAGCCAAAAGGATGGCTCTGGTGTTCAAGCCTGCCTGTGGTACAGTGGTAGGCAGTGAAGTCATCAACGGAGATGATGTCATCAGAGAATGGTGTTTTCTGCTGTCATGGGAGTGCTTATGTTTCTCCCAGTGCTCAGACTTCTCCATCGATGAGTGCTCCCTTTTTGAATGGTGGGAACCGGAGGAGGATAATGACGAAGGGTGGGACAGTTTTGATTGGAGTTCCTGCTCTAGAGGGAAATTTTTTGTTCCATCAAGTGCTCCCTCAGTTGTTGCAAACATTGTCATTTAGTTGCTTTGTTGAATTGTTTGCACAGTGTGTAAGCACGGGTGTCATGCGAGGATCCCAGACAACAGATGCACAGCTCATGAAGATCCTCTGTAGCAAGTTTTTGACCACAGGAACACAGCCTAAATAGCGAGTCCAAGAACAACATTGAGTGGGAGAAGATGCGACTCTACTCCACAACACATCTATCACAGCAAATAAATGAAACACTTTCACTGAAGATGCTTGTTGACTGTGGCTATTCTCCTTTGGGAGGTGTAGGATGTAGGTCAGTGGTGGGAAAATAACTGAGGATGATCTGGGACTGCCCATGCTTATATACCCTATGGCACAGCATGTGACGTCATCGTGGGCAATCCCAGGTTGACTGCTGGTGAAATCCCCCCGCTGGAATCAATGCCTGCAGCTGGATGTTCTTACTTGTGTGACCTGATGCAAGAGATATCCTCAAAGAAGATCTTCAATAATTTGGTGTTTCTGAGTGACCTACGAAAGGTCAAATGTTTTTATTTGGACCTCATACTGAACCTTGCTGTTGCTGTAAAATTATTTATTAGTGAATTCCAGCAAAGTTTGTTATGTGTATGCCCATAAGGACGTACAAAGAGGAAACAAAAAATCATGCCCTGGATAAGTGGTAACATTTTGAAACATCTACATATAAGAAACAGACTATGGAAAATTGCTTGAAAAACTAACTGGGAGAGCAAATGGCAGGCGTATAAAGATTACGAAACAAATGTCAAAAATTGATTAGGGAAGCAAAGGCAAGTTTCTAAAGGATAGGTTTGAATCAGCAACAAATTCCCAAGATTTTTGGAAGATCATAAAATAACTACAATCCCCTATTAGTTCTAGTTTTCCTAACACCCATAATATCAAGGGGACAGCAGTATCCCCAAACAGGAAAGGGATCTGGGGCAATCATATCTGATGACCTCAAGGTGGTGAGACAGTGTGACCAAGCAGTGGGTAGGGCCAGTGGGATGATGGAGTGCATAGGGAGGGGTATCACCAGCAGAAAGGGGGAGATGGTGTTGCTACTGTATAGATCAGATTGGGACCCCACCTGAAATATTGTGTCCAGTTCTGCAGACCACATCTCAGGAAGGACACAGATAGTGTGGAGGTTGTCCAGACAGGGCAAATAAAATGGTGCAGGGTTTGCATCAGAAGCCCTAAGAGGAGAGACTAAAGCAGCTAAATGTATACACCCTGGAAGACAGAAGGGAGAAGGGAAAGATGACAAAGACTTATAAACACCTCCAGGGCCTAAATAAGGTACAGAAGGGGAGTATGTAGGTACAAAAGGGGAGTATTTTGAGAGAAAAAGACGTATGAAAAAAGGTATCTGCAGTGAAGCTGAAAGGGGGAATTTAGGAGAGATGTGAGGAAGTGCTTCTTCACTGAAAGAGTGGTAGATGCCTGGCACAGTCTTCCAGTAGAGGTGGTGGGGGCAAAAACAGTGGTGGACATCAAGCATGCATGGAATAGGCATTAGGGAATCTTAGTTGGGAAGCACGGGGGATGGAGCTGAAGGTAGTATTAGTAGTTTTATTTGTTTTTGGCGCCCTTCCTCAGAGACACAGGGCGTCATTACAATATGATAAAAGTAGGGTCTGTGGAGAGGTAAAATAAATTAGGGTCAAGTAGGGTCTTTGGTGAGAAAATAGGATAGGCAAGGTAAAATGGGCAGACCAGGTGGGCCAAGCAGTCCTTATCTGCCATCAAATTCTTACTTTCTATGTGTAATGAATAATTTGGGTTACATAAGTTGTGACAGATCAGCAAACACCAACATCAAGCATAAAAGTCCAAAGCTTTATTATGACATAGTAAAAATCAGATAACTTACAATGTATAACCAAACTCCTAGATTGCTATCACAATCACAGAGGGAGACTGTAGGTAAAAGTCCAACACATTATTATGACATAACAAGATGTCAAACTACTGCAATGCCCTCTACCTTGGGATCAATGGAGGCACGCTATGATGCCTGCAGCTGGTACAGAACACAGCTGCAAGATTGTTAACAGGTCATTCTAGATCAAGTCATATCACCCCCGTGCTGCAGGATCTGCACTGGCTGCTGGTAAAGTGGCACATCTCTTATAAGAGCAGGTTGTTACTCTATGAGGCCCTGCATGTCCTGGGTCCTGGCTACCTACGTGATCTCTTGCACCCATACTGCCCCACTTGCCCCCTCCACTCTTCTGATAAGGGCCTCCTGACAGTCTCCAAAACTTGAATAAAAACATCTGAGGACAGAGCCTTTCAGGGTGGCTGGATCATCATTCTGGAACTCATTACCAAGGGCTCTGAAAGAGGCTCCATCGGTTGAAATACTTAAAAAGGGTATGCCAATCGCCCATGAACACTTGCACCGCAAACGATAGTACAGTGACAGCATCAAAAGGTCGCTGTACTGTCCCCGCAGGACCCGGTACTACTTTCTGGGGGTCTTGCACCCCTCCCCAAATCAAATCCAACTAGGAGTTGATTACTTAAAGTACAGGGGGTGCAGGGGGCTGAGCCCCCCATGGAAGGTTCAGGGGTGAAGCCCCAAGAAGAAAAAGAAGTTTACAGGGAACAGTTCTATGCTGACCAGAACTGCGATCGACATAGAGCTATCGCTGTAATGTCGGTCGACAACAATGTTGTCGAACTGGCATCGTAGAGCCTTTAAAAATTACCTTAAAACCTACCTCTCTGCTCAGGCATTTGTCTCTACCATGGACTGTTGATTTCATTAATTAATTTATTAATTAACTTAGAAATAGTTGTGAATTTTATGTATGATGTCCATATTGGGTTTTATTGTATATCTTAATTGATTTTGGTTAGCTAACTGTCTGTGGTTTGGAATTATATTTTATTTTTATGTTTATATTTGGCTATATAGAAGTTGAGTGTTGATGTACTTTATTTTTTGTAATGGCACCCTGGGCCTCCTGGGAAGGGTGCCAGAAATAAATAAAACTACTACTACAGGTAATTAATGACAGACAACCAGGCTACTAGATTATTGCTAATCACAGAGGGAGGCTCCAGGGAGGCCCATAGAAGTTACTGATACTCATCCCCTGGAGTGCCTAGCTAGCTCAGCTCACTGATTAGAGTTCAAGCCAGATATTGTATACAGGCTTGTACACAATTACATAATTGCTAAGGCTGTACTTTCCATTATCTCATCATAATTGTGTGGCATGATCCATTTGCAAAACAACTAGCTATCGCTTTGTTTTGCAAAAATTAAAAACATCTTAGGCAAGCAATTTCCCTCAAAAAATATTTTAACAAGTCACTGACTACTTCCCTTTTCCCAAAGGTCAAATGGTCACATAGACAGTTGTGATATAAAACTTGTTTCATTGCATCTACAGTATTTTTGCAAAAAGCTTGTGATAGTAATTTGCCAAATATCAGGTCTAGACTAATAGTCAAATTGATACATGACCTCCACAGGGTCAGGTAATTCTCTAGCACCAGTTCTTGCTGAAAAAAAGACTAGAGACAACTGAATTTGTCAGCCAAACATTTCATCTACTAAGAAGGTCTAGCCTTTTAAACATAGCATAGAAAAAACATGGTACTCAGATATTTCTTACTGTTTTGAAAGTTCAGTCCATTTTATTTCTCTTTCTTCTTGGCTCAATTGCTTAAATCCATAAATAGGTGCTTTCCACCTGGCAGCAAAGTTGTAGTTGTCCTCCTAAGTCTGTGTTGCTTGCAGTGGCTTTCTTACACTTAAATTGATGTTTTGGAGCCAGCCCAGTGGCGCTGAGGGTTGAGGCATCTGCCTTATCTCGTGCCTGACTGGCAGCCTGGGTTCAGGAACTAGCCAGGGACACTGGGGGTCAGCCGTGGGAGAGAGGACTGAGCATCCAATAGACTGTTCTCCTCTCCTGGGAGGGAGGTTCTCTATCCTGCACCATCAGTGACACCCAGTGGAGACTGGGTGCACTGCCTTCAGGGGACCAGCATAGAGAGGGGAAGGTCAGGCGGCCATCCTACGGATGTGCATGGGAACACTCATGTCACATGCTGGATGGCATTGCATGTCCTGCATTCAGGGGGGACCAAAAATGTGAAAAAGGCCCTGGCCCTAGTAGGCAAAGGAGGGCCCAGTGGCCGTCCCCTCACGCCCAATGTCAGGCTTTCCAGCATGCTCCGGTACTCCCTTCCTGCCCTGATCGCTCAACTAGTTTGAAGATAGAGCACCAGTTGAAGTCAGCGGCCCCACCCCAGGGGGCTCAGCAACTGGGGCAGTGGCCAGGTGCAGTGGAGCGGGGATGGGCCCATACCAGGCAGGACTGGAGGCTTCAGGTGGGAGGGTAGAAGGCCAACCGAGTGACCTCTCTGGAGAGAATCCAGGGTGCCAGTGAGAGAAGGGGCATAAAGAAAGTTAAAAAAAACTGATGTTTTGAAGTTGTGCATTTAGCAATAGTTCATAGTGCCTCCTGTCTGTTATTAAGGGACATTCATGGTGCACACACTCAGGAGATTAGGATCAACTTTGTTGCTGGATGGAAAGCACCCGTTTATGGATTTAGGTGATTGAGCCAAGAAAAATGAAAAGTTAAAATATTATGAACTTTCAAAACAGTGAGAAATATCTGTGTACCATTGTTTTGCTATGCCATGTTTAAAAGGCTAGAACTGCCTTGTAAATCAAAGGTTTGATTGAAAAAATCCACTTGTCTCCAGCTTTTTTTCAGCAAGAAGTGCAGCTTGAAAATGACCTGCCCTCTGTGGAGGTTATCTATCAGTTTATTAGTTTAAACCATGCTACAGTAGTAGCACCTTGCGGCAACCCTAAGGGAGAGTTAATAGTCCATTTTGAGCACAAACACCCAATTTTTTGTACTTCATCAGGTCTAAACTAATCAGTAATTCTCCAAAAATACAGCAAAACAAGTCAGTGACAATAGTCATTACAGTTTGCAAGTCGACACATCATTAGTTTTTATGACAGTGTATAGGTATCCCCAACATCAAAGAATCATTGTCCCAATGCAGGCTTCTATCACTGAATAAGTATCCATAATTGCTGGCCAGTAATTTTTTGTACTGAGAGAGCTGGTTGATATTTGTTGTAATAATCTGCAGATTATTATGGCATTCACGAGCTGTGTTGATCAAAACATACAGCTCCCTTATTGGCTCTCGTTTTCTAGGTGGGTGGTCTGAAAAGTTCCTAAAACATGGCAGCTCTGTCTCTCCATTTCCACGGAGCCGCCACAAATAGAGTCATCTCTCCCTGTAATTTTCTGCCACATTTCACACTCTATCTGGTTGATCCTACCTAACATGGTAAAATAAAAAATGTTTATCTGATTGATCCTACAGTTTGTTTGCTTTGGACACAGGCCAGCGAGTGCAAGCAGGAACGGGTCCCAGGATGACTGGCACGATCCCCACAGGAAACTGTTAGTTAAAATAAATAAATAGCAAAAACAAAATACCCATTCTGGAAAAGGAGGGACAGGGAGAGACAGATTAAGAGTGTGTGTGTGTGTGTGTGTGTGTATGTGTGTGTGTGAAGTCAGGCTACAGTGTGTGTGGGTGTGGGTGTGTATATGACAGAAGTCAGGATGCAAAAAAATTGCTGACCAGCAATTATATAAAATAAAAGATGGGGAATTGTGTGAAAAACTTGAATTTAATGTACAACCTCAGTGTGGGATACTTTAATAAACCAACTGGGCTTCGCCCTTGGGAGTTCATGTAGCATCCCACACCTCCGGTGTACATTAAATTCTTGCATCACACACTTCTCCATCCTTTATTCTATATATAATATTTTTGTAGCATATCGAAGTGTCATTACATACGTATCTGAACTACAAGCAATGCAGAAGCCATTAACAGTTTTTTTACACAATTACCCTCAATAATGAAGGATTATGGATGGAATGTGGCCTTCACTGGAAAACTGAAGTGTTAAATGGATTAGGAGAATGAAAATGCAAGTTTAGAATTAAAATTCTGAATTCAAAGGATATCTAGAAACAGCTAAAAGCATTAAATGTTAACAAACCTGGTGGACTCAATGGCTTTGAGGCCAGCTGCTGAGGGAGGGGGCTGATGTTATTGCTTTGCTTTTAACAAAACTTTTCAATACAAGTTTTTGTAGTGGTTCCTTTGCCACAGTTTGAAGTCTACAAGCATTAATGGTGTCCGTCTTCAAAGGAGGTGATTCAGACCAAAATAGCTCTGCTTTCTCTTGCTTCCAAGGTGCTAGAGAAGGAGATCCACAAGCAACTATATACATATTTATCGAAAACAATCTACTCACTCCCCAGCAGTCTGGCTGCAGGCCATTACAGTCCACCCAAATGGCATTGTTAGACTTCACAGACACCATTTTCCATGTGCTGGAAAATAGACAGTGCATGGGAGCGCTGTTTGTGGATCTAACAAAGGCCTTTGATACAGTGGAATGTTCACTTTTGCTACATAAAATGGCTTTGAAAGGCACAGGTAGTGAAGTGCTATTATGGTCTAAATCTTATTTGCACAGACATTCACAAATGGTTTCTGTTAAAGGGACATTGTCTGAAGTTGGAGTAGTACACAAGGGGGACCCACAAGGAGCTATCCTTTGGCCCCTTTAGTTTTATTATTTGTATTAATGAGCTTACAAAGGCGTTTTCTTTATCCATTGTGAAGATGTATGTTGATGACAAGGTTCTTCTCTTTCCTGCTAAATAACTACAGAGTGTTACTGCAGCATGATTTCAATAATATGGTAAGATGGTTAGCCCAAAACAAACTTATTCTAGAGTTAAAAAAAACTGCATTCTGTTTAGATCTGGAGTGGGAAGGAGCAGTACCTTCACCTTGAGAAGATCATTATACACCCTGGCCAATGAGTACTATTTACTTAGATCTAGGCATAGCACTGAGACAGCATTGGCCAGGGTGCATAATTATCTTCTCAAATTGAGAAATAGGGGAGAACAGCCAGTTCTCTTTCTCCTGGACTCTCTTCAGCATTCAACACTGAGGACCATGGGTTGGTGCTGGACCATCTGCAGGAGTACATTGGGCTCACTGGCACTGTCATCAGTTGGTTTGAGTCCTGTCTCAGAGATACGATGCAGAGGGTGATGATGGGAA
The DNA here is from genome assembly GCA_016271365.2 of Neoceratodus forsteri. Taxonomy (NCBI): domain Eukaryota; kingdom Metazoa; phylum Chordata; order Ceratodontiformes; family Ceratodontidae; genus Neoceratodus; species Neoceratodus forsteri. The sequence goes on from CM057452.1 coordinate 964,984,963, forward strand.
CTGCAATTGGGTAATAAATCCCCCTCTCAGGTTCTTGGTGGAACTGCACAAAAGGAACAGACAACAGACAAGTGGTACACATGTAATAAATTAAATTTATTACAGAACAGATAGTACAGACTTACTACCAGCACAGTGTAAAACACTGGGAGAATACAGGTTTCCTTACCTAGGTAGTGCAGACAGTTTCTCTCTTCTTAGAGAAGTTACGTGTTACAAAGGGTCGTATACCCTATTAATTACTATAGCAACAGCTAAAGAAGATAAAATGTGTAAAATTGGACGAAAACAGGTGGTCTGAGCAACTGTCCTAACTAGTATGAAAAGCTGCATAGCTTGTAGAGATAACAGCACAATAAGACCTCTATAATCCAAGGTCAGTTGTAATAATGCACAATTACTAAAGATGGCACTGTTGCCTACTTATGAAAATACAGTAAAACAGAGCAAAAAGCATTTCTCATGGCTAATATGTGCAATGGAGCATAATGTAGTAGTAGTAGTAGTAATAGTAAAAGATTTATTTTTATTCAGGATAAGTTCTTTCTTCACATCTTAGGCCAAAGCCTTTTTTCAAGATGGTCCTGACAATAGGACTTTAACATTTTTCTAATACAAACACAATACAAACATCACTTTCAATCCCTAAGACCTTACAAACATATAATAAGTAAGCAATAATACCTGACAGGGTGGGCATTATTGGAAAATACCGAACCACCCAGGGGCGTATCGGGCCCGGCCGCCACAGAGGCGGGCGGGCCTTGCCCTGGAAGGTCATGTATTTCCCAATAATGCCCGCCCTAGAGGGTATTATTGCACTTAGATAATGGCCCACATGTAACATTTTTAATAAAATAAAATAAAGTATTAAAAAGAAGTATAATGAGTGTTTAAAAACAACCAGAATATGTGTTTCTTGTAAAGAAGTCCCTGTACTGTACTGTGCCATGCTTGCCAGTAGAGGGCACTGATGTTTAGGAGACTGACGAGCAACAGGGTTTATGGGACTTGCAGTTCTATGGTGAAAATGTGACGTGGAATCGGGTCTTTTTTTTTTTTTAATGATCATGATGGAATCGGGTTCATTTTAATTACTGCCTCTCCAGTTTCTGGTAAGCGAGATACTGTTTTATTCTATTTATCCCACCTCCCCAGCCTGCCTCCTCCGACCCTTCAGGGGGACAACTGGACATCCCACTGCCCGGAACCCTACCCAAGCAGACCCCTAGGCCCCATGGAGCCGCGGATTACCCCCTGGGCGGGGACGAGGTGGGGGACTCAGACCCCGTTACTTACATTTCTTCGGTCTGAGGTCTGCTGGGTGGGCACAGGCAAATCATGGGCACGGCCATGGTCCTCCCATCTTCCCGGCTGAGGCAGGCTTTTTTTTTCCACATTTTCTCCCTTCCCCGAGCAGCAAGTAGTCTCCCCAGACGTCATGACGCGCGCGCCGACGTCTATGCTGCCCAATGGCCGCCCATCCCCAAGTGAGGCTTTCAGTTCCTCGGGGTCATGCAAGTGCTGGGCATCGGCCGAATTCCTCCCCGGAGAAGGCGAGCTGTCGTTGGATGCTCCAGCCTATCTCCCCCCGGCCGACCCACCGACGACCCGAGTCTGCTCCCAAACCCGGGTCGCTGGCGTGGTGCGAGGTGTGGTGTCCAGCGCCTCAACCCTCAGCGTCACCAGGCCGGCCCGAGATACTGTTTTATTGTAGGCGAGACAGTCCTTATTTTTTGAATGTCACAGTGAAATCAGGACCGTTGTAATTACTGCCTCTCCAGTTTCTGGTAAGCGAGATAGACAAGATTTATTTCTATTTGAACTGAGGAGAGTGTGGGGGCATTTGTTTTGTGGTTAACTTAGTGGTTTCCTGCTTTCTTCTTTTAAACGGCACGTGAAGGATAAAGCTGATGCGAGTGTCGGCTTCAGGAATGGCTTCCTTGTGCAAATACGCTGTGAGAAAGTAGTAGTCAGGAAAGTGGTGCCGTTTTAAAACAATATGGCTGTTTTCACTCTCCTGACTGCAACATGTGTGTTCTTTCTTTTATTTACGACTAACTGCTACTGAGGGAAAGTAAATTTTGGGGGGAGGATTATGGTTCTCGCTAAGCAGAGAAACATGACGGGATTTTAAATTTTTCAGGTACCTTCAGCCAATGACAAAGTAGGCTGGGCAGTAGGGTAGAAGGGTACCTTGTGAAGTGGCACTTGGACTGGCTTTTATTTTTAGCTGGGCATTTATTGAAAAAAAAATGCCCAGCTTGGAGCCTATGTCAGCCAATCAGTTTTAATAATTGATTCTTGACATTTTCTAAATATATTTATATTCCAACAAGACTTGTACAACTCATTTCACAACATGAAATACCAATTAAAAATCCAAGAGATTTCTTATTCATCTATTGCACATACATCTAATTTTCAATTCCTCTGTCAGAAACTTGGTAATCAGAGATGGTTTATAGCCTGATTTACTTTTATATCATTCAACAGTTGACTGTTTGAGGCATATTCAGTTTTAAATGTAATTTTAGTAAAATGATTTTTTACCCTAGGCTTGTAGGGAGTTGCCCCATTATCTCTTAATTTATATTTATGCTTAACATTTTTCTCCTCTATTTTATCCCTAAGATATTTTGGTTCTCCTGTTGTTTGTAATCTATACATTTGTAGGGCCCTTATCATTTTTCTCCTGTTTTCAAGTGTTAACCAATCCAGTGACAAATACAAATTACAATGGTGGGTTTTATAGTCACATTGTAAAATGAATCTGGCTAAATTATTATAAGTAACCTCAAGCTTTCTTAAGAGAAAGCCAGAGGCCTTTCCATATATATGACTACCATAATCTATTATAGGAATTTATAACTGATTTATTATTGATTTCCACATACTAATATCTGTACAAAACCTATTTCTTTGAAAAGCCCCTATTTTTCTATTTATTTTACCCACTAATTCTTCTGTATGTATATCAAATTTCAGTCCCTGGTCAACCCAAACTCCTAAGTATTTATAAAATGAAACCTGCTGTAATGTTTCCTGTCTTAACGTTTTTATATTCAAATCCTGTTTATGATTTATTTTATCCTTCTGTGTTGAAAAAAGAAGAGTTTTTGGTTTTTTACTGTTTAATACTAATTTTGAATTTACTGACCACTTTTCTAACCCTGTGAAATCTTCCTGAAGTCCCTTTTCTATCTCATTAATATTTGTACCACATGCTAGTAAAACTGTAACATCTGTGTATAATTTAATTTTGGTGTTAATAGCTACTTTTACCAAATCATTAACATAAATCAAAAAAAGAGTTAGGCCCAAAATGGAGCACTGTGGTATCCCTCTAAGAACTGTAAGCTGTTTTGAGGTTACATCAAGTTGAACCAGTTGTGTTCTTTCAAATAAGTAAGAATAAAACCATCCCAGAGTTTCACAGTCTAGGCCCAATCCCTCCAACCTCTGGAGCAAAACCCTGTGGTCCACGGTGTTGAAGGCTTTGGATAGGTCTACGAACACTGCGCCCACCTCCTCCCCAAGCTGAGAGAAGACAACCTCTATTAGGTCGGTGAGCACGGTGTCCATGGAACGCCCTTTTCGGAAACCTGATTGTGAATCCGAAAGTAAGTGATATTTCTCCAAATAACCACTTAACTAGTTTTGTACCAGTTTTTCCATTACCTACGACACCATGAACAACAGGGCAATCGGCCTACAGTTCAAAGGGTCAGTTGGATCATCCCCTTTAAAAATTGGGACTACCTTTGTTTTCTTCCAACTAGAAGGAAACCTCCTTTCCGTCAAACTCCATTTAAATAGCTTTGTCAATATAGGGGCCAAAAATTCCACAGCATCCTTTAAAAACCTGTTTTCTATATTGTCTAACCCATATGCTTTGTGAACTTTTAATTTATTTAATTCTTTCTGAACCTCATTACAACTAATCTTCCTAACTCTAAATTTTGGAATTTCCAGAGTAGGATCTAATAGAAAATCTAGTAATAAATAATTTTCTGTAATATCTATACCAGGTAAATCTGTAAAATATGCATTCAGAATGTCTGCAGAATTTGCTTTACACGGTAATATACCATTTTGTTGAATTTGTACAGGGGGTTTGCTTGTAACTGATTTTTCCAAGGATTGTATCAAGGACCAGTATTTCCAGGGATCAACTGTATCAGCAATTTTTGTTTTATGATATTGCTTTTTTGTGTTCTTTACCCTAGTGCTCATCCTGTTACGATATTTTTTATATTCTTCCCAATCAGCTCTACTTAGAGATTTATTAGCTTTCCTCCATAATCAATGTTTTATCCTTATTTCTCTTTTTAACTTTTCTGTCATCCATGAGGGTTGTTTTATCCTTGCTATGGTTGTTTTAAAGGGAACAACCCTTTTCCAAGCCTCTAAAAACATTGCCGTAAACTCTTTCACAGCTAAATCCAGATCAGGAATAAGGAAAATCCTATACCACGCTAGGCTTGCCAATGTACGTAAAAATAATTCTTTACTGTAATTTTTAAAAGACCTCCTTCTTATTTTTCTTTGGACTTATGATTTTATTCCTTTACCTTCAATTTTTAATTCACAGTTACATACAATTGAACAGTGATCTCCCAAAATAGGTTGATTTACCCATACCTTTTGGACTTTTATACATTCTGTTACAAAACATAAATCTAATACATTTCCTTTACTATTCAAATCTGTCTTTCTGGTGGGTGTCATCACAACCTGGGTCAGGCCAAGGGGACTCAAACTCTGCATCATTGCATTGCCCCTTGGTCCACCCCAGGCTGTGCTGAAATCCCCCAACAAAAGCAAATCATAATCCATTGTTCATTTCTGTGTACATTGTGTCAAATGCCTAAATTACTCTACCCTCACTTTTGGGGGTGAGTAGATCACACCTGTAACAAGACTGTATGCTAATAATTGAACCAACAATATTTCCATTTGAATTTTTTGTCCCTGAAACTTCCCAAATTCAAATTTGTATACAACCCCCCCACCACCACCACCACCTCTCTTTCCCTCTCTGTCTGCTCTATGCAGAAAAAAACCTCTGTTTCAATTTGGGTTAACCATAATTCCATTATGGCTACTAAGTCAGGGAGTTCATCTACAACCCATAATTTTAAAATATCCATTTTAGTTTTTAAACTTCTCACATTATCAAGAATAACTTTGATTTTATCCACTGAACAGGGACCCAGGTTTCAGTTCTACATCCCCACCCTAAAGCAAAATCATTATCAGTCTCAAAGAGGGAGTTTGTAGGCATAAAGACAGGGAGAGAGAGGCTTTAAATTTGACACTAAGCTGATTCCAGTTTTGAGTAAATTGGTTTCTACCATTTCTACTTAAGGGCCCTGATTGATAATACTCTCATTTGTACATAGTTCTTAATGATATGGCAGTTAGCCCTACTTTACCAAACTTTTCCTGAGGACTAGACTTCTGTAAAACTACTAACAGACTAAGCAAACATAACTGTAAAACTTTTATCCCCTTCATGTTTTATTACTTCTATGCCTTACACAATTCCTAATCATACAATCCCACTAGTTATTTCTAACTACTACCTTTTGCAAAGTGACTGCTTCATTTACCTTTGTTCTCTTTTTTCTTTCTACTATCCAAGTTTCTTTATTCCCCAAACCTAGTAAACAACTTTCTGAAACTGAGTGGCGCTCACGCCACGGTGCTCGCGCCTTGTAGCACGATGCTGTTTTAAACCTGCCAAGTGCTCCTTCCCTCACTTCATACAGCTCACAGACCAGGGAATTAATTAAGCAGCAACAAGTTTTAACCTGCAACAGTTCAGGTTTTCAGATGTCTTCAGCAAGCACAAATACCATACAGTCATCCAGTCTGTCAATAGTAGCACAGCATTGTTCTCCTGCTTGCCTTTTCCAGCTCTCACCTGTTGGCAGTTGTTACTCAATACTAATAGAACACAGATCCTGACATTTATACTTATATGATAAGTGTCTTTGCCCTAAGGTTAGTACATATACAGTGAAGTCTACCAGGATGAAGTGCAGCACTGCAGAATTCTGCAGTAGAGTTACTGCAGCAAACAATATAGTTTCAATGGGAGTTAATCCCTTTTGTCATGCAGTAAACCTGTGACACTGCACTTCATCCTGGTGGACTTCATTGTACATACATAACTTGCTGCCTGTGAGGTGGGGGCACCATCAGGGATGCTGGTCCATGGATAACATTCCCCCCCTTGTTGCCTTCAAAAGAAAAGGCAACAACCACGGGAAAGTAGTGGGATGGAGCTATAAAAGCTGTTGTTTACAAGCGTGAGGCACGAGCCTTGTAAAGGGATTCTAGTTGTTCGTGATGTTGTCTAAGGGTACATCGCAGACAGCCAGACATCAGCCACACCCCCTGTGTGTGTGTGGTGGCTGCTTGTGTTTGTCTGTGTCTGTAGCTTAGTTTTTGTGGATTTACATGTTTTTCTGCTTGTGGTAACTATACCATTCTTGCTCACTACATCCGTGAAAGTCTCCTGGACTGGATTTCTGCAAAAAAATCATCATTAGGTATCTTTATCTTCATTTTAAAATCAACTTTTTGGAAGCTATCCCAAGCAAAACATAAGTGAAGCAACTACATCTGACAACCTTGGTGACTCTGGGTCCTGCTGGAATCCACACTTTCGTCTGACCTGCTCCATGATCTGTATGTGGGCTTTTCAGCAACCTGTTTGAATGACAAAGAAGCATACAAACACAGGGATTTCACATCCTGCATATGTGCAGGCACAGTTAATCACCTTCAGGAATTTTAACATTTCAGTGACTCTGGACCTCAGCTGTTGATCATTCTTTTGGCTTTTGACTTATCCACCAGGTACCTATCTGCAAGCGACTGGGTGCAACTGACAAGCTACAACAAGGATAAATGGGCATATCATCCTCTATTACTAACAACCTCCTTGCTCTGGGTCCCTAGATGCCTGCAATGGTCCAAGCTGCATAAGCCTCAGAAGTGTAATTCTATTGACTACAAAGTACAGCAACTGTCTCTTAAACTCCTCCTCCTCCTCTTGATATCAGGAAGTGTCCACTCAAATCCTGGCCCTGTCTCCTACAGTACAACAAAGCCTGCCAAAATGGAGGGGGGGCTCAAAATTACTACCTTAAACATCTGCAGTCTCCTCCCAAAACTGGCCTCCCTTCAAATCTTTGCCAGCCAGCACAACCCGGATATCCTTGCCATCATCAAAACTTGGCTGACACCTAATACTCCGGATCATGCCATCTCTATATAAGGCTATAAGATATTCAGGCTGGATAGGACCTCGAAAAGGGGTGGTGGGTGTGCAATCTACATAAAGGACTACCTCACCTGTCTCCCTGGTTCTTACCCCACCACAGAAACCTCAGTAACTCCTCCCTATCAAGATACTACTTGGTGCCCAAAACAAAGTCCTCACAATTGGCTGCTGTCTATATCCCACCAAAGATCCTGATTCTGGCCTACAGGCTGTCCTCGAGTTCATAAGTACACAATCTTCTGACATCAAACTCCTTCTCCTTGGGGACTTTAATATAAATTGGCTTGCTCCTGATGCAGGGTCAAACAAAGATGCTATCCTAGCAGCAAATTTAACACAAGTGGTAAACTCCCCTACCAGGAAAAACTACAAATCAGGGACCAGCACCCTCATTGACTGGATCCTTACCAGCCACCCTACCCGTATAACTAATGTAAGTGTTCTCCCTGACTCGCTCAGTGATCACTCTCCAATAATATGTACCTGGATAAATAAGTTTCGTAAGCCGCCTCCAAAAACCATCTATAGCAGAGTCCTACCTTATGGCAACCTTATTCATCTCAAGACCTGTCTTAGGCAGATAGACTGGTCCTTGATTTACAAAACTCAAGATGTTGACCTAGCCCTTGATTACTTTATTTCTACTTTCAACACTGCTCATGACACCTATTCACCAGTAAAAAGCTAAAATCAAAGCACTCACAAATCCCTGGCTCACGGCGGCTATTGGCACAACTCAAAAGTAGGATCACCTCTGGGCCACTGCAAGAGCTACTGGCACTCTGTTGGACATTCAAAAGTATAAACAGGCTCGTAACCACTGTACTAAACAGATCCGCTTGATGAAGAGCTCCTACTTCAAGAATGCCCTCTCCAACTCCTGGGCAAGGGAAATCCTTCTGGGACAACATAAAGAATATCATGGGTCAGCAGTCCAAATCCTCTCCTACAAATAATGAATGTGATGGAACCACTACATTAGACCCAGAGATCATTGCAAACACCCTAAATGATACCTTCACGGACCTTAGTGGTGTCCTCTCATCTGATTTCTTCACTGATGCTGACCCTCCAATTTCTACTTCTACTACTGCCTCTCCAACCAAACCACCCTTCCATTTCAAACTAGTAAAGGCACATGAAGTCTATAAATATGTAAAGAAGGCCATTTCTAAGTCCCGAGCAAGCAGCGACACTATTGACCTTAAACTTCTGTCCCTCACTCTCGAGGAAGTTCTGCTGCCCCTCACAAAATTTTCAATCTCTCCCTCTGCTACAGCCAATTCCCTAGGAAATGGAAAGCTGCAGTTGTCACTCCGGTGCACAAAAGTGGTGATAAGTCACTGCCTGGTAACTATCGCCCAATATCAATACTACCACCTCTCTCTAAGGCCCTTGAACGCTTGGTGGCGGACCAACTCTCAGATAACCTGGAAAAGCACAACATCCTATGCACTCAGCAGCATGGATTTAGGAAAGGGCACAGCACATCGACTGCCCTACTTGAATTCTCAGGAGCAATCCACAATGCCATGGACAAAGGAAACCTAACTGGAGCAGTCTACATTGACTTAACCAAGGCATTTGACACAGTTCACCATGGCCTACTTATCAAACAACTACTATCCCTAGGGCTCTCGGAGGGTCCTGGTGACTGGGTAAAAAAGTACCTTGCTCAGCGCTCTCAATCTGTAAAAGTAGCTGGAGTTCTCTCAGACTCAAAACCGGTTCGCTCAGGAGTTTCCCAGGAATCCATCCTGGGCCCCCTCCTTTTCAGCCTATTCCTAAACTCCCTCCCCAAATCCTGCCCTGAACAAATAATCCTCTATGCCGACGATGCCGTGATTCTTGCCACTCATAAAGATCTGAACCTCTTACGCCTCAACCTTCAGCATGCTTTTTCCAAAGTTGAGATGTGGTTCCTTGAACATAAGCTGGTTCTAAACCACAAAAAAACTAAATCCATGCTCTTCTCTAACCCGCAAAACAAGAAACGGCAAGTCCCACTCACCATTAATACATACCTAGGAAATACCCTTGAACAAGTGCCAATTTTCAAATATCTTGGAATCAACTTTGATCAAGGCCTAACCTTGCAACTCACATTGATAGTACAGCAAAACTATTAATCAGCTTAATTGGATTCTGTATCGAACCGACAGCTTCTTACCCATTCTGCACTGAGGATTGCCATCCAATCCTCTATCATCTCAGTCGTTGATTATGGCTTAGTTATATACGGATCTGCCACTACTACAGCACTTAGTCGCATTACAACATCCCTAAATAAGGCCTGTCGGTTGCTCACTGGTGCACACCGACGTACCCACACATGTGAACTCTATGCTGACTCAGGTTGGTTGCAACTCTCAAACCAGATAAAGTACCTTACCTGCCTGATGGCAAAAAAATCCACTCTGGGCCTCACTCCACCCTGTATCCAAGACCTGTTATGTCCGAGCTTAGCACCGCTTTACCAGAAGATCAGAACACCAGCCTCTCCAAGTCCCCCAATGCCGGACTTCTCAGGGACAAAGATCATTTGCCTATCGCACCCCAGCTGGCTAAATGCCCCTCAGCACTCATATTACTGCCTCCACCTCTCTAGGTATTTTCAAATCAAGGCTTTTCTCTCACCTTGCCACCTCCAGCTCCTGTGACTGCCCTGATTAAACCTCCTATTTTCTCACTACCCACCCTGTCCCGTTATTTGACAAAGACATGTTTGGGAAACCTTTTCTCCTGCTATTGTCTGCTCCCACACCTTTCACTTACCTCTCTGTTCTGGACTTTTCCCTATTTGTTTCTCCTAATCTGGCATTACCTCTTTCTTGTAATAATAATGTGATTATTGATATCTCATGTCCTTTTGCACAAATGATTTGATATGTGTTTGTATAGGTTTTCTTGCTCTTGACACAACACAAATTGTTGTGTTATCTATGTAACCTTTTGTACTGTACCTAATTGACGTGGAACCTTTGTAAAAGAGCCTCTGGCTCAAAGGTAGTAATTCCTAGAAAATAAACTAAACTAAACTAAACAAAAGGTTAGTATCAGAAAAACAATTAAAAATGCTTGCATAAAAATAAGTTTTAAAAGTTCATTCTAACCAAGTATTGGATACAGCAGTGCTTAAATCACCATCATAAATAAGAGTATTAAGAGCATCACCAGCTTTAGAAATATTTTTGTTAATATATATATAAGATGTGACTCCTTTCTAGCTAAAAGGGATTTCAATGAAAGTGTCAAAGGGTCAATATGTACATTGAATACAGGCAAATACTGAGACAAGGCAAGCAGGTATTGCAGATCAGTATCAATAACATCTGGTTCAGGGAGAGGAACAGGAATAACAACAGTGTTTCCAATTACTGTTTTCTGCAGTGGAGTAAAACAGAAGTTAGGAAATTTAATAGCACAAGTTTTGGCACCATAAGCAAAGGAATGATGATTTGTCACTACACAATACTGCCAATCAGAATTGTAGGTAACTCGTACAGTTGAAACTCTCCATTGTTGTAGACATATAGGACAAGTAAAGGACTGGTTGGTGAGCCATGATGTGAAACGATGTACATCCTCCAGGTACCTTCGGGATGCAGCTCTTTCAGCAGTGGGCCTTGAAGATGCAGCTTGCAAAGATTGTTCAGTCAGGTTAGACGGCAGATCATCGTCCAAGAAATAGGATCAGTCTAAGTGTTCTGGACAGTAGCTGCAGATGGGTTTTGCAATGTCAAATACATCACAGTGGCACAGATAATAATAGAAACAAAGACTTTGACGGCAGATAAGGACCGCTAGGCCCATCTAGTCTGCCCATTTCCCTACCTACAGGATAGGCCGCAGATCCTAGTTAACCAACAGCCTATTTCTTCCTACCCCCCCACAAGAATTGCCTTATGTCTGTCCCATGCATTCTTGAATTCTCCCACAGTTTTAGACCCCACAACCTCCTCAGGAAGGCTGTTCCATGCATCCACTACCCTCTCTGTGAAATAATACTTCCTCACATTGCCCCTGAACTGCTCTCCTTCTATCTTTAAATTGTGTCCCCTTGTTCTTGCAAGTCTCTTTTTCTGAAAGATGCTACCCTCTTGGACTTTGTTGATTCCACTGAGGTACTTAAAAGTTTCTATCATGTCCCCCCTCTCCCTTCTTTCCTCAAGGGTATACATATTAAGTTCCTTTAGTCTCTCCTCATACGGCTTCTCTTGCAGACCCTGCACCATTTTAGTTGCCCTCCTCTGGACTGCCTCTATCCTGTCTATGTCCTTGCAGAGATGGGGTCTCCAGAACTGGACACAGTACTCAGATGGGGTCTCACCAACTGTCTGTACAGAGGGATAACAACTTCCTGTTTTCTGCTGCTGATGCCTCTCCTATACATCCCAGTATACCCCAGCCCTCCCTACTGCCTTCTCACATTGCTTGCTAACCTTAAGGTCATCTGATATGATTACCCCAGGTCCTTTCCTTTTTGTTGTTGTTACTACCTCCCCACCCATTGTGTATTCTTCCCCTGGGTTCTTGTTTCCCAGGTGCACTATTTTGCACTTCTTTGCATTGAATCCTAGCTGCCATACTTGACCATTCCTCCAACCTTGTCAAGTCCCTTTTCATCCTTTCCACGCCTCCTTGTGTATCAACCCTGTTGCAGATTTTTGTGTCATCTGCAAAAAGGCATACTTTTCCTTCCAGCCCTCTGCAATGTCACTGATGAAGACGTTAAAAAGGACTGGACCCAATACTGAACCCTGCGGTACCCCACTAGTAACCCCCCTTTCTTCAGAATGGACTCCATTTACAATTACAAATATCCCTTCTTGAGGCAGCAGTTGGTATGTGGTGTGACCCAAGCTTGTAGAACAGAGTGGTAGATGAGCAAAGAAGGCAAGTCAGTTCGTTCTTGGTAAATGTTCTCATCAAGAAGTCTGACAGAACTAATTGCAACCAGTTTGTCAAAGACAGAAGTTTGTGGATCAAAGTGAGGTAGTGACACAGTGAAAGTAATGAAAATGTTGTCATGAATGGAACAACGCTGAGTAAAGTAGCATGGTGCTTGATTTAGGTAACATGAAACATATTCAAGATTTCTAGCAGTAGACATAGAAATATTGACAGAATTTGACATACACAATGTAATGTATGTAGTAGATTTGCAGTGAGAACAATACCATTTAGACAGCCTCCTATCATGAATAATATGTGGAATGCATCCTGTTTCCAAGTTCCCGAAGAGATTAACAGTGGCAGTTACATAGGAACCATAAGCAAAGCATAAAAGTTCATGGGCAATATATTGCTTGTCTGCCTCCTTGTCATTTTGAAAAATTAATTCATTAATTTTGTTTTTAGTATTGTTGAACCCTTTAGCAATTTCCTGCATGTTTTAAACAGTAAAACACTCTTCCTTACTTAAACCATCTTCACCAGTAACAGTGGTGGCAACACATCATTTTTGATAGCTTGTTGAAAGTTAAGTGTTTGTGCTTTAATAGCAGTTATATCTGCTCTATTCCAAATAGACATTCCTGAACCAAAAAGGCCAGAGATGGTGCATGCTGCACCAGTAACATCTGCAGTATCATGCCTAGTGCGTGATTTACCCTTAGCATTAGGTGTGGGTCTGAAAACTCCTAAGTATTCAGTGGCATGAGGTCCACTAACTGGATCATTTGGTGTGAGTTTGGTATGCAGCTACAATGTCTAGGAGCATCATACTGAAAAATTTAGAAGTGTTGGTGGGTGTGACAGAGACCAAACTCGGCCATATTTCAATGTGTAAGATTAAAAATAACTGGAACATGCATAAATTGTACATTGTTAATCAAAGCTCCTGGAAGGGAAGTGGTGGTCAGACCACTAGGAGGATCAAGCTCCTGAGGAGAACTTTCAGTCAGTTCTTCTTCAGTGGGTGGGACTATAGAAAGGAACATAGCTTCAGTAACCATATAGGTGTGAAGACAGAAAGCTTGTGACTCCTCAGAGGGGAGATAGTCACAAAAGGTAGGATCTGTTAAGGTAGTTAAGTTGTAGAGACCAGTGTGTCTAGAAGTGGCTTGTTGAATAGAGAGTGTACAGTTTGGTGTGTGATCCCTGTGTTGGGCCATCCATGAAAAGTTCCTTTAGATAAACGTGCTACAGGAAGTGTGTAGCCATAAAACATAGAAACAGAAACATAGAATTTGATGGCAGATAAGGACCGCTTGGCCCACCCAGTCTGCCCATTTCCCTACCTAATGGATAAGCTGCAGATCCTAGTTAACCAACAGCCTACTTCCTCCTACCCCCACTAGAACTGCCTTATGTCTGTCCCATGCATTCTTTAATTCCCCCACTGTTTTTGACTCCACTACCTCCTCAGAAAGGCCATTCCATGTATCCACAGCCCTCTCCATGAAAAAATACTTACTCACATTACCTCTGAGCCATCCCCCCTCTATCTTCAAATTGTGCCCCCTTGTTCTTGCATATCTCTTTTATGAAAGATGCTACCCTCTTGGACTTTGTTGAGTCACTTGAGATACTTGAAAGTTTCTATCATATCCCTCTTCTCCCTCCTTTCCTTGAGGATATACATATTAAGCTCCTTTAATCTCTCTTCATATGTCTTCTGTTGTAGATCCTGCAACATTTTAGATGCCCTCCTCTGGACAGCCTCCATCCTGTCTATGTCCTTGTGGAGATGGGGTCTCCAGAACTGCATGCAGTACTCCAGATGGGGTCTCACCAACTGTCTGTACAGAGGGATAACAACTTCCTGTTTTCTACTGGTGATGCCTCTCCCTATACATCCCAGTATCCCACCAGACCTCCTTACTGTCTTCTCACAATGCTTGCCCACCTTTAGGTCATCTAATATGACTACCCCCAGGTCCCCTTCCATTTTTGTTGTTGTTAGTATCTCACCCCCACTGAGTACTCTTCCCCTGGATTTTTGTTTCCCAGGTGCATTACTTTGCATTTCTTTGCACTGAATCTAAGCTGCCATACATTTGACCATTCCTCCAACCTTGCCAAGTACCTTCTCATCCTTTCCACACCACCTTCTGTATAGACCCTATTGCAGATATTTGTGTCATCTGCAAAGAGGCATACTTTTATTTCCAGTCCCTCTGCAATGTCACCTATAAAGACATTAAAGAGGACCCGTCCTAGTACTGAACCCTGCAGTACTCCACTAGTAACCCCACTTTCTTCAGAGAGGACTCCATTTACTATTACCCTCTGTGTCCTGTTGTCCAGCCAATATTTTACCCAGGCTACCACCTTGGGACCCACTCCAAGGCTGACTAACTTGCATATTAATCTTTTGTGTGGGACTGTGTCAAATGCCTTGCTAAAGTCTAGGTGGGCCATCTCCACAGCCCCTCCCTGATCCACTACTTTGGTCACCCAGTCAAGGAAATCTATTAGATTCTTTTGACATGACCTTCTCACTGTGAATCCATGCTGCTTTGGGTCCTGTGCCCCACTGGCCTCTAGGAACTCAACAATTCTTTCCTTCAGAAGTGATTCCAACATTTTCCGTACGACTAAGGTCAAACTAACAGGTCTGCAGTTTTCTGCCTTTGTCTTGCTCCCACTTTTGTGAAGGGGAATCTCATCTGCCCTCTTTCAGTCCTCAGATACCACACCATCCTCCCATGATTTGTTAAAAAGGGTAGTCAGTGGTGTCACTAGTTCTACCCTTAGTTTTGTTAGAATTCTTGGGTGAATCCTGTCAGGCCACATTGCTTTGTCCACCTTCAGTTTTAAGAGTTCTTTCAGAACCCTTTGTTGTGTGAATGGACTGGTATCAACCCCCCTATCCAGAGTGCTTCTATTCTTTGGTTTAGGTACCTCCCCCTCCTCTTCTTTTGTGAATACTGAGCAGTAGTATTCATTCAGTATCCCTGCTTTTTCACTGTCACCCTCTGCCCACCCTCCCTTCCGTCCCTTTATTAAGCCTCACTATGCCTCCCTTCACCTTTCTTCACTCCCTAATGTACCTATAAAAGATTGCATCCCCTTTCTTAACTGAGTTGGCTATCTTTTCCTCAGTTTGGACCTTTGCTATTCTGACTGCCTTCCCTACTTCCTTCTGCTTTAACTGGTACAGTTCTCTGTCCTGCTCCTTCTCTGTTTCCTTATACTTCCTGAATGCTATCTTTTTCTCCTTAACCTTCCACACCACCTCTTTTGAGAACCATAGTGTTTTTTTCCTTCATTTTGTTTTGTGGATTTGCTTCACACAAAAGATTGTTGCCTCTGTGATGACAGTTTTGATTTTCCCCATTGTTCCTCCACCCCTCCTTCTTGCCTGTTTGCAAATGCTTTTCTGAGGCACTTTCCTATTTCCCAAAGTCAGCCCTCCTAAAGGCCAATACTCTTGCTTTTGTATGGCTTGACTCTATGGCTGTATTTATCGTGAACCACACTGTTAGATAGTCACTTGTTCCCAGATGGCTACCCACTTCTAAATCTGAGATCCTTTCTCCGTTCCCATTTGACAGTACCAGGTCTAAGATTGCTCCCTCCTGAGTGGGTTCCACCACTAACTGTCTGAGGCATGCCCCCTGTAGAGCACCAAGAATAACCCTTCTCTTGGATGTGGCTGCAGCAAAGGTGCTCCAGTTAACAAGTGGCATATTCAGGTCCCCCATCAACAATATCTCCCCTTTGTCTGCCATTCTAAGGATGCCTTCTCTCATTTCCTTGTCCATTGCCTCCCCTGAGATAGGGGTCTGTATACAACCCCTGTGCAGACTGTGGTGCCATTTCCTGTCTCCAGGGTGACCCACAGTGCCTCCTCTACTCCCTGTTTGCCATTTAGTTCTGTTGCTTTGATCCCTTCCCTTAGATAGAGAGCTACTCCTCCTCCTCCTCCTCTTTTACCCTCTCTGTCCCTCCTGCAGCTTGTGTACCCTGGTATGTTGACATCCCAGTCATGGTTCTCTGTGTACCATGTTTCTGTGACTGCCATGATATCCAGGTGTCTCTCTTCCATCAAGGCCACTAGTTCAGGGAGCTTGTTGCACAAACTATGGGCATTGGTACTCATCACCCTCCATTTTTTGATGGTCTTACCCCCTCATAGCCACTGATTAAAATCAGTTTCCCATTGTATTTGCAATGTGGATTTGTCTGGAGATACAACCATGGCATTAAGATAGGCATCTGAGCCTTCCATAACAGTAATCAATTTGTTGGGGACATCAGTACGTACACCCTGGGGGCTGGAGATGGGTGCATCCCTAGCTGAATGTTCAAGTTTGTCAAGCAAATGTGCTATACATTGTCTGTGTTCAGTTGTAAGGGGTTTATCTTGAGAGTAAGTCAAAGAAAGTAGTCCCACCAGAATGAGGATGTGCAAGATAGCCATCTTGCCAGTGTATCTGAAAGAAACAAAAAAGGATTGTTAAGTGAGAGGTACTATTCCACCCTAAGAGGGTTGGGAAAATAATTAATCACCTTTATACAACTTGAGCTGTTTAGCATGGAACTACTTGTCGGTGGTCTGTTTCTGATGCTAAGCTCTCACCTGATAAACAGCAGGGCTGAGTTAATTGTCAATGGGAAATGGGCCTTCACATTTGCTGGTAAATGAGTGAGCCGGTGGTCTGTATTGTAAGAACATGACTTGATCTCCAACTTGCCAGTTGACTTCTTTGGTATGCTTATCAAAATGAGCTTTCGCTTGTCGTTGAGTTTTGCCCATATGATTTGCAGTGAACAAATGTGTTTTCATGATGTTATCCTAAAGTTTTTCAACATATTTGTCCACAGACACACTTTCTGCAGTAGGGGTGCAGAGGTCAATCAACAGGTGCTCAGGTAATCTCATGGCTCTACCAGTCTACCAGTCAATATTATAAGGCAGTGCTCTCTCGGACCTGGAATGATGGCAGAAAATTTTGGACTAACCTTAAAGAGGTCACTGGGAGAGACCTCAGATCTGCCCCTACCATGCTTAACATTGATAGTGTACCCCCACTCAACCCCCAATGTATTGCTAACACTTTTAATAATGCCTTCACGGACCTGAGTTGTGTCCTGCCACCTGGCTACTTTTCTCACTCCATCACAAGTGACTACTCTGGGAAAGAGACTCAGCACCCTTCTCATCCTCCTTTCTACTTCAGAAGCCCCTCAGCCCATGAAGCCAGGAATTACCCACTCAAGGTATTAGGGAAATCAAGATTTAATGGTGACACCCTGGATCTTAAGTTTGTAGCCCTTACGCTGGATGAAATTCTGTCACCTCTAATACATATTATTAACATGTCACTTAGTTACTCTCAATTCCCTCAGAAATAGAGATCTGCCACTGTGACACCAGTTCATAAGTCTGGGGATTGCACAATTACTGGGAACAACAGGCCTATCTCTAGCCTGCCCCCACTCTCAAAAGCTCTTGAGCATATAGTGGCTGAACAACTGGTTGAATGCTTAGAAAAATATCAGCTACAATGCCTGCAACAACACGGGTTCAGAAATGGTCATAGTACCACTACCACCCTTCTGGAGTTCACAGGCTTTATTCACCACTCCTTAGATTAAAGACACCTGGTCAGTGCTGCTTTCATTGATTTAACCAAAGCTTTTGACACAGTGAATCATGCCCTCCTGGTCGAACAGCTTACCACCATTGGCCTAGCTCATGACAGCATAGCCTGGTTTGAAAGTTACCTGCACAACCACACACAGCAGGTGAAGATTGGTAATACCCTCTTGGATAGCAGACCTGTCTTATCTGGAGTTCCTCAAGGGTCCATCTTGTGCCCTCTTTTATTTAGCATTTTCCTCAACAGCCTTCCTTACTCCTGTCAGGGTCACATCCTTTTATATGCTGACAATGCTGTCTTGTTTACCAGTGATCCAGACCCTAAGGTTCTTGAATCTAGACTACAGAGTAATTTCATAGTCATAGAAAGATGGTTCCATAAGCACAAGTTAGTTATGAATTACAACAAGACTAAAACTATGCTGTTCTCCAACTCCCAAAATAGGCACAGAACTTACCCTCTTTCTATCACAATGAAGAGGGCTCTCCCCTGGAGCTATTTCAGCTCTTTAAATATCTGGGGATTACTATTGACAGTATGATAACCTATGCCTATCACACTTGACAACATTGCTAAGTCTGTTAACACCCGCATTGGGCTACTTTATAGGCATAAGCAATGTTTGACCCCAGAGGCTCTTAGCCTGGCCATTCAAAGCTCTCTTGTCTCGTTTATTGATTACTGCTTACCAATCTATGGATCAGCTACTGAAACAACTTTTCACTGCATCATAGTTACACTCAACAAAGCAAGCCAGCTCCTTAACTGGCTCAGCCCGTCTGTCCCATACCTGTGACATGTATGCTCAGGCTAACTGGCTCCAGTTCAAAGGTAGACTTGTACCAAACATGTTTACTGTCCAAAAAAGTAAGCTTAGGTAAAATGCCCCCAGGAGTGCAAAAGCTTATTACCCCCACTATCAACCGTCATTGCACCAGAAGCTCTACTAGCCAAATTTTTAATATACCCCGCTGTTGCACCTCTCTAGGACAAAGGTCCTTTGTCTACTGTGCCCCACTATGGATGAACTCGCTGCACCTTGACATCACTTCAGCATCCACCTTGGGCTCCTTCAAGGTTAAACTTAAGCAACAGCTAGTTGCTGAAGCCAGTTGTGACTGCTTCCAATAACCTTCCTTCTTGTGACCAGCACTTATTCTAACCTTATGCTATTCTGATCTTATGCATAACTGTTTTCAGCATGTAAATAACTCTTCTAAGTTGCTAATCATTCTCCTTCATATTTCCTCTTGATACCTTCCACTCTTTCCCCTCACCCCTCTATGGCTTTCCCCCATTATATCTCCTGAGCTCCCTTGCTCACTTTAAAATGCTTTGTCCCATACCTTCTCACCTCTGACAAGGCCCCTGGGCTGATGCCATCCCTTACCTTGTTGATTATTAGATATTAGGCAGATTCTGTACTAATCTTCCTGTAAAGGGTTGTTTCATGAGACCCCACCCCCTCTAATATGACCCTTTGAATTCCAGGTTTTAATCAAATATGTACCATGGCATGCATTGTACAATGCCACATATATTGGAACTTCTCTAGTTATACACTCTTGTAATGTCTTGTATAATTCCTTGTTTTGTTTGTTCTCCATCTCATACTTTTCCAATATGTTTTGTTCATCTGACGTGGAACCTATGAAATGAGCTTGTTCTCAAACGTGTTATCTGAAATTTCAATAAATAAAATAAATAAAAAATAAGCTTGTATGGTGTGCACTGAGTAGTTGTTCCAGGAGTGCCCCTGATTGCCATCAGCAGTAGTGGCAAGAGGGAATCCCAATCCTTGGGATTGTCATTGATGAATTTGCATGATATCTGTTTGATTCTTCTGTTTGCTGTTTCTACCTGACCTGAGGATTGAGGATGGTATGGGATATGAAATTTCTGATCTACTCCAAGCATTTGGAGTGTCTCCTTCATCAGCCCAGCTGTAAAACTTGTTCACTGGTCTGAGTCTACCTTAAGGGGTAAGCCCCACCTGGAGAACAATTTATCCACCATTATCTTGGCAGTCGTCTTTGCCGTGGTATTCTGAGTCAGGAATGCCTCAACCCACTTAGAAAACAAATCTGTGACAAGTGCATACTAAATGTTTTTGCTGGAGTTGGCCAGTGGGCCAATGAAATAAATTTGCATCACATTCCATGGTCCAAATTGCCTTTGTGGTGATAGTTTTGTGTTTCTTTTCACTGAATCTGGATTGTTCTGGGCACACACTATGCAGTTGTCCACATAGTGCTCTACGTCTTTGGTCATTCCAGTCCACCAGACGACAGTTTTAAGTCTCTGGATAGTGTTATCTGCCCCCTGGTGTCCACCAGTGGGGGTGTCACGAACCATATGGATGAACTCGGTTCATAGGGATTGTGGTACAACCCACAGTTTGTGACCTGTATTGTCGTTCCTATACCAGACCAGTTTCTGATCATGAGATAAGTGTATGTTGTCAGAATGTCTTTTGTACAGGCTACCAGTAGGTAGTTCCTGTTCAAATCCTTTGTCTAGGTATTTGAACACATCTGTTAGTTCTGGATCAGATTTCTGTGCAACAGAAAGGTCCAGTGGTGGTTCTGGCTGTGGTTTCTGCCTGGTGTTGGCGGCTAAGAAGATGGCTGCCAAAGATAGTAGGCGAGTCATTGACCATATCTCCCCACCTCGAGCACCTGGTTTGGCAAGCTAGTCTGCTTGATTTTTGAATTCATGGTATGGGTTGATTTCGCAGTGAGCCTTTACTTTGTGAATGTACAGTTTATGAGTAAACTGTTGTATCAATGTATGTATATACCCAGACAGATCCCTGTATTTGACAGGTGTGCCACCACAGGATGTGAAGTTATTTCTCTCCCAGAATAGTAAAAATTCAGTAAGGGAGGAGCAGACCCAATTGGAGTCTGCAAATATGATAGCTTCCTTAGTACCATGGGGCATAACCTGTAAAGCACAGGCCACAGCTGCCAATTTGGCATACCGTGAGGAAATGACAGTACATTTCCTAGCAATGCACATAAAATCACAATCTGGATACATTATGAGCACACTGAATCCTGCTACCTGTTCTCCCTCCACATAGGAGGCAGAGCTGTCTGGGAAGATGCGGTACATGCTGGTATCTCTAAAACACCTGGTGTAGCCGGTAAGAATTGTCCCAGCTCAGTATGTCAGGAGGTTTGAGTGCACAGTTGTGGGGCTTATTTGTATAGAGTAGGCCATGAGCCAAGATGGATGGCATTTTTGCAGATAGTACTTCAATGTCCCTGTCCTGCAAAAGCAAAGACCAGTGGGTGAGTCTGGTATTGGAAACTGAAACATCTTTCACTTCATCTGAAAGTAAGAAGTTGGTTGGGGTGTGACAGGTATGAAAGATGATAGGTACATACCAAGTGATGTACATAAAATGTTTGACAGCCCAGTAGGTTGCCAGAAGTGTTCTTTCACAGACACTATACTTGTTCTCTACTGGGGACAGCATCTGAGAAGGGTAGGCAATGGGTCTGTAGTACCCATTGTACTTTTCTGCTAGCACTGCAGACATGGCCACATCAGATGAGGCAATTTCCAAATGGAATGGAAGATATGGATTAGGATTGATCAGTGCTGGAGCTGAAACTAAGGCCTGTTTGAGCTGTGTCACAGCATCAGTGTGAGTGGGACCCCACGTCCATGGGGACATCCTTTTTCAGAAGTTCATACAAGGGAGCAGCCTTCAAGGCAAAGTCAGGGATAAAATCCCTAGAGTAGTTTACCATTCCTAGGAAGTGTCTGAGTGTTGCCACACTAGTAGGAAGCAGCAGATCTTGCAAGCCCTAGAACTTTTTGACAGCTGAGCTCCTGCCTTGGTCTGTAATACATAGGCCAAGGAAGATGACCTCCTTATCACACAGTTGTGCCTTGGAGGGATTGCACTTGAGGCCTGCCCTCTTGAGAAGACATAGACATTCGTCTAGAAAGGCCAAATGATCTTCTTTCATGGTGGTTGCCAGAAGCAAGTCGTCCACATACTGCAGGAGACACTGGGGTGTGAAGAACCCCTGCAGAGCATCCATCATGTGGAGATGGAAGAGGGATGGGCTGTGTGAAAGCCCTGGGGAAGACAGGTCCAGGTGTGCTGATGTCCATCAAAGGTGAAAGCAAATTTGGTATTGGCTTTCCTGTGCTAATGGGAGTGACCAGAACCCATTAGAAATGTCAAGAGCTGTGAACCACTTTTTGTCAGGTGTCAACAACTTGAGTACATCAGGTGCTGATGCTATGGTTGGGGCGCAGCTAGGAGTAACCTGATTGAGTTTTCTGTAGTCAATTGTAAGTCTCCAGGCCCCATTCAGTTTCTTAACGGGCCAAATAGGTAAATTGACAGTAGAGACACAAGTCCTAATCACTCCTTGTTGAAGCAGTGATTGGATGATTTCCCTTAGCAATGTCAAAGCTTCAGCAGGGAATGGATACTGTTTCTGCCTCACAGGGTCAGGCCCTGTGATTTCAATGGTAGTGTGCATTCTACCACAGTCATGTTTGTTGGTGGCAAACATATCAAGGCATTTTTGTAGCAAAGGTGCAAGCTCTGAAAACAGGTTATGACATCTGAACAAAGCCATGACTTCATACTCCTTGTTGTTATGGGAGACAGCTGCCACCACCTACGAGTCTGGAATGGTGACAGCATGACGTTGTCTTTTGATCTGAATGAGCAGTCTGTTGGCTAGATCCACTACAAAGCCATGTAATGCTAAGAAATCAATTCCCAGAATGCTGGCATGATGACGTAGAACCATGAGGTCAAAAGCAAAATTAGTCCTGAGGTGGCCTACCACCACAGGTAGAGGCATAGATCAGTAGCTGTGTAGCTGGGTACCATCTACACCCTGTGTACTGGTCTTCCAGCCAGTTGACCAGTCAGATGAGGCTGGGTCCTCATCATGGAGGGCTGACAAGGCTGCTCCAGTGTCCAAAAGCATGGTAAGTTGGCGGCTCCCGACACTGGCTTTTACACAAGGCTGTCCATTTGTGTCAACAATTAGGTTGCTCACAATCCAGACCAGTGCCTGTAATTGTCAATCTGTGCATTCAGAATCAGCAACGTCTTCCTGTTCCTGAAATTGAAGGCCTGCAGGATCTTCTAAGGCCTTCTGTATGTCTTGCAATGGGTACAAGTGTACTTGTGACGTCACAGTTGCAGTGACGGCCTGCACGGGTGATTCTGCCTTGGATGTCACCTCGGCCTGGCCAATAACCGATGCAATCTCCCTGTGGCTGGTCGATGACTTGACAGCCAGGGCTAAGGCAGCTATAGTCTGTGTAGCTGTAGCTATCTTCTCAGCATGAATTTCCTCCAACAGCTTGAGCAGGGTTTTGTTCTCTTCTCTGATATGGTGATAGCTAGGACCGTTTCGGTATCGGTTCCAGTTATTCTGTTGGGCATTTGGATTTTTCCAGCTGCCTCTGTTGTCTTTATTCCTGTTGTTTCTATAGTTCCAGTCCCTTCCCACCTTGTATGAATGTTTCTCATCACAAGGGGTGTCATTTTTCCGGTTGTTTCCCTCCACTGTATAGTGGATGGGGGCATCAGGGATAGGCTGTACTGCAGCTACCTTGTTGTATTTACTGGAAGAAAGGGCACAGAGGTAGATCTGATAGGCCCACTCCATTTTGGTGAGGATATCTACAAGTGGATCGGTACTCTAGTAAACATTAAGCTCAACCTTTTCCCGCAAGGCCGGATACATGTTCAGAAGGTACAAGTCTTTGTACTTAATTTGATCTTTGTCTGAGGTCTCATCTGTGAGGGCATTGCCAGTTTTGTATGCAAATCACAACCATTGGTGGCTGACAGCTGGGCTTTCTTTTGCTCCTTGCTTGACCTTGTAGGCCAAGCACTATCCCACAATTCCCAGGGAATTTGCACATATGAGTGCAGCGGCAATTTCATCAAAGGTGAAGTCCTCAGCACTCTGCACTGTTTCTGAGAGCTTAGCCCAGAGGGTAGGTTCAACTGTTTGTCGCAAGACTTGAACCTGGTACTGGGGTTGGAAAGAAAGTCTCTCGCAAAGGGAGTGCACTTTATTTAAGTGGCAACTGAGATTGTCAGTTTGGCCCATCTGCCCAATGCTCTGTGCAATTTGCTGGACGGAATGAGTGACTTGCAGGGGGATTGAAGTAGGCGTAGTCATACTCAGGTCATTAAGTTCCATGGCCCCACGAAGCGCAGCCTCTCCTGCCACTTCAGCAATTGATTTGTATGTTTGATCCTGAGTAACAGAATCTTTTAGCATTTTGTCAGTTTGGTCCTAGATCGCCTTCTTTTGATCCTCCAGGACAACGATCCTACTAATTGCATCACTAATCATGCTGTGAATCTCCGTTTCATCTCCCCTAGTGAGAGGAGTGAGAATACAGGCTCCCACCTGTGTCATGGGGGCTACCATCTTGGCATTGTACGTGGCATCCACCATGTTTGTGTGGACATGGCTACGTAGTGTGCGTGCTGATGTCAACGGCATCCTGTGAATAGCTAGTAGAAGTTGCTACACCACGGGGTTGGACTTGCATGTGACATGGCATGCCTTGTCACCCAAGTCAGAGTTGTCATCGGTGGATGATGTAATCTCAATGGACGTATACTGAAACCCGTTTATGGCCTTAACATGGCCAGCAAGAACCTCCGATTTATGGTGCAACTTCACCATCTTTTGTCTACATTTCTTGTGACAGAGTCTTGCAGTGCCCTGCTCAATACCTCTCTCAACCTCTCTCTGCAACACTGTATATGCGGTACCCAATTCGACATTTTTCCTAAGCTCTTTATCCAACTCACACTCTTGTAATCCTCTTTCTACTCAGCATTCTCATCTCTCAAAGTCTCATTCGTATCACTCAAAATGTCATTTAAATGTGTTGTTTCTTATCACATTTCAACCTTTCATAATCCTCTCTTAACAAACATAACTCTCGCTCAGTGTCATGAGCAGTACAGTGCAGCAGCCTGGTATTAGCTTCACAGAGTGACTGTGTCTCCTCTGCTAGTTTCCTTTCCTTTTTCTGTAACTCCAATGTCTGCAAGCCCATCTCTTTTTTTAGAGACTCATTTTGCAGTTCAAGGGAGGCATGTCTCACTGTGAGACTTTCAACAGCTATATGTAGACCCGCAACCAAAAGACCTTTGAGGTTATATTTTTTGGTTGTTTGTTTGGACTTGAGGTAGTGGTCAGAAATTAGTAGCAATAGTTTGTCTGCAGATTTTGTGTCCAGCGCAACATCTGTCCATCTGCCATGGGATGTAAGGTAGTTTGAGACACTGAGTCTCAGTTCTGTGCACAGATCAGAAATAACAAATAAGGGGTAGACAAACAAATAAGCAGTTTGGAAACCTGGTAAAATACCCTGGCACCATAACCTACCACTTTCCAGTCCACGGAGGTTAATCGGTCATGCCAGAGGGGTATGCGGTCACTTGCAAAGGGAGTGTAAAGGGGTCTGGTATGGGACTGCCATGCCCAAGACCAAGACAGTGTGGGTCTGCCACAGCCGCTACCACTGTAAGCATGAGTAGGTCCAAGTAGGTGAAAAATGCATTACATTACTCGACATTCAAAATAAATTGAATGTGAATCTTCCCTTGTATATTCCACCTGCACACAGTCGCCAAAATGTAATTGGGTAATAAATCACCCTCTCAGGTTCTTGGTGGAATGGTAATGCAGACAGTTTCTCTCTTCTCAGAGAAGCTACTTGTTACAAAGGGTCCTATACCCTGATAATTACTATAGCAACGGATAAAGAAGATACATAAAATATATATAATTGGACAAACCAGGTGGTCTGAGCAACTGTCCTAACTAGTATGAAAAGTTGTATAGCTTGCAGAGATAACAGCACAATAATTCCTCTATAATCCAGGTCAGTTGTAATGATGCACAATTACTAAAGATGGCACTGTTGCCTTATTTATGAAAATACAGTAAAACAGAGCAAAAAGCATTTCTCTTGGATAATATGTGTAATGAAGCATACTACAACACAGATCCTGACACTTACATGATAAGTGTCTTAGCACTAGGGTTAGTACATATGCAAACATAAGTTGCTGCCTGCGAGGTGGGGGCACCATCTGGGGTGCTGGTCCATGGATAACAGAACTTTGTAATCATCCCCAGTACCTCTGCTCTGTGCCATGCCCCAAGGTTCGGTCCTCTCAGCTATACTGATTGTAGTGTACTTACTACCCCTGGGAGGGATCATTCAACAATACAATTTGGATTTCCACTGCTATCCTCTTCTTTCAGTGTTTGTTGATCATCATAACTAGCATAGCCATGGAGCAGATGGGAGCTATGACTGCTAACCAAGTGCTGTTTGGGAACAATGAAGCTGCTGGAGAAGGAACAGCGCCATCTAATTCTGGTGAGGGGTATGACTCTACCTGAACATAAAAAGAGGTAATGATTCTATTAATAGTAAATAGGGATGCAAACAAAAGAAAAAAATGGAAAAGCAATGTGTGGGATGGGAAATCCTGCAAATGGTACTAGAAATGGGTTATAAACTCTGAAAATGGGTAGGTTTGGGCACCCTTGGTCATCCTCTTTCTGAGGTAGCCCACTTAGAGTTGTTAGGGCTGGTGGAGGTCAGCTCCTGTTTATTTGATGGTACTTATCAATTGTTCCATCTGAGGAGTCTGTACCAGGTCAGTTAAGTCAATAAAATGGTTAAGGAAGGTATGGAAATCAGTATTTTTCAGGAACTGGATCTCTTCTAAGCTGGAGGTAGTATGTGATAGGGTCAGGGATCCTATCCTACTAGAAAATTGTAATGATGTTTAAAGCAGTCCTGCTGAGACAAAGCTCCTTCTACTCCTCCTTTTCGTGGGGTTGTTGATGTCAAGAAATTCCGGTAACCAGGTTTTGTAAGACTAACTGGTTTCCTCTTAAGGTGGCGTGGGGGTTATGTGACAAGGAAGGTACCTGTCCAGCCCCTTGGGGAAGGTTAGTTTCTCTTGCAAGGTCTGTGGACCTACAAACAAAGTAGGAACATCCCATGAACAAACCATTTTCTAAGACTGCTGCAACAGCACTTTTCTAATGTTTCTTTTGCTACCCAATCTTTTCTTTTTCTGGATGTGGAATGGCCACTCGCAGTCACCTCTTCACTCTAGATATTTCACTGTTCTTTCTTTTTCCACGGCAGACAATTTTTTACTCTGTTTCTTTAGTCTGCATATTGGTGGTTTGACTAAATGAAAAAAAAAAGAAATCCTAAACAAATTACCTTATGGTAGCTGAAATACAGCCTGGTGGTTGTATACCCTACTGCTGTTAGCAGTATATCAGAGTAAAAACATATGCTGAGCAATGTGTTGAATTCTTGTAAAGTTAGGCTGTTTTCTGGCCTGAACAAACAGTTGAAATGCCATTACAAACACTTGTGCCCCCCACCCAAGATTATACGTGATTCAAGGAACAGTGTTAAACCAATAGTTTCTATGAAACAACCCTGCTAGACTACAGCTGTTACAAGCACTTTCTGTTTGTATTTTTTGTTTTAGTAATGTTGTAAAGAAAGAGGAAATGTGTCTCATACCTCCTGCTTGCTGGTATCTGGAGACTATATGCAGTATGGCTGCTTAGGACAGGGTCGACCTCATTTCTAGAATACTAATAGTTCCTACAGGATAGCTGTCCCTGGCCACAGGCAGTGAACATTGTGGAACCTAAAGGACATTTACATATATAGCTACTAAACTGTTATACCTGTTACACTAATGCTTCAAAGTGCAAATATTGGTCTAGAGAGATCCATGCCCTAACTGCTGTTTGTGTGCCTGCTTTTACTTTGTGTTTTACCATTTGTACCTCAGTTCAAAAGCCTACAATTGGAGGAAGGGGCAGATCTAGTGATCAGAAGGGTGGGTATGAAAGCTCCAAAGGAAGATACAGAGCTCAGAGCTGTTCAGTAGCTGCCCAGCCTTGGCAGAGGTAAAATCTCAGTCCCTCACCTGCTACTTGCAGGAGGGGTGGAGTGTCTGAGATCCAGGTGTGAAGACCTAATTTAATGTCACACCTAGTGCAAGAGGAGATTGCTACTCCCATCTGGGAACAAGCAACCCCCAGACAGTGTGGTTCACAATAAACACAGCCATATAGTTAAACCATACAAAAGTGAGGGTACTGGACTTTCAGAGGGCTGACTGGCAGGATGGGAATGTGCCTAAGGAATGCACTAGCAAAACGGCAGGAAGGAGGGGTGGAGGAACAATGGGGCAAAATCGAAACTGCCATCACAGAGGCAACAAGCCTTTCTGTGAAGCAAATAAACAAAACAAAACAAAGAAAAACATCACTATGATTCGCAAAAGAGGTGGTGGGGAAGGTTAGAGAGAAAAAGTTAGCATTCAGAAAGTATAAGGAATCACAGAAGGAGCAGGAAAGAGAACTCTTATCAGTTAAAGCAGAAGGAAGCAGGGAAGGCAGTTAGAATAGTAAAGGCCCAAACCAAAGAAAAGATAGCCAACTCAGTTAAGAAAGGGGATAAATCCCTTTATAGGAACATTAGTGAGCGAAGAAAGACCAAGAGAAGGATAGTGAGGCTTAATAAAGGGGAAGGGTTGGGCAGAGGGTGACAGTGAAAAGGCAGAGATACTGAACGAATACTTTTATTCAGTATTCACAAAAGAAGAGGAGGGGGACGTACCTAAACCAAACAAATAAAGCACTCTGGATAGGGGGGTCGATGCCAGTCCATTCACAGAAGAAGGGGTCCTGAAAGAACTCCTAAAACTCAAGGTGGTAAGGCAATGGGGCCTGATGAGATTCACCCCAGAGTTCTGAAAGAACTAAGTGGAGAACTAGTGACACCACTGACTACTCTTTTTAACAAATCATGGGAGGATGGTGTCGTACCTGAGGACTGGAGGAAGGCAGATGTGATTCTCTTTCACAAAAGTGGGAGCAAGGCAGAGGCAGGAAACTATAGATCTGTTAGTTTGACCATAATGGTAGGGAAAATGTTGGAATCACTTCTGAAAGAAAAAATTCTTGAGTACCTAGAGGCCAGCAGGGCACAGGACCCAAAGCAGCATGGATTCACAGTTGGAAGGTCATGTCAGATGAATCTAATAGATTTCTTTGACTGGATGACCAAAGTAGTAGACCAGGGAGGGGCTGTGGACATGGCCCACCTAGACTTTAGCAAGGCATTTCACACAGTCCCACAAAACAGATTAATATACAAGTTAGCCACCCTGGGAGTGGGTCTCAGGTGGTAGTCTGGGTAAAAAATTGGCTGAACAACAGGACACAGAGGGTAATAGTAAACGGAGTCCACTCTGAAGAAAGGGGGGTTACTAGTGGGGTAACACAGGGTTCAGTATTGGAGCCAGTCCTCTTTAATGTCTTTATAAGTGACATTGCAGAGGGATTGGAAGGAAAAGTATGCCTCTTTGCAGATGACACAAAGAACTGCAACAGGATTGATACACAAGGGTGGGTGGAAAGGATGAGAAGGGACTTGGCAATGCTGGAGGAATGGTCAAAAGTATGGCAGCTTAGATTCAATGCAAAGAAGTGCAAAGTAATGCACCTGAGAAATGAAAACCCAGTGGAAGAGTACACAATGGGGGAAGGGGTAGGTACTAACAACAACAAAAATGGAAGGGGGCCTGGGGTAGTCATATCAGATGACTTAAAGGCAGGCAGGCAATGTGAGAAGGCACTAAGGAGGGCTGGTGGGATACTGGGATGCACAGGAAGAGACGCCACCAGTAGAAAACAGGAAGTTGTCATTCCTCTGTACTGACAGTTGGTGAGACTCCATCTGAAGTACTGTCTGCAGTTCTGGAGACCCCATCTCTGTAAAGACATAGACAGGATGGAGGCAGTCCAGAGGACAGCAACTAAAATGGTACAGGGCAAAACAAAAAACCTGGGCACACACTCACACAAAAGTAGACTAGAACTTGTAAAAATTCAGTCCTTTATTAAAATTTCAGCACCCACAGTTCTTCTGTTAAATCAACACAGCAAACAGGTCTCAACGTTTCACGCAGATGCACTGTGCTTTATCAAGAGATTAATTACTAACAGTGGACACCACATTAAATAGCAAAACATCAATATGACACACCTGTAAATAATTAGTGCAACTTCAATCTGTGCTACATCAATTTGATACTACCTAATGTTAACATACAATGTTATATTATCAATGTGCAAAATCACTTTTTAAACCAATGATTTAATTATCTAACATTGTTGTAATTTACTAATATATATGCACACTACAAATTACACTAAAATCATTTCAATAATGAACTACTTTGTAAATACTGTTATTTAATGTCTAATCACAAATGTGGCAGTAGCTCTATTTTGTAATTTAATCCAGGAAAGCATGTTGCTTGCAATTTAAAAATCCAAAAGTTCTCTCTGCAGGCCAATTTATTTTCAAGTTTGCCCCCACGAGGACCGATCGTCACCCTCTCAATGCCAATAAAACTTCACTCGTTGTCTCTTATCGTGTGCAAAATACATGTGGTGAGCAGTAACATACTCCAAATTATGACTGGCAATTGCTCGCACATGCTCACCAACCCTCTCTTTTAACTTTCGTTTTGTTCCCCCAACGTAGTACATACCACATTTGCATATGGCTAAATAGACAACATGAGTAGTGTCACAATTTATAAAAGCATAAATATGCAACACTTTTCCATCAACTGGATTTAAAAATGTTTTTGTCACCGTATTGCAGCTACAATATTTACATCTTTTACATCTAGAGCAACCCAAAGGTAATGGAGGTAACCAATTTCCGCTGCTAACATTTTTTAAACTGCTTCCCACAGGATTATCATTCAAACATTCATTCGAGCCCACTTCTAAGTCAGTCAAAAATTCACTCTGGTTATTTTCAGTTATCCCCACAGCACACTCTGAAACCAAGGCAGTCGGCTCTAGTGACAGTAGAACCCCTGATGTAATTTTTGATTGCTAACTCGAAGTCAATCTGTCACCAACATTTTTTGCTCTCCTAACAACCATAGGAGGAGAATTCTCAACATAATGGGTCAACTTTTCCTCTGTTTGCAGGATTGGCCAATGTTTTAAAACTATTTTTTCAACCTCTACTGAGTTAGCACCATATGTCGTCATAACATTTAACCTTGTATGTTTCTGATTCTTTATTTCCCCATCTTTATTTTTCTCAAGAAGCAAATTATCCCTAGAAACTTCCCTCATTTGATTTTTAATCTCCAATAACTCATTACGTTTATATCCTCTTGTTACAAACCTCTTTTCCAAATCTCCTGCCTATTTATCATACTGTGCCAAGTCAGTAGAATTTCGTCTCACTTGAGCAAAGTGGCCCTTTGGAATTGCCCTTACTGTATGTCTAGGATGGCAGGAGCTAACTAGCAAAACAACATTTTTGTCTTTGTCCTTATGATATAATGTAGTAACTAAACCATTGTCTTTATCTTTCAAAACTGTAATATCTAAAAAAGCAATTTCTTGCAGATTAGATTTTACTGTGAACTTTAAATTAGAGTTTCTACTTTCCATGTACTTTGCAAACAATTTTAATCTTGATGATTCTGTATCTAACCAAATCAAAAAACAATCATCAATAAGGTATTTATAAATTGCTATAGAGCCATAAAAAGGATTTTTTTCAGAATCATATATATGGGCTTCCTCCCACATTCCCATATATAGATTTGCATAATTGGGGGCCAATGTAGCCCCCATTGCTGTCCCATTTGTTTGTAAAAAGAAGTTGCCCTGAAACAAAAATGTATTGAATTCCAAAACAAATGTTGCTAGTTGCAACATAAAGTCAGTCCGCAGCTGTTTAACCTCCCTTTTATTGAGATAATATTCCAAAGCCTGTAACCCACCTTTATGCGGAATATTAGTGTAAAGAGCTTCCACGTTGAGAGTGACAAGACAGTCAGTCTGCTCGACATGGAGGTCTGCAGCTATATTCAGAATATGTTTAGTATCCCTAATTTGGGATTGTAAATCTGGAACAAAACCCTTTATAAAGTAATCAACAAATTGACTCAATGGCTCAGTATTTGAGCCTATTCCTGCCACGATAGGGTGCCCTGGAGGTTTAATCATGTTCTTATGTATTTTTGGGAGCAAATAAATTGAGGGGCATATAGGATGCTGCACTGTAAGAAATTCAAATGCATTCTTATCTATAACTCTTTCCAAGAAGGCCGTGCATAAGAATCCATCTATTTTATTTTTAAATACGAGAGTTGGAGAGTTTTCAGGCACGACCCAGGCCAAAAGGCAAGAGGAATAAAATACATGATATACACAATTAGTAGTACAACACAATACAAGATGCAGGTGAGGTGGTCAAGTACATCAGGAATTACAATAGAGTTGCAATGCAGTACAATAATTAAGTACACTAGTTGTTACATGGAAATAAAATAACAAATCTAAAATAATTGACACAAGGCCGTCTGGGTGAAACACAGAATTAGCAAGGCAGAACCCATTTTACCCCCCCCCCCCACCAGCCCCAGAGCAGCTGATTGTCTACCAAGTAATGGCAGTGAGGAAGGGAGAGAGGAGAGAAGAGCAGACTAGGGTAGTTCAAAGGTAGTCAAGAAGGTAAGGGGGATTGCCTGTGCGGACACTTACAGCAACGTTTGCTGAGTAGCCAGGGTTTGAGGTTTTGTTTGAAGGCAATATGGGTGTTGGAGGATGTAAGGGGCATGGGAAGCCCATTCCGGAAGGTGGGGGCAGCAATCAATAAGGCATTCCCTCCCATTTTAGTTGTGGTACGCAGTACCTCAAAGAGAAGGAACAGCCGAGGAGTGGAGGCACCTGGGCGAGGTACGGCACTTACAGAGGTTTGAAAGAGGGGAAACAGCACTGTGCCTTAAGATGGTGTCCACAAAGCAGCCTAGGGTGAATTCAAAATGGCCGTGAAGAGAGTGGCAGCTGAGGGAGCGGTAAAGGTCGCAGTGATGTGTGGTGAAAGGGGAGGACAGTGCAGAGCGATAAGTACTAATGTAGGCTGATGTGACTAGCCCGGAGGGTGGCTGAGATACGACAGTAAAAGGGAAAACAATAGTCCAGAATGGGGAGAAGTTTACCTCTGACAATAGCCAGGTGAGATTCATTGGACAGGTATGGTTTTATGTGATAAGCAGCCCCAAGTTTCTGGTTTATCTTGTGAATAACAGAGTTGATGTGGTCTGTGAAGGAGAGAGTGGGGTCTAGAGTGACCTCCCGATAATTAACGGAGGAGAGATTATCTAGGGGAGGGCTGTCAGGTGAGAGGACAAGAAGAGGTGAATTGTCGGTGTTGGCTTTGGTTAGGAGTGGCCTAGATCCAAATAGAATGGTCTTGGTTTTTTGGCATCAACAAGCAGCCAGTTGGAGAACTAGCTATAGGCAGCACTATAGTTCTGGGTAAGGACCGATGATATCTGAAGAAGGGATTTGTCACTGTGGAAAATGACTAGGTTGTCCACGTAAAGGAGAGTGTTGCAGTTGAGGCAATTGGAGGGGAGGGTGTTGACAAAGATAGAGAAGAGTAGTGCAATTTTAT
Organism: Neoceratodus forsteri; assembly: GCA_016271365.2. Taxonomy (NCBI): domain Eukaryota; kingdom Metazoa; phylum Chordata; order Ceratodontiformes; family Ceratodontidae; genus Neoceratodus; species Neoceratodus forsteri. The sequence goes on from CM057452.1 coordinate 965,018,392, forward strand.
TTTTTCATAATTCATTGTATTGTTTTAAATTCCCTGTCATCATGTATAGTGCCCTCAGCCTTCAGGAAAGGGCACCTTATAAATAAAACTGCTACTACTACTACTACCACTAGACCATCTTGCTCTGACCTAAGATTAGGAGAATTCTTTGTATTTTAATATATTTCTTTTATTTATTTTTAGTTAGTTTGTGGTAGGGCTGGCAAGCTTCAATAGGGGCTGTAAGCGAGGTATTTCAGGAGTGTTAGGTTTTAATTTGTAGGTAGCATAAGTACCGTTTTAGTCTTGCCGTGATTGCCTGTTGATCTCCTCACACACTTTTCTGTTGGTGTCTAAGGACGTTACATTACTAATCCAAGTATATAGTTTCTGAATTTCTGGACTTCTTCTCCTCTAGCTGTCTGACTGCTTACCTTTTTTGCCTGAACGATACTTCATCAATAAGGAACAGTAGGTGAAATAGTCAGAGATTACCTGTGATTGTTGCTGTGGTGTGGGCCGTCTGTTCCCTGTTCTTGACCTTGCACTGGTCTCTCTTGCCATATGATCGAACTCTTGGCTGGGTTGTGACCTTTTTCCTTGGGTCTTGCCCTCTGCCCCAGTAGCATCTTTTGGTGTCTTTTGCCTTTAGTGGTTGCCGACGCAGACTGCACGGCCAGTGGTGTAGGTGAGGCCTTGGGGAGGGGGTTACTTTACACCCATTGTCTTGGACCTTAACGAGTTTGAAACTGTGCAGTAGGTGGCTGCTTTTTGGAAGATCTTTCAATGTTGGACTGATGATCGAGGGATCAGCAAAGAAGCTATATTTTTTTTCTGGGCTGCGTGACTGATTAGATACATAGATAGTGTCAGCAGATAAGGGCCTGTGGCCCACCCAGTCTGCCCATTTGAGCTTGTAAGTTCAGTTTAAGTTTTCCTAGAAGTCTGTTGCCCCTTACCCCTGACCTCCAGAATTCCTTTATGTCTATCCCATGCATTCTTAAATCCTGTGATTGTTTCAGCCCCCACCACTTCCTCTGCAGGGTGTTCCACTTGTCCATCACCCGTTCTGTGAAGAAATTCTTCCTCACGCTTTCCTCTGAATCATTCTCCTCCAACTTCATCCCATGCCTCTAGTCCTGGAACATCTTTTTCGCTTAAAAATAATGTATTCCTGCACCCTGTTCCTCCCTGTAAGATACTTGTATGTCTCTATCATATCCCCTCTCTCCCTCCTCTCCTCCAGGGAGTACATATTCAGTTCCTTCAACCTGTCGTCATAGGACTTGTGATGCAATCCATGTACCATCTTTGTTGCTCTCCGCTGAACCTTCTCTACCCTGTCTATGTCCTTACATAGGTAAGGTCTCCAGAACTGTATACTGTACTCCAGATGGGGCCTCACTAGTGTCTTGTATAGTGGAATTATGACCTCCCTTTTCCTGCTGGGATGCCCCTGCCTTTGCATCCCAGCATTCTATTTGCTTTACCTGCTGCCTTGTCACACTGTTTTCCTACCTTGAGGTCCTCAGAGATGATAACCCCAAGATCCCTTTCCTGCTTGGTGCATGCTATATCCTCACCCCACCTAACTGATATATTGTGCCAGGGTTTTTGTGCCCCATATGCATTATCTTACACTTCTTTGCATTGAATTTCAACTGCTAAACCCCTGACCATTCTTCAAGTTTCTGCAGGTCCCTTCTCATTCTGTCTACACCCTCTGGTGTGTCTACTCTGTTACAGAGCTTTGTGTCATCAGCGAACAGTGAAATTCTGCCTTCTAGGTCCCAAGCGCATGTCACTGATGAAGATGTTGAATAGGACCGGTCCCAGCACTGATCCCTGTGGTACCCCACTGGTCACTCTTCCCTCTGTGAAGTGACAGCCATTTACCACCACCCTCTGTGTCCTGCCGCCCAGCCAGTTACCTACCCACCACACTACTGTCCTGCCCACACCCATATTCCCCAGTCTGTGTAATAGTCTTCTATGTGGCACAGTGCCAAAGGCCTTGCTGAAGTCCAGATAGGCCATGTCCACTGCCCTCCCCTGATCCACCTCCCTAGTCACCCAGTCAAAAAATTCAATGAGGTTGGTCTGACATGACTGCCCCCTGGTGAAACCATGCTGCCTTGGGTCCTGTAGTCCATTGACAACCAGATGTTCCACCAGTCTCTCCTTCAGTAGTGCTTCCATGATATTCCCCACTACCGAGGTGAGGCTGTCTGGTCTGTAGTTTCCCACTTCCTCTTTGTTCCCCCTTTTGTATAAGGGGACTACATCTGCTGTCCTCCAGTCTTTGGGTACCTCCTGTTTCCAGTGATCGGCTAACAGGATAGCCAGAGGTTCAGCCACCACCCTCTTAGCTCTTTAAGGACCCTAGGGTGCACCCCATCTGGCCCCATTGATTTATCAACTCTTATTACTTCCAGTTCCTTCAGGACCCTTTCTCAAGTAAAGGGACCTGTGTCCATTTCTGCAACATTCTCACCCTGTGTACTCCCTTCAGACCCATTACCCTCCTCTTCCTCAGTAAAGACTAAGCAGAAATACCTGTTCAATATGTCAGCTTTACTGTTGTCATCCTCCACGCAGCCCCCATCCTCCCCCTTCAGTCTCACTACCCCTCTCTTTGCCTTTCTTTTTTCACTTATGTACCTGTAAAAGGTTTTGTCCCCTCTACCCACTGATTTTGCAATGTGTTTTCTGTCTGAGCTTTGGCTTCCCTTACTGACCTCCTCCTGCCTCCCTTGCTTCTCCTGGTATTTCTCCCTATCCCCTTCTGCCTGTGTCTTTTTGTATTGCCTGAATGCAATCTTTTTGGCTTTCACTTTCTTTGCTACCTCTTTGGAAAACCATAATGCTATCCTCTTCCTTTTCCTCTTGCTAACCTGCTTAATGCATAATTCTGTTGCTCTTGTAATCCCCATTTTAAATACTGTCCACTGTTCCTCAACCCCTGATTCCTGCCCCATTCTCCTTAATGCCTCTTTCAAGTATCTCCCCATTTTCCCAAAGTCTGCCCCCCTAAAATCCAGGATACGTGTTTTTGTGTGGTTTGGTTCTGCTCTTTCTGTGATTTCAAACCACAATGACTGGTGGTCACTGTTCCCTGGTGCTCCCACTGTTACTCCCATCACACTGTCCCTGTTTGTGAGCACAAGGTCCAGTATTGCCTTCTGCCGAGTTGGTTCCATGACCAGTTGCTTGAGGAAGGCACTCTGAAGGAGTCCAGGATAAATCTGCTCCTAGTTGATGCTGCTGCTGGGATGCTCCAGTCCACGTCTGGAATATTGAAGTCTCCAACCAGTACTACCTCACCCTTGTCTGCCATCCTTTGGATGGCTAGCATCAGCTCCCTAAGCACTGTTTCTTCCTATTGGGCTGGTGGTCTATAGACCACACCTGTGCTGATGGCTGGCCCCATTTTCCTTTCCAGCTTAACCCACAGTATCTCTCCCCCATTTTGTTCCTCCTGGATCTCTGTGGCCCTTATGTCATTTTTCACATACAGTGCCACTCCTCCCCCCCTTCTACCTGCCCTGTCTCTTCTGAATATGTTGTAGCCAGGTATGGCCATCTCCCAGTCGTGGTTATCATTACACCAGGTTTCAGTGATGGCCACAATGTCCAGGTCTGACTGCACCATGACAGGTTCCAGATCTTCCATCTTGTTGCTAAGGCTTCTGGCATTGGCACACATGGCTTTCCATTATTTGACCTCACTAGACTGTTTCGCTGTTCTACTCCAGCCCCTTCCTTGGTTGTCCTTTATCCCTGGTTCTCCTTGCTGACTGCCCTTCTGCTGAATTTTGCCCCTTTTCTGCCGATCCACCTCTTGGGCGCTAATCTCCATCTTTTGCACACTGCTTTGTAGAGATAGCCACTCCTCCGGTTCACTGGTTCCACTGTTAGCTGTAGGGGGTGAGCAAGTAGGTACCCTCCTTGCTGGCCTGCTATCCCCCATTGCTAGTTTAAATGCTTGTCAATGTAGCATTTAAACTTATCATTGAGTGCTTGATTCCTCCAGGATGGATGCAGGCCGTCAGGTTTGAACAAACCTCCATCCCTCCAGGTGGGTCCCCAGTCACCAATGAATCCAAACCCTTCCTCACAGCACCAGTTCTTCAACCATAAGTTAAAGTTCCTGGTCATGCACCTCTATGTCTCTCTTGCCTCTCGAGGTAGTACTTGAGAAAGTGACAGAAGCAGCTACTTGCTTGAGACCCCTCCCAATTTCCTAAACTCTTCCTGAACTTCCTTTGGCTCCCCATTTGCCAGGTCATTAGTACCTAGGTGGATATGACATCCAGCTCACCCTCCTGTCTTGCCTTCCCAGTGATCCCCAGGATCTTCCTTCCATCCTTCCATGCCATGGCACCTGGTAGGCACCTCACCTCCCTGTTCTCCCTCCTGTGTTCCTAGCTGGACCCTCTTGTGATGGAGTCCCCCACCAGGATTCACTTCCTCCTCCTCTGGGGTCCACTGCTCTCCCCACTGAGGTCACCTCCTTGGTTAACCTCCACATCCTTTCCTTCCACTTCTCTGGGTACCTCTATTTGGTTGTCCCCGTTTGCCAGTGTGGCATATGAGTTCTTGAGTGGAATAGGATCTGGGATGTGCCTCTGCCTGACCGCTCTAACCCTCCCTGAGCCCACTGTCATCCAAGTGCTCCAAGTGATTGGCACTTGAGTGTGCTGTTTGGGGCACGACAGGCTGGATTTACTTTCATTGTGTTGGTAGGAGTTTCTACTCAGTGGTGCTAAAGAAGAAGTGAAAACAGTAAAAAAAAATTTAAGCTAAGAGAAATTTATTGATCCTAAAGAAAGAACTTTTGGCAGTGAGAGTACCATTAGCATTGTTGTTGTTTTCAAAATATTCAGGTGAAACTGCACATTGCTTGAGCTGTGGGAGAGCTGAAAGAGCTCCATGGTAGCTGCCTTTATTGAGCCTAAGGTGGTGAGAGCTCATTGTGGCTTTTCCTTTCCAGAAGAACATTCTAAATCTGTGTTGAATTTTCATTATTCATTTTACAAGCAAAACTTCTCTTCTTATTCTGGACTTGGACGTTTTACAGACTTTCATACTTTGTAACAGGCTTTTGAATTCTCCTATTTGTTGTATGTTATTTTAGCATGGGGAGAGAGGTTATTATTTTGACTTAATTTGTATATTAATGTTGTGGTTTGTTTTTGTGTCGGTTTTTGGTTGTGTGTTTGGTGTGTGATTGCATGTGTTTTTGGTGTTTTCAAACTTTTTACTTTCCTGTTATACTATAGTTAGTTGTGTGTAGAGGGGTGCAGGTAAAAAGGCTTATTTATTCGGTGGACTTCCTGCGGTTGTTCCGTCATGTTGTGGGGTCCTCGTTGTCTTTGCTGGCAGGGGTACTTAGCTACTGTTGGGAGCTGTGGGTCCTAAAGGGGCGGAGCAATTACCGCAGTGAGAGTCCCCAGTATGGTAATGTTGGGGGGGCAGGGTACAAGTAGTACAGAGCAGAAGATGCCCAGGGAGGAGAAGGTGACAGGATAGAGGACCATCATACCTGGTACCCCTCCCTAGGGCTCTGCCAGATGTCCCCGGGCAGCAGATAATGTGTCCAGCCTGCTCAATTCGTCCCCTTCGGGACATTCTTTGTAATGCAAGATCAATGAGTAATAAGATTGCGGTGATGGAATCTTTCATTGCCGATACCTCAGTAGATCTTGTCTGCATCACTGAGCCCTGGCTGGGAGATGATGCTGGCCCTGTGCTGGAAGCTTCAGTTCCTCCCAGTTACTGAGTCTAGCACTGCCCAAGGAGGGACCATAGAGGGGGCATGGTGGCCATCTGTTTTAGATCCACCCTGGGCCTCACCACACTCTCAGTGTGAACACCAGTGTCCTCTGAGCATGGGGTAGCTAAATGTGCATTGGCAGTCAATGGTAGAACAGTTCTCATCTACTGACCAATGGGTGGTGGGAGTCAATTTCTACAGGAACTAGCAGACTTCATTGCCGAGCAGGTGTTGGAGTCCCCTAGGATTCTTGTCCTGGGGGACTTCAGTGCCTAGGTAGATGATGAATCCTGTCTTTTTGGACAAGAGCTCCTCCAGCTGATGTCTCAGCTGGGATTGTCTCAGGCTGTTGCCTCTGGGACACTTACTCATGGCCACACTTTGGACCTCGTCTTTGCACTTAGACTTGACATTATGGTGGTCAAGGTTGATCTGGTCATTTGGTCGGATCATCATGGGGTTGAGTTCCAGTATGGGGCCCCCTGTAAATTAGCCCCCACCCCACGCAGAGTCAATCTGGTGTTGTCTGAAGAATAAATTGGAGCCTCGCCAACTCCAGGAGTCACTGGTTGTCTTGGGCTTAATACTAGCCTGTGCTCAGGGTTCAGAAGCCACAGTCGAGGCTTATAATACTGCCCTGAATGAGGTACTGGACCAGACTGCACCTTACCGCATGCTCGCCTTGGTATTGTGCTGAGCTGTGCTGATTGAAGACTAAGGGGTGTAGATTAGAGCATTCCTGGAGGCAGTTGCACTCTGAGGAGGACAGGATGGTGCTGGGTCTCCATTATTTGGAGTATCAGTGGGCAACTGATATTAAGAAGACCAAATTTTTGCCACAGTCAATCGTTGTGGCAAACAATCATCCAGCTGTGCTGTTCCGCACTGTTGACAGCTGGCAAAATCATTCCTGTCTCCAGTCCAGGACAGCATTTTCCATAGAAAAGTGCAAGCAGTTTGGGCAGTTTTTTGCTGACAAAGTGGCCTCTATCAGGGCATGTATTACCTCCTCTGGTCCAGTTCTTACTGGAGGTGATCAGTCTGCTAGTGAACATTGTCTGCTGTGTTGGACTGAGTTTCATCTGGTTTTAGCGGATGATGTTCTTCGGGTACTCATGAACATGCGTCCCACCACCTGTGCCCTGGACTCGAGTCTGACATGGTTTGTTATTAGCTACTTGGATTTCCTGGGACCAGCGTTTGTAGAGATTGTCAATGGGTCATTAAGTGAGGGAGGTTTTCCTGCATCTCTTAAAGAGGCTGTAGTGAGACCCTCCTTAAAAAGTCATCTCTTGACCCTGATGTTTTTGCAAACTATAGGCCTGTCTCTAATCTTCCCTTTTTGTGAAAGCTTATTGAGAAGGTGGCGGTTGACCAGCTGGTTGAGCACCTGGAGGTGTTATCCATCTATGAACCTCTCCAGATGGGTTTTCAACCATGGCACAGCACTGAGATGGCTTTGGTCCAGGTGGCACATGATCTCTTCATGGCAAGGGGGACCGAGGGCACTATACTATTCTGGTGCTTTTGGACATCTCTTCAGCGTTTGACACAGTAGATCAAGGGGAGCTGTTGGATCATCTGTGGGACTATATGCATGCTACTGGTGCAGATTTGCGCTAGTTTTGCTCAAGTTTAACCAGAAGATTGCAACATGTTGTCCTAGGAAATTTTTTCTCAGGTTCTTTCACACTGCCTTGTGGTGTTCCGCAAGGTTCCATCTTGGTGCCTTGTTGTTCGCCATGTATATGCTACCACTGGGAGAGACAATTAAATGGTGCAATCTGGAGTTTCACTGCTATGCTGATAATACCCAGTTGTATCTGTCCTGTGCCCCTGGTGATCTCTCCGCCCCAGATACGCTGAGTTGGTGTTTAGCCGAGATAAACACCTGGATGTCTGCAAACTGGCTATGTCTCAATCCTGGCAAGGTAGAGGTTATGGTGATCAAGCCAGGTCATGGGGGCATTTTCGCTGATGGTAGATTGCCCAACCTTGTGGTTGATGGTCACCCTGTTGGTGATAAAGGTGGTTAAGAATCTTGGCATTATTCTTGATGATCAACTCGACCTTGAAAAATGGGTCTCATCTGTCATTAGGACTGTTTTTTTCCATCTTCAGAATATTGCCAGGATCCATCCATTCCTGACTCCCACTGACCTGGCTACGGTTATCCATGTTATTAGCTGACTTGATTACTGCAACACCCTATACCTAGGACTGTCTGGAGGTTTGATGCATTGCCTGCAGCTAATGCATAATTTTGCGGCCAGGATGTTGATGGGCACCTCTATGAGGGACCATGTCACTCCTGTCTTACGCTCTCTACACTGGCTGCCTGTGAGTGCATGCATCACCTTCAAGATAGGCTTGTTAACATACAAGGCCCTACGCAGCCTACCACCTAAAAGAGCTCTTCTTTGCTTACTCTCCTGTCTGCTCCCTATGCCCACCGAGGCTGGCTTATTAGTTGTATCATCCTCCCACTTAAAAAGATAGGAAGATAGGGCCTTTGGGGTGACTGTTCCACTCCTGTGGAATTCTCTTCCACTTCACTTTAAGGATGCCAGCACGGTGGAGGCCTATAAGACCTCTTTTAAAACGTATTTATTTGATAAGGTTTTAAATTTACTTATGAATTATTATATTTTGGGGTGTTTTTACTGTATTTTACTGTGATTTTATTGTTATATTGTTAAGTGCTCTGAGCCTCTTGATAGAGCACTATATAAAAAAAATTTGCCTTGCCTGCCACTATGCAGGTCAAAACAGCTTGCTGAAATTACACCGATTACAGTATCAGCTACCAAGATTTGCTTTAGAACTGACTGGCCCATATTTCATTGATGCATCATTGCACACTGCTACTTGATTTGAATCAGATGTCTTTAGAGATTTGAAGAGAGAGACTACCGTATGGCCTCCGCTACAGATACGTGAAGGGTGTGGCACCACTTTATCTCCTTGACAAAATAGCCCCTATACTTTCCAGCTATTCATTAAATGAAGCTGCAGGAAGGGGTTTAAAAGTCCCTAGGATGTCGGCCCAGTGGTGCGGAGGGCTGAGATGACTGTGCCTCACCAGCTACCATGCTAGTGAGCCAGGTTTGGGAATGGTCTCATCTCAGCAGGCTGGGAGTAGAGGATCAAGCATCCCAGGGTCTGCTTTCCTCTTCTATGGAAGGGGTGGCAATATCTGCCTTGGCCTTTGACTGCTACCAGGGAGAGATCCAGTGGTTGTGCAGGCTCTGAGTGACTCAAAAGATGGGGCTGTAGTTCTGTAGTACATGCGTGCCTCCACGTGCGCACACATATGTGCAGTCACGGTCAGGGGAGTGGGAGAAAAAGGAAAATGGAGGCAGACAGGCTTAATGAAGTCCCACCTACTCTCCTTCATCCCACTTTGCCATTTGGTCCCTGGGCACTTCTGGATTTGTGTACTGGGGAGAGGATGGCCTTCCATCCTCAGGCCCCACCACAGGGGACTTAAGCTCAGGGGAGCAGAGGAGGCTGACGCCAGAAGTGGGGAGTGGGGACAAGGCTGACAGCCCATCTGCCTGACACCAGGGAGGAAAAGCTTTATGAAAAAAGTCCATAGGACAAGAACCAGAAATGGTCAGATGACATTTAGTTACATTGCCACCACTGTCTGGAATTCATTACTGCCAAAACTGAGGAACATGGCGACAAATCATAGCTTTAAGGCAGCCCTTATTGACTGGTGTCCTTTTAAATGTCTAAATCAATGAATATTGATCTGATTGTATTGTATTTTGTTCTGTTGTTGTATTGTTTTGTTTTCTGTAGCATGTTTGTTGTTATATACAGGACAGCCACAAAGACAGGCTTAGCCTAGCAGCCATATCCTGCTAAAATATAAAATAAACTTCAATGTCAGCCTTCAAGCATCCCGAATTATAATAACTTCTTTACGTTCAGATGACTGGTTTATAATCCATAGTCCTGGAAAGGTGACTAATAATAGCCAATGATAGTACCTGTATTACTGGATAAGTGAATGACATTTGGGAAGGCCTGGCCTGAGAGAGTAGAGATGTGGTGAAATTAAATTTCGCCGGTGAAATTACCTTAATATTGGTAAATTTTGCCCCACAAAATATTTCATGAAATTCTGCCGTTCGACTAAATATTTCACGGGGCCAAAGTTGCAAAACTGCACCCGTGAAATGCAAAATTTCACCTGAAAACAGTGGAATTTCACCTGTGAGTGGTGAATTTTACCGTTTTGTGGGCAAAATTTCACCATTGTCGTGCAAAGGTTTGCATTCTTGGGCAAAATTTCACATTTCGCACCCACGAAAAATTTCACAAAATGTGTGAATTTATCGAAAGTTTGCAATTTCACCCATCGCTACCTGAGAGGAATATAGACAAACTAAAACAAGAAAGCAAGCACTCCAGTGGGTCCCAAAATTTGATATTCTGTTATTTTAAAATATCAGTGCCCTGTTTATAGAATTACCCACGGACGGATAGATGAGCCCTGGCCATTCGCGATTTCAAAACCTCTTCATTAGGGGGTGCAGAGAAAAACAAATCAGTATTGAAAGACAGCAAACCTAGAACTAGCAGCCAAAGAAGGGATGAAAGCCAGGATAGCAGGAGGAGCTGCAGACAACATCAACGCTTTCTTCAGTAAATAAATAAAAGGAAGAAGCTGAAGGAAGGGACTGGGATCTTGATAACAGGGTTAGGTTGGATGAACCTGTAGGAGAGCCAGAGGCAATGACTGAGATGCTTAATAAATACTTCACTTCACTCTTCACCAAAAGGCCCCTGATGGGGATAGGGAGAGGCAGCTAACTGGGAGAGCCCATAACATCAGGAGTTGCCACAGTGCAGCTACTGGGCATCCCACCTGCCATAGTAGCTGACTACCTGGCAAAGATCAAGCCAGGTACAGTAACTTCCAAGAAGTGGACAGGATACACCCCAGGATCATAGTGGAGTTAAAGGAACAATAGGCAGTGCCACTTGCAATAACATTTCAGGAGCTGTCTGGACAGGTGTGGCACCAATGATATGGAAAGTGTCCAGTGCGGTCAATATCTTCAAGGATGGGGTAAGGTCAACACAGACAATTACTGTCTGGTCAACCTTATATCTAGAAACATAGAAACATAGAAACATAGAATTTGACGGCAGATAAGGACCGCTTGGCCCACCTAGTCTGCCCATTTTTCTACCTAACAGATAAGCTGCAGATCCTAGTTTACCAACAGCTTACTTCCTTCTACCCCCCCACTAGAACTGCCTTATGTCTGTCCCATGCATTCTTGAATTCCCTCACTGTACTTGACTCCACGACCTCCTCAGGGAGGCTGTTCCATGCATCCACAACCCTCTCTGTGAAAAAATACTTCCTCACATTACCTCTGAGCCATCCCCCCTCTATCTTCAAATTGTGCCCCCTTGTTCTTGCACGTCTCTTTTTCTGAAAGATGCCACCCTCTTGGACTTTGTTGATTCCCTTGAGGTACTTGAAAGTTTCTATCATGTCCCCTCTCTCCCTCCTTTCCTCAAGGGTATACATATTAAGTTCCTTTAGTCTTTCTTCGTATCTCTTCTGGTGCAGACCCTGCACCATTTTGGTTGCCCTCCTCTGGACAGCCTCCGCTCTGTCTATGTCTTTGCGGAGCTGGGGTCTCCAGAACTGCACACAGTACTCCAGATGGGGTCTCACCAACTGTCTGTACAGAGGGATAACAACTTCCTGTTTTCTACTATTGATGCTCTCCCTATGCATCCCAGTATCCCCCAGCCTTCCTTACTGCCTTCTCACATTGCTTGCCCACCTTTAGGTCATCTGATATAATTACCCCCAGGTCCCTTTCCATTTTTACTGTTGTCAGTATCTCACCCCCCATTGTGTACTCTTCCCCTGGGTTTTTGTTTCCCAGGTGCATTACTTTGCACTTCTTTGCATTGAATCTGAGCTGCCATACATTTGACCATTCCTCCAACCTTGCCAAGTCCCTTCTCATTCTTTCCACTCCATCTGGTGTATCAACCCTCTTGCAGATCTTTGTGTGGTCTGCAAAGAGACATACTTTTCCTTCCAGTTCCTCTGCAATGTCACTTATAAAGACATTAAAAAGGACCGGTCCCAGTACTGAACCCTGCAGTACCCCGCTAGTAACCCTCCTTTCTTCACTGTGGACTCCATTTACTACTACCCTCTGCGTCCTGTTGTCTAGCCAATTTTTTATCCAGGCTACCACCTTGGGACCCACTCCAAGGCTAGCTAACTTGTGTATTAATCTTTGTGTGGGACTATATCAAATGCCTTGCTAAAATCTAGGTAAGCCATGTCCACAGCCCTCCCTGGTCTACTACTTTGGTCACCCAGTCAAAGAAATCTATTAGATTCATCTGACACGACCTTCCCATCGTGAATCCATGCTGTTTTGGGTCCTGTGCCCCACTGGCCTCTAGGTACTCAACAATTCTTTCCTTCAGAAGTGATTCCATCATTTTCCCTACCACTGAGGTCAAACTAACTGGTCTGTAGTTTCCTGCCTCTGTCCTGCTCCCACTTTTGTGAAGAGGAATCACATTCGCCCTCCTCCAGTCCTCAGGTACCACCCCATCCTCCCATGATTTGTTAAAGAGAGTAGTCAGGTGTCACTAGTTCTACCCTTAGTTCTTTTAGAATTCTTGGGTGAATCCCATCAGGCCCCATTGCTTTGTCCACCTTCAATTTTATTAGTTCTTTCAGAACCCTTTCTTCTGTAAATGGACTGGTATCAACCCCCATCTTCAGAGTGTTTCTCTTGTTTGGTTTAGGTACCTCCCCCTCCTCTTCCTTTGTGAATACTGAGCAGAAATATTCATTCAGTATCCCTGCTTTTTCACTATCACCCTCTACCCACATTCCCTCCCCTTTATTAAGCCTCAATATCCCTCCTTTGGTCTTACTTCGCTCCCTAATGTACCTATAAAAGGTCTTATCCCCCTTCTTAACAGAGTTGGCTATCCTTTCCTTGGTTTGGGCCTTTGCTATTCTGACTGCCTTCCCAGCCTCTTTCTGCTTTAACTGATAAATTTCTCTGTCCTGTTCCTTCTGTGTTTCCTTATATTTCCTGAATGCTATCCTTTTCTCCTTAACCTTCCCTGCCACCTCTTTTGAGAACCATAGCGGTTTTTCCCTTCGTTGTGTTTTGTTGATTTGCTTTACACAAAGGCTTGTTGCCTCTGTGATGGTAGTTTGATTACTCCCCATTGTTCCTCCACCCCTCCTTCTTGCCTGTTTGCTAGTGCTTTTCTGAGGCACTCTCTCATTTTCCCAAAGTCAACCCTCCTAAAGTCCAGTACTCTTGCTTTTGTATGGCTTGATTGTATGGCTGTGTTTATTGCGAACCACACTGTTTGGTGGTCGCTTGTTCCCAGATGGCTACCCACTTCTAAATCTGAGATTCTTTCTCCGTCCCCATTTGAGAGTACCAGGTCTAAGATTGCTCCCTCCTGAGTGGGTTCCAATACTAGCTGTCTGAGGCATGCCCCCTGTAGGGAATCAAGAATGACCCTGCTCTTGGATGTGCCTGCAGCAAAGGTGCTCCAGTTAACATCTGGCATATTCAGGTCCCCCATCAATAATATCTCCCCTTTTTCTGCCATTCTAAGGAAGCCTTCTATCATTTCTGAATCTGTGTTTGGCAAGATCCTAAATGCCATCATCAAGGACAGAATAATGGAGCACTTGGTTAGGACTATTTAACCAGCTTAAATACCTTAATCTAATGTTCTTAGAAACTGGAAGAAAAAGGGGCGATAACAGATAAGAAACACAGCAAAATCAAAATAAATAGAAATAAACATTACATTCCATAAATTATAAGATAAAATAAGATTTCCTAAGAAATTTAAAAACACAGGTGGCCAGAAACTGAGATCAAGACCTTTGCATATGGATCTCACTTAAAAAGCTAAGTCATGGAAAGCCTGGGTGAACAGGAGGACCTTGAGGCAGGCCTTGAATACCTCCAAGGATGGGGCATCCCTGATCCTGAAGGGTAGCGAATTCCACAGGATGGGGCCGGTGACACTAAAAGCCCTGTCACCAGCTGTTTTTAACCTCATCCTGGGAATCACCAGGAGGCCCCTACCGGAGGAGTGGAGGGGATGGACCGAGACAGCAGGTGTAAGAAGGTCCATCAGGTAACCATAGCCCTGGCCATGTAGGGCCTTATAGGTGAGAAGACTCACTTTAAAGAGGATCCTCCACCTGACCAGCAGCCAGTGCAACTCACGCAGTACCCGTGTAATATGGCAATGTTTAGGGTGCCCCAGAAGTAACCTATCAGCTGTGTTCTGCACTAGCTGCAGTCTGCAGAGAGATCCTCCCATGACCCTGAGGTACAGCGCATTACAGTAGTCAAGCCTTGATGTCACCAAGGCATGTATCAAAGTGGGCAGGTCCAGAGGCGACACAAGGGGCTTTATCCTGGTGACATTCCTGAGATGGAAAAAACAGAAGCAGACAGTGGAAGACACTTGTGCCTCCATCGTCATACCCTTGTTCAGGATGACACCAAGATTCCACACTTCAGAGGAGACCTTCAATGGGACAGATCCCAGAACAAGTCTGGTCTCTGCACCAGAGGCCATCCCATCCTGCACTCTGTTCGACTCCACCCCCAATACCTCCATCTTATCGGGGTTCAGCCGCAACCAGCTGGAGGCCATTCAGTCATTGATCTCGGCAAGGCAGCTGTTTAGCACGTCTGCCACGTTGGATGTTCCTGAGGCAAAGAACAAGTATAGCCCACCTCACCTCACCACCAGAGGCCTCAGTGCCTTCCGCTGAGCTCCCGCAGCCACCAGACAGCTCCTTTATGGGTCTAGACATGCCGGTAGGGATGCACCTGTCGGATAAAGTCAGCCAGCAGATTCAGAACTGGGATTACATTGACATGTTCTCCCTGTTGAATTTGGAAATGGAGTAGGATGAAGGTAAGAAGGACAAGGGAGATAGGGTTAAGGTCCACCGTACGTTTGACAATTGGATTGCGGCGTTCACAGTATACGTCAAGGTGGTCCTTCAAGGGGATCCATCCCAAGGGTTAGAACTGTTCAATTGCATGCATCAGATTACTATGATTCACTGACAGAAAGAGAGGTTGGCCTGGCTGGAGTATGATGAGGAATTTTGGCGTTGGCCACAGGTGGATTCCTCCTGGGGTGGGGTCACCTCGACATGCCCCTGCTGGTTGATGTCATGCAGGGAAGCGGGGTGTTGCATACAGATAGTGGCCTAGCCCTGCGAGTGTCCTCCCCTCAGTGGGCAGAGGGTGGGCCTGGGCAGCTGTGTTATGCGTTCAACCAAGGGAGCTGCCCTAGAGCACCATGCCAGTTTCGCCGTGCATGCATGGCATGCAGCCAGCTGCATCCATTCGCGCAGTGTTCAGGCCCCCGATCCTCTCAGGGAGGATTTTGGGCAGGGAGGGGCAGAACCCCCAAGTCTCAGTGGGACAAGTTTGCCCACCCCGGTGCAGGTGGGAAGGCTTAAGCCTTGGCTTGACCAGTATTTGGACAGACCAGCCACCACCTTGCTCAAAGAGGGTTTCACTTTGGCTTCAGCCTCTGTTACTCTGGCCCCACCTAGGGCTTTGAGGCTGATAACCTGAAGTTCTCATGTGATAGCCTGCAGGTGGTCTAGGAGCAACTGGAAAAAGAAAGGCAGCTGGGGTGGGTCAGCAGCCCATTTCTTTCCCCTCCTTGGCCCAATTTGAAGGTGTCGCCCATAGGTCTAGTACCTAAGAAGGTGCCGGGTGAATTTCATATGATCAATCATCTCTCCTACCCAGATAGGGATTTTGTTAAGTCCCACATTGATTATGCTTACACATTAGTGCATTATGCATCTTTCGATGGGGCCATTGACATAGTTAGGACTGCAGGCCTGGGAGCCTGTTTGGCTAAGGCGGATATTGAGTTGGTGTTTCGGTTGCTGCCGGTTCATTCAGATGATAGAGTTCTGTTGGGCATGAAATTTGAAGGGGAATACTGTGTTGGCAACTGCATGCTGATGGAGTGCGCGATGACCTGTGCAGTGTTTGAGCAATTCAGCACTTTTTTGCACTGGGTAACAATGCAGAGAGCGGGAAATGAGGCAGTGGTGCACTACCTCAACAAATTCCTGTTTGTGGGACCAGCTGGAATTCAACAGTGTGAGGCAACCCTGGAGGCCTTTGTCCATACGTGCCAGGATTTCGGGGTTCCCTTGGCCCCAGGGAAGGTTGAGCTGTCGACCATGGTCATTCCATTTCTCAGCATTGAGATTGACATAGAGCTTCAGCAGTGCTGATTGCCCACTGATAAACTGGAGTCCCTTAAGGGGTTGCTGCGGACAGTATAGTTGGCCAGGAAGGTTGCGCTGTGGGAGTTACAGCAGCTGGTGGGGCATCTAAATTTTGCATGCAGAGTTATTCCATGAGGAGTTCTTTCATGCGGCACTTGGTGAATTGGGGCCAAGGTTGCAGAAAGCAGCATCACAAGATTCATGTGACGGTATAATTCCAGGAGGACCTCCAGGTTTGAAGAACCTTCCTGGATCACTTCAATGGTGTAGCCCTGTGGCAGGAGCCAGTGGATGAGGCATCCTTGGAGCTGTTCTCAGACATGGCTGGGGCATTGGACTTCGGGTGCATACTTCCAGGGTGAGTGGTGCACTGGTCAGTGGCTACCAGAGTGGCTTGAAGCAGGATTGAGCCACCAGATCACCCTTTTGGAATTCTTTCTGGTGGTGGTGGTACTGTGCATTTGGGGCCCAAGGCTAAAGGACAAGAGGATTCGTTTTCAGTCAGACAACATGGGGGTGGTGCACACAGAAAGGACCTATGGGGGACCTCATGTGAGTTTTTGTGTTAAAATGCCTACTGTTTGCCGGCCCAGTGGTGTAGATGGTTGAGGCGCAGGCATCTTACCTCGACCCACGCCAGCGACCCTGGTCGGAACCGAGGCTGCACGGTGCATGCACACCTCCACGGTCATGTGTGCATAATCATGGGGCCCCTGGGTGAAAATTGGAGGGGAAAAATATGCCAGTCAGCAGGATGAAGACTGACTCCCCGCAGGTGCCGCTCCCGGGCCGAGCAAGGTAAGTGCCAGTAATTCCGAGGGACGGGGTTGGGGCGGTTGGTTGGATGGAGGCTGACTGGCAAGGCACATAAATACAAAATAAAAAAAATGCCTATTGTTTAACGTTCATTTCCAGAATGTGCATGTACCTGGGGTGGATAATGGCATTGCAGATGCTTTATCTTGTTCACAATGGCAAAGGTTTCGGGAGCTGGCCCCAACAGCAGAGAATCAGCCACAGGAGGTTCCTTCTTTCCTCTGGGAGGTGGTGGCTGCAAAGCTTGGGCGATACACTTACTGCCCGATTTCCATATTGCCACCACTATCCAAGGCCCTAGAGCGTATTGTTGCGGACCAGCTCACTGATTATTTGGACAAATATAATACTCTATGCACACAACAGCACGGTTTTAGAAAAGGGCATAGTACCACCACTGCCCTGCTTGAATTTACCGGGTGCAGTGCATAGTTCTCTTGATAAAGGTCTTCTTACTGGGGCTGTCTTCATCGACATCTCGAAGGCATTTGACATGGTCCATCATCGGCTGCTGTATGACCAACTACTCCTTGCTGGCCTCACACCGGACTCAGCCCACTGGTTCAGAAACTACCTTGACAACCGCTTTCAAAGAGTAAAAATTGCCAATGCTATCTCAGACACCTTGCCTGTCCGCTCCAGAGTCCCTCAAGGGTCCATACTGGGCTCTCTCCTTTTCAGCCTCTTTTTAAACTCCCTACCACAATCCTGCTCAGAACAAATCATCCTGTATGCGGATGATGCTGTTGTCTTTTTATACGCACAAGGACCTTTCACCACTACAACACAGCCTCCAACTCGGATTCAGTGCCGTTGAAACATGGTTCTCCAATCATAAACTAGTCCTCAATCACAAGAAAAACAAGTCATTGCTATTCTGCAGTTCACATAACCATTACAAGCAACACCCCCTTGCCATCTCCACCAAACAGGGCACTGTCCTCGAACAAGTTTACTCATTCAAATACCTAGGGATTCTGCTTGACCCCAGTCTCTCCTATACAGCCACATTGACAGCATGGCTAATGCTGCCAACACACGCCTTGGATTACTCTACAAGTACAGACAGCACCTCACCCCAGAGACCCTGAAGGTTGCCATCCAGAGCTCTGTGGTGTCAATTATTGATTATGGCCTCATTATCTATGGCTCCACCATGACGTCTGCCCTCCGACATATAACAACTGCATTTAACAAAGCATGCCAACTCACAACTGGTGCCCACCACCTCACCCACACCTGTGCCCTTTATGAACAATCCGGATGGCTCCAACTCTCCAACTGTAGAAAGTATCTCACATGTGCTATGGTGGGAAAAATCAGCCTTGGCCTCACACCCCCCGGTGTTACTGCCTTGTTACATCAAAACACCAACCAACAGAACACCAGGAGCTCTACAACCCAGATTCTACAAGTTCTTCGCTGTCAAACTATGCAGGCCCAATGCTCCTTTGCCTATAGGGCTCCTGTATGGATGAATGGTCTCAGCCACACCACCTCCTCTGCCTCAACACTAGGTCTATTCAAAACCAGGCTCTCGGCCCCTCTCATTGCCTCTAGCTCCTGTGACTGCCTCTCCTAGCTGATGACCTACACAGCTTTAATCCTAACTTATATACTGCTTAACCCCAGGCCCCCCCAGTCCCCTCGGCCCCAGCTCCTAGGGCACCACTTCACATCTCAGGTCTTCATACCACCTCATTAGTCTCTCCTTGCCCCATTGCAGCACTTATTTCCTCCCCTCACTCTGCCCCCTTTTTTTCTTCTATCACTCCTTCCTATTTATTTTTCGACAAATGCCTCTGACTGCATCTTCATCCTCCCCCTCTACTCTCATCGCTGTTTCTCTGCCACCCCCGGGCGCCTGACCTTACCCATTCCTTGTGTGCACATGCGTCCTAGCTGTGGTCACCATTTTACTATAGCTGCCTCTGTTAACTATCTACAGTTCTCCTCTACACCTTACTCTTCCTATAATTGACCCCTTTCAATAGTACTGTTGTACATGAATTGTTTACTGTTATTTTACTGTTGCTTCCTTGTTGTTTGTTATTTCTGATGTGGAACCTTTGTAAAAGAGCCTTGGTTCAAAGGTACTTGTAATCTTAGAATAAATAAATAAAAATAAAAAAAATAAACATAGGTAACTCCATCGCACCCGGGACAAAGGTAGCTTTCTGCAAAGGAGCACAGCACTACCTACAGGTACAAGAGGTGGCTGGGTGGCAGGATGCCTGGCCTAACCCGGGGGATCAGCTCTGTAGTTACATTGTGAGGCCTAAGAAGCAGGGTAGGTCACCGGGTTGGCATCTGGCAGGGCTCTCGAGGTTGGCTAGGGTCATGGGCATGATTGACAACACCAGGGCTTTTAAGGTGCGTAAAGTACTGGAAGGGTGGAAAAGGTCACTGGGGACCAGGACTGATGACAGGCAGCCTATCACCCCAGTGATTCTGGTTAAGATTTGGGAGCCATTGCCATTGGTGTGTTGGAACACCTATGAAGTTAGACTGTTTGAGACCATATTTTTGGTAGTCTACTGGGGGTCTTCAGGGTATCTGAGTTGATGTAGCTGGCACAGGCTCGAGAGTCACCAGGGTTGCTGGCGGGGGATGTGGTAATTATGTCAGTGGGAGTCTATGTCCATCTCCAGAGGTCCAAGATGGAGCAGACAGGGGCTGGCCACTGGTACAGGCTGGTGTCTCCCCCTGGAGTGTCATGGCTGGTGAAAGATAAGGTTCAGGCATACATGCGAGCCCACCTGGCATGGTGGAGGCATTCTTCCATCATGAGCATTGGAGGCCTGTGTAGAGGTAGAATGCTTGGTTTGCTGGCCAAGGCACCTAGCTTCACCTGAGCTCTTTCCTTCTAAGACTGCTTGAAAGGCAGAGTAGAGAAACTTACCAGAGCAAGGGAGAAGGATTAAGACTTAGTTTGGCTAAGCAGATTTACTGTGTGGTGGTGTTTTTATTTTTTACTCACAGGGATTGCTACTGTTTGTTGCTAACATTTCATTGCTTTATTTTTCTCTGATTCAAATTGTTGTTGCTGGTATACCTTCTTCTGCATTATTACAAGGTGTGCCTACAGGTGTGTGCTAACAGATTACTGCTGTAATCTTCTGATTCAAATTGTCTTTGCAAGGTATATCTTCTGTTACTGCTTTATTTTTCTCTGGAGCAAAGTGTTTCTTACAGGGTATATCTTCTCTGAAATTATTACAGGTAGTGCTTTACAGGTTTTACAGTTTTATCTAACATTAGGATAAGCTTTCAGGGTTACTGCATTTGTTGTTAACTGATTGTTTCTGCTCTTACCTCCTTGTTCTTTCGTCCGTGGTTCTTCTTTTTAGGCAGGGGAAGGGCCCAGACACCCACCCCCATCCCCAACCACCCCACGCTACACTCCTTTTATAGGGTACCACAGTTGTGACATTTCCTGTGGCAGAGCAGGAAGGGGCGGATCAGTGGGGCCTCCACAAGGTGATCTCATTTACAGGGGCACTAGTAATTTAACTTGTTATAACAAGTTAAACAAAGCACAATTAAACAATTACTTGCATTTTTTTCCTTCTAATTACTCTGACTAGGTTACAAACCCAGCAACTTATTTGGAATGGATTTCATTAACTGCAGGTACTGTGGAACAATTTTCAGAAGGACAGTCTTACAGGATTTAGGACACTGTCCTACATGCTGGGCCTTTGGAGATCTTAGGTCTCAGCTCCGGCAGCATGGGCAGAGATTGCACGCCTCAAATTTCATATTGAAGAGGAAATACATTATAAGAACCACCCGCCATTTCCCCAGCATCCAACAGAAAAACCTCGACCGCAGAGGTAGTTGGTCCAGGAGGTTGGCAGGTGGTTAGGAGAACAAATTAGGTGCCCCATCACTCTCTGCTCTCCAACACATTACCTCCAAAACCATATAAACACTACAAACAGGTATCTGCCTCTATCTCTGAAATCGAATAAAGAGGCAGAAGACACTGCAGAGCAGGACATCATGCACAGGAGCTAGCACAACAATACTCACCCAAATCAGGAACCAAAACTAAACAAGCACAAAGGAAATCCAAAAACTTCTGATCATAGGAGACTCCATGATTCGGGAGTTAATACCCATCTCCAGCCAGGGTGATGGTCAGATGTCTCCCAGGTACATCAGCATGGAGAGACACTGACCGCATTGCTAAAAATTGTTCACAAAGCAGGGAGAAAACATTGATGTCCTAGTACACATAGAGACTATGATCTCGCCAGCCGGTCAGTTGTGGAGACCAAGGAACACCTGACTAGGCTGGTGACAAACTATCATCTATTTCATCCGGCATCTCCTTCTCTGAGATCCTGCCAGTCTGGGAGAAGGGAGCAGATGGACGGAAGGTCAGAGAAGGGAGATAGGGAGCTAAACACATGGCTCAAGGACTGGTGCCAGGAAAAGGACAAAGATTTGTAGGAACTGGCAACAGTTCTGGGAGCAAAGTTCTTTAAATTTGATGGACTGCATCTGACTAAAGAGGAGTCAGTGCATTGGGGCAGAAGTTTGATGTCTTTGCAGAATATTTAAACTAGCAAATGGGAGAGGGTGCACCATACGCTAATGGGAAGAACACCTCCCTCAGCTAGTGGTCAAATATGAATTCAGCGTGGTTTGCTTCTGCTCATTTGCACCACCAGGTAAGAAAAAGGTTTGTCTCCCCATACGATGCACAGGGGTAATGCCAAACTTCACCCAACAACTATCACACCAAAATCTGGCCAATGGAAAATCATGTACACAAATGCTCACAGCCTGGGAAATAAGATCCCAGACTTGCAGGCAATAATGTCAGAGGCTAAACTGGACATAGTAGCAATTAGTGAGACGTGGTTTACCAGTAACCACACTTGGGAGAATTCAGTACCTGGCTATGTATTGTTCAGAAGAGACCGAGGTTTAAAAAGGGGGTGAGGAGTGGCCCTGTATGTTAATGAAAATATCAAAGCTACAGAAATTCAGAATACACATAAGGAGCCAGAAGAACTGTGGGTCACCCTGAAACAGCAAATGGGACAGCCATAAGAACTGGGGTTGTCTACAGGCCCCAGACCAGAGGGAGGACATAGAACATTACTGTTAGAAGATATACAAAACATGACAGCTAAAGGAGGTCTCTGATAATGGGAGACTCAACATCAGATACAGATTGGTCAATACCAGCAGGAACATCTGCCAGAACTAGACTCATAGTGGATTCCTGCAGGGGAGGGCCTCAAACAACTGGTACAGCAACCCACAAGAGACAGGGCTATCCTAGATCTAGTACTGACTAACAAAGAAGGGATCACAGATCTCCAGGTAGAAGGTCACCTGGGGCCAGTGACCATCACATGGTATGGTTCAATTTGGCTACTACATCTAAATCATCCCATTCCAAGGCAAAATATGGGACTTCAGAGGAGCTGACTTTGATAAGATGGCCAACAGAGTTAAGCTAGCCCTGGCAAAAGAAATACAGGTGAGGAGGTACAGGCAAAGTGGGCAAGCATTAAGGATACAATACTTGAAGCAACATCCCATTGTGTTAGACAGAAAAGGAAGTGCAAAAGAAGAAGGAAACCACTTTGGTTCTCAAATACAGTAGCAGAAAAGGTCAGAGCCAAAGGCTGGCCTTCCAGAAAATATAAGGAACACAGCGGGATGAAGATAGGGAGGCATACCAAACTGCCCTAAGGGAAGCAGGTAAGGCAAGGCAGGCAAAGTCCCAAACTGAGGAAACACTAGCACGAACAGTAAAGAAGGTGACAAGACTTTCTATAGATACATTAGTGAAAGGAGAAAGTCCAGAGGGTATTGCTAGCTTAATGGAAAAGGGAGCATGTGAGGAGGAGGAGGACCCTGTAAAGGCATCTATCCTAAATAGATACTTTGCTCAGTATTTACTGAAGAGAAGGTAGGGCAGGGCCCACAGCTCAACATCATGGACACAGGGGGGAGGTGAGCACTACTCCCTTCACAAAAGAAAGGTCCTACAAGAGCTTGCTAAGCTCAGGGTGGATAAGGCAATGGGACCTGATGGTATACATCCCAGGGTACTTAAGGAGCTAAAGGAGGAACTAGCAGAGCCATTAGCAGAATTGTTTAGTGAGTCTCTGAGCACAGGAGGTCCCAGAAGACTGGAGAAGGGTCATGTGATCCCACTCCACAAGAGTGGTAGCAGGAGGAGGCAGAGAACTACAGACCGGTCAGTCTTACCTCAGTAGTGGGCAAGATTATGGAGGCACTCCTTAAGGAAAGGATAGTGCAACACCTGGAATCCATAGGGGCACAGGATCCAAGACAGCATGGGTTTACAAAGGAAGGTCCTGTCAAACTAATCTCATAGATTTCTTTGACTGGGTAACCAGAGTGGTGGACCAAGAGGGAGCAGTTGATGTCGCCTACCTTGACTTCAGCAAAGCTTTTGACACTGTTCCACATAGAAGATTGATAAATAAGCTAGGTAGGCTCAGGGTGGGTCAGAAGTTGGTCAACTGGGTGGCAAACTGGTTGACTGGCAGAAAACAGAGTGGTGGTAAATGGTATACAGTCAGAAGAGATGCAAGTCACAAGTGGGGTACCTCAGGATCAGTCCTGGGGCCAGTCCTATTCAACATCTTCATTAGTGACCTCAGATGGACTAGAGGGTAAAGCTTGTCTGTTTGCAGATGACACCAAGATCTGCAACAGAGTAGATGATCCAGATGGGGTGGGCAGAATGAGAAGAGATCTGGATAAACTAGCAGAATGGTCAGAAGAGTGGCAACTGGGATTTAATGCAAAGAAGTGCAAAATCATGCACATAGGGAAGAGAAACCCTGAAGCCACTTATAGGCTGGGAGGGAGTTGCTAGCAGTCACAAAGGAAGAAAGAGACTTGGGCATCATCATCACTGATGACCTAAAATCATCCAAGCAGACCTCTAAAGCAGTAGGTAAGGCTAGGGGGGTGTTAGGGTGTATTAGCAGGGGTATCACAAGTCGTAAGAGGTAGGTAATAATCCCTCTGTACAAGACATTGGTTAGGCCCCATCTGGAGTACTGTGTGCAGTATTGGAGGCCACACCTTCACAAGGACATTAACCAAATTGAGGCAGTCCGAGAAGGGCACAAAAATGGTGCAGGGACTGCATCAGAAGACATATGAGGACAGATTAACGGAGCTCAATATGTATACCCTTGAGCAAAGGAGGAGAGAGGTGATATGATCGAGACATTTAAACACCTTAAGGGCATAAACAAGGTGAAAGAGTCTAACATGTTTAAATATAAGAAAATAGCAGGACAAGAGGACACAGCATGAGATTAGAGGAGGCCGATTAAGGGGAATGTGAGGAAATTCTTTTCACAGAAAGGGTGGTAGATGCATGGAATGCTTACCACAAGAAGTGGTGGCTATGAATACAGTGCAGGGCTTCAAACAGGCATGGGATAGGCATAAGGGAGCAATACAAATGACTATGAATAGATAGGTCACTGACAGAGCAAAGGCCGATGGCACATTTATAAGGTAGAAAAAGAAATGGGCAGACTGGATGGGCCTTGCGGTCCTTATCTGCCGTCAACTTCTATGTTTCTATGTTTCTATGTTTCTATGTGTCGGCTTATCAATTCTGATACATTCTGAAGCAAGCTGTGCAGCACATTGGTTTGGAGTCATGGGACTTCAGTACTCATTCCTTTTGGATTGGGGCAGCAAAGAATACTTGGAGCCAAGGGTTGTCAGATCAAGAGATCCAAGCACTGGGGTGCTGGAGGTCCCAGACATTCTTGCATTACGTGTGACCTCACATGCAATAGTCTCCCTTTTTCTCTTTGCTGCAGGTCCCTCGGAAGGTCCCAGGAACGTATGGGTGTGTGGACATTTCTTCATCCATTGGGTGGCGAAGTAAGTGGCTGGTCAACTGGGGGGGGACAACCTAGGCATTTCACCAGAAAAAGCGCAGCTTGTGTGGCTTGGCAGGGAAGGGTTACATTGGGGGGGGGGTTGCTCCCATTGCTGTGAAAAGAGGTTAGCTGGTAGGGCATCCCAGATATCCTGCTGATTCATTTGGGAGGAGAAGACTTGAGCCTTCGCAAGATCATGACGCTCCTGATAGCGATGATGGAAGATATGTGTGCCATTAGAGACTGGTGGCCCAATACGGCTCTCATCTGGTCCCATCTGCTGCAAAGATTGTGTTGGAAGCATGTCAGGCAGTTGGGGGCTCTTAATCAGGCATGCATTACAGTTAATAAGGGGCTGAGGGCTGTTATGGATTCTGTGGGAGGGGTGCAATTTTGAGATATAGGGACATCTATGCCTCCACTGGCCCATTTCAGTGGGGGAGGATGGGCAAGTGCAGGCAGTAGACTTGGATAGGATGTTGGTAGCCATGAAAGAAATCTTGGAGGATCATATTGAGTGATAGGCTTAGGGGGTCATACAGGGTCCAGCCTGTGGCGGTTTGGGAGGAGAGCAGACCCAAGGTATCGGGGAACATGGGGGGGTGAGTCTAATTCTCATGAAGGACTCATTGTCCCTGGTTGGCATGAAGCCAGGGACCAATAGATTTTGACCCAGGTGGGGGTCGTGGTCCAGTCTCATTGAGTCTCCTCAAGGATTACAGGTGGTGCCGGACTGGGGGTGGCCGTCTATACCTTGGCCATATAGCCTTTTTCCCGGGGATCAGGAGCACATCTTCCCAGCAACGCCTATGCTCAGAATGATGTTCTGTAAATCAGTAAATAAATGGCTGCAGCCATCTCCTCCAAGATTTGGTGTTTGTGTCTTCTTTGGGAAAGGGAGACACAGTGGGTACCAAGTAATAGATACGCTGCCAGCCAGTCACAGCAGCTGGCCGTTTGCCAGGTGCCCCTCTCCCTGGACCTGGTTAGATATGGGGGGGCTCTTCTTGGGGGAACACTGGGCCTAGCAACACCCAGGAGGAGGTCCAGAGATGGCTGCCCTTAGGGAGGGATGGCACTGCTGGAGGGAAGAGACAGGGGAGGCTTTTAAAGGTGCTTCCCTGCACAACTCCTTCTCTCTCCTCCTTTCAGTGGATCCCACCCACCCACCCACCCTCGTAAAAGCAGGGTCGAGGCCAGGAGGTAGGATCCCTTGACCCTGTATGGGTAACTGCATTAGGGGTTGGGGAATGACTTTTAATGTTTTTTCCCTGCTTAACACCAGGGTTTTCCGGGTTTTTTGCTTCCTCCAAAGGGATGTTATTTTAGTTAGCTAACAGAGGCAAGGGTAATGTGATCCCACAGAAGAGTCTGTTGTGTCTACATAGAACTGTTGCAGCCATGTGAGGAGGCTTAGGAGGGGCACAGACCCAAGGTATCGGGGAACATGGTGGACAAGCCCAATTCTCATGAAGGACTCGTTGTCCCCAGTTGGCATGAGGTTAGGGGGGCCGATAGATTATGACCCAGATGGGGGTCATGGTCCAGCCTCATTGGGTTTCCACAAGGATTACAGGTAGAGCTGGATGGGGGGCAGCCACCAGCACCTTGGCCATATGACCCTTTTCCCAGGGATAAGGGGTGTATCCTCCCAGCAGTGCCTATACTCAGGATGATGTTCTGTAAATCAATAAATACAAGCTGCAGCCATTTCCTCCAAGATTTGGTGTATGAGTCTTCTTTGGGAAAAGGAGACATGGGGTGGAGGGGGACCAGACAATTGTACTGAATGAAAAACCCCATCATTTTTGTCTAAATCAGACTTAGGATATGCAGATTGTTAGGAAAACTATGTTTTCTAATGAAGTTGTTATTTTTCCCGAATGAGGTTAATATGAAAAATAACTCTTTCAGATCTAAAGTTTTGCTTTGAAAAACAAGATGAAATGGTAAATGTGGTCATGATGATTTTCTTTCACAAAATAGGTTAATTAAAGTAATTAGCACATTATTATAGAAGCTGTCACATGAAATCAAGTGCTGTAAGGATCATTTGCTTTGTCTTTTATACCATTTAAAAAAATATGCATCTCATAAAAATGCCATAACAAAGTTTTAATTTACTCCTGATTATAGATCAAAGAAGTAAACAATGTGATTTCTACAAAATATAAAAGGAATGTGTTATTTTATGCCTTTATTTTGCCTGGAGAAACCTAAATACATACATACTTACATAGTTGCCAGCAGATTAGGCCTAATGGTCTATCTTGTCTGCCGACGCAGCTCACTGGTGGTGCACAGTAGCTGCTCTGCCTCTTCCCATTATTTCCCCCCTCACACCCACTTCCCAAGCCTCTACAACTCTGGTGATTTCCATTCCCCCGTCCCCATACCTTGCCCTTGTGCCTATCCTAACCTTTCTTTAAACCACCCACAGTTCCCAATTTTACCAGATCATCTGGCAGAGTATTCCAGGGTGCCATCACCCACTCTGTGAAGTAATGCCCCCTTGCCTCCCCTCTGTACCATCCCCCTGCTAACTTTAGACTATGACTTCTTGTAGTCCCCTCCTCCGCAACCTGAGTAGACCTTCTTTGTTCCTTCTGTTGAACCCCTTCAGGTATTTGAAGGTCTCAATCATATCCCCCCATCCCTTCTGTCCTCCAGAGAGTACATATTCAGCTCCATAAGTCTATCCTCATACGACATCCCCTCCAGACCCCTAATCATCCTCGTCGCCCTTCTCTGAACTCTCTCCAGTAGTGTGATTTTTTTTGAGGAGGTGGTGCCACAACTGACACAGTACTCGATGCGAATGCAAAATGCAAATAAGAAACATGTTTCCTACCAAGGTATCCTGGACAAGACAAAAGAGATTAAAAAGTTCCAGCAGCATCAAGTACAGAAAAATCATATATTCTGCATTCATCATCACACAGACACAAGCAATATATAATAAAATACAATACATATTACATATAATAAGGTATGGACATCAGTGTGTTACCAGATTTTTTTACAAACCCAAGGTGTGTGATACTACATAAACCATGCTAGTGATGCTAAAGTGGTTTATAAAAGTATATAGAAACTTATTTTTTTATTTTGGAATTTTTACACATAATTATGTATACCGGATACAACAATTTGTTGTAGTATACAGATATGCCCACACATAAAACAAAATTGAGTACACCAATTAATAACAGCAAAATACAATGTAGTTGAATCCATTGGATAAGCGATCCAAACGCATGTAGAAAATATTTATAAAGCAAGATTATATAGTTATTAGATGTGCTACTATTTATAGTTTTCAACCACATTGCCATGTATCACATTTAATTTCTTAGTGGGGGGTCACAAAAAGGTTACTTTACTGACTTAAATATATTAAGAAATTGAGTTGCAATGTAACTTCAGAGACTTCTTATAGACTAAGGCCTGGATATTCAGAGCAGTTGCGCATGGCGCAACTGAGTTGCACTGACGCAAGTGCGGAATTGCACCGAGGAACCATATTCAGCGGGAGTCATTGCACAGCACAAAATCCATTGCACCAATGCTCAACTATAAAGTATGTGGTGCTAGTGCAGGGGGCGTTCCTATGAATATCCAGCGCAGTGGTATATTCAACTGTGAAACCATGGCGCAAGTGTGGAGCAAATCAAAGTTGCTCCGACCAGACTTGTTCCTATAAATACAGGGTGCAAACACATAGACAGCAGTTGCCCCAGGAGTGAGAGTGAGAGGGAGAGATAGAGACAGACAGACAGACAGACAGACAAAAGACCAGACACAGAGGAAGAGGGACAGAGAGGTGGTGTGGGAGAGGGAGAGAGGGGCAGAGAGAGAGAGATACACACACACAACCTGTGTACCAGGGTGGCACACAGCCAGCAGCCAACTGCCCAGGGGGACAGTGGACAGCAGGGGCATTGAGTGCCCTTCTTGAGGGAGGCGGTAATGGGGGGTGTAAGGGGGCAGGAGGAACAACTACATGCTGACGAAGGGCCTGTCAGCGGTATATGCCCGACACAAGTGGTACCGTGCCTGCATCACCTTCAAGAACTATAGTGACACTGAGATTGTGGGCTGGTACCACCTGAACAGGGCCATTCTGAGGCAGCTCTGCAAGCTGTGCAGTGAGGAGATGCAGGCACTCACCAGATAGAGCCACACCATATCCGTGGAGATGATGGTGACTGCCGTCATGTGCCTGCTCACCACGGGCACCTTCCAAAGACCAACAGGGGACACCATGGGCATCACCCAGTTTGCCACGTCTTGTCTCCTCACACAGTTCCTCAATGATCTGCTGCCACATGCTTTGGAATTCATCTGTTTCCACAGCACACAGGCGGAGCATACAGCAACTATGCAGGACTTCCACAGGGTGGCATGCATGCCTGGCATGATTGGGGCCATTGAATGCACCCATGTAGGCATCTGCATGCCACCTGGCTCTGAGGGAGTTGCATATATAAACAGGAAGGGGAGCCCGAGTATCAACTGCCAGGTGGTTTGCAATGCCACAGGGTGCATCATCAATGTCTGCACCACACACCCTGGGAGTGCACATGATGAATTCACAGATTTGAACATGGGGACTTTCCCACAGGCTACCTAGTGGGTGGGTATGGCACAGGCAAGGTGCAATGGGCAGAGCAGACCTGGGGATGGGGTGGGCAGGGGGGCATGGTGGCGAGGGCGCTAGGGACAGGCAAGGGGTGCAGCACAGCATAGCATAGCAGAGGGCTAACCACGTCATTCTCCACACAGGTGACAGTGCATACCCGCTGAGGCCCTGGCTGCTCACCCCCTACCAGCTCCTGTCGTTCTCAGCAGAGGAACAGTACAATGAGGCACTCGCCAGCATGTGCAACATCATCGAACACGTATTTGGCATGCTCAAGGAATGTTTCCATTGCCTAGACAGGTCAGGCAGTTCCCTACAGTACAGCCCCTCGAAAGCCTGTGGCCAATCCCTGGCCTGCTGCATACTGCACAACATGGCCATTGACCATGGGATAGCTGTCGAGGCTGATGAGGGCAACAGCAGTGGGAACGATGGAGACAATCGGTTGGAGGGTGGTGGACAGCCATGCCCTGGGCAGAGGGATCCCCAGTTGATGCAGCAGGCTCAACGCCACCACGACACTGTCGCACAGGACCACTACGGTGAACACAGGTAGGTGGTGCGGTACACATGAATAGGCCACACAGACAGGTACAGCACACATGCAGGGACATGCATGGTGAGGGGCATGCACACACAGAGGTGTGATACAGGGGTAGGGGAGTCAGTGGCACACAACCAGACACGGCAACACACACACACACACATATGCACCCACCCAGGCATCGGAATGCGGCGTGGATCAGACGCATTGCACCAGGGCACAGGCACAACTGGTTCTAGAATGCCCTCATCACACCCACGCCACATGATCCAGCAGCCGAGCATACACACACACAGGCAGCATGCAGCATAACACACAGGTGTGACACCAGAGGTAAGGCACACACACATTGCCCATGTGTGCACAGGGCAGCAGCTGCAGACTGCGGTCAGGGCAGCCTGCAGATCAGGGGTGCTGCACAGTATCATGGCCACCATGGCCATGGGGGCGGCCGCTTCAGGGCCAATCAGCAGCCACAGCCCCGGGGTGGAAGTGCGGGGCTGCAACTGTGTCCTTGCGGGGGTGTGCAGGCGCCCAAACAGGCCAGGCCCGGGCATGCTTGGGATGCCTACATCAAAGCCCAGCATCGACTGTGTTGGGGTCGCCAGACACTGGGTCCATGGGGGGGACAGCACACTGCGGAGGGTCACCTATGCATGGCCATGCCCTGTGGCAGCCAGCAATGCAAAGCCATCAGTGGTTGCACTGGCAGTGTGAACCAAGGATGCAGTCATGCCCTCTTGCATGTGTTGTATCCCCACCAGGATCTGTGCAGTGCCCCTTTCCTGCTGCTCAGCTAACTGGTGCACCTCTGCACACAGTGCACACACGCCAGTGGCAAGCAGCACATGTTGCTGAATGGACACACGCAGCAGCCGGGTGTGCTCAGCCAGATGGTTGGCGTCCTGGGGCTCCTGGGTGAGACGCCATTCCTCTTGTGGTGACTGGCCACGCTGCACAGCCCCCCTCTCTGGTGGACGCTTCACAGTGAGGACTGCAGGGGGAATGGGCACAGCAGGTGCACTGGCAGTGGACTCTGTGGCCAGCTGCCTGGTGGCACCAGGCAGCCTGCTGCCGTCACCTGTCCAGCCAATGTACGCCGCCCTGCACCTGCGCAGCTGCACCACCACCACCGCAGGGCACAGCCATGGCAACACACACTGCTGCACCCACAGGGGTGACAGGCAGCTGTTCCACCACTGGCAGAGCACTGCGTGCAGTACCTATGTCTGATGCCAGCAGGGGCAACACACCCACAATGTTGTCCACGCTGTCCAGGAGTTGTGAGTAGTCATCATCGGAGTTGGACCCCACCCTGATTTGTGTCTCTGCACACAGGACACCAAGGCTGGCATCCTGCAGGATCACATCCAGGGCCTCGTCCGACCCTAGGTCCAGGACATCCTCAGACACCGTGGTGCTGAGCTGCAGCCTGTCAGGGCCCCGGATGCTGGTGGATGTGGAAGGCTGGTCCTCTGGGGCCATACCAGTGTCCACAGGTGCCGCTGCTACTGCCGGCGCCCCATCATCTGCACAGAGGCATGCTGGTGCTGCAAGAGAAAAAGTGCATGTCAGTGATGCAATGCCCACATGTGCCCCCCGTACACTGCTGCTGCATGTGTCCTGCTGCATGGCATGCATGTGGGTGCACACACATGCACATGACATGCATGATGACTGCATGCATGCCAGCATGCCCGTGTAGGCACCCTCTGGGCCACCAGCTGTGCATGTCTGACATACATACCATGCAGTGATGGGCTGCCACCCATCTGGAAGCCTCCTCCAGGCACACCCTCCACTGTAGTGCGGCACATGGTGGCTGCCACCAACTCCTCTTGCGACATCAGTGTGAGTGCATCCTCTGGCCCTCCTCCAGTGGCAGTACAGGATGCTCTGATGGCTGCCACCTTCTCCTTAATCCACCGCCTGTCAGTACCAACCTTTTGGCGGCACTCCTGTGCTGACTGCTGGTGGCTGCCGTGCTGCTTCAAATAGGTCGTCACCTCCTCCCATGCAACAGCCCTGGCCTGTGGTGTACCCGTGGCACCGCTCAACAGGTCTTCCCTGTCCAGGTAGGCCTCAAACAGGGCATCTGTCTCAGCCTTAGTGAAGTTGGGCCTGTGCTTCCATGCAGGCCCCTGCTACTCGCCCTCCTCATGTGCCGACATGTTGCTTCCTGTGGACATGGACAGCACAATGTGTCAGTGGCAGGATCTCCCTGGTCTGTCCCACCCTGCAGTGCTGTCTGCTCTCAGTGTGCTGCTGCAGCATCCACCACTTATCTATCACGGTTGCAATACCAGTCCATGGCCTGTGCTGTTCTGTGGCACTTATATGGCACAACCCATGCAAATAAGATTGGGCGCAACAGTAATGACATGCTAATGCACCCCACTGCACCAAGCATTGGCTGATGAGCTCATTTGCATGTGGCATCTGAATATATCGAGATATTGTGCCATGTGCAATATGATTGTGCCAGAGCAAGTCACAGCACAATGCCCATGCATGAGCACTGCGCAGGCCTGCAATGTGCATGCGCATCATGCTGTCATGGTGTCAATCATGCACCATGCGCAGACAGTGTGATGCAGTGGCATTGTGCATGTTGTGCATGGCTAGCTACACGCATGGTCATGTATGTGGTACCATGTCCTATCGCTCATGTATGTACTGTGCAATGGCAAGTGACTTCTGATCCCTGGGTCATACCTCTGTGTCCCTGTGACCCCACTTAGCCACACCCACTGCACATCTCCAGCACTGCGCAATAGGCAGGCACTGTGCAGTCTTCCACACATCGCGCATCCCACGCACTTAGTGGACATGTGCACCTCCTCCCATTTTCACCACTGAACCCGCTAGAGTGAAATGGCACAGGGTAGAGGTAGACGTGCTGCTAACTAGTCCCAGATTGAACTGGCCAACCTTGTGCCTGCGTGAAGCCCCACGCCCCCCCCCCAGCTGTTTGGGCAGATGCCCTTGCATCAGACCAGGGGCACTGTGTGGCAGGGGATTGCTGCCAGGCTGGAGCACAGGATCGGGGTGCCCAGAACAGAGGAACAATGCAGGCACCAGTATGGTGACCTAGTCAGATGGGACCCTGACCGGCAGAGGAGGCTTCAGGCACGCACCAGGCATGGAGATGTGCCAGAGCCAAGTAAGTCATCCCATGTTGCATGTCTGTCCTGGTGCTGTGCTGTGACTTTGGCTTGGCTTCCTGGCATGCCCCGCAGAGGGGTACACTGTCATCATATGCACCACGGAGTGGCATTGCCAGCTTCCACTTGTACTGCAATGTAGCCATGCAGGCATGCAGGATGTGTCGGGCAGGGGCACACCCTTTGCACAGGGGTCTGGGGGGGCAGCTGCTGTGGTTAGTTACTGATGTGCACCTGTCTTCTTTCCATTCCCAGGACCAGAGGACCGCAGGTGGGCCAGGGCTGCGGCAGCACAGGACCAAGCATGTGCCATGACGGTGGAGGACCGGCACCAGCAGGGCCGTAGGGGGCAGGTAAGCACTGTCATGGTTCTTCGCACTGTACATTGAGGGTGGCAGGAGGAGTGGGTGCAGGCATAGTTGCCTGTGCCATGTGCCATGGCAGCTGTGTGTCGCACTGTGCATGGTGCATGCCACTGTGGCGCATCCATTGGACACGTGTGCTGGCTGTCGGTGGGGTGGGTGTGCGCCCAGCTGCCACCGTTGTTGCTGTGGTGCTGCTGGTGCACTGTGCCATGTGACTGTCATTGCGCAGTCATGTTGCCATTGTGTGGCGGGGACTACCTCTGTGCAATGTCGTGGTGCACTGAGTTGCTGGCTGGTGTTGGTCCACCCCCCCATGGGTGGCCGATATGGGCCCTCCAGGGGTGTGTGTTCTCGCTGCCCATTGCACACTGTGAGTGAGCATGGTTCCTTGGGCCATTGCACTGATTACCTGTCCTGTCCCTTACTATAGGTGTCCAGCGGCCACTGCGGAGACCCCCGAGAATGATGTTGAGCAGATGATGCGGGAGACATTGCTTGTGGTGTCATGCATCCTTGAGGTGGGGGTGGCAATGAGGAGGATGATGGCAGTGGAGAGGAGGGAGGGGCAGATTGCCAGGGTGCCTGGATGGGGCCGTTGCTGAGGTTTCACCTGTTTTCCCCTGTTTCCCCTGATTAACCTTCCCCTACAGTTCACCCTCCCACTGTACAGTCCCTGTTCCCTGTCCTCTTCCCTCACTGTACCTACCCTTTCCCAGCCCCTGTTTTTCTGTACATAGTTTTCTTAAATATATATTTTTTTCTGACATACCTGCCTGTGTCTGTGTCTGCTTTGCAGGTGGCATGAGGAGCTATGCTGCAGTGGCCCAGTGTCTGTCCATGTGGTGTGCATGGGAAGGGGCTCGTGTTGTGCTTCTGTAGTTTGCTGCTGTGTGCTGTGGTGTGTCCCACCATGGTGGGGTCCATCCCATGGGTCAGTGGCTGTGCCTTGGGGTGCCCATGGGGTGGCTGTCAGGGGTGTGTGGTGGGTGTGTGCATGGTGGTGGCACATGGCCATGGCCATTGGTCGGGTACTGTTCGCGCACTGTGTTGGGGTCCTCTGCTTGGCATTGTATGGCCTGTCCCATGTGATCTGTCACACTGCCTGCAACCCAACCCCTTCAGTGCCCACAGTGTGGGCTTCCTGTGTGCCTGTGTGGCATGTGTGTGCTTGGCTGCATGGTCATGGATGTGGCCTGCCATGGTCTGGGAGGGGGGGCACGACCAGCGGCCAGCAGGGGGGGGCTCCCTTGGTGGCCCTCCATTGTCCGTTGGCACCTCCTGTTGCCTGCTATCTCTGCCACTGTTGTGTTCTGGGGTTCTGTATCTGGGTGTCTGTGTGTGCCCTGCTGGTGGCAGCCTCCTGTGGTCTGTCACTGTACTTCCATGGCTCTGTCCCTGGGTCTGTTCTCTGTGCCCTGCCCCCTTTGTTGCTGTGCTGCTCTGCTCCATGGTTGTGCTGGAGCATTTCTGTTTATGCCATGGCACAACTCTGTTTGCGCCATGGCACAACTCTGCCATATTCAGCTGGATTGCGCTGGCGCAGTTCAGCCTATGCAACCTCTGAATATGGCTCCAGTTGCACCATGGTGTATCATATTTGCACTGCACCGGACTTGCACTGGACTTTGGCGCATTTCTGAATATCCAGGCCCAAGTTTATATATTTACATTATTAGCATTTTATATCATTCCTGATGAGTTAAGAGCCTCTCACACCCTTCTTTTAAATTCCCTCTCCTCGGCTGGCCTAACTGACTCTGCCATAAGCTGGTTCAAAGTCTATCTAATAGGGAGGACTCAGTATGTCAGAATAGCGGACTCCATATCCCCTCCTCTCCCTATCAACAGAGGCGTACCCCAGGGTTCCATACTGGGCCCTATCCCTTTCTCCATATTCCTAAATTTAACTTCCTCAGTCTGTTCATCCACCTCAATCCACATGTACACCAATGATATGGTCCTCTTCACTTCAGGTCAGTCCCCTGTTGATGCTGAAACCAGACTTCAGCATGACTTCAATAAAGTTCAGCACTGGTTCAGCTCCCATCAACTCTCCCTCAATTCCAAGAAGACAATCTCAATGACCTTTGACACTAGGCAGAAACTCACTTGGCTCCCCTCCCTGCCCTCCTTCCATACTCTAGATGGGACAGTCCTTGAGGACACCTCTTCCTTTAGGTATCTGGGGATTTGGCTCGACCAACACCTCAGCTTCTCAGGACATGAGGAAGCTACACCCCAAGCTTGGAGCATTATACAAGAACCGTAGCTGCCTCCCACTACTGGCCAGGTGTGAACTTGTCCAGAAGATGACCTTACCTATCTTTGACTATTATAATGTAGTCTACAGTGCACCTCCCAAGTCTTCCTTAACCAGATTGGATACCCTTTTTAACTCCTTCTGTTGCTTCACTCTAGATGCCTCCTCTCACCCAGCACTGTACCCTGTACCACTCCCTGGCTTTTTCCTCCTTAGAAAATTGCCACCACCTCCACTGCACCAAATTCACATCTAAATTTTGGTTTGGTACACTCCCCCCATATCTTACCTCCTCCCTATCTATCCTCCCCCTCCAAGGACCATTCTCTTAGATCTTGTGACTCTCGTTTATTGGTAGTTCCTTGTTGGTCTACTGTAGTAGGACAGATGGCCTTCTCGCATTGCTTTCCTAAGCTATGGAATGCACTTCCTCCCCAGATTAGCCACTCTTCCTCCCCTCACTCCATCTCTATAGCCCTACAAAACATTCTCTCAGTAAACTGTACCTGCAGCTAAGTTCCCCATTTCCTACACCTGCCAGCTGGTACACTGTATTTTATCTCCTGTCGGCTAAAGCTGGCTCACTAGTCAGTTGCACTTCTCTGTTACCTTGTAATTGCCTACAATTGTATTTTATTACTGCACTATAATGTACAGTACTTTGCTATACTAATTTACATTGTTACACTGTTTAATCTGTCATGCATCACTGTACAAATTGTACTAATTGTAGTAATGTTGTTGCATGTATGTAAGTATGTATGTACGTTGTCCCTATGACCCTCCCCACAGGACGCACTGTGAGACAAGCAACTTGTTGTTCAGTGTGCCTTTCCTGGTGAAACATTTCAATAAATAAAGTAATAAGTGTTCGCTTAATAGATCTCAATAAGAATAGTTTAATTACATATCACATTCAGTGCTGCCAGTCAACATATGCTAGAACTAAAGATGAGAACATCTATTACTTTATTTTCTGTTACTTCTCAGACGAAGAACACATTTTCAATTATTGTAGATACATTATAACACTACTGTTCAATATTTGATAGAAAATAAGTTATCCAATAGTATGGCAATGTTATCTATACATCACCACAGTACTAATTATAATATTTGGTAACTGCTATAACCTAGAGAAATTCACAAAATATAGAAATTTAATAAGAAATACTGAGCAGGTGCAAACTAAGTTAGCAAGTGGAAGACATAAGTGATATATAGCAGGGAGGTCAGTCCTTCTTATCATAGGATTGACCTCTGGAAGCATTATATAAACAACATTCTGCTAGTGTGGAAGGGTAACATTGAAGGGTTGGACCAATGTGTTTCCTATCTGCAAGATATTAATTCCAATTTCAGGTTTTCACTTAGGGCAGACCAGAGGTGTATCAGATTTTTGGACATAAGCATTTGTAAATGAGATTGCAAAACAACTAATAGGAACACCTTGCTCCACTCCTCCAGCTGTCCACCTAGACACGATGTAAAAAATATATCAAAATCCCTGTTCCTAAGAATATGTCATAACTGCAGCAAAGACTCAGAGTTTGCAGCATACTGTGATGTTTTAGAACAATGTTTTCTCTCTAGGAGTTACAACCAAAATGTAATCACGAATGCTAGCATTTTAGCCAGTGAAAAAAGCATAGATGACTTACTAAGGGACAAGGACAGCCCCTGGTCAGACAGCCACCATTTTTAAGATTGTTCTTAAAAATTGGTGTATACTACAGTCTGATATGATTTTACATAACTGTACTGATCAAAAACCACTTTTTTTTTTTTACAAAAGAGGAGAGAGCCTATGTGACAGCCTTGTCCCATTTTACAACCTATTTTTCAGCCCCCAACACAAACGTGGCTACCAAGTTTTTCACTTGGCACACACTCCTGTGGCCATTGTAAGTTTTGCCCAAATGTTTTGAAATGCAGTGGCTTTGTGACAGTAAATAACAAGAGAACTTTGGTAATATGTTCTTTTACTAACTGTGATACAAGCCATGTTATATATCCTGGCATTTACTGTCGTGGGGCATTTTGCATTGGAAAGACACCATGAGCCTTTATTGTTCATACAGGGGAGCATTTAAGGGCCATCTCAAAAAAGGATTGGAATAATTCACTTTCTGCATATACTCTATCTCAGCTTCAGGAAACTGAACACACTTTTAAATCCTCTGCAATAGAAAAAGTGAAGTTAGGCAAAAGGGGCGGGGATCTGGAGCCCCCTACTTTACAGAGAGACAGTATGAGATTGCACAATTGGGTTTATTACATGCCCCTAGGCTTAGTGACAGAATTAAATATGCCCCCTTTCTTAATACACAGTGATGTACTGCTTATTGTGAGGCTATGATGTTTAGGATAAAATAAATGATGATATACTTTTTCTGAAGCTCATATTAAATTATCTCCTGGAGTCAAAGCTTCATCCAACACTTGAAGTATTAGCTGCCACAGTCATCTATATCTCTCTTGGGAAATTAATGTATTGTGACTTGCAGTAACTGACAGTATATTCTTTGTGCAGTGGCACTTTTAGTCTTAGTTTAAGGATATAACGAATATTAGATAACCAGTGTCTCTTGTAACTATTTTTAACTTTCTTAATGTTGTTACTGTACAACTTGCACTTTTGCACATAATGACTGTCACTTTAACTGCACTGAGATAAAAGGAAAGACATTAGCAACATATGGGTCCCCTCTAAGGAAGCCTTGAGGGAAACTGGTCAAGGGCCCTTTGTTTGTTTTGGCTCTTCTGACCCAGCTGCTGCCACTGTGATATGTGAATTTATTCTGCACTAGCAATATGCACTTTGTTTTATTTGCTTTGTTGTGCATTTGAATAAAGCAATAGTTATTATTCTAACTGTAACTGGTGCTAGTTTGTTTCTGTTCTGCAGACTAAGTTAAAAGAGGCTCAGTTATTCAAACTGCATCAGGCTGTGGCACAAGCCTGGGCGCAGCTCAACTTGGCTGCGCAGGGGCGTGGACTGGGTGATATTCAATGGAGCTGCGCCATGGCTCAGCATCATTGAATATCGCATCCTGGCCACCCAAAGTGGGTCCATTCACATATCTGGAATGTGTAGTACGGTATGGGCTGCATGCCCATTGGCTCACGCTGTGGACCAATGGCATACAGCTCTACCGACGGTGTCAGTCGGCGGGTGGCGGGGCGGCAGGCGGGTGGGGTGCTGCCGCCCGCTGCTGACCGGGGGGAGTGGGGCAGTGGGGATCAGTGGGCGGTTGGGGAGGGGGGTCCGCTGGACCACCAGGGATATGGGAGTCAGTACTAGTTCACTTAAGCCTGCGATCGGGCAGACTTCGGTCCACTGGACCACCAGGGATATAGGTTTACTCATTTTTTTTACTGAAGCCCTCGATCAGGCGGGCAGCAGTCCACTGGACCACCAGGGATTTAGGATTTCATTCTATGTTTAACTGATGCCCGCGATCGGGCATGGGGGGGTGGGCACCACCACGGAGGTGCAGCCGGAGCTCGGGTTGCCACCCACAGGTGGCAGCTGCCGTGTTGCACCCTGCAATACGGCAGCTCATCTGTGGGTGGCCAGCTCTTGCTCCTTTTTTTTTTGCGTAACTTTGTGCTGGCGCAGGTAGGGGTTGCGCATGCATGGCTCCGCACATCCCAGGCTGAATATCAGGCTGTGCAGAGTATGCATGGGCACGCCCCCCATACTTGCGCCTGCATACATTACTGATGCGCTCCGGCGCATCGGGATTTGTGTCGCGCACTTTCCCCTTTTGAATATCGCGTCGGGGTGCATCAGTGGGTTGCGCATGGTGCTACACTGTTGCACGATGCGTAACCCTTTTGAATATCTGGGCCAGAGTATTTAGTTAAGAAAATTGAAAGAAAAACTGTAATCAATCGGTATCTAGCGTAGATATAATGAGCAACAGTGTTTAAATATTTGAAACCCATCACCAAAGTCCTCAGGTATAATGTGGGTCTGCCAGTTCATTTCTCCAAAAGAACTGAACACCTCAAATTTTAATTATTTCAGATGGTGGCAAACATTTAGTGGAAATATGCAAAGTTTTGGTTTGACTGTTTTGACCTAGTCTGAATGGTGCAGACCAGTCGAACTTGATAAACCGCTAACCGCAGTTTGCATCTAGGATGCAAGGCAACATAGAAACA
Source organism: Neoceratodus forsteri (assembly GCA_016271365.2). Taxonomy (NCBI): domain Eukaryota; kingdom Metazoa; phylum Chordata; order Ceratodontiformes; family Ceratodontidae; genus Neoceratodus; species Neoceratodus forsteri. The sequence goes on from CM057452.1 coordinate 965,058,336, forward strand.
TAGAATTTAAATTTGACAGCAGATAAGGACTGCTTAGCCCATCCAGTCTGCCCATTTCTCCCTACCTACATTATTACCTCAGATTGTGCCCGATCTACGGCTCTTTCTCTACCCTACCTCCTTTCCACTGTAATTCCCTTGGGCTTATCCCACATTTTCTAGAACCCCACTACTGTTTTCACCCCCACCACCTGCCCTGAATGGCTGTTCCAGGAATCCACAATTCTTTCTGTGAAGAAGTACTTCTCCACATCTCTCCTGAATCTACCTTCCTCAGGCTTCGTAGCATGTCCCCTTGCTCTTGAGCACCTTTTCTTCTGAAAAACCTTTCCCTCCTGTATCTCATTTACCCCTGTGATGTAGTTAAAGGTCTCTACCATATCTCCCCTCTTCCTGATCTGTTCCAGGGTGTACATACAGAATTGAGGTTCTTTAGTCTCTCCTCATAGGGCTTTTGATGCAGACCCTGCATCATTTTAGTTGCCCTCCTCTGGACTGCCTCCACTCTGTCTATGCCCTTCTGGACAAGTGGTCTCCAGAACTGGACACAGTATTCTAGGTGAAATCTTACCAGCAATCTATAAAGAGGCAACACCACTTCCCTCTTTCTGCTGGAGATAACCCTCCCTATGCACCCCAGAATCCCACTAGACCTTCCTACTGCCTTGTTGCACTGCCTAACCACCTTTAGATCATCTGACATGATTAACCCCAGGTCTGTTTCCTACTTGGCAGTTGTCAATACCACTCCACCCATTTTAAGTTCTCACTCAGTGCATTTACATGCAAAGTGGTAATCTGATCTGTTAAGGAATCAGATTTGACATGATGTGGATTATGTAGTAAAAAGACAAAGAACCTCTGTGCGCAAACACTGAGGCAAGGGTTACCCCAAAGGGCATTTGGCTGGGAAGCCAAGATTCAAGAAAATACAAAATCACACATGCCCCCACAATGCAAAGCATCATGGGCTGCATATGCAAATCACCACAGAATGTTAATAATGTACATATAATGTATGGTGAAACATTGTTAAGCCTCAAAAATCATCATTTCCCAGTGTTGTTAACCCATTGATGTGATGTTTCATCCTTGTTAACCCATCGATGGTACGTCACATTGATGGGTTAACAACTGGGAACAGTCTGCGCATGTGCACACATTTTGTCTCTCAGGAACCGACGGATGCACGCAGCAGTGATGGAATGACCGAACGGCCATGGTGGTGACTTATTTAAAAAGTAAGGAGCCCTCTTCAATCTTTCTTTGGGACCATACACTATAAAAAACAATGTATGGTCCCTCTATCGGCAACCAGTTACTATTAGCCATCTCGAGGTTGCCATGGTGACATAAACCTCTCAAGCTTCGCTCTCGAGGTTTACATGGTTGCCCTGGTGACCTCTCGATGGTTAATAGACCGGTTACCAATAGAGGACCATACATTATCCTCTATGTTTACATATAAGTCTGACTGAGATCATGACCAGAATCTAGAATTTGAATCCTGTTTATATGCAGAGTGGTATCATTTCAGATCTCTGACCGAGACTGACTTTTGTGCATGCACTTTGAGATAAGTGTTCTGTGCATGTCATTCTGTTGTCAGGGGAAACTCCAGACGCTTGTGCTAGCACTGTGTAGAGGATCAGGGATTCTTTGTGCTAGCTTGAGTGAAAAGTTTTAATGTGTTGTCCTGTCATTTTTTTTAATATACACAGTTGATAAAGTCTCAGAATTCACTCAGACAAGCTTCTACTGGGCAAACATAAAATGTTTTTGTAAATGAAATAAGAATAGTGGGATTGATTTATACATGAGTGAAAACGCCATTGAAATGAATGAGTCCATTCATTTCAATGGTGTTTTTTTTCCTCAAGTTCATAATTTACTTCTCTATTAATATTTTTTTCTACTTTTTTCTGCTGGTGTCTTACTGTATTTGCACTCCCTCTCACAAACACATGTGTTGTCATCTCAGTTGGGAGCAATTCTAACATTTTCGGACACTACACTTCAGGCTGTAAGACCAGGATCCTCGATGGAGGGCTGGAGCTCACAAAAAGGGGGTTACCTACCCCTACACTATCACAAGGCAGCAGTTTTAGTCACACACTGAGACATCCAATTCAAAAGATGAAGACAATCAGTTTTAATATGTCATAATTTTTTATGAAACAATAACCAAGTGCAATTGAAAACTCTCAAATGCAAGTGGAGCTGCCTGACACTAGCACCTTTAGTGCTTTGAGTTTTAACATGTCTTCATCAGGGGGTATAGCTAGAAAGAAGACAGGACCCTTTTAAATGCATCATCTTATACATAGTCGTTAAATACATGTCCACACTACAAACACAGACAACATTCATTAAAACAAAATCTATCAGTATAAGAATATTAAAACATTTTTTGCTAATGTCTTGTTATAAATGTCTAAGGATTTAATTCCAGTCAATCTAGTATAAATTAAAGTGTTTCACATGCTTGCAGTACTGCTAAAAGAAGTGTGCTAACAATCCAGTAGCATGGATTCATTCAACAGGAAGCCAAGAAAGAAGTCTGGTAAACCTCTTCGGTCATAGATCACCCCATATATTTACCACCAAGATTCCGGCTCGATTTGGGGATCATTTAGAGTGCTGATTCCAGGTTGTAGAGGAGCAGAACAGATAGAACCTAAAACTGGAATAAGAGAAATTGTAAGAAAACAGTAAAAACCCATATGTGCAAAACTATAACTAGGTAATTAAAAGAGGCAGTATAAACAGACTATCTAAACTGGTGCAGTTTTGATCTAATACAGAGGTCTCAAGGGACTAGAGGGAGCATATGGGGGGGGGGTTGTGCATGTGGGAAGAAGGTGATGGTTACAAATATACATTACTTTAAGAATGGTTTAAGATCCCAGTGATCATTGAGTCCATAAGGTATCATAATTTTTAGTTGGAAAATCCATCTGCTTTCCTTTGTAAGCAATGCATTAAGTCTGTCTCCACTGTTTCTGGGAGTCAGTACCCATTCCAGATCCATTACACAAATGCCCAGTATGTTAGGGGCATGTGTCTCAGCAAAATGCTTCATGCAGAAATGTCAGTTCTGCCATTTGTGATACAGCACATGTGTTCTTGTATTCGTGTTTTGAATTTCCCTGTGTATACCATACCACAGGTGTACCATAGGACATATGCCACCACAAAGGTGGTATCATCTGTATTACGCTCTCTGATATATAATTTTTTGCTGTCATCTTTGGATGTATAAATGAGTTCCCTGTTTCAGTGTATTTACACATATGTTAGATTGTAGGCACTTGAATCTTTTTGGTCTTGGTGGAAAGAAGTTTTGGCCTCCTCTAGCAGGCTTTTCCCACTTCATTCTGCTGTGTACAAGTTTATCCTTAAGGTTACTTGCCCTGCTAAAAATGACCCATGGTTTGGGCCCCACTGATTGACCTACTCTGCTATCATTTTGCAATATTGGCTAATTGTTATAGATAATGCTGCCTATCCCCCCCCTTCCCCATTCATTACATTGAGTGACAAATGTTACAGGCCCATGTGTGTCTAGGTCTGATGTTGATCTCCCTTTCTTCAACATTTTCCTATCCAGGGACCCTGCTTTTTGTTTCAGTCATGTAAGAAGTTCCTTCTCATAATCCCTCCTTAGAAATCTCCTTTCAAGTTCTGAAGCATGCATATCAGATGTGTCACTTGTGCTAGAATTGCTATGCAATCTCAAAAACTGACTATATGGAATTGACTGCTTGAGTCCTGGGGGTTGATCACTCTCAGTACGAAGCATTGAGTTAATGGTTGTGCTTTTTCTGAAGCACTTAGTTTCTATTGGGCCCACCAGGTTTTTGGATAAGGTCACATCCAGGAAGTCCAGAAAGTCAGTGTTAGCTACATAAGTAAACATGAGATTCAAATCATTCTCATGGAGTCAATCTATGAAATTAGGTATATCTGCAGTGTTCCCCTCCCAAATGTAGGCAACATCATCAACAAACCTAAGCCAATTCTTCATGTCTGGATTTTTCTCAAGGTTCAGTGCATGTGTCAGTTCCCAAACCCTAAAAACAGGTTTGCATAGCTGGGAGCCATGTAACCCCCATAGCTGTACTGCATGTCTGTAGGTAGTAATTTCCCTTAAATTCAAAATCATTGTAGGTTAATATAAACTCCAGTACAGCTACTAAAATATTCACAGGTATTTCATCCCTGGATGGGCAGTTCTCCCTTATTCCTTGATGATACTGTATTGAGGTACTGTATAGAGTGACTCTATGTCTATCCCAAGCTATACATAACCTTCCTTCTATTCATTATTTCCGAGTTTTCATAAAAGGTCAGAAGTGTCTCTGATGTAAGATTTAAGGTTATATACACAGCCATGTAAAAATAAATTAATAAATCTATCCAGGTTTTCATTGACAGAGCCTATCCTCGAATCTATTGACCTCACCAAAGGTCTAATTACATGTTTTTGAATCTTCAGTAAAATATAAAACCCAGCTGTAGTTGGGTCCTCCTTCCACATGTATTTTAACTCATCATCACTAACTGATCCCTCCAGGCCAGCCAGTGTCAGGATTTGAAGTAACTCTTTTTTTTAAAGGTATCTGATGGGTTGACATTAAGTTCTCTGTAATTATTTGTGTCACTTGAGTGAAAATACAATTTCCCTGTAGTGCTCCCTATCAAGAACAATGACATTCCTACCTGAGTGTGATGGTTTGATAACAATGTCTGCATTGTTGGCTAACTCACTTAATATTTTCTTTTAACCCTTTGTCAAGTTATTTCTCCTAGGAGGCCCTATACTTTTTAAAAGCACATGTGCTTGGCTACTTACAGATTTTCCAAAAGTACTTATGGTTTGGTTAAAGATATTTGGGCAGAACACAGACGTACTTTTAAATAGTGTCTGTTTTGTTTCATATATATGTATATATATATATTATAGTGGCACGATAGTACCACTATAGTTAGGGTTGAGTACCCCATTTAAGGTTAAATCTGAAATTTGGCAGCTTAATAACTTTGCAACCATATAACAGATTTGCCTGAAATCTGGTACTGTATGCATGGTCTGGTACCAAAGATCTTTGGATCTGGCAAGTTTCATTATGGTCGGTTGGCAAAAAGCTGTCACTATACCACTGGTCGACAATGAATTTGTCAAACCGGCATCCTGTATCCGTTTTTATCCTCTTTGGCAGATATGGGTGGCTGCTCAGCCCTGTCCCAAGTCTCTTTCAGTATTAGAGGACCCTACCTCCCATGGTTTGCCCCCCACGGTGGGACCAGGAAGGGAAGGCCATCCTCCCCACACGGAACACACAATCCAGATTTGTTCCCTGACCAGAAAGACCAAGCAGGTCACTGGTATGACAAGCAGGGCTTCATGAATCCCATCATCCATATTTTCCTGCTAGTTTCACCTTGGGCATCACGGATGTGCAATGAGCACGTTGTGCGAGCTCCACCTCATGAAGATGCCCCCAGTGCTCTGAACATGTGCCCTTCTCCCAGTGTGGTTTGCATGTACCGCAATCTGGATTCCTCCAGATGGCAGTAAAGCAAAGAGGCATGAGATCCCCCCCAAGGGAGGAAAGCAGTCCTACGGATGCCCAATCCTCCCTCTCCCAGCCAACCCCTGAGCGACCCATATCTGTAAGGCCCCCATGGCACATCAGCCCTCTACACAGCAGGCCAGCCTGTCTTTATTTTCTTAAGAAATCATCTGCCCCCCCCCAAAAAAAGTTACACATTGCCAGTATTATTAGCACCTGATTCATGGAATGTAGTTTGCGAATTAATATCCTCACTTACTAGTGAATCTAAGTTTGCCAGGTTTGCACAGTCCTGCTCATTAAAATCCCATATTCCTTCTTCTGGTATGGGAGCCCCATGCTGGTTATTTATATAAACAGCATTGTTTGTTCCTAGGTTCAAATCCCACCTGATGTTATCAAATGTTTGTTCATGGTTTATTTCGTTCAGAAGGATGTCCAAATCCTCCATATCCTGTTCCAGGGTTTCTTCCCTTAGACCCACGTTGGAATCAAATTCTGTTTGTCCTTCATTTTACCATGAAAGTAACATTTCACTCTTATTTTCTGGAAAAATTTCTGGAGATCCACAAGCACTTCATATTGATTTATTGTAGGCGTGGGAACAAAAGCTAAGCCTTTATGCAGTATGAAGAGTTAATCATTGGTTAAAGTTGTACTTGAGAGATTTATTATTTGCAGTCTGTTTTCTTTTTCTTCTTCCTCAACACACTCTGGCTGTTTGTGTCATTTTCTTCACCCTCTCTTTCTTCTCCTTGTCTTTCTTTTGTGTTTTCTGGTCTTTCTTTTGACCTAAAAAAGCTTTATTTTCCATAATTCTCTTTAGGACTTTGCTGTTTACTTTTGTTTTATTACTCTATCTTTGTCTGCTTTTACTTCTATTATCCTGGAAGCTAACCCCTGACCTTCCTTGCTCTTTGATTGCTTGTTGCTCCAATTCAGGATTTGCCCCTTCTCAAAGTCCCCCTGGTTCCTATTAAGTTTAGTTAGTTTGTGTTCAGTTACCTCCTTCTCATATTTGACTAGTTTCTTTTTTAAGGTGGAGTCAAATTCTCTCAAATCTTTGTCACCTCTAAAGCTTAATACTGTTTCTTTAGCATCCCTTATTTAGGTACCAATGCTTTGCATTTCTCTTCATCTTCTTTAATGATCAATTTTATGAATATTCTAGAACAGTCACATGCTGCCTTAATCCCTTCCTCTTTACTACTAAAGTCTTTCAAACCACAGAAGGGGATTACTGTAACACATGGGAGCTTGCTCCCTCTCCAAATACTGCTCAAAGGTTGCTGTATTACATGTGGTATATATTTCTTTAAACAGAAGTGTTTTCAGTTTAGAAAATGCCAGTTTAATATCACCTGAGGCAGATGGTTGCTGTTCTGTACCTCATAATCTTTGCTTGGCTTGCTGTCTTTTGTTTGCCAGACTCTCCATCTTCTCCCAGCTGTATTCCACTAAGGTTGAAGCAGAATCTGTGTTTTGCATGTCCAAATTGACAAATACCATGTTCTCCCCACAAAAGAATGGCAGTAGATCAATTGCCAGCATTTCAGTGGTTGCTGCATTCACTTCCCATGCAATAACATGATTGGGCAGGTATTTGGTATGATTCTCAAAAAACATGCTATGCAGGGTAGGCTGGACCTTTCTGGTTGTTGGGCTACCAAACACCTGGACTCAACATGGTGGCAGAGCCGGTTTAGTAGCATTTGATTCAAGGGGATTCACAGATACTGCTCAGAAGAAAGCAGTGATTTGTGGTGTTTTTTTAATCACAAAGTTTATTAATTTGTGTGCAAAACATACAGACATACAATTGCATTTCATACATTAGTATAAAGCAGTCATCTGTTAAGTTTATAGCCCCACCCCCAGCCGCCAAAATCATTCCACTGGTACAAGAGACCAGATATAACTTTCCTTCAAGATCAATATTCTCACTTGGAAATGGAAACCTATCATCCAGGCCAAGCTCAGTACCACCACCAATAGCAGTCACATGGACACCAGCAACCTCCTCCCCAACCGTTGTTCCTGAGTCAGAGATTTTGCTACCTTTCAGACTGATCCTCTTGTCACTGCCTCCCCCAGCACCCACCATCATGGATGCCACAGATGTGGCAGAGAATAATTGGGCAACACTAATGCCACCAGCACTTCCACCAAATACTCCTTTGCTACTACTACAATCCCCGGAGCCTATGGATGAAGCTGCTGCAGAGGTAGGTTTTTATTTTAGGCGCAACAACGTTTGCCCCTCAGAGCCTATGCACTTTATGGCCACCTCACTAGCACCTTTCCCTTTAATTAAGCATCTCTTTCCAGTCATTTCCTGTATTTTGATTTTTAATATTGCAAAGTAATATCCACACTTTAAAAACTAAACAAAATAACCACAATCAGTATAGATGCAGACTGACAAATAATTCACTTAACTACACAAAAACTGTACTACAGAAATAAAATTACAGATCACAGATGAAAATGATTAAGAAAGACTTAGGAAAACAAATCAGACTAGTGCTGACAGGGCTGCCTTGCTTGCTAGATGACACCGCCACCCCCACACACACACACACAGCACTGTTTCAGTAGACAAAAAAAACACTACTTTCAACTAAATAAATATGCAAAACTACAAACAAACAATGGTAATCTAGCTGCATAAGGCACTCTAGATATTTTTTGTGAGTGATTTGGTTCAAAATACTCCACTTTCAGAGTACTTTTAAAGGCTTTTTGCACAGACAAGCAGGACAGACTTCTCTCCAGTTCTCTCTTCATAAGACTGCACTGAACACACGGCATGCAGCTCATTTCAGTACCATGTGACCTACAGTCCCATAGTACATTGCAAACTTCGCCTGCGGGCTCCACTTCACTAGCGAAGTTACCAAATTCGCCATTCATGAAGTTAGCCCTGTACTGTGAACTGGAACTTCACAGGGCAGATTAACTTTGCAAATTGTGGCAAATTCACAAAACAATCAGTGAAGCAAAGTTAACAAACTTTGCACACCTCTATTTTTATTTACTGAATCGCGAAATTAAGACCTTTGAGCCAGGGGCTCTTTTACAAAGGCTTCACGTCAACAAGGAATTATACAGAGGAGGGAGTAACAGGCACGAGTACATTGGGTACAAATATGCAGGCTAGGTGAGGCACAATAAACCCAGGAGACATTTGAAAATAAACCTAGTACATACAATACATAAAAATGCTGATAATAAGTGCTAGGGTTAAAAAGGTAACCAGAAGTTGGTGGAGGGCAGTTGTACAGGCATAGAAAACCAGTTAGAAACAAACTAGAATAGTGATGAGTTATGAGGCATAACAGGCCAATAGGTGGAGGAAGAAAAGAAGAAAGAGCAGTCAAGGAGGTTGACTTTAGACGGGGGATAATAGTGGTGATTTTCCAGGTTATAGTGTGGGAAATGTTGCAGATGATCATAGACTCAGTGATGACACAGAATAGCAGCCCAAGAGGGTGTTGTCATTAAAATGGCAAGATAGGTATAAGCAGAGGGCCACCAGGGTTACGTGGGGCAGTCACAGCTGCTGTGGTTGGTTAGGTGCTGTCAAAAGACCATTTTTAAAGGGCCAGTTTTAGGAGTAGATTGAAGGTGTATGGGGAGGTTGTTAAACAAGCTAGGTGCTCTGTATATAAATGCTCTTTGTCCTTGAGATGTCCGGCATAAAGGTACCTGAAAATTTAGGTTGGACACACTTCTCGTGCAGCACATGTTAGTGTGGGCCCTGTTGAGGAGCTGCTGGGTAGACAGCGGGGCTAACCCTAAAGAGATCTTTTTGGCAGTAAGACAGGTGTGAAAGGAGATTCTGCTCTGGAGGTTGAGCCAATTGGACTGGCGCATATATGGTATAGGTCACAGGTATGTGTGTCCCTACTAGCACCAGTAACTAACCTGCAGGCTTTGTTAAGAGTAAACCCTAACTTTCTGAGGGCAGTGGTGGTGGCAGCACCATAAAATACAATGCCATAATCATTGTTACACAGTGTGGAGCTAGTCACTGTGAGATGTAGTGTCTCTTGGGTCATACAGTGCCGATGTCTATAAAGGAGGCCTAGCCTGATATTAGCAGTTTTGGAGATGTTATTAATGTGTTCTTGATAGGAGAGAGTATTGTCTAGGGTGATGCCCAGGTACTTAAAACTAGTTACCTGCTCAAGCTGTGTACCAATATTGTTGGATATGGACAGTTGGGCTCTTTTAAACTTGTTATGAGTCCCAGCAAAGACCATTGCTTTGGTCTTTTTATAGTTCATAATTAATCTATGCTCAGCAAACCAGGCTTCAACAGCAGTAAAGCTACGTTGCAAGTCACTGGTAAGGGGTGTAGGATCAGGCTGACTGGTGTAAATCACAGCATTGTCTGCATACAGGAGAAGGTTGCAAGGGCAAGCTAGGGGAAGGGTATTGAGGTAGAGGCTAAATAGTAGGGGATCAAGGTCCTGTGGAACACCGGATTGCATGGTGAGGCTACTTGAGAGTGAGTTTATGATTTTTATGTGTTGGGTTCTGCCACCTAGATAACTTCTGAACCAAGAGGTTAAGTCACTGGAGATTCCTAGGGAGGGTAGGGTCCGGAGCAGTAAGGAATGATTGACTGTATCAAAAGCCTTTGTAAGCTCACTTTAGAAGATCACCCAATTTTCTGTTGTATGTGGTGGAACAAAGGCATTTTCTTTCTCAGAGATATCTTGGACCAGAATTCACTCACTCTCTCTTAGATCATTCTCGGACTTGCAGGCTGTATGGAAACTTCTTAAACAGGACTTCTGGAAGTTTTTACAAATTCAGGCAGCTTATAACTCTCTCTCTAGTTTAGTGTATAAGCATACTTTTCTAAACCCATACATTTCACACTGGACTAATTTATCAGTAAAATTGAATAGCTCCATTTACAAAGGCATTATTGATAATTTTTTATTTTATTTTTTATTTTAACTTTGTTGACTGGGAAAGGCACACTGAGTCAAGGCTCATTTCCAGGTGCGACCTAGGTACAGAGAAGTACATGGAAGTATACAGAGGAGGGTTCATACAGCATATAAAATTCTATCCATATTTACAGACTGAACTTGTACAAAGAGAGTTTGTTGCAGATAATAGATAAACATACAGTGCTTACAAAATAGGAGCAATAAATTATTACACTAAGGTAATAGCAGATGCAGGAGTAGTACATTAGTGATGTAGGAGATTTAGAAAAAACAGCTGGGGTATGACATGGGTGGAGAAATCGACCAGCTGACAAAATTCAAAATAATCTACCTGATCAGTCTATACAAGCCAAAAATAAATGGAGTACTCTTCTTAACTACAATATTTCAGTTGCACAGTGGATTAATTGTTGGTGTCATGCACATAATACCTTTAAAGATGCCTGTAGTTCTTTAATACAAACTAAAATCCTACATCTTTGGTATAGAACCCCCTCTGTGCTTCAATGAATGGGCCTATTAAATAATAATAACTACTGGTGCTGTAATTTGGCTAACGTGGATCTACTGCATATCTTGTGGTCTTGTGTTCCCATTAATAAGCTCTGGCATAAAGTCTGTTTACTTGCCTCCAGAATAACAGGACAAAAACTACCTTTTGACCCCAAGCTATTCCTTCTAGGCATCCTTATCCCCAATAGCTCTCTCCTCTCATGTGCACATTTTAGATGGCTAAACATACTTTTTCTTCTGGTCAAATGTCTGATTCTTATGAAATGGAAATCAACTCTGGTGCCTTCTCTTTCAAATGTTCTTCAAAGCCTTTCTCAGTATGCCTCCCTAGACCGATTATCTCATATTACTCATAACCGACTCACTGTATATGACAGATGTTGGCAGGATTACTTCAAGTACATCGAACCTAGTTCTTCTAGACCCTAATTCTTAGGGATATTTAGCCCTCTTCTTATTTTGCTCTCAGATTAGATTTTCTTGAAATTTTTGTGCACAGATATCTCCTCTTTTTTCCCTCCTTCTCTATTTTCTCCCTCTCTCCTTCCCTTCTTCCTTGCTTTTTTCTCTACTTTCTTTCCTTGCACACTTTTCTCTTATCTTTACCTCTCCATTACTGAACATTGTTCATACTACCACATTTATCACTTTTTGTAATTTACTGAATGCCTTGCCATAGCTTGCCCTAGCATTTATTTTGTACATGGTTGCCATTTTTTATTCTATAATGCCCTATTGATTCTAACCCTTCTGCTTTCCACTTATAACCTATCTACGTTTGTGTTTTATTATCAATACATGTATACAAGGCTTCTCCAATATGTTTACCCTAAATACTGTGTTTAAGTGATATTTTATACCTTATATGGAGGATATTCTTCTATTGTATAAGATGTGTGCTTTTATATACACTCAAATTTCAATAAAAAGATAAAGAGAAACAAAAAGCCTTTGTAAGGCCTGTATATATAGACCCTACAAGGTGACCACAGTTGAGCGCTTTATGGATGTAGTCTGTGTAGGCGAGGAGGGCAATGGCAGTGCTATGATCTTTCCTAAACCCATGTTGCTGAGGGCATAGAATGCCATGGGTGGATAGATATTTAGTTAGCTGTTCAGCCACTATGTGTTCAAGGGCTTTCGAGAAGGGTGGTAAAATTGAAATGGGACAGTAGTTGGCATAATTTGCTCTGTCACCACTCTTGTTGGTTGGAGTCACAACTGCAGTTTTCCAGACAGAAGGAAATTGACCAAAGCATAGGGACAGAGTTAGGATCCCGGTGGGAGGGGCCAGGACTGCATCAATGGAGAGGAGAAGCAGTTTGAGGTCAAGGGTGTCAGAGCTGTGCCTTGACTTATCACGCACCTTCACAAGGGGTTTCCTGGCAGCAGCAAGGGAAGATTAATCTGAAGTAGAACTGGGGAATGTTTGGAGGGGAGGTACTATTACGGGCAATATCCTCAGCAGATGGCTCATCGAAGAAAATGGGGGGAGAACTCCATTCAGGTCAGTGAATGAAGTATTGAAAATGTTTGCAGTTTCAGTCGGGTCTTGAACAGTGACCCCATTAGAGTTGAGTAAGGTAGGAGGGGACTCATTGGGCTTACCAGTAAGGTTTGTAATATTGTCCCAAACTTTTTTACTATTATCCCAGAAGCTAGCAAATATGCCTGGTAGCATGGCTCTAGGAAGGAGTCATGGAATCCATGGTAGCAGCTTGCTGAATTTCAACTTCTATTTGTGTAACATCAAGCAGCTCATCTGATTTTGTTGATGTCTCCATGGCATCTGTGTTTTTAATAATGTCAGTCCCATTCTCACTGAGGTCAGCATCATCACCCGAATCAGATTCACGTTGAATTGCTTTAGCAACATTTTGTAACATAATAAAGTTCTTCAGTTGGTCTTTATCAAAAATGTTCTAATCTCCCCTTTTAGATTCACCCTTGCTTTGTATGGGTAAAGGATTAAAAGGCACCTGTCAAGTTCTTTCACCTCCTCCCAGTATTGCAGGGGGCAATTTTGTTGTGTAACCAGAGCCACATTCAGGCAAATAAAGACTTAGCAGTTCTTAAAATGATAGGTTCCTTTGATCCTAGCAGTCTTGATAATTAGTTCCCTATCCATGATACTGTAGCTGCAAAGGAAATGATGACTGTAGCTGGCTTGTATTGTTGTAGTTGATTTTCTGTAAAAGAGCCTTAAACCTGGATATGAAAAGCTCTAGTAATGTTTGACAGATAGGTGTCGGTATATTTTAACTGTTCAACGAAGAACAATTTTGCCAGATCCCAGGTGGAAAAAGTTTCCGTTTCTAAAGCAGGCATGGCCACAGATCTAAGACTACATTTGCGCTGATTGTTCACAATAATTTCTAATTTTCTGGACATAAAAACTGAGTTGCACATCAAAGTGGCAGACAAAGTAGAAATCTTTTCAAGTTTTATTTTTAATTCATTATTTTCTTTCTTAAGATCTACAGCCTCAGCATTTTTATTTATTTGAAATTCAGTCTTTTGTACTGATAATTGTAGCTTGAAGAGTTCAAGCTTTTGATCCAGCTTCTGGATCATATTTATTAAGATGTTAAAACTCCTATTCACATCATCAAAGTTTTGTATTTTTTCCTAGGGCAATACAAGTGGCACAGGTTTCAGAAGGTTCACCAAGTTCATTTCGGATATACTGCTGTTTGAAGTGACAATACAGGTGTTAGGAAATGAAGATCTACCTCCTTTTTAAAACCATTGCTACTGTAACTGGTGTTATTATGTTGGTAACTTTTTTGCAGAAACCTGGAGAGTTTGCAATGCTCTGGGGACTTCAAGCTGGATTGCAGGCACCAGCAGCCACTCTGAAAATCACACCAGGTTTGACGATAAGCTTCGGCACCTGAGGCACTCCGTAGAGAACGTCACCCACTGAAAGAACCTTTTCGGGGCCAGTACTGATATCTCCAACTGAGGTGGAAGATGTCAGCTTACTGGTCACTCCCATACCTGGACTCTGCAGTTATTTGTCAATGGAACCTGTCTCTCTTCCTTCTGGTGATTTTGGATGTCAAAAGGGGGAGATGCTAGCTCTTTCTTTCTTTTTCCTCTTTATTTTCCAAATCCCATAATATTTTAGGTGCTTTTTTTGTCAAAACAGGGGGTTAAGGTGTGTAACTCCCTGTAGCTTTAGCCAAATTAGCAATTTATTTGTTTATTGAATTATTCGGAATACACCTTTGAGGCAGCAGCTCATTTACAGAGGTTTCACATCATATTACACAATCAGAGATCTTCCAGAGAACGGTTTCAATAACAATTACAGAAGTCACAATATGAGTGAGAGTTACATACACTTGTAGTAGGAAGCATTTTACCAAAATATACATCAAAAACAAAGAAATGTATCTAAGAATTCAAGCCAGGGAGCACAACAACAAGCAGGAAATGATTGAGGAATCAGATCCATTGTCTAGGTGCTAAGGAAGAGTATGTAAGAATACACATTTACCCAGAGGCCAGTGGGAGGAAGTGATACAGAGAAGGAAAAGTGATGTGGGGTAAGGGAGAATAGTGGAGCAGGCAGAGAGGAGAGATGGGGAAGGGGGAATTAGAGTGAAAAATAATAAGAGGTCAAAGAGAAGTAGGATAGAAGGTCTGGCAGTGTAATGTCCAGGATGAGGGGGGAGGTAAAAGGTAGCAGAGGGGCTGTGGGGAGTAGTGACTAGGTTGCAGCCAAGGCCGGGGGCTAGGGGAAGGACAAGGTCCCACAATCACAACCACTGTTGGAAGTAAGTAGAGCACATAGTTTTGACTTAAAGGGTCCCAGCTTGAGCTCCTTTTGTGCTTCCACATTGAGGGCATTGAACCAGAGAGGCGCATGGTACTCAAATGAGCACTGGCCTTGAGAGGTCCATTGGAAGGGTGCTTTTAGCATTTGGTTTTTCAAACCTCTAGTACATCTGGATGAGCTAGGTATGCTGAGAAGATTTGACACACCGGGGGGGTGAGCCCTAGCATTGATTTCTTGTCAAGAAGACAGACCTAGTACTATATTCTACAATCCATGTTGAGCCAACTCGACTGCACGTACAGTTCACAGGTGTGAGTTAGTTGGTCAGCATCTAGAATAAGCCTGCATGCCTTGTTGAAAGTGGTCTTGATACATTTAAGTGCCATGTGAGTTGCAGCACCATAGACCACTAGACCATAGTCTATGATTGTCAATACCAAACTGGAGACAAAAACTTTTTGGGCTTCTTTAGTTAGGCAATGTTTAGAAACATAGACGCTGACAGCAGATAAGGAACATAAAGCCCATCCAGTCTGCCCATTTTTTCTACCTTATGAATGTGCCATAGGCTTGTACTCTGTCAATGGCCTATTAATTCATACTCATCTGTATAGCTCCCTTATGCCTATCCCATGCCTGTTTGAAGCCCTGCACTGTATTTATGTCCACCACTTGCTGAGGTAGGCCATTCCATGCATCCACCACCCATTCTGTGAAAAATGTTAGAATCATATCATCTCTCTCCCTCCTTTGCTCTAGGGTATACATACTGAGCTCCGTTAATCTGTCCTCATATGCTTTCTGATGCAGTCCCTGCACCATTTTGGTTGCCCATCTCTGGACTGCCTCCATTTTGTTAATGTCCTTGTGCAGGTGTGGCCTCCACTACTGCACACAGTACTCCAGATGGGGCCTAACCAGTGTCTTGTAAAGAGGGATTATTACCTCCCTCTTATGATTTGTGATACCCCTACTAATACACTCCAGCATCCCTCTAGCCTTACCTACTACTTTAGTGGTCTGCTTGGATGATTTCTGGTCATCTGTGATGATGATGCCCAAGTCTGTCTTTCTTCCCTTGTGATTGCCAGCAACTCACCTCCCAATCTATAGGTGGCTTCAGTGTTTCTTTTCCTTATGTGCATGATCTTGCACTTCTTTGTGTTAAATCCCAGTTGCCACTTTTCCAACCATTTTGCCAGTTTATCCAGATCTCTTCTCATTCTGCCCACCCCATCTGGATCATCTACTGTGTTGCAGATCTTGGTGTCATCTGCAAACAGACAAGCTTTACCCTCCAGTCCATCTGCAATGTCACTAATGAAGATATTGAAGAGGACTGGCCCCAAGACTGATCCCTGAGGTACCCCAGTTGTGACCTGCATCTCTTCTGACTATACCATTTACCACCACTCACTGTTTTCTGCCCACCAACCAGTTTGCCACCCAGTTGACCAATTTCTGACCCACCCTGAGCCTACCCAGCTTATTAATCAATCTTCTATGTGGAACAGTATTGAAAGCTTTGCTGAAGTCAAGGTAGGTGACATCAACTGTACCCCCTTGGTCCACCACTCTGGTTACCCAGTCAAAGAAATCTATGAGATTAGTCAGACAGGACCTTCCTGTTGTAAACCCATGCTGTCTTGGATCCTGTGCTCCTATGGATTCCAGGTGTTGCACTCTCCTTTCCTTAAGGAATGCCTCCATAATCTTGCCCACTACTGAGGTAAGACTGACAGGTCTGTAGTTCCCTGCCTCCTCCCCACTACCACTCTTGTGGAGCAGGATCACATGAGCCCTTCCCCGGTCTTCTGGGACCTCTCCTGTGCTCAGAGACTCACTAATCAATTCTGATAATGGCTCTGCTAGTTTCACCCTTAGCTCCTTTAGTACCCTGGGATGTATGCCATCAGTTCCCATGCCTTGTCCACCCTGAGCTTAGCGAGCTCTTGTAGGACCCTCTCTTTTGTGAAGGGACTAGTACACACCTCCCTCCCCCCTGTGTCCATAGTGCTGAGCTGTGGGCCTTGCCCTACCTTCTCCTTAGTAAATACTGAGCAGAAATATCTATTTAGGAGAGATGCTTTTTCTTGGTCCTCCTCCACACAATCCCCTTTATCCCCTTGATCTAAGCAATACCCCCTCTGGACTTTCTCCTTTCACTAATGTATCTATAGTATATCTTGTCCCCTTCTTTTGCTGTTCGTTCTAGTGTTTCCTCTGTTTGGGCCGTTGCCTGCCTTACTGCCTTAGGGAAGTTTGGTATGCCTACCTATCTTCCTCCTGCTGTGTTCCCTTATATTTCCTGAAGGCCAACCTTTTGGCTCTGATCTTTTCTGCTACTGTTTTTGAGAACCAAAGTGGTTTCCTCCTTCTTTTGCTCTTGCTTTTCTCTCCAACACAGTGGGATGTTGCTTCAAGTATTGCAACCTTAATGCTTGCCCACTTTGCCTGTACCCCCTCACCTGTATTTCTTCTTGCCAGGGCTAGCTTAACTCTGTTGGCCATCTTATCAAAGTCAGCTCCTATGAAGTCCCATATTTTTGCCTTGGAATGGCATGATTTAGTTCTAGTGGCCAAATTGAACCATACCATGTGATGGTCACTGGCCCCCAGGTGACCTTCTACCTGGAGATGTGTGATCCTTTCCCCATTAGTCGGTACCAAATCTAGGATAGCCCTATCTCTTGTGGGTTGTTGTACCAGTTGTTTGAGGCCCTCCTCCTGCAGGGAATCCACTATGTGTCTAGTTCTGGCACATGTTCCTGCTAGTATTGACCAATCTGTATCTGGCATATTGAAGTCTCCCATTATCAGAACCTCCCCTTTAGCTGTAATGTTCTGTATATCTTCTAACAGTAATGTGTCTATGTCTTCCCCCTGGTCTGGAGACCTGTAGACAACCCCAGTTCGTATGGCTGTCCCATTTCCTGTTTCCAAGGTAACCCACAGTTCTTCTGGCTCCTTTAGTGTATTCTGAATTTCTGTAGCTTTGATATTTTCATTGACATAAAGGGTCACCCCCCCCCCCATTTTTGCACCTCGGTCTCTTCTGAACAGTACATAGCTGGGTACTGAAGTCTCCCAAGTGTGGTTACTGGTGAACCATGTCTCACTAATGGCTACTATTTCTAGTCATTGTTGCCTGCAGGTCTGGTATCTTGTTTCCCAGACTGCAGGCATTTGTGTACATGATTTTCCATTGCCCAGATTTCGGTGTGTTAGTTGCTGGGCGAAGTCCAGTGTTTCCCCTGCATGTCATATGGGGAGACGGACCTTTTTCCTTGCCTGTGTTTGTACTTAAAGAGCAGGCCCAGCCTGCCGTTGGCCACTTTAGCTACTAGGTCTGTATGTTGTGCGTATGATAATGTGCTATCTATGGTGATTCCTAGATATTTAAAGTTATGTACCATTTCAAGGGGTGAGTTTAGTTTGTTACGTGTTTGGAGCTGGTAGGACCTTTGTTCTATTTGGACCAAGGTGAACATCATGGTCTTTGTTTTTTCGTAGTTTAACAGTAGTTTAGATTTGAGGAACCAGTTTTCCATGGAGGTGAAGTTGGACTGCATCTGCTTTTCTAGGGTTGTAGGGTCGTAGGGAGATGAGTATAGAATGGAATCATCTGCATATAATAAAATGTTATCCTGTACTGCTAGATGGAGGTGGTTAAGGAACAAACTGAAAAGTAATGGGCTGAGGATGGATCCATGGGGCACTTCTGTAGTAACAGGCCTGTTTTCAGAGAGGGTGTCTTGAATTTTTACTCTTTGGACTCTCCCCATGAGATAGCTCCTAAACCAGGTGACTGATTCTTTGGAGAGACCTGTAGTGGCCAGTTGGTGCAGAAGCAATTCATGGTTCATGGTGTCGAAGGCCTTGGTGAGGTCTATATAAGTAGCTCCAACCAACAGCCCCAAATCCAGCACATCATGGATATAACCCATGAATTCAACAAGCGCAGTAGTGGTGCTATGCTGTTTCCAGAATCCATGTTGCTGACGGCATTGTAATTGGTACTTGTCTAGGTAGTCTGTCAATTGATCAGCTACAATGCATTCTAAACTTTTGATGGTGGGGAAGGATTGAAATAGGGTGATAATTTGAGTGGTTGGTTCTGTCCCCACTTTTGTGGACTGGGGTAACTACGGCCACTTTCCAAGGAGTGGCGAAGGCACCCGTTATGAGTGATAAGTTTAGTAATTTGGTTAGAAGGGCTAGTATAATGTCAAGGGTGAGCTTGACAAGCTTGAGGGCAAGCCTATCGCTACTTGCTCGTGATTTTCAGAGTTCTTTTTGGAGGTATTTTGTAGCTTTTCCAGGGGTGATAATCCTAAAATAGAAGGGTGCAGTGGAACCCAGCATGCTCGTAGAGTCTTGAGTAGAGTTGCTTTCCCTCATTGGCTAAAGGAATTCTGGAGGCAGTACCCCCACTGAGGTCAGTAAATACCTCATTAAAAATTTTAGCAATCATGCTGGGGTCCAGTTAGCATGGAGGGAGGGGTCTTAATAGGTTTGCCTGTCAGTGTTTTGAGGTTGTCCCACAACCAACGTCCGTCACCCCAGGAGTTCTCCAATTTATTTTTGCAATGTTGTCTCTTAGCCTTCCGAATTGCCCAGGTGCAATTTAAAGAAGAGTTTTCTCAGAAAAAGAGTTTAGTATTCACAGAGCTCTGAACAAGCATGGCTCATCCATTGCAGCAGTACCGGAATGAAATATAAAGTAAAGAAAATGAAACATAAACATTAGCTTCAATCATATGGTGCTGGGAACCTGAGTCCCTGGCTTCATTAACTGACCACAGCAAGGCCTTTTCCAGGCCTGTGAATGGCAGCCCTTAAAGGAATTACAACCTGCTGTTTGCAGGCTTGCATACCTAGCCTGGCCTCCTGGGAGAAGAGGGTATCAGGGAGGTGTAGGATGGAAAGGATTATGGCAACAATGTGATTGACATTTAAGTGACACATGGAGGTCTGGCAGAAGGGTAGGATGATTCAAAATAGAAAGAGGGATCATCTTGGTCTTCCAGCCAGTCAGGTGCGGGCTCTCAACATACAAATCCCTATGCACGTCACTGAATAATACAAGGTAACCATACCATTTCACAAATTTGCACAATTCTACAGTGGGGGCAGTTGGCCTCTTGGGTTAAAATGTATGGTTCAAGCTGCCTGGTTTTCTGGCATAGGTTGCATTCATCTAAAATAACTCAGTGATACACTGTATATGATTATCACTGGAGGTCAGCAATGTCTGAAGCTGTATGTGGAGCTATGTAGATACAAGTGTTATGCAATCCCTGCAAAGACAAAAGCCTGGAAAATTGATATGTCATGTTTCCTTGTACTACCTTGTAAACCTCTGAATAAACCTGAGTTAAAAAAGAAACATAAACAATGTTGGCAGAAAAAGACCATTGATCCAGCTGGTCTGCCCAGATCTTCTTCGGGTGTATCTCAGTCATCAGGTAACACTGTAGGAACCGTTGCTATCACTGATGAGGAATCCACATGGAAGACTTTCAGCAGTACAACTGGGGCTGCCCACACAGTCAATATCTGTTGACGTCACCAACCCAATAAAGGCATGAGCCACCCCACTCCCTTTTCAGTTCTTTCCTGCCATTGACTCACATTGTTTTTTGCAGAAGCTCCGTTGCAGTATTCGTGCCTTTTTTCACCCATGGCTTATGTTTTGGAATCCCTTTTTTAAAAGAGACTCCCTCAATTTGTGTATGTCAAGAGTTAATCCTTCATCTTCTCTCTTCTGCTGCTGCCACTGCAGAAAGAAGATTGCCTACACAGACAAACACTCTGTCTGTGTCTGCTATCTTGGGCCTGACCACAAAGTTTCTGACTGTGAGCTCTGCCAGAAGTTTAAACAAACAACTCTCAAACGATGCAGAAAGACCCAAAAATGTCCTAATGGATCAACAGGTAGCCAGTTCCAAGCAGGGGTCCTCCAGGATCCTGGCCTCTCAGTTGCCTACAGGTTCTTTGAGTTCCCAGGCCTCCAGAGCCTAAGACAAGTACTCAGGGAAAAGAAAAAAAAAGACCAAGATTGTGACTGCTCCCTCCAGCATCGATCTTGTTCCCCGTCAGCTTTTCCTTCTTCTGGGGGATCTTTGTCGGCTGTGGCCACACCGGCAAAGAAATCTGCTGTCCATGGCTCTGTGCCCACTAGACCCATACTAACAGCACCTCTGCCTGATTCTCAGGCTCGTCAGCCCTTCCTTCATCGACAACTCTCCCATTGAGACTTGCCCTTTCTCCCTCCAGGGCTACAGATTTGCTGGGTTCTTGAGCTCCGGTAGGTGAGATGTCGACTACTGTGCCATCTAACCCCCCTTTGTCAATGACCACTGTCAACTTGAATGAGGTCCTGATGAAGTTCACTAATGTGCTTGTACAGCAGCTGGGCGCCCTCTGGCCTCCCTCGCTGATGCCGTTGATGGTAGCTTCATCATTGACACCTACTCATTGGCCCTGGGAAGCTCCCCATGGGCCACTGTCAGTGCAGCCAAAGCCAGACCCAGATATTGAAGAGGTCAACGTTGAGGTGGAGTACCACCCAGACCTCATTCTTTCTGATGATGTGAAGAAAGAGGAGGAAAATACACTGCTCTCTAACAGCTCTACAGCCTCTTCTATGAGGGATCTGTAAAGCATACTCCCAGGTCTCCTCCTGAGGACTCCACATTTTTCAATGAGATGATACAACTGTCCTCAGCCATAAGCTTCCACGCTGAGGAAAAGGATGCTACCAGAAAAGAACTGGTGTATTTCCTGGAGATTCCAGAATCTCCCCCAAAGATCATTCTTCCAATGCTGCCAGCCTTGAGGAATGCAGCCAAGGTAGCCTGGCTCAGACCAAAAATGGTGCCAGCTATGCCCCATAGGGTGGACAAACTTTATCACGCCCCTCTAAGGTCTTCCCTGTTATGCTGCCCAGCCTCAGACAGACTCAGTGGTCATTAAAGCAGCTCATGAAAGGTCTAAGGTACCTAAGCACCTTAGTTCCCTTCCCCCAGACAAAGAGTCTCATAGAACTGATCTCTGGGGTAAGAGAGTTTATGCCTTCTCTACTATAGGCTTAAGGATTGCAAACTATCTGTCACACATGGTAAAATACCAGAATGCCAACTGGAAGAAGGGCAAGGTTGCTGCCCAGGCCCTTCCAGAGGGCACTCAAAAGCAGGAACTTCTACAGTGCCTCCAAGTCACTGAGGATGTTAGCAAACATCTCCTCGGAGCCTTAGATGATATGGCTGACACAGTTGCCAGGGCAGCTGCCATGGGCATATGCCTCCAAAGACACTCCTGGCTTAGAGTATCTGAATTTCCTATTGATGTGCAGCAAAACGTGCTTAATTCCCCCTTCAATGGCACCAAGCTGTTTAACTCTGATGTCCAGGACATCATGCATAGCTAACACCTCCTGTGGCACAACTTGTTTCCCCACCTCTCCTTTCCTCCATCCCCTATCCTCCCCACCCCTCTCCCTGTATTAGGGAGTTACCCTCCTCCTTTCTTCCTGCCAGGCTGAGTCCTCAACTGGCTGTCCCCTCGACAAAGCCAACCTCTGGCTGCTTCTATAGTTAGACCGAGCAAACCCCTGGCTGCGTTTAACCACCAATAGCCCAGTCACTCTGGCCCATGACTCTAACTGTGACTCCTACATAACTGTCAATCCTCCATTTTGCAAGTCGTTTAGTGTCACTTTGGATATTGTATACCTCTGCCCTTGTAGTGTTTATTGTTCTAAATTATGTTTGTTTATTACCTGGTTAATTCTAGCCTCTGACTCCTTGTCCTCCCTGTTTATTTATTTATTTATTAAAGTTTGGTGACCTGGTGACTGTTCTTAATGTAATGCTGTATTTGACATAGAATAGTTGCAAATGAGTCTCTGGCTCTTTGGTCTGCAATCCATGAATTTAATAACCCTAAATTCAATAAAGTTCAATACCTGTCTTGTACCGTATTATCAACTGCAAAGTACGTTGTTCACTAGATGAACCATAGATCTGACCCTGTTATCTGTGTAATGTATTATGCTTTCGATGTGGAACCTTGGTAAATGAGCTCTCAGCTCAAAGGTATTAATCCAAGATGTTAATAAATAATAAAATAAATCATAAATGATCTGCAAGTCTCGGGCAGGGCCCTCACGTCTGTCCACTTCCTCTACCATACCCAACCAAAGGATAGAGGATGGCCTCCTTTTGGTAAACAGAACAATAAGCCCAGGACAGCTCCATTCCTTCAGGGAAAATGCAGAGCCCAGGCTCCGGTGCTGGAGCAGCGGCCAAGAGCCCCAGAAGTGAGGAGCATCACTGTCAACCTGCCCAAGTTGGTTCTGATACCATCCCAAAGGTTACAGTATATAGGGGCAGTTCTGGACTCGGCACAGGGGAAGGCTTTCTTGCCCCAAAACAGGGCAGAGCACCTCACAGCTCAAGCTCAGGAAGTTGCCCAGAACCGGTATTGTCCTGCCAGGATGTATCTCAGATTGCTGGGCCTGGAGGCGGGGAGGAGAAGAAACTTTAACCCAGGCAATTTTTTAATGAAGGGACGGAGCATCCAGAGAGCCACACATTGAAATGACGGCACTGACCTCCATACTATTTTAAAATAGGCATCTAGAGCATTTATGCATGTTAACAAGCCCACCAATTGGGAACTAAGGATACTAGCAAGCCTGAACGTAGTGGGGACTCAAATTAATAGGGAAGGGCAGTTTAATAATGGGTAAAGGGAGAAGACTTAAGCTTAAATGGGGGTTAATAGAGGGAAAACAAATCTGAAGCACTGAGCACTTACTTCTTAGGAAATTAAAAGCAAGAGGGGATAATGTATGAGGGGAAGATGATTGTTGAGGGGGGTACTTTACCAGTGCTTACTTGGGCAATAAAACCAGTACACAGAATGAAACACGTAGATGAAAAATGTTGAGGGGGGATAAAAGTAACAAAAAGAGCACACTGACAGCATATGAGGGTATTAGTGATGCCGAGGAGGGTGCAAGTAAAACTATGTTTTAAATAAATGAGATTGTAGGGATCAAATAGTTGGTTTCTAGATGATGATGATGATGCTAAAGCAGAGGGAAGAACAGGCTAAGACAGCAGAATGCCAAGGCCCCTGCACCTTAAAATCCACAAACGTGGAGGCTATATCAACCAAGCCACAACACTCTGGAACAGCCAAGGGTAAACTATCCCAGAGTGGCTAGTATCTACACAAATTGAAGTCCATGAAGGAAAATGTTGGGATCAGGGGCCCCACGGTGGGAGCCTCACGTGTTTCAAATATGAGTGTATACCTGAATGCAGAAACAAAAGCTTTAAATGAACAAATTAGTTTTGTAAATAGTTTTGTTGAATGTTTCAGTGAAACAGTTATAAGTTGGTTTAGAAAAACTGTGTGTCAAGATTACAGGTAGAATAGGGGAAAAGGTTACCAGAACAATGACAGACCTAACAGTCATAACATATAATGTGAAGGGGATTGGTTCCCCCATTAAGAGAGCCTGAATCCTCCTGGAGCTCAATAGATGTAAAGCAACAGTGGCCTTTCTACAGGAGACACACCTCTCCCAGCCCAAGCACCAAAAACGAAAAGGAGCTGGGTGAGACTGGTGTACTCCTCAGCATATGAACCCATTTGCATAGAAGGGGGGTGGCTATCCTAGTGAGGAAAAATGTACCATTGGAAGTGGAGAAGGTTATGGAGGCTAAGGAGGGGTGATCTATAAAAATCATAGGTTTCTATAGAGGGGTCCCATGTGTTCTTCTTAATTTATACGCTCCTAATGACGCTAAGGAGAGAATACCCTTTTTTAAGCGCCATCTAATTAGACCACCACCAGAAGAGAGATCTCTGTTTCTGGTAGGAGGAGACTTTAATTGCACTCTGCACCCTCAAAAGGATAGGAGTGGGAAGGTTAGTAGAGACCCTCAGGGGGAAAGTAAGAAACGTTGTGGATTTTTGGGGGAAATTGGGGTTGACAGAGGTATGGAGGCACCTACATGCAAGATAACACAACTACACTTTTTTCTACCATCCACATGTTCAATATTCAAGGATAGACTATTTTATATTGTCCGTGGAATGGTTACACATTGTTGAGCAGAGTGAAATCAAACAGAAAATAGCATCTGACCGTGCCCCGGTAATGACTGATTTGGTAATGTAACCTATACACAAAAACTCATTTTGGAGGCTTAACGTTTCCAGTCTCAATAACCCGGACTTCTGTCAGCTGATAACTGGGGAAACACAGGCATGCCTTCAGAATAACAGGGAGGGGACACTTTTGAGGCTACCCATTGGGACAGTTTAAAAGCTACCCTATGGGGGGTATGCATACAGTATGCATCATGTAAAAAGAAAGAAAATGATAAAAAGAGGCCACAACTAGAAGAGCGGTTATTTGATTGAGAAGCGGAGCATGAGATAACTCTGAACCCAGACATGAAGAGGAACCTCCAAGAATGTAGAGACAAATTGACAAAACTCTGTTAGAGCAAAATATAGAGGGGGGATTTCATTATACTCAACAGAGATACTATGAAGCTGGAAATAGAGCAGGTAAACTACTAGCTTGGCAACTTAGACAGCAGCTGGTTAACAGAACAGTGGTTAAAATTAAGGGAGGAATATGAACAGAAACTACACATACCAAACCAGCAGCGATATCAGAGGTATTTGTGGAATACTATAAACAGATGTATTTGAATGCGTGGGGGAGGAATATAAGGCAGCCTAAGAACAGTTCATGACATTGGTGACCCTACCCCAATTTCAGGAGGAGGAGAGAGACAGTCTGGAAGACCCCATCTCCAGTATAGAAATTGCCACAGCAATTAAAAATCTAAAAAGCAGTAAAGCCCCGGGAACAGATGGACTCCCAACAGAATTTTATAAAACAATTCAGCAAACAGGTCAACCCCCTACCGCAAACTACATTTAACAAAATTCAAGAAAGAGAGCCAACCACTGACTCTTGGAGACAAGCACAGATAACTGTCATTCCAAAACAGGGAAAAGATCCCCAGTGGTATAGCTCCCACAGGCCAATATCATTGCTGATGGTAGATATGAAAATCTTCACTTCCATTATGGCAATCAGATTGCAGCAACAAATACAAAAAGTAGTAAATCCAGATCAAACTGGCTTTATAAAGAGAAGAGCACTACAAGACAATATACATAGGATCCTAAATAGCCCTACATACCAAAAGGGTTCAAAACAGTTACTGCTGGCTTTGTGACTAGACGCGGAAAAGGTGTTCGACAGGGTGAGGTGGGGATATTTGAAAGGAGTCCTTAAAATAATGAATTTTGGTCCTGGCTTTCAAGCATGTATTGAGGCCCTGTACAGACAACCAGAAGTAGTAGTTAAAGTGAACGGGGTTAACTCACAGAAGTTCCCTGTGACTCATGGGACAAGGCAGGGCTGCCCTCTGTCACCACTCCTTTTTGCACTTTGTACAGAGACATTGGCGGTAAAAATCATGGACAATCCATTTATTAAAGGAACAGAATTAGCTGGAGCATAGCACAAAATCTCATTATATGTAGATGATGCCTTGATATTCATAAGAGACCCAGCTACGACTGTCTCTACACTACAAGCAGTGCTAGAGTTGTATAGAAGAATATCTGGGTACAAATTTAATGACACTGAAACAGAAGCTATCCACATTAGACCAATCAGGGCCATTGTCTTAAGGAGGCGCCAACTTTCAAAATTTCTAGTAAGCTGCAACCCAGCTTATAAAGGCTTGCTGTGCTCCCATTTTGCCACTTGATTCGGTGCACCGTGGAAAGAGGTTGACTTTGTACCTGCCTGGGACCCCCTCCTTCTCCGCACCCTCAAGCTGCAGGATGCCACCAATGAAACCTGATTCTCAGACACCATACCACAAAAGAATGGACTCAGGACTTTTTTCTCCCACACCCGCCCCCCACATCTTTTTAATGCCCGCACTAGTGGGATCTTCAAGTGGAAGTCCTGATGATATATGGTGATTGGGCTAATAATGCATGGAGGTGGAGTGCTGTGCTGAGCCATAGGTATGTCTTGGCTAGCACTGGGTCTCTGCTTATCTGTTTTAATCAGTCATGATGACTGTTGGACACTGTATTAGCTAGGATCTAGTTTAAAGGGACACTGTCAGCTTTGCCCCACCGTTTGCTTCAAAATCGCACGCGTGTGCCTCTTGGCACATACACAACAGAAGATTACTGTAGAATGCACCCCCATAGCTCAAAATTCCCAATCTGTACATGTTTTTGTTATTTTTACCTTTTCAGTGATTCATCTGGTCTGAGTTTAAGTTACACACCTACCGGAAGCTGGTACCAGTCAGGAACGCATGTCCGCTACAAGCACTACCCCAAACTGCATTTTGTCCATGAGCATGATATGAAAATATGCTCCACCGATCCATTGTAGTAATTCCAATGCTTAGTGGGCACTCCAAAAATAAACCGAGAACTCCAAGTTGTTTAAAGAAAAGTTTTTGGCTGAGGTCAAAATCCTGTGCATGCGCAAGAGCAGCGCACTCCTGCACATGCACGGGATCTTTGCCAATTCCACTCCTGCGCATGATTGGGATTTCGACCTTGGTCGAAAACTTATTCATACAAATCGGACTGCTCGTTTTTTTCAGAGTCCCAACTAAACATTTAAATAACTGCACTGGATTGGTGGAGTGTATTTTAGTACCATGCTCATGAAAAAAATGCAGTTTAGGATCGATGCTTCATAGCAGATGCGCATTCCGACTGGTATCAGCTTCCGGTAGGCACGTGACTTGAACTCCAACTGAAAAGGTAAAAAATAATAAAAATGCATACAGATTGGGGATTTTGAGACATCGGGGTGATTTCTACAGTAATCTTATGTTGTGTGTGTGCCAAGAGGCACACTCATGCTATTTTGAAGCAAACGGTGGGGCAAATCTGACAGTGGCCCTTTAAGGGAAAATTTACCTGTTGTTTACACATAAATGTTTGCTTCTGCTTTTGGTATTTTCTCTGCTTTGACTAAGCTGCCTCAAGGAATTTCTTTTGCTCGTTAAAGTACTGCTGACTCTTGAAATTACTTTGTCCTGGTCTATGTTGCACTGCACTGCTGGGCCACCATTTCTGTGATAGTCTAACCTTTTGCTCTAGTGTGGCTGTTGCTAGTTGAGGGTTTTAAATTGCTACTTTAGTTGACCTCAGTTTGAAAACAGTTCCACTATAGGCATCACTACTTAAAGTTTTTCTGCTAGTCCCTGCTGTCCTCAAGAAAGCATTGTTTCACAATATTTAATTTGGGTTTATACTTGATGGTTATCTGACCATGTTCCCCAGGCTCTCACTGAAAGACCCATTATTTAGGTCTTTCACTTGCACTCTTCTAGATATTCAGTGGGTCTCACTCTGACTCTGGAATTACTGAATCTTTACTCTTGAGCTCTGCCTCTTAGCTAGGCTGCTCTACTCTGCCTCTCGGCACGCCATGAGGATCCCTGAGCTCCTCTTTGGCTCTGTTGAAATGGCATCTCTACTGATAGTCCTACTTTTCTCAGCTGATCTCCTCTCCTTGTCCGCAAAAGATTCTGTCTGCCACCATAATTCTGATTGGTGGAGTTATATATTGTCAAACCTACTGGCCAGGGTGGATACCACCACCCCCAAAACCTGGCTCTTAAAACTGATCCCTTTTGCTAAAATAGCACACTGCCTTACCCTCTCCTCCTTCCATGGGCCTCTGGGGGGCTGTTTCCTAACTTCTATATCTGAAACCTGGGCACCTCTATGCCTGCTCTCTCTCTCTCTCTCAGGTGACACTGAACCCAACTCATTCCTCTCTGCGGTGGCTCCTCCTTCTGACCCCTGCCTCTGGTTCTCTAAAAAGGGGTTAAGGCTCGCTCACTTGAATATTAGAAGCCTAACAGACAATTTTGTGCAGCTTGAGGCCTAGATGGCTCAGTATACCCCTGACATTCTAGTTCTGTCAGAGACCTGGTTGAAACCTCACACTCCTGACTCCATATGAATGATCAAAGGCTATAAGTTCCACAGGTGTGACCGTCCCAATGCTAAGAGAGGAGGGGGTGTTATGTTCTATACAAAGGACAACCGTGATATCTCTGTATGTTAAGTTAATACTGGTTGTTTATGCAAAATTATTCACATACTGTAGTTGTTACCCTTGGTCTTGCAAAACAGCTGAACATTGTGTGCATCTATAACCCCCATAATAATGGTTTAGCAGGTCTGTCAAATGTGCTCAACTATCTTGCCTCGTTAAAAGGCAAACAGGAACTTGTTATAATGGGTGACCTAAACCTGGACTGGCTGGGCAAGAGCTCCAGTCTATATGCTGCTGAGTTGGGTAGGCTTCACCTGTCCCAGCTGGTATCCTCCTCGACCAGACTGTCAGACAACTGCAGTCTCCAGTCTCTTCCAGACTGGATAATCTCTAACTGACCAGATAGGATCACTGCTGTGGGTGTCTTTCCAGACTCTATCAGTAAACACTTTCTGGTCTATTGTGTCTGGAAAGCTACGGCCCCCAAACCTCCACCCAAAGAAATTCAGTTCAGGGACTTTTCAAAGCTGGAGTTGAGGGTCCTTATCTCTGACCTTCAAAATACCAACTGGATACCTTTATACCAGACCTCCAACATGGAACATGCTGCACAATACTTCCTCTCCAAGCTTCTGGCCTTACAGGACAAGCATATCCCATTAAAAAGATGCAGAATCCAAGGAGCTGCCAACTGCTGACTCATTTCCGAACCGATAGCCTCTATTAAACAGCAGGACAAAGTCTTGAAAAAAGCTAAACCATCTCAGTTCCTTGCTGACTGGGCTGAGTACAAAATGCTCAGGAACCTCTGTAAAGTATCTATAAGAACTGTCAAGAGCATCTACTACCAGCAGCTTCTCCATACCTCTGTTAGTGACTCTCGTGAGTTTTGGAGTCACGTTAACTCAGTTTTGGGGACAGACAAAAGCAGAACCATAACAAAAATGGTCTTGGATGGAATAAGCTGCAATAATCCTCTCACCATCGCTGATGCTCTAAACTCTCACTTCTCGGACCTCTCATCCTATGCATCACCCCCTGCACCTTCATCGGGACCACTTCTTAACAACAGTGAACCAATAAAATCTCCTTTCAACCTCCACCCAGTCACTGTATCAGAAGTTTTGTGCCTCCTTAAATCCATTCCGCCTTAGGGGTTGGCCCGGGGTGAATAGGCTACTACCCAAATTCCTGAAAACTATTGCCACCTTCGTTGCTTCTCCAGCAGCACACCTCTTCAATCTGTCCCTCATTACAGGTCATGTCCTCTCCCCCTAGAAGACTGTACAGGTTTCCCTGTCCACAAAAAGACTGACACCATAAAATATGGACAACTACCACCTTTCGACTTTACCCAAAATCCTGGAGAAAATCATTGCCGCCTAGGTCTTGGACTGCCTCCAATACAATCTTCTCACCCCAGATCAACATGATTTTCGATGAGGGCACAGCACATCCACTGCTGTTATCCAGTTCACCAATGATATCAGACTTGCTGTGAACAAAGGCTTTCTCACAGGCGTGATTTTTATAGATCTTACAAAGGCTTTTGACTTAGTGGACCGCCCGCTGCTCTTATCAAAGCTGTCCACACTTGGTTTCACCACCCCCCGCAACTGACTGGTTCCACAACTATCTTGCAGAGCATCAACAATTCATGCACACTGGAAATGCCAAGTCCTCTCTCTCCCACACCTGGATCGGTGTTCCACAGGGATCAACATGGGGATCTCTACTTTTCTCACTCTTCATAAATGATCTCCCCCCACTGTCTGGCCCATGCTCTGCCCTGTTATATGCTGATGATTTGGTACTCTGCTCCATTTCCTCTGACCTATCGAACATCAGCCAGAACCTAAACCCAAACTTCAATACCTTCCAACACTGGTTGAAGCAAATCAGACTTGTCCTCAATAACAAAAGGATTGTTGCCATGCTCTTTGGCTCAGGACCCAAAATCAGGGACTCTCGCCAGCCTTTATGCATCAGAGCATCTGATGACACACCTCTCAGCACTGTTTCATCTTTTAAATACCTCAGAGTCAACTGGGATCCGGCCCTGGACTATGAACTTGACCTAACTACTACCATCAAAACAGTCAACATACAACTTGGTCTGATGTATAAAGTCAGGCACAGCCTCACATCTGTGGTGAGGCTGGCTATTGAGCAGTAGGTTCACAGACCTAAACTGGCCTATGAGTGGACTGCCTTTCCTGAAACCTCAAGAGAGCTCCTCCGTAAGTGGAACATCTGCTATAATAACATCTACTACTTTGCTCTGTCAGTACCCAACCTCTTTCATTGCTGCTCACGCTACTCCAGCTGGGGCTGGCTAGCCCCCACAGCCTTCTGGCAATACACTACCTCATGCTTCATCAAAAACATTATCACCTCCCAGATACCAGACAAG
This sequence comes from Neoceratodus forsteri, assembly GCA_016271365.2. Classification (NCBI taxonomy): domain Eukaryota; kingdom Metazoa; phylum Chordata; order Ceratodontiformes; family Ceratodontidae; genus Neoceratodus; species Neoceratodus forsteri. The sequence continues at coordinate 965,089,681 of CM057452.1, forward strand.
CTGACCCTTCTATTGAAATTTGATTACTCTGCCTACCCCCTGAGATCATCTGATAAGTCCCTCCTTACCCAACCGAAGTGTAATACAAAAATGGGCGAAAACACCTTCTCTGTCAGCGCTCCAAAAATGTGGCATTCCCTTCTGCTGCCACTCAGGAACTCCCTAAGCTCCGGAGTTTTAAGCAGGAACTCTGTAAGGTTCTGGTCTGTACTGAAAACTGCTCCTGTGATGGGTGTACCCACTCACTTGCCTCTCCCTGTTAGCTACTTTTCCTGGCATTTGTTCCCTATCCTGATCTCCCGGAGCTTTGCCCCAACTATTTATTTCCCTCATGCTTACCCCTTATTTTGTATAATTGTTGATAATGCTTATGTTTCAGGGGCCTTGAACTGTCAGATCTTTATATATTGCCACCGTGCTGTGTTACACTCCAGGCCTCATCCTGGCTTCAGTGTGTTGCTACCTGACTTTATGCTTTTGGCTCATTGTACCGCTTGTTGATATCTGATTTATTCCTTTGTATTCACTGTTGTTTTCCCACCTATTGTATGTAACCTCCCAGGTCGTGTCTGAAAATAGGCAGCTTTGCTATCTAGTGCACCTACCCAGTCAACAAAAACTAAATAAATAAATAGTGGCAAACTTACCAAAAGTTAAAAGATCGGGTTCCCATTTGTGTAGGCTAGATACAATAAGATACGATATTTGGGAATTATGGTTACTCTGAACATTAAAGAATCATTTAAACTGAAGGGGAAGTCATGGTGGTGGGAGATCTGAATCTACTGGATGTGGACTGGGACATCCCGGCAGCATCCACAGAAAGGAGTAGGGAGATGCTTGAAGCTTTGCAGGAAGAGTTCAACCAACTGGTAAAGGAACCTACTAGAGGCGTGCCATACTTGACCTAGTTATGACAAATGGGGACAGTGTCAAGGGGGTGGAGGTTGGGGAAAATTTGAGCGACAGTGACCATAGGACAGTAAAATTTAGAATCAGAAAGGGTCCAGTCAAAAGCAGTTCCAACACTAGGGTGCTAGACTTTAGATAGGCAGATTTTAGGAGGATGAGGGCAAATGGTACAGGAGGAGCTAGTGGGGAAGGAAGACTTGAAAGACATGGAGGAGCTATGGGAGGAGATTAAAAGAAGAATATTGAAGGCAACAGAACTATGCGTTAGGATGGTGAGCAAGAAAAGGAGGAGAATGAAACCACTTTGGTTCATAACAGAAGTAAGGGAGGCAGTTAGGGAGAAAATTAGGGCATTCAAGCTATATAAGGCATTTCAGAGGGAGGCAGATGGGGGTATATAAGGAAAAACTGAGGGAAGCAGGGAAGGTGATCAGACGGGCGAAGGCTGAGACAGAAGAGCATATAGCAAGGGAGGCACAAAGGGGAGATAAGAAGTTTTTCAGGTACGTAAGCGACAGAAGGAAGGGGAAGCGCAGTATTATGAAGCTCAAGGGGGAACAGGGGACACTGGTGGAGGGAGACATAGAAAAAGACGATGTCCTGAATAATTACTTCGCATAGGTCTTCACGATGGAGGATGGGAAAGGACCAAAGTTGGAAACAGGTGAAGGATGGGTAATGAGATGGACTCAAGTCCCTTCATGGAGGGTAGGTTATTGGAAGAATTAGGAAAGCTGTGGACAGATAAGGCGATGAGATCGGACGGGATCCACCCGAGGGTACTCAAAGAATTAAAACAAGAATTGGCAACACCACTCATGAGGGTATTTAACCTGTCACTGCACAAGGGCAGGGTACCTCGGGGACTGGAAAAGGGCTGGGGTAGTTCCCCTACATAAAGGGGGCGGAAGGGAGGAGCCAGGAAACTCCTGACCAGTTGGCCTTACCTCTATGGTTGGTAAACTAATGGAGACACTCATTAAGGAAAAACTGATAAACTATCTAGAAGGGGAGGGCCTCCTAAATGACAATCAACATGGATTCACAGGTGGTAGGTCATGCCAGACCAACCTGATTGAATTCTTTGACAAAGTGACGGAGATATGGGACCAAGGGGGAGTGGTGGACGTGGCCTACCTGGTTTTCAGTAAGGCATTTGACACTGTCCCCCACAGGAGGTTGATAGGCAAGATAGACAGTGTAGGAGTGGGGAGCAAGCTCACACACTGGGTGGAACATTGGTTGGAGGGGAGGACACAGACAGTAGTGGTGAATGGGGTGCACTCAAAGGAAGAGTAGGTGATGAGTGGGGTTCTCCAGGGATCAGTGCTGGGGCCCATACTTTTCAACATATACACTGGGGACATCACAGAGGGTCTAAGGGGAAAGGTGTGCCTGTTTGCTGATGACCTGAAGATATGTAGTAATAGGGTTGATATGGTGGAAGGGGAGGTGGAGGTTATGAGGCAGGATCTGGCTAGGCTACAGGAGTGGTCAAAAAGGTGGCAGCTGCAGTTCAATGCAAAAAAGTGCAGAAATATGCATATAAGGTGTAATAACCCAAAGGCAAAATACCGGCTTGGAGGGGGAGGAACTGGATGTAACAGAACAGGAGAGAAACTTGGGGATCACCATTTCAGACAACCTGAAAGTCCAGAGTCAGTGCGACAGAGCAGCAGTAAAGGCACTCAGAATGCTGGTATGCATAGGGAGGGGATTCACAAGCAAGAGGAGAGAAGTGATCCTGCCACTATACAAAACCATGGTCAGACCACACGTGGAATATGGGGTCCAGTTCAGGAGGCCATACCTGCAAGGGGATAAGGACAGGATGGAAAGGGTCCAGAGAGGAGGAACCAAAATGATTAGGTGACTGCAGGGGATGTCATTTGAGGAGAGACTGGGAGAGCTGGGTCTGTACACACTGGAGGAGAGGAGGGAGAGGGGGGATATGGTGGAGATGTTCAAGTATCTAAAGGGCATAAACAGGGTGAGGGTTGACAGCATCTTCAAAATGAGTAAGAACAATTCCACTTGAGGACATACATGCAAAGTAGAGTGGGGAAGATTCAAGGGGGATGTCAGGGGAGGTTCTTTACCAAGAGAAGAGGGTGGTATAACCATGGAACAGACTGCTGAAATGGGTGGTGGGGGTGGATACAGTTGACAACTTCAAAAGAGCCTGGGATACGGACATGGGTCTAACTGGCAGGGACAGGCTGGTAATGTGGGAGGGGGTCTTCCTAGAGGGGGGTTTATGGGCAGACTGGATGGGCCGTGGGGTCCTTTTCTGCCAACAGATTTCTATAATTCTATAATTCTATAAATTATGAGAAACTAGCTGGGGAATGTAAAGCAGATCTGGAAAGATGGAATTTACTTCCCTTCTCCTTAGCTAGAATTGGTATCACAAAAATTATTATTCTATCATGATATCTATTTTTATTTCAAACACTACCCCTCAATATTCCAGGACTAGTCTGGAAGCAGCATGAGAGAGACCTTAAAGTATTTGTGTGTGGGGTGGGGGAGAAACCTAGGGTGGAGAGGGTAAGGTTAGTACTTCCCAGGGAGGAGAGAAGAGTGGGCCTTCCAGGCTTTAGGCTGTATTATATTGCACAACAGATGCCGTACCTGATAACATGGGTCAAACAGAGGGAGGAGTCAAGGTGGTATGGGATGGAGAAGATGAAGGAACTACCCATTCCCTTATATGCCATACTGACAGCTAAAATTACAATGGATCTGAAGAAAAGAATCTCCAACCCATGGATACGGCATTCTCTCTCAATATTACAGAGAATAAGAACATTAACAAATACATCAAATGAAACAGAACCATTAACTCTAATTATTATAATGCAACAAATATTCCCTAACTCTGATTGGTTCTCAGAGTTCTAACAGGGTTGCATTAACCCACATTACCCTGAATTGAGTCACGTGATGCATTTGCCCGAGTAAGACACTCTCAACCCCTGCTCCGCTCCCTAACCCAACTACTCAAGTAAAATTTGCATTATTTTGACCTGTTGGTCCTCACAGTTTCTTCACACAGTAAGAATCCCCGGTGATCAATATAAGAATAACCTGTGTCCTCCTTTTGGGAAGGATGCCGAAATGCATGCGGCGGACCCAGCGCATACTTCCCCCACCACTCCGGACAAGGCCAAAGCAGCCAAGAAGAGTAAGACTCAGACTGCTACTGCCACTAAACCCACCTCAGCGTCGGCTCCTCTGTCAGAGGAGCATTTTCTTCAGGAGTTCTCTCCACTTCGGGATGTCCTTGCAAATATTTCGGAGCAGCTTTCATCTTTGAGGCAGATCTCAGATAGCCTAACTCGCAGGATTGGAGACACCGAGGTGCGAGTAAGATCTCTGGAGGACTGGTGCTCCCATACCAAGCCGGATACTGCGTCCCTCCATAAAAAGCTGGTCAAGTTGGAAGAGAAAATAGAACATCTGGAGGGACGAAGCCAGTGGAACAACCTACTGGTAATTGGTCTCCCAGAGGGTTCAGAAGGGCCAAATGCAGTTTTGTTCCTCCAAAAGTTCTGCGAAAAAATCGCAGAGCCCTCTCTGAATCGTCTGACATATGTGGTGGAACGGGTCCACCGAGCACTGCCACTGACCCCTCCACCGAATTCTCCATCCCGCCCTCTTACATTTAAATTCCTTAATTATCTGGACAAGGTACATATATTGGCCAAAATAAGGGATACCAAAGAGCTTCTTTGGGAGGGCCACCGACTTAGAGTGACGCAGGATCTTTCTCGCACTGTTTGACTTAAACGGGTGGAATATGGGTCTATTGTTTCAAAATTCCATGCAGCTGATCTCCAGTTTCAGATGTTATTTCCCACCAGGCTGCAGCTCACCTATAAAAGCTCACCACAGTCCTTTGATTCAGCTGACCAGGCCAAGAAGGAGCTGCCTGCACTGTTCCCAGATTTGTTTCAAGCACTGAAGTGATCAATATAGTGAACTGTTATTGCTGTTAAAATGTTCTTGTTTTTTCAGGGATAGTGTATTGGCTTTTAGTTTTCTAAGGGAGTTAGAGGATACTAAGGGGACTAGTGTTGCAGTATCCTACAAATTCGGATACCTCGGATACCATCATTTTGGTCGGATATTGAATAGCCTCAGATGGCATAGACATCTGACCAAGGATCCAACCTCCCAGGATCCACTGTAAGTAACCAAGTAAGCAATCCAATGGATCAGATGGCTCCAACCATCGGAACCAACTATTTGAGGTGGGATCTGATGGATCTGACCATAGGATCCAACTATCCGAGGTGGGATCCAATGGATCTGACCATTGGATCCAGCTATCCGAGGTCAGATCCGATGGATCCGACCACCAGATCCATTTGCCAGATCCTAGGTCGAATACCAGCACTATCCGACAGAGGATAATCGGATCCATAAAAGCACTATCCGAGCAACACTAAAGGGTACAAATGATTTCTACTTGATACTTTGTTCACATTTTAGCCTCTAGTGTGTACTGGCTGAATTCCTTCTAGCATCTTCTGCAAGTTGTTTTTTTCCCAGTATTTTTGCATATTATGGACTTGGCATGTTCGTTTGTGTAGTTGCTCCTCTTCTAGGTCACCAGTTTGGACTTTATAAGGTTTCTGACTCCTGTTGTAGTTATCTTTGTTACCCCCTATCTTTTTTATGCCTTGTATATGTTTTTAGATCAGTGCATGCTTTTAGTAGATTAGTATAGGGCTTCGGTTTTCTATGTAACTTTGCAGACTCAGGGGGGCTAGGGGGATTGTGTGCACAATTTGGCAACTGTTCTCCTGACTCTTTGCAAATATGGCATGTGTGTGTCCAGTGATACCACTTTTAGAAACCTGTGACAACTAGCGTATGGCTATGAATACCCAGGTTGCTTTCTCCTAGAGATGAAAAATAGGAGAGTGGGTCAGATCTGTTGTACAGTATATGGGTCCATTGTCTTGGCCACTGGTGATACAGAGTCTGGAGGCATAACATAGCTGGACCCAGGTCTTGCTCACTTTGGGATGCCTTCTCCCTGAACTTGACTGACTCAGGTGAGTTTTGTTTTACTGTCTCTGCAGCCCCAGGGGGTTGTGTAGTCTGGGCTTTCCTGCCCCTCCCTCTTTGCAGTTATACATACTTTGGGATTCGGGGCATTCTGGCCTCCCTAGATTGGTGGGCTCAGGCATATTTATCGTGATGTTGATCAACCTTTTGCAGTGTCGCCCGTGTCAGGGGCACCTGTTGAATCAACTAGGCCCCAGTGCCTGCACCCTATATTGGGCTGAGCTGCATATTTTGCTCCTGCTAGTTTTGGGATTCTTGGCTGCTGCGCTGGCACTGTAATCTTGGATCTGAGCAGGGGAATGCTAACTCAGTGCTTCTCTGGCTGAAGTTTTGTTTTCTCTTGGGGGCTTGGAGTTTGCTTAGGAGGAGCAGCTATTTGCCCCCCTTCCCCCACCGAGTTAGCCTCCAATTTTCCTTGGCCTCATGAACAGTGGCTACTATTAACATGAGACTACAAGTATTTGATGACCGAGGTTTCCAGGTTGTCTCTCTTGTGGCTGCTCTGACTTAAGAATTGGATCCACTGAGAAATGATAGCTGAGCTACCCCCCCTGTCCTTTTGTTCAGTCAGCCTGGGCCCCTGCAATGGTATCAGGTAGCAGAGATGCAGCTGTAGTCCAACTTTGCCTGTATCTGGCCCTTATTGGATCCTGTCAGTGTGTTTAAAGGGAATGGGTGAGGGGTTGCCTTGAAGCGCCCCCCTGGTTTTCCACCAGGGTAGTGGGTCATGTCCTGATCTCTACCTTGAGTTAGTTGTCCTGTCGGGGGACTGGGGGAATTGGCCCATTGTTTGTGAGATCTTGTTTGATTTTTGGCATTGGGACTCACAGTTTCTTGGCCACTTGCGTGCATGCAGTTATTATTTGCCAAGAATTTTTCACGGAGTTTGATCGCCGCTTCTCTCTATTTATATAGTTGCATCTACTGAATTTCTCATTTATAGAAGTTTCTATTTAGAGCATTACTGTGCTAACTTTTATCGTTCTTTGTGATTTATAATGGGAGTGTGTCGGGTTGGGGGAAGAGCGGGAGGCTCGAGGCAGATGGGTTTTCTCATCATAGACCTTTGTAGTTTGGCGTTATGGTCATTAGAACTGGGAGTGGTATGTTTCTATTGGGGGTTCTACATTTTGACTTGGGGTGGGGTGGGATGGGTGGCTTGCTGAGGAAGGAGGATGAGCCAAGTTTTCTAGGTATTTGTTGGGGGATGTGGTGGCTTGTATGGGTGGGTTTTCTCCTGTCACTTGATTTTATGGCTGACTATTCTTACTTGCCTTGTTTATACTGTAGCTATGGGGAGTATTTATAAATTTATCACTTGGAATAGCAAAGGGGTCAATGATAAACCTAAGCAGTACATGATTCTGCGTCATCTTAAGAAATATCAACCTGAGGTGGTTTTCTTACAGGAAACCCACTTGAAGCGGGAAGATATTCTTTACTTTCATTGGGAATGGGTAGGGCAGATATTTGGGGTGAAGGTCAGTAGTAAAAAAGGAGGGGTGGCTACTTTAATATGTAGGGGAACACCCTTTCACCTGTTTAAGGAATGTTGGCACCAGGAAGGCCATTTTTTTTTTTTTGCCCATGGTTGACTGGGTCTTACCGAGATTCTTTTGGGAGTGATTTATGGTCCTACCTCTGATTCACCCCCTTTTTCACCCACCTTCTGGCACAGTTGGCACCATTTTCTCACCTCCACACAATACTAGGAGGGGACTGGAATTTGGTTGTTCACTCTGAGTTCGATAGATCCAGATCTTGCCTGAATGCGCTTTCACTGGCCCAGCGGGGCCTACATGACCTCATGAACACTCTTGGGGTAGGGGACCCATGGCGCATTTTTCATCCTGATGAAAGGCAATATGCATTCTTTTCTAATCCCCACAGATCTTATTCTAGAATAGATTATTTTCTGGTTAGTTTAGCTGGTTTGCCGGGTTTACTTTCCTGTGATATTTTACATATGGTTCTATCTGACCATGCTCCAGTTTATATGAGGCATTCTTTGAGGGTCCCGAAGAATCAAGACAGGGCATGGCATTTCAGCTCTACTCTGGTGCGTGAGCTGAGCTTTGTTTCAGCCCTTACCGAGTTTATTCAGACATTCTTTAAAGAAAATGAGGGCTCTGTACAAAGTTTGGACTTGCTATGGGGGGCAGCAAAATATGCAGTGCAGGGCGAGTGTATTTGCCTGGCCATTAAGGACAAAAGACATAAAAAACAGCCTCTCTTCTTACTCAGATCCAGGATCTTGAATGTGTGCTATCCTCTTCTTCAGATTCAAGGCTGTGGAGTGATCTTCACTCGCATCAAGCTCAATATTTTGAGCCCCTTGCTGAGAAGGCAGATTTGACCTCGCAGCGTGTAAATTTCCACTACCTAGAATCAGAGGAGAAGGTTGGATAGCTTTTAGCTCTCTGACTTCAGCAATTAGAGTCTAGACAAATGATACCCTATCTCCAGCCATCCCTTGGGAGGGCCTATTCTTACTTGGCATAGAGATATTACGGCCACTTTTCAGAAGTTTTACGCGACCCTTTATAGTCAGGAAGCTGGGGATCTGTCAGATGTAGACATGATAGAGACTTATCTAGACTGCGCACCTCTCCCCTGCCTCTTGGACAGCCAAAAGGATGTTCTGCAGGCCCATATTTCCATTTTAGAAGTTCACAGAGTAATTGAGCAACTTCCGAAGGAGAAGGCCCCCGGTCCAGATAGATTCAACAACTCATTTTACTCTACTTTTATTGATGTTTTGGCACCTTTCTGACCAGACTATTTAATTCCCTTCATTCTTCCAGACTCTTAGATGCCTCCTTCACACAGGCCTGGATCACTTTACTTCTTAAGCCAGATAAACCTGAATTCTCCCCTGGACGCTACTGTCCCATATCCCTCTTGAACTCTGACATCAAAATATAGGCTAAGGTATTAGCTAATCAATTGCTCCAGACCTGGGAGGGGCTTATTAGCCCAACCCAGGTTGATTTTGTAGCTGGCCGCCTGTCTTCCGATCATCTCCATAAAGTGCTTCACCTGATCTCTGCATCTGGAGAGAGAGCAGGACCCCTGCAGTTCTGGTCTCCCTGGATGCGAAAAAAGCTTTTGATCGTGTGTTCTGGCTGATCTCTTTGCTACACTTCACAGATTCGGGTTTCCATCATCCTTTTGTGATTGGCTTAGGGTTATTTATCGCCACCCTTTAGCCAGAATCCGATGTAATGGGGCATTTTCTCTCCCTTTTACTCTCTACCATGGAATGCAGCAAGGATGTCCTCTCTCCCCTTTTCTGTTTCAGCTAAATCCAGGAATTTCTGGCATCCAGGTGGGGGGGGGTGTGCGACATAAAATTTCCGCATATGCTGATGATCTCCTTCTGCATGTGGCAAACCCTCGATTCCTGCTGCCTTTAGGGAGATCGAGAGATTTTCTCATGTTGCAGGCTACAAACTGAATCTGAAAAAATCTAAAGTTATGCAATTGAATTCACAGGTACAAAAGCACTGGACTGATGAGCTGGGCCTTTCATGGGAACCTAAGGTTCTTACCTTCTTGGGGATCAGGATTCCCAGATACTTATCCAGTTTAGTTAAACTTAATTTTTCCTCTCTCTATCAAGCTATTACCTTAGACCTTCAAAGATGGAGATCCCTTCCCTGATCCCTGTGAGAGTGGGTGAACATGATCAAAATAAATATATATCCCTGTCTTTTATACCCACTGGGAATGTTTGATCCCTATCTTCCGAAAATTATGTTTTCACGATTCAGAGGTCTCTCTGATTTTCTTTGGAATAGTAAAGCTTTTTATAAGGCTTATTACAAGCTTACTCTCCCGAAGGAGCTAGGGTGTTTGTGTGTTCCTAATTTATTTCTTTACTATTGTGCCATTCACAGTAGTAGGATCTTTTTATGGGATCCCCCCCCGATTCCCTCTCTGGGCAGCTCTTACCTTCCCATATGACTCTCTTTGGAGCAATGGCTCTTTCAAAGCAGGATCTTTCATTAAGTAGCTTATTATATATTACACCCTCTGAACTCCCTAAATCCCTTTGGACTCCTCCCCTGCTCTGGTCTATTAAAGCCCTCAGTCAGTTGTACTCATACTTCAGCTTGGATCCCAGTAAAGATCTTACCCAAATGCTCATTGGCAATCAGCATTTTAAGATAGCGAACCATCCCATACCTCTGAACTTTTGCCTACCCCTCCCTTGGGTCCCGGTGGCTTTTTTGTTAATGACAGTAGTTTTGTCACAGCTAGAGAGATCCAGGATCCTCTCAGAATCCCTACATATCATCCTTTCAAACACTTAAAGTTGGTCAAAGCTATATCCTCATTTTTGGGTCCCTCTCCTTGGAGAGGAGTTACTAACCCCTTAGTGCAGACCTTGGTGGACACTGCATCACAGTTCAATTCTATCTCCAAACTCTACAGTTGCTTCAGCAACAGGACCAGAGAAGCCTCAAAGGAGTCTTCTATTGCTGGCAACAAGAATTAGGCCTTGATCTTGAGGAGAAAGGCTGGCAGCAGGTTTGGCGGCATCTGTACACACATGTTAAACAGGATCGTCTCTGATTCCTGCAGTATCGCATTCTTCATAATTTGTACTTTACCTACTCCAGGTTATATCAGATGGGTAGGTATTCCTCTTCAACTTGTATTCATTGTGGGCATTCTGAAGTAGCATTAAAACATATACTGTGGGACTGTCCTCTGGTTGCCCCATTTTGCCAAACTATCTGACACTCATTAGACCCACTTTTAGGCTTAGATTGTCTTTTTACCCCACGGGTCTGCATAGTGGGCCATTTCTTGGAGGATGTAATTGACTGTACATTTCAAATGTGGCACCTCCCGCATCATCTGGTAGTCATAGGAATGAACCGCTCTGCCTATCATATGATAATGTGTCTTTCACATGAGGACAAAGTGTGAGATTGCTGTCTATAAACAAATGAGTTCATTGGCTATAACATTAAACAGGCTCCATCTCAACTTACCAGATGAAGAGAAAATGCTTTCACTTTGTCACATTTACAATAAAACTGATTGTCAAAATACAGTGGATGGTATTATCTCACACTGAAAATGCACCCTCTCCTCAAAACGAGTCACTAGTCAGGAGAGTTGGTTGCCATGGATACCAGCATTCCAAGAATAGCTCAACACTGTAGCCGTCTTTTGACAAACGTGGAAGGACGATTTTAGTTTAAATTGTGGGTTTTCTGTTAATAAATCAAACATAATTTAAAGTAAATTTATTTTTATCAATTCCAGATTATAATACTAGCAATTTATTTATTTATTTAATTTTTGTTTACCAGGTGGGTGAGCTAGCCATAAAGATGACTGTTTTCAAGCACAACCTGGGAGGTTACAGGGCAGACATTGCAGGTATAACAAACAGTAGATTACATCGAGACACCTAAACATGATGTTGTGAAACATTAAACAACAGGGTAAGCAGCACAGGTATTATACAGGGTATTTCAAAAAACATTTAACAATAAGCTAAGCATTACAGGTAGTACACAGGGTGGTCCTGGTAGAATCATAGAGGTTTGTACAGTCATCGCATGACAAAAAACATACTGTAATGTACTACCAGGGGTTAGATTAACAGTCAGTTAAGCACCTCCTTGTGACAATATGGTACTCAGCTTTACCTCATGCCACATTACACCCCAAGGGGGTGATGAACAGACTGTTAATCTAACCCCAGTAGTACATTATTGCTTAATAATTGGTGATCTGTATTTTGAGCCAGGGTACAAAGATGGAGGCTTTAAAGGGTGGAATAGGAGAGCCCTTTGCATGTTGCAAGCAGTTAGTAGAGGGAAGACACTGTGTGGCCTATCAATATCTCCAAAACAAATATCACCTAGATAGAAATTTGTTTTTATTAATTCCTCCAGGTCAGGAGCTACCTGTTTGGATCGGGGTGGGGGGGGGACCAGCAAGTAACCTGAGCCAAGACTGTATGGGAAGAATTCCTATGCTGAACCACTAGACTTTTGGACCGTTCAGGCCTTATATCCACTATGTATAAACGTTTGGTACAAGCCAGGGGCATTACTCTAACTGACTTCCAACATAAGTGGCAGGATGAAGCAGGAACGTTGATCACAGATCAGCAATGGAAAGAGTGTTTGGGTGGCTGGCAGGTCTTAGCATCTCAAAACTGGAAGGAATTTAGATGGCAAATAATTAACAGGTTATTTTATGTTCTGACAGTCACTAGACACTTTGGGACCACAAACATAGACTTATGCTGGAGAAACTATGGGAACAGAGGTACACACTATCATATTCTATGGTCATGCCCCAAGGTGCAGGATTTTTGGAATCAAATCAGAGAGAAATTATCTTTGATTTGGGGGGTAAACATGCAAGACTTATTTTCCCATTATATATTAAGCCAACACATCCCAAAGATTAGAGGAAGGAAAAAAAGATAAGTTTTTTAATGCATCACATTAGCAGCCCTCAAATCTTTGACAGCACAGTGTTTGGACCCAGGGGCCCCAGGTGTACAAGAGTAGAAACTCCTGTTTCCTATCTTGGGTTTTCTTTCTTTGGTACCATAGCAGTGTTGAGTTTGTCTTCACTATGTTGCTGTCCTCCATATCTTTGATTCTAGGCTGGTGGTGCCATGAGATGCCATGAGAGATGGAAGTCAGGGTAAAGCCAGTAAGGGCAACAAGGAGGTATGGAACTAATCACTAGAGGGGAGCATGATGAATTTGGGAAGGTAAAACCAAATTTTACTCCATATTCATCTGCGCTCCCGATTGTGGACTATCCTAGTCAAGAAGGAAAAAATTAGAAGACACCAAAGGTGATGTAAAAATGGTGTTAAAGGTAACACTGGGAGAAAAAGAAATATTAAGTAACCTTTTAACAGAGGAATAAGATAAGAAATATAGAGTATAAAAACACTGGCTAATGATCTTTGATGAGCAGGTTTTCAGGGAATACAGAAAATATGCATGCTTACTGTACCACGATGAAAAGCTGAATGTGTCCTGTTTGGAAACTTGTAAGACTACTAAGGAAGTCTATTCTTTCATTGCTTGCTAACCTGTGAGACAGATCTATTCTGTGAGACAGGCACCAGCAGGGAGCCTTTGTTCTTGAAATAGTGCACTGTGATTTTAATTGGGGTTACAATCCTGCTACAGCACATTGGCAGGACACAGGAAGGGGAGGAACATTGGTAATTCATGGAGAGCAGTCCCACAAACTACAACTATGTAAAGGGGATAATTTTTTTAAACTTACAGAGCATTCCACATTCTGGGGCTAACTTCTATCCTTAAGCAGGGTTTACAGAAGGATTTAGCTGAAATCTGAAATTTACTTGCAGCAAGTGTATCTGGAAGGGCTGCTACCCCAGGAGCAGTTCCGGGGTTGCCTATAGTTTAAAACACAGCCCCTCTGTGAGCGATGTTATTTCATTGCTTCCTAACCTGTGAGACAGATCTATTCTGTGAGACAGACACCAGCATGAAGCCTTAGTTCTTGAAATAGTGCACTGTGATTTTAATTGGGGTTACGATCCTGCCACGGCACATTGGCAGGACACAGAAAGGGGAGGAACATTGGTAATTCATGGACAGCAGTCCCATGAACTACAGCTCTGTACGGCGATGATTTTTTTTAAACTTACAGGGCATTCCACACTCTGTGGCTAATTTCTAACCTCTCACAGGGGTTAGGAGGAGGATTTAGCTGAAATTTGAAATTGACTTGCAGCGAGTGTATCTGGAAGGGCTGCGACCTTGGGAACAGTACCGTGTTGCCTGTAGTTTAAAACACAGCCCTTCTGTGAGCATGTCGAGCTGTGTGGGACATGCTCGTTGCCGTGCATGGAGACACATATTGAGAGTAGAACTCTCAGTTTCCTAATAGTAAGAAGTGATTTGACAGTGAAGGGCCACAGATTTGATCAAGAAAGGTTGACTAAGTGGAAGGAATATTGCAAATTATATTGAAATAGAGATATAATACTGTTTTTAGGACTCCCCTCATTTCAGGGAAGAGCAGTCTGAACAGTGGCCCCAAGTTCCTGAGTATAGAACAACTACTGTGACAGCACAAAGCACACATAGTAGACATATATAAACATGATGGAAACTATAACAGAAATATCACTTAGAAGGAGTAAAGGGAATAAAATGTATAAGTTGTAGCAACTATAGCATTGAAGTTAGTGAGCAACTCTGCCCCTACACTTGTCAGCAATGCAAGGAAATAAAGGAGTTAAAAGCCAAAATAGTTTGTCTGGAATTGGAGCTAAAAAGCCTTTAGCAATTTGCAGATGTTAATGTTAACCTAGATAATGATATCCTTGAGGCAGATGACAAGACTGATACTAGTCAATGAACAAGGGAAGATGATGTATTAGACAATTGGTGTATAGTAGAAAATAATAAGCCATATAAGAAAAACAGGTAAAATAGAAGAGATCAAGAAACCACACCAGTTTTATACAACTCATTTTCACCATTAATTAACCTAATAAACCAAACGGAAGGCCAGACTAATGATCTACTCACACTAGCAGAAACACTGGTGACAGTGCAAGGGGAGAGTGAGGGAAATAATACCACTAGAAACCAAGCCAAGCAGCAGATGGGAGATCTCATTTTAATAGCTGATGAAAATGTGCCACTAGAGGGGAATAGCGTAATTAAAGGTGACACAGCTGAACATTATGAAATACAAAATGGAATAAATGATCATCAAGGGGCATGTATGGGCACCATAAAGAATGATGAATTAAACATACAAACATATGAAGAAGCCAGCAGAAGAAGGCCATTTGGTCTATCAAGTCTGCTCGTGTTGCAGGGTCCACAGCTTGAGCTACTGTCCCTGCCCCCCTCCCCACTCCTCCCATCCTCCCTACCCATGACCCTTATCCTCCCCCATACCTGTCCCAGCCTCTCTTAAAGCTGCCCACTGTCTTCAATTAGATTACCTCTTCTGGCAGTGCATTCCAAGTGTCCACCACCCTCTCTGTGAAGAAGTGCTTCCTGATGTCCCTTCTAAACCTCCCATCCTCCAGTTTAAGACTGTGCTATGGTAGTCACTAAGCTTAAACAGACTCTCCTTATCAACCTTATTCATTCATTTCAAGTACTTGAAGGTCCCAATCATATCCCCTCTCTCTCTTTCCTATCTTCCAGGGAGTACATGTTCAGTGCCATCAACCTCTCCTCATATGCCTTACCCTGCTGACCAGCTATCATCTTTGTAGCCCTTCTCTGGACCTTCTTCAGCAGGTTAATGTCCTTTTTGAGGTGTGTGCACCAGAACTGAACTCCATACCCTAGATGCAGCCTTACTAGTGACCTGTACAAGGGCAAACAGCACAAACCAGAGACAGATATACATATTAGTAGATTCCATGATAACGTATGTTGATCAATATACAACCAGAGGTAATAAGGAAAATGTAGCTAGCTGTAGATTTTTTGGGGGCAACCATTGGAGATATAAGTAAAATGGTACCTGACATCCTAAAGCCAGCAGGAGAAAAAACACTGGTATTATTACGTGTAGGAACGAATAACACCAAGCACCAGTCAGTGGATAATATACTTAAGGAATATGTGAATTTTAAGCTACATATGGATCATCGAAAAGCAGAACTCTTTATATCAGAAATACTGCCAGTTCTGAAAGCAAGCTACAAATGGACAAAAAACTGAAACATATTAATAATCAGTTGAGACGTTGACGCCTGGAAAATAATGTCACATGCACTAAAATATGGAACATTTTTGAGGGACAATATGATCTTTATGCTTATGATGGGTTGCATGTGAGTAGAAAAGGCAGCAGACTTTTGGGCCAGATGTTAAAAAATGAAATCCAAACCAGAAACTTAGTGAATTTAAACTAGTTAATATGGGGAGAAGTGAAATAAGCTAAGCACAACTATAATGCAAAAAAACTAACAAAAAAATGCTACTAAGAAGCAATATTTGAAAGTGATACTAATTAATGCTGGAAGTCTCACAAATAAGATGGATGAACTTAATTATTTACTAAAACATGAAGACATACACATCTGTGCCATAACAGAAACTTGGTGGCAAGAGGACAGCTGGGGAAATAAATTACTGGCTTTAACATTATCAGCACAGACAGGAAGGGAAAAAGAGGTGGTGGTGTAGCCCTTTTAGTCAAAGAAACATTAGATGCTCATGAGATTGAACCAAAAGAATGATTAGGTGAACAAGTTGAACAGATCTGGGTTCATATTCTACAACCTAATAATAAAAAAAATCATTGTAGGAGTATGTTATAGGGCACCCGGCCTGACTACTGAAGAAAATAGCAACTTTCTAAATTCCATATAAAACACAGATTTGAGTAGCAGAGTACTTATTTTAGGAGATTTTAATTACTCTAAGATAAATTGAGATGATTACATGGGGTCAACTGACTTCAATAAACATCTGTTGGATCTCATGATATGTCATGATTTTGAACAGTATGTATATGACAGTATGAGAGGCAATAATATCCTAGACATCGTACTAGGAAACATGAATAATATTACAGCATGCAAGGTTGAGAACCACTTGGCCTAAGTGATCAAAATAGTCCAATTCTGTATAACAAGTATCTAAGAAAAAGAAAAAGGGGTGACTATTTTAAAAAGGTGGGGCAAAGCAGACTATAAGGGAATGAAAACATATTTAGGCAAATGAAACTGGAAAGCAGAATTTCAAGACAAAACTGTAACAGAGATATGTAAAATTATCCAAAGAACCATGGAATATTGTTCTAAAAAATTAATTCCTGACAAATTAAAGTACAACAGTAAGGAGAAATTTCCCACATGATTCAATAGGAATATACAAAATTTTTATTAAAAGGAAACAAAGAGCTTACAAAAAATACAAACAAATCCTTCACCTAACAGGTTACAATGATTTAAAGAATTAGCAAAAAAATGTAAAAAGTTGATTACAAATGCAAAACAAAACAAAGAAAATAGAATAGCAATCAAAACAAAGGATAATAAGAAAACATTTTTCAATTATATCAATAATCAAAAACAGGACACAAATAAAAAAAGGACCTTTTAAAGTAGATGGTCAGGTGATTGTAGATGAACAACATATGGCTAATTCATTCAGTAACTACTTCACTAGTGTCTTTCAAGAAAAAAACAATTTCCAGATCTCTAAGCCAATCACACAAGAGCTTCAGGACAACTTCATTACTATAAATAAAATTAATACATTAAGCAAACTTAAAACGCTAATTAGGAACAAATCCCCAGGTCCAGACGGGATTCATCCCTGTATTCTATATGAGTTAGCGGATGAACTTGCAGCCCCACTGTTACACTTTTTTTCACTGTCATTGAGGACAGGAGAGTTACCTGAGGATTGGGTCACAGTAAATGTGACACCCATTCATAAAAAGAGAGTTAAAACTTGTGTTGAAAACTACAGCTCAATCAGCCTCACTTGTATATTGAGTAATATTATGGAAGATTACATAAAAGAAGGTTTAGAGGACCATGTACAGAAAATAGGACACCTGGATCACACAGAACATGGATTAACACCAAAGAGATCCCACCTAACCAACTTGCTATGCTTCTATGAACAAGTCAGCTATGCTCTTAATCACGGACTCTCAGTTGATGTTGTGTATCTCGACTTATCCAAAGCTTTTGATAGTGTCCCTCATGAAGAACTAATCAGGAGTCTAGAAGATTTGAATATTAACCAGTATATTATTAGATGGGTAAAAGCCTGGCTTTCAGACAGGAAACAACATGTACACATTAGAGGCCATATGTCAGATTGGGGTGTAGCATCTAGCAGAGTTCCCCAGGGCTCCATTTTGGGCCAGCACTATTTAATATATATATATATGTGTCATCTTTAAAAACCTCACAACACCGTTGGATTGCTAAGTTTGCAGATGACAGTAAAATAGGATCCATTGTGAGTACTACTAAAGACATAGCCAACTTCCAAAAAGAACTGGATAATGTTAACTATTGGGCAGTTAAACATAAGATGGCTTTTAATATTGAAAAATTGTGTGTCTTACACTTTGTGATAAACAACCCACAAGACACTTATGAAATAAATGGAACTGAATTAAGAAATTCAACTTCAGAATGAGATTTAGGTGTTTTGGTCTCAAATGATCTGACATTCTCAGGACATACTACCAACATTGTTAAAAAAGCTAGCAAAATTACAAATTGTATATTAAGAAACATTAAGAGTAGGGAGAAAACTGTACTTATGCCATTGTACTTTTTCTTGGTCAGACCTTTGTTGGAATATGGAGTACAATTCTGGAACCCCCTTCTTGCTAGGGATATTAAGAAACTAGAGAGTGTACAAAGGAAAATAACAAAACAGTTAAAGACCTCCACAATCTCATATAATGAAAGAAGAAATCAACTAGGATTGTTCACTCTAGAATATAGAAGGTTACGAAGTGACCTGTGTATGGAATTTGCAGCATTTAAAAACTGTGACCTGTGGGAATGTGTGGGATTAGTGAGGAGAGAGATTAAAATAACAACTACTGCACATTCATTACAGCTGAAAGGTGACCATTATAGGGCCAATAAAAGAGGATCATGGTTCAGAGAGTGGTATCGGTCTGGAATGCACTTTCTGGTGATATAATAACCAGTGAAAACATCAATATATTTAAAACCAGATTGAACGAATATCTGGGGGATTTATAAATGAAATTATACCATAATGGCAAAAGCCATGGACTCGTAACCTTACTTATGATACTTATGATAAAGCTTGGACTTCAATAAAAAAGAGTTTAAAAAAGTACCCTCCATCAATATCAGAAGCCTGTTGCCAAAACATACCCAGCTTCAGCCAAGGATCACACAACACAAGCCTGACCTCCTAGCCCTAATTGAAACCTGGCTCACCCCAAAGTGCCAGATTCTGCGATTACTACGTATAGATATTCCATCTTCCGGTGGAACAGGATATCTAAAAGAGAAGGTGGCTGCCTAGTATACCTGAAGGACCACTTACAGGGTCACATGTTAAGTACAGAAGTTGATAGTGATAACATACAACTACTCTTGTTAAAACTTTTGCCAAGGGAACAGAACAAAACACTAGCAATAACTACAGTCTACCTACCTCCTGGTAGACAGAATCAAGGGCTAACAACATTGTCTGATCACATCAGTAGGATAAATAAGCAATGGGAACATATTGTGCAAGGACACTTCAATATCAGTTGGTTGACACAAGACACTGCCAAACAAAAGGATCTAATAAACAATCTCTACCTTACACAGATGGTCAAGGAAGCCACCAGAATAAATTACCGTACTGGGACCAGTACACTAATTTACTGGGTACTCACAAGCCACCCAGAAAGAGTCACTGAAGTCTCTGTACTACTTGACACAATCAGTGACCATTCCTGTACTGTGTAAATGGTCCAACAAAACAATGAAACCTTACCCCCACCCCACCCTCAGAGCAGAGTGCTCTGCAAAGGCCAGCTACCCCACCTTAAGCACTACTTCTCACAACTTAACTGGTTTCCCCTTGATACTCTTCAAGATCTGGACCGAGCACTAGACCACATCATAGTCACCCTTACCAGAACCTGTGATATCTTTGCCCCAAATCAGAAATGAAGAATGAAGGGACAGATTAATGACTGGATAACACAGCACCTTCTCGAACGTATGCACCAGGAATTACCTATGGTATAGAGTCAAAGCAATGTGAAAGCCAGCTGCCCTCCAGAGCTTTAAGATGGTCAGAAATAGATGCACCCAGGAGATAAGGGCAGCTAAAGCAAACTACTATAGGGAACAACTTGAGAATCTAAGGGAAAATGGAAAAATGTGATGGGCTACTCTCAAGGAAATAACTGGAAAAGACAATAAAATGTAACCCACTATGCTAAACCACAATGGAACAACCACACTGTGTCCAGCAGAAATTGTAGATATAGTCAACACATCCTTTACGGATCTCAGTGCCATCCTCCCTCCAGACTTCCTTTCAGATAAGGCAACCAATGATAAGAAATACTTCAGTAATCCAAATGTCCCCATAGAACGGACATGCCACCTTTTTACTTTAGGCAGATATCTGTCTCAGACACCAAAAAATACTTAACATGAGTACCTGAGAAAACTAGAGTAGGAAACAATACCATCAACATGAAGATTGTAACCCTCACACTGAACTAATTGGTAACCCCCATCGCAAAACTATTTAATAAGTCCCTTATGCTTGGACAATTTCCCAAGCTCTGGAAAATGGCCCAAGTTAGCCCAGTGCATAAAAAAGGTGATTGAGCCCTACACTCAAATTACACACCCATCTCCATTCTATACCCCCTATCCAAAGCTCTGGAGAGAATCGTGTCCAATCAATTAACACAATACAACATACAATGTTCCCAGCAGCAGCAGCACAGGTTCTGCATCATACATAGCACCTCGACTGCACTCACTGAGTTCATAAACTTTCTTCACTCAGCTCTGGACAACGGCAAACAGGTGGGGTCAATCTACATAGACCTCACAAAAGCTTTTGATCTGGTCAACCACCATCTTCTGCTAGAAACACTTCTTGCCCTAGGTCTATCCCCAGATACCATCTACTGGTTCTGAAGCAACCTCACTGAGAGAACTCAGCAAGTTAAGCTCAATACTACCCTGTCCAGAATCAAGAAAGTGTCCTTTGGAGTCCCCTAGGCATCCACCCTGGGACCCCTCCTCTTTAGCCTGTTCCTCAAAACCCTCCTTGACTCCAGCTCATCAAATACACTGCTCTATGTGGATGATGCTGCAGTCTTCTCAAACAGTGATCATCTAGATACTCACACATGAGCTCCAAAATTGTTTCGGTGAACTGAAAGAGTGGTTTCACCACAATAAACTACTCCTCATTTACACAAAAACAGTGTTGTTTTCAAGCAAACAGGCTAAGAGGAAAGCTAGCCAACTAATAGTAACCAACAGGAAGGGCAAAATCCTGGAAAAAGTAAACACCTTCAGATACCTCAGAGTCACACTAGATGACCCCCTCACCTTCAATACACACATTGACCATATCATGAATGCTGTAAATGCAAAGCTAGATATACTACATAGACACAAGAACTCCATCACACCTGAAGCCATGGGTATTGCAGTCAACAGCTCAATCTTATCAATTATCGATTATGGAATAACTGTCTACAGTGCTGCCTCTAATACGTCTCTAAACAGAGTCAAGGTGGTTCTGAATAAAGCCTGCAGATTGGTCCTCAGCACAGATAAGCTCACCCACACCTACAATCTCTATGCCCAAACAGGGTGGCTCCCCCTCCATGAGAGAGTAATGTACCAAATCTGCCTCCTGGGTAAGAAGGCACTACTTGGCCTAATCCCTCCTGGGCTCCAGATGCTACTACAACCTGTGCCCACTCCACATCACACCAGAAGTGTTACCAACAATGCCCTTCATGTACCACGTAGAAGGACTAGACTTGGGCAGAGATCCTTCACCTTTAGGGCTCCTAAATGGCTAAATAGCCTCCCTGCCACAGTGATAGATGCTACTAAGGTTGGCTATTTCAAAACAGAACTCGGGCACTACCTACAAGCAGGGAAATGTGAATGCTTTGAGTA
This sequence comes from Neoceratodus forsteri, assembly GCA_016271365.2. Classification (NCBI taxonomy): domain Eukaryota; kingdom Metazoa; phylum Chordata; order Ceratodontiformes; family Ceratodontidae; genus Neoceratodus; species Neoceratodus forsteri. The sequence continues at coordinate 965,111,342 of CM057452.1, forward strand.
AACCCGCCCAAGGCAACACCCCACCACCCTCACTATACCTCTCCCTGCCCCTTCATTGACCCACTCTTTTACTCTACTTCCCTTCTCAAGCACAACTATCCCTTCCCTACCCCTACCCCTTACCATGACACTCCCCGCTACTCCACCTTAATACTCAAAACCCATCTACCCCTGCTCATGCCTGACACCCGTTATGCCCTTACAGTAATGGTAGATGGTTCACTAGACTAGGCGTTTAGCTGCTATCAGAAATGTTTGGCTAATTTGTAAATATCTCCTGTATTGGTCACCATGATATGTTCCTGTATGTTATATGTACCTGATTTGGAAACTTTGTAAAAGAGCTTCTGGCTCAAAGGTATTGTAATCCAAAGCTACAAATAAATAAATGAATTATTAAAAATTTACTGTTCTCCCTTTCACCTTCTGTAAACTATGGAGTTGGAAGCTATGCATGGACTGCTTGTTAAAACATTAATTATAACTCTATGCTAAGTTAAAAATTATATGTCGCGTGTTTGTAAGTCTACAAAATATTTAGTGATTTTATAAAACATTTTGAATCTTGTGATTTATAAATTGTAACAATAAGATTTTGAATCCCTTGAATCCATATTAAAGAAGATGTGTCCAGCAACTGACTCACCCAAATAAATTTGTGAACAATGCCATGCTCCTTATGGAGAGAGGGTATCCCAAATGTCATTAAATATGTCATGTATACAATCTGCATAATGATCACATCTAGTCTTGTGCATGCAACTTGTACATAAACTAGTTGTTATTTCATTGCAACGTGAAGTTTGTGAGCCTTGTTTCAATCAATCAATCAGTCAATCAGATCTTTATTTATCCAGGCGATCACCATTGAGCAAGCTCATTTACAAGGTGGACCTGCTGTTGGCAGGGACATCAACTTACCTAATGTTGCTAATAGAGAGTCAGTGCTGCTAAGGGATTAAATGAAGATTGAAAGTAACTTGGGAACTGTTGTTAATTAGAGTTTAAAGTCAGTCCCCATAACCAAGATGCTGGCCAGCTATGTAAAAGGATTCATGCTGACCCACAATGTACATGCAGTACAATTTCCTAAGGGGGTGCACAAGTAGGGCATTTCTAGAAGAGAAGTCACCTCAGGTGGAATCACTACATGCCATTTAAACCCAAGAAGTAATACAATCAGGAACTCAGAGCCTTCTGCCCAAAGGCCAGATCGGCTATGTCATTTATAGTGAGCTCACTATTATGCCAGGGTTATAACCATGCCCCATAGGTAGGAAGAGCTACATTCTGATGCACCACTGGGATCAATTTTGCATGCAACTTCGTATGCATGGTCATGGTGCCCCCCTTGGGAACACTTATTTTGTCAGTAGTGAAAGCTTGTTAATGTTTGAAAGAAAAAAGTTAAAATGACTGTATTGACACTTGTTAAGGTCAAAATACCATCAATTAGAGAATGGAGCAGATTTTGTTTTTGAGAGATTGCAGAGGTCCAAGTACACGATTTGTTGCTAAATGAGACTGTGTCACCAAAGACTTGGGGGAAAGGGCTATAAAATGCTGATAGAATAGCAGCAATTGACATCTGAAGTTTGCAAGGGTATGAAAGGCTTTTGTTGGCATCAAACTCAGCACATGAGGAGACGTAGCTACCGTATTATGTGTTAGGGGATATATCTGGCTAAAGCCATGTGGCCATGAGAGTCCCTCAGTGCTACAGTCATCCTGCTCCATAAACAGAAGGTAGTGCGCCCTTTGGTAGGCATGTAGGGTCTCTAGAGCCAGGGGTAGCAAGTGCTTTGGGAATAGGAGGTGGAGTTTTTTTTGTTGTTGTTTGTTTGGCTATAGTCTCTAGAAATTATTTGATTGTTTATCATCAAGGAAACAAATGGGCAGGGCTTTTCATGAACACTGTTTCCTGTGACATTTGTTACCATGGGCCTGTGAGTAGTTTTCCAGTCTGCTCTTCACAGCATACTGGGAGAGATTGGTGGTATGTTTTGAGGAAAGCTATAAACAAAAAAGAAAGAACAGACTGAGACAGTAAACTCTGCAAAATGTGTATGCTGTGGAACCAATTGATTAAGCTTTGGAGGAGATACTGATTCTATCTCAGAGGAGGACATGCTATATTGTGAAGCACTGGACACTGACCATGCAAACAGTATAGAGGATGAGAACCAATGTGAGCCATAGCAAAAGGAGAGGAAGTTGTATCCAGAGACTGAAGGTATAGACTAGAAGTGTTAATCTTTTCAAATGGAGGAATGACTTTCCTGAAAATAAAGCAGTGAAAAGATCAGCTTGTTGTGTGATTTTACAGGAACCAGAGGAATGAGAGCTCTTCTTCACATTTGACTGTATTGATCTTATATATTTTGATTGTATTGATCTTCAAAGTCGAAGTCAAATTTTATTTATAAAAGGCGGTATTCCAAAACCAAAGCGCCTGCACAAAACAATGTTAAAAACTCTTCAGGTTAAAATCCCAAATCATAAAAATTCCAGATTCATGTTAAAATCAAATCATATCAGGAAATGGGTTCTATGTCATTAGGACGGCAGTACATCGCCGAAAATCAGTTTTGGCAATGTACCCCCCCCCCCCAGTGCACAGCAAAAGGGTGCTGGGGACTTAGGTTTCCTGCATCCCCATGAGGGGCTTCACCCCCACACCCCCCACTAAAGGATTCTCAACTACAGGGGTGCATGTCAGGGACTGTGCAACTCCCCAAAAAGGTCTGGTTGCAACAAAATGTACTTGCGCCCAGACCCAAACCCAGCACCCTCGGAATCCCAGCCTACCACCCACCCACTACACCATGGGGCCATCTCGGCAGCCCACTGCGGCACCATGCCTCACAACCCCTCCCTCCCATTCCGTCCCTCGGTCAATGTGCTCGCCTCCCCGCATGCGCTATACATGTAGCAACATCCTGTCGCTATATGCGTGAACACCCCCCATTAGGTTGCCCTCCCTGGTAGGTAGCCCAGATAACATGCGTCGCGATTGAGTCACTGTTTTTGTATGCATCCAATCACAGTCACCTATGTCATGGGATACCGGAAATGCTAGTTCAAATAAATAAGTCTTCAATGCAGACTTACAGGACTCCATGGACAGGCACTCTCTCACCTAACGAGATAGAGAATTCTACAGGGTTGGGGTCATAAAAGCAAATGATCTGGCCCTTGAGGTCTTCAAACGGATCCTGGGAACCTCCAGCAATCCCTCGTTGGTGGAACAGAATGGGTGGATGGGGCGGTATGGACAAAGAAGGTCTTGAAAATAATGCGGTCTCTGTTCATGTAGGGCCTTATAGGTCAGCAATGCGACCCTGAAGGTGATTCTCCACTGCACCGGCAGCCAGTGCAGTTCATGGAGCACAGGCATAATATGACTGACTCATATATGTTGCTCCTTCTAGAGGATGCCCTGTATTGTACCATGGGACTTGTTTCCCCAGTAACCTACCTGAAGGAAAACCAGCTGCAGGATAGTAAACAACACTAGTTCATGGCAGAGAGGTCATGTCAGACCAACCAGATAGTGTTATTTGACTGGATCATGAGGGCAGTGGATAAAGGGGTGGCAGCTGCTTTACTCTACTTCAGTTCCAGCAAAGCCTTTAACTCAGTGCCTAACAAGAGGCTGCTGAAGAGGTTAAAGGTCTTTGGAGTGCAGAAGGAGTAAATAAGGTGGGTGGAGCATTGGCTGTGGGGAAGGAAACAACAGTCTGTGGTGGTTAATGGGGTCAAATCAGGGGACAGAGGGGTAGGAGTGGGCTGCCACAGGGGTCAGTCCTGGGACCTGTCCTTTTCAATATGCTTATTAGAGACATAGGGGAAGGTGCAGTATACAGGGCAAAATGTGTCTCTATATAATAGAAAGCTATGTGGCAAGGTGGACAGTGAAGACAGGGTAAGAGAGTTACATGGGGATCTGGAAAGACTAGAGAGACAGTCAAAAATATGGCAGTGGAGAGTCATCACAAAGAAGTGCAAGGTAATTCACATAGGGATGATGAACCAATGAACAGAGAATTGGATGGGAGGGGTTGGGCTGGCCATTATGACTGAGGAAAGGGACCTTGCTGACATTAACCGTGACTCTCACTAACAAACAGATCCTTGCCAGTGAGTGGCATGAAAATGGCCACTAAGGGGATCCCAGAGATGAGGTGGCCAATATTTACAAGTGAAGGGGTCCAGAAGGGACTGGCAGCACTAAAGATAGATGAGACCCTGAAATCATATGGGTTGCATCTGAGGTTACTCAGGGAGCTGGCAGTGGTACTAGCTGAGCTTCTGGTAGGTCTGTTTAACAGTTCACTAAGTACAGGGGTAGTTCCAAAGAACTGGATGGTGCCGGATGTAGTTCCACTCCGGGGGGGGGGAAGCAACAAGTGGGGAACTTCAGACATTACCTCTATTGTAGGAAAGCTGATGGAGTCATTGGTCAAAGAGGACCTCATAGACTACTTGCAGAGCAATATTCACCAGGGCAGTAATCAGCACAGATTCATGGCAGGGAGGTCCTGTTGAACTAACCTGATATTTTTCTTTGACTGGGTGACAAGGGAATTGGATAAGGGCCACACTGTGAATTTGCTCTACTTTGACTTCAGCAAAACTTTTGACTGAGTGCCTCACAGACACTTGCTGAAGAAGATGGAGGACCAGGGTGCAGCTAAGGTCATAGCAGACTGGGTGGGTAACTGGCTAAAGGGGAGGCAGCAGAGGGCTGTGGTCAGTGGCATCAAATTAGAAGAGAAAGAGGTCATGAGCGGGGTACCACAGGGATCTGTCATGGGTTTGGTCCTCTTTAATATATTCATCAGCGACACTGGTGAGGGAATCAGGGGCAGGTTGTGTCTCTTCACAAATCATACTAAGCTCTTTGGGAGGCTGGATAGTAACGAGGGAATCAAGGAAATACAGACTGACTTATAAAAGTCAGAGGGGTAGGCTAAGGTTTGGCAGTTGAAAATCAATGCCAAAAAGTAAAAGGTGATGCATCTAGGGAATAAGAACCCCAGGACAAAGTACTGGATGGGTGGGGTGAGACTTAACACTATGGCTGAGGAATGGGAATTTGGAGTTACCATTAGTGACTCCCTCAAACAATCAAATCAGTGCAATAAGGCATACAGCAAAAAGAGCAGGATGCTGAGATGTATTGGGAGGAGTATTGATAGCAGAAGGGAAAAGGTAATACTTACCCTATAAAGATTCCTGGTGAGGCCACTCCTGGAGTATTGTGCCCAATTCTGGAGCCCTCACCTCAGGAAGGATAGGGATAGGCTGGAGACAGTGCAGCGTAGGGTAACAAAAATTATTCAGGGCCAACAGGGCAAGTCCTATGAGGAGCACCCCAAGGCAATGAACATGACCTTGCCAGAGACACAAGGGAGAGGGGAAATATGATGGAGACCTTCAAGTTTCTGAAGGGAATTAGAATTAACAAGGTGAACAATGAGCAGCTACAGTATTTAGCTCAAATACTAGTTTGCATACATTTGGTCATGAGTGGAAACTGAAAGGCAGGAGGTTCAGGAGGGAAATAAGTAAGTATTATTTTACAGAAAGGGTGGTGGAGCCCTGGAACAGTCTTCCAGCTGAAGTGGTGGGTGCTAAAATCGTTGGCAGTTTCAAGCACAGTTGGGACTGAATGAAAGGTATACTGGGGGCTCAAGGTGGCAGACACTGGGAGGAGAATGGGGGGATGGATGAGGAGGGATTGGACCCTGGAGGGGTACCAGGGCTAAATAGGGAACTTGGGCAGACTGGATGGACCACTTGTCTTTTTTTCTGCTGTCATTGTCTATGTTTCATGTTAAACCAGTCAGTGTAATAAGGCCTACAGTGAGGTAATTAGAATTTGGGGTTGTATTAGGAGGCGTTTTGACAATAGGAGAAAGGAAGTGATATTACCTCTGTACAGGTCACGGGTGAAGTCCCATCTAGCATGCTATGCCCAGTTCTGTAGTTCACACCTGAGAAAGAACAGGGATAGGCTGCAGATGCATAGAGTCACCAAGTCACCAAGGTGATTCAGGGCCAGCAGGGCTAATCCAAGGTGGAGCAGCCAGAGACCCTGAACATGTACTTACTGGAGGCCAGAAGAGAGCAAGGGACAACATGATAAGAGACTTACAAGTTCCTTAGAGGAATAAATAGAGTGAACAGTAAGGACAGCAAAGGATCACCAATTTTATTCGGGGCCAACAATGCAGATCATAGGAGGATCAGCTAGAGGTCCTGAACACGTACTCGTTGGAGGTCAGAAGAGAGAGAGAGGGGCAACATAACAGAGACTTACAATTGCCTTAAGGAAGTAAATAGAGTGAACAGCGAGGACCCATTCAACAGGAAATGGGTAGCTTTATTTAGTAGTAGTAGCTTTATGTGTTTATGGTGCCCTTCCCCGAAGGCCCAGGGTGCCAGTACAAAGAGGAAATGGCAAACATTAAAATAATCAAATACATAATTATAAAAACAAACAATAAAAATTATAAATTACAACCACAAGCCCAAAATAAATTAAAAAATCAACAGCCGGACTGCACAATAAATAACTAAGTTTCTCATAAATAACATACTTCATACACCAAAAACCTAAGCAAAGAGAAAATATTTTAATCCGTTTTTAAAGATTTCCACTGAGGGGTCCTCCCTCAGGGCCTTCTGGATCGAGTGCCATAATAACGGACCAGCTACTTCAAAGGCGCTGTCCTCGGACATTTTGAGTCTGGCCCTAGGAACAACCAGGAGACCTTCCTCAGCAGAGCAGATGGGGTGCACAGGCAGGTAAGGATGAATGAGCTTGCACAGATAGCCCGGACCCAGACTGTGTAGGGCCTTACAGGTTAGCAAGCCAACCTTACAGGAGATATTCCACTTAACCAGCAGCCAGTGCAGTTTGTGCAGTGCCGAGGTACTATGACTCATCCTCAAAAGGCCAGTCAACAACCTCGCAGCCGCATTCTACACCAGCTGCAGGCATCGCAGCACACTTCCACTGAACATAGAGGTGTTAGAGAAATCGACCTGTGAGGTCACAAAAGTGTGTACTAGAGAGGGCAAGTCCTCAGGGAGAATAAGGGAACAAGTCTGGCAAATATTCCTCAGATAGTAGAAGCCATTCTGAACAACTGCTGACACCTGAGTCTCGAATGTCAGCCCTTTGTCCAGAATTTTGACAATGCCAAGCCTGGAGATACTGAGGTAAAGTCCTTTTTCTCTCCCAGACACGGCCACTCCCCCACTCCTACCCAGCTCAATCATCAGTACTTCAGTTCTGTCTGGGTTAGGTCTCAGCCAGCTCAATGACATCCATTTCTGGATCTCAGTCAAACACTGGTTTCATACATCCACCACTCCATTATCTTGAGGTACAAAAGACAGACAGAACTGAGTATCATCTGCATAGGAGTGAAACTCAACTCAACATACTGCCACATGATCCCACGGAGGAATAGTATATTCACTGCAAACACCATGGGTGAAAGGACCAACCCTTGGGGTACACCACAGTACAAGTCCATTGGGTGCAGGGAAAAACTACCCATCACAACCCTCTGTGACCTGCCCCAGATGTAGGATTCTAACCAGTTAATCACTTTGCCATTGAGTCCCATGTACAGTACTCCCTAAGTTGATCCAATAGAAGTCCATGGTCAATAGTGTCAAACTCTGAGGAGGGATCAAGGAGAACAAGAACTGACCACCCTCCTCTGACCCTTGCCCTGAGCAGGTCACTGTGCATCCTGACCAATGCAGTCTCAGTGCTGAACTTTGATCTAAATCCCAACTGGAGAGGCTCATAGATGTCAAAGGTTGCCAGGTGTGTCTCCAGCTGCAGTGCAACAACTTTCTCAATAACCTTGTATAAAAAAGGCAGGTAAGAAACAGGTTGGTAGTTCACCAGGATATGTGGGTCTAATGTTGACTTGTTCATAAGGGGTCATACCAGCGCACTTTTTAGTGCCAAAGGGAAGAACCCCTCCAACAGGGAACACCAAATAATCCTGGCGAACACAGAGCCCAGCTGCCCCACACAACTCACTAAGAGTCGCCTTGGGTCTGGGTCCAACTCATAATACATTGGTCACATCCCCAAGATCACCTTTACAACCTCCTTAATCATTGCTAAGTGAAACTTTCCTCAAGACCATTGACTGCAGGTGTGACTCACAGACTCAACACTTATGGGCATTGACTGCCCAGCTCAAGAGATCCCAGCACTGATAGATGACACTCTGTCCAAGAAGAACCAAGCAAACTCCTCATATTTAGCGGGTGAAGCAGCCTTCACGGGCTCTGGAAAAGCTGGATGCAAAAGCTTGTGCACTGCCCAAAAACAGCTAAGCTGGTCAGTTCCTCCCAGCCACAATCTCCCTGGACAGAAATTTTGCCTTCTTATGAGAGATTGCCCTTTGATACTCACCATAGTGATTATTCAAAGCCAGTTTGTCCTCCAGTCTCCCAGATCTCCTCCAACTCTGCTTCAACCTCCTCCCCTTTGCTTTCATCCTCCTCAGCTCACCATCAAACCACAGTGAGCCAAGGCGTGAAACCAATGGACGAGTATGGACCGGTGCTACAAGGTCAAATGCCACACCAACAGCCCTATTATAGGCCACCACTGCTTCCTCTATTCTTTCAGCACATGCCACCATCATACCTGAGGTGTCCATTACCACAAAAGTCCATCTGTCCTCAGCCCTCTCAAAGGGTGGTATCGGACTACCTCTACAGGGGTGCCTTGAACTCAAACCTGATGGCACAATGCTGCAACCAGCTGATTGGATCAATCTTGAGGTTTTCTACCTGAAGCCCCTGTGGAACACCAAGTCCAGTGCATCCCTGCGCTGATGGGTCACAGTAGTAACTGCTTGTGCTAGGGCCAGCACTGTCATACTCTGGAGGAAATCCTGTTCAAAACACAAGGGTTCATCGCTTGAACCAGACATCGAAAACACAGAGGATAATCCACCCTGGTGATTCCAACACCCTGTCAGTGATGAACTCCACAATCTCCTGCAGGATGTCACCCTCCCACCCAGGCAGCTGGTATATAAGGAGTACCTTGGACATGGCTCCTGGACCCCCACACATGGCCACACACTTAAAGGACAAAGTGTTACCCACCAGGTGCACCACCAGGTTCAGTTCACATCTAAAAAAGATAACTACCACTCCCCGCTGTGGTTCTACCTCAGGCAGTGCACCACAGAGAAACCGTCAGGTACAGCTGCCTCCAAAATTGGACCAGCATTATCACCTAACCAGGTCTCAGTAAAATATGCCAGACTGACTGAGGAATAAGATATAAAATCTGCAATAATAGTGGTCTTATTCCTTATTGATCTGGCATTACACAGCACTAACCAAAGAGGACAAGTAGTCGCAAATGGTCCATAAGCTACCTGTCCACTTGGTCTGGTGGAAACGCAGGGATGGGGATTAAACACCTCTGACCCATCCCAGATCCTCATTTAACCCCAGGGTGTTTCCTGGTCCTCACCATCCCTATCACCTCCCCCATCAGCCCACACCACATACCCCACTGTAGCCCTCCTGCATTGCCTTCTAATAATCCCCAACCTCCTGCATCTATAATATACCTCTGTAGGCAAAGGAAGATCATAAAAGGGATGACGAGGTACCTTTGTAAACGAGCCTCTGGCTCAAAGGTTGTAAACTGATGCTTAATAAATAAAATAAATAAATAAGAAGGGATGGGGGGTAGCTGAGCCTCGGGGTCCCCACAGGATGTCACATTCATGTACAATCCAGCTAAGCCTTGACCAATTGAAAACCTTCCCCCTTTACAACCTCTAATTCAAACAAACCCCTCCATCCCCACCAATCACACCAAATACTCACACACACTATAATAGAGATGGGAGAAGTCCACAAATTTCGTTTCACAAAATATTTCGAGAAATATTCCGCAGGTGCAAAGTGTAAAATTCCACCAGCGAAATGTGAAATTTTACCTGCAAAATGTGAAATTTTACCTGCAAATTGCAAAATTACACCACTCCTGGGCAAAATTCCACCATTAGCAGGTGAAATTCCGCATTTCGCTGGCAAAATATCGCATATCACACCCGCGGAATATTTTGTGAAATATGTAAATTTCACAAAATATTCCATGGGGCAAAATTCCTAACTTCACCAAAGAAATTAAACTTTGCTGCATTTCTACACTATAAACAGTTAACATAAACCACACACATCCTGACTCAGTCCAATGATAACAGCAACTCCAATAATCATTAAAATCCATAAATAACAATAACCAATAACAGTAGACTGTGACGTTAGCAGCTCCAACTCAACAAGAATAAGTTCAGTTCAAGTTTAAGACATCTGTCTTTCAGATGAGACGTTAAACAGAGGTCCCATCTGCCTGTTCTGGTGGTTGTTCAGGTGGACGTTAAAGATCCCATGGCACTCCTCAAAAAGAGTAGGGGAATTTTTTATTGAAATCATCAAAATAAATCATAACAACAGCATTACATCACACAAAAAGAAAATACAATGCTGGTGTGAACAAACACAGTAACAGAAATGTTATAAATCATACAGTCAGAAATCATGACATTTGAAGAAAACAGAGGAAAGATTTCACCCTAGAAACCATGAATAACCATATTCAGAGGAAATAGTATGGGGAAAAGGTATTAATGCATACAGAAATCTCTATGAAGGGTAAGCTACCTCCCAGGACACAAACCTGACAAGAAATTTAGGATTATGCATACATAACCTTATCAGTCCTGTGCAAATAATGGAGAACATGCAAAACCAATACCAGGTGATATACCTATGCAACATACATTCCTATATCGCACCTATGAGACTAAAATAGTCACAGAAGTGAACCCCAATGTTGGTGCCACAAGGTGTCATCCATACAGGTTCTCTCAGTTAGTCTAATGTTAGCCAAATCAGTCGTAAACATTTGGAATAATTCTGGAATAGATATAAACTGTTTCTGAAGCACCAATCTACAGCATGCCTGCCAAATCCAGTATAGGAAAGCAGCCATTATCAACCTGATAGAACTATTTGGAAAGGGCTGCTATCTAGGCATCATGTGGCCTCTATACAAAAGAGAGGATGATAATGCCACCTGGAGGCTCCATTTCCCCTCATCTTCAGCCCAAAATGATATGATGTATGGACATTCAAAATATAAATGGTCCATACTTTCAGCCACAACACTACAGGAATCCCTGGGGCAGTATCATTTACTAACCTCTTTATATTTCTGGTTTCCCTTCACATTAATCTTCCCATGCACCCCCAACCATACCACATCTCGCATCTTAAGTGGAATTCATGGTTCAGTGAGAAAAAAGACCAATACTCTCTTGTTCACTAACAGAAAAATTTGTAAAGTGGGAAACTGAAAAAATGCACATGCAAAATGGAGGAATACAAGAATGTCCATGAAAGGGTCAAAACTTGAGTGACTGACACCCTCCAGTTCCTGATATAGTCAAAACAATATGTCCATGAGTCAACTAACCTTATAACTCTTTTGTTTTTATGAGTGACTTGATTAATTCTCCATTGGCCCATAGTGTCATCCAATAGTGGGGACACCCAACGGATCCAACAGGTATCTCTGGACTGTAAGAGGGGGTAAATAATCACATATACAAAAATACTCCAGAAAAACACAATAGACTGTATCATCCCTAAACCTCCTTCCTTAAGTGGGAGATAAGTAATATTTCATTTGACAGGGTTCAGACGGCTACCCCAGAGACAGGAAAAGAAACAGTAATATAAAGCAGTCTCAAGCCATTTTGGAACAGGATAAAAATAATTAAAAATAGGGGGGCCAAAAAGGTTTTGATCAAAGAAATGTTCTTCTGTTTCCCCATATGCCATTTATTACAGTTTTGTACCCTCTGTTTGGCAACATTAATCTGGAAGTCCCAGTTAAAATAAGCTAGACCCCCTGGGCCAAAATATAATCCCAAGAGTTTACACGGTTCTGTTTGCACCTGCAAAGAAGCCACCTGAGTACCCAACGGAACTGTTTCGGAAAGCGTAAGGCAAACACTTGTCCTAATATTTAACTGGGCACCCACTCCTTGAGATAGAGATATCATCGTTTTAACAGCTGTAAACTTGGAAGGAGCAGAACAGAGAACTGTACCAGTTAAAGCAGAAGGAAGCAGGGAAGGCAGTCAGAATACCAAAGGCCCAAACCAAGAAAAAAAGACAGCCAACTCAGTTAAGAAGGGGGATAAAACCTTTTATAGGTACATTAGGGAGCATAGAAAGACAAAGGGAGGAATAGTAAGGCTGAATAAAGGGGACAGTGGGTGGGCAGAGAGGAACAGTGAAAAAGCAGGGATACTGAACAAATACTTCTGCTCAGTATTCACAAAAGAAGAGGGGGGGTACATAATCCAATCAATAGAAGCACTCTGGATAGGGGGGTCAATACCAGTCCTTTCACAGAAGAAAGGGTTCTGAAAGAACTCCTAAAACTGAAAGTGAACAAAGCAATGGGGCCTGAGGGATTCACCCCAGAATTCTAAAAGAAGTAAGGGGAGAACCACTGACTAGCCATTTTAACAAATCATGGGAGGATGGTGTGGTACCTGAGGACTGGAGGAGGGTGGAAGTGATTCCGCTTCGCAAAAGTGGGAGCAAGACAGAGGCAGGAAACTACAGACCTGTCAGTTTGACCTCAGTGGTAGGGAAAATGATGGAATCACTTCTGAAGGAAAGAATTGTTGAGTACCTAGAGGCTAATGGGGCACAGGACCCAAGGCAGCATGGATTCATAGCGGGAAGGTCATGTCAGATGAAACTAATCAATATCTTTGACTGGGTGACCAAAGTAGTAGACCAGGGAGGGGCTGTGGACATAATCTACCTAGACTTTAGCAAGGTATTTGACACAGTCCCATACAAAAGATTAATAGACAAATTAGCCAGCCTGGGAGTGTGTCCCAGGGTGGTAACCTGGTTAAAACATTAGCTGGACAACAGGACTCAGAAGATAATAGTAAACGGAGTCTACTCTGAAGAAATGAGGGTTGCTAGTGGGGTACCGCAGGGTTCAGCACTGGGTCCAGTCCTTTTTAATGTCTTTATAGGTGACATTGCAGAGGGACTGGAAGGAAAAGTATGCCTCTTTGCAGACGACACAAAGATCTGCAACAGGTTGATACACGGGGGGTGGAAAGGATGACAAGGGACTTGGCAAGGTTGGAGGAATGGTCAGAAGTATGGCAGCTTGAATTCAATGCAAAGAAGTGCAAAGTAATGCACCTGGGAAACAAAAACCCAGGGAAAGAGTATACAAAATGGGGGGGAGGTAGTAGCAACAACAAAAATGGAAAGGGACCTGGGGTAATCATATCAGATGACCTAAAGGTTAGCAAGCAATGGGAGAAGGCAGTAGGGATGGCTGGGGGGATACTGGGATATATAGGGAGAGGCATCACCAGTAGAAAACAGGAAGTTGTTTTCCCACTGTACAGACAGTAGGCTAGACCCCATCTGGAGTACTGCATCCAGTTCTGGAGACCCCATCTCCACAAGGACATAGGCAGAATGGAGACAGTCCAAAGGAGGGCAACTAAAATGGTGCAGCGTCTGCAATAGAAGCCATATGGGAAGAGACTAAAGGAGCATAATATGTATACCCTTGAGGAAGGGGGGGACATGATAGAAACGTTTAAGTACCTCAAGGGAATCAACAAAGTCCAAGAGGGTAGCATCTTTCAGAAAAAGAGATGTGCAAGAACAAGAGGACACAATTTGAAGATAGAGGGGGGGATGACTCAAGGGTAATGTGAGGAAGCATTTTTCCACAGAGAGGGTAGTGGATGCATGGAATGGCCTTCCTGAGGAGGTTGTGGGGTCAAAAACAGTGGGGGAATCCAAGAATGCATGGGACAGACATAGAGCAATTCTTGAGGGGGGGTAGGAAGAAATAGGCTGTTGATTAACTAGGATCTGCAGCTTATCCAGTAGGTAGGGAAATGGACAAACTAGGTGGCCCAAGCAGTCCTTATCTGCCATCAAAGTCTATGTTTCTATGTAAAACCCAAAACAGAATCTGCTACACTGTATCATCTGCATACGCTAACATTTTTAGCTGGGTATAAGGACTAAATTTAACACCCTGAATACCAGGAGATAACAAGACCCATAGAAGTGGGTCCAAAGTTAAAAAATAAAGTAGTGGGCTAAGGGGACAATCTTGTCTAACCCCTACTCTAATCCCACATGCTTTCCCTATCCACCTATTATCATAAGGTCTGCTGAAAGCTCCCTCATAGATCAACTTAACCCAATCCAAATATTGATCTGGGAAGTTAAAGGATTTCATAACTTCCCATAACCAAATATGACTAACTCAGTCGAAGGCTTGTGATTGGTCAAGACAAATCAAAAAGCCCTCCAACTCTTCCTTTTTCTCTTTGTCCATCATTTCTCTGATAAGGGAAAGATTCAATGTCCTGCGCAGCCAGTATAGTGTTATGCTTATGCAACTGTGTTAGTTTGGTTTTGTCCATTTGCTCTCTCTATTCCAGAGGAATTACCACCCTGTAGGGGTACAAAAGGCAAGGAACCCTCTGAGAGGGTTCCACCCCTAGAGATGCCACAGGACAATTTCCATGGCTAAAGGTACCTTAGGAATCCCCAAAAGAATTGTAGTACAAACATACCCCAAAAGAATGAGGCAACACGAAGCATATGAGCAAGCAGTAACTGATGTAGTAGCAGTAACTGTGATGTAGTAGTAGAGAAGCATAGACAGTTTGATAATGTAATGAGATGCTCAGTTTAATAACGTAATGAAATGCCCAGGTTTGCATAGCATGATATTAATGGATTGCATGAGAATTAGGGGATCCTCTAAGGAGAGAGGGAACAGCAGGACATCCTTCCCCTCCATCCAACAGTGGAACTGACCCTAAGAAACTAGGGGACACTACTATGCTAACTAACAAGTATGACCTGAGACAATGGAGAAGAGAAAAAAAACCCTATGAGGAGGAAATCTCTGGGGGATCCAAGGCCCAGGTCACCTTCCCTCCAGGCTTGGGATAGTTTATTTAGTGATGGCTCTGCAGCTGCAATTTGGAAAACCCAATTAAAGGGAGGTGGAAAATATTCCAATTTGGAGGAAGGCTCTCACTCAAACCCTCTAGCGGGAACGCCGTGGAAAGTTGCGAGAAAAATCTGCAACAATACCTGCATCCAAGGCACAGGAGGAGAGCAACAACTGCTAAGGCATTCACCTGGCCTACCCCCCTAAACTCAAACCAAGTGAACCAGAGGCAGTTGTAGGGAGAATGTGGTGAAGGTGCCTTGCTAGGGAAACCACTAAAGTCAATGGCTAACCATTCTAGTAGAACACTAGAGTCAAAGGAGGTAACTTTTTCCACCCTTCACCACTAGTCTTAAATTCTACACCAGGAGCTGCTGTCACGTAGCAGGCAGCTAAAGCCAAGCCTGGGGTGAGGACATTCCCAGCTATGGGCCAGGTGAAAAGGCTCCCGCCCCCAAGTTGGACATGCTCAAGATGCAGACTAAATGCAGAGCGAGACCACCGGCTGCAGAAACCCTGCGCCAGAATAGAATGGCAAGCATGCCCCAAAATTGATTGAGAGCTGAAAAGATGGTGAGGTGAATGAACACGGCATGTTGAGATCAAAATTAGCATTGAGTGCTGAGAACTTGCAAGGTCGATTGCAGAACTGAGTGCAGCAGAATCCCAGAGGCTGAAGCCAAGGGGGATGGCAGTAGGCATGAAGCAATGATCTGCGTAAGCAATGAGCAATGATAGCGTAAGCAAGCGTGGACCTGTACGTAGGTCAATAAATAGTAATAGTGATAGGTGGACCTGCACGGAGGTCTGCATAACATGTAGCAATGAAACAGCACTGAAGCCAGCCAGACATGAATAGTCAAATCAAGGTGACAAATACTCTGAGGATTTTCGGCAGCGAGGCAGGATTTAATAATAATAAAGCTATATTAACAGCCTCAGCAGGAGCTTAGTTGGCTGACCTCAGAGTTGTAACTGCAATAAATCATGGAGTCAATGCTCTGAAAACAGGTGTAGCCAGGCAGTGCAATGAAGCTGCAAGTAGAATGACAGCATGAATGAGCAGCACAGCTAGGGTCAGAGTAAACCTGTCTCAGGTGAAAAGAATTGAGTATGCAACATGGAGCAACTATGGTTGAGCTGAAACACACAGATAATGATTGCAGTTGCATTGCAGTAGTCTGAGCATGGTGAGCAACAGTGTAAAAACACAAGCGCTGGGTACAATAGTAATTGGAGTAAACAGTAGCAGTGGCTGCAGTTGTAGGTAACTGAAAGCAGTAGTATGAGCTCTGAGTAGCAGTATGCTAGGAGCATAGAAACAAAGCCCGAAAAAAAGACAAAACCAAAACAGAAAACAGAAAACAGGGAACAAGGCCCAAAAACAAGAGACACAAAACACAGGGAAGCACATAGCTGGAGAAAAGATACAAACCAGAAGCAGGAAAACAAGCACTGAAGTCCAGCAGAGACATACAGAAACAGCAGGTGGGGGGTAGGCCCCAGCCAGCGCAGAGGACAAACCTGCAGAGCCTCTGGCTGCAAAGAAAAAGTGCTTCACAATGAGGCTGAGAGGAACTGCTTATATAGCTCAGGAAGTGGGTGTGGCTGGCTGCTTGTTCATTGAACTACAGGCCTAGCCTTCCAATTATCAGTGATTTTCCTACCAGGGATAGAACAAGCCTGCCCTTCATGAATAATGGAATCTAAAACTGCAGAAAGCCTTTTACTCAGAAGTTTGGTCAGCAGCTTGAAATCCATATTAAGCAAAGTAATCTGCCTCCAGTTCTCCAGGGAATCTTTATCACCTTTCTTAGAAATAAAAGTTAAACAGCCCTTCATACATCTGGGGAGTCAGAGACAATTCCGTCAACATAAATTGATATGTAGCTAATAATTCCTCAGGCAGAAACTCCCACAACATCTTAGACTTCCCCTGGGAGGCCATCCGACCCAGGAGCTACCCCATTTTTTAACCCAGAAACTATATCCGCAACTTCCCATTGTTCTATCGGTGCAATCAATAAATGCAGTTGGTCCTGAGTTAATTTAGGCAGATGGGCTGCCTGCAATATTTGTGCAAGTTTAGATCACCCACAATCTGCTTGTCTGAGATAAAATCCTCTATCACCCTCCATATTCACCCATTATCCAACACAATGTCACCTGCCTTATTCCATAATGCCGTGATGGATCTCTTACCCAATCTAGCTAAGCAGCCCTCAAAGGGGTTAGTTTGATTTTTCCTCCCTTGTGTCCCAAAGCATTGCTTTGCCTCCAGAGAAGAGTGTCAGTTATATTAATAAGAAAACATTTCTCACTTGGGTCAGATTTTTCTATGCAGATAGCAGACACCATGTCCACCTGCATAGAATATAGATCATACAGTTTAGACTGAAGTTGATCATAAGTATTCTTCTTTGTATTCTATGACAAGAAATATGCTGAAAATGGGCTATTATGCAGATTTTCATATCCCTCCACCCCTCCAAATG
The DNA here is from genome assembly GCA_016271365.2 of Neoceratodus forsteri. Classification (NCBI taxonomy): domain Eukaryota; kingdom Metazoa; phylum Chordata; order Ceratodontiformes; family Ceratodontidae; genus Neoceratodus; species Neoceratodus forsteri. The sequence continues at coordinate 965,128,943 of CM057452.1, forward strand.
AGTGTCATAAAGGAAGAACACGGATTGTCTATCTTTAGATGTTATAGACAAGCCATGCTCTACCTCTGGATCTAACAACAAGCTTACATTCATTCTCCACACACCCCTTCCTAAAGATCTAGGAGGGAAGAAGCCACTTGAATTCCAATTAATACATGGTCTGAGGTTTCCACTAGTAGGGCCTCAATATGAGAGACTGGGAGTAATTTGGAGACACACCAATAATCAATTCTGGTTGAAAGTCTACCATTAAAAAAAGTATGGGCTGAATTCCTACAGAAGGACTTATGCGCATCTTTCAATTCCAGGACAGCTTCCTGCTGCAAATGGTCAATGAACCAGCCATGTTAGGGAACACCCTTGACCCTGTGCTGGCAAATGGGGAGTTTGCGAGGCAGCTTACAGTGGAAGAACCACTGTCAGGGAGTAACCACCACTCAATATGGCTCACACCGGATATGGGCAAGGAAGGAGTGGAATCTGGCACAAGAGTCCTGGACTTCAGGAGGGCTGCCTTTGGGAGGATGTGGGAAGTGGTAAAAGGGTACCTGGCCAGAATTCAACCTAGTATGGGCACTAACCAGAGGTGGGAGCTCATAAAGCTGGGGAAACTGGAGGCAACCAAAACCTGCTGCAAGGCCCTGAGCAAGAAGGCTATGGCTAAGAAACCGAGCTGAGTGAGCAAGGATGTCTTGGAAAAGGTAAGGAGGAAAAGAGCTACCTTTAGGAGGTACAAGAAAACAGGGAGGGGGGAGGAACGGAAAGAGTACCTGAAGGAATCGAAGGAGGTGACACGGGCAGTAAGGGGAGCCAAGGCATCTACGGAGCTCAGGCTGGCACAAGGCATTAAGAAGGGGGAGAAGGACTTCTTAAGGTACATCAGGGAGAAAAGGCACTGTAATGACCACATAGTAAGGATTAGGAAGGTGGGGGGTTGGGTGGAAGCAGGGTGCGATAAGACAAAGTGCTAAATGATTACTTCTGCTCAGTATTTACTAAGGAGAATGGGGGGGTGATACCCAAGGGGGGAGGAATGGCAGAAATGGGAGGAGGGGGTGACAGATGAGGAAATCATGGAGGGCAGAGTTTGGGAGGGTTTGAAGGCATTGAGGGTGGACAAGGCACCAGGCCCAGATGGCATCCACCACAGGGTACTGAAGGAGCTGGCAAAGGTCCTTGCAGGACCTTTGGCAGACCTATTTAATGCATCACTACACCCAGGGTGTGTACCTCAGGATTAGAGGATGGCTCATGTGATTCCCCTCCACAAGAGTGGCCCCGAGGATGAACCAGGGAACTACAGACCAGTGAGCCTCACATACATCGTGGGTAAGCTGATGGAGACTATCTTGAAGAAGAGGCTGGTGGCCCTCCTAGAGGCCAAAGGACTACAGGACAGCAGACAGCATGGCTTCATACGTGGCAGATCCTGCCAAACCAACCTGGTGGAGTGCTATGACTGGGTAACTAGGCAACTGGACAGGGTCCATGCAGTGGATGTCCTGTATCTGGACTTCAGTAAGGCATTCGACCCAGTGCCGCATGGGAGGCTGGGAAGTAGGTTAGAAGGCACAGGGGCGAGTGCAAAGCTGGTGAGATGGGTAGGGAACTGGCTTCAGGGAAGGCAACAGAGAGTGGTGGTAGGTGGGGAGCTCTCACACCCAAGTGTAGTGATGAGCGGTTTTCCACAGAGCTCGGTGTTGGGACCAGTGTTGTTTGGGATATTCATTGCAGACATGTCATTGGAATCAAGAGCAAGATCAGTCTGTTTGCTGATGATACCAAGATGGGAGCAGTGGTGGATGACCTAGGGGGATGGCACGGGTTGCAGGATGATCTGGCAAAGTTTAAAACCTGGTCAGACACCTGGCAACTGGGGTTTAATGCCAAAAAGTGCAAGGTGCTGCATTTTGAGGTGAAGAACCCAAAGAGGAGTTACTAGCTGGGAGGAGTGCAGCTAGCCCAGACACAGGAGCAGAAGGATCTGGGGGTGCTCATTACAGGGTCAATGAACAGCTCGGCACAATGTAGGAAGTCAGCTGCAAAGGCCAACAAAATGCTGGGTTGCTTTGCAAGGGGTATATCCTCGAGGAGGGAGGAGGTGATTCTGCCACTGTAAAGGTAATTAGTTAGACCACACCTGGAGTACTGCATACAGTACTGGTGCCCATATCTGAAAAGGGATATTAAGTTACTGGAGGGGGTGCAGTACAGATGACAAAGATGATCAAGGGGCTGGGGAACTTATCATACGAGAGGAGGCTGAGGGAGTTGAACATGTACTCGCTGAAGGAGAGGAGGGTCATGGGGGACATGATTGAAACCTTTAAGTACATGAAAGGAATAAACAAGACAGGTACAGAGGGGCTGTTCAAAGTAAGGGAGGGGAGGGACTCCAGGGGCTATGATATGAGACTGGAGGTAGGAAGGTTCAGGAGGGAGATGAGGAGACACTTTTTTACAGAGAGGGTGGTGACTGGGTGGAATGAGTTACCTGCAGAAGTAGTATCCAGTAGAACAGTGGACTGCTTCAAAAGAGGATGGGACAGGACAAGGGGGAGGGTCAATGGAGGGGAAGGGTGGAAGGGAAGGGCAGCTGCAGAATAAGGGGTGCTAGCTGCACATTCGAGCAGACTTGATAGATCTCTAGGCCTTTATCTGCTGGCAAATTTCATATGTTCATATGTTCGTAATTTAGATTTTACAATCATTTTAGAAAATGGGCATCACAATATGTCTTACTTTGGGGCACAGTCCTATCAGAGTTGCACAGACCAATATTAAACTCTTTCCCCCAAATAAATGCTGTTTCCCATTGTATAAATAAGTCTGAACAAGTTGCAATAGATCAATCCTGGAAGCCTTAGACTGAGGGCCATAAAGGTTTATTAATCTAAACTCAGTCCCTTCAAAACATATGTCCAGAATCATGACCCTACCAGGAGAAACATCAATTAGTTCGGTAACCTTAATCCCCAAATTCATAACACATATTCCAAGACCACTGCATTGATCTTCCCCAATGGACCAATAAGAGTCACCATAAACCCATGCATGCATTGCAGAGTCTATATCCGCTTTGGAGTGTAATCTGGTGTCCTGCAAATAGAAAATATCATAAGACAGTTGTAACAAAGTGGAAAAGGTTGTGGATCTTTTCCCCACTGATTTAACACTATTAACGTTCAGACTTGCTAACCTAAAAGGACGTAACAACCCATGTGTTATTTGGGGTGGGGATTCTTGGAGCTTGACCTTGTCAGCCGTTTCCCTTTTTGGGAAACTGGGGGTTCTGTGTGTATGGGCACATTCACTACAAGGTCATCCTGAGGCTGAAGAGATGAATAAGCCAAATCATCATCTTCTATCTGTTCACCCCAGCTCTGAAACGCTTCATACCTATTCTCCGTAACCACCCCTTTCTCTGGTGGGCCCTTCTTCTTCTGGGAACCGCCTGACTTAAAAGATTTTGCCAGAACAGTAACAAAATCGGACTCCCCTGCTATCTACTGTCTAGGAGGCAAGGGTGGAAGGGGGGATGTGGGGTATATCAACTCCGGTTCCTCAGGGGTGATGACCTCTCTGGCATTGTAGAAAGTGGCGTCGGACTAAGGATTGGAACTTCCTTCTGCTCTTCACTTCCCATGGGAGCTACAACAATATCATGTCTAGGTATGAAGAAAAACTAGGTGTATGACAGTCTGCACCTGGACAGGAAGCCTGAAAGACCCTCTGTGCTCTCCTTAAATAAAAATCATGTTCAGCACTGTCAGTTGAGTTATGGGCTGCCCAAGGACATGATCTGAAGGAATGCTCATCATCGCCACACAGGTTGCAAGTGAGGGGGACCGTACACCATTACATGAGTGGCCTAAAGTGCCACATCAAAAACATTTAATCTGATCACAATCTGTATTCAAATGAGTCAAAGAACTAAGAACAGCAACATGATTTGGGCTGACCAGGATAAAACAAAATCCCATGGTCACGGCCCAAATAAAAACAATTCAGCAGATGCTGTGTGCCTCAGTCAGTGTGTTTTAGCGAACACAAAATTTCCAACCACCAGTCTAAAATCCATTGTCATCCATTTTAGGCTTTGGGTGCCCTTCCGGATCACACCTCTTTTCCAACCAAAAAATAATGTCGCTAATGTAAACCCCTTCGTTTCTGAATAAGATTGTTACTGTTTTTGTAGTGGGTTTGGTAATCGGAATGGCGACAAAGGGAACCCATAAGGGGGAGTCTCGTACTGAGTAATATAGATTCCAACATTTATCCAATAGTTGATTTGTGCAAAAGCTAATGTCAAAATTATAATCCCCTGGAGCATGAATGAAAGCATAAACCTATGCAGGGGTGAAGTGAAGTAAGTCCTTAATTAAGCAAGTACCAGAATAATTCCTATCAGGTATTTGAGATAACCCCCATACCTTAAGCGAACCACATAACATAATTGCGCTGCTTCAGGGGGCTGATGAAACAAGCTGGCATATGTAGCGGCTTTAACTGTATCAGAGGACCCTATTAACCCAGTCGAAGGCTCTGAAAAGTCATTCCCTTTAGCAAAACTGTCCTCAGTATTAACTGGGTTGCTAGTAGTGATACCTGGAGTAAGTTGTATAATGTCCATAGCGTCATCACTGTTCCCCGAGCTGACTTCCATATCAACAACCTCCTGTCATGGAGGAAGAGATGACTCCCTGCTGTCCCTCGCAGTACTGGTCTGGTCCCTTGAGTCTGATGCAGTACTGACCAAATGAGCTTCATGCACCATTGCGCAATCTAAAGCCTGCGGATGACAATCCACTCCAACATCTGTGACCACACCCCTTGCCTCTGGTCTCCCTGGCAACGGAATCCACTGTCCATTTTGTAAGAGTCATACAGCTTTCTAAAGTGCATTCTCGGGACACCACTCATCCATGGAAGGAATATCTTGCGAATCGTAGAAAATCTCCTGGGACACTGAAACTTCATCCATTGAAATGGGCTGTTCATCTGTTAGTAGAATTCTCGTTCCAACAGCCCCTCCCGGCTGATTATGGGCCTCTTCCATTTTCTCTCCTCATCCAAACATTGTTTTTGCAGAATGAAATCTGACTCTGCCTCATTCATCATGTCAGTGAGGTGTTTTTTTTCTTTTTTGCTAACTCCATTTGCAAGCGTAACTCCTCTTCGGATATGGTTACTGTGTGTTCTTCTGGTTTATCAGTCAGTACCACTTTGGTCCCCACTTGGGCATGGGTAGGGTTACAAGCAGACGGTAAACTCTGTTCCACATCCATGATAGGCAAAATACCATTGAGTATAGTGCTAGTCTCAGTTAAATCAAAATCCATATTCTGGTGAACAGGTTCCACAGGAGCACCAGATGGAGTATATCCTTTCCCCTCCACAGCCATATCCTGACTGGAGGTCTCCATCTTGCAGCAGGCAACACTTCGCCCCCTGCCACAGAGTAGGGGAATTTATTTTATTGAAATTCATACAGTCAACATACAAAAAAAAGATAAAATATACAGTAATCATTACAAGCACAAATACCGAAACTAATACAAAGTCATATAGATTAAACAGGTAATGCTGGGAAAAAAATAAACAAGAGCAAAAGCTATACTTCATGTAATTGGAACATCACTATCCGTTATCCAAGGTAAGTTCCTCCAGACAATATCTAAATCCTGCCTGTTGAAAGACTTCATTTCACCCAAATAAAGCTGCTGGAGTTCTTTAGTGATCTTAATTACCAGTTCAAATGTAGAAATCTCTTTTTTGTTGTAGAGTAAAGATACACCGTGCATTCCATATAAAACACTTAATAACAGCAAAAATCAAATTTAAAGTACCCCATCCCATTTACTTCAGACCCCCGCATAGTGTCCATATATAAGCATCCTAAAAGTTACTCTGGCAAACATCCCCTCTTCCCATTCTGTGGCTAATAAAGACCAGAAACCTGTGATATAAGGACAAAGAAAAAATAAATGCCACATGGTCTCCAAAGCCTGTACACAACACAGTCTGGAACAAACACGTTCATCCTGCTTCTTATGTTTCTGATTTGCCTTTACATTTAAGTGCTCATGGCAGCACAACCAAAAAACATCTTGATATTTAGCAGGGATCCTAGAATCCTGAACTAAAAGACGTACAGCAGGAACACATATTGGGGGGCACTTCGGAAATGTCTCAGGATCCGTAAAATGGGTAGAAATAACTTGTCCATAAATTTGTTTTTTGTGTTAGTTTCTAAATGAGCTCTAGTAATATTCCATATTTTTAGTTTAACAAAAATATCTCTAAGATAGTCGGGAGTGCGTGCATCCCGTTTTATAAGGCAGAGAGATCCAGTTTTCCAAGCCGTGAACCAGTTTGGCATCAAGCTGAACAGAACATCAGACCATATTTTATATTTACAAGCATGGTTTATCATAATATTGACAAGAACCCCATTTTTTCCATCTGCTATCCTTTTGTCTGTTCCATATCCAGAGGTAGTATTACATCTTCACGCATATAATCGATGGTCTCTACAACTTACTTATAATAATAGTGCTTTTGGTCTATAAAATTTGGGGATTTTATTTTGTTTAAGACTGTTTAAACTGATTTATAAATATGGGAAGAAACAAAAAAGCATGAAGTATATATTCAATTCTGACAAAGAAAAAAGCGAGTGAAGCTATGTATGTAGTCCCACCTAGGAAAGATAAGTGTATCACAACAGTGGCAGAAGACACTAGGAGAAAGGACTGCTGTGTGACTGAACTTCTCTGCTGGGACTAAAGTAGAAGAACTTTTGTATTTGGACCTTTAATTTAGGGTAAAAAAACTAACATACAAAACAAAAAAAAAAGTGTGTGTTTGGGTTAACTGAACTGAATGGGTAACTGAAAAGTCATCTAGGTGTAAATCTCAGGTGACTGAAAGGACTTAACTGCTGTGAGGTTTAAATTACTTTTAGAAAGATCTGGTAAGTAGGGGGAGTGGCTTAGCTAGAAGGAAGCTACATTTAAAGACTGCCTTAGAAAGATTCTGCTAATAGCTTGGCAGAAGACACTAGGAGAAAGGACTGCTGTGACTGGACTTCTGCTGGGACTATATTGCCTCCTTCCTCCTCCTCCACCCCTGCAGGGAAGGAAACAACTCCTGGTGGGGGACTCCATTGTTAGGAAGGTAGAACTGGGCAAGGAAGGGGAGAGGGAGGTAAGGTGCCTGCCTGGCGCCATGGCTTGGAGGGACAGGGAGCGAATCCTCAGGATTGCGGAGCAGCTGCACAGGGGAGGGAGCTGGATGTCATTGTCCACCTAGGGACAAATGACCTGGCTAAGAAAGGGATTAGAGAAGTGCAGGAAGAGTTTGTGGAATTGGGGAGGGGCCTTAGTCAAGTAGCACGCACGGTAACCTTCTCGGAGGTGCTACCCATCTATGGCATAGGAGAGGCTAGGGTGTTCCGTACCATGGGATTCAATCAGTGGTTGAAAAACTGGTGTGGAGCTCAGGGATTTGGCTTCATTGGGGACTGGGGGTCCACCTGGAGTGATGCAAGCCTATACTGGCATGATGGGCTGCATCTGTCCGGGAGGGGAACCAGGATCCTAGGTGATAGGTTTAAATGCTTCATTGGCAAGCTTTTAAACTAGCCAAGGGGAGGACTAGAAAGGAGCAGAAAATCCTAGCCCCCAAACAATCAGGTAGTAAGTGTGGCAAACACCAACATGGAGGTGTCGATAGGGAGAAGGGCAGGGGTAAATGGAGAAAGTGACAAAGGCAAGAAGGACAGGGATGGGGCAAAAGGGGGTAAGGCCATCAGGAAATGGAGGGTAATGAGTACCAATGCCCATAGTCTGGGCAACAAGCTCCCTGAGCTGGTGGCCTTGATGGAAGAGGGATGCCTGGATATCGTAGCAGTCACAGAAACATGGTACACAGAGAACCATGACTGGGATGTTAACATACCAGGGTACATAACCTACAGGAGAGACAGGCAGGGAGAAGAGGGGGAGGAGTAGCTCTCTATGTAAAGGAAGGGATAAAAGCAACTGAACAAAAGAGTAAACAGGGGGGAGAGGAGGCACTGTGGGTCACCTTGGAGACTGGAAAGGGCACCACAATCCGCACAGGGGTTGTGTACAGACCCCCATGTCAGGGGGAAGGAATGGACAAGGATATGATAGAAGGCATTCTTAGAATGGCAGAGAAAGGGGAGATACTGTTGATGGGAGACCTGAATATGCCAGATGTTAACTGGAGCACATTTGCTGCAGCCACATCCAAGAGCAGGGCCATTCTTGATGCCCTACAGGTGGCAGGCATTAGACAGCTAGTTTGAACCCACTGTGAGGGAGCAATCTTAGACCTCATACTCTCAAACGGGGCAGGAGAGGATCTCAGATCTAGAAGTGGGTTGCCATCTGGGGACAAGTGACCATCAAACAGTGTGGTTCACGTTAAACTCAACTACAGAGTCAAGCCATACAAAAGTGAGGGTACTGGACTTTAGGAGGGCTGACTCTGGCAAGATGGGAGAGTGCCTCAGAAAAGCACTAGCAAACAGGCTAGAAGGAGGTGTGGAGCAACAATGGGGAATTATCAAAACTGCCATCACAGAGGCAACAAGCCTTTGTGTGAAGCAAATAAACAAATCAAAACGAAAGAAAAGCCACTATGGTTCTCAAGAGGCGCTGTGAAAGTCAGGAAGAAAAAGATAGCATTCCGAAGTATAAGGAAACACAGAAGGAGCAGGACAGAGAGCTGTACCAGTTAAGGCAGAAAGAAGCAGGAGGAAGTCAGATAGCAAAGGCCCAAACTGAGGAAAGATAGCCAACTCAGTTAAGAAGGGATAAAACCTTTTATAGATACATAAGCGAAGTGTGAGAAAGACAAAGGGAGGGATAGTGAGGCTGAATAGAATGAACAGTGGGTGGGCAGAGGGACAGTGAAAAGCAGGAATACTGAACGAATATTTCTGCTCAGTATTCACAAAGAGGAGGGGAAGTGCCTAATCCAATTAACAGAAGCACTCTTGATAGGGGGTGATCCCAGTCCTTTCACAGAAGAAAGGGTTCTGCAAGAACTCCTAAAACTGAAGGTGGACAAAGCAATGGGTCCTGATGAATTCACCCCAGAATTCTAAAAGAATTAAGAAAGGAACTAGTGAAACCACTGGCTACTCTTTTTAATAAATCATGGGAGGATGGTGCGGTACCCGAGGACTGGAGGAAGGCGGATGTGATTCCCCTTCACAAAAGTGGGACCAAGACAGAGGCAGGAAACTACAGACCTGTCAGTCTGATCTCTGTGGTAAGGAAAGTGATGGAGTCACTTCTGAAGGAAAGAAGAGTTGAGTACCTAGAGGTCAGTGGAGCACAGGATCCAAGGCAGCATGGGTTCCCGGGAAGGTCATGTCAGGCAATTTAATAGATTTTTTGACTGGGTGACCAAAGTAGTAGACCAGGAGGGCTGTGGACATGGCCTACCTAGACTTTAGCAAGGCATTTGACACAGTCCCACACAAAAGATTATTAGTCAAATTAACCAGCCTGGGAGTGGGTCCCAGGGTGGTAGCCTAGATAAAACATTGGCTGGACAACAGGACACAGAAGGTAATTGTAAATGGAGTCCACTCTGAAGAAAAGGCGGTTACTAGTGGGGTACCGCAGGGTTCAGTATTGGGTCCAGTCCTTTTTAATGTCTTCATCAGTGACATTGCAGAGGGACTGGAAGGAAAAGTATCTGCAACAGGGTTGATACACAAGGAGGCGTGGAAAGGATGAAAAGGGACTTGGCAAGGTTGGAGGAATGGTCAGACGTATGGCAGCTAGGATTCAATGCAAAAAAGTGCAAAATAATGCACCTGGGAAACAAGAACCCAGGGGAAGAATACACAATGGGTGGGGAGGTAGTAACAACAACAAAACAGGAAAGGGACCTGGGGGTAATCATATCAGATGACCTTAAGGTTAGCAAGCAATGTGAGAAGGCAGTAGGAGGGCGGGGTATACTGGGATGTATAGGAGAGGCATCATCAGCAGAAAACAGGAAGTTGTTATCCTCTGTACAGACAGTTGGTGAGACCCCATCTGGAATACTGTGTCCAGTTCTGGAGACCCCATCTCCGCAAGGACATAGACAGGATAGAGGCAGTCCAGAGGAGGGCAACTAAAAATGGTGCAGGGCCTGCAAAAGAAGCCGATGAGGAGAGACTAAAGGAGCTTAATATGTATACCCTTGAGGAAAGAAGAGAGGGGGACATGATAGAAACTTTCAAGTACCTCAAGGAATCAACAAAGTCCAAGAGGGTAGCATCTTTCAAGAAAAGAGACTTGCAAGAACAAGGGACACAATTTAAAGATAGAAGGAGGGCAGTTCAGGGCAATGTGAGGAAGTATTATTTCACAGAGAGGTAGTGGATGCATGGAACAGCCTTCCTGAGGAAGTTGTGGGTCTAAAACTGTGGGAGAATTCAAGAATGCATGGGACAGACATAAGGCAATTCTTGTGGGGGGCAGGAAGATATAGGCTGTTGGTTAACTAGGATCTGCAGCCTATCCTGTAGGTAGGGAAATGGGCAGACTAGATGGGCCTAGCGGTCCTTATCTGCCGTCAAAGTCTATGTTTCTATATTTCTATGTTTCTAATAATGATTATATGTAAAAATAAATAATGAAAACTTCAAAAGACTAGGAGAAGGGGACTATCTGGGTGTTTTTTGCTCTCCAGTTAGTTTTCTTTAATGACTGGGCCGCCCAGGTGACATCACAAGCGACGTCAGCATGCCTACAGGTGTGCAACCAAACGGCCCGGCCCTTCTTCTTCACCTGAAAGGTGAATCCAAGCTTCATCACAATCGAGTCAGCATGTAATAGCGCCAGGAGTAGTAGCATTCTTTGCCTTTTTTGTCTGGATTTAACGCCCAAAACAATGCAATGTATATATTGGGGCACAGGTAAGACAAGTCAAATTTATTAATTTTTTAATTTATAGTAGCCATGATTAAAGATTGGGGACGTATATTAAACAGGCCTTCTTCTATATCAATCCACAGTTAAAACTGGAATCTTTGTAGAAACGAGAAGGCTCTTCAAAACGAACATTTTGACTCTTGGAATATCCAAGTAAGGACCTAAAAATCAAGAGTTATGAATATATTACCTAAAGTATTTAGTGTAACAAATAAATTGAAGTTCATTTTTTGTTTAGAATTGAAAGCAAATGTGAAAATAAGAAGGCAAAAACAACGCTCTAACCCCCCCCCCCCCATTCAATGTTCACACTGACCTTTTAGCGTACAAGGAAAGGTCCAGATTAAGCACAGGTCAGTTCCACCTGAAATATAGACATAAATATGTATTGATTGTTGTACATATACATATTTAAAAGAAAAGAAACAATACAAGTAATAATATATATATATATATATATATATATATATATATATATATATAGCATATATATATATATATATATTTATATGGATTTTATTTTTATTTAGACATTTAGGGCCAGATATTCAAAGCATAGCACAGCGTGCATACCAGTAGCGCAGGAATAGCGCGGAGTGACTATATTCAAAAGACCTGTTAGCACGCGCAAACCACCCTAACGCAGGGCAAACTGATAATGTATGCAAGGGGCAAATGGGGGGGGCCTGCATACATGTGCAACGGGATATTCAAAGCAATAGCGCCGTGCTAGGACACATAGCGACACCTAGCACTGCCGCCAGCTACCGCACTTATAAAAAGCTGGTCTTAACCCAGGGCAAATCAGCTAGGGGGAGAGACCACAACAGGAAGTGGGAATGAGTGCTGTACCACTAGCAGTGATGCTGCCATTCATGGTAGCTGTAGTGGAGGAGGAGGAGGAGGAGAGGGAGCAGGCCCAACATGGGCCACAATGCAGGCCGAGGAGATGGTATGCTGCAAACAGGTGGTACTGGCCCAGGGTCTCCTTTGAGACTCTGCCAGATGAGCACAACCCTGGCCAGTACAGGATGGACAGGGGAATGTTGAGGCAGCTATGTGAACACCTGCATGAGCAGCTGCACCCCAACACCAGATGCAGCCAAGCCATGACAGCAGAGAAGAAGGCGACAGCAGCGATGTACTTCCTAGCCACAGGGATGTTCCAATGACCAACAGGGGACATCATTGGGGTATCACAGTCTGCAACCTCATGCCTCCTGACCCAGTTCCTAGAGGCTCTTCTGCCACATGCTAGTGAGTTCATAGTATTCCCCAGCACAGCAACAGAGTGCAGAGAAACAATGTAGCAATTCCATCGAGTTGTGCACCTACCAACAGTACTGGGTGCCATTGACTGCACCCATGTCCTCATCCATGCACCACCTGGCAATGGCAGTGATGTGTACATGAACAGGAAGGGGTACCACTCCATCAACTGCCAGGTGGTGTGCGATGCGACAGGGTGCATCAGCAATGTCTATGCACAGTACCCCAGCAGTGCCCACAATGCCTTCATCTGGCACCAGTCCCAGCTGTGCCAGGCATTTGAGGAGGGCAGGATGGCCAGTGGGCACGTAGTCAGTGAGTAGCAGCCCACAAGGCACATACACCACAGCATGAACGGGGACAGGCATGGGAGGCCAGGATGGGGAGTGGGAGGGCAACATAGGGATGCATGACGGCAACAGGCAGACAGCAGTACAACATTAACAGGTGCAAATCTCCAGACAGGGGACAGCGCCTATCCCCTGAGACCCTGGCTGCTGACACTGGTACCCCAGCCAGCAACAGTAGCTGAAGAGCAGTACAATGAGGCACACGCCAGCACCAGAAACATCATAGAGAGGGTGTTTGGCATACTGAAGATGCGCTTCCGATGCCTAGACACATCAGGCGGTGCCCTACAGTATAGGCCTCAGAAGGTATGCCATATCTTCCTAGCCTGTTGCATGTTGCACAACATGGTGATTAACCATGGGATACAGGCACTGGAACCTGAGGAACAGGCCGACAGTGACCCAGAGCCAGCGATCAGGGGGATAGTGGAGCAACTCGAGAGGAGGGATCCTCGCATGGCCTGCAGGGCCATAGAACACAGGGTCAACATCATCAGAACACTGTCACAGGCCAGAGGGTGAGTACAGACCGCACAGCAACATGAAACAGTACAATGGTGTATGATTTAATGTGAACAAACAACTACAATAGTGACAACACATATCAGAGCAGGTGCACAAAAACTAGAGCAGAACGCATGTGAGTGTGTGCGGTGTGATGTGAGAGGTGTGCAGGTCACACAGAAAGTGGACACACAGCCATGGCATGGTGAAAAGGCTGACGCCCGATGTGTAGTGGCAGTGTGAGGAGGGCCTCCATGGCTGTGTCAGTGAGGTGGTGCATGTGAAGGTGTGTGGGTGTGTGCGTGTCTGTGTGTGTGCATGTGCGGACAAGGGTGTGGGTGTGCCAATGTGCACACTGGGGTGGTGAATGTGCACAGGTGCAGGATGGCCAATCAGATCACCGGTGACTACCACCATGCACATGGCGCACACCATGGGAGTAGGTCACAGCTCCAGGGGTGCTCTGTGCTGAGGGCACAGTGTGGGAGGACCACGGCAAGGAAGGCAGGTTGGACCGCCTCTGCCCCCGTCGACTGGCGGAACCCGACAGGGAGATGGACGTCCATGGCAGTGCTGAGTGCTAGTAGATGTGTCTGATGCTGTCGTGCTGGAGCCAGTGGCAGCCCTGCGGCCACGGATGCCATGCCTGTGGGCCCCTGTGCCATGGTCACCCTGCCCCCCTGCACATCCCGGTGACCACCATGCACCCCGCGCAGCACAGTGGTGAGGTCGACCACTGTAGCCGTGAGACCGTCAAAGCCACAGTCCAGCACAGCAACCACACAGCCCACCCTGTCCTCGGCAAGCTGTTCTGCATGGGCAAAGCCCAGGGATACGGACTCACACAGTAGCGAAAGCTCATGCCTGAGCTCCCACTGCAGGCCATGCAGGTCCATCCTAGCCTCCTGCTGTGACATCAGGGTGGCCTGTAGCAGTGGCCAGGCCCCCGGAGCATCCTGTTCCAGGGATGCAGCCCCCCCAATGGCAGCTGGCACTGGGGCCTGCATCATAACTGGTTCGGGATGCTGGTGCATGGGCGGCATGCCCTGCCACTGTAGACCACTGGCGATCTGCTGTTGTACCAGAGGGACCTGGCTCACAACCTGTGGGGGACACCACATGTGCTGCGGTGCACAAACATCCCCCACAAGGCCAACCACCAGCTGCATGGCAGCACCCATGCCAGCATGGCCGACCACTCCCCTGGTGCCAGTGCTGTGGCCTGCACCTAGCCCCACCCCTGTACCGCCCTTCACAGGCCCGTCCACAGGCATGAGGTAGGAACCCTCAGACACATCTGTGTCAATGTCACTTGTAACAGTCAGGAGGATCACCTGCCCACCACCCAGATCCTCAACCTGGGCATTCTCCATGGTGGCAGCATAGTCAATATCCCCTCCTCCAGCAGGGAGCCCCTCCCCTGTCAGCTGTATCAGTCCACCGTGTGAGTGCCACACATGAGGCAGCCCTGGGTGTACCCATCCACCACCCAGGCCAGACGTCAATGGCTGGTTGTCCTCCACCTCCTCTACCTCCTGTCCCGAGGCAGGCATCCCGGCATGTTCCTGGTGCACCATTGGCCCTGTACATGCTGCTGTGGATGAAAACAGGACAGGGTCAGTCACCCATACATGCACTGTGTGCCCCACCACCAGCACCACCACCCGAACATGCACACCCTAGGACACGTGCCACCCGATGTAGACATGCACACCCCACTCACCATCCCCATGGTAATATCACGTGTCCACATGCACCCAACCTCCCCACAGTGTACATGCATACCTGTCCCGTGTGCATAGTGTGCACAGCACTGCAGCCCCACAGTGCACCCCAGGCTCAGTCCCAACACTAACACCCTGTGCCGCCACACCATGCAGGGTACACACATGTGGTTACAGACCTGCCCTGGGTGGTGTGAGAGGCATCTCACACCCTCCACCCAGTACACCAGCGACAGCCACTGGCCGCAGAGTGGATGCCACCATGGCCATGAATGGGGTCCTCCTCCCGCTGCTGTGCTGGTTGCAGGCCACCACCGGTCCTCATCCTTTCATGAAGCCACTGTGCCTCCTCCTCTTTCACCCTGCACAGCAGGTCTCTCCACCGCTTGCGCACTGCCTCTGTTGTCCTGCCACGACCGCCAACTGCGTTCACCCCAATGGTGGCCTCCTCCCATGCCTGGTGCACCACTGCATCCATGGACTTGTGTTGCCTCAGAACCTGCTCCCTCTCCTTTATGTCATGCACCATTGTTCGCAGTTTCTCCTGTGCGAAGCAATGGGCATGTATCCACCCTGGCCATGCCGCACCACCTATGGGAGGGATGGAAAGGGACATGTGTGTCAACAGCTGTTGCATGCCTGTGCTGTGTTGCACATGTGCAACTGCACGTGCATGCCACCACCTAGTGTGGCATAGGTTGCATAGATCTGGTACTGGCCGGCATGTGCTGTGGCAACCCCTGTGTGCAGTGAGCCTCTGCACAGCTGTCAGTGTCCGGACGGCACGTACCGGACCCACAAGGGCACCGGCGTCGCCCATGGCTGACATGTGCACCCCAGGACAGGTCCACCCCAATGGCCACCATCTTGTACTGTACTGTGCACCCCTGGGGGACATGGGTACTGCACACCGGGCGAGGACATGGGAACTGACATGCACTGGCAGGCTACCAGACACAGGCCACATGAAGCCCTTGGCAACACACAGCCAGTACCCTGGGACCGCTGTTCCATATCTGTGTACCACCAATGGAGCATTTGCAAACCTCTATGTCCCACATCCAGTGTGGCAACAGGGGTACCATGGACCCCAAGGCAGTCAGCCACATTTGTGTTGCACACCCGCATTCTGTGGTGGGGCCCCCCCTGCACCTGCCTGGTACCAACAGTACTGCAGGCAGATCCACCCAGCGCAGGCTGATGCAGGGGCACGTTCACGGCGCTAGGTCAGGTGTGCTGGACTGCCATCCTTCTGGCTCTATGCACCATTGTGCTGCACTGTGCATGCCTGTGGTCCTGCAGTTGGTGGACCTGTCCCCATCTGGTACAGCTATGGACTGCTGTTATGCAGTGTGTATGCCCCAACCCTGTGTTGTACCAGTGCCATTCCAACACCTCTCCAGCAGCTATACAGACCTTCCACATGCTGCTCTCCCTCCTGTTGCATGTCTCCATCAGTGTTGTTGTCTGTACTGCAGTGTCTGCTGTCTGCTGCATTCCCACAACACAACACTGGTGGAGCACTGATTGCCCTTTTATAGCCCAGCCAGGCAATCCAGCCTGTTATGCATGCAAATCATCGGATAATGATATGCTAATCACAGTGTTTGCACATTGCAGGCACAAGTGCCCTCATTTGCATAATCCTGCTGAATATGGGCCTGATTAGTGCCGGGCTAACAGCTTAGCGCCATACAAATGGCAGTGCTGGGCAATGGGGTGGCCAGCGCCTTGCTGTCCTGGTAGCACAGCGCTATGTGGCATAATGCGATGCCCATACACGCCCGTGAGGCCCGGTCCGTGCTACCGGGCCGGCATAGCATGGCATAGCACAGCACTAGCTGACACAGCGTGGAACAATGCGAATGCGTGGCGTTGTGGCCAGGGGTCATGCGGGGGTCACGCATGCACTCTGGGTCTGCTTCTGGGTATCGCCATGCTATGCCATGTGCTAGCGTGGTGCTATTGCACTTTGAGTGAGGGAGCAGACAGAGGTGCATCTTCTTTGGTGTGGTACTGGTGCCAGTCAGAGACACACACTGTAGTGATGCCAGAGGGTAGGCGGCAGTGGGCGGTGGTGCACCGGGACAGGCGTTGGGGGGAGGTTAAAACAGCCAACCTGGTAGAGCTGGTCCAGAAAAGGCATTGAGGCTCTTTGGGGTGGTCAGGGAAGGTGACCTTCCATGCATGCAGGTGTGGGCCACAGTGGCAAGGAAGCTGTGTGCCCGCACTGGCATCACCCATGATGCTGAGAAATGCAGGCATCGTTATTCAGACCTCGACGGCAGCAGCATCACCAGCTGGAGCGCTACAAGCACATGGTATGTGATGGCACTGTGCCTGTGCCAGGTAAGTGGTGATGCACATTGCCACCTGTTCTCATGTGTGTTTTGGGCAGCACCAGTGCCCGTGCATATGTGTGTGTGTGTGTCTGTGTGTCTGTGTGTCAGTGTATCTGTGTGTGTGCGGGCATGTGTGTGTCACTCTGCAAGGTGCTTGCTCACATGTGACAGGGGCAGGGCCTCACATGATGGCACCCTACGGGGGATATCCTGGTACAGGGTGCATGGCGGTGTGCACATTGGGGGCATGGTGCATGCTGTGGCCATGGGGTGTCACAGGTGTAAGTGGCTGCTTGGGATATGGTTGGTGGTGGGTCATGGTGCAGCACTATGGTGCTGGGGACCTGTTCCTGGGAGTCTGCCGACCATCACACATGGGTGTGTGGACCATCGCTCTACTGCTGTGACCGGCACTGTCGCACCACTGTGCCACCTTGACGACATGTCGTCTGTGCCTGGCGAATGCTCCATAGGCCAAGCTGCACTCTGTGTGGGTGTTCTCCCTGTTCAGCCACTGACCCTGGGTGTCCCTGTGTGTGCAGTGTTGTTGGGGTTGCATGTGCATCTTGCTGTGCTGCACGTGGTGTATGCAGTGTCATGCTCTAATGCCACTAATTCACCTGTCCTCTGTAGAGTGCATCGAGCAGCCCAAGGCTGGTGGAGGGGACCGGAACATGACCCAGGAGCAGTGGAGAGGCAGCCCGAGGGCACCGTCCATGCCGCAGCGGGTGCAGGAGAGCAGCCCTGAGTGCAGTGCAATGTTGCATGAGTACCTGTCTTATTGCTCTGTGCTCTGTGCTGTTTCACTGCACTGTGCATCTCATTATGTGTACTGCCACTGACTGGTCTGGTGGCATGGCTGCAATGGGCAGTGGGCCAGTGGCATTGTGGCACTGTGCTGTGCTGCACACCTGTGTTGCACACCACAGCCAGGTGCTGTCAGTCTGGCCCCGGGGGGGTGGGCGGTTGGGCACTGTTGGATTGCATTGCTGTGAGGGTGACAGATGGTGGTGGGGCCTCTGGCGGCAGGTGTTCAGTGGAGCTCACATGCTGTTGTTTGCTATGCCCACACCTGCGGTGTGGTGTGCTCCATCCCTCCAGCCACCCCCACAGAGAGTCTGCACGTGCACAGTTGGCATTACCTTGCTGCCCTGGGGCTTCACTGGACAGGCCTGCATAGCACCACCTGCGTGCCTGTTGTTGTTGCGGGACACCATGACCTATGCCTTCCAGGCATACCACTCATCCCTTTGTCCACCAACCGTGGTACAATGCTTGTCATACTGTGGTACATATGGGCAATGTGTGGTACACATAGTGGAATTCTTACCTGGGTTTCTCATGCCACTGTTACTGTGTTGCATTTATGCTCCAGGGGTCTGTTATCATTATACTACTACATTATGTGCATCATTTACTATGGAGTGTTGCATTACATGGTTGACCTTGGCTGTGGAACATGTCCTCACAGGGTGGGACAGGGGGCTTTTGCCCCATGGCTTGGGGTACCTTCCTTGTACTGTGTTACAGTTGTGAGGTCTGCTTTCAGTGCCTTGCTTGGTGGCTTGTGTCGGCCCTTCACTGCCAGCATCTGTGCCCTAGATGCCTGTTATCCTCTGGCCTGTGTTGGACATTGGCAGTCCACTGTCATGGTTTAGTGATGCTCCAGCATGCCTTTAGTTGTTTTTGTTGTTGCTGTGCTCTGCATTACGGTACATTGCCATCTGTCAGTGAGCAGCATGTCCCAGCGTGTGGGTGCCCTTGTGCATGTTGTGGCATGGGCCTTGCACCCAGGTCTCCAGAGGGATCCGGCTGTGTGTCTGCCGTGTCTTGCTGTGTGCTGTGCCAGGGTGGGCGGTGTCACCTGTACCCTGGTGCTGTCGGGATTGTTGTCATCATGTATGTTGGGTTTGGGTTAGTGCCTGTGTCACCCAGGACTGCTTTGTGGGCACCTTCTGGGTTGGCCTACCGGTGCGGCACTCACCTCCACTTGGTATTGTCCATCGGGACATGCTGTCCATCCCTGTATGGCCACCTGTGGCTGCTGTCTGCCTCCTGGCTGGTGTCCCATCCTCATGGTCTCCCCCTTCTTATTGTAGGTTCACTCCAGGCATCTCTGTGGGCGACCAGGCCAGAGGGGTCGGGGGGGGGATGGAGGACCTGCTGCACTGCATTGTCCTCCAACAGAGGACTCTGATAGAGCAGCAGGCCATCTTGATAATGGAGATGAGGAGGGTGGCAGCTGTGTTGGAGGCTCAGCTCCCACAACAAGTGGGCAGCTAGCTATGCCCTTCATCCCATCTTATGTTGGCTTCACAAACACCCTTACTGGACATGATATTATTTCCTGAACTGT
Source organism: Neoceratodus forsteri (assembly GCA_016271365.2). NCBI lineage: Eukaryota > Metazoa > Chordata > Ceratodontiformes > Ceratodontidae > Neoceratodus > Neoceratodus forsteri. Next base: position 965,148,455 of record CM057452.1, read on the forward strand.
GTTCTTGTGTCCCTGTGTGCATCGTCCTCCCCTTTGCACCCTTCTCCTGTGCCTTATTGTACATCCTGTAATTATTTGTACATATGTTTGCCATTTAAGTCTTTGCTTTGCCTATTGTACGTTCCTGTTGTTGCTCCCGTTGTGGGCTTATTGTTGCTTGGGTTGTGTGTTGGGGAGGGCCTTGGCATGTCACTTGGTGGGATTTGTTCTGTTGTCTTTCTTTGTTGTGGGGTGGGTCATCCAGTGGTGCTTGGGGCATTGGTTGTTCTGTGTTTGGTTTAGTCTTTAGTTTAGTATGGGTTTGCATCACTGTTCTGTTCCCGTTACCTTTCCTTTTGATTATTTGATATTACATTGTGTTTACTACATAATACTGTGTCCTGTCCTGTGTCATTCTTGAGTGCTGGGGTTTCACTTGGTTTGTACTGTTCCTTGGGTTCTCCACATGGGTCCGGGTTGTTGCTTGGCATTCCCGTGCATGTGTGGCATCCTCCGGGATGTGCACTGTGGTCTGCTCCTGATACCTCATCCCAGCCTGTGTTTCATTGCATGTGTCCCAGGGTCAGGCTGTCTCACCTCTATACTGTGTTCCATTGTGTGTGCACTGCCTGCCTGGGTGCTATATTCAGTGCTGTCTTTTGTGCTATATTCAGTGCTATCTTATTCCTGGGCTGTTTTTGCCCTGCACTCCTGGCCCTGTTTGCCCGGCTTCCTTTGCTTGCTATATTCAGCTGGTTTTGCACTGGGCTATTCCTTTTGAATATAGCTGTCATTTTGCTCTGGACTATGTTTGCACACAGGGCAGTGCTACCTTAGCCACAGGGCACGGTTTTGAATATCTGGCCCCAAAGATACAGCTCCAAGGCTGATGAAGGAACTGATTGAGTTCTGAAACATTACAGAAAAGAAAATACAGGAGCACATGAAACTGAAATGGAAAGAAGTAGTAAAATATAAAAAATTAAATATAAAGAAAGAAATAATTTCTAGTTTGATTTATTAAGGGTAGAGTGAGACTTTCTCCTTTTGACTTACATTAATCTGTACACTCACTTCCCCTGTTTATTTCTTTGAAAGACAGAAAATACAAATAAAACTAAAAGGAACCTAGGGAGACTCACAAGTGGAATAGCATATTTTATGGACTCCCAGCAATAATGGGTGGAAATTCCCAAATAGAAATTGCAGAAAAAAAATAACAGAGGATTGACCTTATTTTGGCCTCCACTTTAATGGGGAAGATATAAAATGTTTCTCTTACTTGGGTTGAGTTGACTCCCCCAAAAAGCCTGGAAAAAAAATGCTATATAGTCGTGTCTCTCTGGTTCGGGGTGGAGGAAATATATTGCTAATATACAGGAATATGGGCAATAAAAATGTTTTAATCAGAAATACCCACTTACTCTTGTTAAAATTCCATCCTTGCCATTTTTGAACTAACTGACTCCCATCATCCAATTTCCTATCCCAATTTAGCAAATCTAAAGGGCCCTGTCTGAAATCTAGACCTAAAATCCGAATATTGTCCCAAGTAAAGGAAATTCCTGCCATCTGCTGAAAAAAAGTCATGTGACGTCCCAACTCCCATCCTACACACCTTCCCATATTAAGCACAGCCCCAGACATTGCACCATATGAATGATACACCTGTACTGCCGTGGTGACAGATGTGTCATCTTTAACTAAAAGACATACATAATCCGCATAAGCCAGCGTCGTAAAAGGCAAATCACGCAGATGGACATGAATAGGGAGAATCTCAGCTGTTCTATTTAGTGCTCATAACAAGGGGTTGATTACAAAAAAGGTACAACAGGGGGCTAATAGGGCACCCCTGTCACACTCCCGCTTTATCACCACTAGGGGGCCACTGAATCCATTTACTTGTGGTACCACCATAGCATCACTATAAAGTGTTTGTAGCCATGTGGAATCCCATACCTCCGTAAGGTGAACCACAAAAAATCATGTCCCACAGTGTCAAATGCCTGCTTTTGATCCAAGGAGACCACCATACCAGTTACTCCGGAGAGGGCATCCATCTGAAAAATATCCCTCAGCAAGATCAGCTGATCTGATATAGATCTACCAGGTATAACACAAGACTGCATTGTGGAAAGTAGCTCCAGAGCAACCTTCAACAACCTTACATTAAAAATTTTAGCAAACATTTTAAAATCACAATTAAGGAGGCTAATAGGTCTCCAATTTGTAATCTGTTTGTTATCTCCCTTTTTATGGAGCAAAGTGAGCACCCCCACTGACATATGAAAAGGTACTTCAGTGTTATTTAATAGATGATTAAAAGTGTCTGCCAATTCCTGAGAAATCTCAGGTCCCAAAAATCTATATAGCTCAGCCGTAAGGCCATCTCTTCCCGGTGCTTTCTCAGTATTCAAAGTATGAATAGCCACCTCCACCTCCCCTGCAGTAATAGGTCGCACCATCTCAAGTGCTGCCTCGGCAGCACATGCTGGCACATCTATAAGGGCAAAAAACTCAGTGATTCTGTGGTCATCAAAGGGTGCTGCTTGAAACAAGGAAACTGCATGATCATACACTACATCTAAAATCCTCTCTGCTGTATTATGTATCTGATTAGTTCTATCATATAATTCTTTAATTCTGGTTTTCTTCACCCTACTCTTATAGCTGAGGAATGGACAAACGTTGTCCCGTTTCCCCTGAGTTCCATACGTTTGCTGCATATGCAGAGTAGCAAACTGTTTAGAATGGAACGCTTCAAATCTTCTCTGACTTTCTGGATTTGAGAGGTGTAATCATGTCTAGTGGTGTGAGCAAGACTCATAAGAGTTTGTAATCGCCTCCTGTTATTTTGATAGGTCAAATTGTCAATATCCCTATGACCCCTGCCGACAGAGATGAGCAGGGACCTTAATTCTGTCTTAGTACCCTCCCACCAGGCTACGGGGTTCTCAAAGAGAACAAACAACAATTTTTTGTTGATAATAAAACATAAAAGTCGTTGCTTTACCTGTTCTAATGGGATAAGTGAGGAGTTTAACCCCCACATCCCAGGGCCTCATTTTTGTCTGCCAATACCTATCGTAATGGATAGTTCCTTATGGTCAGAGTACTCTACTGATTCCACCATGGTTGACTGAATAATCAAGGATTTATTTATAAAGAAGAAATCAATCCTCGTCGCAGCACTCCCCCTTTGAAAGGTCGGGTCTGACCTACTATGTTTGGAAAAAATATGCATCTGCTAGCGAAGCTGTCCTAATAGCAGTCTGTAAATAGGACATGTCACAAAACACCTTCTGAGTGGTAATCGCCCTTCTTCTATCATTTTTTGACAAGCCACAATTAAAATCCCCACCCCAGATTATATTCTGCGATGTATGTAAATATGGTCTTATTTGTGTAAAGACCACAATTCTGTCGGCTTTCATTTGGGGGGGGGTGTATACATTGATTAATCTGTAATACGCAGCATGGATTTTGACATCTAATAAAAGTACTCTCCCAGGAACCAGATCAATAAGTTTAATCACGGAGATTTCAACATTGTGAAACAAAATACCTGCCCCAGAGCAGGAGTCAAGACCAACAGACCAAAAGGAAACCCCCGTATACCATTCTTGCATTGCTTTAGACAATTCAGTAACTGTATGTAGTCTGGTATCCTATAAAAAGTAAACATTTGCAGTATTTCCCCGTAGGTGCGAAAAAACACAACCCCATTTAAAATGGTTCTTAATGCTGTTAACATTAACAGTAAGAATAGTTAACGGATCAGCCATATTAAGAGTAAGTAAAGACTGTGCAACTTACACCAAAAAAGAGGAAAAAATCATTCACGGGAGTTTCCCTTTTTTCTTGGCCTTAACTCCCAAGGAACATTTAGCTACAACAGTTTTATGTACTGCAGTACTGTCCTGATGGAATTCTAAATCACTCAGTTCTCCCCCTTGATGTCTCTTCCATGACCACCGAGTCAATGGAGGAACTATCTGAATCAATGTCTCCCCCATGCTGCTGTTCAGAAAAGGCTTGAAATCTATTGGAGATGGGGGTTTCAGTTATTTTAGGCATTTTGGAAGCTAGTTGCGTCCTACTAGATTGCCTCCTAGGCATGTTTTTTTTCAGGCTCTCCTGCTGTACTTCTGGCGGGGGTGGGTGCATTGTGACTGTGTCCATGTCTTGCACATGTAGGGGTACATCAGGAATGTTTTGTATCAAAGGGTATTCTCCTCCATCCATGGAACCTCCTAACCCACTAATAGAGACTGGCTTTACCTGCAGAGGAGGAGCCACAGGCTCCATGCTGGGACCTAACTCTGGTGTAGAAGTATGTCATGTAGCTTTAACCCCTAATACTAGTGATGTGTCCCATGCGGGTTTGGGATCAGTCAAATCCCTTCGGTCTGTGGTGTGTTGTCTCTGCGCTAGAGAGACTAGCAATCTCTGTTCTTCACAGTCTGCACCCCTGTTGTGCAGTGCGCAGCTTTCGGACAGTTTGTATAAGCATGTCCTCGAGTCCCACAAAGTTTGCTGGTTGTCACCTCTTTACACTGCCCACTAGTATGCCCCAAGGAGATGCATAAAGTGCAGCAAAGCTGATCACAGTTGCTGCTTATGTGCCCCGGAGCCCCACACTTGTAACAGGTTCGGGGCTGTCCCTGATAAAACAACACCACCCCATCTCTCCCTAAAAAAAAAAAGAATTTGGCAGGTGCTGTAATCCCTGGTCCCATAAAATAGCTGTTATTCTCCAGCCACCAGTCCATATACTCTCCGAATCGAATATGACTTTGGGGTTCCCCAGTACAGTGCATTGCTGCTTTAACCAAAATACCAGGTCTGTGACACTCACACCCTCACTGCGGAATAATACCATGACCATCCTATGAGCCGGTTGAGTCAAGGGTATTACCTCAAAAGGCATCCACAATGGGGTGTTTTTTACTGTTTGATATCTTTCCCAAATTTTTTCAAGTCCACTTCCCAATTTGAAACTAATATCGAAAGTGGACTATCATAAAACATGTATTGGAGCATACAGTTCAGATATTTGAAACTGTAAACATTCTTTCAATAGTGTTTTCCCCACAAACTCCCTGTCAGGAAATTGCTCCAAACCCCCTTTATATACAAGGCGGACAGCATTATGTCATCGTGCCGCATAGACTGGTTGTCGAAAAAAAGAAGCATATTGTCTCGGTGTCCTTCCATCAGTATCCCTTTGAGGTGCCTTGTTGTCTGAGGCCTTTGAGGTTTTAGGCCCAGTATTGACCTGTACTAAATTAGTAGCCAAGTCAGAAGAGTCAGATGCAGTCGGTCTCTCAGTGTCAGTTTGAACAGTTAAATCCTCTCTCCCATTTCCCTGCACAGCTGTTAGCAGATGCAAGGTGGGATGCTGTGTTAATTTTAATTCCGGAGGCAGGTCTAATACCTCCTGTCCCTGTGTTGTATCTAGGGCCACGCCCACACCCTGTACACTTTCAGATGTACTTTTCACATCCCTTTCTTTTCCAGAAGAAATCGGGGGTAGAGTCAAATGAACCCCTGGAATCTTAAGAGGCGAAAACCCCGAAATCCAACATCCTTTATTGAGCTCTTTAACCCAGCCAGCCGCTTTACGAGAATGCTCTGCTGACCAAGGGCCCTGATCAGATTCTGAGAAATCAGCCCAGGATTTTTGTGTGGGGCTAGGTTTCTTCGCCACTCTTCCCTGCTGTGCTGCAAAAGAGAATACTGTGGCACTTTTCTGAGCTTGTCCTGTAGTCACAAACACTGTCATAGGGCTATCCTGTTGAGGCATAGCAAAATTAAAATCCTGCACACTTTCCTGCATATCCTTGCTAATACTTGCCTCAGTCAAAACAGTTTCTGATGCATATTGCAAACATAGTTCCTTTTTTCTCTGCATATGCTTGTTCTCTTCTTCTGCTAACAATTTAATCAGTAATTCTTTTTGTTTGTAACTCACTGTGTCCATTTCAATTCCTGGTAACTCCCCTTGTTCAAGTTGCTGAAATTCTTGCCATTTCTGAGCTTGCAGGTCCTGAGATATTAAATCCATCTGTCCATCAAAGATTTTCTCCGGATTCCCTGCCGCATCAAAAAACTCCTCTGTTTCAACTGCAATATCAGTCACAAGGGAGACCAGTTCCACAACCATCTGCACATCCTCCTTCTCCATCTGAGCTATCTGCTCACACTCTGCTCATAGGAAGTCAAGCCCCCTGCAGGATGAGTAGAGGAGTTTTTATTTACAATAGAACATAAATCCAAGTATAACAAAAAAATTTACAATATTGGTATCGTACAAATCGTAAGGTACACTTAGTATCAGACAATTCAAGGTTACATTTCACTAGTTAAATCATTATCATCATTTATACTTAATGATATACGAAAAACCCTTCTACCAGTTTTTGACTTTGGCAACATTATACAATTGCACATCTTTAAAATACACTTTCTGTAATTCATTTTTTACCCATTGACAGTACCCTTCGTAGGACACTCTTCTTTGATATATTACCCATTGGCATCTCACCTGCCATAAATAAAAACTTAAACACTCCAAAAAAATGCTTAAGTGCTATAATTATAAGATTGTAAGCTGTGTGGATAATTACCTATCACCAAAGTATCATAATTTATATATAATAACCAATGCAAGTTCTGTTTTTTCACCATGTACCTCCACAATGGTTGCACATAAGAGCAGTATAAAAAGAAATGCTCCATTGTTTCTTCCTGGTTTATACAGTCATGGTAAGGACAGTTCCTTTCTTCCTTAGCTTTATATTTTGCTGTACCCCTCACATTTAAACGACCATACATGATGAGCCACTGAGTTTCCCACATGAAGGTTGGTATTCTGGGGTTATTTAATTGGTCTAGAATACAAGAATTCTGGGCTGTAGGACAATTCTTAAAGCTGTGGTTAATAGGGTGTAATTGGCCCATTATTACCTTGTACAAAGATTTAGAGGTGTTGGAGCTAATTTGTTGTTTGGAAATCTGCCATTTATATCATTTTTGAGCTGCTGGTCAAAGATGTGCTGGAATATGAATGTGTGGGTTGATTTTCGGAGCACTATTATGCCACATTTTTAAGTAGCGGCCTAATACTATCTCTAGCCAAATACCGTCCCTGCTGTCAGGTTGTGTAAGCTTTCTTTTAATAATTTGGGTAAAGAAAAGAGCATGAAAGAATATAATCAGGTCAATCATATCTAAACCGCCTTTCCCCTTTTCTAAATAGGTATAGCATCTCTTAACAGGATTTAACCTGTTTCCCCATAGCATCTGGAAAAAGCAGCCATATAATCTGGTCTCATATTGTGGAGGCAGAGGGAAGAGCATATCAACATATTGTAAACAGGGGATTATAAATTGTTTGAGAATGTGAATTCATTTCTGTTTTGAAAATGTATACTGTTTCCATCTGCTCACTTTAAGTTTAGCCTTTTTTAAGGCTTGATCCCAATTATCTTCTGGGAGATTTTGTGAGCCAAACTGTATACCTAAAATATTTAAAGGATCGGAGGAAATAGCAATATTTTTGTAGTTAATGGCAGTCTGACCACTAGCCCCAATAATTAGACCCCTAGATTTGGTTATATTTAGTGTGGCATTAGAAACTTTTGCAAATGAGTCAAATTCCTCAAAAAACTCTCTTATTTGCTCATGGTTGCTAAAGAATAAACAGACATCATCTGCATAGGCTTGTACATTTAACTGTACTTTTAAATGAGGGACTCTTATCCCTTCCCACGTAGGTAATGGGGCCAAAGCTCGAATAAGAGGTTCTAATGAAAAAATATATAAAAGGGGACTTAAAGGGCATCTCTGATGAACTCCTGTTTCCAAGTAGATGCCTTTAGTTAATATCCCTTTTCTAAAACGGTACACTTTGGCAGAGGTATATAAGGATTTGATCATTTTTACTATTAAAAAGGGAATCCCAGCCCAGCCTGGTGGTGCTGAGGGTTGAGGCGCTGGATGCCACACCTCGCACCATGCCAGCAACCCTGGTTCGGGGATGGACTCGGGGAGCCAGGGGTTTGGAGGGAGGGAGAGGATCGAGCATCCGGAGGACAGCTCTCATCTCCCTGGGGAGGGATCTTGGGGCTGCTTGGTGCCCGGGTGACCCTCGATGGAGATCGGAGGTACACCTGGAGCATCAGCCGAAACAAGGGGGAAGGAGTGCAGCTGACATCAGCAGGAAACCTGTGCACAGACGTCACTGCACGCAGCACTCCTGAGGGGAAAAACTACTTGAAAACTCCCCATCTAGTGGATAGGTGACAGTGCATCCACCTTCTGACCACACTCCACTGCCGGTCGTACTCCTACACTGGGCCAAGCCCAGCCTGGCCAGAACCAAGATAGAGTGCCCTGGGCAGATAGGGCAGCCCTGCCTTGGGGGGCATAGAGCCGGGGGGATAGCCAGGTTGGTGCCAGGGATGAGAGACCTCTCAGGCAAGGAGGTAGAGTTGGGGCTCTGGATGTCGTCTGAGAGAGTTCCATCAAGACGGGTGCAGAAAATAGAGTTAAAAAAAAGGGAATCCCAAAAAATTGCATAACCATAAATAAATAGGTGTGGTCTATCCCTATCGAATGCTTTTTCTAAATCAGCCAAGATCAAAAACCCAGTCCTACCTTCTAATGATAAATATTCAATAGAGTCTCTTATAATCATAAGAGCTGATTGTATCTGCCTATCTTGTAGTCCACAGTATTGACATGGTGTAATCATATTTTTGGCATAAACTTTTAATCTACTATTTAATAGCGTGGTAAATATTTTGTAGTCTGAGTTTAGGATTGTGATGGGTCTCCAGTTTTAATATCTCCTTTATCTCCTGATTTATAAATATGGATCATTTATCCATCCGTAAAAGATAAAGGTATTGCCTTACCCAGCATAAAAAAACTGAAAAATTAAATGTAGACAGGCTACTAATTCAATTTTAAATGTTTTATAAAACGTATTGGGTAGTCAATCCAACCCAGGTGAAACACTGTATTTTAGGTTTTGAATTACAAACTCTTATTTCCTTAAGGGAAAAGGGCTCTAGTAAAGTCATGGTCTCCTTTGGTAAAGGAGGGCCTAAGTAATCACTAATCTCTGCACTTGAGATGGGAGCCTCAGGGTAGAGAGATTTGAAATGAGATTCTATAATAGAACCTATGTCTCTTTCATCCGCGACCCTGTTACCTTTAGAATTTAAAAAATCCATTGCTGTGGACTCCTTTATGATTTTGCAGATTTCGAAGGGGTCTCCTACTACAGATTTTTTTGTATGGTTTGACAAAAGAGTCTGAAGTGTTTTAGCTCTATCATATTGAAAATGCTTCATTTGAGTTTTGATGTTTTCAGTTTGATCAGAGAAGTCTAATCTAGACGAATTTGCCATTGAAATCAATTGCTGCAACTGATTCCTAAGTTTAAGGTAGGAGAAGAATTTTGAATTCCTCTGACGAGTACCATATTTTTTAAACCAGCTACTACAGTCCTTTTTCGTCTCCATCCACCAAGCCCCTAGGTCAGTGTATAAAAAGGCAACTGATAACCTAGCTTTTAGAATGACTAACACAGAGTTTTTCACATGTTCATCAGACAGGATGGAAGTATTTAACTTCCATCTAGGTTACCTATTTGTAACCGTGTTAGTTTCTCCAATTGAATATTGCAAAAGTAAGTGGTCAGACAATTCAACCGGCACTATTTGAAATTTTCCAACAGGAACTGAACTAGATATAAACATATAATCAATTGTATAACATATGTTCCCTTTTATAAAGGTACAACTAGGTACAGATTTCTGAAGGTGACCACAATTTTGTTAGATCAGCTAGTTTTATATGGACTCTAGATAGTTTGAATCACAATAAATGTTCCTTTTGGTTAGCTTATTTGATTTCAAACTACAATTGAAATCTCCGCCCCAAAAGGTCTTGTGAGAGGTTACCAAATATGGTTGAATAGCTTTCATGCAATCGAGTCTATGTGCCTTAGTTTGGGGATTATTAATATTTTTGGATCTGCAATTCATTGAATTCCATTTCCCATCTAAAATTAAGACTCTGCCTGGGATCAGATCAATCAATTTATAGAGTAAGAATTGGAAGGAATTAAATAAAATGCCCACCACATCTGCACAGTCCCTACCGAAGGACCAGTAGGAAGGTCCCCATGGCCAGTCTCTTTTAAAAGAGGCTTTCTGATCAAATAAGAACATCCATATTTTCTGTAAAAAACCCACAGAAATGTTGGTGTCATGGAAATACTGAAGCACCGACTGCCTTTTCATATTATTTAAGATACTGTGAGTGTTTAATGAGCCCCATTTTTGCACCACCATTGTTTGTTTGGAATGCCTTTAACCCTTTTATTTTTTCCTTCTTTTCTTTTTCTTTTCCTTATATTCCTCTGCTGGTGCTCCCATATACTCTTGTACAGATTTTTGGGAGTCTGAGTCACCTACCTCCATTTCTGAGTCACCTCAATTTGTGAATAAAGCCGCATAGGAGATTGGGGTTTCAATAGTCATAGAGGAGGGGGAAGCTTTTGCTTTAATATTTCTGTTGGTCCTTCTAGGGGGCAAGGGAGAAAGGGAGGTTCCCTTGACTGGTGTCTTGCCTGAGCTTTCTGGATCTTTATAACACACCAGCTCAAACATCTCTGCCCCTTCCTGACTCCCATTCTGATAACTATTTTTTGGGCAAGGTTTACCTGTTATCTTGATTCCAACTTGGGGGGGGTTCTTTTCAGGCAGAGCTGTTTCTTTAATTTCCTGTAGCTGGAGACTGGAGGGTTTCTCAGTGGGCAAACCTTTTTGCTTTGCAGCAGCTTCCTGGGCCTGTTGGATCAATAAATCTGGGCTACCACAAGAGGCTTTGTTTTTCGCAGCCCAGAGGCATTCCCTAAATGTGTGGCCATATTCCTCACAAAGGTCACATTTTGTGTGGTTTGCACACTGCATTGTTACGTGGCCTGCTTCACCACAGTTATCACATCTAGGTTGGTCACAGATGTTAGATAGGTGGGTTTTTGACCCGCATTTATAGCAAGCTCTTGGCTGCCCACCATAAAAACATACCCCCTGTCCCTCGCCAATAGGAAAGCATTAGGAATATGTTCTACCCCTGTGTCGGATTGTCTCAGTTTGACTTTGTACTTCCAGTCCAGAATTGTTCCGAATCCAAGGTGGGTTTGGGTTCACTGAGGACTTCACATTTTTGAGATAGCCAGTATGTTATATCCTCCACATGGACCCCCTCGTTCCTAAACATTTTAGTAACATTTTTAATCAATGGTTTTGTCAGTGGAATCATAAAAAGGGGGTCCATGTAGGGGATAACTTTACCTGCCCATAGCATTCCCAAAATAAATCCAAAGCATAGGATGTTCTGAAACTTAAGTCAAAATTATCCTCCCCTGAGATATTTATAAAGGCAAACACATCTCTGGGGGAGAAATGCAGTGAATCTGTTATGAGACACTTTCCCACATAATGTCTGTCTGGACGTTCATCTAGTCCTCCTTTATAGCGAATGCAGACTGCATTTCATCTGGGTGCTGCTTCTCTTTTAGACTGGAAAAAAGTTCTGACATTAGTGGTTTCTTAGGTGTAGTGGAAGAGCTTTTGTCAACAATTCTGTCTCCATCCTGTGAGAGAGAGTTCACATTATGCTGTACAGGAAGCGTAATATTTTTAGTGCTAGAAGTATAGTTAAATCAGATCCTGTAACCTTTTCCATAGGCATAGTAAGAATTTGTTTGTCATCCGTTGTCTGGAAACTTGCAGCTTTTGGCTTCCACTCAGGGGAATCGGCTTGTAAATTAAAAGTAGAATCCCATAGTGGGTCAGGAGACCAAGACCCTGTGGCTGTCGTTTCCCAGCCTGCCTCTAGGAGCACTTTTTGAGGTGACCATGAATCATCATGTTTGTTAGCATTAGCAAATTCTTTTACCCTTGAATTGTTTGCAGTTTGTGCTGTTTGTTTATTTTACATATTTAATGGGAGCTCCTTCGTATGATTTCCTAGAATGTCCCCTTTCAATGGAGTGTTGATGGTCTTATGTGAATACAAAAAACTGATCTCTGTGACTCCCACTTGCTGTTCTCCATCTGTTTGATAATTTACATGAGACACTGTATCAGAGCCTTTTCCTTGAGGAGCTGGTGGTTTAAACACAAATCCAGCTTCTTTGGATAAGTGGGATTTTTGCTCAAAGGGTAATCGCTGTACGTTCTTAGGCAGGGTAGTATTGCATTTGTTAAAAGCCATAGGGGTTTTAGGATCAATTTCACTGGTAGGAGAATTTTTTAAAGACTCAATAGGCTTTCGGCACTCACTTTTACTAGCGATTGAACTGCCAGCCGCAGAACTTTTAGCAGTCATGTCTTTTGTTTTTACAGAGTCAGAAAACTCACCCTCCGGCCACAGGTGTTCTTGTTGTACTGCATCATCGATGCTGCTGTCAGGCTTCTCCACCGGCCTGTCAGTTGCAGCAGCTGTTGACTCAAAGAGCTGAGGGATCGGTTCCTTTTAAACTTTATTCATTTGAGTTGAATGAAACTCCGCTTGCGTATCAGCTTTGAAAGAATTCATTCCATTGGTAGCTCTTGCTCCCTTTACCTCGCGGTACTCACTATTAGTCTGCAATTCTTCCATTGAATTACATGCTTTGTGAAAAAACCTCTTCAAAATTGGCTTCCAGATTATCTACCTGGACAGTCTCGGCTTGTTGTGTGGTGAGAGAAGAGGCCTTCTCCCCCGCCAAGCCAACGTCCTCCTTCACTGGAGACTCTCCCAAAATGGCCATCACGCAGACTGACAGCCCATCCACCTACAGGACAGCAGGGGAATTTCCTCAGTGTCCTGGCCAAATTTCCCCCATTCAGTAAAAATACCACAAACAGCTTAATCTGGTTTAAATTTCAGTTGGTTACCATCTGTATCCCCGGTCACCCCTGACAAATGGACTTATAGTCTCAGTGGGCCTACCAGGTCAACAAAATTCATAAATAAATAAAGTTTAGATATTGTGCAAGTTAGTCCTCTTCTCTGGGTTAACTGATGAGGGGCATGCTGTGCACTCTTGCTACGGTACACCCCCAACTGTAAATAGAAACCAAAGATCATTGTTCTTCTGGCTCTACCCTGAGTGTATCAAGCCTGAGTGTATCAAGATCTTAAACAGTCAAACTCAATGAAGTTCCATAGAGATGTAAATGTCACTTAATGTAACATTATGAGACAGTGAAAGATAGTAGTGCACATTCGGCCACTCACCATCCCACAGTGAACTTCCTATAGTCCATTGAGCCAGTCAGACTCATGGCAGTCTCTCCACTGCATACACAGTCCCTGCAAGCTGGTCCCAACACTTCCAACAACCACAATGTACAGTCCAGGCCTTCTCTCTTCCAGCTCGCCTCTGGTTCACCAGACTCCCATATGGCTATGCAGACAGTTCACTGTGACCCTCATCTTCCAACTACACCTATACTCATGGAAATCTCCACAAAGTCCAGGCAGATCTAACTGCACTGGAACGCAGGTAACAGTCACAATGGCAGGTAGCAGCAACAGGTAGAAACCAGGAGGGCGGGAGCAAAAAATGGACTGTTTGTTCTTTCATTCCAATAAAAATGTCTCCCTTCTTAAGTCTGCATCTGTAGCAGCACCAAGTTTCCAACTGACACCCAACACATCAGACTCATCGGATGTTACTCAGGAGGCTCAGGAAACTGTTTAAAAGATGATTAAAAACTGCAATAGGTTTTTCACATTGCTCAAGTCCATATGTTATGAGGCTGCCAGCCCTACTCACCCCTCAGTTACAACCCTAACTAAAAATAAAAAATACTCTCTTCACTCGTAAAACTCTTAACACTAAAAAGCCCTACTAGTAACACTCTATCCATAAAAACAAACCGGCTACTAACACTGCAAATTTCTAAAAACTGAGACAGAGCTACCACACTCCATGGTATCACTACTTTATCCCAACAGTCAGTATCCCGACACACAGGGTACTGAGTTTTTTTTGCCCAAAATCTGTTGTTAACAAATTTGTGTATCCCAAGTTACAGTATCCCAACATCTGTGTTTGATGAGTTTTGTTATCCCGAGTGTCAGTATCCTGTAATACAGCATACTGAGCACTGTTGTCCGAAATCATGTTTGCAGCATTTGGATATCCCAGTATTCAGTTTCCTGACAGATAGGATGTTTATGAGTTATGTATGTGGTTTTGGTGATAGGAATAGCCTAACATGACAGTGTGGAGATGTGTCATATTTTGGGTTATTGTTTTACTTTTGTTTTCGTGATATTGGTTGATTTTGGATGGTTTTGTGATTAGTACTGTTTGGGAAGATGGTATTTTATTGTAGTTTGAGGTATTCTGGCAGGAGACAGGTGCTGCTTACGTGGATGTTTCACAGTATAGTGCTGTGCGCTAGTGCTCAGAGGTAGTCTGAGTGAAATATTTCATTTTGTTGGCGATTATTCTCTGGATTGTTTCCTCCCTCTACAGGTAGGATTTACAGAGAGGACTAATGGTTGTCCTCTTAGTTTTGACTCTCAGAGGGCGTCAGTTCTTTGTTGTTCCTTGTGGATCTGTCTGACCATTATGTGTATTCCCACATGGGCTTTACCGGGGACTGAGTTAAGTCTATGGTGTCATGCTTCCACATTATTTTGAGTGCATGGAATTCCTTCTGAGGTGGATTCCAGTACTGACCAGATGTCGGGTAGGAATGATGGTGGATATCGTGCCCTCTTCATTTTGGGTCAAATTTTACCATACAAGTAATTGTCTTCAAACCATGTTTGGAGTTGCTGGGTTGTTGCTGGTAACTGTTCTTTTATTTGCTGGTATGCAGGGGATATTTCTTCTGGGCTGAGATATGTCAGACATACTAGTGTTCTAATGTGCAGGCTGAATTCAGGGTTTGTCCCATATTATTTTGCTAGTCCAAGCGTCTGTAGTTTTCTCCATATTACCTGGCTTAATGAAATAAGCAGCCTTTGTGCTTTGAGGTGGGGAATTCTTGTTTTGAGGCATGAATGGCTGCTGTTTCATAGTCGGTCATGATAATGTTTGGTGATAGTATGCAGTTTTGTTTTTCAGCTAATTGGTTTAGTTTTTAGAATAGTGTAGGAGTCTTGTGATTTATTGGTCACGAGGCACTATACCATAGGGAGTATTCAGCTGTTGTCTAGTTGTCCGACAGGAGCATGTGTCATATAGAGTTATGAGAATAGTTTAGAAATGGTCTTAAAAGTGCCGTCCATTATCCAGAATTGGGCATTTTATAGGTCTGTGAGGTTTTGATTTGTGGTAAATACTAGAAGTTTGCTGTCTGATGTTTTATTTGCTGCATGGAAGGTCTTTTGTCTAGAAACTTCGGTTAGGTTGTATGGTACCTGCAGGTTGTTCAATGTAGTGGGCTCTCTGGGAAGTTCTTTTTGTCTGGATCTGCTGATGGCCTGCAGTATGGATTTTTTGGAGGGTAGGTGTTGTCTCACCTCTGGTTGTAAGGCACTGACTTCATTTTGGAGAAGTTGTGCAGAGTTACTGCCAGATGTTTTGGCTTTTGCCTCAAGTGCAGCTACCATTTTGGCTATTGGTGCTGCTCTGGGATTAGGGGAGTGGTTGTGTTCAGTGTGTTTTATTAAAGGGACACTGTCAACCTATTTTTCATCATATTATTTCTAGCTGAAACTTCACATTTTATGATTGCTTACCCTCTCTAAAATTCACTGATGTTGCTGTTTGTTTTGTCTGTCTCCCTTGTTTAATAGAACTGAAATGCATGGTAGTGTATATTTATAAATAACCTTGTTTTTGTTCACAATCCTGGTTCTGTTCTTACAGAATGCTTCTTGAGCATTAGAAACACATCCAGACAGTTCAGTCACTCATAAGGAAGTAGCCTCCTAAACTCCTACAGTATCATGAGGGGCTAGACTGTTTTGTGGGTGTTCCCAAGTCCAGGAAAGATGTATTTGGAGCTGATCAAGGAATGTAAACAAACCTGTTTTGGTGTGTTAACACCAGTATATTGGGCAGCCTGTTTTTTACTTTTGTAAAGAAAATATGAGTTAAAATCAAACTACCAGCTACATCAACAGTCTTCACACAATTCTGGCAATCATAAAAAATGTTTTTTAAACTAGGGACACTTTGAGACCTAAGTGGGTTGACAGTGTCCCTTTAATACATGATAACCATTTTGTGAGACAGTGCTAGCTCATCCTAAGCAGTTGTTTGATTTTCTCTGGTCACAGCACCAGTAATATTTTTCTTCCCGGTGTCATTCGTGGATGAGTAGATAGCCATGGATGTTTAGCTTTTCTTTGCTTCTTTTTGGATGCTATCATTGTGCATATGTGCCCATCGGGGGTTTTGCCCGTTGTTGCTTTTGGCTCTTCAGTCTCCATAGCGTGGTGTGGGTCACATACCAATGCTATTGTGAGTTGGGAGCTTGTAGCAGTGTGGTTGGGTATATTTGGGGTTTATATAGCTACCAATAATATAGAGCCTAGTGCATTGTTGTTGGATTGCTTACACCTGTGCGCTACACACAGGTGCGCTCTTCCGGTGTTCTCCCATCATCCAAGTTATGTCAGACTCAGAGGATGTATATACAGTATAAGTTGGGGGGCTGCTGGGGGCAGAGCCCCTCTCATAAATGTACTTTAGTCGGGGCTGCCGGTCGGGAAGTCTTTCTTGTCAGTGATGTTTGTGTCGGTTTAAAATGTGCAGCATTTGGTGTGTCATGAAAATGATTTTCAGTTTTCCATAGTAGATCCACATTCCATAACTCACAGCAGCTCACCCAGCATGGCAGCCATCTTGAGTATCAGTCCTTCATCCTTAGAGTGGCAGTAACAAGGGGACATTAATGGAAGCTAGTAGGGGGAGAGTTCAGGAGAGATGTGAGGAAGATCTACTTCACTGGGAGGGTGATTGAGCCATGGAACAGTCTTCAGGCAGAAGTGGTGAGGACAAGGGCTATAAATGTGTTCAAGCTCAACTAGAACAGGGTATGGGGATTGATAGTTCCAACAAGGGGAACTAGAGAAGTACAAGGTTCGTGGGGGATAGAAATAGAAACTCCATCGGGAAATTAGGTCGGGGGTCAGGTAGAGATACCTTTCTAGGCAGACTGGATGGGTCCTTCGTCATTTTCTGCCAGCAGTGTCTTTGTATCTGTTTCTGTGGATCCCTTTAGGGACTTTTCGTTGTCCTCATTCCCACCTTGGGGGGGTACCATGAATTGAGATTGGAACCAGTACCAAACTAGAAAACAGGGAGAAAGAAAGCCTGTGCTTGTAGTTAGCTCTGTATCCACAGACTAAGTGTTTAATAAATTGAACCAGGACTCTAGGTACTGAGTGGTATCCATCAGGGTATTCTCAGTATCATAGGAAATACTGAACTAAAACCACTGGAGTAAAGGGGCCAAAATACCTTCATTAACTGATACACATTCTCTAAGTTTATAAACAAGAAATGATTATCAGCATTATTGTTTGATATAGCTAATAATGATTAGCTCAGAAAGAAGGCATTTCATTGTTGGAAATGTTCAGACATAATCACCCAGTAATGTTAACTGCACATAGTAATAATCTGCTTCTAGTGTAAGTATTCATAAAAGTAATTTTTGAAGAAGCCTCCTCTAAGGGCAAGACATTAGAATATGTTCTTCTGTGTTTGTTCACTTGTATGTATGCCCCATTGTTTGCAGACCTGAAACAAAATGATTGAACATCCTCCGTTTGTTTTTGGACTGCCTCAGTCAGCTGAGTCTGTGTCCTCAATTTTTATCACTCAGTGAAGGCAGAGATCCTGAACAAGTCTGGGTGCTGAGTGCCTGAATCTTTTTTTGTCTTTATTCATAAAAGTATTTGCAAATGTTATGCCTATAGAAAGATTGTTTTGATAGGAAGATTGTTTTGACATTAGACAGTCTAAAAATCAGGCATTCCCCAGTCTAGATATGTGTGTCTGAACTACCATGAGTCAGTAAATGAGAGACGAGAGACAAGAGAGAGAGAGAGAGAGAAAGAGAGAGAAAGAGAGTTGTGAGGACTTGAGAGTTCTCTAAGCAATTGCAGTTTTTCGTATAAGAACACAGAAGAACATTTTGGAGTAAAGCAGTGTTTAGCAGAACTGCAGCTACTAAATATACTATGACTAGTAATTTTTGTGTACTAAAAGACAACAGTATTTCTCCTAGAAAAATTTGAAAGGGTGGAGGCATTTGTCAAGCAAGACAGGCGTTATTTATGTGGTTCTCTTCTCTGATCTTTTTTTTCTCCATTTTTTTTTTATCTACTGTAAGTCCATTTACTTTTCTATTTCTTTCTGCATATTTCCTCATGGCTCTTGGTCACATTTCCTTTATTGTTCTCTTCTGTAAGGTCCCCCCCCACACATGCTGTAATTGCTACAATACTGGGGACCAGGGTTCTGCTTTTAACATGGAGGAAGCACTAGGGTATTACAAAAGAATGGGGTCTCAAAATGAAAGTATGGGTGCACCCCCATGTAAAGATGCTTTGGGGACATCCTGGACAGTCAGCTTCATAGATATGCAACATGTAATATGTTAAAATAGGGAAAAAGACAGTGAAGAGCCTGGGCCCCGAGGCACAACATACCATGTAACCAAGAAATGGTTGGGTACAGCATTCTAGCATCCATCTAGGTGTTCTGTTAGTCTAGATTTGACTAGGAAATGGTATTAATACTACACCCATGTAAAGTCTAAATGTAACTGTTTGGTAGGTATGAAAGTTTATTCATGGAATTGTTAGTTCATGCAGTCATCCTCATGGGGAATGAGGCTTGATGAGTACATCAAAGTTTTGATCACGGAGGAAAGTAACCCCCTTCAGGCAAGGGGAGGTTAAAAGATCTACATCAACAAGTCACCTTTACAGGGAGGCATGGGTTAATGTTTGCAAGCCCCAGCTGTTGTTGATCCTAGCTGTTGTAAGCCAGAGCTCACTCTCTGTCCAAGAAAGGAATGTGGGGTAGAAAATGTTTAGTTTTCTGTACTTTTTCAAAAACAAGTGAGCCACAGGTAATATACAGTATGTTTTGCAATGGCCACGGTGAGTTTAAAAGGGGGCCCTGGGAAAAGCTAAGCAAATTCACTCTAGTTCTTAAGGTTTAGGAGGAGGCTTCTTCACAAAGCCTGCAAGAAGTCCAGGAAATGTGGGTTCCCTTCCAGTAAGATCTTTGTTATTCAGGGGCTGGTAGGGAGATATAATCCAAAAGTCAAAGAACAATGGCCAGCCACACCATTCAGTTTTTCAACAACTTTTTCTTTATTTTCTTTTTTTCTTTTTTATTCTTTACAATAGTTCCTATATGACTAAACATTTCACCTCAATATGCTTCTTAAGGGATAGGATCTTTAGTATCTGCAATATTGAAAATATACTTTAGGCAGTCTTGTGCAGGACTTGAGAATTCTCTCTGCTGTGTCCTTTAGGTTCAACAGCAGCTTTTTCCTTTGCTTTGCTAGCTTCACTCTATTCTAATCTTACTAGCAGAGCGCTCCTCCACATGTTTAATAGTAAATCCCTTTCAGCCATTCATTCCTCAATTTTCACAATGACTTTTGCAGGCTACATCACCCATTTCTGGGTTTTCAAACAAGGGTTCCAGTAGCTGTTTGCACTCTGCAGGTTATTTCCAGCTGTGTCATGCCCTGCTGGGTTTTCAAGTGTCTATTTCATTTGTAGCCAGCACTCTGCCTTCACTGTTCTGCATTACTCTGACACCGAAATGGTTCAGTCTTTGTTGTAGAGTGAAGCTAGCAAAGCAAAAGAAAAAGCTGCTGTTGAACCTAAAGGACACATCAGAAAGAATTCTCAAGTTGTTGAAAAACTGAAAGGCGTGGCTGCCATTGTTGTTTGACTGTTCTTCACAAAGCCCACAGTGCCAGTTGTGATTGTCCACTAGGGATTCACCAGACATGAAACGTGGCACTAGGGGCCTGGAGTCTGGGATGTGAAACACATCTCCCAATTGGTCCATTCTCAGTCCTCCTAGAGGTCCTAGAGTGAGAAGAATACCCCCAAGGTGGTAATTTGCCTGTTGTAGAGGTTCTACCCCAAATGGTTCAGCCATATAGCTGCACCATATGGTTTGAGCAGTTTCCATCATTCAGCAGAGATTGGAGGCTTTAGTAAGGAACTGAACTAGGTAGAACCCAGGTACCCAAGGCTCTTTCTTAATCCCAGGGGATTGAGTGTTGGTTATAAATGAGTGATACAGTGATATCTGCTTGGAAACTGTGAGTTGGAGATGTCTGTTTTGCCAGAGGCCAAACACCAGGCAGGAGTTGCCTTGAGGCCTGTGTCAGGGTCCTGGGTGAGTGAGACAACCATGGGGTATATCCCCTATTGCCAAGGTAACCACATGGAAGACATGAATCCTGAAGTTAATAGAGGCGTTCACAGGGTAAATCTCCAATGTTATTTCAGAAGCCTATCCTTGTAGAACATCAAACACTAGGCACCTGGGGAAGGAAGAGGGAATGTGGGAACTAAGAATATGGGAAGGTATGGCATGCCAATAGTGTCACATATAGGTACCTCCACTGTAGATAAGGGTTCATGTTGTTATAGTACCTTCATCTGTGTGCGTACAGGATAAGAGTAATAGTATCTGGCCTGTGAGATAAAAGTTGTGTAGATCTCTGAATGAGTAAAGAACAAAAAGGCATTTACGTAATGAATTTTTCTCACTGGAGAGCAGTGACAATGCCAGTAGCTATTGCAAAAAGGTACATAAAGCTTGATCTAGGCATCTGGGCTACAGACCCACTAAGGGTTCCTAGCTTTGCCATGGAAGCTGCAAGCTGTAGACCCAATGGGTGTGGTGATTCTTAGTTTCCCCACCTAGACACATAAATAGGGAAAGGGTTCTATGTCCACCCTGAATGAGAGATAAAGGTCTAGAAGGGATGTCTGCTGTCACTACTGAAGCTGTTAGAGTAGCCCCTAACATGAGTGGTGACTCTCAGGTCTGAGGCTAGCTATACTCCTTATGGAGAGAGGGTACCTTGAATATCCATAGATAGATATGTTGACTACATACCATCTGCATGGCAAGCACATATGAAGGCGTATGTGCACAATTTGTAAACAAACTCATTTTTGCTTCATTGTAACTTGAAGTCTGTGTTCCCTGTTTAACTTTGCCTAATGCTGCAAACAGAGAGATGATGGTGCTGAGGGATGCACTGACGATCTAAAGTTAAATCAGGGACTGTTGTTAATTGAAGTTTAAAGTCAGTTACCATAAGCAAGAGTGCTCAGCCATGTAAGAGACATTATAGTTTCCAAGTGTGCAATAGAGACCCCAGCCACAAGGGTACAATGACAAGCACTACTGTGCTTATAGTACCAGTTACCGAGGGCAGTGCCTCTAGGTTATTACTATGAAAGGAGCCATCTCGGTGGAAGGCACCACACACCATTTACTATTACAATCAAGAATTAATTGCCTTTTGGCCAAAGGCCAGATCAGCTACAGTACCTTATAATGGCTACTGTGCCAGGTCATAGAGCCATGTCCCATGGGCAAACGGTGCTATACTTAGCTTTCCCCCAAGTACCAACAGTCACAGGGTGACAATAATGCATGTAAGTGTCTGTCTGTGCACCCTCCCCTACCATATAGGTTGGGTGAAACAATATGGGTGTAGAATGAAGGGGTGGGTTCTTGAAGAGGGAACATAACTACAGATGATGCAAAGTTTTAATTCAAAGTTTTAACACACAGTTGAAGTTAAGGCAAAGTCACCAAATTTGCTTCCGAGAATCATTTCATGAAGTTTTTCTATTTAATAGGAAATTCACCATTGGTAACTTTGCCTTGCAACTCCGCCTGTAACTTCTCCTTGGGGTACACCAAGGCTAAGTTGAGTCTACTCATTGTTCAGCTTCACTTATAACTTCTTCTTGGGATACACCAAGGCGAAGCTGAGTCAAAATGAAGCTGTTCCTGAGCCAGAGATTTTGCTACCTCTTGGACTGATCCTCTTGTTGCTGCCTCCCCCCAGAACCCACCCACATGGATGCCACAGATGTGGCAGCAAATAATTTGGCAATGCCAATACCACCACCCCACTTCCACCAACTACTCCTTTTAGGTTTTTTAGTCATAACTCGGTGACTTTTTGTTACATTTGCCTGAAACTTGGTATAATTGTAGTCCAAGAGGAGATGTGTATTTGTTGCATTGTTTATGATTATACTAACATACTAATTGCCAGCAGAATAGGCCTTATGGTCTATCGAGTCTGCTCGAACCTCAGATCCCTAATTGGGTGCCGAGGCCCTCCCCCCACTGTGTTCCAGAAACCCCTATCATCCATCCCCACCCCCCTGGGCCAGGCCATCATCTGATACATACACTTTCTGTGTCTGTCCCACCATCTCTTGAAGCCCTCCACCGTGGATCTCTGAACCATCTCACCAGGCAGCGCATTCCAAGGATACACCACCCTCTCAGTGAAAAACCTCCTTCTCTTTTCCCCCCTCACCCTTCCACCTTCCAACTTCAAACCATGCCCTCTGGTGATACCACCCTGCTTTAGTCTAAAGATCCCCTCCATGTTTACCCTATTTATTCCCTTGAGGTACTTGAAGACCTCAATCATGTCCCCCGTCTCTCCTCTCCTCCAATGAAAACAGGCAGAGCTCCTCAAGTCTATCCTCATACGTCAAATCCCCTAGTCCTCGTATCATCTTAGTTGCCCTCCTCTGTACCCTCTCCATGAGCTGTATGTCCCTCTTTAAGTGTGGTCTCCAGTACTGTACACAGTGCTCAAGGTGTGGTCTAACCAGTCCATTGTACAGCGGCAGAATTACTTCCCTGCTCCTAGAGGTGATCCCCCTTACGATGCATCCAAACATCCTGTTTGCCTTGCTAGCTGCTCTCCTGCACTGCTCAGAATTATTCATACATGCATCCACCATGACCCCTAGGTCTTTTTCCCCTGTTGAGACCTCCAGTGCCTCCCCTCCCAGGGTGTATCTGTGTTTAAGGTTTCCCCACCCAAAATGTAACACCTTGCACTTGGCAATATTGAATTTAATTTCCATGTGTGAGCCCAGCTTTCCAGGGTGTCCAGGTCCCCTTGCAGGGCCAACCTCCCCTCTTCCCTCTCAACTACTGATCCCATCTTGGAGTCATCAGCGAAGAGACTCATTTCACACCCTATACCCTCCCTGATGTCCGATATGTATGCATTAAACAGGATCGGACCCAGGACCAAGCCCTGCGGTACCCCACTACTGACCTCTCTAGGGTTTGAGAGCTCACTACCGACCACTATTCTCTGGGTGTGTCCAACTAGCCAGTTTTCAATCCATCTGCCCTTCAAAGGGCCTACTCCCAACCCCGTCAGTTTCTCCACCAGACCATTGTGGAGGACAGAGTCAAATGCCTTGCTGAAGTCCAAGAATAATACATCCACAGGCTTTCCCCTGTCTAGTTCTGATGTTACCCATTCGTAGAACTCCACAATATTGGTTTGACATGATCTACCTGGCACAAACCCATGTTGCCGATCATCCAGACCTCCCACCTCCTCCAAGTACACCCTCAATCGTTCCTTTAGTATACTTCCATTAATTTTCCACCACCGAGGTCAAACTGATGGGTCTATAGTTACCTGGTACTTCCCTCGACCCCCCTTTGTGGATTGGCACCACATGTGCCTCTCGCCAATCCCTAGGTACCCTCTCTGTCTCAAGTGACCTTTTGAAGAGCTCCGCCAGGGGTGCAGCCAGTAGGTGCGCCAATTCCGATAGTACTCTCAGGTGAATGCCATCCGGCCCAGGAGATTTGTCTTTCTTTAGGGTCTTGAGGGCTAACCACACCCTTTCAGTGGAGAGAGCATCATCTGTCTCCTCCACCTTACTGGCCTTTTTATCCTTATCCTGATGTGGCACCCCTGGGGTACCTCTCCCTCCCTCCCTCTTGCTCCATTTCTGTTGCTCCCCTGATCCCACTCACTACCGCTTCTATCCCCATCATGCCTTGCTTTGTAGATATCCCATCCCCTCCCTAGTGAACACACAGAGGTGAAGTAATGCTTATACCTCTGTCTGGTCCTCGCCTCTTCCACCCACCTCCTTCTGATCTCAATCTGCCGAGATGGCCCTTAGGTTTTCTCGCCTCCCCAATGTACCAGAAGAACCTCTTTCCCCTCCATGCATCCCCCAAAGCAACCATGACTCTTTACTGGGACTTTTGCCCTCACCATCCGGGGTGACTTTTTCTAGATGCAAGATGGTACATTTCCTTTCCTATCCCTCTTGTTGTTTTATATTTTTGTAGGCCACCTTCTTTCTCTGACCGCTACCTGAACCTCATTGGACCACCAGCATGGTTTATGTGACCTTGCTCCCTTATGTTTCACCTTAGCGCAGGTCCTGACTGCCTCATGAAGTCCCCGCTTTATGACCTCCGCCTCTTTCCACATTTGTCATTGATGTAATCCCTTCAAGTGATCCTTGAGAATATTCCCATGCCCACAAAGTCTGCCCCCCTGAGTCCATTACCAGTGTCCTAGATCTCTCCCCCCTCCCCCCGTGCTTATTTGAAACCAGACAGTATTGTGGTCGCTCCCAGTCAGGGGATTCTCTACAACCAGGTCCCTTACCAGATCCCCATCTGCCAGAAACACGTCCAGGACATGCCCTTCCCTTGTGGGCTCCATCACATGCTGTGTTAAGAACACATCCTGGAAGCCATCCAGCAGCCTTTGCTCCTTGGCCACCTTAGAGGACATGGTTCCCCAGTCTGTACCTGACATATTAAGGTCCCCCATCAACACCACTCCTTCCCCTTTTGGTCCACACTGGGCAATGATGTTGTCCAGCAAACCATCCTCCAGAACATCACCCATCCCGAGGGGCCTATATACTACACCTAACTTGACCTTACCTCCTGCTGGGGTTCATAAGGTGACCCATAAGGCCTCCACGTTTCCCTCTGCCTCTTCTATCCTAGCAATTTCTATGTCATCTCTAATGAACATAGTCACTCCACCCCCTCTGCCCTCCTTTCTATCCTTCCTAAGCATAGTGTACCCCTGCACGTTTAGGTCCCAGTCATGGTTTTTGTTGGCCCACGTTACCATGACCATCACCACATCCACTCCCCCCCCGAACAGCATGGCCTGGAACTCTGGCAACTTGTTTCCCAAGCTCCTGGCATTTACTAACACCATCCCCCACCCCTTATCCCTGATCCCCTTTGTCGAACCCCACCCTGGTTCCTTATACTTCCATCCTCCCTCTGCACCTCCTGAAACCTCCTCCCCCAGTCTGTTTTCCTCCCCTTGGGCTTGAAGGCTACTCCCTCATCTGGAGGAGAGGGCTCTGGTCAGCCCCTCCTTATCCCTCCCCTCACAAGTTTAAACCTCACCTTTCTTGAATGTAGTCAGCCACCCCTGTTTAAGGACTCCTTCCTAACGGGCAAGATGAAGACTGTCCTTGGCATGCAGTCCCTTATCCTCCCAAACTCCTTTCCAGTTCCCTAACACCCCAACCCACCTCTTCACCTCTTATTCCTGAGCCAGTCATTAACCTCTGTGATCTCTTTTTTTCTCCACTGAGGCCTTTGGTACTGGCAATATCTCTGAAAAGGAAATGTTGCATCCATTATCCTGACAGACTCTGGCAAGTTCTTGGAACCCTGCTTGGATTTCCAAAACACTATTTCCCTCTAGATCGTTAGTTCCCAAATGCACCAGAAAATCCGGTTTCCCTCCACAATCCCTAACCAGTTTGTACACCATGAACTTTGCTCTGTGCACTGTCAGCCCAGAGATACTCACTACCTTCACCTGGCTATGGCATCCACCCCCCTATCCTTCCCACTGGATATCCCTAATCATCGAGTCTCCCAATAACAGAACCTTAACACTGCCATCATCCTTATGGTTACCTCCACTATGCACTCTCAACCCCCCCATTCCCCCCTTTATTTGTGATCTCAATTCCATGGGAGTCTTCCTGCCTTATTAGAGACCCCCTTGTCACCCTCCCCTTTCTGCCTCCCTTGTTATTTTGCCCACTTAACTCAGACCCCAATGAAAAGGTGTCCCCTTTAACCCTCTTTTATCCGAACCATTTATCCTGACCCTGATGGTTTCCCCTTCCCCCACACTGCCATCCTCCCACCTTGTAATAGTACCCCTACCCAGAGGCCCTCTGTGGTCCTCACCTAGGCCCAATCCTTGGTACAGACCCCTGTGAAGGGGCCCTCCCTCTCTTGTCTCCCAGCTTCTCCAGTCGTGCTCTCCTCTCATGTCTGCAATATGTTGTATCTCCCCCA
Organism: Neoceratodus forsteri; assembly: GCA_016271365.2. Lineage (NCBI taxonomy): Eukaryota > Metazoa > Chordata > Ceratodontiformes > Ceratodontidae > Neoceratodus > Neoceratodus forsteri. Next base: position 965,174,838 of record CM057452.1, read on the forward strand.
CAGACTTAAATTGTGGATTTGGTACCATGGACAAGCTGGGGAGGTAGTTTTTGCAGTTCTGTGCATGCCCCATAAATTTTTCCAGGGGTATTATGTGGTACTATTGTAGAACTCATTGAGACCCTTGTTTAGATATTTAGAGTGTCCCTTAACTCCAAATACTGGTGGAGTTATGGCTTGTTAAAGTTGTAATGTTATGCTACAGGGAATTAGTGTCAGGATGAAGGTTAGGATCAGTGTAGTCACTTGCAACCTATGCAATAAATGTGCCCCCTGGGCCAAGCAGGGGACCCACAATGGTACTGGGGACCAGGGGACCCATCTCATGGCACATCTCCAGGCTGAGTGGGAGGAAAAGCAGAGGGAAGTAGTGAATGGAGATGGTAGAGGTGGTGGTCTGTCCATACTGGTAGCAGTTCATGGAGGGCTTAAAGGAAGTTCCTACGTCATGATGGGGTGGTGGACACACCCTGTGGAAGCAGCAGTGCCCTCTGTTGATATTCCAGCTCCTCATAAACCAGCATCACCAACAGCACCCACACTGCCCCCAGTTTTTTCTTTGTCTTTTTTTTGTTTTACACAAAAAGATACACACCAGGCATTTCTGGAACTAAGGGAACACATGCAAGAAGCAACAACTCAGGTAATTATAATGATATTACTGTGTACACAAAAAACACTAACTTCAAACAATAAAGAAATATAAAATCAATATAGTCAAACTACAGTGACAAAAATAATTCAGTAAAACACACCTAACTGTTCTACAGAGCTAAAATTACAAACCAAAGAAAACAGGGAAAAAAAATTCACACAAAACACTGACTACAACAGCACTAGTACTGCTTAGACAGAAAAGACTGCCTAACCTGACTTTTTACAGCTGTGTAGGTGGAGCCTGCAGCTGTTTTGCAAGCGCTCAGAAAAATAAGCTATCAGATCAGGAACTGGAACATTTCCGTTTGGAGTTTTGAAATGATCTTTCTGAAACTGCAAAATGGTCAGTACCAGTCTGCCACAGCCGCACTATTTCAGCCCTGCTCCGGCACTTCTGTATTCAGCGATGCACTGCACATGCGCACGTGTGAAGCATGCACAGTTTTGCTGCACTGCACATGTGCACATGTTGTGCATGCATAGGTTTGCTGGGCACGCCTTCTTGGAAATGGCATATGCCATTCACAAGAACTACACATGCGTGACTATGGCGCATGCATAGTTCTGTTGGCGCAGCCATCTTGCATGTGGCATTCACATGCATTTGGTGGCAGTTGTTCCCCCACAACGGTGGTGCTCCTACAAGCTCGCTGCAGCCATATCAGCTCTGACTAGACTTTGTTCTTTCTGGAAGTTGCTGCAGCTAAGCCCCCCACCCCCAACCACCACCACAGCACTGCCTTACTACACAATACAGAAAATTAAACTACAACTTTAAACTAACTAAATCACTAAAAATACCACACATAATTGGTGATCTAGTGGTACAAGACACAGTAGACACTTAATGGAGTGATTTTTTGGGGGGGGAACTGTGTGTTTTAAATGCTTTCCAAAAGATTTTAGGCACAAAGATACAGAGCATACTTAACACCAACTGTCTCATCCTCACACTGCACTGAATTCAGCCTACACATGGCAATACAGCTCATTGCAACACCATATGAATGCAAATCCCATGAATCCTTGCAAACTTCACTTTAGACCCAAAATTAGCAGGTGAAGTTCACAATTTCACCATTCACAAAGTTTTCCTTTAGGAGACTTTCAAAAATTCACCAGTAAAATTCATGAATTTCTCCATGAAGTGAAGTTTTCTGACTTTGCCCATCTCTAAAGACATCTCCCAGGTATGAATGAAAACATTTTCCTACCCTGATGTAATCAATCCAGACTTCCCTGAGAGAGCCCCACTGAATGAGGAGGCCATTTAATGCAAAGTTTGAAAGTGGGTGGGGCAAGAGGCCCTAAAGCTAGGAGAGATTGGGATGAAAAAAACTGAAACAAATAAAAAAATAGCTATACCAGCAGTATAATTCAAATGATCCTTTAAGTCAGTGAAGTTAATGGTAGGGGATTCCTATACCAGCTCTGTATCAAGCACACAGTATTGTTTGTGCCACAGCAGCTGAACAATAAGCTACTTTTGTAAAATGTGCAGACACCAAAGTTCCTGATGATAGCAACATTTGTACTGCAAATGTCTCTGACTATCAGAGGTTGATTCTAATAGGTTGTTCATGCTGCAGAAAAGGTAAGCAAATGCAGCCACTGCATATGACCTTTTCTAAGAGTGATGGAGAGCAGAAAAAGTAAATAAACAGTCTTTTATAGCTCTGTGATACGAAGCCTCATAATTTCATTTGTGTACTTATATTTGATCATTAATCCTTCAAAAACTTGAAGGATGCCCTATTGTTGTTACCTGTACTATGTGTCCCCAAGAAACACTTTCTTTGCCGTTGACTGAAATATTTGCTGTCAAAAGGCACCTACTGTAGGAGAATAAATGAGCTGGACCTAGAGCTAGGTGAATGGATGAATGAATACTGTCAAAATGTAAACTTGCCAGCTAACCACTCTCCAACAGGTGGAACACAATACAAATAGGCAGGACCCACAACCAGTTTCAGGAAAATGAGAGAGTGCCTCAGGGAAGCCCAAGCAGGAATAGGGAATAAGGGTGGGGTAGAGGAAAAGTGGGCCAGAATAAAGCAGGCCATTGAGAAGGCAACAAACCTCTGTGTCAAGCAGGTTACTAACAACAAGAGAAGAAAGGGACTGCTATGGTTCTCAAAGAAAGAAACAGAGAAAGTAAAGGCAAAGAAGTAGGCATTCAAAAGGTGCAAGTCAACACAGAAGGAAGAGGACAGAGAGGTTTACCAGGAGAAACAAAGGAAGGCAGGGAAAGCAGTTAGGAGAACAAAAGCACAAATGGATGAGATCATTGCCAAGTCAGTAAAAAAGGGGGATTAAACATTCTTTAGGTACATAAATAAAAAGAAGAAAAGCAAGGCAGAGGTTGTAAGACTAAAAGGGAAAGGGTGTGCATGGAAGAGGACCAGAAGAAAGCAGACATACAGTATTGAACAAGTACTTGTGTTCAGTATTCACAAAGGAAGTCATAGCTGATAGGCCGCAGATTGCAGAAAAGGGGTATTAAGGGAAAGGAGGTGGACATTAGCCCTTTTACAAAGGAGAAAGTCCTCAGGGAACTAGTAAAACTACAAATAGACAAGGCAATGGGGCCAGATGGGGTTCACCCTAGGATACTGAAGGAACTAAAGGAGGAACTGTCTGCACCTCTGACAGCCCTGTTTGATCTGTCACTGGATATGGGTGAAGTTCCTGGGACTGGAGGAGGGTGGATGTGGTCACACTACACAGAAGTGGGAAAAGGGAGGAGGCAGGTAACTACAGACTTGTAAGTCTGACTTCAGTGGTAGGCAAAGTTATGGAAACACTACTAAAAGAAATGATTTGGGAATAACTTGAAACTAGTGGGTTACAGGACCCAAGGCAACATGGGTTCACAAGGGGGAGATCTTGCCAAACAAATCTGATAGAGTTCTTTAACTGGATTACCAGGGAGATGGATCAGGGAGGAGCGGTAGATGTGGCCTACTTGGATTTCAGTAAGGCCTTCAACACTGTTCCACATAGAAAACTGGTAAACAAGCTGGGCAGCCTGAGAGTAGGTCCAAAGATAGTAAAATGGGTACAATGTTGGCAAAGTAACAGGACTCAGAGGGTGTTGGTAAATGGAGTTCATTTAGAAGAGGGTAAGGTAACCAGCAGGGTGCCTCAGGGATCAGTACTGGGACAAGTCCTCTTCAGTGTCTTTATAAGTGACACTGCAGAGGGGCTGGAAGGGAAAGTATGCCTGTTTAAGGATGACACAAAAATCTGCAACAGAGTGTACACACCGGGGTGGGGGATGACGGAAGATCTAAAAAGGCTAGAAGACTGGTCAAAGGTTTGGCAACTAGGCTTCAATGCCTAAAAGTACAAAATCATGCACATGGGGTATAGAAACCCAAGGGCAATGTATCATATGGGGGAGGTGGTAACAACCACAAATCAGGAAAGGGATCTTGGGGTAATCATATCTGATGACCTGAAGGTAGCAAAGCAGTGTGATAAGGCAGTGATAAGACAGTGGGAAAGGCTAGTAGAATAGTGATGTGCATAGGGAGGGGTATCACTGAGAGAGAGAGAGAGGTTGTGTTACCCCTGTGTAGATCAACGGTGAGTCCCCACCTGGAGTACTATGTCCAGTTCTGGAGGCCCCATCTCAGGAAAGCCATAGATTGGGTGGCGGCAGTACAGAGAAGGACAAACAAAATGGTGCATAGCCTGCAACAGAAGCTCTATGAGGAAAGACTCAGAAAATTAAATGTGTACTCTCTAGAGGAACTGAGAGCAAGGGGAGACATGATAAAACAATTAAATACCTCAAAGGTATCAATAAGATACTGGAGGGTGACATTCTGAACAGAAAGATATGCTCAAGGACAAGGGGGTATGATATGAATCTGGAAGGGGAAGTCTTAGAGGGGATGTGAGGAAATTCTTCTTTACATCAAGGGTGGTGAACATCTGGAAAAGCCTTCCAGCAGAGGTGATGGGTACCAGAACAGTAACAGGATTCAAACATGCATGGGATAGACAGAGGGGGACCTTAGTAACAGGGATGGGGGGTAAGGCTGGAGATCAATTGGAGCCTATGGTAGCACAGTAGAAAGGAACTCTTAAGGGCAGACTAGGTGGGCAAGAGGTTCTTTTCTGCCAACAGCTTCTATGTTTCTATTTATAAAATTGGTATGAAAAATCCTGTATCCTAATTGGTTGGCACCTATGTCTTAGCTCTGTGCACATGTAAAAAAGTGCTGGTAATCAGGACACAGCACAGTAACAATACCAAAACCATTTAAAAAAATTATTGATTGCTATTAAAACAATGCTGCCACCTTTATTTACTAAAAAAGTCTTATAGGCCCTAAAAATGAACCTTCTCCAAAAATGAGAACAAACCTGCTTAATTAAATGTTCTTTTATTTTATACAACACATGTGTACTGATTAATAACAAGATAAAAAGTTTAATTGTGACCCAACATAGCAAGATAAATGAAGCTGATCACTGAGCATGCTCAGAAATTTCTCTCACTCATTCTGATTACACTGAGCATGCTTAGAAATGTATTCTCACATGGGAGATGCCTTTTATTTTTTTGACTTACAGTAGGTAATACAGTAGTATTGATTAGTTGTTCTTATGCTAAGCCATGGAACATAATGACACAGTTCACATTATATGCTATACTTTTGTTCCTTTAGTAACTTTTAACTTTTAATACTTTCTACTACAAAACCACCCAAACACCTGTTGTATAAATTGAATATGACACGGGTTGACTTCAGGGATCATTTGTACCTTCATTTAAGGGTATTGGTCTATTGCTATCACATGCATGGCTTCACCACTCATCAGATATCAACAGACCAATACCCTGTCATGAAGATAGAAATGATATTTATAAGTCAGCATATGCCATATCCCCTATTTACATTCCCTTCCTACACACACACACATTAAATTATATGCTGCCTACAAGGGATGTCTTTGATGCTTGCCCTGCCACATATAAATTGAATTCCTTGCTTGACTGATGCCTTCTGGCCTTCTGCTGTGTGTGTGGTGGTGTGGGGATAGGTGAACATTCAGTCACTAGTATTGTGCAGAAATTTGAGTTCCTGTATTCCACGATAAATAAACATTTCATCTACTGAATGTGTTGTGAGACATTCTTGTCAGCTGGGGAGTGACTACGTTTTAATAGTTACTTTTAACAAAAGAAAATACCTATTTTAATTTTTAAAAATTGCATTTTTTTAAGTTTGCTCAGTTTACCTATTTTATGAGCACAATAAGACAATTCAGGGTTGTGCATTATGTTGCTCTTACTGCACTTTCAGAGAGTGCAGGCACTCCACCTGCAGCATTGTGTCTCACTACACCCCTTGGCATGCAGTTAGAGCAGCATAAAGCACACCATGTTGTGTCTTATTGCTTACTTATCCCATACTCATCTTTGCCTGTGTGCTATTAATAACTAGAGAAATGTGTGCTTGCTAAGGGAATCATGGGGTAATCTGGTTCTAGAGTGGGTAGGGAATCCTTATGAATTAGTAAATGCTGCACAGCATAATGATCCAACCAATGTGCTCCCCCCAGTTTAGAGCTGCCTGAACAAACAAAACAAGGTGAGCACTTAAACAAAAATCATGGCAGACAGTAAATGATTTATTACACTGAAAGACGGTTGTATAGCATTGTAGTATATTTCATGTAGGAAGTTCAGTACTGAACAAATGATAGATTTCACTACATGTAAGGAATGCAACCTGATAAAAGAACTAAAATATAGAATCTATCAGTTGCAACAAGAGCTTAGCTTTAAAATAATTAATGAAACTGTAAATAACTTAAAAACTAATAGTGGTAAGTTATGCTGTGTGACAGAGAAATCATTTGAAGTAGATGGGACCAGTAGTAACACAGCTGGGAACAAAAAAATGACAAACAGAGGAGGATGAAGGCACAGAAACAGAATGGTGTATGTTTGGGGTGCAACAATGAAAGCAAACACTGAGGAACAAAATCAACCTCTCAAATAAGTTTTCACCACTGACTGATGTATCAGATGAAATCACCATACCACCAGAAGAGATCTGTAATACAAACATAACACCCAGTGCAAGTGAAACAAACCAAAAAAAAAATCATAGTTCTTGAAGATTCATTATCAAATGTATGGACAGGATCATTTGTAATTCAGATGAAGTTAACAGAATGCTCAGTAGTTCCTTAGGGGCCAGAACAGAAGATGTAACAGATACAGTTGACAACATACTGTCAGATGCAGGGAAGCACCTCTTGCAATTATACACACTGGAATGAATGACCTGGGGGAAATATCTAGCACTGAAACCCAAAGGGAGTTCCAGAAGTTAGGAGTGAAACTATTAGCTACAGGATATAAAATTGTACTTTCAAAAATGTTGAAGGTGCCAAGAGCATCATATCAAAAACACATTAGAACTAAGGCTATTACAATAGGTGAGAAACTAGACAAAGAAAGGGGCTATTCACATATCAAAAATTGGGAAACCTCTGAAGGGAAACATGACCTGTATGCAAATGATGGGCTGCATCTAAGCAGGAAAGGAACCAGAACTTTGGGGTACATAACAGAGAATTTTATCAAGAATAATTTAAACTGATAAATATGGGACCCAGGGATATAAAGTGAAAGACAAATATGGAAAAGCTAGGAGAAAAAGCAAAATCTAAAAAAAATATAACAAGAATTATCATGCTAGATGCTAGAAGTTTTAACATTGAAAATAAAATTGAACTAGAACAACTACTATACATGGATAAAATAGAAATTGCTGGGATCACCAAAATCCAGTGGGATATGGAGGCAGACTGGAACAAAAATATTAATGGATATAAGATATATAGTAAAGAAAGAGAAAATAAGAAAGGAGGTAGAGTAGTGTGGTATGTGAAAGAACATATTGACTGCACCCAGATTATACCTGAGGCAGGGGATAATAATGTGGTACAAGTATGGATTACAATTAATAATAATCAGGGTAAAGCTTTCCACATGGGCCCTTGTTACAGACCACCAAACCACCTGAACATGTCTTTGAAATACTTAGTGACCAAATTGAAAATACAGCATTATTTCATAATGTCATAGTAATGGGTGATTTTAACTACTCAGGCACAAATTGCATAGACTGGGAAAATTGTACCACAACTAATAAAACTGAAATAGTTTCTTAGCATGATACAGTACATAGATCTAAAATGAAACAAGTGGTCAGGGAAGGTACTAGAGGGAAAACACACTTGACCTAATAATCATAAACATGCAAAACAGTATTGACAATATTAAGGTCACTGAATCATTAGAAAGCAGTGACCGCAGTGTGATCAAATGCATGATCAATCAGAGAGTGTGCTGCATACAGAACATGGAACAACCAAAAGACCAAACTATGATGAGGCAGCTTTTAAAGTTACGAACAACAAATTATTAAGAATCAATTGGAATTTAGCATTTAAAAGCAAAATTGTTAATGAGTGCCAACAAATCCTTAATAACACAATTTTAAGCTTAGAGGAACAACATATACCAAGAGTAAAAATATATAGTACAACAGAAAAGAGAAGAAGCCATATTGCTTAAACAAGAATGCTAAAAAGTAAGTACCAAAAAATACTTCAAAAAATACAAAACTAACCAAATAATAAAGGAATATGACCATATACAAGAAGCAGTTAAATTAGCAATAAAAAAAGGAATCAAAGAGGCCAAAAGAAATATAGAACTAAAACTAGCAGTCATTAAGGGAGACACAAAGGCCTTTTACGACTACATCAAATCACACAAGGGCAATTATAGAGCAATAGGACTACTATGAAGAAAATCAGGGTACAGTATACGAATGATCTGAAGGAAATGTCCATTGAATTGAACTTTTATTTTGCATCAGTATTTGACACTGAAGGGAGAATTAGTTTATATGTTAGGTCAGGATCCAAAGGTAAATACAACCAGTAAGGAATTAGTTGAACAAAAACTGAACAAACTAGATGTGGGTAAAATCAGCAGGCCCAGACAGGTTACTACCTAGGTACTGAAAGCACTAGGTTTGAATAGCGATGACAAGTACAGTGCTGTCAATAACAGCACAGTATAAACAGCATTGTCTAGACCAGAGCCAAGTCACAATCCAGCCCTGGAAAACAGCGCCAATGGTAGCTTTCCTAAACCACACTGATGACCGCTACCATTGCTTAAACCCACAATATTAACTTTTATTTTGTGGAGGCTCCACCCCCCCCCAAACTTTTTATATCCAACTCCAAGGGGGGCGTGGATCTCATGGAAAAGGAGAGACTGGGGGGGGTGGCGGGATTTTTGTTGCAGGGCTGATGTAAAAAAAAATTACACTTCAGGTAGGGGGAAAAAGAGTACCTGCATGTGTTGGGAAACCAGGAACAGAACCCTGGTCTTCCACTCTATGCTGCCCGAGCTGTTGCTGGCTTAACCTCTTCTGCCATGGAAGCAGCTTAGACAGCTAGCACACTTTTCCTGTACTTGTGCATCTTCAACAGTCCCTGAATAGCTACAGTGGTAGCAGTAGTTGCTATACGCTATTCTACCCCTCTCACTATTCAGGCACTGTGTGGTCCTGACAGCACTCTTTAGACGGCACCATTCAGGACACACTATTCTAACAGCATACCGTACTGAAAGAATTCAGTGAATACATAGCATACCCAATAGCTTTTATAATAAACAAATCAGTAGAAGAGAGGGAAGTACTACTCAACTGGAAAATGACAACAGTGGTCCCTATATTTAAAAAAGAGACAAGGGTAATACTGAAAACTATAGATGAATCAGTTTAACATCCATAATATGGAAGCTAGCTGAAAGTATAATCTTTGACAAAACTATGGATTGGTTAAAAACAGTCAAATAGATATCAGCCAGCATGGGTTTACAAAACAGAGTCCTGAATAACAAGTATGCTGAGTTTTTATGAAAGATTAGCTATGCATTAGGTCATAGTTTACCTATGGATGTAATCTATCTAGACTTCAAAAAGGCATTCAACAAGGTACCACATAAGAGGCTTATACAAAAACTATAGAATTACACCATTAACCCACAGTACATTGATTGGATTGCATCTTTGCTGACAGGAAGAATGCAAAGAGTCAGAATTAAAGAAGAAATATCAAAAGAATGTCTTGTAACAAGTGAAGTACCCCCCATGCTCTTTAATATATATGTCAGTGATTTAGGGAAGCGGTGCTACAATAACCTCAACAATTTCCATATGATACAAAAATAGGAGGACCTGTTGAAAGTGACAGAAATAGATATAATATGCAACAGGACTTATATAAATTGGAAATATGGGCCAAGGACAATAGGATGGAATTTAATATTAAAATAAATGTGTAGTTGTCTATTTTGGGAAAAAAATAATCCATAACAAGAATACTTCTTGAATGGGAAATAGCTGAACATAGTCCCTAGAGGAAGAGAATGGCATACTAATAGATAACAAACTTAAATTCAGCGAACACTGTAGAACAACAGCTGGCAAAGAGAACAAGGAGTTAGGGTGCCTCAGAAAAACATTTGTTAAAAAAGGTACTACTGTAACATGCCTCTCTATAGAGCATATGGGTGCCCGCATCTCACCACTGCTTGCAAGTCTAGAGCCCACATTTAAAGGAAGACATAGACACATTAGAAAAAATACAGTATTTGGGCCACTAAACTAATCCCAAATATAGCCAGCAAAGCTTGTAATGAGAGTACAGATCTCCAATTATTGGAGATGTGAAGAATGCATGGCAATTTACTACTAATGTACAAAATAGTGAGGAATGAGAATCTGGTGTCCCAGATGGGTTATAAATTTAAGCAGTTTAATTGTAACCTGCATAAACACAGCTATCAGGTAGAAGTTTGTGCTCTGAAAAAGGAGACCAGGAACATTATATTCACTATGAGAAGTTATTAAGGAGGTGGAACACTTCTGCTGGAAGAAATAGTTTAATCACCTAGTGAAGCATCATTCAAAAGGAAACTAGATGAATTCATGACAGGAATAAAAACAAATATAACCACTGAGAAGTGGGGGACAGTCTAGATGGGCACTAGTTCATACCAGTCTTGTTCTTCCTAGTATTGTTCCTAGTATTCATGCCCATGAAGTGTCTTGTGGGGGACCTGATAGACTAAGAATTCCTCCTGACCTTAAATTATTACATCACTATGACTTAACTCTTGTGATCAACTACTAGATGCTTTGATATTTCTGAATAACATGAAATGCTGCAATTAGAGGAGCACAAACACTTCTTTTATTTGTATTTTATATAGAAAATAAACAAGTGATTCCATGCATATTTCAAGGTTTAGTTTTTGCACTACAAGGCTGAAAGATTTTTTATTTGGGAGAATATTGTTGAAACAGGCAAGGAAATAGATAGTCAACATACCAGGCATCTGTTCCACATCTCAGTCAAATTGGATTTTCTCCTGACATTGACAGAAAGATACAGTACCTGCTGTGCAACAATCAATCCTTTTGATTTATGCAGTACAGTTGTGTTGCATGAGTTAAACAGCTTCCATCTATGGCCATTTTTATGTAATATGATTAGAGCACTTTGGAAGTACTCCATCATTTCTAGATTTTTAAGTTTCATGTATAAGAACTAAAAGTCAGAGAAATACAAAAAAATAATTGTTTCCAATTGTTTAAACCACTGGTTAAATGTTTGCATCAGTGTAATACAGTGATGTAATTTACACATTGATGTATTGTTTTTACATTGATGTAAATGTAGGCCCAGATATTCAAACTGCGCCCAAATTGTGCGCAACAGCAGGAGCAAGCACCAGTCAATTGCGCACATGTGCAACAGACGCGCTATTCAAACCTGGAGCAAGTCAAATTGCGCAACCAGCCAATGTCTGAATATCGCACAACCTGCGCCATAGCGCAACCAGGTAGGGGAAGCTGAGCACATATGTCTGGCCATAGTCAACAAGGCCGCTCAGCTTGAGCAGTCGAGATGCGCATAGCGCAAGCAGGAGCCCCCAGCAGCAGAGCAATGGAACTGCACAACCAGGAAGTAGGCAGGGCCCACCACCCATGCCACAGATGGGCACAGGAACACAGTGTAGAACTAACAACATACCCCCACACCTGAAGCACAGCATCACCGGTGGAGGGACGGAAAATCCACTGGCCCATGGGGACAAGCCTACAAAGCACAGCAGGGCCACGGCGCCCCAGCACACCCACTGGCAAGCAAATACTGCCACACAAAGGGGCCGGACGACCCAGGTGTACCACAACCCCCACTGTGCACAGCACACTATGCTCTGGAACCCCAAGACACCACCCATGAGCAGTGAGTGTGACTGGCACTGCCGGAACCACCATGTCCCCCCACCTGGCACAATGCAACCGTGTGTACCACATAACCATACATGCCAGACCCACCAGGAGCCCACAGTGGAGTGGGGCAGCACATGGCCAGACTGGCTAACAGCCACCACCACACCAGGGACACCCCCTCACGCAGACACACACACACACAATCCCAGGACCACACCACACCAGATGCCATGCACACTACTGCAACTGAGCACCGATAGCCAGCTGCAAATCAGAGACCACCACAGCATTCATAACAAAATAGATATATATATTCAAGAAAAACAGAAGAACAACAACAACAGGAACAACAATAACACTATATACATGTATATACAATACAGGGGTGGGGGTACAAGTACAAGGTAGGGTGGGTATGGGGTAGGGAATGTGAAGACAGTGAGGGAAGGCAGGGTGTGAGGGAAGGGTAAAGGGTGTAGATGTGGGACAGCTACTGCACCCCAGGCTGCAGATCTGCAGGACGGCTCGGACCATGTGGCCTCCTCCGGCATCGCACACCCCTCTGATTCATCTCCCTGAGGATGCTGAGCATCTCCTGCGACACCTTCATCAGGCGGTGGATGGCCTGCTCTATCCTGCGCAGGAGCCATACACCTAGGGCAAGGGAACAGAATCAATGGCTAGGACTGTACACAACCCTGAAGCCCACCCAGTATGCATTCATACAGCCAAGTGCCTTGCCCCTGTGATGGACTGCACACACACACAGTGACCGTGCATGGGCCAAGCCCAACCAGGCAGCAACAGCCATGTGTGCCACAACACACACACACCCCCATGCCCAGCACAGCACAACCAAGGCAGTACAGTGACATGTCTATGTGGTGGGAAGGTAGTGCCACAGCCATGTGCCCAGTGCATGCATGGACCACCAGTGACGCACTCACAGACACGCAGTGCCACTGGACAGTGCTGACTGTCACATGTCACGGGCATGGCAGTGTTGTCCATGGATGGTGGCCATGCCCCATCCCCCCATTGCACGCAATAGCATCCATGATGTAATGACACTCACCCTCATCCAGCTGCTGCTGCTGCTGCGGTGGCTGCTGCTGCAGATGCTGCTGCTGCTGCTGTTGCGGGCCCATACCATCGCCTCCTCCGCCGGCCACCCCTGCAGCACCCCTGTGTGACTCAGCCTGGGCCCTCCTCCGCTCCTCCACGCCTGTGGGAAACAAATGTTGAGAAGCACATTAGTGAGATCCAAATGCAGACTGACCGCTGCACTAATGAGTGTGCCTGCCCACACAGCCAGACCCATGCATCACAGACCTGCAAACACTGACACAGCCAACCATGGAACAACCCTCCCCCATGCTCTGGCCCCAATACACAGTCATACCCCTGCGGACAATACAGGTGCATAGATGGGTCACCCACCTGGCCTAGGCACAATGCCCCTCCTGGCACGGGACCTGAGGCATGCCAGCAGTGCCTGCTCCCTCCTGCGCAGGTCACTGTAGCGGTGTCTGCACTGCTCTGCTGTCCTGCGCTGCCCTGTGACCTGCTCCAGCGCAGTGGCCACCTGCTGCCACACTTGGGTGTGGGCCAAGTCTAGGGATTCCCCCCCAAACAGTGGCCCATAGTGAGGCTCAACCATGGCCACTAGGTTGGCCACCTCCAAGCTACTCCACTGGGGAGCTCTCCTGCGTGCCATGTTAGCAACTTAATAGTAGGCAATATGGCGCTCCGCAGCATGGCAAACCCACGTGGAAATGTTGCGCAATACAACCCCGTCTGTCCCTATCGCGCTGTTCAGGCAGCGCCGTCGGTCCCTATCACGCTGTCAACGAACAGCGCGATGGAGCTGCACACATGCCAGATGTACAGCACCAAGGGGGCCAAGGTCGGGGCACAAGGTCACGTCTCTGGCGCAAGGCCACGCACAGCGCCATCGGACGTCTACACATCCAGCGTGAGCGGTTGCCTGCGTGCCAGTGCCACAGTGGACTATTGTGCAGTTGTGCCATAGCGCCATGTGGTGACCAGCGCTGTAGCGCCACTGGCACAATGGTGGCTGTGTTGCGAATAGCTGACCGCGCACAGCACGTAATCAGCGCGGCAGACGCCTGCGTAAGGTACCTGGGCATGCGCGGTGCTGTGTACTACACAGTCACAGAACTGTGCCATAGGCTCAGCCGGCCCAACCGTATTGCACAAGGCGCAACAGCGCGCTATTCAGCCGTCTTATGCAAATCAGCTGATCAGCCATTCAAAGGCACAGCGGCGCGATTTGCATCCCATTAAAGTTGCTCCACTCCTAATTTGCATGCATTGTGTTATAAATGTGAGACAGTGATCTGCAGTGGCCATATTCGGTTACTGCAGGTGATAGGTGGGTTGCATGCTGTGTGATGTTATGGACCATGGTCATGGGAAAATGCTGTGAACTGCACAGTCACAGGTGTCCTCTTCCACCCATACAGACCCTGACATGGCCGAGCAAGTACTGGGTGAGGAGGAAGATGGTGGGCGGAAGAGGAGGCCCAACTTCACAAAGGCCAAAACAGAGGCACTCTATGAGGCCTACCTGGATGAGGAGCCACTACTCAGTGGACGGCGGGGCACCCCTCAGGCCCGTGCTGCTGCATGGGAGGGGGTAGCTCGGACCGTGAACCTGCATGGAAGCCACCAGCGCTCCGTGCAGGAATGTAAGAAGAAGGTGGGGACAGACAGGAGACGGGTTAAGGAGAAGGTGGCAGCACTCAGGGCGGCACGCGCTGCCACAGGCAGGGGCCAGCCAGAGGTGGTGCAGCTGACCCCGGTGGAGGACCGTCTTGCTGCATCCATGCAGTGCAGTGCCATCGAGGACGTTCCAGGCGGTGGCTTCCAGACAGGTGGAAGCCCATCACTGCACGGTATGACATGGTGGGGGGGGGGAAGGTTGATCCCATGCACTAACATATTCTCACTTTCTGTTACAGATCCTGTGCACCTGCAGGGGACAGTGGTGGTGAGCCCGTGCACTGTGAACATGCAGCCAGAGTTGGAGGAGGGTCCATCCACCTCTGCTGGTAGCCGGCATGCATTGCACCAGTGTGCACGTCTGGCTGCCAGCTCCGATGTCGGTGAGTCAGGCGTGGGGGGTGCCCTTCCTGTGTCCCAGAGTTCTGGCATGCAAGCATGCCAGCACGCTGTGGCTGAGGCTGTGGCATGAACCTGCACCATTGATGATGCAACGGGTGCTATGGGCAGTGACACGTGTGTGTCACAGAATGGACACACAGCAGGACAGCCCATGCCCATGGACCTAGAGGGTTCCAAGGTGTGTGCCAGCAAGTCAGCACAGTCCCAGGCTGTGCCTGTCAGCACCGGTTGGGCAGCACCGGTGGCTGTGCAGGTCCCTGGCACTATTGCGGACACAGCACTGGAAGGACTGGTCCCTTGGGCACAGCAGGCGGAGGGGCAGCAGCGGCAGTCACCCACCGGGTCTGGGGGTACAGGGTTCAGCGGTGGCGTATGCACACCGCCTGTTGACATGCCCATACCTGGTCCTGGTGAACAGCGCCCAGCCTCAAGGGGTGTTGAGCATCAGGCCCTTCCATCCCCTGGGGGACAGGTTGCCAATTTGGCAGATGACCCATTTGATGAGCACACCCGCCTGCTGCGGGCATCAGTACAGCAGCAGATGCGGGTTGCAACATCTGTGGAGGCACTGTGTGTGGCTGTGGAGCAGCACAGCAGGGACAATGCAATGATCCTGGCAGAGATGGTCCAAATGCAGCTGGATGTGACCGCAGCCATTGACAGGATGACCCAGGCATTGGTCGCTGTCGTGGCCACATTGGGCACCCAGTCAGGTGCCCCTGTACCACGCACCCCACGCAGTACGCTCTCCACTCCACGTTCCCAGCATTGTGCGACACCCAGCCTATCGACGCTGTGTTCTGCTGTGGGCATCCCGAGCACCCCTGGTGCAGGTATGTTCGGCATGCTGCAGACCCCTGTGCGTACAAGGTCACGCTCACGCAGTGGAACCCCTGGTGGTCCATCGGTGCCACCCCATGTGGCCCATGCTCAGCCTGCCAGTGCGGCTGGTCACTATGGGCCACCCACGCATGCGTGGTGGCCGTGGCTCAGTGTCACCTGACTGACCTGTCTCCCAGTGCGGACCCTGTCTGGTGCTGCCCTGTGTGCAATGTGTGTCTTGCTGGGCACTCCACCGGTGAGTGCCCTGCCCAACACGCCGACACACGGACCACCTGCACACCCACCCGACTGCTGTCCACAGGTGCATGTGCATGATGATGCCTGCATTGTATTGTACACCAAGGTGCAAGGGTACCCAGCATCTGACACACGTACATGGACAGTACAGGTGGTGGGGGTTGTCTGTGGATCTGTGCGTTTGACATGTCTGTACCTGCTCTGCTGTGCAACTGCCCCTGTGCACTGTGTGCCTGGTGTGTGTGTGTGTGTGTGTCCATGTAGTGTGTAACTATTCACCCCTCCCTGATGGTGTGTTTGTGCGCCTGTACCCTTCCACTCCCCTTGCTGTCATGCACCCCTGGTGTGTTATCCTGTGTGTATGATGGTTGCGCCTAGACAGTGTTGGTTGCACATGGCCCCATGACTTACCTGTGTTGTGTGAAATGCTCCTCTGTGATGGTGTCCCAGTGCAGCTGGGCCTGCCGGATCAGTCGGGAGTCACGCCGTCCAAGGGGGGCTGCTCATCCCCATCATCACCGGCGTCACCAGCATCCCCATCGCTGTCCCCCTCCTCGACCTGTAGGGCTATCCCACAGTCTTTTGCCATGTTGTGCAGGATGCAACAGGTCAGGAATATCCCACAGGCCTTTGAGGGGCTGTACTGTAGGGCACCAGCAGAGGTGTCTAGGCATCGGAAGCGTGTCTTCAGCATCCCAAACACCCACTCGATGATGTTGCATGTGGCGGCATATGCCTCATTGAAGCATTGCTGCGATGGGGTCGTGAGGTGCCGGTAGGGTGTGAGCAGCCAGGACGGAGTGGTATCCACCGTCACTTGTGTGGAGATAGTGTAGGTTAGTGTCATGTTCAGGTCCATATTGTCCCTAGCCCTTTGTGCCACCCCCATGGCACCTGTGGCTTGCCCACCCGTCCCCCAACTTTGCCGCTCCTACATGCATACTCACCCACTAGGTGTCCTGTCGGGATGTCCCCACTCTCGAATCGATGACACAGTGCAGACTGGTACCATATGAATGAATCATGTGCTCCACCAGGGTGCATGGCACAGACATTGATGATGCGCCCAGTGGCATCACACACCACCTGGCAGTTGACACTGGAGTACCCCTTCCGGTTGCGATATGCAGCCCCATCGGGGCCAGGTGGTGTGCCAATAGCCACGTGGGTGCAGTCTATCACCCCTAGCACGCCAGGCATACGTGCTACCCTGTGGAACTCCTGCATGTTTGCTGTATGCTCTGCCGTGGTGCTGGGGAAATGGATGTACTCCGCAGCGTGTGGCAGCAGTGCGCTGATGAATTGGGTGAGGATGCGTGACATGGCCGACTGTGTTATGCCTGTGGTGCCCCTTGTTGGCCTCTGGAAGGTACCCATGGTGAGCAAGCACATGCAGGCTGTTACCTTTGTCTCCACTGACAGAGTGTGACTCCGTCGTGAGGGTGCCTGCATCACATCACTGCACAGCTCACAGAGCCGCCTCAATATTGCCCTGTTCAGGCTGTACTGGCCCACAATCTTGACATCCGTGTACAGCTCAAAGCCGATGCGGGCACGGTACTGCCTGTTGGGGGCATACCGCTGACGGGCCCTTCCACGGCCACGTCCCCCTGCAGCATGCCTTCTCACCCCCCTCACTACAGCTTCCATGTGGAAGGTGGCACTGTCCATCTCCCTGGCTTGTGTCCCCCCTTCAGCTGTTGTTGTTCTATTCCCCCCGCTGTCCTGACTGCTACCTCCACTGCACCGAGTACACCCACTGGCCTCCAGACTCTGTCGCCCCACACGCCTCGGCTGCCACTATTTCTGTCCCGCCTACTCCCTGGCCTGCACTGGTTGCTGCTGTGGCTTGCTACCTGTTGCTGCCTCATGAGCATTCCCCGTCTTCTTGCGTCTCTTCCTTGAGCCTTTTTTTGGCTCATTTCCGCCAGAAGCAACTTCCGGCTATTCCACTGTTGCGCATTGTGCAAGCTTATGAAAATCGTGATTGGTGCTCTTTATGCATGGATCCACCCCCTTCGGTTGCGCATGCCTTCATTTGCATTGCGCTGTTGCTCAGCATGTTTTCAGTGGCGCAACTGCATCCTGCTGAATATCGCGGAATGGCGCATTTTTGGACTTGTGTTGGCGTAACCCTTTTGAATATCTGGGCCGTAGAGGTAAATTAGGCTGCAACTGTATGCTAACATGATGTATACATTGTCACTTCCTTTCTTCTTAGCCCCTTCCCACCAGGACACTTCTGGAAATGAGCTGCTATTCAGCTCAGTATGTCTTTCCTGGGGAAAACTTTTGAAATAAATAAATTCAGGACTGATTTAATAAATTGTGATATGATAATGCAAAAGAGCAATGCTAAAACATTAAGACATTATCCCTTCAGTACAGCTAAACTAATTAATCAGTTCTGAGATCATTAACATGAAACACATGAATTAATGAATAAACTGAAACGTCATCACTAGAAACAGTCAATACATTTTGCTACCTCAGCTTTCAAATCATACTTACCTAAACAAACTGTACAAAAGCTTTGTTTCACACCCTAGGTATGCTGCAAAACACAACTGCAAAAAAACCCTGTCACAGCTAAAAACTCACTGCATTTACATCTCACTTGTGCTACTGCTGCAGTTCACCCAGCAGACAAAATAAGTAACAACCACCACCATAAAAGAAACAATTACATCTCAGCTAAGTGATTCTTGATTGACAAAACATCATATCTTACAAACATACAAGCAAAACCAAAGATTCAGGCTGGACTGTGCAAAAATACAGGATTAACTTAACACAATATACAGTACAATACTCTTCACATGTTTTACTTCTCTAACCCTTACTGATGAAAACACACTCATTCCCCATGGGCCTATTCACAAAGGCAGGCAGAGGTACACGTGAAAGGCACGTATCCCACTCGTGCAGCTCTGCACCCTCAGGAGATCTATGTGGTGGCTGTATTCACAAACACCAGCCACTGTGTGACTCCCTTAAGTGACCCCACCCCCACAGCATGTGGGTGTGGAGCAGCAGACCCAGCAGGCAGCCAATCAGCTGCCCGACTCAGGTCCCACAATAGATTACTTGCACCTGTGGGGTGCCATGTTGGCAGCTGGTGCACAGTGCACCAACAGCAAAGGCAGTTAGCCCAGTTGTCTGCCCCAGCCCTCCAAGAGTGCCCTGAAGGCTGAGGCATCCATGGTAGGGGTTCTGATGCACCCCACCTTCACAGCCATGACCAGTGGCTTCAACCCTGGGGGGTAACTGGCCGCATGGGGTTACATCACCCCTGACTCCACATAGCCACCAGCTCCCACGCAGCACTCCAGGCATTTGTGAATCATGTGGAGTGCAAGCATACTCCCCGCACTGCCTCCCTGCCTGCCCCCATGCAGAGCTCCATGACTGGCCAGGGGATCAGGTGCATAGGGGGTGTATTTGTGTCATGCATACTGCGCAGGGGCGCAGTGGCCATGAGCAGGTGTAGGGTAGGCTACGCACCGGAGTTATGTGGTGTGTACCCACTCCGCACCTTTGTGAATAGGCCCCCATATTTGTAAAACAACCTATTATATAATGAAATGATACTAACACAAATTGAAGAAAATTCCATTAAACAGCAAAATTGCAGAGCTGTGAAGCATCTTTCAAAGTGAACACACACAATTCAGCGAGTCAGTTGTCTTTCACTTCCCCTCACAAGGTGATTCAATTAACACACACATGCATATACACACATGTACATGAGAACACACAAACACACACCTGCAATTCTAGACAGCTATTCAATTAACAGAGCAATTAAAGTCAACAATCCATCATTTACTCCTTCACTACTGAAAAGTGTTTACATTCTCTACCAAGCTAAATTACAACCATATTTTTACTATCCATTGTAGTGGTGTGGTAGTGCCACTGTAGTTAGGCGTAACCTGACACCTGCTAGTCGGTTACTAGTGTTGTCCCTTAAGAAGTTTAGAAAAATTGTTAGTCATAGTGATGAAAAGCAGTCAAGGAAACAGTTAACAGTAAACTGGTAGATTGTGACAGGGAGATCCTGCCACTTTTGAGGACCGACCTTTTCTTAAATCTGTTGCAACAGTTCTTCTACTTCTTAGCCTAATTTATCCTTTTCAATTTCTAGTCCATAAGGTTGGCCACCTATGGGTGCCCCCTTCCCTTTCTTGACTATGCTACAGTGTCCACCTTAACTTTCCTTTTCTTGCTTGAGTCCTAATACAGGCAGATTACTGTGGTAACCTCCGAGCTGATGTTAAACAACAGGCTGTGTTCCTTGTTGTTGGATTTATTATGCAATAGCATTATGTCATAAAATACCTTGATGTATATGCCTTATGTGCATGAAACCTGTAAATGTTGAAGGTACCATGGCACTAAGTGTTTTTTATAAAGGTTAAAAGTTACTTAGGTGACTGTATTATATAATTAAGTTACTGGGCTAGAGATATCAGAAAACCCCCGTTGTGTTAAAATGCATATAAATTACAGATTGCTTGAGAGGCCCTTTGGCACCATGCCTTCCAGCTTTAAGCTGAACCAGCCTAAAATTTCATGGGGATTTGCATATACATCCCATGATGCTTTGCATTATGGTGGTATGTGTGATGTTGTGTTTCTTTAAAATTTGGCTTTATTGCCAATGCCCTTTGTGGTAACCCTTGCTTCAGTGCATCTGCACTGAGGTTCTTTGTCTTTAGTTTGCTTTTGGATTTTTCTTTTTTTGAGCTCCTATCACCCAAGCACACAAGACCAACATAGAGAATAAAATCATTTTTACTAAAGAAATAGATCAGTAGATCAGTGGGTCAGAAGTGCTGACTAAGTCCAGAAGAAGGGCATGCATAATATGCTGCTGCAAATGGATGTATTGAAGAAGGGCTATGCTATTGCCTAATGTTATCTCCTGTGTTTTAAATAAACATCACACAGAGACTGTGTGTTGAACCTGAAGTTCTGTGTCTGGTCCATCTGTTATCCTGCAACCACTCCACAGACATGGTGTCAGCAGTGGGATAACTTGCTGGAAATGTCTGGACTGGGTGGGGAGGAGGGAGGGGTTACTGCAGAAGGACTTAAAAACATTAGAGGGAGGGTCATCCACTTGGCAGCTGGGTTTCAATGCCAAGTGCAGGATTATGCACTTTGGAAATAAGAATCCTGAGTACAGTTACCAACTGGAGAGAGAGCAGTTATCAGTATCCATCAAGAAGAAGATCTGGGGTTGCTGGTCACAGGCCATATGAACCATTCTACACACTGCAGGAAAGCAGCAGCAAAGGCCATAAGATGCTGGGGTGCATAGCAAGAATCACCTCAAGGAATGAGGAGATGATCCTGCCACTCTACAGGTCACTGGTGAGGCTGCACTTGGAGTACTGTGTGCAGTTCTGGCACCCCTTCTTAAGAAAAAGACATCAAACTTTAGGAGGGAGTACAGAGAAGGGCACCCAAGATGCTAAGTGGGATGAGAGAAAAGCCCTACAAAGATAGGTTGTGGGCTCTCAATATGTACTCTCTGGAGGACAGAAGGGACAGGGGAGATATGAAAGAGACCTTCAAATACTTGAAGGACATAAACAGGGTTAGTCCTGATGGCCTGTTTAAGTTTAGGGAGGAAGGAATCACAAGATGGCACAGTCTGAAATTGAATGCGGGGAGGTTCAGAAGAGAGGTGAGGAGGCACTTTCTCACAGAGAGGCTGGTGAAGGCATGGAATGCATTGCCTGAGGAACTGATTTTGCAAACATCAGTAGGGGGATTTAAGAGGGGGTAGGACAGGGTCAAGGGCAGAATCAGAATAGGGAAGGGTGGGGAGGATGAGGGTAACTCAGACGGTGTAATCAGAGATGAAGTGTAGAGGGGGTTGAGGGGGCAGCAACAGAACTCAACACTGAGGGCTGCACAATTGAGCAGACTTGACAGACCGTAAGGCCTGTATCTGCTGGCTTCTTTGTATGTTTGTATGTTCATATGTACAAGCTGCTGCTTGTCAAGCTCCTCTCACTTGGCCTCTAAAAGGACATGGTATTCTGGTTTCATAGCTACCTCACCGGCCGTTCACAGCAGGTAAAGGTTGACAGCTCTCTCTTGAATTTTAAAAGCACTTCAATATGCATGCTGCAAGGCTCAATACTCAGCCCCCTCCTGTTTAGTCTATTCATGAACAGCCTTCTATAGGCCTGTCAGACATCTAAGGTGCTCCTATATACTGACAATGCTGTTATCTACACTAGTAGTGCACAGCAGGTGAAATTATGCACTGACCTCCAAACAGCTTTGTGTCTTTAGAGAAATGGTTTGCGCTAAATAAGCTGGTCTTAAACTACAAAAAAACTAAAACCATGCTGTTCTCACAGCCACAGTTAAAAAAAAAAAAATTCCTCCCATAGTAATCCTGAATGATAAAGGAGATAAATTGGAACAGGTAGAATCTTTCAAATATTTCGGAGTTACCCTGGATGACATTTTATTATTCACTCCACATATGGATAATATTGTTAGCCTTGCCAAAAGAAAGTTAGGCATAATGTTCAAAAATCGCCTGAACCTCACCACTGAAGCCATGCATCTTGTAGTGTCCTGCATGGTCATACTGACCCTGAACTATGGCCTCCCAGTCTATGCAGCAGCTAGGTACTCCATACTTAATAGAGTTAGGGTAGTGATTAATAAGGCTTGTCATGTTGCACTTGGGGCTGACATGCTTGTTCATAGCTGTTCCCTTTATACCCTGACTAACTGGCTCACCCTCCATGAAAGGCTAAGATATCAGACCTGTCTCCACACAACAAAAGCACTATTGAGACTTACCCCTTTGGCAACTTGTAACTTTTTCCGCTCAGTTAATAACCAATTCACTACCAGGAGTATGTCTAGATATGCACTAGAAATACCTTTCCATAAAATTAACCTAGGCAAGCGCTCCTTTGCAGTTAGAGCATCTAAATAACTTAAAGAGCTAGTGTACTGCCTGGAAACTGCCTGCAATTAATTGTAGCTTTCAGATGTAGCAACATATCACTTCTTATATCTCAAGTACTTTTTCTTTTCTGTTTGCTAATTAGAAGATTTTCCCCCTGGCAGTACTGGGGTGATGTGTGGAGCAGCACTCTGCCTGGAGGAAAAAAAAGTCAGATCTGTTCCTCTCACTACATCAGCACTGAGAACACACTGACTATGACATCACTAGTAATGAATGAGAACCATTTTTTCACTGCCAGGTTTCACTTTCACATGAAGCACCAGGGACTGGCTCTCCCTGGTTACCAGTGATGTCACAATTTCCTGCATTTTGATTGGTAGCTTGTGAGAGTCACTGCTCAGGCTGCAAGGATTGTGGTGCCTCAAGGTGTTTCTTCTCATTTCTGATGATGTAGTGGGAGGAACAGAGCTGACTTTTTATTTTACTCCAGAGTGCTGTCCCATACATCACCCCAGTACTGCCAGGTGGAAAATCTACTAATTAGCAAACAGAAAATAAAAAAATACTTCAGATATTGGAAGTGATAGTTGACTGCATCTGAAAATTACTATTGATGCCAAGCAGTACACTAGCTCTTTAACAAATTAGCTGAAACTCTTGTAGGTCACCCTAAAGTTGCTCAGTTCAAGAAAGCGCAGAGAACAGAACTCACTGCAAGTTCCAAGTGCACCTGTTACAGCTAATTTGGTCTTGTTCATTTTATCTCCTTAGTTGCTTTTGAAATATTTATTGTTCATACCCGTACCTAAGGCTTCCAATGCTTGCTGCTGTTTTTGCTCCCCTGGAGCTGCCTCTTGCTAGTTACTGTCTATACCCAAGTCATATTCTGTCAGTGTCAGTGGTTCAGTAGGTAGCACACTCACCTCTGAGGCCAGGAGATCAAAGGGCTGTGGGTTCAGTTCCCACGTCTGGCACTTGGGCTAATATTTATTTATTTAAAAGTTTTACCAGGAAAGACATACTGAGCAGACTGCCGCTCGATTCCAGATGCGTCCTGGGGTTAGAGAGAATGGGATGAGTACATACAAGTAAAGCATACAGAAATTATAGAACAGCAAAATTTACATAGGTTACATACAATATGTACAAAGTTTTGTAATTACAATGATGAATAATCTAGAAGTAGTGTGTACAGGAGGCAAGATACAGAGAGTGAACAGCATAATAGTAGGCAGGATATGTAGAAACAAAATTTGACAGTTAAGCATTTGAGTGGACAACATAGGTTTGCATTGGGGGGTTGGCCCTTACATCGTGCACACCAATTTGACATGGCCCATGCTTAGTGCACGTCAAGTTGACATGAGCAGCTTGTGCAGACTTGCCTGTTTAGAAGGCAGATTTGTTGCCGAGGGGAGGGGGAGGGGGAGAGCCGGATGTCAGCTGGCAGAGAGTTCCATAGTTTTGGTAGACGGACTCTAAAAGCCGACTGTCCAGTAGAGGTAGCCATGTGTGGGATTTGTAGTAGACGGGAGTCGAAATTTCTGAGTGAGTATGTTGATGGTGTTTGAGCTGTTAGGGCAGAGGCTAGGTAGGAGGGCAGTAACTGGGTCCAGAATTTGGCTGTGAGTCTGTTGCAGTGATATAGGCACCTATTGACGAGGGAGGGTAGGTTAAGTTACCTGTAGAGGTCACAGTGGTGAGTGGTGGGAGGACAGTCCAGTGCAAAGCAGCAGAAGGAGTTAAAAAGAGAATCTAGTCTAGCCAGGGTGGATTTAAGGGCAGAACTGTAGACTACGTCCCCGTAGTCGAAGATAGGGAGGATCATTTTCTGTAGTATCTCTTTGCGGGCTGGCAGAGGGATGCAGCTGCGTTCCGCATAGTGCCCCAGCCTAGGGTGTAGTTTTTTGAGGGTTGCTTCGATGTGCGTGGAAAATATCCCAATATCCCAATACTGACACTGTAGTGCAGTATGAGAGGGGTGCTGCACTCCTGAGGTGCCGTCTTTCGGATGAGACGTTAAACCAAGATCCCATCTGCCTGGATTGGTGGTAGTTCAGGTGGATGTTAAAGATCCCATGGCACTTATCGAAAAGAGTAGGGGAATTTCCCTGGTGTCTTGGCCAAATTTCCCTCATTCACTGAAAATACCACCAACAGCTTAATCTGGTTCAAAGTCAGTTGGCATTCATCTGTATCCACCTCCTGTCTTGCCTAATCGAAGAGTCACAAAGGAATAATCACACTTGGCATTCACACATCAGCACAATTTATTGCAAGCAAAAGATAATTACACTTCATGTAACAGCAATGTCACTATCAGCATTAATGATTACACTTTAGCATTCATTCATTAGCAATATTACTATCAGCATTAATATATACTTCAATTAAGCAAAACATGATACATCACCGATTCAATAAAGCATCATCCAAGCCTTTTCCCAGTAGCTGGGGAAGCCCCTAAATCATCTCACAGCCTGGCCAGGAGTTTTGAACTGGGAGAAAGTTCCACAGCGATCCGTCCACCCTGCAGATGAGGCTTCCAACCAGGCATTGAGAAAGCTACATTTATATCTTATTCTATGCTAAAAATAACCGTGCAGCCTTCATTGTGTTATTTTACCACATTCTAGAATCTGGCCGGGCTCCCAGGACGTTGCAAATTCACACGATAAGGACTGCTCAGAATTCTCCACACCTGCTAGGTCACTGTGCTCCAAACACTGGCCGGGTGCCTAGAACACTATGAGCTAAGCAGAAGTTTAAACAAAACTACAAAAACAGGTTGCCTGATAATATGCGACCTTCAAGTCAGCAAAATACACTGTCTGAAGCAAAACATAATAATGAGGCTATCTAAAGAGCAAAACACCAATTAGTCACACAATACAAACTGGAGTATAAAATGACATACATTACATGAAATAGCATACAAAATGGAGTGACAATTATCACCATATTATACTATCACTACATTCGGTCCTTTGATTATTGTAAATACGATTTGTATGATATTGGTACCATAGCAAAATTACTACGAATATAACATGATAAGTAACACGGTCCTCCACACATATTCATTATTACTCATTAAATCACTCTGGGCCTTATTTCTTTGCAGTATAGAATACATATGTCGCATTGTGCATTCTGTCCAATCAATAAATCGCGAAATATTTTCTGCTACTCCCATTCCCCATACCTGTGAAGTACTAAATAACTGCAAGAACTCAAAATCATAATTCAAAGTTAATCTTGGGGTAAGAAAACAGTTGGCATCCATTGAGCTTGTGTTAATTAAGCTAAATACATCAATTCCTACTGCCTGAAGCCTGTTAGTCAGTGTTTCTATATCAACACTATTTAAAATTCCATGTCTGCCCCTGCTCCACCTAATAGCGTATCATACCAAGCTCTTTTATATTTGCATTTTCTACTAAACATAAACGTTATGTTAAAATGGATTACATTTTTCTGATACGCTACTGATGTACATGTAGATGGAACCTTAACTATACTATCATTGCTAATTACAGGATGATTTTCAACACTGTAATGTGATCTGCCCAAGTAGTTCTATTAGTTATTGCAGTAGCATTCATGCAGAATAACGTGTCTATGTCAATCAAAGTAATATTTGCATTGAAAATGTCTGTTTGATTCATGCAGCAATCAAGTCTATGTTGTACAGTCACCATGCAACTATTCGGTAAGTTGCAGCATCTAATAGCAGTCTGGTTCTGTAATTTAATCCAATTTGTGTCCTGCATAGGTTGGCATCCTGCCATTGTCTCAACTGGTTTTCAAATGTTCACATCTGGTGAAAAAGTAATGTTCACTATAGGACATCCTTGATTTTCAGGGCAAGTAAAGTTGTCTTGCACTCGTAAACTGGTGGAAGATTTCCAACCCCATTGTACAAGTGGGTCGTCAAGCTTCAATATTCTTCCACCAGGGGTAATAGGCTTTACCGAATGGACCGTGAGAGAGTGTTATTCCTTTTAGAATCCATTGAAGAACCTAGAAAATACACAGACTGATTATTCTCGAAGATAACATGTGTTCGCTGGTACATATTCCCATCTCTTTCCCTGACCTGATAATTAACACTGTGTTGTCTCGTCCGTGGCTATCACCTCAGCTGGTTCAGGAGGGCCATTTGGGTTTGTAACCCATATTTTGCACCATTGTTAAAACCTCCTGTAGATCTAAAACCTTTATCCCCTTGCTGTTAAGAGTGTGGGGGCTTGTCCCTTTATAGGGGTCACTTTGTTAACTGGAATAATTAACAATTGAGCCACTCTGTCATACTGTTGAATTAACAGATTTTGTTCTCCACTATTCAACAAAATAACTTTTCACTTCTCCTTGGTAATCACAATCAATCACCCTCCCAAAATTTGTATTCCCTTGAGGGCTAGTTCTGATTTAGGTGCTATCCAACCAAAATGTCTCGGTGGAATTTGTATTCAATACCAGTTTCTATCACTTGAATGTTTCTGCTGTTTATTCTGTATTCTTGAAGGCATGTAAATCAAGTCCAGCAGCTCTGGTTGCTCTGCAAGGAGACAGAGCTCCTGGTGTAATTTCCCAATATAACACTGTTTCTGTAGTTGGAGTAAGCCTGCACTTGCAAATTAGGAGTTATCATTCGCATTAAGGGGGTCTCAGATTCTCCAATTGGTCTATTATTTAAAATCTGTAATGCTTCATGCAAATTCTCTTTCCATTTTCGTAGGCTCTCCCCCAATTTCCTAAACTGTTCTTTCAGCAATCCATTCATTCTCTCAATTAACCCGCTGCCTGGGTAATAAGGGATGTGAAATACCCACTGTATGTTATGGGCTTGAGCATAAGCTTGTACCATTTTCCCCTAAAATGGGAACCATTGTCACTTTGTATCTGCAAGGGTATTCCATAGTACAACATAATTAAGTCAATTGCCTTAATGGTGTTTTTCTGTAGCTTGTTTACAAGGGTATGCCAATAAATACCCTGAATATGTATCTACAACTGTGCAAGCATATCGACATCCTCCACTAAGGGGTAGAGGTCCAATGTAATCAATCTGCCAAATTTGTCCCGTAATTTTCCCTCCCAATTGTCCTTTCACAATATGAGGGATTGGTCTTTGTTGCCCATGTTGGCATATAGGACACTGAGCAATAACAGTTTTAACCAAATCCAATGTTAGGTACACCTCACTATATGCCCACCTGTAAGTGGCTTTCTCCCAAATGTCCACATTTTGATGTGCCCATTTTGCCAGCCCTGATAACTGCTGACTTTGAGTTTCTTCAATATCCACTGGAAGAATCTTAGCTCTTTCATCTGCAATAGAATTATACCATTGTTCTAGTGTATCTGAAGCACAATGAGCATCAACATGAAATACAGTAGTCTGAGTATTTTGCACCATAGTCCATATTTCCTGCCACAGTTCTTTTCCCCATATTTCTTTCGAATAAATTTTCCACTCATCCTTAGCCCAAGTGGGCAGCCAGGTTGTTAAACCATTGGCTACAGACCATGAATCAGTATAAATATGACATGTACCTGGGTTTTCTTGTCTCAAAGCCTGATATACTGCATACAACTCAGCATATTGACTGCTTTTCCCTTCTGATGTTACCAAAAACTTTTCAGTGTGTGGACAATAAGCTACTGCTTTCCAGTATCTCCTATTTCCCACATATTTGGCTGAGCCGTCTGTAAACCATACATGTACTGGTCAGAAATGGGCAGCTCATCAAAAGGCTTGCCCCATTTCACAGGTGATTCTTGGAATTTCAGGCATTTTCCCTCAACCTGTTCTCCCTCTAGAGGAATTTCAGCTACCTTCTCATGGAGGGCTGCTATTCCCCCAATTCCTACCTTTGCTCGATCCTGAATATACCATTTCCATTTGATAATGCTAGCTTCCTGAGCATGTCCTATTTTGTGAGTTCTAGGGAGCTTTTACCCATTGCATAATGGGTATCTCTGGTCTCAATGCTACCTCATGACCCACTGTCATTTGTTCTGTCTCTATCAGAGCCCAGTAGCATGCTAGTAGTTGTCTCTCAAAAGGTGAGTATCTGCTACCTACCTCTGGGAGTTTCTATTCCAAAACCAAGTGGCACTTTCTGTCTCCCTTGCTTCTGCCACAAACTCCAGTTTGCATACTGCCAGTTATGGACACATTTAATTCTACCTCCCTCCTGCAGGGGCCAAAGGTCTAAGGCTTGCTGCACTGCTTCCTTAGCCTTATCAAATGCTTTTGTTGCTCATCCCCATTCAAACTCTGTATTTTTCTGGTCACTTTAATAAGGGGAGCTAGTATTTGCCCTAAATGGGGTATATGCTGTCGCCAAAATCCAAACAAACCCACAAATCTTTGTGTTTCAGTTTTGTCTTGTGGAGTCGAAAAGTCCAGTATTTTCTGTCGTGCCTTGGGCAATATTTCTCTATGCCCCCTGTTCCATTGAATTTCCAAAAATTTTACTGTTTGGGAAGGACCCTGTACCTTGTCTGGATTAATTTCCCATCCTTTCTTCCTCATATGATCAATGGTCTCATCTAGTAACTGCTGTACTTTATCTTGATCAGCCCCCTGGATCAAGATATCATCAATGTAATGAGAAATCTGCATGCCATCCGCAGCTTCAATCATCTGGTGTTCTGCCACCATCCGTGGCAGATGGTGGGCTATGTACATATCCCTGAGGTAATCTAGTGAAAGCATATTGCCTCCCCTGCATGAAGTCAAACTGGTCCCAAAACTTTTCCTCAATCAGAATAGTAAAGAATGCATTAGCTAAATCAATAACTGCATACCATACCCCTTTGTGCCTTTGTATTTGCTCTATCAGGGTGACGGTGTCTGGAACGGCAGCCGTCAATGAAGGGGTGTACTTGTTCAATTCCCTATAATCTACTGTCATCCGCCATGACCCGTCACTTTTCTTGACCGGCCACACAGGATTGTTCCAAGCTGTTGTTGTGGGTTTAAGCACTCCTGCCTCTAATAGGTCTTTAATAGTGGCAGTTATCTCCTCATGCCCTCCTGGTATTCTATACTGTTTCATACAGATAATTTTTGTAGCAGGTGGAATGGCTACTGGAGGCATCTGCACCTTCCCACTACTACTGGTCTTGCTGAAATGTAAGGTTTTACTCCAAATTGATATTGTCCATCAGACAATTGCAAC
This sequence comes from Neoceratodus forsteri, assembly GCA_016271365.2. NCBI lineage: Eukaryota > Metazoa > Chordata > Ceratodontiformes > Ceratodontidae > Neoceratodus > Neoceratodus forsteri. The sequence continues at coordinate 965,205,215 of CM057452.1, forward strand.
GTCATCCCCTTTAGTATGTCTATTCCTATAATGTATTCCGGAATTGGAACAATCATTACACAATATTTTCTCCGGGGCAGCTGACCTATTTTCAGTTCCAAAATGGTCTGTACTGCCTCAATTTGTTTACCTCCTAATCCTGTAATTACCACTCGCTGACCTTTGTGTTTTGCTGGGTTCCATAAATTAATGAGGCCTCCGCCCAGTGTCAATTAAAGCTCGTACTTTTGGGGTGAGCCACTCTTCCAATTAATTTCCAATTCTACATGAGGTCTAAAATCCTCCTAGCCCACCCTTCTACTGGGGCTTGGCCTTCATTTCAGTCATATTTTAGGTTTTCAGTTGCTGCAACTCCTAACTGGGTACAAATCACTAGGATACAGATCTGCATATTCCGCTCCGTCGGGTGACTCAATGGATCCCTGAGTGGGAGCCCCCCACCCCGGGATATACTTTCATCATCAAACTCTGCCGGGGGAGCAATTGGACTTACAGACTCCCCTGAAGAGACATGTACATCTGTCTTTAACTTTGAATTGGTCTGTTTATTTACTCGCTTCTTAGTGTTCAACTCTTTTGTACATTTCCACATATCAGGGGTACTGATCCCATCAATGTTTTCCTTGCCACCCCATCCTTAAGAGAGCCAGGAACATATCTCTCCTAGAAACTCGACCCTCAGGATTGGACCGCTGTTTATCCTGTCCTGAAGAATCATATAAACTAGACCCCTTTGGGCCCAATCTCCCAGTTCCCTAACTGCCATATTGCCCTAGCTACTACACCTACTGTTTTCCCCTCTGATTAATCAACAAAGTCATCATTACTGCTTTATATGCAGGTGGTGCAGTTTTGATAATCTTATTACGATAGACACTGGCACAACAACACTCATTAAATCAGCATGGTCTTCGTGGAGACCGCAACTTTCATCATTTCCATTTTAATGTTTTGTATACAGTCCTTTAAGGTAAACCATGGTTTACTATCCTCCGCCAGTCACTCACCGCCGGATACCTTGTGTTTGCAAGCCATAGCCACCACGTCCAGCATCGTGGCATAGCCCTGCCCCTGTATTTGGAGGGTCCGAAACGCCTTCACCACAGGTCATAGCTTAGTGACAGAAACCTAGGGCATCAGTTTCATCTAAGCTACTCCATCCGCCCCTGTGTCATACAACCTCACCAGCCATCTCAACAAACTCTCCTCTGGTACCGCCCAGGAGGTCTGATACCTCCTGTTGAGAAAAATCCTCCACTACATCTCGATTCCTAGGATTTCTGATCCAACACTTCAGTACATCTTCTAGACACTGGCTGTGCATGCAGTATTGGAACCTTACGTCCCTCAGCCTTTTCTTCTTTATCTGAGGCTGACCTTCCTCATCTGTAGAAAACCAAATATCTCTATCCCATGTTTCCAGGATCCCAGTGGGCTCCTTGCCCTAGCTATTGCTAGGCTTACCTTTTCCTACTAACTCTGCCCTCCTCTTTATACTTGTATCTAGTTACTCAGACAGCTGCATTTTCTGCAACTGTCCGATAGGTATCCAATTTATCACTCAGCAAATGATTTTGACATTGTAACATCACAGCTTTACTTTCCAAATCACAAACCTTTCGCTCCAACTCTGCCTTTTCACCAAGAAGTCCCACTACCTTTTCATGCATCTTCCTATAGGCAGACAATAAAATCCACCCCCTGCGCCCCAAGGCAGCACATTCTTTCTCTTTTGCCACAGGCACTCTTTTCATACATGTAACAACATCTGCAGGCTCAGAATCCTTTAAACAGGATTCCCAGTGTTTACTCAACCCTGCACAACATGACCACTCAGTGGCTAAATCAGCATAAGGTTGGTTTTCCCAACCAGGAATTTCCACTTGTGCACATGCAACATTAGACTCTTTTCTTTTAAACATTTTATTTCACCTTAGGTGTACCTTCCTTTATGAATCCTGCCGACTACGCCAAAATTGTCTTGCCTAATCGAAGAGTCACAAAGGAATAATCACACTTGCATTCACACATCAGCACAATTTATTGCAAGCAAAAGATAATTACACTTCATGTAACAGCAATGTCACTATCAGCATTAATGATTACACTTTAGCATTCATTCATTAGCAATATTACTATCAGCATTAATATATACTTCAATTAAGCAAAACATGATACATCACTGATTCAATAAAGCATCATCCAAGCCTTTTCCCAGTAGCTGGGAAGCCCTAAATCATCTCACAGCCTGGCCAGGAGTTTTGAACGGGAGAAAGTTCCACAGCGATGCGTCCACCCCTGCAGATGAGGCTTCCAACCAGGCATTGAGAAAGCTACATTTATATCTTATTCTATGCTAAAATAACCAGTGAGCCTTCATTGTGTTATTTTACCACATTCTAGAAGCTGGCCGGCCCCAGGACGCTTGCAATTCACACAATAAGGACTGCTCAGAATTCCCCACACCTGCTAGGTCACTGTGCTCCAAACACTGGCCAGGTGCCTAGAACACTATGAGCTAAGCAGAAGTTTAAACAAAACTACAAAAACAGGTTGCCTGATAATATGCGACCTTCAAGTCAGCAAAATACACTGTCTGAAGCAAAACATAATAATGAGGCTATCTAAAGAGCAAAACACCAATTAGTCACACAATACAAAATGGAGTATAAAATGACATACATTACATGAAATAGCATACAAAATGGAGTGACAATAATCAACATATTATACTATCACTACACTCTCCCAGGTCTTGCCTGAAAATAGGCAAGATTTGTCTAGTGCACTTATCTGGTCAACAACAACTAAATAAATAAATACATATTCCTCTGTTCTGCTGATCATGCTCTACCTGAGCTGCTGGTATGCTCTGTGTGAGCTGCTAGTACTGCATTGTTAGCTGCAATATTTTCTAGATTACTGTTTTGTGTATCCTCTTCTTGTCTCAGCTGTGGGACCTTTGCAAATAAGCACTTGTGCTCAAAGGTGTATTCTAAATGTTGAAATAAAATTAAAAAAAAAAATCCAAGAAACAGTAAATGTGGATTCATTTTACCCATGAAGAAATATAGTTCTATAAAGGGCTGAAAATGAATTTTCCTTCTGGGAGCCACTTCATGTGGAAAAAAATCCCCCCCCCCCCATGAATAAAATGTTTAAAATAAATACCATGCTGCTTGACTGTCATTTGGAGTGGAAAATGATGTCAAGTCTGATGCCTGTCTAGGCTGTGCCCCATGTTCATCTACAAAACACAACAAATGTCTCTGGCTGCACCTCTCCCCCTTATAAGTAGTGAGCCTCATAGTAATCTTAGCCAGTCTGGAGGCCAGGGGTTACATAGTGATGAAAAGTAATTTCTACTTTAAACTCAAGCTTTTGCACCTCAAATAGCTAGTAGAGCCAAAAATAGCAGACAGGAAAGAATTACACATTTTAAGAAGTAGCCAGTTGTAACTATTTATTTCTGAAGTGTTTTTCTTTTTTGTTTACTCCATAGAACATTTTCTGTCTGATACTATTATGCTGGACATGTGGTATACCATTCTGCCTGAGAACTGGCATGTCTAGTGCTATTCTTCCCACTACATCAGCACTGTGACCTCACTGATATTGACATCACATGTAACTGACCTGTCAGCTACTGAGTTGCTCTTCCTGGGCAGCTGTGATGTCACAGTCAGTGAGGTTACAATGCTGATGATTTAATGGGAAAAACAGAGCTAGATATGTCAGCTGCCAGGCAAAGTGCTCTTCCACACGTCACAGCTACTAACATCAGGTAAAAAACAACTTCTCATTAGCTAAAGAGAAAACAAAAACAACTTGTATATAAATAGATAATAATGCCTGAGCAGGTATGTATTAATCCACAAGACCCAAGAGCAAAACTTGAGGAGTTTGTAAGCATTAATCACCGACAGAGGAGGGCTCTACCAGTGGATTAATGCCCACTGGGGGGGCGTTGTTGCACAAGGGCGAAGCCCGAGGGTTCAACCCCCCAGCGGGCATTAATCACCGGTACAGCCCGACGCTGGAGGTGATTAATGCACTTGTGACACGTAAAAGGTCGATGTTTAGCAGGGCAAGTACTGTGGACAGTGAATGGCAAGAAAGGCACCGGAGACTAAGAAAATTTCTGTAAACTTTGTTACTCGGCAGCCCACAGCGCTACTTGCACCCCAGTGGCTGTCGTGCCCACTACAGGAGCAACACGTCATTATGAGACGATAATGCAGTGTTGGGCTCGTGAACGCGCAACAGCAACACGGAATTATGAGAAATAATGCTGTGTTGGGCTCGTGAACGTGCTTCCCACAACAGCAACACGGCATTATTGTCTCACAATGCCGTGTTGCTCCTGCACCACGTGACGCCCTCCCGCCTATCGCGTGGCGCCCTGGCACGGCTCTCCATAATGCCGTGTTACAAATGAGATTATCACACACCAAGGGTGTGTGAAAAATTCTCGTAAACAAACCTTGAATGATTATTATTTCTTTTAATAACTGGTGCAAGGTTTCAGAGAGAAAAACTAAGCTGTATTTGTGCAAGCCAGCATGTCAATGAGCAACCACTGCACTTACAGAAATACTTTGAAGTGAGAGAGCGGAGAGGAACATGCCATAATAACCCACAATAGAGTTATTGCAGAATTCAGCAGGGTATTACAGTGTTTTATCAGAAATTCATATCTAGGCATTTTAGGGGCTCACCAGTTATTATAAGGTAATAGTTCACTGCTTTTAAAACTAATGTTAATTTTAAGCAGTACATTAGTTCTTTAATAGAGTGGAACCTACTTTAGTGCACATCGGATAAGTGCACATTCTGGATAAATGCACACTTTTTCTATTTCCTGATTTTTTTCCTATCTCTTCAACGTTACGTTTTCTGGTTAAGTGCCCATCCCTGTTAGGTGCACATTTTCACAGTTTACTATGATTCAGTTAATACATAATTAGCACCTGTTATTGCACAGTCTATTTTCAGCATTGTGTGAAACAGCATTTAATGAGTTTCCTGCATATAATGCTTCACAGGCATACAATCATGGAGGGAAAGAAGGTTACTCTTTCTCCTGGACAGAAAGTAGCTCTGCTGCAGCATCTTGGATGCCCCAATTTCGAGCACTATCTCACACAGCTGGCTTTAAAATCATGCAAACAAACCCAAATTACAACTTTCTTAACACTATCACTGTGACTTAAACTGCATTAATTAAATACATTGACAAATTAATTTTTAATCACCTTAAATGGATTTACGTGATATTTTACTTGACTGTATACTCTTCCAAGCACAGAAATAAAGGAAGCATAAAACCAGTTCTCATGCTTCATTTTTAGGTGCCAACAGCATAGCTGTTCACACCTATTGTGGTTATGTGTACACTTTTATGCACTGAGTCAAGTTTAAGCTTACATTCAGTCTGAATGAATCGGCTGCATGGCATCATTGCTGATGTCAGTGTCATTGATGATGTCAGTGTTAGGGCTTTTAGGACTTGGTGTAGGGTTTCAGACTTACACAAGACTGGGTTTGATCGCCTGTATTACACTTTTTTCTTTCTCACTGCAATTTTTGTTGTATGAGAGAATTTTTTAGATGTCATTGCTGCTGTCGTGAAGGGTTTCAGCAGAGCTTAATAGCAGACATTCAGATAATTGAACTTAGTTCTACAGTATGTTGTAGTCAATTAAATTAGTCCTGACTAGTCAGCCTGCTGGCAAAATGGAAGCACTACTGCTTGTGGGACCAATCACCTAGGTTTGGCAACAAACCTGAAGCATTGGGAGGTCCTCTAGGGAAAGGAGGATAGAGCATCCAGTGACCAGTTCTCCTCTGGGGAGGGAGGTTGTGTGATAGGGCAACATTCTGACCACTAGCATTGGCTAGGGACCGGTGCACCACAAAACTACAGCTGCAAGCGGGTTGGTGGGCAGTGGACATCACTACATGAGGGGTGGGGGCATGTCTAATATAGCATGGATGTCATTGCACACCCGCTGTGTTTTGAGGATTCCTACATAAGAAAACACCCCTCTGGATGAGCAGCATGAAGCCAGAGGCTTGCAAGTGCCACTCTGCCATGCCTCTTATGACTGCCATAGCTGGATTAGCATCTCAGTCCTCCTCCCTCCTTAGGATCGAGGGAGGAGGAGCCCCATCATTGGGGGCAAGCCACAGTCTTTGGGTGAGTAGTAATTCCCAGGGGACAGGGGAGTGATCCTGAAAGGGCTTCAGGGGGCTGACTGGGATACAAACACACTAATCACAGAAGCATGAAATAGAGTTGATAAAAACAAATTAGCTCCAGCTGAGGCTTGTCTATGTTTTAATACAATTTGAATCACCTGTTTTGTAGGTTGTTAGACAACCTCTCCAACATAGGAACTGAACTACAACTCATTTACCTATAGCTCAGCGGCACACTGAATGTGTGTTTGCTTAACAGACAAAGGATCAGTGGGTCAATCCTGGCAGCAGGGCCAGATTAAGGTATAGGCAACATAGGCACAGGCCTAGGGCCCCTGCCTGCCAAGTGATCCCCAGCAATCCCAAACATATATTTACTATATATCTTTTTCTTTCTGCCCGAGCTGCATTTTTTTCTTTTCCTTTCTTTTCTTTTCTTTTCCTTTTGAAGGACTCAGCTACTGAGTAATCTGAGCAAGGCAGGGGCTAAGCTGTGACATGACTCTCACCTCCCTGATTAGGTGTTAAGTGCATTTGATAGCTTCAGGGGGCACTAGCCAGGCTGGCTTTCAAGGTGTGAACTGGCTGATTTTCTTTGCTTTGTCTTCTACCCCCATTTAGAATCCCCACTTACAATCAAGTCTTACTCTTAAATATAAAATATTACCAGTGCAATTCACTGTGTATGCTTTATATTTAATCTCACTCCTGATATTAAGAAATCTAAAATGTGTTTCAATGGTACAATTACACATCATACTCTTTTAAAAATTCCCTCATCTCACTCATACTGAAATTCTGACCTTGATATAGCTCTGTTTTCAGGGTGAGCAAATGAAATAATTTCCAGATTCCCATCAGTAAATCTTGCCATTTGTTTATTCTGGCTTACTTATCAACAACAGAAATGTTTGATCCTGGGAATGATTTCTTGAGACAATCACTCACTTTCCAATATAATCTATAAAGTTCATGACTCCTCTTGTAAACCACCAGCTTAACTCCTACACCACCCAGGACCTAGCCTCTTTTAGAGATGGTCCCTACTCCACCCAACAAATCTCCCACACATCCTAGTTCATACTACCTGAAATGACAACATCCAGAGTGCAAGCACATGTGTGTGTGTTGGGGAGCCTTTGGAGAAGTGCAAATCATGACATTTCCCAACCCAAAAATTATTTTGACCAAGCCAATTAGTAGTTATTTTCTCTAATGGATCAAAACTTAAAGTATTGTTATTTTTTCATACTGATACTATTAGCATAATCAATTTTGAAGCATTTTAGTTAGATTACAGTTATATCACTTTTTAGGGACAGTAGGACTTTTTTTTTCAAGTTTCAATAACTAATATGAAATGGCCAAGAGGCGCGGTCCCAACAAAGTGGCACAGTCATGGTGAAGGGGCATGGCTGCGGTGAAGAGGGCTCCAAATTTCTCTTGGGCCTACCACCTCAGGTTGCCTTAATCTGGCCCTGCCTGTCAGTGAATTAAACATCTCTTTTGTAAGAAGTAAACTCACTTGAGTGGTGAATCATGGTGGTGTGTAGTTGGAATAGTACATTATATTAGAAGTAAATGTATTTAAGAAGAATTTGTGAAGGTAAATCGCATGCTGGGATTGGATCCCTAGTCGCCTGTCTTGTCAGTTGTAACATAACCTCTACACCATAGCAAATGCGATTCACTTACCTGTATCTAGGGGCATACTGAATGTGTGTAAGCTTAGCAGACAAAGTATAAGTGGTTCAAATCCTGGCAAGGACTTAAGCATTTTTTAATTTGGTTTAAAAACTGGAAACTCACTTGAGTGGTGATTCATGGTGGTGTAGAGTTGGAGTATTAAATTATATGAAAAGTAAATTTACCTTAGAAGTAAATTTACCTTAGAACAACAATTTGTGAAAGTAAATTGCCTGCTGGGATTAGATCCCTAGGCATCTGTGTTGTAGGTTGTGACATATCCTCTACACTATATGAAATGCAGTTCACTTACCTGCAGCTCAGTGGCACTTTACATATAAAACAACCCCGCCACCTTTCTTCCCTGACTTGTCCTTCTGGAACATGGTGTAGCCTGGGATTCAAATCCTTGCAGGGACTTACAGTGAAGCCCACCAGGATGAAGCGCAGCACTGCAGAATTCTGCAGTAGAGTTACTGCAGCAAACAATGCAATTTCAATGGGAGTTAATCCCTTTTGTTATGCAGTAAACCTGGTTGGGTCAATGGCTTGACACTATTAATCATGATGACCCATATGTCCCTTTCCTCTGTGGTTGCACTGATTTTTTTCACTTACAATCCAATAACTCATCCTCAGGTTACCCCTGCCTATGTGAATAACTTCGCACTTCATAGGTTTTATAGCTTTCATAGGTCAGTTACAAGCTCTTAGTGGCTTGCCTTTTTTTCAAAGGTTGTATCCCATCATGTTTTTGCTGATACCATATTTGTCTGATGCATCTGCAAAATAATGCATACTTTAGCAACCCACCACTTCAGTTGGCAAATTGTTTCATACAGACATCATTCTGAGCAATCCACATACAATTTTTTTTGGTTTTATGTATGTCTCCTTTAAGCTGGAGGTCATGTACTCTTGTGTCATAATGTAATTCCTTTAATTCTAATCTTAAGCAGTCCCATAAATCACTGTTTTTGAAGGCGCTAAAGATCAGGGAAAGCTCTGCCCTAAGTCTACTGTATTTTAATGTATACATACCTAAGGCAGCAAGTCTGTCACTATGTAACAATGTATTCAGACCTACTACCATCTTCATTGCCCTTCTTTGTACATCTTCCAAGGATTTAATACCTCTTTTTGTATGTAGTGCCTAGAAATGGCCACAGTATTCCATGTGTGGTCTCACAAGTGAGTTATACAGTGGCATCAGCATCCTTTTGTCACTGCTAACAATGTGTTTCCGAATACAGCCTATGGTTCTGTAGCATTTTTTTGCTGCCTCCATGCAGTGTTTGTCAAAATTTAAGTCCTCTGTTACCAGAATTCCTAAATCCCTTTCTGCTTGTGTTTCCCTTAGTTCTTTACCAAATAGTACATATTTAGCCCTTTTGTTACTATTATATAGATGCAGCACAGTGCACTTCCCTACATTAAAATCCAGCTGATGTTCCAATGCCCAACTTTCTAAATTTAAGATCTCCTTTTTCAGTTTTTCTATAGCTTTTACAGAATCAACCACAGAACCCACCTTGGTATCATCATAATGGAGACATAGAAACATAGAAACTGACTGCAGATAAGGGCCACTAGGCCCACCAAATCGTCCCATTTTTATTATCTTCATTTTTGCTGCAGACCCTACTCGATCTATGGCGCTGTCCTTTCCCCTACCTTTCCTTACCTCAATGATTCCTTTGTGCCTATCCTAGACACCTTTGAACCCCACCACCCCACCAGAAGGCTTTTCCAGAAATCCAAAAACCTTTCTGTGAAGAAGTACTTTTTCACATCTCTCCTTAATCTACCTCCCTCTGGCTTCATAGCATGTCCCCTTGTTCTATAGTACCTTTTCCTCTAATAAAATACCCCACTTCTACCCTATTAACCCCTAAGAGGTATTTAAGGGTCTCTATCATATCCCCCTCTCCCTCCTCTCCTCTCCTTCAGAGTGTACATATTGAGCTCCTTTAGCCACTCCTCATAGGGATTTTGACACTAACCCTGCACCATTTTGGTAGCCCTCTTCTGGACCACCTCCACTCTGTCCATGTCTTTCCTGAGATGTGCTCTCCAGAACTGGACACAGTACTCAAGATGGGGTCTTACCAGTGATCTATATAGGCACAACACCACCATCTCCCTCTTCCTGCTGGTGATAGCCTTACCTATGCACCCTAGCATCCCACTAGCCCTCCTGACTGCCTTGTCACACTGCCTGGCCACCTTTAGGTCGTCCAATATGATTACCCCTAGGTCTCTTTCCTGCTTGGTTGCTGTCAGAATCACACCCCCATTTTGTGCTCTGCCCTTGGTTTCTGTGGCCCAAGTGCATTATTTTGCACTTTTTTGCATTAAAATCCAACTGCCATACCCTTGACCACTCCTCCAGTTTTTTCATATCCTTGCCCGTCCATTCCAACCCCTCCCCTGGAGTGTCCACTCTGTTGCAGATCTTGATGTCATCCACAAAGAGATAGACCTTGCCTTCCAGCTTCTCTGCTATGTCACATGAAAAGACATTAAAGAGGACCAGTCCCAGCACTGACCCCCTGAGGTACCCCACTGGTCATCCTCCCTTCCTCAGAGCAAATTCCATTTACCACTGCCCTCTGTGTCCTATCCCCTAACCAGTGTTTTACCCAGGTTCATAAGAGTCATAGGATAAGATTCAGGCACATATATAGTGTTAGCCTTAGTAAATCTGCACCAGTTATAGTGCTACTTGGTACTTTTCCTTGAAGGAATAGTTGTCCAGCGCGTGGTTAAACTCATTCATAGAATTACAAGATACCACAGTTTCTGTCAGGGTGTTCCATTTGTTCACCACTCTCTGGGAAACCAGTTACACCTAGGGTTCTTATTATAGTTTTGACCTTGAAGCTGGTACTGGTGGCCTCTTTTTATTCTTTGACAACATCTTATAATCAGTCGCACACATTCCCAGAGGTCAGCATCTCCAAAGGCTCTGAACACAAGGCACATATCACCTCTGTATCTTCTATACTGTAGGGAGTATATCCTGAGTTCCCGCAGTCTTTCCTTGTATGGACTATCCCCCAGATGCTGCACCATTCTCATCACCTGCCTCTGGATGCCCTCCACTCTCATGACATTCACCCTCAAGTGTGGTGACCAAAAGCTACCACAACACTCAAGATGAAGGTGTACCAGTGAGACATAGAGTGGCATCAGCACCTCACTTTCCCTGCTCCTGATATTCCTTGCAATTGTTCCTAATATACTGTACCCCTTTTTTGTTGTGCACTTACAATGTTCAGAAAATTTCAAGTCATTATTAACATGTATCCAGAAATCTCTTTCAGAGTTTGAGGTCTGAAGTTGGCTACCATTTAAAGTATAAGTAAACCCTTGGTTTCTTTTGCCCGGATGCATTATCTTACACTTCGCTTTATTAAAGCGCAGTTTCTTTGATTCCACTAGTCTAGCTATGGACTCTATACTATACTGAGAAAGACCTGTGTCCTGGCTGTCCACTACTATGACACCCAGCTTGATGTTGTCAGCAAATTTAGTTACCCAAGTTTTTGTCATACCCATTATTGATGCAATAAGGATATTAAATAATGTGGGTCCAAGGACGGATCCCTCTGGAACACCACTGGAGCCTGGGGTGACATATAACCCCTAATGCAAACCCTTTGTTTCCTTGAGTTCAGCCATGTTATTATCCAACAGATTAAGTAATCATTTAGACCTATTTCTTTTAATGGGTTCCATGTCATATGGGCGAACGAAAAATGGCAAACCATCAGAAGGGCACCAGACCTCCAGGGCAACAACATTTGGGAAAGTTGTGGGTGGCTTTGCCCCACACACACCCCTTACTATAGATTCCTACTCTGTGGGGGGACATAACTTGGGGAAGGGGGCAAGCCCATGTTGCCCAAATTGTCTGCGCCATTATTCCATCACCCTTCTGACAGGTCAACATTATTCAGTCGACCTTTTGATGTGTTACTCTTTTGACGTGTAAATTAATTTATAATATGAGACACTATCAAAGGCTTTCTTGAAGTCAATCTATAGAACATCCTCTGGTATATTGTTATCCAACGCTTCATTTATTGGTTCATAGAAGCTGATTAAGTTTGTTAGACATGACCAGCCCTTTATGAATCCGTGCTGATTCGGATTTATATACCCATTTTCGGCAACATGGTTTTTAATAGACTCATTTATAAAGGACTATAGGACCTTAACCAAAATGCTTGTTAGGCTTATTGGCCTATAATTTGAGCAGATGGATTTTAGGCCTTTTTTGTGGATTGGGGTAATGTGCGCAGTTGTCCAGTCTTCCCCTCTAGTAATGATTTTTGCAATATTACCACCTTACTGCCTACCCCCAAGCTACCCAATTTGTTTACCAGTCTCCTATGTGGAATACTGTTGAAAACCTTGCTGAAATCCAGGTAGGCCACACCTATCACTCCTTCCTGATCTAGCTCCTTGGTCACCCAGTCAAAGAAATCTATCAGATTTGTTTGGCATTACCTTCCCCTTGTGAATCCATGCTGCCTCGGATCCTGCAACCCATTGGATTCCAGATATTCCACAATCCTTCCCTTCAGTAGTGTTTACATTAACTAACTAGGAGGGCTGAAGGGATACCAGAATGCATAGGGAGAGGCATCACTAGCAGAAAACAGGAAGTTGCTATCCCTCTGTACAGACAGTTGGTGAGACCCCATCTGGAGTACTGTGTGCAGTTCTGGAGACCCCATCTCCACAAGGACATAGACAGGATGGAGGATGTCCAGAGGAGGGTAAGAGTGGGTGAATTCAAGAATGCATTAGACTAACATAAGGCAATTATAGTGGGGGGTAGGAGGAGGGTAAGGAGGAAGTAGGCTGCTGGATAGCTAGGATCTGTAGCTTATCCAATAGGTAGAGAAATGGGCAGACTAAGTGAGCCAAGCTGTCCTTATCTGCCGTCAAAGTCTAAGTTTCTATGTAACTAAAATGATGCAGGGTCTGTACCAGAAGCCATACGAAGAGAGACTAAAAGAGCTTAATATGTATACCATTGAGGAAAGGAGGGAGAGGGGTGATGTGATAGAAACTTTCAAGTACCTCAAGGGAATCAACAAAGTCTAAGAGGGTAGCATCTTTCAGAAAAAGAGATGTGCAAGAACAAGGAAGCACAATTTGAAGACGGGGGGATGACTCAGGGACAAAGTGAGGAAGTATTTTTTCACAGGGAGGGTGGTGGAAACAGGGAATGGCCTTCCTGAGGAAGTTGTGGAGTCAAAAACAGTGGGGGAATTCAAGAATGCATGGGACAGACATAAGGCAATTCTAATGGGAGGTAGGAGGAAGTAGGCTGTTGGTAAAACTAGGATCTATAGCTTATCCAATAGGAAGGGAAATGGGCAGACCGGGTGGGCCAAGCAGTCCTTATCTGCCATCAAAGTCTATGTTTCTATGTTTCTAACCCACCACCATGGTCAGACTGACAGGTTTATAATTGCCCGCCTCTTCCTTTCTACCACGTTTGTGAAATAGGACCACTTCTGCCCTTCTCCAGTCTTCCAAGACCTCTCCAGTCTCCAGTGATCTGTTAAACAGGGCTACCAGAGATGCAGCTAGTACCTCCCTGAGCTCTCTTAGCACCCTTAGATGCACCCCATCTGGCTCCATAGCTTTGTCCACCTTCAGGGTAGTGAGTGCTTTCCAGACTTTCTCTGCAAAAGTAGGGCTAGTGTCCATTTCCCTTCCCTCAAAGCTCCTGGTGCCTTTTTGTGGTCCCTCCCTTTCCCCTTCTACTGTAAATGCTGAGCAGAAGTATTTGTTCAAGATGTCTTCCTTTTCTTGATCCCTCTCTGCACAGTTCCCCCTCCCTCTTTAACTGTTCAATCCCACCCTTCATCTTCCTTTTTTCTCTAACATACCTAAAGAATATCATGTGCCTCTTTGATACTGCCTGAGCTATTCTTTCTTCTGTTTGTGCTTTTGCACTCCTTACTGTTTTCCTTGCCTGTCTCTGTTTTTCCTGATATACCTCCCTATCTTTCCCTTTCTGGGTCTCCTTATACCTTCTGAATGCAATTCTTTTGGCCTTTACCTTTTCTGCTAACGCCACTGAGAACCATAGCGGTCTCCTCTTCCTTTTGCTTACCTGCCTGACGTAGAGGTTTATCACCTTCATTATGCCTTCTTTTAGTTTGGTCCACTGTTCCTCCTTCCCCTAGGTCATTCCTCCTCACCTGGTCATTCCCATCATTATAAATCGGCACTTCTGAAGTCCTGGGGCTCAATTTTCAAAGAGCCCTTAGAGCAACGAAAGTTGCATCACTCTAGGGCTAGAGCGAACTCAGGGTGCATCAGGGATCCTGCACCTAATTTTATAACAGGTGGGTCCCTGTGCCAAAACCCCAGGAGTTGTTGCAGCCACAGGCTAGCACCAACATTTGGAACACCTGCTGGAATTGCCACAGGGATCTGCCCCCCCCCACAACACTAGAGAGGCTGGGATGTTTGGGGTTGAATCTGTATACCATGAGGGGGCCAGGGCAGAAGGAGCATGGAGGGTGTCATAGAGATGGTGGGTATAGCAGGTTGTGATGTGCCACCCAGTGGGGGTGCCGTTTACTGAGCAATACTGTCAATGGGATGGGATCATTTTTGGGGAGTTCCAAGAACAGACATTGACATAGCCCCAGGTTGGCACAGCCCAGGCAGCTGCCCCATAGGTGGCCACTTCACATAATAGAGATTGTGTGTCCTGAGATGACCCAGATGTGCACCCCAACCAGAACAGGACGCATCAATAGTTAAAACTTTTAGAGGCCTCAGACTACAGAAGTGAGCACTTATCATGAGATTTGAGCAAGCCATTCACCAGAGAAGGGCATGGTACAGAGGGGATGTGGCCAGTATCAGTTGGTCCAGGTCACTTGACATCTAGTCCTACTGTACACCATGAAGTAGCCATTGTGGGATGCACATGTGAAGGCATGCACAGAGAGCTGTAATGATGGCAGTTGTGATCAGGTCAATAAGTCTCAGCATTGATCCTACTGAGATGGATGATTGGCTTGAAATCAGACAATTCTGAGCAATTAGAGCAACTGTGATCCTCTGGCAGTACATCTCTTGCCATAGACGTGTCCAGTGCTGCACATATAAATTGCAGATTCTGACAAGGAGTCAGAACTGACTTACCATGATTCCCAACTGTTTGAACAGTTGATATGGGTTCTGCCTAAAGCGTAAACTATGGCCTCCCTGGATGGGGCCTTCAGGAGTCAGTCACCCAGATAGGGGAAGACAAACAGACCTTCCCTCCAGAGGGATGCAGCCACTACTGCCAAGCATTTGGTGAATACCTCTATTTCCAAAGACAAGCCAAAGGACAAGACACAAAATTGAAAGTGCTTGCCTTCCAGCATGAACCAGAGATATTGTCCATGACTGCAAAGGATTTTGATATAAAGATATGCATTCTTCATGTCCATGGCATATATCCAATTCTTTTGTTATAACAAGGGAGTGAGAGACTATAGAGAGACCATGCAAAATCTCTTATATTCAATGAACTCATTCAGACCTCTGAAGTCCAGAATAGGATATAAATCTCCTATGTCCTTTCCATTTCAGGACTACAAAGTACAGGGAATAAAATCCCTGATTCAGTTCTGAACAGGAACAGGTTCAATTGACTACTTCTGTGAGCTTAAGAGGCTAGAGGGTAACAACAGGGAGGAGGAAGATGCACTGCAGGAGTTGACAGTAACTCCAGAGCATGAGCCCATTCAAAAAGCTCCAGGATCCATTCCTGTGTAGTAATATCCCTTCATTTGGCAGAAAGAGGAAGATCCTGCCCCCACCTGTATTCCTGGAGAAGCAGGAGGAGAGGGGGACATAATGGAGTCAGAAGGTATCTGGGGCAGCAGGAACACTGCCTGCACCAGCATCTTTGGAGGCTCTGGAATGGGAATCTGGAGGCAAGGGCAGATGGGGTTGAGCATACTTACAGGTGCATGGGCCTGTGCATAGTAACCACTGGCAGGCCGAGCAGCTGCTCTTTGAAAAGTGGCCCTTTCCTGACCATGAGACACCTAAGGGTTAAGAGACATCAGAGTCATCTTGGAGGACTGACGCTCATGGAGAGTTATTTCAGCATCATGACCCCAAAGCTTCTGTCCCCTAAATGAAGAATTCAGGACAGACTGCTAGACATCAGTGGCAAAACCAGCCCTTGAAGCCAAGAGAAGCAGCACAGGCAAATGCTGAAAGTGGTAGCATCGGCTGAAGTATCAGAAGCATCATAAGCAGGTCTAAGCAGATGCTTGCCAGCATCAAGGCCATGTGTAATGGTTCAGAGCAAGTCAGACTTAGCGGATCCATCAGGCAGTTTGTCAAGTGAGGCAGCATAGACATCCACAGGCTGTTCAGATATTTATTTGTATAAGTCTATATGGCAGGATGGTGGACTCAGCCAAGGGAATACAGAACCTTAAAGAGGACCTAAGAAGACTTACAAAGTGGTCTGGGATCTGGTAACTGAGCAGGAATGCCAAGAAGTGTAAGGTTATGCACATTGCAGCCAATAACCCCAGGGCAGAGTATTACCTGGGAGGCATCCGGGTATCTCCTGCAGAGGAGGGGAAGGATCTGGCAGTGATGATAATCAGTGACCTGAAGCATTCTATGGAATGCAAGAAGGCAGTGGCAAGGGCAAACAGGATGTTGGGGTGCATAGCCAGGGGGATCAGCAGTAGGCAATAGGAGGTAGTATTGCCCTTGTACAGGTCACTGGTGAGACCGCATCTGGAGTATGCAGTGCAGTTCTGAAGCTCTCACCTTAAAAAAGGACATCAGCCTGATGGATATGGTCCAGAAGAGGGCTATGAAGATGACTGAGGAACAGCAGGGAAAATCATACAAGGAGAGACTGAGGGCCCTAAACATGTACTCCCTGGAGGACAGAAGAGAGAGGGAGACATGACTGAGACTTTCAAATCCTTGAAAGAGCTCAATAAGGTGAACAGAGAGGGTCTCTTCAGGCTATGCTGAAGCAAAATCATCAGGGCGCACAGCCTAAAGTTGGAGGGGGGGATATGTAAGAGGGAGGGTAGAAGACAATTCTTCACAGAAAGAGTAGTGAGCAAATGGAATGCGCTATCTGAAAAGGTGATTTCATTGAGGATGGTAGACAGCTTCAGGAGAGGTAGGGATAGATATAGATAAAGTCAGGAGGGAATCCATGGAGCCAGGGAGGCAGCTGCAGCTCTCGCCACCAACAAGAAATGGGAATCACCCAGAGGAGGAGGGGAAGCAGCAGAAGAAGGAGCCTCCTTTGCGGCTGTCACTGCCAATGGGAAGCAGGACCTGGAGTCACCCAGAAGGGCAGCAGAGGAAGGAGCCTGCTTTTTGGGGCAAAAGAGCTGTACAGAGCTGGGTCTCAGAATGGCCAATAGGGCAAGGGGACCCAGCACCAATCCATCATGGATCAAGGGGCTGACATAGGCTCCTAGGGGAGCCAACAAGGAAGAAGGGGGCAGTGTTCTGAGAGAGTGGGTGGCTTTAAAATGACTGCCAGCCACTGCTCTCACTACAGAATCAGTAGGGAATCCATGGAGCCAGGGAGGTAGCTGCGGCCGTCACCACCAATGGAAAATGGGAGTCACCCAGAGGAGGAGGAGGAGGAGCAGCAGCAGAAGAAGAAGGAGGCTGCTTTGCTGCCATCGCTGCCAATGGGAAGCGGGAGCGGGAGTCACCCAGAGGAGCAGCAGAGGAAGAAGCCTGCTTTTTGGGGCAAAGAGTTGTACGGAGCTGGGTCCCAGAATAGCCAATTGGGCAAGGGGACCCAGCACCAATCCATCATGGATCAAGGGGCTGATGTAGGCTCCTAGAGGAGCCAACCAGGAAGAAGGGAGCAGTGTTCTGAAATAGCGGGTGGTCTTAAAAGGACTGCCGGCTTCTGCTCTCACTTCAGAGTCGGGAGGGAATCCATGGAGCCAGGGAGGTAACCATGGCCATCACCGCTACTGGGAAATGGGAGTCACCCAAAGGAGGAGGAGGAGCAGCAGAAGAAGGAGCCTGCTTTTGTCGCACCCACCCTCCCCAGCCCCGACCTCTATTAAATGCTCCTGGGTGAAGGAGGAGTAAGTGAATAAGAGGAGAGAAACCAGGCCAAATAGGATCAAGGTGAGGTGACACCAACTAGGGACCAGGGCTTTGTGCACAGGGCAGTAAACAAGCCAGAAGGAGCTGATCACTACTTGGACTACAAGCTGATGATAAGTCTGTTCTTTGGCAATACAGTTGTGGGGGGTGAGAAAAAGGGGTACAGTATCTCAATCTCTAGTGGATAAAAAGGATATAGATGGTACTGCTTTAGGCTTCTTGAGGTGTACAGTGGTATGGTATCTACGCGTTGAAAGTACAGTTGATATTGCATTTTAGTAAGGTTTGGGCGAGTAAGTAACCAGGTAGGTAACTTATGTTACGACTATACTTTCTCAGCCTGGGTTGCTAGTTAGAACTATATTTTCTAGATAGTACTGCTTAAGAATTGGTAGAATAGTGGGCTGCAATGGATGCAGGGCGGCGGTTTGGATGCACATTTTGTGGAAGCTAGGAGGGTGTCCAATCTGTCACAGACTGAGGAGTCTCGAGGAAGAAGTGCTGTGGCTTGGGAGGTAGTTGGAAAGGATGGAGGGTGGGAGGAAAGGGCCTAGGGCAGGAGAGCCTCTCCCAGGGAGAATCATATGGACACAACATGGAAGGTATATTGGATCGAGCGAGGGGAATGGCAGGACGAGTGAGAGCATAATGAACAAGGGGCCTAGCATTGGAGGGAAGGCTCAAGTCAGGAGGGAGGAACCAAGGCACAGCACTACAGAGGGGGCAGGGAATAGGTTTACAGTGCTAGTGACATTGGTGGAGAAGGAGGGGTGCAGGATACCCAGGAGGGGGCAAGGGAGTGAAAGGGAGGGAAGTGTGCAAGGGATAGTAGTCAGACTAAGGGGGGGTGGCAGGGGTGAAGGGGGAGGGGCACAGCAGGAGGGACAGTCGAATGGAGAAGGGATGTGGGTGAATGGAGCAAGGAGGATAGAGAAGATGTCAGCAGCATAGCAGAGGTGGCAGGGGAAGGACTGATAGGTGAAAGGCAATGGAAACAGATGGGGGGAATTGTGTGTAGGAGGAGGAGTCAGGCAGGAGATGAACAGGGACAGGTGGGGGGAATCATGTGCAGGAGGAGACAGGAAGGAGAGGTATGATGAGAGGGACAGTAGGAGAGAAATATGTGCTGGAAGAGGAGGCAGGCAGGAGGAAAATGGAAACAGGGGCAAATGGTGAGAAGTATGTGCTGTGGAGAAAGAGTCAGACAGGAGAGGAATGGGGGAAGGGAAGCAGGCAGATGGAAATATGGGGGCAATATTAGTACTGGGGGATTCAATACTTGGGGGGTAAGGTGGGGTAGCAAGAGGGAAAGTCATACATGGGTGGAGGCCATGCCAGGGATGGCAGCTGAAAGAGTGGGTCAATCAGTTCTGAATATGGTAGAAGGGGAAGGGAGAGACCTCATTTAATTCTACATCTGGGGACACATGACCTGGCTGAGAGCTTATGAGAGGTAGTCCAAAGGAGGTTTGAGGAGCTGGGAACTTTATGCAAGGGGAAGGGTAGATCAGTAACTTTTTCTGAGGTATTGCCAGTGCCCAAGGTGAGAACAGCCAGAAAACAAAGGATCAAGAAGTTTAATGAATGGTTAGGCAAATGGTGTCACACCAAAGGGTATGGGTTAGTGGGAGGGTGGGGACAGGCCTGGGAGGACAGTAGTCTATATGCTAAGGATAGACTGCACCTAAATGAAGAGGGCAAGATGGTGCTAAAACAGAAGCTTGGTGAGTACATTGAGGCAGCTGGTCATTTAAACTAGGAGAGGGGGGTGGCAGGTGGAGGGAGGGCATACAGTTGCCATGAGACGGGAAGCAGAACAGGTTTACCCCCCAGAACAAGGGCAATATACTAGGTAGAAGCAATAGAGGGGATGCTGGAAGAGGGGGGCAAAGGGTTGGGAAATGAAAGATGAAGGGATAGATGGTGGTCACCATGAATGCTAGGAGCTTGGGGGATAAAATGAATGATCTACAAGCCCTCATGGTGGAAAGGGAGGTGGACTTGGCAGCAATCACAGAAACATGGGTCACCGAATACCATGACTGGGACCTAGCGGTCCCTGGGTGCAGAATATTCCACAGAGATAGGCTAAAACAGGAGAGGGGATGGCATTATATGTAAGGGAAGAGTTAAAGTGCATTAGGGAGGAGGAGGAGGAGGAGGATGAAACAGAGTCATTATGGCTGCTAATCCAGGATTCCAGGAATAGGACTCTCCGGTTGGGAGTGGTGTACAGGCCACCCTCCCAGTCAGAGGAGTTGGACAGGGAACTTGCAAGGCAGATTAAAAAGGCATGCAGGAAGTGGAGCATGGTGGTTGTGGAAGACTTCAACCTGCCGGGAGTAGACTAGGGAACCCCAGCCACCAGCAGTTATAGGGAGCAGGTACTACTGGACGCCTTTCAGGAAAGCTTCCTGACACAGATGGTCAGAGAACCGACTGGGGGGGACACCCTAGACCTAGTGCTCACAAATGGGTAATTTTTGATGGATATCAAGGTGGAGGAACCACTAGTGGGGAATGACCATCACTCAGTATGATGCAGGTTGATTATGAACAAAGAGGGGGTGGCAACCAACACGAAGGTGCTGGAGTTCAGGCGGGCGGATTTTGAAAAGATGGGGGAGGTAGTAAGTGGGTACCTGGCTGGGATCCAGTAGCAGAAAAGGTCAGAGCCAAAAGGCTGGCCTTCAGAAAATATAAGGGAACACAGCAAGATGAAGATAGGGAGGCACACCAAACTTCCCTAAGGGAAGCAGGGAAGGCAGTAAGGCAGGCAAAGGCCCAAACCGAGGAAACACTAGCACGAACAGTAAAAGAAGGTGACAAGACTTTCTATAGATACATTAGTGATAGGAGAAAGTCCAGAGGGGATTTTGCTAAGATCAAGGGGACAAGGGGGTATGTGAGGAAGAGGACCATGTAAAAGCATCTATCCTAAATAGATACTTCTGCTCAGTATTTACTGAAGAGAAGGTAGGGCAGGGCCCACAGCTGAGCACCATGGACATGAGGGGAGGGAGGTGTGCACTAGTCCCTTCACAAAAGAAAGGGTCCTACAAGAGCTCGATAAGCTCGGGGTGGACAAGGCAATGGGACCTGATGGCATACATCCCAGGGTATTAAAGGAGCTAAGGGTGGAACTAGCAGAGCCATTATCACAACTGTTTAGTGAGTCTTTGAGCACAGAAGAGGTCCCAGAAGACTGGAGAAGGGCTCATGTGATCCTGCTCCAAAGAGTGGTAGCAGGGAGGAGGCAGGGAACTACAGACCAATCAGTCTTACCTCAGTAGTAGGCAAGATTATGGAGGCACTCCTTAAGGAAAGGATAGTGCAACACCTGGAATCCATAGGAGCACAGGATCCAAGACAGCATGGGTTTACAACAGGAAGGTCCTGTCAAACTAATCTCATAGATTTCTTTGACTGGGTAACCAGAGTGGTGGACCAAGGGGGAGCAGTTGGTGTCGCCTACCTTGACTTCAGCAAAGCTTTCGATACTGTTCCACATAGAAGATTGATTAATAAGCTGGGTAGGCTCGGGGTGGGTCAGACATTGGTCAGCTGGGTGGCAAACTGGTTGACGGGCAGAAAACAGAGAATGGTGGTAAATTGTATACAGTCAGAAGAGATGCAAGTCACAAGTGGGGTACCTCAGGGATCAGGCCTGGGGCCAGTCCTCTTCAATAACTTCATTAGTGACATTGCAGATGGACTGGAGGGTAAGGTTTGTCTGTTTGCAGATGACACCAAGATCTGCAACAGAGTAGATGATCCAGATGGGGTGGGCAGAATGAGAAGAGATCTGGATAAACTAGCAAAATGGCCAGAAGAGTGGCAATGGGGTTTAACGCAAAGAAGTTCAAGATCATGCACATAGGGAAGAGAAACCCTGAAGCCACCTATAGGCTGGGAGGGGAGTTGCTGGCAGTCACAAGGGAAGAAAGAGACTTGGGCATCATCATCACCAATGACCTGAAATCATCCAAGCAGACCACTAAAGCAGTAGGTAAGGCTAGAGGGATGTTGGGGTGTATTAGTAGGGGTATCACAAGTCGGGAGAGGGAGGTAATAATCCCTCTTTACAAGACACTGGTTAGGCCCCATCTGGAGTACTGCATGCAGTACTGGAGATCACACCTTCACAAGGACATTAACCAAACTGAGGCAGTCCAGAGAAGGCTAACCAAAATGGTGCAGGGACTGCATCAGAAAACATATGAGGACAGATTAACTGAGCTCAATATGTATGCCCTACAGCAAAGGAGGGAGAGAGGTGATACGATCGAAACATTCAAGCACCTTAAGGGCATGAACAAGGTGAAAGAGTCTAACATGTTTCAATATAAGAAAAATAGCAGGACAAGAGGACACAGCATGAGATTAGAGGGAGGCCAATTAAGGGGTAATGTGTGGAAGTTCTTTTTCACAGAAAGGGTGGTGAATGCATGATATGGCCTACCTCAGGAGGTGGTGGATATGAATACAGTGCAGGGCTTCAAACAGGCATGGGATAGGCATAAGGGAGCAATACAGATGAGTATGAATAGATAGGCCATTGACAGAGCAAATGGCACATTCATAAGGTAGAAAAAGAAATGGGCAGACTGGATGGGCCTTGCGGTCCTAATCTGCTGTCAGCTTCTATGTTTCTATGATCCAACCTAACATGGACATGGACCAGAGACGGGAGCTCATAAAGAAGGGGATGCTGGAGGCTACCAATTACTGTAGCAGGACTCGGTGTAAGAAGGCCAGGGCAAAAGAGTCAAGCTGGATGTGCACGGGTTTGTGGATAAGGTGAGGAGAAAAAGGGTGGCCTTTAGGAGATACAGGAAATTGGGGAGGGAGGAAGGAAGATTGGGAGGAGTACCTGCAGGAGGCAAGGGAGGTGAAAAGGGCAGTAAGAAGAGCAAAAGCCACCAAACAGCTAAGGCTGGCACAAGGCATAAAAGAGGGGGAGAAGAGCTTCTTCAGGTACATCAGGGAGAAAAGGAGCTGTAAAGAACAGATAGTAAGGATTAAGAAGGATGAGGGATGGATAGAGAAGGGGAGGGAAAAGGCAGAAGCACTCAGTGACTACTTCTGCTCGGTATTTACGAAGGAGAGAGGGGGAGCACTAGCCAAGGGGAGTGGGGGGGCACTTAAAGCTGGGGAGGGACAGACGGATAGGGTGATCACAGAAGCTAGAGTCCTGGAGGGATTGAAAGCGCTGAGGGTGGACAAGGCACCAGGACCAGATGGCATTCACCCCAGGGTATTGAAGGAGCTAGCAGAGATCCTGGCAGGGCTCTTGGCAGGTCTATTCAATGCCTCACTGAATTCAGGATGCATAACCATGGACTGGAGGTTGGCTCACATGGTTCCCCTGCATAAGAGTGGCCCCAAAGACGAACCAGGGAACTATAGACTGGTGAGCCTCATGTCCATTGTGGGTAAGCTAATGGAAATGATCCTGAAGGAGAGGCTGGTGTCCCTGCTGGAGTACAATGGGCTGTAAGACAGCAAGCAGCATGGCTTTGTCACAGGCAGATCCTGCCAAGCCAACCTGGTAGATTACTATGACTGGGTGATTAGGCAGATGGACAAGGGCCATGCAGTGGATGTCCTGTACCTGGACTTCAACGAGGCATTCGATTCGGTGCCACATGAGAGACTGGGAATAAAACTTGAAGGCATAGGGGTGGGACCTACAATGGTGGGATGGGTGACCAACTGGCTGCAGGGGAGGCAGCAAAGGGTGATGGTGGAAGGGGAACTCTCATCCTGAAGGGAAGTAATGAGCGGGGTCCCACAGGGCTCGGTGCTGGGTCCAGTGTTATTTGGGGTATTTATTGCAGACATTTCCATGGGAATCAAGAGCAGGATCATTCTGTTTGCTGACAACACCAAGCTAAGGGTGGTGGTGGTGGATGACATAGAGGGATGGCAGGGTCTGCAGGAACATCTGAATAAACTGGAGACTTGGTTGGACACTTGGCAGCTGGGGTTCAATGCCAAAAAAAGTAAGGTACTGCATTTTGGTGCAAAAAATCCAAGAAGAAGCTACCAACGGGGGTGCAGCAGTGGAAACTGAGGAGGAGAAGGATCTGGGGTGGTCATCATGGGATCAACGAACAACTTGGCACAGTGTAGGAAGGCAGCAGCAATGGCCAACAAGATGCTGGGATGCACAGCAAGGGGAATAACATCGAGAAGGGGGAAGGTGATTCTGCCGCTATATAGATCACTGGTCAGACCTCATCTCTAATACTGCGTGCAGTTATGGCAGACGTATCTGAAAAGGGATATTCAATTACTGGAGGGAGTGCAGTGCAGAGCAACTAAGATGATTCAGGGGCTGGGGGACTTACTGTAGGCTAAAAGGAGTTGGCCATGTACTCATTGGAGAAGAGGAGGGACAGAGGGGATATGATCAAGACATTTAAGTACATAAGAGGAATAAACAGGACTGGTACAGAGGGGCTGCTCAGGGCAAGAGTGGGGAGGGATGCTCGAGGACATGACATGAGATTGGAGGGGAGAAGGTTCAGGAGGGAAATGAGAAGACACTTTTCACGGGGAGGGTGGTGGCAGGGTGGAATGCGTTACCAGTGGAAGTAGAATCCTGTAAAACAGTGGGCTGCTTCAAAACCGGCTGGGAAAGGGCAAGAGGGAGGATAAAGGGAGGGGGTGCAAGGAGGGAGGAGCAGCTGTGGAATAGGGCTGCTAGCTGCATAATCGAGCAGACTCGATAGACCAAATGGCCTTTTTCTGCTGGAAAATTTCATATATTCATATAAAGGTCATGGGGGGGTTGGGGATGGAAAAGTGGAGTGGAAAGTGGAAAGGGGGGCAGGGACACCAGCCTGAGCTGAGAACCCTGCACAACGAGTAGACTAAATAGATCAAAAGGCCTAATTCTGCTGGCTTCTTCATATGTTTGTATGTTTGTAAGTCTGGTATTTACAGTTCTAAGGTCTAGGGCTGCACAGGCATATATTCATTTGCCCATAACAGCCAATCTCCTAGATTTTTTGTTATTGGCAAGGAGCTCGTTTGACAATGTGGCTAAGGTCTATCATGAGAAGCCATAATCACAACTGAATCAGTTTCAGGTTGTGAGAAATAATATGTCTTAGATGTAGGGGCAGGATATTGTGCAGCCATGATTGCATCCTCCAATGCAGGAAAAACAAGTTGAATAACAATGGAGGGAATTGTAGACATTTCCAAGAATTGAAAACCCCAAAGACTCCTGCATCTGTTTCAAATGGGCCTGGAAAGATACATCTTCAGACCTGGGAGTATATGTGACAGTGTCCTCACTGCAAGAAGAAAAAGTGGAGTGGAAACGCATACCTTCAGGCAGTTCCACATTCCCCTCATCCTCATCAAAATCACCCCTCCATATTCAGGAGGCAAGGATTGTACTCTTCTTCCTCATCATCTTGATGAGGGAGAGGTGCCTTCACAGGCAGAACTGGCATTGACAGCTGCAGAGTGGAAGGAATGACAGTCATCACAGTTGAAGTACCATTTGGCATTGACAGCATCAACAGACTGGGCGCCGTTGATGGCAATGCAATAATTGTCACCAGTAAAGTAGGTATGAGGCATTGAAATAACTCGTTTACCATAGGAAGCACTACTTGTGAGTCGACAATGGCTTGCATAGGCTCCAATGCGACTGACGTCGATGAGATAGTGCCCAATGTCAGAGGTTGCAAACTGCTATCAGTGGGAGAGCCAGACCCCAACCATGACATCACTTGGATGGTCAGGGGGCTACAGGAGTGGAGATCACAGTCACTGCCTTAGACTTGGACTTACTGCCTGATGTCACTGAATGATGTGGAGAATAAGAATGGGCAGTTGAACCAGTCACCTTGTTCTTGTGTTTGGAATGGTGTAGTTTAGAAGATTTTGATGACTGTTGTGGTCATACTGTCACTGAACATCAAGGGGAGTGTCAAACATCAACAACTAGGGATCTGGAAGGAGAAGCTGGAGTAAAATCTGGAGTTCTAGGACAGGTACTCTCCATCTTAACCAAAAAAGTCTCCAGCATTTTCCATTGGTGAGTCTCCATGGCCTGGTTGAGTCCATGACGGATGTCACAGGCCTGTACAATGTGGGCTAGGCCCAAACAGAAAACAAAGATGGAATGAACATCATCTTTATACTGTAAATCTTCAAGTCGCAGTGACAGAAAAGGGATTATGGCTCCTTCAATGGCAGCAAATGATGTCATGAGAAAAAGAAAAAGAATAAAGTGAAAAAATCTACAGCCTTGTTCCTCAGCCTAATCTGATGAACAGTTGACTGCGGGAACTGAGGATAGGAAGCGCCACCCAAGATATATGGACAATAGCAACATATGTGAGCATGGGTGACTGCTAGCTAACAAAAGTTTGCAATTGATCCTGATGCGGATGGCTTTCAGTTCCAAAAGTGTGTCTCAGTGGAGGGAGATGGCCTCAGAGAAGTTGGGTGGAATTCATCCTCCCCAAAAAACACATTTTGAGGGGATTTACAAGTTATAATTTATGTGGTTCTGAAGGTGAGTGGTGACTTGTAAATCTGCCAAGTTTGGTGACGTTTTAAAAATGTGAAAGTTATGAGTAAAATAAGATTTTACTTAGGATAAACTAAGTCTGTGCAGATGCATAGTACATGACTTCTAGGGCTTTATAATGTATGGGTAACCCATATTACCCACTGAAATCAAGCAGATTACAACCTTGTAATCCCACTGTTGTGATGTCAGAACCTTATAAACCTATCTCATCTATGTCATAGAGGTGGGTTTACAAAATGGAATGCCAGTGTAATTTAGTATTCTACACACCCAGAATATGATTGTTAGCCTCAGTATAGTATTCAAATAACATTCCAATTGTCTCAGTTTACTGTTACTGAGTCTAGCAATCTCTACGTCTGATAGAGATTTTAACTCTGGTGCTATTTTGGCCCACTGTCATTCAGTCCGTGTATCCTAATAAATTATTTTCCTACACAATCATGTGGCTGTAGTGCAGATTCATTAATAAGGTAAGGCTAAATTACTTGGGTTTGGGGAGGTAACTTCTCATGTCGGGTCCAATACACTATAAATGACAATGCCTAATGTACAGGTGATAACCATGGTGTAATCATCTCTCGTGGTTGCTAGGGCATTGTAAAACCTCGAGCTGTGCTCTCGAGGTTTACTGATGCCCTAGCAACCACTAAAGTGATTCACCATGATTATCTCCTGTACATCAGCATTATCCTCTATGTAATTAAGCAATGACGTTGTTAACCTTAGGAAATCATCATTTCCTAAGGTTGTTATGCTATCGTTGTGACGTAGGACTGTTGTTAACCTATCGATGCTATGTCACATCGATAGGTTAACAACAGGGATCACTTTGAGCATGTGCACTACACGACCCCACGGCCTTTCAGAAACGGCCGCGGTGGTGAAAGCATGACCCGGAATGGCTGCGGCGGTGACTAAAATGTAAAAAGTAAGGATCCTGATTATTGTGTCCACTAGAAATGCATGACCATACACTATAGAATATAATGTATGGTCATAACCAGTTGGAATAACCAGCTCGAGGTTGCCATGGTGACATAAACCTCTCGAGCTTCACTCTCGAGGTTTGCATGGTTGTAATGGCAACCTCTCGCTGTTAACAAATCAGTTACCAATGCACGCCCATACATTATCCTCTATATAACTAACTGCTGCCAAATAGCATACATTTCATGTCCCCTTTAAAGAGGAATGTTCCACTTGGTGGCAGGGGAAGGTGTGTTACACTCGGTTTAAAAAAATTAAAAAAATAGTTAAATTTATTACAAATCACTCTAGTCAGCTTGAGTGATTCATAATTTGTTTATATGTGTACTGAGGGGTGTCTTTTATTGAATAAGAATGCTCTCTTGTGCTGTTTGGGACTGACAGAACAACTGAACGTTGTGTTTTGCTCACCCAAACAGCACTAAAGAAGGTTCTCAGTCAACAAGTGGGAACCCTTAGTACACATATAAACATATGTACAAAAACTGATCACATCTTTGAAAGAAAAGGTCTACACATGTAGACTGACTTTCATAACTTTCTTTTTTAAGGTTTTTAACCAAACTTGGGTGTTTTACAAGTTACAGTCCCCCCTCCATTGACCACACTGTTGGTAACTTGTAAATACCTATAAAGTGTGTTTAACTGGGGGAAAATTATTTTTGTTGTTTCTGTGACCACCACGAGTCATGCAAACAGTAGAATTCATACAACATTTACATAAATTATGCTCAAAAATGGCTTACTTCTAGTTCGTAATCAAACACCTTGTGAATAATTCATAAAAATGGAACTACATGTACAGAACAGCAAACATCTTTTGTTAATTATGTATTCTTGGGTGCCTTACTGCATGCAACTGCTTTGTAAGTGGCCCACAGGACCCCTAGCAAAATCCACTACAGGTCTGGTGCAATGCATGTGCTGATGCAACTGCTTCATTAGTGGCTGTACAGCTGCCCTGCCTTTAGTGGCTGGGTGGGGGGCATTGGCTTAGTGCCCAGTTAAAACACTTTTCAGCTTTGGTAAATAGCACCACTTAGGGGTCTGTTTTTCACCACCACCACAAACCTTTGGATATACCACTGCATCAGTATGCATGAGGGGACACCCTCATTTGCATGGACACAGTGGTATTTTAGTGCTTTGACACTGCAGGGTTTGAAGGGTGCTCCCAGGACTCTGAATATTGCTCAGCTGGGGGCAGTCACACAAGTAAGCAATATTATACAATGTGGTAAATCCAATGTCCCAAATCCTGCAGCCTGAT
This sequence comes from Neoceratodus forsteri, assembly GCA_016271365.2. Taxonomy (NCBI): domain Eukaryota; kingdom Metazoa; phylum Chordata; order Ceratodontiformes; family Ceratodontidae; genus Neoceratodus; species Neoceratodus forsteri. The sequence goes on from CM057452.1 coordinate 965,234,074, forward strand.
TGGTTGGCTGGCACAATTACCACCATGATAAATCCTCCAGTGTACCCACTGGAAGAAGTGCCAGCCAACCTTATATCATGATAATCCGGTAGCTTTCACTTCAAACGAAACTGCCGCGATTTGTCCTGTCGCCCTTCGCTAAAACACTGCTGTAAATTTTTAACAAAATGACATTCTCTTTCGAAGTGTAGGGACCTCAGTGAGTTAGAAAATAATTAAAAAACATTAACGCAACAACATTTGCCATTGTATAATATAAATTTATCCCTCCAGGGTGTGGGTACACTGGAGGACTTAACACGACTGGTGTGGTTGGTCACTCGGCTGCGCCGTGACCGAATCACACCAGCCGTGGTAAATCCTCCAGTGTACCCACACCCTGGAGGGATAAATTGATTAAATACCCAACAGGATGGCCTGTAGAAGGTCTAGTATTCCCCAATACCACCCACTCTGGAGGGTATTATTGTGCTTAGAAAACAAGCACTGTAAAAAAATAAGTTTAATAAAAAAAGGTAAGAAAATAATTATTTTAAAGTAAGGTTTGTAATAAAAGTTCTCTGCCTGCATTAGAATGACGTTTTTTTAAGGCTGCCTGCACACTGCTAGTGCTGACACTAGAGGGCAATGTGGCTATTGTTTTGAAAGCAGTACTCTCGCGCTCTCGCTCTCTCGTAGACCACTCCATCCCTACGTTTTATGTTGCCACGGGGACTAGACGCCTTTTCTTTTAAAAGTGATGTGAGACGATCCGGCCGTTATGTTGCATGAACGAATGACGTCCTACCAAGAAGTATACAAAAAGAGCCTTCACAACATTTAATTTATTTATTTTATTTATTTTGAGATTAAGCTGAGGCTTGTGTTTCATTTTTTTATATACTCCAATCACATCAGTAAGATTCCCCCCACACACACACACACACACATATATCCTGGCCACTTGCATGTGAAAATGCGTGCGCCGACTCGCAAGTTCGGTACTCAGGGTGGAGTGTACCAGAAGCAGAGGACTAGAGAAGAAAAAATATTAAGGTACTGGGTTGTGCAGAGTAAAAAATGAAAATGACACATTTTTCTGTGTTTTGTTGCTGTGTTTTCTGAATCTTGGGTCAAGCATGGTTGGAAGCAGGGTGAGCCAAGAGAAGCTGTCGCCAGTACCGCGGTGCATGCGACATGCTAGCGCTACTAATTTAAAACAAACAAAAAAACGTTTCTTTCTGGTAGCTGAAAACTGTAATAAGTCTGGAAGAGTGTGTGCCATGTTAAAATCGATTCTGGTGTTGTGTTTAGTGTGTGTGTGTTGAGAGGACTCTCACTCGCTAAGCGAGTGAAAAAAAATTGCAGATTATCATTTATGAAAATTCTATTGCCACATTAATATTTATTTTGAAGGGCATGCTGGCACTGGGTCTAGTTTTTACCTAGGCTGTATTGAAAAATAAATGCACGCCAGGTCATGGCTTTCAGCCAATCAGCATGCTTTATTTTTCAAGTCCATTTTCTAAACCTGGGTTAATGCGCATGCTAATCATGTCATTGCATGCACTAACCTTTGAATATTGGGCCCAGATGTCATAATTTATTAATTAGTAATGAATTTATTAATTAGGATGGATGGATGGCATGGTACACCTGCAGATTTCCTGGGGAGGTAGGCCCACCCATGTATTATAGTATGCATAATATCTCTGTGACAAAAAATATATAAATAAAACTTAAAGAGACTGACTACATCATACATAATGCATCTCTAGGACATAAATATGTAAATATTGCTTACATTTAGGACATACTTTTGCCATTGCTTTCTTTGAAGTTGCTGATTGGCAGCATGGGGCCCAAGCAGAAGATGTTGACCAGCCATGGTAGAGGAAGGGCTGTACCAGTTGCCCACCATAGATCCAACAAGAAAAGCATGTACTGGTGTGGCCGTGGGGTGGTGGTATGGTGCTAGACAGTGGGTAAAAGTGTTGGGGTATTTTCTGTTGTATGGGTTAGGTAGGAGGAAGAGGGTATGGGACTTCCTAGACAGTGGGTGGGGGAAGGGTGTAGGGGGCAGGTTTACCAGCAGCAGGATTGGGCACCTGACCACTGGAATTACAGTCATTGGGGATTCAGGGGGGTACCAGTGGAAGGGCTGGGCACCAGACAGCCAGTAATTACAGTTATCGGAGGGTGGGGAATGCTGGTGGCAGGCTTGGACAGCCAGTCAACGGTAATTACTGTACACTGGCAGCAACTAAAAAGTTTCCCATTACCTTGAAATGTGGCAATATGTATATGGTAATCATGCTGTAGCAACTCCACTGTCTTCGATGGTAATTTGATCAAATTGCCTTGAGGTACCTTAAGGTATACTGCAGTAAAAAGCAACTTTAAAATTGCTACCAATGAACAGAGATTGGGGGATCAGGGTTACTGGTAGTGGGACTGGGCACCCAACCACTGGTTTGAATGGTGTTTGAGGTGTGGACATTGGTAAAGCACTTTTTTTTTTATTCGTGTTCGACTTGGAAGTCCATCATGACTGAAGAAAACAAACTCTCATCAGAGCCACAACGGCTGTTCATGCATTAATGTGATAAGAGATAAAGAATTAATGTGTAACTTAGTTTTACTTGTATTAGTGAAATGTAAAACTTACACATTTATACCATAATAGTAGAAAAATAAAAAAAGAAGTATAAACAACATGGTAATGCAGTAAAAAGTGTTGTTGGTTCCGGACATACCGTATACCAGTGAAACAGCAAAATTCCTACGTAAAAGACCATCACAGCGACAACTTTGAATGAATTCTGTATTGTCACTGAAATGGTCCTGGTGTCAAAATTTTGCTATTTCACCATGTTTTAACCCCCCCCCCTTCCAAGTCGACTGCAACTCAGAATTTGTTTTATAGAAATCAGGGGTGTGGTGGGGCAAAGCCCACTATATGATGGGTGCAGTGGGCGAAGGCCCCTCGAAAAAAAAACAGCCAATGTCTGACAGGTGAAATTTCACCTGTTGACATTGTGGATGTCCGTAGTGCCACATTTTCGACAACTTTGTTGTCGATGCAGTTCAGTGGAACGGACATACAGACCCCCCTTGAAAATGCACACACACACACACACACACACACACACACACACACACACAGCATGCTGCACCAAATTAATCAGCGATGCAAAATGCAAATATTACATGAAAAAATAGACATAGGCCATTTCAAACCCTCTTGCTTTTGGAACTTAAATAAGCAAACTGAAGGTAAATCCTGTCAGACCAGTTTCTCACTACAAATTTAAAGTGAGGATTTAGTCATCACCGGTAAAGTTGAAATTGTGGTTCTATATCATAACGGCGAAAGCTTAAAGATGATCGCCATTATGCAGAAGTCAAGACTGCTGAAAATTTATTTCGGCATTCTGACACTCCAGCGCACAGCAAAAGGGCGCTGGGGACTTCATGTTTGAATGTTTTCTGCAGGGGGCTGTGCCCTCTGCACCCCCCATGGGGGGCCTCACCACCTGCACCCCCCACTAAAGGATTTTCAACTCCAGGGGGGGTGCATGTCAGGAAGGGGGTTAAAACATTAAAAAAAAGGTTTAGGCTGGGCACAGCAAACATGCACCAGCGCCCGGACCCAAACCCAGTACCCTGCTAACCGATGCCAGCGACCCACCCACCATGCCACGGGATCTGCTCAGCAATCCACTGTGACACCACCCCCACATCCCTCACTGTGCATGCCCACTCCCATACACCCCTGTGCGCATAAGTATAGCGAGATCCTGTCACTACAGTCGCCCACCCCCCATCCGTCTACCCTACCCTCCCGTAGCCATCCCTGAAATGTGCTGGGGAGTGCGTCACCATTATTGTAGGCGCCCATTCCCCAGCACTCTTATCACAGGATACCAAAATGGTTAACTGCAAAGCTGTTTTTGTAAAGTCCCTTCAATTTGTATCATATCACAACTGGAGATTTTTTTTTTAACTTATTCTTTATTCTCCTGACTGCTGCCCTTGATCCCTCCCTCTCTCAGAACTCCCCTATTGTACCTGACATCCTGTAGTAGGACAAAGGAGTCTGCTCCCTTAGAGTGCAGCATGCTCCTATTTTAACCTTCAGGGCTTCCAGATTACCCTCTCCGGGCAGGGTGGAGGAGGCTCCCCAAACCTCACCCTAGACATCAAGGGAGCACGCATACAGAGGAGTCTGCCCACGGTTCCTCCTTGGGATGCAGTGTCAGGGGTTCATCACCTAGATCCAGGGCAGGGTATTTTCTTGTTCTGTGACCTCCCCCTGCTGACATCTGTGCTGGCAGAGGGCCAATAGGCAGAGGTGCACCAAGACGCGTCTCCACTTAGGGCCATCGGCCAACGTCAGCCCCTCCCTTTCAATTGCTGCCCAGACCACACTGTCAATACCTAGGTTCACCCAGGAGATGGCAGTAACATGGTGGGGCTAGCTGCTGTCCTCCCCGAAGAAGGACAGCAGCCATTGGGTGCACAATCCCTCTCCCCCCCCGGCCGACCCCAGTGACCCGAGTCTGTCACCCGGGTCGCCGGCATAGCACAAGGTGTGGCATCCAGCACCTGAACCCTCAGTACCACTGGACCAGCCCCTGCTGGAGATATATTTGACAAACATGAGCAATAACACAATTTTGCTCATATCTGCAGACTGATTTACAGCAGCCCATCCTTGAATGACATTATTATTTACAATACTACACTTGATAAAAGCTTTTAGTATGTCGTTATGAACTACAGCTACTGTACTACTGAGAACATACTAAACAAGTTTTCAGTGCATACTGTGCTGTCCAGTTTCTATTTGTTTTCCTTGCTTGATAGTTCAGTTAGGCAGAGATTTTTCTGTTGGATAAAAAAATGTTATGTGTGGTTCATAACTCCGTGCTTGTGCTATGTACTGTATCTGAATAATGTAGGTTTGGGTTTGGATACAGAGGATAGACCTATAAATAGTATGATGCTTCCAAAGTATCAGTTGTACGGATGAATAGTGCTTAGGTACTTGGCGTAGATATGAGTAAGTCAGTGATTATAGTACATGATGAACTGAATGGTATTTGCAAGTACTTAGTTGCTGGAACAGACAAGTAAATAAGTAATTTGTTATGACTTGATGTTTTGGCCTTTCTCTGTATCCCACCATAGGAAGGCTGGTTAGTCGACTAGGATGTGACCCCCGAAGAATAATAGATATTGCACGATTATCTCCTCCAACTCTGGAGAGAATGGCCAGTAGCACGCAGGAGAGGAAAAAACCCCATGGGGGGAAACATCTGAGGACCCATGGCTACCGACCTGCCCGTCCTTCTGGGCATACTAAAGGAGAATAATCCTAAATTAATGATAATAAGTTATTGGCTAATCCAAGTTTCAGAGTCATAGATGATGTTCCAACAAAGCAGGAAGCTGGAATCGAAGTACTGATGTAGAATGTCGGTAAAATGACAGTACAATCTTGTAGAGAAAACTTGGTCCAGGAATTCCAAGTAAGCACAATGAGTTAAAACAGTAGCATTAGTAGAGCAATCCAAAGGTGAGGGAGTCTTCTCTGAAAGTGTATCCAATTGATTAGGACTCAAACACAGATATAAAACTGGTAGATGATGATCAGATAGCAGGCTACATGTGTGGGCTGAGGTGAAGAAGCACAGGAGCTGGATGGAAGCTTCAGATCTGGAGATAGCGTAGTGTAAACCTCAGGTCTAGTGAGAGAGAAGGAGGCAAGTGAAGGGGCATGCCTTAGACAACTAGTATTGGAGCCCACTCGAGAGGGAGCAATCTTAGACCTGGTTCTCTCAAATGGAGATGATGAGAGAATCACAGATGTAGAAGTGGGTAGCCATCTGGGAACTAGCGACCATCGAACAGTATGGTTCACAATAAACACAGCAATAGAGTCAAGCCATACAAAGGCAAAAATACTGGACTTTAGGAGGGCTGACTTTGCCAAAATGGGTGAGTGCCTAAGGAATGCACTAGCAAATGGGCAGGAAGGAGGGTGGAAGAACAATGGGGAATAATAAAACTGCCATCACAGAGGTAACAAGCCTTTGTGTGAAGCAAATTAACAAATGAAACGATGTAAGAAACCACTATGGTTCTCAAAGGAAGTGGCAGTGAAGGTTCAAGAGAAAAGAAAGCATTCAGGAAGTACAAGGAATCACAGAAGGAGCAGGACAGGGAACTGTATCAGTTAAAGCAAAAGGAAGCTGGGAAGGCAGTCAGAACAGCAAAGGCCCAAACCGAGGAAAAGATTAGCCAACTCAGTTAAGAAGGGGATAAAACCTTTTATAGGTACATCAGGGAGCGAAAGGAAGACCAAGGAGGGCTAGTGAGGCTTAATAAAGAGGAGGAGGAGGTGGGCAGAGGGTGACTGTGAAAAGGCAGAATACTAAACAAATATTTTGCTCAGTATTTACAAAGGAAGTGAGGGAGGTACCTAAAACAAACAGTAGAAACACTCTGGATACAGAAGTTGATACCAGCCCATTTACAGAAGAAAGGGTTCTGAAAGAACTCTTAAAACTGAAGGTGGACAAAGCAATGGGGCCTGATGGGATTCATCCCAGAATTCTAAAGAACTAAGGGTAGAACTAGTGACACCACTGACTACCCTCTTTAACAAATCATGGGAGGATGGGTGGTACCCGAGGACTGGAGAAGGGCAGATGTGATTGCCCTTCACAAAAGTGGGAGCAAGGCAGAAGCAGAAAACTACAGACCTGTTAGTTTAACCTCAGTGGTAGGGAAAATGACGGAATCACTTCTGAAGGAAAGAATTGTTGAGTATCTAGAGGCCAGAGGGCTCAGGACCCAAGACAGCATGGATTCACAGTGGGAAGGTCATGCCAGACAAATCTGATGTTCTTTGACTGGGTGACCAAAGTAGTAGATCAGGGAGGGGCTGTGGACATGGCCTACCTAGACTTTAGCAAGGCATGTGACACAGTCCCACACAAAAGATTAATATACAAGTTAGCCAGCCTGGGAGTGGGTCCCAAGATGACAGCCTGGGTAAAGAATTGGCTGGAGAATAGGACACAGAAGGTAATAGTAAATGGGTCAATCTGAAGAAAGAGTTACTAGTAGGGTACATGAGAGTTCAGTATTAGGACCGGTCCTCTTCAATGTCTTTATAAGCGACATTGCAGAGGGACTGGAAGGAAAAGTATGTCTCTTTGCAGATGACACTAAGATCTGCAACAGAGTTGATTCACAGGGTGGGGTGGAAAGGATGAGAAGGGACTTGGCAAGGTTAGAGGAATAGTCAAATGTATGGCAGCTTAGATTCAATGCTAAGAAGTGCAAGGTAATGCACCTGGGAAACAAAAACCCAGGGGAAGAGTACAAAATGGGGGGTGAGATACTAACAACAACAAAAATGGAAAGGGACCTGGGGTAGTCATATCAGATGACCTAAAGGTGGGCAAGCAATGTGAGAGGGCAGCAAGGAGGGCTGGGGGGATACTGGGATGCATAGGGAGAGGCATCACCAGTAGAAAACAGGAAGTTATTATCCCTCTGTACAGACAGTTGGTGAGACCCCATCTGGAGTACTGCGTGCAGTTCTAGAGACCCAATCTCCGCAAGGACATAGACAGGATGGAGGCTGTCCAGAGGAGGGCAACTAAAATGGTGCAGGGTCTGCACCGGAAGACATATGAAGAGAGACTTAAGGAGCTGAATATGTATAGCCTCGAGGAAAGGAGGGAGAGGGGGGACATGATAGAAACTTTCAAGTATCTCAAGGGAATCAACAAAGTCCAAGAGGGTAGCATCTTTCAAAAAGAGGTGTGCAAGAACAAGGGGGCACAATTTGAAGATAGAAGGGGGTGACTCAGAGGTAATTTAAGGAAGTATTTTTTCACAGAGAGGGTTGTGGATGCATGGAATGGCCTTCTGGAGGAGGTTGTGGAGTCAAAAACAGTGGTGGAATTCAAGCATGCATGGGACAGTCATAAGGCAATTCTAGGGGGTTGGGGTAGGAAGAAGTAGGCTGCTGGTTAACTAGGATCTGCAGCTTATCCATTAGTTATATAAATGGGCAGACTGGGTGGGCCAAGTGGTCCTTATCTGCCATCAAAATCTATGTTTCTATGTGAAGGAGGAAGAGATTTCACATGGTTAGATATAAAAAGGTTCGTAGACATGGACGAGAAGGTCAGTGAGAGGCCTCCAGGTCTTGTACAAGCGAATCAGGTAAATGCATAAGCACGTAAGGTATCCAGGTGGACTTTCATGGAGGTCAGCATACTATAGGAAGGTCTAACTGAGTCAGATGAAGGACCATAGAGAGCGAAAACTCCTGAAAGGCTAGCAATTGATATGCAGGCAAAGTAAGGAGTATGTATATTTCCAAACCCAATGCTGACCAGGCAGGTGGGAAGTAGACGTAGTCAAACCTCCAGGCTTGTGCTGATGGGAGGCTTATGGGTTTATGAATGGCAGAAGGCTTGAGACGAAGGCTGATGAACTGACAAACCATAGTTAAGTCATATGGTACTGAAGAGGTAAAATGTAATGCTTAAGCCATGATAAGGAAGGCATAATGTAGTAGAGTTGGGCTGGGAATCCAGGCAGGAATTGGAGGCAGTAGATCCGGATCAATGACACATCTCGGTAGGAAGCATCCAAAGGGGTAAGTCCAAACGAGGTGAGGATGTGTGGCTGAACCATGTAGGTTAGCCGATGAGAGGTAGGAAGTAGTAAGAGTGCAGTTGACCGCATGTAGGCCAGTCGGTAAGTGAATAGTAAATAGTGACTAAGCCCCACAAAGGCTAGCATGCAGCTGGACACCACATAGGTCATCTGGTAAGGTAAGTAGAGTGGCAGCTAGCCCCATGTAAGCTAGCATGCACAGCTGGACCCCACAAAGGTCAGCTGGTAAGATAGTAGAGAGTGGTAGCTAGCCCCAAGTAGGCTAGCATCCACAGCCGGAACCAACGTAGGTCAGCTGGTAAGGTAGTAGAGAGTGGTAGCTAGCCCCACGTAGGCTAGCATCCACAGCTGGACCCCATGTAAGTCAGCCGATAAGGTAAGTTGAGTGGCAGCTAGCCCCATGTAGACTAGCATGTGCAGCTGGGCCCCACATAGGTCACCTGGATGGAAATCGAGGTAGTAATAAATCCAAGGGGAGCGAAACAACATGGGAAGCATCCAGGGACAGATGTAATTTCTAGACATAGTCCATCAGCAATCCATAATGGAGCAGTTTTTGGATGGAAAGGTGCGAAAGGGCAGTCCAGGTGACAGATAACCATGCTGAAGTTAATGGAAGTTGGTTGTATATGTATAGTACATAGCAGGTAAAGACACTGGCTACCACCGGGCATTCACATATCGAAGTGATGTGTCCACCCAAAGGGGCATCATACAGGTAATGAAAGGAAGGAGCATCACAGAAACCATGAAACAGGGCTTGATATTATTCTGAAAATGGAAGGCCAAGGAACAGCCAAGCATAAACCCACGAACCGCAGAGCAGGAGTATGGCAACATATGTGGAGCAAGCAGAGCTTGACCAAGTGGTGAGACATACAGTGAAGCTGGGATCCCAATAGATGCCAGTGCTTGCATGTGCAAGAAACAGAATGGCAATAGGTCCATGGCCAACAGGTCGCTAAAAGAGCTGAGGGGTCAGAAGACGCTGCAGCTGGAAGAAGCAGGCAACGCAGGTCAGCAGCAGAAGAGAATGGAGCACAATACTGGGTGGCAGCGAGAGCCACATGGAGGAAGCAGTGTAGCGGAGGAGTAGTGGACCGCAGCGGTAGGGAGAGAGCAGCGAACGAAAGCGGACATAACTGGGCAGCTGCACAGCAACAGCTGCTAGAAAGGAAATGAGGTATGGAAGGTAAGGAGAAATGATCAAGGGAAAGCAAGGGCACAGCAGGCGACAAAATAACAAAAATCCCCAAAAACAGAAAGAATAAAACACACATACACAGCAACCATGGAGGGGGGGAGAGAACAAATGAGCAGAAGGTGGCACACGGGGCTGGGAGACACAACAAGTAAAGAGAGAGAGAGCAGCCAAGCACAAGCAGCGTTATGAGCGAGTTCGACTCACTCTTAGCAGAGCAGCAGGAACTCTGCTTGTTTATGTAGGATGTGGGGGAGGAGCTCTTCTCCCATATAACTGTAGGCACAGCCTTTCAATTATTTTTGGTTTTGAATAGAAAAATGACAGTGCAGTGCTCACAGTCACAGGGTTTCTATTAGTGAACTACTAATAGCTGATCAGAGGGCACTGATCAAATGTGCATTTAACTGAAATCTTGTTAGTTTATGCACAGTAGCAGTTCATAATGATTTGCTAAGAGCTGATCAAATTAAACAAATCCATGTCATGAATAATATACCTCAACAACACAAGATGCCAAAATCACATTATGAAGGTGCTCACCATGTACTCTGCTTACCTCGCATTGCACTGTAGCAATCTATTAGTTCCTGAGTGTTACCCATAAGCACATTGTTTTGCTAAAGCAAATGAACACAATGCTCAGCTAAAAATATATTAGTAGAAAATGTCTGTGCAACCTGTCTGTTTAACCAATGTACATAAATCATAACGAAGCAACAGGGAATCTCATTGCCTGTTTTGAATGGTCACCCACACCGCACTCAGCAGACCCTAATGAATAACACGTAACTGTTTTTTAAATTACATTTATTATTCTTTGTTTTGAGGATATAGATGGCCATAATTCAGTTCATTTAAAAAAAAAAACAAAACAAGATATGCTCTTTTTTTCCCAGAAAAATTTGGGTTCTTCTGACTCGAGAGTCTTTCTTACAATTTTCTCTACAGGAGAGGCGATGGTTACATAAAATATTGTTTGCATTGAAAAGTATTTGGGGAGATGATCCTGATTATTTGGTAGAACGTCTAGAGTACAAGGAATTCAAATTTGGTGGAGTTGGTAATCCCAAGGTCCAATACATTGAGGGCTACTTATTTTTATAGTCATATGATCCCCGTGAATGGAATTCCTTGCTAGCTTGGTTCTGTTTGAAGGACATGAAAGTTCCATCCCAAGCAGCTATAAAGGCCTGGTTTATGACTCTTACTCCTACTGTAAGAGATGTAGTTACTCCAAAAAGGGGGTTACTTAGGGACTTATGTGTAACATATTGTATTACTGTGGGCTGCTAAATCTCTCCTGTTACCCTATTAAACATCTTTTTTAGATTGTTTGTGTATCTGTGTACTTTTTATATGAAATTTCCATCCCAAGCAGCTATAAAGGCTTGATTTATGACTGTTACTCCTTATTGTGACAGATGTAGTTGTAACCCCGTTACCCGGGGTTACAAGAATCCCAATTAGACCTAGTGGCAGGCAGGGAAGGCAGCTTGTGAAATTCCAGTTAAATGGATCTCACACTGTTTCACTGTGTTCTCAGTCTCAGCTGAGACATCATTTAGAACTGTCACAGCTGCATAAGCCACTTTGGAATGTTGCAGCTAGGGAAGTTAGGATAGAATGTTGGGAGGATTTGAAATGAGTCAGTAGTAGTCTGTATGTGGGCTCAGTAGAGAGAAGAGGTGTGCTGCAGCTGCAGACTCTCAGAGCCCTTAGCTCTGCCAGAGAGCTATATTTTTTAGTTTAGGTGTGTGTTCTCACCTCAAGAGGAACACAACAGTGCCTGATTGAAGTGGTGCAGACCACTTTCCAAAGTTTCAGGGCCCCATCCTTGCTGGGATGGGGGGAAAGGAATCAGCCTGCTTCCATGGGCAATTCCCCTGGCCCAGTTAGTGGAAAAAGAAGCTGCCTGTGAGGATTTGTGCTGAGGCACCTGGAAGTTTCATTAGGTTTCAAAAGAGAAAAAGTCTGTGGGGCACCTGCAACCAAGGGGTGAGTTTGCTCTGCTAAAGGGCCAATGTGTTTTCACCTGAGATGATGAATTTAAGTGACTGCTACTGTGGGGTCAGGAAAAGACAGCCAAGTACAGTTTTAAAAGTTGTGGGAATTGGACTGCTTAACTCTGTGGGGGTCTAGAGAAGTGGATAGTGCCACTCATTAAGTATGTTTCAAGTTCAGCACATGTGGGATGGAAGAAACAGCAGATTAAATGTGACATACATTTATAGAGAATCTACAATGTAAAGTGTTTTCAGAGATGAGGTGTTAAAGTCCAGAGGAATGGCCGGGTATGATTTATGGGAGCAAGAAGTGGGAGACCCCCCTCCATCTGGCATGACCAGAGTCACCTCTACGGGTTCACTTTAGGACACCTGTTGCTTTCCCTCGGGTACTTGGCCAGTGCCTGAGGAAAGTACCCAGACGTGGCACTGTTGGTGAAGATTCCCTGATGGAACCAGAAGTGCTCATGGGTGGAATAGGGAGCCACCATTAAATCTCCATGATAAATGGATAAGTAGTTCAAGGGCTGGCAAAGGAGCCAAGCCAAGGAAAGAAGGTAGTCCAAGGGCTGGCAAGGGAGCCGAGCCAGGGAAACCAGAGAAGAGTCAAGTTCGGGCCGAGTGCCCTGTGTGTTGCTAAACCCGAGGGTTTAGGATTTAAGAAGATGTGTGTCTGTACAGGAGAAATCTGCATTACCAGGAGTGTAGCCCTGTGGGGGTCCGTCTATGCTTTATTGTTCCTTTTTGTTGTGAATAAAAGCCACACTTTAGAATCCCAACTCCTTGTATGGACATTCAGTTATTGCTTCCTGTGTCTGGAATATTTTGGTGCCTCTGTGCAGAGTAGCCAAACCTAGCCAACATGCCGAGTGACATTTTTCTCCCCGAGCCCAGGTCCCAGGTAGGGGGTTACATAATGGAGGCACCGCACAGTGCTAATAACACAAAAAATACCACCAACCCGACCCCTGGAGACTCCCACCTGGTAGTTGTGTCCACCCGGGTTACATAGTTATTCCAAAGAGGGGGTTACTTAGGGACTTCTGTGTAATATATTGTGTTATTGTGGGCTGCTAAGTCTCTACTGTTAACCTACAAAAAAATATTTTTTGGATTGTTTGCATAGCTATGTATTTTTTATATAGAACTTGTATATTTTTTTGTATAATGGGACATCATTGTAAACGAGCTTGCCCAATGAAATTATCCAAATAAACAATCTTGAACTTAAACTTGAAACTTGACTGATGCTGTTGCCTCCAAGCGCCTCAGCAATTGACATCAATCCTTGAATGATGTCAATGGCTGTCAGTTCCGGAAATTCTTGTGAGAAAAAAACTGATTGGCTCCAGCATTCACTTGGGAAGTTTTTAACTTGTATATGTGATGTTTATTGATAAAAATGAGACAAGACACAGTATTTAAATGGTTTAATATTTATTAATGGTGAAATGCAGCTTGTTGTATCATGCTTAATTCCTGGGTTTTTTTAATCTGTCAGAGCTTTTGTTTTGTATAAATAAAAGCAATTTATTTAAAAACTATACAAAGGGATGTACTGTAGTTTCTGTGTCTCGTGTGTGGTGTATTGCTAAATAAATGTCACTTACCCCTCTGCTGAGCTTGGCTGCACTGCTATAACAACACAAAGCCAACAACTATCAATCTATTAATAAAGTTTTCATTTTCAACTTCAGCTTCATATTTTCTCTCTGTGAAAGTACTTCATGAGTTTGACTCTGTCCCCAACATTCTGCTCTCTGCACTGGTCCCTGCATGTCCCCTAACGTTCTTGATAGGAAGATTGGTCAGAGTAACTTAAAAGGCAGACACTCCCCAGCCCAGATGAGAGCGTTAAAATCCACTGCACTGGTTGACTTGCTTTGCTGCTACATGAGAGCTGGCTGTCACTTATTTTCAAGACTCTTTCTCAGGCCACCCACACCTCTGGTTGGTCATCTTTCTTGGTAACTTTAATGTCATTTTTCAGAGTGCAGGCATGGCACAGAGTTCTCCAGGCAAGCATGCCAGAAAACAAGCTTCAGAAACTTTACCAGCTCTATACTTGCCTGGGATAATTTTGTGAAGTGCCCATGACAAGGGAACATAGTGTAGAGCTAAACACCACACAGTGTTTTAGTTCAGCGGTAAACAGAACATACTGTATTTCAATAAACTTCAGAAACTTTAGCAGCAAAGGCTTGAGTCCAGCGATGAGTACAGTTGGAATGAGTTTAATGTAGATATGTCTCATCAGGAGAGCCCTGTACTTGCCTGGGATAAATTTGTGAAGTGACCCATGACAGGCAGACATAGTGTAGAGCTAAACTCCATACACTGTTTTAGTTCAGTGGTAAACGGAACATATTTCTAATTCTGGGAGCTGCTTGGCATTCACTGAATAGATGATATTGGTACTGCACTCCTGTTGTTAACATGGAAAGGAAATATAAGACAAATAGCTTGATATATGTCTAAGACCTAATGTATGTAGGGAGCTTCATCCACTAGAACCTTGATACAAACATAACATAAGATGGGGTATTATGCACTACAGTTCCTAGCAGGCAGTGAGTGCAGAGCCTTCAGTGGTCCCACTTTATGATTACAATGGCAGGCTCACTTATTTGCCATGCTGATGTATTGCAATTACATAACAGAAGAAGGGGCTGTGGAAGCACATGACCAGATACCTAGACTGTGTCCTTCCACAGTAGAATCAAAGCACATGTGGTCCTCTTCATTCACTACAGTGCTGTTTTTGTGTCTGTTCCCCTCTGCCATTGCATTATTTTCTTGTTGTGTGCTTACTTCCAGTTCATTTCTGGTTCTAATCATTATGGCACTCACCCCTGCTCCCACTCCCCCAGCTTCCCCACCCCAAACCGGAGAGCTGCAGCCTTGGAAACCTTCTCCCCTAGCACAGCAGCAGAGCTGCTTGGCATCACTGTCCTACTCCCCTACCCCAGCAGCAGAGCCACTTTGTGGCACTCACGCCTGCCCCGTCTCTCTCAGCAGCAGAGCCACTTGACGGCAGTCCATCCCACTCCCCCTCCACAGCAGAACCACTTGGCAGTACTCCATCCTGCTCCATCCCAGACCCCCAGTAACAGAGAAGAGCAACAAGGAATCACAAGTGTGGAGTACGAAGAGAAGGATACAGAAATTGTGGAGTTTCACTCTTGGTGCTTATGGGAAATTTGAGAGTAGGATCAGGAGACCCAGAGAGCAGAATTTGCAGAGAAATAAACTGAGATCCAGAGAAGAACAGGTTAGAATGGGTTAAGAGTATTACAGTGTTGAACTGTGAGGAAGGGTAATCACAAAAGGATTATAAAAGGAGACTGAACTTTTGTTGTCTTTTCCACAGTTGTTTCTCTGTTCTCCTCAAAGTGATAATACTCAGAATGTTTTTTCTTGAGCATTTTCAGTATAGTAATGTAAATTAAAGAGCAGGTGGCTGGGCTTATGCAAAGACTGGAGCAGACTTCTCACAGCACTCTGAGCACTTAGAGAGGTGTATGTAAAATAACAGGATTTAGGAAAGTATGAAACTGATAATTAAGCTCAAAGGTATAAAATAGATTTTTGCGTTCAAAATTATTTCACATATGTAAGAGAATTACTATAAGTAAAATCAAGAGGAAAAAATCTTGAAAATCACTACACCCAGTCACAGACTGTTTTCGGTTAGGAATAATTGCACATGGAGAGAACACTCTTAAAAGCAGGAGCGGAATCCCGTGACCATAGATTGGCAACACGCAGCTACCCAAACATGAGTACAAAAATATTTCTTGAAAGGATCAAGGAAAGAATATGAAGATTTATTTGATGATCGGCTATCCATACATTGACATTTCACATAAACTAATTTTTATTCATTTTAGAGCAAAGATTCGGCATGTGAACTATATATTAAAAACAGACCTTCTACAAATAAACTAAATTCCCATGCAAGGTTGCCTTTTTATGCATACCCACTGCATCATTTCCCCTGTGATATAGTGCTGTGAGCCATCCTTTTAAGCATTAATCGTCTATCCCTTAAGTGGTTTTACAAGTATGTAAATTAATTTTGTCAAGACTTTAATGTTCTGGGTATTATTGTGACAGTTGGCAGAGTCATTTTGATGTGTGCTGTGGTAGCCAGCTTGGAAACCACCAGATGAAGTGGTTCCAGACTTGATTTATTAATCCACATTTATCTGTGCTGTACACATCTATACCTAGTCTGTACTTCTATCACTGATATTATTTAGGCACAGAAGAGGTGAGGTACAAAGTGGTAAGCAATATTCTTCAACTGCTACAATGTACTGCATCATGTGCTGTTTTTCACAATCCTATGTACATTTGTAACCCCCCCTGACTAATTTGGGGTTTACCTTCATGTCTTCCTGGGCTCCTTCGGTGCCCCCTTCCAGGTTGACGTCCTGTCTTTGTTTGATCCTGTCCATTTACATGTGAGTGCCAAACTGAGCCTCCACACCTGTCCCTTTAAGAGCTTAGCTAATATGTGTATAGTGAATGGTCTGAGCTGGGTCCAAGTGATTTAAGGCTTGCAACCATCCAGACCCCCTGATGAAGACTCGTTAAGAGTCGAAGTGCTGGGAGTCTAGGCTGACTGTGCTGCTTTTGCTATGTGTTTTTCATTTCTGTCACTATTTTGTGTCATACAGTTTGTCTAATAAATTTTTGCAGATAAAACACACTGTTGGTGCTGCTTTTCTTTCTGTTGCTCACTATATGTGGGGTTGGCCACCCTTATTCTTAGCAAGCACTGACCCTGGTAGCTGCATCGCAAGATGTCCTTTTTTGCTTTTGCAATAGCAACTAGACTGTATCCAAACTGTAGAAAGTTGAAGCTGTTTGAGTTAAATATGCAGAATGTTGCTTGTGGGTTGAGACCTTCCTGTTCATGACCCATTTTGTTATGCCAGCGGGAGGCTTCACCAGCAAGAAACAAACAAACTTTGCCAATTTGCTCATCCCATCTGGGCCTTTCCTAATCATATCCAGACAGACTGCCCTGCACCAGAGACTGTTTCGGCAAGAGACTGGCTTTGGGGATCCAGCCCTTGTGCAACAACAACTCACAGGTTGCAGCTACCCAGAGGGAAAGGCCATGAAGAGGAGGTGCATCGTGTTGGCACAGCTTCCCTATGCTCATCGGAGAACACCATGAGGTCTCCAAATCACCTGCCTTTCTGCAGCAATCTGGTAGCATGGGTACAATCAGGGTAGCTCCCTGCAACAGGTATTTTAATCATCTGTGGTGCCTACTGATTTCTTTAACTTTCTGGGTTTCCAAAAGACAGAGCCAACTGGCTCAGATTATAAATAATCATCATATTGTTGTGTATGCTACCTGCCTTTCTTTCCATCAAGGGCCCCAACAACAGCTGCAATGTCGGCCACCCTGGGCAATGCCTCTAACTAGCCAGTTTCCATCCCGGGGTACCCAGTGTTGTAGGACTATCTTTTTTGAGACTAAACGTGCATGCCAAAACTCTGATTCAAATCAGAGTACAAATCATTTAACTAAATTTATGCCCCTTCCTTGTTCACATCCCCTGAATAAATCTGATTGCCTTTTTCACATTTTAATCTGGTTAGTGTGTATCTTATTAGTTGGGTTACAGTACTGAAAGTGTGCAGTTGTCTTGCTAACCTTGTTTTACAGAGGCTATCCAGGGAAACTGCTGAAGGTCCAGCCCTGGTGGTAAGTGTGAAGGGTGTGTGCATATTATTACTGCTATATACTGCTATATACTGATTGTGTGTTAACTGCTGTTAAGGCTTCTGACCCACCAGCAGGGTTAGTGAATGGTTGTAGCTTCCCTGAGGGCTATAACAGGCCAGAAAGACACCCCCAATACTATTTCTCTGGGTGGAAGTACCTTAATACTGAATTCAGTTCCCTTAACCTGTACTAAGACTTGCAGGTGGGGTAGTGACCTTAAGGATAGTGCCACCTAGGGCTTACACATTACTTGTTTCTGAATTAAAAATAGTAGTCTTACCTATTGCACATTAAGCCAGAAGGTGGGGGGCAGTACTGAATGGAGACAGTGGAATGCTAGGAATGGAGGAAGCAGAGATCTAGAAGACTGATTGGTCTAGTGACAGAGAAAACATGAAAACTTAGTATCATCACTGGCCCAGTGGCACTGAGGGTTGAGGCGCTGGACGCCATACCTTGCACCATGCCTGTGACTGGTGTTTGGGAACGAGCATGGGTCACCGAGGGTTGGCAGGGAGGAGATGGACTGAGCATCCAATGGACTGCTCTCCATCTCCAGGGGAGGGATGACTCCATGACCAGTGCTCATCTGACCAGTAGCAGAGGCTGGGGCTTGAGGGCATGGAGCCACACAGTAGGGGAGGCGGGAATGCAGTAGCCGCTTGACCAGAGTGGGGGCACGCACGGGAGCATGCGTGGACTCAGTCACTGGTGGCATTGCACACTGTACTTCTGCAAGGGAGAAAAATAGCCTGCAGAGGATGAAGGGGGAGCTCACAGGCCCCACACACAGCTAGCCACAGCACAGCGGCACTAGATCCTGTTTCGGGGGGAGGGCCCTCTCTCTGATCCCACCGGGGGGGTAACCCTGGGAGTGAACGCTGTGCTGGCTGGTAGATGCCAGGGTGATGGGGCTGGGGTTCCCACACAGTGAGAGGGATGCAGGGCTGGCATATAAATAATACAAAAAAAAACTTAGTATCATCATAATATAGTTTTCACAATTTTCTCGAACAACATAGTGTATTTTTCTGTTTGGGGTTTTAATATTAGATCTGTTAAGAAAAATAGGGATGCAAAATTAAAGGAGGGTAGGGAGTCTATTGTAAAATGAAGGGGAAACAAATCTTGAAAATCACAACACCCAGTTATAGACTGCATTCAGTTACATCTAATTGCACATGGAGAGAATGCTCTTACAAGCAGGAGCAGAACCTTGTGGTGTTAGACTGGCAACACGCAGTTACCCAGACATGAGCACTAGCATCAGTGGAGTGAAAGAAACATTTTTTTCCCCCAAGCATCTTTAGTTGGTCATACATATTGAACAATTCAAATTGCTGCTAAACAGCAGGAATGGCGGGAGCAGAAAGTTATAAGACCATGCAGTCTAGTGACTGTGAAAACACCTCCCAAAAGATCCTATCATAAATATTAGAAGGATAATACCAGATTGAAAACTTGGTATGATTATAATATAGTTCTCACAACTTTCTGGAACAACATAGTGGATTTCAGTGTCTGGAGTTTTAATATTAGACCTGTTAAGCAGACAATGGGTGCAATGTTAGAGAGAGCATGACAGCACTCAGTAGGAGTAGATCTGGCAAGGGTAGGGAGCAGAGGAGAGAGACAAAAAGCAGCTTGCTGTTAGGGGAAGGGGCAGAGAGAGAATGAGTACATATTGGTCTGAAGGAGAACTACATTATCATGGTATGCATGGGTCAGCAAGAAAATAGTGTGGCAGGAGGAAAAGGAAACACATTTTTTGTGAATGGGGAGCATGCAGACAGATTTGCAGGAAGTTGTGCTTCAACTCCATTCCCTCATAACAACACAGTTGTGCTGCATTAGGAATTATGGTCAGACCCCTTATTCTGGTGGCAATAAGTCAGCATAGCTCTGATGCTATGCAGCCAAAAAAAAATGATCATGATTTTATGCTGGTTGCAGGAAACACATTTTGTTTTTTTCATTCATGACTGACTTGGAAGTCAGTCATATACAAAAGAGAAAACAGTCGTATTTTTTATCAGCTTATTTTTTGGATAGTGCATGTGCACAGTCCATGATCTAAAAACACTCAAAATTGTAACATTTTTGCTTTTTTTTGACACAAAACAGATGAAAAGGTCCTACTCTAGGCTAATATCTTTTTTTTATTATTTTGTTTTTATTCAAGGCTGTGACATATACATGAAATGCAGTCGTTATCATAAAATCAACAGTCAGTGACTTGATCAATTTAGTACAATGTATCAAGGACAATAAAATAATTGTGATTTAACCTGTGTCTTTGTTTTTCATTCTATAAGGACTGAAGTTATTAACTTGATAGGTGATTCGCCCTACAGTATAATCATAAAGATTTGGTTCCTTCCAAGAATTCAAAAAGTTTAAGGATCAACCAGATGTGATAGCAGTACTCTAGAAACCTCTGTGGATTCTCAATCTCTTTAATATAGTATGAACAATTGTGGTGTGGAGAGGCTCAAGAGACAAAGCCTGGGTCTTGTCTGGACACGTGCAACACCCAAGGTCTCCAAAGAGTTTCAAATACCTGGTATTTATTATGGAGTTTGGCTGTAAGAGATTCCACATAATGAATATCTAAAACCACCCTCCTCCAATCCCCTAAAGACGAAATAACAATAGTTCTCCATCGTCTGGTAATGGCTTTTTTTGCTGCTAAAATATATATAGGTAGCAGGGTATGCTGCCACGAGGGTCTGTGAGGGGGAAATATAGATAGAAAAGTCAATTCGGATGTAAATTTGACTGACTCACCCAAACAGTTTTAAACCTCCTGTTGGAGTGCACACCAAAATGGAGTCAATTAAGGACATGTCCAGAATATATGACTCTGGTCAGCATGTGTACATTCACAGTTCCTCCAGCATCTGCTGTAACTGGGCAGTAAATATTTCACTAGGATAGCCGGTGAGCAAAATAAATGACTACGGCATTTCCAGGCAAATTCCCGGCATTTCGTGGAGTGTGTTACTTTGCATGCTAAAGGAGATGCCCGTAACCAATCATGGTCTGATATATCTTCGGCCAAATCCTTACACCAGCTATTTAAAATAGTGAGTGAGGAATCACCCATCCCCACCCTGAGAATTTTATAGATATGTCCCACTTGGTGTCCCCATATATGTCCATTTATGTGGTCTTCTATATATGTCCATGCCATGGGATGGGGTCAGGTAACTTTGTTACCACCTCTCTCCATCTTAGAATATAATTTTTAACCTGGGTACACCTGTAGATATCAGTGTTGGTTAGGCTGTAAGTTGCTTTTAGGGTTTCAAAAGGGATAATGCCCATATGGCATAGGAATTGCCTAAAAAATTGAAGACCCACTCTTCTCCAGCTTACAAAGTTATGATCTATGGTAGATGGGAGAAACCTATCATCTCCTGAAATTTGCGTATAAAAGAAGAAAAGTGCTCTAAAACCCTTGTGTGTTTTTAACTTGTACCATAATTTCAAAATCTGTGCCATAAAGGGAGTGTATTCTCTTATAGGTGCTATCCTAGGCGCTGTGGAAAATCTTACCTTGGTAATGTCGTATAGGTCATTAATGGCAAATTCTAGCTCTTTCCAGGAAGCTTCATATGCCGAGGATACCCAAAAGGCTAATATTCTGAAGAAAGCAGCCAGGGTATAGAATTTCAGGTTTAGAATGTTGGCACCGCCCTGAGAGAGTGGGAGTTGCAGTAGAGACATCCTAATTCTAAGGCGTTGGCCATTCTAGACAAAATTAGAGATGGTTTTGTCCCATGATTAAAAATAGAATTTGGAGGGAAAGGTAGGGACATTCTGAAATAAATACAGACGTTTGGGTAGTATAATCATACAAATTGTTTCAATTATTTGAAAAAAGCTTAATGGTAATTTAGACTAACGAGCCAGTTCTGATTGAATTTTGATTGATAATGGTTCGTAATTTAATAATTCCCAAGTTATCTAAATTTTTTGGTATATGGATTCCCAAATATTTAATCTTACTTTGATGCCATTTTAAGGGATATTTCTTTTTAAGGGTTAGGGATGGGGAGAAGTATAATGAAGGGAGATCTGTTTTGGCTATATTTAGTTGAAATCCTGAGACTGCTCCAGAAAGGTCCAAGGTTTCCCAGAGCACCGGAAGGGAGGTTTTTGAAGCTATGGTAGAAATTAGAGTATCATCGGCAAACAGGAGTACCTTATGTTCTCGTTGACCCACTGGAATGCCCTCAATCCGGGCATTACTCCGTATTGCTTCAGCCAGAGGTTCAATATAGAGAGCAAAAAGTAATGGGGATAAAGGGCAGCCCTGTCTCGTAGCCCTTTGTATCATAATTGGTTGAGATAAGGAGCCATTGACTCGTACATAGGCTTTGGAGTGGGAGTAAATGTTTTTCATACAGGAAAGAAAAATGTTAGGAAAAGAAAATTTAGATAGGGTGGCCCATAAATATTCCCAATTAACCTTGTCAAATGCCTTGTCAGCGTCTAAACTTATTATTGTAGAAGGAATCTTCCTAGTCTGTATAAATTCCATTAATAACATAATTCGGCGTAAGTTATCAAAAGTACTCCTTGATTTTATGAAGCCAGATTGATCTTTGTGTATAAGGTATGTCAGTATAGGCTCCAACCGCCTAGCCCAGATGGCCATGAATATTTTATAGTCCACATTTAAAATTAAAATGGGACGATACGACTGTGGGAGAATGGGGTCTTTATCGGGTTTTAGCAAGGGGTTGAGAACCACATAGTTCCAGGAGGGTGGCGGAGTCTCATCTTCAGTCACTGCCCGGCATGCTGGAAGAAGGCTGGGAAGTAGCTGCGGAATAAAGGCCTTGTACCATTCCGGGTTGAAGCCACCAGGGCCAGGACACTTCAATGGTTTTAATGCTTTGACCTGTAGTAGAATTTCCTCAGGTCTGATTGGGCATTCCAACTGTTTAATGTGGTGCTCGGACAACTTAGGTAACGATAGTTTGTCCAAAAAAGCCGCTATCACCTCCTGGTGGTTCTGGGACTGGTGGGGGGCTTTATATAAAGTTTCATAAAAAAGTTGGAAAGCATGTCTGATTTGGTTTTCTTTATAAGTGGTTTTATTGGAGGCGTTAGTTCTTTTTTTTAAAATGGCTGAAGCTCGTTTGTTTGCTCTGAGTTTTCTCGCCAAAGGCCTTGCTCCCCTAGCTCCCCCCTCGTAATTGTATTGTTTTAGATAATTCAGGCTCTGGAAAGTTCTGTAATCTAATATTTGTTGAATCTCCTGTTTTAAACCTCTTATTCTATGTTGGAGGGTCAAATCACCCTTCCTGTACAGGAGTTGATATGACTCTAGAAGATGTGTCAAGAATTTGAGTCTAGCATTCATTTTGTTTTGTTTGTGAGAGGCACAATCCAGCAGCTCCCCTCGGAGAACCACTTTTAATGCATCCCATTGTACAGAACAAGAGGTTACCGGAGATATATTTTCTTGGATTGCTTGAGGGATATGTTTCATAAAGTGGTCTCGAAATTCTTGATCCCGAAGAAGGGATGCGTTAAACCACCAGAGTCTGAACCTCTTTTGTTTGCCCAAATTTATTTTTAAAATTAAGGGGTTGTGATATGAAAGTACCCTGGGCTCTAGCATTATATCTTGAATTAGTGTGAGATGTTCCACTGTTATAAAAAAAATAGTCTAACCTGGAGTAGGTGCCGTGTCTTGCGGAAAAATGTGTATAGCCTGGATCAGATGGAAAATGTCTCCACCATGCGTCCTCGATAACCAAATGGGCAAAATTCCCCTTTAAATATTTGCCCGCTCCAGAAAGTCTGGTTAGGTTATGATTAGAGGAATCAAGGTGTGGATGAAAAGGGATGTTAAAGTCCCCCCCCCCATAATCAGTATTCCCCTAAGCCTCTCCATCACCTTCTGTACAAACATTCGCACCACTGGGAGTGATGTCGCGGGAGGAAGATAGATATTAACCAGGGTCACTGTTCGAGAATAAAGCGAGCCTGTAAGAATCACATATCTTCCCTGAGGATCTAAATAAGTTTCTTGTATCTCTAGTGGGGTTGAAGATGGAACTAGAATTACAGTACCCCTTTTGCGTCCCCTTGGGTAGGAGGATGCGATCACTGAATATCTACCTCCCCAATGTAATTTAGAATGTTCCAACACTGAGAGATGAGACTCCTGTAAAAAATATATGTCTGCACTCTGTTTCCCTAAGTGTTGTATGATCCTGTAACATTTAATAGGTGAGTGTAAGTCATTCTGGGAGAAAATTTTTACAGGAGCGTTAACCATAATCCCCTGGAGAAAGAGGTATAATTATAAGGGATGGAGGTCGTTGGATCCCGCACAGGGAAAATCTTACATAAATTATTTGTACTGTATACCACTCTCGCTCCAGCAGTCTTATTAGACCAAACACAGCAATGCCGGAGTGAGTGGCATTCTTAAAAGTATCCGCCCTGTCGGAAGCAACCCATCCATCCAGAACCGGGGAACCAACTGCATTAAGAAAGAATCTGTCATCATCCATTTTTAAAATCAACAGTAAAAATTGAACTAGATAATATAACCAAACTAACTTAAAAACAACAACATTTAGAATCAAAAAGTTCCCCAGGGGAAGAACTATATACAGGTGGTCTTCCACAGTAGGGGGAGATTTGTCCATCTCCAACCCGAGTCCTGGGGAGAAGAAAACTTCCTCCCAGGTAAGTGGGAAATGATCCATGGAATGTGGGTCTCCGCCCACTCAAGAGGGAACTCCCTCTCAAGGAATTAGGTCCTATAGGAATCTATCCTGTATTGGTGGAACATAACTCCTAAAATGGCATCAAACCGTAAGGTAACCCTCCAAATTAAAAGAGGAGAGCTCCCCACACATCAAGCTAATGAATTAAGCCTCATTAAGAAAAAAAAACAACAATTCTAAATTGAGGAGAATAAACTACATAAAAAAAGAAAAGATTAATCATAACACCCTTACAGTGAGGTTGATATCCTAGAAGGAAAAATCAAACTGAAGAGTATTCATCCCCTAGGGGTTTCAACTTGAGGTTTGTTCAGGGAGAGACAGAAAAAGAAAAAAAAGGAGGGGAGAATGTCCCTTGTAGTTATTTATAGGCCTTAGATGTGGTTATATATATCTAAAGGAAGTGCACACAGTGCCATCTAATGTTGATATGCTAAACCAGGCCAAACTCTTTAATAAAAAAACACCAAAAAGAATGGTATCTGCAAGGATAATCACAGGGGAGGGATGTAGCAGAAAATAAAACTATGTTATAAGGCTTCTCAATGTATAACTACAAGAAAGGGGGGACTAAGGTGCTTAACCAAGGGCATAGCCCATTGAAATCTTTTCAGGGATCCAGATACCTAGGGCAAATTTGTCCTGTAGACTATTTATTAACTATGGACCTTAAATTATTTAAAGATCAATCCATAAATCCAAACAATAAGGCTCAACCCACATCTAGCTGTAATGCCCTATAACCAAAGTTCCGATCTGACCTTCTCATAAACAGTATCTACAAGTTTTTATGTTGAATCATTATAGTATAAGGGGCTGTTAGTTAAAAAAAAACATATATATATATATATCCTTTCTAGATTTGGTCAGTTTTCAGTCCAAGTAGTTCCTGGCATTGAAGCAGTCTTCTGGGTAAATAAAAAAGGGGTGGGAAAGAAACCCCAAGGAGAAGGGGCCCAGACCCGGGAATAAGGCCTTAGGGGGAAAGAGGGGGGAGCCAACAAAACACCCCGTGGCTAATGAAGGGGAAGCCGAGCATTCCATAGGGCATATATAGTAGCCTTATATTGAATGTAGGCTCTGTATACTGATCTAATGTTACCCTTAGAGGAACTATAGCTCGCTCTCAACCCTCAAGCGTGCAAATAGGGGTGAACTGTCAGCATCACCCCCCCCAAACCCATCCCCTAATATAATAATAAAGAGCTCTTTATAATGTACTTAGCTTTCAGACTGGATGTAAAGTTGGATTTCTGAGAGAGTTCACTTTATTAAGTAATATCTGAATCCTTTGGTCCCCTGTATTTGCTTGATCGAGATCTTGAGATTCATGTCCTGAGGGCAGCCACCTAGCCTTTGACATCACTTTGAAATCCTTGTCCGATATTATTCTTCTTTGATGTAAGTCTGATTTGGCCTCTGATGCCTAATTATATGTGACAAGGCCATTGGGAAAAAGAATAGCCAGCTTTGCCAGATAGGGGGTTCGAAATTTCAAATTCTTTGCTCTCAGGTGAGGAAACAAGGGGGAATACTCCCTTCTAGACTGCTGGGTTGCTGGGGCATAGTCATTGTCAAACAGGATGCAGTGTCCGACCAACAGGACATTCTGTTTGTGCCATGCTTTAGTTAAGATTTGGTCCTTTTGTAAGAAGCTGCCAAATCTGATAACAAATTATCTCGGCCTGGCATTGGGTTTAGAGGGATGAGGCCCAAGCGCGTGATGTGCCCTCTCAATGTCGTTTTGAAATTCTGGGCCCAACTCCAGGGTTAAACGTAGGAAACAATCTGCAAAGGCGTTGGGGCCATTGCCCTCCTCTCCCTCCGGCAGCCCGTAGAGTCTAATGTTTTTACGGCGCCCTTATTTTCCGCATCTTCCTGTCTCAAGGATAAATTTAGCTGTTCCCGCTAGAGAATGAACAGCTTGTTCCAGCTCTGTAATTTTGGAGGTGTTGTCCAAAATCTGAGCATCAGCCTCAGTTACCCTCACTTGTAGTTCCCCAAGATCAGTGCAAATGTCCCGCAGAGCATCTCGCATTTCAGACCTAAATTCCGAGAAAGCGGAAAGAATGGCCACTGAGGGTGAATTTTTCATTGTGGATGTTCTTTTTTTATCGCTCCTCTTTCCCCGTTTTCTATCCAACTCGGAGGCTGAGTGTGAGGAGGTGTCACTGTCAAGTAGGCCGCCGTCTTCGTTCTCAGGGAGACTGAGCAGGGTTTGAAATCAATTTCTCTCTTGGAGCGCCATAACATCTGAGGCTTGATTAATTATCTGCAGTGTCTCTCCCAAGCTGTCTGTAAGTAGTAAATCCTTATTCAAAAGTATTTTTGTCTGAATACAGGGAGAGAACTGTTATTTTAAATCAATGCTATGGGGGAGCTCAATCTCTGCATGCTCACGCCGCCATAGCTCCACCGGAAGTCCTACTCTGGGCCAATATCTAACAAACCTGAAAGTTTCACGTTTTGAACTGCTGTATTTTCTTAGCTGACTTTACATAAAAAAAAGTCTTGCTTAAATTAATTTTGCTATTTCTGTCAGTTTATAGCAGGCACACTAAAAACAAACTCCGGCTAGAGATGATAGGGCTGTATCAGAGGAATCTGGGTTAAAACTATTGAAAATTACCAAAGTTATGAGCCTGCATTAGCAAAATGTAACGTAGACTCATAAATTTGTTTTGTAATATTTGTACACCAGATTTTCAACATAGCCTTGTTATGACCCTGCCTCATGAAGAAAGGCAGAGAAAATGTTCAGCTCCTGGCCTAAAGGTGATTTTGTGCAGGGACTGTGAAATCAACTTTCAGGGTGCAGGGAATATGAAATCAACTTTCAGGATGCAAAAACACATTTTGGGCAGAAGCTGAAAAATGACAGCTGTGACATTCATGAGGTGCTGTAAAGAAATGTCTATGCTGAAAATGAGACTACAGTACCTGGAGGAAGCAGTTGCAGGTGGGGGGTTGAAGGAGTTTCAGCTAGTACCTGAGAGAGCCAGAGGAGGTGAAAAGGTGGAGAGAGGTGGGAAGCAGGTTCCAGAGTGTTGCAAGTTGATAGAAGAAGATGGATTGCCCATTAGAGGAACAGGAATGAAAAGTAGAGAAGATTCTACTGTCCATGGATCAGAGGGAGCATGGAGCAGGGGAGAATGAAGTGAGGAGTGAGGAGAGGTTAAGAGGGTTGGGAACCAAACCAGTAACTGCAAATGAAGGAGGTACAGTATGAGTGGTGACATGAAGGTAGAGGGAGGATGGATAGGAAGAAGTAGAAGGAGCAGTGGTACATATGAGGAGGGGAGTTTGAAGTAAAGCAACAAAAAGCATTTCAGAGGGTGTCCAGTCTGGCTAGGGAAGTAGAGGGATGCTACCATAGACTACATCCACATTATCAAAAACTGAGTGCATCATTTTGGTGATTACCCCCCGGTGGACCAGAAGAGGTTGGCAGTCTTTATTACAGTACAGAGCATGCAATTTAGGGTAAATTTCACATGGATTACATCGACGTGGACTGAGAAGTCAATTCTGCTGTCAAGACATAGGCCAAGATACTTGAAGGACTACATCACTTCAAGGGGGAGGCACCCAGCATGGAGAAAGGCGGACGTCAAGAGCATGCCCAGTTTCTGACTGGTATCAAAGGTCATGGACAGTTTTTTTTTTGTTGTTGTTAACCAGGAGATGGTTGGAAAGGAACCAGTGCAGGATGCTGTGGAAGTTCTGCTGAAGCAGGTCTTCCACAGCTGCAGTAGAGGGACCAGAGGTGAGGATGACTATGTCATCTACATACATGTGAATATGCAAGCTGATACAGGCAGAGGAGAGGTCATTCAGGAAAACAGAGGTAAGGATGGGAGCCAGGATGGAACCCTGAGGGATCCCAGCATGGATGGGAAGGGGTGGTGATAAGATGCCACCAACCTGTACCAACTGTTGATGGCCAATTAGGTAGGAATGGAACCAGTTAATGGTGGGTGCTGTGAGGCCAGTAGAACTCAACTTGTCATGGAGGAGTGGGTGGGAGGGACACTCATTTGAAGGCTTTGGCCAGATCAATGAAAATAGCAGCCATGATGAGCCCCTGATCCATCCCAGAGAAGATGGAGTCAGTGACGCGTGGCAGGGAAGAGACTGTGGAGTGGTGTTTCCAGAAGCCAGACTGGAAGGAGAAAAGGAAACTGGAAGATGTATGGTAGTCAAGAAGTCTAGAGGAAACTAGCTTCTCCTGTTGTTTTTTACCCCCAATGTTTACAGAGAAAAGAGAAAGGGAGGGGTCACAAAAAAGTAACAGAAGGAAGCCAGAATGGGGAAGTGGTGCTCTACTATATAGATTGCTGATTAGAACCCACCTTAAGTACTGTGTCCAGTTCTTGAGACCACATCTCAGGAAGGACATAGAGAGAGTTGAGGAGGTCCGGAGGAGGGCTACCAAAATGGTGCAAGGTCTGCATCAAAAGCCCTATGAGGAAAGGCCTAAGAAGCTAAATGTGTACACCCTGGAAGAGAGGAGGGAGAGGGGGGATATGATAGAGACCTTTAAATATTTAGGGAGCATGCTATAAAGCTGGAGGGGGTAAATTCAGGAGGGATGTGAGGAAGTACTTCTTCACAGAAAGGGTGGTGGATGCCTGGAACAGTCTTGCAGTGGTGGTAGTGGTGGCAAAAACAGTAGTGCTAGGGCTCACAAATGCCTAGGAGAGGAACAAGGGAATCGTAGGGGTGAGGAAGTGGGGAAGAGATTGTGCTGTAGATCAAGTATAGGGTCTGCAGCAAACAAATGGAGGTTAACAAAATGAGCAGACTGGGTGGGCCAAGAGGCCCTTATCTGCTGTCACATTCTATGTTCCTATGTTAGAAGCTTTGGGGGCAGGGAGGTGGACACTAGTCCTTTTCATAGGAGAGAGAGTCCAGAAGGGACTCACTAATCTGAAAGTATGCAAAGCTATGGGGCCAGATAAGGTGCATCCAAGGGTGTTGAGGGTGCTCAGAGAGGTATTGGTTTCACCTCTGACAATTATGTTTAACAGCTCACTGGAAGCAGGAGTTGTTTTGGAGAACTGAGGAAGGGCAGATATAGTCCCATTTCATAAAAGTGATAGCAGGGAGGAGGCTGGTAATTATACGCCACTCACCCTGACATCAGCGGTGGAAAAGTTAATGGAATCACTGCTGAAGAAAAGAATTGTGAAAATATCTTGAATCCAGTGGGTTACAAGACCCAAGGGAGCATGAACTCACGGGGCAGAGGCCATGTCAAGCAAATCTGATAAATTTCTTTGACTGGGTGACCAAGGAATTAGATCAAGGGGAGTAGTGGGCATGGCCTACATAAACTTCAGTATCTGTTTTGACACTGTTCCACATAGGAGACCAGTAAACAAGTTGGGTAGCTAAGGAGTGAGTCCAAAGGTGGTAAACTTAAGGGATAGGCAACAGAGGGTGGTGGTAAACGTAGTTCACTCTGAGGAAGGGAGGGTGACCACTAGCTGCTGTCAATCACTGAGCATGTACTGTATACAGTACGTGCTCATGCAAAGCTCAGTTGGTGGCTGGCCGTGGTGGTGAGCAGTGGGCTGTACCAGTCGCTGGCTTGGTTATGGGTTTATTTATTTTAATTTAGTTAGTTTTTGATAACCAGGTGGGCACACTAGACAGAGCTCTGTCTGTTTTCAGTTGCGACCCAGGAGAGGACACCATCAGGAATACAAATCAAATGTTATTCCAGTGTAAGACCAAGGGATACATACATAGCAGTTTGCATGTGGATAAAAATAATACATCATATTATTCATGATATCCATATACTGTATAGGGATGCATGTTGGAAAGTTGTTGCAGATGTATAGTTACACAGTTACACATAATAGGTAGACACAGTTACAAGGACATCTGATCAAGATATCAGGAGAGCATAAATAATGCATCATGTATACGTGATATTCATATATTTTTTATTTTTATTTATTGAATTTTGATGACCGGGTAGGCCCACTGGGCCCCGAAGGTCCCTTTTTCAGGGGCAACCCAGAGAGACATTACATTACATGGAATACATGGTGATACAGACAGTAGACAGGTATTAACTGTCATACAGGTTCAATTGTTACAGTTCTGACATTGATTCATAACTGTAGAGGCAAACTATCCATAATGGTTTGTCACAACTCTTAACAGGTAAGGAGATTGGCATAAGTCTGTGGGGGGGGGTTGTCAGGTGCAATGACATAGGCGTGCGCTCACTTCGGCGCAGGTGCGCCTTGAGCCTGGTATGGAAGTTCATGAGCGAGGGGGCTTCCTGTATCACTGGTGAAAGTTTGTTCCACAGATGGGGGGCTGTGACGGAGAAAGATTTCTGGCCTGCACTGGTCGTGACCCTGGGTGTTTCTAGTAGAATCCTCCCTGTGGACCTCAGGGTTCGAGGGTTATGCTTGGTAGCTATGGTAGATGAGAGGCTGGGAGGCGCTGTAGGGCTGAGTAATTTAAATGCTAGGCAGAGGAGAGGGTATTGAAGGCATGCTTCAAAAGAAGGCCACTGTAATTTGGCTAGTGTGTCACAGTGGTGGCTTCTTGAATGATCCTGGGTAGCGAACCTCTCTACCTTGTTGTAAAGAATCTGCATCTGGTGGACCTCTAGCTTGGCCATTCCCTATATTACAGGGGCTGCATAGGTCAGTGTGGGGAGCAGGATGCCTGAAACATAGAAACATAGAAACATAGACTTTGACGGCAGATAAGGACCACTTGGCCCACCCAGTCTGCCCATTTCTCTACCTACTGGATAAGCTGCAGATTTTAGTTAACCAACAGCCTACTTCCTGCCACCCCCCACTATAATTGCCTTATGTCTGTCCCATGCATGTTTGAATTCCTCCACTGTTTTAGACCCCACAGCCTCTCCAGGAAGGTGGTTCCATGCATCCACCACTCTCTCCATGAAAAAAATTCCTCACATTACCCCTGAACCATCCTCCCTCTATCTTTAAATTGTGCCCCCTTGTTCTTACACATCTCTTTTTCTGAAAGATGCTACCCTCCTGGACTTTGTTGATTCCCTTGAGGTACTTGAACATTTCTATCATGTCCCCCCGTCCCTCCTTTCATCAAGGGTATACATATTAAGCTCTCTCAGTCTCTCTTCATATGGTTTCTGATGCAGACCCTGCACCATTTAAGTTGCCCTGCTCTGGACTGCTTCCATCCTGTCTATGTCCTTGCGTAGATGGGGGTCTCCAAAATTGCACACAGTAGTCCAGATGGGGTCTCACCAACTGTCTGTACAGAGGGATAACCACTTCCCTTTTTCTACTTGTGATGCCCCTTCCTATGCATCCCAGTATCCCCCTGGCTCTCCTTACTGACTTCTCACATTGCTTACCCACCTTTAGATCATCTGATCTGACTACCCCCAGGTCCCTTTCCATTTTTGTTGTTTTTAGTACCTCCCCTGCGATTGTGTACTCTTCTCCTGGGTTTTTGTTTCCCAGGTGCATTACTTTGCACTTCTTTGCATTGAATCTAAGTTGCCATATGTCTGACCATTCCTCCAACCCTTGCCAAGTCCCTTCTCATCCTTTCTGCCCCCCCTTGTGTATCAACTCTGTTACAGATCTTTGTGTCATCTGCAAAGAGGCATACCTTTCCCTCCAGACCCTCTGCGATGTCACTTATAAAGATGTTAAAGAGGACTGGACCTAGTACTGAGCCCAGAGGTACTCCACTAGTGACCCCCCTTTCTTCGGAATGTGTTCCATTCATTATTACCCTCTGTTTCCTGTTGTACAGCCAGTTTACTAGCCAGGCTACCACCCTGGGACCCACTCCCAGGCTGGCTAACTTGAATTATCAATCTTTTGTGCGGGACTGTGTCAAATGCCTTGCTAAAGTCTAGGTAGGCCATATCCACAGCCCCTCCCTGGTCTATTACTTTGGTCACCCAGTCAAAGAAATCTATTAGATTCATCTGACATGACCTTCCTGCTGTAAATCCATGCTGCTTTTGGTCCTGTGACCCGCTGGTCTCTAGGTACTCAACAATTCTTTCTTTCAGAAGTGATTCCATCATTTTCCCTACCACTGAGGTCAAACTTACAGGTCTGTAGTTTCCTGCTTCTGCCTTGCTCCCACTTTTGTGAAGGGGGAATCACATCTGCCCTCCTCCAGTCCTCAGGTTCCACCCTATCCTCCCATGATTTGTTAAAAAGTGTGGTCCGTGGTGCCACTAGGTCCTCCCTTAGTTCTTTTAGGATTCTGGGGGTGAATTCTGTCAGGCCCCATTGCTTTGAGCCTGGCTTCCGGAATAAGCTGATCCTTAATTGAATACAGAATGCCAACTTTCCCATGGATGGTCTTGGTCACTTGTACCATGTGATTCTTGAAGGTGAGTCCTTGGTCTAGTGTGAGCCCTAGGTATTTTAGTGAGTGCACAACTTCAATGCTGGTCCCAGCCAGCGATTTAAGCTGTAGGGAGCTGGTCCTGTCTTGACCCAGGGATCTGGCCCCGAATAGCATGGCTTTTGTTTT
The DNA here is from genome assembly GCA_016271365.2 of Neoceratodus forsteri. Lineage (NCBI taxonomy): Eukaryota > Metazoa > Chordata > Ceratodontiformes > Ceratodontidae > Neoceratodus > Neoceratodus forsteri. Next base: position 965,266,990 of record CM057452.1, read on the forward strand.
GCCTACATTCAAGACCATTCTGTTTATTTTTAGTAAGTTCTCCAGTGATGTAAGGTCAGATTGGAGTAAGGGGCTGAGAATCCCCAGGTTATCCAAGGAGCAGTATATGATGGTGTCATCCGCGTATTGCACTACTGCGCTTCCCCCGCAGTGGAGGTTTAGATCATTTGTAAACAATGAGAATAGTAGGGGACCAAGGATCGAGCCCTGTGGTACTCCCTCTTTTAGGGGTAATGAGTCAGATAGCGCCCCCTTCCAGCTAACTCTATGGGTGCGGCCAGATAAATAACTCTTGAACCACTTAAGAGCCAGGGTGTCTAGGCATATCTTTTTAAGTTTTTGTAGCAGGAGATTGTGGCTGACAAGGTCAAAGGCCTTGGACAGGTCATTGAATACCGCACCAGTGGGGGTCCCTTTGTCCATGGCACCAAGCACGTCTGTCATGAGGTTCGTGAGGGCTGTGTACATGCCATGGTTCATGCGAAAACCATGTTGAGAGGAGGCCAGTAGTTGGTGAGTCTCCAGGTAGTCACGAAGTTGGCTATATATTAGCCTTTCCTGCAGTTTGGCAAATAGACAGAGCAGAGAAATTGGCCGGTAGTTACTCATGTGCTCCCTGGAGCCACCCTTGTGGATGGGAACCACGTTAGCCTGTTTCCACTGGTGTAGAAGGTGTCTTCCAGCAGAGATCGATTTATGAGCCAGGTCAAAGGTCTGGAGATGGATTGGGCACCATCCTTGAGTAGCCTGGGATTAATTCCGTCAGCTCCGCCTTGGCCTTGGAGTTTCACGGCCCTTAGAAGGAATAATACATCATACATACATGATATTCATATATAAGGAGGCATGCTGGAAACTTGTTGCAGATGTACATTTACACAGTTACACATAATAGGTAGACACAGTTACAGGGACATGTGATCAGGTATCAGGAGAGCATACAGTACTTTCATCACATACATATATTAGGAGTGTTGAATAACAGTGCCAAAATACATGTCTCTCAGACCTGAGTTTGATCAGTCACATCTGGGGAAGACAAAGGTTGGGGGAGAGCAGGGTGGTAGGGCACTGCAGGGTGGGGGATCCACTAGACCACCAGGAATTTTGACTTTCTTTTAATGGCAGACCAGGGTTGGGGCAGTCCGCTAAACCACAAGGGATATTCTAAATAGTATAACAGGAGAGTGGGACTTGGTAGGGGGTGGGGCTGCTAGACTCCCAGGGATATTTTAACTATTACAAAGAGAGATCGGGGCATGGGGGGTGCTAGTCTACCAGGGATACTTTAACTATTATGGTGGGAGATCGGGGCATGGGGGGGTGCTAGTCTACCAGGAATATTTTAACTATTATAATGGGAGATCAGGGTTGGGGCAGTCCACTACACCACCAGGGATATTAGCATTTATTTTTACGGGGGAGTGGGGCATGAGGTGGTCTGATAGACCATCAGTCACTGCTCTAGGACATTGCCTCACTGCAGCCCACAGCTTCTGGCAACCTGTGTTGGTGTGCCCTCTGTCTGGCACACTGTTATGGTTGCCACAAGCCAGGGGACTTTGCCGTCAGGATCCTGCCTGATAGAGAATCGGGTGTAGGGTCTGTTGCGCACCATGGCTTGCGCTGAGTTTTGAGAATCAGGCCCCACATCTCCAGAAGGATATAGACAGAGTGAAGGTGGTTCAGAGGAGGGCAACTAAAATGTTGCAGGGTCTGCATCAAAAGTCCTATGAGGAGAGACTAAGGGACTTCAATAAGTATACCCTGGAGGAGAGGGGGATATGATAAGAGACCTTTAAATACCTCATGGGGTTAAATAAGGTACAGGAGGGAAGTTCGTTTCAGAAAAAAAAAGTGCTGTAGGAACAAGGGGAGATACTATGAAGTTGGAGGGGAGTGTAGATTCAGGAGAGATGTAAGGAAATGCTTCTTCACAGGAGGAGTGGTGGATTCCTGTAACAGCCTTCCAGCAGAGGTAGTAGGGGTGAAAACAGTGGTGGGGTTCAAGAATGCATGGGATAGGCATAAGGGAATCTTAGTGGAAAGGAAAGGGGGAAGAAAGAGATAAAGATCAAGTAGGGTCTGTTGCGATACTGTAGGTAGGGAAAAATGGGCAAACTGGGTGGGCCAAGTGATCCTTATTTGCTGTCAAATTTTATATTTCTATGTTATCACTATCTTATCATACCTAACCTAACTGTCTTCCATGTTTGTCTGCAAAGGTAAGTGTTGCCTAACAAATCCAAGTCATGTATTGCATGATCAGTAACTTTAGGTCATCAAACTCTTGCAAGGTAATGTGGTTTGATAATTTTTCATTGTACTTTTTATTTTGTTCAGCTATTCAATCTGTATGTCCAGAAAGTGCACACCACACAGTGTGCAGCTGCACATGGCCAAACCACCTGTCGAACACCAACCCAGTCTCTGGTGCCAGCATACAGCCCATGGCCAAAAAGTCACTGTCCAGCAGTAAAAGCCAGCACCAGCCAGCACTTCAAACAACCCAGTCTGCGGTGCCAGTGTACAACCCGTGACCAACCAGCCACCACCTAGAAACAGAAGCCAGCAACGGCCAGCACTTCAAACAACCCAGTCTGCAGTGCCAGTGTACAACCCATGACCAACAAGCAACCACCTAGAAACAGAAGCCATCACCAGCCAGCAGGACAGCCAGACAGCCAGCACCTCTAACCTGGACTCTTGGGCCAGCACAGAACATGCCAGTATCAAACAAAACCAAGCCACCACTTCTAACCCAGGGTCTTGGGCCAGCACAGTAACTGTTCAATACCAGTATCACACAAAACCAAGCTACCAGCCAGCCAGTACCTCTAACCCAAACTCTTAGGCCAGCATAGTAACCAGTCAGTGCTGGTATCAAACAAAACCCAGCTACCAGCCAGCACGCACCTCAAACCCAGACTCTTGGGTCAGCAAAGTAACCAGCTAATGCCAGTATCAAGCAAAACCAAACCATCAGCTAGCTAGCACCTCTAACCTGGACTCTTGGGCCAGCATACAACCAGGCACATGCTGGTATCAAACAGAACTAAGCCACCAGAAAACCAGCTGCCACCAGCCAGCCAGCCAGCTAGGCAAATTCCTTCTCTAACCCATACTCTTGGGCCAGTGTAGCAGTATGGTAATGCCAGTCACCAGCAACTAGCCACCAGCCAGCCACCATCCTCCTCTAACCAGATGATTGGTCCAGAGTAGCAACTGGTCAAGCCACCAGTAAATATCCTCCAGCCATCCAGCCACCAGTTAGCCTCCAGACAGCCAAAGTCCTCTCCAGGAGACCAAGAAGTGCTGCACTACAGAGCTAGGCAGGGTGCGGGTGAGGGCTGCAAGCCCAACTTAAAACCACAAAAGACAAATGTTCGCCAGGCACTCCAGAGCCAGGAGAACCTCTCTCTCTCTCTCGCTCTCTTTCTCCAGTGAAGGTGATAATAAATACCAACGTTGGTTATTTCAAATGCAAAATGAGTCCATTTATTCCATGTATTAATATCATACAGAATGGAGAAAGAGTAGTTAAGGCACATCAGTATGTTTGTGTGCTGGTACCCTGGTATTTAGCCAATTAAGGCTTCATCAGGAGGATGACACCTGCAGTTAGACCAACCCTTTTATACCAATTAAATTAAAAAAAAACATTGATGTCAACATTTTGACCAATCAGGAGGCCCGAATGCTAAAATCAATAATACTAATAAATCCATTGGTTTATAGGGAATAGAATAACTAAAAAAAATTGTGAAGTCACTAGCAACATGTATGTAAAGAAAAAACACCTAAAGTAAATTAAAAATATCACCTCTCTGGTAACAGCCAGTCAGAATACTTGACTGCAAAATAATTATAATTTTTGGTGAAACTGAAATCACTTCATAACATGTTGAGCTAAACATGACAACTCAAATCATAACACAAGATCTGACATCAAAAAATATTAATAACATATTTTTAGCACATATAAAGAGTATGTTCAATTTAGTATTTCATACTGATAAAGCATTTTCAAGTACTATGCAGGAAAAATATATTTCTTTTATAAGACAAACCATTTGAATTAGAACTGCATTGATTGATTAGATTATAAGAGAAATACACAGAGAGTAAACCTGAGTTACTTCAGGCCAGAAACTAGGTATCAGGCACCAACTCCAAGAGTCCAAGCCATAAATTATAGCGAGGTATTTCATGGAATGCAGTAATACCTGCGCTCACACATCACCTGTAATAAAAAACAGAAAAATAAAGATGAATAGATAAGTTAGTCAAATCTAATTATTAACATTTTGTAATATAAAGTCTAAAAAAAATTGTCAATATTTTTCCTGATAATTCTATTTAGAGCTGTCAATCACTCTTCCTAAACAGATAAACAACAGATAAACTCAAAGAAACAATCTGACCATAGTTGTATATCTTGTGCAATAAGAAAAGAGGCAGTGATTGCGAATTACTGAAAAATGCACTAATCAAGATTATAAAAAACAAGTACCATGGGGGAGGGGTTATAGAGGACAGATTAATGATGTATGAAAGAGAGGCTTAAAGGAAAACATATTATTCATATAAAGTTTAGGATCCCACTCTTGGCTGAAACCCTCTGGCATGAGAGCTTTTAATACATAAATCCAATATGTCTCTTTTTGTGAAAGTCTATTTAGACGATCACTCCCTCTCCTGCCAACTCATACCTGTTCAATTCCTGAAAATCTTAAAGCTCAAAGGTCCCAATTGTGCTGTTCAAAAAATGAGGAGCAACAGGGCTGTTCAGGTCAATGTTCAAGGTAGAAGACTTGGTTTGCTGGCCAAGGCATCTAGCTTCACCTGAGCTCTTTTCTTCTAAGACTGCTTGAAAGGCAGAGTAGAGAAACTTACCAGAGCAAGGGAAAAGGATTAAGACTTAGTTTGGCTAAGCAGATTTACTGTGTGGTGGTGTTTTTATTTTTTACTCACAGAGATTGCTACTGTTTGTTGCTAACATTTTATTGCTTTATTTTTCTCTGATTCAAATTGTTGTTGCTGGTATACCTTCTTCTGCATTATTACAAGGTGTGCCTACAGGTGTGTGCTAACAGATTACTCCTGTAATCTTCTGATTCAATTGTCTTTGCAAGGTATATCTTCTGTTACTGCTTTATTTTTCTCTGGAGCAAAGTGTTTCTTACAGGGTATATCTTCTCTGAAATTACTGTATTACAGGTGGATCTTACATTTTTGTGACTTTTTTATCATTGGGCTAAGCAAAATTACTGTTTGACACCGTGTTTTATTTTATTCTTGTTTGTTGAAAAGGTTTGTTGTCTCAGAGGTGTTTCAGTCTCCTTCTCACATTGAAGGAGCTAATTGCTTTTCCTCCACAGCTCTTCCAAAGGATTAGGTGTGTATGTGAAGTGGAGCTGCAAACTGTCAGTAATTTCCAACAGAAAGAAGGGTTAAAAGTCAGGTTAGTTGATATCTTGGAGGTAGAAGACTTGGTTTGCTGGCCAAGGCACCTAGCTTCACCTGAGCTCTTTCCTTCTAAGACTGCTTGAAAGGCAGAGTAGAGAAACTACCAGAGCAAGGGAAAAGGATTAAGACTTAGTTTGGCTAAGCAGATTTACTATGTGGTGGTGTTTTTATTTTTTACTCACAGGGATTGCTACTGTTTGTTGCTAACATTTCATTGCTTTATTTTTCTCTGATTCAAATTGTTGTTGCTGGTATACCTTCTTCTGCATTATTACAAGGTGTGCCTACAGGTGTGTGCTAACAGATTACTCCTGTAATCTTCTGATTCAAATTGTCTTTTGCAAGGTATATCTTCTGTTACTGCTTTATTTTTCTCTGGAGCAAAGTGTTTCTTACAGCGTATATCTTCTCTGAAATTATTACAGGTGGTGCTTTACAGGTTTTACAGTTTTATCTAACATTAGGATAAGCTTTCAGGGTTACTGCAGTTGTTGTTGACTGATTGTTTCTGCTCTTACCTCCTTGTTCTTTCATCCGTGGTTCTTCTTTTTAGGCAGGGGAAGGGCCCAGACACCCACCCCCATCCCCAACCACCCCATGCTACACTAATTTTATAGGGTACCACAGTTCTGACATTTCCTGTGGCAGAGCAGGAAGGGGCGGATCAGTGGGGCCTCCACAAGGTGAGCTCATTTACAGGGGCACTAGTAATTTAACTTGTTATAACAAGTTAAACAAAGCACAATTAAACCATTACTTGCATTTTTTTCCTTTTTTTCTCCTTCTAATTACTCTGACTAGGTTACAAACCCAGCAACTTATTTGGAATGGATTTCATTAACTGCAGGTACTGTGGAACAATTTTCAGAAGGACAGTCTTACAGGATTTAGGACACTGTCCTACATGCTGGGCCTTTGGAGATCTTAGGGCACAGCTCCGGGCAGCATGGGCAGAGATTGCATGCCTCAAATTTCATATTGAAGAGGAAATACATTATAAGAACCACCCATCCATTTCCCCAGCATCCAACAGAAAAACCTCGACCATGAGAGGTAGTTGGTCCAGGAGGTTGGCAGGTGGTTAGGAGGAGCAAATCAGGTACCCCATCACTCTCTGCTCTCCAACACATTACCTCCAAAACCATATAAACACTACAAACAGGTATCTGCCTCTATCTCTGAAATCAATTAAAGAGGCAGAAGACACTGCAGAGCAGGACACCGCGCACAGAAGCTAGCACAACAAAACTCACCCAAATCAGGAACCAAAACAAAACAAGCACAAAGGAAATCCAAAAAACTTCTGATCATAGGAGACTCCATGATTCAGGGAGTTGATACCCATCTCCAGCCAGGGGTGATGGTCAGATGTCTCCCAGGTACATCAGCATGGAGAGACACTGACCGCATTGCTAAAATTGTTCACATAGCAGGAGAAAACATTGATGTCCTAGTACACATAAGGACTAATGATCTCGCCAGCCGGCCAGTCGTGGAGACCAAGGAACACCTGACTAGGCTGGGTGACAAACTATCATCTATTTTGTCCGGCATCTCCTTCTCTGAGATCCTGCCAGTCTGGGAGAGGGGAGCAGATGGACGGAAGGTCAGAGAAGGGGAGATAGGGGAGCTAAACACGTGGCTCAAGGGCTGGTGCCAGGAAAAGGACACAGATTTGTAGGAACTGGCAACAGTTCTGGGAGCGAAAGTTCTTTAAATTTGATGGACTGCATCTGACTAAAGAGAGTCAGTGCATTGGGGCAGAAGTTTGGCGTCTTTGCAGAATATTTAAACTAGCAAATGGGGAGAGGGGTGCAGCACCCATCGTCGAATGGGAAGAACACCCCTCCCCTCAGCTAGTGGTCAAACAGGAATTCAGCATGTTTGCCGTTCATTTGCATCACCAGGTAAGAAAAAGGTTTGTCTCCCCATCTGACGCACAGGGTAATGCCAAACTTCACCCAACAACTAACACACACCAAAATCTGGCCAATGGAAAATCATGTACACAAATGCTCACAGCCGGAAATAAGATCCCAGACCTGCAGGCAATAATGTCAGAGGCTAAACTGGACATAGTAGCAAGTAGTGAGACGTGGTTTACCAGTAACCACACTTGGAGACTTCAGTACCTGGCTATGTATTGTTCAGAAGAGACCGAGGTGCAAAAAGGGGAGGAGTGGCCTGTATGTTAATGAAAATATCAAAGCTACAGAAATTCAGAATACACATAAGGAGCCAGAAGAACTGTGGGTCACCCTGGAAACAGGAAATGGGACAGCCATAAGAACTGGGGTTGTCTACAGGCCCCCAGACCAGAGGGAGGACATAGACACATTACTGTTAGAAGATATACAAAACATGACAGCTAAAGGGAGGTTCTGATAATGGGAGACTTCAACATGCGGATACAGATTGGTCAATACCAGCAGGAACATCTGCCAGAACTAGACTCATAGTGGATTCCCTGCAGGGGGAGGGCCTCAAACAACTGGTACAGCAACCCACAAGAGACAGGGCTATCCTAGATCTAGTACTGACTAACAAAGAAGGATCACAGATCTCCAGGTAGAAGGTCACCTGGGGCCAGTGACCATCACATGGTATGGTTCAATTTGGCTACTACATCTAAATCATCCCATTCCAAGGCAAAAATATGGGACTTCAGAGAGCTGACTTTGATAAGATGGCCAACAGAGTTAAGCTAGCCCTGGCAAAAGAAACACAGGTGAGGGGTACAGGCAAAGTGGGCAAGCATTAAGGATGCAATACTTGAAGCAACATCCATTGTGTTAGACAGAAAGGAAGTGCAAAGAAGAAGGAAACCACTTTGGTTCTCAAATACAGTAGCAGAAAGGTCAGAGCCAAAAGGCTGGCCTTCAGGAAATATAAAGGAACACAGCGGGATGAAGATAGGGAGGCATCCAAACCGCCCTAAGGGAAGCAGGTAAGGCAGTAAGGCAGGCAAAGTCCCAAACTGAGGAAACACTAGCACGAACAGTAAAAGAAGGTGACAAGACTTTCTATAGATACATTAGTGAAAGGAGAAAGTCCAGAGATGCTAAGCTTAATGGAGAAAAGGGAGCATGTGAGGAGGAGGACCCTGTAAAGGCATCTATCCTAAATAGATACTTTCGCTGAGTATTTACTGAACAGAAGGTAGGGCAGGGCCCACAGCTCAGCATCATGGACACAGGGGGAGGGAGGTGAGCACTACTCCCTTCACAAAAAAGGGTCCTACAAGAGCTTGCTAAGCTCAGGTGGATAAGGCAATGGGACCTGATGGCATACATCCCAGGGTACTTAAGGAGCTAAAGGAGGAACTAGCAGAGCCATTAGCAGAATTGTTTAGTGAGTCTCTGAGCACAGGAGAGTCCCAGAAGACTGGAGAACGGTCTCATGTGATCCCGCTCCACAAGAGTGGTAGCAGGGAGGAGGCGGGAACTACAGACCGGTCAGTCTTACCTCAGTAGTGGGCAAGATTATGGAGGCACTCCTTAAGGAAAGGATAGTGCAACACCTGGAATCCATAGGAGCACAGGATCCAAGACAGCATGGGTTTACAAAGGAAGGTCCTGTCAAACTAATCTCATAGATTTCTTTGACTGGGTAACCAGAGTGGTGGACCAAGGGGAGCAGTTGATGTCGCCTACCATGACTTCAGCAAAGCTTTTGACACTGTTCCACATAGAAGATTGATAAATAAGCTGGGTAGGCTCGGGGTGGGTCAGAAGTTGGTCAACTGGGTGGCAAACTGGTTGACGGGCAGAAAACAGAGTGGTGGTAAATGGTATACAGTCAGAAGAGATGCAAGTCACAAGTGGGGTACCTCAGGGATCAGTCCTGGGGCCAGTCCTCTTCAATATCTTCATTAGTGACCTTGCAGATGGACTAGAGGTAAAGGCTTGTCTGTTTGCAGATGACACCAAGATCTGCAACAGAGTAGATGATCCAGATGGAGTGGGCAGAATGAGAAGAGATCTGGATAAACTAGCAGAATGGTCAGAAGAGTGGCAACTGGGATTTAATGCAAAGAAGTGCAAAATCATGCACATAGGAAGAGAAACCCTGAAGCCACCTATAGGCTGGGAGGAGTTGCTAGCAGTCACAAAGGAAGAAAGAGACTTGGGCATCATCATCACTGATGACCTAAAATCATCAAGCAGACCTCTAAAGCAGTAGGTAAGGCTAGGGTGTTAGGTGTATTAGCAGGGTATCACAAGTCGTAAGAGGGAGGTAATAATCCCTCTGTACAAGACACTGGTTAGGCCCCATCTGGAGTACTGCATGCAGTATTGGAGGCCACACCTTCACAAGGACATTAACCAAATTGAGGCAGTCCAGAGAAGGGCAACCAAAATGGTGCAGGGACTGCATCAGAGAAGACATATGAGGACAGATTAACGGAGCTCAATATGTATACCCTTGAGCAAAGGAGGGAGAGAGGTGATATGATCGAGGCATTCAAACACCTTAAGGTCATAAACAAGGTGAAAGAGTCTAACATGTTTAAATATAAGAAAATAGCAGGACAAGAGGACACAGCATGAGATTAGATGGAGGCCGATTAAGGGGAATGTGAAATTCTTTTCACAGAAAGGGTGGTGGATGCATGGAATGGTTTACCACAAGTAGGTGGCTATGAATACAGTGCAGGGCTTCAAACAGGCATGGGATAGGCATAAGGGAGCAATACAGATGACTATGAATAGATAGGCCACTGACAGAGCAAAGGCCGATGGCACATTTATAAGGTAGAAAAAGAAATGGGCAGACTGGATGGGCCTTGCGGTCCTTATCTGCCGTCAACTTCTATGTTTCTATGTTTCTATTAATGTCACTGAAATGTCATTGCACCCTTACTTTCAACAGCCTCATAGTTCTACCAAGGCACAGTTTCTGATATGAACATCATAAGGCATATAGGCCCCCATATTCAAAAGTCCCCTACAAAATCACACAAGTGCATGTGCCGTGCATCTGAGATGCACCGGCACAAAATAATGAGATATTCAGAAGATGCACAGGAAGATTTGATCACGCATGTCTGGCTGAATATCCCGGACATGAGCGATTGTGCAGTGGTAGATGTGTGGTGCAGCAGGTGACCTGAGTCCTATGCGGAGCATGGGGAAATACGCAATGCAAAGCCACTTGTGTAGTGCACAAAACTGCAATATTCAGGATATGCAAATGACCTCATTGCACATTCCAAGCCCATCTCCCACATGCGCAGCTCATTATTGGAATGTATGCAGGCCATTTTCATACCCCTGGCATGCTCAGTTCCAGCTTTACAGGGCTGCCCCACCATCCCACAAAGGTGAACAGAAGGAACTGCAGCCTAGCAGGCAGGTGTGCAGGGATGTTAGTGTGTGGGTGGGTGGGTGGACTTCATTCGCCGGGGTACAGTGCTACACCCCATAGCCAAGTACAGGGTCGGACAGGGGTACAGGGGGCCCACCTGGACAGTGGCCACAGGGGCCACCCGGACATGCAACAGGGGTGGGCACAGGGTGACACAGGCTGCTGAGGCTACCACATGCATGTGATACATCAGCTCCATATGTTGCATACAATCACCTACAATGCCCCACACACCCCACTATGAGAGATACCTGGTGGGCAGTTTGCAGACAGTGACCAGGTACCTGGGTGGGTGGGTTCACCTGAGTGAACCCATGGTGTACCACCGTGGATGAGTGCCACTAGTCAGTCCCTCGCCCACACCTTGCGGCCACTAGTACCTCCAGGCAACATGAGCACCGTTACCACAGATGCCACCCTTGGTGCATGCCACCACCAGATGGCATCCTGCAGGCCACATGAGTGCTGGCCATGGCCCCTGGTACATGTGCTGCAGTGTGGCTGTCCACCCTGCTGGTGCACCTGGGGGTCACACAACAGCACTGGCATGTGGCTGCTGGGTGTCTACATCCAGGGTGTGGCTCACTGGATGGTGCCAGTGGTGACATGGCACCTGTGGCTCAGGGTTCCGTCATCCTGGCATGGCTGCTGTGTGTGGATGCCTGGGTCATGTTCTTGTGCACCTCCGAGTGCTGTCTCTGAATGACCTGCCTGTAATACTGCAGCTTGCCTGTGGGTGGCTGGCTGATTTAGCCATACCTTTTCCATGCCTAACTTTGGGTAGCGCATTTCCAAGAGGCACGGTAGATGTGCCGCATATTTTGGCTGAATATAGGGACGTGCATCATATTCATGGAAACGCCCCCTTTATTTGCGCCGCATACATTATCTCTACACAATGGCGCATCTGTAGATGTGTGACGCATCTCCCCTTTTTGAATATCATGCTTTGGTGCATTATTTGAGATGGGCAGTGTATCTCTACTTTGTGCCACACATCTCCTTTGAAAATGTGGGCCTTACAGTATAGGTGGTGACACAAGATATGAACTGTCTGATTTTTACCTCTCTTCCATTCGTTGAGGCAATATGTCTTCCCTTGTTGACAATGTACACAAATGTTGCAATTGCCACATTTATACATGCCCGGTGGTTTAATGGGCAACCATATTTGATTTCTGGGTGAGTCTCTCTGGAATTGGTCATTAAATAAAATGTCCCCCAGATTCTTGCCCTTAGAAAATGTTACTACAGGTGTGTTCCCAATGCTCTCAGCTAGTAAGGGATAATTTAATAAAATGGCCAATATTTAGTCACAGTATTGTCAAGTTTCCCAGCCACATTATTATATTCAGTAATAAAACTTACTGTATTTTGGCCAGAGAAATCCTTTGCTTTTGATTTTGGTAGCAAAAGCTGATTCCTATCCAAATTACTAGCTTTTGCCAGTGCCAAGTCTAGTACCTAGTCCTCTCCAACCTGGACTCTTGGACCAGCATAGCAGTCAGTCAATGCCGGCTACTGGCAACTTGTCACAAGCGAGCTAGCCAAATTCCTCCTCTAACCCAGACTCTTGGGCCAACATAGCAGCCAGTCAAGACTGGCCACCAGCAACTAGCTACTAGCCAGCCACCAGTCAGCCAGCCAAAAAATACTTTTTCTCTAGCAACTCAATATCTTGTGCCAGCAGAAGACCCACTAGCAGCAAGCTATCCAAAAAATTACTTTTCTCCTGCAACTGAGTTTCTAATGCCGGCCTAAAACCTGCTGCCAGCCAGCCAGCACCAAAGCCTCCTCTGAACAGCACAACAGTACCCTCCTTCACCAGTGCAAACCCATCCTCTTGTGCCAGTAGAGCTACTGGCAGAGCCAACCAGCCATCACCAAAGCCTTCTCCAGCATTGTAGGTTTTACCTTGAAGGCCTTCATCATCCACTGCAATGGTGAGTGTGACAGTGCCCTTACTAGAACACATTATTACTGTCTGTTTCCTTCCACAGATCTCCAGACTGTTATTGTTTCAGGCTAAAACAACCCTTTTTTTGTCCCCTTGTGTCTCCCTGTTTTGCAGGTAAAACCACTGACAGCAGCAACACCAGCCAGTCTCCACCACCATCAAAGCCTTGTCCAGCACCAGGGCATACATGAGGTGCTGCGATGGTGAGTGTCTCAGTCAACCAGTACATTAGCTACTAATGTCCATTTCCTCCCATAGGTATGTCATGACAGTACTCCATGCTGTTAGTGTCCCCTGAGTAAAACTGTCTTTTCCTAACTTGTATCTCCCTCTCTTGTGGGTATAGTCATTGCCAGTGGGGTACCAGCACCAAGCCTCCTTCTCAAGCACAAAAAAGATCTTTTGTGCCAGCATACTTCTCGGCACAACCAGAAAGCCTCCTACAACACTGTAGGGCAAACCCTGAATGGGGCTTTCTTCATCCTCTGCGATGATGAGTGTCTCAGATGGTGAGCCAGCACACATAGAGTACTAGTGTCCATTTCCCTCCACAGGTATTTCATGTCAGTACTCTAGGCTGTTGGTGCACACAGAATAAAATAGTCCCTTTTCTGCCCCCTTGTGCCTCCCAGTTCTGTAGGTATAACCATTGACAGAAGCAACACGGGCCAGCCTCCTCCCACACAAGAGTATATCTAATGCCTTCTTTGACTGCTGCAGTGGTGAGTATCTCAGATAGTCAGCTAGTGCACATAAGGTACTAATGTCTGTTTTCCACCACAGATATGACAAAGCAGTACTCCAGATGGTTGGTGCAACCAGACTAAAACTATCTTTTCCTCTCTGCTTGTGCTCCCATGTCCTGCAGGTATAACCACTGCCAGTGGTGACACAAGCACCACCAAGCCTCCTCAGGCACAGTCTCCTTCAGGACAAAAGCCTCCTCCAGAACCAAAACTTTCTCCTCCAGCACTGCAAACTCAGTCTCTTGTACCAGTATAGATCCCAGCACTGCCAGCCTGCATCTTCCAGCACTGTACAGTGTACCCTAAATAGCATCTGCTTCATCCACTGTGACTGTGAACATCTCAGACTGTGAGTCAACACACATAGGGTAGGGTACTAATGTCCATTTCCCTCCACAGGTATTTCATGGCAGTACTCTGTACTGTTGGTGCATGCATACTAAAACTGTTTTTTTCTGTCCCCATGTTTCTCCTTATTCTGCAGGTATAACATTGACAGCAACAACACAAGCCAGCCTCCTCCAGCAGCAGGGTATACTGAGGCCCTCTTTGTCCACTGAGATGGTGAGTATCTCAGACAGTCAGCCAGTGCACCTAGGGTACTAATTTCTGTTTCCTTCCACAGGTATGTTATGGTAGTACTCCAGGCTGTTCATGCACCCAGACTAAAACTGCATTTTCCTGTCTCCTTGTCTCTCCATGCCTTGCAGGTAATAGTATAGTTGACAGCAGGCCATCAGCATCAAGCCTCCTCCAGATGAACAAAAGCTTCCTCCTCCAGCACCAAAACTTTATCCTCCAGCACTGCAAATCCAGTCTCTTGTAGCAGCATAGTTCCCAGACAGGCAGACAGCATCCTCTGGCACTACATGTTTACCTTCCTAAATGGCATCTTCGTCCACTGCGATGGTGTCTCAGACAGTAAGCCAGAACACTTAGCTGCTAATGTTCATTTCCCTCCACAGGTATATCACAGCAGTACTCCACAGTTTTAGTACCCATGACTGAAACTGTCTTCTGTCCTTTGTGCCTCCTTCTGCAGGTCTTATCAAAAGTGGAAAAAGGACAGATCACAGATCAGTTTGAAAAGAAAAGGATGAATCATCCTCCTCCAGTGACATGGCTTGGCTTATTCTACTACACAACAGTAGCATGCTATTATCCATTCACTGTGGTGCAAGGGAATGCTGGCTCAGCTCCGGCACTCATAATCCCCAAGACTCATCAGACAACTGTAGGATTCAGCACTCAACTACAAATAACACACATAGCAATTAAATGGTGTGTTGACAATCCATTTTCATTTTTCCATATAAATGTGCTGCAGCTGTAATAAAGACAAGTTTGTGAGATAAGACCCAGAGGAGGACCCACTAGAGCCCCAATGTTTCACACCTGCTGCTCCTGGCACTTTATTAAGGTACCTTTACAAAGTGCCAGGATCGGCAAGTGCAAAACATTGGGGTTCCAGTGTGTCCTCCTGTGGGTCTCTTCTCACAAATTACACTTCATACCTGCACGTTTATATGGAATAATAAAAATGGATTTTTAACACACCATCTTATTGTGACATGTGTTATTTTGAAGCTGAGTGTCAAATCCTACACCTGTCTGATATTATCCATCCAACCTGAGCAAGGCATCCATTCCAAATGATGAAAGTCAACACAAAACAATAGCAGCAATAGTGTTGGAACCCACTCAGGAGAGAGCAATCTTAGACCTGGTACTTTCAAATGGGGATGGAGAGAGGATTTCAGATCTAGAACTGGGTAGCTATCTCAGAACAAGTGACCACCAAACAGTGTGGTTCACACTAAACTCAGTTGTAGAGTCAAGCCATACAACAGTGAAGGTACTGGACTTCAGGAGGGCTGATTTTGTCAAAATGGGAGAGTGCCTCAGAAAAGCACTAGCAAACAGGCAAGAAGGAGGGGTGGAGCAACAATGGGGAAACATCAAAACTGCCATCACAGAGGCAACAAGCCTTTATGTGAAGCAAATAAACAAATCAAAATGAAAGAAAAAAAAACACTATGGTTCTCAAAAGAGGTGGCGGGGAAGGTTAGGAAGAAAAAGATAGCATTCAGGAAGTATAAGGAAACACAGAAGAAGCAGGACAGAGAACCATACCAGTTAAAGCAGAAGGAAGCGGGAAAGGCAGTCAGAATAGCCAAGGCCCACACTGAGGAAAAGATAGCCAACTCAGTTAAGAAGGGGGATAAAACCTTTTATAGGTACATTAGGGAGCAAAGAAAGACAAAGGGAGGGATACTGAGGCTGAATAAAGAGGAGGGTGGGTGGGCAGAGAGGGACAGTGAAAAAGCAGAGATGTTGAACGACTACTTCTGCTCAGCATTCACAAAGGATGAGGAGGGGGAGGTACCTAATCCAGTCAATAGAAGCACTCTGGATAGGGAGGTCGATATCAGTCCTTTCACAGAAGAACGGTTTCTGAAATAACTCCTAAAACTGAAGGTGGACAAAGCAAAGGGGCCTGATGGGACTCACCCAAGAATTCTAAAAGAACTAAGGGTAGAACTAGTAACACCATTGACTACCCTTTCTAACAAAACATGGGAGGATGGTGTGGTACCTGAGGAATGAAGGAGGGTGGATGTGATTCCTCTTCACAAAAGTGGGAGCAAGACAGAGGCAGGAAACTACAGACCTGTCAGTTTGAGCTCAGTGGTAGGAAAAATGATGGACTCACTTCTGAAGGAAAGAACTATTGAGTACCTAGAGTCCAGTGGGGCACAGGACCCAAGGCAGCATGGATTCACAGCAGGAAGGTCATGTCTGATGAATCTAATCAATTTCTTTGACTGGGTGACCAGAGTAGTAGACCAGGGAAAGGCTGTGGATATGGCCTACCTAGACTTTAGCAAGGCATCTGACACAGTCCCGCACAAAAGATTAATAAACAAATTAGCCAGCCTGTGAGTGGGTCCCAGGGTGGTAGCCTGGATAAAACTTTGGCTGGACAACAGGGCACAAAGGGTAATAGTAAACGGAGGCCACAGTGAAGAAAGGGGGGTTATTAGTGGGGTACCGCAGGGTCCAGTACTTGGTCCGGACCTTTTTAATGTCTTTATAAGTGACATTGCAGAGGCACTGGAAGGAAAAAGTATGTCTCTTTGCAGACAACACAAAGATCTGCAATAGGGTTGATACACAAGGTGGGGTGGAAAGGATGAAAAGGGACTTTGCAAGGCTGGAGGAATGGTCAAATGTATGGCAGCTTAGATTCAATACAAAGGAGTACAAAGTAATGCACCTGGTCAACAAAAACCCAGGGGAAGAGTACACAATGGGGGGTGAGATACTGACGACAACAAAAATGGAAAGGGACCTGGAGGTAGTTATATCACATGACCTAAAGGTGGGCAAGCAATGTGAGAAGGCAGTAAGGAGGGCTGGGGGGATACTGGGATGCATAAGGAGAGGCATCACCAGTAGAAAACAGGAAGTCATTATCCCTCTGTACTGACAGTTGGTGAGACCCCAACTGGAGTACTGCGTGCAGTTCTGGAGACCCCATCTCCGCAAAGACATAGACAGAGTGGAGGCTGTCCAGAAGAGGGCATCCAAACTGGTGCAGGGTCTGTACCAGAAGACATATGAAGAGAGACTAAAGGAGCTTAATATGTATACACTTGAGGAAAGAAGGGAGAGGGGGGACATGATAGAAACTTTCAAGTACCTCAAGAGAATCAACAAAGTCCAAGAGGGTAGCATCTTTCAGAAAAAGAGATGTGCAAGAACAAGGGGGCACAATTTGAAGATAGAGGGGGGGGGCTCAGAGGTAATTTGAGGAAGTATTTTTTTCATGGAGAGGGTTGTGGATGCATGGAACAGCCTTCCTGAGGAGATCGTGGAGTCAAAAACTGGGAAAATTAAAGAATGCATTGGACAGACATAAGGCAATTTTAGTGGCGGGTAGGAAGAAGTAGGCTGTTGGTTAACTAGGATCTGCAGCTTATCCATTAGGTAGGGAAATGGGCAGACTGGGTAGGCCAAGAGGTCCTTATCTGCCATCAAATTCTATGTTTCTATGTTTCAGCACTGCTGTGTCATCAACAAACATCACAGCAACTTCAAGAAAGGTGGTGACACAAAAGTCAAATGACTCCAGTGACAACTCATAAGAAACTAAAAGGACAAACCATCAAATAATTTGAAAATACAGTTGACAATAGAGATGCAGTGAATTTAAATTCCGCCGGCGAAGTGAACGTGAAGTGGGCACTTCGCGTTGCCACTCGGCTACGCGGAGTGGGCAATGCAAAGTGCTCACTCCGCCTTGTCATTACCACTTCGCATTAAGGCAGAATGGCAATGCGGTAAGGCAAGTCATTGTTTTAATGGACTTCACGTTCCTCATTATGATTCTAAGTGATCTACTTGGTGTTTCAGATTTGGCAGCCCCCACCACCACCACATCACATGGCTTACAGTACTGTAAGTTACATGCTCTTTAGCTAGTCAGGAAGAAAGTGAGTCATGCAAGCAGACACTTTTACTTTCTCCTGTACAGATGGAGAGATAGAGAGGAATGTGTTTTGTGACTGCTGATACTTTGAGATCAGAGCGAGGAGGAGATTTAAACTTTGATTTAGACCCAACAGCTTTTTTAAAAGCTACATTTTTTTGTCTTTTCTGTCTGTACTCTTTTTTACTTAATTTGTTCTTTCTGTAAATTTTATTTTTCTTACATAGAGTGACATCAGTTGCAAATTATATCCATGCTGGAACTGCTGCTGGATGATCATGGGATCCCACATTAGTTTTTTTTCCTCACACCGTGTGCCCCCCCACACCTTCCTTGCTGTGTTATAAAATGTATTCCTCCACCATCCCCGACCTTTGTATGTAATTTTGCCCTTTTTTTGTTGTCTTCCGTATGTATTCTGAGCAGTGCAAGTATACTGTGCTAAATTGCATGGGTGCAGTCTTCTTTCCAGTCTGTGTATGTACTGCAGACACTGTCCAACTCCCCAACTTAAAAACACTCATTAATGAGTACAATGGTGGGGTGGTGAAGCCTGGAGAGATACTGCAAAACAGGCTTACTATACATCCAAGTAACTAGTAAAAAAATTAATGTTGTGATTCGTGACATGATCGTAAATCGTGATTTGTGACTGCATTTGCAACCGTGATGATGAAGAAACGTTAATGCCTACGGCTGTACTTCCCCGGGTCCTGATGAGGTGTGGCACAAAACTCCCCCGCCTTAAAAACACTCATTAATGAGTACAATGGTGGGATGGTGAAGCATGGAGAGATACTACAAAACAGGCTTACAATGCATCCAAGTGACTAGTAAAAAAAATTTATGTTTTGATTCATGACATAATCGTAAATCGTGATTTGTAACTGCATTTGTGACCATGATGATAAAGAACGTGATTTGTATCACGAGTTACTCCTGATGATGGTCCTGACTTAAAAATGCATATTAATGAGTACAATGTTCATGCTGAATTATGCACCGCACCTGTCCAGTACTCTGAAGGGAAGTCAAAGAAACAACTATGACTTAAGTTAGAGATGGAGATTGGGCCCTAAAGAGATGCGAATGCACAAACAGATTAAGATTGAGCTGCACACTGAAGAGATGCAGATGCAAAGGCACAACACCTAACCAGTTTCTCACCATCAGAAATTCAAATCTGGAAAAGAATACCTCTTGCGGTTGGGGCGGGCCACGGGGGGGCAGTGTACTCCACTACTGCAGTAACTGTCACTAGCATAGTACCAGTAAAGATACCACAAAGTACAAAATTACACAGCTGCAGTGGATAGCAGGTTCACATTGCTGAAATTATGTGGCACAATAAAAGGTGTCTGATTTGATGACATGCATCACACACATACTCACACACACACTAAGTAATGTGTAGCAAATTGAAACTTTAGTAATATAACCACATATTTTAAACAAACTAAAATTATGCACTGCTGCACCCCAACAATCAGCAAAAAATGGCAAGAATTATTGAAAATATTACTGTGTGTACATTAACACAGTTATACAAGAAAAATATCACCAAAACAGAAAGCACTGTCTTTTTCTCCAAGTTAATCTACCTACACCGCAGATACGCCCCTCCGCCAAAGCACACTTCCACTGTCTCTCAGTACACAGACTGAATGTTGTACATTAACATTCAAAATACACACACAAACACTAAACGCTCGATGATATGAGCACAGGGGGGTTTCCTATAATCGATGAACTAAAGTTTCAGCAAAAAAATTACTCAAAAAGGCTTTTTTAACAGCTTTTAGAATGTTTGGATCACACAGAGCTCTCAGAGCAGATTGTCTCCTACAGCTTCCTACACACACTACCCCAAACTGAGGCTGTGCAGAATAATCTAGAGCCCATGTGACCTGAAATCCCATGAATCACTGCAAAATCTACAGTTGGAGCTTAAAACAAATGAAGTGAGGCAGAGTACATTGTTTTCAATGTACCGCATTAAGAATTGGTGGAATAGTGGTTTGGGAAGGTGGAGTAACCACGAAGTCACTGTTTTCAATGGACTTGGCGTTACCAATATAACACAGTACTCTGCTTCGCTGATGCAGAGCACTCCGTACCTGCTTACCTGCATTCTACTGTGGAGCGGATTGGGGCTACTTTACCCATCTCTAGTTGACAGCTACCATGATATCACAAGAAGAATCTTGAGAAAACATTGCAGATGAACAACAACACAACAGCACATTGGTGCCTTCAGCTGCTGCCAGGATCTGCTTCTAGTTAATGTTTGCAGCCATTGTTTACTATGATTAATGGCATTCCCTTTTTCCCATAGGGGAAACTGTGGCATAATTTGCCATTATAAAGGAGTGTTTATAATGGCAAACACATGCGTGGTTTCCCTCGCTCTACGCATGTGCCTGCCACACGTTGACCAATCCTCATTGCTCGACACTTGACTTCTCTCCCGAAACACGACCGCCAGTAGAACTCAGCAGTAAGTCATTTTTAAAAAATGTTACACATTTCCAAATGTTGGACCAGGCTAAACAAACATTTTAAAACATGTAAAAATCTTGTACACTGAAAATGTGTGGGCCAGGCTAAAACAAAACTGGAGCACGGCAGCACCAGAACATATGCAATTTTTTATAACTGCTGTGGTGAAAAAGGGAAACCCAACAATTATATCAAATGAACTATTGGGTAGCGTGTTTAAACTCGAAGTTTACACACACCCTTGGTGTTAGATGCTTTCACAAATTCCTCGAGCTTCGCTCTCGGGGTTTATGTAGCATCTAACACCTCGGGTGTGTGGAAACTTCTCTGTACACACACCACCCCATACTTTATTCTATATTTTATGCATTATCACAAGATGAACCCTGGCTGCAGAATTTATCATCACATCATCAACATGGACTTATTGACTGCCTTCAACAATAAAGATCAGGTAAGTCATTTTATCCACTATGGATATAGGATGAGTGCAATTAATTATTACAAAATGTGTCAATTCTTCATTTGCCGGGTGTGTGGTCTATCATAGATGATCAAGCATAATAGGGTAACTGTAAATTGCAAGCTTAAAACTTGATTTGTTTAATATATTGCCTTATTTTGTTATTTATGGCATTGTACAGTGTTTTGCTGTCAGTTTAGCTTTAGGATTTTTGGATTTTGGAATCTGACTCCGAACAACACATCAGAATCGGAATGGAACTGGATTCAAATGCAACCAAAATCTGAAACTCCCTGTCTGATCGGATTTCAGTGAATACAAACACCCTTACATGAAAATGTAAATTTTTCATTCAGTTATTTCACAGTATATATGCCATGTTTTTATTAGATTAAATATTTTGGTTTAATAAAATAAAAACTCATGTTTGATTCTAATTTTGGTTTGTTCATTTTTTTCTTCTGTCTCCCACCTGTGGTCCAGAAGTTAATTTATGCACAGGGTAAAATAGTAGCATAGTCCCCTTGTAGCTCATAACTAGATCAGAATGAAAAAATAACTTAAACGTCAAAAGTTCAAACTACCCTGTTCAGTAGTAGTACTAATCCATTTATTTATAGCGCCCTTCCCTGGAGGCTCTGAGTGCCATTACAATAACTCTGAACAGAAAAATGAACCAAACTTGCAAATATAGACCATTAAAACACCTTAATAATAAAATACTTCAATAAATAGTTCATAAAGTATCTTACAAGGGTGCAAAGATATTACAAATTCAGCCCAAAAGCCTGCTGAAAGAAACATTTTCAGGCCCCTTTTAAAGGCCTCCACAGAGGGGGCATCCTTCAAGGCTCTGGGCAGGGAATTCCAGAGGACCAGGTCTGCAACTTCAAAGGCCCAGTCCTCTGAAGTTTTCAACCTTGCCCATGGAACCACCAGGAGGCCCCGATCGGCAGAGCGGAGAGGACCCACTGGTACATGAGGATGCAGGAGCTCAGCTAGGCAGTCTGGGCCCAGCCCATATAGGGCCTTGTAAGTTAATAGTCCCACTTTAATGGAGATATGCCACATTACCAGCAGCCAATGTAGATGACGCAGTGTCTGGGAAATATGGCACGATCTAGAAAAGCCTGTTATTAACCGAGCTGCTGCATTCTGCAGCAGCTGAAAGTGCTGCAGTGTGCTTCCACTGACCCCAAGACAGAGAGCATTTTATTTATTTATTAGAATTTTGATAACCAGGTAAGCCCACTGAGACAAGGCAGTACCTTTTTCAGTGGTGACCGGGGGCTAAGCATTCCACAAAGTGAATATTCATTAAAAAAACAATTGTGACATTTGTGGTAACATATAAATAATAATATAAGTAGACATATGCAATAACAGGTGAAGTAGGCATGTACAAATAGTTGGGGGAGGTGTACATTCCATAGGGACTAAACACATCAATAAGAACTTATGCCATGCAGACATTCAAGATTATACATGCTTCCATAATTAACTATGCAGGGTAGTTAGGATAATGTGTCATTCCAGGGCAACAAGGCCACATTAGGGATCAAATAAAGACAGATTGTGAGGAACTGAGGCCATAGAGAGGTTTGAAGGACTGGCATGGGTAATTAGGGACAACTGCAAGAGGCAGGGGAAAGAAAAGGTTCTTATACCGTGTTTTAAACTCTGGGAGAGATGAGCAGGAGAGAAGATCTGGAGGAAGGTTGTTCCATTTGTGGGTGGCAGCAAATCAGAAGGATCTCCTCCCGACTGCTAATCATGGTTTTGGTATATTTAATAATGGTTGGTGAGAGGACTGAACAGACCTGGTAACTGGTTTACGAGACAGCAGATTGGCAAGACTGGGTGGGGAGGGGAGGTGTATGAGTTTAAATGTAGTACAAAGTAGGGGGAAATCCAATTTTGCTTCATAGCTCGCCAGCTTAAGGTGTTGAGCACAGTACAGTGGTGGGTTCAAGCTGGGGCAGATGCAGCAAATCATGTTATCCTGTGGTATGTTTGCCTGAGTTTATTTTGAGATCGATGGTTTCACCATGCTGAGCAACAGGGCACCATAGCAGAGGCCTGGAAATAGTGCTGCTGTAGAGATGGTCTTTCTTGAATGAGACATGAGGTATGGGGTGGTGCAACAGAGCACACCTAGTTTCGGATGTGTTGACTTTGTGATTTTCTTTGTGTGAATTTCAAAGGATAGGTTCTCATCTAGGGTGATGCCCAGGTATTTAAAGCTTTTATCACCCTCCAAGGCCACTCCCGTAGATGTTTTAACAACTAGTTGCAATTGGTTATTTAGCTTGAAGGAGGTGTAATGGAAAAGCATGGTTTGGGTTTTCTTTACATTAAGCACTAGTAGGTTGGTCTTGAGCCACGCCTCAAGGGCCTGGAAATCTCTCTCGAGGTTGGTGGGGACTATGGAGATATATTTTGAGGATCTGTAGAGAATGGCATCATCTGGGTGTAATTGCTGCTCCACCACAACTGGGGAGGGAGCTTGGATTATGAAAATGGAGAATAACAGTGGTCCTAGTATGGACCTAGCATTGCAGTAGTTAAGCCTCGAATTCACAAACACATGAACCAGTAGATGATTTTAATAAAAAGGTAGCCCTGATATCAAGTAGTGATGTTGACTGTTTTCCCTCAAATTATCTGTTGTGCATTACAAACTGCATTAATCAAGCTTGTTACTATCTAGACATGCTTGATAAGCAGACAAGTCCTTTCACAATGGAAAACAATTTAATTAACAAAACCTGCAAGCAAACATTAAAGGGGACAGGAGATTTGTGCATACCTCTCAACCTTCCGTGTATGCTGATGCATGGCACAAAATGGTGATGCAGAGGTACAGCACCAGCAGCTGCAAGATGATGTGTTGGATGAGTATGACACAAAGGTATTGCATACAGATGTGTCTGACAAGGAGCAGAATGTTGCTAAACAAGGACACACATATACAGGGATATGCACAGTACAGCTGTATTATGAGGAGGAGGTGGAGGATGAGGAGGAAGAACTGGTTGCAGGCACAAAGGAATCAAATGGAACACAGATCATACTCAGGGCATGTGTATCATCACACAGGTTATGATGCCACCCAGCATGCAGTGTCTACCATCCTGTAGGATAGGCAAATGTGGGCCCTGTGACCATGGTGCAACACACACACTGGCCAGTCCACTTTTTATCCAGACTCAGCAGCCATCACCACATGGTGATCTCCACTCCCCAAGCAGACACCAATATCACATGTACATCCTCACCTTGCACATCATGTAGGTGACAGATAATGCAGGATATATGAGAGGCACCACAGTCAACCCCCTCTGGAACTGGAGTGGAGAGAGCAGAAGGTTGGCCTATCCCAGGCTTCCGTGGTGTCAGATAAGGTAGCTGTAGGGTAGATTTGAAGGCTGATGGTGGAGCTACAGGAGCAGGAATGCTGAGCTCATGAATGCCATATGTGATATGCTGTAGGGGTTTGCGAGTTAATTATTTAGTTATTTGAAAGGTTTCACCAGGAAAGGTATACGGAGCTACAGTGGCTCGTTTCTAGATGCGTCCTGGGGAAGAGGGGAGAGGAAGAGAAGGGGATACAATATGAATTTGAGATTCAAGTAAATATACATAGAGTTAAGCCTGCACATACAACCTAATACATTTAAAACTATGCCAAATATATTTGTGGTATAGGTAGGCAGCACTTACTATCCAGATATACAGTACAAGTCACATTAAACTGTTCCTCCAATGAGTTGCTTTAGCATTTCTGACTGGGTTTCCTAAGTGTTGCTGGATCTGGTGCAAAGCCCTATACAAACTGCTTCTTAACCCTTGCAGGGCCGTGGACTTATATATCAGTCCAAATTTTCCTATACGTTCTAATTCCGTCGGCAGCCTAAGGGTGAAGAGTGAAAACTCAGGTCAGCATTGCATTGTGAATGGACTGAAGATGCAGTCCAAATGAGCTGCATAAACTTCTTACAAACATTGTTCTTCAGGTGGTTATACATTGAAAAATAATGCAATTTGAGTTGTCAGTGCATTGCCAACTGTAAAAAAGAATGCTAGACCAACTTATTGGTGGGACAGTTTAATGTGACTTGTACTGTAGTCTATGTACATATATTCATTATACATATACACATATATATATTTATATATGTATGTACACTCCCACACTTACATAATCATATACATACACACACACACACACACACACACACAGTACGCATCAACACTGATATAATTTGCTGGATTAACACTTGAGTAGTGTTAGACTGAGTTTAATGAGTTAGTCTGAGTACCTGGCTTTCAGCATGCATAAGAAGAGGTATGGTGGGGTGGAGTAGTGGAAATAGAACAGCAGTAAGGGAAGAGAGAGAGGCAGTGAAGGAGAAGTGGGTCATGAGCAATTGCAGGATGGGGAAATGTACTGTCGAAGAAGATATGGCAACGAATGAGTAGACAGGGCAAAGTAGATATCTAAGAGGAGGGAGTTCCAAATGTTTGGAAAGTGATAGGAGAAGGCAGCTCTTCCTGAGGTGGAAGCTTGGGCAGAGAGGGTGAGGGTCCTATGGGGGGGAGTTGCAGAAGGAGCAGTTGGGGGTGGAAGGAGGGTGTTAAGATAGGGTGGAAAGGAGCCAACCTAGAACTTCCCAACTAGTGAGGCACTGTGGGCAAGGCACCTGGCCCCAAGAGGGGGGAAGAAGAGAGTGGTGTAAAGGTCACAGTGGCGTGTACATGGTATGCAGGCAAGAGCAAAGTGACAGAAGGAATTGAATAGCGTATCCAGTCTGGTAAGGGTGGACTTACGGTCAACACTATAGACTATATCTCCAAAGTCAAAGACTGAGAGGATCATCTTCTGAACAATCTCTCAGGGGGCTGGAGGGGGAAGGCAGCCACGGTGTCTGTACAGGGCACCTAGTTTGAGAAGTAGCTTTTTGTGGATAGCATCCACATGACCAGTGAAGTTGAGGTTCTTGTCCAGCCAGAGCCAGAGGTATTTGAAGGAGGAGACATTCTCTAACATGGACCCCTCAAGGGTATGGAAGGTAGGGGTGGCAGTAAGCTTGATGAGCTTTTGCCTGGTGCCAAAGGTCATTGATGTCTCCTCCTTCAAATACCTTGGGCTCTGGCTCGACAGTAACCTTGACTTCACTGGTCATGTGGATGCTATCCACAAAAAGCTATTAATGAACAGTATTTTCTGAAATACAACAAATAATGCACTATTTGTTATTCGGATCTGAATAATGAATGGTGATGCCATTCCTCCCCTGCCAAGTCGGGAAATACTATGAAAAAGAAACAGTTCCACACTGTCATCCCCAGATTGAACCATTAAATCCAAGACCCCTGACCCCCACCATCTGTAAGTAACCCAATCCCACCCTTCTCCCCCAGCACCCACGATTTGATATTTTGGCTTTGAAAAACTAAAATTCAAAAAAATTCACTCAACTCTTAATAATTCAATATTTATTGCTTTTCAGATCTGGAAATTAACAGACACCAATGTTTCATCAGCTGATGCTGATTTCCTCAGGGAGAGTTCACAGATCTACAGTCAAATATATTTTAATAGTTTAACATGAAGCAGTAGACCACTAAATTACTGCTCTAATAACATTTGTAAAGTAATATCATTCAATTGATTAAGTGTTACTCAATTTTAAGTTATTCTTTAAGGCTGTGTCAAAGTTTTAACTAAAAGGAAAATAAACCGAAGTTCAAACAAACTTAATTCTCTGTTTAATTTCGAAGTTTCATATTAAATTAGAGTTTTGACAGCGTTGATACACTAGCTTAGCTGAATGATTGCCAAAGAAACAAGTAAACTAATGAATGTAAATAGATTCTGTGCTAGATGTTAATATGGAGATAATAAACAGAGCTGGAATGGTGAACACTTGATGTCATTATGTATGGCATGACATTGCACATGACAGCCCTAAATTTCCAACTATTAAAGTCAGGTGAAAATGTTCAGCAAGCCTTTTGATTCTAAGCAGCACTGAGAACAGATGTTCCATTGATGGATAAGCTTTAATCCTCTAAAATTACTTGGTTACTGAAATGAGCATATCAGATGGAATAGCAGAGCTCACTTGGGCTAAAGGCTGTAATTAAACGGTAGCAGCTCCATGAGAAAACATGCAGTGTGGGAAACAAAAAGCGTAAAAGAAACAGTTTGGCATGAAAGTTCTTTCATTAGTACAGTAGCACAGTAGTAGACAGCAAAAGGGAAGGGAGAGAAAGAAAGGAGAGAGAGAGAAGAAAAAAGGGGGCACTGGAAGGTAACATTGGCGGAACAGCAGGAGGGTTTAAATTGGATTAAAGGAGGGGACGTAGGCTGTGCAGAACAGGAAGATGCAGGGAGTGGTGCAGTGCAGTGGGTGTGGGGCAGCAGTATACAGCAGGACATTCTGGGCACTGGTGCAAAGAAAAGGGTTTTGGCTTCACTGGGGACTGGGGACACACTTGGAATGATGTGGGCCTGTACAGGGGAGATGGCCTTCATCCATCCATCCAGTGAGGGGATGGTGGTGCTCAATGAAAGATTTAAATGCTTCCTTGGCAAGCATTTAAACTAGCTGGGGGGGTTAATGGGAGCAGGGAGACTCAAGATGCCCACCCCCACAGGCTAGACAGCCCAGAGGGGAGGATCAGGGGGATAAGTTGATGGCAGATACACCTGAACTCATTATCAGGGGTATGGCAGAGGAAGGGAGGCAGCAAAAGAAAAAAACACAGATTTGGAAAGAGGGGACAAGTAGGAAAAAGAGGGAATGGAGGGAGGCTAAGCGGCCTGGGCCCTGGCTACCTGAAGGACCTTCTTGCACCTGCTGTCTCGGTCCACTCCCTCCACTCCTCCTCTAGGAGCCTCCTCGCGATTCCCAGGACGAGGTTAAGAACTGCTGGTGACAGAGCATTTAGTGTTGCCACTCCTGTCCTGTGGAATTCACTCCCTTTAGCCGTTAGGGAGGCCCCGTCTGTTGAGGTATTTAAGGCCCGCCTCAAGGCCTTCTTGTACAATCAGACCTTCCCGGACTATGTTTTATAGTACCTACCTGTCTTTTTAATTAAAAAAAAATGTGATGTTTAATTTAGTTTTAGAGATTCTAAATGTACCTGAAGTTGAGGATAGCAAATTTTGTAGTAAATGTTGTTTTAACTTGTTTGGAATAGTGTATATAATTGATTATTACTGTGCTGTGTTGTATTTATTTGATTGATGTACAGCGCTCAGAGCCTCCAGGATGGGCGTCTCTTTAAATAAAACTTGCCTTGCCTTGCCTAAGCAGTTAAATATAGAACACCATGTATACAAATGGCTGCAGTCTGGGAAATAAGATCCCAGATCTGGTGGCAGAGAAGGGCCTGGATATATTGGTAATTTCCAAGACGTAGTTCACTGGAAACCACAACTGGGAGGTAAGTGTGCCAGGTTAAGCTCTATTCAGTGGGGATAGGGAGGGTAAGAAGGGGGGGGTCTTTACATCAGGGAGGATATTAAAGCAACAGCAGTACAGGGTGGGTACGGAGAGGCCGAGACACTGTCGGTCACCCTAGAGGCGAACAATGGCACAGCAATTTGAACAGGAGTGACCTACAGGCCTTCTGCACAGAGGGAGGTGGTAGATAGGGTGCGTGTGGAACAGATACACAAGATGAAAGCAAAAGGAGAGGTACTGCTGCTGGGCAATTTCAATATACCAGTCATGGATTGGACCAGCCCAGCAGTTGCCTCATCCAGGAACTGAGACATCATGGGATCCTTGCAGAGGGCAGACCTCAGACAGGTAGTGTCAGAACCCACCAGGGGCAAGGTAATTTTGGACCTTGTACTGCCCAATGGAGACAGAATCACAGAAGTCAGTGGATGGGCACCTCGTGTCCAGCAACCACCACACAGTGTGGTTTAATATAGGTACGTGTCACAGTCGAGCCACACAAAAACAAGGATTTTGGATTTCAGGAGGGTGGACTTTGCCAAGATTGGGATAAGGATCAAAGAAGCCCTGGAGGGATGGGATGCAAGAGGGTTGGGGTGAAGAGTAGTGGGCACACCTAAAAGGAGCCAAAGTGGAGGTGAAAAATCAGTGCATTAGGCTGAAAAACAAGGGCAAGATAAGGAATAAACCACTATGATTCTCGAGGGAGGTGGCAGAGTAAGGCCAAAAAAATGTCTTTCAGAAAATACAAGGGGACACTGACAGAAGAGGATAGGGTGGTGTACCTAGATAGACAGAGAGAATCAGGGAAAGCAGTTAGGAGTGCTAAGGTGCAAACCAAGGAAAGATTGGCACAGATGGTAAAGAAAGGAGACAAGACATTCTGTAGGTACATCAGTGAAAGAAGGAAGGCCGGGGTGGGATTGTAAGACTAAGATGGGAGGAAGAGAAGTGTGTGCAGGGAGACCTGGAAAAAGAGTCAGTACTGAATAAATACTTCTATTCTGTATTCACTGAAGAGGGGGAAGGACAGGGACCAGGCTATGGAATCATTGGAGAGGCCCAGATGAGAGACCTTGCAGCAGAGGAGAGTGTGGTTCACAAGGTCAAAGGCCTTTGCTAGGTCACTGAAGATAGAACCAGTCATCTCTCATCTATCCAATGCGCTGTGGATTGATTCTGTGTGTTCGAGCAGAGCGGTCATGGTAATGTAATTTTTTTTGAAAACCATGCTGCTGTCTGGCTAGTAGCTCATGTTCAGAAAGGTATTGAGAGAGTTTATCATTAACCATCCGCTCCAGTGTTTTAGAGAGCGGTGAAAGGATTGATATTGGGCTATAGTTATTGGTCAGGCATAGTTCTCCTCATTTTAATACAGGAGTCACATGAGCCTTCTTCCAGTTGTCTGGAACGGAGCCAGTTAACAGAGTCAGATTGAAGATAGTCTATAAAGGGAAGATGGGTTCCATTATAGCAAACTTTAGCAGTTTCAGGTCATGTTATCAGGGACCTGTCTTGATTCGATTTTCATCCTTTTTAGGTATCCATGAACTACAGATTACATTAACCTTTTAAAGTAGAAAGGTGGTCTGTTGAGGGAAGCTGGTGTGTCTTCAGGCAAATTATGTTGGGGCCCTAGTACTGATTTATATGCTGAGAGGTCACTAAAATAGTTGTTGAAGGTGTCCGCTATATTTTTGTCCCCAGTAATTGAGATACCATCCTGGGTAATAGAAAGGGATAGTGTTTGCCAAGGTTGCTCAACAATTTCATTAATTGCAGACCATAATTTTTGGGGGTCTTTTAGTAGGGGTTTTGTAGTGATTGGCCTTGGTTTTTTTGATGCGAGACTTACAAGATTGCACAGCTCCTTGTACTTGGATAGGTGAGTGGCTTGATCCAGCATTTTATAGAGGGTCCAGGCTCTGTCTCTCTCTCTGCCTTGATAGGGATTTGATTTCAGGGGTATACAAAGGTTGGGAATTTCCTTTTATTAGTAAAGGTTTCAGGGGGGAACAATGTCACAAACCCTATTAAACTGTAGAATGAAGTGTTCAATGGCTAAATTTATATCCTGAGTAACCATCAGAAAGGACCAGTCAACCTGATTGAGCAGGGTTTGGAGAAGAGAGAGCTTATGTGGGTGAAAAACACGTGCCTTGGTAGTAATGGGTTCACCCGTGACCATGTTGGTGGACCATTTGCAGGTGACTGGGGAGTGGTCGCTGAGGGCATCTGGTAGGACAGCATATGATAGAACCCTATCAGGGTGGCTGACAAGAATCCAATCAAGAAGGGTTATGGTACCAGTGTTGTAGTTGGTTCTGGTAGGTGAGGTAATGATTTGGGTAAGGCATACATCAGATAATTTGTAAGATCATTTTATTTATTTATTTAGTTTTTGTTGACCGGGTAAGTACACTAGACAAATCCTGCCTATTTTCAGGCACGACCCAGGAGAGGGGGATACAGATGAATTCCAACTGACCTTGAACCAGATTAAGCTGTTGGTGATATTTTTTTAGTGAATGAGGGAAATTTGGCCAGGACACCGGGGAAATTCCCCTACCCTTTTCAATAAGTGCCATGGGATCTTTAACATCCACCTGAACTACCACCAATCCAGGCAGATGGGACCTCGGTTTGACGTCTCATCCAAAAGATGGCACCTCAGAAGTGCAGCACCCCTCTCATGCTGCACTACAGTGTCAGTACTGGGATATTAACCCAAGTGCCAGATGTGGGAACTGAACCCACAGCCCTCTGATCTCCCAGCCTCAGAGGCGAGTGTGCTACCTACTGAGCCACTGACACCCATGGTTAGTGCTTGACAACCAGTTGATGTTGAAATCCCCAAGCACAGTTTTTTGTATTGTGGATTAAGATTTGCTACAGTTTTAATGAAGCCACCGAGGCAATCCATGGCAATTTTAGGTGGTGTGTATGCCACTAGGAGGTTTAAGTTTTTTCACCATGAGGGCTGAGCCGACGGCAGCAAAGAGTTTGCAGCCAACAGGTTCAGGGGAAAGAGGAAGTCTTCTGGGCCTAGGGTAGGGTTTTATGAATAGGAGGCAGCCACCACTCCTTTTACATCCTCTTTCCAGTTGAAGGGTCATATACCCATCAATGTGGCGCTCAGGTTCAGTGATCTAGTTAGTGAGCCAAGTCTTTGTGACATCCACTGCGTCAAACTTGGAATCTATCAACCAAAGTTTAAACCCATCCAGCTTTGGCATGAGACAACTAATATTCACATGAGCCACCTCCAGATAACCTCTGAAGGTAGTTTGTGGGATGACTGGGCCAGGGTTCAGGTGCACATTGCCCCTAATAAATATAACATACTAACATAACATACTATTCACCAGCAGATTAGGCTTTGCAGTCTATCAAGTCTGCCCATGCCTCAGAACCCTTGTTGGATACTAAAGCCATCCCCCCTTATCACATTCCTGTTTCTCCTGACCTCCATCCCAGCCCCCCCGGGGCAAGCAAACCTGTTTCATCCCTTTTCTGTACCTGTCCCACCCTCTCTTGAACCCCTCCACCGTAGAAGCCAGAACCAGATCACCAGACAGCACATTCCACAGTTCCACCACCCTCTCAGTGAAATACCTCTTCCTCCTTTTCCCCCCTCATCCTTCCTCCTTCGAGCTTCACTGTGTCCTCTGGTGATACCACCCTCCTTTAGCCTAAAGATCTCCTCCTGATTTACTCTGTTGATTCCCTTGAGGTATTTGTAGACCTCAATCATGTGCCCCCGATCTCTCCTCTCCTCCAATGAGAACAGTCCGAACTCCTCTAGTCTTTCCTCATACGTCAACTCCCCTAGGCCCTGGATCATTTTGGTTGCTCTCCTCTGCACCCTTTCCGGGAGTTGGATGTCCCTCCTTAAGTGCGGCCTCCAATATTGCACACAGTACTCCAGGTGTGGTATAACAAGGCCTTTGTACAGCGGCAGAATCACTTCCCTGCTCCTTGAGGTAATCCCCATGTGATGCAGCCCAACATCCTGTTTACCTTTACTGCCACCCTCCTGCACTGCTCAGAGTTATTCATGCTGACATCCACCAGGACCCCCAGGTCTTTTTCCCTTGCCGTGGCCTCCAACTCCTCCCCTCCCAGGGTGTACTCTTGTTTGGGGTTCCCCCACCCAAGATGTAATACCTTGCACTTAGAGAAGTTAAAATTTAACTTCCAGGTGCAAACCCACCTATCCAGGGTCTCCAGGCCCCTTTGTAGGGCCAACTTTCCCCCCTCCTCCTCAACCACTGTGCCCAGCTTGGAATCATCCGCAAAGAGACTCATTTCATACTCAGTACCCTCCCTGATGTCAGAAATGTAGGCATTAAACAGGATCAGTCCCAGGACCGAGCCCTGTGGTACCCTGCTAATGACCCCTCTAGAAGTCGAGATCTCCTCGCCTACCACTACTGTCTGAGTGCATCCAGCCAACCAGTTTTCTATCCATCTGACCATCAATGGGCCTACCCCCATCCCCCTCAATTTCACCAGTAGGCCATTGTGAGGGACCGAGTCAAATGCCTTGCTGAAGTCCAAGAACAGTACATCCACAGGCTTTCCCCTGTCGAGTTCCAATGTTACCCACCCACAGAACTCCATAAGGTTAGTTTGACATGATCTACCTGGCACAAACCCATGTTGACGACTATCCAGGTATCCCATCTCCTCCAAGAAACCCCCTAATCATTCCTTAAGTATAGTCGCCATTATTTTACCCACCACCAACGTCAAACTGATGAGTCTATAGTTACTCAGCACTTCTCTTGATCCCCCTTTAAGGATGGGCACCACATGTGCCACCCTCCAAACTGTAGGTACCCACCCTGTCTCAAGTGACCTGTTGAAGAGATCCACCAGAGGTGCAGCCAGTACACCTGCCATTTTCCATAGAACTCTAGGATGTATGCCATCTGGCCCTGGAGATTTTTCCTTTTTTAGGGCTTTAAGGGCTTCCCACATCTGGCCAATGGGGATAGCATCGTTGGTCCCTCCCACCCCCATTAGCCAATCCATCCTGATGTGAATTCCCTGAGGTAACTCTTCCACCCTCTTCTTCCTTAACTGTTGCTCCAACAATCCTACCCACTGCCCCTTCTAACTGCA
This sequence comes from Neoceratodus forsteri, assembly GCA_016271365.2. Taxonomy (NCBI): domain Eukaryota; kingdom Metazoa; phylum Chordata; order Ceratodontiformes; family Ceratodontidae; genus Neoceratodus; species Neoceratodus forsteri. Next base: position 965,300,585 of record CM057452.1, read on the forward strand.
TCAGCTCCCACTCCGTAAGTTTTCCAGCCCCCTCCTTAGTGAACACAGAGGCAAAGTACTCACTTAATACCTCCTCCTGTTCCCTCACCTCCTACACCCACCTCCCTTTTGTTCTCAATCTACTGATCTGACCCTTGGTTTTCTCCTCTCTCCAATATACTTAAAGAACTCCTTTTCCCCACCCCATATCCCTTGTGCCAGCCGCTGCTGTTTTCTAGACTTTGCCCCTCCCCCCCCACCATCCTGGTGACTTGTCTGGATGTAAGACGGTAAGGAGGAGGATCACCTGTCTTAGAACAAGGTGTAGTCTGGGTGACCTGGGGCCAGTACATTTCTTTTTTAGGGAGGTCTTGCCTTTAATATAGTAAATCCAGTGGAGGGAGCTTAGTAGATGTAGCACCACCTTGCACATTGAACTTTAGCACGTGCGGTGTAGCCCTTTTACTCAAGCAGTTGAATGTTAGTGGTTCAATGGTTTTATAGGAAGGAAATGTGGTACAGTGGGTGCAGGATGCCTCCACAAACCATGAGAAAGAGGGGGGTGTCATGGATTAATTACAAGGGATCTTACACTGAGGTTAGAAGCAAAGATCGGAGTCAGTAATCCAATAAGTAAAGACTGGGCTTGGGAGGAAGTCATAATAGCCATAGGTTAGGGCAGAGTGATTAGTAGGGTATTTCAGATAGTAATAGGTGAGGCAAGGAGATATAGAGCCAGGTAGGAACTGAGTGATGTGCAGTTATAGGTGAGGGCAGAGAGGACTTAGTCTGGCTCAAAGCAGAGGGGATAAGGGAAAACGACAGAGCCTGGGAGGAACAACATGAGGTGTAGTAGAGGGGGAAGGAGGAGAGAACTTGGTGCAGTCTAAAATGGGGGGGGGAGAAAGTGTACTGGTTAGTTTCAGCAAGAGAGGCAGCATGTCATAAAAGACTGACAACCACAGGCAGGTGCGTGGGTGGTAAGCAACCAGCATGGTCAATGCTTGTAGGTGTACCTCACAGCTGTTGTCCTGGGTGAAGGGATGGTGGGCAAAGCCCTCATGACCCTACTGGGATCCTCCTGTGGGCAAAGTGGAGACAATGACTGTGGGAGAAAAGAGAAGACTCTGTTAGCAACCTGCAACCTGATCTGGAGAAGGGAGGGCAAGCAAGGTGAACAAAAGTATGACCAATGGGACAGCAGGGCTCCAGCAGAAGGGAGGGAGACTGGACAGGGAATAATAAAATATAATAAGCAATACTAGAGGCAATAAATACCTGTATTCTACTAAAAATACTCTCAGATTACATCAGGAACTAACAATTTAAAAGCAGATAATGCTGAGAACAAAAGTCAAACAGTACAGTTTGGAATACTATTATTAAAGTAAAATGGCATCAGACACCAGACCAGCATTGTCCCTGCTTGCAGGTGTGCCTTGCAGCAGTTGTTCTGAGAGCAGGAAGGTTGGGCAGAGCCCTCATGACCCTACGGGGATCCTCCTGCAGACAAAGTGCTGCAAACTCTCCCATTCTTGGCTTGTCATCCACTCAACATGTATGCACAGTGTTATTGTACTGCAAGTTCTTTTTATCCATATATACTACCCAATCACCATGTAAGCTACACCAGTCTCTTCAATTGTATTTTTTTTGTCTGATAATGTCCTGTTTATTATGCCTTGTTGCGAGTTCCCCAGGGTTCCACTTGGAAACAAGCCTTGGGTCAGAGTGCATATCCCAGTTATCAAGATTTTAAATAAATAAATAAAAATGCCCTGTGGGGAGAGACTTAAAGTGCTAATTATGCATACCCTGGAGGAAAGGAGGGAGAGGGGGGATATGATAGGAAGCCCTACACATCTTACAAGGGTTAAAAAGGTACAGGAGGGGAGTATCTTTCAGAGGAAAAGGTGCTCTAACACAAGAGGGCAGAATATGAAGCTGAAGGGGGTAAATTTAGGAGGGATGTGTGGAAGTACTTTTTCAAAAATGGGCAGACAGGATGGGCCTTGCGGTCCTTTTCTGCTGTCAACGTCTATGCTTCTATGTTTCTATATGTTTCACAGAAAGGATGGTGGATACCTGGAATAGCCTTCCAGAGGAGGTGGTGGGAGTGAAAACGGTAAATGGATTTGAAAAAGCCTGGGTTATGCACAAGGGAATCGTGGGGGTAGGGTAGAAGGCATAACAATAATACTAACAAAAGAAACACAATTGTGCAGAATGGGTGGGCCCAGTGGCCCTTATCTGCCATCACATTCTATGGATTAAGTCCAAAATGGAGAAGGTCAACTGCTGCTACGTGCTCCTGTGTTTGTGGAGTAAACGCAGAAAGCAGGGTTACACTGCACATTTTATTTAACACAAGGTATGCCATCTACAGTATACATAGAGGTGCGTAACCTTACCAGTCAATCCTACTGCACTTTCGACCTGGCCAGTTGTGTCTACCCTCTTTCTCTCTCTCTGCTTGTTCCTAGGAGAAAAGTCGCTGAGGTGGCTCATGAGTAGGGATGTAAGTTTGTCATGGCAGTCATACACGTCATTGATTCCATGACATTTGATCTTTATTCAGGACTTCCATGACTTTCACTAGCGTCATCAGAATGTAGCAATGATGACAGTGCCATAACATTTACTACTGTTTACTGATGATTTCATGAACAAACAATGAGTCATTAAAACCTCATCCATGACAAACTTACATCCCTACTCATGAGCTGGAGCTAGGCACAGGATACAGGTGCCAGTCGGACAGCTGTGAGAGAGGATACTACGAACATAGTCCGAGTGTTACCTGAAGCTTATGCCCAACCCATTAAAAGAAGGACTGTGCTCCAGCCTCATACAAATAAGGAGGAATATGGAAATTATTCTGTGATCTAACAAGAACCTTACCAATTACTGTAAATATAGAGCTGCTGACTTTTTTCTATTATTAAACAGTCAACATGGAGGGTTTGGAGGGTACGTCTACAGCAGCAGAACACCTCTTGCTTTTGTTTTTCATTTTAAAATTTAATACACTTCGTATTTTTAATATTTATCTTACTCGAGATTTTATTTTGTTATCTTAAATTTTGCACCATTCCTAAACTTGTAATCACATGATTAGATGCTTTAAACTGCGCAGGTCTGGGCTGTAGTGTTTAGTTGGACAGAACACCATCTCAGAACAACACGCTGTAACACCCAGACTGCGAAACAAGATAAGCTGCTGAAAGCCATATGAAAGATCAAATGACAGCTTGCAAATGGAGCTTTATTTTTATTTTTTTTTAACCGCGGTACTGGGTGAAAGTCTTGCTATTTCCGTTTACATAAGTAAATGCACTGACAAACGTTATTACCGCTGAAATTGAATGCTTCGAGAATCTTAAATCCTGAGAAGAGAACTCTGAGTGGTATATTTTGTGACCTTTCTTGCACTTGGTAACAAGTAAGCAGTACCCCAAATTATTTATACAGTACTTTTAATCTCTAGAATAACATAAAACCTTTCACAGAGCACACGTATAGGCGATACATAAGTGACTGGTCCCAGTGTAATTATTAGAATCTATTTTACATAAAGGTTTCTTCCCTTCATTTTTTCTAGTGCGTTCTGGAAAGAAGAGTCCTTGGAACTTTTTTATGTGGATTTATAGCGGGCAAGAACGACAAGTATACTACATCTAAATAAACGTTTCTAAGCAATTTTCCCCTTGGAGGCCCCAGAATGATGTTAATGTTGCCGCAAGTCAAGAAAAACATGGTTGCTTTGTAAAATGGCTGCTTTTATTAAGAATTTAGTTTTGGATTCACTGGGTCGTTTTATACATCAAGGAACCATCGGGACCTGTTTGTTTATTGACTAGCTTCAGGGCCTGAGTGAGAGACCTATTTTAAATATAAGGCTCTGATTTTATCCTGAAAACAGTGAAACCATCTAGTAGAATACTGATGGACAATAAATAATATCACCTGCCCTCTGGAGCTGATTAATTTGGTACACCATAACTTTTGATGGACGCATAGTTCATTATGCCCATTAACTCACACAGGGTGCTTTTTTTTTGTTAATGTTCTTTTTTATGTTGAATAAGTGTTATATGATTTTGCTTACTCACTAACAATGGTCAATACTAGACTACAAAGACAATTAAACCCCAATCTCTCTCCTCCTGGAAATAGATTTAAAAACTAGCAATAAAAAACTATCCAAATTAAGACAAAGATCACTGACCATATTGCAAGTGATGCAGGCCTTAACAGCAAGGGGGGGCTGAGCCTTGTGGCTGCTGCTGAGGTGAACTGAGTGTTCTGACGCCATTTTTTCTTTTTCCTGCTGTGATGTTGAGGTTTGAATAAATGACTGTAGGCGTGCCTTCTGTCTGATTAAACGACTGTGGGCGTTCTTATGGTTTGATTAAACGACTGTGGGTGGGGTTATGGTTTCATTAAACAACTGTGGGTGGGGTTATGGTTTCATTAAACGACTGTGGGTGGGGTTTGAGTGAATAAACGACTCTGGGGGTTTGGTTTGAAGTTTGTGAGAGAATAAGCGACAACTGTTCTGTTTTCTCATTGGCTGAGACCAGATACCTGTCGTATAATAAAAAGGATTTCTCCTCAGATTAGAATAATACTGAATACTCTAAGTTAAGTTTCAGCTCAAAAGAGAAAAGCAAGGAGAATATGATGTCTGATGGGCAGGCTGACAATAAAAAAGAAAAATGGGCCCCTCCTAGACTGACGCATACATTCTTAGCTGAACTAGAAATGTCACCTAATTTATGCTTTTCCTTTGATAGTGACAACTATTCAAATTCTAGTTGTGAAAAAAGTAAAAATCCTGAGAATTGGGGAGCAGAGAAGGTATTATGTCTGACTTGCAATACACTATTAATGGTTTGAAGCATTATCAAAGCCAACTAAGGCAACCACTTAATGCTTCTAAATGTGCCTAGAATAAAAATATAAAGGAAGGTACAAATGGGAACTTAGAAAGCCCTCTTTACAAACCAGATATGCTTAATGAGGACCTGATAGTATTAATGAAAAAACAATATACTGTAAATCTAATTTTGATGGAACAATTGGTGATTAATCAAAACTTGATAGAATTACTGAGAGAATATGTGGCAAGGAACAGCTTTAAAATAGACGAAGTTCAGAGAAGACAGGGACCTGCCTGTATAGATATAGACCAGAATACTACAAGAAATGAACTATAGGAAGACAGTATATGTGAAATAAGAACCGATTTCAGTACAATTGTTATACCAGAAAGTACTTTCTCTGACATTAAAACAAAAAAAAGATGTAAAGGTAGAAAGGAAGAAAAGGGCAAAAAAATCTATCGATTCTAAGGAAGCAATGAATAGTCCAATAACAAACAATTTAGGGGAATTTTGTGCAGATAAAACATTAAGAGAATCTTCACATGATACAATAAGATTTGAAGGTAAGGACAATAATGCCCAGATACAAGCAAATACAATTGAAAATACTTCATATATACTAATTAAAGGACTTAACTGAGAAAATGAAATAAAACAACTCAACAAAGTGATAGGAACATCCATCCCAGAGGAAAGGAAAGGAGAAAAGGAGAAACTTGGCCTGGTCAGCCCAAAGGTTATCAGTGGGAGAGATGATGTGATCTTGGGGCCAAATAGACCGGTTGTTAGATTTATGGGTCCAAGTGACTGGATAGCTACGAGGACCAGTACCCAGCACTCACAACTAAAGGAAAGTATCAGTATCTTACTGCATATAGACATTCAGGAGGAAGACATCATGGAGGCCAAAATCATGCAGCCAGACTCTGCCACCTTGGTAGACATATTTTTTACATCAGCCAGGGTGGCAAACTACGTTTGGTTGCATGGTTTAGTTATACAAAATTGGGACTTTCATGTAAGCTTCCCTAACAGGCAAAACTTGCAGTGTCAGTGGCTCAGTAGGTAGCACACTCACCTCTGAGGCTGGGAGATCAGAGGGCTGCGGGTTCAGTTCCCACATCTGGCACTTAGGTTAATATCCCAGTACTGACACTGTAGTGCAGCATGAGAGGGGTGCTGCACTTCTGAAGTGCCGTCTTTCGGATGAGACATTAAACCGAGGTCCCATCTGCCTGGATTGGTGGTAGTTCAGGTGGATGTTAAAGATCTCATGGCACTTATCCAAAAGAGTAGGGGAAATTTTTATTCAACATTCAAAAGTATAACATAAGTGAAAACAACAGATGATTACACAAGGAGAAAAAAAACATTCTTCAATTCACACAACCCACCACCAATATCATACCCTTACAATATTGTAAACATAGTGCTCAAAACACACACAGACATCTCCTACTATATCCAATGATAAGCAATATAATACTTTTATCACCAATACATATGACTTTATCCAGAATATAAAGATCTTAACAGTATTATTTTTAGAAAAAAAATAAAACATAAGCATAAAAGACTTTTTACCTACCCACCCACCATTTTTCCATAACTTTGAACCAACTATCTGCCCTAAAGTTCGAAATGTATATTCATGAATTTTATCTAGCTCTCCCTGGATTCGAAAGAAAACTTTTTTGTAGGGAAACTTCTTTATTTTGAAGAACTCTTTGACATCTTGCTTGCCATATAGACCACTTAATGCACGCTAAAAATCACATATATTGTACTCTTTTTTCCATTTTAACCATGATTCGGGAATTTGACCCAATACCAAGATCTCATAATTCATATTTTGAAAGAGTTTTTCTCCCCACCATCTAGCTAATTGCTTCCAGAAATCTTGAATCTTCACACAGTCAAAGAATAAATGATGCATAGTTTCTATTTGATCATAACAGAGCTTCCCCTCAACCTCTTTCTTCAACTTGCTTATGCTTTTGATTTCCCTTCACATTCACTCTCTGGTGACCACATAACCATATAAAATTGTACATTTTCTGTGGAATTCTAGGTTCCACAATGCTTTCCAATAACAAGTATGTATTTATCCCCTCCAATACCTGAAACAAAGGCTCTTCTGTATACCATTTATCTAATACAGCTTTATAAAAATATTTCTTCTCATGCCCCAAAAACCAATTTGGCTCAATGTTCCAAGTTCTGATATACTTTAACGTAATCTGCACATATCCCAGAAGAGTCTTTTCAGATGGATGCCATTTACCCCTCCCCTATGCCATTAAAAAAGAGGATCCCCATAATTTCATACACAAAATCCCCATACCCTTGGATTCTATAATAACAGGATGAATTGAACTAAAAAAGAAATTCCCCCCAAAAAATATTAACGGCTGAATCATATTTAACCCTCCTGCTTTACATGGCCTATACATATGAGTTTGTTTAACAGGGTTTAACCTGCTTCCCCATAAAAACAGGAAAAAAGGCCCATGATCTTGGTATGCATACCAAAAGGAAGTGAAAAAATGTGGGAAACATACAAAAAAATAGGAGTTATGTATGCTCTTAACAAATAAACTCTCTTCATCCGAGACATTTTCCAGGAAAGCCATGCCTTAACTTTCCTATCTGCTTGATCATAAACTATATCCCAGTTTTTTCTCTCTGATTCACTGGAACCAAAAAACAATCCTAGTATCTTAATCTCATCTTTAGTCAGAGAGATAGGAAACTCCTCAACAACTTGTGCTTTACCCAAAACTAAAATCTGACTTTTAGCTACATTAATTTTAATACCTGAGATGTTATGTACTTCCTCTATTATTTTTAAAATCTTCTTTCCAGATTCTAGATCAGCTACAGTGAAAACACAATCATCAGCATAAGCAGTGGCTTTGCTAAAACGTATTACTTGCCTATTCTTAATGGCTTTAATGTCTATAGGAGATTCAATCCTCCTTAATATAGGATCTAGTCCAAACACATACAGTAAAGGACTCAATGGACAACCTTGCCTAACACCATTTTTTAAATACACTGGTATACCTAAATGTCCATTCACCATGGGAGTAACTTGGACTTCAGAATACAAAGTATGTAATAATGATAAAAAAGTTTCTGGAATACCAAAAAGTTGTAAGACAGACCAGATATGTTCTTGTCTTACAGAATCAAATGCAGTTTCCTGGTCTAAAGTCAGTAAATAACCATCTATATCCATATTTAGACTTTGTTCTACTACTTCCCTAATGAAGGTCAAATTTTGAATAACATTCCTACCTGGAAAGGTGGCATACAGAAGTATAAATATATATGCTCCTCAGTCGAAACCTGATAGATCTTCTCTTTTTAGAAGAGTAGGGCCTTAATTAAACACCTCAAAATTTGTGTTATGGGGGTTGATTTTAACTGTGGATTATCACAGGTGGATTGGGGAAGGGTTACAACTAAAATATATAGTGATACAAATGCTTTACTTAAAATTCTAGAACAGCATAATTTATGTGATGTTTATGACATTTTAAAAATTACTCCTATGCATACTTATCACAAGGGAAAGCTATCCACAAGGATTGACTTTTGGTTTGTATCACAACAACTTACTTGCCAGGGGGTAGAAACTGTTCCATTAGAAACTTCGGATCATGTTGCTATTAAGTTAAATTTGGGATCATTACGAAAAATCTCTATAGGAAGAGGATGTTGGAAGATGAATGTTGCCATATTACAAGACGCTTCAATACAGACTACTATAATAGACTACTTAAGGTTAAGGGCTGATATTGCTTTTTTATATGATAGTCCCATAGATTGGTGGGAAGACACAAAGAGAGACCTAAAACTACTTTACATAAATATTACTAAAGATAGAGCTAAAAGTAAATATATACAGTATTTGGGGCTAAGAGCTAAGTATAGCAGTGTCAGTGGCTCAGTAGGTAGCACACTCACCTCTGAGGCCCGGAGATCAGAGGGCTGTGGGTTCAGTTCCCACATCTGGCACTTGGGTTAATATCCCAGTATTGACACTGTAGTGCAGCATGAGAGGGGTGCTGCACTTCTGAGGTGCCGCCTTTCAGAAGAGACGTTAAACCGAGGTCCCATCTGCCTGGATTTGTGGTAGTTCAGGTGGATGTTAAAGATCCCATGGCACTTATTGAAAAGAGTAGGGGAATTTCCCCGGTGTCCTGGCCAAATTTCCCTCATTCACTAAAAATACCACCAGCAACTTAATCTGGTTCAAGGTCAGTTGGCATTCATCTGTATCCCCCTCCCCCGGGTCGTGCCTGAAAACAGGCAGGATTTGTCTAGTGCACTTACCCGGTCAACAAAAAAAACTAAACTAAATAAAAAATGTAACAAAAAAAGGAATACCAGAAAATAAGCTAATGAGAGATGTCTCATTAAGTATCTTTGGCTTAGAGCGACTAGAAAATTAAAATGAGGAATAATTAACTGATGTAATCTGTAATTTTCTAGAGAACTCTTTGCACATTCCTGTAGAGATTAAGGGTGCTATTAAAGCCTCCAGAGTTGGGGCCAGATAGTCAGGTGGAGTTACTGGTTAAAAATAGAGATCTAGCAGACAAACTCCTGCAGAAAGAGCAAATTTTAGATAACCTGGGCCTACATGTGGTAGATTCCAATATTCTGGAAACAAGCTCTAAGGCTACGCATTACAAAACACATACTCTGAATAATGTATCAGTGACTGGCAACAGCTACCAGGCCTTGGCCGGGTACTTTGATTGACGGTTACTGTGTACTGGAAATAGTACTTTGGAGAATGAAACACAAGACTACAATATAGAGCAGAGAAATAGACTTTCCATATTTACTTGGAATATAGCAGGATTAAAAAATAAGGTTGTCGATGCTGATTGGAAAGTTTTTGTGAACATTGTGACGTATTAGCAATTCAGGAAACATGGCATGAAAAAGATGAAAATATCGATATTAATGGGAATGAATTGTATCAGTATCCAGGCAAAGGGGTACAAAAATCAGGAAGGTGCTCTGGTGGTATTGTTACTTATTTTAAAGTTGGTTCTTTTAAAAAGGTCAGTTGTATAAAAAAGGACAAACATTTTATTGTAAACTGCGCTGAGACAGACATAGTTTTATGGTCATAAACTGTTACATCCCCCAGAAAACTCAAGATCCCACACAGTAGATATTTAGGGATGACTTAAGGAGCTTTTGAACAACCTTATACATGTGTATTGAGATATACGAATATTATTACTAGGGGATTTAAATGCCCGCATTGACATGACGGGTTTGTGGAAAATTCCTTCTACGCATATAGCAATACTTTAGGTACCATGGCCCCTATGGTTTCAAAAGACATAAAGATCAACCCCGCTGGCTTTAAGTTAATAGAAATAATGAATGAGTTTAACTTTTACCTGTTTAATGGAAGGCTAACTGGAGATAGGTGTGGAGAATGGGCATACTGTACATCTCAGCAAAGGGTGCGTTGGTGGTAGATCTCTCCCTATGGTCAGGTCTTCACCATACATGGGAAAGATTATATGTTAGAATTTGATCTGAAAGTGATCACTTCCCACTCATTATCTTAAGTGATGACATAGTTTGTGACAGCCCAATACATACTACACAGATATTACAAAAATTATTTGGCATCAAGACTCTAATATATATCTATATGACATAATTGTTAACTCAATTTTAAGAGAGGACATTAAACAACTTGACGGCTGTACTCTTAGACTTCTGGCTGAGCACTTGACATATGTATATGACAGAATAAGAGACAGACTAGAAGTTACAGTAAAAGTTAGGCATGGAATAACTCAGTACACTGGATGGTTTGACTCAGAATGTAAAAAGTTCAAAAAAGAAATAAGGAAACTATGTAGGCAATTTAAAAATAGGCCATTCAACAAACTCTGAAAGAATTGTCCTTGACTAAAAAGAATACTAAAATCTTTTAAAAGAAAAGAAGAAGACCTACTATACCAAGCAATGGAAACTTATGCTTGAATCCATTACTACTAAAGATTCCAAAAAGTTCTGGAACCTAGTTGCCAGAGGAACAATTATAAGAGCAAAATAGACACATATTTAACAGAAGAAAAGTGGAAGGAATTCTTTATAAAATAAATTTTGGGACCCAGAAGCAGACAATTATTTTCCAGTAGTTGATTGGAATGATACTCCACAAATTTCCTTTTCCATTGAGGAAGTCCTCCTTGCAATAAATTCACTTAAAACAAGGAAGGCGCCCGGACCAGATGGCATCCCTGCAGAGGTATACCTCTGTCAGATTACCCTCTGGTATAGATATCTTACGATATTCTATAATAAATGCATAAAAGAAACAAGATATTCTGAAACATGGAGAGGGGTTTATATAGTCCCAATCCACAAAAAGGGGAACACAGCTGATCCCGCAGTGTACTGGCCGATATGTCTGCTCGACATAAATTTAAATTTTTTTTCCAAAGTATTACTTCATAAGCTCACAGCTGAAATTGAGGTGACTGGCGGGATATCACCCCTACAGATGAGACTGAGGAAAAAATTTTCTACATGTGACAACATTTTTATATTACAACATCTGATTGAAAAATATGTAACACTTCGTAAACAAAAACTTTATATGATATTCATAAATTATTCAGCAGCTTTCAACTTGATTTCGCAGAATACATTATGGAAACTTTTACTAGATAAGGGCATTAACAAAAACTTGGTGTATATAATTTATAATCTATATTCAAATACCTGGGCATCATTAAGAATAGGAATCAATGGCGAACTGTCAGCACCCTTTTTTACCAATAAGGGCTACATCAGGGATGTGTTCTAGCCCCAACATTATTTTCATTATTAAATAGACAGTCTTCTAAATTAATTAAATCTGCTTCCTTCAGACACCCCCCAAATTTTTAATCAGTCTTGTGCCGCTCTAGCTTACACAGATGATACTGTGATATTTTCATTAACTTAAAAAAGGCCTACAAAGAAAATTAGACTTACTGTATGAGGAATCTCAGAATCTCCAACTTAAAATAAATCCTAGTAAGACAAACGTGCTAATATAGAAACATAGAAACATAGACTTTGACGGCAGATAAGGACCGCTTGGCCCATCTAGTCTGCCCATTTCCCTACCTACAGGATAGGCCGCAGATCCTAGTTAACCGACAGCCTATTTCTTCCTACCCCCCACAAGAATTGCCTTATGTTTGTCCCATGCATTCTTGATTTCTCCACTGTTTTAGACCCACAACTTCCTCAGGAAGGCTGTTCCATGCATCCACTACCCTCTCTGTGAAAAATACTTCCTCACATTGCCCCTGAACTGCCCCTCTATCTTTAAATTGTGTCCCTTGTTCTTGCACGTCTCTTTTCTGAAAGATGCTACCCTCTTGGACTTTGTTGATTCCACTGAGGTACTTAAAAGTTTCTATCATGTCCCCCCTCTCCCTTCTTTCCTCAGGGGTATACATATTAGCTCCTTTAGTCTCTCCTCGTACGGCTTCTCTTGCAGACCCTGCACCATTTTAGTTGTCCTCCTCTGGACTGCCTCTATCCTGTCTATGTCCTTGCGGAGATGGGGTCTCCAGAACTGGACGCAGTACTCCAGATGGGGTCTCACCAACTGTCTGAGGAATAACAACTTCCTGTTTTCTGCTGGTGATGCCTCTCCCTATGCATCCCAATATATCCCCAGCCCTCCCTACTGCCTTCTCACATTGCTTGCTAACCTTAAGGTCATCTGATATGATTACCCCCAGGTCCCTTTCCTTTTTTGTTGTTGTTACTACCTCCCCCCCATTGTGTATTCTTCCCCGGGTTCTTGTTTCCCAGGTGCATTATTTTGCACTTCTTTGCATTGAATTCTAGCTGCCATACTTGACCATTCCTCCAACCTTGCCAAGTCCCATCTCATCCTTTCCATGCCTCCTTGTGTATCAACCCTGTTGCAGATCTTTGTGTCATCTCCAAAGAGGCATACTTTTCCTTCCAGCCCTCTTCAATGTCACTTATAAAGACATTAAAAGGATTGGACCCAGTACTGAACCCTGCAGACCCACTAGTAACCCTTCTTTCTTCAAGTGGACTCCATTTACAATTACCTTCTGTGTCCTGTTGTCCAGCCAATGTTTTTCAGGCTACCACCCTGGGACCCACTCCCAGGCTGGTTAATTTGACTATTAATCTTTTGTGTGGGACTGTGACAAATGCCTTGCTAAAGTCTAGGTAGGCCATGTCCACAGCCCCTTCCTGGTCTACTACTTTGGTCACCCAGTCAAAGAAATCTATTAGATTTGTCTGACATGACCTTCCCGCTGTGAACCCATGCTGTCTTGGATCCTGTGCCCCACTGGCCTCTAGGTACTCAACGATTCTTTCCTTCAGAAGTGACTCCATCACTTTCCCTACTGCAGAGGTCAAACTGACAGGTCTGTAGTTTCCTGCCTCTGTCTTGGTCCCACTTTTGTGAAGGGGAATCACATCCACCTTCCTCCAGTCCTCGAGTACCACACCATCCTCCCATGATTTATTAAAAAGAGTAGCCAGTGGTTTCACTAGTTCCCCCCTTAATTCTTTTTAGAATTCTGGGTGAATTCCATCAGACCCCATTGCTTTGTCCACCTTCAGTTTTAGGAGTTCTTGTAGACCCCTTTCTTCTGTGAAAGGACTGGGATCGACCCCCCTATCAAGAGTGCTTCTGTTAATTGGATTAGGCACTTCCCCCTCCTCTTTTGTGAATACTGAGCAGAAATATTCATTCAGTATCCCTGCTTTTTCACTATCCCCCTCTGCCCACCCACCTTTCATTCTATTCAGACTCACTAGCCCTCCCTTTGTCTTTCTATGCTCACTGATGTGCCTTTAAAAGGTTTTATCCCCCTTCTTAACTGAGTTGGCTATCTTTTCCTCAGTTTGGGCCTTTGCTATTCTGACTTCCCTCCCTGCTTCCTTCTGCCTTAACTGGTATAGCTCTCTGTCCTGCTTCTTCTGTGTTTCCTTATACTTCTGGAATTCTATCTTTTTCTCCCTGACTTTCCCAGCCACCTCTTTTGAGATATGTGGTAATAAAATGAAATCAGATAACTATTGGCATACAGGCCCTACAAGGATAGATACAGCACTATCCTATGTATATTTGGGGGTTTTCTTTAACATCAACTGTTGTTGGAATAGTCACGTAGAAATGATAACTGACAAACTGAAGAAAATTGAGGGGCTTGACAGCTTCAACCATAAATATGGGGGAAAGACTATTTTACCTCTTCTCCAGACGATAAGAGCAAAATATATGGCCCAAGCACTTTATGGAGCTGAAATATGGGAAAGCAGTACAGCAAATAAATTAACAAAACCAATTTACAAATTACTAAGAAAAACTTTAGGTCTGGGCTAATCTTGTCCTGCTACCGATGTAAGGGTAGAGCTGGGCCTAACTAATTTGAATGCATTTATTGACATTAGGAAAATAATGTCTTAGATAAGACTCTTAAACCTGCCTAAAAATACAGTTGTACATCTATGCCTGAAGGAGAAACAAGATTGGTATGAACTGGGGTGCAGAACACAGTACTGGTTTACCTCACTAAAGAGAATGTTAGACAGGTACAGTCTCACAAACCTGAAATTCTGGGTAGATAAAGGGGTTATAACCAGTCTTAAGTACAAGAAAAATATCTATAAGAGAGTTATAAACATCTGGAACTCAGAAGAGTTAATGAAAGTTAAGAAAACTATATATTCTAAACGGTTAGCTAAAAATAATTATTCCTTTGATCTTAAACCATATCTGACTATTCTAGATGACTAAGAACTCAGAAACATTTTATATCATACAAGTTTGAATGTTTCCCTAGTGACATATTACAAGCAAGGTATCAAAAACTACCTAAAGACTTGGAAGACTACCTGTTCCAAAGGTGGAAAAGAAAATGTACTCCATGTATTATGTACATGTTCTTGGTATGAAACAGAAAGAACATTTACTGTATGCTTGGACCATTTTTAAAATTTACATATTTTATAGATGAAGAATCTTGAACAACAATATTATTGCACACTTCTAATAACTGGACAGTAACTAGGTTTGCAAAATATTTTTTATACAATCAATAAAATCAAAAAGAAGCTGTGAGGAACTCTAATGGGATAAGTGCAATATTATTAGACATTGAATTACAAATGTCTGAATTTGAATTAGTGAAAGTGTATTAGTACAGATTATGACATGCTATTTAATATTTATGTGAGTCTATGTATTTATATGTATTTTTATATTTTTATATATATTCTTCTATTTTTGCACTTTTTGCATTGTAATTTTAAAATTGTTGATGGCTATCCAGCCAAACAATAAAGATTGATTGATGATGATCACATTCTATGTATGTATCTATGTATGTATGTCTAATGTATGGATGCTGGTTATGTGGTCATGAAGGTGTCCAAGGGCTCTGTGTGCATATCCCACATGTCCATGGTGTGCTCAACATGGTATCCTCTATGCAGGGGGTCCATCCTTTGGGGGTTCTCTTCCTCCACCTTGTGTGCTCCACCTGCCCCTGTTCACTGCCTGGTCCTTGGTTGTCCACTTGTGAACGTCCATTGTTGTTATCCCCAGATCTTGTCTGTGAGCCTTGACCCATGGACCTCTTGGAATGTCTGATACTGGGTGTTATTCTGGTGATGTACATGTTGGCTGCTGTTCCTGCATCTCCACTGTCCTTTGGCTTCCTTTATTGTTTCCTGAGGGGTAGAGTGATTGGCACAGTGGGTTCACTGGCAATGGTGTCTTGTGGCTCTGGACCCTCTGTGGCCATAGCTATGCCCATGGTGGTGTTCCTTTTCAGTTTGATATCTGCTGTGTCATTCTGTGCTGTTGCAGACTGTGTGGCTACCACTGTGTGGCCAGTATACCCAGTGGACCCTTGTGTTTCCATGACTTGCCCACAACTTTCAACAGCATGAGGGGCCTGGGGAGTTGTTAGCCATCATGTCTCACTAGCATCACGGTTTAGGTCAGCTGCTCTGGTGATGTTGGTACTGCTTTGCAGTCCCTAATTCTGGTCCTGCAGCATGTCATTTGTGTGGATTGTGTACTCCTCAGTGTGTTGGCCCATGTGAATGGTGTTGACATTGGTGGTGAGTGCCACTAGGTTGGTGTCCAGGGGTCCAGACCCTGCCTGTGTGGTTGAACCTGGGCCATGTTGTGCCACCTCCGTACCTATGGTCTGGATGATTGGGCTGCATGTTGGTGTGCTGTTGGTGTGGGCTATGCCCTCAGCAGTGACCGTGGCAGGCAGGGCTAGGGTGGTTTGTGGTTGTTCACCACTGCACCTGTCATACTGGTCTGTTGTATGCCACTTTGTTACTACCCCTGCATTCCTTTCCCCACCCCACTACCTTCCAGCTCCCTCACCCAGTGGGACTCTAGGGGGAAATGGGGGTGTGGGGGTGTGGAAGACAGCTTGGCTTGTGATGCAGCAAAGAAATCTCCTCTCTTGCTGTTACCAATTGTGCATGGAGCTCTCTGGTGGTCCTGCATATGGGGCAGTGTCCCCTCCTCCAGAGCATAACCCTAGTCCCTGCAACTGATTACCTCCCCACTGTACCTATTCTCTATACTGTCAGCTGTCTGCCTAAACACAATAATTGACTGGACTTTTGGTATTAACCTTTAATTCCTTCCTCCTGTCTAACACTGTTTTAGTTACTCCCTAAAATGGTCTACCCTGGACAGATAGTTTTTCCAAATATACTGATTAACACCGTTACAGTCTATCTTTGTGACACCCCTTTTGTTATTCAGTAATACATCCTAACCTAGATATGGAGTTTGTTAAAACTACTAAATTGCACTATTTAACCATTAATCACTCATTAACTGCTATGTTAATCAGTCCCAGATAGGACATTTCTAGGATCCCTTGCTTTACCTGATGTTCCGCTTACACCTTGAAGTACAGGACGCCTGTACCAGCAGAGTTCCCTGCAGAACTGTAGACTCACTCGTGAAAGCCCTGCAGCTGCTCCTTAGGCAGATGCCACACTCCTGCTCTGAGACACTTACACAATGTAATGCATAGGTTTGAGACCTGAGACCTGGCTTAGGCCAGCCACCCCAGATATTTGAAATCAATAACCCAAATTATTTACTCTTCCGAGTGGATAGGCAATCAAGAGGAGGTGGTGTGGCAATTTATGTAAGGGACAAATACTCAGCCGCATGCATAGATGCATCATCCTCCCCCAAAGAATTCGAGTGCTTGACCCTAAAGATCGAACTTTCTTCTTCCAGTGCACTCTGTGTAATAGGCTGCGGCCTTCTGCCGGGCCTCATCTCCTGTCTCACCTCAGTTCCGTACTGGGGCTCAGTTCCTTGGAAACCATTATTCTTGGCGACCTGAACTATGATTGGCTATCAAGTGCATCAGCTCCCTTGAAATCCTTTACGACACTCCAGGGCTGGTGCAACTCATTGGAGAGCCTACTCACCCAAATAAAAAGAACCTTAACAACAGCTCCCTCTTAGATGTAATTTCGGTTATCAAGCCACACCTGTTCTCTCAAGTCGGAACATTTTTCTCTGACATTAGCGATCATTGTATAATCACCACTATTAGATCCGTGCACAACCCTCAGTTTGTGGCAAAGTTTTCTATCAAGAGGTGCAAATGGAACTTTGATTTGTTTGCTTACGTCCATGACTTGAAACATTCACCTCGATGGCAGGAATTCTTCCTAGCCAAAACAGTTAACAGGGCATATACTATTTTTTACAATATTTTAAGTGAGGCTTTAAATAAGCATGCACCCTTGGTTAAGACACGGGTCAGGAGCAGCACCTACCATTGGTTCTTGCCTGAGCTCAAAGCCTCCCTGTTAGAAAGGGATACTTTATGGAAAAAAGCCCGAAGAAGCAAGAACGACTCGGATTGGTGTCTTTTTAAGAGAGCACGTAACAAGTGCACCAAGTTGGTTAGAGCAGCCAAGGCCGCCTACTATCGTTCGGAGCTAGCATCTGCCTCAAGAAATCCTTCAAAGCTCTGGAAAACATTAAAAGACAGGTCTGGACACACACCTGGTAATTCCATTCCAGCAAAAATTAAGTCCAGTAACCGATCGGAGATATTAGAAGCCCTCAATAACCATTTTGCAACAGCAGAGCTAGCATTTGATACTTCTCCTGCCAATGACCTCCACACAGCTCAGGGCCCACCAACTCACGAGTCCCCCTCTACCGAGGAGGCCTTCTCCCTCCTGCCTGTCTCTCTAAAAGAAGTGGAAGACCTACTGCTGCAACTGGACACCAGGAAGGGAGCAGGCTCTGACTTCATAGAGCCAAACTATCTGAAATGTGCCTACCATGTGCTTGCGGTGCCAATCATCCACCTATTCAACATGTCACTCTCCCAGGGTAGCCTCCCCCCCAATGGAAAATAGCCCATGTCATCCCTCTATTAAAAGCAGGTGATGCCTGCGATCTAAATAATTACAGACCGATCTCCCTCCTCCCCATCCTGTCTAAATTACTAGAAAAAATAGTGTGTGGCCAGCTAGGGGTATACTTAGAATCCAGAAGCCTATTAAACCCAGTTCAGTCTGGATTCAGAGCACAGCACCATAACAGCCCTAGCTAAGGTGATCAATGATTGGCTCCTAGACCTTGACAACAAGAAGCATGTCTATGCTGTTTTCTTGGATCTTAGTAAGGCATTCGACACAGTCGATCACAGCCTGCTTCTTTCCTCCCTAAGCACCTTAGGCCTGGACCATAAATCTATGTGCTGGTTTGCAGACTACCTCGGAGAATGGAAACAGCAGGTTAAAGCTGAAGGTGATCTTTCTCCATTAAAATCTATGCTGAGGGGCATGCCCTCCTCTTTGCAGTCTACATTAACAACATCAATGACCCCATCAAAAAAGCCAACATCTACTTATTCGCGAATGACACTGTACTGTACTTGAGTCGTCCCACGCCGAAAGTAGCCTGTGAAGACCTCCAAACTGAATTCAACCTTCTACAATACCAGCTCATAAACAAAAAGCTTTTGTTCAATGTGAAAAAGACAAAAGCCATGCTCTTCTCCCCCTCCTTGCATGCGGCAATTCCTGCTGGGGGGCTATCCTAAAATTACCACTGTTCTTGGAGAAACACTAGAGTATGTAATAACTCAAATATCAAGGAGTTTGGCCGATATAAACTTCCTTCACGACCATCTCGAAGAACTGCAGAAGAAACTAAGGCAAAGATTACGACTATTCTACAGAATTAACCACCTGCTCACAAAGAAGGCCAAGATTCAACTGGTTCAAGCTACTTTTCTATCTTTAATAGATTACGTGGACCTGCTCTACAGCCACTGCACTGCCTCTGCACTGGTTAAGTTGGACACCCTCAACCACAGAGCTATCAGGTTCATTACTGGCCTTCCACTTTCCACACACCACTGCTCCCTTTACTTATCATTAGGCTGGACTTCCCTTCACTATAGAAGGAATAGAAACGCCGCCCTATGGGCCTTCAGAGCGGTGACCAACAAGCTCCCCTCATATGTCTCAGATTGTATTCCCAGGAGTGTGTTAGGCACCTACGCTCTAAGAAGCTATTCCCTAATTGCCCTCCAAGTTCCAAGGGTCAAAACTCATTTCAGCAAAGCTGCTCTAAGCTTCTCTTTACCCATATTGTGGAATGGTTTACAAAGGAACTTGAAGCTGAGCTGCTCTGTTAGCCTGAATATCTTTAAGGCGCTCTATGATAGCTACATGAAAGCACCTTGCAAATGTTTTCCTCACCACTAGCCCACTAATTCCACAACTCCCCCTTTCCATCCTGACACTCGCCAAGTTTCTACCCCTGGCTCTCACTCTTTCCCTATTAACTCTTCCTGCTGTACCCACCCTTCCCTGTCCACTCCAGCCTGGCTAAAGTCCCACCCCATCCATAGTAGTGTCCCAATTATCTACCCCTCCTCCTTCATTATCATAAACAAGTACACGACAGCCATCGTCACTTTCTGTGGTTTAGCTCAATTTTTCCCCCAGTCGTCGGTAATATATCCCTCCTCTTCTTTACCTCTCTAACCTGCCACCCCATACACGGCCTCTTTCCCTATATGTGTAGTTGCGGCTGCCTCACTCAAAAGATCTCTGCTTATAACCCCTGTATGCCTATGGTTGATTGTACATCTGCTGACTTCTTCAATTGTAAAATAATGCTTTTTTTTAATTTATTTCAGCCTTATACTGTACTGTATACACTGTATATACTTTTTCTTCCTTGTATATTATTGCTTTTTGTATACCTGCTCCTGTACTGTACTTTGATGTATTCATGACCAGGTCCACCTTGCAAATAAGCCTTGCTCAATGGTGCCCACCTGGATAAATAAAGATTTTGATTGATTGATTGATTGATTGGTTTGTTTAAATATACACCTTCAATCCTTACTTCCTGCTTCCATGCCTCCACTTATCACTATTTGTTATAAAAACAAGCAGACTCTGCCTCAACTCTGCATTCTACTTGTCAGCAAATTTGCTAGCCACCTCCTGTACACTTTGTGAACTCCATATTGTGCTGCTTTCTCCAAGAGCTTTCAATATAGTAACGTGTCAAAGACATTGACGTGTTCAGAGAGACTTTTCACCACCTGTCCCTTATCCACATATCTAGCCATCTCTTCAAAGAACACAATCAGGTTGGTTTGGCAGGATCTACATTTTGTGAAACCATGTTGTGTGCTAGAAAATAGCCAAGTCTCCTCCACGTGGTGACCCACTAGAACTTTTATGATTAACTTTGTCAATTTGCCAAGCACCAAGTTAAGGTTCACAGGTCTGTAGTTTCTTGTATCCAACCGTAATCCCTTCCTGAATAGGGAAGGGGATAACAATGGCTGTTATCCAGTCCTTTGGCACTATCTTGGTCTGTACAGAGCCCTGAACAATAACAACGAGGGGCCCAGCCAGAAATCCTTTCAACTCCATTATTACTCTTATACGGATGCCAATGGTCCCTCTGATTTTTATGTTTGCTTGCGTGCATGCACAAGAAACATTACGTGACAGCTTAGGAGAGAAGCGGGTTCGGGAGGCATGGCAGTGTGGCAGCCAACAGAGGCATTACATTTGGGGGCTTGGCCGTGGTGCACCAATGGAGGCACAGTGTGCTGATGACACTGGCTTCCAGAAGTGCCACCAACTTGTAACATTATTGCTGCAGCAATCAGGGGCCGCCTCGTCATTGCAGCGTCAGCGATTCACTGCAATGAGGGAGCGACTCGTCATTGCTAGGCCGAACGTTGCTACTCTAATATGTTTGTGACCATGGCGGCGCCTTGCGCCTGTTCCAAACAATTAATTCACCCCAGTGCAGGGGTGCCCAATCCCCCTCAACAGCATGTGCACCTCCCTACAGCAGTGTGTCTTTGCCAACGGAGGCCCCAATCCCCGTCTGCTTCCATCCCCGGTGCTATGACTTGCCGAAAGGGGAGCCCACTCCCTGTCGGCATTACGTCCCCCCTCCCACTTTGATGTGCTGACAGGGGAGCCCACTCCCCATTGGCATAAGTCCCCCCAAAACAGTAGCGGGAGAGTTGTGCTGAGGGGGTGCCCAATCCCCCTCGGCTCTTGCGCCCCCCTCCGCTTTTGTGCTGACGGGGGTGCCCAATCCCCTGTTGGCTACAGCTAGCCCCCCAACAGTTGGTTGGCACACTGGGAGCCCAACCCAGTGTGCCAAATGTCCAGAAATGCCCCTGTAAAAAAAAAAGTCCCACAATGTCTTTTTTTTTTTTTTTTGTACCTGTAAAGCAAAACACGGTCCCTCATCAAGTCCGGCGGCCCCTCCTAACACGCGCCCACCCTCTGCGCACCCTACCTCCCCACACACCCCCATACTTACCTCCGGAGCCCAGCGCGACGATCTTCGGTGGACCGGGAACACATCTGCACTCTTCAAAGCCGACCACGAACTGAGGAAATGCCAGTAAGCTGTATAATGGCATAAATAGGGTTTTCAACTTTGATGCATATCTCTGGCATTTTGGAATTTTGCATCAAATTTTCAACATGGGGTTTTGGAACCCCTCCTCATAATTCTGGCACTGTCATGGCGTTATTCTGCCCGAAAGGTGATTGCAGTCACCGCATGGAATCACCTTTCAGGACTGATTAACAAAATGACAGTGCCAGTGTTCATGAGGTGGGCTCTCAAAAGTCTATGTAGCAAAATTTGGTGGAAAAATCCAAACACTTATTGTTTTACGAGTGTGTTGCTATGAAGTTGCCACGCACACCGTAAGTTCGCCAATTTGCAATATTTTCACTCCAGATTTTGAGGATTGCCATTTTATGCACCTCCTTATGGACAGTACAGCTGTCATTTTTCATATCCTGGCCAAAATGTGGTTTCGCAGTTCCGGTGCAGAATAGCGCGGTCGCTGTGGGAAATCAGTGTTCAGGACACATTAAGAAAATCACAGTGACACTGTTGATGAGCAGAGGTCCTAACATGCCTATGTTGAAAATTTTGTGATGAAAGTCCATAAAATGAGTGTGTTACGAGTGTGCGTTGCACAGGTTCCATGCACGCTCGTAACTTCACAAGTTTGTAATATTTTCTCTCCAGATGTTCAACATTGCCATTTTCCGCACCTCCTTATGAACAGTGCAGCTGTCATTTTTCACATCCTGGCTGAAATGTGTTTTCGCACTTCCGGTGCAGAATAGCGAGGGTGCTGTGGGAAATCAGTGTTTGGGACGCATTACGAAAATCACAGTGACACTGTTCAAGAGCAGAGCTCCTAAAATGCCTATGTTGAAAATTTGGTGATGAAAGTCCATAAAATGACTGTGTTACGAGCGTGCATTGCTCAGTTTCCACGCATGCTCATAACTTCACACATTTGTAATATGCTCACTCCAGATTTTCAACACTGCCATTTTTCTGACCCTCCTTATGAACAGTACAGCTGTCATTTTTCACATCCTGACCGACACGTGTTTTTGCACTTCTGGCGCAGAATAGCATGGTTGCTGTGGGAAATCAGTGTCTGGGACACATTAAGAAAATCACAATGACACTGTTCATGAGCAAAGGTCCTACAATGCCTATGTTGAAAATTTGGTGACAAACGTCCATAAAATGACTGTGTAGCGAGCATGCGTTGCAAAGTTTCCATGTACCATAGGCTCAGACGTGTGAACATTTTTAATATTCCCAGTACAGATTTTCAACATTGCCATCTCTTCACACCTCCCTGTGGATGGTACAGCTGTCATTCTTCACATCCTGCCCCATCTGTGTTTTTGTGCATGTGGCACAGAATGGCACTGTCGCTGTTGGAAGTCAATGTTCGGGACACATTGACATAATCACACTGCCACTCTTCATGAGAACAGGTCCCACATGCTTTCATAAGGTGGGGTCACAAAAAGGACATGTTGAAAATTTGTAGTGTAAATAGCAAGAAACGCCGAAGGCGTTAGGGTTTCTAACCATAACGTCCCACCCTGTACAGACTGACAGGCATCGGGGTGTGCCTTTGGATTGCTGACTGTACCGCTCATGCCATCCCACCCCCACCTCCAGCCAGTGACAGGCATCGAGGTGTACCTTGGACTCTTCAGCCCCAGACTTCACCCCATTCTCCTATGCTGCACCTATTTCAGCATATGTCCTTATGGAATGGGGTGACTGTAAAGCCAAACACCCTAAGGCATACCTCAACACATGTCACTGTCTGCAGAATAGGGTGAGGTGACATGGCATGCCCGTCATGGGCGATGACCCAAACACTTACCCCAATGCCTGTCCATCTCTATAGGATGGAGGTGGGGTTGGCGTGACCTTCAGTACTTCACTGCCATTCCTATTGTGCATCTGTCTAATTCTTGCATTGCCAATGCTAATACCAGCAAGCAAACATTTGGCATTGACAAATGCTTGTTTGACTCTGTGGGTGGAAGTCTTGTGTGTGCGTGTGTGTGGCACTGGACACCAAGAAAAGGATTTATGTGTGCAAAGTGAGTCCATATTAGGGATACCATTTACTGCCAATAACCAGTGTAAGACATAAACAAACACTATAATGCTCAATGTAAAGCATAAATATCCATTTAAAGCAATGCAAACAAATAATATTCGACAGTTAAAAATAAACAATTGTATACAGTGCATGCAATATGCAAACTATGAATGTAATTTTGAAAATGTAAATACTGAATGTGCCAATAAAACTAGTAGTGCCAAGTGTGATGCATACACTAACTATGACGTCATAATTTATTGCTTTTCTCCCCTTTTTCCCATTTCTCCAGTGGGCATATATTTGATCAATGTCAGTATTTCCACCAGATAATTAAAACAGTTTTACTCGCATCAGCTTATCTAAGTGATTTTCTTGCAATCGGTTTCTTGATTTTGTTTTAATACTGTTCACAAGGCTGAAGCCTTTCTCACAGTTTTCACTAGGCACTTGAAATGTAGCATACACATCTGCAAGGTGAGCCACTATGCTGTACTCTGGATTTGTCCAAACAAAATGTACAATCTCTTTAAACAATGTATTGATCTTTCCCTGATTTTTTTTCCGATAACTACAAATTTATAGTGATTGCACTGGCTAACAATGGCTGCCTGGTCCACTAATGCAAATAGATATTCATGGTATTGGTTGCACAATCTCTCAACTTTAGATTTACCTGATTCAAAGCTACAGAATGGGATTGTTTCAAAATCAAAGGCAGGCCACTTAGTTCATCTGTGGGAAATTGTCTGTCTAGATGATCATATAATAGGCTAATGAATTTTAAAACTGATGTGCTTACATCAGTCCCACAATTACCTAGAAGCAGTTGTACTGGCTGGCTCCAGTAGATAGTATCACATAGGTACCGCCCCTGATCGCTGCGATTTTTGCTCTAGCAATCTGTGCAGCTTCAATTGTTTACACAATTTTTTGAAATATCTTCGACAAGTCTGCCAACTCAACAAGTACATCATTTAATGTTGTTATGGCAGTGTGGTATTTTGGGTTGGACAGGTTCTAAAAGAAGTATTTTTCAGCTGGATCATTGCTTTCATTTACTCCTGTTTCAAAATATTGCACCATGCATTGCAGTTATGGATTAATGCCCCAGCTGCAAAGTGCCTTGAAAGCCAATGAGCCTCATTAAGTGAGTTTGCAGTAAAGTCTCAGGGCCTTTTATCAGAGGTACCTGTTTCCAGGCATCATCAGTTCACAAGTCTTCTCTGTGGGTGACACGGTGTTTTTCAACTAAATGAGGAATACACTGTCTGAGTTGTGCTTCTACACTATTATTTTCCCCAAGCATAGCAGATGCACCATCAGATGTAAATATTACCATTTCCATCAAGTCAAACTGATGGGCTCTGTAGTATTCCTTCACAGATGTAGTCATGGCCTGGGAGTTACATGCTGTTAACAAGTCCTGAAAATTATGTTTTATACATTGTCTCATTTGATGGCTGAAACTTAAAATTTGTGCTGAGTATCCTGTTTACAGATACAGTATATCTGTTCTCTTATCAGTAATTATGGTATGGAAGGAGGCATTCTGAATTTCCTTCAATTATTCATTTTGAATGACTGCATTAATTGAATTCAGGAATTCTAAAGCATAATTTTTCCTTCACCAGTTATCAGTCATACTAAAATATTTTGCAATATGATCATGTATTTCCTGCAGTGATAACATGGGATTGTTCCTCTTTACAACCAATAAAACATTCTTTATTAAACTTTTTACATCCTCTTCCTTATACCTTTGGAGTTCCATCAGGGCCAATCAATTGTTTTCTAGCTACTGCAGTTTCTGTCAGCATGCTGCATAACCCACCCGCACTTTGTTTTCTGATAGCTGAAACTACAGTTTCATGTATCTTTCTGAGTAAGTGATGCTTTAGATAGTCAAGATTGCAGCCTGCAGTCCATTTTCACGTTAAACGCGGCGTCGCGGGCGTCTTGGAAGAATAGCACACTTTGAGGTGTGACTCTCCTGTGCAATCCACTGCTCCGTTGAGCAGGCGTGGCGATCCTGCACCAATGGATGCGGGTGCTGTGTATGACAATGGTGGTGTTCAGTTCAAAAGAAACCACCGCTGTTGCCAACCTGGCCATTCTGCATGATTCCCCAAAGCTTTGGTGCCCGCTGGGGCCCACCAGCGTGGCAAATCTTGTTTGGCTGACAGGTGCCCAACTCCGCCGGCTCATCGCCCCCAAACAGCTTTCCTGCTGCCATGCTGGAGCCCACCCCAGCATGGCAAACATCCCGTGTCGCACAGCTGTGTGCCCGCAGTGCCTCACGCCCCCCAAAACTTTGGTGCCACGCTGGGAGCCCACCCCAGCGTGGCAAACCTTGACTGGCCGACGGTGGTGCCCAATCCCGTCGGCTCCACGCCTCAGCTGTCCTTCTGCCATGCTGGGAGCCCACTGATGTGGCAAACATCCGCGTCATCTTTTTTTTAAAAAAACCTGTAAATTAAAAGCGGTCCCCAGGCGCTTCTCCTGGCCCCCTCCCACAGCCTGCACCACCACTGTGCACCCTGTCCCCCACCCCTCACCCCATACTTACCTCCGAGTCTGGCACGACGATCAGCTGCAGTATTGCGCAGTTCCCACGTGACGTCAGAGGGTGTGCGACTTTCAATATTTCCACTCCAGATTTTCAACATTGCCATTTTACCACACCTCCTTATGAGCAGTATAGCTGTCATTTTTCACATCCTGCCCAAAAGCGTGTTTCCGCCCATGTAGCGCACAATGGCGCAGTCGGTGTGCGAACTCAATGTATGGGACTCATTAAGAAACTCACAATGACACTGTTCATGAGTAGAGGTCTTAAAATGGCTATGTTGAAAACTTGGTAAAAAAATTCCTAAAAATGACTGTTTTACGAGCGTGCATTGCACAATTCCTACGCACGCTCGTAAGTTCGCGAATTTTCAATATTTGCACTCCAATGATTTCCAAATACCTAAACAGCACATAGAAGCAAGCAACATTCAGCATTGACAAATGCTTGTACTTCTTTGTCACTGATTTTTTTAAGCCATGTCCAAGTGCCAAATACCACTGCAAATACCTGCAAGCGGACGTTCGGCATTGACAAATGCTTGTTTACCTTGTGCAAACTCTCCCCCAATTTTTCCATCAACACAAATCTTACATACAAGTCCAATATCAATGCCATATATAAACAAGTCACATAGCTTCATTTAGGTCTTCTGAGATGATGCAGGTGTAAGGGTCTCTACAATTTTATTAAGGCATACTTCTTTAAAAGCTGAACAACACTTTTTCTTTGAAGCAGAACCTTCATCTGTGTCTGAAGTGGAGGAGTGGTTTAGCCTTCTCTTCCATGTTAATCTGTGGCATCACTTTCTATATTAACTGGTTTCAAGTATTTTAAAAGAAGCACACAAAAATATAGAGAAACACATTTAGAGCCCCATATTCAGAGCTGGCCAGATACACATGCATAATGGTGCACCACGCAAACAAGTTGGGCAGGCCGGCTCTGGTGCGATTGTGATAGGGTTGAATAAGGCCTTGTCCCATTTGTTACACAGAAAGAGTTAAATGCAAGGATCTGTTCTGTCCTCTCCTTTTCTGTCTTTTGTCTGTCTGGTTGGCCAACCAAATGTTCTCGTGAGACCTAGGACCTGATCACTCTGACGGTCTTGTGGTTCTCCACCTCTTGCTAGCTCCCTCTGCCTTCACTTGCTGTTTCTGTCTTTTCTGTTCCCTTGTGTAGTTCTGTTTATAAAAATTTATGTGAATTTTTGTGTGAAACTGTAAGTGATATTGGGATACCTTCATTTAAAACTGTATATAGTTATGCTGTTGAAATGATTGCAAAAAACTATTTGGAACTTAGGGGGTTAACCTTGACATGCAGCACAAACTATTTTGCAGAGTTGTCAACAAGAGGCCAGTTCTGGGACATCATGTTCTATTTTATTGCACCTGCAAGGAAAGAAACTTACAAAGTTCTGGTCTCTGAATGAGCTCAGGAGGCAGAAATAAGAGCAGCAATGCTTTTGCTAGAGTAAAAGAGAGAGAGAGAGAGAGAGAGAGAGACAGAAACAGTAACTTGGATTGAGAGATTCCCTCAGATGAAGGACTTTGTTTTCTCTGTTTGTACTGCCTTTGAGTAACCCCCCCCTACAAATCTGGGATTTACTATAATGTTTTCCTGGGCTCCTTAATGCCCACTGTCAGGCTGTTGTCCTGTCATAAGTAATTCTGTGATTTTGCATGAGAGTGCCATATTAAGCCTCCGCACCTGTCCCTTTAAGAGAATAGCTTATCAGTGTTAAGCAAATGATCTGTGCTGGTTCAAAGTGATTTAGGGCTTGCAACTGGCCAGGCAGTGAACTGTTTTGCTCCATTCTGCAGTCGCTACTTGTGCAGAGAGAGCCTATGTAAGAATCGTGCTTATTTACTGTTTGTACTTTGTTACATTAGAAATAGAGATGTTTGTCTAACCTGCTTTCATTGCAGTTCATTCATTTGGATGAAAGGCACCATGACCAGGACTTACAGGAATTGGACCAATTAGACTCCAGGGGCCTAAAATGGATCCTGCCCCAGAGGTCTTGTGGGAAGGAAAACTGTAGTTTTTGAAATTTTACTGTTGGTGCCTAAATGGAACTACAGTAGAGGGAAGCCCTTACTGTGATTGACAGCTCCTTCAGCCAACCAAACTTGTGGATTATCAAGGGAAATGCCCTGTGTGCCATGAGACAGTGGATCAGTTAGAGTCGGAGGTTGAAGTGCGAACAGCTTGAGCTTTCAAGCACCTGCTCCCAGGAGGAGCACAGGGGAATCGGCAGGAAGAGGCTCAACTTGCCTTCCTGCCACTTTCTCCTGCATTGAACTGCCTCTTTGCAGAAGTCGGACTTGTCCGATTCCAACCTGGAACTGCGGCAGAAGAGAAGAGGAAGTTTATTAGTGCAACTTGCGATTTGGACCGAAGACTTGCTCCTAAAGTGATCGTCCCAGCTTGTGTGTGAAATACACTCAGATTGAAAGATTTGCGCAGTGAAGCTGTTGATTTGCAATCGGACTGAATCTGAACTGTTTTCAGAAGTAGTTATTGATTTAAATGTGCTGAATGTGTTTTGTGGGTCGAGATTTGGTTCCCCACGAAAGAACCTGTTACACCAGCTGGAGGCTTCACCAGCAGAAGATCACGAACTTTGCCAGACTGCTCATCCTGCCTGGGCCCTGCCATTTGGGCCTAGGCCACCACCCCTTAGCCAGAGACTGTCACGGTGCAAGACCGGCTCGGGATCCAGCCCCTGCGCAACAACACACAGGTTGTAGCCACCTGGAGGAAAGGCCATGAAGAAGGGGCGTGTTGTGTTGGCCCTGTTTTCCCCAAGCTTCCCTGTCCCCACCACAAGGTCTCCATATCACCTGCTCTACTGCAAATTCCTGGTAGCGTGAGTACAAATCAGGGTAGCTCCCTGCAATGAAAGCTTAAATCATTGTGGTACCATCTAATTGTCTTCCTTTATTGGGTTTTGCAAAGGACTGAGCCAACCAGCTTGGATTACAAATAATAGGGTTGTTTTGCATGTTTAACTGCCTTTCTTTCCACCAAGGGCCCCAACATCAGCTGCAACGTTGGCCACCCCTGGGCAACGCTTCAGGCTAGCCTGAATAACATTCTGGGTACCCAGTGTTGTTGAACTGTATATTTGGGACTTAAAGTGCATGCTAGAAAAGCCTGATTTAACTCAGAATGCAAATCATTTGACTAGATTCACACCCCTTCCTTGTTCACGCTCCCTTAATAAACCTGATTTTTTTTTCAAGTTTAACCTGGCTAGTGTGCATATTATTAGTTGGGTTACTGCATTCACAGTGTGCAATTGTATTGCAAACCTTACTTTACAGGGGGTTTCCAGGGAAATTGCTGATGGTCCATCCCTGGTGGTAAGTGAGAAGGGTGTGAGCACATTATTACTGTTTCTGATTGATTGTGAATTTACCACTGTCATATATTCAGCCACTATGAGGGTTGGGGGAGGTTATAGCTTCCCAGAGGGCTATACCAGAGCAGATAAGCAACCCTCATACCATTTCTCTGGGTGGAGGCACCTTATTAGAGAACTCAAGCCCCTCAACCTGTGTATAGCCATACAGGCAGGGGTAGTAGCCCTTAGAATAGCGCTGCCTAGGGGTTATATTTGTAAATAGTTATACTGAATATTTTTATTTTTTATTTTATTGTTATTGGGAAAAAAAAAAACTGCTTGTGAATTTTATACCTGCTTCTGGTCTTCTGATGCTTCTTGACTTACTATATGCCTCGATGACAGATGGTGTCAGACTAAGTGGATTTATGCCGTGCATACTCTAAGCTAGGAGTTTTGTGCATGGGTACTGATCTGGTACCAGGAATGCATAGCAAAAAGGTATGGATTCTGCAGCAGCAAGCCCAGGAGTCATTACCAGAAAGATGGCAGCCAAACTAGCAGAGACAGAAGTCCAAGCTGAGACTGTACAGCCAGCACCAATGATGGAAAAAGAAGAACAGGCAGTGACAGAACCTGAAAGCTCTGACTGCCTTTTTCAAATGGTGGGCTATACAACAAAAAGAGATGGAGAAACAGAGAAGAGAAGAAATGCATCAACCCGAGAAGCAGTGAAAAGAAGAAATGCAGCAACTCAATAAGCAGACAGGAGCTGCAGTGACAGGAACAACAAAGAAGAGAAAAGATGCAACAATAGGAGCAACAAAGAAGAAAAGAGATGTAGCGATGGATGGATGCCTTGCAAGTTATCAAAGCCAGAGGAAAAATCAAAACTGCTATCATAGAGGCAATAAGCCTTTGTGTGAAACAAATAAAGAAAACAAAGCGGAGTAAAAAACCACTATGGTTCTCAAAAGAGGTGGCAGGTAAGGTTAAGGAGAAAAAGGCTGCATTCAAGAAGTATAAGGAATCACAGAAGGAGCACAACAGGGAACTGTATCAATTAAAGCAGAAAGAAGTGGGGAAGGCAGTCAGAATAGCAAAGGCCCAAACCGAGGAAAAAATAGCTAACTCAGATAAGAAGGGGGATAAAACCTTTTATAGGTACATTAGGGAGCATAGAAAGGTTAGGGGAGGAATAGTGAAGACTAATAAAGGAGAGGGGAGGTGGGCAGAGGGAGACAGTGAAAAGGCAGAGATACTGAATGAATACTTTTGCTCAGTATTCACAAAAGAAGATGAGGAGGAGTTACTTAAACCAGACAATAGAAGCACTCTGGGTGGGGGTTGACACCAGTCCATTTACAGAAGAAAGAGTCCAGAAAGAACTCCTAAAAATCAAGGTAGACAAAGCAATGGGGTCTGACGGGGATTCACCCCAGAATCCTAAAAGAACTAAGGGAGGACCTAGTGACACCACTGACCACACTTTTTAACAAATCATGGGAGGATAGGGTGGAACCTGAGGACTGGAGGAGGGCAGATGTGATTCCCCTTCACAAAAGTGGGAGCAAGGCAGAAGCAGGAAACTACAGATCTGTAAGTTTGACCTCAGTGGTAGGGAAAATGATGGAATCACTTCTGAAAGAAAGAATTGTTGAGTACCTAGAGGCCAGCAGGGCACAGGACCCAAAGCAGCATGGATTTACAGTGGGAAGGTCATGCCAGATGAATCTAATTGATTTCTTTGACTGGGTGACCAAAGTAATAGACCAGGGAGGGGCTGTGGATATGGCCTACCTAGACTTTAGCAAGGCATTTGACACAGTCCCGCACAAAAGACTAATAATCAAGTTAGCCAGTCTGGGAGTGGGTTCCAGGGTGGTAGCCTGGGTAGCAAACTGGCTGCACAACAGGACACAGAATGTAATAGTGAATGGAACACATTCCGAAGAAAGTGGGGGTTACTAGTGGAGTACCTCAAGGCTCAGTACTGGGTCCAGGCCTCGTTAACATCTTTATAGGTGACATTGCAGAGGGTCTGGAGGGAAAGGTATGCCTCTTTGCAGATGACACAAAGATCTGTAACAGAGTTGATACACAAGGCGGGGGGTAGAAAGGATGAGAAGGGACTTGACAAGGTTGGAGGAATGGTCAGACATATGGCAACTTAGATTCAATGCAAAGAAGTGCAAAATAATGCACCTGGGAAACAAAAACCCAGGAGAAGAGTATACAATAGCAGGGGAGGTACCGACAACAGCAAAAATGGAAAGGGACTTGGGGGGTAGTCATATCAGAGGACCTAAAGGTATGTAATCAACGTGAGAAGTCAGTAAGGAGAGCCAGGGGGATACTGGAATGCATAGGATGGGGCATCACAAGTAGAAAAAGGGAAGTGGTTATCCCTCTGTACAGACAGTTGGTGAGACCCCATCTGGACTACTGTGTGCATTTTGGAGACCCCCATCTACGCAAGGACATAGACAGGATGGAAGCAGTCCAGAGGAGGGCAACTAAAATGGTGCAGGGTCTGCATCAGAAACCATATGAAGAGAGACTGAGAGAGCTTAATATGTATACCCTTGATGAAAGGAGGGACAGGGGGACATGACAGAAACTTTTAAGTACCTCAAGGGAATCAACAAAGTCCAGGAGGGTAGCATCTTTCAGAAAAAGAGATGTGTAAGAACAAGGGGGCACAATTTAAAGATAGAGGGGGGACGGCTCAGGGGTAATATGAGGAATTTTTTTCACAGAGAGTGGTGGATGCATGGAATCGCCTTCCTGGGGAGGTTGTTGGATCTAAAACAGTGGGGTAATTCAAACATGCATGGGACAGACATAATGCAATTGTAGTGGGGGGTTGCAGGAAGTAGGCTGTTGGTTAACTAGAATCTGCAGCTTATCCAATAGGAAGGGAAATGGACAGACTGGGTGGGCCAAGTGGTCCTTATCTGCCATCAAAGTCTATGTTTCTATGTAGCACTGGTCCAGCAGAGCAACAAGACACAAACAACTTAAAAAACATTAAACTTACAAAGCTGTGTCCCTCAAATTATATTGAAGCATACCTGACAACTTTTGAAAGAGTTGCCGGAGCCTGCTTGTGGCCAAAGCAGCAATGGGCAATCAGTCTGGTATCTTACCTGACAAGTAAAGCCCAACTTGCCTACAGCAGTATGGGTAGTGCACAGTCAGAAAAATATGACCTTGTAAAAAGAGAAATCCTGAAAAGATACATCTCAGGGGAGGCCTACAGGCAAAGATTCCGGTTCCTGAAGTATAAATCTTTCAACAATGCTCAAGAAGCATTCACCGGACTCGGAGAACTCCTTAATTAATGGCTCCAACCAGAGGGCAAAACAGTCCCACAGATCATTGACACATTTGCAATGGAACAATTAATCAACATCCTGTCTACAGATGTGCAGCTTTGGGTGAAAGAACACCAACCAGAAAGTGGGGAAAAGGTTGTTTCTTTTGCCGAGGACTTTCAGATGGCCAGACAGACCACGCAGCAGTGAGGTAACAGCCAAGCACCGGTAAGATCCTTTTTTTCCTGACTTAACTCCATATCAGATAAAAACTCTGGTGGGGGTAACAAATCTGAACCCAAAGACTTTATTTGTTATAACTGTAACAAGCCAGGCCATATCATAAGAAACTGCCATAAAAACAAGGAGAGTAACACTGAAGCAGATTTGGCCTTAGCAAATCGGGGCAAGTATTTAACAGATATCAAGGTCAGAGATAAGACTGTAAAGGGACTTATTGAATCAGAAGTAAACAGACTGTAGTGCATGTTGAAGTGCTGCGAAAACACAATGTAAAAGGACTTGGTACTGGTGTCATTTGCATCCATGGGGACACACACGATATTATCCTTCCACACAAGTGACCCTGAATATTAATGGGTGTCGCACTAAATGAAAGTGGGGGTAGTACCCAAGTTACCTGTACCCGTGATTATCGGAAATGACTGTCCAGGGTTTACTGAGTTAATCTCAGAGAAATTGAACCCTGCAATTTCAGCAGCAATGGTAGCAAGAGCTCAGGCAATGAAAATCTCAAACAGTGAGGACACTTTTCCTTTCGGTGACTTTGATACAGACTTGTTTGAGCCCAGCTCCAAGATCTGGAAGTCCAGGAAAGAAAGGAGATGCCTGAAACAACAGTGGCAACAAAAGACTGATGGATATGAGGGGTTAAAATATGAAAATGCTGAAGATAAACTGATAACTGATTGTGATTTTGTTTCAGGGCAAACTAATGATGTTTCTCTCCAAGGTTATTTTAAGCAGCTGGGGGTGAAACAAAAACAGGGTGAACCAATGTTTAAAAAATGTAATGGGTTACTGTACTGAGTTTGTGTTAAACCTCAGACACAGGAACAGGGAGAACAATTGGTTATACCACAAAAGTATAGATCTGAGTTGTTACAGATAGCACATGACAGTCCTCTGGCTGGTCACTCAGGGAGAGATCACACCCTTGCCAGATTGCTGTACAGATTTTACTTGCCTGGAATGCATAAAGATGTTGCTACCTATTGCAGTTCTTGTGCTGAATGTCAGAAAGTAGCCCCAGTGACTAAAAAAGACAAGGTGCCCCTGGTGCCCTACCCTTGATATATGTGCCTTTCAAAAGAACTGCAGTGAATGTGGTTGGCCCTCGAGACAAAAGCGAAAAGGGAAATCAATTTATTCTGGTAGTATGTGACGATGCTTCTCGATACCCAGAAGAAGTTCCAATCCGTACTGTCACAGCCCCAAAAGGGGCAGCACAGCTTGCCAAAATTTTCATCAGGGTGGGCATACCTAAAGAAATAATCACTGATCAGGGTAGTAATTTCAGTGCTGCATTACTGAAGGAGCTGTACCAACTACTAGGTATCACTGCCATAAGAACTTCCCCCTATCACCCTCAGACAGACGGTCTTGTTGAGTGTTTTATCCAAACCCTATAATGCACATTAAAAAGGTTTGTAAAAGGGGAAGGGAAAGATTGGGACCAATAGTTACCTTACCTGCTTTTTGCTTACAGAGAAGTGCCACAAGCCTCAACAGGTTTTTCACCATTTGAAATGCTGTACAGTAGACAACTAGAGGGCCACTAGATGTAATAAAAGAAACATAGTAAGATAACTCCACTCAAAAACAATCTATTACTTTTTATATGTGTGCCCTGAGAATGAAACAGGCAAAATATATTGAAATTGCCCATAGTAATCAGGAAGAGGTCCAAAACCAGCAGAAGGTGTATTATGACCATGGGGTAAAAGAAAACATTTTTGAGCCAGGTGTAAAGGTCTTGCTACTATTACTCACTACAGAAAATAAACTATTAATGAAGTGGCAATGGCCTTATAAAGTGCTTAGACGTACTGGCACAATTAATTATGAAACTGAGACCCCTGATAGGAAAAATCCTACCAGGATATACTGCGTAAACCTGAAGAAATGGGTTGAAAAAACACCAAAGTCTGCTTTGCTAGCTTTACCAGAAACTGATAAAGAAGATATTGATATAGCTTATGACAGACTGGAACAAACTATAACTGCAGATGCTGTAAAGGTGAATGTTTCCTTAACCTCCGAACAAACTGCAGAAATCTGTAACTTACTGAAGACATTTAACAGTACTTTTACCACAGTGCCAGGCTGAGCAAAAGGGGTTGAGCACATAACAGTGACAGAGAATGCTCACCCTATTAGACAAAAGACATACAGATTACCAGAGCAGTTAAGAGCCGACGTGGTTAAGGAAATACAAAAAAATGAAAGAATTGGGCATCATAGAAAAGTTGAGAAGTTCTTGGTCATTACCAGTGGTGACTGTAAAAAAAAAAAAAAAAAAAAAAGAAGGGTGTGAAAGAATCTGCCTTGATTTTAGGAAATTTAATCAAGTGTCCAAATTTCACAGCTATCCTATGCCCCAGATAGATGATTTGCTGTACAGATTGGGAAGTGCCAAGTACATCAGTACCCTCAATCTCACCAAGAGTTACTGGCATATTCCCCTAGCTAAAGAATCCAGAGACAAAACTGCATTTGCCACCCCTGTTGGATTCTATCAGTTCACCACCATGCCATTTGGTTTACATGGTGCACCCGCTAGATTCCAGCAGTACGTGGATGTAATTTTATCCCCTCACACTGGTTATTGTGCTGTGTACCTGGATGATGTCATGGTGTGCAGTCCAGACTGGAAAAGCCACCTGGAACACCTATGAGCACTAATCCAAGCTAAAAAAAATGCAGGTCTGACCATTAATACTACCAAATGTGCACTGGACATGCAGGAAACCAGATATTTGGGATATGTTTTGGGAAATGGAGAAGTAAAGTGAGAGATTTCTAAGATAGAAGCTGTAGCTAACAGTCCTATCCCTAAAACAAAGAAACATGTCATGTCATTTTTAGGGCTTTGGGGTTACTATCGGAGATTGGGAAACAAGATGCCAGAGTTCCAGGCCATGCTGTTCGGGAGGGGGGGTGGATGTGGCGGCGGTCATGGAAACGTGGGCCAACAATAACCATGGCTGGGACCTAAACGTGAGGTGGTACACTATACTTAGAAAGGATAGAAAGGAGGGCAAAGAGGGTGGAGTGGCTATGTTCACTCAAGATGACAGAAATTTCTAGGGTAGAAGAGGCAGAGGGAAATGTGGAGGCCTTATGGGTTACCTTACGAACCCCAGCAGGAGGTAAGGTCAAGCTGGGTGTAGTATATAGGCTCCCCGGGATGGGTGATGTTCTGGAGGATGGTTTGCTGGACAACATCATTGCCCAGTGTGGACCAAAAGGGGAGAAAGTGGTGTTGATGGGGTACCTTAATATGCCAGGTACAAACTGGGGAACCATGTCCTTTAAGGTGGCCAAGGAGCAGAGGCTGCTGGACAGCTTCCAGGATGTGTTCTTAACACAGCACATGATGGAGCCCACAAGGGAGAGGCATGTCCTGGATGTGGTTCTGGCAGATGGAGATCAGGTAAGGGACCTGGTTGTAGAGGATCCCCTGACTGGGAGCAACCACGATACTGTCTGGTTTCAAATAAGCATGGGAGGAGAGGGAGAGAGCTCTAGGACACTGGCTGTGGACTTCAGGGGGGCAGACTTTGTGGGCATGGGAAATATTCTCAAGGATCACTTGAAGGGGATTACAACAATGATAGATGCAGAAAAGAGATGGGAGGTCATAAAACGGGGACTTCATGAGGCAGTCAGGACCTGCGCTAAGGTGAAGCATAAGGGAGCAAGGTCATATAAACCATGATGGTGGTCCAGTGAGGTTCAGGTAGCAGTCAGAGAAAAGAAGGCTGCCTACAAAAAATACAAAATAACAAGAGGGGATAGGGAAAAGGAAAAATACCATCTTGCATCTAGAAAAGTCACCCGGATGGTGCGGGGGGCAAAGTCCAGTAAAGAGCAGCGGCTGGCACAGGGGATACGGGGAGGGGAAAAGGGGCTCTTCTGGTATATTGGGGAGTGGAGAAAAACTAAGAGCCAGCTTGGCAGTTTGAGATCAGAAGGTAGGTGGAAGAGGCGAGGGACCAGGCAGAGGAATTAAACAAGTACTTTGCCTTTGTGTTCACTAGGGAGGGGGATGAGATATTTACAAAGCAAGGCACAATGGGGATAGAAGTGCTAGTGTGTGGGATCAGGGGAGCAACAGAAATGGAGCATGAGGGAGGGAGAGGTACCCCAAGGGTATCACAATAGGAAAAGGATAAAAAGGCCAGTGGGGGGGGAACGGATGATGATATCCCCACCGAACAGGTGTGGCAAGCCCTTAAGGCCCTAAAGAAAGATTAATCTCCTGGGCCAGATGGCATTCATCCAAGAGTACTATGGCAACTGGCGGACGTACTGGCTGCACCCCTGGTGGAGCTCTTCAACTGGTCACTTAAGACAGGGGTGGTACCTAGGGATTGGCGAGAGGCACATGTGGTGCCAATCCATAAAGGGGGTTGAGGGAAGTACCAGGTAAATATAGACCCATCAGTTTGACCTCGGTGGTAGGAAAAATAATGGAGAGTATACTAAAGGAACAATTGGGGGTGTACTTGGAGGAGATGGGAGGTCTGGATAGTCGGCAACATGTGTTTGTGCCAGGTAGATCATGTCAAACCAACCTTGTGGAGTTCTACGAATGGGTAACATCGGAACTGGACAGGGGAAAGCCTGTGGATGTACTATTCTTGGACTTCAGCAAGGCGTTTGATTCGGTCCCCCACAATGGTCTGGTGGAGAAACTGGTGGGGTTGGGAGTGGGCCCTTTGATGGTCAGATGGATAGGAAACCTGTTAGCTGAATGCACTCAGAGAGTAGTGGTTGGTGGGGGGCTCTTGAACCCTAGAGAGGTCGGTAGTGGGGTACCGCAGGGCACGGTCCTGGGTCTGATCCTGTTTAATGCATACATATCTGACATCAAGGAGGGTATACGGTGTGAAATTAGTCTCTTCACTGATGACTCCAAGATGGGGGCAGTAGTTGAGGGGGAAGAGGCGAGGTTGGCCCTGCAAGGGGATCTGGACACCCTGGAAAGGTGGGCTCACACCTGGAAATTAAATTTCAATACCACCAAGTGCAAGGTGTTACA
The DNA here is from genome assembly GCA_016271365.2 of Neoceratodus forsteri. Lineage (NCBI taxonomy): Eukaryota > Metazoa > Chordata > Ceratodontiformes > Ceratodontidae > Neoceratodus > Neoceratodus forsteri. The sequence goes on from CM057452.1 coordinate 965,339,027, forward strand.
TCTTGGGTTGGGAAACCTTAAACACAAGTACACCCTGGGAGGAGAGGTGCTGGAGGCCTCAACAGGGGAAAAAGACCTAGGGGTCATGGTGGATGCATGAATGAATAACTCTGAGCAGCGCAGAAGAGCAGCTAGCAAAGCAAACAGGATGTTGGGATGCATCATAAGGGAGATCACCTCTAGGAGCAGGGAAGTGATTTTGCCGCTGTACAATGGACTGGTTAGACCACACCTTGAGTACTGTGTTCAATACTGGAGACCACACTTGAAGAGGAACATACAGCTCCTGGAGAGGATACAGAGGAGGGCTACTAGGATAATACGAGGACTAGGGGATTTGACGTATGAGGACAGATTTGAGAAGCTCAGCCTGTTCTCATTGGAGGAGAGGAGAGGAGAGATGGGGGGACATGATTGAGGTCTTCAAGTACCTCAAGGGAATAAACAGGGTAAACATGGAGGGGATCTTTAGACTAAAGCAGGGAGGTATCACCAGAGGGCATCGTTTGAAGTTGGAAGGTGGAAGGTGGAAGGATGAGGGGGGAAGAGGAGGAAGTTTTTCACTGAGAGGGTGGTGAATCATTGGAACGCGCTGCCTGGTGAGCTGGTTCAGATACCCACAGTGGAGGGCTTCAAGAGAGGGTGAGACAGATACAGAAAGTGGATGTATCAGATGATGGCCTGGCCCAGGGGGGTGGGGATGGATGATGGGGGTTTCTGGAACTCAAGAAGGGGGAGGGCCTCGGCACCCAACTAAGGATTTGAGGTTCGAGCAGACTCAATAGACCGTAAGACCTAATCTGCTGGCAATTAGTATGTTAGATGTGTTCCCAACTTTGCCCAGTTAGCTACTCCCCTCACTGAACTCATGAAGAAACAATTCACAAATAATGTGAGATGGTCCCCAGAGTGTGATGAAACTTTTTGGGCCATCAAGGCTGCATTATGTTCAGCTCCTGTTTTACGAAGCCCAGACACTGAGAAACAATTTTTGTTACAGACAGATGCATCAGAGATTGGCCTAGGTGCAGTCTTGACTCAAAATATAGATGGGATGGAACAGCCCATTCTATATATCAGTAGAAAGTTGCACGACAGAGAGAAAAGGTACTCCACCATTGAAAAGGAATGCCTTGTGGCAAAGTAGGCCATGGAGTCCCTTAAGTTTTATTTGCTAGGAGCTGACTTTGTACTTCTAACTGATCATAATCCTCTCTGCTGGCTTAACCAAATGAAGGATAACAATTCCAGAATCACAAGGTGGTACCTGGCACTACAGCCATTTAAATTCAAGGTGATTCACAAATATGGAAAAGAGAATGTCAACGCTGATTTTTCTGTCAAGATATGGATCAGGAATTGAGAATTCAGAAGGTTGAAAAAATAAGTGTGAGTTTAAACTTCACTGTTTGCTATACTTCACATGCATTGAACTGTAAAGGTTATAAGCTAATGTTAGAAGAGTATTAATAGAAAGTTTTTAAAACAGGTTCCCTCTTAAAGAGGGGAGTATATGACAGGGTTGAATAAGACCCTGTCCCATTTGTTACACAGAAAGAGTTAAACACAAGGATCTGTTCTGTCACCTCCTTTTCTGTCTCTTGTCTGTCTGGTTGGCCAACCAAATGTTCTCGTGAGACCTAGGAACTGATCACTCCGACAGTCTCATTATTTTCCACCTCTCACTATCTCTCTGTCTTCACTTGCTGTTTCTATCTTTTCTTTCCCCATGCGTATTTGCGTTTATAAAAAGATATTTGTTTTTTTGTTTTTTTTTGTGAAACTATAAGCGATACTGGGATACCTTAGTTTGAAACTGTATGTAGTTATACTGTTGAAATGACTGCAAAAAGCTATTTGGAACTTAGAGGGTTAACCTTGACATGCAGCACAAACACTTTTGCAGAGCTGTCAACAAGAGGCCAGATCTGGGACATCATGTTCTATTTTGTTGCACCTGCAAGGATAGAGACTTACAAAGTGCTGGTCTCTTAACGAGTTCAGGAGGCAGAAATACGAGCAGCAATGCTTTTGCTAGAGTAGGAGAGAGACTGAGAAACTGAAACTTGGAATGACAGATTACCTCAGATGAAGGACTTTGTTTTCTCTGTTTTGACTGCCTTTGTAAATAGTTACACTGAATCATTTAATTTTTTATTTGACTGTTGTTGGAAAAAATAAAACGCTAGTTGAGAATTTTATACCTGCTCCAGATCTTCTGATGCTTCCTGACCTATGCCTCGATGACAGCGATATTCAAATGGTATGCGCGATCGGAACAGACTGCACAATCTGTTTGAATATCGGACCCTGGATGCACAGAGGACAGCAGGGGGCACCAATTTCCATGCCACGCATCCAGGGTGCAGGGTTGAGGACCACCCATAGGGGAATACGTGGCGCATACCTGTATGCGCCACAGCTCCCATGTTTGATATTCAACCCAAAGATGCAAATGAGCCCATTGGGCATGCATGGAGCAAAGGTGCCATTTGCATGCCTGTTATGGGCTCATTTGCATGGCTGTGCCTGGTAGAATGCACCTGGCCAGCCCCCCAACCCTGAATAGTGTTAGAAAACAAATTCACTGATCCCCTTTTTCATAGTGTAGCAGCCCCTCAGCCCCAGTCAGTTTTAGAAATAAAACAATTCACCGATCCCCTTTTCTATAGTGTAGCACCCCCCAGCCCCGATCAGTGTTAAAAATAAACAAATTCACTGATCCCTTTCCATAGTGTAGCACCCCCACCCCAATCAATGATAGAAATAAAAAATTCACTGATCCCCTATTCCACAGTGTAGCGCCCCCAGCCCCAATAAATATTAGAAATAAACAAATTCACAAGTCCTTTTCCATAGTGTAGCAGCTATTTTAATCAATGATAGAAATATACAAATATCCCATTCCTCAGTGTTAAGCCCCCAGCCCTGATCAGTGATAGAAATAAAATAGAGTTTTGATACCCTTTTGCATAGTGTAGTAGCCCCCCAGACCTGATCACTGGTACAATGATCTAGATTCCAATCCTGTTCCTGGTGAGCTAGTCATCCCCCACCCCCCACCCCGGTGACAGTAACCCACTACTCCTGCACCCCACCCACCCACTCTGACATGCCAGCGATTGGCACAGCCCTCCTCAGCTCCGCCATGGCCAGCTGCTGACTGATCTGTGCATACAGTATAATATGTGCTCATTGGTTGTTGTGACAGTCAATGAGCATGTACTATTTACCATACGTACACCGGTATGGATCAGTCAGTGGCTGGCTATAGCAGGGTGAGGAGGGCTGTGCCAGTCACTGGCATGGGTCAAGATGGGGGTGGCAGGTTACTGCCTACCAAGGTGGGGGGTTGGGGGACCACTGGCCACCAGGGAACGGGATCGGGATTTGGATCATTGTACCAGTGAATGGGGCTGTGGTGGGGGCCACTACACTATGGAAAAGGGGATTGGGGACACCTATTTTATTTTTAACACTGGTCACAGCTGGGGGGGAAGGGGCCAATACACTATGGAAAAGGGGGTTGGTGAATTGTTTAATTTCTATCACTGATCGGGGCTGGTGGGGCGCTACACTATGAAAAAGGGGATGGGTGAAATTTTTTATTTCTATCACTGATCGGGGCTGGGGTTGGGGAGCCACTACACTATGGAAAAGAGGATCAGTGAATTTTTTTTATTTCTATCACTGATCGGGGCTGAGGGGGCCACTACACTATGGAAAAGGGAATCTGTGAAATTTGTTATTTCTATCACTGATTGGGGCTGGGGAGGGGTACACTATGGAAAAGGGGATGGGGTGTTATTGTCATGCAAACAGTGATCGGGGCTTTGGGGGGGGGGGACTGTGTATCCGGCCCTAGACTGTGTGCTGGGTACCACCTGACCCTGTGTATAGTTAAAGGATTTCAAAAGCGTAACTATGTGGCAGCACAGCCGGCCATAGTTAGCTGGGGAGGTTAAATATTGTGATGTGCGATATTTGCATGAGGGACCCCTCATTTGCATAGGTGTATCACAATATTGTGCGCGGCGATGCAGTCAGGGCTGCACAGGTGGCCTTTGAATATGGCCACGCCCCTGACAGGACGCGCAAGTCCAGAGATGTGTGGCGCATCCAGGGATGCACTGCACATCTCATCTGAATACGTGGGCCTTAAGATGTACTCCAACAGGTATGATACTATTCTGAGGCAAACATGATGCACAACGTTGCCATGTTGAACTCCAACAAGTAATATACTTTTTCAGCAGATATGGGGGAGGACCTTGCCATGGTTCTGCTGCTCACAATTGTTTGGTTGTACTAATGCTTTTCCACTTTCACATTGCAAGAAACAACAAATAAAAAATACACACACTGAACCAGTTATGCTTCCAGGGCCACTTTAGCATCTTCCTCAGTTCTCCTTTAACCTTGTTTCTTTCTGCTCATCATGCATCCTCAGTTTTTATGCTATCTGTTCTGCCCTCTCATACACTCCTTTTCGCACATCTGCAGTTTTGCATCTTCCTTTTCTCTACCCCTTACAATCTCTTTTGCATTCTTCCCTTCTTTTGTTTTTTTTTCCCCTGTGGCCAATACCATCCTTCCCCACACCAGGCTCCTCACCCAATAATTTAAACCTTAAAAGGCCTGTTTTCTTACAGTAACAATATTATTTGTCCCACTTTCAAAATAATTGTAGTGGTTTACAAAGTCACACACATTTCTTTCTCCCAACTCTCGCGCTACATTGTCCAGTATATGAAACCTGTCCTAGTTTCAAAAGCACTGCTGCTGACTTGTATAGTTGTTCAATTTGATCAAAATGTCTATGCAAGTATATGTGTAACCCCCTGTCAGGGGCTTACCTGTGAGCCCCTGAAAAAGGCTCATTTCCCTTGGGGTTCTGCTTCCACCCCCATTCTTTTTTTTCTCTGGGTCCTGGTTGCCTGGCTTACCCCTGTGTTTTCTCCTCTCCTGCCAGACCCTGCATGGGCTTTAGAGAGTAGCGGAGCAGGAGGAGCTGGTTCGCTGAGCTACCGCCCACTGCAGGGGCAAACTCCGCACATGCCCAGTAGGGCATTTTCGTGTCGCCATTTGCGACCAGTTTGGTTTGCCTCTGTGGTGGTCCCAGTCCCGTTGGGCAATGAGAGAGGGACTGGGGATCTTGGTTGAAGGAGTGAGGCAACCGGAAAAAAGAAAATTAAATTTTTGTGAGTGTCAATCGCACTCGAGGGATTGGGAGCCACCTCAATAATATTCATGAAGCGGCATCCCTTTGAAGTAGCGGGTCCTGGATAACACTGGGGATAAATGAAGAGGTAGCGCTAAGACAGGCTGAAAAAGGGAATGAATGAAATAAAGATATTACAAATATGTGCAAGGAAAATGGAGAGGCTGCCAGTCTGTGGGGGAGATAAATAATTAAAATGTGTTCACGGTCTGCAGCCAGAGAGCAGGGCTTTGTGTGAGCTACCTAGGGGCTATGTGAAACAGCAGCAGCAACTACAAGAAGGTTAAGGCTATGTGTTAAAATATGCAGTCGAGTAACAGGGCACAGGGGTAGCTATAGCTATGTTGGGAAATGAATACATAAAGTTAAACAGTTTGGCTGCAGGAATGCTTAAAATCTGGGACACTGTGTAAATGTGTGAATGCTATTTACTCCAGCCACCATGTTTAGTAGCCATGTGACACCAGCCAGCAAACCACTGAGCCAGGATTCTTGCCAAGGACTCTGGGACTGATTGAAAGGACTTTTGGGGGGAAAAAATTGGGAAAATCTAGGCGCATTTTTCTGCAACGAGGCATCGAGGGAGCCTCATACATATTAATTTTTCTTAAGGACAGTAGCTCCAGCCAATGGGGAGCTGCCAGAGAGCTCCCAAATGTTAAGGACAGTTGGAGTTTGAGTCAGTTCAGGGGGAGCTCTTCCAGAGGGAGAAGGGCCCCTGTCCCTGGAGAGAATGGGACTGCGAGATGGGCCTGCCTGGGGGCTGCCAGCAATTTGTCTCCCATGGCAGGGACAGCCTGCCCCATCAGGAAAGGAAAAGCTGGAGAGAGAGAAGATTTTGAAGAAGCAGCTTGACAGAGAGAAAAGGAAAGCTGCAGGATGCTGAACATTCTGTGTTGCTCTGAAATTGCACCACTGCGGTGAGAGAAGTGCAGCTCGAATGGAAAAGGTAAAGCTGCAGATTGCCAGAAAGTGGTTGTGTCTTGATCCTGCAAAAAGACAAAGGTTGCATTCTGAGCCTGGAAAAAGAACAACAGTTGTGTCTTGAGCCATGTAAAAGGACAAAGGTTGCATTTAAGCCTGAAAAAAGACAGGAATGCAGAGGAATGATGAGGAACAAGAGAATATAAATGTGATGAGGAAAAGGAAAGGAAGAGTGAACCTCATTGCTATGTATCTGCACGGTGAGAAAAAGGGACTGAGTGCAGGTGATGATGTGTGAGCCAGAGCGAGAATGTGGCTGTGTTCAGGTTGAAAGACTGTGAAAGCAGAATGATGGACAGGTGCTTTTCAGGGGTTCGAGTACCTGTTGTCTGCTCCTGAGATACAGCAAGAAAAAAAAAGAAGCAGATTGCTGTGGCTGCACATCATGACAGGAAAGCGAAAGAAAGAGAAGCAGAAGAAAATGTGCTGAAGGTTTCTGCTGACACCAAAGGCCAGGTGGGGAACTCACTAACCCCCATCAAGTGGAGTCTACCACTGCAGGGGATCACGGGTTTTGTACCCGAGTGCTAGGGCACTCTGATTGGAAGGAGCCGGGCCATGGGGCCACTCCCTGGTCTGGGTCCTCTGAAGCTGGCAGACCATGTGCACATGCTCTACAACAAGGCTTGTAATGGGCCGAAGGGGACAGGCTGCAAGATCTGCTAGCAAGACAGAGAGCAAGTTGCAGCCTCTGTGCCCTCTGTTCAAGCATTGTGCCCAGTTCTGCCTGTAATCCATCAATCCCCAGGAATTCAGTGAACTCTGCCATCTAAGGACTGATAATGCAGAACCATGAGTAAATTGCAGGAATTGCCCTGCATTTGAGGACTGTAAATATGTTGGCCAATTAGGGCAGGAGGTAGAGCTAAGGACTGGAGAGAAAAGATAACGGTTTAGCTCTAACCAAGAGAGAGGAATGTAAAATGTGAAAGTTTAATTCAATTAAGCACGCCAGTGACGGCTACCAGCTGCACCTCAGGCCTGCAACTAGAATCTGGGTACCCAGTGAAGGACTATGGGGTTAAATGGACAGGGACCTGCGGGTCTGGGTTTGGGCACATGCAGCAGTTAGCTAGTTAGACAGATCAGATGACTGCATTGATTGAGATCTGGGTTTGAAGCAAAGGGAAATGTGATTTTGGGAAATGCAAATCTTTGAAATTAAAAGTAAAATGCTAACTAGAACTCTATTCCACTTACCCCATTCCTAAAACCCTCCCCCGTGTAACCATGGAGTTATTGTTTTGCAGCAGAAAATGGATCCAGAGCCTAATTTTAGTGATCAGGTTATTGACTGAAATGGAAAAGGTAAATGATGTAATGGAAGGTGGGGAGGTTCGAATCCTGGTAAGTCCATGTTGGGTGGGTTGGTACGACATCCCAGGGGGTTATACTGCAAGCAGTCAGACCCATTTATATGTACTCTGGGTGGAGGCACCACCATTTTATTTTACCTTTGGGAAAGGACCCCCGTAGGTCAGCTATGGGAACCCAGGCCCCTTAACCTTGATCTGGCCAACAAGGCAGGGGCAGTGGTCCTCCCCAGGACAGCACAGGAGAGGGGCTAAATATCATTATAAAAATGCTTGTGTTGTAACTTGTGCAGTGCAGGAGGTGGCCCGGACACAGTGAAAAATAGTTTAACCAGCAGTGCATGTGTTAGAGCTGAACATTTTGACATACATTTTTTTTATTCTACTTTAGATTGCCCTCATCTCCTGTCTAATAGATGCCCTCCCTCCCTCAATGGAGTCTACTTTGCCACTTACTGTGTTTCTGCATTTGAAACAATAAAAGCAACATGTCTTAACATGGCTCAGCCCAAGTTTTCATTGGTATTCACTGTTGTTTTTGAATGCCCGTTGTTCAAAATGAACAAACATGCTGCAGATACTGCTCCATGTCCTTACGGGACCTTATAGGACAATAGGTGTACAAAGATAGCGGAGAATATTGAGGAAAACCTGGTCAGAGCCATACGTGAAGGGCTGCTCCTTTCATTATCTCAAGTGGGAAAACATACAAATGCAAACAATCTAATGAGGAAAGAAGGGTGTTTTTCAAGAGGATAACATGAAATAAGAAACCATATAAAATGGAATAAGAATGTATAAGTCAAAATTTTCAATGTACCATGTACAGCTGCTTTAAATACCCTTTAATAATTCTACACATGAGCATATTTGTAGTCCTGTCCAGTTCCATTCTGCTTGATTATTCAGCTAGGCCTTTAATTCTCAGACATTCAGACACCTTAGCAAGCCTTTAAAACCAGGCACAGAAATGCATCGAGATGCACTATTAATTAAGCATTCAAAACTTCACACAATTAAACACAAATAATTTCTTAGGCCTTTAAAATCTAACAGACACACAATTCCTTTAGCCAGGTCTAATATACTACAAAACGGGGGTGGGGGGATGCACACGGCTGCACTTTTCTAGGTGCAGTAAGGCCCTCCTCAAGCAATTAACACAAAAAAAAACCAAAAGTGGAGGGAATGACTGCTGCATGCTCACTAAAACCTCTGAAAAGTACTACAATCCTGAGGTTGATTTCCACAAGGCTTTTGACTCGGAAGAAAGGGGCTACCTGTATGGGATGCTCAAAGTCTATGGTTTTGTGACCACTTTCAGAGGGCAGATATACACTCTGCACAGCAACCCCACAGCTGTAGTTTTAACTAACAAAACCATCTCTACCCCCTTCCACCTCCAGCGAGGAACTTGCCAGAGTTACCCTCTCTCCCCCCGGCACAGGGTCATAATGTCGCAAGACATTATGCTGCATGGCAAAATCGGCGCTGCCAATATGCGATTTATGCCATGAGGCATAAGTCTTTTTCTGTGGAGGGCTCTGCCCCCCACACCCCCATTACAGGGCTTCATCCGGACCCCCCACTAAAGATTCTCAACTCCGGGGTACAACTCGGGAGCGCACAAGTCGGAAACAATAAAATGTTTCTGGGACCGGAATCAAACCTGGTCCCAGATGCAGTGCCTGTTCCTACTGCTGTGGCTCAGCCCCTGTGAGCCACAACAGCTGCTCGTCGGAACCTGTTCCCAGCAGAGGACTTATCCTCTGCCTGGGAAAGCACTACTGGTGCAATACCACGTACAGCAGTATACGCAGTATTGCACCAGCAGTGGTAGCATACTGTGCTGTACCGGGTTAGCCATAATGTCATACTCTATTAAGCGGGCGGCATTATGACCCAGTAGGCTCTCCCCCTCCTTTTTCTGACAGCTCTGGATCCTCTAACTAGGAAGCTCCTAGACACTGAGGAGAGTCATGGGATCAAGGTAGAGGGCAAGCCCTTCCTGGTTAATACCTATGCAGGTTAATTACTTCTCAATCTATTGCATCCCTTGGCCTCTCTTCCCCTGACTCAGATGGTACTGTCAGCCTTCACTGTTATCTCCATCCTTACTATCACTCTCAAGAAGACCACCTTCTTGCCCCTTAACTCATTGTGTTCCATGGAACCCAGGTTCGGTGGGCTGTCACTGTTTTCAAGTACCTTCTGATCAAGATCACCACCAAATGGGTGGATTTAGTCACAGCTAACATCCCCCCATCTGAAATCTACAGCATAAGATCAAAGGTTGGCAAAACCTGAATGTCTCTCAGGGACAGCCCTATGGCATGGAGGACTGAGGTACCAAGCTTCATCTGCCGCCACAGTGGCAACCCAGGGTCAGGAGTGATCTTGGGGTATCAGAGGTCAGCCAGGGAGAGGAGGATCGATCATCCGGAGGATAGCTCTCCTTCTCTGGGGAGGGGAGACACTGGCACCGGCAATCGATGGACCACTAGCAGTGGCTGGGGGTACAGGCAGCTGGGACTGCAATGTGAGGAATGGGGGGAGTGGTAGCCATCAATGTCCTATGCACAGGAGCATGCGTTGGCACATGTGGACAGCATCGCGTGTCTTCTCCTCCAAGGGAAGATAAAGTAGAAAAAGTGGCCGGCAGTGGAGCAGAATGAAACCAACCCCTCACTGGCTCTGCACCCAGGTTACAGGGCCCTCTCCCAAAAACTGGATCTGTTCTGTCAGCAGACAGGAGCCACTGATCCCCACCATGGGGAGCAAGCTGTGGGGGAAGACTAGGATTGAGGTAGGTCCCTGGGATGCTGAGTGACGGGGCTGTAGGGGGGTCGGTGGAAGCAGCAGACCATCCCAGCAGGGAGAACAAAGAATAAGAGAAAAAAAAGCTGAATCTCTGCCCGATGGGGAAGGTGAAGGCTATTCACATGTTTGCACTGCCAAAATATGTACTGTATATGTATTTGGTAACATACCCCTTGCTATCCCAGACAAACTCTTCACCAAAACAGAAAGATTCTTTAGTCACTTCCTCTAGGAGCATAAACCTTCCATGTTGCATAAGGCAAAACTGTGTGCACATTGACGCAGAGAAGAGTTGGGTTTGCCCTGGACGCTTGCATAATACATGGTCCAGGTCACCAAACTGCTGTTCCCAACAAGTGACCACTCTCCTCAATGGCTACCACTAGAGAAGGTGGCTGGACATGTCCCCTGCCTCAGGCTGGTTTGGGGGTAGACTTCATGGAAGTAGCCTCTTACTCATCCTATCCTTATGGCAACAATACAGAAATGGAATCTGCTTCACACCTGAACAACTCACCACTGAGTGCATGCACCCATAGACATCCAGATTGATAGTAGCAGATTGGGTGTCAGGTACCAATAGGTACATGTATACAGGACTGCAGACATGGGGAACAATACGCCAGTCCAGTATAATGTAGGGTACCGTCATGTATTGAGTCTCAGGCCTTCAGGTTGTTCCTGTCCTACAGTGGTGTTATGATTCAAGAAGTATGTACTGTACTTCAATTCTTTTCTTTAATAAATACAGATATGCTAGTACAGTTACCATCAGTTCTTACCTGTACTCCTTTACCTTAAGTCTCTGTTCTAGACTGTTTAGCTGAAGTCAGAATATATATCACAATGTTGACATTTACATTGAAAAAACAACTGTCTATAATGTTTGCCAACTGATGTATGAAACTGAAACTCTGCAATAACATTTTTCATGTTAAACAACAAGTACTACAGTATACATGGGCAGGCTAGATAGTTCACCCAGATCCCATCTGCTGACACATGCTACAGTATGTTTCTATGTGACAGTCACCATCAAAGAAAATGTATTTATTGTAGTAAGGAGCACATGAACTTATAAAAGTTGGCCCACTGTGATCCAGTGCACTCATGTGATCTTTGCTACAACAAATGTATTTTCAATGACGGTAAATCTACAGCAAATATGAATCTGATTGACCGTGACATCATTTCTTGTTTGAAGCATTCCCCCCAGCCGCAGTTTTTACATTTCCTTTTCCACAATTTCCTTTTGCTTCATAAATGATATATGAGGACATATGTGCTTTGCACTGTAATTTTATATTTTTTAAAAAGCAAGAGAAGAGGTAGTGTTTGTTAAAATTACATGGCCTCTTCCAGCCTCAGTTGTTAATTTGCCTTTCCTGCAATTTCCTTATGCTTAACTAATGAGCAAGAGATGGTCCTTTATGTCCTTCCCTCCATCTGCAAACATACCTACTTTGCAATTTTTTTAGCCAGAGAAGAGGTGGTCTGTTTGATAGGCTGAAAGACATCAGGTGACTACTTTGCAGCGGTATTAATGCCACATTGTAACATGGCTCTAAACATATGAGGCAAATGGACTCTGGGGATTGGTCCAAAGGCATCATGTGATGCAAAACGAGCGGTGATTAAGCCAGCAGTAGAGCCCGCTTGTGTAGTACCGACAGTGTCCACACTCGTAGCAGCCCAATAATGCCCACTTGTGTATTACCTAGGGTGTCCATCAGCCAGAAGGTGCAGCACTGGGACGGTAATGAACAGGACAGAGATGCAATGGTAAGCTAGAGCCCAGCATCGGGATCGCGCAAAAACAGAAGGCAGACAAGCACTATGTGGTGCCATCTGCATTTGTGAATGAAACTATGTGTGCCTGTAGGTGGGGATCATACACGGATGCAATAGCCGGCAAAGCACGAGAAAGTCAGTAACCAAAACCCAATTCACTACACAGATCTAAACAGCAGTGGAAGTGCTGCAAAACAAACAGAATCACTGAAATGATCCCCGTTGTGCCCATATGTGTTTCTGTATCTACGCAAAGACATTACCCATAGTGCACTGCCACTCCACAGCATCGACGAAGGCTCAAGCAGTCAAACGGTCGCTAGCAATTAGTCAGTTGTAGCGTAGTTTTTCTCACACAGGCACTAATAGTCTGGTGCTCGGAAGTGTGAAATAGCACACACCATGTAAATAAATGTCTAACACAACGCGGGGATGTGCATAGTCTCACATCATCTCACTTTCCTAGATGATAACTAGCGGTGCATACCGCAGCATCCAGCAGTAGTACTGTGAGGTAACGGTTGTCTACAGCGATGTCAAATACTGAGGGCACAATGTTCGTGTCATGCTTGCCATGTTACAAGCGCATTATCACCTCCAGCGTCGGGCTCTACCGGGGATTAATGCCTGCTGGGTGGTAGTAAGCCCTCGGCCTTCGGACTCGTGCAACCCCCCCAGCAGGGCATTAATCCACCGGTAGAGCCCTCCTCTGTTGGTGATTAGTGCTTACGTAGAGTCCTCCTCTGTTGGGGATTAATGCTTACACAGGTGCTACTTTTTAAAAATGTTTACCAGTTGGCTGAGATTATCCTCATTTTGTTTTTATTTAACTATGCCTATCCTCCATTTCATTACTTATTTGCCTATTCTGTCACCATCTATTCCTCCCTCTTTTTTACCCCATTAAGCTGGATAACGCAAGCAGAAAAATGTTACCCCATCAAATTCAGAAAACAACAACAGATAAAGGCCCCCCTCCAAACCACAAGAGCCTTGCTTATGTAACTGAGATTGTCCTGCATTTTGTTACTTATTTACCTACAGTCCTATAGCATCTATTCCTTGGTCTCTTTTACCCCATTAAGGTCAGAGAACACTGGCAGAAAAAGGACCATCTAAAACCAACAAGTACAGTATCTCACAATTTCTAACATTAATTTACTGAACTTAGCCTCCAAACACACCTGCTGTATCTACCTAGAACATAACACATAACTGCATAATGTACAGTAGTGTACCTTAAATTATTTGTTCTTGCCTTTGGCTCCTCTGAAAAACAAGTTCCAAATCACTGCAGGCCAAGTAGTCTGATGTTATCAGTTTTCCCTAGGAAAGGCAGTCTTCTGGTCCGAAGATCCTGTGGTCCCCTCTGTGAGAGCAGATGGCAGCCAACATCTCTGTTGTCCTCCTTTCAAGATTGTGGCACAGAGGAAGAGAATCCCAGTTTTATAGCCCTGTCAAATGGGTTGTGTTCAGCAGTCTTGTTGGTCTGTAGTTTTTGGTGTGGGAAGGAATTTTAAAATAAACAGAATGTTCTTATTGGTTGTCATTCTCAACAGTTACTGTATGCCTGATACAGTATGCCTTAACTTAACATCGCACATGCAAACCCTGCAGGCAGCCAAAGAAAGGAAACTACCAGTTTACCAAAGCCCCCCTCCCCATAGAACTTGCTTAGCCATGGCAGACACCTACCATAGCAAAGCACCCTCCAGTAACCAGAGGTGCTGCCAGCCTACCGTGAAGAGCCTCCTCATTGAGAATTTAAACTTAGTGCTGAAATTCAACAGGGGGAGAAGCATATAATGAAAAAAAGTGCAAAGTGATGCACAGAATGAAGAGGAACCATGTAAAGAGTACTGATGGGGTGGGCTGGTGGGCCACAACACTGAGGAAAGGGGCTTGGTAGTCATCTAGTGACTTCCTACAAACAAGCCAGCCAGTGCAATAAAGCATACAGCAAGACAGCAAGGATGCTGAGATGCATTAGGAGGGGATTTGACAGTGGGAGGAATAATGGTATAAGTCACTAGTAAGCACTTACCTGGAATAATATGCCATGGTCTGGAGTCTGCACCTAAGAAAGAACAGGGATATGCTATAGCCTGTGCAGTGATGGGTCACCAACATGATCCAGGGCCCACAGGGAAGATCCACTGAGGAATGACTTGAGGCCCTTAACATGTACCAGTATTCACTGGAGGCCAGAAGGGAGAGGTACAACATAGAGACATATACGTTCCTGCAGGGAATTAATAGCGTGAACGCAAAGACCTATGCAGCAGGAACAGTACTGCAGTCACAAGAGGTCACAAATAGAGGTTACTCAGTAAAAACTTAAGGAGAGATGTGAGGAAGTTACTGGCAGGTGGTGGAGGCACAGAATATACATGAGTTCAAACATGGCAGAGACAGGTTTAAAGGGCTGATAATTCCAAGAGAAGGAAGAGCTAGGAAGGTGGGGGTGGGCATGGCGGACGGATGGAAGGTTTGGGGCAGAAACCCCTTTTAAGACATCAGGTCAAGGGTACAATAGGAAACTCATGAATAGACTGGATGGACCCTTCAACTTTCACTTCCCTCTAGTAAATTCCTTGCAGATCAAGCTGCCTTCTGCTTCAGGTTTCCTAAACTTTGGAACTCTCTCCCACTAGCCATCTGCTCTGCATCTTCCAAACGTTTTTTCTCTTCTCTACTCCATGTCCACACTGCTCCCTCCTGTAATTGCCCTTAGTCATTGCCCTACTTGATCCATGTTCTCCTTTCTGCCTAGCTCCCTTCCCCACTCATGCCTTCTCCAAACCAGTGTAGGCCTGGTTCCCAGGCCATGTCTCGCCCTTGTGGGGTTTGCATCCCAGAGAGTTGAAGGTTTGCATCTCCCCCTCTACCATTTCTCCCTCTTCCCACCCTCATCCTATACCTCTCCCTCTAGGTTCTCTACCCCCCTCCTAGTTCTTCATCTCTCTACTCTAGGGCCACACTCCTCCCTCCAGAAATTGCCCTTGTCACAGCCCTACCCTCTCCAATTTCTCCATCCTGCCTATTTCTTCTCTACACCCATCCTTCCCCTTTCCTGCTTTTCTCCAAACCATTGCAGGCCTGGAACACAAGGTACAGGCTGGGTGTACACCCAGGCATGTCGGGCTTTTGTGGGGTTTGCATCCCAGAGGGTCTATGGTCTGCTCATCCCTCACTACCATACTACCTCTTCTCCCGTTTCATATTCCCTTCTACCCAAGTTCACTCCTCCTCCTGTTCCATGTCTTCCCTCCTGTCTGCTTTTCTTCTCCCTGCCCTTCCCCACTCCTACCCTTCTCCTTGGCAGGCCTGGAAAACAGGACATGGATGGGGGTGCACCCAACCTGTGCCTAGCCCTTGTGGGGTTTGCACCCCAGAGAGACAAATGATTTACCTCTTTTCCCCACCCAAGCTCCCCCCTCTGCGCACCATCCCCTACTGCCCTCACTTGTATAACTCTCCTCTCTGTCTCTAGGGACTTGCCTACCCCCCAGCCTTATGATATTATTATTTATTCTATAAGTGCTTGTCTAGGTCACCTACATCCTTAATGTACTGTCGCTTTGCACTGTTACTTATTGCTCTGTATGTTGTTGTAATTTATATTTTGTAGTAAAATCTATTGTACTTGTACTTATTCCCCTTCCCCCACCCCCAGGACGCATCTGGAAATTAGTTAATTTTGACTCAGTATGTCTTTCCTAGAGAAACTTTACAAATAAATGAAAATGCTAGTAATGCCTATGTTTCTATGTTTCTAAATTAACGATCACAACATCTTTTAATGACTGCCAGCCTTGTTGCACTGAAAGTTGAGGCGCTGGACACCACTCCTTGCACCACGCCAGCAACCCAAGGTCAAGAGCAAGCTCAGGCTGCCAGGGGGTGGCTGGGGGAGAGAGGATTTAGCATCCAGAAGACTGCTTTCCTCTCTCGGAAAGGGTGGGTTGTGGCATCCCTGCTACTAGCAACTCCCAGTGGAGGCTGGGGGAGCAACAGCAGGGACAACCATGGAAGGGGATGAGGCAATGGTGGACATTCACAGGACTGGTGCAGAAGTACGCCCACCTCGCACTGGACATCATTGCACATCCACGCCCCCAGGGTGGAACCAAGATACAGGAAACACCCTGCCTCCTGGTGGGGTAGACTTCACCTGCCACCACATCCAGCACTGGATCCTGTGCTCCAGAGACCTGCACATCCCCTGATCTTCATCTCCACCTGAGGGGCCATGATTAAAAGGTAAGGAACTGTGGAGCCGAAGGCAGCGGGGTTATGACCAGGGGGTTCCCAATGGTGTGCCACAAGTGGGTTGGGGGAGCAGGTCTCTGGGTAGGGAGGATCTTGGTAGACGGGATCAGGCAGGATGACTGAAGGGGCCCCAAGCAGCAGCAACCAGAGTGAAACAGAATTGACAAAAAAAAAAAACATATTTTAAAGAAACATAAAAGACTTTTTGAACAGACCATGTAATTGTATTTTCTAGGAGGGTTCACTCCAAGGACTGTGGTATAGCAGAATTGAAGAGACAGCATTCACCCTCAACTATGGCACATGCAGAGCCAGTCTTGGGTCTCACAGATGTCTTTATATTTTACAATATTTATCACAGAATCTCAATTTTTAGCTAATACCAGCCGTGGTTAAATAGCATGTTCGAATCCCACCAGTAAACTATTAATCAGGCTATCATTCATCATATACAATAGTATTCTTACTGTGAATTAAACAATCCAAACAATTTCTCAGGATAGGAACAGTGTTATATATTATAAGCTCAGTAAAACGTCCTGATATAATTATTTGAAGCAGGTGCAGTAAAGGACCTGCCCCAAGGAGTTTCTAATTCATTTTCAACCAGCACACTGTATAAAAGGTTCAGATCGCGCAAACATCAGCAACACGTAAATGAAGTGCCCAATTCAAATTCCTACACTTCATTTTCTACCTGTGCAAAACTGGAGCTACCTCAGATTTACCATTGAGGCTAGGGCACTGTAAAGGTCTGAAATGGTAAATCTAGTACGGCTCTTGTTTGTTCAGTTCATTTTCAAAGTCATTCCCTTTGATATTTTTCCAGACTTTTTCAATACCAATCACTCTCACATAATTTTGATTTTTGTTCACACTTCTATTCATGTGGTTAGCCATTGTATAGTCAGCATTATTAGTCTGTATAGCTCTCAGATGTTCAGATAGTCTATCTCTAAATCTTCATTTAGTTCTGCCTATATGAAAGGAGTCACCTGCACAAGTCTGCGTGCAAATTATACCTTCAGTTTCACATGTAATAGAACTCCTTTTCTCCATTCTACCCAGGCTTTTGTTCTCAGATTTGTTTGTTTAGATAACTGTTGGACATACTTTATATGCACCTCATGGACTACATCCACATGCTTTTTCATGCTCCACTTGTTTACTCGTTTCAGGCTGATAGCTGTGAACCAGACAGGCTCTTAAATTTCTTCCCCTTCTACATGACATCCCTGAGGGGGGTTGCTACTATTTTTTTTTTCAAACCTGGGATGGCTCAAAAGATATGTAAATTATTCCTTACAGTTTCCACCCTTTTTTGTGAGCCTACCCGATAGTGTGTAAGGAAAGTTAGACATTCATTTTCTGTTGTTGTTCTTCTATTCCCTTCCCATTCAAGCACTGTCCCCCTGTCCATACTATCTACTGTTGTCTTGGCAGTGGTAATATACTCATCCCTGTATCCACGTTCTCGCAATCTTTCTGACAGTTTCCCCACCCTCCGTCTGTATAATTCCTGATTGCCACAAATCCTTTTTACCCTCATGTATTGGACGTTGGGGGGGTTTATGACAGTATGCTTAGGATGGCAGCTACTAGCCAATAATAGGTTGTTTTGATCTGTTAGTGTTTTGTACAGATTATTTAAAATACTGCCATCATCTTTTCTGATTATCACCAAATCCAGAAAGTTTACACTTCATGGCATTTGCTGTCGACTGAAATTTAGGACTTGGATTTGATTTTTCCAGGAAGTTCACAAAGTCATTCAGCTCCATCTCAGACCCTTTCTATATTACAAATATGTCATCAATAAATCTATCCCTTTTTGTTTTAATTTATTTTATTGCCATTGTCATACACAATCCATAGTAGGAGCAGAGGAACATACATTTGTTTTCTGTTCACATGTTATGCACATAGTTTTTCTATGTGCTCTAACATACTTTAAGTATACTCTAGTTGCTGCCATATGATCTCTGTCTGGTAAACTACTTGGTTAAGTCAAACATCTTAGCCACTTTTTGTCAATATAAACAGATCACAAAAGATAAACATTTAGCATAAGTGAGGCTGTCTTTAGTAAATGTAATTCTTTACAATCGTTAGTACATTGGGTTTTTGCTCATTATATTTTCTCTTCCATCCCAGGATGGTAGCGCTATTGCCTTTCAGTACCCTTATGCCTGCTGGGACAGAATCAATCTCCCCTCCATTTCCTCTATGAGTTCCATAAAGGGTAACCATACCCACGTCATTTTGTCTGTCTGTTAATGAAGATCTGCTGTGATTTTTTCCATTTGATATATCTGTTTAACTATGGAAATCCAATCATTTAGAGTTGGGGGAGGTAGAGGTAGGCCATCTTTTTGTGATTGCCTTGCCTGTTGCTGCCAATAGGATGTTCAGGAAGGATCTTTGGTGGTTTGTTCTTTTCTTCTCAGGAAGTCTCCCAAATATCAGATATTCGAACCTGGGAATTTCAGCTATGCCTGCCATCACACTATTTTTCTGTCCTATTTCAGTCCAAAAGGACTGCGGCTGAGAGCAGCCCCAGAAGATATGATACTGCATGCCTTCTTCTCCACACCTCTGCCAGCATTTGCCAGAATTTCCCCTCGTAGTGTTCAGTTCTAAAAGGGGTGAGGAAAAATCGACTTACAATCTTCCATCTAAAGTCCCTCCAGTTATTGGAAGCTGAGGTTTGAAAACCCCCCTTCCCATATTATTTTCCATTCTTGAGAACTAAATCTTGTACCTAATTCTCTTTCCCAAGCCTGCAGGTATGGAGGTGGCAGTGATTACAAAAACCTGATGAGTTTGCACTAGGCTGTGGTGCACACAGTGAAAAGCACATAAAAAAAAATAAACTTGTGCACACACCACCACATAGTAATGCTGACACCGCAAATATGTTTTTTTTAAAAAGCTTTATTATAAGCTAGTTACATAGCAAAAGAATGAGATGCTTGCCTGACGTGCTTCTGATCAAACTTGACCCTTTCTCAAAGGCCTTTGAGAAAGGGTCAAGTTTGACCAGAAATACATCAGACAAGCATTTTATTATTCTGCTATGTGACTAGCTTATAATAAAGCTTTAAAAAAAAGCATATTTGCGGTGTCAGCATTAATTTGTGGTGGTGTGTGCACAAGTTTATTTGTTTTTAGGTGGCAGCGATTCCTTAGTACTGACAAAGGTGTGGACCAGCCAAGAGACATTTTTCTTCTGTAGGCATCCATCTGCCGCTTGTTCTGGTATGCCACATATGGGATGTGGATCCATCTGAGCTTCCCTCAATTGGTTCCCTGTTCTGAGAAATGACACCATCTGAAGATGCAGATAGAAATTGGTCCTCTTTAATGTAAATTCTCTGCATTTGTGTAAAGGTCTTTGGTGACACTTCCTTTACAAACTGCTAAAAGTAAACCAAGCCCAGCCTTTTCCATCTACAGAAATAGCTGTCTGTTTGGGGGGGATGAATTTTATAAATGTATCTATGTGAGTATATGAGGTTATATCCCCTCTGATCCCAAGTTCCCTTTTAACCATTCTCCATACCCCAATGAACTGCTGAATCCAGGGGTTCACTGTCTTGAATTTATGCAGTCTTTCTGATGAGGTTTCGGACCCTTCTAGCAGGTGGCTTCCTAAATTCTTGTAATACCCAAACATTTTCTGAATTTTGTTTTTTGTATTCTGTCCAGGGGAGAAGCTGTGCCATTTGATAATACAGTTTGAAGTTGGGAAGCCCTACTCCACCTTGGTCCCTGGGTCTCTGTAGGTTTGACCAGTGAGTTCTAGGTTTAAGTTTACCCCATACAAAGTGATGAATTGCCTTGTTGAGTTTATCCCACTTAGCATGGGGGATGTCCAGGGGGAGTGCCTGGAAAAGAAACAAAAACTGAGGGAGAACATCATCAGGCAGAGTAACTCCCATCTTTTGAGGTATGTGAGGACCTCTGTGATGAGTTTTCCATAATTAGCCTGGTATAGCCCTTTCATTCTCACTGGGATGAAAACTCCTAGGTATCGAATTTGCATTGTGACCCACTTATAGGGAATCAATCATTTTAGTTCTGGTGTGGGAATTCTACTAACCATTTTCCCTTCATTGATTTGAAATCCAGAGACCCTACCATAGTGTTGTAAAACGTTATTAAGTACCGGGAATGTTCGAGTTGGATTCGTTAGGTATAGATTGGTATCATCTGCATATAAAGAAATCCTGCTCTCTTCTCCCCCATTTTATACTCTCTAGACTCTAGATCTGGACTGGAATGTACCACCTCCACCAGTGGCTCTATATTTAGAACAAAGAGCAAGGGTGACAGGGGGCAGCCCTGTCTAGTTTCTCACCCAGTCTGGAATGGGTCTGCTACTTTCGCTCTGACCCTTGCAGTGGGGGCTAGTTAAAGACCCTGAATCCATCCACAAAATTGGTCCCAAAACCCAAATTTTGTGAGAGTTGCAAATAGAAAGTCCCAGCTGAGCCGATCAAAAGCTAATGCATCATCACTCGGGATTGCTATTTGTTGTTCCCTGGCTATCTGTCTCTCGTGAAATATGTTTAAACATCTCCTAATATTGTGTGCCAGGTGGCGTTCTGGCATGAAGCCTGACTAGTCTGGATGCACTCATTTCTGGAAGATTCTGTTTACTCTGTTAGCTAGAACTTTTCTAAATATTTGTTGTCAATGTTCAGCAGTAAAACTGGGCGATATGACTCAAATTGATCTGATGATTTCCCTGGCTTGTGGATAGCTGCTATAAAGGTTGATTGCCATGTTCCTGACAAATCTTCTGGTTCTTCATTTGCATTAAAACTTTTTGTCAATAAAAGGATTAGCTGCTGTTTAAATGTTTGGTAAAACTCTATATTGTATCCATCAGGGCCTGGTGATTTCCAAGTAGACATATTTGTAATTACCCTTTCTATTTCCTCTGGGGTGATAGGGGCATCCAGCATATTTGTTTCTATCTCTCACAGTTTAGAGACCGTTATTTGAGCGAGGAATTCTTGAATCCAATCCAGCGAAGTCTTTTTGATATAGGGTTTGGTAGCAACTTTGAAATGCAGAGGCTATGTCCTTAGGAGCAAAGATCTCTGCTTCCCTTTCTCACCCAGCCACCCTCACCTTTTAATGTATTGATTGGCCTGTGTTTTGCATGGTGAAATGCCAAGAGTTGGCCAGCTCTGTTCCCGTGCTCAAGCTATTTTTGATTCAGGTATCGGAGAGAACCTTCTGTCTTAATATCTGTCAGGGTCTGAAGATCCTTCCAGATCTGTTGCAATTCAGTGTAGATTTCAGGGTTGCATGTTTGTTTGTGTAATGTTTTTAAGGTTTTCAGCTTGGTTTCTATTTTGATTTGTTTTTCTGTCTGTTGTCAGTTTAATCTGGAGGCGTAAGATAATTGCTCCTCAAAGTGTAGCTTTCATGGCATCCCAGTAACACTTCTTTTTAGTTTCTGACCCCTGATTATCAGAGATATAGTTCTGTATGTTTTCCTTAACTAGCTGTTTGAATTCTTCTCTAACCAGCAGGGAAGAGTTCATTCTCCAAAAAGTAGCCTTGGCCCAGTCTCCTAACTTCAGTGCCACTGTGACTGCTCTGTGGTCAGAATTTACCTTTGGGTGAAAAATGCATGTTTGTGATTTATACATGTCTGTTTTGCTAGTTAGAAAATAATCTAGCCATGAATATGACTTGTGTAAATTTGAGTAGAAAGTAAAATCTCTCACTGATGGGTGGATATCCCTCCAGGAGTCTGCCAGTGCCAAAGCTTCCATTCCTGCCTTTATCACTTGACTCATAACTTTATTAGTAGTAGTTGATATTGAAAAGCGGTCCCATTGGGGGTCAGGTACACATTTAAAATCATCCCCTCCCCCCAAGAGGATCATGTCTCCTAGACCAGCCATTTTGTGAAAACCTTTCTAAAAAAGCCTGGAGTATCAATATTTGGGGCATACGTATTAATAAGATGGATTTTGTGGGCAAACATTACTCCTGACACTATAGCTATTCTGCCATTTTCAGCCACCTCTGAGTTTGAAATTTCAAAGGGTATATCTGTATGGAATACTATCACTACCCCCGCCCTCTTCACTGATGAATGGGAAGCCGCCACCACCTGTCCCACCCAACTACAGCATAGTTTAAGATGTTCCCTCTCAGGCAATCTGGTCTCCTGTATGAACTCAATGTCTGTACCTAACCTTTTCAAATGAGCTACGATTTTAGTCCTTTTGACAGCAGGGTTTATTCCCTGGACATTCAGGGAAGTAATTTTTAAGGAACCCATGGGTCTATGATATAGTAATCACATTTCTTAAGTTCCCCTTCCATCCCTAATAACCCGGGTGAGATCATCCTGCCACCCAGACTCCCATTCAAAATGCACATTGGCAGCCTCAATTTATATCTACAACAAATTAAACATTTGATAACCACAACTTGTTTATGCACAGCAGGTGCATCTATCATTTCATAAATATACAACCACATTAGTATTTTGTTACAGTACTTCCTAGGTTCAGAATATCTGTCAAGTTTACTCAAGGAAGATGTAGCTAAAGCTGCTGTGCTTGCGATTATGGGCAAGCCTGATCTGTTTTATTGACAGATCAGAAGGTATCTCAGCTGAAGGACAGCAGTGGGTGGCTTGTGGGGCTGTTAGAGAAAAAAGTGCTATCCAACCCCCGAGCTTTGAGCTGTGGACAATGTTTCTTTTTTGGTGTTTAATGTATATTTCATGTGAAAAGATATGGAGGGAGTTTCCCATCTCCTTCATCTCCACATAGTCCTACCCCCTTGCTTGTTACCATAGGAGCAACTGGGGTTTCAAAAATCAAAGGTCCCAGCAGAAGAACTAGCTGCTGGGTCCTATTTAGTAAACCCATAAGAATGTTTTCTTATGTATTGTGGCACGGTCATTTAGCTTCCGTTCCCTCTTAAGGTTAAGGGGATCTCTGGAGTATGGCCTGAATTTATGATTCTAGTTTTCTTGGGGACCTCATGGGTAGGTATAATCCCACATTCCTCCACCTCCTTCCATCTGTTCCAGTGGTATTCTGTGTTATGCTGAAAACATAAAACCATCCTTTGTGCTTCAAGTTCTCTCCCCCAAACCTTTTCTTTGTGCAAACTTTAAGCTTTATGCTGGTTTCTTTTTCTACTTCCAGCTCTGAAAGGAAATGGGAAACTGCCCCTTGGCTGTTCACTTATTGTTAAGTTTCCCTAGGGTATCCCCCACTCCCCCTTGCACTTCCCTGATGCTCTATATTAAATTCTGTCATGAACAAGCATGTAGCCATATAGAGCCTGACAAAGCAGACAGCTAGATGGAGATTTTAATCTTTCCACTGCAATGCAGTCATGTAGATATTATTACCCAGGTCTGAGGAGCTGCCACCACCCCATGTCCAAACTTCCCCACCTGCCCTATCCCATACCTAAACATAGAAGCACAGAAACATAGACTTTGATGGCAGATAAGGACCACTTGGCCAACCCAGTCTGCACATTTCCCCACCTATTGGATAAACTGCAGATCCTAGTTAACCAACAGCATACTTCTTCCTAACCCCCACCAGAATTGCCTTATGTCTGTCACATGCATTCTTGAACTTCCCCACTGTTTTTAACCCCATGACTTCCTCAGAAAGGCTGTTCCTTGCATCTGCCACCTTCTCCATGAAAAAATACTTCCTCACGTTGCCCCTGAGCCATCCTCCCTCTTTCTTCAAATTGTGTCCCCTTGTTCTTGCACATCTCTTTTTCTGAAAGATGCTACCCTCTTGGACTTTGCTGATTCCTTGAGGTACTTGAAAGTTTCTATCATGTACCCCTTCTCCTTCCTTTCTTTGAGGGTATACATATTAAGCTCCTTTAGTCTCTCTCTTCATATGTCTTCTGGTGTAGACCCTGCACCATTTTAGTTGCCCTCCTCTGAACTACCTCCATCCTATGTCCTTGCAGAGATGGGGTCTCCAGAACTGCATGCAGTACTCCAGATGGAGTCTCACCAACTGTCTGTACAGAGGGATAACAACTTCCTGTTTTCTACTGGTGATGCCTCTCCCTATACATCCCAGTATCCCCCAGCCCTCCTTACTGCCTTCTCACATTGCTTGCTTACCTTTAGGTCATCTGATATGACTACCCCCCAGGTCCCTTTCCATTTTTATTGTTGTTAGTATCTCCCCCCCCCCATTGTGTACTCTTCCCCTGGATTTTTGTTTCCCAGGTGCATTACTTTTGACCATTCCTCCAACCTAGATAAAGAAGAGGACGAGAAAAGGAAAACATCAGCGTACCTCAAAAGAGCTGTCATCAGAGTACTCCATTGGATCATATCTTGTGTGGGGCCTTCATGACCTAAGATGAGGTGTGCCAATGAATGTCCCTTGTGACCTTCTTAACTGCCCCATCTCCGTAGGCCTTGTACAGTCCTGTAATTCTTCATCAACATTTGAAGCTGATCTAAAAAAAAAAAACAACAGTAAACAAGGATCTCAGAAATTATCTAAATTTATACAAACTGATGGACATAATTTACAACTGTAATTAATTGTTCCTTTCATTCCCGGAAGTCAATTGTGGTAGCTTCTCTCCTGGGATTTCCCATGCTGATCTGTGTCTGCTGGAAAAACCCTGTGTTGTTTGGGAATCAAGACAATTACATTTATCGAAGGGGGGGTTGCATGTTACACTTACATTGTGGAGTTGGGATTGATGTTAACCCCCACCCCCGCCTTCCCTATGTGGTTATCACCTTGGTTCATTGGGAAAGAAAATAAATTGTTCCAGTAATGTTCCCGCACCCTCCGTGGTCAAGAGGGTGTTCCCACTGCTTGAATGATAGTCAATTCATGAAGACTCTGCAGGGTAGCCACCCCCAGGAAGGCCAAAGTCCTCTGGAAAAACATCTCTCCTCCCTGCAAGCAAGATCCTCCCACTCACAGGACCACACTGGAAAATGAGCAACCATACCATGGGAAACAAATCCAAAAAAGGTAACTCAGATGTGAGCTTTGTCCCAGCCCCCTCATACCAAGGTGTTTATTGTAGGTGTAATTTAGTGCTCTAGTCCCTGTCTGTCAAGGCTGCCCCCCACCCCTTTTCGGTATTATTCACTCAGCTATGCGGCATGACAAAAATTATTGATATCCCCCCATGGTGCCTTTTGTCCATTAAAAGATCCATAATTCAACACTTATCAGTTACATCCAGGTGTCATTACTTTATTTATCCTCTTAAGACAGGGATCCTGCTGATCTGATATCTGCTTCAGGAATGGTACTGTTGATGCATCTAAGCTCTATACTGAGGACATGTTGCATGTCTGTTTGAAGGTGTAATGGCTATGTTGCAGCAGTGAGATTCCCTTATTTTGGTCTACCCACTCTCCACCATGCTGCAGCATAAATATTGTATTTCAGCCCTTCCATTTCAAAAGCTGGACATTTTAGACCCATTTTGTGGAGGGTAGTGGTTGCCTCATGGAGGGAGTCAAATTACTGAATTCCTGTGTTAGTATATACTTTTAGCCTGGCTGGGTAGTTAATGTGGGTTTTGATATTTTTGCCTTTTGCTTGTTTGATTATGTTCCTGACTGCCCTCTGTTTCTCATTCAGCTTATCCGAGAAGTCTTGATCAAAATAAATTTGCTGTCCATCCAGTTGTAAATGGCCGCTGTTGCCGACTCAGCAAGCAGAATCTTCCCACCTCCCTGGAACTCCTGCACGGATCACTGAAGCAGGATCCCTGGCCAAATCTCGGCACCATCGCCATTAGCGGCGCTCAACGGCCGCTGTTGCTGACTCAGCAAGCAGAATCTGCCCACCTCCCTGGAACTCCTGCACGGATCACTGAAGCAGGATCCCTGGTCAAATCTCAGCACCATCGCCGTTAGCTGTGCTCAACAGCCGCTGTTGCCGACTCAGCAAGCAGAATCTGCCCGCCTCCGTGGAACTCCTGCATGGATCACTGAAGCAGGTATTACCACCTAACTCATTTGGAAGCTCCATACTTGGCGGCTGCCTCATGACTGGTGCGGTGCTGCTGCCACTTGTCCGTGATTGGACGGCACAGCTGTAGCTTCTCAGCCATTGGTGCGCCCAAGATCTGCTGCCAGTTTCTTCCTTTTGGGTCGCCTCTCTGACCAGGTTTCTAGTATACTTTGTTAATCTGTCCTAACTTATCTGTATTCACCTGTTACTGCAATTCCAGCCTGTATTTTAGACTGTAACTGCATCATTTTGAATTAGTGCTAGCCTCTCTTATGAACTGTATGTATAGCTGATGTTTTTTGCCTGAAATGCTTATGTACTCCCTCCACTGAATCTCTCCCTACTCGCTTTCTCTCTCTCTCTCTCTTTCTCTCTCTCCCTACTGCTAAGCTTCTCTGTCTGAACAGCTGCTGCTACTCTGGCACACACCTGCCCATATCTCTCTGTGACCTCAGACCCCTCTCTCCACCCGTAATTCTTTATTTTCCCATTTCTGAGATCTCGCCACCTCTCCCCTCCCCCGCTCACCAACCCGCCACTTTCCATTGATTAACTGCACCTTCTACTCCCTTTGTCTTTCCTGCCCCTCCCCAAGCATCTCCTTTTCTTATGTTATTTAATTTTTTTAGCACCCCCGCCCCCGCTGACGGACTGCCACCAGCCTCCTGCCCTGCTTCCCTGTGACCTAACTTAACCTGTCTCTTCTTTCTGGCTCCACTAGGATCCCTGGCCAAATCTCGGTGCCATCACCGTTAGTGGCGCTTAACGGCTGCTGTTGCCGACTCAGCAAGCAGAATCCGCCTGCCTCCCTGGAATTCCTGCACGGATCACTGAAGCAGGTATTACCGCCTAACTCATTTAGAAGCTCCATACTCGGTGGCTGCCTCACGACTGGTGCGGCGCTGTTGCCACTTGTCCGTGATTGGACGGCACAGCTGTAGCTTCTCAGCCATTGGTGCACCCAAGATCTGCTGCCAATTTCTTCCTTTCGGGTCGCCTCTCTAACCAGGTTTTTCATCCCACCCCCCACCACCCCCTCCCAGGCGTCCATTAAATACTGTGACACCCCTCCCCACCTGGACTGCCCCACCTATCAGAAGTAGCAGTCTCCAACTCACCCATCCTACTGGTCTCTGCTGACTTCCCCAGCGTTCTAATAGTTGCTACTCTCATCTCAATCAGTGTTCTCTCTCAGTCTAACTGTGTCTCCCACTTTCTCCTCGATATGGCTGCCTATAACCTGCACCCAGCACTGCTATTTTTAGTGATGACTGCTGCACTGCCCCAACAAACATATGACTACTACCTCTCATTCCCAAGGCCAGCTAATACCTGCACCTGCTCTGCATTACTCACTGGGAATGATTACTGGGATTCAGTTTTATAACTTAGTGCCTTTCAGCTCCATAACTTGGCACACTAGCTCCACTCTGAAACACCAATGTTATAGCACCCAGGGAAGTGTTTATGTACTTGTAGCTCTCTGTAATAAGCCAGGCTCGTACCACTACTGCAACATCCAGGCACGCAAACGGATATCAAACAAGCAAGCCCTCAAATTTCTTCATACCTCCCTCTTGAGATTTCTCCTACTGCTTCTGCTCCTCTCTGGAAACATTCACCCTAATCCAGGCCCAACTGGATCGACTACCTATCATCAGAACTGGAAGTCAGAGTCACTAACCTTGGCTTCCATCAATATATACAGCCTCCTCAGTAAACTTGACACCCTCCAAACCTGGATCCACCATAACAATCCTGACATCCTCTCAGTCGTTGAAACCTGGCTGAATCCAAAGATCCATGACAGTCCAGTTGCCATTCCCGGCTACAAGATTTTTAGGCAGGACAGGGTCTCTAAGCGGGGTGGTGGCTGCGCCATCTACCTGAGAGATACTCTCATGGGACATGTCATCCCACTTCCTAGACCAGGATCACCAACTCAGGTCCTCGTTATCAAAGTTCTCCTTGGTGCCCACAACAAAAACCTCACTATAGTCTCTGTTTACATCCCCCCAAAGGACCTGGCTAATGGCTTCAATAATGCCATGGAATGTCTCAAGGGTCTGCACCATAACTCCTAGTCCATCATCCTGGGTGATTTTAATATCAACTGGCTTGCACCGGAGGCCTGCTTCTACAAAGATGCAGTTACAGCACAACAATTCACACAGCTGGTCCCCTCTCTGACCAGGTGTAACTACAGGACAGGGACTTTCACCGTTATAGACTGGATACTGGCCAACCACCATGAAAGAATATCAATGGTGTCTGTACTCCCTGACTCCTTAAGTGACCATTCACCCATTTATCTGCACCTGGGCTAATAACTGCATAAAGCCCCCACCTAAAATAATACACACCAGGGTACTCAAGAAGGGGCACCTACACCTACTAAAATCCCACCTAAGTAGAATAGATTGGTCAACTATAGACTCACTAAAGGATGTAAACAAAGCTCTTGCTCTGTTTATCAGCTGTTTCACTGAGGCATGTGATATCCATGCACTGGTAAAAAAAATGAAGGTTAAAGGTAGATCTAACCCATGGATTGACACTGAGCTTATCACGCGTCTCAAACAGAGGGATCACCTCTGGCACTGTGCTCGAGCCACAGCTGCCTAGCAGCTATTCAAAAATACAAGCAAGCAAGAAATCACTGCACCTGTGCTATAAGGATGGCTAAAAGCAAATACTATAGAGAAGCGCTCTCAAACTCGTGGGAGGATGGGAAAAAATTCTGGAACAACCTTAAGGACTTCTCTGGAAAAGAAATCAAGTCTCCACCCACCATGCTCAACATTGATGGTACTCCAGCGCTTGACCTAGATACCATTACCAATACGTTCATCAATGCTTTCTCCAACCTAAGCAGTGTCCTCCCACCTGATTTCTTTGATGCTCCTACCACTAACCCCCCCCGCTGCTGCATCACAAGCTCACCCAGCTCCGCAGTTCTTCTTCAAATGGATCCCAATGCACTCTGCCAGAACATATATTTGCAAGGCTATCAGCAAAACAGGATATAGTGGTGACTCTCTCGACTTGAAACTGCTTTCACTTGTCCTAGATGACATCATTGAACCCCTGACTAAGATCTTCAACCTCTCCCTAAGGTATGGCCAATTCCCATCACTCTGGAAAAAGGTTTCCATCACACCTGTGCATAAAGGTGGTGACAAGTCACTGCACACCAATTACAGGTCCATCTCTATCCTCCCCCCACTATCCAAAGCACCTGAATGTATAGTCTCTGAACAGCTTGTAGAATTCCTTGAAAAACATAATATTCAGTGCCCTGAGCAGCACAGCTTCCACAAAGGGCATAGTACCACCACGGCTCTGTTGGAATTCACCAGCTACATCCATGATGCCCTGGACCAAGGACTTTGTGGGGGAGCCATTTTCATTGACCTGACAAAGGCCTTTGATACAGTTAATCACCTGCTTCTACTCGGACAACTGACAGCTCTTGGGCTGTCCAAGGATGCAATGCCCTGGTTTGCCAGCTACCTTGGGGAGAGAGTTCAAAGTGTTAAAATTTCTGGAGTCTCCTCAGTTGAAAAACCAGTCCTCTCAGGTGTCCCTCAGGGGTCTATGCTGGGCCCTTTACTATTTTCTCTCTTTCTAAACCACCTCCCTGTTATCTGCCAACAGAAGATACTACTCTACGCAGATGATGCGGTCCTCTTTTCTAGCAACCGGGACTTTGCGCTACTTGAGAGTCAGCTGCAACATGATTTCAGGCTGGTGGAAAAATGGTTTGTCTCCCACAAACTTGTCTTGAATTATAGCAAGACAAAATTCATGACTTTCTGCAATGTTCATAGTATGTATAAACCTCTACCCCTTACCATCAATAATCAAGAAGGGACCACACTTGAACAGGTTCATGAGTTCAGCTACCTCAGCATCACCCTGGACAGCTCACTCTCCTACCATCAGCATATTGGGATTGTTGCTAAGTCTGCCAGCATACGTCTTGGCCTGCTCCACAAGTATAAACACTGTATGACCTCTGAAGCCCTAAGACTGGCCATCCACAGCTCTGTTACCTCCATTGTCGACTATGGGCTAGTCATCTATGGATCGGCCTCCCCCACTGCACTTAGGAGAATATCAGTGACACTTAACAAGGCCTGTAGACTTCTCATGGGGGCTGACCGCCTAACACACATCTGTGACCTTTACACCAAGACTGGTCGGCTACCTCTCATTAGCAGAATACAATACTAGACCTGTCTGATAGCCAAAAAAGCTCTTCTTGGACTCATGCCAACAGGTGTTGCAAGTCTCCTTACTACCAACA
Source organism: Neoceratodus forsteri (assembly GCA_016271365.2). Lineage (NCBI taxonomy): Eukaryota > Metazoa > Chordata > Ceratodontiformes > Ceratodontidae > Neoceratodus > Neoceratodus forsteri. Next base: position 965,369,753 of record CM057452.1, read on the forward strand.
GCAGCACCCAGTCAACTCGCAGTTCTCAATACCAGACTTTACATGTCCCCAGGCGCCGGACCTCATTGGGCCAGAGATCCTTCATGCACAGGACTCCACAGTGGTTCAACATCCTTAACAAAGAGACTCTTGTTGCAGCAATGCCAAGCCACTTTAAAAGGAATCTGTGACTATTCCTCCCCTCTACCTCAACTTGTGACTTCCTCCCCTAAGAAATGGTCACCACCCTCTATTTGTGGCTGCCACCGCTAAGAAATGGTCTCCGCCCTCTACCCTAGCTGTAGCTATAACCGGACACGCAAGCCTCGCTTTCTTTGCACCAGCCTTATCCCTCTCACCCTTTCACCCCCTCTCGCCCTCCCATCCCCTCTTCTCGGACTCACTCACTCACTGGCCCCTGTCCCTCTCGCTCTTTTCATCCTTGTCTGACAACAGCACCTATTGGCCGACTTCCTATTGACTTTTTCTACCAAGTATGCTGTTTTCACCATGAATCCTGTTAGAAACTAGCTTGTGGTTGTTCTTCTGCAACAGATTGACTGAACTATTTCATGTACTTGTTATTCTGTATGTTATGACTGTTAGCATGTTTACCATTGTTGTATGTTACCCCATCCTCTGACGTGGTACCTTTGTAAATGAGCAGTTTCTGCTCAAAGGTAATTGTAATCCTAGAGTTTAATAAATAAATAAATAAATCTGTATTCTGCCATTCGGTCTGCAAAATAAGCTGGCATTAAGGGAATTCCAACATCTTCATTGATATAGACCGAAGCCTGGCTTTTTTAAGCAAAGAGCTGTGTGCTCTCTCAATCTGAAGAGTGACTTGGTCAGATATCTTTAATACTGTATGCAACAGGTGGGTCATAAATTCTTCCATAGAAGCAAATGTCTTTTCTGTATCCTCCGTTACAACATGGATTCTGAAGTTGTTATGTCAGGCACAATTTTCCTGGTCATCTAAGCAGTTTTGTAGATAATTTTCTCTGTGGAGCAAACATAGTATAGCTCTGTCATGCCCACCCACTGAGTCCATTACTTCTCCCAGAGAATGTTCTGCAGTTGCAGTATGCTTTTCTGTCTCTTTCAAGTCTGTATGAACATCTCCCATGGATGTTTCCACTTTCTTTATTGCTTTTATGATACCATCTAGTTTTGACAAGATCAGCCCTTGTTTTGCCATCACCTGCCAGTCGTCTATGCCCTCTGAGCTGGAGGGGGCGGGGATCCTGGCTGACTGCCTACTATGCAGCCAGGGTTACTATCTTCATCCATCAAGGCTTTTAACTTTGCTGATTGCATTTGATTTTTATTGTTTCTGTTGGTTGCCATCCTATATTAACCCTCTGTTGCTGTTTGGGTTAGGTTTTGATGTGAAATGTAAAATTTAAATCAATACTTTGTCTGGGGTACTCAGAGCTGTCAAATCAGGCTGTCAGCCTTGTGACATCACCGGACGTCATCAATAAATCTTTTCCACAGATCAGGTCAGCGGAAGCAAGGATTCCCTAAATTGTTAAACACAACTTCCTCCTCCCATTTTCCATGAACAAGTTAGCCTAGCTTGGGGGTAGTGTCGCCCTCATTGCTTTTCCTTTTGTTTGAATATAGTTCTTACCTTCAAACATAAATAGGTTGTTCTTTAATACCATTTCTGTCACATTAGCCAACATGTTAATTTTGATTTGTGGGAGTTCTGTATCTTTCAGTAAAAAGTATTCAATGGCCTCCAAACCATCCTCATGGGGGATGTTAGTATACAATGCCTCCACGACCATTGTTAGCAACATCCAGTCATATTGCATCTCGACTGTGTGTCTTTAAGGATGTTTAAAACTTGTGGGGTATCTTGGTATCTTTAAAGTGACTTCTAATGTTTTTGATCAATGAGCATAGGTATTCATCCACAGTTCTGCACAGTGGCTGAGTGAGCCAACCGATGCCTGAAATTATTGGGCAACTGGGGGGTTGGCAGTTATACCAGAAAATCTACAGTTAGAAATTCCAATTCTCTTTCATTTATTAAATTCTCTTGTAGCAGTGAAAGTAAATGAAATTCTGTCTTTCTTTTAACCTGAGATGTATGGAATTCCCTGTCTTCCAACAGGGCTTTAGCCCCTGCTATATATTTTTGTGTGTCCTGCAGAACTATACTTTCTCCTTTATCCATGAGTTGTTTAGTTTAATGACCTACACAACCAGTAAGTGTTGTACTTGTGCAACTGTGTTACTTTACTTTGGCCATTTGCACTATCTATTCTATGAGGAATTACCACCCTGTAGGGATACCAAAGGCAAAGAACCTTGGAAGAGGGTTCCACCACTAGAGTTTCCATGGGAAGGTTCCCTTGGCTAAAGGTACCTTAAGAAGAATCCCACACAGGAGAGAGGAGGCGATGCTGCTGGAGAAGGAGGGGAGGATGGAGGGGCAAAGAAAAAGTGCTTCAGAAAGAGGCTGGGAGGAACTATATATAGGTCAGGAAGGGGTGTGGCTGGCTGCTTGTCCATTGAACTACAGGCGTAGCCTCTCTGTTCAATGGCCTATGCAAGCAGTAAGTGTCATGCTTGTGCAACTGTGTTACTTTACTTTGGCCATTCACACTCTCTATTCCATGAGGATTTTACCACCCTGTAGGGGTACCAAAGCAAAGAACCCTGGAAGAGGGTTCCACCCTAGAGGTGCTGCAGGAAGATTCCCTTGGCTAAAGGTACCTTAGGAAGAATCCCCAAAAAGATACTGTAGTAGCACCAAAGAACAATAGCGATCAGAAGCAATGCAGCATAGAAGTAGAATGACAGCAACAGTAGCTTGATAAAACATGAGGAGCGCAGATTAGCAAGATAGTATGAGCTCTATGAGATACATTGGCAATTGAGGGTGCCTCCTAAGGAGAGAAGGAATGGCAAGTAGGGACATCATCCACCTCCATCCAACAGCAGAACCTATCTAAGGGAACTAGAGAATATTAACTAAGACTAACTAAGCATTATGACCTTCTGCATGGAGGAGAGAAAAAAAACCCTTTGAGGAGGAAATCTCTGGGGATGCAAGACCTAGATCACCTTCCCTCCAGGCATGGGATAATTTAGTTAGTGACAGCTCTGCTGCTGCAATTTGGAAAGCCCAATAAAAGGAGGGGGGTGGAACATATTCCAATTTAGAGGGGAGCTCTCAATCTATCCTTCTAACAGGAATGCCATGGAGGGTTGTGAGCCGGTTTGCTCTGCAACAAGATTACCTCCAAGGTGGGAGGAGGAGAGTAGCAACCACCGAGGCACTCACCCTGCATACCAATCTAAGAACAAACCAGATGAACCAGAGGCAGTCATAGGGAGAATGCAGTGATGGTGCCTTGCTAGAAGAATACTAGAGCCAAAGGAGATTGTTGTAACCACCCTTCACGTCTAATCTTAAATTCTACAACTTGAGGTGCCTTCGGTAGGGTTGATAACTGAAGGTCCACCCAGAGTGAGGACATTCCCAGCTATGGGCCAGGTGAGAAGGACCCCACCCCAAGCTTCACATGCTCAAGATACAGACTTCAGGGTGCAGAGCGAGACAGTCGGCGCAGGGCGAGCCCTGCACGAAGGAACTCTAGGATCTAGTTGGCATGCCCATTTATTCGTGTAGTTATTTCTTATGTATGCATTCATTCATTTATTCAGTATGCTAAAGTTATTTATTTAGGTTGCTGAAGTTATTCAGTTTGCAGAAGCTTTACTGCAGCAAATAGAGGATCAGCAAGGACAAGCCAACCAAGTCCTATTGAGGAAGCCAATTACAAGGTGACATGATACTCGGAGGATTTTTAGCAGCTGAAGCAGGATTCAAACAAGAGGCAATAGGCCACACAGGGCCATGGCTCTTCAACAACACCCACCTGCCGTAGGAGAAACAAGGAAGCAAAGTTAAAGGCCGTAACCCACATGCAGCATTTAAACTAGTTTACAGCAATGGCAGTAACCAAGCTGACCTCCAGAGTATAAAAAGCAGTATGCAAAGTAAGCAGTCCATGTCCAGTAATGAGCAGCATTGAGCAGCAATTAAATATAGCTTGAAGGGGGTAGCAATCTGAATGAACATAGAAACTATAGAGAGAGGCAATGTGCTGAAACAACATGAATGATTTCTTGGTATTAGTTTAGGAAGTACAATTTAGTTCCATGAAATGCATGGAAAACAGCAGCAATATTTGCAGCAATATATTCTAGTGTACAATCAGAGAAAAGCATGAGCTCTGGATTAACAATATACAAGGAGTTTTAGAAACAGAAACCCCCAAAAAGAAAGCAAAACAAAAGACACACAAACACAGAAGAACAGGGGACAAGCAACACAAAGAAGCACACAGCCAGAGGCAAAATACAAACCAAAGCAGGAGATAGAGAACAGAGTCATGCAGAAACAAGCAGAAACGAAAACAGCAAGGTTGGGGGGCAGGCCCCAGCCAGCAGCAAAGGACAGACCGACAGAGCCTCCGGCCACAAAGAAAAAGTACTTCAGAAAGAGGCTGGGAGGAACTGCTTCTATAGGTCAGGAAGGGATGTGACTAGCTACTTGTCCATTGAACTACATTCATAGCCTCTCAATTATCAGGGAACTGTTTTCAAACCAATGAGTACATCTCTGTCATTACTGCTAATATTGCAATACCCCTATCAAGATTATAATTAAACTCTGCATGCAAGTTATTAATACAACAATTTGAAAATGTCTCTGCTATGTTACAAAGAGGTGGGCAAAAGTCAATGGTTACTTTACAGTTCATGCAATGTCTGATCTGTCTACATTTTGTGTGTTAATAGTGGAATCATCAATGGCTCTTAGCTAGATTTCAGATTTACATTTCTTGCAAATTTCTGAATGTCTACATAAGGGAGTCAATTTCCATGACTTTGCAACTCGGTACAAATGGGAGACCTTTACTTAGTGCCTGTTTCTCACATTCTGTGAGATTGTAGCTGGAGGTGTTAATCAGTGTTTATATTGGAGCCCCAGTTTCATCTGCTGCTCGCTGTTTCCATTGCCCAGTTGTTTCTCTGTGCCGCCTCTGCCCCTTCCTCTCTCCCACCTCCCTCTTCTGGTCCTCTTTTTCTTGTATGTTGTTGTTTGAGTTCTTGAAATCTGATTTGGAGTTTTCTGGTGCTCTTCCAGGGGACAAATTCCACACCTGAAGGAGTTACCTCTAAAAAAAGATTTGGTTGCGCTTCTGTTTCTGCAGGCTCTGAATCACTTGGGCCAGTTGAATGAATTAAAGGGAGCTTTTTCAGTGTTTCTCAGGATAGGGCATGGACCTCCAATACCCTCATTGCTCTGCTCTTGTGGCTGCTTTTTCCAATTAAAGACCCGATTCTCTGTATAGTCTCCGGCATCATATGCAGATTTACTAAGTTTTTGATTGTTAATCTTACTGTCTTACTGTGCTAGATATTTCTTTAAATTTCTTATTGCACATTTCAAAATCAGAGTCAGTACTTGATGTTTGCACTTTCTTTTCTTGTTCGTTTAGTTCAGTCAGGACTATTGACTCACGTTCTTCCCCATCTTCAAGGATGACTTTCATTAGCTTAATAGAAGCTTCCTGCGTTACTTCTTGCCAGCATGCCATGAAGCATGAAGTTCTCTACCAGCAGCCAGCTGCTTAGGCAGCAGAAGTCCATGACGGGCTTGATTGACTGACATGTAAGCTTCTAATGAAGCCTTCTGCCAGTAGAGGCAGCACACTCTCCTGGCTGTTTTCTCCAAATCATAGAAACCATCTTTAGTATCAGTACTTATAGGGGTGGTGGGGTTTGATTCACCATGATTACATGTAAGAATCAAGTTACTGTTTGTTGGAATAATGAGGTATGCAGACTCGATGTCTGTGGGCTTGATTGTCCACTTGTCCCCACTTCAGGGTCCAACATATTAAAAGTGAAATGAGGCTGTTGAACTTCTAAAACATCCTCCATGTTTTTATTTTATTTTTTGTTTATTTTCAACACTGATCATAACATGCTGTGCAAGCAGTTAGGTAGCACAGGGTAAACTTTGGGTGCGGAAAATTAAGTGAATCTGATAGATGAAACTGACTAAACTGTTTTAAATAGTGTTGTTTATACTTGAGAGCCCTGGTTACTAACCTGATAACCAGAAAGAGAGAATGACCTGCAGTCTGAATTCCATTTTTATTCTTTTATTGAGAAACTCGCAAAATGACCAGTGCACACTCAGGTATAGTCCTGTACTTCTGGACTTAATATCTGGGCTGCATTTGGCTGGTTTTGTGTATTTTTGCACTAAATTATCACTCGCACCAACTGTGACCCCTGATAATAACTTCTGGAGCACTCTGCTCTATTTAGCAAGCCCTGCTGTGAGCAGAGCGAGGCGTGTGTCACTCGCGCAGAGACATACGCTTCTGTGAGTGTCTGCTGGGGACACTGGGGAACTGGGCAGTCACAGATCTCGCAATAGATTGTAGGCAAACTACTTAGAACCTGATAACCTGAGACATTGTACTAGTAACTATACAATAATGGCTCAAGCTAAGGGTAAACGTGGTAAGAACAAAAAGAAAACGTGCTCCCAGTGTAACATGTACACTGATGATGCACCCAACCAGGAATTTGTATGCGATAAGTGCACGCTGGTCATTACACTACAGGAAGAAATTTGCCAGTTATATAAGAGGTTAGAAATTCAGAAAGAAATTAAACTACTTGAAAATTTTATAGACAAAGTAGCCCATGAAACTAGCACAATTCACACTGACTGTATAAGTAATGATGTACCAGAAGCCTTGATTTCTCCTATTAAACAAAATCATGAAACAAGAGTATTTACCCCCCCCACTTACACAGACTCCCAAACCCACAAACATGATTCATTGCCCATTGCTCTGTCTAACAATTTGAGAGTCTAGTATTAGATGCTGAGTGCCCCTGGGTGCGGACTAGTGACATCATATACTTCCTTGACAGTTAATTAGAAAACACTATCAATCCTATTGTCATTTTACATGTGGGTATCAATGATCTATCTCATGCAACATGGAAGACATTCAGGATGATTATATAAATATTGTTAACCAGATTAAAAAGAAAAATGGTGAAATTATATTATCTCGGGTTCTGTCCACTGCTGGGAGACATTCATACAAAAACAAAACTATTCAAAAACTGAACACCTGGTTGAGACAACGTTGTCTCTTAGAAAACATTGGATTTATGGATAATACTGTAACATTTAATAACATAGCCTGTTTTAAAGGGGACGGTTTACATCTAAATCACTTCGGTACCATGATTTTGGGGAAGAAAATAAAATAAGGTCCTGAAGTTCTAGTTAAACTGGAAGATGGGGGGAGGGCTTCTAGAGATACTAAGAACTCCAGCAAAATGAGCAAAAGTGGGCCTGATCTCAACAACCATGGTTGGAAGGAGGTATTAATTAGTGCTAGAAGATTGACCAACAAATTCGACAAATTCAAAAATTTGCTAGCTATAAATGACATCCAAATTGCCCTAGTTACTGAGACCTGGTGGGACAAGAATGACCCTTGGGACAGAACACAGTATACAAGGATATAACGTCTTTTCTAAAAAAACAGGGATCATAGGAAGGGTGGAGGCATGGCCATCTATCTTCATGAAACAATTGAATGTGAGGAGATTATAGGAGATACCACTAATTTGGAAACCCTCTGGGTTAAGCTGTCTTCTCAGGATGGTCCCCCATCTATCTTAGGCTTAGTATACAGACCTCCCTCAATGACCCCAGAAAATTATACCAAATTATTAAATGATATTGGGAACCTGATCCATCTAGCAACCTAATGATTTTTGGCCATTTTAATTTACCAAACATAGATTGGACACTGGGAACTGCAACCAGTAAAATTGATAGTCTTTACTTGGATACATTTGATGAACTTGGGTTAGAACAAAAAGTCCTACAAGCCACCAGAAATGATAAAACATTAGATATTATTCTAACAAATACAGAACAGTCCATATCCAATATTATTTTTAATGCACCCTTGGGAAACAGTGATAACAATATTGTACAGTTTCAAAATCTAGGGAATCTAAGGCAAACAGTGAATGGTGTAACTGAAACATTAAACATTAACAAAGCTAACTTTAACAAAATTAAAGCTAACAAATTGGGATTGGCACAATGAGTTCACTGATCTTTCGGTAGAATCAAAATGGGGTCTTCTGCTCAAAAAGCTAAAAAACTTGGTTAAAGATAATATTCCAAGTACAAAAAAATATGGCAACAATAAAAGAAATGTATCTGGCTGGATGAACCCCACAATAAAGCAGCAGATTAACAAAAAAAATAAATTGTTCAAGCGTATCAAATATGGTATAACCCACCGTAGTACCAAGTATAGAGAACTGGTTAAAAGAATTAAAACCAAGATTAAAGCAGCAAAATCACAGTATGAGATCAGTTGGCTACCAGGGTAAAAGATAACAAAAAACGCCTTTTTTTCCTGTATTAACAAGTCAAAGGGTAGAACTAAAACTATATGTCCGTTCCTAAATGATTTGGGCAAGACAGCTAGTAACACAGAGGCTGCTGAAGTACAGAATAAATACTTTTGTACTGTGTTCAATAATAATAGTTTTGAGAACATATATCATGTTCAATAATAATAGTTCTAGTTTACCAAGAGTAGCCATGTCCTCATCCCCTGGGCAGTTAATCACTGAACCTAATGACGTACTGGACAGGTTAAAGAGGGTAGACATTAACAAATCACCAGGGCCCAATGAAATTCATCCTAGAGTTTTAAAAAAGCTAGCAGAATTTATTTATCTACCTCTAACCAATATATTTCAACACTCCCTAGATACTGGGGAAATTCCACTTGAGTGGAAGGTAACAACTATGGTACCCATTCTAAAAATAGACCAAACTCTGACCCCGAAAACTTCAGACCCATTAGTCTAACCTCCCTAATGGGCAAGATCTTAAAAAGTATTATTAAAGATCTCATACAAGACTCCTTGGATCAAACTGGGTTAATCGATCCATTGCAACATGGATTTACCAAATCTAGGTCCTGTCAAACAAATCTAATATCCTTCTATGAAAAAGTCAGCAGGGAAATGGGCTAGGGAAACTTAGTGGACCTTGTGTTCCTCGATTTTGCTAAAGTGTTTGACAAACTACCACACCTTGAACTCGAAAAACACCTTGGGGGCCTACAAACTAAAGACTAATATTGTAAACTGGATTGCCAGCTAGATTGAAGGAAGGAAACAGAGGGTTACTATTAATGGTGAATACTCTAAATGGGCCCCAGTCACAAGTGGGGTGCCCCAGGGGTCCATTTTGGGCCTCTATCTCTTTAATATTTACATTTCATCTCTCACTATTGATATACCCAACGTATGGATACTAAAATTTGTCAATGATTGTCGTATAGGTACTGTGGTGAACAATACAGAAAATAATACTGCCCTCCAACCAGCTCTTGATAAAATATTAAACTGGTCTAACAATAGTAAACTAGTCCTGAACACCGCAAACTGCAAAGTTATGCACCTGGGCATACACAACAAACATCATAAGTACAAACTAAGGAATGATGCCCTATTAGTAACCAATCAAGAAAAGGACTTAGGAATAACAGTCAGCCCAGACTTGAAGTTCAGATCCCGTTGTAGAATCCAAGTTAAAAAAGCAAATCAAAACCTAAATTGCATACTCAGACATATATCTAGCTGTAAGAGCGAAGTGATACTCCCACTATATGTTGCCTTGTTCAGACCCCACCCTGAATACTGTGTCCAGGTGTGGTCCCCATATATCAAGGAGGACATCTTAAGGATTGAGCGAGTACAACGCAGAGCCACCAAAGCTATAGCAGGGATGGGTGACAAGTCATATGAGAATAGGCTAAAATTGCTCAATATATATACACTCCAATATAGAAGACTAAGAGGAAATACGTGCCTCCTTTTTAGAGCAATAAGGAATCCTACCCTCAGCAACGATTTGGGGATAGTCCTTAATGAAAATAGAGTCAGCAGCAGAAGACACTCTAAATAATTATTCCTGGGTAAATGGAATGCCTGGCGAAGGAAAAACTGGTTCAGTCACAGGGTAGTCTCAACATGGAATCATCTTCCAACTGAAGTAGTGGAAAGTCCAAATATGGATTCCTTTAAACTAAACTTAGATCAAGCCTTGGGGACAATGTCAAATTTTGTCTTAAATAAAACTACTGGCAAGCATCATGGATGCAAGTCTATACAAGTTTGACTTACCTATGAAACCTATGAAACCTATGAAACCCACGCATCACCAGTTACAAGATATACTTTTTGTAGGAGGGCTCACTCCAAGGAATGTGGTGCCTTGCTGTAGTCCATAACACAGCAGAGTTGAAGAGGCAGTACTCACCCCCAACAATTGCACACACAGAGGTGGTCTTGTGCTCCGAATCACTTGGCCAGTTTAAAGGAACAGTGTGCAAATTTAGTAAGTTTTTGGTTTTTAGTCTTAGTGTCATATTGTGCTAGATATTTCTTTAAATTTCTTGTTGCTCATTTCAAAATCGGAGTCAGCACTGAATGTTTGCACTTTCTTTTCTTGTTTATTTAGTTCAGTCAGGACTGTTGACTCAAGTTCTTCCCCATCTTCAAGTTTCATTAGCTTAATAGGAGCTTCCTGCATTACTTCTTGCCAGCATGCCATGAAGTGTTTGCATTCTCTGCCATGTGATTACCTGAAGGGTGTATAAGTTAGAAATGCAGGTAACCACCCATGGACCTCTGACAAAGCACCACATGATTGGTGGGAAATGTTAGGTCAGTTAGTTGGCATCTGTGACTGTTGACCATATAGGACAGTAGCTGTATTTTATTGTTTTATGTTGCACAGCTATTTTACACAAAGGAATAAAATAAAGAGGCATCTTTGAGACACAAGACCATCTCTGCATGTGTCATTGTTGGGGGTGAGTGCTGTCTCTTCAACTCTACTATATACCATGTAACTCCTTCTCCTAATTTATTCAATCGTGATGTCTGTCTCTGAGGTTGTTCTTTGTAGCTATATATATATATGTATATATATATATATATATATATATATCTTTATTACTGTTCATGACAGTGAAATATGTTCAGGAATAGGGCACTAGCCAGACAGCAATGACAGCATCATAAGGGTAAATGACCCTGATTTCCTTCTGAAGCCGGACAAGTTCCACAGCCCTCTTGCAGAGCAAGGTTGGAACCTCCTCCAGCAGAGGGCAAGATGTCCTGGAGGATATCTGTTATGCAGTGGGGGCAATCACTGGAAAAACAGTAAAGCGCTCTAGGGTATGTCCTATCTGAACTATCTCCAGGACCAAAGTGTTGGTAGTGATCTCTCTCCGCTTTTGTAGGAAGAGGGACATTTGTCCTTCCCCTCAGCCCAACATCTGGTGTTTACTGCCCTGTCATCATAAGATCATCTGATATAATTATTCCCAAGGTTCCTCTCTTTCTTGGTGACTATAAGTGCCCCCCCCCACCATATTATACTCAGCCCCCAGGTTTCCCCTCACCAAGTGCATGACTTTGCACTTTTGGCATTGAACCCCAGCTGCCACACCTTAAACCACTCCTCAAATTTCCCCAGATCCCTTTGCATTCTCTCCACCCCTTCCTGGGTGTCTACCCTGTTGCAAATATTTTGTCCTCTGCAAAGAGACACACTTTCCCCTCCAGTCCCTCAGTAACATCACTTATGAAGACATTGAATAAGACAGGACCCAGTACCAATCCCTGTGGTACTCCACTGGTCACTCCCTCATCCTCCGAGTGACTGCCGTTTACCACCAGCCTCTGCCTCCTGTCCTTCAACCAGTTTGATACCAGCTAACCACCTTCTCAACTCCCAGGTTGCTATGCTTCTTAATTAGCCTCCTCTGTGGCACAGTGTCAAATGCCTTACTGAAGTCCAGATAGACCATGTCCACTGCTTTCCCCTGATCCACCTCTTAGTCACCCAGTCAAAGAAATCCACAAGATTTGTTTGACATGACCTCCCCCTGTGAAACCATGCTACCAATTGTCTTGCAGCCCATTTACCTCCAGGTACTCCATCAGTCTCTCTTTCAGCAGGTTTTCCATTTATTTCCCCACCACTGATATGAGACTGAGTGGCCTTTAACTGCTAGCCTCCTCCTTGCTGCCACTCCTGTGCAGAGGTACCACTTCAGCCCTTCTCCAGTCCTCTGGAACTACACACATCTCCAATGAGGTGCTGAATAGTGTTGTCAGAGGGGCACCTAGCAGCATGCTCAGTTCTTTTAGTACCCTTGCGTGGATACTATCTGGCCCCATCACCTTGTTTTTTTATAGGGCTTCCACCCTTTCAGAATCTGTCCTCAAAAATGGACTTGTGTCTACTCCCTCCTCCAGTGCCTGCTAATGTTGGTCATCCCACCCCACTGTCCATAAGCCAAGCAGAAGTACTCATTTAAAAATTTTGCTTTTTCAGTCTTCTTCTGTACAGCACCCCCGATCCTCACTTTCTCACCCATTGGATTCCCTCTTTTCACTTACGTACCTGAAGAAAGTCTTATCCCCTTTTTTGACCTCCTTGGCTATCGTCTCCTCTGTTTATGCCTTAGCTATCCTCACCTTCTTTCCTGCCTCCCTTTGTTTATCCAAATATACTTCCCTGCCCCCCTCTGTCTGGGTCTTCTTATATTTCCTAAAAGCTATTTTCTCCCTTATCATCTTAGCCATCTCCTTTGAGAACTATAGTGGCCTCTTCCTCCTCCTACCCTTGCTTATTGCCTTTAAACAACTTGCCATTAAGCTGGCCCGGTGGTGCTGAGGGTTGAGGTGCTAGACACCACACCTCATGCCATGCCAGCGACACGGGTTTGGGAACGAGCCCGGGCTGCCGGGGGTTGGCAAGGGGAGAGAGAGGATCGAGTATCCTGAGGACTGCCCTCCTCTATCAGGAAGAGATCCAGGATAGCCCAACATTGCAGCAGCCCCCAGTGGAGACCGGAGGCACTGCAACACTCTGGGCCAAAGTAGTGGGACGCAGAACAGCAACAAACGTTCCTGGCATCATTGCACGCTCCGGCTCTGAGGGGCCGGAGGGCGTAATAAGAAAACCCCCTCTCCTCCAATAGGCGACGGCTCCCTACAGGGCTGGCTGCCCCTTTGGCTGCTCATCATCCCAGACAGGCAATCTGGATTATAGATAGATCACTGAGAGTGGCTTGCAGCCCTGCCCCGAGGGGCTTAGAGTCGGGGGGCTTGTCTGATGTGGGTCTGGCAAGAGGCAGTAATATATATGAGGAAGAGAGAACCACGGTGGGTGATAGAGAAGTCCAGTGAGCTAGGGTAGCCCGAGAGAGTAGGAGACAAAAACAGAGTTTCAAAAAAAAAAAAACTTGCCATTGCCTTAGTTATTCCCTCTTTTATCCTTTTCCATTGTGCCTCCACTCTCCCAGCCATCACCCTTTCAAGGTATTTACTAAGGCAATCTCCCATTTCCTTAAACTCTGCCCTCCTGAAGTCCAGGACCCTGGTCCTTGTGTGTTTCTTTTCTCCTGTCCAATCTGTATGGCAGACCACACAGTACAATGACCACTTGTACACAGGGGGCTACCCCCATGACTTCTGCAGTGCTGTCCCTTTTCATAAGAACTAGGTCCAGCACTGCTCCATCACTATTGGGTTGTGTTACCAGCTGGCTGAGAAATGTCCCCTGTAGGGAGTCAAAGATGGCCCTACTTCTTATTGCAGCTGCAGCCAGAATGCTCCAGTCTACATCTGGCAGATTTAATTCCCCCATAATCGATACCTACACTTTGCTTGCCATTCTTCCTATGGCCTCTCACAAAGCCATGTCTACTCCTCCCCCTGTGTTGGTGGTCCACCACCCCCACACATACAAAGGCCCTGGACCCTGTCTCTAAGCCAAGTAATAGAACCTCCAGCCCTTCCATGTCCTAGTTGTGCCTTTGTATCTCCATGGCCTTTATGCCTTCCCTCACATATAAAACACACACCCCCTTTCCTCCTTGTCGCATCTTTTCGGAACACATTGTAACCTAGAATGGCCACATCCCAGCTGTGAATATCAGTGCACCATGATTCTGTTATGGTCATCAGATCCAGGTCTTCCTCTGTGAAGGTTGGCTCCACATCATGCATTTTATTCCCTAGGCTTCTTGCATTGGCGCACATGGTACTCCACTCCTTTTGTCCCTCACTACCCCTATCTTTTCCTCCTCTTCCTGTTCCATCCATCACCCTTCTTGTGTTCCTGGTAATATCCTCCCCTTTTTCTTTTTCCCTCTACCCATCCTCCCTAACTCCTCTCTCAGCCTTAGAACCACCTTCCAATCCTCCAGTCTCTTCTTCTGCTTGTCCTTATGCCACACCACCCCTGGAGAATTTATTTCAAGTGGGCCTTTACTCTCTGTTTCTCCATTTTCTGGTGCGGGGGCCTTTACTCCTATCCTTGTGTTTTTTCTGTATCCCCTTAGGTTCTTTTAAATACTCGAAGTAGTGTTACAACGTTTCACCCAGAACTGCCATTCCCCTCTTGTATGAAAGGAAGCCATCTTCTTTGTAAAGGCCTCTGTCCCCCCAGGTAGGACCCCAGTCCCTGATGTAGCCAAATTCCTCCTCCCTGCACCATGCCTTCAACCAGTTGTTGAAGACACTGGTGCAGTGTTCCCTATGCCCCCCTTCCCACCATATACTGGTAGCACATCAGTGAAGGCCACCATGCAAACTACTTGCTTCAGGCCTCTCCTCCACTCCCTAAACCTATCCTTCATCACCCCAGCTGCATCCTTTGCTAGGTCATTAGTCCCCTGATGGACAATGACAGCCAGCTCCCCCTCCTGCCTTGCCGCCCTAGCAATCCTAAGGATCCTTTCACATCCTTCCATGCAAAGGCACAAGATAGGCATCTCACCTCCCTCTTTCCTTTCCTTCCTGTCCCCAGATTTACCCTCCTAACAGTTAAGTCCCTCAACAGAAGTTGCTTTCTCTTGCACTGGGGTTCTTCGCCTCCCACCTTGAGGCCTCCTAGCTGGAGGACCCTCAGCTCCTCCTTTGGCCACTATCATGAGTGCCTCCTCTTGGCAGTCCCATCCTGCCACAGCAGTGAAAGTTGTGTAGTAGTACTAACTGAGGAATGTGTTCCTGACCCACCACCTCCAACCTCCCTGAACCCACCACAGTCCAGCCAGCCCTTCTTTTTGGCACCCTGTGGAGCAGTGGTGGTGGACTTGGTGGCCCCTGGGTGGGAGAAAGGCTCCCTTGAATCCTAGCCAACTTGGGCTGAAGTCTAGTAACCTCCTCCTTCAGCCCAGAGAGGTGTACACAGACAGGGCAGCACCTCTCTTTTCAAAAGGTCTCCCCGAAGACTGCTGCTCCACAGCCACTGCACTGCACTACTTCCATCATTCCCAACACATACATAGGAACATGCCAGTAGACAAAGGCCTTATGGACCATCTTGTCTGCTGATTATGCAGGTACCCCCGTGTCTACAGTGGGACCTGCCTTCTCCCCAAATCTCCCCTGACCCTCCCCATGGTTCCCCTTCACCCCTTCCCCCCCAGCAGCTTTCCCTTTCATTCTGCCCCATCCTCTCTTGAAACTATCCACTGTTTTCAGGGAGACCACCTCCTCTAGCAACTCATTCCACCTGGTCACCATTATCTTGGTGAAAAAGTGCCTCCTCATCTTCCTCTTGAGTCTTCCCCCCACTAGCTTTAGGCTATGCCCCCTAGTGGACTTGTTCCCACTAACACTGAAGACCCCCCTCCCCCATTCACCCTGTTAATACCATTAAGGTATTTTTTTTATTTTATTTTATTTTAAACTTTTGTTTACCAGGTAAGCAATATGAGCCAAGACCCTTTTTCAAATGCAACCCGGGACCATAATAAATATAGTCAAGGTGTTAAATGCAATTCAGTATAGAGACAACAAATATGACATACAAAACAACATTGAAAACAATCACAATTCAATGACTCTAGATAATGCTGTTTCAACAATACTTTAAAAGTATCATGACTAACAGTTTGTTGCAATAAAGTTGGTATCTTATTCCAACCTATGGGGGGAGGTAGTTGGAAAAAGCATGCATACCCAACTTCAATTTAGTCTTAGGAGCAATTAATTTTAAAGAAGCACTAGAACATAATTCCCTATCAGAGGTTTTGATATCCAGCAAAGAAAATAAAGAAGATGAACCCAAAGCTTGAGTATTATGAATCAAACAATTGAAACTATATTGACAATATAAGCCGGGGGCAAGGATGAAGAATAAAGTGTGCAATGATGGATCCTGAATGGCACTTTCAAAATGAATCTACATATTGCATGAAAAGTATTAGTTAATAATAATAATGACTCAGCCTTAGCTAAATTTTGAAATAAAAATGAATTATAATTTAATATTGATAATAATACGTTATTTGCTACAACAAATCTAGCTTCTTTAGTCAACAAATTCTGCAATTAGAATAAAGCACCCAACCTTTAATTGACAATTCTACATACTGTATTTACATGTAAAGAACAGGATAAACTGGGATCTAAAAGTTTCCCTATGGTCTGAAGGTTTTGATCATATCCCCACTCTCCCTTCTATCCTGAAGGGAGTACATGTTGAGCCCCCTCAGCCTCTCCTTACTGGTGTTGACCTGCTGGCCCTGGATCATGTTGGTCACTGTTCTCTGGACTGTTTCCAGCAAGCTGATATTCTTTTTAAGATAAGGGCACCAATGCAGCACACTGTACTCTAGGTGTGGTGTTATCAGTGATCAATACAGCAGTAGTGTGACCTCTACCTTCCTGCTAGTATTCCCCCTGGCTATGCAGCACAGCATCCGATTTGCTTTTGCCGCTGCTCTCCTGCAGTGTGCTGAGTGCTTCAGGTCACTCTTGATGATAAACCCCTTGGCCTTTCCTTCGTCTGACTTAGTGAACTGCACACCACCCAGCCAATGATTGGTCTCTAGGTTCCTTGCCCCTAAGTGCATAACTTTGCACTTTTTAGCATTGAACCTCATTTGTGAAATGTCAGACCACTTCTCTAACTTAATCAGGTCTTCCCTCAGTTCCTGTCTCCTATCTTCCTTGTCCACCCTTCCATACAGCTTCATGTCATCCACAAGCAGGCAGATTTTTACCCTTGATCCCATCCGTTATGTCACTGATGGAGATATTAAACAACACTGGACCAAGTACCAAGTCCAGTGGGACCCCACCGGTCACCGGCCTAGCTTCTGAGAATCCCCCCTGGACCACTACTGTTTGGCTTCTGTCCTTTAACCTGTTTTTGACCCATCTCATGAGCATGGTCCCCACCTCCAGATCCTCCAGCTTCTCCTATGAGATATAGAGTCAAAGACCATGTTGAAGTCCAGATACAAGACATCAACCGCTTGGTCCCTGTCCACTGTCTTGGCCACCGCATCAAAAAAGTAAATCAGATTAGTCTGGCAGGACCTCCCCAACACACACCCATGCTGCCTCTCATCATGTAACCCATTTTCCTCAAGATAACCCACAAGTCTCTCCTTCAAGACAGTCTCCATCAGTTTCCCCATTCTGTATGACCTGGAAAAGAACTTGTACCCTTACCCCAGATAGGGTGTTCCTGTTATTTACTAAATGTACAGAAACTCTAAGGTCTCCTTTGCAGGAAAATTAGGCTGGCAATGAAATAGACTTTAGATGAACAAATGCAAAAACAGACCATTTAAATGTGATAAGATTTGATAAGCAGGCAAACAAAACATAGAAGATACGAAACTAGTTTGGTGTCCTACCCAAAATAAAAAAGACACAAAACTTGTTTGGTAGATGTACCAAGTAGGGAGTGACTAGGTTTGCAGTAAGTTATACAGAAACAATAACTATCTACTTTACTAGTAAATTGGACTGACAAGGTAGTAGACGTTAGATGTCGTAATGCAAAACAGACACCATAAATGTGATAAGATGCGATATGCAGACACCAAAATATAGAAGACATAAAACTACAGTAGTTTGGTGTTCTACCCAAACTACCGAAGACACAAAACTAGTTTGGTGGCTATACCCAAAAAGTGTGTGACTAGGTTTTTATATATGTATGTATGTGTTTGTTTGTTTGTTTGTTTGTTGCATTTTATCAGGAAGGTGGACTGGGTCAAATATCCATTTTTAGCCATGCCTGGTGAAGAGGGTTAATAATAGATTGATAATACAAAGACAGTTATAAAACATAAAATAGTTCAAAAATACACCAATCCCATATAATACAATCTGTACAAGTTATTTCATACAGTTGAATTCCTGTGTTAATTAATTTCCTAAAACCAGGGTTGCAGTAAATTATACAGAAACAATAATTGTATAAATTACTCTGGCAATAAAATAGACCCTAGATGCCCTAATGCAAAACAGACAGCTTATCTACGATAGTTGTGATGAGTAGGCTGGCATAATATAGAATATATAAAACTAATCTTTCTACCCAAGAACCACCAACAGAGTTAGCTATGGTTGCAGTAAAAATGTTACAGAAGCAATAGCAGTTCCTTTTGATTGAGGTAGCGGTCTGAACAGGCAGACCTCTTAACTTTGGCAGCTGTGAAGGAAGCTGAAGATGGGGAGCCTGGAGAACAGCATGCCAGCCATCATCTGACTCATGACTGACACAGGCCGACTCCTCTCCCTTGATACACTTAAGCTACGGTCCTTTAGCTTGAGGTCTGCGAGGACGGCTGCTACCTTGAAGCTAAAAACTACTATAGGGTGGTCCCACCCCTTCCAACCATGAGCTCTCAACTAGAACAGAAGGGACAAGTGAAGAGAACAAGCAGAAAGCCTGCTTCTGTAAGCTACAGCAGGCAAAAGTCCATTGCAGGGCTGTGATGTTACATCTAGATGCAGGGAAGAGCCAGATTAGCTCCCTCACTCTCCCGATGCGGGGAACAGCTAATCACTGACACTCTCGAGTCCTGCGCCAGTTTTCAAATGCTGCTTGCTATCAGCTTAGTCCCACCCCCTTCCAAGCATGAGCTCCTGACTGGAGCAGTGGGGACAGGTAATGAGAACAAGAAGAAAGCCTGCTGCTGTAAGCTACAGTACACCAACTGAAGGTCAGTTGTAGGGCTGTGATGTTACATCGAAATGCAGGGAAGAGCCCAATTAGCCCCACACTCTCACAATGCTGGAACAGCTGATCACTGACACTGTCGAGTCCTGTTGCAGTTTTCAAATACTGTCAGCCTGGTCTTGCCCCTTCCAACCACAAGCTCCTGACTGGAGCACAGGTGACAGGTGGAGAGAACAAGCAGGAAGCAGGAAGCCTGCTGCTGTACACTACAACAGGTGGAAGTCAGTTGCAGGGCTCTGATGTTACATCCAAATGCAGGGAAGAGCCTAATTAAACTATATGTGATAGGGACCTACTTCTTCTGGAGGACTGGAGGAGAGCAAATGTAGTCCTACTTCATAAAAGTGGTAGCAGGGAGGAGGCTGGCAACTATAGGCCTAGGGACTAGTAGTGGTCTCCATACGTTCAACTGCACTTACCTTTGTAAATCCTGCAATAAAGCTTGCAAAGTACATTTTGATTGAGTGCTGTGTTCTTTCAGCTGAGTGCAAAACCTTTCTGGAAATTTCAGCTATAGGTCAGTCAGCTTGACATCGGTGTGGGAAAGTTAATGGAATCACTGCTGAAAGAAAGGATTGTGGAATATCTTGAATCCAGTGAGTTACAAGACCCAATGCAGCATGGCTTGGTGGGGGAGAGGGTCATGTCAAATGAATCTGATAGCTTTCTTTGACTGGGAACCAGGGAATTAGATCAGGGTGGAGTGGTGGACGTGACCTACCTAGGCTTTTGATACTTCCATATGAGAAACTCGTAAGGAAGCTGCACAGCTTATGAGTGGGTCCAAACATGGATAAGCTGGGTAAAAAATTCTTTAAGGGATAGATGACAGAGGATAGTGGCAAATGGCGTTCACTCAGAGGAAGAGAGGGTGACCAGCAGGGTGCCTCAGTGATCAGTAGTAGGACCAATCCTCTTTAATGTCTTTATAAGTGACACTGCAAAGGAGCTGGAAGGGAAGACCTGCTTCTCTGTGGGTAACACCAGCGTCTGCAATAGTGTGGACACTCCAGCAGCGGTTGGAAAGAAAGAGCAGTGACCTGAGAAAACACGAGGGGTGGTCAGGGTTATGGCAGCTAATTTTCAATGTGAAAAAGTGCAAAATCATGCACTTAAAGCACAGAAACCCAGGGTCAGGGTACAAAATGGGTGAAGCGGTATTGACAACCATCAAACAGGAAAGAAACTTTGGGGTAATCATATCTGATGGCCTAAAGGTGGCCAGAAAATGTGACAAGGCAGTTGGGAGGACTAGTGGGATGCTGGGGTGCATAGGGAGGGGTATCACCAGCAGAAAGAGGGAGGTGGCATTGTCTCTGTATAGATCACTGCTAAGACCCAACCTAGACTACTGTGTCCAGTTCTGGAGACCACATCTTTGGAAAGACATAGACAGAATAGAGGCGGTCCTGAGGAGGGCAACTAAAATGGTGCAGGGTCTGCATCAAAAGCCCTACAAGGAGAGACTCAAAGACATCAATTTGTACACCTTGGAAGAGAGTGGGGGGGATATGATAGAGACCTTTCAATACCTCACAGGAGTAAATAAGGTATAGGAGGGAAGTATTTTTCAGAAAAAGGTGCTCAAAAACAAGGGGACATGCAATGAAGCTGAAGGAGGGTAGATTCAGGAGAGATGTCAGGCAGTATTTTTTCACAGAAAGAGTGGTGGATGCATGGAATGGTCTTCCGGCGGAGGTGGTGGGGGCCAAAACAGTCAAGGGGTTTCAAGAATGCATGGGATAGGCATAACGGAATCTTAGTGGAAAGAGGGAGAGAAAGAGCTGGAGATCAAGTAGGGTCTGTGGTGACACAGTAGGGAGGGAAAACTTGGCAGACTGGGTGGGCCAAGTGGTCCTTATCTGCCATCAGATCCTATCTTTCTATGTTTCTAGAACAGGAACATTCTGGGGAAGCGACCTTCTCTTTACATCACTTCTTCTCAAAGTGGTGGTGTTTTTCCAGTGACTTTGAGGCTTGTCCTTCTTCTTCATCAAAACAGTGATGGACACCATCAAGCACAGGGAGTGGTAGATCAGCAGCAGACTGGGATGGAGGTGGTTGACATAGGTGAAGCCACCTTCGATGCAACCTGTTTCTCCATTTCTTTCAGCTTTAGATGAACCTCAAAAGAGGTGGCAGGGAAGGTTAGGGAGAAAATGATAGCATTCAGGAATTATAAGGAATCACAGAAGGAGCAGGACAGAGAACTGTATCAGTTAAAGCAGAAGGAAGCGGGAAAAGCAGTCAGAATAGCAAAGGCTCAAACTGAGGAAAATATAGCCAACTCAGATAAGAAGGGGGCTAAAACCTTTTATAGGTACATTAAGGAGCGAAGAAAGACCAAGTGAGGAAAAGTGAGACTTAATAAAGGGGGGGGGGGGGCAGAGGGCGACAGTAAAAAGGCAGAGATACTGAATTAATACTTTTGTTCAGTATTCACAAAAGAAGAGGAGGGAGACATACTAAACCAAACAATAGAAGCCCTCTGGATAGGGGAGTCAATACCAGTCCATTCACTGAAGAAAGGGTCCTAAAAGAACTCCTAAAACTTAAGGTGGACAAGGCAATGGGGCCTGACAGGATTTACTTATTTATTTATTGATGGAGTAATCGGAATTACAACCTTTGAGCTAAAAGCTCATTTACAAAGGATCCTCATCATAAAGGATGGGGAGAATACATGAGTTTGGGAGTGAATAACAGCTAAATAGGCATTGTCAAAAACATCGTAATGTGATCAGTAGCAATCAATAACATTGGTAATAGCAACACAACACAGGTAACAAGGGCAAAAGCAACACATAACCAGAGCGTGGGTACAGGGTACATGGGGACACAGTACACACAGCGGGGCAGACAATAAAGTGCATAAGTCAAGTTAGGTACAAGTTGGCGAAAATCAGATTCACCCCAGAATTCTAACAAAACTAAGGGGAGAACTAGTGATACCACTGACTACCCTTTTTAACAAATCATGGGAGGATGGTGTGGTACCTGAGGACTAGAGGAAGGCAGATGAGATTCCCCTTCACAAAAGAGGGAGCAAGGCAGAGGCAGGAAACTACAGACCTGTTAGTTTGATATCAGTAGTAGAGAAAATGATAGAATCACTTCTGAAAGATAGAACTGTTGAGTACCTAAAGGCCAGCAGGGCACAGGACCCAAGGCAGCATGGATTCACAGCAGGAAGGTCATATCAGACGAATCTAATAGATTTCTTTGACTGGGTGACCAAAATAGTAGACCAGGGAGGGGCTGTGGACATGGCCTACCTAGACTTTAGCAAGGCATTTGACAAAGTCCCACACAAAAGATTAATAATCAAGTTAGCCAGCCTGGGAGTGGGTCCCAGGTGGTAACCTGGGTAAAAAATTGGCTGGACAACAGGACGCAGAGGATAATAGTAAATGGAGTCCACTCTGAAGAAAGGGGGGGTGGTTACTAGCAGGGTACTTCAGGGTTCAGTACTGGGGCCGGTCCCCTTTAATGTCTTTATAAGTGACATTGCAGAGGGACTGGAAGGAATTGTATACCTCTTTGCAGATAATACAAAGATCTGCAACAGGGTTGATACACAAGGGGGGGTGGAAAGAATGAGAAGGGACTTGGCAAGGTTGGAGGAATGGTCAAAAATATGGTTGCTTGGATTCAGTGCCCCGTGACTTCCCTAATCCGTGCTTTACCTCTTTCTTGTGCCCCCCTACTACCCTGTACTTCCCTTGCCTTGGCTATCTGTTGTGCCCCCCTGCTACCCTGTACTTCCCTTGCCTTGGCTGTCTGTTGTGCCCCCCTACTACCCTGTACTTCCCTTGCCTTGGCTGTCTGTTGTGCCCCCCCCACTACCCTGTACTTCCCTTGCCTTGGCTATCTACGAACATACGAACATACGAAATTTGCCAGCAGATAAAGGCCTAGAGGTCTATCAAGTCTGCTCGAATGTGCAGCTAGCACCCCTTATTCTGCAGCTGCCCCTTCCTTCCACCCTTCCCCTTCATTAACCCTCCCCCTTGTCCTGTCCCATCCTCGTTTGAAGCAGTCCACTGTTCTACTGCATACCACTTCTGCAGGTAACGATTCCACCCAGCCACCACCTCTCTGTAAAAGTGTCTCCTCATCTCCTCCTGAACCTTCCTCGCTCCAGTCTCATATCATGGCCCTGGTGGCCCTCCTCCCTTACTTTGAACAGCCCTCTGTACCCGTCTTGTTTATTCCTTTCATGTATTTAAAGGTTTCAATCATGTCCCCCTGTCTCCTCTCCTCCAGTGAGTACATGTTCAACTCCTTCAACCTCCCCTCATATGATAAGTCCCCCAGACCCTTGATCATCTTTGTCGCCCTGCGCTGCACTCCCTCCAGTAACTTAATGTCCCTTTTCAGATACGGACGCCAGAACTGCACGCAGTACTCCAGGTGTGGTCTAACTAATGACCTATACAGTGCCCCCCTGCCCATTCACTACTTGCCCCCCATCAACTGCTTCTTTGCATTCTATCTTCACTCCCCCCCACCCCTGCTGCCGTCTGAACTACTGGTCTTACCTCACGCCACTTTGCTCTCTCTCTCCTGCCCTTCCTACTCCCCTATCTTCAATGCAACTTCCTTCACCCCTCCTGCTCCCCCAGGCTAGTCAATACTGAAAACCTGTTCCTGTACTCATTCCCTATTTTACAAGTTCCCCCAGCAGGCCATACCTATGACTTATGTGTCTGCTTTGCCCCTGTTCCTGCCTTCCCCCAATACCTGACCACCCTCCAGTTGATGGCCCCTGTTCTCAGCTGCTCCCAAGTGGCTGCTCCATTTGGCCTCTCTCTCTGTTTACCCCTATGTTCGTCTGCTGCTACATCTGGGGAAGCCCTCCTCAGGTCCTCTGGCATTTAGTGTTCCTCCCAACTCCACCCCCCCCCTTCTACTCAGCTCCCTTCTCAACCATCCAAGCTCCTCTTTCAGTTGCCTCATCTGCCTACACACCATACACCCCCCTGCCCTCCATGCAACCCACAAGAAAATAGCTTCCTCCCAACCATTACAATTTACCACCCATCCCACCTCCCTTCCCACTTGTCTGCTCACAAATACCCTCCATCCCCTTGTTCCTCCCCAGCCTGCATACTGCCCCAAACCCTAGGACCCTCCATTGTCCCTATTGTCCCTGTTATCCCTTTTAAGTATTAATCTTGCTCTGTACCCCCTTTGCTACAACAAATCTGCCCTCTGCTTAAAATATAAACTCCCCTGACTCCTTCTCTCCCCTCTCCAGCATGGCCTGCGGTCCTCCCTGCAGATGCCCTGTTGACACCAACTAGTCAGGTGCCACACTCCTTCTTTGTGGCATTCACGCTTTGACGTTGCTCACGTGAGGGGTCGCTTGGCCCTCTGGGTAATATATACGGACCTTGGCTGCCTGATCGACTGCTCTGGGTCATGTGGTCTCTGGTGTCCTACTGCAATACAGTCCCTCCCTCAACCTCCCACTCTCGGCGTCCTCCCTCCTCCCAATCCCTGTTTCAGTCACACATAAGCTCATCAGGCCCCCTGCAAAAGAAAATAGTTTGTATTCTGCCCCAAACTTTACACAAAACAGTTACTTTCCTCTTCCCATTCTGGCCTACACTTCGCTTGGAAGCGGCTTCCCAATGAGGCCCAGAACTACCAAAATGGCTCCTATATACCCCAAAAACCTTGGCTGCCCGATTGGCTGCTCTGGGTCACGTGGTCTCTGGTGTACTACTGCAACACAGTCCGTCCCTCAAACATCCACTCTTGCCATCTCCCCTCCTCCCAGTCCCTGTTTCAGCCACACATCAGCTCATCAGGCCCCCTGCAAAAGAAAATTGTTTTTACTCTGCCCCAAACTACACAAAACAGTTACTTTCCTATTCCCGTTCTGGCCTCCTCTCTGCTTGGCGGCAGCTTCCCACACTGTCCGGCCACCTTTAGGTCCTCAGATATAATTATTCCGAGATCCCTCTCCTGTTTTGTGGCTGACAGTACCTCCCCATTGAGTACTCCTCTCTCGGGTTCCCGTGACCTAAGTGCATCATTTTGCAATTCTTTGCATTGAATCTCAACTGCCATACATTGGACCAATCCTCCAGCTTGCCCAGGTCCCTTCTCATTCTTTCCACTCCCCGGTGAGTCTACCCTATTGTAGATCTTTGTGTCATCTGCAAAAAGGCACACCTTCCCCTCCAGCCCCTCTGCAATGTCACTTATGAAGACATTAAAAAGAACTGGGCTTAGCACTGATCCCTGAGGCACCCCACTGGTCACCTCCCTTTCTATGGACTAAACTCAGTTCACTACCACCCTTTGTGTCCTACCACTCAACCAATTTCTAACCCACTTAACCACCCCAGATCCGACTCCCATGCTGCTCAATTTGTTTATTAGCCTTTTATGCAGTCACAATGAAGGCCTTGTTAAAATCCAGGTTGGCCACATCTACCGCCCCTCCCTGATCAATCTCCTTTGTCACTCAGTTGAAGAAATCTATCTGGTTTGTTCTGAAAGACCTGCCTGCCATGAAACCATGCTGTCTCGGATCCTGCTGTCCGCTGGATTCAAGGTACGTCACAATGCTTTCCTTGAGTAATGATTCCATCAGTTTTCCTACCACTGAGGTAAGGCTGACTGGCCTATAGTTACCAGCCTCCTCGTTCTTCCCACTCTTATAGAGAGGGACAGCATTCACCATCTTCCAGTCTGCCAGAACCACACTCATTTCTAATGATTTGTTGAACAAGTCTGTCAGTGGTCCTGCTAGCTCCTTTCTTAGTTCCTTTAGAATTCTGGGATGCATTCTGTCCGGCCTCATTGCTTTATGTATTTTCAATTTTTCTAACTCCTTTAGGACTACCTCTGCTGTAAATAGACTGGTATCTACCCTCCTTCCCTTGATACTTCTTACACCTAGCTGTGGTTCCTTCCCGTCCCCTTCTACCGTGAACACTGAACAAACATATTTGTTCAGAATTTCTGCTTTTTCTTGGTCTCGTTCTGCTGACCCCATCCCTTCCCTTTTTAGTCTCACAATCCCGCCCCTGTTTTTTCTCTTCTCTCTAATGTACCTAAAAAAGGTCTTGCCTCCTTTTTAAATTGCCTTGGCTATTCTTTCCTCTGTCTGTGCTTTGGCATTTCTGGCTACTTTCACCACCTCCTTTAGTGTTTCCAGATGCATCCCTCTATCTTCCTCCCTCTGTGTTTCTTTGTATTTTCTGAATGCTGTCTTTTTTCCCCCTCATCCTCCCTGCCACCTCCTATGAGAACCAGAGTGGCTTTTTCTTCCTCTTTGTTTTACTTATTTGCCTAACAGAAAGGCTCGTGGCTTCCATTATGGCTCCCTTAAGATGTGCCCATTTTTCCTTTACATCCCTTTTTCCTACTCTACCCCCTAGAGTTTTCTTCAGAGATACCTCCATCTTTGCAAAATCGACCCTTCTGAAATCCATGATCCTTGCCTTTGTGTGGCTGGATTCCTCTACTACCCTCATGTTAAACCATACTGTACTGTGATCACTGGACCTCAAGTGACTCCACACTTCTACAGCCATTACCCTTTCTTCATTGGTGAGCACCAGGTCCAATATTGCTCCCTCACTGGAGTGTTCTACCATTAGCTGCCTGAGTCCCGGCCCCTTGAAGAGCTTCCAGGATGTTTCTGCTCCTTGCTGTGGCTGCAGTATGGGTGCTCCAGTTGACATATTGCAAATTGAAGTCTCCCATCGGCAATATCTCTCCTTTTGCTGCCATTTTGTGGATTACTAGTGCATTGTTCAACTCCTCCCCATGTTCTGGAGATCTGTAGATCACACCTCTTCGAATGGCAGTACCATTCCCCATTTCCAGTGTGACCTACAGTGCCTCCCCTACCTCCCTTAAGCCCTATACTTCTGTAGCTTTTATTTCCTCCCTAACGTAGATAGCCACTCCTCCCCCCTTTTTTCCTACCCCATCTTTTCAAAACAGAGTGTACCCTAGCACAGCTATATACCGGTCATGGTTTCCTGCGTACCATGTGTCGGTCACAGCAACAATTTCCAGGTCCGCCTCTGACATCAAAGCCATTAGGTCTGAGATTTTATTCACTAAGCTGTGAGCATTCATGCATATGACTTCCCATGGTCTGTCAACCCTCTTTTTAATTTTTCCTCCCTTGACCTTGTGTTTTACCTCTAGTTTCTTTCCAGTTTGCATACTACTGAGTCCCACTTCATTTTTTTATGTCTGCTTGCGCGCATGCGCAGGAAACATTATGTGACAGTTTAGAAGAGAAACTGGGTTTTGGAGGTCCAGCACTGTGGCGGCTAATGCCCCCACTGCATTCTGAGGCTTGGTCGTGTTTCCCCAATGCAATGGCAAGCTGCTGCTGACACTAGTTCAGCAAGCATGCCACCAACTGGAAATGAATTTGCCACTGCAATGAGAAAGTGGCCCATCATTGCAGGGCATGCCTTGCCTGGTGTAACATTTCAATAAACATGGCAGGTGGTGGCTCGCTGCCCACTGCTCACAGTCCCTAGGAAGCTGACTTTGGGGGTGCCCAATCCCCTTGTCAGCATATATGACCCCTTTACTATTGTGATCTGCCAAGGAGGTGCCCAATCCCACTCAGCATCATGCCCACAAACACAGACATGCTTGCTAATGGGGGTGCCCAATCCCCCTGTCGGCATATTAAACCCCCCCCATCATGTTGACATTTTCCTGGTGCTGCCCCACCCCGATTATGTGCCACAGTGAGCCCACCCAGTGTGTGGCTAACATGACCCCTCATCTCAAATGGGCCACAGTGGAGACCTCCCCAGTGGCCAAAACTGTAAAAGGCAGAAAACGGTCCACAGTGATGTTTTTAATTTTGTTACCTGAAACAAAGGAAACAGTCCCTCGCCATCGGGTCCCATCCCACAGCCCATACCCACCCTCTGAGCACCCCCACACCCCCCTCACCCCACACTTGCCTCCAGAGCTTGGCACGATGATCTTCAGTGGACCAGGAACACATCAGCACTCTTCAAAGCCGATCGCGAACTGAAGAAATGCTGGTAAGCTGTATAATGGCATGAATGGTTTTTTTTCAATTTAGGTGGCTATCTTGGCCATTTTCGTGAATTTTGGCACCAAATTTTCAGCATGGGATTCTTGGGACCCCACCTCATGAATTCAGTCACTGTCATATCGTTATTCGGTCCTAAAAGGTGATTTCGCAGTCACTGCGTGGAATCACCTTTCGGGACCAAGTAATGAGATGACAGTGTTACTGTTTATGAGATGGGCTCCCAAAAAGCCTATGTTGCAAATTTGGTGAAAAAATTCCAAAAAATGACTGTGTTACACGCTTGCATTGCACAGTTTTTACACACGCTTGTAACTCCAAGAATTTTTAATAATTTCACTACAGATCTTCAGCACTGCCATTTTTTCACACCTCCTTATGAACAGTATAGCTGTCATTTTTCACATCCTGCCTGAAATGTGGTTTCGCACATGTGGCGCACAATGGCATGGTCGCTGTGGGAAATCAACGTTCAGAGCAGACTAACAAAATCACAGTGACAATGTTCATGAGTGGAGGTCCCAAAATGCCTATGTTAAAAATTTGGTGAGAACATTTCACAAAATGACTGTATTACGAGCATGCATTGTGCAGTTTCCACGCACGCTCGTAACTTCAAGACTTTTTAATATTTTCATTCCAGATTTTCAACATTGCCATTTTTTCACACCTCCTTATGAACAGGACAGCTGTCATTTTTCACATCTTGCCTGAACTGTGTTTTCACACATCTGGCGCAGAATGGCGCGGTCGCTGTAGGAAATCAACATTAGAGACAGATTAACAAAATCACAGTTCCACTGTTCATGAGCAGAGGTACCAAATGCTTTCATGAGGTGGGGGTCACAAAAAGGCCATGCTGAAAATTTGTAGTGCAAATACCAACAAACGCCCGGGGCATTACAGTTCCTAACCATAACATCCCACCCTGTACAGACTGACAGGCGTCAGGGGTGTGCCTTTGGATTGCTGGCTGTAATGCTCATGCCATTCCACCCCCATCCTGCAACCAGTGACAGGCATCAAGGTGTGCCTTGGACTCTTCGGCCCCAGAGTTCACCCCTTCTTCTATACTGCACCCATTTCAGCGTATGACCTTATGGAATGGGGTGACTGTAAAGCCGAACACCCCAAGGCACACTTCAATACTTGTCGGTGTCTGCAGAATAGGGTGAGGTGACATGGCATGAGTGTTATGAGTGATGACCCAAAGGCATACCTCTATGCCTGTCCATCTCTGCAGGGTGGAGGTGGGGCTCACGTGAAGTTCAATACTTTACTGCCATTCCTATTCTGCATCTGTCTAATGCCTGCACTTCCAATGCTAATATCAGAAAGCAAACATTCGGCATTGACAAATGCTTGTTTTGTTTACCTCCCTTCGTGTTCCTGCTCATCCCTTTCTGCATTCCATGAGTAATTCCTGTTTTGGGGGGAGTTTGGGCTATGTTCCTATCTTCTGAGGTGTCTTTGATAGGGTCCTTTGCCTTTAACTTTCTCATTTTACTTACTTTGTTTTGGTTTGCTCCCTTTTTATTTTCCCTACATCTGTTTGAGTTTTGTGCTGGTATTAGTTTATTTTAAAAAAGTGTTTTATTTGACATACAGCGTAAGCCTTTACAGTTTTAAAGTGACTCTTCAGAGCCAAAACATAAGTAATGCCTCTAGCACTACTGCAGGGAAGGAAGAAGCAGAGAGCAGTGACCACCTGAGGAGCAGGTGTGCCCCAGCAAGCCCAAGAGGGTTTCATTTTGACAAAATAGCCTAGGAGGGACTTTTATTTTGAAACATAACTCAACAAGGTTTTTCAGTTTTCAAACAAAATACCCAAGGAATGGGTTCCAGCAGACTCTCCTTCCACAAACTTGCCTCCGCTCAGCAGTGCTTTCTATTCTCAGGCAGGACAGCACCTAGGGCTAAACATTTCTTTAAACACTCTCTGCATTCAGGTCTCTAAGGCAGACTCACAAATCTCTGCCTGCAGTATAGACATCTACGGCACAGCATCGAGGGAGTGGTTACCAGGAGTAATCATGAAGAAGGAAAGAGGAAACAGAAAAAAGAAGAGAGGAGATAATGTAAGGATATAAGGGTTGTAGGGGGTTGGGGGGGAGAAGTGTCAGATCTGAAGGGCGGCCAGTTCTCAGATCTGCCAAGAAACAGAAATGCTGTCATGACAGACTGTTACAGAATAGGATAGGACATAGAAAAGACTAGATATGGTTTTTAAAATTTTGAAGTCAAGGATCACAACAAATGGAGGTACCAACATTCCCTACCTACTGGGACAGGGGCCCTGACCCTGTTACAGCATACCTTGTACATAAATAAAAAAAAGAGTATAAGTAAATTTTAAAAAGTATAAATACATTTTAAAGCAGAAAAAAGCCGTTTATAAACATAGCCTTTGGTAAGACCTTCAGAAAGCATAGAAGATGAGGACAGTAAAACGTTTGGGCAGCTTGCAGCCACTGGACATGACAGTAGCAAAGATAACAGATTAGATATATAGTACTGAGGGCAAGAAAACAAAATTAATTCCTAAAGGCATTGGAGTCAAACAAGGCTGTGTTATAGCACCAACACCATATAAGGTTTATGTGACTAATTTGATATTAGAGCAAGACAAATGTTCCTCAGCTGCTCCAAGAATCAAAGGCATCAGCATTAATATTCTCTTTATTTATTTGTAATTGTTTTGTCCAAACGCTGACGATTACATATTAATTTCTTGAACTCCTCAGTGCCTGCAGCAAAGCATCAATATGTTTAAGGAGTCACTGGATAAAATGAAGTTGCAGATCAGCACAGAAAAAATGAAGCGTGGTAGGGAAAAAGACATTGAGGACTTATACATGGTCAACAGACGCCTCTAAGGTAGAGGTGGTAGAAAATGTTAAATATTTGTTTTTGCACCTATCAATAAAAGGTGACTGGAAATATCATTTAGGAAAAAATGGCAACTAGACAGTCAGCACTGGGTATTCAACATTACAAAAAAACAGTTTGCATAAAATGAATTTAAGTCTATGATGGACGCTTGCTCAGCAAACATGTTGTCCCAAATATTGTGATGGGGCTGAGGTCTGGGGTGTGGAGAACTCAATTAATAGTCTGGAAAAATCCAAAACTTGTTTATTAAGTCCCACAGTTTGTTTCAAGGGAACTCATACAGTAAGGGCCCAAACCAACATGACAGGATTAACCACTCTAGCAGTAATAAGAGCCTTTAATTACTGGCTTAAAATAATTGAAAAGAAGGGAAATCCTTACTCTAAAAATGCTAGATGGAAACATTAGACATCCAGGGGACAGGCTCTAGTTTTGTTTCATGGTTCCATAAAATGGGTATTATTCTGAGCAAAAATGGTGTTGGTTCTTTGTTTGTCAAAGATTGTATGCGGGACTGCAATGCTTTTAAAAGGTTGGTGATAACCAGTCTTTTAGATGTATCTGTACAAAATGATTTAGCTACACTAACCTCACTGGGTACATTTTATTTGTACAAACACCATAAAAATAAACATGAGACAGAACCTTATCTTAGTATTTGTGAACTATCCTCACACTCTAAACACAATGCACAACTGAGATTTGAGCTGAATGGGGTGAGAGCAGAACATTTATAATGTGAGACAAATTTAAAGCAGGTTTTGGCCATAGTTGTGATAGTAGCATTAGAAGAACTACTGAACATATATTATTAGAGTGTAAAGATTTACAAGGACTAAGAGATAGGTGGCTCAGACCTTGTTGTAAGGAAAATTGCAGCTCAAACCTCAATGTGGTACAATAATTGTTGAATAATAACTCATCTAAAGTATTGTACCCTGTGGCATATTTGCACAAGCTGATAAGTATTTGCATAAATCTGAAGTAGCCAGCCCTCAGGCCCAGTGGTTGGATTTCTGCCTGCAACGTAGATGACCCAGGTTCGACAACAAACTTGGGTGTCAGAGGGCTGGCCAGGAGGAGATTGCTCGAGTGTCCAATTACCACTTGCCTTCTCCTGAGAGGGAGGGGAGTTTGTGGCTCGGGGTGTGCTGGCCCCTGGCAGAGGCCAGGGGCATGGCAAAAAACATCAGGCCACACTGCGGGAGGGAGCATGGTGGACGTCAGCTTGCACCTTGATGTCACGTGGCATATCATATTCCCAGAGAAAAACAGGGAAAGCCACCCACCTGGCCATCTGGATGATGGTTGCCAGTCCCTCCACACACTCAAAGCCCAAACAAGAGCGTCCATGCTGACCCCTACCATACCCAGGATACTTTGGAAGCCCTGTGGGGTGATTCTCCTTCCCTGGTAGCCTCCCATAGGGGTAGGGGCCCACCTGATGAAAGGGTATGTCGGGTTACCAGGGGACATAGTGATTACGGGTGGGGAACAGTGGTTGGGACTCAGCAGCTGTGGTGCGGGCCTAGGCTGGTCTGAAGGAGTGGATGGTCGGTGGGGTAAGAGGAGCAAAAAAATAATCTATACTAAATGGTGTGTAGGACTAGTTAATTAGTATTAAAGTTTTAATATGTTCATTATGGAAATTCTTTAGAATATGAATTCTACTTTGTTAGTACTGTCATGTTTTTTAACTTATTGGTGTGATGCATTATTTCAATCAAGAAATCTGAGATCTGAACTGTATCAGTTTTGTGTTTGTGTTATCTTGCTGCACTAGAACCTTTAGCATGTGGGCTCCAGTTAATTGCATGTGAAGTTGGACTGTGTTCATGTAACCCTCAGAACTGTGTTTAAAAATACCCCCCATCCCCATCTGTCCTGATAATTTTTAGACTGATACTTTGGCTGACCTCTCATTGAAGGGGAACAGTCACTCTGCACTGCCAGTTACACTTTCGTAATGCCCAAACCTCTACTTCCCTCTCACTTTCCCCAGAATCCTTTCACTTATCATGTGTAAGCATTAAGCCACGATGAAAGGTGGCATCTAATGGAGAATTAATGCATGGTTGGGTCTGTTGTGGCAAGAGGCTAAAGGCCGAGTTCCTACAATTGCCCAACCATGCATTAATTCCCCATTAGATGCCACTTTCGGAGTGGCTTAATGCACTTGTAACATGGTTTTGAAATAGTGAAGTGTGTTACAAATGTAGATACTATTGTTTAACAAAGACTATGGAGACACAGTACTGTTAATTTAGGAATATTTAGTGCACTTTTGCAAATGTGAAGAAATCGTTATTTACATGCAGATGTTGAACAAAAACATTTTCATATATTGATAGGCAGCAGGCTAATTATAGATATTTTCAGTAGATTTTTTAAATCTGCACGGCTATTATTCTGATACCATGCTTAGGAGGTCTACAATATGATGATCTGTGTGTTCCGAGAGTTACCTCTGTCACTCACTAGCATACTGTGTCACCTTGTGTTGAGCTCCTGTGTGTATGTCCAATGTCTTGATCTGGAATGGTGCACTATTCATTTCTTTTACCTGCTCGTAATGGATACTCTATTTTCCTGTGTGCGGCTACTTGTTTTCTGCGTTCTATGTTGTGCACCGCAATACTTATAATTAACAGTTCCGTGTACTGTGAACATGTGATGCTGAAAGGGGTTGAACATTTCCGGCAGCCGCACCTCTTCCCATCGCATGTGCTCCGGAACTGTTGCTTTCTGTGTACTGCTGCTGTCTGTTGCCCTACTGCTGCCTTCTACACAGTGCTTTTTTTGTTCTGTGGATTGTAAAGGTACTTCAGTTTCAACATGGCATTATTGCTACAATGATGCCGTGTTGAGCTAGGGACATCTGACTTATTTCCTCCAATGGGTTTATTGCTTTACCTACTTCTTAATTTAGCCATGTTATTCTCCCTTAGCATTCTCAAAGTTCTTTGGACAGCTGTAATCCTCTTCCTAGCCACTTGCCCTACTGCCCATGGGGATGAATCTAGTCATTGCCTCCATTATATACTGTTTCAGAGCTTTGCATGTATTTGTCAGTTTATAAACCAGCATCTCCATAGTCTTATTAAAATCAGTTCTACTGTACTGAAGTTTAGTATCCTATCCTCTTGTTAGATTAAACAGCTTCCCATTATCAACCCAAATTCAGTTCTGTTGTAGTCATCATTTCCAACCAGCTCCCCAACTCTTACTGCAATGGGTATGTAACCACGACTGTTAATAGCAGATCACCAACTGCATTCTCTCTTGCCCATGCCTGGCATGCTGAAGAAGGAAACAGTCTTTTGTGACCAGCAGGAAATCTTTCCCTTGGTTGTCTTTAGGCATGTCTGACCTCCCAGTCAATATCACACAGGTTGAAATACCCCATGAAACTTACTGAAAGGTTACTGGCAGGACAAAAGTATCTGAAAATTGTTAGCTGGAATGTGATGGATGGGTCAGTCCTGTAAAGCAAAACCAGACACAGGCATATCTGTACTTTTCTTGGGTTCAGACTGTAAGTTGATTTCTTGACTGTTATTACCTAGTCTACAAACACCATGAGATCCTTCAGTCAAAAAAGTAACAGGGGTATTACTTGCACTCCCATCCACCTATCAAAACCTGAAGTACTTCCTCCTATAATCACTTATGCCATAAAGTATTTTATTTCAGCCAGCCCAGTAGCATGGCTGGCTGAGGTGCTGATTGCCTTACTGCCTACTGCACCAGCGACCCAGGTTCAGGAATGAACCAGGGTTGCTCGGGGGTTGGCCAGGTGAGGGAGGACTGAGCATCCTAGGCATTAATCTCCTCCCTCGAAGAGGAGGAGATCCTGCATCCTGCCACATGAGTGGCAGTGATGCCAGGAGCAGTCAGCCTCAGGAAGGGACATCAGCAGAAGCATTGTGTCATTGCATGTCAACATCCTAGGAAGTGTGCAGCAGAAGGAAAAAGTCCCATTCACTTGACTTCCTTGTAGGCCTCACATGACCCTATGTGGCAGGCCACCCTCAGGGGTGGATAACTAGCAAGGCTACTGAACAAGTCAGACATGAGGCTCAGGGGAAAGAACAGTCAATTGAGGGATGGAAAAGCCAGAGTGGAAAAGTAAAAGAAAAAAGAAAATATATTTTATTTCATCACAACAAAGTCGGATTTTTGTTATATCTTAAGTTCTTAACAAAACATTTCCCCCTTCCCTTCATGATAGCTACTCCATTACTCTTTATTTTCACCTTCCTCTTCCCAAATACCCCTCCCTTCCCCTTTATCCCTTTACAGTTCCTAGTCCCTTCATTCTTCCTTGTCACAATGTATAATATTTTCCCAACATGAGCTTAAATATTTACAATACCAATATGTAATATAGGAGTGTCTTTTCCCATAGGTATTCAGTGACATGAAAAACTCAGTCACTCTGACATCAGAAATTCATAACACTATCATTCTGACATCAGATTAATGGTATTAAGAGATGGAATGTTTGGAGTGTTCCATACTGTATATTACATATCAAATACAGCATATAATGCCTTGCAGTGAAATAACGTATCTATACACAAGTGATGAGACCTTCATAACTAGTGAGTTATAGGTCTTACCTTACTAACTGATATACATGTGTTATTCCACCGCAACCCATTTTGTATTCCTATTTACAAATGTAATCAATTCCATATTATACCACAGCGATAAGAGAACAGCCAATGAAATCGTCAGACTGGCAGTTTACCACCGGTGTAAATCCTCTGATAACCAACGGTTGTTGATGAGACTATAATCCAATATGTCTTCAGCATAGGAAAAAATGCAATAAAAATAAAAAAACAAAGCAACCTCTTTAATATTTATATTTTACTATAGTAAAAAAAATGAATCTTGGTACAATCACAATAAGCCACTCGGAGGATGTGAGTTATCAGGGGATTTACCACCACTGGCGAGGATTTACCCACTCTGCTGCACCTTTATGGGCAAACCACTCCAGCCATGGTAAATTCCTTGATAACCCACACCCCCTCATGGCTTATTGCTTAAATAACTTTACACTGCATATTCCCCCACCACTGTTACATTCAAACTAATTATTTTTTTTTTATCATGGCTGCTGTTTTCGCCTTTGCGCTGCAGCGTGAACCAGTATGGGGCATCCAGCCACCAGCCCTGTCAGCCTGGAGAGCTGGGTAGCTTAAACCACACCCAGAAGGATCCAGGACAGCTGTCATGCCATCCTGCTGGGGGGCTTCCTCAGCCCCTCCCAGCCAGGACAGCCCCGGCCCCTCCCCGATGGGACTCCGCGCAAGTCTTCTGGGCAGCCCAGGGTGTGGCCATCAAGCTGCACGGTCACACTCAGCCCTTTTTCCTTGTTCTGTCCCCACGGGAATGCAGATGTGCAATGATGTCAGGCACTACGTGCCGATGTCAGCTGTGTGCCTCCCCCCAGCTGACACCTCGCTGGGAGTACCCTCGGGCATCCCTAGAGGTCACTACCATGTGATGAGTGATCCCTGACCCACCCCAGGACTAGGAGAGCAGTCATCGGACACGTGATCCCAGTCCTCTCCTGCCGACCTCCAATGACTCGGGCTCATTCCAAAACTAATTATTAATCTTCTTAATTAGTGCTTTTTATATATGAGTATGGGTATACCAACTGTTGTTTCTTACTGTTCAACAAGTGTCTCTTGTGCTGACTGGGCGAGAGGACTGTGAAGCAAAGTTGAGGGTGCTCTTTGTCCAACCAGCATGAGAGACACTTGTTAAACAGTAAGAAACAACAAAGTATACCCATAATCATATGGCACTAAATCTACATAACATGATTATGGGTTTACTTGAAACTACTTTTCGTTTGAGATTTCTACAGTTTTATTTTTGTGCTCCCTGCTGTGTTGCAGTGGTTTGGCTGATGCAAAGTCAGGAAGCAGCACGTCAGATGAGCAGCATGAGGAGATGACCATACAGGAATAACAGGTACAGCTGTTCTCCTAGCTTATGGGCTGAATTAGCTCCATTGTCATATGATTTCTTCTATTAATACTAATTCATTTAGGGCTAGAAGGAGGAATGGAAGCCAACTTGTTCTTAGATTTCTTCACACCACTGAATAATAAAGATTGATGAGGTGACATTCTCTATATACAGCATGCACCTACATTTGTGAACAGATTGTCCTAGTCAAGCAACATGGGCTATAGAAAAGGATGCTATTCAGCTGTTTACTTAAACATGAAGCCTGTACTTGTGACAGTGCTCAGAAATTATTTGTCCTTATACTTAATACAAATGGCTACATAAGTTTTATGTATTTCAGGATAACATATAAGTACATACCCTTTCCTTCTTGCTTTCATCCATGTTCCCTACTCACAGACTAGGTAGTAGGTAGTCTTGAGATCCCCTTCACCTGCTGAAGCACTGACAGTCTCACCTTCTCCTCTTCTCAGTTGAGGGCTGATACCCTATGATAACCTTCTCTGAGTGGTATATATAAGATATACGGATGGCAGACTGCTCGGGATATAGGGAGGGAGGGACGCCGTGCTATGTATTACATGAGTGTGCTGATGCATGCTCATGTCAGGGACCCTGTCCCAAACTGCCAGTGTCCATGCGGGGTTACAGCATAACAGAAAGAAGAAGAAACTAAATAATAGTAAAAACCCACCACCACCCATAGCTTCCTTAAGGCTGGTAAGGCAAACTGGAAGGTGGAATATCTGCCACGCTAAAGAAGGGGGTGCAGAAACAGTTAAAATTAAAAAAGTCTAGAACAAACACGTGCCAAATGAAACATATAAGTATAACTAAAAAGATAAGCAAAGTGATGGAGACATTAATCAAAGAAAAATCAAATAAGCACCTAGGGATAAAGATTTATTAGATCACACTCAGCATGGGTTCAAGAAAAATAGAGCTTGTTCAACAACTGTATTGATATTTTATTATAACATTAGTAACAGCTTAGACTTAATTGTGTACAGTTCTGGAGACCCCATCTCCGCAAAGATATAGAAAGGGTGGAGGCTCTCCAGAGGAGGGCAACCAAAATGGTTCTGGGTCTGCACCACAAGACATATGAAGAAAGACTATAGGAGTTTAAGATGTGTAGCCTCAAGGAAAGGAGGGAAGGGGGGGGGACATGATAGAAAATTTCAAATACCTCAAGGGAATCGACAAAGTCCAAGAGGGTAGCATCTTTCAAAAAATGAGATGTACAAGAACAAGGGGGCACAATTTGAAGATAGAGGGGGGACGGCTCAGAGGTAACGTGAGGAAGTATTTTTTCACAGAGAGGGTTGTAGATGCATGGAACAGCCTTCTGAGGAGGTCATAGAGTCAAAAACAGTGGGGGAATTCAAGAATGCATGGGACAGACATAAGGCAATTCTAGTGGGGGGGTAGGAGGAAGTAGGCTGTTGGTTAACTAGGATCTGCAGCTTATCCATTGGGTAGGGAAATGGGCAGACTAGGTGGGTCAAGCGGTCCTTATCTGCCATCAAATTCTATGTTTCTATGTTAGATAAAAATGTTCTGGTGGACATTGTCTTTTTAGACTTCCAAATGGCATTTAATAAGATGCTTCACTACCATTAATTCAAAAAATGTGCGAAGATGGCATAAATGAGAAAATCATATCAGGGTAACTAACTGGCTATCAATAATACAACTTGTGAATGACATACCAGCAAATGTGTGGTATTACATTTGGGTTCCAGCAAATGTGTGGTATTCATACTGAGATTCATACTAAGGTAAGCTAGAAGCAAAAGGGGTAATGCCCATACAGAGCTCCTACCTCATCGCCCGTAGTAATGCATGTCTCCTCTATCCAAAATCCAAGCATCTAGTCTGTTCTAAAAATAGATTTACTGTCACTCAATACTATCTCAATGGGAAAGGCATTCCAAAGGTACACTGTTCTTTGTGAGAAGTAGAACTTCCTCTTAGTACTGTTAAATTTCAAACCCATCAATTGTAATGGCTGTCCTCATGTATCCGCTGCCTCTTGCTTAAACTCAAATTCTATTTTATTAAATAAATAAAGGTCCTTAATGGTGCCCCACATAAGGAGTGAGTCTCCTCTTATTCTTTTTTGCTCAAGGGACATGAGATTTAACTTTTTGAATTTGTTATCACAGTCTAATCCCCTTAACCCCTGCATGAGTTTTGTCATTCTTCTTCATACTTTTTCAATTTGAATGCAGTTGTTCCTTTTATAAGGGCACCAACATTGAGTGCAGTAATCAAGATGTGGATGGACCTATGATCTATATAGAGGTGCCAAGAACTCAGGATCCCTAGAGCTAATATTCTTGCATATTGCCCATAGGGCCTTCTTCGACTTAATTATTACTTCATTAATTTGTCTTGAAGAGTCCAAATGTTTTGACACATAAACCCTGAGATCTTTTAAAAGTGTAGTTTCTAATAATAGTTTGCCACACAAATAGTATTCATGTTTCCTGTTGTTGTAACCCAAATGCATGACCTTACACTTCTCAAGATTAAATCTCATTTCCCAAGTCGCAGCCCACTGTGTAATTTGATCAAGATCAGCCAGTAGTCCGGCTGCTTCCTCAAAATGGGCAGAAGTTCTGCCAATTTTGGAATCATCAGTATATTTGGTTGACCAACTATTTAGATTATGTGTAAGGTTGGAAATGAAAATGTGAAATATGAATGAACCGAGAACTGACCCCTGAGGCACCCTGCTGGGTATGCTACACTCCTGTGAGAGTATCCCATTGATCACAACTCTCTAGGTTCTATCATTCAACGAGCTTGATATCCATTTGACCAATCTAGGATCCACTCCTCTTAGTTGCAATTTTTCTATTACAGCCCAATGTGGGACACGATCAAAAGCCTTGCTAAAGTCTTAAAAGATAGTATCACATGACATTTTCTTATCCAAGTGGTTACTAATTTTTTCATGAAAGCATAACAGGTTTGTGACACAGGACCTACCCCTACTAAAATAATGCTGCTTACAGTCAATAATATGTAGGGAATGTTGAATTTTATCTTTTACTGTATGATGACTTCTAAAAGTTTGCATATAATAGATGTTAGGCTAATAGACCTAGTTTGTGTTATACCTGTCTCCCTTTTTATGTTGATTGCATGCAGCGCAAGAAACATATTGCTGCAGCTTGCTCAGAAGCAGGCTGTGGAGGTGCAGCACTGTTGTGGCCAATGCCCCCACAGCCTGCAAAGGCTTGTCTTGCTTCCCCCAATGCCACTGCAGGCTGTTGGTGACACAAGTTTAGAATGTTTGCATCAACTTGTGACAAATCAGCCGCTGCAATCAGGGGCCGCCTCATCATTGCAGCGTCAGCCATCTGCTGCAATGAGGGAGCGACCCATCATTGCAGGGCGGGATGTAGGAACCCTGATATTGTTTGTGAACATGGCAGTGGCTTGCCGCCATGTTCACAAACAATATTACCCCCCCACTATGTTTATCTGCCGAAGGGGGAGCCCACTCCCTGTCGGCATAATGCCACCACCCCGTTTCATTGTCTGCTGACGGGGTGCCCAATCCCTATCGGCAGAAAGGAATCCCCCCCTTTTGTTGTTTGCCAACGGGAGTGCCCAATCCCCATTGGCAGAAAGGAATCCCCCCCTTTTGTTGTTTGCCAACGGGTTACCCAATCTCTGTCGCAGAAAGGAACCCCTTTGTTGTTTGCAGACGGGTGCCCAATCCCTGTTGGCTACAGCTGCCCCAAAAGCAAGACCGTGGCACACTGGGAGCCCACCCAGCATGCCACATGCCCCTGTAAATACAAAATGGTCCTGCAAAGTCTTTTTACACCTGTAAAATGGAAAGGTCCCTCATAGTCTCCCGGCCCCCACCCACAACCCGCACTCCACCCACTGCGCACCCTGCCTTCCCACACCCCTCTCACCCCATACTTACCTCTGGAGCGCGGAGCAACAATCTTCGGTGGACCAGGAACACGTCTGCACTCTTCAAAGCCGACCGCGAACTGAGGAAATGCCAGTAAGCTGAATAATGTAATAAATAGGGTTTTTCCAACTTTAGTACATATCTCTGGCATTTTTGGGAATATTTTCACCAAATTTTCAACATGGAGCTTTTGGGACCCCTTCTCATGAATTCTTGAACTGTAATGGCATTAATCGGTCCCAAAAAGTGATTTCGTGGTCACTGTGCGGAATCACCTTTCAGGTCTGATTAACAAAACAGTCCCAGTGTTCATGAGGTGGGCTCTCAAGAAGCCTATGTTGTAAATTTGGTGGAAAACCAAAAAATGACTGTTTTATTGAAAGATGCATTGCGAGTTGCTAATGACTCTCAAGAACTTCGCTAATTTACAATATTTTCACGCCTACATTTTCAACAGTGGCAGTTTTCACACCTCCTTATGAACAGTACAGCTGTCATTTTTCACATCCTGGCTAAAATATGTTTTTGCACTCCTGCCAGAGAATAGCACAGTCACTGTGGGAAATCAGTGTTCGGGACAGATTAAGATCGAACTAGTGAGGGGGGGTGACCAAGCTCAACTGAGCTCTGTCGGGACTGCTGTGGATTTGTTTGTGGACAGAAAAAGGCTAACGCAAGAGCCCAGTACAAAAGGCAGCCTGCAGCACTGGGAGAAACAGAATGAGAAGAGCTAGTGAGGGAGGGTGAGCAAACTCACCAGGCGCCGTCCAGGACTGCTGCAGATTTCTTTGTGGGCAGAAAGGCGTTAAAGTAGGCAGGGGCCCAGTAGAAAAGGCCAGCCTGCAGTGGTGGGAGAAACAGTACAAGTGAGTGAGACAGGGGGACTGAGTGAGCTCAACGGAGCTCTATCAGGACTGCTGTGGATTTCTTTGTGGGCAGAAAAAGGCGCCAATGCAGGCAGGAGCCCTGTACAAAAGGGCTGCTTGCTGCGCCTGGACAAACAGAATGAGTGTGTGACAGAGGGAGACTGAGCGACCTCAGCAGAGCTCTGTCGGGACAGTTGTGGATTTCTTTGTGGACAGACAAAGGTGCCAGTGCAGCCAGGAGCCCCGTATACAAGTGCAGCCTGCAGTGCCAAGAGACACAGAACAAGTGAGTGACAGTGCAGTAATGAGCAAGCTCAACGGAGCTGTATTGTGACTGCTGTGGATTTCTTCATGGACAGAAAATGCTGCAACGCAGGCAGGAGCCCAGTACAAAAGGCCAGCTTGCAGCGCCGGCAGAAACGGAATGCGTGAGTGAGAGAGGGGGAGTAAGCAAGCTCAATGGAGCTGTGTCGGGACTGCTTCAGATTTCTTTCTGGCCAGAACAAGCTGCCAATGCAGGCAGGAGCCCAGTACAAAAGGGCAGCCTGCAGCAGCAGGAGACACAGAATGAGCGAGTGAAGGAGGGAGGTGTGTGAGCTCAACAGGAGCACTGTTGGGACTGCTGCAGATTTGCTTGTGGGCAGAAAAGGCAGTAACATA
Organism: Neoceratodus forsteri; assembly: GCA_016271365.2. Classification (NCBI taxonomy): domain Eukaryota; kingdom Metazoa; phylum Chordata; order Ceratodontiformes; family Ceratodontidae; genus Neoceratodus; species Neoceratodus forsteri. Next base: position 965,412,313 of record CM057452.1, read on the forward strand.
CACGCAGGGGCCCTGTACAAAAGGGCAGCCTGCAGTGACGGGAAAACCAGAATGAGCGAGTGAGAGAGGGGGAGTGAGTGAGCTCAACGGAGCTCTATTGTAACTGCTGCAAATTTCTTCATGGGCAGACGAAGGTGGCAATGCAGGCAGGAGCCCAATAGAAAAGGGCAGCCTGCAGCACCGGCAGAAATGGAATGAGCGAGTGAGAGAGGGGGAGTCAGCAGACTCAACAGACCTGTGTTGAGACTGCTGCAGATTTCTTTGTGGGCGGAAAAACCCACCAACAGAGGCAGGAGCCCAGTACAAAAGGGCAGCCTGCAGCACCAGAAGAACCAGAATGAGCGAGTGAGAGCGGGGGAGTGAGCCACCTCAACAGAGCTCTGTCGGGACAGCTGCGGATATCTTACTGGGCAGAACAAGGTACCAGCACAGGCAGGAGCCCAGTACAAAAGAGCAGCCTGCAGCATGGGGAGACACAGACTGAGCGAGTGACAGAGGGGCAGTGAGCGAGCGCAACACACCAACGCAATCAACATTCGACATTGACAAATGCTTGTTGAATAGAGGGACAATACTTGTACTTTTCCAATCCCTTGGTATAACACAACTATTTAAACTTTTCTCAAATAACAACTTAAGAGGATATGATAGATAACTAGACATTAATTTAATCTTTCTTCCTGTGATCATATCTGGGCCATGAGAGCAGTCTGCTTTCATGTTTCTTATCTGTGAATTAATTTCAACCACTGAAATAACTATTTCATTGCAAGAGTCAGTGCTAGGTGGTGCTAGCATCTCATCTGTTTTTCCATAGATGCTGCAAAAATGTTTGTTAAAAAATTCCACCATATCCTCCCATTTATTGATGGTTGAATTATCACATGTTAAAGGACCCACTTTGCATCTAGGTTTTTTCAAGGAGTTGCTATATCCATAGAAGGCCTTACTATTTTGTTTGGTGGCATTTCTTGCCAGATTAAGCTCCATATTACTTTTTCCTCTTCTAATCTAAATTTCACATTGTTTCTGTATAGACTTATATTCATTCCAAAGGATTGGGCTAGATGATTTTGTGAAGGCTATGAATATTCTGTGTTTTTTATTAACAAGTCTCAGGATTTTTTAACTTAACCACTTGTGCCTTGGCTTGTTATTATTATTATTATTATTAAACTTCTTAAATTTTGGAATTGCACCCACCACAAAGCAACAACGACTACTTATGAATAAATTTCAATTAATTTATTTATAGTGTATAGCAACTCCATCATACTGGTTAAAAAAAAATCAGACTGGGAGAAAAAGATTATGTTTCACAAGGGTAACCTCAATCTTCATCAGATAAAGTGACAGTGCCGGTAAACCACATTTATATTCATTCACAATTAATTGACAAATCACTACACACATGAAAATGTACTAAAATACTTGGGATAGAAATCACCAGGCACATCAACTTAATTAAAATCCAGTCAAGAGAGTATTGTGACTATATATTGTACTAATTACCTCATTTAATCAAATGAAAAAAATCTACTTAATTTATCTCTTTCATTCATTCAGATCAGTTACAGAGCAGTGTAAAATTCAATCATTTAATTACTCTGGATGAAAGAAACATGCAAGAGAACTATTTCTTATTCAGAAGGAACATTTGGGTCTATCCTATCATTTAAGGGATCCAGAGAAGGGTAACCAAAATGGTGCAGGGACTGCATCAGAAGACATATGAGGACAGATTAACGGAGCTCAGTATGTATACCCTTCAGCAAAGGAGGGAGAGAGGTGATATGATCGAGACATTCAAACACCTTAAGGGCATTAACAAGGTGAAAGAGTCTAACGTGTTTAAATATAAGAAAAATAGCAGGACAAGAGGACACAGCATGAGATTAGAGGGAGGCCGATTAAGGTGGACTGTGAGGAAATTCTTTTTCACGCAAAGGGTGGTGGATGCATGGAACGGCCTACCTCAGGAAGTGGTGGCTATGACTACAGTGCAGGGCTTCAAACAGGCATGGGACAGGCATAAGGGAGCAATACAGATGAGTATGAATAGATAGGCCACTGACAGAGCAAAGGCTGATGGCACATTTATAAAGTAGAAAAAGAAATGGGCAGACTGGACGGGCCTTGCAGTCCTTATCTGCCATCAACTTCTATGTTTCTATGTTTCTATATTATAAATGTCCTTCGTTCATTTAATCAATATATCAGTTAATACATTTTGACAAGGCTAATCAAATGGTTGTTATGCAGCATAAACAAAAGCTTCACCTTCCCTATAACATACAGAAAGGAAGAAAGATCTATCGCATCATTAAGCCCTCTGTCACTGTGTGCTTTTAGATAAAGTGTCAAAAACTTTCCCTCTGGCCCAGTTTCTTTTCCAGATCGCCACCTCTTAAACCAAGTGTTACTTTTTCTATTCCAATAAAAGAGACGCTATGTACTTTATCTGGATTGTTGTTTACATGTTTTATTATGGCATAACTATCGTCGTTGTGTTGTATAGCTCTTACATGCTCACCAATACGTACTTTAAGTTGTCTGATAGTTCTGCCAATGTAGTAATGCCACAGCTGCATTGTAGTAAGTAGACTACCCCCTCTGTGCTGCATGATATAAATTGTTCCATCTGTATATCCATGCCTGTAACAGGATTTTGAAAACTTTTACAAATTACTATGTATTTGCAATATATACAATTGCCACATTTGTGAGAGCCATGGGGGAGAGGGGATCCAGGTACTAACTGGCCTGTGTGTTACAGGCAGCATGCTTGGTTCTACTTGGTCTTTGATATTTCTTGTGCATCTAAACACTATACTGGGACCTGCCTCCACTACTTCTTGTAACTTTGGTTCCAATCTCAGGATGCCCCAATTCTGTTTTATAATATTTGTGATCTCCTGAAAATGCACCAAATAGGCAGTGACAAAAGGACACTTTCCAGTGGCATCAGAGGTTCTAAACTTTGGAGTCAGGGTTTCACTTCGCTCCATTGTAGACACCGATGTAATGGCATCAGCTGTGGAGCGATTACCATACCTTCTTTGGTGAAACTTATATGTTTGTTCAGCCTGCTTGGCTTCAAACTGATGTAGTGCTGTACAGTTCTGCAATGTTCTGATGATCTGTCCTTTAGGTATATTATTGCATTGTATGAAAGGGGTGTCAGCTGTAAATGACAATAAGTTATTTCTATCAGTGTTTTTCTGGTATAAGGTTGAGCACATTTCACCTTTCTCATTCTTATAAATTAATAAATCAAAAAAAAAATATTTCTTGTGCATTAATAGTGAATTTAAATCTTAAACACTCGCTGGTACTTTCCAGCCAAGTCATGAATTCTTGAAACTGTGTATCTGAGCCCTTCCAAATGATGAGCAAATCATCAATATAGTGTCACAAATCCAAATAATGAATAAATGGATTTGTGGCAGCACTATATAGTATCCTCTTCCAGCATGTTGCATAGAGATTGGCATAACTCGGTGCCATCATGACACCCATAGCCATGCCCCTTACTTGTTTTTACAAGTCCCTCTGAAATAAAAAAAAAAATGTTCTTTGTAAGCACTAAGCTAGTTCAATTAAAAACCCAGTAGGGGTCTGTACTTCATCTTCTTCAGAACACTGGTACAGATAAAACTCCATAGATTCAAGACCCCCTTGATGGGGGATCACAGTGTACAGGGAGTCTATGCTTAAGGTGGCCAAAAACTACCCCTCCCTGAGATCCACACTTGAGTCTCTAAAATAGGATCATACCCCTTTAACAAAAGGCTACAAATACATGCCAATGTACATTGACTTTGGCTCTGTCAGCCACCCCTTTCTTGAGATTATGGGTCTCCCCAGTGGTGTTATAGCATTTTTGTGCAATTTTGGTAATATACAAATTATAAGCACCACCGGATGAGCCACAACATAAGGCCGGCCTCCCCCACCCTTCCGCCGTGTAGGTTACCAAAATGACCCTTCCTGTCTTCCATTATGTTGATGTGGTTTATAGTATTGCCTCTCAGGCTTCACTTACCAGACTAGACACCCTCCTGAACTCTTTCTGCCACTTCACCACCGTCTCCCACCCCTTACCCACCACTGTCTCCTGTACTCCGCCTCGACCTTGCACCCCTGTCCCACAGGAGAATGGTTCACTGTGCCTCCTTTGTTGCAAAGTTCTGGTTTGGAACCCTCCCTTCCTACCTCTCTGCCCATCTCTCCCAAGCTGCTCCCTCTACATATTCCCTTCGTCACTGTGATCCGCATACTTTTGCCACCCCCCCCCCACCGCATCTGGCCAGTCTGGTTTCTCCTTTCATTTTCCCTTCTTTCTGGAATAAACTCCCCTCCAACCTCAAACTATCCTCCTCCCACCCCTTCTCACTCAAAGGGCTACTCAGACTTCTGCCTCACCCACAGTGCTCCCTGTGTACCCTAGCCCTGCCTCCTAAGCGTTAGTTAACCAATCACCTACAGTTGCAAACCCCTGACAGCCATATCTCCTTGTCCAATAGGAACCCAATTGTTGTAATTTGTGCCTTGCTCTCTGTATTTCTTTTTGCCCTGATCCATTATTTATTATTTGGTGCAACAGCCTGTCCTGCAACTGGACTGTGGTGCTATCTGTGGATAAACTGTTTTTTTTTTTCTTATTTAATGTTGTACTCCTGTACCTCGATGTTACCAACTGTCATGGGTGTTATAACCATGACCTTTGTTTCTTGTTACTGATGTGTTTTTATGTCATATGTAAATTAACTATTTTCCCATGTTGCCTTTCCCTGGGTCGTACCTGGAAACAAGTCTCGACTCATTGGTGCTTTTCCAGTTATCAATTTTTAAATAAATAAACAGTTGGAGCTTTATATGTCTGATCTGTAATATAGCCTTTGAGAAAGCTAAAATTCAATAAGGCATCCACCTCTGTTTTAGCAGCGGCAATGCATCTACAATTTACTTTTTCATAGAAATGTGCATCCCCCAGCTGTCTCTGTATTTCATTAATGTAGTCAGATGTATTCATGACAACTATTGCTCCACCTTCATCAGCTGATTTAATCACAATTTGCTGATTTATCTGCTAGATTTTTCAATGTGGTTCTCTCCTCTATAGTATAGTTGGGGATGCATGAACAGGTTGATTTTTTAACATTTCCAAATCAAATGCTCATATCTTTGCAAGCGTGGACACCACCGGATTTGAATTGGGGCAATAGGTAGAACAAACCCTGAAATTACCTTGGCTTTGATTTAATTCCATGTCATTATTACTAACACCACTGCTAGGAGAATAAATACATTAAAAGGTTAGATTGCGAGCATATTTATGCAAATCCACCACAGTGTCAAAAAATCTTATATCCGCGCATGGTACAACATTTAAACCTTTACTTAATAACAGACATTTCAGATTCAGTCAATTTATAATTTGAAATATTCACTGTAGGGGGCAAGCAGGTCTGGGGGGCTCCGGACTACAGGCTATAGCTTGATTAACCAATTAGCCCTGCTTTCTTCCCTCTGCCAGGCCATCCCCCCCTTATCTTCTTTCACCCCTTCTGCCTCTGTACTGTTGCTGTTGCTGTGTCTGTGTCTGCAACTGCTGTTTTTGTTGAGGCTCCTTGAATCTGGTTCTTCAAGAACTACGTCTCAATGGCTGTTTTTCTTCCTCTTCTTCCTCTTCTAAAAAACATTCTGATTCTTCTGTGTCTGATGGACCCATTGTATAATCTAATACTGTTTTGCTAGTTTCACTGCTATCACTCTGGCTGGCCACATTTGGGGATTTTAAAATTGGGTTGGGAGTGTTATTTTTCTTTTTTTTTCCTGCCCAGTTATGAACCTGAACAAATTTATAATCATTCTCGTCCCAGACAAATTTTTTCTTTTTCCCTTTCTGTGGCTGTATATCATATTTCTGTATTTTATTGAAAAGTATCTTGTTGCATTTCTCAAATTCTTCTGCAGTGGTATTCTGTTTTAACGTATTCCCTAAATCTAGCCTATAAATGTAGTTATTCTCCTAGCAGTGGTGTTAGTAATAATGACATGGGATTAAATCAAATCCAAGGCAATTTCAGGGTTTGTTCTACCTATTTCCCCAATTTAAATCCAGTGGTATTCACATTTGTAAAGAAATGTGAACTTGATTTGGAAATGCTAAAAAATCAACCTGTTCGTGTGACCCGCAACTGTACTATAGAGGAGAAAACTGCATTGAAAACTCTGCCTGATAATCAGAAAATTGTGATTAAATCAGACAATAAAAGCAGTGCAATAGTTGTCATGAATAGCTCTAACTGTGGCTCACCTGATGGTGCTACAATTTACATATTACCAAACTTGCATACAAATGCTGAAACACCACCGGGGAGACCCATAATCTCAGGAAAGGGATGGCTGACAGAGCCAATATCAATGTACATTGACATCTTCTTGCAGCCTTTTGTTAAAGGGATATGATCCTATATAAGAGGCTCACTGAAAGTCATTTATATTGTGGAACAAGTGGATTTCAGGGAGAGGTGGTTTTTGGCCACCTTAGATATAGACTCCCTGTACACTGTAATCCCCCATTAGGGGGGTCTTGAATCTATGGAGTTTGTGCCAGTGTTCTGAAGAAGATAAAGTACAAACCCTTACTGTGTTTTAATTGAACTAGCTAACTTAGTGCTTACAAAGAACATTTTTTATTTAAGAGAGACTTGTACAGACAAGTAAGGGGCACTGCTATGAGTGTCACAATGGCACCGAGTTATGCCAGTCTCTATGTGGCATGCTGGAAGAGGATCCTATACAGCACCACCACAAATCCATTTATTCAGTATTGAATTTGTGACGGCAGTATATTGATGATGTGCTTATTATTTGGAGGGGCTCAGAGACACAGTTTCAAGAATTCATGACTTAGCTGGAAAGTACCAGCGAGTGTTTAAGTTTTTAATCCACCATTAATGCACAAGAAATTTTTTCTTTGAATTTATTATTTTATAGGAATGAGAAAGGTGAAATGTGCACAACCTAATACCAGAAAAACACTGATAGAAATGGCTTATTGTCATTTAACAGCTGCCACTCCTCTTATACAATGCATAATACACCTAAGGGACAGCTCATCAGAATATTGCGGAACTGCACAGAGCTACATCAGTTTGAAGTCAAGTAGGCTGAACAAATTCATAGATTCCACCAAAGAGGGTATAGTAATCACTAATAAAACAATTTATATCATGCAGCACAGACGGGGTAGTCTACTTACTAAAATGCAGCTGTGGCATTACTACATTGGCAGAACTATCAGACAATTTAAAGTACGTATTGGTGAGCATGTAAGAGCTATACAACACAATGACGATAGTTATGCCATAGTAAAACATGTAAACAACAATCCAGATAAAGTACATAGCGTCTCTTTTATTGGAATAGAAAAAGTAACACTTGGTTTAAGAGGTGGCGATCTGGAAAAGAAACTGAGCCAGAGGGAAAGTTTTTGAATATACCATACTATCTAAATGCACGCAGTGACAGAGGGCTTAATGATGCAATAGATCTTTTTGCCCTTCTGTGTAAGTTATAGGGAAGGTGGGGCTTTTACATATGCTGCATAACAACCATTTGATTAGCCTTGTCAAAATGTACTAACTGACGTATTGATTAAATGAATGAAGGACATCTATAATATGTATCCATTAAATGATAGGATAGACCTGAATGTTCCTCCTGAATAAGAAATAGTTTTCTTACATGTTTCTTTCATTCCAAGTAATTAAGTGATTGAATTTTTCACTGTTCTGTAATTGACTTAAATGAATTAAAGAGATAAATTAAATACATTTTTTTCATCTGATTAAATGAAGTAATTTTTTTTAATTTTATTTAGTTTTTGTTGACCGGGTAAGGGCACTAGACAAATCCTGCCTATTTTCAGGCACGACCTGGGAGAGGGGGATACAGATGAATGCCAACTGACCTTGAACCAGATTAAGCTGTTGGTGGTATTTTTAGTGAAATGAGGGAAATTTGGCCAGGACACTGGAGAAATTCCCCTACTCTTTTCGATAAGTGCCATGGGATCTTTAACATCCACCTGAACTACCGCCAATCCAGGCAGATGGGACCTCAGTTTAACGTCTCATCCAAAAGACGGCACCTCAGAAGTGCAGTACCCCTCTCATGCTGCACTACAGTGTCAGTACTGGGATATTAATCCAAGTGCCAGATGTGGGAACTGAACCCACAGCCCTCTGATCTCCCGGTCTCAGAGGCGAGTGTGCTACCTACTGAGCCACTGACACTGTTAATTAGCGCAACATATAGTCACAATACTCTCTTAACTGAATTTTAATTAAGTTGATGTGCCTGGTGATTTTTATCCTAAGTATTTTAATACATTGTCACGTGTTTAGTGATTTGTCAATTAATTGTGGATGAATATAAATGTGGTGTGCTGGCACTGTCACTTTATCTGACGAAGATTGAGGTTACCCTTGCAAAATGTAATCTTTTTCTCCTGGTTTGTTTTTTTGAACCAATATGTTGGAATTGTTATACACTATTTATAAATAAATGAATTTAAATTTATTCATGAGCAGTTGTTGTTGCTTTGTGGTGGGTGCAGTTCACTTTTTGTATTAAGTTCCTATGTTTATGGTATCTGCACCACCACTTAATCCTGGTGCTCTGTATTTTATTGGATTTAAATTTTGGAATAAATCTGCAACTAAGATCCAGAATAATAGTTTTTACTTTTTCCACATTGCCTATGGGTATTACATATTGGTTCAAAAAATAACAAACATGTAAACTCAATGGTTTTGAACTAAATACAGTTACGTCTGAAAGAGATTTTGATGTTTTAATCACAAATTACTTGAAACCTGGAAATCAATGTAGTAAAATCACAACCACAGCTAACAGACTACTAGGGTACACAAAAAAAAAAATCCATAAATAAAACTGAACAATTTATTTTGCCTTTGTACCTGACATAAATTAGACCTCATTTGGACTGCTACTCTCCTGTGTGGAACCATGACCTTAAGGAGGGACACAGAGCACTTAGAGAAGGTACAGACTAGAGCAACAAGAATTACCTCAAAACTAAGAAACCAACCGTATGAAGCATGACTAAAGTCATTAGGTTTGTTTACACTACAGACCAGAAAAATAAGAGTGGATCTATTACAATTATTTCAAATTCCATATCATGAAGAATTACAAAAAAAATACATTAGAATTTTAAAGAGTGATATTAAAGGGGAAGTCTACCATAGTTTCACACCAATATTTTCCCAGCTCCTTATGTGTAACTGTTGTGTGCCTCCTACAGTTGACAGCAGTCCTATTGCTGTCCAAATCTAGATTATAAATAAAAAATATACAGCCCCCAGAAGTTATCAATGTGTTTGTCCTTCATTTTACCATCAATGTTGCTGGAGGGTGATGTCATCAGAGCAACAGATAATGGTGCTGCACTAAATGTAGTTCCACCAGTAAACCAAACCCACAATGTTTGGTTCCCCACTTGAGTAATGGAGGAACACTTTAAGTGTTGCTCACATCCTGAAGTGCAGGTCTAATAGGGACTAGGACCATGTGAGTGTGATGCAGCACTGATTTGAGGTATATACAGTATTCATATAAGGAAGTGCCTGTATGTGTTGTGTTACTGTTTCTGTTAGTAAAAACAGTTTACCCAGTAAATGACTCTGGGTGCAACAAGAGTTTTAAGTGGTAGTATACAGCTGTTGTATTATGTTGTGTGTGTGTGTCTTAGCATTCTCTGTTTTGATTGACACCAGCAGTGAGAAACAATCTTGTAAATATGCCTCTTTCCCTTTGTAACTAGGCAGTCAGTGACTGGATAGTTGCTGTAAGGCAATAAAGAATTCAGCTATAACAAGCAATAAATTACCAGGAAAGCAAGAGCTGCAGCATAAGGAAGAAGGGTAATCTAGTGGTTAAAGCACAAGCACTGGGGGACTCTGGTTCACATCCTACTAGAGTCCCTTACTCTCTAACCCTTAAGAAGTTCCCCTAACCTCCTTGGAAACTGTGATGGCCCCTCAGGTCCATGACTTTAAAAGTGCCCCAATTCCCATTATAAATCATTAGCAGTGATGTGAGAGCTACAGCACTTCACTTTCAAGGTACTAAGGATAAGCTATGGCAGGCCCCCCTTCCGCTTTGTAATGCCAGCATTTGAAGTAGGATGTCCATCACAAATCAGATGCTACACCTCAGCTATTGTAGGTAAAGAAACTAATCAGTCTCAGTGTTTGCAGTGCCCTGTATTTGCTTAGCTCACTCTTCCCATGGCGTATGCATTCTGTGTCTTGGTATGTCCAGTCAGAAACTCAGATTTAAGGAGCATTTGAAATGTAAAACAATACACTTTATAAAGTAAATGATCTAGCTCCCACTTTCAGGCTGCTATAAGGGGATGTGTATAATTCAGTATTTTGTGATCCTTTGGTAAACTGCCCAGGCTCACCTTGTAATGAATCTTCTCAAGGGTGTTCACCTGGTTCAATACAGAGTGACTGATTGACTGCTCAATTGATTGATTGGTTGATTAACTGATTCAGTCTACAGCTCTCTACAACATGTTACAACTGTCTCATAGAGAGAGACATGAGCAGTACAATGAAACATATTTTGTTTCCTGTGAATGAAATGCTATTAGATGTATTGTTATACTATTAGATGTATTATTTTCTCTACACATACAGTATTAAGGCTACAAGTACCACTCCCTGTGTGAGTTGTATGACAAGACTGCCTTAAACCATTACAGACTTAAACTAAAATCAGGCTAGACAGCATTGATACCCTTATGTTTTGTTCCGCACTGTTGCTGCAGTGACATCAAGGAATGGGAGGGGCTGTATTACAAGTGACTCATTTGCATGTAAATGGAGGCTTGCTTGACATTTTACTACCTTGTGTCAGAGCCTCAAACTCTACATATGTGTTGCAACAGAAGAAACGGCTGATCTCTTATTGACATATGTACAGTAACGTGATGTAATGTATAATAAATACATCAGACATATCCAAATCATAAATATACAGGAGTCTTCTCCTTTAACTTATGGTCGCATAAAAGACAAACTGACTAAAACAGGTCAAAAAAACATTAAATAGGATATTTCTTACCCAGAGTGCTAATAGATGGTGTGACAGACTACCAGAGAAGATTTTGGAAGCTAACTCATTAGAGAACTTTAAACTACTGCTGGACAAACATATAATGCAAAATTTTTCAAAAGGATTGGCCCACTATGTGGGAGATTGTCCAGATGTGCGATAGTCTCCTTCTGTCTTATAACCAAGTACAGAACAAGGTATAGACTATTCTGTGCCCAGTCCTACCTGCATGTGGTTATACTTGTGAGCCTATTCCAGTTGAACACTCATTCTGGGGAATCCCCTTGTAGGTGTTAATGCTGATCAGTGGGTGGCAGCACTGAAAGTGCGGTTGGAGCTATGAATGGGACACTAAAGAACATCTTCAGTCTTCTGATCATGTTCCTCCTCTAGTCTCCCACTCTTACAATCCAAGTCTTCAGGGGCCAGAAAGAATCACAGTGGAGGCATGTGGCAACATGGCGCTCCATGTCTGGGGGGTTACATTATATCCTATATTCAGCATTTTTTTTAATCCAGAGGTTCCCTTTTTTGATTTTTCTACCAAAGATCCTGTCAATTAGGAGGCATTATCACAAATCCAGATACAGTAAGTTTAATTTGTATTAAAAAAAAATGCTATGTTAGTTTGGTTCCCTGAACTAAGAGGAAACCAAGGAAAAGATGCTTAAACTTAAAATTAAAATACACAATACACAACTCAGAAAAATTATATAACCTGGAGGAAACAAAACGTATTAGTTCATCAACTCATGATAAAACCAAATGTTAGCAGGAACTAAGTCTGTGGTGACCACTCTTTTCTCCATACAGAAAGAGTTTTTTTTTTTTTTAGGGTCTAAGTGCATGAGAGCCTAGCACAGTAAATGAGAAGCTGAAAAAAATCTAGTGTTCTGTGACATGGTATAGGCTTGGTCTATGTGCAAAAAGTGTGAACCAGATTAAACATCTATGTTGTGAGAGGTCTATGTGCAAAAAGTGTGAACCAGATTAAACGTCTATGTTGTGAAAGGTCCATGTGCAAAAGTATGAACCAGATTAAACATCTATGCTGTGAGAGGTCTATGCAAAAGTGTGAACCAGATTAAACATCTATGTTGTGAGAGGTCTATGTGCAAAAAGTGTGAACCAAATTAAACATCTATGTTGTGAGAGGTATATGTGCAAAAGTATGAACCAGATTAAACATCTATGTCGTGAGAGGTCTATGTGCAAAAGTATGAACCAGATTAAACATCTATGTTGTGAGAGGTCTATGTGCAAAAGTATGAACTTGCCTAAACATCTATGTTGTGAGAGGTCTATGTGCAAAAAGTGTGAACCAGAATAAACATCTATGTTGTGAGAGGTATATGTGCAAAAGTATGAACTAGATTAAACATCTATGTTGTGAGAGGTCTATGTGCAAAAGTATGAACCAGATTAAACATTTATGTTGTGAGAGGTCTATGTGCAAAAGTATGAACTAGATTAAACATATATGTTGTGAGAATGGAGATGTGTTCTTAACACACAACCTTTCAGGACATACAGTATTGGGAGCACCAGGAATTGTTGTGTTATACAGGAAGGCATATGGGTCTGTTAGTACAACAGGGCCTGTGGTTTTATTTTTTGTCAATTGTGAGTATCAAAAGATAAGAATACTGTCCTGTAACTTTTTCTTCTAGATGTTTTCATCCATAGCCATACACATTGCATCATTCCAGATCAAGAAGCAAGCACCCAGAACTGTCCAAATGGATTTAAAGCCACCACTGTATGGCTGCCTCTTATTTTTGTGTGTAATTCCCTCTAGCCATCAGTTCATTCCCACTGTAGGGAGAATCATCTGCCAGTACATAACAGCTAGCATACTAACAGTCCACCAAACCCAAATAGCTCAGACAGGAGAGAAATGTGGGCCTTGTGCAGGCAATGAATGAATATCTCTTATAAAACACACACACACACAATTACAGAAGAGTAACCTTTTCTTCTAACAATAAAGACATAGATTGTGTCAAATACTAGAAGCACAGCTGAAAGGAAGGACGTGCTGGAGCAATTTGAGGGAACAAGCTCTTCAGAACAGTAAAGCCAAATGGTGGGATTTCCAAAAGTCATAAAATGGATGCAACTCTTAGTTACGTCAAGTGGGATTTTCAAAATTCATAAAAAGGACCCAACTCCTAGTTACGTCTAGTAAGATATTCAAAACTCATAAAATAGATGCAGTGCCTAGTTATGTTAATGTCAGAAACTGGCCTGGTATGTCTAGACCACATTCTTTCTTGTTGGAGTTATTTCAAAAAGATGGAGTTATCTGCTGAATTTCTGTTTCATGGTACTTTACATCCAGATTAGGACACAAAATGCTAGACTTAGATGTAAAATAACAGATCAGGTTACAGTGCATCTTAACCCTTGCAGAGCTGCAGACTGATATATCAGTCCCAAATTCCTGTACGTTCTAATTCTGTCGACAGCCTATGGGTTAAAATTGTGTCTAGGCACATTTATATCTGGACTGTGCACACCAGACATAACTACATCAGAATTTTGAAAAGTGTATTTAGCTTTATCCTGGCTTTCAACATTGAACACAGGAAATTTATCTTATGTCCCATGCTATACAGTAGAAAAATTTACTGCCCCCCCCACACACACCACCACCACCACCACCACCAAACTCTGCATCCCCATGGGACTGGAGGACCACACTGTAGTGATAAGTAAGCGCATGGGTGAATGACCAAGTGGCATCACAATCTGTTGTTGTGATAACAACAGTGATGTCATAAGAAGATTATTGTGATATCAAGTGTAATCAAGCAGCCAGAGAAGGTGACACCTGAGGGATGGGGATCCTGTTTTCATGTTACTGTACATACTGATAAAGAACAATGGGAAAGGCAGACACTAAGAATATGAGAAATACAAGTAGAAATACATCTAAAATCATATTCATATGTAGTATCCCGTGTGACATCAATGACTTTTTAATGGTTTTAATACCCAGGCATCTCATTTCCAGTAACACCTATAACCTTGCTAACCCCTGCAGCTCTCAGAAACATTAGTCTCATATAAATGGTGTTTGGTCTGCACACCTTTTACAACTGAACAAACAAATCTTATGCTGTCTGAAAAGCTGTCCCTGTCTTTAGAGAAAAAAGCTCTCAAAGGTAAGCAACAGAAGAGATTAACTCATTTATAATAGGATCAGAGTGCTAATAGCTGCAAATACACTACAATTAATCACATCTAATTAACAGCCTTGTAAGTATTCTAGTACCTCATTAAATTCCCTAATGAATGTTCACAGACGCATTCATTTACAATGCTGATTTAATCTTTGTCAGTGCTTTAGAGCTATCAGTTAATTTGTCAGCAGATACTTGATTGCACCTTTATTATACTAGGCTGCATCACATATTTTATGTCTTAAATGACTGCACAGGAGACTATTCAAACTTCCATCATCAATGCCAAAAAAAGATATTATAACCAAGGTCTATTTGGTAACCTCCCCATTTTTAACATACTAACATACTATGAAGCCAGCAGAATAGGCCCTATGGTCTATCAAGTCTGCTCGATGGTCAATGCCTATGCCGGGCACTGATTTTAGCCCTCCCACCCACCCACCCAAGGACCTCTATTTCCCAGTGGGGCTTCTGGATGTACCCTCCTTCTGCACCTATCCTAGCCCTTCTTGAACTCCTCCACCATAGTAGCACTAAGTTGACGTAATACTGAGCAAACAAGTTATGACAGAGATTGGATTTAAATTACTTATCAGTGTAACACTTTTGAGTGTTTTACAAATGCTATAATAATCCACCCTGGGTGTGCATCAGTGCAACAGTAACCTCACTTCTTGGGAAGGGGGGTTGAAAACCCACCCAGGTCATGTGGTTATTACAATACATCCTCAACCAAACTGTGAATTATTCCTTGGGTAACAATAGATCTTCAGAGGCTCTCCTACTTAGAGCCACACTTTTTGAACAGGTGCCATCAGTGCCAGGATCCCACTAAACACCAGTGGCTGGAGTTTCAAAGGCAGCAGCAGCAACCAAAATGCACACAAATGTTTTGAAGAAAATTTTCAAAGCTTTGGGCACATTTATGACAGTTTCCAGAGACGGTAGCTAGTCCACTTTTTATTTCTATATAGCAAAAACTAGTACAGAAAAAGTGCCCTTTGTACCCTCATAAGTGCCCTTTTGATTCTCAGCCCCCTCAGCTTTTACCATCTTCCGGCACCTCCACTGTTTGCAGTAATGCATGCATCATTTTTTTTTTGACATGTGCATCATTTTCTTTGCACAGCTTTCCATGCCTGTGGCAAAATGGCAGGACAGGTTTTATGCAGTCTAACATTATGTTGCAAGTAGTGCATATGCATTAAAAAATCTACACATTTATTTAAAAACCAAGCCCTTGAACATTTGGTTGCTCATGCTATTGGCATAGGACCAACCTGTGACCTTCTTGACACTGCACGTCTGTGTGTGCATGCCCATCTGTCTACATTTTGGCCAGCGGTAATGGAGGTCTCTAGCTACTTACTAAAGTACTGCTATAATAAGCTAATAAAATGGCAACAGCTGTGACAGAAGTTTTGTGAAAAAAAAAGAAAGTAGTAAACACAGCTCTTCTAACTATAACCACAGAAGAACACAACGAGGGACAGAGAGGTCAAGCACTAGTTGTAATATCAAGCTACCTGGTGCCAAAAGAGAATGTTTGACAGTAGAAAATCCTAATCAGGAACTTGAAATAGGATAAATTATTAGCACATCTCCTTTACATGGGGATGGAGAGTGGGAGAATGTGCCTAAATGGAGGAGATTCTTTTGAAGATGTAGTTATTCCCACACAGAGCCCAGCTCTTTTGACAATTATAATACGGTACCTCCAATAGAGAATGACTACCAGGTCTTGTTCAGGGAAGGATCAAAGTAGGTCTGAAAGTATTAGAAGCAGCTCAAGAGTGCATTAAAGTTTCAGTAGGCTGATCCGTCAGCACGGTAGTTGGATTTTCACTTGCAATACCAGCAACCCGGGTTTGGGAATGGACCCAGGGTGCCGGAAGGGCTGGCCAGGGGGAGAAGACTTGATCATCTGATGACTGCTCACCTTCTCTCAGGGGAGAGTTGGGAGAAGACCCGGCACTTGCTGACTCCTGGCAGAGGCTGGGGGAATGGCAATGCGTTGAGTCCCGCTGAATAAAGGGGCGTGATGAACCTCGAGGTACTCCTTGATGTTAGTGGCATGCCATGCCACCGAGGAGAAAACAGGAAACAGTGCTGCCACAGAAGCCCTGAGACAGCCCAAGGCCACCTCAGCAGCACCCAGGCCAGGAATGAGTGTGCTGGCCAACCTCCATCGGCACCTTTCTTCCTCGGAGGAGGGGGACCTATCCGGTGAAGGGTTACATCGGGTTACCCAGGGGACTGTGATGTGGGGTGGTGGTGGCTAGTATTATGGTAGGGTGCCAGCGGGG
Organism: Neoceratodus forsteri; assembly: GCA_016271365.2. Taxonomy (NCBI): domain Eukaryota; kingdom Metazoa; phylum Chordata; order Ceratodontiformes; family Ceratodontidae; genus Neoceratodus; species Neoceratodus forsteri. The sequence goes on from CM057452.1 coordinate 965,428,967, forward strand.
CCTAGGTGGCCCAAAGGAGTGACTGACCAGGAGCCAGGGAGGAGCAAAAAAAAAGATAAAAGTTTCAGTAATACAGAAAAACATGGGAAATCAATATGGCCAAATAAACAAGTGAGGGATCTAATTTGAAACAAAAAAAAAGAGTTAGTACTTACTGTAACTGGTGATCTTCCAGAATATGTTCTCCACTGAGTACTGTACCACTAAGTGGTCTGGGCCAGAGGCACTAGGACCCCCTGGGAGCAAATCTTCGGCCAGGTGGCTGACAACGTCTACTAATTACAGTACCTACTTGCCCCCACATGGTGCCATTTTATTTTTTTTCTTTGTATTTGTAGTTTTTTGACCAGGAAAGGCCAATAAGCTGTAACAGCTTGTTTTCAGATGCATCCTGGGGGGTGGGTTGCAGGGACCTGTTTTACTATTAGGGGAGAAGTTGGCCATGACACCAGAGGAAACTCCTCATGTTCTTCTTTGATAAGTGCCATGGGATCCTTTACTTCCAACTGGGCACTGATCAGAGATGGGTAGATGGAACCTCGGTTTAACATCTCATACGAAGGACATCACCTCACCAGTGCAGCACCCCCCTCATACTGCACTACAGTGCCACTTATGGGTATTCCCCAACTGCCTGGTGTGGCGCTACAACCCACAGCCTTCCATTCTTGAGGTCCCAGAGGCCAGCATGTAACCTATTAAGCCACAGCCATGGACCTGCCAGTAACCATTGCCAGTTCCCTCCTACCTCAGTTCTGTTCACAAGAAGAGAATCACAAAGTGGGAAAAACACAATCTAGGGCTTGTGAACAACTACCCAAAGGGATAGACAAAATGATACAGGAAAAATAAACAAACAAGTAAAAACCCAGACTACCAACTCTCAGAGAGAGAGAGAGAGAGAGAGAGAGAGAGGGAGAGAGAGAGAGAGAGAGAGAAAGAGAGAGAGAAAGGAGGGGGCATACTTAGCACAGAGAAAGGTAGACTGTGATACTGAGTTAGAGCCTCAGAAGGGTCACTCACTGGCTAATAGTCTAGGCTAGGCTGGTGAGAGGTTAGTGGGGATAAGGTAGCAGCCCTGTATACATATGGCCTCTGGCTAGCAGGTAAAGGGGTTGCTAATGGTAAGACCCCCTTGCCAACATGATGGCACAAAAAAAATGTGCCAGACCAAAACATGGTACAAGTAACCAGGGGATAAAGCAATTATATTATCAGTAACATAGCTGTATCCATCCCCTTTTTTAAGCCAAGCTGCCACCCCACTTGAAGATTGGGGGGGGGGGCTGACAAACAGGCTACTGGTGTATGTGATAATGCATGGTTACTAATCTTTTCATTTTATTTATTTGTAATTTTTGACCAGGAAAGGCACACTAAGCTGTGATAGCTGTGATAGCTTTGTTCCAGATGTGTCCTGGGGGGTGGGTTGCTTGGTCCTGTTTTATTGACGTGAGAATGCTGGTCATGACATCGGTTAGACTTCCCTGCTCTTGCCAATAAGGGGAGCCCTTGTCTGTCTGGCTTCTACCCAAGATGGCAGAAGTGGTGGATGGAAGTGGAGAAGGAACAGAGCCCTCTACTTCTTACTTGGGGAAACTCAACAATACTGTTTCTGACACTCAAGTGAGTGAAAATATGGAAATGGGAATTGACTTACCTGTACCAGCTGGAAAAGTAACACATCCTGCTGAGATCCCAAAAACAGCCATGACCACCTCAGAGGCAGAATTTGAAAGTGTGAATGACATTGGATCAGACGAGGAGCCGGCAGAGCAAGCAGACAAAGTTCTGAAAGAGGCAATGACTGAGAGAAAAGCCCATTTGTTACATTTACTGGCTGAAAAGGAGGAGAGCATTGCCCAGTTTCCTTCTGCCTGTAGCCAGGGTCACCAATCTACTGTGAGCACCAAACAAATAGTATACAGCTAGCAGTCTTCCCCTCAAAGAACGGTGACTGAGCAAACACCAGAGCCCTTTTCCCTGAAGAAAAAATTACTCACCGTAGTAATGTTGTTTCTTCCATAGGGATCCCTCACTATGCTTAACAACTGCAATCATTCCCCAAATGAGCCACCCTAGAGCTTTTAGAATTTTATGGTAATTATGTAACTTAGACTAAAATTCAGACTCTGCTTTGTAGTCATGCTCACCTCCGCACTTTGATGTCACTTATTTCTAAAGCTAGGGTGAGCAGTGACCACTTAAACTAGCTAAATGGCAACCAAAAAATATATTCCAAAAAATCTGTAAAACTGTTTCAACATGGCAGAACGATTTTTAAATGTTATGAAAAATAAAATAGCAGAGATCACTGAGTATCAGTTGTAAAGGCACTGTAACAAGTAACGCTGAAGGAAACAGAAATAGCTGATTCTTGTGTGAACCTTTTACTAACTTCTAGAAGGGAAGGTAGGGATTAGGGGTCGTTCAGCATAGTGAGGGATCCATTTCAAAGAAACAACATTATTACAGTGAGTAATTTTTTTCTTCAAATCCCAGAAATCTCTTAGTTATGCTTAACAACTGCAGACTCCATAGCACTACCTTGCCAGACTGGGACAGAACCTTCCTAGGGAAATGGTTCTGCAAGACAACAGTGCCAAAGCTGACATCCCTTTTATACTTCTGTCCAGACAGTAGTGATTTGTGAAAGTGTGTACTGTTTTCCAGGTAGCTGCTTTACACATTTCCTCCAGGGAAATATCTCTTGCTGTTGCCACAGAGGCAGAGGTGCCCCTTGTGGAGTGAGCACTAGGCCTTCAGGTGGCAGCTTGACAGCTTTGCCACAACAGACCTGTATGCAGGAAACAGTCTGAGAAATGGTTTCTAGGATGCCAGTTTCCCTTCCGCACTTCACCACAGGTGACAAGTAACTGGCGTTAGTGGACCTTACATCTTTTTTGTGGTCCAAGCAATAGCTCTGAGCTCTCTTTAACATCAAAACTGTGGACCTTCTGTTCTTCTGAGCTGGAATTTGCAATAAAAGAATAGTGGAAGTGTAACTGACTGATTAAGATGGAATTCAAACACCACTCTGGGGAGTAAGTTTCTGTTAGTTCTTAGGACTACTCTGTCCCTGTGAAATATTATGTAGTTAGGATCTGTGCAGCGCGTTTTCAGCTCTCTCATCCTTCTGACAGATGTCACTGCCACCAGGAAAACTGCTATCCAGGCGACATACTTCAATGCAGCAGTTGCTCTATGCTCAAAAGGAGCCTCAAATGCTGGGAAATGCACAAATTCAGGTCCCATGGAGGGACAGGATCCCTTACTGGAAGGTACTGGTGATTAAGGTCGTTAAAGAACCTTTTGAAAAGAGTTGTGAGGCCAGCTGAAGAGCCCTTGCCAGCTGATGCATAAACTGACACTGCTGCCAAATGAACTTTCAGGACTGAAAGCCTGAGGCCCAAGAAATGGAGATGGACTAGGTAGTCCAGGATTGTAGCCAGACTTGCTCACAATGGGCTGATCTGTCTAGGGGAACACCAAAAGGAAAATATTTCCCCTTTGAGGCAAACATTTTCCTTTTTGCTGGTTTCCTGGAAACCTTAAGCATTTACATAACCTTCTCAGAAAGGATTAGTCCAAAGAACTTGAGCTCTTCAAGGACCATGCTCTGGGATGCAGAGTTCTCGGATCCAGGAATGTTATTCTGCCCTGAGACAAGATTAGTAGATTGTGTCTCAGGAGCAGGATGATAGGATGTCTGTTAGATGACAGGAGCAGAGAGTACCAAATCTATCTGCCTGGCCCAGACTGGAGCTAGGTCATCCTTGATGTCTGAAGGTCTCTGAGGGCTTCTTCAACATCACATCCCTCTAAATAGAGCATTCATAATGGAAATCCTGCTACTCTGAGCCAAGAATATCTGTTCATACAAATGCCAGAAGCTGCAGCCCTGACAGAGGCAACAGAGATATCACATACTGCATGGAGCAAATGTTTGTCCACCTCAGCACCCAGTGTTAAAGGTTTTAACTTATTCTTGACCATGCCTTCAGGCAAAGTTTGAGCTGGAGTCTCGGCAGCTTTCCACAGGCCATTCTGATATTTAATCATATGGGCCTGATAATCCGCAATCCCAAGGCCTAGTGAGGCAGAGTTATAAGTACACTTGCCCATCACATCCAGCCTCCTAGATTCTTTATCTGGAGGTAGAGTACTCACATGTTTAGGTGCCCTAGATCTATCATGAGCAGCCATGATGACTACAGAGTCAGTTTCTGTCTGGTTAGCATAATAAGGCTTAGCAGATGGAGCATGATACTGTTTATCAGCCTTTCTAGGAACTGCAGGCAGTGAGATAGGTCTGTACCATGCAGCAAATGTAACATCCTGTGATGCAGGATATACAGTATAGGTGGAATTATTATGGAGAAAGAGACTGGGACCTCCAAGAATTCCATCAGATTCTTCTTTGTGGAATCTTCTTCTTCCACAGCAAAGCCCATGGCAGATTGCATTTGCTGCATCATGGCTGGAAAAGTGGGACACTTAATAGGAGATCTCGGAGTATACACCACCGAGTTCTCACTGTAGAATGAGAGGGTAGAACTAGAGTGGGGCACCACATAGTGTTCTCCCTTATATTCCTCCCTAAAACCATGCAATACATCTCAGGCTACCCTATAATCTGAGCTGCAGAACTCCTCCAAACTTGAGGACTGGTTCTGTTGTCATAAGTTGCTACTAAACTTCCAAAAGACCAAGGCCATGCTTATGTCCAGTGCCCACAACAAAAATAAGCACCACCCCTTCATCATCTCCAACTCTTGCAGTGATCCACTGGAACAAGTTCACCTGTTCAAGTATCTGGGGGTCATAATAGATGATACCCTCACATCTGCGCACCATATTGACTCTTTGGCCAAGACAGTCAATACCAAGATTGGTGTCCTGTACAGGCACAGACAACACCTCTCTCTGGGGGCCCTCCATCTCTCAGTCCACAGTTCAATTATATCTACTACTGGCGATGGACTAGTGGTCTATGGGGCAGCAACGGATACAGTGCTCAAGAGGGTTCAGACTACGCTCAACAAAGCCCGCAGACTTACCCTGGATGTTGAGCATGGCACTCACACCTGTACTCTGTACAAACGTGCAAACTGGCTGTCATTAAGAAACAAGGTTAAATTCCAGACTTGCATCCTAGGGAAGAAGGCTCTATTGGGTAAAACACCACCTTGTGTAGGCAATTTGATTAAAGTGGCCAACTCATTACAGGTCACCAGAGGGAGGACTAGAGGGGCCTTGGCTATCCCTTCCATCACACCTCACTTGGGCAATGTGCATGTGCCGTCTGGGCCCCCTGTTGATGAATGAAATCCCTGGGCACCTGTTAGCCACCAATTGTCTGGCACAATTCAAAACTGACCTCAAACAGCACTTAATAACACTCTCTAAGTGCACCTGCCCCTAAGTCCAGCCACACCTGCTCTCTCTACTCCCCAGCAAGCACTAGGCAGGCCTCAAGGTACCCCCTCCCTCTGTCCCTACTCATGACTTGCCTCAGCAATCAGCTTGCGTCATGCTCCTTCGGCACCCGCCACCCCACCCTCCCCCAACTCACAGTTCCGTGCGTTTCCCTAATAGTCACTACTACTGCAGGCTGCCTGACCATGCCCCCTCACACCACACCATTTACTTTAGCATGTCTTCTCCACTCAGCCTCCCCTCACCCCACCATTTCTCCCTATACCTTATCACCCTTCCTCCCCCACCCTTCACCTCCACCGCATTACATACCTCTCTCTCGTACCTCCTTTCTTCACCCCACTGCCAGCTATCCCCATTCCTCTGAACTACTGACAAGGCACTCTATGGCTGCTTATTCCCACCCACCCTCATAAAGTGTTTTTATTTTTATTTTAACTTGTACCTATGTTTTGAGTTATTCTGTAAGTAATGAATCCAAGCTGTATCGTTCATTGTAATGTACCTTTGCTTTCTTCTATTGTTCTTTGTTTTGCAATCTATGACGTGGAACCTTTGTAAAACAGCTTGCACTCAAAGATCTTTTCTGAATCACTAAATAAATAAATAAAATAAAGTTAGGATTATATTCTGTCTCATCATCAACGTTCCTGTCGATGATGGTAGCAGCAGAGTGCTCAAGTGACACTGGTGGAAGCCAAGAGGTAGGGACCTGTGATGTGCTGGTAGCTGGCATAGAAACATAGACTTTGATGGCAGATAAGGACTGCTTGGCCCACCTAGTTTGCCCATTTCCCTACCTACTGGATAAGCCGCAGATCCTAGTTAACCAACAGCCCATTTCTTCCTACCTCCCACAAGAATTGCTCTGTGTCTGTCCCATGCATTCTTGAATTCCCTCACTGTTTTTGACCCCATGACCTTCTCAGGAAGGCCATTCCATGCATCCACCACCCTCTATGTGAAAAAATACACATTGCCCCTTAGCTGTCCCCCCTCTATCTTCAAATTGTGTCCCCTTGTTCTTGCACATCTCTTTTTCTGAAAGATGCTACCCTTTTGGACTTTGTTGATTCCCTGTGCTACATAAGTATCATCATGTCTCCTCTCCCTCTCCCTCCAACCTCAAGTGTATACATAGAAAGCTCCTTTTTTGTCTCTTCATATGGCTTCTGTTGCAGACCCTGCACCATTTTAGTCACACAGCTCTGGACTGCCTCCATCCTGTCTATGTCCTTGCCGAGATGGGGTCTCCAGAACTGCATGCAGTACTCCAGATGGGGTCTCACCAACTGTCTGTACAGAGGGATAACAACTTCCTGTTTTCTACTGGTGATGCCTCTCCCTATACATCCCAGTATACCCCCGGCCCTCCCTACTGCCTTCTCAGATTGCTTGCTAAACTTTAGATCACCTGATATGATTACCCCCAGGTCCCTTTCTATTTTTGTTGTTATTACTACCCCCCCGCATTGTGTACTCTACCCCTGGGTTTTTGTTTCCCAGGTCCATTACTTTGCACTTCTTTGCATTAAATCTAAGCTGCCATACTTCTGACCATTCCTCCAACCTTGCAAAGTCCGCTCTCATCCTTTCCACACACCCCTTGTGTATCAACCCTGTTACAGATCTTTGTGTCATCTGCAAAGAGGAATACTTTTCCATCCAGTCCCTCTGCAATGTCACTTACAAAGACATTAAAAAGGACCAGAACCAGTACTGAACCCTGCAGTACCCCACTAGTAACCCCCCTTTCTTCTGAGTGGACTCCGTTTACTATTACTTTCGGTGTCCTGTTGTCCAGGCAATGTTTTACCCAGGCTACCACCCTGGGACCCACTCCCAGGCTGGTTAATTTGTTTATTAATCTTTTGTGTGGGACTGTGTCAAATGCCTTGCTAAAGTCTAGGTAGGCCATGTCCACAGCCCCTCCCTGGTCTACTACTTTGGTCACCCAGTCAAAGAAATCTATTAGATTCGTCTGAGATGACCTTCCTGCTGTGAATGCATGCTGCCTTGGATCCTGTGCCCCATTGGTCTCTAGGTACGCAACAATTATTTCCTTCAGAAGTGATTCCATCATTTTCCTTACCACTGAGGTCAAACTGACAGGTCTGTAGTTTCCTGCCTCTGTTTTGCTCCCACCTTTGTGAAGGGGAATCACATCCTCCCTCCTCCAGTCCTCAGGTACCACACCATCCTCCCATGATTTGCTAAAAAGGGTAGTCAGCAGTGTCACTAGTTCTCCACTTAGTTCTTTTTGAATTCTGGGGTGAATTCCATTAGGCCCCATTGCTTTGTCTACCTTCAGTTTTAGGAGTTCTTTCAGCGCCCTTTTTTCTGTGAAAGGACTGGTATCGATCCCTCTATCGAGAGTGCTTCTATTGACTGGATTGGGTATCTCCCCCTTCTTTTCTTTTCTGAATACTGAGCAGAAGTATTCATTCAGTATCCCTGCTTTTTCACTGTCCCTTTCTGCCCACCCACCTCCCTTTATTCAGCCTCACTATCCCTCCCTTTGTCTTTCTTTGCTCCCTAATGTACCTATAAAAGGTTTTTATCCCCCTTCTAACTCGAGTTGGCTATCTTTCCTCGGTTTGCCTTTGCTATTCTGACTGCCTTCCCACTTCCTTCTGCTTAACTGGTACAGTTCTCTGTCCTGCTCCTTCTGTGTTTCCTTATACTTCCTGAATGCTATGTTTTTCTCCCTAACCTTCCCCGACACCTCTTTTGAGAACCATAGTGTTTTTTCTTTTGTTTTGATTTATTTATTTGCTTCACACAAAGGCTTGTTACCTCTGTGATGGCAGTTTTGATGTTTCCCCATTGTTGCTCCACCCCTCCTTCTCGCCTGTTTGCTACTTTTCTGAGTCATTCTCCCATTTTGACAAAATCAGCCCTCCTGAAATCCAGTACCCTCACTTTTGTATGGCTTGACTCTGCAGCTGAGTTTATCATGAACCACACTGTTTGGTGGTCACTTGTTCCCAGATGGCTACCTACTTTAGATCTGAGAACCTCCCTCCATTCCCATTTGAGAGTACCAGGTCTAAGAATGCTCCTTCATGAGTGGGTTCCAACACTAGCAGTCTGAGGCATGCCCCCTGTAGGGCATCGAGAATGGCTCTGCTCTTGGAAGTGGCTGCAGCAAAGGTGCTCCAGTTAACATCTAGCATATTCAGGTCCCCCATCAGCAATATCTCCCCTCTCTCTGCCATCCTAAGGATGCCTTCCATCATTTCCTTGTCCATTTCCTCCCCCTGAGATGGAAGTCTGTATACAACCTCTGTGTGGATTGTGGTGCCATTTCCAGTCTCCAGGGTGACCCACAGTGCCTCATCTTCTCCCTTATTACCCTTTTGTTCCACTGCTTTGATCCCTTCCCTTACATAGAGAGCTACTCCTCCTCCTTTTCTACCCTCCCTGTCCCTCCTGTAGATTGTGTACCCTGGTATGTTGAGGTCCCAGTCATGGTTCTCTGTGTACCATGTTTCTGTGACTGCCACGATATCCAGGCATCCCTCTTCCATCAAGGCCACCAGTTAAGGGAGCTTATTACCTAGACTATGGGCACTGGTACTCAATACGCTCCATTTTTTGATGGCCTTACCCCTTTTTGCCACATCCCTGTCCTTCCTGCCTTTTTCTCCATTTACCACTGCCCTTCTGCCAATGGAGGTTTGACTGCCCACAGCCACGTTGATGGTAAAGCTGCCTGTATAGGTAATCCAGGCAGTATGTGTCATATCATTTCTAACCACAATGCCAGCACAGCTTGAGAGTCAATGACACCCAGGACAGGGGCCGTGACTAGTTGTGTCAATGATGGGCCTTGGCCCGATGATGATGGTAACGTACTACCCATAGCAGGTATCGTAGCATCTAAACCAAGCCCTGACCTTGGTGTCTTATTGACGATTGAGGGGCTGTCATCAATGCTGCCAGAGCTGGCAATGAAAGTACTAATTTACTTTGTCTTATTGGCAACAGGACCTTGCAAGTGAAGAAGATAGTACAGTTTTGTAAGAACTTACCATAACAGTAGATCTTTGAGAGAATCTCTTGCAGCAGGTCATTACATGTAGGAATGAGTCACCAGCAATTGGAAGGCAAGTGGGGAGGAGGCAAAAAATGATATGAGTTTAGGACAACAGTCCCTGAAGAACAGTCAGGCCAAAGTTGATTCGCTTTTTGGATGCTACAGTATGACCAGGCCATAATGCTTCGTGAAGGTATGAAAAGTGGTCCAAGTAACAGCTTCACAAATATCAATGGTAGAAATGCCTTTAAAGCAGGTGGCTGAGGCAGCCATACCCCTTGTGAAGTGTTACTTTATCACTTCTGGGAGGGGTTTCTTGTATGTATTACAACAAAAAGTAATGCAGTTGGCCAACCATGAGGACTAGCACCAAAATCATTTTTTTAGTTACATTGGAAGCCTAAAAGTGCAGCAGAACACCATTGGGCAAATCAAAAATGGTAACATAATTATAACCAAAGAATCACAGATAGCTGAGGTGTTTAATAAATTCTTTGTTAGCAACTTTTAAGTCAAAGAAAGACACTGAAGATGTTTTTCACTTTGGGCATGAAGGAGTAGGCAACATTAAGAAAATTTCAGTGGATGAAGTATATCATAAACTAAGAAACCTAAATATCACCAAGTCATCAGGTCCTGATGAGTTACATCCAAAGCTTCTTAAAGAACTTGCTATGGAATTATCTGGGCCAGTGTGTATGTTATTTAATAAATTATTACTAGAAGGTAATACAGTCACAGACTGGTGCAGAACAAATGTGACGCCAGTCCATAAAAAAAAGGTGATTAAGAGTAATGTTGCTAATTTCAGGCCTATTAGTCTAACCTCAGTCCTGGGAAAGAAAATGGAAGGATTTATTAAAGACATTATTATGCAACATATGGAGGAGAAAGGTTTAATAGACATTACACAACACGGCTTTAGTCAGGGGAGATCTTGTCTGATGAACTTACTGCATTTTTTTGAAATAGTTAGCGGATCCTTGGACAGTGGTTTATCAGTGGATGTTATTTTCTTGGACTACTCCAAAGTATTCAACTCAGTGTCCCACAATGAGATAATCAAGCAACTAATACAGTATGATTTTCATCCATGTATCGTAGCTTGGGTCCAGTCCTGGTTGAGGAATAGATATCAGAGGGTGATTATAAAGGGTCATATTTCTGAGTGGATGGGTGTGACCAGTGGGGTGCCACAGGGGTCCGTGTTGGGCCCTGTGCTGTTCAATATCTTGATTTCAACTATGCAAACTTCTGAAACTGTCTGGATATGCAAATACACTGATGATTCTAAGATTGGGGCAATAATTATTAATATAGAAGCAGCATAGGAACTACAGAAGGAGTTAGATGAATTACATAGTTGAGCAGTCAATCATGGCCTGGAGTTCAATACGGATAAATGCAAAGTGATGCAGTTGGGTCACAATACTATTAAAGCACAGTACAGAATTAATGACACATATCTGATAACTTCAGTGTTGGAAAAAGACTTAAGAATATATGTAAAGGACAATCTGACTTTCGACCATCATGTCAGAGAAACAGTTAAGAAAGGTAATAGATTGATGAGTTGTATATTAAGGGGAGTTAGGAGTAGAAGGAGGGAGGTGCTCATGACATTGTACTCAGCCCTGATAAGACCACATTTTTGAATACTGTGCTCTGGTAATCTCTGTGTACAACATAGGCAGTATGAAATTTATGGAAGGTGTGCAAAGAAGGATGACCAAAAAAGTTAAGGGATTACATAACATGGAATACAGTAAAAGGCTGCATGAACTGGATCTATACTCAGTCACTTACAGAAAACTAAGACCGGATTTGTGTTATGTCTATAAAGCCATCAATAATGAAGGCCTGTGGCTAACAACAGGGCTGAACATAAAGGATAGAAATAGGAACACTAGGGCACATGGAATGCAGCTGAAAGGATAGAAATAGGAACACTAGGGCACATGGAATGCAGCTGAAAGGAAAGATCTGTAATACAAACAAAAGAGCACAATGGTTTAGTCAAAGGGTGGTGGGGTTGAGGAACTCACTACCTGGCAGAATCGTATATAGTGATTCAATGACAGTTTACAACAGAGTTGGATAATTACATGGGATTGGAGAGAGTAATGCAGTACCACTGATGTGTGGTGAGTCAATAAGGGCTACACGGCCTCTTGACTTGTAGTTTACTATGAAACTATGAAGCACTGCTTGGAAACAGGAATGCCCTCCTTTCCAGGGGCAAAAGAAACAAAATGTTGCTCTGATTTACACACAGATTTTGTGCAAAGGAGATAGTATTGTAACATTCTATGTACATCTAAAGTATGGAGCAGGGAGTCTCCTAGATTAGTCGGCTCCAGATAATGCACTGGTAAGTGAATGGCTTGATTCATCATAAATTCAGATACCACTTTTGCAAAAAGTTTGGATTTGTACATAAAGAGACCCTATCCTTGTGAAAATTCAGGTAGAGTTCCTTGCACATTAGTGCATGTAACTCTAAACTACTGTATGTCTACCCAACATAATAGCAACTACAAAAATAGTTTTCCAGGAGAGATAATGCAGTTCACAAGCAGATGCAGGTTCAAAAGGTTTTAACGTAAGTTTTTCAAGCACAAAATTCAAGTCCCAAGGATGGACCGAGTCCCTAACAGGGGATGAAGATGAAGAATACCTTTTAAAAAGGTCTTCATGGCCTGAAGTTGGGTCAGAGGTTTGTTATCCACAAAAATATGAAAGGCAGAGATTGCCGATAAATGGACTTTGACAGAGGAGTACTTGAGGCCACATTCTAAAAGGGAAAGCAAATAGTTCAGCACATGTTGAAGTGGACAGGAATACGGGTCCAAATTGTGATTCTTTGACCATAGGGAAAACCTCTTCCATTTCATTGAATATGAGGAATGGGTAGAAAGCTTACAGGCCACCTGCAGAACTTCCGCCACTTGAGGGGAGACCTGGAACCAAGAGAGGACTATGTCCTCAGGAGCCAGGCATGAAGATGGAGGAAACAGAGGCTGGGGTGTAGCAGAGTTCCCCCGGCCCAAGTCAGAAGTGCAGGACAAATTGGGAGTGGATGAGGATCCTGGAGAGTCAATTGTTGCAATAATGGGAACCAGACTTGTCTCAGCCACAAAGGTACTATGAGGATCATGGATGCCTTGTCCCAGATTAGTTTAAGTAGAACCACTCTGAATGAGAGGGAAGGGAGGGAAGGCATAAGAAATCCTCCTGTCCAGGAACGAGATAATGCGCCCAGCCATAAAGTTCCAGGACCTGGCTCTACTGAGCAATAGTGAGGCAGTTTGGTGTTTCATGGAGAGGTGAACAAATCCACGTCTGGTCGATCCTAGAGGAAGAAGACATCTTCCAGAACTTCCTGGAGGATCTCCCATTCGTGCTTTTGAATTATGGATCTGCTTAGAGTGTCCGCTAGAGTGCTGTTGACACCTGGGACATGCACTGCTATAAGGTGTATCCCCTTTTGGATTGTCCAGTAACACACTCACATTGCTTTCCAGCACAGAGGATAGGAATAGGTGCTCCTTGCTTTTTCAGATAGTGCATCACCAAGGAACTATTTGTTTGAATCTGTAGACAGCCCTGAGGAGGGAGGGTCTCAAAAGCTTGACGAGCATACAGGACTGCTCTCATTTCTAAGCTATTGATATGTAAGTGAGCTTCCTAGTGTGAGGTAGGAGGAAGTAGGCTGTTGGTTAACTAGGATCTGCAGCTTATCTAATAGGTAGGGAAATGGGCAGACTAGGTGGGCCAAGCGGTTCTTATCTGCCATCAAATCTATGTTTCTGTTTCTGTGTTTTCTGATGTGTCCAGGACCCCATGTCTGAATCACATCCAGATGGGTGCCCCAACCTTGGGAGGAGGCATCCATGGTAAGAATTAGGCAGGGAATTTGAACCTGGAATGGGACTCCACATAGAAGATGATCCAGGGTCATCCACCATTGCATTTCGCAAATGACTGGGGAGGAAATCAGGAAAACAGCTTTGAAATGTTTTGTTGTTTGATTCCATTGAACTCTTAGTGTCCATTGAAGGACTCTCTCACATGGGGAACGGTATAAATGGCCACCGTCATATGCCCCAAAAGTCGGAAGTAATCCCTAGCCAAGACATACCAAGTGGAGGCCATCTGAGATGCCAACAGGATGAACTTGTCTGCTCAGTCCCTGGGAAGGAAGGCTAAGCCTTGAGAGGTATTGAGGACAGCTCCTATGTATTACAGACTTTGTGTGAAATTCATTTTGGGCTTTGGTACGTTGATTGTGATTCCCAGAGAGGAGAATAGCCGAAGTGTTTGGGATAATGTGGCCACTAGCAGAGTACTGGATGGAGCTTTCAGAAGCCAATCATCCAAGTAGGGAAAGACATATAGGCCTTTTCAGTGGAGAGCAGCTGCCACCACCGCAAGACACTTTGTAAAGACGCTGAGGGCACAGGACAGACCAAAAGGAAGTACCCTGAATTGGTAATGATGACCCTGGAAACAGAACCAGAGGAAGTGCCTGTGAGCAGGGTGAATCATGATATGAAGGTACGCATCCTTCATATCCAGAAAACAGAGTCAATTCCCCTTACCTAGAAGAGGCAGGAGGGTCTGCAGGGTCACCATCCTGAACCTTCTGTACTTTATGTAGAGATTTAGATTTCTGAGATCCAGAATGGGATGCAAATCCCCTTTCCATTTTGGGACAAGAAAGAAATAGGAGTAGAAACCCCTGCCCTTCTGGGAAAGGGGAACAGGCTTCTATAGCTGGTTTTGTCTCCGAGGCTTACATTTCTTCTGCCAAAACTGAGGCTTGGTTGGGGTAGAAGGTAATGAGAGGTCTTTGGGGGCATAGGAGGGAGGGTCTCTGTTAATTCCAAGGTGTGACCTAATTGTATCAGTTGGAAGACCCAAGCATCTGTGGTGATGCATTGCCAACCTGGAAGAGGTAGGAGCACATGCCCCAGACTGCCATAGAAGGGGCCTCTGGTCCCACTGGTGAAAAAAGTAGGGTCATCCAGAGAGGAACTAGGAAGGACCAGAGAAGTCTCATCCTGAACTGAGGAAGCAGAAGAAACCGATAGGGGAGACACTGGTTCCTGTTCCAAAGCATCCCCCTCCTGATCATCAACTTCCCGGTCTTGTAGATCAGGTTCCTCCATTTCAACGTCCTGGTGAAGTGGACTCACTGTGAAGGAACTGGCAGTCCTAGATGGAGAAGAGTATCTAGACAGTACTGATACTGGAACCGAATGAACACTCCCCTGTGAGGGGGGGCAGACTTTATGAGGCCCAGAATAGTCTTCACAAGGGCCTGGACATCCACCATGGCCAACTGAGGAGAAAAGGCAGTACTTTATGTGGAATGCAGCAACTGAATGGGCACAACTGAAGGGATAGAGTTTGGGGGTGGCACCAAATGAGCCACTGACGAAGGGTGAACAAAGGTACCCAGCACTGTCGACAGAAGAGCTGTCAAAGTTAAGGGGGAAAGCAAAATGTTCTGACCTAGCCTAGCAGGCATGGTTGCTGATGACAGTGAAGGAGCTGTCGACAGATGATAGTGAGAACCCTGAGATGGAGGTGGCAGTGGAGGAAGCTGCAATTTACTAAGATCTGCCAAAGTTGCCGAGGGGGGAGCCGTCAACAAAGAGGCAGCTGAAAAGCCAGAGGTCGTCCATGGTGTGGAGTATACCTTGGCAGCTGCATCAGGGCAGCTAAAACCATTTTGGTTTTTAGGATACATAGAAACATAGAAGTTGACGGCAGATAAGGACCGCAAGGCCCATCCAGTCTGCCCATTTTTTCTAGCCTATGAATGTGCCATAGGCCTTTACTCTGTCAATGGCCTATTTATTCATACTCATCTATGTTGCTCCCTTATGCCTATCCAATGTCCGTTTGAAGCACTACACTGTATTCATATCCACCACTTCCTGAGGTAGGCCCTTCCATGCATCCACCAACCTTTCTGTGAAGAAGAACTTCCTCACATTACCCCTTAATTGGCCTCCCTCTCATCTCATGCTGTGTCTCTTGTCCTGCTATTTTTCTTATATCGAACATGTTAGACTCTTTCACCTTGTTAATGCCCTTAAGATGTTTGAATGTTTTGATCATATCACCTCTCTTCCTCCTTTGCTGTAAGGTATACATATTGAGCTCCATTAACCTGTCCTCATATGCTTTCTGATGCAGTCCCTGTACCATTTTGGTTGCCCTTCTCTGGACACCTCCATTTTGTTAATGTCCTTGTGCAGGTGCAGCCTCCAGTACTGCACGCAGTACTCCAGATGGGGCCTAACCAGTGTCTTGCAAAGAGGGATTATTACCTCCCTCTTCCGACTTGTGATACCCCTACTAATACACCCCAACATCCCTCTAGCCTTACCTACTGCTTTAGTGGTCTGCTTGGATGATTTTAGGTGATCTGTGATGATGATGCCCAAGTCTTTTCCTTCCCTTGTGATTGCCAGCAACTCCCCTGCTCTGTAGAGCGGGAAAAAGAAGGCAGGCTGGTCGTCAACAGACAGGAGACAGGAATAGCGTGCTTACTCTTAGTGGACAACTTCTTAGGCTTTTCCTGATTGTCAGTCTTCCCCATCAACAAGAGATCCTTACCAGAATGGTGGGATCCAGAGGACAAGGGTTAGGACTCCTTCGACTTCGAGTGGTGTTCCCTTTCCAAGAGGGCAACTTTCTGCTCCATGAAGTGCTCTCAAAGTGTCTGGAGTTGTCAACATTTAGTGGCTTTATTAAACCTTTGACATAGGACACAGACATGGGTATTGTGCACTGGACCCAGGCACTTCACACAGAATTCATGCAGGTCCTCTGTCACAATTTTCTGGCTACAGGAACACTTTCTGGAAAGAGAATCTGTAGACGACATGGATCGATCAGTAGGAATGCGACAACACTGGAAGCGCTGCAGAAGTAACAGTAGACTGTGAACTTTTCATCATCGACTGAAACTGGACTCCGGACAGAGAATGTGCAGCATGCAGGTCATGGTAGGAAAAGAACTGAGGAGCATCTGGGACAGCCCCCTTTTATACCTGTCAGGACACAACACATGTGTCGTCGGGGGCAGTCCCAGGTAGATTGCTGATAAATCATCCAGATGGAATCAAGCCTGCAGCTGGGATATTCCTACATGTAATGACCTGTGCAAGAGATTTTCTCCATGAAGATCTTTCTTTATCCCTATGCTTGTGTCCTGACAATGAGGGCTGCCTCAATGTTGCTCTTTCTTTGTCCCAGTACTTTGATTTCAGTGGCCTCTCAGCTGTTGTAGAGGGAGACACCAGTGCTGGGCCCTGGTCCTTCTGCATGGCAGTTAATATTTTAAGTAGAAGGAAATATTCTAGAGCTTTAATGCGGTGTCACCTTGTAGCCTGATTGAAGTTCTGGAGAATCTCATAAGTCCTCATGTTGTGAGACAGGCCCAGACAACAAAGACAGACTTCATGGATGTCTTACTTACAATGCTGAAATAAACTTTTTGGCGGCATGCAGAGATGACAAAATTCACTTAAATATAAATGGCAAAGGCTTGTTGATGTTTCTTTCAGCAGTTCCAACAAGGATGATCGACAGCAGAAAAAAAACTGAGGAGAAATGGGGCTGCCCATGTTTATATAGACGTTGATGCATGACATTGTCATGGGTGACCACAGCTAGCAAAAGTTCTGTGTGGTCCTAAGGTTGAAGCTGGTATATTTCTGAAGGTATGGCCTAATGGAAGAGATATCCTCAAATAAGATTCATTGTTGCTGACTCCCTTCTCGGTTTGAGCAATACTCTCAGCAAAAGTGGGAAAGGTGGAAGGCATAGGGAAACTTCCTTGACCAGTTGAGGACTACAGTATTCTCTTGGAATGTACCCACTGCTTGGAGCCTGCAATAAACAGAGGGAGCTAGTTGTTCTTCCAGGAAACAGAGGTCTATTTCTGGGCGGCATAGCCACCAGTCTGAACACAGTTGCCAGTACTTGCTAGTTTAGGGTCTGTTTGTAATTCCCCTGGCTGATTCTGCTAAGGGAATATGCCAGGACATTATCTTTCCCTGGCAAATGTCCTGCTGAAAGCGGAACTTCCAGGGAGTATGCTAGGTTCCAGATCTTCATAGATTCCGTGCAGTTTTGAAGATCTTGTTCCTCCCTGCTTGTTTATGTAATACATTATTGTGGTGTTGTCTTTTGTGTCCTGTCCTCTGATCTGGGAGGAAAAAGCCATCATTACCAGATACACTTCCCCGAGCTTCAGAAGATTTTAAGGCTCCTGAGTCTCCTGTTTGTACCAAATACCACTTATAGTGAGGTCCTCTAGGTGGGTGCCCCAGCCTAGGAGGGAGGCATCTGTTGTGAGTATGGCTGTAGGTGATTGTTGATGAAAGGGGATTTCTTCCCTGAGGTTGCAATCTTCCTTCCAACATTCCAATGCACATAGTGAAGACTTTGTGACAAGCAGTAATTTGACATTGGATCCCACCTCTGAGACCAGTGTTCCCCTAGGTGAAACTGGACATCTCTCATTTGGAACATGGGAGCTGGTACCACTGAAAGGATGAGGCCATGTATCCAAATAAATGCTGGAAATCCCTTACAGGTCTGGACTGACAGATCTTGAAGGATTTTGTAGTTGGAATCAGATTTTCTACCCTTGCTTGAGGAAGGAATGCCTTCCCTTTCAGAGTATCCAGCTCTGCACCCATAAAGTCCAGAACCTGAAATTGTTCTGTTTGGAATTTTGAACATTTATGAGGAAACCTAGGTCCTAAAAGGTGCCTTGTGTCAGTAGCGGTAAGACTTTGCCTCCTGGTGTATTCCCCCCCTGCTCCCAGAGACTAGCCAGTCATCCAGGGAGGGGAAAACCACCACCCTTTGACTCCTCATATGTGTTGCCACTGTGACTAGGCACTTTGTGAACACTCTTGGTGCTGAGGAGGGGCCGAAGGGAAAAGCTATAAACTGGTAGTGGCAATTCCCTATCCTGAACCTGAGCTACTTTCTGTGACTGGTATGTGAACATAGGTGTCTTTCAGATCCAGTCACCCCAGCCAGTCTTCTTGAAGAGATGGGATCACTGTGTCCAGTGTTACCATCTTGATTTTTTTTTCTTTAAATGTTTGCTCAGATATCTCAGATCTAAAATGTGTTGCCCATCCTATTTTCTTGTGGGTCAGGAACTACCTTGAGTAAACTCCCTTTCCCCACTGTGAGAAGGGATACTTTTTCCACTGTATTTGCTTGCAGCAATTTTTTTGCCTTCATTTCCAACAAGATTCTTTCTGCTGGGGTGTGAGGAGGGAGTCCATTGTGGTTCTGCAGTCTTGGGAATTTACTGAACTGAAGGGCAAACCATGATTCACTATTTCCTGATTGTCTGTGGTTATTTTTGTCCATTCTTGAAAATAGTAAGTCAGCCTTCCTCCCACTGACAGTGGATGGGCAACCTGTGCAGACTTGTCTGGGGTTTTGTTTAGTTTAAGTTTTGGGGGCTGGTGGTACAGTAGCTAGTCTGGTGCCACGTCTACCTCTACAGTAACCCCTCTGTGGAGGGTAGGCATAGGAGATGTAAGTCCAGGGGAAGTATCTCCTACCTCTACCTCTCCTTCCATAAGACCTGTAGGAATTGGAGGCCTTTTCCTTTACAGTGCTGCTCTTGTACAGTAGGTGGTTTTTGTATGTGCCCCCCTTCTTCATGTAAGCGTCTGTCTTGTCACCAAACAGTGAATTTCCCTCACAGGGGAAATCCGTTACTTTTGTTTGTATGTCCTGGGATAGATTGGTAGTTCTAAGCCAGGCAAACCTTCTTGAGGGCTCTGCATGGGCCATGACTCTAGATGTAGTGTCATTTGTGTCCACTGCTATATGGAACTGGTACTTTGTGGCATCTGTGACAGCTCTTGTTGTGTCAGCCATATTCTGTACCAAGCCACCAGAAGCATTCTCACTCAGTACAAATAAGGATTCCCAAAGAGCTTTCTGGTACTGTAAAAACAAAAACAAGGTGCTGCTTCAGCATGTGGTCTGAAAGCAAAACAAAATGGTTATATTAAATGCACACTGAAAATAGAAAATAGAGTTACAAATCTACGTTTCGACCTTGGGTCTTCTTCAAGATATATCTAAAAGAGAAAAAAACAAAGTTAGTGTACAGAGGAGGTAAAATATGGGATATATATGTGGGGAAAGAAAAAAGGGGAAAGCTCAGGGAGAAGAAGTGATAAATGGCAAGATTAAGAGAGAATTTGTGAAACAAATAGGTGATGATGGGAAAGGCAAGGCATAATAGGAGTGAATGAGCTAGAGAAGTCTCGAGGTGGGGACTAATTAACAGGGCCTAGTAAGAAGGCTGAAAGGTGACAAATGTGGGGGAAGGAGACAGAGGTGGACACATTTTTGGGGGGTGAGGAAATAGCATGTACCAAGCAGGAAAGGGATCTTGGGGTTATCATCTCTGATGACCTCAAGGTAGGGAAACAGTGTGACAAGGCAGCAGGAAAAGCAAATAGGATGCTGGGATGCATAGGCAGGGGCATCACCAGCAGGAAAAGGGAGGTCATAATTCCACTATACAAGATACTAGTGAGGCCGCACCTGGAGTACAATGTACAGTTCTAGAGACCTTACCTACGTAAGGACATAGACAGGGTAGAGAAGGTCCAGAGGAGGGCAACAAAGATGGTACATGGATTGCATCACAAGTCCTATGATGACAGGTTGAAGGAATTGAATATGTACTCCCTGGAGGAGAGGAGGGAGAGAGGGGACATGATGGAGACATACAAGTATCTTACAGGGAGGAACAGGGTGCAGGAATACACTATTTTTAAGTGAAAAAGATGTTCCAGGACTAGAGGACACGGGATGAAGTTGGAGGGAGGACGATTCAGAGGAAATGTGAGGAAGAATTTCTTCACAGAATGGGTGATGGACAAGTGGAACACCCTGCCAGAGGAAGTGATGGGGGCTGAAACAATCATGGGATTTAAGAATGCATGGGATAGACATAAAGGAATTCTGGAGGTCAGTGGTAAGGGGCAACAGACTTCTAGGAAAGCATAAACTGAACTTACAAGCTCGAATGGGCAGACTGGGTGGGCCATAGGCCCTTATCTGCCAACACTGTCTATGTATCTATGTATCTATATGGTGGAAATGAAAAAGAAATTAAATGTGTACAGCTACAAATAGACTTTAGGGAAAACAAGGGGTGGTTGAAAGATGTTAGTAGAAAATAAGTCTATCATTTAAACCAGAGGGCTGCGGGGAGCCAAGACAGATGATCAGCTTGTTTTATATGTTTTTTCTACGGTCAGAATCCCAGAAGCCCTGCTGAAGGACCCAAACAGAAAGCTCATTAACACTGTGGTCCCTGGAGATAAAGTGGGATAAAATGGGTTTATCAGTGTCTCCATTCCTGACTGCCCTGTAATGTTCCCTGAAATGGTCAGCAAGGCATCTACTGGTCTCTCTGATGTAAATAGCTGCACACTTCCTGCAAAGAATACAATATACCACATTAGTGGAGGTGCATGAGAACTCCTTGGTGATGTGAAAAACACCTGTAGGATCCCAAACTTCCATCACACTAGAAACAAATTTGCAGGTGTAGCAGTGAGTTCTGTTGCAAGGTTTGGTACCTGGTAGGGAGGAACTGTTAGGAGTAGATAGGCTGCTTTTTACCAGGAGATTCTGCAGGTTGGGTGAATGGCAGTAGGCAGCAATAGGTAGTTCTGTAAAGGAAGCACCAATGTTGGGGTCATTTTGCAAAACAGGAAAGTTACTAGTGATGATCCTGTGAAGAGAAGGTGTACTCTGATGGAAAGGAAGCACTAGTGGAATTCATCATTGTTCTTGTGTGACAGTATGCTTCCTGCGGGGGTCAAGGTTACGGGGCATGTTACTGACCCGGGAGAGTGCTCTGTCCACTGTGCTTTTAGGGTATCCCCTGTTGATAAAAAAATGATGCATTTTTGGGGTCTGCTCAGCAAAATCATCCTCTTCACTGCATAACCTGTGAAGTCTAAGAAACTGTGAATAAGGCAGGCCATTCTTGACATGT
This sequence comes from Neoceratodus forsteri, assembly GCA_016271365.2. Lineage (NCBI taxonomy): Eukaryota > Metazoa > Chordata > Ceratodontiformes > Ceratodontidae > Neoceratodus > Neoceratodus forsteri. Next base: position 965,450,524 of record CM057452.1, read on the forward strand.
TTAGGATGGAAGGAGCTGTAGAGGGGGAAACTGAGAGTCAGTGGGTTTGGAATAAACTGATGTCTTCAGACCAGTGTTCTGTAGTAACAGTTGGATATCCAGAAAAGGCAGTGTGGAGGAGAATACTTCAACAGTGTATTGAAGGGAAGGATGGGCCATGGTAAACTTGTTGAGGAAGAATTGGAGGGTCTCCCTGGAGCAGGAGGTGGCCCCCACACAATCATCTTTGTAGCATTTGTAGAGTTCAGGCACAGTCCAAGTGAATGAGAGAAAAAAATGTTCCTCCACCCAACCCACAAACAGATTAGCAAAGCTGGGACCCATCTTGGTACCCATGGCAACTCCACTGACACGCTGAAAAAACTGTTATTAAAAGAAAAAGCACTGAGTTTGAGAACAAGTTCTGCCAGATGAGTTAGTGTGTATGTGGGTGGCTGATGGACTTCTCGCTTATTCAGGAAATGCTGCAAAGCTGTCAGGCCATCATCATGGTGGATCACTGTGTAAAGAGATTTGATGTCCATGGTGAAGATGAGCTGATGAGAGTCACTGAATCTGAACCTGTCAAATAACTGGAGAGCAAGGTTAGTGTCTTTAACATAGGAGGGCAGGGACTCAATTAGTGGTCTCATGAGGCTGTCCAAAAATGCAGAGATGTGGGATGTGGGGCAGGAGCAGGCAGACACAATAGGACAACTAGGGTTACCTGTTTTGTGGATTTTGGGAAGGAGATAAAACCTGGATGTCCGGGGATGCTGAACTATGAGTCTCTTAGCAGAAGCATTGAGTTTCTTGTTTTCAATAGCAGAGGTGATGGTGGTGGTGGCCTCAGTCTGATAGTCAGAAGTGGGGTCCTGTGGAAGAGAAGAGTAAAGCCTAGTATCAGAGACTTTCTGTGTGGCTTCAGTGATATACAGCTCCTTTTGTCAGACCACAACAGCACCTCCTTTATCAGCTGGTTTAATAACAATGTTATTCCTCCATTGCAGAGCTCTGAGGGCTGCAAGCTCACCAGTTGTCAGGTTGGAGTAGTTGTGCCTGCAATGACAATTGAAGTTAGTGTTGTTTTCCATGGATTGGTTAACAAAATAATCAACAGCAGCAAAATGTCCTGGAGGGGGTGTCCATGCACTTCACTGGGGATTGATATCATGGATTGTTCTGGTGATACTGTCATCATCTGCGGGAAAAGGAGTCTCATTAGAAAAATGAGCTGTAAGGCATACTCTATGATAGAAGCGCTACAGATCAATTGAACCTGGGGTGTGTCAAGATATCTGGGTGTGAGCACAAAAGAGAATCCTTTGCTATGGAGAGATCGCTCATCTTGTGTCGGGGAGGTCTGGAGAACTACAAAATACAAAATTGTTAGGTTGTGTCTGACTTGAGGGCTCATCTTGGTTGCTGATCTGCTGGGTGAGAGACTGGAGTTTGGCAGATTTGGTGTCCTTGAGGAACTGAAAGAGAGTGGAGTTAAGATGTTGGATGCAGTGCTTAATAAAAGGAAGTTTATGTGGAGCTGTTCGCTGCCTTTGGATGGTTTTGTCCACAAAGATCAGTTGTTTCTTAATGGAGAGAATGGTGTTCATGATAAGTTTCCTAGAGAAAGTTTTCAAAAGCTTATTAGTGAAGGAAACGTGTATCTCACACCCAAATGAACAAGGATGGAATTTCAAACAGAAACCTTTAGGAATAATACCCAGGTGGTGGCATTTGGAAAGAAACTGTAAGTGACTGCAGAGTTTAGTCTTAGAGCAAATGGCAGAAAATAATTCAAGAGAAGACTTAGAAATATGAGAAGGGAGTGCAGACATAGATGAAATGAAGAAGCATCGTAGAGAATTCAGAAGAGATTTCAAAGAAGGCATAGTGGGTCGCAGCAAATGTAGCACACAAAATGTAAAAACAAGGTGCTGCGTTAGCATGTGATCTGAAAGCAAAACAAAATGGTTATATTAAATGCACACTGAAAATAGAAAATAGAGTTAAAACTCTATATTTCGACCTTAGGTCTTCTTCAAGATATAGCTAAAAGAGAAAAAAACAAAGTTAGTGTAGAGGGAGGTAAAATAAGGGATATATATGTGGGGAAAGAAAAAAGGGGAATGCTCAGGGAGAAGTGATAAATGGCAAGATTAAGAGAGAATCTGTCAAACAAATAGGTGATGATGGGAAAGACAAGGCATAATAGGAGTGAATGAGCTAGAGAAATCCCCAGGTGGGGACTAATTAACAGGGCCTAGTAAGAAGGCTGAAAGGTGACAAACATGGGGGAAGGAGACAGGTGGAGACATATGGTGAAAATGAAAAAGAAATTAAATGTTTACAGATACAAACAGACTTTAGGGAAAACAAGGGATGGCTGAAAGATGTTAGTAGAAAATAAGGCTATCATTTAAACCAGAGGGCTGCTGGGAGCCAAGACAGATGATCACCTTGGTTTCCATGTTTTTTTCTATGGTCAGAATCCCAGAAGCCCTCCTGAAGGACACAAACAGGTCATTAACACTGTGATCCCTGGAGATAAAGTGGGATACAATGGGGTTATCAGTGTCTCCATTCTTGACTGCCCTGTAATGTTCCCTGAAATGGTCAGCAAGGTGTCGACCAGTCTCTCTGATGTAAATAGCTGCACACTTCCTGCAGAGAATACAATATACCACATTAGTGGAGGTGCATGAGAACTCCTGGTAATGTGCTGTGCAGGCCAAGTAGGCTGCCTGCCTTAGGAGCAGAGAAGCTGAAGTATAAACGTTTTGCCCATGCTATCCTTTTTGCTGGGATCTTTCTCAGGAGGCTGGGAGGAAAGGGACATCTTGTCCTTGTCACAGGCGTTAGTCTGGATGACACCCTCATGATAAGGGTGAGGATACAAGTATTCAGATCCCTGTTTGTCCACCTGATACTTTTCTCAATTCTCTTATCTATGCCAGCAGCTGAGGTAGGTGCTGACTTGATTTTACAGGTGGCTTTCTTAATGTCATTGTACCGAATAGCTCCGTATGAAGTCCGAACCATTCATTGATTCTCCTGATACAAAATGGCCACCCAGGGTATAATAAGTTAAGGAATTTTTGGATAGGTTGCAGTAACCTCTGTGTGGGAGTTAAGCCCATCATATACATATATTGTATTCCACCTCATCCTCATTCTCAATTTCCTGTGATGTGATGTTGAAGGTGTTTATCATATGCCTCACAAATGTATTGTGAGAGGTGTAGTCATCTGAGGCTCTTGACGGAGAGCCACATTCTTGCTCTGGAGAGCCATCTGTTTCTCCTTCCTCCTTCTCCTCATAGTGTATTTCAACCTCATCCTTCACAGGCAGGGGAACTGGAACCAGAGCCTGGGGAAGGGGTACAGGCATATTTATGAAATTTCCCATAGTCTGGAATGCCTGGAGGAGTTGCCATGCCTTAGTCATGCCTTCTGCTGAGGGCTTTTTATTTGTGTCTAATAGCAGCTCCTTTCCTCCTTCAGAGGAGGGACAGTGACATGTTTTGTTTTTTTTCTTGGCAGGCACTGTCTCCGGTGTCTGCTCTAAGGCTATTTTATTTTTACTGGATTCAGGGTTCTCCCTCTGGACACTCTGATTTCTGAACCATCTCAGGCAAGTTTTTTTTTCCTTGTGCCCCCTTTGATAGGAAATTAAAATTACATACTCGCCGTAATTCTTGATCTTCCAGGCACATCTTCACCACTTATTCACACTAATGTTTTCTAAGACAGAGGTGCTAGGACCCTGCAGGAGACAGAATTTTTCAGGACAGCAGGTGCTGAGGTAGACTAGACTGTACTCATGCACAGCACTGTGAGACTACCTCATGCTGCATGGCTTACCTCGGCACCAGCCCTCAACTGCCTCAGTACCTTTTTTGCCGAGGAAGTGCAGCGTAATCTAACTAACAACACACCTAACTAATGAGCACCCAAGGCCAACTCTTCTTTTATCACCAACTTCTGGTCACGTGATCTGTAGCTCTAATTGCTAAGTCTCCATATTCCCATTTGCAGCTTATTCCAATTCACCACCGGGGGTCAGTCTTGTGCTCCCTACTCTCTAGCCACTGCCTCTCCTTCCCCCCCCCCATGTTCCCCTGGATTCTATTTCCCATCCCTCTTAGTTCCACCCCTCCACTCTTCCAACTATAATTCCATTCTCTTCCAGCCCTGGGTCTTGAACCCTGCACCCCGCGCACTGGAGTCCGTATATCTACTGCTGCATAATCGAGCCTCCCTAGTTCTCATATAACTCAACCTCAGCCTTATCTATTCCCCATATCCCCCCCTTGCTCTCCTTCCAATACCGATTGACCATACCCCTCCACCTGAGCCCCCACCATGGGACTGTTATACACCCTTATGAGCACTCTTAGCCTACTACTCCTTATTGCCCCCTCCTGGTGTGCCCACACTCCTGCAAAAAAGGCTGACCATTCCGACACTGATATTTATCCCCACCTATGTCATGGTACCCGTAGCCAATGGCCCTCACTTGCCCCATTTCCATGGAGTCATCTAGTAAGCTCTCTCCCCCTTGCCCCACCCCACCTTCTCAAAGATCTTCACACTCGGGCCCACCCCATGCCAACAATGGCTTCTTCCGCATCTCATACCTCACTTAGCCCAACCCGGAGAATAAAGCTACTCAAAGCAGCCCCGATTAGAGCCGCTGTACTCCTCCTTCTCCTATCTGGAAATGTGCACCCCGATCCTGGCCCTTTTTCCCATGCACCCTTCTCAAAACACAGCAATGGTCTCAAATTGACTCTATGAACATCTGTAGTCTCAAAATAAAAAACGTGATAGTCTTCAAGGATGAGTGCTCCAACACCAACCTGACATACTGGCTGTCGTTGAGACCTGGCTCTCCCCAAATACCAAGGACACCGCTGTAGCCTTAAGCAGCTACCAAATTTTTAGGGTAGATAGGCTGGTAGCTAGAGGGGGAGGCTGTGCCATATATATTAGGGACAGCATTCAAGGCCTAGTAGTCCCTTCTGATTTGCCCAGCCATAGGGCCCAGGCCCTCGCTATCAAAATTAGCATGGGTAATTCCAGAAAGCCATTGCACACCATGGCTGTTTACATCCCTCCACGCAACCAAGAACTGGCCTTTCACTTTATCTCCAACTGCATCTCCCAGTTGCCAGCTAACTCTGAAGTCATTGCATTAGGTGACTTCAGTGTCAACTGGCTGTCCCCTAAAACTGCCCTTTTCAAGGATTCTGGGGCTGCCTTGAATCTCTCCCAAACGGTTACAGCCCCTATGCGTCTGAACCCATCCACGGGTTACTCCTCCCTTATTGACCTCATACTAACTAATCGCCCAGACAGGCTATCCAACATCTCTGTGCTGCCTGATGCCCTCAGTGACCACTTGCCCACTTTCTGTAACTGGTCACCCAGTATAACCACCCCCCCCCCCGATTTACCCATCGGCACCATCTAAAAAAGCTTGCTCTGGAACATTTCAAAAACTACCTCCACACCAGCAATTGGTCACCACTGGACTCAGCCCAGTCCATGGATGGTGCCCTCTCCCACTTCATAAACACTTTTAATGCTGCCTGTGACCACTTTGTCCCATTCACTAAGCAGCTTATGAAAGGTCCCATTACTCCCTGGATATCCCAGGCCCTCCTAGATTGTATGCATCATAGGGATAACCATTGGCAAAAGGCCCTTGACTCTGGCAAACCCATTGATAGACAGCTATACAGGGCAGCGTGAAATAAATGCACCTGGGAAATTCGAAGGGAGAAGGTGGCCTATTACCAGGAAATGCTAACGTCTTCCCGGGGATCCAGACGCAAGTTCTGGAACAACATCAAAGAGCTGAATGGCAAGGCAATGTCCCCCCCCCCCCCAACTTAACATGAATGGGAATGTCACCCAGGACCCAACAATCACTGCAACTCCCTCAACAAATCCTTCTCAGATCTCAGTAGTGTTCCCCCAATTTCTTCAACCCCCATAAACCCCTTCCCAGTCTACCCTGCTACCTCAACTGTCCCCCCGTTTCACCTCAAGACAGTTTCCACAAGCAAAGCGAGATCATACCTCACCAAATTTCTAGGAAAATCAAGACATGGCGGTGACTCCTTGGACTTAAAGCTCCTCCTCCTTACCCTTGATATTGTGCTAGTCGCCCTCACAAAAATCTTAAACCTCTCCCTCTGCCTGCGTCAATTCCCCACCCTCTGGAAGCTTGCGGTCATCACCCCCATCTATAAGGGTGGAGACAGTACTTCTCTGTCTAATTATTGCCCCATCTCCATTCTTCTGCCTCTGTCCAAGGCCCTTGAAAAAATTGTCTTGGACCAGGTCACCCACCACCTGGCTAAATATAATCTTCTCTACCCCAAGCAACACAAATTCAAGAAAGGCCACAGTACCACAACCGCCTTGCTCGAATACTCCAGCTTTCTCCACCAAGCACTCGATCACAGTCACTTGGCTGGATCTGTTTACATAGATCTGACCAAGACTTTCAATACCATCAGTTACTCCCTCCTAATTAATACACTTCACTCCATGGGCCTTGCTCCTGACACTACCTCCTGGTTTAAAAATTACCTCAGTGGTCATTCCCAGAAAGTTTGCATAGGGACCTCTCTCTCATCCTGCCTCCCTGTACTTTTAGGGGGTACCACAAGGTTCAATATTAGGTCCATTATTGTTTAGTCTCTTCCTAATCTCACATCCCAACGCCTGCTCTGGCAAAATACTGCTGTATGCTGACAACACCGTCCTTTTTTGCAGTCACCCAGACCCCACTCTCCTCCAGCTCGAACTCCAAAAAAAGCTTCACCGAGTCAGAAACCTGGTTCTCAGGGCATAAGCTGGTAATAAACTACAAAAAAACAAAGGTCATGGTTTTTGCCAACCACCAGAACAAGTATGCTACAACCCCTCTGACTATCCTTAACACACATAACACTGGCCTTGATCAAGTCACCTCTTTCAAATATCTCGGCATCACCCTTGACTCCGCACTCACTTATAGTAACCATATCCATACTGTATGTTCAGCGATTAACACCAAACTGGTCCTCGTTTATAAGCACAAGCAGTGCCTGCCTCCTGAAGCACTCTGTTTGGCGGTTGCCTCCTCAGTGCTCTCACTTGTAGACTACGGAATTGTACTCTACGGCTCTGCCAGCAACACTGCTCTACGAGGGGTCAAGATTGCTCTAAATAAAGTCTGCCGGCTTGTGATGACTGGGTGTGACAGAAGGACACATACATGTGACCTCTACTGGATCTGTAACTGGCTGAACATTGATGGGAGACTCCATTACCACACCTGCCTATTTGCCAAAAAGGTTCTCCTCGGGCTTTCCCCACCTGGCCCCCGTAACCTACTCCAAACTACACCCCCCCCCACTAGGGCCACCCATCCCTCCTCAAGATCCCTGTTGTCAGTTCCCCTGTGCAGGACATCCCTGGGCCAACACGCTTTCTACTACAGGGCACACCTCTGGTTAAATGAACTCCCACTAAAAACATTATCTCTACTGAGTATCGGCCTTTTCAAGATAGGGTTCAAGGAGGTAATAGCATCCACCAGTAGTTGTGATTGCCATTAATTAACATCTCTGCTGGGTGCACCTCCCTCTCTTTTCCCCAGATTATGCTCCCCATTCTCCTACTCTCCTCCTTTTTCCCCTTAATCCAGTCACTTATAGACTCATATTTCTTTCTTGATTTATTAGTATACTGTGCTATAGCTATTGTTTACATATTGTCCCTACCATATTGTAATCTGTATCTCATGATTAATTCCCTGTTCCTTTTCTTTCTCTGTATATACATTATGACCCCGGGTCCATTTTTAAGACCCCCCCCCGCCGAAGCTGTAACCTGCCATATGTATATAACTATGACTCAGGGTCTACTTTAAGACCCCTGAAGCGGTAACCTGCCAATTGTATATATCCCTGTACTGTATTATTTATGAATGGTACTGTATATGTTATGTATGTGTATTTTTCTGATGTGGAGCCTTTGCAAAGGAGCCTATGACTCAAAGGATTGTAATTCCAATTCTCTTTAATAAATAAAATAAAATAAATAAATATAGGCAGCTGAGCTAAAGAAAGTTTTTTTTTTTAATTTGGATATTTATACTCCTTCTGACGGAGCTGGCAGGCAGCTTCGGACCCTCCCTCGGAGGGGCTCACTCTCCAGCACCTGCTATTCCCATGCCTGACCCACCTGGAAGGTCCTCCACAGGTTGCCCCTATGGCAGGTCTGGAGTGAGGGGTGTCAACTACCCCCTCCCCCCCAGAGACCAACATCCAGACTCCAGGGGGCTGGCGCCAAGCTTCTGGGCTATCAAGGAGCCTGCCAGCTCCTTTTCCATTTTTCTTCCATTCCCTTCCCCGGCATCTGCGAGCAGCGGTGTGGGGGCACCTGCATGCCACACCCACCGGCTATGTGCCTCCCAGCCTTTATCACCCCAGCCCCCACCAGAGGGTGATCAGCAGGCGGGATGACAATTCCTCCCCTCGAGAGAGGAGAACAGTCCTCCAGATGCTTGATCCTCTCTCACCCCTGCCAACCCCTGGCAGCCCAGGCTCATTCCTGAAATTGGGTTGCCGGCGTGATGCGAGGTGTGGCATCCAGTGCCTCAACCTCCAGCGCTACCGGGCCGGCCTAAAGAAAGGTTCTGTACAGGCTTGTGGTATGCTGAAACAAAACAAAAGTGGTCCTTAACTGTAGAGTATTGCAAGCCTGCATCAGAGAGGTCCAGCAAGTACTCCAAAACCCTGTCTGGTGGGTATCAGAATGGATCTACTGTATATGGGATTTGGAGCACCACACAAAACGTTTTCCATTGGCTGTGTAAGTCCTTCTGGTAGAGGGCTTACAAGCCGCCAAAAGAATTTCAGAGACCCTCTGCAACACATCATACCTGCCCACTTCTATCTCTTCAAGAGACAAACATGGAGATAAAGGGAGCACGGGTTGGAGTGAACCAGGGACCCTGCGTCAGGATGTCTGTCTGGAGAGGGAGGGTCCTTGGGGGTCTGACTGACAGTTTGTTGAGCAGGGGAAACCATATCTTTAGAGGCCAGCATGGGGTGATCAGGATCATTTTACCCCCTGTATGCCTCCAGCTTGAGCAGTACCCTCTGAACTAGAGGAATAGGAGGAAATGGTAAAGAAAGCGATTTGTCCACTGCAGTCTGAATGCATCCTGACAGAAAACACCACGTTCTGGATTTTTGGAGCAGAATCAAGGTAGTTTGGCATTTTATCGGGACACAAAAATGTCCATATCTGGTGTTCCCACTCATTGAAGAGAAACTGTACAATGTCTGGTACCAACAACCACTCGTGAGGATCTGCTTCTGTCTGGCTGAGCTTGTCTGCTAGACTGTTCTGAGCCTCTGATAAATAAATCATCTGGATCAGGATGTCCTGTTCCAGATACCATTCCCACACACTCATTGCCTCCCTGCACAGAGGATAAGAGTGTGCTCCTCCCTGTCTGTTGATATAGTATATGACAGACTTGTTGTCTGCCTGGAGGAGGACTATCTTGTGGTGGACAAAGTCCACCGGAGACTGGAGGGTGTAAAGGACTGGCCTCATCTCCAACACACTGATGTTGAGGTGGGATTCTGTAAGGCTCCAGACTCCCTGAGTGTGGTGCCCATGACAACGGACTCCCCATCCAGCAGAGGCGCATCCATGGTAAGGGCTACCTGAGGCTCTGGTTGAGAAAAAGGGAAACCTTGGAGGAGATTGTCCTCCTGCATCCACCGTGCAAATGATCAAAGCAGAGGCTTTGTCACCTTGATGGGATAAGACTGAGGATGCATTGTTGGAGACCACTGAGTGCTGAGCACCCACTGTGTAGTTTTCATGTGTAGTTGGACCAAAGGTACCATGAAGACAGAAGAGACTATGAGGCCTAATGTCCACTACATGGAGTGTGGCCAACCTGACTTGTGTTCTATGATGAACTTGAGCCATCTAAAGGATAGTTTTTTTTCTGTCCTCTGGAAGGAAGGCCCTCGCCCTGGTGGTGTCCAGGAGGGCTCCATTGAACTATAGGTGCTGGGAGGGATGAAGCTGTGACTTCTCCAGATTTGGCAGGACTCCCATGGAGGTCAGGAACTGAGACTCTGTGGCCACTGCTTGTTCCATGTCCTGCTTGGATGGGCTGGCTAACAACCAGTCATCTATATAAGGAAACACCTGGAGTCTGAGCTCTGAAGGTGCACCACAAGGACTGCAAAGCACTTTGTAAAGACTTGAGACGCTGAGGATAGCCCAAAGGCAGGATATGGAATTGGTAATGCTGACACAAAGCCACAAATTGGAGAAATCTGTGATAGCTAGGCTGGACCAGGATATACTGGTAGGTATCCTGCATGTCCAGGGAAGCCAACCAATCCTGCGGCTTGAGAAGTGGCAGCAGGGTTCCTAGGGAGATTATTTTGAACTTCTCCTGCTGTAGGAATTTGTTCAGTTTCCTGAGGATGAAAATGAAGCACATACCCCCTGATTTTTTTTGAATAAGGAAATAATGGGAGCAGAAGCCTGTGTTGTGCTCTGCCTCTGGCACTACTTCCACTGCCCTGTTGCTGAAGAGACTCACAATCTCCTTCGCAAGAAGGTCTGACATGGGTGCTGAAAGGGGTGGCTGCTTCCTGGGTGGATAATCCAGATGGAATTCTGTGAAATTCGGTGAATATCCCACCCAGATGATCCTGAGGACCCACCTGTCCATGGTGATGGATTCACACTGATGGTAAAACTGAGTGAGGTGCCCCACCCCCACCCCCCACTTCTGGCAGCAGAGGCAAGACCAGGGCCAGAATTTCAGAGAGTGGCACTCGGCGCTTTTGGGGGCTGTGCCTTTGGTTGCATTTGTTTTGCAGCTGGGGAGGCTGGAACTTCATCATCATCATCATCATATTTTATTCATCATCATCGTATGAATGGGATATTCAGTTGAGCAGAGCTCATTTTTAATGAGGTCCCATACACAGCTCATAATACAATTGAAAAAAAGGAAATAACATGCATATACATTGTTACAGCAAATAGAAAGTACAGATATCATGAATGTAACAAGTAGGCATGGATAACAACATTAGGAAGGGGAAGTGCCATTAATACATAGGGTAGAGAGGATTTCTGCTTTATTCCAGAACTAGGCAGTAGGACTGCAGCTTGATGGACTGTTCTGTGTGCCATTGTTTAATTTTGCCAAAACCTGATGGGTTTGTCTGTTGGTCTGAGGTGGATGGGCAAGGTGTTCCAGAGTTTGGGGCCCAGGCAGAGGAAGTGTTGTTTGCCTACCTCCCGGTGCTTGTCTGGGAGTGTGAATTCTGTCCTCTCGCAGACCTTAGTGACCCCATGATGGCTCTTGTGTGGGATATTTCTTGTTATGTAGGCTGAAGGTTTATTGCCATTTGAGCATGAATGCTCAACAGTGTAAACTCCTTCTATCCTCTAACCTGTGCCAACCCAATCTGTTAAGCAGTTTTCACCTGTGTATTCTATGGTGGGTGTCCAGGATGAAATGGGTGAATCTGCTATACATGTTATGCAGTTTAGCCTGTGTCTGGCTAGGTGCTCCTGAGAACAACAGGCTACCATAGTTGAAAATTGGTAGGATAATGGATTTGACTATTTTTTTTTCCCTTGTCAGAGTGTCTGTTGATTTTACATAGGGCTACTAGGCATTTCCAAAGATTATTTGTCATATTATCTATATTGGCATTCCATCTGACATTCTTGTCCAGCCAGACACCCATGTAACAGTAGCTGTGGACCTGCTGTAGGGTAACTAGGTCTGCCGTTCTGATTTGTAATGTGTCAGTAACTGTGTCCTGACCTATGGCTCTGTTGAAGTACAGTACCTGGTTTCTTTTTGCATTTAGAGCTCATTTTGATTGCAGATAGAAAGCCTGGAGTTCATTAAATGCCTCTTGTAGTCTGTGTTCAATTTCTGTGCAGTCTGTGCCTTCCGTGTAGAGTATTGTGTCATCGGCGTAGAGGTGGAAGTTGACCAGGGGGTTGGACGTGGTAAGGGTGTTCCTGTAGATGTTAAATAAAATTGGTCCTAAAATAGAGCATTGGGTAACCCTTGACACGGTAGTGGCAAGGGAGGATCTGAAGCCATTTAGTGACTCCATTTGTTTATGTCCTATTAAGTAGGAGTTGAATCAGTCCACAGCTCCACCAGTCACCCCCACACTTTTTAGTCTGGACAGGAGGATGTCATGGTCCAGGGTGTCAAATGCTTTTGATAGGTCTACAAAGATGGCACCCATGGCCCTCCTCCCATCCAGTACCTCCTGGAACTCCTTGGTGACCTTTATTAGTGTTGATGTGGTGCTGTGGAGGGGTCTGAAGCCTGACTGACAGTCGCTCCGTAGTTTTTCAGATTCGAGGAAGTGCTTCAGTTATGCACATATCACCTTTTTAAAGATTTTTGAGACCACGGACAGCAAGGAAATGGGGCGGTAGTTTTCTATTTTGTTTTTCAGGTCGACTTTGTAAATGTGGACAACCAGAGCTTCATAGATACATAGATACTTAGGTATAGATGGCACATAAGGACCGCCAGGCCCATCCAGTCTGCCCTTAATTGCTACCTGAGTCAGCGGCCTGTGACCCTACTTGGTCATTGGCTAAAGCTTTTTCCTTCCCATTTTGATGGGTAGACCCCAGTTTCCATAGACAAGTTGAATAGCTCTGCTAGTGGGGTTGCTATTTTTAAGGATGTGTATTTCAGAAGTGTGGCAGGAATGCCATCCAAACTTCCTACCTTTTTTGTGTTGATTTTTATTAACTCCTCGCAGACTTGCACTGTGTGACCTTGCTAAATTTAAATATATTTTTGAGTGGGGGTGAATCCTATGTTTTTGCTTGTATGGGTGCATGTTGTTTTGTTTTAACACTTCAGTACCCATGTTTATGAAGTATTCATTGAATGTACTTGCTATGTGTTCGGATAGTGGGGCCTCATCTCCATTTATTTCATAGTAGTTTGGGGCATCTGCCTTTTAACCTACCCGGAGCTTCTTTATTATTTTCCAGCATTCCCTGGGGTCTGTTCTTATGTTGTACACCAAGGCTGTTTTGAAGAATTCCTGTTTTTGTATTCTCACTGCATTGGTGTATTCATTCTGTATCTGTTTGTACCTGCTCCAGGCCATGGCATTGTTTATTTGTTTTGCTCTTTTCCATGTTTATCTCTATGTCTTATTAGTCTGTGGAGATAGGCATCGTACCAGAGAGAGTTTTTGTACTTTATCTTTCAGGTTCGGGGAAGGGAAAATTTGTTGCAGCTGCCTATGAATTCCTGATAGATGAAGTCCCATGCCTCTTCCACTGTGGGGATTAACTCGGCCCTGTCCCAATCTTTGAATTCCAGGTCGATCATGAAGTTTGTGTAATCAAAGTTTTTGTAGGATCTGTATTGGACTGATATACTGGGGCCACTGTATTTAGCTAATTTTCTGATGCAGTAAATTATTTGGTGGTCTGAGAAGGAATCTGGCAATATGCCAGATGACGTGTAGCATTTTGGGTTATTTGTTAATATTATGTCTATTAGAGCTGAGGCCAGGTGGTCTCTATCATTCAGCCTTGTGAACTCAGTTATGAGCTGTATCAGTCCCAGGCTACATTTTAGTTCCATTAGGTCACGGTTAAGATCGATTTTGGTCCAGTCTACGTTTAGCTCTCCTAGTATCAGTATCTTATGACTTTTCAGAGGATTGCTTAAGAAATCCTGCAGTGTGATAAATATTTCTGTGTTCGCCTTTGAGGGGCGATACATGTCAGTCAGCAGGATAGGTCTGTGGAAAGGTACCATATTCTTAATTTCATTACCAGTACTTCTGAGCCCAATCGGTCCAGGATGTTGTATATTACTTTAACGTCTAGGTTGGTTTTCCCATAGGTTATTACCCCTTCCCCTCATCTGGTTCTGTCCTTCCTCCTTAGGTTGTACCCTGGGATACTGATTTGTGAGTCATCAGTTTCGCTGGATAGCCATGATTCTGTAATAACCATGATGTCAGCGGAGTATTCAATGGCCCATTCTGTTATGTGGTTTATTTTATTATCTATGCTTCAGGCGTTGAAGTGGATTATACTTAGCCCTTCCCGTCTCAGGACGTGTGCCGATATTTCTCTGGTTGGTACTTTTGGGCCTAGGTTTGGGTTGATATCCCCACATACCAGTAGCCATGCTGTGAGGATGTGGGCCCTGTGTATTAGTTTGCCGAGGCAATTTCTGTGTTTTTTACCTGCTCTGTAAGTGAGGTTAATCCTATGTCCACTGCTATGGCTGCTGCCTTTTTTTTTGCCTGGCTAGCATGGAGGTCATTAGGCTGGCTGATTTAAGAATGTGTCCTTGACTTGCGCTCCCTTGCCTTTGCTTCGAAATGACTGCTTACTGTGATAAAAACTCACCCCTTCCCCTCTGGGGCTGAGAAAGGACAGGCCAAGAAGTCTTGATGGCTATCCTGGTCTTCTCAGAGGCCTCAAGGGACTGCTTTACCTGTTGGCCAAACAGCTAGGAACTGTTGAAACGTTCATAACCTGCTGTTGGATGTCATTGAAGAAACCAGACGTCCGAGGCCAGGAGTGTCTTCTAATGCAGATTCCTACAGCAGCAGAGCCTGTGTCAGTGTCAAAAGTGTCCATGGCTGCCTTCAACTGGTGACTGTTTTACTCAATGCCATGGGTAACAGTCTCCTATTCAGGCAAGGTCTCTGTAAGAGACTTGTGGGAGGACCAAAGGGCATACTCGTACATAGAGAAATACCCCTAGTAGCTTGCTAACTGCATGCTAAGGGTAGCTGCAGTGAAAGCTCTTTTTCCCATCGTATCTGTCCTATGCAGCTCCTTATTGATGGGATGCACTGTGACATCCTGAGGGAGAATGGCCTTGTCATTCTTATCCAGAATGACAATCTTGTCAGCAATAGGCTGGGAAGGAAGGATAGGCCTGTCTTTAGGGGCAGTATATACTTAAAGTCTATCTGCTGACAGACAGAGGGGATAAATGCAGGCCTGGGCCACACTGCATAAATGAGTGCCTCAAACGCAGGGGGAATAGGAGGTATGAAGTTGACTGGCATCGTGGAAATGTTGAGCCAATCCAGATGGAGACATTTCCCTGGGTCAATGGCAGAAGGCTCAAAAGTGAGCACTGCATACATATTGCAAAGATGTGCCTGAAAAGAAAGATCTTCCTGTAGTACAAGGGGAGAGACTGGAGTTGAATTAGCCAGGCTGTAAAAAGAGTCATCATTACCACCCTCAGAAATAATGAGGTCAGCCAACCCAGTGGCACTGAGAATTGAGGCGCTGGACACCACACCTCGCGCTACACCGGCGACCCAGGTTCAGGAATGGACTCAGGGTCATTGGGGGTCGGAGGGGAGGAGGAGGAGGATCGAGCATCCCAATGGATGCTCTCCTCCTCCTGGGGTGGGTTCCTGGGGTGCCCTGAGCATCTGACACACCGGCGCCGGTGGAAGCATGGGCACCGGGGCACCTGGTGGTTCTTCGGAGTCAGGGTTGGGAGGATGTTGTGGGCCTTTGACAATGGCGTGCATCAGCATGCCATCTATCTGGACATCAGTCCTCTGTGCCGATGCCCTCAGGGGAGGAGGGATCAAGGGAAGAAAAAAGTGGAAAAACACCCTCTCGGGCCAGGATGATGACCAATCCCATCCCCGATCACCTACCCACGGGCAGACCCCGCCATGCAGGCTATCCAGAGGAAAGAGAAGCAATATAGGGAGACAATGGAGTAAGCCTGGCACTATAGGGGCAGACGCCATGGGAGGGATTACGGGGATTAATCAGTCCGAAGGAGTGGACCAAGTTGGCAGTAAGGAGGGAATAAAAACAAAGTGTAAAAAGGAAAAAAAGAAATAATGAGGTCAGAGTCAGACTCATCCTCCACCAGCTCCTCTCCAGGAAGAGTGGCTGGGAGAAGGGTGGGCTTACAATTGCCTAGCCCAGCTCTAGGAGTTGGAAAGACAGGAGACACCAGCACTGGCAGAGTGGGAGTTGGCACTGACTCCAGCACCAGAAAAGTGTGAGCTGGCACCGGACGTGATACCAGCAAAAGGGAAACTAGCACCAGTGCCAGCAAACGGGGAGCCGGCACCAGAGGCGGATTCACCAAACAGACTAGGCCTGGTGCTGAGAGCTCTCCCAGCCCCATGGTGGAACCAGGTGTGATGCCAAGTACAGCGCTGGAACAGGCCCCAAAGGACCTGATCCCGGCACCTAGTCCGGCACTGCTTATGGTGTTGAAGGTCCAGCCAGTGCAGGAATAACCAGTGGAGGTACCTGGGCCAGTTCCAAGACACTGACACTGCAAGGGGATGTGGTCAGTAGAATAGATATCAACAGCATGGTCACTGGCAAGGATCCAGATGTCATTGCCAGAGCCAAATGCTCTACCCAGTTGGAGTGTCCTAACTGCGGGTCCAATGCTCCCTAGCCCCTAGAAGCCTAGGGCCGGCTCTACAAGAAAGGAAAAACAAGCCAGATGCTGTAACCACTGCTCCATAAAAGCTGTCCAGTGGTGAAATTGTCCACCAGAGTCCCCACAGGAAGGCAGGGAGTACCTCTAAACCCAAGACCTCGAATGCCCATGTGCAAAATCCGTTGGATACACCAACGGCCCGGAGAAGATCTACTACTCCTAGATGTCAAGGGCCTTGCAGCAGACCTATCAGTGGGTAACCTTGAGTGGTGCTGTTGTTTCTTCCCCTACAGACAGGAAGAGGAAGAACTTAAGGTCAAGTGGTGCTGAGTCCCTGACCAGGATTGGGAATGGGCCTGCTTCTTTTTGTGTTCACAGAAGGACAATCCTCCCTCCCAAACTCAGGACCACCCATTGTCAGAACCCTCCCCCACTGAGGGAAGTGGACCAGACACAACTCCATTGCTGGAGCAGCATGCCTGAAGAGGCTCCCTACCATCACCAACGCTGTCCATGGTGCTCGACCATTGCTCAGTCAGGCTGAGAGAAACTGACAAAAATTTTTTTTTTCCTTTGTTGTTGTAAAATTACTAAACTGATACAAAAATAACAAACACTAGCTTTAAACACTAAAACTGAGAAGAACTGAATGCTGTTGTAGAAACATGAAGTTCTGACTCCTGAGGGAGCAAGCGACGTCATCACTGAAGCGCACTCAACGGTGGGGGAAAAAAGGAACTGAAGCGGTTAAGGGCCGGTGCCAAGGTAAGCCATGCAGCACGAGCTAGTTTCACAGTGCTGTACTGTACATGTGCACAGGCTACCTCGGCGCCAGCCCTCCTGAAAAGTTCTGGCTCCTACAGTGTCCTAGCATCTTTGGCTCAGAACCCATTGGTGTGACTCAATGGTGAAGACTGGTTCCTGGAAAAGCTGCTGCTTTCTGAAAGGCGCTTGACCCTGCTGCTTATTTACAGGAGCTTGACCCTCATCTGAGCCTTTAGGTGAAGTGGAGGCTCTTTTTCAATCTGTCAGTCATGCCAAACACTGGTAACCCTGGGAGGACGTAGCAATTCCCAGGAGAAAAAACTTTTAAGTATTAAAATTCTTTAGTGTTACGAAAAGTGTTTACAATATGAGAAATGCAGTTTATTTCCTTTTAAAAACAAACTGAAGTCAAAGAACACAAAAACAAAGTTTTGTTAGATAAAATTTGACAAGTATCGCCTTAGTTCCCAAAAACAAGAAACTGAAACTAACACCAATAGAAACCACAATGCAGTTTAAATTTAGATAATTTTAAAATGTTTAAATTCTAAAAATAAAGCGGTTCCCCTAAGCAGGAACCACATTCAAAACAGCCTTCTCTGATTCCTGGGAACCAACATGGAACCAGAGAAAAGTGGAAATTTACATAAAATACACTCATAATATCCCTAAGTAATGCAGAGTATTGACAAAATAACTAGCAAAGTTAAACAGTATTAAATATAAAAATAATAAAAGAGAAACTGGCCAGAAATGAAAAGAAGACTTTGGGGCTAATGATTTCTTCAGGCAGAGGAATAATCTAATGTTAGAGTGCAGGGATGAGTGTGACCACACAGCAGAGTTTGAATTTCATTCTAAGTCCCATAATTAGCATAAAATTCTAAAAGCCCTAGGCTGGCTCATTCCAGGAGAATGATTGCAGTCATTAAACATAACCGAGGGATTCCTGGGGTTTGAAATGGCTGTCAGCTAGCAGAGTGACAGTAGTGTGTTCTGATGGAGAGAGCGGTCAAAGGGAGCCATCAAACTTTACAAGATTGGGACTATGTTATGGTTGGCCTGACCCCATACCCAGCACAGAAAAACTGGCAGCACAGAGCCCAAAGCAGCCCTACACGTCGCAGGGTGCAGGCATGCTGAGAATAGAAAGGACTGCAAATGCCCTTTGCAGTTGCAGCAGCTGAAATGACAGTAACAGCACAGAAGGAAAGACCACAGGTAAGACAGCATATAGTTCAAATTTATTTGCAGAAAAACTCCTTTGAGCATGCTCATTTACAAGAGGTCTTGGTAGAACAAAAATACAGCAGACAGTAAAAATAGCAAAATCTACAATCCAATGTAAGAGAACAAGAAATGTATTTCACAGAAATGTTATTACAAATCAAAGTACAAAACATTTGGCACATAACAATACTAAATCTACCATGAGAAAGTAAGGAAGTAGCTAGAGGAAAGGAGGGGGTAGGGAGGTAGTTGAAGAACTAAGCGCTAGTGTGATAACTGATTTATGATGGGGAGGAGTGCTAGCCACTCCAGCAATGGCAATTTTCCTTAAAGGTTTTATTGGCCAGGGATTTGAAGAAGTTTAG
Source organism: Neoceratodus forsteri (assembly GCA_016271365.2). Taxonomy (NCBI): domain Eukaryota; kingdom Metazoa; phylum Chordata; order Ceratodontiformes; family Ceratodontidae; genus Neoceratodus; species Neoceratodus forsteri. Next base: position 965,469,370 of record CM057452.1, read on the forward strand.
AGAGACAAGTTCTGGAAGTCTGAGCGAGGATTGGATTTTATTCCAAACTGATGGGATGACATAGCTAATAGCACCTCTGCCGTGGGATGTGCGCAATTTGGGCACATCCAGTAAAATGAAGGTGCTTTTCCTTAATGAATTGTTACTGTGTGACCTACAAACAATGGAGGAGATATACGGTGGCAGTTTATTCAACATGATTTTCAGAGTCCAGCAGCCAGTTGCACAAAAGAGTTAAGTCCATGTTTAAGACATGTTTCTGGTCTTACAAACGCAAGGTAGCCTTAAACAAATTTAAGTCTGTTGCACAAAAATTGTCTAGCATTCAATTGGTCTTATTTAGAGACTTCAGTTTAAGCCTCCTATGTACCGGGCTTATTTGTTGTTAGTAGGCTTATCTTGTTTTAGTTAATTATAGGTAATGCACTATATTGTAGGGAAATATTGTACATTAGAAATATACAGTATCTAGAGTTCATTGATTTCTTGTTTTAGGGACTACTACTTCCCATAGTTTATCTGTTCATTACATTAATTATATTCTATTTTTCTTTGCCATACAGGTTTTTATCGTCAGTTCAGGTGGGTGGGTACTCAGCCCCCATCAATTCTGCCTATGATCGTCTACTGCCTCCTCTAGTCCAGGTGGCTTGAATCCCCCATGAACCCCCCATGGGAAGACCAGAAGAGGGAAGTACCCCCCCACTCAGAGCACAATCCAGATATGTCCCAGGGACCATGTGACTGTTTGGGCTAAGGAAAGGCAGGCGGGGCCTCATTGAGCCTACCTGACTGCTATTTTTCCATTTTTCTTCTCTATCCCCCTGGCCGCTGTGAAATGCCAGTGAGTGTGCAATGAGGCATGTACACACTGTAAAGCTGCAGTCCCCACCCATCAAAGCCTCTCCGAGCCTGCACTAGCAACAGGCCTTCAGCAGGTGGCAGTAAAATGTTGAAATCGAGAAATGATACTGCCAATATACAACTAGACTCTGTGTTATATTTTATAATGCTTATTATACTTCAATGTTCGGACATTAGAAGTACCAAAATGGTTCAAAAGGAAATTTGTAAGCAAACAATGATAGCATTCATCACACAGTTTATTATGCCTGCATAATAAAAATTATTTCATTTTGTCTTGGTGTGTTTTTTTCTTTAGAATGTATGGGAGACCTGGCCCGGTGGCTCTGAGGATTGAGGTGTTGGATGCCTTACCTTGCGCTGCGCTGACAACCCGGGTTCGGGAATGACCTCGAGTTGTCAGGGTGCCAGCATGGGGTGGTGGGAGGAGCGGGACTGAGTGGGAGGAGCTTGACCCTCATCTGAGCCTTTAGGTGAAGTGGAGCCTCTTTTTCAATCTGTCAGTCATGCCAAACACTGGTAACCCTGGGAGGACGTAGCAATTCCCAGGAGAAAAAACTTTTAAGTACTAAAATTCTTTAGTGTTACGAAAAGTGTTTACAATATGAGAAGTGCAGTTTAGTTCCTTTTAAAAACAAACTGAAGTCAAAGAACACAAAAACAAAGTTTTGTTAGATAAAATTTGACAAGTATCGCCTTAGTTCCCAAAAACAAGGAACTGAAACTAACACCAATAGAAACCACAATGCAGTTTAAATTTAGATAATTTTAAAATGTTTAAATTCTAAAAATAAAGCGGTTCCCCTAAGCAGGAACCACATTTAAAACAGCCTTCTCTGATTCTTTAGAATGTATGGGAGACCTGGCCCGGTGGCTCTGAGGATTGAGGTGTTGGATGCCTTACCTTGCACTGCGCTGACAACCCGGGTTCAGGAATGACCTCGAGTTGTCAGGGTGCCAGCATGGGGTGGTGGGAGGAGCGGGACTGAGTGAGCCGTCAGGCTGCTCTCCTCTCCTGGGGTTGGTGGGGGTGGGTTGTCGCCCCTCTCGTAGTCCCGTCCCCACGGGGTGGAGGTCCAGTGGGGTAACGTAGAGTAGCATGGGGTGGCATGAAGGGTGGGAGAAAGGGGCTCAGCTGGCTTCTGGTGTGCGTGAGATGCCTCCACGCACACAGCATGGCCATGTGCTGGGGCCCGGGGAACGGGAGAAAACCCGGAAAAAACAAACAAATTAAAAAAGGAAAAAAGAATGTATGGGAGAGGGTTATTATTACTTGAAATCATATTGTTGTGACATCAACAGGTTGTTAACCCCTCTTTAATGTGTCACAATGATACCATAAAACATTTGCTCCTTTGCATGCGTGTCTCTGGTTCACAAAAAAATAAGTTATGAACTGCTCTTCCCAACTCATCATTGGCTCACTAAAGTAAGATTTAATATTAAAAAGAATAGTTGATGTGAGTCACTAGTGTTTTTGCCCCATACACCATAAATTATAATAACTGGAAAGTGGTTAACAACCTTGCTGAAATCACTTCTCGTGGTTGTGAGGACAACAGTAAACCACTCAACTTGCGCTCTTGATGTTTACTACATTGTCCTGGCAATCACTTGAGGTGATTACAGCATGGTTATTAACCACATCCCAGACATTATCCTCTATATTTTGCACCAATATAGCTCTTTCATCACATCATACATATCTGCATGGCTTTCTGAGAGGCAAGGAATATATAGAGAGGGAACCTACTGCCTTTCAAACTTTTGGACTGGACCCTTTATCTCATATGTAAGTATCACCCTGTGTAAAGATTTCAAAACCTGGTTGTGCCACACTTCAAAAGTTGGCTGCTGCTGACAGACCCATGTAGTTGATGCATTTCCTTGTAAGAAGCAGAATACACACTAGTCTTGTATAGGGGTCCCAGTCATCTACGTCCATGTACTCTAGAAAGACAGAAACATAGAATTTGATGGCAGAAAATGTACGAGTGGACCCATCTAGTCTGGCCTAATTCAAAGAAACTTAGAAAAAATTACAGCAGAAGGAGAACAAGGGTCCATCTAGTCTGCCCAATTCATTGCCTAATACTACTCCCCAGACTCTGTTCAGTCTCTGGTGTCCCTCTATTCTCCCTTTCCTCTACTTATTATTCCCTTGTGCTCATCACATGCATGTTTGAAGACCACCCTGTCTTCCCCTCACCACCTCCTATGGCAGGCTGTTCCAGACATCCACTATGCCCTTCTGAGAAATAGTATTTCCTCATACCACTTTTAAACTTTCCCTGCTCAGGCTTCTCTGCATGACTCCGTATTCTGGTGCTCCTTCTTCTCTGACAGAGACTCCTCTCCTACACCTTGTTTACCCCTGTGAGGTGCTTATAGGTCTCAATCTTGTCCCCTCAAGCTCTCTTCTTCTCCACGGAGTACATGATGAGTTCCCATAGGCTATCATCATATGGTTTCTTGTGCAACCCATGCACCCTTTTGGTAACCTTCCTCTGGATCACTTCTACCCTGTCAATGTCCTTGCAGAGTTGTGGCCTCCAGAACTGCACACAGTACTGTAGGTGATGTCTCACTACTGAATGATACAGCAGCAACAGCATATCTTATCTCCTGCTTGACAACCCCTTCTATGCACCCTAACACCCCAACAGCTTTACCAGCTGCACTGTTACACTACCTCACCACCTTGGGATCATCAGATATGATTGCCTCAATGTCCCTCTCTAGCTCAGTGACTGTAAGTACCCCCCCATCTTACACATAGCCCCCAGATTTCCCTGCACTAAGTACAAAACATTGCACTTTTTGGCACCGAAACCCAGCTGCCACTCCCAGACTCCTCCTCCTCCTCTCTAGTTTCCCCAGATCCCTTTGCATTCTCTCCATCACTTTCTGGGTGTCCGTCCTGTTGCAAATTTTTGTGTCATCCACAAAGAGACACAGCCTTCCCTTCAGTTCCTCAGCCATTTCACTAAGACACTGAATAGGTGCTTGTGCACTAAATGTTTTGGGACAAGTACAACTGAGAATTCAGGGAGTGTACTGCCGTGTGGTATCCAGTGATAATAGCAGCCGAATATGGGTGACTGTCACAATGGCGACTCCATATTCTGTGCTACTGGCATAGTAACGCAAGGGTAGTGACTACTGCTACAGAGAAGGTGGAGGAAGGTGACTGGAAAGAGGGAATGGTTAGGGGGAAGGGGAAGGATAGGGAAGAGGGTTATCTGGAGGAACTGTGCCTGCTGCCATTGAGACAGCCATGTGGTGTGGTGGTAAGGGAGGCCAGCTGTGGCACAGCAGATACTGGGTTCAGGGTTCTGGATTAAGGGTCTGAATTTTGCCGCTGCCTGTGGCTCCCGGACTTAGTTTTTTTTCAGCTGAATTTGTGCCCCCTTCCCAACATGCCCCCCCTGGAGTTAGGAATCCTAATACGGAGGAGCAAAAACACTTTAGGTTGCCGGGTGTCAGTTCGCCAGTAAGTGTATATCGCCAATTTGCTTTTCGGTGATATACACTCTCCGTATTAGTGATGGCTGTTCCACGTTCGCTATTATGACAAAGCCCTGCCATGCCCATTGCAGTTGAAGCTGCAAGGGGTTTGGCAGTTTAGACGAATGACCATGCATTGTAGTCCTCACAGAACTCTCTGCTTAGTGGACCGAAACTGCGTGTGCTTCAAGGGACTGAAGCCGCTCCAGTCAGAAAGGGCTTCAGTCCTTTGATTTGCATGAAGCCAGGTCAGCAAATAGCTTATTGGCTTTTAAAACTATTACAGCTGCACACTGGAAGTTTGCTAAAGACCGCTGGAATACAGCGCCTGCAGCTTCAACAGGTGTTCAGGGCAGCATGCCAGCCCTGACCTCTCCCCATCCACATTCCAGACTGTTCCACTCCATCTGCAAGATTCTCCCCAGCTCAGGACCACCAAAATACAACACCTGCAGCCTCAACAGGCATTCGGGACAACCAGCGAGCCCTGAGCTCTCCTCCTCCCCACTCCAGACTGTTCCACTCCATCTGCAGACAGTGCCGCACTGCTTGAGTGCATGTCCCCTGGTAGATTGGTTTTCACTCATCCCAAATATGCTACCTTCCCTCGCCCTGTTTAATCCCTTCAGATATTTGAGGGTTTCTACCATATATCCCCTTTCCCACCTCATCTTCAATGTGTACAAATTTAGTTCCTCAAGCCATTCCTCATATGGCCTCCCCTGCAGCCCATGAACCACCCTGGTTGCTCTTCTCTGGACCCTTTCCAATCTATCCCTGTCACCCTGTAAGTGTGGTCTCCAGAACTGGACCCCGTATTCCAGAGGTGGTCTGACCATAGTTTTGTACAGTGGCATGATCACCTCTTTTTTTTCCTGCTTGAGAAGCTCCTCCCTATGCATGCCAACATTCTGTTTGCCTTCCCCACCACCCTATCTATCACATTGGTTCCTTACTTACATGTTATCTGAAATGGTGATCCCCAGGTCCCTTTCCTGCTCAGTGACCTCCAGTTCCCATCCCCTCCACCAAACCAGTATTTTGCCCTTGGGTTTTTATGCCCTATATGCATAATTTTACATTTTTTCATGTTGAATTACAATTGCCACTTCCTGGACAATTCCTCCAGTGTGACCAGATCCTCCCTCATGCCTGCTGACCTAAGCACTGTGTCTCTCCCTTTTCTCTATCTTCTACTTCATATGCTCATGTACCTATGCCACACATGCTTGAAGTCCCCCCACTATCTTCACCCCCCCCACCTCCTCCAGCAGGCTATTCCTGGTATTCACCACCCTTTACCCTTTCTGAGAAGACTTATTTCTCACATCCCTCTTAACCCCACCCCCAAGCTTCATTGCTTGGCCCGCATGTTCTAGTGTTCCTCTTCCTATGAGAGACTCCGCTCCTGCACCTTGTTTACCTCCCTGAGGTACTTAAGTCCTCAATCATGTCCCCTCTCCTCCCAGGAATACAAGCAGACTTCCCATGGCTTCTCTTCATAAAGTTTCTCTAACCTGCATCATTTTTGTAGCCCTCCTCTGGATTGCTTCCACTCTGTCAATATCCCTGCGGAGGTGTGTCCTAGTGAACGATACAGTGGCAACACCACCTCCCTTCTCCTGCTATAAATTCCCCTTCTTGAGCACCTTAGCATACCACCAGCTTTCCCATCAACCTTGTTGAACAGCCTTGCCAACCTGAAATCAGATATGATTACCCCAAGGTTCCTTTATTATTTTGTGACTGTAGTATCTCCTGCCTATCTCATACACAGCCACCAGGTTTCCCAACCACAGGTGCATGACTTTACACTTTTTTGGCATTGAAACCCAGCTGCCACCCCAAAACCACTTCCTTACTTTCCCCAGATTACTTTGCATTCTCTCCATCTGTTCCAGGGACTACACTCTGATGCAGATTTTTGTATCATCTGCAGACAGCCCCACTTCCCCTCCGATTCCTCAGCAATGCCACTAATGAAGACTTTGAAGAGGACAAGATCCATTACTGATCCCGGTGGTACTCCATTGGTCACTCCCTTGTCCACTGAGTGACTTCCGGTTACCACAACCCTCTCAGATTCTTCAACGAGTTAGATACCCAGCTTACAACATTCTCCCCAACCCACCAGGTTGCTAAATCTCTTTACTAACCTCCTGTATTGCACAGTGTGAAAAGACTTACTGAAGTCCAGACAGGCCATATTCACTGCCTTCAATCTTTCTTCTTCCATAGTCACTCAGTCAGTGCTAGCCTACTTCCTGCTGACACTCTTGTGCATGGAGACCACATGATCACCATCCATTCATCTGGAAATGCACCCTTCCTCACTGAGATGCTGAACAGTGTTGCCAGATTATTGATTACTGCACAGTACACCCCACCCCCCCCAAATACCAGCCATCAACTATTTGGATATCAACAAGGTGTTACAGATTTTGCCACCCATACACACAGTCACACTCACACACTCACACACACACACTCATCTGTAACAACTGTGGAGCATGGCATACATCCCCACCTAACATCTAGCAAACTCTCATGCAATAAAATTGATGTGATAGAATGGTTATCCTGTGGCATGGAGGGTTGAGACACTACGTGCCTTCCTCCCACCATGCTCAAGACTGGAGTTCATGATCAAGCTTGGGTTGCTGGGTGTCAGCCGGGGAGGGGGAAGAATTGAGCATCTATCAAATAGCTCTCCTCTCCTGAGGTGGGGATGCATGCTGACTCAACCCTTGCCTGCCCCCAACTGAAGACCTGAGGGTAGCACCAGGAACTAGAGCAACATCGAAGAGAGGAGCTGCTGTTCAGTAGCATGTCTGCATGTCCACGTGCACATGCTTACTTGCCACCACATCAGGGGATCCAAGGGGAATAATTAGTCAGTACCAGCTTCATGAAGCCCTGCCTGCTTACCTCTGTCCTGTGCCACCACTTGGACCACCTGCCAAATTCTGGATGTGAGTCACTGTTTGGGGGAGCGGTGGACTACTCAACCCTTCCCAGCCCTGCAATGGGGGGGGCAATCAACAGGGCACTTCAAGCTCAGTGGGTCCGGGGGAGGTGAATGCCAGACAGGGGAGGGGGGGGACAGGGCTAAAACCTGACTGCACTAACTGCCAAGCCAGAAATCATTATGGTAAGAAAAAAAAAAAGATGCTGCAGTATGTATCACCTTAATACACACAACCACGCACGTGCGCGCGCACACACATAAACGGTAGTGGCTGCACAGTTACAGTAAACCCAGCAAGTATAGGCAATATGTGGAGGGTCTCCTACCTGAGTAATATGGAGCCAGAGGTGGGAGTCTTGAAGGGACGATGTCCATCAGACCTGTAAAATAATGTATAGGAAAAGGGTCACAAAGGAGTCATACTTCTCAGGGAATAAACATGAAGAACAGGACAGGTTAGATGAAGAGTAATACTTATCTGATGGAGAAGAAGTCAGTATCCTGTCAGACCTGTTAATGTAAAGAGAAGGACAGGTTAACATGCAGAAAATACAGTAGCGAGAGCATAGATAGAACATGGAGAGATATGAATGGGATACATGACAGCAAAAAAAGGAGCGTTAGATAAAACGTTCATTAGTGCAGGCCAGCCAGCATAGTGGTAGAGTAACTGCTTGCCATCCAGACAACCTGGGTTTGCACCCTGAGCCTTGGACATCTGGTGCCGACTGACGAGGCAGGGTTGGGCATCCTTTGGATGTCTGCTGCCTCATGGAGGGAGGGCATCCCCTTCTGTTGCTCGACTACCTCTGGTGACCCAAGATGGGGGTTGTTATGTGGTAAGATATAAGAGGTCCCGCTGGGGTGACCTTATGTCAGCACACTCTCACTCACCTGGCAAGTGCTGTGGTGGTATTGCCTGCCCACACTGGGGCCAGCAGGAGAGTTCCGAAGGTAGGAAGGGGCTTACCTAACCTTCAGACAGCCTTAACAGGTGGATGCCGGGTCACCTGTCAGGACTTTGTCTTGGGGTGGGATAAGGAAAGTGTTTAGTAGGGGATAAAATACCCCCAACAGCACCAGGCAGATGAAGCCACCCCATCCCCTACGCCACAGCTGGATAATTTTGACTCTGCCCATGCCTCAATGGCTCCTCCTGACACAACCCAACCATTGAATGAAGTATCTCCTGGCATGGGGAAAGCAGGGATCCCCCCATGAGGGGATTAAGTCATGGGTTATGGTTAGGGTATCCGGAGAAGGCTGTCAAGCAAAAGTTGTTGGTGAGTATGACCACTGAAGGACTCCTGCCAGGGGTATAAGGGCTTGGGTAGGTGGAAGGATGTCCAGCAGCTGGCGGTGAAAATAAGGGGAAAAAATTAGAAAGTAAAAAAAAAAATAAAACAGGAAAAAATGATGAGTGGCATGAAAGCATCTGTAGTTTATAGTAGAGCATTGTTCTGTATAGAATTCCATCCCTTTCAAAATGCTGTTGTACCACAGCTCAAAGGTCATGGAATATGATTGCACCTTTCTGTGTTACAACAGCATTCTAAAACCTTGAGGGACTGCACAAGTCAGTTTCACTCTGAACTCGAAAGAACCTCCATGCACACATTTCACATAATACTATACACTATAAAAAAATACAGGATGAGCAATTTTAAGCACAGCCAGTGTGTTCTGCCACCTCAGGGTTCTGATTCCAACAGACCTCTCGAGCTTCGCTCTCGAAGTCAGAGGGAATAAAAAACCTTCTGTGTCAGAACATAGAGAATAAAGTATGGGTCTGGGTGTGTAACGAGAATTTACGAACATCCGAGGGGTTTATGCATAGCATCTAACCCCTAGGGTGTGTGCCAATTCAAGTTTACACACACCCAGACCTATACTTCATTTTATATAATTGTTGGGTTTCTCTTTTTCGCTCAGCAACTATATAAAATAAAAAAAGGCTGCTGTGCCACCGCAGTCTGATTATGTCATGGCTTTCTCTTTTATTTAAAACTTTTTTTTCCGCAGTATTGTAAGGGAGGATCAATCCGGTAGCGATGTGGTACATTTAACTTTATTTTATTTTACTTACTGCTGAGTGTCCGTGGCAGTTTCTCTTCATGTTGGGTTTGTGGTTTGGGAAGGAGACAGCGATCGAGGAGTTTGAGCAGGCGCATGCACACAGTGGGGGAAACCGTGCGCGTGTTTGCTGTTATAAACGCTTCTTTATAACGGCAAATCACACCACGGTTTCCTTATGGGAAAAAGAGGAAGCCATTAATTATACACTGGTTATGCATAGTTGCCCATCCAGTATTCTCTATGTTTCCAGGGTATTGCCTTTACAACTGGGAGATCCATCTTACTTGTTCTGATAAATCAGTGCAAAGGACATTGCAGCCATAATTTATTGTATTCTGGTAGGATACATTCTAAAGACTCAGCTGCAATTGTATAATCTGCATGTTTACATCTTTTTAATGTGATGCTGTATGTCAGTAATGACACTGGGAGCACTCTTACAGTTATAGGAGTGGTCAAGCACATTCTTAGAACAGGAAAATTGCAAAGTAAAAATGAGAAATTCTGATACCATAAAAATGTGAGATCATTCTTACAACCATAAGAGTGGTCTTTAAAAAAAAAATTACCTGAACATGCTCACATCCAAGGCAGCTGTGCCCAAGACACACATTGAAGAGGAAGAGTGTCTCATGCAGCAGAGGACAGGAGCACTCCGATTGGTCCCTTGAGCTATGCTATGAACCAAAGAATAAAGCAGAGTTAAACAAAGAGGCCAGCCCGCCGGCACAGTAGTTGGGCTTCTGCTCGCAATGCCAATGACCCAAGTTCAGGAACAGGCTCGGGAGTTGGAGGGCCAGCCGGGGGGGGGGGGAGGAGGAGGGTTGAGCATCCTGGGGATTGCTCTCCTTTTCTGGGGGGTAGAGCGGGTTGAGAGTCTGGTGCATTGAGTGACCACTGTTGGAGGCAAGATGTGTTTCTGGTGTCCTGCACCTACCCAGTTGGAGGCAGGGACGGATGTCAGCATTCACATCCTTACCTCATTGCACATCCTACCTCCAGAGGGAGCTTCAATGAGAAAATCTCAGGCTGGCAGGATGAAGGCCGCCCTGCACAACCAGTGCTGTTCCACTGCCAGCAGCAAGATTGGGGATGAATTCCATCTTCCGTAGGGTCCCCTCCTGGTGGCCTCAACCGGGGGAAGGTAACCCAAGGCATAATCCAGAGACAGAAGAGTACCGGGGTTGAATCAAGTCCTCCTCCCACGGCCCAGCTCTTGGGGGGGCAATCCAGAGTGTACCCTGTTGAGTTGGTTAGTGGTGGGGCTGGTTATGTGGGTGGGTGGATGGTGCCTGGGGCAAAATGAGCATAATTATAATAATAATAATAATAAAAAAATACAGAGGTCACTAGCAATGCCTCATCTGTATTGGCAACACACTGGGGGAAGTACTATGTTCCATAAAATATTCTTTACATTTCAGTGCTTTGTGTTCAATTATTACTTCCCTGTTGCAAATATACCCAGCAATACTGTACAATTATTGTACTTGCAAACTGGGACTTGCAATTGGCTATGTAACTTTCTACTCCTCTACATTTGCCTAGAGAGAATGCCCCTTCTCATTAAGCTTACTCACATGAACTGTGATGTTAACCATAGTCAACATTGTGTCCATGGAGTTGGTGCCCCATCATATGAGTACTGGAGACTGTCACTGAGTAACTTGTTCAAGGGTCACACATACACACAGCAAAAAGATGTGGTGCTGTGCTCTTTCAAAGGTCTAAACATGAAGTCACCACGCTGTTTAGTTGATAGAGACAGGCGGATCTTTTTTCAATTATTTGTATCCCCCTATGGCAGGTTCCCCAATTGTCTGCCACCCTACCAGTGCTCGGGGTCTTTCGGGGTCTTGTAGCATTGTTACGGGACCTGGCAGATCCCCAGAGCCTGACCCAGAGGCTTCATCCTTGGTTGGCCCCCGTATTATCCTCCATTTTCTCCCCAGAATGTCCTTGACCCCAAACCCTGGAAGTAGTGATGCATGCGTGTGGAGGCACACATGCACACCGCAGCTCCAGTGCCAGTCACTTCCGCCCTCCCTCAGCCTAGCGCCAGTACTCCTCAGAGCAGCACCTCCACTCTGGCCTCCACCAGGGGAAAGCCAAGCTCCGAGGAGACGTGTTTCTCCTCCCCAAGGTGGAGAGCTGCCAGCAGGCAGCCTTTTCACATCCTCTCCTTCCCCCCCGCTGGCCTCCAATGACCCCAGGCTCATTCCAGAACCCGGGTCGCCAGCGGGGCGCGAGGTGTGGTGTCCTATTGTTCATAGGGGGGTGTGGATATCAGAGGATGAATGAACAGGTCTCTCACATCGGGGTAGTTATGTCTAGAAGACGCCCAGGGGCAAAATGGAGTCTGGAATGTGGTGCACTATGCCTAGTCCCCATACCCAAGGGCACCACCATTTCTGGTGGGCAAGTAGCCGGGGCAGCCCTCGAAGCCTGTCCAACTCGAGTGGTGCCATGCAATGCCAGATCTGTCAAGAATAAGACTGTAATTATTGCAGATCTTATTGGAACAACTGATCTGGCTTGCATCACCGAGACCTGCATGGATGAAAATGTTGGCCCCATATTGGAAGCTGCAATTCTGGCTGGGTACTCGGTGATACATCGCTCGAGATTGGACTGCAAGGGGGGGTGGCAGTCTGTTTCAAGACTGAGTTGGGCCTCATGAGTGTACCAGTTGAGGAGGCTGAATCCTTTGAGTGGCAGGTGTAGGCTGTAGGATAGCTCTTTTCTACTGTCCACCCAGGGATGAGAGGTGATTCCTACAGGAAGTAGAGAACTTCGTGGTCGACATGGCGCTGGAGTCACCCAGACTGATTGTTCTGGGTGACTTTCATGCCTGGGTCACTGACAAACTCTCGCAATTTGGACAGCACTTCCTCCAGCTGATGACATCACTGGGCCTTACACAGATTGTTACCTCTGCCACCCATCAACACGGTCACTCTCTTGATTTTCCTCCTGGGGATTGAAGCCTCCGATTTGGGGGTGGAACCTGTCGGTTGGTCCAATCACTATACCGTGAGGTTAAACTTTTGTGCCCCCCTCCATAAGCCTGCCCCTGTGGAGATGGTCAGTTACTGCCCTTTATGGGAGGTGAGCCCTGAAGGCCTGGCAGCAGTAATTGACCTCTTGGAGTTTCATGTGGCCAGCATGCGCCCAGAGACTTTGGTTTTGGCCTATAATAAGGCCATCTCCATGGCCCTGGACTTGATTGCTCCTGTCCGCATTCATCCTCTCCCCCTTCACCCTCGGGCCCCTTGGTTTGATGGGTCCTTGAGGCAGTTGCAGTGACTAGGATGTAGGTTAGAGTGGCGTTGGTGGAAATCCTCCCTGGAGGTTAGCCACCTTAGATTGGTAGAGCATTATCAGGCCTACCAATCAGCGACCTCCCGTAAGAAGGCAGAATTCCTGTCAGGGGAGATTGCTGCCACTCAGAATCAAACAGCTCAGCTCTTCTGAATTGTGGACAGGTTGTGCAACCCAACTTGTCTGCAGCTCCGAAGACCTTTTCTGCAAGTGGAGTGCGATGAGCTTGCTCAATTCTTTGTGAAAAAGGTGTCTGACATCAGGTCAGAGATCCTCTTGACTCACTCTGTGGGGGATGCTGTTGATCTGTGCCTGGTCACCTCACCTTGTGCTTCCTGGAGTTCCTTTGACCTGCCAGAGTTCGTGGATGTCATGCGGATTGTCCAGAGCATGCACCCTACATGCTGTAGTTTGGATCCAGGTCCAACCTCCCTGATTATGGAATGTTGTGACATTATCGGCCTGGTGCTGGTACAGATAGTCCAGTGCTCCCTTGATTCGGGTGAGTTCCCAAGCTCCCTGAAGGAGGTGGTGGTAACACCCCTCCTGAAGAAAGCTTCTTTGGACCCAGACTCTCTGGACAACTACAGACCAATCTCTAACCTCCCCTTTATAGGGAAGGTTATTGAGAAAATAATGGCAGAACAATTGGAGAACCACTTGAACATCCATAACATCTACAAACCTCTCCAGTCCAGTTTTCGAAAGAGGCATAGTACCAAGACTGTGCTGGTTTGGGTGCTCAATGATTTTCTGATGGTGAGAGTCAGAGAAGCCATTCTATCTTGATGCTCCTTGATCTCTCTTCAGCCTCTGACACTGTGGACCACGGGGTATTGCTTGGGCGCTTGAGGTCCATCTGTGGCCTGACATGTACGGTCTTCAGGTGGCTTACATCCATCCTCACTGGCAGAACTCAGAGAGTGGTGTCTGGGATTTTTTTCCTTGGATGCATTCTGTCATTTGGGGTGCCTCAGGGCTCAGTGTTGTCCCCCTATATTGTTTGCAGTGTATATGCTGCCCCTCGGAGACATTGTAAGACGGTATGGGCTGAGTTTTCACTGCTATGCTGATGATACCCAGCTCTACCTGTCTTTTGCACCTGACCAGGTCAGTGCTGTCTTGGTATTTAACAACTGCTTTGCTGAAATCCAGGACTGGATGAATTCGAGCTGGCTAAAGTTGAACACAAGAAAGACTGAGGTGATGGTTGTAGATCCAGGTCACCATATAGAGGGGTTGAGGACTGGTCAGCCCTCTGGAATTTATCTAGGGGAGGTGTCCCAGATCCTTACCTCTGAACGCGTGTGGGACCTAGGGATGATGCTTGATGACGGGCTGACTTTACAATCTCAGGTGACAGCGGTCATCAAGTCTTCCTTTTACCATCTTAGAAACATCGCCAGGATCAAGCTCCTTGTTCCATCCGGGGATCTTTGTGACCTTGTGCCTTGATTACTGCAACTCCCTGTACTTTGGGCTTCCTGGGGTTGATATCCACCACTTGCAGCAAGTGCAGAATGCTGCAGCATGATTGCTGATGGGGACTTCTCGAGCCTGTCATATCACTCCTGTGCTGCGCAATCTGCACTGGCTGCCAATTCGGTGGCGGGTCACCTTTAAAGTTGGTTTACTGACTTATAAAGCCCTACATGGACTTGGCCCTGACTACTTGAAAGAGCTTCTTGTCCCCTATTGCCCTGAGTGACAGCTCCATTCAGCCAACGAGGGGTTGCTGGAGATTCCGAGGGTATCTTTGAAATCTTCTGGGGCCCATGCATTTATGTACGTGGCCCCTGCCCTATGTAATTCTCTACCCCATCGGCTGTGGGAGTGCACGACTGTGAAAAGTTTTAAACAGGCATTAAAAACTCTTTTATGGTGCCAGGCCTTTAATGGTACTGAATGAATGAAACCCGTCAGACTATTGTTATTGCTTTGTATTGTATTTGTTAATTCTATTACTGCTGTTTTAATCTTTTGTAAAGCGCCTTGGTATTCTGAAAGGCGCTTATGTGAAATACAGCTTATTATTATTATTAACCCTCAGAGCCACCAGGCTGGCAAGATGGACAGATTAAAGATACAGTATGGTAAAATTGGGGCAGTTAACAGGTGGCTCCCTAACATAGAAACATGGAAACATAGAAAGCGACGGCAGAAGGGGACCTCAAGGTCCATCTTATCTGCCCAAGAACCTACCTGGTGCTGTCCCCCCTTCCCTCCTTTGCCTTTCCATATGCTACCTTTGTGTCTATCCCATGTGTTCTTGAACTCGCTTACTGTTTTGGCCTCCACTACCTCCTTGGGTAGGCTATTCCATGGGTCCACCACCTTTCTGTAAGAAGAACCTCCTCCCTCCCTCCTTCAGCCTCATGTCATGCTGTCTCATTCTTTCGCTCTCTTTCAATTGGAAAAGTTCCTGAATGATAACCTTATTTATACCCCTCATATATTTAACAGTCTCAATCATGTCACCCCTCTCCCTCCTCTGTTTCAGGGAGTACATGTTGAGTTCCCTCAACCTGTCCTGGTATGCCATATGGTTCAGTTGCTGAATCATTTTCATGGCCCTCCTCTGTGCTGTCTCAATTCTGTCTGTCCTTTTTGAGGTGGAGTCTCCAGTACTGTATGCAGTACTCCAAGTGGGGGTGCACCAGCATCCTGAAAAGTGATAACACCACTTCCCTCCTGTGACTTGTGATTCCCCTCCCGATGCAGTCCAGCATGCCACTTGCCTTTAGCGTTGCCTTTTCACACTGTTTACCCTCTTTCAAGTCATCTGATATAATGACCCCTAGGACCCTCTCCTGGCTAGTGGAGGCTAGCTTCTCTCCTACCAAGTAGTTGTTAGTGCCTAAGAGCATGACTTTGCACTTTTTGGCATTGAATTTCAGCTGCCATGTTTCCGACCACTCCTCCAGTCTCTTCATGTCTGAAGTCATACTCCTCACATCCTCAGGGGAGTCCACTCTGTTGCAGATCTTGGTGTCATCAGCAAATAGACACACTTTACTTTCCAGCCCATTTGCAATGTCTGCTATGAACACATTGAAGAGTAGGGAATCCAGTACCGAACCCTGTGGTACCCTGCTGATCACCTCCCTCTCAGCTGAAAATACCCCATTTACCTGAATCCTCTGTGTTCTTCCTCTCAGCCAGCTACTTGCCAGCTCAACCAACTCCTTGCCCACCCCCATGTGGTTTAGCTGCTTTATCAGCCTTCTGTGTGGAACAGAGTCGAAGGCTTTGCTAAAGTCCAGATAGACGGCATCTACCACCACTCCCTGATCAACTATCCTTGTAATCCAGTCAAAGAAGTTGACCAGGTTAGTTTGGCAATTCCTACGTGCCATGAACCATGCTGTTTTGGGTCTTGCTGCCCACTGGATTCCAGATATGTTATGAGTCTCTGTTTGAGTAGAGTCTCCATCAACTTCCCTACCACCGACATGAGGCTTACTGAATGGTAATTGCCAGCCTCCTCCCTGCTCCCTGCTTTGTGGAGCAGGACACTGCACCCCTTTTCCAATCCTCTGGTAGAGTCCCACTCTCTAGTGATTTGGTGAATAGTTCTGCTATGGGTGCTGCTAGTACACTCCCATGCTCCCTGAGAACTCTGTGGTGACTACCATCCATCCCATGGCCTTGTCCACCTTTAGTTTATTTAAAGCGTCCAAGGCTTGAGCCTCTGTGAATGGGGTTGGTGTCAACCCCTGGTCCCTGGGAGTTGCTGCTATGCAGGCTTGGCCCATCCCCTGCATTCTCTTTGGTGACTACAGAACAGAAGTACTGGTTTAAGACTTCTGCTTTCTCATAATCTTTTTTCTACCAGTGTCCCTTCAATATCTGCTAGTCTAACTATTCCCACCTTGACTTTCCTCTTTTCCCTTATGTACCTAAAGAAGTTTTTTTCTCCCTTCTTTAACCCCTGTGCAATCCTCAGTTCAGTCAGGGCTTTAGCCTTCCTTATTGCTTTACCAGCTTCCCTCTGTGCTACCTTATAGGTTTCCTTATCCTCATCTTTCATTGACACCCTAAACTTTGTGTACGCCTTCTTTTTCTCCCTTACTGTTGCAGCCACCTCCCTGGAGAACCAGAGGGGTTTCCTTTTCTTATTTGCCTTGTTCACCCTTCTGATGCACTGTTCAGTTACCACTGTAATAGCTCCTTTAAGATACTCCCACATTTCGTCTACTCCTTTCTCTTCCCTGTATCTAAGACTCGCTGCCAGGTTATCTCTCATCTTCCAAAAGTCTGCTCTTCTGAAATCTAAAACCCGATCTTGGAATGAGTAATGTCTTCACTATTGTTTACTTTAAATCCCACCATGTGGTGGTCACTATTTCCTGAGTGGCACCCCACCTCTACCCGCTTTACCCTGTCACTGTTAGTTAAAACCAAGTCCAGGACAGCTTCATCTCTTGTAGGAGTTTCCACAAGCTGCCTCAGCCTTGCACCCTGCAGGACCATTACAAGTCCATTACTCTTGATGAAGATGCTGTACAAGATTTCCAGTTTATGTCTGGCAAGTTAAAATCCCCTTCTATTATTGTGTCATCCTTGTCTGTCATTTTGTGGAATGCCTCCATTATTTCCTTGTTCCCAATATCCCCTTGCCACAGGGGCCTGTAGATGACTCTTATCCTAATGGCTGCCCCTGATCCTGTCTCAGCTGTTACCCATAGTGCTTCTGACTCATCCAGGATCCCCTGAATCTCCGTAGCCTTGATTTCCTCCAGAACATACTGTATAATGCCACCCAACCCCCTTTCCTACCCTTCCTGTCCCTTCTGTACAGGTGGTAGCCAGGGATAGCCATGTCCCAGCCATGGTTCTCTGTGAACCAGATTTCTGTCATGGCCACTAAGCCAAGTTCAGCCTCTGCCATGATGGCCATGAGGTCAGGGATCCTAGTTTTAGGAATGAGGACTTAATCCTTTCAGCACCAGCACTCTTCTTTGAGTCCAGTTTTTTCAAGAGGTCTTCGACTTGTTTGTAGGTTACTGGGGAAAGACGGAAAGATTCTTGGATCCTCAGATCCAGGGGGGCATCTGTAAGTTCGGAGCAATCAACCAACCCAGTGGCTGGCGAGGAGTCAAAAGCAAGGCCTGCTGTGGCAAAGTGGGCATTTAATTTTTCTAGGATGGTACCATTGGTAGTAATTTTTACGGGTATAGAAAGAGGGATTTTTTTGCCTTCAACCATTTTGATTGTCTGCCATATTTAAGCCGGGTTGTCTTTGGCATCCTCTAGCATTTCTATGTAGTAGTTAGCTTTGGCTATTCTAATAAGCTTTGTGCAAGCATTTTTTGAAGTTCTGAATGCCTGCCAGTCTGCAGGGGAATTGGTCTGTCTCACTCATGCTCAAAGTTTATCCCAATGGGTTAAAGCAGCTTTCAATTCCGAAGTGAACCAGGGGCATGTAGCCTTCCTCACCCTACTCTTTGAGAGTGACTCATGCTTATTGGCTAGTTTTGTGAGATTTGTGTTATAGTACCTGGATCTTCCTCTCCTCCCAGCAGTCACACTGGGATTGGAAAAAAGTGTTTAGGGTGGGTAACAGAAAACAAGAGTAACAACTAGCTGAAAAGGCTACACTCAAAAATGTAATGGTTTCTGATCTGCAGACAGTAAATGAGATACAATCAGCTGTGTTCCCCCAGAATGTCCCTATCCAGCTATTACCTGCACAGATGCAACTTGATCAGCATTCTGACTCCCCAGCTGTACCTACAAATAATAAGCAGTTGGAAGAAACCACAGTGCCCCCAAATGACCACTGTCCAAAATAATGATGCTGGTCCCAATCTGGAAAAGCCAGGTTTATTTACTGAAAATTGTGACTCTGTAGGGGAAGACACTTCTAATAATATTGACTTACACAGAACCCCTAGCAATACTGAAAGATGCATGCCCAGTGATACAGGAGAACCACAAAATACCGAGGCTCCAAACACACACAAGGACAATGAAAGCCAACAGCAGAAGTAGAATCAAAGGAGCTTTTGGATACTGTTTTATTTACTACAGCTGGGAAATCTGCACAATGATGAAGCACCATCCACCTTAAATATAAAGGAGGCATGGCAACAGCCCCTGATAGACAATTTGTAATCTGTCAACTACTTAAAAATGCTATAGACTTTGGAGCAGGGAATTTGTATGCATTAATTCGTGTTAGGGGAACCAGTGTTTGATGTAAGTAAAAAAAAAGCAAGTATGGGCTATGGGGAGGTTCTGGCAAAAATATGATTAGGTTAAATACTCACTTGTGTGGGTACCTTTTTTCTGTATCCCTTAGACCAACCCCACTCTGAAAACTATCTCTTTATTGTTCAGAAATGAAGGAGTGAAAATCTCTGATGTCATATATCGGTTATGACAGAGATGTGAGGTTTAGGGCTGGCTCGCCCCAATATTAGACGCTAACTGCATTTAGAATGGAACATGGAAAATCCAACTCCAACTGAGACAGACCAATACAGGTATAAGTCACCTCCCTTGAAGTTTTTACACAGGCCAGGACTGAGGGATATGCTTTTACCCAGGGCATCCAAGAACTTGCCATAAGTGTGAGTCAAGCACCCGCTTGAGCTTGGTATGTGACAAATCCCAGTGCAAGCTATGTCTGGACTATGGGCAGGTTAGTCTGCAATGTCCAGACCCATTTAGGTGTAACCTGTGCAAAGAGATGGGGCAATCCTACAGATAATGCCACTGGGTAGCACATAACTCCCTACATAAAATGTTAAAGATTAAAAGCAGATTATTATTGAATCCTAGGCACATGCTGAAGGCTCAAGGGAGCATCCCCAACCCCCTACTGAGCACAGGGATTGGTCCCACCCGCACATTAAGGGTGGGATACTTAGTCCCAGAGTCTGTGAAGCACAAATGGCCTGCAAAAGTGATCCCTATACCTGGTATCTCAGAGTACACTTAGCCAGCTCAGGAAAACCAGGGGAACTAGAGCAGGATTCCAAAGTGTCTGTCTCTGAAAATAATGAACCTTCTTGGTAAGGAATGCAAATACCTTTTCAACAACCTAAAACTGTTTCTCAGAATGTGGAGGAATGTGGAACAGCAGATGCTCCTTCCCACCAAAATGAACCAGTGATGTGAAAGGGCTATTCCAGGAGGAAAACTGTGAAGCATGACAAGCCTTAAAGGGGAATGGTCATCAACAGGGTTTCTTAATCTCTGTAAGACCATAAAAAGCTAATCTGAGTGAGCCATCATGTTTATCTGTGAGTCTTTGCAGTCCAGAGTTATTCATATGTAAATCAGTCTGTAACTAATCTGGGGGCAACCATATGTTTTAGGCTTCTGACAGGAAATGATGTCACCAAGGATTTTGGCCCTCTATTGACTGTAGGTTAAATAGGAAATCGTCTATTTTTTACTTTTCAAGTCAAATCTCGATAGAAGGAGCATAATATTTTCAGAATCATAACACATGCTCAGATTGTTTTTACTGTCTTTGTCCAGGAAAGGCACACAGCTGCAGCTTGTTCCTGGGTGTGTTTTGGGAGCACAGGGAGGTTAAGTGACTTGCTCTGGTGACACAATATACAGGTAGAGCATGATGGAATCAAAACCCATTCTTCTGGATGAATGAAGCTTGCTCACAGCTCTTTGCTTTAACCTCTAGGCTGTACTTCCAGCTGATAATCAAAAACTTCACATTTCAAGGCTGGCTCCATGATGCCAGGTCAGTAAGTATGTAGCCACATTTGCATCTTGTAGACCTGAGTTCACATCCAAAATCGTAAGAGAAAAGGCTGTAAGAGAGGGAATGGAAAAAGACAGAAGCTGTTGCTGTGGCAGACCCAGAAATCTGTACAGACATGAACACAGACAGTGTTTAGAAATCCTGATATGGGATCCCAGTACCTATTGGCACCACAGAGCCAGCCTTGAGATGTGTAGTTTTTGATGATCATCTGGCAGTATAGCCTAGAGGTAAAGCAATCCTAAAGATGGATTATTTTTACTAAGAGTTTGAAATGTAAAGGTAATACCTCACTAGTTTCAGTGCACATACAAAATAAGTATTATAAATGTAGAAAGTGTTATAACACCTTAAAACACACTTAATAAAACAGACAATTTCCTATTTAACCTACAGTCAATGGAAGGCCAAGATCCTCGGTGACATCACTTCCTGTCAGGAGCCTAAAACATATGGCTGCCCCCAGCCCTTAATTACAAGCTGATTTACATATGAATAACTCTGGACTGCAAAGCCTCACAGATAAACACAATGGCTCACTCAGATTAGCTGTTTATGGTCATTCAGACATTAAGAAACCCTGTCGATGACAGTTCCCCTTTAATTAATTCCTACCAGGAAAGGTGCAGTGCCACAAGTATTATAAATGTAGAAAGTGTTATAACACCTTAAAACACACTTAATAAAACAGACAATTTCCTATTTAACCTACACTGTGAAGGTTCAAGAGAAAAAGAAAGCATTCAGAAAGTACAAGGAATCACAGAAGGAGCAGGACAGAGCTTTGTATCAGTTAAAGCAAAAGGAAGCTGAGAAGGCAGTCAGAACAGCAAAGGCCCAAACTGAGGAAAATATAGCCAACTCAGTTAAGAAGGGGGATAAAACCTCTTTTAGGTACACCAGGGAGCAAGGAAGACTAAGGGAGGGATGGTGAGGCTTAATAAAGGGAAGGGGTGGGCAGAGAGTGACTGTGAAAAGGCAGAGATACTAAACAAATATTTTTGCTCAGTATTTACAAACAAAGAGGGGGAGGTACCTAAAATAAACAATAGAAACACTCTGGATACAGAAGTTGATACCAGCCTATTTACAGAAGAAAGGGTTCTGAAAGAACTCTTAAAACTGAAGGTGGACAAAGCAATGGGGCCTGATGGGATTCATCCCATAATTCTAAAAGAACTAAGGGTAGAACTAGTGACACTACTGACTACCCTCTTTAACAAATCATGGGAGGATGGGGTGGTACCTGAAGACTGGAGGAGGACAGATGTGATTCCCCTTCACAAAAGTTGGAGCAGGGCAGAAGCAGGAAACTACAGACCTGTTAGTTTAACCTCAGTGATAGGGAAAATGATGGAATCACTTCTGAAGGAAAGAATTGTCAAGTACCTAGAGGCCAGAAGGGCACAGGACCCAAGGCAGCATGGATTCACAGCAGAACAGTTGTGGCAGACGAATCTAATAGATTTCTTTGACTGGGTGACCAAAGTAGCAGATCAGGGAGGGGCTGTGGACATGGCCTACCTAGACTTTAGCAAGGCATTTGACTCAGTCCCACACAAAAGATTAATATACAAGTTAGCCAGCATGGGAGTGGGTCCCAAGATGATAGCCTGGGTAAAGAATTGGCTGGAGAATAAGACACAGAGAGTAATAGTAAATGGAGTCCACTCTGAAATAAGGGGTTACAGTGGGTGCCGCAGGTTCAGTATTAGATTGGTCCTCTCAATGTCTTTGTGTTTACATTGAAGAGGGACTGAAGGAAAGTATGTCTCTTTGCAGATGACACAAAGATCTGCACAGAGCTGATGCACAAGGTGGGGTGGAAAGAATGAGAAGGACTTGGCAAGGTCAGAGAAATGGTCAAATGTAGGGCAGCTTAGATTTAATGCTAAGAAGTGCAAGGTAATGCACCTGGGAAACAAAACCCAAGGGAAGAGTACACAATGGGGTGAGATACTAACAACAAAATGGAAAGGACCTGGGGGTAGTCATATCAGATGACTTAAAGGTGGGCAAGCAATGTGAGGGGTAGTAAGAAGGGCTGGGGGATACTGGGATGCATAGGAGAGGCATTACCAGTAGAAAATAAGTTGTTATCCTCTGTACAGACAGCTGGTTAGGACCCCATCTGGAGTACTGTGTGCAGTTCTGAGACCCAATTCCTCACAAGGACATAGACAAGATGGAAGCTGTCCAGAGGAGAGCACAAAATGGTGCAGGGTCTGCACTGGAAGACATATGAAGAGAGACTAAAGAGCTTAATATGTATATCCTCGAGGAAAGGAGGGAGAGGGGGGACATGATAGAAACTTTCAAGTACCTCAAGGAATCAACAAATTCCAAGAGGTTAGCATCTTTCAAAAGAAGAGGTGTGCAAGAACAAGGGGGCACAATTTGAAGATAGAGGGGCAGCTCAGAGGTAATCTAAGGAAGTATTTTTTCACAGAGAGGTTGTGGATGCATGGAACGGCCTTCCGGAGGAGGTTGTGGAGTCAAAACAGTGGTTGAATTCAAGCATGCATGGGACAGCCATAGGGCAATTCTAGAGAGTGGGGGTAGAAAGAAGTAGGCTGCTGGTTAACTAGGATCTGCAGCTTATCCATTAGGTAGGGAAATGGGCAGACTGGGTGGGCCAAGCAGTCGTTATCTGCCATCAAATTCTATGTTTCTATGTTTCTATGTTAAGTAAGTGCAAACAGTGGGGGGATATCGAAGAGGAGGATGAGGACTTAAACACTTCTTCTGTGGCCTTGTCTATGACAGATTATTCTTCTGACTCACAATCAGATGTAACCCAGGCCAAAAGACTGAAAGGGAGAACTTGATGTCAGTTGACAGTAACCTGATAGCCACTAATGTCTCCCCATGTATAGAGGACCCATTTTGAACCATATGTCCCTTAATGTTAGTAGCATTAAGGATCATGAAAAAGGTTCACAGCATTACATATTTTAAATCACCTGCCTGGAAATATTGAAATATAGTTGGGCCCAGCAGTATAGACTAGAAATTAGAGTACTGAGCTGTGAATGAGCTTGGTACATCCAGCAGATCTTGGTTTGATTCTTATAACGTCCACTGGCATACTGTGTGACTCTGAGTAAGTCACCTAACCTCCCCAGTGCTTCTGTGTTGCCCCTGAAAACAGGCATTTGTGCCTGGTGGGCCTGACCCAGTTACCAAAAAAGAATAAATAAAAAAAAAGTTGTATTTATACAGGATACCAGGTTAAAATCTTTACATGACATGTCCCAGGCAAAAAGGTTGTGAGCTATATTTGTTCATTCTGGTCTTAGGGAGAAGATACCTGTGTTGGGGTGGCCAGTTTATTGAAAGGTAACAGTTTTAATGTTCAGTGACTGGAGGAAATCTCTCCTGGAAGAGCTTTGTTGCTAGACACTGTGTGCTGAAATTTGAAGTATCGCTTTATTAACATATATGCTCCTCAGGCAATATCAGCACAAGTAGAACTAGTAAAAAAAAATTCCAACCATATTTGCATACTGACAGAATAGTTATTTTTGGGGTGGATTTCAATTGTGGATTGGTGTCGAGGATGGGAGTCCTAACAACTAAAGTATATAGCGATAGTTCTTAAATCCCATGATTCAGACAGCACATTCACAGGATGGATATAAAATGATACATCAAGTTGAGTATAAAACTTATTTTTGGAGGTGTACTGGCTACTCGCACTGACTTTCTAGTCTTGTCACAAAATATTATGGAACAAGGTGTATGTACAATGTCGATAGAGACATTAGATCATATGGCTGTGTCATGTACAGTAGTTGCACTCCTGGTACCCTATTAAAATGGGGAAAAAAAACATCACTTTGGAAGCTAAATAACCAACTGGTATCAGATGATAAAATTGACCTTGAATTAGGAGTCCTTATTTTAAAGAGCTACTGACGCCTCAAAGAAAACTTTAAAAAATATAATAATTATGTATGATTCTGCTTGCTTTCCATTTGCATTCTGTATATTTCTCCTCCCCATTATTTATTACTGAAGAAATCTGCATGAATATATCATCTTTATCCTTAGACATCCTTTAGAATTCATTTGCCTCTGTAGCTTACTCCCTACTTTAAGTCATAATTCTCTGTTGTGACATCATAATCTGTTGCCATGGGAGTAACTGTGATATCACAATAAGCGCATTATGACCTCAGGTAGGGAAAAAGCAATAGGAATAGATGAACTCTTCAGGAGCAAAGATCCTGTTTTCATGCAAATTACCTCAGTAATAAATAATGGGGAGGGGAAATACAGAACTTATGGGATATACAAGCTGAACTGTGTCTAAATATTGTGGGTGGGATATTCAAAGGGGTTACGCTTTACCATTGTGAACCATTCACATTTCAGGACTGTGTAGTACAGTACGGTCTGCATGCCCATTGACCCATGCAGTGGACCAATAGGCATACAGCCATACTGTACGCTGTCAGTTGGTGAGTGGCCGGGCAGCTTGAGGGTGGGGAGCTGTCACCGCTGCTGACCGGGGTGCAGGGTGGTGGGGGTCTACGTGGGCGGTGGGAGGGGTACCATTGGACCACAGGGTGATTGACAACCGCCCATAAGTGGCCGTCAGGGATGGGTCCACTGGACCGCCAGGGTTTTCTTTATTACATGCCCGCAATGGGGTAGGGTCCACTGGACCACCAAGGTTGTTTTATACATATGCCCATGATTAGGCAGGAGATAATGGGTGACGGGGAGCAGTGCCTGCCGAGGGGCAGGGGTCATCGGTCCCCGACGGCTGCAACCTGGCAGGGCACCAGGCACAAGTCACTGGGGATCAGCGCACCACATGAAAATGGGGCCATGATGACATGCAAATGGCCCCAGTTGTGCCTTGCATGCATAATGGCCTCATTTGCATGCCCAGAGCTGAATATCATGGTTGATACACCTAGCGCACCTGCACTTGCGCTGGCACATCCCCCTGCTCCCCACCTGCCACTTGCACTGGTACAGTGTGGGTGCCCCCAGTGCCATATTCAATGGTGCTGAGCCATGACGCAGCACCACTGAATATCACCTGGACTATGCCCTGGCTCAACCCAGTTGCGCTGCACCCAGGCTTGCGCCCCTGCCTGGTGCAGTCTGAATATCTAGCCCTGTGTTTTATAAAAGTTATCCTGAAGGCATCATCTGCTCTTTAAGCATGTCTTTCCATCTTATGTGTCTATGATTCAGTATTAGACTGATGGACTGACTCAAAGCACAATTTCAAAATATTTTTTTATCAAACAAGCGGTTAAAATAAACAGAATAGATATTTGCAGTACTTGAACTTATGGGCCCAATTACAAAGGCTTATCTCTAAAGAATATGAGGAAAAATTAAACTTGATGCAACAAATACAGAATATGAAATCTGAGAAGTTTGGTTATCAATATAGCAGAGCAATGCCCATAAAACAAGAGCAGCAATTTGGCACCCAAGGCCACAAACAAGGCTTAGATATTGTTAAAAATTGTAAGGAAAGAATAACAAAATGGTTATAGGGTTAGCTAATACAGAACAAGGAATAATTCACATGGAATTACAGAAAATAGTGAATATTGCCCATGAGCATGTCAAAACTATGTTTGGATCTCCCTCAGAGACCCAGTGGGACCAAGCCTTTATCGTAGATATTGGCATTCCACAGCTATCTAAGAAAATAATAAGAGATTTAACGACCACCATAACAGCAACTGAAGCCAACAAGCTATTAGAAAATTAAACAATTACACTGCCTCGGGGGTGGATGGACTCGCATTTGAATTTTATAACACTTTCATTGATGACTTAGGACTCACCCTAGCTAATGTGTTTAACAAAATCCTAACACAAGAGTATATGCCTAATATTATGTCTGAAGCCTTAATGATATTTCTTTTTTAAAACAGGGGAAAGACTTAAGACAGAAAACTGGAAACCTATCAGTCTTCTGAACCCAAATTTTAAACTCTTAGCCAGAATTCTAGCAGACAGATTAGCAAAAGTGGTTGATGTTTTAATGCACCAGCACTGACATGTGCTGTCTAGAATCACTCGATATATGACAAATTGATTTATGATAACAGTATCTGGGGTTTTATTATCTCTTGGTCAGTAAAAATTCTATGATCGAGTGTGTCATCATTACATATTTAAGGTGTTTGCAGCATATGGAATACCAGTCACTTTTATAAAATGGATAACTGTACTATATAAAAATGCTAATGTTTCACCTTTCATAACTGGGTAGATAGGCGAGAGCATTAGAGTGTGCAAAAGTGTAAGGCAGTGTTGCCCACTGAGCCCTCTACTATACATGTTCTTGTTAGATCCCTAGTGTCAGAAATATTAGGCTCACCCAGAAACTGGAGAAAGGAAAATACTATGCACATGAAATATGTTTGTGTTTACAGAATGAAGCATCTAGACATGACGTAGTTAAAACCATAAATCAATTTGAAACTGTTTCTGGGGCAAAATTAAATTGTAAAAAAAAAAGTCAAGGAATGCCCATAGGCAATAAAAAGCAAGATGGAAATACAATGTTTATAGCCAACATTCCTGTCTTTGCATAACCATTAAAGGTACTGGGAATCACGTTTGGTACTGATAATGATGTTTTCCACAACTAGGAATCCACACTGTCCAAAGCCACAAAGTACAGTTACATAAAACTTACTGTAACAGTAGATCTTTGAGGAGTGTCTCTTGCAGTAGGTAATACTTTTGGGTATCCAGCAGAGGTCGCTGTAGCACACGGCAACTCTTCTAGCAGTTTTTCACCAGGGACCACCCACACATGACATCAGCTTCCTGTTTCCTATATAAGAGTGGGCGGTCCCTGGTATCCTCACTTCCTCCACCAGATTCAGCTCGTAAAGCAAGGACCAAGGGGAAGCCAAGGTACCAAAGAAGTTCCAACCCAAAGTCACTGGACCAGAATTGTGCTCTCTTAGAGAAGGAGGGGGAAGGAGGGTGGGAAATAATCTACTACAAGAGACACTCCTCAAAGATCTACTGTTACGGTAAGTTTTTACGTAACTGTACTATCTGCCATGGAGTGGTCTCTTGCAGTAGGTAATACTTTTGGGATGAATCCCAAGCACTAAAGCCCATGTGGGAGGACAGTTATGATAGATCTTGTAGGACCACGCTGCCAAAGGCCGCCCTACGTCATGAGGCAATATCCAGATTGTAGTGCCTTGTGACTGTATCTAATCATGGATCAGGTGGCTGCATTGCAGATCTCTGGAATGGAGGCTTCCTTAAAGCAAGCAGCAGTGGTGGCCATAGCTCTAGTGGAGTGGGCTTGGACAGGTCCAGATAAAGGTTTGTTGTATTTTTTGTAACAAAATGTAATACAATTTGCCAACCAGGATGAAAGAGTATGTTCAGCAACCGGGAGGCTGTCGCAACCCAAGGCAAAAGAAAGGAACAGTTGAGACATCTTTCTAATCAATTTTGTCCAATTAGTATAGTAACATAATATACGATGGACATCTAAAGAATGTAGTAGATGTTCACCATGATTGGTGTAGTCAGGATAGTAGACCAGAAGCTCCAAGGACTGATTTAAAGTATGTTTGGAGACTACTGTAGGAAGGAAGGAAGGAAGGAAGGGTGGTTGGTACAAAGGACCACCCTGTCTTTATGGAAAATCAAGTAAGGTTCTTTACTCATGAGGGCATGAAGCGCAGAAATAAGTCGAGAGGAAGTGACAGCCACCAGAAATAAGGTTTTCTATGATAGAAAAGGAAGGTCACAAGTGGCTGCTGGTTAAAAAGGCTCATGGGTCAATTTTTCTATCATAAAATTGAGATCCCACAGAGGAGTGGGTCTTCTAATAGGAGGTTTAATATGTAACATTCCTTTCAAAAACATCTTAGCTAGATGATGTTGGTACAGTAACCTGGCATCTAGAGGTTCATGGAAAGCCGAGATGGTGACCAAGTAGATTTTGAAGGAAGAGTAACTTAAACTGGACTCAGATAGTGAGGCCAGGTAGTCCGGAACCTTTGTCAGTGGACAGGAGTAAGGGTCCAAAGATCGAGAAGCTGACCACATGGAAAAGCGTTTCCATTTGGAAATGTATGTTGTTCTTGTTGCTGGCTTACAGGGAGGCCAAGTGAATATTGGCAACAGGGAAAGACACTTGTAGTCTAGTTATGAAAGCATCCTCAGGAGCCAAACATGAAGGTATAAAGCCTTCAGGTTGGGATGTAGGAGAAACCCTTGACTCTGAGTCAAAAGGTCCGGTCTGATCGGCAATGGAATGGGTTCCCATACTGACAGTTGTAGGAGTAGGGAAAACCACATCTGGTGAGACCACAGTTGGGCTATGAGTATCATTGTGGCTGGTTCTAGTTGTAGTTCCAGTAGGGTCAATTGCAGAAGAAGGACGGGGGAAAGCATATAAGAAGAGTCCTGTCCATGGTTGGGATAGGGCATCTATAGACTGTCCCTTTTTGTTTGGGATAATGGAAAAATACCTGGGAAGATGGTAATTTACTGGGGAGGCAAACAGATCCAGCTGTGTAGTGCCCCATAGGTTGAAGATTTCTTGGAGCATTTGCTTGTGAAATGCCCATTCGTGAGTTGTGGACTGGCGACTCAGCTGGTCGGCTAACTGGTTGCAATGTCCCAGTAAGTGGACAGCTGTTAGCATCAAGTGTTGCTGGATGGCTTCTTGCCAAACCACAAGGGTATCCTTTCATAGGGTTCAAGATTTCATCCCCCCTTGTTTGCTGAGACAGAACACTACTGCAGTGTTGTCTGATTGGATCAATAATGAGCCTGAGGTGAGGTAGGGCCGGAACGCCTGAAGGTCTAGATGGACAGCTCGCATCTATAGGAGATTGATGTGAGACTAATGGGGAGAAGTGGGCCACTGGCCTTGGATCTGATAAGGACTGAAATGCGCATCCCAACCTTGTAGGGAAGCATCCGTGGTTAACGTTTGCATGGGAGGGGGGATCAGAAAGGCATTCCTTGATTCAGATTGATTCTGATTGTCCACCATGTTAGGGTTGACTTCAGAAAGAAAGTGACCCTGATTTTGTCTTTGAACTGTCCTGTTTTTTGGGACCATTGATTCTGGAGGGTCCATTAGATAGGTCTCATGTGGAGATGGGCAAATGCCACCATAGGGATGACAACAGATCTGTGACCCAGAAGGTGCAGCATTTGTCAGGCTGTAACTATTTTCTGAGTCTGTATGTGTGACACCTGAGATATAAGCGCATCCTACCAGGCAGGTGGGAGGTAAGCCCTGGCTGTAACTGCATCTAGGACAGCTCCAATGTATTGGAGAGACTGTGTAGGATTTGGACTGGACTTTGGCCAGATGACTGTGATCCCCAGATCTGCAAACATGTTCAGGGTAGCATCTAGGGAGGCAAGCAGAGCTACCTTGGAGTCTGCTTTGATTAGCCAATCATCTAGATATGGAAAGATGAAGTGCCCTTTCCTTTGTAAGGCTGCTGCCACCACCACTAGGCATTTGGTGAACATTCTGGGGGCTGATGAGAGGCCGAAAGGGAGTGTTCGAAACTGGTAATTTTGACCCAGAAGGTAGAATCGCAAAATTTTGTGGTGGGCAGGGTGGATGGGGATATGTAAGTAGGCATCCTTCATGGCTAGAGCGCAAAGGCACTTGCCCTATTTTAGGATCTGCATGATGGCATGTAGGGTGATAATGCGAAAATGTTTGTACTGAATGTAAAAGTTCAGTTGTTTTAGAGTCAGTATTGGTCTGAGGTCTCCCGTTCGTTTGGGCCCAGAAAGAAGTGGAAGTAAAATCCCATTTGATGTTCCAGAAGGGGCACTGGAACAATGGTCTGTTTGGTCAAAAGGGCCATCAATTCCTCCTGTAATATGGGTATATGATCTGAAGGACAGTGAATCTTCCATGGAGGGCAAGGGCGTGGGGTGGAGAGGAACTCTAGAGTATGACCCTTATGTATAATCTGGAGTACCCATTTGTCTGAAGTGATCATTTGTCAGGCCTCCAGATGGAGGGCAAAATGACCCCCCACAGCCTCTGAGGCCTGGTCGAGGAGGCAGGGGGAAAGCCCCAGTGGGTCACTGGGAGATGAGCTGTGCAGCTCCACTGGAAGGCTGACAGCAGGCACCTCAGGCGGCAGAGATGTTACCTCTGGTGGATTGAACTTGACCTCTGAAGCCACCTTTATTATTACCTATGTATCTTCCACCTCTTTTGGAATAAGAGGACTGTTGAGTGTGGTAGGTTGTAGATTGAGTATGTTACATGCCATGGACCATATGAAGGGTTCTGCCTGATACCTGTAAGCCATCCAGTAGAGTTTGAGTACCTGGCCCGAACAGCTTGGACCCATTAAAGGGGGCATTAGCTACTTTATGTTGTATGTCAGGTGCAAAGCCTGAAACACAAAGCCAAGCATGGTGACACAAGGTGATACCAGTGACTGATAGTGGGGCTGAGGTATCTACGGCATCATATCCCGACCTGAGAAGGTGATGGGACATAGAATTACTAGTTGTCACTGTAGCCAATAATTTATCCCTTTCCTGTGAGAGAGGGAGTTCATTGATAAGCTCAGTGGCAGAGGACCCAAGGGTAGGCTGATATTTAATCATATGACCCGTATAGTTCAGGATTCTGATATTGATAGCACCTGAGGAAAAGACCTTTTTCCCCAGATAGTCTTTTCTTTGGGATTCCTTATCAGGGGGTAAGGAGATCATGTGCTTCTTTTTTTTTGGTACGGTCATGAGTGGCAGTAATGACCACAGAATCTGCCTCAGGAATATTAGACAGAAAGGGGTGGTCCAGAGCAGCCTGGTATAGATGATCCGCTTTGTGGGGAATGGCTGTAATAGCAGAAGGTTGATGCCAAGCAGCCAGCATGGCATTCTGGTAAGTTGCTATTAGTGGGGGAACCACCAAAACGGACTTCTCAGGTAATTCAAGGTATTCTGCCATATCCTTACATTGTTTGTCATGTTCAGTAGTCGAGAATCCCATGACCTTTTGTATTTGAGCCATCATCTCACTAGAGGTCGGGTCATCTGGGGGAAAGACTGCAACAGGTATAGGCAGGTCCTCATCCAGAGAAGAGATTTATGAATATGGAGATTCAGGATTGGTAAAATCCAGATCTTGGAACTCTTCATCCTCAAGATCACCAGGAAAATCAGGCGATAATTCTTGGTCATCTAACAAATAGTCCTCTATGAAAAGAGGAGGAGACCAGGGTGGCACGGTATCCCTGTCAGTATGGAATCTTTTAGGTGGAGGAGGAGCAGGAGATTGGGGAGGATCACCCATCTCTTTGGAGGGCTGGGAGTGCCGCATGGCATGCAAGACATGTCAGACTACGTTGGCGATGTCCCTTTTTTGAGAAGAAGTGGGGGTAAGAAGAGGGATGTGTTGGGATACAAGTGGGGTAATAGAGGGGATGGGATGAGTAGCATTAGCAGGTCTTGCCCCTGCGTGGTAAAGACCAGGGTCCCGATCTCTGTCCGCCTGACCCCTGTAGGAAGGCACCTGTGAAAGTGGAGGGGCAGTCAATAAGGCATAAGCCATAGGCTTTCCCTGAGGAATGTGGGTTCTCATCGATGGGCCTGCAGAGGAAAAAGAGTTATTTTCACTTAAACTGTCAGATGCCATCGACGGGAGAGGAGCCCCCATCAATGGAGCAGCTGTGTATTTAGCTGCATAAAGTACTAGAAAGCATTGTTGATGAGAGAGCATAGGACTCTGTCGACAGATCAGTTATAAATTGAACTGCATTTAAAGCACTGGAAAGTGCCGTTGATGAGAGGTATGAGCCCCCATTGATGAAGAAGTGTTTAAAAGACACCTCGTTGACGGAGGGACACCTATAATGGTGGCCATTGATGGGCGACGAGGCAGGGAGTGTGAGGAGGGGTTCTCTGTCTCCCTCTTCTGCCTGGAATGAGAAACAGTAGAGGAGGGGTTCTTGGTATGAGCCCCCTGGTTCTCTAAGAGAGACATTTTCTGCTCCATCAAAAGTTGTTTAATTTCAAGCAACCGTCGTCAATGAGTTGCCTGATTAAATTCCTGACATAAAGTGCAGAAATCTGTGTCGTGTGTGGGTCCCAGACACCTTACACAAAGTGTATGGTTGTCAAAGCAGTATATCTTCCTTCCACAATGGCAGAAACAAAATAATGCTTGCTTTGTTGAAGAATCTGTAGACATTCGTCTTAGTTCCAAATTTCTCATCGATGACTGCTACACAGAAGTTGCACTAGCTGCTGCATGAGCTGAAGACTGCGGGAAAATGAACTGAGGATACCAGGGACTGCCCACTCTTATATAGGAAACAAGAAGCTGATGTCGTGTGGGCGGTCCTTGATGAAAAACTGCTAAGAAAGCTGCCTTGCACCACAGCGACCTCTGTTGGATACCCAAAAGTATTACCTTTTGCAAGAGACCACTCTGTGGAAGATCTATAATTACAATGTGGAAGCAAAAGCTGCTTTCAAAGTGCAAAATAATATATTTACTGAAAACACTGATTTTGCCAAGTTTCGTACATATGGCATATATTTTTCCACCACCAATAATGATTGAAACAAGAATATATAGAGTGTTCTCACAGGAATTACAGGACAATCGTTTAAACTCCCTTAAAAGAGATTACTCGTACTCAGATTATTGTAGAGGTGGTATTGGGATGATCAACCCCATAGAGTTCCTTCAGCATCTGTTTTTAATATTTAGCTTTGGCTCAACATTAATGGGGAATTCGCATTTATGGAGTTCACTAACTGCAGAATGGTTACTTCCCTTGAAAAGGTAATTGGATCCAGTTGTTTGAGAATATCACAAGCATCCAACTCAGGATAAATCCTCCTAAGTGTAAGGTCAGTGGTGTTAATGATCAGGATGTAGAAAATCACACCCATGCAAGTTATATGTCCCAGACTAGGAAAAGGATATATCTGTCGGTAATAAGCATACATTTTAACACCCCTCTGCAACTCCCTATTTGCACATCAGGAAAGGAAGAGGAAACTTTCCATCAGTAAACTGACGAGCATTCCTATACACATGTGGAATATCAATTGGATGTCTTGCCATGTTAACTAGGCATAAGGGATTCACAGAAGCATAAAGCAGTTGACGAGTGAGAATGCCTAAGACCAACCTGCCCTAGGGAACTGGAAGTACAAGATCACTTCTTTTTGGTATGTACCACCACTACAATAGAGGCATGGAATGGATTACTTCTGGAATGGGGGGATAAATGCATTCATTCAATCACTTACAAAATGGTGGTATTAGGACTTTTCCCCATTAGAATGCAGAAATATAACAAGAGTACAATGTGCTTAATTTTTACCATGTGCAAGTGTTACTGTATCTCTGGCAGGCAAGATGTGCCTTCAAACTGCAAGAAAAAAATACCAACTAGTGAAGTAATTCTGATAGTGAAGAGTTCACTGCAGAGATTGTGGCGGAATCAACAATGCACTCTGTCACTGCAGAAATTTTCACCACTCCAAAGGCACTCTACACGGATCACCAGTCTAACATGAATCATTGATTCCTGGGAGTTCTACGGTGTAGTCCCAATACAAAGAATATACTTTTGTTGTTGATAACTTAGTATTAATCACTGTGATAAAGGCCTGCAACAAAAGACATTTTTTTCTTTATTGTCATTATGAGTTTTGTACAGTGTTTCATATGTTCTGCACGGTGTTGTATATCATTTTCTTTCTTTAATAGAAATTCACCCATTTTCAGTAGGGGGGCAAACTTCCTGTTTGGAGGAAAATGGAGTCTGCAGAGGAGAGAGTGGAGGGGAACCAGGTGGAGGAGTCTGTCTCCCTCTCCACTTGGAGCAACAAAGAGACAAACACTAGTATGCCTGAGAATGGTGAAATTGTGGAAAATGTGAGGGCTGGTGATGAAGGAACACACAATGTGAAAGACTTACCAAGCAATGTTGACCTTAGTATGGAACCTAGCCTGCAGTGTGGGAATCCTGAAGAACAACATTTGGAGGATGACTTAAATAAACAAATGAGCCTTGGAGAAACAGCTTTCTAGTGACCTGAAGTTCCGTCAGAGAGTGGCGGTGAGGCTGTCAAGGTCAGGGTTTTCGGAATAGATGATAGCATCATCAACATAGAGAGGTACGTTGGCTGTATGACAGGAATCAGGGAACTGATTTATGAAAAGACCAAATAGTGGGCCTAACATGGAGCCTTGGGGGACACCAATAGATACTCCCCTAGTGCTGGATGAAGATTTATTGATCTTCACATGCTGGGAGCGAAGTTTGTTAAGTAGGAACTTATGGTTGATCAGGTCGAAGGCCTTAGTGAGGTTGATATATATAGCTCTGATGAGGTCAGTATTGTCAAGGGCCTCATGAGTGATGTAGCTGATGTATTCCAAAAGTGCCGTTTTGGGGCTGTGGAGCTTCCAGAAACCATGCTACTGTACACAATGGGCACTGCATTTTTCAAGGTATGTGACAAGTTGGTCAGAAACTATTCTTTTGAGGGCCTTAGACAGGGGGAGAGAATAGAAATGGGTCTGTAATTGACAAGGCTAGTGCGGTCTCCACTTTGGAAAATTGGTGTAACCAGTGCAGATTTCCACATCTCGAGGAACTGTGAGTAGCACAGGGAAAAGTTAAAAATTCTAAAGCAGGGGTGGGAAAGTTCCTCTACCCCAGTGAAAGAAGTTTCATAACAATTGAAACACTCCCACACCTAGTTTTGCCAAGTACCCTCCTGAAGTATTTCGAGGTGTCTTTAACAGTAGGAGACTTTAAGTGGAATTTAGGGTACCTTGGTTCACAGTCCACTATCTGGGAGACTTCAAGACTAGGTTTCTTGAAGGGGTCTGGGCAGCTGGCCACACAGCAGAAAGAAAACGATGGACCTAAACAGAACAAAGAACTACTTCAACAAAACATAAGGGCATCTCCTGAATACAGTCTGGCAAGAGGTGGACATTACAGAACAAGTTGACACTGGCCAAAAAGATATACAGCCACATCCCTCCACTAGTAAAGGACCACCACTTCTAGAAGGGGATGTTAAAATAGAAACCAGTAAAGTACAGGATGATGCACAAGATGTAACAGTACCTAAAGCTTCAGAACCAATGCAACCCCCTCAATCCCAGTAATTGAGAACTTGTGTATGATTATAAGATCAAGGAGAACAAGAGGACAACCTAAAACAAAACATCTGAATAGAATGTGTGGCCCTCACAAACCATTTTGAGGTTCTGTTGGGTATTTTGCTGGGCTCTGTTGGACACCCTCTGACTTCATTATTATGATCTAACAAACCCTTAGTTACCTGCAGGGAAACGTAGCTCTTTGGGGAACGTCAGGAGCTTACTACACCATAACAAAACATACAATACCCCTCTTACAGGTTCTAGGACTGAGAAAGGCTAATAATAAGAATCAGAAGCAATCATAAAAGCAACATAAGGATCTTTTATTATTATTCCACTAGCTTGCTTATAGGACAGTCATTATATACCGCATACTAGTTATGTAACATACGTACCTGGGAGTCTGGTTCTCTCGAACACTGCAGTGTCATGCAGGGTCTGTCTGCAATTTCCTAGGAGAGAGGCATGGGGAAAGGGGTTTTATATCCTGATAAGATCTTAGTCTGGTGATAGCTAGCTCATGTGCATGTGATGATCGCACTTACTATTACTTCTATTGGTCAATTTGGGGGGCAGCAGAGTATTATCTCAGTTGCCCTTTAGAATGCTACAAAGTGCAACATTCTAGTCATAAGAATACGCTAATGTCAATGACGTGTTCTTATGGATGAAACATTTTGTAATGTATCATCATGCTCTCTGAAAGGTCCATTTATAAATATAACTGTGTCAGTACATGACACCTTGGCTGTAAAGGGTGCTCTCGGGTAAATAAATCATTTTATTTCTGACATTATCGTAGCAAAACAGCAGTGCAGTTCTAGCCTAGAATATTATTTGTGGTGTTTTGTCTGTCCCCTACAGGATCATATGTAGGGTAAAGGTCATGCTTCAGAAGCAGTGCAGTTTCTTTTTTTTTTTAATTCAAGTTTATTGAAACATACAGATACAGTTTTCAACTCATAGTAATCAGTTACAATAAAAGTATGCACATTTCATTAGACAAAACAGGAGCAATGCTCTTCAGTGTATCACAGTTCAGGTAGTGATTTACAGTCCCCCCCCCACAACATAGTTTTTATTTGATACTCTGCCAGCCAATCCACCCCCACCCTGATCTCTTCCCATCCTCCTTCATCCCCCCAGTGTCTGACACTAGGTAAGACTTTTCCCATGCCTCTCTCTTAGTTGACAGTTATCTGGGCCAATCCAGGCCTGCCTTCCTCTTATCTCTATCCAAAGGTGAGTCCCCCTCCTCGACGGGTGGCTCAGGGGTTATTTCTGGCCTGAGCATCCATTTTGTCCATTTATGGGTGAAAACCTGTGGTTTAAGTTGACTTTGTATGTCAGTCTTCCATATCTTGTATTACTTGGATTATTGACATCCACTGTTGGATAGTTGGGGCAGGGGGGGTGTCTATGGACAGCCATTTGTGAGTAATCACTTTATGAGCTGCTGCCACTAGGATGTTACAAAGGTATATACCATCTGTGCCTCTGACCTCTGGTAGGAGTAGGCCAAAGCAGTA
Organism: Neoceratodus forsteri; assembly: GCA_016271365.2. NCBI lineage: Eukaryota > Metazoa > Chordata > Ceratodontiformes > Ceratodontidae > Neoceratodus > Neoceratodus forsteri. The sequence continues at coordinate 965,506,524 of CM057452.1, forward strand.
AGTTGGATAGTCCCAAAGTTGCCTCAGGGATGGAGAATAGGGCAGACAACATTCCTATCTGTTACCAGAATGTCTGAAGGTTTGGGCAGAGCCAAAATATATGTGAGTGGTGGGCCTTTGTTTCTCCACATTGTCTCCAACAGTGTGAGGTTCCACCTCTGCCCCATTTGTGCTGGATGATAGGTGTGTAAAAGTATCTTATCCTGATTTTCCACTCAAATTCCCACCACATGGGTGAGTGTGTGGTTTGTCCAGCAAGAATGAAGACTTTGTCCCACTCTCCCTCCCCGAGTTGTATGCCGGCCTTTCCTTCCCACCTTTGTTTCATCTGTAGAATGCAGTCATCGTAAAGATGCCTGAACATTTTATACAGGGCAGAGACATGCCCCTTCTCAAGTGTCTGATGTGTAATAGCCTGATCATTTCTAGAAGGTGGTGGGCTCAGGTGGGTGTCCTGTCCTCTTTTTTTAAGGGAGTTTATATATGCTCTGAGTTGAAACTGATAATGGTCAGTATTTTTAAGTTGCTATGTCTCCCCAATGTTCTGGAATTCCCGCACCTTATCTCCATCCTCTAGCTATCCCAGATGGCTCAGGTGAGTCTGGTCCATGTTCAAAATACATGGTCCAGTTGGGCTGGAGGAAATAATTGGCTCCAGGTGAACCATTGTATGGGCCAAATGGAATTCTTTAGCTTGTATTTATTCCAGACTCTGTGTACCAATATTTAAGTGTTACGTGTATTTAACAGCGGTATTTCTTTAATGTCTTGCTGGAGGGATAAGTCAGCAAGCCTGACTCCTAGTGGCGCCCCTCTGTGGTTATCTTTTCTATATTTTTCCAGTGGACCTTGTAGCCCACAGTATCCCAGAGTAGGGAAAACTGCATTTAGGCCATTAAATAATAATCTTCAAGGTTGGGAATGGCCCTGCCACCTTTTATTATGTTTGACTGCATGATTTGGGTTTTAATTCTAGGTTTGCTGGGGGACCACACAAATTGGGTCAACACCCCCTGCCAGATTAAAAATTGTTTCCTTGTTATCCTTAGGGACAAGCAATGGAACAAGTAAAGAAACCTGGGAAGTACATTCATGGTAATGGTTTGTATTCATGAGTATAGTGGGAGGTTTAACAGGGTCCATTTAGCCATATCCTGCCTTATCTGGGAGGTAAGCGGGCAAAAGTTAGCGGTGAATAATTTCCCCAAGTTCTTAGGAATTTGTACTCTGAGATATTTGATCTTGGTTTTGTTCCAGTTTAGAGGTAGGAGTGTCTGCATTTTCAGTGAGGGGGTATAGTGAATCCCCATGACCTCCATTTTGGATTTGTTTAGACAGTAGCCAGAGTGAGAGCCAAACTCTTCTAGTAGTGACCAGACCTGGTGTATCGATCGTTCGGGGCTAGTTAGATACTGTACAGTATGACATCGTCCGCATAAAGCAAAATCTTGTGTTCTAACCCTTCAATCTGCACTCCCTGTATGTTTGGATGTTCCCTGATTGCTCTTGCTGGTGGTTCAATATAGAGCGCGAATAGCAGTGGAGAGAGGAGGCAGCCCTGATGAGTCCCTCTACCAAGCTGAAACCTGTCAGATACTCCACCGTTTACTCTGACATAGGCCTGAGGGGCAGCATAGATGGCCCTAAGGCCATCAACAAGTGTTTGGGGGGACCCAAGTCTTTCAATCACTAGAAATAGGAAGGGCCAGGACACTTTATTAAACACTTTTTCTGCATCAAGGCTCATGATGCAGGTTGGGACACGATCTTTTGTAACTTGATCAGTAATGTCTATAGTGCACTGCACATTGTTCAGGGCTTGTCTACCTGCCACAAACCCTGTCTGGTCTAAGAATGTGAGCTGCGGGATGATTTTATTTAATCGCACTGCTATTATGGCAGTGTAAAGTTTATAGTTCACATTTAGGAGGGAAATAGGGCAGTATGAGCCACAGTCTATTGGATCTTTTCCCTCCTTGTAGATAACAGTGATGGTGGCATAGTTCCATGAAGGGGGAACCTTCCCCTCTCCGGACCAAATTTCATTATAGGTGTTGAGGAGAATAGGAGTGATGTCCTTGGAGAGGGCCTTATACAGCTTCCCCCCCCCCAAAAAAAAAACCATCAGGTCCTGGACATATCCCTGTCTTAAGATCTGATATGGCAGTGGTGAGTTCCAGATGTGTAATGGGTATCATCGGGGCTAGTCCTTGTTGTGGAGTTAGGGAGGGCAGGTTTATTTTCTGGAGAAATTGTTGCTTCTCATGGAGTGTGGTTTCTGAAAGTGATTGGTAAAGCTTCTTGTAATAAGAGACAAAGGCATCTGCTTTACTGTCCCCTTTGTATGTTAGGTGGCCCTTATTGGGGTGTTTGATTTTGGTGATGGTGGTTTTCGCAGTCCGTTGCCTCAGGCAATAGGCCAAGAATTTGGTTGCTCTTGGCCTCCTCAAAATACTTTTCTTTTAGGTGAAAGAGTGCTTTTTCAGTTTCTGCTACCTGTATTTTCTGTATTCTAGATTTTAAAGCCCTGATCTCTTCTGCCCTCTGCGTACTTTATTTACTCTTTTTGCTGTGTGTCTAGATCTCGTAATTGTTCAGTTAACTGTTGTAGTTGCTTTCTTCTCTCTTTTTGTTTATAAGACGCTATTGAAATCAGTTTGCCCCTTAACATTGTTTTTGTGGTATCCCACAGTATTTGTGGGGATACATCTGGATTAGTGTTAAGGTCTACCGTATGTTTAATTACGGTTTCGAGCGTGGTTATTGTCTCTTTATCTCTTAGCAGTGAGACATTGAGTCTCCAGTGTGTCCTCTTTGTTTTCTAGCATAAGGTACACCTCTAAAAAAGATCGGTTGATGGTCCAAATGTGTTGCTGTTCCAACCCACATGTCCCCAAAAGAGGTCAGATCTGTGGTATATGTCAGAAACATATTGAGCCTGGAGCAAGTTTTGAATCTGGGGAGAAGCATGTGTATTCTCTAGCCTGGAGGTATTTCTCCCTCCATATATCTGCAAAGCCCAGTTCTGTTAACAGTTTGGTAAATAGCTTGGCTGTTTTATTTCTGGGGGTGGGGATCTGGGATGTGGTGTCCATCCCTCTGTTTAGTATGAGATTCCTGTCCCCCGCACCAGGGTCCCCTTAGCTTTCTCAACTACTACTTTATGCAATACAGTATAAAAATTGATGTGGGAGCCTGGTGGGGCATAGACATTAACTAGAGTGATGGATTTGTCCTGGATCCTCCCCACCACTATTATATAATGGGCCCCTGGATCTGTAACCACTTCCTCTTCCTCAAAGGGCAAGGTGGCTGATAAAAGGATTGTAACCCCTATCTTTTTACCTTTTTCTAAGGATGCATTATATATTCATTGGTAGGTTCTCAACTTAAGTTTTACCCCCTTCCCAGCAAGGGGTGCATTTCTTGTAGAAAATTGATGCCATATCTCTGATCTCTAAATAAATTTTAATATCTGCTTTCTTTTAATAGGGTTATTAATTCTGTTAATATTGTAAGATAGTATTTTTGTACTGCAGCTAGCCATATTTAGTTGACAAGTAATAAAGCCTTTGTTCTATTTCTCTATTGTCCAAGATTGTCAAACCTTTAGCCCTGTAAAACTAATAGTCGTGTATGCACTGTACCCTTGGTTGAACATTAACATTTCACAAATAACATTCAGGTAAATTTTCAATAGATAAAACTTCATTGAAACCTCTCTCCCAACTAGTAGGAGCTGAAAGAAATTATCAAAGAACAACTGTCGATCCCTAAATATATGGGATCTGAATAACACCTTAGAACCTCTTAGAGGACACTTTAATATTGATCAGTTTAAGTAAATATTTACTCTTTTAACCGTGGGTTGGCGATAGAGAGCCAGATATGTGGGCTACTGTTCTACACCTCCTAGGTCAGGCAGGTGATGTTCACTGCCTGGGTTGTGTCTCTTCCAAGGCACTGAGTCCCATTTAGAAACAGGGTACAAAGGCTCATTGGGTGAGGTAATGACCCTCTGGCCCAACGTCCTAACCAGTGTCGGTATGAGCAGCAGCTGCTGGATAGGTGAGTGCCTTACTCTGTATGGCAGCTCTGTCTGCACTCAACCAACCGAGCTTAGCATAATCATGTTTACTGCTTTATGGACACGAGTAGGGAAATTTTGTGTACAATATGTTTATATTTATGTATATTTTTTTCCTATATATGGGCTGGAAGTACAGCTAGAGGTTAGAGGAATGAGGTGTGAATGAGCTTGATACATCCAGCAGACCAGACCTGAGTTTGAGTCTCACAACCTCCACTTGCATACTGTGTGACTCTGAGCAAGTCACTTAAATGCCCAGTACTCCCAGGTCACCCCTGAAAACAGGCACTTTTGCCTAGTGGGCCTTACCCGGTTACCAAAGACTAAAATAAAATAAAATAAATAAAAACTAAAGAAATGCATTCAGTCCCTAAGAATCTGGTCCTTTTCAGGAGGTACAGCCAGGACATAAGGGACTGATTCAGCCAGGTGAGCCTTTACTGCGCACTCCAGATTAAAGCAGCTCAATGTCTGCTCCTGTTTGTAATGGCAGATCAACCCTCACCTCCTGGTCCCCCTTTCAGACCTCTGTGCTATGGTTTAATCAAATTATGGATCTTAGAGCCCTTCTACCAACTCAAATGCACTCTATATACATTGATCCCTAACTCATGTCTCCATATGTACCAGTTAATATCTTTTAAATTATTTGATATTATCCCACTTCCTTTTCAGACTTTAACATTGCCACTACCTCCCACAACATTTTATTAGCAGTTCATCTGACTTTGGTGTGATAGAGGTCCACGTTTCATTCACTCATGCCTTGCAATGTTTTGTGCCTCCCCAACTCAGTCACTGGGCCACCCTACTGGACCCGTTCGTCTCTGTATGTAATAATATTTCTGTCAAACCCAGGACTTACTGTGTTCAGGTGTGTCCTGGAGGGGTCTCCTTTTCAGGAAGAGGCAGATCAGCAAATGAGATGGCACCAACACTTCCGTCTGAGACCAATATCAGCATCAGTATCAGGTTGGGGAAAGCAGGTAAACAACGCAGAGTAGGGGGTGTCCAAAAAGAAGTTTCTACTTCATGGCTCTTCAAGTATCCATTGGTTCCTGCATCTGTTCCATAGACCCCAGCAGTGAGGAAAGGTGATCTCGGGTGTTTGTCATCAGACCTTCAGTTAGGATCAGAGAGCAGTAGGGATCAGGAGAGCAGTTCAGCATCATTTCGACATCCATTCTCAGAGTGTTTTTTTGATTCCCCTGCAATGTTCTGGTTCATGAGTGTCCTTTCTGAGCCACTGACCAGGCCAATTTTAAGAGTTCCTTTTCGATGCATTCCTTTGATAGCAGTGGAACCATGATTCCAAGGTTCTCTAGGTAGCCAGAGGCCACTAGCAGGTCTTGAAAGGTTCAGAGCCCATTCTCTGTTTCAACTCTAAGGCAGGACAGAAACAATATTTGTGCCTTGATGTTTTTAGCAATAAGCTGTTTCAGTATGGGCTGCAAGGTCCTTCAGCTGTCCTGAACTGTGGTAGTGTAGTCATTGTCCAGGAAGATCTTGTGGTGCTTGTGCTGTATATCTCTCTGTCTCCTATATCTCTCTGTCTCCTAACTCTGGTAAATAGTTCCTCCTTGGCAGAGTAAGATGTAAGCTTGAGGACAAAGGATTGTAGGCAAACTCCTGTGTTGCTGGGCTTTGGTGTAAGAGATCTATGGGCCCGATCCATTCATTGATCGAAGTCTTCTAGTAGTCACAAGGCCTCCTTCAATACTCCCTGTAGAAAAGGTATTATGTTTGGGGACGATGTCTCTGATCCCTCTGGAATTCCATATATGCAGACATTTTGCCACCTACTGCGACCCTTGAGGTCATCTAACTTGTAGGATAATTCCCTCTCCGGGGCCATGGGATACAGCAGCAGACAGTCGTGCTGGTCTGATTGCTCTGACACCGCCATGAAGCCAAGTTCCAGCTGATCTGCAAGATGTTCTATCTTTTTGATTACCGATCTGTAACTGTATAATACAATTACCTTTCTTAGATCCTTGTTAGAACTGCACAAAAGGAAGAGACAACAGACAAGTGGTGTCCAGGTAATAAATGTAATTTATTACTGGTAAATATGAATAATACAGGCTTACAACCAACAGTGTAATCACTGGGAGAGTACCCAGTTTCCTTACCTATAGGCACAGTCAAATCTCTCTGAGAGAAAATACGTGGTGCGAGGGGTCTTATACCCTAATAATAACCATGACAACAATAAAAGAAGATACACAAAAAGTAAGTGATTGGACAGTAACAGGTGGAACCATCCTAACTAACATGAGAAGCTGCTTAGCTAGCAGAAGATAAAGTGAACAATAATGTCTGTGATGCTACCTAGGTCACTCGCAGTTACAGTTGTTCACAAGCACTAAAGATGGCACTGTTACCTAACTAATAATTATACAATAAAAATATAATGGAAAACATCTCCCAGTGGTACACTACATTGTGAGAATATAGTGAAGCATAATATGCATTGCAAAAGAACCATAGAACTCAGATCCGGACACTTATGCTTATATGATAAGTGTCTGTGCCCTAAGATTAGTACATATACTTACATATGTGTTGCTGTCTGTGAGGTTGGGGTACAATCAGGGTTGCTGGTCCATGGATAACATTCACCCCCCTTGTTGCCTCAAAAGGGGCAACAATCCCAGGTAAGTAGTGGGATAGAGCTAAAAAAAAGTCATTTACAAGCCCGACACATGATCCTTGTAAAGGAATTTGAGTTGTTCTCAGTGTTGTCTTAGAGTTCATCACAGACAGCAGAGAGTTAGTATCAGAAAAACAATCAAAAAATGCTTGAATAATAACAAAAACTTTAAAAGTGAGTTCTAACCAGGTATTGGATAGAGCAGTACTTAAATCACCATCATGAATAAGAGCATTAAGGGGATCGCCAGCTTGAGAAATAGTATTACTAATATAAATCAAATATGAATCCTTTCTAGCCAAAAGGGATTGTAAAGAAAGTGTCAAAGGGTCAATGTGCACGTTAAACATGGGCAACTATTGAGTCAAGGAAAGCAAGTATTGTGGATCAGTTTCAATAACATCTGGATTAGGGAGAGGAACAGGAGTGATGACAGTGTGACCTATGACTGTTTTCTGCTGTGGAGTAAAACAGAAGTTAGGCATTTCAATAACACAAGATTTTTGACCATAAGCAAAGGTCTTGTGATTTGTCACTACACAGTACTGCCTATCGGAATTATAGGTAACTCGTACAGTTGGTACCCTCCATCACTGTAGACGTATCAGACATTAAAAAGACTGGTTGGTGAGCCATGAAGTGACGTGATGTACCTCTTCCAGGTAGCTTCGGGATTTAGCTGTTTCGGCATCAGGCACAGAAGATGCAGATCATGCAGATTTGGACTCATCATCCTCGTCAACATCAGTAAGGTTCAAAGGCAATTCATCACCCAAGGTAAAGGCCCAGTCAAGGTGTTCAGGGGAATATCCACACACTGGTTTCACAATATTGAAGGTATCACAGCGGCACAGATAATAATATCCTTTCTTGGCACAACAGTTCATGTGGGGTGCCTCCCAGGCTTGGAGCACAGAATGGTAGACAAGTAATGAGGGTAATTCCATTGTTTCACAATAGATGTCCTTATCAAGATGTCCAATGGAATTAATAATAATAATAATATTTTTATTTGTATTGCGCCTTTCAAATACCAAGGCGCATTCCAGTAAAATATAATACAAACAAGCTATACAAACAGTAATACAAAAACTATTAAAACAGATACAACAATTAATCAGAACCACCATTGCAGCCAATTTATCAAAAACAGGTGTTACCGGATCAAAACAGGGGAGTGACGCAGTGAACGTGACAAACATGTGGATAGAACAAGTCTTAGTAAAGTAGCAAGGGGCTTGGTTTAGATATCTGGAGACATATCCAAGGTTTCTAGCTGTGGACACAGAAATGTTAACAGAATTTGCTAAACAAATAGTGATGCAACCACTGGATTTGCAATGAGGACAATACCATTTACCCATTCATCTGTCATGGATGAGATCTGGGATGTGTCCTGTTTCCAAGTCCCTGAAGAGATTGTTAACAGTGGAAATTACATGAGAGCCATAAGCGCAGCATAAAAGTTCATGGGCAATATATTGCTTGTCTGCCTCATTATTTTGAAAAATCAGTTCATTAATCTTACCTTTAGTATCACTGAACCCTTTGGCAATCTCCTGCATGTTATATACGGTGAAGTATTCTTCCTTACTTAAACCATCCACACCATGTAACAGTGGGGGTAGGATATCATTCTTAACAGCTTGCTGAAAATCAACGAGTTTGTGCTTTAATAGTAGCTATGCCTGCTCTGTTCCAAATAGACATGCCTGAGCTGAAAATGCCAGAAACAGTGCATGCTGCACCAGTAACATCTGCAGTGTCACGCCTAGTGCATGGTCAAGCTTTAGCATTAGATGCAGGCTGAAAAACCCCTACATGATCAATGGTATGAGGGCCACTGACAGGATCTTTAGTACGTGTTTGATATGCAAATGTAATATTTGTAAGCATCATACTGTAAAATTTAGAAGTATTGGTCGTGTGACAGAGACCAATCTCAGCCATATTCCAATGTGTAAGAATGAAAATAACTGGTACACGCATAAATTGTACATTGTTAATCAAGGCTCTTGGAAGGGAAGTGGTGGCCAGACCATGAAGTGGACCTTCCTCCTGGGCAGGGAAGTCAGTCATTTCTTCTTCGGTGGGTTAGACTACAGAAAGAAAAAGAGCTTCAGTAGCTACATAGTTGTGAAGACAGAAGACATGTTCCTCCTCAGAGGTGAGGCGGTCACACCAAGCAGGATCTATGAGAGCAGTACGGTTATAACAACCAGAGTGTCTGGGGGAAGTCTGTCAAATAGAAAGAGTACCATTTCTAGATATGTCAGGGTTAGACCAGTCGTAGAAAGTACCTTTGGATAGGCGAGCTACAGGGAGTGTGTAGCTATTAATGTCAGTTTCCCATTGAATGGAATGGGTGGATCTGTCTGGAGCTACTACCATGGCATCAAGATAGATGTCTGAGCCTTCTTTAACAGTAATCATTTTGTTGGGTACATTAATATGAACTCCCATGGGGGCCACATGTTCAAGTTTACTAAGCAAATGTTGGATGCATTGTCTGTGTGTTGACAGGGGTTTATTCTGGGATTCTGTCAGGAGGGGCTGTAGTAGTCCCACCAAGATGAGGAGGTGCCAGATAGCCATCTTGCCAATGCACCTGTAGGAAAACAGAAAGGGGTTGTTAAGTGTGGGGTACTATTCTACCCTAAGTGGGTTAGGAAAAGTAAGTTTAGTCACCTTTGCACTAGTTGAGCTGATTAGCATGGAACCACTTTTCGGTGGTCTTCTTTTGCTGGTGAACTCGGACCTGATAGACAGCAGGACTGAGTTTACTGTCAGTGGTGTAAGGGCCTTCCCATTTACTGGCAAATGAATGAGTTGGTAGTCTGTACTGGAGAAGCATACAGTAGCTTGGTCTCCAACTTGCCAGTCAACCTCTTTGACATGCTTATCAAAGTCAGCTTTAGCTTGTTGTTGAGCCTTGCCCATTTGGTTGGCAGTGAACAGGTGTGTCTTTATGATGTCATCATGAAGCTTTTCAATGTACTTGTCCACAGATACTTGATCTGCAGTAGGAGTGTGGAGATCAATCAACAGGTGCTCAGGTAATCTCATGGCTCTACCAGTCATAACCTCATAAGGTGTGCACTGAGTAGTGGCTGCAGGAGTGCCCCTGATTGCCATCAAGAGTAGTGGCAAGAGGGAATCCCAATCCTTGGGATTGTCATTGATGAATTTACATAACATCTGTTTGATTCTTCTGTAGGCTGTTTCTACCTGGCCTGAGGATTGAAGATGGTAAGGGATGTGGAATTTTTGATCTACTCCAAGTACTGTAGCTGGAGTGTCTGCTTCATCAGCTCAGCTATAAAACTGGTTCCCTGGTCTGAGTCTGCCTTTAAGGGTAGGCCACACCTGGAGAAAAATTGATCCACCAGGATCTTGGCAGTTGTCTTAGCCGTGTTTGTTTTAGTGGGAAATGCTTCTATCCACTTAGAAAACAAATCAGTGACAACAAGTGCATACTTTTTGTTCTTACTGGAGTTGGTAAGGGGGCCAATGAAATCAATTTGTGTCACATTCCATGGTCCAGTTTGCCTTTGTGGCAACAATTTGGCATTTCTTTTTACTGAAATTGGATTATTCTGGGCACACACTACGCAGTTGTTCACATAGTGCTCTACATCTTTGGTCATACTAGGCCACCAGACGACAGTTTTAAGTCTCTGGAGGGTGTTTTCTGCCCCCTGGTGTCCACCAGTGGGGGTATCATAAACCATATGAATGAATTCAGTTTGTAGAGATTGTGGTGCAACCCACAATTTGTCACCTGTATCCTCTTTTCGATACCAGATTAGTTTTTGATCACTAGACAGCGTATGTTGTTAGAGTGTCTCTTGTATGGACTACCAACAAGTAGTGGTTGTTCAGTTCATTTGTCTAGGAGTCTGAACACATCTTTTAATTCTGGGTCAGATTTCTGTGCAGCAGAAAGGTCCAGTCGAGGTTCTGGTACTGGTTTCTGCCTGGTGTTAGCGGCAACAATAGCTGCTACAGCTATTGGGTTAGTCATTGCCTATGTCCCCCCCTCGAGTGCCTGCTTTGGCAAGTGAGGCCACTTGGTCATTGAATTCATGGTAAGGTTCAGATTTGCTGTGAGCCTTTACCTTGTGTATGTACTGTTTGTGAGTAAACTGTTGTGTCAGGGTGTGTGTATATACAGAAACAGATCCCTGTATTTGACAGTTGCGCCATCAGAGGATGTAATGTTATTTTTCTCCCAGAATGGTATGAACTCGGTAAGGGATTAGCAGGTCCAGTTGGATTCTGCAAAGATGATGGCATCCTTGTCACCATGGGGCATGACCTCCTTAGCACAGGCCACAGCTGCCAATTTGGCATACTGTGAGGAGATAACAGTGCACTTCCTAGAAATGCATCGGAAATCACTTTCTTCACATAAAATGAGCACTCCAAATTCTGCCACCTGCTCTCCATCTACATAGGAGGCGGTACTGTCTGTAAAGATACAATACATGGTGGTATCTTCCAGAACATTTGGCGTGGCTGGTAAGAATGGTCCTGGCTCAGGTAAGTCAGGAGGTTGGAGGGCACAGTCATGGGCTTACCTGTGTAGAGCAAGCCATGGGCCAAGATTAAGGTACTTTGATGTCCCTGTCCTGCAAAAGCAAAGACCAGTGGGTGAGTCTGGTGTTAGAGATTAAACCATCTTTTACTTTGTCTGAAAGCTAAATGTTAGTTGGGGTGTGACAGGTATGCAGAACAATAGGAGCATAGCCGCTGAGGTAGAGAAAATGTTTGACAGCCCAGGAGGTTGCCAAAAGTGTTCTTTCGCAGAGGCTATATTTTCTGTCTACCGGGGACAGCATCTGAGATGCATAGGCAATGGGTCTGTGGTACCCACTGTACTTTTGTGCCAGCACTGCGGACATAGCCACATCAGAGGTAGCAGTTTCCAACTGGAAGGGAAGGGAGGTTTGGGTTGGGGTTAATCAGTGCTGGGGCTGAGGCTAAGGCCTGTTTGAGCTGTGCCACAGCTTCAGTGTCAGTGGGGCCCCATGTCCATGGTATGTCCTTTTTCAGAAGTTTATACAAGGGAGCAGCCTTCAAGGCAAAGTCAGGGATAAAATCCCTAGAATAGTTTACCCATTCCTAGGAAGTGTCTAAGTGTTGCCACGCTAGTAGGAAGTGGAAGATCTTGCAAGCCCTGGATCTTTTTAACAGCTGGGCTTCTGCCTTGGTCTGTAATATGTAGGCCAAGGAAGATTACCTCTTTTTCACAGAATTGTGCCTTAGAAGGGTTGCACTTGAGGTCTGCTCTCTTGAGGAGAGATTGAAGTTCATCTAGAAGGGTCAAATGATCTTCCTTCATGGTGGTTGCTAGAAGCAAGTCATCCACATACTGCAGGAGACACTGGGATGTGGAGAACCCCTGCAGGGCATCCATCATGTGGAGATGAAAAAGGGAAGGGCTATAGTGGAAGCCCTGGGGAAAACAGGTCCAGGTGTACTGGCACCCATCAAAGGTGAAGGCAAATTTGCATTGACTCACCTGTGCTAATGGGAGTGACCAAAACCCATTAGAGATGTCAAGAGCTGAGAACCACTTCTTGTCAGGTGTCAGCAACTTGAGTACATCAGGTACTGATGCTACTGTTGGGGCGCAACGGGGGGCGACTTCATTAAGTTTTCTGTAATCAATTGTGAGTCTCCAAGTTCCATTTGGCTTTTTCACAGGCCAAATTGGTAAATTGACAGTAGAGACACAAGTCCTAAACACTCCATGTTGTAGCAGTGATTGGATGGTCTTCCACAGTGAGGGCAAGGCTTCAGCAGAAAATGGATATTGCTTTTGCCTCACAGAGTTAGGTCCTGTAATCTCAATGGTGGAGTGCATCCTACCACAATCATGCTTGCTGGTAGCAAACACATCAAGGTGTTTTTGCAGCAAAGGTGCAAGTTCAGAAAACACATCATGACTTTTGAACAAAGCCATGATATCATACTCCTTGTTGTTATGGGAGATGGCTGCCACCATGTGTGAGTCTGGAATGGTGACAGCATGGCATTGTCCTTTGATCTGAAGGAGTAGCCTGTTGGCAAGGTCCACTACACAGCTGTGTAGTGCAAGAAAGTCAATTCCCAATATACTTGTGTACTGATAAAATACCATGAGGTCAAAGACAAAATCAGTCCTGAGGTGGCCTACCACCACAGACAGAGGAACAGATCAATTAAGTGTGTAGCTGAGTTCCATCTACAACCTGTGCACTGGTCTTCCAGCCAGTAGATCAGTCCGATGAGGCTGGGTTCTCATCATGGAGAACTGACATGGCTGCTCCGGTATCCAGAAGCATGGTGAGGTGGTGGCTCCCAACCGTGGCCTTCACACAAGGCCGTCCATTTTTGTCAACAAGCAAGTCACTCACAGTCCGGACTGGGGCCTGTAATTGTCAATCTGCATTTTCAGAATCATCTTTGCCATCCTATTCCTGAAATCTGAGGCCCACAGGATCTTTCTGGGCCTCCTGTATGTCTTGCACAGGATATAGATGTACCTGTGACATTGCAGGCATGACAGTGGCCTGCTCAGTTGGCTCTTCCTTGGTCGGCACATCGGCCTGGTCAGTAGTCGATGCCACAAAAATATTCATTCCTCAGCTGCTTGGTTGTTCAGTAGCCAAAGGCAGGAATGGATTTCCCTGGCTGTATGGCTATCCAGTGGCCAGAGCGAGGGCTGCTACTGTACACATAAGCTTCATTTCTCTCTCAGCATGGACTTCCTCCAGCATTTTGCGGAGGGTCTCATTCTCATCTTTAAGGCTTCGATAGCTGGGGCCATTACAGTATTGGCTATTGGGTTGGGCATTTGGATTTTTCCCGTTGCTCCTGTCCTTGTTCCTATTGTTTCTGTAGTTCTTCCCCTTGTGAGACTGCTTGTCATCAGAAGGGATGTCATTCTTCTCATTGTTACCTTCCACATTATAGTGGGTAGGCGGGTCAGAGGTAGGCTGTACTACAGCTACCTCAGCTGCTGGAGTTGAATGGTGGCAGCTTTGTTGTTTTTACCGGAAGTCAAGTTATGGAGGTACACTTGGAAGGCATGCTCCGTCTTGGTAAAGATTTCTGCAAAGGTGTCGGTCTTCAGGTAAACGTCGAGTTCAACCTTTTCCCGGAGGACCAGAGTCATGTTCTGGATTTACAAATCCTTGTACTCAATTTGGTCTTTGTGTGCGATCTCGCCAGCTTGGCATTTGTCAGCCTTGTAAGTGAGCCACAAGCATTTATGGCAAGCCGTGGGGCATTTCTTCACATTCTGCCTAACCTTATAGGCTAAGTGGGCTCCAATGACACCTAGGGCATTAGCAGCAAGGAGCACCGCTGAGATGTCATTATAAGCAAGTGTCTCATAGTTGCGGATCACATCTGGGAGTCTGGCATAGCGGGTAGGTTCGATCGTCTGTCGCAAGACATGAACCTGGTACTCTGGTTGGACAGAAAGCTTCTCACAGAGGGAGCGCACTTTCTCCAAATGGTAACTGAGATTGTCAGTTGGGCCTATCTGTCCAATGCTCTGGGCAATTTGCTGGACAGAGTGAGCAACTTGAAAGGGATTGGACGTATGAGAGATCGAGTTCAACTCAATACATTCCATGATGCCATGGAGGACAGCTTCCACTGCCACATCAATGACTGCCTTGAATGCATGGTTCTGGTTTACAATGTCTTCAAACATTCGGTCAATTTGATCCTGGATGGCTCTCTGGCAGTCAACTGGTGCCATAATATTGGGGATGGCCTCTTGAATTAGGCCATGCACCTCTGTATTGTGCTCCCTGGAGAGGGGGGCAAGCAGTGGTGCACCACGGAATACAGGCCATCCAGTTGTGTCATGGGGGCCACCATCTGGCTGTTGTACATTGCTTCTGCCATGTTTGTGAAGATGTGGCAATGTAGAGGGTGTGCATACACAGGCACCATCTTGGGGATAGCTGGAGAAAATGATAGCCCTGTGTGGGCTGGACTTTTCTGTGACATGGCATGCCTTGTCATCAAAGTCAGAATCATCATCTCCAGATGACACAATGTCAATGGCATATACTGGAATCCATTCATAGCTTTATCATGGCCAGCGAAAACCTCTCACTGATGGCGCAGCTTAGCCATCTTTGTCCTACACTTCTTGTGACAAACTCTTGCATTGCCTCGCTCAATACCCTTCTTAATCTCATGCTGCAATACTCTGCACGCGGTGCCCAATTTGACATTTTCCCTAAGCTTCTTATCTAGCTCACATTTCACTCTCTCATTTTCCTCTTTCATCTCAGCATTATCTTCTCTCAGACCCTCATTCGTATCACTCAGAATATCGTTCAAATATGCCAACTGTTTCTTATCACATTTTAGCCTTTCACAATCATCTCTCAACATACAAATTTCTCGCTTAGAGTCTTGAGCAGTACAGTGCAACAGTCTATTATTGGCATTGTGGAGTGACTGTGTCTCCTCCGCTAGTTTCTGTTCCTTTTTCTGAAACTCCAATGCCTGCAACCCCATCTCTTTTTTTAGAGATGCATTTTGCAGTTCAAGGGAGTTACACTTCACTGTCAGACTCTCAACAGCTGCAACCAAGAGACCTTTAAGGTTGCATTTCTTGGCTTTTTGTTTGGACTCTATGTAGAGATCTGAAATTAGCAGCAATGGGTTTTCTACAGACTTCATGCCCAGTGCAAAATCTGTCCATTCTCCGTTGGAGGTGAGGTAATTCAAGACATCCAGTCTCAACTCTGTGCTAAGTTCAGGCATAACAAACAAGGGGTAGACAAACAAACAAAGAAGCAGTCAGAAAACTGGATAAAATCCTCTGTACCATTACCCAATGGCTTTCCAGTCCCCTGTGGGCAAACAGTGGTGTCAAGGCAGTTCACTGTCATTCACAGAGAAAGTGTATAAGGGTCCAGAGTGGAAGTGCAACATCCGAGACCAGGATAGAGTGTGTCCATCACGATAACAACCACTGTTAAGTATGAGTAGGTCCAAGTAGGCAAGAAAGGCACTACACTACTCAACATTCAAAATGAATTGAATAGAATCTTCACTTTGTGCATTCCAACCTGCACACGGTCTCCAAATGTAACTGGGTAATAAAATTACCTTTCTCAGCTTCTTGTTGAAACTGCACTAAAGGAAGAGATGACAGACAAGTGGTGTCCAAATAATAAATGTAATTTATTACTAGTAAATAAGAATAATACAGGCTTACAACCAACAGTGTAATCACTGGGAGAGTATCCAGTTTCTTTACCTATAGGCACAGTCAAGTGTCTCTGAGAGAAAATACATGGTGCAAGGGGTCTTATACTCCAATAATAACCATGACAACAATAAAAGAAGATACATACAAAGTAAGTAATTGGAAGTAACAGGTGGAATCATCTTACCTAACATGAGAAGTTGCTTAGCTCATAGAAGATAAAGTGAACAATAAGGTCTGTGATGCTTCCAAGGTCACTTGCAGTTAAAGTTGTGCACAAGCACTAAAGATGGCACTGTTGCCTAACTAATAATTATATAATAAAAATATAATGGAAAACATCTCCTAGTGGTACAATATATTGTGAGAATATAGTGAAGCATAATATGCATTGCAAAAGTACAGTAGAACTTGGATCCTGACACTTATGCTTATATGATTAGTGCCTGTGCCCTAAGATTAGTACATATACCTACATATGTGTTGCTGTCCGTGAGGTGGGGGTACAATCAGGGGTGCTGGTCCATGGATAACAGATTGCAAATCGGTAAGAGTTTTATCTCTCTTGTTAACAGTTTTGGCTGTCTGCATTATTGTGGGGATCAGGTTTGCATCCTCCCCTTCTAACTACTGCACAGCAGCCATGCTGCTTGAGGGATCTGCCAAGGTCATATTCAATTGCAATTTTTCTTGTTGTAAGAGATCCCTGATCTTTTGTGCTAGTGTCTCTGGATTCTTGAGTTGAGTAGCTTTGGATCTAATGCTTTTTGCTAGTGAGTTCATTGTTTTGTGAGGCAGATGTTCTTTGATGAAGTCAGATGAGCCAAGGAGATCAGTGTCTACGCTGCCATTAGCTCTCCAACATCACTAGAAATCAGAAGCAGTGCAGTTTCATAGCTTTTATCTAGGTTCTATGCAAGAACAAAGAATAACCTAGCCTTATGTGTATGTAAATCTATGCTAAACTTATGTAGATGTTCCCTAGCTATGTGTGTGAGTCTCTAGCTATGTATGTAATGTGTCCCACCCCAGTGTGTGTGTGATAGCTCACTTATGGATGTGGGCTATGTACTTGTGTGTCATCTGCATGGCATGAGCATACAGGTAATTATGATGTGCCTTGTGCATGTGATGTGTGTGTGGGTAAGCTTGTAGTCATGACATACCTTGTGTGTGTCATGTGCTTGTGGGGGAACATATTTTATGATCTCCCCCCCATTACCTGCAAGCATACATGTAACACAGAAAGAAGAAAGAAAGAATTAGTGAACAGGAGACTGGATAGATTAGGTAGCATAGAGAAACCTGAGTTGAGATTTATAAAAGTTGAGAGTTTTAAAGAGGCAAAAAAAAGGTATTAATAAGTATGAAAATGAGAAAAACTTGAACAATAACAAATCCCTGAAATATGAACTCCAACCACGTGTTGGTAAGTGCAGTGTGTGTGTATCTCCATTATGAAACATAGTTTGTAATGAATCCTCTGTCTTTTGAATACTATTTTTGATTTGAATAATGTGTGTTTTTTTTCTTTTGATTAACCTTTTAACACCAAAGTGCAATTGATCCATATGAACATTAAAAACTGGTAAGTATTGGCTCTTTTTTTTTAAATGAGTGGGTTCAGTATCTATAGACTATTGGTCATGGAGGGGCACCGGGGTAATGATTGTATGGCATATGACAGTGCGTTCATGGGGTGTAAAGCAGAAACTGGGTGTTGTCACATTACAAACCATATTGTTATAACATAAAACTTATTGATTACTAACCACACAGTATAAACCTTCAGAACTGTGGGTAACTCTAACTTCAGGTACAAGCCATTTGGTAAGTCTAATGAGGCACAAAATCAAGGAGTTGGTGAGTTTAGTAGAAAATGGGATTTTAGTAGCCTTGATGAAAACGTTGCTGTCATGCTTGATTGAAGTCTTGATTGAAGAGATGTCTGAAGAAATGTTTTCTTTGCTGAAGTCAGGGATTACCCCTCCCCCAGGCTAGTCTTCATGTATGGTACCCTGAGTATTAGCATTGTTGTGGGTACCAGTGCTGGATGGTAAGGAAACAGTCTGCTGTTTTCCATTAGTTGCATTAAAGTTCATATCGACTTGGTCAATGGATGACCCTTCTCTGAGGTCTGGTTTATATCCAAACACAGGTGTGACCATGGTAAAGACATCACACCTGCACAGGTAGTGTTAGCCCTTCCTGGTGCATCAGTCTGTATGGGGGGCTACCCAGGCATTCAAGTGATGATGATGAACAAGGAGATCTGGCAGCTTTATCCATTCTCAAAAGATGTTTTCTTTCAAGTGCCCAAGTGATTGTACCTGTACCAGTTTATTAAATGCTGCAGCATCCTTATCAAATATAGGCATTGAAACAGTAAATGTGACAAACATTGTATCTTTTGTATCACAATCATGTCTGCTATAGCAGGGGTCCTGGTTCAGGGTGCACTGTAACATAACCAAGGTTTCTAACAGTGGCAATGGTAAATGTGACCATATGGTCCATGCACTTTGTAGTACATGCTATATTGTCACAGTGGGGGCAATTCCACTTGGCAATACGTGTGTCATTAATGAGATTTGGGATCTTACCAGTTTCTAAATCTCATAAGAGATTTGTACTAGTGGTGAGTGCAAAGCCTCCAATGCTAGCAAAGGATTTTCCTACCTATGTGGTGTTGTCTAGCCTCCCTATTACTAAAGTGTATGAACTTGTGTCTGGTCTAATTGAAAATCCTAGCAATAAAGTGCATATTATATGTGGTGAACTGTTCCTCTTGTGCAAGACTGGCAATACCATGTAGCATAGGCTGTATTGCACCCTGGTTTAATTTACTGTTAAGTAATTTAGCATGCCTCCCAATTTTGGCCAAATTGGCCTGATTTCAAATAGATAATTTAGTCCCAAAAATACCTGTGGCAGGCCCTATAATGCCTGTCACACCAGGAAGACCTAACCCTTTTTCCCACGTTTAGGTCTGAATACCCCATGGTGTTCTGTAGAATACTGCCCTGCTACAGGGTCTTGAGCTTGTGTTTGAAATGCTGCCATAATGTCAAGTTGCATTGCCGTATGACATTTAGAACTGTATATTTGGAGCAATGATCAAATTCAGCCATGTTCCAGTTAGATACATTTACAATTACAGGCAATTTACAGTATTAATTAGTACACCTGGAAAGAAATAGCAGTTAGACCACGTTTCAGGCAGGGTTCAAGTATAGGGCAGTGTTCATGATTTTCAGAAACAGTTTTAGAAATTACAGTAAGGTAAATAGATTCAATAAGAATAGTGTCCAGCTGGCAAAGTCTCTTCATTGTGAAAATGAAAGACAAAAATCGGAATTTGCCATAACAGTAATAATATAGAGTCTGTGTTGTAAGTGTACATTTTGGATTTGTTAAAGTTCCATTACAAACAATTTGAGTAATTGGCCAACCTTTAAAAGATTTACCATTTTAAAAGTATATTAAAATCAGTAAATGTCCACATAATGTCCAGCTGCAAAACAAGGGGGTTAAGAGCAGTCACATTGACTTGCAGATTGGTATCGGAATCTTCATGTGTTGTGTAATAAGATTTGGAAATCAACATTTTAAAAGGGGCCTAGGATGGATGGCTGGAGGTCAAGGGGTCAACCAAGAAGATGGAGCGGGGCAATCTTCTTTCATATCCGGGGTCACCCAGAATTTTCTCTGGAACCGCTGGGACTGGAACTAGAACTAAGGTTGGGTTTAAGTATTGGCCTCATCTAGAGAACATCTCTGTCTTCTGGATCTGAGATGGGAAATGGACCTGGAACAGGCTCAGACTCAGGAGGTGGGATGAAACCAGCTGGGCAAGGACTTCCCTCCGGATGTTGTCATCACAGGATGGTCTTACTGGCACAGGCAATGTTGTCTCCCTCTGATAAAGTTTTCAGACTGGACCTCTGTGACCCAAGCATGGCAACAGGGTCATAAACAGGTAGGCCTGGAATAGGCCTACTGTACCCAGAATTGCCTTCCATCCAAGGATTTTTGTATTTATTATTTCCAGATATCTAAATACAGAAAATAGGCCCGATCAGTTAAAAATACATTTCCCTTCCCCAATAAGTGGGGAAGGGATTCTACAGTTGTACAATAACAAACAAACTTTAAACAGCTTCAACTGATTTGCATAGCATCAGTTCAGTTGGCTGTCTTCCTTTTTGGTTTAAATGCTCCAAGGTATTCAGTAGTGTGGGGCCCTGCTACTGGATCTTGAGTACAAATCTGGTATGCTGCAAGTAAGTTCAGCAACATGGCACTATGAAACCTAAAAGTGTTGGCACTGGAGCAGAATCTAAGTTCTGCCATATTGTGATTGGAGAGATTTAAAATCACTGGGATGTGCATAAAGTGCACATTATTTACAAGGGTACCTGGGAGTGATAATGCAACCAGGCCACTAGTTGGTCTGTGTTTCTGCATTGAACATTGGGTGTTTTTTTTTCCTCTGTTGGAAGAACCACAGTTGGAAACATGACAGTGCTAGCAATGGAATGAAGTGCACAATACTGTCTAATAGTACCATTTGGAAAATGAGCACAAAAATTTGGATTTATGAGTACAGCGTGTGTTTATAAACCTGTGTGTTGTGCTTGGGCCTACTGTATAAACAGAGTACCATTAGGTGGAGTTTGTGTATGTTTAACAGAAAAAAAACTGTAAACAACAAATGGATTATTTGTAGACATTTATTTTCTGTGGCTTTGGAAGACATATACTGTACTTCCTTTATTTTTGGATCTGCTGGCTATGGCTCAGTCAGGTCCAGAGGGATTTTTGTTTTGTTTACAGCCACCATGGGTGTTGCACTGGAAGGGAGCATGATTCATATCCCCTGCCCCCCCAAGCTCCTTCTTTGGTGAAAGAGGCAGCTTGGTTATTGTAGTAATGGAGGGGTTTTATGTGTGTTGGCTAATGCTGTAGCAGAGGCCAGACAACAAATTAGTAAATTCTGTAACAGTTTTACAAAGAGGTCAGATGACACTCTATTGACAGTAGAGGTGTGGATATTTAACCACAAAAGTGTTTTAGTAAATGTTTATTTGCCAACCAGTTATCACTTGAAAATGTGTACGCTGAATAGATACTGATGGGGTGGCCCTAGAGTATCCCAATTTTTTTTTTAATTCTTAATAGCATTACATTTTAAAATAGCCTACTCCATACATTACCAGAGGTGGATTGTAGGGTATTGAATGTTGTTGCCCCCCCGAGGGGTGGGTCTTATGTTTTGCTTCAGTCCCTGGCTAGAGGGACCCTTTTCTTTTTCCTGACAGAGAAAGGAAAATAAAAAAAACAACATAAAGAGCAAGGTCATGTAGACCATTCTCTGCGTTAGATTAGCATTGATTTTTAGAATGCTGCTGCATTAGCCTTATACTGGTGTATGCCTTTGGCTACCTCAACTACCTGTGCCATTGGTAGGGTAGATGGTGTTGTGACTGCCAGTCACACCTTACTTGATTCCTAAAAATTAAATAAAATTAAACAAAATCAAAACAGAGACTAAAAAGATGTCCCTTTTTCTCTCAGTTTTAATTTACAAAAACACAGTCTTAACTGAGTTACATGAAATCCTGTATATTTTATTTACATGTCAAATGAGTCACACCATGCCTGTAACAAATAGTGTTAAAACAAGTCAAAATGATTAGGAAAATCTCCCTATTGATCTTGTATGTCATTCCTATATTATATGCCCCCTGGTGTGTTTCATGGGCACAGTAGGTAAATTAATTTGTAAAAAAAAAAAAACATAGTTTTAATATTTTTCCTTTTAGCAGTTAAAACTGCATAGCAAGTTACCTTGCTGACTTTTTCCTGTGAGCTGTCAAAATAAGTAGCTTGTTATGGATGCTAGGGCATTAGAATATCCATGCCCCTCCCTTCCTGATTGCCTTGCCTTGCAAGAGAATCACATGAGTGGTACTGTGGAAAATAAATAAATAAATATAAGCCATGGTGATGAACCTTTGTGAAGGAATATGAGACACAAGGGTTGGCATTGTTTAAAAGATAAGTCAAAGGGCATTGGCAGCAATCCCATGAGAAAATGGCTTTTCTCTTCCTTTGGACAGAGGACAAGTACAAAGCATATGTTTTCGTAAAAAAAAATAATTATAATAATAATAATAAAAAAAGTAACATTTAAAAAATTACTAATTAATGAGTGTCTTTGAAACACTTGCATAAAAGTGAAAAAGAAAATTGTTTAGCCAGGACAGGCACCCCATGTCCGAGCTTTAGGGATATGTGGTATGATAATACAAGGAGGACAAGTGACTTGCCAAAGGTCACTCAGTATAAAAGTGAGGCTGTAGGGATTCAAACTGAGGTTACAAGGTTTGTACCTGAGTGCCATTGATAACTGCACTCTACTAGAAGTCCACAGGAGGGTCATGCCTCCCATGGCAAACATTGTATCTGGCAAAAATTAACACCATATAGTAAACTGTAAAATAAAAGTAGCTTATTAAAATGGATGGGGCCTTTTTGTTTTGAAACATAATGCTTTGTTTACATTTTAACCATATTAAAAAAAATACAGGAAAAAATATTTATAATAGCATTAAAAAAAACAAGCTTTGAAAGCTTTAGCTTTGGATAATGAAGGGTGGGGGGAACACGGCTAGTTAGTCACACATCCTGGCCTTGCAAACTGTCATGACTGATGTTGAGGTGTTGGGCTGATGTATCAGCCAGTTAAAAAAAAATTAAAAAATAAACACTTTTTTTTTGAAAGGAGAGAAACCAAAAAAAGGTTTTAAACAAACAAATGTATCTCAAGCTGCTACTAAACCACACTTGAATTGCAAGTTTCTTGCACAGGCTTAATCCTTCTGTGTCATACACCAGACTTTCCCCTAGCTGCCTTCTCATAGAACTCAAACCAATTACAACATTCTTTAAACAGTTTCATTTCTTGCACATAAACCAACTAATCCAATTTTCTCTCTAAACAAGTCCAATTATAAAAAACAAAACAATTTGTGAATAGAGATTCTCCCCATATCTTTCTAGGGACAAGATTTCTAAAACAATATACATATTAAACAGCAGCGGAGGCAGCTGAGCCCTCCTGCACACATTTAATCTTTCTAGCTCATATATAACCTTGATGTTTTAAAATCACATACAAGCGTCTTCATTGATTCATTTAACCAAGAGAAAAAAACTATTCACACTGTTCATATTTAGATGGCAGGCTTGAAAACTGCTACTTTTTAGAACATTTAGATAAAACAAAAAAGAAAACCAAAATTCATTTGTTTACAGCGTGCAGTGCATACTTTGTTTTGCTCTGAGCTTATCAGGCTCAGAAGTTAGGAAAATAGGTTCTTAGAGTAAAGAAATAGAATAGTTTGACTGGCCAGTCTGTTTTTAGATGAGAGAGAGAAGTACAGTTTAGTTTTGAAAGATTGCATAGGACAGTTATGTGAAACATTATGTAGCATATTACATTCAAAACATTTCAAGACTGATAAACAGCATATACGGCGAAGCATTTATATAACCCTTTTCAAATGCATTTTACATTTTATGTGACTAGTTTGCTCTTTACTAACATAATCTTTCCTTTACAGTTTGTTCTTGGGATGAGGGCTTGCTGGTGACTGGTCTAGGGGTGGAGGTCTACCAGGACTCATGTGCTCCAGAGAGATAGGAGTTCCCTTTCCCTGTCTGGCATTATGCTTGGGTTTTCTGACACCCCAAGTGGGCTAGCCTTTGGGCTCATCATTGATCATTTTGTCATCTTCTGATGATGCAGGATCAATGGGGGATACATACAAAAAAGCTCTTAACGTAACCCTTAAGGAGTGCAAACGTTTCTGGCACTTTTTTCCTACAGAATTTTACATTTTTACATATCTGTCTGGTTGCTTGGCTACAATCTTGCTTCAAGGATACATTCTCAGTCTTTAGAGACTGAATTTCGGAACACAAATCTGAAACAGTTAACCCCCTCTGCTCCTATTTTTTCCTCCACATGTTTAGTATCCAAATACAATGGGCGCAAGCACTGTATTGGAACACTGAGTGAATGGGCATTGGAAGCAAAAACACCCAATTTTCCATACAAAGTCAAAAGGTTAGAAATACCTAGTCTAAGCTCTAAACTACAAGCTGTTCTATTTTTAATGGCCATTTTGAGAGCACCTTCCATATACTGCTCACCAATAGAAGTAAAAAGTATATCGATCCACCTTTCACTCTATGTCTGAACAATTTGCATAACTGTAGAAGAAACTGCTTCTGCCTCTAAATCCCATAATAGTCCTGAGCCACGTCACCAAATATGTTGGGTATTTTGCTGGGTTCTGTTGGACACCCTCTGACTTCATTATTATGATCTAACAAACTCTTAGTTACCTGCAGGGAAACATAGCCCTTTGGGGAATGTCAGGAGATTACTACACCATGACAAAACATACAATACCCTTCTTACAGGTTCTAGGACTGAAAAAGCTAATAAAAAGAATCAGAAGCAATCATAAAAGCAACATAAGATTCTTTTATTATTATTCCACTAGCATGCTTATAGGACAGTCATTATACATCACATACTAGTTATGTAACATACATCCCCGAGAGTCTGATTCTCTCGAACACTGCAGTGTCATGCAGGATCTGTCTGCAATTTCCTCAGAGAGGGGACTTGGGGAAAGGGGTTTCATACCCTGATAAGATCTTAGTCTGGTGATAGATAGTCAGCTCATGTGCATGTGATGATCGCATTTACTATTACTTCTATTGGTCAATTTGGGGGGCAGCAGAGTGTTATCTCAATTGCCCTTTAGAATGCTACAAAGTGTAGCATTCTAGTTATAAGAATACGCTAATGTTAATGACGTGTTCTTATGTATGAAATTTTGTAATGTATCAGCATGCTCTCTGAAAGGTCCATTTATAAATATAGCTGTGTCAGCACATGACACCTTAGCTATAGAGGGCACTCCCGGGTAAATAAATCATTATATTTCTGACATTATCACAGCAAAACAGCAGTGCAGTTCTAGCCTAGAATATTATTTGTGGTGTTTTGTCTGTCCCCTACAGGATCATCTGTAGGGCAAAGGTCGTGCTTCAGAAGCAGTGCAGTTTCATAGCTTGTATCTAGGTTCTATGCTTGAATAAAGAATCACCTAGCCTTATGTGTATGTAAACCTGTACTAAACTTATGTAGATGTTCCCTAGCTATATGTGTGAGTCCCTAGCTATATATGTAATGTGTCCCCCCAGTGTGTGTGTGTGTGTGTGTGTGTGTGTGTGTGTGTGTGTGTGTGTGGTGCCCCACATATGGCTGTGGGCTATGTACTTGTGTGTCATCTGCATGGTATGAGCATATAGGTAATCATGACATGCCTTGTGCATGTGATGTGTGTATGGGTAAGCTTGTAGTCATGATGTACCTTGTGTACATCATGTGCTTGTGGGGTGAGCATACTCTTACAGTGCTACAAGATAATAGAGACTGGGCTGAAATGAGAAGGACTCAGATAATTCTTCAATTCAGTCTTCTCAGCATAACCCATCTTCAGATGATAGAACTTCAGCAGAAACACAGGTAACAAAAAGAAGAAAAGCAGATACAAATGGGGGTGGGAAAGAAAAAATAAGTGTAGTGTTTTTTGTTTTATTTTCATTTTTTCACATTTGACTTGAATATAAATAAATGCCGGGGTCAATGTTGTGATGGGACTGCTACTATGGCTAGGATTCATTCTGGAGTGCAGGCTAGGCTAAATGCTGTTGAGCCTAGGGCACTTTTCGTACATTGTTTGGCACATTCTTTGAACCTTGTAGTACAGGACTGCATCAGCAAAATACAAGAATGTCAAGACATGCTAAATCAGTTGCAGGAACTGATATCATTCATTAGAGACTCTCCAAAACGGCTAACTTTTTTTTTGAAAACATACAAAGCAGTATGGAAGACACTAGGCCTGGCTCTTTATGACCATTTTCTCCAACAAGGTGGACAGTCAGGGCAAATAGTTTAAACTCGATTCTAGAAAACTATTTAGTATTATTGGAATTTCTAGACAGTGTGTCCTCAGAGACTACTCGGGAGCGTGGGGCAAAAGCAGGAGGGTTCTTGGCACAGCTACGATCATTTAAAGGATTTTTCTTCTTGAGTCTTCTCTTAAAAATGTTCTCTCACTGTGACAGCGTAAACACAGCCCTTCAAGCAACCTCTCTTCAATTTCTAAAAGCTAACTGTATGATTCAAACTCTTCTCGATACTATGCAACAATACAGAGGCCAGTTTGACAACTTCTGGAGTACAGTGGAAGGAAGAGCTGAGGAACTGCAGTTAGATGAACCAGTTCTTCCACGTCAATGCAAAGTTCCTCGTCGTATAGATGATGGCTTTCAATCAGTTACTGATGTATCCCCAAAAGACCACTTCAGGAGAATATTTTTCCAAGTGATTGATCAGGTTGTTCTTTCACTCAAAGATAGATTTCAGACTCCAGCTCAGAAACTTAAGTTAGATGCAGAAAGATTTGCGATAGGACAAGGGCCATTAGATCCCATATCTAATTTTTATGGCAATGACTTAGATGCAGGGCGTCTGCAACTACACTGTGACATGTTCATTGACATAACAAAAGGTAGTGGGAAAACTGTTGATTCACTGCAAGATGTGTACTGTGTCATTACAGACAAACAAGCCATTCATGATTTATTGCCAGAGTCTGTAAAATTTATTCAGATCTCACTGACAGTACTAGTATCAACTTGCACAGCGGAGCGTTCTTTTTCAGGACTGAGGAGACTGAAAACATATCTTAGATCAACAATGTCACAGAGATGCTTAAACAGTGTTGCTCTGCTTCACATTCATCAGGAACACACTGATGCATTAGACATGGACAAAATAGCTGATGAGTTTATTGGGAGAGCAACAGTTTGCAAGAACGCCTTCCATATCGTCACATAATGTGTAATCATTCATGGCATTTGTAGTTATGTTTACTATTGAAAATCATCAGCAACTGTCTCTAACAACTTACAATTACTCCTGCTTTTGACCTGGCTAGTCCTAAAAAAATTCTAATAGCATTACACTGACACATGCTTTCCCCCTTCCCCTGGTCGTTTCTGAAACGAGCTCTGCTCATGGTACCTTTCCCGGTTACCAACCTTAAAATAAATAAATAACGTGCTAAGTGAATACTTTGAGCATCTGGTGGCATCAAAGAGCCCTTCAGAGCACTCTTCCATGTCTTCTTGCACCATCTGGAGGTATCAAAAAGCCCTCCAATGGAAGAGTGCCATGGAGGGCTCTTTGATGCCCCCAGGTGCTTTAAGGGTGCCCTTTGTGATTTTAAGATACAGCATCACCACTCCACAAGGTGCAGGAGTGCCCTCTTTGTTGCTTCCAGGTGCTGCAAGAAGACATGGAAGTTTCTTGTCTCTCTGCAGCACCTGGTGGAGGTAAACTAAAATCTTAAAGAGCATCCTTTTACTGCACCTGGATGCATCAAAGAGCCCTCCAGTGCACTCTTGCACACTGTGGAGTGGTGCCACTGTCTGCAACCTAAAATTACAAAAGACATCCTTAGAGCACCTGGGGGCATGAAATGGCCCTCCAGGGCACTCTTCTATGTCTTCGTGGGCACTTGGATGCATCAAAGAGCCCTCCAGGGCACTCTTGTACCCTGTGGAGTGGTAGCACTGTACCCTAAAGTCACAAAGGACATCCTTAGAGCACCTGTGAGCATCAAAGAGCCCTCCATGGCACTCTTCCCTTGGAGGGCTCTTTGATGCCTCCAGGTTCTGCAAGAAGAAATTTAAGAGTGCCCTGAAGAGCTCTTTGATGCTTCCAGATGCTGCAAGCAGGCATGGAAGGAAGAGTTTCCTGGAGGGCTGTTTGATGCCTCCAGCAGCTGCAAGAAGACATGGAAGTTCCTTATCTTTTTTCAGCACTGAATGGAGGCAAACTAAAATCTCAAAGGGCATCCTTTTAGCACCTGGAGACATCAAAGAGCCCTCCAGAGCACTCTTGCACCCTGTGGAGTGGTTGCACTGTCTGCAACATAAAATCACAAATGACATCCTTAGAACACCTGGGGGCATGAAAGGGCCCTCCAGGGTACTCTTCTGTGTCTTCTTGCAGCACATAGAGTTATCAAACAGCCCTCCAACCCAGGGAAGAGTGCTGTAGAGGGCTCTGCAATGCTCCCAGGTGCTCTAAGGATGTCCTTTGTGATTTCAGGGCACAGCACCACCACTCCACAGGGTGCAAGAATGCCCTAGAGGGCTTTTTGTTGCCTCCAGGCACTGAAAGAAGGCATGGGAGAATGACCAAGGGCTCTTTTATGCCTCCAAGTGCTGCAAGAAGACATAGAAGAGTGCCCTGGAGGGTCCTTTTATGACCCCAGTTGCTCTAAGGGGGTCCTTTGTGATTTTAGGTTGCAGACAGTGCCACCACTCAACAGGGTGGAAGCTGCTAAAAGGATGCCCTTTGAGATTTTAGTTTGCCTCCATTCCTTGCTGAAAAAAGACTAGACTCTTTCATGTCCTCTTGCAGCACCTGGAGGCATCAATGAGCCCTCCAAGGCACCCTTGCACCCTGTGGAGTGGTGACACTGTCTGCAACCTAAAATCACAAAGGACCTCCTTAGAGCACCTGGGAGCATGAAAGGGCCCTCCAGGGCACTTTCCTATGTCTTCTTGCAGCACATGAAGGCATCAAAGAAACCTCCAAGCCAGGGAAGAGTGCCATGAAGGGCTCTGTGATGCCCTGGTGCTCTAAGGATGTCCTTTGTGATTATAGGGCACAGCACCACCACCTCAGAACATGGTGCAAGAGTGCCCTAGAGGGCTTTTTGTTGCCTTCAGGTGCTGCACGAAGACATAGAAAAGTGCTCTGGAAGGCCCAGTTATGCTCCCAGGTGCTCTAAGGATGTTCTTTGTGATTTTAGGTTGCAGACAGTGCCACCACCCCACAGGGTGCAAGAGTGCCCTGGAGGGCTGTTTGATGCCTCCAGCTGCTAAAAGGATGCCCTTTGAGATTTTAGTTTGCATCTACCAGGTGCTGAAAAAAGACAAGAAACTTCTATGTCTTCTTGCAGCACCATCTTGGAGGCATCAAAGAGTCCTCCAGGCCAGCCCACGAAGTGCACTCTTCCATGTCTTCTTGGAGCACATGGAGGCATCAAAGACCCCTCCAAGGCACTGTTGCACCCTGTGGAGTGGTGGCACTGTAACCATCACTAAGGGCATCCTTAAAGCATGTGAGGACATCGAAGAGCCCACCGCCCAGGCACTCTTCCATTGGTCCTTAACTGGAGGCATCTAAGAGCCCTTTGGGGTACACTTGCTTACTGTTGAGTGGTGGCACTGCAACCTTACATCAGTACTCTGACATGCTTGCAAAACTGAGAGCATGAAAGATCCCTCTAGGCGGGCACTCTTTTATTAATCTTAGCACCTGCTCAGGCATCAAATAGCCCCCAATGGCACCCTGGCATCCTCTATATCGGAATAGTTGTGATGGTAGCATACTCATTCCAAAATGTATCAAAATAACCCCCAAAATGCACCAGAAAGCATGAAAAACCCTATAGCTTCTGGGGGCCTAGGCAGCTCCCAGACCCCTAGCCTTTTATAAGGACTCTGAGCACCCACAAACTTTTTAAAAACCTGTCGCCCATGATACCACCACAACACCCTCCATTGTAAAATCCTGGATCTGCCACTGGCTGCCCTTCTGCCCCTACCTCTGAAGTACCCCTGGTCTGATGATAGTCTGGCAGTGCTTGGGCTTGAAAGAAAGGCCTGGAGTAGAAGCTTCTACCCCTGCCTCCCCTTGTCCTGGACCTATAGGCAGTGGAGGCCCTCTCCTTGGCCACATTACTTCTGTAGGTGGCCTTGTACTCCTCCACTTTTTTCCTGTAGGCCTCTGTTTTGTCCCCAAAAAGAGAGTTATTCTCACAGGGGAAATCCATAGCCTTAGCTTGGGTATCCTGAGAGAGATTTGTAGCTCTAAGCCAGGCAAACCTCCTCATGGAGACTGAAAGGGCCATGAGCCTGGCAGCAGTGTCACTGGCATCCACTGCAATATGGAACTGATATTTTGTGGCATCTAGTGCTGTCCTGGCAGTCTCAGCCAGGTCCACTGCCATCTCCCCCTGTATTTTATCTGACATGGCCAGAACTGTGCAGAACAGACAGAGCTTTTTGATATTGAACTGCACAGGCCATGTAATTGGCTTGCCTGACAAGGAATGAAGCTGCCGTGTATCCTTTTTTCCCCATGGCATCAATTTTTCTAGAATCCTTGTCAGGTGGATGGGATGCCAAGGGCACCCTGGCCCTATCACAGGCAGCCGCCTATACCACTCCCTCATGATCAGGATGAGTAAATAAAAAGTCAGCATTAAATCTATCGAACTGGTACTTTTTATCCACGTTTCTGTCCTCCCCTGACATAGACATTGCGGTTTGCAGAATTAGTAATACTGCCTTTCTGAGGGATTTATGGATGGGCAGTAGCAACCTTTTTGTGGGAGTGAGACCCATCATGTCTAGGAAGTCAGTTTCCTCCTTGTCCCTCCTGTATGGAGAGGTTGAGGGTATCTACCAGTCCATCTGCCTCACAAAAGAATTGTGAGAAGAATAGTCCTCTAGACCCCTTGGGGGGACCGAAGTCCTGCTCCGGAGAGACTTCTGGCTCTATGGGTTCTCCATTCTCCTCTACTTCCTCCTCCTCCTCCTCCTCTGGTTCCTCATACAGATAAACTAGTTCCTGAGAAGCTGGAATTGAAGTGGGAACTGGAGGAACCAGAGTAACCAGTGGAGAAGCAAAAGGACTGGCAGCCTGGAGGGCCTGCAAAACTTACAGGGTCTTGGCAATTTCCTCAGCAGAGGGCATAGCCAGTGTACTCGCTGAGAGCGCCTTTGCTTTTTTCAGCAGGAGGTGCAGTGGTATGCTTTTCTTTATGATTTTTCTTGGCCTGAACTGGTTCCGAGGCCTGTTCCAATGATCGTTTTGCTTTAGTAGAGTGAGTTTTGTCGAGGAGAAGAGGAGGGTCCCTCAGAAGACTTACATGGAGGTGCCAGGGTAGCCATCTCCTCTTGCTTTTTGACCCTTTTGTTGAGTGTTTTGGGGCAGAACATTTTACAGATATCACAGTTAAAAATATAACTAGTTCCCAGACAGAAACTAATCAAATCATGCCTATCTGCTTTGGCAACTAAATGTCCACAACCAGTACAGTTTTTAAACTCAGTTGGTCCTGTCCATTTCTTTTTGTAGATGTTTCTGATATTAGTGTCAGGAACAACAAACATATATTTAAAAAGAAAGAACAGTCCCAAGCATGATAGACCCACTTTTTCCTTTTTTTTTTTAGAAAAAAGTGGTCAGTTTCCCAAGGAGGAAATACAGAGGGAACCAACCGAAGTGCTCGGTTTCTGACAGGAAAGGAACCAGGTGACAGGAAAGAAATTACAATAAAGAACAAAATACAATGGTCCCAAAAAGGAACCAAGTGTAAATAGTAAATAAAAAAGGTGTAAAATTTACCACAAAAATGAAGTACCACTGTAACTTGACAAAAAAACCCCACTAAAACTTGCTAAATAGAAGTTGAAACACAGAAGTTGACGGCAGATAAGGACCACAAGACCCATCCAGTCTGCCCATTTCTTTTTCTACCTTATAAATGTGCCATTGGCCTTTGCTCTGTCAGTGGTCTATCTATTCATACTCATCTGTATTGCTCCCTTATGCCTATCCCATGCCTGTTTGAAGCCCTGCACTGTATTCATAGCTACCACTTCCTGAGGTAGGCTGTTCCATGCATCCACCACCCTTTCTGTGAAAAAGTATTTCCTCACATTCCCCCTTAATCGGCCTCCCTCTAATCTCATGCTGTGTCCTCTTGTCCTGCTATTTTTCTTATATTTAAACATGTTAGACTCTTTCACCTTGTTAATGCCTTAAGGTGTTTGAATGCTCGATCATATCCCTCTCTCCCTCCTTGCTCAAGGGTATACATATTGAGCTCGGTTAATCTGTCCTCATATGTCTTCTGATGCAGTCCCTGCACCATTTTGGTTGCCTTTCTGGACTGCCTCAATTTGTTAATGTCCTTGTGAAGGTGTGGCCTCCAGTACTGCACACAGTACTCCAGATGGGGCCTAACCAGTGTCTTGTAAAGAGGGATATTACCTCTCTCTTATGACTTGTGATACCCCTACTTATACACCCTAACATCCCCTAGTCTTACCTACTGCTTTAGAGGTCTGCTTGGATGATTTCAGGTCATCAGTGATGATGACGCTCAAGTCTCTTTCTTCCTTTGTGACTGCCAGCAACTCCCCTCCCAGCCTATAAGTGGCTTCAGGGTTTCTCTTCCGTATGTGCATGATCTTGCACTTCTTTGCATTAATCCCAGTTGCCACTCTTCTGACCATTTTGTTAGTTTATCCAGATCTCTTCTCATTCTGCCCACCCCATCTGGATAATCTACTCTGTTGCAGATCTTGGTGTCATCTGCAAACAGACAAGCCTCCCTCTAGTCCATCTGCACTAATGAAGATATTGAAGAGGACTGGCCCCAGGACTGATCCCTGAGGTACCCCACTTGTGACTTTGCATCTCTTCTGACTGTATACCATTTACCACCACTCTCTGTTTTCTACCCGACAACCAGTTTGCCACCCAGTTGACTAACTTCTGACCCACCCAGAGCCTACCCAGCTTATTTATCAATTTTCTATGTGCAGCATTGTCAAAAGCGTTGCTGAAGTCAAGGTAGGCAACATCAACTGCTCCCCCTTGGTCCACCACTCTGGTTACCCAGTCAAAGAAATCTATGAGATTAGTTTGACAGGACCTTCCTTTGTAAACCCATGCTGTCTTGGATCCTGTGCCCTATGGATTCCAGGTGTTGCACTATCCTTTCCTTAAGGAGTGCCTCACAATCTTGCCCACTACTGAGGTAAGACTGACTGGTCTGTAGTTCCCTGCCTCCTCCCTGCTACCACTCTTGTGGAGCAGGATCACATGAGCCCTTATCCAGTCTTCTGGGACCTCTCCTGTGCTCAGAGACTCACTAAACAGTTCTGCTAATGGCTCTGCTAGTTCCACCCTTAGCTCCTTAAGTACCCTGGGATGTATGCCGTCAGGTCCCATTGCCTTATCCACCCTGAGCTTAGCGAGCTCTTGTAGGACCCTTTCTTTTGTGAAGGGAATAGTGCTCACCTCCCTCCCCCCTGTGTCCATGGTGCTGAGCTGTGGGCCCTGCCCTACCTTCTGTTCAGTAAATACTGAGCAAAAGTATCTATTTAGGATAGATGCTTTACAGGGTCCTCCTCCTCACATGTTCCCTTTTCTCCATTGAGCTTAGCATCCCCTCTGGACTTTCTCCTTTCACTAATGTATCTATAGAAAGTCTTGTCACCTTCTTTACTGTTTGTGCTAGTGTTTCCTCAGTTTGGGACTTTGCCTGCCTTACTGCCTTCCTGCTTCCCTTAGGGCAGTTTGGTATGCCTCCTAACTTCATCCCGCTGTGTTCCTTATATTTCCTGAAGGCCAGCCTTTGGCTCTGACCTTTCTGCTACTGTATTTGAGAACCAAAGTGGTTTCCTCTTCTTTGCACTTCCTTTCTGTCTAACACAATGGGATGTTGCTTCAAGTATTGCATCCTTAATGCTTGCCCACTTTGCCTGTATCCCCTCACCTGTGTTTCTTTTTGCCAGGGCTAGCTTAACTCTGTTGGTCATCTTATCAAAGTCAGCTCCTCTGAAGTCCCACATCTTTGCCTTGGAATGGGATGATTTAGATGTAGTAGCCAAATTGAACCATACCATGTGATGGTCACTGGCCCCCAGGTGACCTTCTACCTGGAGATCTGTGATCCCTTCCCTGTTAGTCAGTACTAGATCTAGGATAGCCCTGTCTCTTGTGGGTTGTTGTACCAGTTGTTTGAGGCCCTTCCCCTGCAGAGAATCCACCATGTGTCTAGTTCTGGCAGATGTTCCTGCTGGTATTGACCAATCTGTATCCGGCATGTTGAAGTCTCCCATTATCAGAACCTCCCTTTAGCTGTCATGTTTTGTATATCTTCTAACAGTAATGTGTCTATGTCCTCCCCTGGTCTGGGGGCCTGTAGACAACCCCGGTTCTTATGGCTGTCCCATTTCCTGTTTCCAGAGTGACCCACAGTTCTTCTGGCTCCTTATGTGTATTCTGAATTTCTGTAGCTTTGATATTTTCATTGACATACAGGGCCACTTCATCCCCTTTTGCACCTCGGTCTCTTCTGAACAATACATAGCCAGGTACTGAAGTCTCCAAGTGTGGTTACTGGTAAACCACGTCCTCACTAATTGCTACTATGTCCAGTTTAGCCTCTGACATTATTGCCTGCAGGTCTGGGATCTTATTTCCCAGGCTGTGAGCATTTGTACATGATTTTCCATTGGCCAGATTTCGTGTAAGTTAGTTGTTGTGAGGTTTGGCATTTCCTGTCCATCGTATGGGGAGACTGACCTTTTTCTTACCTGGTGATGCAAATGAACTGCAAACATGCTGAATCCCTGTTTGACCACTAGCTGAGGGGGGAAGGGTGTTCTTCCCATTTGACGTATGGGGTGCTGCACCCCTCCCATTTGCTAGTTTAAATATTCTGCAAAGACATCAAACTTCTGCCCCAATGCACTGACTCCCTCCTTAGTCAGATGCAGTCCATCAAATTTAAAGAACTTTCAATCCCAGAACTGTTGCCAGTTCCCTACGAATCTGTGTCCTTTTTCCTGGCACCAGCCCTTGAGCCACATGTTTAGCTCCCCTATCTCCCCTTCTCTGACCTTCCGTCCATCTGTCTCCCTCTCCCAGACTGGCAGGATCTCAGAGAAGGAGATGCCGGACAAAATGGATGATAGTTTGTCACCCAGCCTGGTCATGTGTTCCTTGGTCTCCACAACTGACCGGCTGGCGAGATCATTAGTCCCCATGTGTACCAGGATGTCAATGTTTTCTCCTGCTTTGTGAACAATTTAGTAATGCGGTCAGTGTCTCTCCATGCTAATGTACCTGGGAGACATCTGACCATTACCCTGGCTGGAGATGGTATCAACTCCTGAATCATGGAGTCTCCTATGATCAGAAGTTTTTGATTTCCTTTTTGCTTTTTTTGTTTTGGTTCCTGATTTGGGTGAGTTTTGTTGTGCTAGCTCCTGTGCTGCAGTGTCCTCTGCCCCTTTGTTTGATTTCAGAGACAGAGGCAGATACCTGTTTGTAGTGTTTATATGGTTTTTGGAGGTAATATGTTGGAGAGCAGAGAGTAATGGGGCACCCAATTTGCCCCTCCTAACCACCTGCCAACCTCCTGGACCAACTACCCTCTGCAGTCGAGGTTTTTCTGTTGGAATTTGGGGAAATGGTGGGTGGTTCTTATAATGTATTTCCTCTTGAATATGAAATTTGAGGTGCGCAACCTCTGCCCATGCTGCCCGGAGCTGAGCCCTAAGATCTCCAATGGCCCAGCATGTAGGACAGTGTCCTAAATCCTGTAAGACTGTCCTTCTGAAAATTGTTCCACAGTACCTGCAGTTAATGATATCCATTCCAGATAAGTTGCTGGGTTTATAACCTAGTCAGAGTAATTAGAAAGAAGAAAATGCAAGTAATGGTTTGATTTTGTGTTTTGTTTTTGTATAACTTGTTATACCAAGTTAAATTACTAGTGTCCCTGTAAATGAGCTCACCTTGTGGATGCCCCACTGATCCGCCTCTTCCTGCTCTGCCACAGGAAATGACACAACTGTGGTACCCTATAAAAGGAGTGTAGTGTGGGGTGGTTGGCTGGGCCCTTCCCCTGCCAATAAAGAAGAACCACGGATGAAAGAACAAGGAGGTAAGAGCAGAAACAATCAGTCAACAACAAATGCAGTAACCCTGAAAGCTTATCCTAATATTAGATAAAACTGTAAAACCTGTAAAGCACCACATGTAATAATTTCAGATAAGATATACCCTGTAAGAAACACTTTGCTACAGAGAAAAATAAAGCAGTAACAGAAGATATACCTTGCAAAAGACAATTGGAATCAGAAGATTACAGCAGTAATCCGTTAGCATACACCTGTAGGCATACCTTGTAAAAATGCAGAAGAAGGTATACCAGCAACAACAATTTGAATCAAAGAAAATAAAGCAATGAAATGTTAGCAACAAACAGTA
Source organism: Neoceratodus forsteri (assembly GCA_016271365.2). Classification (NCBI taxonomy): domain Eukaryota; kingdom Metazoa; phylum Chordata; order Ceratodontiformes; family Ceratodontidae; genus Neoceratodus; species Neoceratodus forsteri. The sequence continues at coordinate 965,542,741 of CM057452.1, forward strand.
GCAATCCCTGTGAGTACAAAATAAAAACAACAACACACAGTAAATCTGCTTAGCCAAAAGAAGTCTTAATCCTTTTCCCTTGCTCTGGTAAGGTTCTCTACTCTGCCTTTCAAGCAATCTTAGAAGGAAAGAGCTCAGGTGAAGCTAGGTGCCTTGGCCAGCAAACCAAGCCTTCTACCTACTTTTTTTTTTTTAAAAGCATGGCTCGAGGGCTGACTTTCAATAGATTGCAGCTTGTTGCTGCTCTGCTACATACGAAACCCTGACCCAGAATCAGGTCATCTACGAATGATTTAGCACCCGGTTCCCCACGAACATGCGGTGCACTGCTGGAGAGAGGTGGCCCCCTTCTGTCCGCACTCCAACCCAGTAACGAACGGCTCTCCGCACCAACCTTGCGGCCGGCTATCCCTGGCCAACCTGAAATAGGGGTCGCAATCTTAAAAGTAAAAGAACAAACTTCTACGTAAATAAAGGAGTCATAAAAGGAGTTAAGGAGAGCTCTCTGAGGTCTCCAAACAGGCAGGTGGAGAAATTAATCTGAGCACTTTAGAGTGCAGCAGTTACTGGGGCAGCAGTTTGAAATTGCCACAAGTCAGTGAGAGTTCCATCATTTACATACATGCCATTCTCTCGGTGGCAGTTCAACATTGAGGGCTGACTGCATTAGTTAAGCAGACTGAGTGATTCCTGGGGTTTGAATCAGTACTGATTAGGTATTATGAGGTAAAAATATGGTGGTAGGATACTAAAATAGATATTAGAAATCTATTACAAGCATGGACAAACAAAACCGAAAGGAGTAAATATATCCCATTTGTCCCCAATAGCACATCTAATGACATTAATTTCATTAACACATGAAACAGCAGTAGATTATTCTGAACAACTAAAAACATTAAATCTGATATGTGTAAATTTATTTATTTATTTATTGAAGTCATCGGAATTACAACCCTTTGAGTCAGGGACTCGTTTCCAAAGGCTCCATGTCTCCACTAGCTGCACTCTTTAATGCCTCTCTGCAGACAGGGTGGGTGCCTCAAGACTGAAGGGTGGCTCATGTGGTGCCTGTCCACAAAGGGAGTCTAGGGAGGAGATGGGAAATTACAGGCCAGTCAGCCTAACGTCTGTAGTAGGCAAAGTAATGGAGGGCATTATCAAGGAGAGGCACGGGAGGCAACTGGAAAGGTTGGCACACCTGGATGACAAACAGTATGGTTTTGTCCAGAGGAGATCATATCAGACCAACCTCATAGATTTTTATGACTGGGTGACGGGGACCCTGGACTGACACAGACCGGTGGACGTCTTATACTTGGATTTCAGTAAGGCGTTTGATTCAGTCCCCCACATTGGGTTGCTAACAAAGCTTGGGAGGATGGGGCTAGGAGGACAGCTGCTCAGATGGGTGGAAAATTGGCTAATTGGGTGAACACAGAGGGTGGCGGTTGTGGGATAGTCTCCTCCCCTAGGAAGGTCATCAGTGGGGTCCCCCATGGTTCGGTACTGGGGCCACTCCTGTTCAATGCCTATGTCTCAGATATGGGGAGGGGGGTTAGGAGTAGGATGAGCCTCTTCATGGATGAATCAAAACTGGAAGCACACTGGCAGACAGTGACGAAGCGAGAGAGACAGTCCAGAGGGACCTGGATACCCTGGAGGGGTGGTCAAGGAGGTGGGGACTGAGGTTTAATCCAGGGAAGTATAGGGTGCTGCATCTGGGGGTCAGAAATCCAGGCCATGTATATACCCTGGAAGGGTCTCACTGCAAGCCACAATGAGTGAAAGGGATCTGGGAGTGGTTGTAGACACCAAAATGAATAACACTGAAAATTGCAAAAGAACTGCAGCAAAAGTGAACAAGGTTCTGGGCTGCATAGCCAGGGGGATTATGTCCAGAAGGAGGGAGGTGATTCTTCCTATGTATAACGCCTTGGTCAGACTGCATCTCGAGTACTGCATGCAGTTCTGGAGACCTCACCTAAAGAAGGACATAGCACTGCTAGAGAGAGTCCAGAGGAGGGCAACCAGGATGATTCAGGGCATGGGAGGAAGGACCTATGAGGAAAGGCTGGAAGAGCTTGGGCAGTACTCGCTGGAGGATAGGAGAGACAGGGGGGACATGATAGGGGTCTTCAATTATGTAAACGGGATAAACAGGGCAGAGCCAAAGAAATGTTCAGACTAAAGAAAGGGGGCACAACCAGGGGGCATGAGTGGAAGCTGGAGGGGGGAAATTACAGGGGAGATCGCAAGAGACATTACTTCACTGAGAGGGTGGTTGGGCCATGGAATGCACTGCCCGGGAGTCTAGTGGAGGAGAGCACAGTGAAGGACTTCAAGAGGGTGGGACAGGTACAAGGGAAAACTGAAGCTGAAGATGACCCTCTCTGGGGCTGGGGGGTTGGGAAAGTGAGCACCCATTAGGGGCTGGCTACCAAGCAGACACGACAGACCATCAGGCCTGTTCTGCTGGCTTTTAGTATGTTAGTATGTTAGAGTTACAGAAATGTACAGTCAATTACATATGAGCATTCCTTATAGACATAAACAATACAGAGGTACAGGGTACAAATATAGTAGGAACACAGCAGGATTTTAAGAACTGTTACAAATTGTATACAGGTGGGATTACAGGCCTATACATTGAGGTAGCTAAGGACACTTATCAAACTTGCCAGTTGACCAATTTTGAGACTGAGGGCTGATTAAGCTGGCTAGGAAGCCATTGCCATAGACTCGGAGTCGTGACGGAGGAGGAGCTCAGTTGACTTGGGTTCACCGGGAGGTACACACGCAAGAGAGAGTAGAGAGTATATGATTCCTGAGGGCCTCTTTAAATAGTCCTAGCTTGGGCAGACTAGTTACTGAAGTGGGTAGACAGTTGAAACAGGTTGGGCACCTGTAGCTGAATGTCCTTTGGGCTAGGGAGGTTCTGACCTTAGGGACTACGAGAGAGGATTTGGAGGCACTGCTGGTATTGACTGAGGGGATGGCTGGAAGAAGAGCGGAGGTGACACCTGGAGGGGGTGAAACCAAGGAATATTTTTTTGGCCATGAGATAGGACTGGTATTTGAGCCTCTCTTCAAAATTAAGCACATTTGCAAGGGAGTAAAGTGCTCAGGAATGGGTGTGGTGTTCAGCGCCAGTCAGGACCCTACAGGCCTTGTTTATGGACAATTTAATTTTGCTGAGGGCAGTATTGTCAACTGCGCTATAGATGAGTAAGCCGTAGTCGACTAAAGAGAGGACCGACGAGGTGATGGCTAATCTGAGCATTTCAGGCAGAAGGCAGTCCTTGTGCCGATAGAGGACACCAATTCGTGAATTGGTGGCCATTGTGAGGGTACTGATGTGGTGGTGGAACGTGAGGGCAGAGTCAAAGTGGATGCCCAGGTATTTATAGGAGGATACTTGTTCTAGGGGATGGAGAGAGCTGGAGGAGACCTGTAGGGGGTAGTCTTTATGTTTGCTTTGGTGGTGGGCAAAGAGCATTGATTTGTTTTTTTTTTAGGTTGATAACCAGTTTTCTATCCATGAACCAGCACTTGATCTGATTGAAGGAGTGTTGGAGGGAAGATAGGAGGGCAGTGGGGCTTGGGTCAGAGGCAAAGAGGACTGCATCATTGGCATAGAGGAGGATCTTTCCGGGGCAGGAGCTGGGGAGGGAGTTGAGAAAAAGGCTGAAAAAAAGAGGACCAAGGATGAAGCCCTGAGAGACCCCAGAGCGGACTGGGCAGGAGCTGGAGAGACTGTTGTTAAGTTTGATGCATGGGGATCTAGCAGTTAAATAGCTAGTGAACCAGTCAACGGGCCCTTGGGAGAGACCAGATTGTAGAAGGGTTTTCAGCAGTAGTGAGTGGTTGACCTTTGTCCAGGGCAGAGTGTAGGAAGGTAGAGAACTCAAGGAGAGTGGTGGTAGTACTATGGCCCAACCTGAAGCCATGTTGCTCCCAGCAGAGAATGTTGTGAGTGGCAAGGTAGTCGGTAAGCTGGTTTGCCACTATTTTTTCTAGGGCTTTTGAGATCGGGGGAGAATATAAATAGATCGATAGTTGCTTGGGGAGGAGCTGTCACTGCTTTTATGGATGGGAGTGATGACTGCTGTTTTCCAGGCCTGGAAAAATTAGCCAAGGCATAGACAGCGATTGAGCAGGGCAGTGAGTGGTGGGAGCATTACATCAAAGGCCAGTTGGAGGAGCTGTAGGTCAAGCGGGTCGTTGCTAGGGCTGGTGATGTTCAGGGCTTTAACTAGGATCAGCCAGGCTTCCTGCAGTGAGATGGTACAAAGGTGGAAGGAGGTCAAGGGAGGGTGGGAGGGGGAGGGGGTCACCGTGCTGCTGTAAAGACCAGGCTAGGCTGGTGAAAGCAGGTTTGAGGCAGTTAGCGATACATTGGGGATCTGTGGCAAGAGTGCTGTTGATGTTTAGTAGAGATGGTGGGGGGATACGGGACTTCCCATTTAGTTCTTTGATGTTGTCCCAGAAATTACGGGCAGACCCCCAGGAGGAGGCTAGCGTTGATCCATAGTGGTGAGCCTTGGCCTTTGGAATGGCTCAAGTGCATTTGTTGCGCTCGGCATTGAAGGCCCGTCGATCTGCCAGTTTACCAGAGGAGATGTCTTTATGCCACAGATTAGCTCTGTGTTTCAGTTGTTTGAGGAGAGAAGGGGTGATCCAGGGGTCATTACATTTTTTGGTGAGTGTCTTGGTGGGAGGGGCAAACATGTCGCAGGCCATGGTAAAGGAGCGAGAGAAGTCGAGTGCATCATCAATACTGTGGGCAGAGTTTATGGGTGACCAGTTCCAGAGGGCAAGATGCTGCCTGAATTTGTTAAGGCATCCAGAGTGGAGACATTGGCAGAATTCCACCTTTGGCATGGGTTTTGGGATTCGACAGAACCAGGAGAGGCTGATTGGACAGTTGTCATTTAGTGAGTTTGGGAGGACTTGAATGTCAGCCATTTTGTGGGGGTGGTTTGAGAGGATGATGTCCAGCAAGGTCCGAGTTCCATTTGAGGGATTGTGTCTGGTGGGTTGTGTTACCAGCTGGGTTAGGCCCAGGGCTGCGAAAGTGTCCTTGGCATGATTGGCAGAATTGGCAAGCCAGTTAGTGTTGAGGTCCCCCAGCAGGATCTGCTCCAATTTGTGGGGGAGATTAGATAGGTATTCCGATAGGGAGAGGATGGCACACAGCCTGGTGTCATGGGGGAATGTAGGTAGCCATGATGTACAGGGGGGCCCTGGTGGGGTCAGGGGTGGTTTTGAGGGTAATAGCTTGGGCACCATGATCCAGTGAGGGTGGGGTAATGCATGACCCAGCAAGGAGTCTCTCATATATATGGCACAACCCCCTCCCCATTTACCAACTCTATCCTCCCTAAATAGAGTATACCCAAGGAAGGTAACAAAAGAGTCAGGGGTGTACTTCGAGAACCAGGTTTCCACCAGAGCTAGGATGTCAGGTTGGTGCTGTTGGGCCCATCATTAAATGGCTGCAGATTTCTTCACGAGGCAACAAATATTCATGGAGGCTATATGAAGACCTCATGATGGTGGGATAAGGGACTTACTGGTGGAGCATGGTCCAGGGTTGGGGTGGATGTTACCTGACAATAACAAGAGGAGAGTGATTACCCTGAGCAGGGCTAGGTGGGGATGACTGTGATTCCTAGGGGGGTGGTAGGTGGGTTTGGAGGGTAGGGAACAGGGGATTGGGAGACTGCAGAGAGCAGGAATGGCAAGGTCGAGGGAGGCCAAGGGAATCAGGGATTGGCCATAACTGTGGCGTGCGTGTGAGCAGGCGGGTGGGTGGAGACCTGTGGGTGGAGAGAGTGGGGAGGAGTGGATGGGGGAAGTAAGTGGAGGTTGCAATGGGGTGGTACCAGGGGTGGGTGGGTGGTGATAGACAGATATGGGGGAGGGACAGTACCAGGTTTAGAAACAGGACCAGGTAGCTCAGGCGACCAGTGGATGAGATAGCTAGTGATGGTGACCAAGAAAGAGATAGGCATAAGAGTGACAAAATGAGTGAATTAAAGAGCTAGTGTACTGCTTGGAATTAATAGTCATTTTCAGATGCAGTCAGTTATCGCTTCCAGTTTCAGAAGTATTTTTTTATTTTCTGTTTGCTAATTAGAAAATTTTCTACCTGGCAGTACTGGGGTGATGTATGGAGCAGAGCTCTGTCTGAAGGGGAAACAGCTCCTGTTCCTCCCACTACGCCATCAGAAATGAGACCAAACACCTTGAGACATCACAATCCTTGCAGCCTGAGCAGTGACTTCACAAGCTACCAATCAAAAGATGGAATTAGATATCACTAGTAACCAGGGAGAGCCAGTCCCCTGCTGCTTCATGGAAAGTGAAACCTGGCAGTGAAAATGGTTCTCATTGGTTACTAGTGATGTCATAGTCAGTGTGGTTTCAGTGTTGATGTAGTGGGAGGAACAGAACCGACTCTTTTTTCCATCCAGACAGAGTGCTGCTTCACGCATCACCCCAGTATTGCCAGGTGGAAAAATCTTCTAATTAGCAAGCAGAAGAGAATAAATACTTGAGATATAAGAAGTGATAATTGACTACATCTGAAAGTTATAATTAATTGCATGCAGTTTCATAGAAACATAGAAACATAGAAACATAGAAACATAGAAGTTGACGGCAGATAAGGACCGCAAGGCCCATCCAGTCTGCCCATTTCTTTTTCTACCTTATAAATGTGCCATCGGCCTTTGCTCTGTCAGTGACCTATCTATTCATAGTCATTTGTATTGCTCCCTTATGCCTATCCCATGCCTGTTTGAAGCCCTGCACTGTATTCATAGCTACCACTTCTTGTGGTAAGCCATTCCATGCATCTACCACATTTTCTGTGAAAAGAATTTCCTCACACCCCTTAATCGGCCTCCTCTAATCTCATGCTGTGTCCTCTTGTCCTGCTATTTTTCTTATATTTAAACATGTTAGACTCTTTCACCTTGTTTATGCCCTTAAGGTGTTTAAATGTCTCGATCATATCACCTCTCTCCTCCTTTGCTCAAGGGTATACATATTGAGCTCCGTTAATCTGTCCTCATGTATTTCTGATGCAGTCCCTGCACCATTTTGGTTGCCCTTCTCTGGACTGCCTCAATTTGGTTAATGTCCTTGTGAAGGTGTGGTCTCCACGCAGTACTCCAGATGGGGCCTAACCAATGTCTTGTACAGAGGATTATTACCCTCTTACGACTTGTGATACCCCTACTAATACACCCTAACAACCCCTAGCCTTACCTACTGCTTTAGAGGTCTGTTTGATGATTTTAGGTCATCAGTGATGATGATGCCCAAGTCTCTTTCTTCCTTTGTGACTGCTAGCAACTCCTCCCAGCCTATAAGTGGCTTCAGGGTTTCTCTTCCTATGTGCATGATTTTGCACTTTCTTTGCATTAAATCCCAGTTGCCACTCTTCTGACCATTCTGCTAGTTTATCCAGATCTCTTCTCATTCTGCCCACCCCATCTGGATAATCTACCTGTTGCAGATCTTGGTGTCATCTGCAAACAGACAAGCCTTACCCTCTAGTCCATCTGCGAGTACACTAGCTCTTTAATATAGCTGTGTCAGCAGGTCGGTGAGATACACCGATTCCTTCAGTTGGTAAGAAAATTAGGCTGGTTTAGAGTTCAGTGTGGTGTCTTCCGAGAGTAGAAAGTGAGTAGACATGGGGATGCCTTTAGAATGGGGAGAAATTAGGCTGGTTTAGAGTTCCGTGTGGTGTCTTCTAACTAAGAGTTAAGATTAACACCAACAAGTGTTAGGCCCTATAACTGCATTCTGTATCTTTAAGGGGAGTTGCAATATTAGTAAGAGGGGAGGATGAAGATTGCCTAGGGTTGGTGCCGAGGGGGAAGGGAGAGTATTTAATAAAGGCTGGGGTGGGAGAGGGGCTGGGCGAAACATTCAAGCAGGAAGCAGAGAAAGTGAAACAAAAATTGGATTATTTGCAGGGCATAGTTTACAACTGTGACACAAATGAAACCTGCTCTACACAGAGAAGTGTAATACTTTAAAACCTAAAAACCTGCACTCTAAAGGATCCAACACTTCAGACAACCCTTGAAGTGCAAAATTGCTGTAAACAGACTTTGATTCACATTTCAGTTAGCATTCACTGGACAATTTGGAGAAACTTAACCAGTACTAGAATCAGTAAATAAGATTAGCTTAAAGTCCAAAAGGAGTAGGAGTAGCAAAGAATTTAAAAAGTGGAGCAGCCAATCAGCAGGCAGAGCCAATGGTTCCGGCCAGTAGGCGTGGAGACGCCAGATGTTTCAGCAGTGTACCTTCATGATAGAGCAAAATCTCTTTTCATGGAACAAAAATATGGAATACAGGGAAGAAAGGAGCAGGTTCACTTTCATAATAGTTTGTGAAAATAATGTACAGCATAGGGTTATTTTAGATTTACAGGATGATGCTGGAAGACATAGAACAGATGTTAAAGTGGTACAGGAGACCGTTGAAGAGTATATTTTTTATTTATTGTAAAGTTTCACCAGAAAAGGCATACTGAGCAGGCTGCTCATTTCCAGAAGCGTCCTGGGGGAGAGGGGAGGTGGGTGGAAACAACAAATATAATATACAGGTAGATAATAGGTACATACTCAAGTGAATACAATAATACAAGCAGAAAACATTACAGAGTTGCAAGTGCTGGTAATATACAACAAAAATAGCAGAATTAATGCAGGTTACTAGTTAAATAGTAAAAAAATAAGATAATTAGGGGCAGTTGCAGGTGGGAGATGTGAGGCCATGAAGGAGGGAGGAGAGTACTTGAGCAGAGGACACATTTCAGATGGTAAAGGGGAGGGCATTCCAGAGTTTGGGGAAATGGTGGCAAAAGGCAGCTTAGCCAACAGATGTCAAAGTGGGGGGATTAGCCAAGGTACAAGAGTTAGTGCTCATGAGGGAGTGACAGGAGGAAGGAGGAATACAGAGAGAAGCTGAGAGGTAGAGTAGGAGACAGACAAACCAGAATTTACTTATGATGCTGACACAATGGGCACGGCATCAGTTCTCGAGAGAGGGAAGTGAGAGTGACTGATACAGAGTACAGTGGTGTGTGCGGGCAGGACAGTCAAGCGCAAGGCAGCAGAAAGAATGGAAAAGAGTGTCCAATCTGGCTAAATAGGTACCAGGGGCAGCTCTGTAGATCCTGTCACCATAATCAAAGATTTGGAGGACCATTCTCTGGATTATTGCCCATCATGTCAGCAATGGGATGCAGTCTCAGTTTCTATATAAGCACCGAGTTCTGGGGAGCAGTTTTTTGACAATGGCATCCACATAGCCAGAGAAGCTGAGGTGACGGTCAAGCCATACACCAAGATACCTAAAGAAAGAGACATCCTCCAGCGAGGACCCATCTAAGGTACAGAAAGAAGGGAGAACTGGGAGCCTAGACAGTCTCTGCCTCATGCCAAAGAACATGGAGACGGTCTTCCTAGCATTTGGGAATAGCTGGTTTGGGCATAACCAGAGCTGAACTTCATCAAAGTTAAGCTGGAGTCTGGACCCCACATCAGCAGCGGAGGATTCAGAGGTAAACAGGACTGTGGCATCTGCATACATGTTTATGGATGCAGATGAGCAGGCTGAGGGGAGGTCCTTTAGGAATACTGAAAATAGAAGTGTTCCAAATATTGAGCCATGTGGGACCCCTGTGGTGACAGGAAGGGGTGGGGAGAGGGTGTCACCGATCATGACGGATTGGGTCCCTCCCACAAGGTAAGAGTGGAACCAACTGGTAGCAGTGCATGAGTCCAGCAGCAGAGAGTTTGAAAAGGAGAAGGGGGTGGGAGACCCTGTTGAATGCCTTAGCCAGATCAACAAAATGGCAGAGGTGATATGGCCCTGATCCATGCCTGTGAGGTCGGAATCGGTGAGCCTAAGGAGGGATGCAGACATGGAATGGTACTTGCTGAAGCCTGATTGGTAAGGTGTAAAAAAGAAACAGAAGTCTTGGGAGGGAGTTAGTTGGGAAAGCACAATGCATCCTGTAGTTTAGCAAGGATAGGAAGAAGGGAGATAGGATGATAGTTACCAGTAGTGGAGAGGTCACTGCCTTTCAGGAGGGGAATGATGGTAGCTTGCTTCAAATCTAAGGGAACAGAGGCATGAGCCAAGGAAAGGTTTATGATGTCAGCAAGAGATGAGGAAATAGCTGGTGCTGAGAAGTAGAGGAGCTTACAGTCCAGCCCATCAGGACTCTTGCCTAGATGGGTTGTGATAGGAGGGCATTAAGAACAGTAGTGGGAGACACAGTGGAGAAGGAGAAAGAAGGGGTAGGAGAAGATGGTTGTGGAGATAAGCACCATGTCTGCAACTACAGGTAAAGAAACAAATGAAAATTGTAACTTCCTCAACTAACAAATGTAACCACCTGCAAATGGGGGTTCTCAAAAGTCTTCCAGGAGCTTGCCTGAATGCTCCAAGTCTGGGCGGTGTTCGGCATCTGAGCTGTTTAAATGTGGTTCCAAGTGAGTACTATTTGAGCCTCCACATACTGTCTCTTTCAGAGCTGTCTGCTTGCAGACTTAATTAGTTTGTATAGGGGGACTGTATATTTAATGCTCGAATCCTGCCCCAGCTGCTGGCTACTCGCTCCGTTTCTCCCATCGCTAAACGCGCAGAGGGAGCTTTACTGAAAGGTGTAACTGTCTGCTGGTAATCTGTTAGAGTGATAATGAAAATATAGTTTGTCTAACCTGCTTTCCCTTCAGCAAGGACTGTGTAGTGTTACTCTTTCATTTTAGTCCCGGACTGCCGAGAGGGACCAATCAATATGTGAGAACCCTAAGATGGAGACTGCTTGGGCCAACCAGAATAGGGACTACAAGCTGGGGCTTGCTCAAAAGGGGGTTGAATGGAAAAAGCCTCTGGGTAATGTAGTTTTGGAATCCTTGGAGCCTTTTTTCACCAATAGAGGGAGCCTGTAGTGACTGACGAGGAGGATCAGTCAACCGAACTGGGAGGAAATCAAAGGAAATGCCCTGCTCTGTTACTGGAAAGTCAGATCATTTGTGACAGTGAAGAGAGAAGGAGCTATGTGCTTCTGCGGTGTGTCGTTTAGCACAGAAAGCATGTGTGAGGCCCTGAGGTTCGGCCTGCAGCCGTTGTGAGTACCAGTTTGGACTGAATCCGAGTTGTGAGGAAAAAGAAGCACCAGAAGTGTGGAAACCAGGCTCACCCTGTAGAAGACTGGAGAAATTGCTGAATCGCGCTCGGTCTGTCAGGAACTGAAGCTGCTGTGTGTGCTCCCAGGTATTTTGCAGTAAGTGCGATCGGGATCGAGGAGCAGCCTGCCTGGTATAGTACTTTCCTTTTACATATGAATGTGCATAGTGCTTGTGGGGAATCGCTATTTCCAATCCCCTGTACTGTGTGCTGTGTGTTGAAGCTGGAAGCAAACCTCAGCTTGTTTCGGACTAAATCCGTTTGCTGTCAACTGCAGTGGGGTCCTGTCACAAGAACCTTGTCTCCATGCCCTGTGGTTGCTGACAATCCAGAAGAACATTCACCATCCGGTTCTCAGCTTGGGTATTGTGAGTACAAATCAGGGTATTTCCCTGCAGCCTGTTTTCAATCACAAGTGTGTCATCTAATTCTTGTTGTTTCACTGCTTCATGGACTGAGCCATCTGGCTCCGGATTACAATTGGGTCTTGTGCATATATTTTCTTCTACAGGGCCCCATCCATCTGCACCTGCCAGCCAACCCCAGGCAACGGACCTGGCTAGCCCCCCCCCCAACCTGGGTACCCAGAGTGTGACTTTTCAGACCCTGTATGTGTGCACAGTACTGTGATTTAATGCCACCAATTAACCTGATTTCCCCTCTCCCGTGTTACTGTCCCCTAAATAAATCAGATTTGTTGTTGTTATACTATATACTGTCTGTGGTGTTGGTACTTATGGAAACAGTATTGTATTTTGCTGTGTATGTTGTTTAACCTTATTTTACAGGGGGTCCTCAGAGATGTGCTGCAGAATCATTCTCAAGGGTAAGTGGTACTTTATGATTGAACAGTGTGTATACATGGGGTATTGGGGCTGTAACTCCTGTGTACTGAGCCACTAGAGGGAATAAAAGTGGGTCTCAGTGTCCCAGAGGGCTGTGACCAAGCTAGTCTAACAACTACAAACCCTGACCTCTGAGTGGAGGCACCCGCCATAGAACCTAGGCCCCTCAACCTGTCAGTAGTCAAGCAGGCAGGGGTAGTAGCCCTTGGGATAGCGCCTCCTGGGGGTTACATCTTGGAGGCTCACTGCTGGGATTTTGCGTCCCCCAGTGGCCACATTTATGAATCCCTGTTAAAAATAAATGGATACCCCGATAGAAGTGGCTGTACACCAGTTGGTGGGGTGGTGTACTGGGCAGGAGATCGACCCCCAAAATGCTGTGCTTGTCCTGGACATTCCCCTGGGTACCAATACGGACACTGTAGAGGGAGTACTTTCCAAGGTGGAGGGTTTACAAAACCCCGTGGTGATGGGTCGACATGCTAATCTGCTCACCCACACTTTCATGGCCCTAGTAGAGTATAAGGACCCCATAGACAGTTCCAAGGTGCCACAGACTATTGCCCCAGAGGGAGCCCTCAATGCCAGGAGAGTGATAACTAAGGACAGTACAGACCCGGGGGGGAATGAGCCCCCCCACTATCTGAAACTTTTGAGGAGAAATTTGCTAAATTGTTGCTGGAGGAAGGGGAAAACTGTGGAGGACTTGAAGAAACTATTCTTGCCACCTGGTGGTTGTGCTCCCCCAACATCCACATCCACGCCAGTACCCATTATTGCTCCTCCTTCTATGCCTGTGCCCATGCTAGCCCCTATGTCTGTACCTGCCATTAGCCATGACTCTTACCGCAGGTTGAGAGTCTTCTTAGGCACCCTCCCCACCCCCCAAGGGGAGGATGACTGGGAGACCTGGATAGACTATGTTGCCTCTCAAGTGCTAGAATGGCAATGCTCAAAAGTAGAAAAGTGAAAGAGGTTAAGTGAGAGCCTCTGAGGTCCTGCCCTGGCTACCATCTGTGCCAAACGGGCCAGTAACCCTGAAGCGACTGCACAGGACTATCTTGAGGCCTTGGAGAATGTGTATGGGAGCCCAGATTCCGATGAGGACCTGTGGTGGAGAGTAAGAAATGCACAACAGTACCAAGGGGAGTTGTTGTCTGTGTATGTATCTCGGCTGGAAAAATTGTTGCAAGAATGCCTCAGAAAGGGTAGTTTGCCAGCGATTGAATTGGACCGAACCAGGCTGGACAGGATCCTTAAGTCTGCCCCCTTCTCAGAACTGCTGTTGCTTCAGTTAACGCCTGGCCAATCGACTGGAATCCCCACCCTCTTATGATGAGCTAATGAGAGAAATTCGAGGGGTTGAGAAAAGGTGACCCTGGGAAGGACTTGCACCAATAGCTGCTGCTACGACCCAAGTGACTGAGGGTGACCCGTCAAGTGAAGTTCAGGGGCAGAGGTTGGCAGTTAATGAGTGCTCTGAGAAGGAAAAGGGTGTGCCACCATGGGGTGAACTGCTGAGAGAGTTCAGGGAAATATAAAAAACAGTCTCTTTATGAAGGCCGCTCTTGCAAGTACAGGCCCTGACCCTCATCCAACTGCATCTGCTATGGGGATGGGGGTACCCACCCATGCATCTCCTGCTGGCAACAGCTCAAAACTCAATGTCTTGACCATGGAAGAGGGGGAACTGATGAAATGTCTCCAAATGCTTATCATGCCGCAGACAGAGATGGCACCAAGGTTTTCTGTTGGAAGTATCCCCACCCCGGCTCCCAGTGTGATGCCTCGGCCAGCTCAATCTCCGGAAGGTATGTTTTGCTATAATTGTGGGAAGGATGGGCACATGAAGAGAGAATGCAGGTCCCCAAAAGACACAGACAAAGTTGTATACAGGCTACAAGGAGAGCTTCGGGAGGAGAACTCAGTGGTTGAGAGGTACACAAAATGATCGCAGTGAGGATCCAAAAAATGCTAACACATCCCTTTGTGGCAAGGTCAGTTGCCCAGGCCCCCACTACCGCCTCTCCAGACTTGTCCAGAATAATGGGTCCCTCCATGGAGACCACTGTTAAGATGAATGGAGTGTCTACAAGAGCTGTATTAGACAGTGGCTCCCAAGTGACAATTATGTTCCAAGACTGGTATCAGAAGCATTTGTCTGATGTACCCTTACAACCATTGGAGGGGCTGCATGTCTGGGGGTTAAGTGAGAAGGCCTACCCCTACTCTGGATGTATCCGAATTTGGCTGTCTTTTCCCACCTCTGTGGCTGGAGTGGCAGAGCAAGTAGAGACCCTGGTCTTAGTGTGTCCCCCTACTGGACTGTATGATGGGGTTCCTTTACTAATTGGGACTAATGCACATATGTTTGGATGGCTGGCACAGCTGTGTTATAAAAAACAGGGGTAAAGAACTAGTAGAGCTTTAAGAATACCATTCTTGATCAAGAAGGCCTATGAGGCACAGAGAGATGCTGAAAAAGTGGAACCAGAGGAACCGGTTGGAATTGTCTGGAAGAAGGATCCTGAGTCTCTGATCCTGGCACCAAATGCCCAGTGTACCCTACAGGGGGAAGTCCATATCAGAAAGGATGTCAAGAATAAAATCCTCATGCTCGATGCACCAGGCGACGGGAAATTGCCGGAAGGACTGCTGGTCAAGCCAAGTATTTTGCCTGCTAGAGCCCATGCTTATGCCAGAAGGGTAATGGTCCAAGTTCATAATGTGTCTGATAGAGAATTCGAGTAAATAGAGGTCTCACCCTGGCTAATGTACATTGTGCAGATACTGCAGTGCTACCCAGTAACAAGTGTTTGGGGGAAAATGACAGAGTGATGCCTGACTTGTTTGATTTTGGGGACTCCCCATTGCCAGCTGAATGGAAGATGAGAATCAGTAGAAAGCTTGCCCAGAGAGACCAGGTGTTTTCTTTAAAGGAACAGGACGTAGGATGTGTGCAAGGAGCTGAGCACCACATCCGGCTGCATGATGAAAGGCCATTTTGTGAGAGGTCTCGACTCCTGGTCCCTGCTGACATAGATGATGTGAGATGGCATCTGCAAGAGATGCTTGCTGCTGGTGTAATACAAGAATCCAGAAGCCCATATGCTTCCCCTATCGTGGTAGTGAGAAAAAAAAATGGGACAGTAAGGATGTGCGTGGATTATCATACTTTAAACCGGCGGACTATCCCTGCTCAGTATACAATGCTCTGCATTCAGGTTGCTTTGGACTGCCTGAACGGTAGCAAGTGGTTCTCTGTGCTGGCTCTTCGCAGCGGGTACTACCAGATCCCAATGGCCCCCGAAGACCGTGAGAAGACAGCCTTTATCTGTCCGCTTGGCTTCTATGAATTCATTAGGATGCCTCAAGGGATTTCAGCTGCCCCAGCCACTTTTCAATGACTGATGGAGCATGCAGTGGGGGACATGAACTTATTAGAGTGCCTGGTATACCTAGATGATGTTATTGTGTTTGGCAGCTCACTGGAGGAACATGAGAGCAGATTATTCAAGGTGTTGGACCGACTGGAAGACTTTGGCCTGAAACTGTCCATCGATAAATGTTAATTCTTCCAAACATCTGTAAAGTATGTGGGACATATAGTCTCCACCGAGGAAATAGAGACTGACCCAAGTAAAGTTGAGGCCTTGACCACCTGGCCACAGCCCCACAATCTAAAAGAACTGCAAAGATTCCTGGGATTCTGTGGCTACTATTGCCATTTCATCAAGGACTATTCAAGAGTGATCCGTCCTTTACTTAATCTTGCTCAAGGTTACCCTGCTACCCACAAAAAATACAAGCGGTTAACTTCCCCTGAGACTGAGAGAGTGTATTTCCATCTTAATGAAGTTTTTGGGGCACGATGGACACCTGATTGTGAAACTGCTTTTCATGAGATTATATATCAATTTACTCACGCTCCTGTCCTGGCCTATGCAGATACAGCAAAACCCTATGTCCTACACACTGATGCTAGCTTGCAAGGTTTGGGGGCTGTGTTGTACCAGGAGCACGAGAATGGCCTGAGACCAGTGGCCTTTACCAGCAGAAGCCTGACCCCTTCCGAAAAGAACTATCCTGTACATAAGTTAGAGTTCCTAGCTTTGAAGTGGGCCACTGTGGACCAATTCCATGAGTACTTGTATGGGGCTAAGATACTAGTAAAAACTGACAATAACCCCCTGATCTATGTGCAGACTTCAGCTAAGTTGGACGCTACTGGCCATAGGTGGCTCTCTGCATTATCTACATATGACTATGCTGTTGAATACAGAGCAGGCCTGAACCACATAGATGCTGATGCTCTCTCCCGGAGGCCTGTTTCTCGAAATGACTGGGTCAGACTGGCAAAACCTGATATTCGAGCACTCTGCCAGAAATTTGACTGAGAGGAGCAAGTGGTCCCAGACCCAGTGAACTGTTTAGTGGACTGTTTGGGGCCCTCTGAGAATTGCATACCTGCTGCTTATTGCCACTTTTCTGCAATAGACATTGGCACACTGCCTCAGCCGGACAATGACAGTATTCAGCAGGCTCAATCCCAAGATCCCATGATCAAATCAGCTCTAGAAGCCCTCTATGCAGGGAAAGATGTATCCAAGTTACGCTCCACTGATTTGAGAACTGCATTGTTATACAAGGAAGGTCCTAAGTTGAAACTGATTAACAGACTGTTATACAAAGAAACAGTAGACAGAGGGAGACAAATAGATAAACAACAGCTAGTTTTGCCCACTGCCTTTTGAGACTTGATGCTGAGGTCCCTACACAACCACATGGGGCACCTTGGCATAGACAGAACACGACTTGGTGAGATCCAGATTCTATTGGCCTAAGATGGGGGCTGATGTTGAACAACACATTCGAATTTGTAGTCTCTACTTACAGAAGAAAGCTTTGCCCCAGAGGGCTGCCCCCCTAGTTAACATCACCACCAGCACTCCCATGGAGCTGGTCTGTATTGACTTTCTGAGTTTGGAGCCAGATCAAAGAAACATCAGTAATGTGCTGGTGGTAACTGACCATTTTACAAGACATGCCCAAGTTTTCCCCACCAAGGACTAGAAGGCGTCCACTGTGGCAAAGGTACTTGTAGAAAACTTTTTTGTCCACTATGGGGCTCCACAAAGAATCCATTCTGATCAAGGGAGGGACTTTGAGAGTCGTCTGATCAAAGAGATGCTTTCTGTATGGGGAGTGCGAAAGTCCAGAACCACCCCTTACCACCCCCAGGGGGACCCACAGTCTGAATGTTTCAGTCGCACTCTGCTGGACATGCTGGACACCCTCCACCCAAAGGACAAGCCTAAATGGAGCCAACAAATCAGCACCTTGGTACATGCCTACAACTGCACCAAAAGTGATGCCACTGGGTTCTCCCCCTACCGCCTGATGTTTGGAAGAGAAGCCCGACTACCAGTAGATGTATGTTTTGGAGTTTCTCCGGATGGGGTTAGAGCTGACAACTATTTACAGTATGTGCAAAAGTTAAAGGCCCAGCTAAATCATGCGTACCAACTGGCTCAAACCATGGCTGCCAAAAGAAATCTGGCCAACAAAGAAAGGTATGATAAAAAGGTGAAAGCACAGGAACTCCAGGAGGGAGATCAGGTATTGCTAAGAAATCTGGGACTGCATGGCAAACACAAGATTGCTGATAGGTGGTACCATCTCCCCCACATTGTGGTAGGCAAACTAAATGATCTGTCTGTGTACAAAGTAAGGCCGGAGAATAACTCAAGAGATGTGAAAACAATGCATAGAAATCATTTACTGCCCATTGGACAAATCTTGATTGAGTCTGAACCCCCAGAAAATGCCCCCTCTAGACCAGTGACTAGAGCTGCTGCTAAGCAAAAGTCAAGAAAGTCTGCACCTACAGAAGCTGACTTAAAGTGTTCCCCTTCTACAAGCCCCAGCTGAACATGACTGTCAGTCCATGTCAGAGGAAAGTGAGTGTGGCTTTGAATACTACCCTTCTTACGAACTGAGTCAATTGTTTCGGAGCAATCCCCTAATCAATCCTGGAGATGAAGCTGGGCCTTCTGGACTGTCTAAGCCCCCAGCTTTGTCCCTGGAGCCAATGCTCCCAGAAAGTGAAGTGCAGAGTATCAAGTCGGATGACATGGAATCACTGTGCATGGTGGAACTGTATGAGCTTTCAGAGGGGGGAAATGAGGAACTGGGACAGACTGGTGATATACCAGAGCAAGAAGAGTATTTTGAGTGCCCTGATGGTTCACTGCCAGTGTCAGAAAACTCTCCATGTGAGCCAAGTGTTGTGGACTCTAAGACTGCAAATCATGGAGCTGAAAGTGCCCCAAGTTCTAGCCTCTCTACCCCGAAAGAACCCCCCCTGGCAAGCAAAGATCATACTGAAAGTGAGGGCAAAAATGCAGAGACTGTAACAGTTCCCCCTAGAAAGACTGGTAGTGCTGTAAAGCCTGTAGTACACCTCAGTTTCGATTCTCCTGGGAGGCCTGTGGATTTGCCTCTCAATGTGGTCCACAATGGAGTATATGTGTCCCCGAGCTCATTGCCCAAACTGAGCATAAGTGCTAACTCCAGATTACTTGTTTCAGCCTCTAGATATGGTGCCCCTGCCCCATCCAGCCCCAAGGTAGCTGATAGGGAAGGGCACCCTCTCTTCAGGTTTCATGTACAGGAGGTAATAACCTGAGTTACAGTACAATGTGTGCATAATACTGTGTAAAAAGTGATGTACTGAAAAATTTCAGAAATGTGTTTCTGGTAAGGTGATACGTTGACTGATGATTACATGTATAAGCCTAATGTGATACTGATGTAAATGTATATGGTTGTATTGAAACTTATGGGGGTACTTACTTGACATGGACGCCACGTTTTTCCAGGCCAGGAAGGGTGTAACCCCCCTGCAAATGGAGGTTCTCAAAAGTCCTCCAGGAGCTTGCCTGAATGCTCCAAGTCTGGGCGGTGTTCAGCATCTGAGCTGTTTAAATGTGGTTCCAAGTGAGTGCTATTTGAGCCTTCACGTACTGTCTCTTTAAGAGCTGTCTGCTTGCAGACTTAATTAGTTTGTGTGGGGGAACTGTGTATTTAATGTTCGAATCCCGCCCCAGCTGCTGGCTACTCGCTCCATTTCTGCCATCGCTAAACGTGCAGAGGGAGCTTTACTGAAAGATGTAACTGTCTGCTGGTAATCTGTTAGAGTGATAATGAAAATATAGTTTGTCTAACCTGCTTTCCCTTCAGCAAGGACTGTGTAGTGTAACTCTTTCATTTTAGTTCTGGACTGCCGAGAGGGACCAATCAATATGTGAGAACACTAAGATGGAGACTGCTTGGGCCAACCAGAATAGGGACTACAAGCTGGGGCTTGCTCAAAAGGGGGTTGAATGGAAAAAGCCTCTGGGTAATGTAGTTTTGGAATCCTTGGCGCCTTTTTTCGCAAATAGAGGGAGCCTGTAGTGACTGACAAGGAGGATCAGCCAACCGAACTGGGAGGAAATCAAAGGAAATGCCCTGCTCTGTTACTGGAAAGTCAGATCATTTGTGACAGTGAAGAGAGAAGGAGCTATGTGCTTCTGCGGTGTGTAGTTTAGCACAGGAAGCATGTGTGAGGCCCTGAGATTCAGCTTGCAGCCGTTGTGAGTGCCAGTTTGGACTGAATCCGAGTTGTGAGGAGAAAGAAGCACCAGAAGTGTGGAAACCAGGCTCATCCTGTAGAAGGCTGGAGAAATTGCTGAATCGCGCTCGGTCTGTCAGGAACTGAAGGTGCTGTGTGTGCTCCCGGGTATTTTGCAGTAAGTGCGATCAGCATCGAGGAGCAACCTGCCTGGTATAGTACTTTCCTTTTACATATGAATGTGCATAGTGCTTGTGGGGAATCGCTATTTTCAATCCCCTGTACTGCGTGCTGTGTGTTGAAGCTGGAAGCAAACCTCAGCTTGTCTCGGACTAAATCCATTTGCTATCTACTGCAGTGGGGTCCTCTCACAAGGACCTTGTCTCCATGACCTGTGGTTGCTGACAATCCAGAAGAACATTCACCATCCGGTTCTCAGCTTGGATATTGTGAGTACAAATCAGGGTATTCTCCTGCAGCCTGTTTTCAATCACAAGTGTGTCACCTAATTCTTGTTGTTTCACTGCTTCATGGACTGAGCCATCCGGCCCCGGATTACAATTGGGTGTTGTGCATATATTTTCTTCTACAGGGCCCCATCCATCTGTACCTGCCGGCCAACCCCAGGCAACGGACCTGGCTAGCCCCCCCCAACCTGGGTACCCAGAGTGTGACTTTTCAGACCCTGTATGTGTGCACAGTACTGTGATTTAATGCCACCAATTAACCTGATTTCCCTCTCCCGTGTTACTGTCCCTTAAATAAATCAGATTTGTTGTTGTTATACTGTATACTGTCTGTGGTGTTGGTACTTATGGAAACAATATTGTATTTTGCTGTGTATGTTGTTTAACCTTATTTTACAGTGGGTCCTCAGAGACATGCTGCAGAATTAGTCTCGAGGGTAAGTGGTACTTTATGAGTGAACAGTGTGTATACGTGGGGTATTGGGGCTGTAACTCCTGTGTACTGTGTGAGCCACTAGAGGGAATAAAAGTGGGTCTCAGTGTCCCAGAAGGCTGTGACCAAGCTAGTCTAACAACTACAAATCCTGACCTCTGGGTGGAGGCACCCGCCATAGAACCTAGGCCCCTCAACCTGTCAGTAGTCAAGCAGGCAGGGGTAGTAGCCCTTGGGATAGCGCCACCTGGTGGTTACACAGATATGTATGTACAAATGTTACTTGCAGACATAATTAAGGAAGATTGACGGCAATTTCCCCTTTATCTTCTAACACTGCATCTGGTCCAGATGGACTGTCGGAGAAATTATATAAGCAAATGCTTCCTTAAATAGCTCCAGAACTTGCTCTGGTTTATAACATCATCATAAAGTCTGGTCCACTGTGGCAAAATATGAATCAGGGTGCCAGGCTTTTTATTTACAAGAAAGGGGACAAACCAGACATTGGAAACTGGAGACCGTGAGTGTACTGAACTCTGATGTTATAATGTTGTTAAACATTTTGTGTAAAATACTAACATAGCACAATAGCTACCTCAGAACTGACTCTGCTTCCTTTCTCTCTTATGACACCCTTCATACTCTTCCCCGCTTCTACTTGCATTCTGTCTCCACAAGTGAGGTGCACAGACTTCTAAACTCTATCTCAGTCTGTAGTAGTGTTGGCTCTGATGGTCTTGAACCATGGTTACTAAAACTAGCTGCCTCCTCCTAACTTCTTCCTTACTAGAATTTATAACCTATCTCTATGCTCTGGTATAATCCCAGATATATGGAAGATTGCCAGGATTGTTCCTGTTTTTAAGAAAGGGGACATTAGATCTATTTCTTACTACTTCCCTATCGCTATCCTTCCAGTTCTTAGTAAGTTCCTTGAAAAGATAGTATCCGTCAAAACAATTATCTCCAAGACTACAGCCTCCTCTCAGACTCCCAGCATGGTTTCAGAAGAGGCCATAGTACCACAGCTGCTCTACTAAAGTTTACTGATGACACCGAAGTTGCTATGGAAAATGGTCAATTTACAGGTGCTGTTTTTATCGACCTTACAAAGGCATTTGATCTTGTTGATCATTCTCTTCTCTTAACAAAAATGCCCTCCCTTGCTTTTTCCTCTGCTGCGGTCTGCTAGTATCAGAGCTACCTTACCGACAGGCAACAATTTGTTAAATTTAACTCAACTGTATCTTCTCTCTCCACTACTAATGTGGGTGTACCCCAAGGATCTGCCCTTGGCCCTCTCCTCTTTACTATCTTTATTAATAACCTGTTTCTAAATGCCTCATCCTGTTCCTCACTACTCAGTGCCAATGACTTAGTACTATACTCCAGCTCTGACAACCTTCCTTACTTCAACTCCACCCTTACTTCTCATTTCCATAAAATTCACTCTAGTCTGTCACAAAATAAACTCCTACTAAATTTCAGCAAAACCTATTCTATGCTATTTAGCTCTGCCCTTAGGCTAAGAATGTCCACTGGGCAACTATCTATCTCCAACCTTGATGGCACTGTTATTGAAAATATTTCTAATTTTAAATACCTTGGTGTCACCCTTCACTTGACTTTGTCCAATACATTGCTATGAGTGTAGGACCATAAATTTCAAACTGTGCCTTGCTTTTAAATCTAGCCATGCCCTTACACCCTCTGCTAGGAAGGCCATTGCTCAGGGTGTACTTCTTCCTACCCTTACCTATGGTGCTGCTGTTTATGCCTGCATAGCCAAACCTCAGCTTCACAGATGGGACACTGCCTACAACAATATCTGTCACTTTGAGTGGACATCATACCATTTTGCCCATCGCTGTTGGCTTTATAGACTTAAACTGGCTATCCCCTGATGCCTATCGCTCATATGCCCTCAGTACTATAACGGAAAAAATTGTGCATACCAGAGTACCGTCCTTCCTTGTGTCACTGTTTTCTCATCTTTTCCTCCCCAACCCCCTTCGCTCCAGGGAACAGCCCCTATTCTTTGTCCCTAGATGCCTTATAACCATGGGGTCCCAGGACTTTTCCCACTTTGCTCCAATACTATGGAACTCTGCCTGTCTCTATCAGACTCCCCTTTTCTCATGGTCACTTCAAAAGGGAATTTCATCATTATCTCCTGCTCTCTCATCCTTGTTGCTGCTTTCTTTCTACATGAGCTTCCAGCTACGCATTAACTACTCATGCTTCTACGCCATCCATTTCTTGATACCCTTGTGTTTTGTTCTCCCCCTCTCCGGTACTCCCCTGACCATTTCTGCTCTTACTTTCTGTTCTTGTAGCACTTATCTTTGTCTCCTCCTTCTCTGCTAATGCCTTGATCCTTTCTGCTTTCACTCTTTACATCTATCTTTTTCATGTCTTTACTGTTTACATGAATTTCCCTCCTCTAGTATCTGTAGAAGGTAGTATTGCCTTTTCTTTGTGTTAACTTATGTCATAATGTTTGTAATTTGCCTACTAGTCACACTAACTATTGTACTTCATACCTATTGCACATTTGCAGCTTTTTATTATGTTTTTGATATATCTCCCAGTTACTCTGTATATTTATGCAATTTTAACTGCTTTGTAAAATAGAAACATAGAATGTGTCAGCAGATGGAGACCGCATGATCCAACTAGTCTGCCCATGGTTTCAAATCCCCTTCCTATGTTGTTTTATTCTTGTGGATTCCCTTATGTCTGTCCCATGTTATTTTAAATTCCTTTACCATCTTTGCTTTCACTACTCTCTGTGGCAGTTTGTTCCATGGTGCCACCACCCATTCTGTGAAGAAATACTTTCTCCCATTGCCCCTGAATTTGCTCCCCTTGAGCCACATGTTGTGTCCTCTAGTCCTGCTACAGTTGTTTACCTAAAAAAGGTCCTGTGAATGGATCTTGTTGACACCCTTTAGGTATTTAAATGTCTATCATAGCCTCTCGATTTCTGTGCTGTTCCAGGGAGTATAAGTTGAGTTTCTTCAGCCTTACCTCATATGGCTCTCGATGCATACCCTGCACCATCTTTGTTGCCCTTCTCTGCATCTGCAAACAGGCACACCTTCCCTTCTAGGTCTTCTGCAATGTTGCTGATGAATATGTTGAAGAGGATTGGTCCCAGCACTGATCCTAGTGGCACTCTAGTCACTATACCCTCCCTTGACAGTGTATCATTCACTAATACCATCTGCAACCTCCCATTGAGCCAATTTTAACCCAGTGTGTTATTTTATGGCCAACTCCAATGCGTTCCAGCTTACTGACCAATCTCTTGTGTAGAACAAAGTCGAAGGCCTTGCTGAAGTCCAGGTAGACTACATCAACCGCACCATCCTGGTCCACTGTCCTAGTGACCTAGTTGAAAAAGTCAACCAGGTTTTTCTGACATGACCTTCCTGCCATGGAGCCATGTTGCCTTGGGTCTAATTGATTACTTGCTGCTAAATCTGTTAGTATCCTCTCCTTTGGCAAGGATTCCATCAGTTTCCCTACCACTGAAGTGAGGCTAACAGGGCGATAGTTCTCTGGTTCTTCCTTACTCCCACTCTTGTGAAGTGGCATCACTGCAGCCTTTTTCTAGTCCTCTAGAACTTCCCTGATCTCCAGTGACATGTTAAAGAGCTTTGCCAGGGGTGCAGCCAGCTCCATCCCAAGTTCTTTAAGGATTCTTGGGTGTATCTCATCTGGCCCCATCGCTTTTTCTACATTTAATTTGTTGAGTTCTTCCAGGACTCTACTCTCAGTGGAGTGACTCATGTCAACCCCTTCTGGGAGGCTATTTTTATTGCATAGGGAAGGTCTGTTGCCATCTTTTTCCTGCATGAAGACTGAGCATAAGTACTCGTTTAGTACCTCTGCCTTCTTCCTGTCATCCTCCATAAGATGCACATATTTTGCAATTCTAACGATACCTCCTCTGCTCTTCCTTTTTTCACCTATGTATCTGTAGAAGGTTTTAGCTCCCTTCTTTGCTCCCTGTGCTATCTTTTCTTCTTTTTGACATTTTGCTATCCTAATTGTCCTCACTGCTTCTTTCAGTCTATGTATACAACACTTTGTACTGTGTGTGTATGTATAGATAGATAGATAGATAGATAGATAGATAGATAGATAGATAGATAGATAGATAGATATTTTTAATTGTCTTTTATTGATCTCATTGTATTATTATTTGCATTTTTTCATTTTGTACTGTCCTGGGTTATACCTGAAAATAGGCATATATCATGACTAGTGTACTTACCAGGTCAAAAATAAATAAACATCTGATATCCTTAATGCAGGCCTGCTCTATCCTGGGAGAAACATTCAGAATAACTTAATATAAACTGGGGCTGGCAATAGAGCCTAGAGGTTAGAGTAGAATAACGAGCTGTGAATGAGTTTGGTACATTCAGTTGACCTAGGTTTGATTCCCACAGCCTCCAGTTGCACACTGTGACTCTAAGCAAGTCACTTAACCTCCCCAGTGCTCCCAGGTCACCCCTGAAAACAGGCATTGTGCCTAGTAGGTCGTATCTGATTATCAAAGAATAAAGAAAAAAAATGAGGAAAGTAATAGAAAGAGGCATACAAGGGAATTTGGATGGATATCTAATTACTTTGGATCAGGAGAAAGCTCTTTATTCCATATCACATGCATATTTGTAGGCAGTGTTAAAAGCTTTTGGAATACTAGAACTGTTTAGTAGGGTGATATGTATTCTGCATGATGAAGCAAACATTCTTGAACTAGTAAATGGGTGGATAGGAAACCCATGCCAGCTAAACAGAAGGGTACATCAGGGTTGCCCCCCTCAGTCCCTTATTAATACATTTTAGTCTGGACCCTGTTTCAGATGGATAGCAAGTAAACAAGAAATTCAATCATTACAACTAAAGGATGAGACCAAAGTGGTCATAACTATTATCTTTGCAGATGATATGGGACTTTTAATATAAGACCAGAATTCAGGTATAAGGACAATATCTGAGATTGAGAATTTTCCTTATGCAACAGGGATTAAAATAAACAAAAACAAAAGTAAATGAATGGCTTTAGGGAATACCACAGTTACATACATGGCTGGAATAAATATATCCAAAAGCCAAATAGAAATACTAGGAGTAAAATTTGGATATGAAGACGCGCAGTAATATATCAGAAAAACAAAATTAAACAAACAGAAGATAAAATAAACAAATGGAAAAAAATTGCCAATGACCAACAAAAGATTTATTTAATGAAAACTTTTATTATCCCACTTTTCTTGTATATTGCATATATTTCCCCCACCTACTGTTCTAGTCTACAAGCTCAGATTTATAGTGTTTTTTAATTTTTTGTTTAGTCTGGAGTAGTAGGCTAAACCCAGTAAAAAGGTGCAATAACATATAGACCTATTAAAGAAGAAAAAATTACTCACTGTAGTAATGTTGTTTCTTCCAAGGGATCCCTCACTATGCTTAACAATTGCAACTGCAAACATTCTCAGGAATGAGCTGACCCTAAGCCTAGAATGCTATGCTAATTATGGAATCTTAGAATGAAATTCAAAACTCTGCTCTGTGGTCACGTTCATGCCTGCCCTCTAATGTCAGATTTATTTTTGAAGTTGGGGTGAGCAGTGGCCACTAAAATTAGCTAAATGACTACAAAAAAATTATTAAAAAGAAGAGGGTCTGAGTAGACTCTCAAATTGGCAGAATCAATTTAAAAGGTTAGTGTGGCAGAGTTAGGCTACACCCTTGGCTGTGTCTGGTGGACCACTTTTCTATCTCCTTATTTCCTAGCATCAGTTAACACTTTTGTCTTTTCTTTTCCCCCCTACCCTAGGTTGGCCACCTAGTGTAGCTTTTTACTGTCCCTACTTAACTTCCTAATAGTTCTCTCTTTTCATTCTTTTTCCATTTCCATCCAGTTCCTGGAATGATGCCAAACACCCGGAGAGGTGTTGTGTAAAATGCATACGTGCATTCTGTGTACAAAAAAGCATGAAGGCTATTTTAAAAAGGAATGAATACAGTTAGTAAAGCCTTTTTAAAGAAAAAAGATTCAGAAGTCGTATAAAACAATAATAATGTCATGATTAGGCAGTATAGTGCAGTGGTTTAAGGCTCTGAGCAGCAAATCTGGTGACATCCAGCAGATCAGACCTGGGTTTGAATCCCACAGCTTCCACTTGCATATTGTGTGACCCTAAGCAAGTCACTTAACTTCCCTGTGCTCCCAGGTTGCATCTGTAAAAAAGCTTTCAGCTTAGTGTGCTACTCCTGGTTAAACAACTAACAAAAAAAAGATTAGTACAGTTATAAGAAATCCTTAAGGTATTTTCATAAATTCACACTATAGACCTGTTACTGTATAAGGTTCTATGTATGAGAACGTGGTATACTTTATAAAAGTGCTTAGTCACTGTGGATCAGAGATATAGAGAGTCAATATCTGTGGAGATATACACTGTACCTTTAACTGAACCAGGAAATCCCCGAAACAACCCCCCCCCCGGTTTTGAAATAACATGTTCAGACTTGAAACAACATGTCCAGACATGTAAATAGAAAGGGCTCACTCAGGTGACCCCCCCAAAAGATATAAAACCTCTTTACTGAGTTCACTTCAGTTCAGTCTAGTAGAGTTCAGTCTTGAGAGTGAAGAAGAGAGGTGCTACTGTAGACAAGCTGTTGAATGCAGATGAAAAGGGTCTTAAAGCTCTAAGATCCAGGACTGTATTATGTGAGAAACTATTGATGTTAAGTAGTGATTTTCTTTACAGTTTTTTTTGTTTTCATTAATTTTTCTAACCTTTGAAAGATAAATATCACACCATGGTGTGTTTTAAATCTGTAAATTTGCCTCATCTGATGTTTATTCCCACACGCTGTGACAGAGTATGGAGTAACAACTGTAAGGCACTGTAACAAGAAATGCTCAAGCAAACCGAAAATAACTGATTCTTGTGATAACCTTTTCCAGGTTCTGGAAGGTGAGACAGGGATGGGATTGTTAAGCATAGTGAGGGATCTCTTGGAAGAAACAACATTACTATGGCAAGTAAATTTCTCTTCAAACCCCAGGAATCCGTCACTGTGCTTAACAACTGCAGACTACAAAGCAGTACCTTGGGAGGCCGGGTACAGAACCTACTTAGGGAAAAGGTTCTGCAAGACAGCAGTGCCAACACTGGCATTCCTTCTGGACTGTATGTCCAGACAATAATGCTTTGTAAAGGTGTGTACTGTTTTCCATGTAGCTGTTTTGCAGATTTCCTGCAAGGAAATACCTCTAGATGCAGATGTACTATGTGTAGAGTGTGCCCTGAGGCCCTGGGATGGCAACTTACCAGCTTTGCTGTAACAGAACTGTATGCAAGAGACTATCCAATGAGAGACTGTTCTCTTGGATGCTGGCTTACCTTTACCTGCTTCACCACAGGTGACACACTGAGTATTGGTGGACCTCACCTTCTTTATGTGGTCCAGGTAGTAGCTTAGTGTCATCTTAATTTATTTATTTATCTATTTATTTTATTTAAAGGTTGGTGACCGGGAATGGCACACTGAGCTGAGGCTCATTTCCAGGTGCAACACAGGGGTAAGAGACAATACTGGGCTAACAACATTTGGAAACAGTATAAAAGCAATATATATATATATATATATATATATATACACAGTAGCATCAGAGTTAATTTAAATGATAACATCACAGTGCAAAAATATATATATACATATATATACTGTATATATATATATATATATATATATATATATATATATATATATATATATATATATATATATATATATATATACATATGACACACACACACACACACACACACACACACACACACACACACACACAATAGCAGCAAATTAATTCATAGCTGTGCATCACAGTACAGATGGGGAAGAGAGCACTACATAGAGATATCATGAAAATGACAGTATAGAAGACAGTTTTGAGGGCTTAGCAGTGGCAAAAGGAAGTCAAACTATGGAGTTTTTGCTCACCTGTATTGGATTTTGTTGTAAAGAACACTGATAGTGCAATTGACTGGTTCATGTGACATTCAGACACCACTTTAGGGAGGAATTTTTTTGTTAGTTCTTAAGACTACCTCGTCTCTGTGGAAAATAATATAGTTGGGATCTGTGCTGATAGCTTGCAGCTCTCTCACCCTTCTGGCAGAAGTCACAGCCACCAGGAAAATTGCTTTCTGGGTGACATATTTCAAATGCAGGCACCATGGGCTCAAAAGGAGGTTCCATGAGCTGGGCAATGGACAGATTTAGATCCCACGGTGGAACTGGATCTCTTGACTGAAAGACAGAGTGGTTAAGGGCTTTAAAGAACTTTCTGAAAGTGGACTCTGCAGCCAGTGAGCTATCCTTGCCAGCTGAGGCATAAGCTGACACTGCTGCCAGATACATCTTCAAGATTGAAATCCTGAAGCCCAGGGACCAAAGGTGGGCCAGATAATACAGCATCACAGGGAGGTCTGCCTAGAGTGGGCTGAGCTGCCTACATGAGCACCACAGTAAAAACCTTTTCTACTTGGAGGCATAGGTTTTCCTTGTTGGTTTCCTGGATACCTTAAACTCCTCCAAAACCTTCTCAGAAAGATTCAGCTCAGAGTACTCTAGCTCTTCAAGCACCATGCCATGAGGTGAACGGATCTTGGAACTGGGAATGTTATTTTACCCTTAGGCAAGGTCAGCATGTTGTATCTCAGGGGATGACTGACAGGGTGCTTGATGAAGAGGGACAGGCGCAGCAAGTACCAAGTCTTCCTGGCCCAGTCTGGTGTTATCAGGATCATCATTGCAGACTCTCCCCTCAGTTTCATGATATATGCCTAGTTTCAGCAACACCCTCAGTAAAAGTGGAAATGGGGAGAAGGCATTAAGAAACTTCCCTGCCTGACTGAGGATGAGGGTTTGCACTGGGATTGTCCATAATTAGGGGGTTCTACAGCAGAACATGGGAAGCTAGTGGTTCTTCCATGATGCAAACAGATCTATCTCTGGTGTACCCCACCTTCTGAGCACTGTGTCCAACACCTGCTTGTTCATGGTCCATTTGTGATGCCCCTGTCTGAGCCTGCTCAGGGAATCTGTCAGCACATTGTCTTTCCTTGGCAGGAGAACTGCTGAGAGCTGTATCCTTAGGGAACATGTCAGACTCCAAATCTTCACTGCTTCTGTGCGTAGCTTTGAAGATCTTGTTCCCCCTTGTTTGTTGATGTAATATATTATATCAGTGTTGTCTGTCCTGATCTGAATGGACTGACCTATGATGTGGGAGGAAAAGAGCTACATTGTGAGATACACAGCTCTAGGCTCCAGGAGGTTTATGTGCTCCTAAGACTCTAGAGGATTTCACATCCCACTTACAGTTAAATCCTCCGGATAGGCACCACAGCCCAGAAGGAAGGCATATATCATAATCATAACTGTGGGTGGTTGCTGAAGGAATGGAACCCCCACTCTGAGATTGCTTTCTTCCTTCTACTACTCCAGTGCCCTTAACAGGGGCTTTGTGACAGGTACCAATTCTAACACTGGGTCTCGCTTTTGGGAAAAATAGGTCCCCAAGTGGTACTGGATGTCCCTCATTTGCAGCCTTGACCCTAGAACTACTGCTGTGGATGAGGCCATGTGCCCCAGCAGCTGAAGGAAGTCCTTTGCAGGTCCAGGTTAACCTGTCTTGAAAGACGCTGCAACCAAAATCAGGCTTGCCACTCTTTCCCTATAGAGGAATGCCGTGCCCTGGTGGGCAGCCAATTCTGCACCTAAAAAGTCTAGAACCTGAGCAGGTTCTGTCTGGGACTTTGGGGGATTTATTAGAAACCCCAAGCTCTCTGGTGTGTGTTTTTTTGAGAAGGAGGAAGAACTTGGCCTCCTGGTTTGACTTTCCTGAGACCAGCCAGTCATCCAGGTAGGGAAAAACCACCATCCATTGTCTCTATAAATGTGCTGCCACTATGGCCAGGCACTCTGTGAACACTCTGGGAGCTGAGGATAGACCAAAGGGTAGGGATGCAAAGTGGTAGTGGCAGCTCCCTACCCTGAATCTGAGGTACTTTCTGTGTGTGGGCCTGACTAGTATGTGAAAATAGACATCTTTCAGATCCAGTGACCTCAGCCAATCCCATTGCTGCATCACTAATCCCAGTGTTACCATCTTGAACTTTTTTAAGTGTTTGTTCAAGTATCTCATATCTAAAATGGGTCGCCACTCCCCATTTGTCTTGTGGATGAGGAAATATCTGGAGTAAAGACCCTTTCTCCACTGTGAGGGAGGGACTTTCTCCACTGTATGTGCTAGAACCAACTTCTTTACCTCTAACTCTAACAAGAGCTTTTCTGTTGAAGCAGGAGAAGTGAAGTTTCTGTGAGCCTGCAGCTTTGGGAATTTTTTGAACTGCAGATCCAGAAGTAAATGAGTTGATACCTTTTATTGGACCAACATAGATGTAACAAATATAACTGTAACAAAAAGAACAAAAGTGCTTAAGCTTTCAGACCAACCCAGTCCATCCTTGGAAGTTTAATGACGAAGTTGTTGAACTGCAGAGTCATACACTGACTCATTATTTCTAGGACTCATCTGTCTGT
The DNA here is from genome assembly GCA_016271365.2 of Neoceratodus forsteri. Taxonomy (NCBI): domain Eukaryota; kingdom Metazoa; phylum Chordata; order Ceratodontiformes; family Ceratodontidae; genus Neoceratodus; species Neoceratodus forsteri. Next base: position 965,573,971 of record CM057452.1, read on the forward strand.
CATAATTGTTTTCCACTCCTGAAAATAATGAACCAGTCTTCTCCCCCACTGGCAATGGTTGGGTGACCTGTACAAACTTGTCAGGGGTTCTGGTTCGCTTGGCCCTTGGGTGCTGGAGCAGTGTCTGCATGCCTGGGACCCCTTCTGCCACTACCTCTGAAGAATCCCCTCTGTTGGGAATAGCCAATGGTAAAAGGTAAAAAAGGCTCAGGGAAAATATCCCCTACCTCTACCTCACCTTCCAGAAGGTCTACTGGAAGTAGAGGCCTTTTCCTTCTCAGTGCTGCTCTTGTAGGAGGCCTTGTATTCATCCACCTTCTTCATATGAGTCTCTGTTTTGTCACCAAATACAGAAAGTCCCCTACACAGGATATCCATAGCCTTTGTCTGAATGTCCTGAGAAAGGTTAGTGGTTCTGAGCCATGCAAACCTCCTCAGGGATACTGCATGCACCATGACCCTTGAAGCAGTGTCATTAGCATCCACTGCCACATGGAACTATTACTTGGTGGCATCCATGGGAGTCTTTGGCGTGTCTGCCAGGTCCTAAGCCACATCACCACAGGCCTTTTTGCTTATAGCCAAATAGAGTTTCAAAGGACCTTTTGGTACTGAGCAGTGTAAGATATGTAAGCGGCCTGCCTTTAAAGCAGGGAGGCTGAAGTACAGACCTCCTTGCCCATGCTGTCAAGCTTCCTGGAGTCCTTCTCTGGGGGCTGAGAGGAGATGGGGACTTTGGCCTTATCACATGCTGCAGTCTGGACCACTACCTCATGGTCAGGGTGGGAATAGAGGTACTTTGCACCCTGTTTGTCCACCTGATATTTCTTTTGTAATTTCTTATCAAACCCAGTAGCTGAAGTGGGTGCTGCCAAAACTTTGCAGGTAGCCTTTTTGAGAGATTTGTGGATGGGCAGCAACAATCTCTTAGTGGGAGTTAAGCCCATCATATCTAAAAATTCTACTTCGTCCTCAGCAGTCTTCTGCATAGGGAGGTTGAGGGTATTGACCATTTAACTTATGAAAGAGCAGTGTGAGGTCAAACTGTCAGGTGCATGAGGAAGGGAACCAAACTCCTGCTCAGGGAAACCATCAGGTTCTATAGGTTCCCCTTTTTCCTCCTCCTCCTCCTCCTCATAATAAAAACTGGCCTCCTCCTCCTCCTCCAGAGGCACTGGAACAGATGCTGGAGCCAGAGAGGGTCAGGTATAACCATGAAGGTTCCCATAGTCTGGAAGACCTGGGGAGATACTACCATGCCTTAGTCATGCCCTTTACTGAGGGTATCTAATTTTTGTCCATTGATGTCTCCTTTCCTTCTTCAAGAGAAGGGGTAGTGACATGCTTTTCTCTCTTTTCTTCTTGTCAGGTACCATCTCTGGTGTCTTCTCAGAGGCTCTTTTGTTCTTACTGGAGTCAGGATTCCCCCATTCAGACACCTTGGCCTTTGAACCATCTTTAGCAGCTTTCTGTTTACTTTGAGGTGGTAGACCCTCTTCTGAGCCTTTAAATGACACAGAAACAGACTGAGAAGCCATAATATCATCTATTATTTTACCCTTTTCTTTTGTGTTTTAGGGCAAAACATAATACAGAGTTCACAATAGACAAAGTCATGATCTGGACCCAAGCACCCCAAACACAGCTCATGGCAGTCTGCCTTAGCCAGAAGCTGAAAGCAAATTTTACAATTGTCAAAGCCTGTGGGTTATGTTCTCTTCTTGGGTCTGTCAAGTCATGCCAGTCCCTGATCACTCAAAATGCTTCAGTTCCCAAATGTAAAAGACTGGTTTGGTTACCTGAAAAAAAGGGAAAACTGCTAAAGAATGCTGTTTTGGTTGGTTTTTTTTTGTTTCGTTTGCAAGGGGAAAAAAACAGTCACATAGCGTCTCAGTCCTGATAAAAGAGAAACTGTGATGAGCAAAAGAAAACCACACAACGGGTAGAAAAACATAACACTTCTTTTTTTTTTGTTAAGAAACTAATACGGTTCCCTGAAAGCAGGAACCGTGACATGAAGGCCTTTTCTCTGGTTCCTGGGAACCAATGAGGAACTGAGGAAAACAGTAAAAATTAACAAAAACAACAAAATAACACCTGAACTAATGCAGAGTATTACAGAACTAAATAAAATACACTCTAATAAAGAACAGGAATAAAATAAACCATCAAACAGTACTGAAGTATAGAAGACAACTTCAGCGCAACTTCTTCCTCAGGAGGAGAAATAAATCTGACGTTAGATGGCAGGCGTGAGCGTGACCACAGAGATGAGTTTTGAATTTCATTCTAAAATTCCATAATTAGCAAACAATTCTAGGTTCTGGGGCAGCTCATTCAAGGAAAGATTGCTGTTGCAGTTGTTAAACATAGTGGGGTATTACTGGGGTTTGAAGTAGGCCTTGGGATGTTGAATGTTATTGTTTTCTTTTTGGTCTCTAATCTCATACCAGTTCTGCAGCATCAAAGTACGCTTTGGGTTGAACTGCTGCAAGAATGGGTCTTTCCCTTAATTACAGCCTGGAAAATGGGATGAATCAAATTCATGAAACTGGACCTGATAGCCTTATCAGTGTATGTAAAAGAATGTCTTAAGGCTTAGATAGTGGAATATCACTGAAACATAGACTGAATCCCTTGCAAGAAAGCAGTTTTATTTACAACAACAACAAAAAAAAGAAACTCATTCTACAGAAAATCCAGTTTTTCAGGGAAATAAAAATGAGCCAAGAATACCCACCAAAATTAGGGATATGATCTGGCTATGAGCCCATGAGAAGCTAAAATGTTAGGGACAATCAAAAACATATTTGTGGCAGAAAGGCTGTGCTTGAGACAGAACTGGATGTCACAACTTGAAACAATGTGATGCTTAGTTATGGACTGTTCTTTTATTAAGGACTTCTGGCCTTTTCTGGCAAAAAAAACCCACAAAAAACCAAAGAACCTTTCATTGCAAAAATTACTTATGAGAATTTAATCTTTGCACATTTTGATAAAAGCTCAAGTAAATGGCACACAGGAACACCTTATGTAATTACAGCCATTTTGAAATGGACTATTTGGCAAGCCAAGAGAGAGAGAAGTATAGCAACATGTCTCAATAGCTGTCACGGCACAGATTAGTTGGGTTACGGTCAGTTCCTGGATGCTGTGCTGAGATGTACGCAACCGCATTGTGGAGGAGCGAGGAGAGCAGACTCTATTAAAGGCTTTTTTTCATGCCTACAAAAGGTATGCCACCTATGTTATGAAATAATAGAGCTCACCGGTCGTTCTTGTGTAAGGCATTAGCAGCCACAAAGGTTCAGGCATGCTCTTGTGTTTTTTTCTCCAGAAGGAATCCCGACCAGTGGCAGTTGGACCAGAGAAACACTGAGGAGCCCTTCGGAAAGGCTCAAGCCTGCATCGGCAGGTTGGGGAGCTAGAAACCAGGACCTGAGATTTTGAGAAGAAGAAGTTTGTTGGGGAAGAAAGAAGAAGAAGCTGCTTGATGTAATATACAGGATACAGAACTGATATACTGGACATGGAACTAAGACATTGTATTCTTCTCTTCTCGGGAAGGGAGAACACACTATATTAATTTCTGTGCCTGCTTATATTGTTTCTTCTTATTTGGACTTTCCTTTTATAGAAGTTTTCAAAATTGTCTGCAAATGTTTATTGAACTGAGCAGCAGAGTGTTCTGTTGCTGTTATTATTCACTCTTGCAGCCCTTTTATTTTTTGGCCCTAGTTGCACAGTAATTTTACAACATTATAATTTTATAAATTTATGTGTGTTTTGCTTTAACATAATTTTTAAAGACCAGGGCAGGTAGCACCAGAGATTAGAGTTGCTTAGCAACCAACAGGTGCTTCCAATTTCTGCCTAGTGGTATAAACATGCATGTGTGGCATTTCAGTAGCTAGATATGCCATCTTAGCCACAACAGTTAGGCACACCGACTGAATGTTTTCTGAAAGCTTGTCGGGTATGCTCTCACATTATAGCATTTGAGCTTTTTGCCTTAGAATAAGGTACTAGTCTTAAGAGTACTAAACATACTAGAAAAGCCTTAAATATTGTTTGGTCGGCTCACGCTAAGGCAGAGCAGTGCTGTGGTTTATGAAGCTGCTATATGAGAGGCTGATCAGCACACCGAACTCCAGCAGCTATACATTTGGTTTCATGGTTAGTGCAATGGAATAAAATTTCACTGTTAAAACTGAAAGTAAGTAACCATTATTTTGACTACCCAGGTCTTTCGGGTTTTTATAGAATACTGCAACACTGTAATTCTGTCATTCAAATCATGCAGGGCCTTTAGTCCTATATTGAGCTAAGTGGAACTATGTGGCCAATTTAAAAGTTTTTATATTTATACCGCCACATGGCTTGTGGTTTTTAAAACTAAAATATTTACTTTTGACTTACCTAGAAGATATAGAAGTTATTTAAGGCAATAGTTGGCAGAAATATATATAATACATCTTATTTAAATTGTTTTCTAGTGGAATTCCATTCAGACTCTGTTAAGGGGAGCCTTTATTGGAATATCCAGGGACTGAGAGAGTCAAATGCTTTGGTGTTTCTTAACATCGTTCAGGTCAGATATTGCAGCACTATATTCTTGATATCAGTCAGAAGGCTGAGCGACCAAGGTTTAAAATCTGTATGGCTTTACCTTAACCACAGTTGAACAGCTGCATTTAAGGAACTATATGGAATTGGAAAACTGGAGCCTGCTTAACCAACTTTTCTTGAGCAGTTTATAGCCTCAGAGCATAATTATATGTGAAAGAGTTTTTTTCTAGGCTTAAGACACTGTGGAATGTGATTGTCTATCGACTGGCATCCATTTCATATAAGAACACTTGGATACTTAAATATTGCACTTAGTACTCTATTAATGTCTTTCCTGTTATTAAGCATTATTGCATCCTAAGATTTATTTATAGGATACTCATAGGATATTTATAGGATATTTTGGAGTGTTGATGAACTTAGAATTTTCTGGGATTGTTGCAAGGTTCTGGAATTACTGAGGTGTTGGATACTTTTGTTGTTAATATCTATTAATAAGTATTCACACCTATTGATACTTATTCATTCTTACTTTCTTAGTGAGATATTTTTCCTGACTGCACATAGGGGTCTAAAAGACCTTTTTGGTCTTAATTGTCAATCAATTGATTAACTGATTAAGAAACTTATCTAGTACTATCTTGTTTAATTAATGCTTGATAAAGGCACTATTAACTAGGAAAGCATAACATTATAAAGTCATTGCTGGTTAACTATTGGCTAAAATTACAGTTTTATGTGCCAGTATATCTGAACCTTAGCCATTAATACTTTATTTACATCATTTTATAAAAAAGCATATACACAAACATTATGGTGGCCACAAGGAGTGGAAAGCACAGCTCCTTAATGATGGCTGATGATTTTGTTTCAGTTACTTCTAAGAAAAAGGAAAAGAAGAATAAAACTAAAACTAAAGCTAAAACAAATGAAATAATGGAGACTTCACAAAGCAACTCCCCTAATGGGCATTCTAAAAACACAAATGGAAAAACTTTAAATAATCAAGCTAAAATACTTTCAAGGTTTTCAGTCAATTCCAATAGACCTTTCTACACCAATATTAAAATCGAAAGATAAAGCTAATTTTCCAGATGCTAATCACGCAATTGAGACTTTACAAAGTTTATCAACTTCACAAAGCCCAGTTAAAAATACACCTAAAACAAGTGAATCGATGTTAGAAGGATTTCTCTCCCTATATATAGTTGGGAGATGGAATATCCATCCATATTTGAAGAAAGTATATCTCATGGTGCAGAAGGTTAATTTTCACCCGAAGGCAGATATAGTGCCCACAGTAAACCAGTATTTTTAAATCAAGAAAAAATTAAAGATAATAATTTAAGTCAAATGAGAGAAACATTGGATATTGAAAATAAAAAGTAAGGATTAGAACTAAAATCCCTTAATGAAATTAAGATTGTACAGGATCTAAGTATTGCCATTGAAGGCCTGAAAAATTGAGTTCCAGACTTTCAAAGTAAACAGATTTGTAATTATGTCGGGTTAACTAAAGAAAAATCATCTTTGACCAAAGTTCAGATGGCTGGTCAGCAAGGGATCTGATGAGGAAACATTTTTAGCAACTTCTATATTATCAAAAAAAAAAGTTGGAATTATTAAAAGATCCTTATCTGGCCAACATAGCAATCATGGAAAATATTGCAATTTTAAAAGACAAAGTGATGAATCTTAGAGCTGATGTATTCTATAACCAGACCATTCTTAAAGGACTGGTTAAAAATAATAACAAAGAGAAGGAAAAGTTATCTCAGATCCTGGAATACATACAAATAAAACCTACTGAGAAAAGCAATAAGGCATTTCAAACAACTCTTCCAGCACCCTTTGTAAGGGAACAGGATTCATGTAATCATCCCTTAAATAAAGTCCATCAGAAACAAAAACATCCTAAGTGCAATAAAAAGCCTAATAGAGCTAGGAATCAAAAACATAAAAAAAAAAAAGAAACACAGAAAATAATTAAAAAACTGAGAACATTACAATTCAAAACAAGAGGGAAGAGCAAAATAAATTACTGAGAACAGAGTGCAACAAGATAGGTGAGAGTTCTAGAAAGATGGATTGTGAAACTATTTGAGGGAAGGAGACCAAGGGATCAAGAGGTAAACCTCCATTAATTTGATACTGTTGATCCTTGTATACCTCCAGGAATTACAATTCCAGTATCTTCACAGCAGCATAAGAAAATGCCTGTTCAATAAGTTAATATGCCTGATACAGGATTGGGAAAAGGGGCTGAAATTGAATATAAAAATTTGATTGAAATCTACGGAATTTTAAAAAATAAAGGAAGAGACCCCAGATAAACTGAGGACATGGGTCCTATTCCTTTTGCATGTTAAAGAAATAGAATGTACTTCTTTTGCTATGAGACCTCCAAATGAACAGATTCAAGACTGTGTGTTACTTCATTACAAGGAAGATTTAATAACAAAGAAAATCTGGTCCCAAAAACATAACCTTCATCTGATAGGTATACATTTATGTACTCCAATTAAGGCACCTATTTCATTACAAGATACAGATTGTAATGTAAACTCATCAGAATTTGTAGGCATAACAAACAGAATGATATAAAAACATTTTAGAAACTATTGAGAATTATCAGTCACAACAATTGAATGAATGGAACTGTAAGACTATTTCTATGTTTGGATGAGAACTAACAACATTTTTTAAATAATCAAATTAAATCTGAGATATCCACCTTTCTCTCACATTCTCTAAAATTACCTATAACAAATAGTTCAATTGGGAGGATGAAAACTTACAATTCAAGTATAATGACATCACAGATTGATTTTACATTTAAGAATTGCATGCTACCAGCTGCAATTCTTAAAAACTCACATATATTGAACGTCTCTGGCATGCATATAGTTGCTCCTCAAGATCTGGAAACACTTGTGGTTAAAAGTAACATAGATAATGTTTCTGACGGTTAGGGGAAAGCAAACAGAGATACAATTTGATAAAGGGGAAAATCATAATTGTTCTTTGTCTGATACTTTGAATCTTAGATGACTACAACCAGTTTCTTTTTTTTTTCCATACATACTTTTGGCTTTTTCCCTTTTTAGTCCCACTCCCGCGTGTCCCAGACATGACGCACGTGTGTGGAGGTACGCATATGCACTCCTTGTGGGATGCCCCCCATCCTACCAGCCACACCATTGCTGCCTGTGCCTATCACTGGACCTCCATTCGGTGATGGTGGGACTATGGGTGGGTGACCCCCCCTTCCTGGGAGAGGAGAGCCTTCACTCAATCCTGCTCCTACCCCCCATGCCAGCACCCCAGTGACCTGAGGTTGTTCCCGAACCTGGGTCCGCCGACGTAGCACAAAGTAAGGCATCCAGCACCTCAGCCCTCAGCACCCTAGGCCAGCTACTACAACCTGTTTCTACAGAATCACGGTTATCCATAGATAGCGCAACTCTTGAAATTAACTTACTAAGGTGGAATACTGAAGGCACTGCACATAAGTTTGCAGATCCTGAAGTTAAAAAAATTCTTAGTAATTTTGATTTCATTTGTCTCCAAGAAACATGGCTTTTTCTCCAACATCTTTACAGTTATCAGGCTATTCACATTATGAAGTCCCAGCCCATAAGTCGAAAAAATATGGTTGTTTTAAGGCTGGCCATCTCACTTATGTTAAAACTTCTTTAGATTTTAAAATCAGAAGAATAGAAGGTAACACAAATATTATTTTAGTTCTTGAACTTGAAAATAATCAACAAAAAATAATTTTAGTAAATACATATCTTCCCCCTCAAAACAAAAAAAAAAACTTCTGATGTCTTACAGAGTGCTTTTACATGTTTTGAACAATTAACAGATTAACATGATATGAAAATGATAGTGATGGCAGGTGACCTTGATGCAAGAGTGGCAGAATATGAATCAGTGGCATCAGAGATTCAGTATACTGAATTACTAACAAGTATTCAGATATTGAATCCTAGGGCTCAATACTATAGGAAATCTATGGATAAAGTACTGAATTCGAGAGGCAAAGAATTGTGCAAGTTTATGATGGAACGTAATATGTACTTGACCAATGGAAGATTACCTGGTGATACTGAAGGTGCCTTTACATTTATGGGTCCCTCTGGTTCTTCAATTATAGATCTCATTTGGATTAATACAGAAACTTAAAAAAAATCAGTTAAATTAAGTGTGTTGGACAAGGCTGATTCTTCTCATTTTCCAATACACTTTATAGTACAAATTCCAAAGGACTTGCCATGACTCAGTACTAACCAAAATAATGAAGATCAAGTTGAAATAATCAATCAAAAAAGAAATGTTCTCTGGGCAACTATTTGATAGGCTTAGATCAGGAATTCTCAATTCAGAAAATCCTGTGCAAACCATCACAGATTGGGATAAAATTAATGATTCAATTAGACCCCTCTGCAGAACTACATGTCAACAAAAGAAGAAAAATTCATTTACTTGGTTTAATCACATTTGTCCAACTGAGACACATCATCTGTCTAAATTAGAAAAGTTAAAAAAGATAAAACTAAAAACAATCTAAAAATCTTGAATAATGCCAGGAAAATGTATAAAAAAATACTAGAACAGGAACGAAACAAATATAATAATGCAATGTGGGAAAAGTTGTGAAAAACTGTTATCGAAAAGGATATCAATGGTTTTTGGACCTTGGTCTCCACAGGACTTACATCATACACCAATAAATTAAAAGCTTTTATAAGTCCTGGGAAGAACATTTCATAGCATTATATTTTTCTCAGACTGAAGAATACAGGCTGAATAATGTTAATATAGCTGCTTCTTCCACAAACTTTCAATGTCCTATATTCTTTACCATAGAAGAGGTAAGGAATGCTGTATCATCTCTGGCATCTAATAAGGCCCTCACTTCATAATAGGAGAAATTTATAAAACACGTTCATATTGGTGGATTCTCATTCTTACCATTATATTCAATCTATTCTTACAGGGTACTCAGTTTCCTGATGGTTGGAAAGGAAGTGCAATTTTCCCAATTTACGAAAAAGGAGATCATTTGGATTCATCTATGTATAGACCCATAAGTCTTATTGATATTGCCCAAAAAACTTTTGCAAAGATAGTACTTTATAGGCTCACTGAATGGTTAGAAAAGGAACAAATAATCAATAACAACAAAATGGTTTCAGAGCAGGATGTTCAACCATTCAGCACTGTCATGTACTTTTTCATCTAACTTGGAAATATGTAAAAGTTAAAAATCATAAACTTTATTTTTGCTTTGTTGACCTGTCTTCTGTATTTGACAGTATCAGCAAAGCCCTGTTATGGCAGAAACTTATAGAGCTTAAAATTGACCCAGATTTGCTTAATATTTTAATACGCCTGCATCAGAATACTTGGACACGAGTACAGTATAATCATGAAGGTGATACTACAGACAAAATTTCCACCAATTTGGGAGTTCGACAAGGTTGTATATTAGCACCGATACTTTTTAACATCTACATAAATTCAATAATATTAGCAATGGATGATCTGAACTTTCATTCCCTCACAATATTTAGTCAAAAATTCCCTTGTTTTGCATATGTAGATGACGTTGTTTTAATTTTAACTTCTAAATTGGGGCTTCAAAGAAAATTAACTCACTTTGTAGACTTGTGTGACAAAAATTGTTTAACCATTTATAAAAATAAGATCAAAATGGTAATATTTGGCAACCATTCAAAAATTCTACCTAGACATTTTAACAAAACACATATAGATACAGTAACATTTTACGATTATCTAGGTGATAGATTTTCGCAGAACTTAAAATGGAAGGACCATATTGAAATGTTACAAACTACAATAAATATTACAGTCAATGCTTTGAAAATCTTTAACAAAAAATTAAGCAAAGGTGCAGGCAAAGGATATTTCAAAGTGATAAATGCCAAAGTGCATGTCAGCATTCTTTATGCTGTGGAGGTCTGGGCTGTTGACAATGTTACGAAGCTCAAAAAAATAATGAATAAATTATATAGGAATACACTTATGGTGTCTCAATCAGTCCCAGTGGAAGTTTTAAGATTAGAACTGACACAATATTCCTTACAAACTTTGGCAACTGAAAGGCAGTTAATATTTCTTGTGACTTTGTTGAATGCTCCTGAGTCCTCCTTACATAGAACATGCATTGAGGAAGAAACTGAGTATAGCACAAAGGGTTTTGCCGTTCCATCCATTCAGAAAATTAAGAAATATCTCCTTCCTCTGGGACTAGCGTATCTTATTGGTGACTCTCATCTCTATTCTATGATCAAACTGAAAGAAATTATAAAAAATAGAATAAGAGATGTAGCCATAACTAAAAGCTAAAATATTTTCGTTGATACAAACAAATGAAAGTAACACACAGTCTTTTGAATCATATTTATTAAAAGTCATTAACCCTATATTAAGAAGACTAATAACTAGATTTCAATTTGAATCTCATAAAGCTAATTATATTTATTATCACCAAAAAAAGACCGAATGTTGATACTCCACATTGTAAATGTGGTTTAAATCCAGAAGATGATCTTAAACATATAACTTTATTTTGCCCTCTTTATGTTCAATCCCAGAAATATTGGTTAGTTGATCTTTTGACTTCCCTTGGTCTCCCTCCCTCTAAACTAATAATAACATTGTTTAAATTACATAATGATTAATATACAAGTTAGCCAGCCTGGAAGTGGGTCCCAAGATGACAGTCTGGGTAAAGAATTGGCTGGAGAATAGGACACAGAGAGTAATAGTAAATGGAGTCCACTCTGAAGAAAGGGGGGTTACTAGTGGGGTACCACAGGGTTCAGTATTAGGACCGGTCCTCTTCAATGTCTTTATAAGCAACATTGCAGAGGGACTGGAAGGAAAGTATGTCTCTTTGCAGATGACACAAAGATCTGCAACAGAGTTGATGCACAGGGTGGGGTGGAAAGGATGAGAAGGGACTTGGCAAGGTTAGAGGAATGGTCAAATGTATGGCAGCTTAGATTTCAATGCTAAGAGTGCAGGTAATGCACCGGAAACAAAAACCCAGGGAAGAGTACACAATGGGGTGAGATACTAACAACAACAAAATGGAAAGGGACCTGGGGGTAGTCATATCAGATGACCTAAAGGTGGGCAAGCAATGTGAGGGCATTAAGGAGGGCTGGGGGATACTGGGATGCATAGGGAGAGGAATCACCAGTAGAAAACAGGAAGTTATTATCCCTCTGTACAGACAGCTGGTCAGATCCCATCTGGAGTACTGCGTGCAGTTCTGGAGACCCAGTCTCCACAAAGACATAGACAGGATGGAAGCTGTCCAGAGGAGGGCAACTAAAATGGTGCAGGGTCTGCACCAGAAGACATATGAAGAGAGACTTAAGGAGCTTAATATGTATAGCCTCGAAGAAAGGAGGGAGAGGGGACATGATAGAAACTTTCAAGTACCTCAAGGGAATCAACAAAGCCCAAGAGGGTAGCATCTTTCAAAAAAGAGGTGTGCAGAACAAGGGGCACAATTTGAAGAGATGGAGACAGAGGTAATTTAAGGAAGTATTTTTCACAGAGAGGGTTGTGGATGCATGGAGCGGCCTTCCGGAGGAAGGTTGTGGAGTCAAAACAGTGGTGGAATTCAAGCATGCATGGGACAGTCATAAGGCAATTCTAGGGGGTGGGGGTAGGAAGAAGTAGGCTGCTGGTTAACTAGGATCTGCAGCTTATCCAGGTAGGTAGGGAAATGGGCAGACTGGGTGGGCCAAGAGGTCCTTATCTGCCGTCAAATTCTATGTTCTATGTTTACACATCTATGAAGTAAGACTGTCTTCTCTCTTTTTATCATGATGATATATTGTATATTTAAGAATATATTTAACTAATGTACATAGAATTCAAGATATATTGTAGAAAGCCAGGCGACAATGTATATTTCTGCTATTATCATTGTCTGCATTTTTAACTGTGCTGATTTTTAAATTGTATGTAATTATTTTGTAATAGCACTTTTGTTGAACACATAAAAAAACATGTTGTACTTTATTTGGCAAGCCAGATGCCAATGGTTATCGCAGCAAAAAAAAGACCACTACTATGGAAGTTTGCTATAAAGAACATCAAGATCTATTTCTGTATATCAACATCAATTTTCTTATGTAAATAAAGCACAATTTAATATTTTTGGAAAGAGGTGCACTGGATGGGGACATAAAAAAGAGCAGGCCTGCTAGACTTTCAGATTTTGATTTGCTGGATTATGTGCTCAGTTTAGACCGCATTTTGACAAATGTTGTTGTTTTTTTGTTCTGGACATCAAATATACCAGTATGTGCTGTATCTGTTTAGTAATATTCTTTTGTAATTTCTTTTGTATTTGTTTTTTAGTAAAAAATTCCCCTGCTATTCTTCGATATTTGCCATGGTATCTTTTACTTCCACCTGGACACTGACCAGCAATGGCTAGATGGGACATTGGTTTAAAATCTCATCCCAAAAATGGCACCTTACCAGGGCAGCCCCCCCCCCCCATACAGCACAACTCTTGTCAATTATGGGTAGTGCCCCAAGTACCTGGTGTGGGACTAGAACCCACAACCTTCTGTTCTTCCAGACCCAGAGGTGAGCATGCTACCTACTGAGCCTCTGACACTCCATGCAGGAATAGCTGACACTCCATGCAGGAACAGCAAATGTGTCACTCTCCCAAGATGCCTGCAAGTTTGCTGAATAGGAGAGCTAGAGCATAGTCACTAGAAACATATCAGATGACCAGGGCAGAGAAAAAAACACTGTATAGTATAGCAAAAGAAAAAAAAACTACTGTAGCAAAACCATATGAGTCTGGCAGACCCTTTCTGCAAGCAATAGGACATGGCTGTTCCAGTGAGACCGAATGTTGTTGCTATGGTACAATTCAAAAATATACAGTAGGGCTACTATCAGTGGAGTTAGGATTGGGTGGCACCCAATGGGTGTAAGTTGGTTTAGCAACTAATAGGGATATACCCAAGTTACAGGGATGTACCCAGGACAGAAAAAAGGAAAGTTTTTTTTTTTATTTGCTTTGTAGTTCGTTTGTTTTTAAATTGTGTGTATTTTCCTTTTGTTATATTTTTTTATGCCCAAGACCCAACAAGGGAAAGAAACATGAAGAGAGCAGCACATACAGAGCTATAAAGTGCATGCCACAGGTTGATATACCCAGAGGCCCTGGTTCCAGGGAGAGGGATTGGTGGGTGGGTGGGTGGGTGTGTACTTGATGGGAAGATACTGTGAAAGATCACCAGGGTAAGTACGTAACTTATCAATCTTTCTCTATTGAGCCCCATTAATGGGTCAAAGCACCAGGCTTGCCTAATAAATAAGGAAGAAACTTGCTCACCCTAAGGGTACAGAACACCCTCAGCGCTCTGAGTTGGGGAGAACACCTGAAGGAGAGGGCTCTTTCAGGTCTGATGAGACATGTGACTGGCCAGGTCCAGGTGGATGTTCCTGTGGCAAAGGAGCATGAGGGTTGCCCAAAAGTTCCGGCCTGACTCTAGTGAAGAACAATTGAGCCCCCTGAAAATATGAATTTACCACCTTATGCAGGGCCAAAGGTGCCAGTCATGAAAAGCAAAGCCATGCCATCTGAAGACAGATTGCAGTTCCTGCCAGTTAAGAGGCCACCTCGGTCACATCATAAGATACCCTTGACTGGTGCTGTGACAACTCTAGACCATGGGCAGAAAGGTCGATAGCCTGCCTGACTGTCTCACTCTGAGGCAGTACAGCTAAGAGGCTGTGTAGTTGCAACCATACGCAATGACTGCAAGTTGCCTAATGGGCCGGATGTGCTTCAAATACACATTAGAGAGTGTACTGAAGTAAAATTCTTCTGCCTGAGAGCATCTGTGAGAGCACAATCTGCATCTGGGCGTCGGTTGTGCCTTAGGATCTGTGATCCAGACACAGTCTGCAGTCCCTGAGGCCCTGAATAGAGGTGAGGTACATCACCTGTAGACCCCATGTGTGCACAATAAAACCCATGGAGGTCCCACGGAAGTTTGCAGGAAGTTTAGTCAGATGAGGGCAGAGATGTGGAAGCTGGGGCAGGAAATGGGTGCCCTTATTGGGGTGTTATAGAGTCATGAAGGGAGGGACAGAGGGGGATGCCAAGCTTGGGAGTTGGTAAGGGGTGGAGAGTAGGTACAGCCATAAGAGGATGGTGGGAGCCCAAGGAGGGGGGTAGGAAAGAACAGGTACCTAGCAGATTCCAGACATTCCCCTGCCCTAGAGGGACAGACAGACTAGAGAAGGGGTGGATTACAGTGAAGAGAAGCAGCAAGGCGGGACAGGAAGGGGTAGTGGGAGCATCTCCAGAGATGAAAATGTTAAACATTTTTCCCACTGGACAGGGAAAGGAAAGGGAACCTGGAGGGATGTGGAGGGACAGTGGTGCAGGGATAGAGGGAGGTAGGAAGGGGGAAGGTACCAAGGGAAGTAGGGGGTGGGAGAAACTAGGATCAGGTGAGAGATGAAGGACAGGTGGTGAAGGAGAGGGGAATACAAGGGAGAATGAGGAGGCAGGACATGGCAAAAGCATAATGGAAGAGTAGAGGACAGACCTGGGTGGGAGGAAGAGCAAAAAAGTAAGACAGAGGGCATGCCAAGGGTAGAGAGAGAAGGGAAGGAGGGCAAGGGGAGGAGGTGAGGGGGAACAGGATAGCTAGGGTAGTAAGCGGTGGAAAAATACAAGAGAGAAAAGAGCAGAAAAGAGATATATTTATTTATTTATTTAGTTAGTTTTTGTTGACCGGGTAAGTGCACTAGACAAATCCTGCCTATTTTCAGGCACGACCCGGGGGAGGGGGATACAGATGAATGCCAACTGACCCTGAACCACATTAAGCTAGTGGTGGTATTTTTAGTGAATGAGGGAAATTTGGCCAGGACACTGAGGAAATTCCCCTACTCTTGTCAGTAGGGGGAACTCTGGTCACAGCTATGGAGTGTTCAGTTGGTGTTCAGCCCTGTATCAGTGAGGATCTATCCTCTAATGCTGCGCTGCTGCTTGAGGCAGTCCCTGCTTTGTTACCACCCAGAGAGACGTCTTACCCTACCGGAGATGCATCGGATTCATCTTTCCCAGTGGCAAAGCTTTCTGCACCAGCTGCAGTGAAGTCTCTGGAGCCTTTATGTGTTTTTTCACCTAGTTTGCTGGTTTCTAATGCGGAACGCAGTTTACCGACTTCCCAGAGTGTAACGCATGTTGCTCCCCCTGCTACTTCCAGTATCAACCTCAGGAGAGTCAGCGTGGCTACAGAGTCGCATTTGGGGGACTCGGACTTGTTCGTTTTGGATTCGCTTCACCCACTGAGACCTTCTATGGACACTTCAGCCTTTTCTACCACCGGTGCTGTAATTCACTCCCAATTTGGCCTCCAGAATGCCCCCGACATCTTGGACCCTGCATGGACAGCCACGGATGCTTTACAACGCATGGGATGGACAAAAACTGCTTTGGGATCCTGGACTCCGGATCCCTCCTGGGATGCTGACAAGCATGGGGTTTTGTTTTCTCCTACCAGGCCTGCACCTCTCGACAAGAGCTCCACCGAGGTACCTGTATTAAAAGACATTAGCAGTAATAAGGACACTCATATTTCTGTTTAGCCTGCTGTTTCTGGTGTTACTTGGGGGGATATTATGGATTTTCAGGATACTAGTTCTGCAGTTGTTATTCCACACAGCTCCAACAAGGAGCCCTTAGCTGGAGATGCACCTCTTATTGTATTATCTCAGGTACCAGAGGCCTCTACTCCTCTCCAGCCTAATCTCTTTTCTGGGCAGACCTTTGATACTGTTCCCAATACACCCTTGCCCATTTTAGGATCTGTTCCACCAGCCCCACCTCTCTTGGATGATCCTGGGGAAGGCCCCTCGACTGTGACCCCTACTTTGAACCCCCCCCAGACCTCCCCTCCAGCTCCTGGCAGAGGGCCTATTCTTTCCAATTTGTTCAAGAATAAGCTAGAACAGGCACCTAGATGTTACACAGTTTGTCTGCACTATAAAGGTGGCCTTTCTGATTTCCCAGATCGTTAGTATGTGGCTCGGACCCTATTGAAAGGTACTATGCATTTACAAGCTTCGGACATTTATGCCTTAATTTGTATCTCAGGGGAGGAAACCTTTGATGTCAGTTTTAAGAACAATAGTGGTTTAGATAGATTTTGGCATAAATATGCCACATTGAAGAATACCCCTCTATGGACTCCTTTCTATGTTATTCCTCTCACTAAGCCAGCAGTTCGCACTGTCACTATTATGTTTAGAAATGAGGGTGTCAGCATTAGTGACATATACCACTGGTTACAAAACCGGTGTACAGTCTTATCCCCACCTGAAGCCACTGTAGACGAAGAGGGGCTCTGGACAGGAGGTTGGAAGTTTCATGTGAAGCTCTTCCAGATTAATTCAGAAGCGATACACCTACCTAACAGTTTTTTCTTACGTATAGATAGGGGAGTATGCTTTTACGGGGGACAGCCTAGAGCCTGCTACAAATATGGTGCTCACACGCATTTAAGCAGCACTTGTGATTTGCTAAAATGTAGTTTATGTGGGGGGTATGGGCACCCTAGCATTTCCTGCAATAATGTTTTTCAGTGCAATTTATGCGATGAAAAAGGACATGCGTACCATCAATGTCCCTGGGCTAGAAAGAACCATAATGAGGGGTGGAATCTTGATGTTCTAGTTCAAAAAGCACAGGATAAAGCCCAAGAACGGTCTACTATTCTGATCACTGTGTCCCATACCATGGAAGTCTCCTCCCCCCAACCTTCTCTGATGGTAATAGAGCCTCAGACAATATTGGAACCATCTACCGATATGGAGACTGCTCCCCTCGCTGTGACTAGTGTAGACTCTATCCCACACCCTACTCCCCTTATGGCTACTGACACTTCCCTTATGGATTCAGAAGGTTTTCAAATTGGCAGAAGAGTCACCAGGGCAATTCCTCGCAAAACCTTAAAAGCTCCTGAAGTTCCTCTCTCCAATCCTTTTAAATGTTTAAAGGGCCGGGGAGAAGAATCTGATGGTGATTCAGATGCCTCTATATTACCTTCAGACATGGACCTCACTGTTTCTAGGCCTCCTGATGTTTCCTGTAAAAAACTCACTAGAACTAAAAAGGGGAGTAAGAAATGTAAAAATATGGCTATTACAGATGGGAGTGGTTGATTATTTGTTTGTTCTGGCTACTATCAGAATAGCCTCCTTCAATGTTTGTAGCTTGAAAAGCTACAAGAGGCGGGAGTTTTTTTTTCACCTTGCTGCTTCTCTCCCCATAGATATCCTATTACAAGAAACTCGCCTAACTACCCTTTTTGAGGTTCAGCAGCTTAAACGGGGATGGATTAAGGGCCCCTCATATTGGACTTTTGGGGAAGAGTTAGCTGATGGTGTGGCTATCCTGTTTTTTTCCCCAACATTTTCCATTTTATGCATTATAGATGTTTGTCCTGGCAGGGCACTGATTCTAGACTGTACCTTTCAAGACCATCCCTTCCGTCTAATCAATATTTATGGCCCACAAACCAAAGCTGCTTGTATTCATTTATTTGACCTTATTAAACCATATTTGTGTACCAGGAAACATGTTATTTGGGGAGGGGACTTTAACTGTTCTATTGATGTCTCCTGCAGGACGGCAGCCGGAAAAAAAATTTATTGTGATTCCCTTGCTTTATCCACTCTGATAGCGGATACAGGTTTCACTGATGCATATCACTCCTTGCATACTGCTGCTGGATACACATATTACAGATCAAATTATCACACTTGTATTGATTATTTTTTTTCCTCTCGATATTGTGTCCCCCATCAGGTTTCACTTCGCCCTACAGAGCTTTCTGATCACCATTTACTAACTAGTGTATTTCTCTTCAATAGAGCCCCAATGCCTCTTTTCTTGACATTGACTCACTGGAAACTTAACAATTCTTTGTTCCCTCCTCTTTCTATCCAAGCACAAGTTCACACCCTCTTTCAAGCCCGGATTTCAGTTCTTTGCTGTTATGACTCTATCTGGGCAAGGTGGAAAGATACGAAATTAGATATACGTCATTTTTTTCAGACTGTGGGGAAATGGGTGGTTCGAGATAAGTACCTTACATACTTAACTTATAGGAATCAGCTATATAAACTGATGTCTCTTTCTGTTTCCTCTCCTATTGATTATTCCTCTCAAATTACCACTATCAAACGTCGCATGTTTGCACATCAGTATGACAGTGCCCGTACTTTAGATTTTTTCATGAGGGTGGATACTTCGGCTTCTCCCTCTGCGAACCCGTTTTCAGCTTACAAGGACAGAATTCAGACTACGGTTATGCACGGTTTTTCGGATCAACAGGGTAATATTGTTTATAATATTCCTGGTATGCTCTCCATTGTTAGTTCTCATTTACAACAACAATTTTGTACATTGCCGTCTAAACCACCTGACCTGTCCTCAGTTTTTTCGGCTCCGGTCCCACAGCTTTCTGTACACCATATTCCGGACCTAGTCACCCTACTTACTCAGGAGGAAGTGGCTTGTGCCATTTCCCACCTTAAGTTGAAGGTAGCCCCGGGTCCTGATGGCCTTACACATGAGTTCTACAAAACATTTCGGGATAATTTACTAGAAGTACTGACCCAAGTTTTCAATTATATTCTACAAACCTCGGATGAGATTCCTGATTTTGGCATGTCTTTTCTAAAATGTATCTATAAAAAAGGAGATACCTGTTCTTTACAAAACTGGAGACCTCTCCATCTTCTCAACATGGACTTTAAAATTCTGACTAGAATACTTAGCACACGCTTACACCGTGTTGCTCCTGATCTTATTGACCCTCCCCAATCGTGCGCTATTCCGGGACGCTCAATACACACTAATCTATTTCTCCTGAGAGAGATTTTTGAGGCTAAGCAAAATAATATTATTTCAGGTTTTGTCCTCTCGCTAGACCAAGCAAAAGCATTTGATTCAGTACAACACTCCTATTTATTTCAGGTCATGGACACATATGGTATCCCAACAATCTTTCTCCGATGGCTCGCCCATATATTTTCCCTAGCATACTTTGCTCCTGTGATTAATGGTTTTGTGGGTGATACTCTTCTTGAGATGGTTGGGATTCGTCAAGGCTGTCCGTTCAGTCCGTTATTATATACTTTTGCATTATATCCGATTATTCGACAAATTAGATGGGACTCTCAAATTATAGGTTTAGCGCCTCACCCTAATTTACTCCCAGTGACGATTACTGCATATGCAGATGATGTTGTGTTGTTTGCCCATGATAAGAATTCTGGAGACCGGGCAGTTCGAATATTTCAGGCTTTTTCTTTGATTTCGGGGGCACCCTTAATCTTCAGAAGAGTGTCTCATCCCCTTAGATCCTGGGTCTGTAGTAGTGTCTGAAGTGGGTGGTATTCAGACTTGTACTTCTCCCCAGTGAATTTTAGGGAAATGGTTTAATGTCACGGACGTAGCAACCTATAACTGGAAAAAATGCCTTTGTATTGGGGAGTATAAGGTCAGACTATGGAAATCATGGAAATTGGGGAAGAGAAAGAGAGTATTAGTTGTTAAAAAATTTATACTTCCTATCTTTTTATTTCTTAGCTATGTATATGCCCCTCCCAGACATTTAGAAACAAGATTCTTTAGTGTATTCTTCCAGATGGTCTGGGGCAGCCGCCTCAATCAAGTTAAGCGTGACATAACCTATTTGCCGGTACATCAGGGAGGGTTTGGTATGATTTACTCGATAGCCTTTTTTCTTTCTTTTTTTCTTTTCACCTTTTTCATAGTGTACAATGCACATCCCATATTTGTGATACCTGGATCAGCAATGCCATGTGTTATATAATGGATAACTGGGACACACTCCCACCTACACATTCCCGTGTTTCTTGTTTCCCATCTTATGCCGTGGATAGTTTCCATAAGCTACGGTTTTGGAAACTTAGTAAAGTATCCATTTTAACACTATCCAGAAAACAACTATATACTACTTTTGTAAATATTACAAGACCGGTGTTTCAGTTTCCAGTTTGTCCTTCTTCCCGACTGGACTGTGCTTTATCTATACTTCGAGGTAAGAGAATCCCACTGCACATGTGGGATGTTTCCTAGCTGTGTTGCCATGGACGATTACCAGTCCGTGGAAATTTAAAACACAAATCCTGTCAGGAACGATATTGCCCTAAACCTTCCTGCTTTCAAATAGAGGAAACTGTGTCCCATTTCTTTTTTGACTGCAAGGATGCTCTTTTATTTTGGAAAACATTAGCCAATAAGTGGAAGGGGCCATTTCTTAGTAGAATCACATATCAGATCTTGATATTGGGTGACTTCTCTGCTCCTTGGATGAGATTTCATCCTAGTACTCTCAGAGTGATTTTTGCTATGTGTAAATACTATATGTGGCAGGTCCGCTGTCAATATGTCTTACAGCAAATTCCAACCTGTCTACTTATTGTTATACAACAAATGGAAACTGCTTTATTGAATATTATGGAGTTGGAGCATAAACAACTTCCATTACAATGCTTTACTTCTTTTTGGAAACATGTAGATTTTTTACACTAGTTGCTAATGTTAGCTGTTGAGATGCACAGACAGTATTTCCATTTCTGTATATTCTTATTCCTTTATGATTGATGTATACTGTCTGTATGACTATTGTATGATGTCTGGCCTTTTGGTTTGCTTTGTTTATTGCTTTTCTATGCCTGATGTTATGTTTCTTTTGCTTAATAAAATTCCCCTACTCTTTTCGATAAGTGCCATGGGATCTTTAACATCCAACTGAACTACCACCAATCCAGGCACACGGGACCTCAGTTTAACGTCTCATCCGAAAGACGGCACCTCAGAAGTGCAGCATCCCTCTCATGCTGCACTACAGTGTCAGATAGGTGGGAGTCAGCAGCAGGATTGACAGAGAGGAGGGATGACCCAGGTTAGAGAGGGGAGGGTGGTAATCTTAGGGTGATTAAATAGTGAACAGGATGAGATGGGGTGGGAAGGAGTCAAGGGCAAGACAAAAAAGGGTGGCATATATGCCAGGGATGACAGCAGGAAGAGTGGGATTGCTGATACCACAGTATATGAGTCAGGGGAAGGGAAAAGCCACATTATACTGCACCTGGAGATGAATGATCTTGCAGGATGTGAGGGAGGTGCAAGAGAGGTTCACAGAAGTGGTGAGAATTTGTAGCGAGTCAGGGAGAACTGTAGCTTTCTCAGAGGTGCTTTTGATACTGAGGGCTAGTATGCCAAGCAAGGCAAGGACAGAGGAGTTTAATGATGGCTTAGGGGGTGGTGTGAAAAGGAGGGATATGGGCTGATTGGGGATGGGGGAGGAACCTGGGATAACAAGGACCTCTTTGCATTGAACAGACTGCATTTGAGTAGGGAGGGTACAAAGGTCCTGAAGGGCAAGATGGAGGAATACATAGGGAACAGCCTCAATTCAAAGTGTGGGGGGTGGCAGGTTGCACAGCACCCTTAGCAGTGGGAAGGGGCCAATAGGCCTCCCCCAATCAGGGCAGCATTGGGAGAAGGTGGATGAGGTGGGGGCACAGCAACAAAAAGCCAGGCTAACTGGAAAAGACACTAAAAAAAAACAGTATTGTACAGATTGCAAAAAACATTATTATAAAAATTATATACCACAGTAGCATGGATCCCCACAATGCTACTGTTGTATATGCTATTTTATATTAATATTTTTGTAATCGTATCACAATTTTGACAGTGTCTTTCAGTAAGCCTGGCTTTTTGTTGCTGTGCGGCATTCCTTCACACTGGGGCTCCTGTTTTTTTTGGCTCCTTAGTTCGTTGGTTTGGATGAGACAGGTGGAAGTTAGGGGAAGAGACTGCAGGAGGAAGGTGATGATGGGAAACAGACTAAGATGAAGAGAGGTACCATGTCACAGTGGAGGATGGTGTCTCTGAATGCCAGAAGCCTGGGTAACAAGATGGTAGACTTGCAGTCACTGATGTCAGAAGGTGATGTGGACATAGTGGTCACCCCAGAGACATGGACCACACTAAACCATGACTGCGACCTCACACCTCCAAGGTATAAACTCTACAGGAAGGATAGGGGACGGAAAGGTTGGGGAGTGACTTTATATATGAAGGAAGGGAAACTTTGTACCAGAGAGGAAACAGCGAAGGGTAAGACTGAAGCACAGTGGGTACAGGTACAATCCACTAGGGGGAAGAAATTAAGGATGGGGGTGTCCTACAGTTCATCTTCCCACTCCAGGAAGAGGAATTAAATAGAGTACTAGGGTCTCAGATCACCGAAATGGCCACTGGGGAAGGAAGTAACGAGGAATTTCAATCTACCTGGAGTGGACCGGAATATCCTAGCTACTTATTGCACTATGGAGCAAGTACTCCTGGATGCAATGCTTAGTGACTTCCTGGGTCAGGGTGTCTTGGAACTCACTAGGGAAAGAGTTATACTGGACCTGGCCCTGTAAAACTGTGGGCATGTTCAGGATATGACAGTGGAAAAGCCACATTTAGGTAGTGATCACCATGCAGTATAGTTCTACCTGGACATGGGCAGAGAATAGTCAGAACAAGGACAAGGGTTTTGGACTTTAGCAGGGCTGAATTTGGTAGGACAGGAGAAATTCTCACAAGCCACCTTGCTGGGATCAGAAAGGAAATGGATATAGAACATAAATGGGCAATAATAAAGGAGGGACTGATGAAGGCCATTAGCAAGTGTACCTAAATCAAAAGTAAGAAACTCTAAAGTCAGAAAGCTCAGCTGGTTTGCGAAAGAGGCGGTAAAAGTAATTGGTGACGAGGGCAGCTAAGTCTAGGGAGGTGAGCAGAGCAGTTAGGGTGGCAAAGGCCAACAAGCATTTGTCAAAGCCACATGTTCACTGCTGGGAATAGCCTGTAAATGAGACTGTAGGCAAAACTGTAGTGTAGTTTTACATCTGCAGTCCTACCCTAAAGCCTCAGCTGTTGGCAATTGTAAATGGGTAATTCTTACAAAAATGGGGACAGGAATGACTGTAAGTGTGTTTTACAGTATGAAAGTGTAGTGTTAGTAAATAAAATCATGTTTTAAACACAGATTTGTCTGGTGTATTCAATTGACCTTTTTTTTCTGAAGTGTAAATGTCTTTTTATGCAAAAGTACACTAGACTGCTGTCTGAACACAAGCTGATATTGTGCATTCTACCTGTTTACCTCGTTTATAAAGAGAAAGAGTGATGACAGTCATTTTGCATTACAGACTTTTCTACTGATGTATTATATTTCTTATGTTCACAAAGACCATTACTTAGATCATTTATTCAAACCTGGTAGCTGGAATCATTTTTATAAAGTTGACATCATGAATCCTAGTGGTAATTACAACAGAATACACTTAACTCAGTGATTTACTATATCAGCTTCAGCTGTGTGAATCAATTCAAAAAATTTGTCAAGTGTTTTGGAATGGAACTCAGTTTGCTGAATTAACTCATCTGACACGTTTATTCATTTCTTTCTTATTTTTACCAACGACAATCTGCATCAACAATGCAGGCACTATCCCCCAATCTACAAACTTGACTACTTAAAGACGTCTTTTTTTACCATGTGTCAAGTTGTACTCACTCGCCATACTGCCAAATGTTGTAGACAAACTGTCATTTGTTATTACTATTGTAAGGTGGCCACTAATGCCCTCCTCATAGTTCCCAGTTCTGACACTGACTTATAAATGTTCACTTGAGATTTCTGCTTTGCGGTTTACATCTGTTAGTTGGCAGCTGGTCAAAGAAAGGCAAGGAGGGCAGTTCTAGTGCAATATTACAAAGCAGTGGGACTGCCTCCACCAATCAGAGTGAAGTATTACTGTACCTCTTATTGAGCATACAATTGCTGCCTCGTGCTGCTCTACACAGCTGATTTCCATTGCAGTGACACCTGTGTCTGACACTGTTCCTGTCAGTCGCCGTGGAATCACCTGTGAGAGGACTCACCTCAATATAAAAAAAAGAACAACTTTGCAACGTAGATTCATAACTGTTATTTTCTCATATTTTTACCACAAATTTTCAAAACTGTCTTCTGAGGACCCCACATAACCTTCCTATGAGCCCACCTCATGAACAAGGGCAGAGAATATTTTCAAATCCTGCCCAAAAGGTGATTTTGCACCACAAGTGCAAAAACACATTTTGGCCAGGATTTGAAAATTGACAGCTGTCGATTTATGAGGTGCTCTGATTTAATGTACTATGTTTAAAATTTGGGGTCAAAATATTGAAAATTACCAACGTTATGAGCCTGTGTTCATAAATCTCAACATAGGCTCATAACTTTTCAATACTGTTGCCCCAAATGTTCAACATAGCTTTCTTATGCCTTTTTATTTCCTTTTGTGTAGGAGCAGAGCACAATGGGAGCTTCAAATCAAATTTACAGTTTCAGGAGGGGAGAGCAAGCAGGGGGCAAGCGGAGCTTTGCATAAAGCACTCTCAGTGTTTTTTGTTATCAGCATAGGAGTGAGGGGAAAGCAGAGAACAAGCGATGATTTGTATTACTTTCAGTGTGTTGGGAGACAGCAGCAGCAAAAGGACCTAAGAGAAAGAGGGGACACAACAGACAGACATATCGACTATACTGCCCTCCATCCAGGGTCTAGGTCCACTTTTATAGGCACTAGGGTACAGAGGACACCAGGCAAGCGTTTTTCTCTACTGAAGAAAAGTAGGAAAGGGAAGAAAAAAAAAACTAAAGCTGAAAAAACACTTACAGACATGATGGGAGTGATGCAGTGCAGCAGCTGTGGGGTGGCAGTATTCAGGGAGACTTTCTGGAGACTGCTGTACTGTCCCACCTTTAGGCACTTCTCTGGGCTGAGGGCAGAAGTTTCTCATCTCCAGACTGAGTTGCACAGGATTCAGGAGACCTCCTCTCTGTGCAGGGACCACCAAGTCTGCCATCACTGCCTCAACAGTTGGCAAGGAAGAGGAGTACCTTGATGACTGTGGGCTTGGGATAGGTGAGGGCAGTGGGGCAGAGATCTATCCACTCCATAACACTTATGCTGCTCTGGTGGGGCGGGACTGTGCCAAAGAGGCACCTGCAATGGAAATCAAGGAGGATGTGGAGGTCCTCCATGGTGGAGACCCTGAGGGGGAGGCAGAGGGCCCCAGAGGAGGTAGCAACTACTGGTGGGGGGGGCTCTATCATTAGGGGGTAGAGTTGGGGGGCAGGAGAGGAGGGAGTGAGGGAGGTCAAGTGCCTACCCAACACCACAGTTTGGAGGGATGGACAGCACATCCTAAGGATTGCTGGAGCAGCAGGAAGGGAGGGTGAGCTAGATGTCACTGTCCACCTGGAGATGCATGACCTGGCAAGTGATGAGGTTAGGGCAGTGCAGGAGCAGTTCAGTTGGAGAGGGGTCTAAGACAGGTGGCATGCCATGTAACATTTTTGAGGTGTTATCTGTCGAGGGCAAGGGAGAGAACAGGGTACTCCGCACCAAGATAGTCAACACATGGCTGAAGGACTGGTGTGGAAAGGAAAGATTTGACTTTATCAGGGACTGGGGTTCCACCTAGAGGGATGCAGGCCTATACAGGAGCCATGGCCTGCATCTATCTGGGGGGGTGGGACCAGTATTCTCAGTGAGAGGTTTAAATGTTTAATCAGCAAGCATTTAAACTAGCTGGGGGGTACAAGCAGGGTAAAGCAAACAGCCCCCCCAACTGAATGAAGCAATCAGCAGAGAGGACCCTAAGATTGTGAAATCGCCAAAGATACCTAAAACCAAAATAAGTGAAATGGAAGAGTTAAGGCTGAATAGGAGTAAGAACAGGAGGAGTATGGAGGAATGACATAGGGATAGGAAAGGAGTTATTAGGAGAGGAGGCAGTAAAAATTGGAAGAACATGTACACAAATGCCTGCAGCCTGGGAATCAAAATCCCAGATCTAGTGGTCCAGATGACTGAGGCGGATCTGGACATTGTCACAGTTACCGAGACATGGTTCACAAGGAACCATGACTGGGACATGGTCATGCCAGGTTACTCTCTATTCAGGAGGGACAGGGTGGGGGAAAAAAGGGAGGAGGAATGGCTATCTATGTTAGGAGAGGAATAAAGGCAACTGAGGTACAGGGAATGGAGGGAGAGGCGGAGGCACTGTAGATCACCCTGGAGACAGGAAATGGCACTGCCATTCACTGGTGTGATCTACAGGCCTCCCACACAAGGGAAAGAGCTGGACAGGGTACTTATAGAAGCTATCCACAGAATGACAGCTAAAAGGGAGATGCTGCTGGTAGGAGACTTCAGTCTGCTGAATGTGGACTGGAACAACCAGGCTGCAGCCTCTGCCAGGAGCAGAGACATCCTGGATGCCTGCTGGGGGCATGCCTGCTAGTGCTGGAACCCACTCGAGAGGGAATGACTTTGGATTTGGTACTGACCAACCGGGAAAGAATCACAGATGTAAAAGTGGGGCGCCACCTTGGATCAAGCAATCACAATATGGTGTGGTTCAATGGGAGAACAGCGAAAGACTCAAACGACATGAAAGCAAGGGTCCTGGATTTCAAGCGGGTAACTTTGCAGAGAAGGGGGAATGTCTTAGGAAAGCACTGGCAGGGAAGAACAAAAGAAGGGGAGTTGAGGAACAATGGGATAATCTTAAGGGAGCCATAGCAAAAGCAGAAGCCATTGTATTAGGCAACTAAGCAAAACAAAGAGAAAGAAAAAAACACTATGGTTCTCAAACAAGGAACGTAAAGGCAAAAAGGGTGGCATTCAGGAGGTGCAAGGAAACACAGAGAGAAGAAGACAGGGAACTGTATTTGGAAAAGCAGAGGGATGTGGGGAAAGCAGTCAGGAGTGCAAAGGTGCAAATGGAAGAAAAAACAGCCCAGGCAATAACAAAAGGGGACAAGAACTTCGTACATTAGTGAAAGAAAAAAGACTAAGGGTGAGATTGTGAGACTGAAAAGGGAAGGAGGGGGAGTGTGCAAAGGGGGACCAAGAAAAAGCAGAAATCCTGAACAAGTATTTTTGTTCAGTATTCACATAAGAAGGGGAAGGGAAGGGACCACATTTAGACAACGGAAGCACCACTGGGAGGGAGATGGACACCAGTCCATTTACGGAGGAGGGAGTCCTAAAGGAACTCGCTAAACTGAGAGTGAACAAGGCAATGGGGCTGGATGGGATATATCCCAGAGTATTAAGAGAACTCAGAGAGGTGCTGGAAGCACCACTGGCAGCCCTGTTCAACAGTTCACTGGAAACAGGTGTGGTGCCAAAGGACTGGAGGAAAGCGAATGTAGTCCTCCACAAAAGTGGGAGCAGGGAGAGGCTGGCAATTACAGGCCAGTCATTCTGACTTCAGTGGTGGGGAAACTAATGGAATCACTACTAAAAGAAAGGTTTGTGATTATCTCGAATCCAATGGAGCACAGTATCCGAGGCAGTATGGATTCACAGCAGGAAGATCTTGTCAAAAAATCTGATAGATTTCATTGACTGGGTGACTAGGGAGGTGGATCTGGGAGGGGCGGTGAATGTGGACTACCTGGATTTCAGCAAGGCCTTCGACACCATCCCACACAGGAGACTTATAAACAAGCTGGGCAGTATAGGAGTGGGTCCCAGGATGGTAACTGGGTCAGAAGAAAAAATTACTTACCATAGTAATCTTGTTTCTTCCAAGGGAATCTTACTGTATTCTGACATGCGCAGTATGGTCTCGCCATAGGACTGGCCCAGAGCTGAAATGGTTAATAGAACCTATGCTAATTATGGAATGCTAGTCTCAAGCTCGGTTTTCAAACCACTGTCCCTGGAATACATCCTGCAAACATCAGAGTCTTATGACGCATGCATAATAACAAGCTGTCTAAAGTGTCCTAATAAATAACTAACACCCTCAAAAAGAAACAATCCCCTTTTATTTAAAAGTGTGGACATCACTAAAACTCAAGTCACGAATGCTCCAATAAAGAAGCACTCACAAGTTTTAAACAACATGGACAGCTGTAGTGCAGTTCCCATAGGTTCTAATAGGGGAGGTAGGATGGGAGCTCAGAATACAGTAAGATTCCCTTGGAAGAAACAAGATTCCTATGATATGTAATTTTTTCTTCAAACCCCAGGAAATCTTACTGTTTTCTGACATATGCAGACTACTCAAACAGTATCTTTGGAGGAGAGCAGAGAACCTATTTAGGAAACAAGCTCTGCAGTACTGCTGTACCAAATCTTGCATCACTTCTGGCCTGGGTATCCAGGCTATATTGTTTGGTAAATGTGTGAACAGTTTTCCAGGTAGCTGCTTTACAAATTTCCTACAAATGAATATCTCTTGTGGCTAATACAGAAGCAGCTGTACCCCTTGTAGAGTGGGCCCTAAGGCCCACAGGAGGCTCTTTGCCTACTTTGCTGTAGCAGAATTGAATATAGGCAACAATTCATCATGCAATGGTCCTCTTCAAGGCGGGTTTGCCCTTGCCCACCTCTCTATAAGTCAGGAAGAGCTGAGTACTATCCTGCCTATGATTCTAAGTATGATCCAAGTAGTAACTGATAGCCCTCTTAACATCTACGCTATGCAGCATTCATTCCCCTGAACTAGAATGGTCAGTGAAAAAGACTGGAAAAGTGACGGACTGATTCAGGTGAAAGTCTGATACCACCTTGGGGAGAAACTTCCTGTTAGTCCAGAGGACTACCTTGTCCCTATGGACTGAGATGTAATTTGGCTCTGTGGACAGGGCCTGGAGCTCACTAATTCTCCTGGCTGAAGTGATAACTAACAGGAACACCGTCTTCCATGTCACCTATTTAAGCTCTGCTGAATACATGGGCTTGAAGGGTGTCTGGATTAGCTGGCCAATGCATATACTAAGGTCCTATGCAGGAGTTGGCTCCCTGAGTGGGGGATACAAGTGTAACAGACCTTTGAAAAACTTTCTGAATACCTGGTTAGCAGCCAGAGATGAACCCTTACCAGCTGAGAGGTAAGCAGAGGCAGCTGCCAGGTGTACCCTAAGGGTAGATGGCCTGAGGACAAAGGGAATGAAGGTGTGCCAGATAATCCAAAATGACTGGCAAGCCAGCCTGGCTACAGTCTATATGTTTTTGCTGGCACCAAATAGAAAACCTCTTCCACTTAGATGTGTAAGTTTTCCTAGTAGAGGTTTTTTTAGAAACTCTGAGGACCTCCAGAACCCCTTCAGAGAGGTGTAGGTCTGCATACTCTAATTCCTCAAAAGCCAAGCCTTGAGCCTGAGGGACTGGAGATTAGGGTAAAGGATCCTGCCCTGTGAGGAGGTCAGCAGGTTGTACCTCCTGGGGAGAGAGATTGGTCTGGACACTGAAAGGGTCAGGAGCAGTGGATACTAGGTCTGCCTGGCCCAGTCTAGAGCTATGAGGATCATTGTCACTGGCTGAACCCTGAGCTTGTTCAGTATTCTGAGTAACAGAGGAAAAAGAGGGAAGGCATACAGAAACTTCCCTGTCTAATCCAATAGTAGTGCATCCAGAGGCACTGTGCCCACTGCAGGAGGCCTGCAGCAGAACTGTGGCAGTTGGTTTGGGTGCCCCACCTTCCGAACACAATTTGCAGGATTTGCCTGTTTAGTGACCACTCATAGTGATTCTAGTTGATCCTGCTGAGGGCATCTGTGAGGACATTGTCCTTCCCTGGGAAATGAACTGCTGATAGGGATATGCCCAGGGAGTAGACCAAATTCCATACTTTCATGGCCTTTGTACACGAGGGGGATGACCTTGTCCCCCCTTGCTTGTTGATGTAGTACATTATGGTTGTATTGTCTGTTCTGACTTGAGCCACCTTGCCCTGCAGCATTGAGGCAAAGGACTGAATGCCTAGGTAAACTGCCCTGAGTTCCAGCAGGTTTATGTGAAGCACAGACTCCTGCTGGAGACAAGTACCTTGTGTGGTGTGCTCCCCTAGATGGGCACCCCATCCTAGGAGGGAGGCATCAATTGTTAGCACTGCTGTTGGTGGTTGCTGAAGGAAAGGCACACTTTCTCTGAGGCTGTCCTTTTCCTGCCGCCACTGGAGTACTTGAAGAAGAGTTCATGTGACTGGCACCATCTTTGACAGGGAATCTCTTTTCTTCGACCAGTGAGGTCTAAGATGGAACTGGATGTCCCTCATTTGGAACCTGGTAACGTTGCTGTTGATGCAGCCATGTGTCACAACAGCTGGAGAAAGTGCCTTGCTGGTCTGGGAATATACAGCTGGAAGAGCTGCCAACTATGCGAGGCTGTCCACCTCCCTGAGGAAGAATGCTTTTCCTCTTAGTGTGTCAGATTCTGCTCCTATAAATTCTAAGAACTGAACTGGTCTCAGCACTGACTTCTTTTGGTTTACCAGGAAGCCCAAGGACTGCAGGGTATCCTGAGTGGTGGTCAGTGCATCTTTGACCTGCTGGGGGGACTGGCCTACCACTAGCCTGTCATCCAAGTATGGGAAGACTGCAACTCCTGCCTCCTTAAGTGTGCTACCACTGCTGCTAGGCACTTTGTAAACACTCTTGGAGCAGAAATCAGGCTGAAAGGCATGGCTGTGAACTGGTATGGCCTGATGGCAATCTGAACCTGAGGTACTTTCTGTGGGATTGCCTGATAGGAGCGTGGAAGTAAGCATCCTTTACATCCAGGAATGCCAGCCAATTCCCCTGCCTAGGTGTAGGGAGAATGATAGCCAGAGTGACCATTCTGAACTTTGTCAAATGCCTATTTAAATGTCTGAGATACAGTATGGGTCGCCCTCCCTGTTTTCTTTAGAGTGAGGAAGTATTTTGAGTAGAGTCCCTTTCCCATTTGGGCCAAGGAACAGGCTCCACTGCCTTCTCCTGAAGGAGTTTTGCTACTTCCGCCTTCAATAGAAATGCTTCTGATGGGGTGGCAGGTCTGAAACTCTTGCCCTCAGCCTGGGTAAGACCTTGAAACTGAGAGCAAGACCCTGGCTCACTACCTCCAGGACCCACTTACCTGTGATGATGGATTCCCAAGCCTAGTGGTAGTGAGCCAGCCTGCTTCCTACTGGGAATGGGGAGGTGACCATGGCATACATCTCAGGAGGTCTGTTTTGCCTGCGCACTTGGCTGGGAACTGAGGCCAGCTCAATTACCTGCCTCTGCCTCGCCTCTGAAGCACCCTCTCTGTGGCTGATAGGCTGGGACAGCCTGAGTCTGTAAGAAAAGTCTGTAGTGGGTTCTACCCCTACCCCCTTTACTCTGGTACTTCTGAGGTGTTGCTGCCTTCTCCTTAGCAGCAGCACTCTTGTAAGCCACCTTGTACTCATCCATCTTTTTCATGCAGGCCTCTGTTTGCTCACCAAAAATGGATGTGTGCTCACAAGGAAAATTCAAGGCCTCTGCCTGGGTGTCCTGGAATAGATTACTGGCCCTTAGTGAAGCAAATCTCCATAGGGACACTGAAGATGCCATCGGTCTGGCTGCAATGTCACTGGCATCCATTAACATCCGAAACTGGTACTTGGAAGCCTCTATGCCCTTTTGCAGCCTCAGCTAGGTCAGATGACATAGGAGCAGGGCAGGCCTTAGCAATCTCCAAAACCATATTCCAGAGACTTTTCTGGGATCTGAAAACATAAGCCATGTAAATGGCCTGCCTAATGGCCAGAGAAGAACCAAAGTAAGACTTCTTGGCCATAGAATCCATTTTCCTAGAGTCTTTATCAGGTGGGTGTAATGCCAGAGGAATGCCTGCCTTATCACATGCAGCAGCCTGCACCACACTTCATGACTGGGATGCCCAAAAAGGAACTCAGCTTCAGCCTTGGCTACCTATTATTTCCTATCCAGCTCCTTGTCCACTGGGTGAATAGAAGTGGGGGGTTGCAAAACTCTAGTGGCTTGTCTCTTTAGGCACTTATGGCTGGGTAGTAGCAACCTCTTAGTTGCTGGTACATCCATCATTTCCATGTAATCTGGCTCCTTCTCTTCTGTAGATTCCTGAGTGGAGAGGTCCGGAGTCTGTGCTACCTGCTTCATGAAAGCAAAATGTGAGGTAAAATCCTCAGGTCCCTTATCAAGGGAGTCAGGGCCTTTATCAAGGGAGTCAGGGCATTGAGGATCAGGAAACATACAGTTCAGGGGGCTCCCAAAATCTCTCATCATCCCTTCATCATCATCATCATCATTGCCATAAATATCAGGGTAACATTCAAAGGAACCGGGAACTGAGGAGGGACCGAAGTTTGAACCGATGGGTGATGTGAACAGGGTCACGGAACGGAACTGAGGTACCAGTTTGCAGCAACTGGATTATCCTGATGGCATTAGCACTCTCCTCAGTGGTAGGAACTGGCAGATTTGTAGTTGCGGTTCCTTCCCAGTGCTTTTCCTTCTTTTAGCAGATGTTGCGGTTCAGTGGCAGTCTCTGCGGTTCGCTTTCTTCAGGGAACCTTCACCTTTGTCAGAGGGCTGTTCGTCCGGTTCCTTGGATTTTCTATACAGTGAGAAGAGTCAGTTTATCTGAGGCTGGGTCAGCAGCCTTATCGGGTTCATCATTTCCCTCAGTTGGTTCAATTGCCTATTAAGTGTCAACTGGGAACGTTTTTACAAATTTCACAATCTGCATTCAAGTGGTCAAACCCTAGGCAGAAAACACAAATTAAATGCAGATCAGCTTTAGCAAATGGTTCACCACACTCTGTGCAATGCTGAAAACCAGTAGGGCTGGTTCTTTTCTTGGGTTGTGACATAACATAAAAAAAACCTAGAACTGGGTTACCCTGAGTGAAATACACATGCTTGTAAACAGAGACGTCTCTCTGCTTTTTTTTTTTGTGGTCGGTTCAGCAACCGAGAGTTACCCTGGTTCCCAGCTCAAATTAAATGTAAATAAGAAACCATCCCAGAGAAGCTAATTTTTTAAGACATTTACCTAAGAAATATATACAAACGTTTGGTTTCTTCCCGGTTGTGAAGAACCGGCAAGTAACTGAAAAACTTACCGAAACAACACTAAATCTAGACTAATCTACCTGTAATACCAAGGACAGTGTTTTAAAAATGAAAAGAAATAATCAATACTTTAAAAAAAACAAGAAAATAAAATCTTCAAGAAAGATGAAAGAAAGCTGTCCGAGGTGTCTTACTTAGGCAAGCGGAGTAAAGAATCTGACAGTTGCAGGATGTATTCCAGGGACAGTGGTTTGAAAATCGAGCTCGAGCCTAGCATTCCATCATTAGCATAGGTTCTATTAACTATTTCGGCTCTGGGGAAGTCTTATGGTGAGACCATACTGTATAAGTCAAAATACAGTAAGATTTCCTGGGGTTTGAAATTGGGTGGTGATAGGACACACAGGGTGGTGGTGAACGGAGTTCAATCCAAAGAGAGGGGGTTACCAGCGGGGTCCCACAGGGACCAATACTTGGACCAGTCCTCTTTAATGTCTTCATAAGCAAGATTGTGAAAGGGCTGGAAGGGAAGGGATGTCTCTTTGCAGATGACAAGAAGATCTGCAACAGGGTTGACACTCCAGGAGGGGAAGAGAAAAGCAAGTTACAGTATGTGCAGAAAGGTGGAATATAACAATGTGTAGACCTGTTAAATGAATAATTGTACTGTACCATTTTTGTCAGGGTTATTGATTACTTGTTATTATAGAATTACCTTAAAGTTATGAAGAAATAGCAAGGCAAGGCAAATTTGATTTTTCTGTCGCCCAATCCCGGAGGCTCTGGGAGCCGAACAACAGAAACATACTATCAGTACAATAAAAAACAATAAAATATCAGCATACATAAACATAATTAATAAATATCTCTACAAAAGCTGAAATTCAATCAAAAAAGCAGGGTATCCAGGGAGGACTAATGCCTAAGGTCCGGGAAGGCCTGATTAAACAGGAAGGCCTTCAGGTGGGCCTTAAAAACCTCAACGAAGGGTCTCCCGAATTGGTGGAGGAAGCAAATTCCACAGGATGTGGCTGGCGACACTAAATGCTCTGTCACCAGCGGTTTTGAGCCTTGTCCTAGGAATCGCCAGGAGGCCCCTAGAGGAGGACCGGAGGGTGGACTGGGACAGCAGGTGTAGAAGGTCTGACAGGTAACCAGGACCCTGCCTGCGCAGGGCTTTAAAGGTGATCAAACCCACCTTGAAGAGAATCCTCCACCTTACTGGCAGCCAGTGCAGCCAGCGCAAAACCGGGGTGATATGACAGAATTTGGGCTGCCCAGTTAGCAGCCTAGCAGCCACATTCTGCACTAACTGAAGCCGGTGAAGGTTCCCTCCAGAGACCCTGAGGTAGAGCGCATTACAGTAATCAAGTCTGGATGTCACAAAAACATGCACCAAGGTGGGGAGGTCTACAGACGGAACTAGGGGCTTGACCTGGGCGATATTCCTAAGATGGTAAAAGGTTGTCTGGATAACAGATGACACCTGAAAGTCAAATAACAATCCGCTGTCAAAGGTCACACCAAGGTTTCGCACCCTAGAGGAAGTCCTCAATGGCACAGATCCCAGGAATAAACCAGTTTCAGTGGCAGAGGGCAACCTGTTCAGTCTTCTGTTCAACTCCACTACCAGTACCTCTGTCTTGTCGGGGTTCAGTTGCAACCAGCTGGAGGACATCCAGCCATTTTTCTCTGCGAGGCAGCTGTTTAATACTTAAACTGCACTAGAAGTTCGGGCAAAGGAAAGATACAGCTGGATCATTGGCACGCATGCAAAAAAGGCGTACTTTCTAATGAGCTCACACAGGGGCAGCATGTACACAAAAACACTGGTGACATGATCGAACCCTGAGGTCCCAACATGACAGGAGGCTAGAGGAGGAGGAGAAATTCCCATCACTACTCATTGCCTCCTGTTCGTGAGGTATGACTCAAACCAGCAGATGACAGAGCCAGTGAGCCCACAAAATTCCCTCAGGCAGTCAAGCAACACACAATGGTCTACCATGGCAAAAGCTGAAGAGAGATCAAGAAGGATTAGAATTGTCCCCTCCCCCTGATCTCTAGCCCTGGGGAGGTCATTATGCACCCAAAGCAATGCGGTTTCTGTACTATGCCTCGCATGGAAACCAGACTGGAATGGCTCATAGAGATCGAAGGCCATGAGGTGCTCCTCGAGTTCCTGTGCCACAACTTTCTCAACAACTTTTCCCAAAACTGGGAGGTTGGAGATCGGACGGTAATTCACCTAGACTTCAGGGTCTAATAATGTTTTATTTCCAGGAGGGGATGAACCAGCGCCTCCTTCAAGGCATCTGGAAAAATCTCCTTTGTCAAAGAACACCGGACAATCAAGGTGAACACCGGGTCAACTGTGTCAACACATCTAATCAAGAAACCCGTCGGCACAGGGTCCAGTTCACAATATGTGTGCTTCAACCCGGAAGCAACCCCAATAACCTCCGACACCTCCACTTGTTTAAACTCCCCCCAACTAGGCAGAGCACTCTCCAGACAATCCAGGTGATCACTGTAGGCTGCTGTAATGCTCACTGGCAGCACTCCCTGCCAGATGGTGAATACCATGTCAGAGAAGAATTAAGCTAACTCTTCATACAGAGCATCAGAAAAAGTATTTTTCAACTGGAGACAGGCTGGATTTAGAGCCTGTCCACAGTCCGAAAAGAGCACCTTGGTCAATTCTTCCTATCAGCAATCTCTCTGGACAGGAACTCTGCCTTCTTAAGAGTGATTGCCCCTGATCTCACAATAGTGGGAGCACAGGGCCAGTCTATCCACCTCCAGGCAAGACTTCTGCCAGCAGTGCTCCAATCTCTCCGACACACAGTCTTCATTGCCTTGAGCTCCCGTCAAACCAAGGGGACCTCAAGTGAGAAGATCTTGGTCATACACAGGCTGGTGCAAGGGGAGTCGAGCACTGCCATCATCACCCTATTATACTGTAGATGGCAACTGCTATGCCCGAACCC
Organism: Neoceratodus forsteri; assembly: GCA_016271365.2. Lineage (NCBI taxonomy): Eukaryota > Metazoa > Chordata > Ceratodontiformes > Ceratodontidae > Neoceratodus > Neoceratodus forsteri. The sequence goes on from CM057452.1 coordinate 965,610,566, forward strand.
CCAACACATGCACTGTCCACACTAGATAGATCAGCTATGGTCAAGAATCCCTCTGGGGTCAAACCTTTCAAAAGGCGATAGCTAACCATCTCAGCTGGAGAGAGCTCATGGGGGGAACCCCGAGCAAGAACCCCACCGTGCAATGATCGAACCAAATGACCTGGTCAATCTTGAGGTTACTAACCTCAAGCCCCAGTGAGAAGACCAGGTCCAACATGTGGCCGTCCCGGTGGGTTGCAGCAGAAACTTCCTCGACAGGTCCAAAGATGACATAGTCTGGAAGGGTTGTAATCTAGTCTAGAATCCTCATCGATCCAGGCATTAAAGTCCCCAGGACCAAACACCAGGGGACTCCAATGTCTCATCAGTGATGAGGTCGGCTACCTCCTGCAGGAACTCCTCTGCCACCCTGAGGGGTGGTAAATCAGGAGAATCCTACAACCTGCGCCTGGACCCCCATGTACTACCACACATTCAAATGAGCCCGGTCTTCCCACTGAGTGCACACAGAAGCCAAGCTCAGATCTAAAACAGATGGCTTCTCCCCCACCCTTGTGTTCCACTCTGGGGCAGTGCACTACAGAGTACCCGGGGGAGACGGCGGCCTCTAAAACCAGGCCTGCATCATCACCTATCCAGGTCTCTGTAATGCATGCCAGATTGACCAAGGAAAACAAATCCATAATAATAGCAATCTTGTTCCTAATTGACCTGGCATTGCACAGCACTGCCCTCAGGGGCAGAATAATAATAATAATAATAATAATAATAATTAAAGACACCAGAAGACATATGAAGAAAGACTAAAGGAGCTTAATATGTATACCCTAGAGGAAAGGAGGGAGAGAGGGGACATGATAGAAACTTTCAAGTACCTCAAGGGAATTAACAAAGTCCAAGAGGGTAGCATCTTCCAGAAAAAGAGAGCTGCAAGAACAAGGGGGCACAATTTGAAGATAGAAGGGGGACGGCTAGAGGTAATGTGAGGAAGTATTTTTTCACTGAGAGGGTTGTGGATGCATGGAACAGCCTCCCTGAGGAAGTCGTGGAGTCAAGAACAGTGGGGGGAATTCAAGAATGCATGGGACAGACATAAGGCAGTCCTAGTGGGGGGTAGGAGGAAGTAAGCTGTTGGTTAACTAGGATTTGCAGCTTATCTGTTAGGTAGGAAAATGGGAAGACTAGGTGGGCCAAGCGGTCCTTATCTGCCGTCAAATTCTATGTTCTATGTTTCTATGTTTCTAAAACTTTATTTATATCGCGCCTTTCTCAAACTCAAGGCGCCTTACAATAATTACAGATAAAACAAATAAAACATCAATCTGAGCTCATGACATCCCAATAATCAATTAAGACAGATCTTTGACCATAAATTGGTCTTTAAGGCCTTTTTAAATTCCTCCACGGACGCACACTGACGAAGCGGACGGGGTAGAGAATTCCAGAGGGCAGGGGCAGCATACATAAAAGCACGAGCCCCTGAAGATTTTAAAGAAACCCTTGGAATCTCTTGCAACCCCTCATCCACCAAGTAGAGAGATCGCTTAGGGCAGTAGGGGACCAGAAGCTCTTTCAAGTAGTCCGGGCCCTGTCCGCGTAGGGCTTTGTAAGTCAAAAGACCAACTTTAAAGGTGATCTGTCACTGTATTGGCAGCCATTGCAGATCGCGCAGAACCAGAGAAATATGACAGGCACGAGATGTACCCGTCAATAACTGGGCTGCAGCGTTCTGCACCAGCTGCAGGTGGCGGATATCAACCCCAGGAAGCCCTAGATAAAGGGAGTTGCAGTAATCAAGACGTGAGATCACAAAAGCATGGATCAATGTAGGCAGATCGCTGGGCGGAACAAGGTGCTTGATCCTGGCGATGTTCCTAAGATGATAAAAGGATAATTTGACAACTGCCAACACCTGCGAACGCAGTGTCAGCTCATTGTCAAAAATCACCCCCAGGTTCCACACCTGTTCAGAGGTAGGGAGCTGGACACCGCCCAGAAATAAACCTGAGGGTAAACCAGCTCCTGTCCCCTCTACCCTGCAACACAGGTCCACAACCATTACCTCTGTCTTCTCCAAATTAAACTTCAGCCAGCTTGAATCCATCCAGCACTGGATTTCAGTGAGGCAGCTGTTAAATACCGAGAGAGCTCTATCCTGGTCAGGTGCAAAAGATAGGTAGAGCTGGGTATCATCTGCATAGCAATGAAACCTCAGCCCATACCTTCTTACAATGTCTCTGAGGGGCAGCATATACACTGTGAACAACATGGGGGACAACACCGAGCCCTGGGGAACCCCACATGACAGAAAGACTGGGTGGGAAGAATTAATCCCCGACACCACCCTCTGAGTTCTGCCTGTGAGGAAAGATCTAAACCAACTGAGGACTGTATCTGACAGGCCACAGATGAACTCCAGGTGCTCGAGAAGTACCCCATGGTCCACAGTGTCAAAAGCTGAAGAGAGATCAAGAAAAACCAAGATGGAGCGGCTCTTCTGATCTCTAGCCATCAGGAGATCATTGAGCACCCAAACCAGCACTGTCTTGGTACTATGCCTCTTTTGAAAACCAGACTGGATTGGTTCATAGATGTCATGGATGGTTAAATGGTTCTCCAACTGTACAGCCACTACTTTCTCAATAACCTTCCCTACAAAGGGAAGGTTAGAGATCGGCCTGTAGTTAGCATGGCAGTCAGGGTCCAAGGAAGCTTTCTTCAGGAGGGGTGTCACCACTGCCTCCTTCAGAGAGCTAGGAAACTCACCCATATCCAAGGAACACCAGACTATCTGTGCCAGGACTGGGCCGATAATATCATGACAACCCTTTATCAGGAAGTCAGGCCGGGTCCAAACTACAGCATGTAGAGTGCATACTCTGGACAATCCTCATGACATCAATGAACTAAGGCCAGTCAAGGAATTCCAGGAGAGACTAGAGGCTGCAGCCAGATGCCGATCTACAGCTTCTCCCATAGAGGGTGCAGGCTGGAGTACTGCCCTGATGTCGGCCACCTTAGCTGCAAAGAAGTGAGCAAGCTCATCACACTCCACTTGTGAAAAAGCATTCCGAACCTGCAGACAGGCTGGGTTGCACAGTCTGTCAACAGTTCAAAAAAGCTGAGCTGGTTGGTTCTGAGCAGCCGCAATCTCCCCGGACAGGAACTCTGCCTTCTTACGGGAGATTGCGGAATGATAGAGTTGATAATGTTCCGTCAATCTAAGGTGGTCAGCATCAAGGGCAGATCTCCGCCAACAACGCTCTAATCTTCGTCCTTGTCGCCGCATCTCCCTCAAGGTCCCATCAAACCATGGAGACCGAGGGCAAAGGGAGAGAGGACGAACACGGACAGGAGCAATTAGATCTGAGAGCCGAGAAATGGCCTGTTATGGCCAACACCAAGGCATCGGGATCATTACTCACCCAGAAAACTCCGATAGGTCAAGCACCGCTGCCAGGACAGTGTAGTTCTTCTGCTACCTGCCCACTCGGTCTGGTGGAAACCCTGGTAACAGGAACCAAGTATCTTTCACCTCTCACAGGGATCCATTGATATCCAGGGTGCCTTCTGCACCTGACCACCTCAATCCTGCCCCTCCTATAGTGCACAAGGCCACGTCATACATGATCAATGTGCCTTCTCTTAATCCCGACCTCTTGACAGTGACATGCTGTAGTGATGGAAATTAGGAGGTCAGTGAAGGCCACAGATCAAGCAGCTGAGACACACCTCATACACTATCCGGCCTACCCAGCCCCTACAGTCCTCTCAGACACATAGAGTTCAACCACAAAGAGCCCCTGACAACTGATTTATCCACTCACCCGAACCCAATCACACCACTAATACAAATAGTGAACTTAACCACTCACACCATTCACACAAACATAAAACAATAAACCCAATACCCAAAGCCACCCAACCCAACCACCAAAAAGACGGAAAGAGTAGGGAGCAGGCCTTAAAATATTTTCTGAAAAAGCAGTATATCCCCAGATCCCATTTAACTTAATAGTACTTGACCAAAATGAAACAGATTTTACTCAAAAGGGGTAAACCCCCATAGACAACAGAAAAAGTCACCAAAGCAGCTGCAGTCCAGCAATCCTCAGAGTTCCAACAGGCTCAACTTTGATAGTCCACACCATCCAGCCCCCCCATTACGATAATCCAGAGGGGGAGAAAGGAAGCCCAAAAGAACCGCAAAAGTCCACAGTCCAAGTCCCTTTACAATAATCCAATTTAGATAGGCCACACCATCCAGTCCCTCCCTATTTCGATAAACCGGGGGGGGAGGAAGCCCAACAGAACCATGAAAATCCACAGTCCAGACCCCCCTTTACGATAATCCAACAGGGGGAAAGAGACCAAAGGAACTGTGGAAAACACCGCATGACAGACGGCACAGGCACCAAACCAGTCCAGTAAACCGGTGTTGGATGTTTGAGTTAAATGCAACAAAATGACCATCTTCTCCCGGAAAATGAGCACAGGGATACCCTCGACACCACTCTCCCGGAAGGTCAATCACACAGCCAGGCCCAGCATGCTTGCAGCAGTCCCTGCACTTAATGGTAAGCAGGCGCTGCACAGACCAATGAGCAGTGCTAGCAAAAAATTGTTGCCATGGCAAGAAACAGTGTGCACGGTCCTGGGCAGTCCCAATGCCAGCCCTTTGTGCTAAAGAGTACTCGTGCCCGCCCGGTGCAAAGAGGTTGAATCGCCACCAGCCGTCAATGGTCCCAAAGTCCATGGAACTATAACCAGGTACAAGAGCTGAAATCCTGCAGCAGCTCGAAGATTTCAGAACACCACCAGCAGCGCTCCAACAGGTAGGGATCTGGGAAAAACAGCTAAAAAAAGGAAAAATAAAAAAGCTAGCTCCAACAACTAAATCATTTCCCCACCCTGCCTCACGCTAGAAGCCCCAATCTAACCTACTAATTAAAAGGTATTTTAGGATCTCTGGTCAAACAATGAGCCAGAGATCAGGCTCAGACAAATCAGCTTCTTGCTTAACTTTAAAATTAAACTTTTGTCATCCCAGTGGTGCAGAGGGCTGAGGCTCTGGCACCTTACCTCAAACCACACGGCAGCCTGGGTTCCAGGAGCGGACTTGGGTAGCTGGAGGTCGGCGGGGTGGGAGAGGATTGGCGTCCAAGGACTGCTCTCCTCTTCTGGGGTGGGTTGGGTGATGCCACTGTATGGCGGCCCTGGTCAGAGACCGGGAGCACTACAAGATGCGGCGTCAGGGGTGCCAGGATGGGAAATGGAAACCGTCCTGATTGGCCAGGATGATGGCAGCGATCTGCCGACACTGCCAAAGAACTCTTGAGGAGCCTGACCACCTCAGCCGCACCCTGGGGACGAGAGAGTGTGCTGGCTGCCGTAGCGGTGCCTTCCCCCTCGGAGGACGGGGATCCACTTGGCGAAGGGTTACACCGAACTACCCCAGGGTTGGCTGCGGTCTGAGGTAGGGGGTTCCAAAGGAACAGTAGGTGGATGTCTGGGATCATGGCTGCCTGAAGGAAATGGCAGATCCGGGGCATGTAGGAGGGGATAAAGAAATTATGCAAAAAAAAAAAAAAACTTTAAAAGACCCCAAAACCCCCCAAATAATGCAGGGGAAACACAGAGGAGTGCTCTCAGATTAGGGAGCTGCAAGTGGCATGCACAACTCCACCACCATCTTGCTCCTCAGCTTTCCTGTGTGTACAGGGCCTGCCGTTGGCCCAGTGAGTAGAATGTTGTGTTCCTGTGCCGTGATTCACATTCAGGGATGAGCCTGGTGAGCTGGCTGGGCAGCACAAGGATGGGGGGGCCAGGTCAGTGCTTGCACACCTCCCTCAAGCCTGGGAAGGCATGGTGCAGTGTTCTGTTACATGGGTAACACCTTGTGATAGTCAAGGAGCCTTCCCTCACAGGGGTTCACATGCATATCATGGTGGAGCAAAGTAGTGCATCAGGAGAAATGGGTTGGCATTAAAAAGGAGTTTTGCAATATCTCCACTATTCTGTTTATTCCATTTCCAAAGGGACCTGTATGAAGGGGGATACAATTTCATGATCACAAAAAGGGAAATTTCTTTTTTTAAAACTACATTACAGATTGCATATAAATATATAAGTGATACACAGTGGGGACCTCATCAGTAGCATAAACAGCCATGTATATAGATAAATCATTTATAACACAAGGTCCCCTCTGAGTATTTCATTTATATTACAGGGGTTGACTGATAACTCATTTCATTAAAACTGCTATCAGTACCACTTAACAGATTCCTTCTAATGATGTGTAAACAGGCAACAAGAACTGCAGGTTATCAGCACTGTCATTACGAAGGTGCTGCTATCAGCACTGTCTACACGTCACTGATAACATCAATGCCGAACTACATTCAGTAGTAATGCTGCGTAATGTTTCAGCTGCAGTAAACACAAATTAAAGTAGGAACTTGTGGCGCAGCAACACAGGAGCACAAATGAAACCCCAAACACAGCAGAAAATAGCAAAATAACCACAGAAATACACAACCAAACGACACAATGAAGTCAAACCCTATAATATAAAATGAATACGTGATGCTGCAGGATCTGATAGCGGTTTATATCAACACTCGTGGCAAGTGAGCTCGGGGATTAAGCACTCATCCACTCATGATAACCCCCGAGCTCACTTGCCACTCCTATCGATAAAACCGCGATCAGATGCTACAGCATCACATATCCCATTATTATGCAACAGGAGAGGACCTTAAAGACAAATTTATTTTATGTTTTTTTTTTCATATACTGTTTTTCTGTCTTGACCAGGACAAGCTGTACTCCTGTTCAGCATTGTCACACTGACCTCCACTAACCAGCACCTCCCCAGGACTTACCTTGCCAGTACCCCACGGATTCCCCACACCCGTGATGGGGTCAGGAGAGAGTACCATCCCCGAAGCACACAATCCAGTTTCCGGACCAGGATCCCAGTGATTTAGCAGATGTCAGCCAGCAAACAGGCTTCATGATTGCCTTGTCCTGCCATTTTTCTACCAAGGTTTCCTCCCCTTAGCTTCCCCGAGAGCCGTAGTGGCACAGTCACATACACACATGTCAGATCCAGCAGCCCCACTCTGCCACCCCTGGCCTAATGCCTGGCCCCCATTTGCACAGCACTACCACCAAGCCTACACACAGTGGTAGCCAAGTGCCGGGAAGGCCAACCTCCCTCTCCAAGAGAGGAGAGCAGCCTGTCAGCTGATCAACCCATCTCTGACCTCCCCGACCCACCATGCTCGTTTCCAAACACAGGTCACCGGCATGGGAGAGGTAAGGCACAAGCACCTCTGCACCACTGGGCCAGCTATTTTGTTTTAGCTTTTCTTTTAAATATTTCTAAAGTCTGTGGGTTTATTTTTTTAACTAGTTATACTGTGCGTTCCCCATCCTGTTTTCCATAGCCACTGCCATGGATGTGTTCAGGATGACAAACTGACACAGCAACATGGCAGTTCTGCAGAAATTACAAACCTCCACCACAGAAGTTCCGTGGCAAATGGTAACCCTGCCACAGAACTTGGTTCCAAAGTGCCACAGAAAAATCGGGGCCTTGAGTTAGAGCACTGGGACAGTTTTCTGGGGCCTGGGTTCAATTCAAAGTAGGTCAGATTATTTTTTTCTTCACTGCAGTTTGAGAAAGAATAGAAAACAGATACATGGAACTCGGTACCAAATATTTGTCCCCGAAAATAGTGGTAAGAAAAAAAAAAGGAAATTGGTATGAAAGTCAAAGGTTCAAAACTTGTCCTTCCTAGGCAGGGGGCCTGAAACAAGAGTGCTCCTTGGCAGATCCAGATACTGTGCTCCATGAGGGAGAAAGCCAAGTATGTACACCTGGAGCTCCGATATAGACAAATCTGCAAAGTATGTTGAGAGACGACAGCTTGAAGTGAAGTAAATCTTTAAAAAGAAACATGAGACCGCCAGCTCAGTTACACCAAAATCTCACGGTCAGTCAAATCTGTTTAGAAACATAAGTAGACCATGGAGAGGTAGCCACCAAGGTCTCCTTCTAAAGTTCAACATGTACCATTGTCATAAAGAAGACAGACAGGGAAGACAGAGGCAGTCGCCCCATCCCATGCCCCAGTCGAGGAAGAAAAAACATGGGGGAAAACCCAGCCAGAACTGGCAGAGCAGTAGAAGTTTGTGAAATAAATGATAGGGTTGCCCAGGGTAAAGAACTAACCATTAGCCCACGGTCCTCCTGTCTCAGCAGGTACCATGTATTTCAGAGGGCGGATGAGTCCTCACCTCATGCCTGCCCCAGTGCCAGATACCCTGGCTAAGGGGAAGTAGGAAACACATCTAGGGAGGTGAGAAGAGGGGCACCAACGCCACCTATCCCTTAACAGTGGACCCCAGCCCCACTCATTACAGAAAAGCCACCCAAGTACTGCAGAAGCACAGGCATTGGGATTACAGTAGGACTGGTAAATGCATCATAATGGGTCGGCCAAAAATAGTCTACTCTTGTGGGGCCCCCATCCACTCTTCAGGCAACACAGGCTTGCCAAATGAACCGGGGGGGGGGGTGCGGGCAGGCCATTCATGACAAACATACATACTGAGGCATTCTACATCTGGCCTGTGCTGGATTCCCACACTTCTCCCTCCCAGCACCCTGACAGAGACAGCTTCCCCTATACCTGACAATGCAGATGTCCTTGGGCAAATATTAACCCAGAGGTATTTCATATTAACCCTTGCTGTGCCGTTGTGTATACACATTCTAAAAACCTATACATTCTAATTATTCTGGTAGCCTAAGGGTAAAATGCAGTTGATCACCAACCAAAAGTAGAGCACTTGTGGAAAATTCACGGTCGTCTCTCAAACTGCTGGGAGTAAGGCTTTAATATGTTGCAGGATCTCTGGGAACAACAGCTGCGATCCTCCAAAGCTTTTGGGACAGTGTCTTTATCAGTTGAGCCTAGCATTGTCTGACTGGAGGTACATTGATCCTGGCAGCCTATCCTGAGTTGCTGCTACGGACGTGGATGGAGGCATCTGTATAACCCAGTGTTCAAGGTCAGTTTTGCTTCCTCTGGCATGTGGTACAGGATATCCCCTTATGAAAAAGCACCTTTAATCTGGTGGGGAACAGGGTCTGAAATTTAATTTTAGTATGCTTAAGGGCCCTCAAGTAGGGAACATAACCAAGACTTTTCTGCTGGATGACTGGGGGATGATCATTATCCAAATAAAGTTGCTGGTCATTTTAAGTCACAGGTTTTTGCCTCCAGGCTTTTTCAAGGACCATCTGCTTTGTGGTGTAAATGAGGAATTTCATGATAGTCGACCTACGGTGCTCCCCTGGGCCTGGCTTCAGGCCCAAGGCCCAATGTACCATTTCTAATTCCAGGTTCAGGTCCAGCTCCACCAGCAGCTGCAGGGCAGATCTTCTTCGAGGGTCTCTCTTTCATCAGGCCATACCTATGGAACTATAAGCTGTCAGGTGCTAGGACCACACAGAAAATTTTGCAAGCAGTCCTCCAGGGACTGCCCATGATGACATCAGACATTGGCTGCTACATAAATGTTGGTGGGCCTTTCCATCCTCTGTTCTTTTCCTGCTGTCAACCATTAGACCGCTGATGGAAACACCACCGCAATTGCTGCCACTTTATTTTTTTCTATATAGCAAAGCAGTCACACCAGGCAATGCTGAAGAGAAGCACCTTTTGAAGCAACAGGTTGCTGGCATGGAGAAGGCTCCTCTGCACTGTTGTCCACTATGGTGGTGATGCCACTCACCCCCCGACCACTGACACAACTTCCAGGTCAGGGCATGGCACTGGCTCTACCAGGCCTAGTACAGCTGTACATTGCTGTCGGGAGTTCTGCCTCCCCTGTTGACTCCTACTGGCGTACCTGTTGACCACACAGACACCGACGTGCAGGTGGTTTTATTGTCTTTTACAGACATGCCCAGAAGCCTACTACTTCCTCCTTCCATTCCAGAGGGCCCATTGAAGGGGCTTTCTACTACCCCCCGTGATGACGCAAACCAGAGTCATGCCTCAGCCGTCTTCTAGGGCTCTGCCAACTGCACCAGCCTGCTCACTGCTACCCATCAATCAGGTCAACAATGATTTTTAATACAATCCTGACTTAATAATGCAGGATGAAGAGGAGGAATCTGAGGACTATGCTGAAAGTTCTTAAGAGAGGGGCACCAGCTCTATTGTGTCCACCATCAGTGAGGACTCGGTGGTCCACACTTTAAGGTCCCCACCAAAGTACATAACTTTCCCCACCACAATGCAGCAGTTATAGACTGCCACGGGTTTTGATTCAGAGGAGCAGGACACCACCAAGAAAAATGTTATATATTTCTTGGATTTACTCAATTCCCCCATTGTGGTACCTATTCTCCTTCCTGCCCTAGAGGATACCACCATTGCTGCCTGGTACAGGCCCAATGTCATCCAGTTATACCAAGAAAAGCAGACAAAATGTACATGGCTCCTTCAGGGAAACCCTTTTTTTGTCACTCAGCCTGAGGCAGACTCTGTGGTCATTAATGCTGACCTGACAGGTCAAGGACATTTAAACAAGTGAGCTCTCCCCTCCTGATAAAGAATTCAGGAGGTTAGACATGTTAAGCAAGATGACTTTTGCCTGAACTCCCCTGAGCCTTAGAACTGCTATCAGGCCCACGTGGTTAAGTACCAGAACACTCTCTGAAGAAAGGCCAAGGCAGCTGCACAAGCCTTACCACGAGGTACCCCCAAACAAGAGCTTCTTAAGGCTCTCACAGCTGGGCTGATGTAGAAAAGCACCTTGTGACAGGGTTGAATACGCCCTGTCCCAGTTGTTATGGAGAAAGAGTTAAATGCAAGGATCTGTTCTATTCTTTCCTTTTCTGTCTCTTCTCTGTCTGGTTGCGCAACCAAATTTTCTTGTGAAACCTAGGACTTGATCACCACAACAATCTTGCAATTCTCTGCCTCTCGTTATCTCTCTACCCTCACTTGCTGTTTCTGTCTTTTCTTCCACCTTGCATATCTGCCGGTATAAAAATATATGTGAATCATTTTGTGGAAATGTAATTGATGCTGGGATCCCTTTGTTTGAAACTGTATTTACTTATACTGTTGAAATGATTGCAAAGCTATTTGGAACTCAAGAGGTTAACCTGAGATGCAATGTTTAAGCCTTTTGCAGAAGATGTAAATGAGAGGTCAGTTCTGGGTCACAATGTTCTTTTTGCTGCACCTGCTAAAACTGACAAGAACACTGTATTCTTACAAGAACATCGTGTGAGAAGCATGCTATTTTCTTAACGAGCTCCTGCACAGACTTATAAAAAGGAGCTGCAATGTTTTGCAAATGAGAGAGACATAGAGACTGAGATCGGAAACTGAGAAGAAACCCAGATGGACTTTCTCTGTTTATACTGCCTTTGTAAACAGTGATACAGAAAAATTTTATGTTTTTTATTTTACTGTCATTAATAATAAATCACTTGTGGCGAATTTTACAACTGCTTCTGGTCTTCCTATGCTTCTTGACCTGTGCCTCAACGATAGATGGTGTCAGTTTTAGTGGAATTTATACCATGCAGACTCTAAGCCAAGTGTTTTGTGTGTGGGTACTAGACCTGGTACCAGGGAGGCATAGAAGAAAGTATGGATTCTGCAGAAGCAAGCCCAGGAGTGGTTACCAGGAGAATGGCAGCCAAACTAGCAGAGACAGAAGTCCAAGCTCAGACTGTACAGCTAGCACCAGTTATAGAAAAAGAACAGGCATTGACAGAACCTGAAAGCCTGACTGTCTTTTCAAATGGTGGGCTATCGACAAAAAGAGATGGAGAAGCAGAGAAAAAGATTCAACATTTAGAAACACAGAGACAAGAAAGCAACAACTCAAACAACAGAGAAAGAGAGATGCAGCAACAGGAGCGGCAAAGAAAAAGAAGAGATGCAGTGTGGGAGCAGCAAAAAGAGAAGAAGATGCAGCGGTGGCTGGATGCCTTGCAGGCTGGCAAAGGTAGAGGATCTGGCACAGATCCAGAAGAGCAACAGGACACAGGGACCTTGACATACATTAAACTTATTGAAGTATACCTGACAACGTTTGAAAGGGTTGCCACAGCCTGTCAGTGGTCAAAGCAGCAATGGGCAATAAGACTGGCACCTTACCTGACAGGGAAAGCCCAATTAGCTTACAGCAATATGGACACTACACAGTCAGAAAACTATGACCTGGTGAGAAGTGAAATCCTGAAAAGGTATGACATCTCAGGAGAGATCGACAGGCAGAGATTTCGGTTTCTGAAGAACAATTCAGTTGACAATGCTCGAGAAGCCTTCACCTGACTCAGAGAACTCCTGATAAAATGACTCCAACTAGAGGAAAAACAGTCCACAGATCATCAACACATTTGCAATGGAGCAATTCATCAACGTACTGCCTACAGATGTGCAGCTTTGGGTGAAAGAACACCGACCTGAAAGTGGGGAAAAGGTTGTTTCTTTGGCCGAAGACTACCAAATGGCCAGACACACCACAGCAGTGAGGTAACAGCCAAGCATTGGTAAGAGACTTTTTTTCTCATTTAAACTCCAAGTCTGATAAGAACTCTGGTGGGGGGTTAAAAATCTGTGCCCAAAGACTTTATTTGCTATAACTGTAATAAGCCAGGTCATATTGCAAACAATTGCCATAATAAGAAGAGTGACATTGGAGCAGATTTGTCCTTAGCAAATTGGGGCAAATGACGTAACAGATGTGAAGGTGGGAGGAAGACTGTGAAGGGACTTATAGATTCAGGAAACAGACAGACCCTAGTACATACTGAACAGCTAGGAAAACAATGTCCAAAAGGACAAGGTACTGGTGTCATCTGCATCCACAGGGACACTCAATAGTATCCCACCACCCAGGTGACTCTTGGGTGTTGCACCAAATGAAAGTGGGGATAGTACCTAAGTTCCCTTTACCTGTGATTATTGGAAATGACTTTCCAGGATTTCCTGAATTAATCAAAGAGGAAGTAAATCCTGATGTTTCAGCAGCTGCGGTGATGAGCTCAGGCAAAGAAAATCTCAGATGGTGGGGACTCTTTTCCTGTCACGGAGTTTGATTTGGACTTATTTGAGCACAGCTCCAAGATCCGGAAGTCCAGGAAAGAAAGACGACACCTGAAGAAACAGTGGCAACAAAAGACTGATGGACATAAGGGGTTAACATATGAAAATGCTGAAACTAAACTGCTCAGTGATTGCAATTTTCTTTCAGAACAAGCTAAGGATGTTTCTCTCCAGGGTTATTTTAAGCAGCTGGGGGTGAAACCAAAACAGGATGAACCCATGTTTAAAAAATGTAACGGGCTACCGTAAAGAGTTTGGATTAAACCTCAGACACAGGTCCAGATAGAACAATTGGCTATATCACAAAAGTATAGATCCGAGTTGTTACAGATAGCACATGATAGTCCTATGGTTGGTCATTCTGGGAGGGACCGCACCCTTGCCAGATTGCTGTACAGATTTTACTGGCCTGGAATTCATGAAGATGTTGCTTCATAATGCAGTTCTTGTGCTGAGTGTCAGAAAGTAACCCCAGTGACTAAAAGACCAGGTGTCCCTGCTGCCTACCCTTGATAGATGTGCCTTTGAGAGAATTGCAATGGATGTGGTTGACACCTTAGACAAAAGTAAAAGGAAATCGATTCATTTTGGTAGTATGTGACTATGCTACTCAATACTCAGAGGCAGTTCAATGCGTGATTGTCACTGCCCCAAAATTGGCAGCAGAGCTTGCCAAAATTTTCAGCAGGGTGGGCATACCTAAAAAAATTGTTACTGATCAGGACAGGGTAGTAATTTTGGTGCTGCATTACTGAAGGAGCTGTACCGACTAGTAGATATCACTGCCATAAGAACCTCCCCATATCATTCTCAGACAGATGGTCTTGTTAAGCATTTTAATCAAACCCTAAAATGCATGTTAAAAAAGTTTGTAAAAGGGGAAGGGAAAGACTGGGACCAATACTTGCCTCACCTGCTTTTTGCTTACAAAGAAGTGCCCAAGCATCAACAGGTTTTTCACCATTTGAAATGCTGTATGGTAGACAACCTAGAGGGTCACTACTTTAATCAAAGAAACATGGGAATATAACCCCACTCAGAAGAAATCTATAACATCTTAAACACAAAGAGCCTTAGTTCAAGCACTGAGGCAAGGGTTACCAAGAGCATTGGCCGGAAGCCAGTTTTCAAGAAATACTAAATCACACATACCCCATAATGCAAGATTAGAGATAAATCACTATTAAAATATAGCTGGTTCAACTTTAGGCAGAATGCAGGTGTCAGTGGCCTTCACATGTCTGCAAAGGTGCCACCCTTTGCAGACTGTGTGAGAGGCCTTTCAGCACCATGCATTTTTGCTTAAAGTTGAACCAGCATAATATTTTGTGGTGATTTGCATATACAGCCCATGATGCTTTGCATTATGGGGGTGTGTGATTTTGTATTTCTCTATAACATCTTATATGTGTGCCCTGAGAAAGAAGCTAGCAAAATATGTTTAAATCACCCATAGTAATCAGGAAGAGGCCAAAAACCATCAGAAGATGTATTATGATCATGGGGTAAAAGAAAAAGTTTTTGAGCCTGGTGAAAAGGTCTTGATACTTTTACCCACTACAGAAAATAAACTGTTAATGAAGTATCAAGAGCATTATAAAGTGCTTAGATGTACTGGTACAGTTTACTATGAGAGTAAGACTCTGTTAGGAAAAATCCTAGTAAGATATACCATTCTAACCTCCTCAAGAAATGGGTTAAAAAAACACCAAAAGCTGTTTTGCTAGTTTTACTAGAAACTAATAAAGAAGATATTGATGTAGCTTATGATAGACTGGAAATGAAAATTAAGTACCTACCATAATTCTTGATCTTCTCTTGTATCTTCACCATTCATTATTGCTGGATGTAAGCCAGAGGCGCGAACCAGCACGGGAGCTTTTTTTTTTTTCTTTTGTGTGTGGGGGGGGGGTCAGTGGCACCGATGGTGCAGCTCACAAGGCCGACGCCCGCTTGAGGGTTGGCCGTTAGGCACCACAGACTCCTCCTCCACCGCAGTTCTCTTCTGATGGAAAAGAATAAAAAAAGGTGGATAGAGAAGTTTAAAGATGAGGTAAGAGAACCGAGAAATAGGAAAAGGAAAGAATATAAACTGAAAAAGGAATAAGCTGACCAGAGGACAGAGGGAATAGAACTTTTCTAACTGGCCTTAGGGCCCCAGTCCCTGGGTGGCAGCACAGGAAAGAGAGAGTGAAAGAGAGAGAGAGGGAAGAGAGGATATATCATATGGGGCAGAAGAGAAGAGCTCCGCCAAGCTCAGCCAGAAGACCACTGGATTATTTTTAGCTTCAAAAACCTGAGAGGTATGAAGACACTGGAGCAAGGATTCTGTCAGCTTCAGGGACCACTGGATATATGTCCAGAACAAGAAAATTTGAGATGGTCTTGTAAAATATAAGCACAGCGGAGTCTGACTCTCTCTACCCATAAACCCACATTCAGGATGAAAGTCCTGGAGCATGGCACTCTAGCTTACCACCTGAGGGCTTAGCCCGGGGACCCATAAACAGGAGAGGACTCTATCCAGAAACAACCCCTATAAAGTAGGGGAACAGCGAGAAAGGAAAAAAGGGGAGGGAGCAGTCCCCACGGGTCCTCCAACAGGATGCACTAAGTCCCCACCCTTAAATGAGTTGACAATGGACCAATAGATCCATGCCAAGTCATGGAATGGACCCCACAGTGTACTCCACTGAGAACCCCAAGGAGTTGTCTCAAGGCCAGGGTGAAGACCCTACTCACCTTCCTCCTAGGTTGGGTATTATGTAACTTTAGAGAAGGAAACAGAGGGCCCTAAGGTACCAGGGAGACTCTACCCCAACTGGCTCGAGAGGGGAGGCGAGCAGGGTGGAGGTGGCATCCAGGAGCTGAGGCCCAAGAGGGAAGGTGGTGAGAATCAGTAATGAATGGTGAAGATACAAGAGAAGATCAAGAATTACGGTAGCTATGTAATTTTTATATCTTCCCCTTGTCAGATGTCACCATTCATTACTGCTGAGTGAATACCAAGTGCCCCGGAGGGGACCTGACACTGCTGCGAAGGAACAGTTTCCCTCAGTCTCCTGCGGGGGAGACACAGGAGGGGGAGATCCTTTAGCCATACTAGGTCGAATATAGCCTAAGGCTGATCAGGCCGAGGAGGTGTCCCCCATGGCTGGGGGGATGGAAGACGCCCCTGTAAATTTCTCCTCACTCTGCATGTGAAAAGATGTGTCCCCCAGAAGGTGGAGGAAATCACTCTATGCCAGGCAATGGGTGACAATCTGGACAGGTGAAGCCATGCCGTCTGCCTAATGCAGATCGCTGTCCCTACCAGTCTGGAAGACACCTCACTGGCAACATACAATTCCCTTGCTTGGTTTGCAAGCTCCAGACCCTGTGCAGAGAGGGAAATGGCTTGCCTAGATTCCTCTGAATCAGGCAATGATACTAGCACTTGTGCCAGCATCGACCACAGATGCCTGTTGTAGGCAGCACGGTGAGTCTGATGTGAGATGATGCATAGCAACACACGAGCTGAAAAGAAAACTCTTCTTCCCCATTGATCAAATTTAGTGGAATCCAGATCCAGTGGTCAGTTGTGCACCGGGTGTTGAAGCCTGGAGTGAGTGTCTAAAGCTGTCAGCCCTGAGGGTGGGTGACACAGAGAACCAAGAGACTCCTGGGGAGCACAATACCTCCTCCTCCTGCAGTCCACTGGGGCTGGAGATGAGGTGGTTAGGGACTGCCAGGTGTGGATTGATGCTTCCTGAAAGGGACTAGGCCAGGAAGGTACCACCAGGTGGTTTGCACTGAACTCGCTCAAAAGGATCATGTCTCCCCTCAGTATTGTGTCTTACCACATGAGAAATATGAAGCTCCTGAACCTACCTTAAAAGGAATCGCTGATATCCGGCGAAATCAGCGTCGGAGGAGAGTTGAACAGAACATTCCTCTTCCTCAGATGAGGAAGCTGAGGAAGTAGAGGAGCTCAGATGTTCAGAGTCCTCCTGCAGCGGTGGAGATAGGCGAAAGACCTGCTTGTCCATGGCTCTAACATACCTAGGGAAGGCCGCCATAGTGACCCTGAATGTCTTCCAGGATAAGTGTCCCGTGGGACCCACATGGCCTGGGAGAGGGGGAGATGTCTGCAGAGGGATTGGGGAAGGGCACCTGACTGAAAGTGCCCGGCATCTGAGACCTCATGGTAGAACCTCCGTGTGGGGCACCCGGCAGTCGGCCGAGGTCAGCAGGACGCTCAAATGTGAAAACAAATCCTGGCTGACCCCTGAAGATTCTCTCTCGTGGTGTGACTGGGGTTGCATGGTTCCAGAAGGCAAATCCCAGCTGCCCACTAAGGGCACCTCTGGAGATTCAGAGGAAGAGAAGCAGGGTTCAGCACTGTGACTCCTCCCCACCTCCCACAGGGTAGAGGAAGAGGGCCCCATGCTTCACCCCAGCCTCTCAACCCCTCAGACTCCGAGGCCGTCCTCTTCCTCGAGCCCAGTGCTAAGGGGTTCCCCGATCCTGCAGGCCTCCTGAGGGAGGCCGCAGAAGAGGAGGTCCCCATCCCAACCACAGTAGCCAGGACAGCACCAGAGATGGCAGCTGCCCCCGGCCCCGAGGTTGGAATAATCACTCCAGAACTGCTATCTGCTGCAGGGCCCCCAACACTGGCATTGACTTGGGGGCCTGCAGAGACCACAGAATCCGCGGTCCCCGGGAAAGGAGTACTGGGACACCTGGTGTCATGTCCAGGGGGCTCACTGACTCCGAAGAGTCGGGGTGCCAATCCGGATCAGCCAGTGAGTCATCCCCCTCTGAAGAGAAAGAGGACACACACACTGCCAGACTAGTGACCCCAGAAGCCCCAATGCCAATGGTGCCGCAAACAGCACCACCACGGGACATAACACCACCTGCGGCGCCGCACTGATCACTGTGCTGCGAATGGTGCCAGGATCTGAGGCGGTGCCGGCAGGAGGCACCGAGGGTCCGCCAGTGCCGGTCCCAGCAGTCGTGGCCCACAACACCATGGGGGCCTGCACCTCTGAGGAGATGACTGCCATAGCGGTGCTCCTGACCCGGCTCCAAAGGGAACCAAGCCATTCCTCTCGCACCACAGAAGAAACCTTCTCTATGGCAAAGCTAGAATCAGAAGAGGAGGTTTCCTCCTCACCGGGTTGTATTGACCCGGGAAAGGACCTGGAGGAACAGTCAAGAGTTCTTGCCACAGCATCCCTAGAATGACGCCATCCTCTGAAAGTCGGCAGGGCCCTGCCGACTTTAAACACACGGATCTCAAAAATGCAGTGGTCCATGGAGAAACAGGCATCACAATTATCCATATTGTGGCTGGGACCCAAGCAATGAAGGCAGACGTTATGCCAGTCCATTATGGAATAATACTGGCCACAGGGGCACTGATACATGGGAGTAGAGCCCGCTTTGGATTTCTTCCTAGCCCCCGAACCAGACATGACACCGAAAACAATTTACCAAAACTAGAGAAACAGACCTGGCACCGTCGGTAAGGAATTTAAAGGAACAAGCTTACCAGGTATCAACAGCATTGGGTGGATACTCAGAACCAGGATGGAGGAAAATGGAGTGGCAGAAACACAGGCATCGAAAAGAGCATGGTCCTGTGATGCAGCAACTTCTGGAGACTCATGCAGCAGGTGCTACCTTGATGGCGGGAGAAAAAGAACTGGCGTGGAGGAGGAGGAGTTCGCGGCGCCCTAATGGACAACCCTCGAGGGCCATGCAGTGCGCCAGCCTCATAGGTGGCACTGTTGGCCCTGAATCCCCCACCCAAAAAAAGAGCTCCCATGCAGATACATGCCCCCAGCTTACATCCGACAATAATGAATGGTAAAGACTGACAAAGGGAAGATCAAACTTACAGCTGATGCTGTAAAGATGAATGTTTCCTTAACCTCCAAAACAAACCACAGAAATGTGTAACTTGCTAAAGACATTTAACAGTACTTTTACCACAGTGCCAGGCTGGGAAGTGCTAAGTACATCAGTACCCTCAGTCTCACCAAGATTTACTGGCAAATTCCCCAAGCTAAAGAATCCAGAGACAAAACTGTATTTGACACTCCTATAGGATTTTATCAGTTCACCACCACTCTGTTTTCTTTACATGGTGCACCTGCTACGTGCCAGCAGTACATGGATGTAATTTTATCCCCTCACACTGGTTATTGTGCTGCATACCTGGATGATGTCATGGTGTATAGTCCAGACTGGAAAAGCCACCTGGAACACCTACAAGCAGTTATCCAATCGATCAAAAAGGCAGGTCTGACAATTAATCCTACTAAGTGTGCAATGAGGAATGCAGGAAACCAGATATTTGGGTTACATTTTTGGAAATGGAGAAGTCAAACCAGAAGTTTCCAAGATAGAAGCTGTACCTAACAGCCCTTTCCCTAAAACAAAGAAGCATGTTGGGTCATTTTTAGGGCTGACTTGATCACCCTGAAGGTCTTGCAATTCTCTGTCTCTTGCTATCTCTCTATCCTCACTTGCTGTTTCTGTCTTTTCTTCCCCCCTTGCATATCTGCAGGTCTAAAAATATATGTGAATCATTTTGTGGAAATGTAATTGATACTGGGCTTCCTTTGTTTAAAACTATATTTAGTTATACTGTTGAAATTATTGCAAAGCTATTTGGAACTCAAGGGGTTAACCTGAGATGCAATTTTTAAGGCTTTTGCAGAAGATGTAAACAAAAGGTCAGTTCTGGGTAACAATGTTCTTTTTGCTGCACCTGCTGAAACTGACAAGAACATTAGAAACTTACAAGAATACTATGCTACTCGATACCAGAGGCTGTTCCTATGCACTGTCACAGCCCCAAAATTGCAGAAGAGCTTGCCAAAATTTTCAGCAGGGTGGGCATGCCAAAAGAGATTATTACTGATCAGGGTAGTAATTTTGGTGTCAGCCTAAGTGGGATTTATGCTGTGCATACTCTAAACCAAGAGTTCTGTGCATTGGTACTAGACCTGGTACCAGGGATGCACAGAAGAAAGGTATGGATTCTGCAGCAGTAAGCCCAGGAGTGGTTGCCAGGAGAATGGCAGACAAACTAGCAGAGATAGAAGTCCAAGATGAGAATGTACAGCTAGCACTAGTTATAGAAAAAGAACAGGCAGTGACAGAACCTGAAAGCCTGACTACCTCTTTCAAATGGTGGGCTATACAACAAAAAGAGATGGAGAAACAAAGAAAAGAAGAAATGCAACAACTCAAGCAGTAGAGGAAAGAAGAGATGAAATGACAGGAGCAGCAGAGGAGAGAAGAGATGCAGTGACAGGAGCAGCGGTGGCTGGATGCCTTGCAGGCTATCAAAGGCAGAGGATCTGGCACAGTTCCAGATGAGCAACAGGACACAAGCAACTTGAAATACATTAAACCGCTGCACTCTGTATGCCCTAACAAATATCCTAACTCTAGACGAAAGAGTCCGCTTTCAAACAAGTCTCCTCACCAAAAAGACTCAACTAGGCCTAACCCCACTTGGAGTTTCTGCCTCCCTCTGCTCTGCTCATGCCGCAGCTCACACCTGCTCAGCTAACAAACTGATATGGGCTGTCCCCAGGGTTACGACCTCACTAGCCCAAAGGTCCTTTCACTACAGAGCACCGTTATGGTACAAAGAACTCCCTACGGCCATTACCTCTATCTCCAGACTGGGCCAGTTCAAAATAGCCCTCAAAGGCCACATACTCTCCACCCGCCACTGCACCGGCCAGTATGGATGCGACTTAGCACCAACACCTGGCTACCAGGCTCTGGCCAGGCCTGCCCGTCCTGTCTTAATAGTAGAGCTGGGATGCAGGTGCCAGCAAGTGCGATAGACCATCAGTATCACCTATACCTCTTGGAGTAAGTTTGGGCTAAAGTGCTTTGTACCCTACCGCTGTTAATTCTCAACACAAGATTGACTGGGTAAATGACAAAGTCAGCTTCCCGATAGCTTATTAAATGTACAGGCTGCACCCTCCTTACTACCCGAACTGTACATTGACACCTACATGCTCCTTAGACGGACTTGTATAGCTACCCAATTGTATAGGCACCACCCTCATTGTTGTATGAGCTGTTCATAGCCTATGCTTTCCTTTACCACTTTGTATTATTGTATACCATATGCTAATTTGACGTTTTGTACTATGTAGATGTCTTGTACTATGACGAGGCGCCTTTGTAAATGAATCTTAAACTCAAAAGTTGTGAATCCGATTTACTCAATAAATAAATAAACTCACAAAGTTGTGTCCCCTCCGATAATATCGAAGCATATTTGAGTGTCCAAAGCAACAATGGGCAATCAGACTGGTACCTTGCCTGACAGGGAAAGCCCAACTTGCCTACAGCAATATGGACACTGCACAGTCAGAAAACTATGACCTGGCGTAAAGTGAAATCCTGAAATGATATGACATCTCAGGAGAGACCTACAGGCATAGATTTCGGTCTCTAAACTACAACTCAGCCGACGTTCCTCGAGAAACCTTCAACCGACTCAGAGAGCTCCTTAGGAAATGGTTCCAACCAGAGGGCAAAACACTCCCACAGATCATCAACACACTTACAATGGAGCAGTTCATCAACATCCTACCCACAGACGTACAATTCTGGGTAAAGAAACACCAACCAGAAAGTGGGGAAAAGGCCGTTTCTTTGGCTGAGGACTACCAAGTCAGAACAGACACCACAACAGTGAGGTAACAGCCAACACCAGTAAAACATTCTTTTCCCATTAAGAGACAAAGAACCTCATGCCCAAGCACTGAGGCAATGGTAACTCTGGTGGGGTAACAAATCTGTGCCCAAAGACTTTACTTGCTATAACTATAATAAGCCAGGTTATATTGCAAGAAATTGTCATAGTAAGAAGAGATGCAGTGACAAAACCAGCAGAAGGAGTATTATGACCATGAGGTAAAAGAAAATGTTTTTGAACCAGGTGAAAAGGTCTTGCTACTGTTACCCACTACAGAAAATAAACTGTTAATGAAGTGGCAAGGGCCTTATAAAGTGCTTAGACATATTGACACAGTTAATTATGAGATTAAGATCCCTGCTAGGAAAAATCCTACTAAGATATATCATGCTAGCCTCAAGAAATGGGTTAGAAAAAACATCAAAAGCTGTTTTGCTAGTTTTACCAGAAACTGATGGATATTGATGTAGCTTATGATAGACTGGAACAAACTGTTACTACTGATGCTGTAAAGGTGAATGTTTCCATAAGCTCCAAACAAACCACAGACATTTGTAACTTGCTAAAGACACAACACAGAAACACAGATTTTGATGGCAGATAAGGACCGCTTGGCCCACTTAATCTGCCCATTTCCTACCTATTGATAAGCTGCAGATTCTAGTTAACCAACAGCCTACTTCTTCCTACCCCCACAAGAATTGCCTTATGTCTGTCCCATGCATTATTGAATTCCCCACTGTTTTGACCCCGACCTCCTCAGAAAAGGCGTTCCATGCAACCACCACCCTCTCTGTGAAAAAATACTTCCTCACATTGCCCCTGGAGCCGCCCCCTATCTTCAAATTGTGTCCCCTTGTTCTTGCACATCTCTTTTTCTGAAAGATGCTATGCTCTTGGACTTTGTTGATTCCCTTGAGGTACTTGAAAGTTTCTATTATGTCCCTTCTCTCCCTCCTTTCCTCAAGGGTATACATATTAACCTCCTTAGTCTCTTTTCGTATGGCTTCTGTTCCAGACCCTGCACCACTTAGGTTGCCCTCTTCTGTACTGCCTCCACCCTATGTCCTTGCGGAGACTTGGTCTCCAGAACTGCATGCAGTACCTCAGATGGGGTCTCACCAACTGTCTGTACAGAGGGATAACAACTTCCTGTTTTCTACTGGTGATGCCTCTCCCTATACATCCCAGTATCCCCCCAGCCATCCCTACTGCCTTCTCACATTGCTTGCTTACCTTAAGGTCATCTGATATGACTACACCCAGGTCCTTTCCATTTTTGTTGTTGTTAATACCTCTCCCCATTGTGTACTCTTCCCTGGGTTTTGTTTCCCAGGTGCATTACTTTGCATTGAATCTAAGCTGCCATACTTTTGACCATTCCTCAAACCTTGCCAAGTCCCTTCTCATCCTTTCCACCTCCCCTGTGTATCAACCCTGTTGCAGATATTTGTGTCGTCTGCAAAGAGGTATACTTTCCTTCCAGTCCCTCTGCAATGTCACTCATAAAGACATTAAAAAGGGCTAGATCCAGTACTGAACCCTGCGGTACCCCACTAGTAACTCCCCTTTCTTCAGAGTGGACTCCATTTACAATTACCTTCCGTGTCCTGCTGTCCAGTCAATGTTTTACCCAGGCTACCAACCTGGGACCCACTCCCAGGCTGGCTAATTTGTTTATTAATCTTTTGTGTGGGACTGTGTCACATGTCTTGCTAAAGTCTAGGTAGGCCATGTCCACAGCCCCTCCCTGGTCTACTACTTTGGTCACCCAGTCAAAGAAATCTATTAGATTCGTCTGACATGATCTTCCCACTGTGAATCCATGCTCCCTTGGGTCCTGTGCCCCGCTGGCCTCTAGGTATCATAGGTGAATACTGAATGAAAGAACTTGCGTCCATAGTGCTCACCAAGAATTTAGTTTACATATCCCAGAGTTTTAAAGGCATCTAGTTTTAGTTTGAAACTGTCCATTGTTGGACTGCCAATCACTTCTAGGGGGAGCACATTCCATGATGCAACCGCCCTCTGATTAAACCACATTTTTCTTTTCCAAGATTTGCAATTTTCATTTTTAAGCTGCAAGGGATGAGCCCTGGTGGAATATTCCTGATTTTGGAATTCCAACCCAAGTTTTTCCCATAATTCCTGATCTGTCAGGACCCTAAACAATAGGCACATGTCTCCCCTCCATCTCCTGTACTCCAAGGAGTACGGCCCTAGTTTGGAGAATCTTTGATCATAATTCTTATTTTCTATACCTTTAATAGCTTTTGTTGAATCCTGTCTAACCTATTTTCCCCTTATGGAACGGAGACCAAACCTGTGCTCTATATTCCATAATGGGCCTTACTAGTGATCCAAAAAGTGGTAGCAGTACAGTCCAAGTCCTGCTCTTAATGTGGCTCAAGATACAATTAAGTATTCCATTTGCTCTCTTAATAGTTTTATTGCAGTGTGTTTTAAACTGTAGATCGTTTGATATAGTAATGCCTAAATCATTCTCTTCAGTTATGATACTTAAGATCTTGTTTCCCAATTTATAAGGTCTTTGGGGGTTATGCCAGCCCAAGTGCATTACCGTGCATTTAGTAGGATTTAGCAGTAGTTGGTAATTTGTACACCATTTTCTATGTAATCCAAGGCATCCTGCATTGCAGAATAGGGGGAATGAGGATCTGGCACCACCCCTAGTCTGCAGTCATCTGCAAACTTAGTCTACTACACTCCTTCCTGTTTGCATTGTAAATGGGAGACGTATATGTTAAAAAGGCATGGCCCGAGAATGGACCCCTGGGGTACTCTACTTGTAACTCTGGTCCAATTTGAATACGCCCCCTTTATACTGACTCTTTGGTTCCTGCCACTCAGCCAGGCATGAATCCAGGCCACCAAATTACCATGTACTCCGAGTGTAGTTAATGCTTTAATTACTTCTTGATGTGGAAGTTTATCACAAGCCTTGGTGAAATCTAAATACATTATATCCACTGAATTTTTATTGTCCAACTGTTTGCTGACCTTATTATAAAATTCCAACATATTTGTCCAGCAAGAGCTACCTTTAGTAAAGTCATGCTGTAATTCATCTTGCAGCTGATTTAAGCGTATGTGTTTGTTTATATAATCTTTAATAGTTCCTTTCAGTATTTTGCCTGTTGCACTTGTCAGGCTCACTGGTCTGTAGTTAGAGGCTATCTTTTTCTCACCTTTCTTAAAAAGTGGAATAACTGTGGCCTGCCTCCAGGTACACAACAATTCTTTCTTTCAGAAGTGATTCTATCATTTTCCTTACCACTGAGGGCAAGCTAACAGGTCTGTAGTTTCCTGCCTCTGCTTTGCTCCCACTTTTGTGAAGGGGAATCACATTCACCCTTCTCCAGTCCTTGGGTACCACACCATCCTCCCATGATTTATTAAAAAGGGTAGTCAGTGGTGTCACTAGTTCTCCCCTTAGTTCTTTTAGAATTCTGGGTGAATCCCATCAGGCCCCATTGCTCTGACCACTTTCAGTTTTAGGAGTTCTTTCAGAACTCTTTCTTCAGTGAAAGGACTGGTATCAACCCCCAACCAGAGTGCTTCTATTGATTGAGTAGGCACCTCCCTCTCCTTTTTTTTGTGAATACTGAAGTATTCGTTCAGTATCTCTGCTTTTCACTGTCCCTCTCTGCCCACCCACCCTCCTCTTTATTAAGCCTCACCATCCTTCCCTTGGTCTTTCTTTGCTCCCTAATGTACCTATAAAATGTTTTATCCCCCATCTTAACCGAGTTGATTATCTTTTTCTCGGTGTGGGCCTTTGCTATTCTGACTGCCTTTTCTGCTTCCTTCTGCTTTAACTGGTACAGTTCTCTGTCCTGCTCCTTCTGTGTTTCCTTATACTTCCTGAATGCTGTCTTTTTCTCCCCAACTTCCCCACCACCTCTTTTGAGAACCATAGTGATTTTTCTCTGGTTTATTTGCTTCACAAAAGGCTTATTGCCTCTGTGATGGCAGTTTTGATGTTTCCACATTGTTTCTCCACCCTCCTTCTTGCCTGTTTACTAGTGCTTTTCTGAGGCACCTCCCATTTTGACAAAGTCAGCCCTCCTAATGGCCGTACACTCTTTGTAGGACTTGACTCTGCAGCTGTGTTTATCATGAACCACACTGTTTGGTGGTCACTTGTTCCAAGATGGCTACCTACTTCTAGATCTGAGATCCTCTAACCGTCCCCATTTGAGAGTACCAGGTCTAAGATTGCTCCCTCCTGAGTGGGTTCCAACACTAGCTGCCTGAGGCATGCCCTCTGTAGGGCATCGAGAATAACCCTGTTCTTGGAATACTTTTTACCACAGTGCCAGGCCGAGCAAAAGGGGTCAAGAACATAACAGTGACAAGGAATGCTCGCCCTATTAGACAAAAGATATACAGACTACCAGAGCAGTTAAGAGCAGACGTGGTTAAGAAAATACAAAAAACAAAATGACAGAATTGGGCATCATAGAAGAGTCGAGAAGTGCTTGGTCATCACTAGTGGTGATTGTAAACAAAAAAGAAGGAGGTGTAAGAATCTGCCTTGATATTAGGAAAAGTAATCAAGTGTCAGAATTTGACAGTTATCCTATGCCCAGAATAGATGATTTAGTGAACAGACTAGGAAGTTCTAAGTATATCAGTACCCTGATCTCACCAAGGGTTACTAGCAAACTCCTAGCTAAAGAATTTGCCACTCTATGGGATTCTACAGTTCACCACCATGCCGTTTGGTTTACATAGCGCTCCCGCTACATTCCAGCAGTACATGGATGTAATATTATCCCCTCACACTGGTTATTGTGCTGCATACCTGGATGATGTCGTGGTGTACAGTCCAGATTGGAAAAGTCACCTGGAACACCTATAAGCAGTTATCCAATTGATCAAAAAGGCAGGTCTAACAATCCTACCACGTGTGCATTGGACATGCAGGAAACCAGATATTTCGGCTATGTTTTGGAAAATGGAGAAGTTAAGCCAAAGGTTCCAAGATAGAAGCTGTAGCTAACAGCCCTGTCCCCAAAACCAAGAAACATGTCAGGTAATTTTTAGGGCTGGCTGGTTATTATCGGAGATTTGTTCCCAACTTTGCCGAGTTAGCAACTTCCTTCACTGAACTCACAAAGAAACGTTTTCTGAATAATGTGAAATGGACCCCAGAGTGTGATGAAGCTTTTCAAGCCATTAAGTCTATATTATGTTTAGCCCCTCTTTTAAGATGCCTGGACTTTGAGAAACAATTTTTGTTACAGACTGATGCATCATAGGTAGTCCTACGTGCAGTCTTGAGTCAGCATATAGATGGGAAAGAATATCTTATTCTGTACATAAGTAGGGAATTTGCATGACAGAAAGAAAAGGTACTGCATGATTGAAAAGAATGCCTTGCAGCAAAGTGGATGATGGAGTCCCTTAAGTTTACTTTACTAGGAGCTGACTTTGTACTTGTAACAGATCACAATCCTCTCCGTTGGCTTAACCAAATGAAGGATAACAATTTTAGAATCACACAGTGGTACCTGGCACTATAGTCATTTTGTTTAAGGTGATACATAAATCTGAGAAAGAGAATGTCAATGCTGATTTTCTGTCTAGATATGGATCTGGAATGGAGAATTCTGAAGGCTTAAAAAACAAATGTGTGAGTTTAAACTTTACTATTTGCAGTACTGTTGTTATGGAAAAAAGGGTACTGCATATGCACAAAAATGAAAATTACGAACCTACTGTAATTCTTTATCTTCTTGAACGAGTCTCCACCACTCATTCACACTAATGGGATCTGTACCTGAGGCACTAGGACCCAGCGGGAGCAACATTTTTTGCTAGAGTGTCGGCGCCGGAAATGGCGCAGCAAGGAGCAGCACCGCGAGCCTCCGCTCGTGCGGTAATGACTATCCCGGTGTCAACCCTCCAACCGCATCAGTACCTTTTTTCCGAGGAGGTGCAGCGTAACTAACCTAGAAGGATAGCCTAATTAAAACCGGACATAAGATAGTCTGGACGACCCAAATAAGGAGGGTCAACAAAGAAGTCTTCACAGCCTAAAGACTGAGGGAGTGAAGACCAATAACAGAGGTGAGCTCGGGGGATGGTAGGTGGGCGTTTGAATGAGTGGTGGAGATTCGCCTAAGAAGATCAAGAATTACGGTAGGTACGCAATTTCTATATATCTTCCTGGACATAAAGTCTCCACCACTCATTCACACTAATGGGAGTACCAAGCTAATAATCCCCTGAAAGGGCAGCAGGAGAGACCAAGAGCTCACAATTTTAGGACAGAAGTCCATTAAGGATGGTCCTGCCAAATGAAAGATGTCATCTGGCATGGACATCCAGGGCATAGTGTTTAACAAAAGTATGCACTGAGCTCCAGGTAGCCGCATTGCAAATAACTGCAATGGGCACATTGCGGATTTCCGCTAATGATGCAGCGACCACTCTAGTAGAGTGAGCGTACACTCTGCCCTCCAGCTTCACCTGCGCCATGGAATAACAGTGGCGAAGGCATGCCACCAGCCATGCTGAAATACATCTGATAGCGACAGGTTGGCCCAGCCAGGTCTCACTGAAGGAAACAAACAGCTGTTGAGCTTTGCAAAAATCTTTTGTTCTATCTAGGTAGAAACACAGAGCTCTTTTGAGGTCCAAAGGAATGAAGAGAATGCTCTCCTTCATTTTGGAAGTTCGCAAAGTAAGTAGGAAGGATCGGAAGGTTGGTTTAGATGGAATTCTGAACCAACCCTTAGGGAGAAACTTAGGATGGGTCCTAAGAACTACTTTGTCTTTATGAAACACAGTATACGGAGGGTCTGTGACCAAGGCATGTATCTCAGAGACCCTACGGGCAGAGGTATTGGCCACCAGGAAGGCCGTTTTCCAAGTGAGAAATTTTAACTCACAGGTAGCTAGAGGCTCGAAAGGTTTTCGAGTGAGCATGTCTAGCACAAGATTAATGTCCCAGGCTGTGACTGGACATCTAATAGGAGGTCTGGTATGCACAATTCCCTTAAGAAACCTCTTAACCACAGGTAGCTGAGCCAGTGACAAATAAAGTACTGGTTCATGATAAGCTGAAATGGCACAAAGGTGAACTTTGACTGTAGAGTATTGCAGACCTGAATTTGAGAGGTCCAAAAGGTACTCTAGAACTGTATCTGGTTGGCAAGAAAAAGGATTCAAAGAGGATTTTGCACACCAGAGCGAAAAACGCTTCTATTTGTCTGTATAAGTTTTACTAGTGGCTGGCTTGCACGCGGCCAGAAGAATATCTGAAACTCTGCGAGAGACGTTGAACCTGTTCACTTCTATCTCTTCAGGAGTCAAGCGTGAAGGTGAAGCGATCTCAGATTGGGGTGGACCACAGGCCCCTGAGTCAGAAGGTTCATCTGAAGGGGAAGCGGTTTCGGAGGGGTTTCCGACATACTGTTGAGTAATGAAATCCATATCTGTCGAGGCCAGAAGGGAGCAATGAGGATCATTTTGTCCCCCTGGGACTCGAACTTGAGAAGTACTCTCTGAATTAGAGGAAGAGGCGGAAAGGCATTTAGAAAGCATTTTGTCCACTGCAGCCTGAATGTATCCTAACATAGAAACATAGATTTTGACGGCAGATAAGGACCGCTTGGCCCACCCAGTCTGCCCATTTCCCTACCTAATGGATAAGCTGCAGATCCTAGTTAACCAGCAGCCTACTTCTTCCTACCCCCACCCCCTAGAATTGCCTTATGACTGTCCCGTGCATGCTTGAATTCCACCACTGTTTTTGACTCCACAACCTCCGGAAGGCCGTTCCATGCATCCACAACCCTCTCTGTAAAAAATACTTCCTTAAATTACCTCTGAGCCGCCCCCTTCTATCTTCAAATTGTGCCCCTTGTTCTTGCACACCTTTTTTGAAAGATGCTACCCTCTTGGACTTTGTTAATTCCTTGAGGTACTTGAAAGTTTCTATCATGTCCCCCTCTCCTCCTTTCCTCGAGGCTATACATATTTAGCTCCTTAAGTCTCTCTTCATATGTCTTCCAGTGCAGACCCTGCACCATTTAATTGCCCTCCTCGGACAGCTTCCATCCTATGTCTTTGCGATTGGGTCCCCAGAACTGCATGCAGTACTCAGATGGGGACTCACCAACTGTCTGTACAGAGGGATAATAACTTCCTGTTTTCTACTGGTGATGCCTCCTCCTATGCATCCCAGTATCCCCAGCCCTCCTTGCTGCCCTCTCACATTGCTTGCCCACCTTTAGGTCATCTGATATGACTACCCCAGGTCCCTTTCCATTTTGTTGTTGTTAGTATCTCATCCCCATTGTGTACTCTTCCCTGGGTTTTGTTTCCCAGGTGCATTACCTTGCACTTCTTAGCATTGAATCTAAGCTGCCATACATTTGACCATTCCTCTAACCTTGCCAAGTCCCTTCTCATCCTTTCCACCCCACCTTGTGCATCAACTGTGTTGCAGATCTTTGTGTCATCTGCAAAGAGACATACTTTTCCTTCCAGTCCCTCTGCAATGTCGCTTATAAAGACATTGAAGAGGACCGGTCCTAATATTGAACCCTGCGGTACCCCACTAGTAACCCTGACAGAAATGCCAGGCCCTGGATTTCTGGAGCAGAAGAGAGGCAGTTTTGTGTTGAGTGGGATGCAAAGGTCCAGGTCTGGAGTTCTCCACTCTGTGAATAGCGACTGAACTATGGCTGAGTCGAGAGACCATTCGTGAGGGTCTGTCCCTGTTCTGCTGAGACAGTCTACCAGTTTGTTCTGCACTCGGCAGGCAGACCGCATGAATTGGAACTTGTAATGGCAAACACCATTCCCACACCCTCATCACTTCCCTGCATAAGGGGTAAGAGTGAGCACCCCTGCTTGATTTAATACATCACAGCTTTGTTGTCCGCTTGAAGGAGGATGTTCTTGTGACAGAGAATGTCCTTCAAAGCCTGGACTGCATAAAGGACGGCCCTCATTTCTAAGACATTTATGTGAAGCTGGGACTCGTGCTGAGTCCACGTACCTTGAGTGTGGAGAGTTTGACAGTGAGCTCCCCACCCCATCAGGGACGCATGCGTGGTAATGGAAATCTGATGAACCAGAGCAGCAAAGGGATACCCTTCCAGAAGATTGTCCTCTTGCGACCACCAGGTGAGAGATCTCTTCAGAGGTCCTGTCAACTTGATGAGAAAGGACTGAGGGTGAGTGGTGGGGGACCACTGAGTACTGAGCATCCATTGAGAGGTTCTCATGTGAAGGCGTGCTAGGGGTACAGTGAACACCGAGGATGCCATGAGACCTAGCATCCGTTGCATCGAGATAGCTGGAACCGAGCTGTTCTCTCCGATATACCGGGCCATCTGAAGGATATCGTTCCTCCTGTCCTCTGGAAGGAATGCTTTCACACAGGAGGTGTCCAGAAGAGTTTCTATGAAAAGGAGTCTCTGGGAGGGCTGCAGCTGCAATTTTTTGAGGTTTAGCAGGACTCCCATGGACGTGAGAATGTGTGAGGCCGTGGCTACGGCGTCTAGAGTTCCCTGCCTGGAGGGACTTGCTAGAAGCCAGTCATCCAGATACGTGAACACTTGTATTCTGATTTTTCTGAGTTGCACTGTGAGAATTGCACAACACTTTGTAAAAACTTGTGGCGCCGAGGATAGCCCAAAGGGCAGGACTCTGAACTGATAATGCTGCCCCCAAAACCATGACTCTTAGGTATTTGTGATGCTTTGGGTGAATAGGAATATGCTGGTAAGCATCCTGCATATCCAGGGAGGCTAACCAGTCATGTTGATGAATCAAGGGCAACAGGGTTCCTAGCGATATCATTTTGAATTTCTCTTTGGGAATAAGTTTGTTTAATTTCCTGAGGTCCAAAATGGGGCGCATGCCCCCGGTTTTCTTTGGAACCAGAAAGTAATGGGAGTAGAACCCTGTGTTCTGTTGATCCAGCGGAACTACTTCCACTGGCCTGTTGTTCAGAAGGCCTTGTATTTCGGAGGCAAGAAGTTCTGACTGAAGTACTGACAGCCTGGGCTGTCGTTTGGGGGGACGATCTGGAGGGGTGTCTAAAAAACTGAGGGAATACCCCTTGCAGATTATCCGGAGGACCCATTTGTCCGATGTTATGGACTTCCACTGAATGTAGAATTGAGTCAGATGACCTCCCACCGCTGAGGAAGAGTCCCCCTCGGGCAGCTGAGGTGGGACTTATGCCAATAACTCAGAAGGTGGCACTGGGCGTTTTGGGCCCTTGTGCCTTCTGCGTTTCCTTTTGAGGCTGAGGGGCTTAGCTTTTATTAAAACCTCCCCTGCCTTTACCCCGAAAGGACAGACGGTTATGAAACTGGCGTTTGTTAACACCCCCTCGAGAGGGAGCAGGAGGAGGTCGAGCCAATTTAATGGTTGACCTAGTCTTTGTTTGGCCTCTAGAGCCTGTTCTACTTAAGGGCCGAAGAGATACACACCATCGAAGGGCAAAGCCATGACCTGTTGCTGGGCATCATTCGTGAATCCTGAAGTGCGCAGCCAGGAGTGATGGTGGGTACAAATGCCCACTGCCATCACTCGGGAGTCAGTATCGAAAGCATCTATAGCTGCTTTAACTTGCTGGTTATTGGACTCGATACCCCTGGTTATGGTTTGAAGAAGCTCTGAATTAGTGTCAGACTCCAGTAGAGCTTCTACCATTAGTTTGAGCGAATGCCAAAGAACATACTCGGATTGAGAGAAATAACCCTGGTAGCTGGCAATAAGCATACCCAGGGTGGATGCAGCAAAGACTCTCTTACCTGAAGTATCTATCTTACGAGATTCTTTGTTTATAGGTTGGGCTGTAGAGGCCTGAGGGAGGACAACCTTATTCTCTGCCAAGACCACAATAGGGTCCGCAAAGGCCTGGGAGGCCAAAATGGGTCGATCCATGGGAGCAGCGTACTTTCTATGGACTTAGCCACAGAAGGAATGAGAGCAGGATTATTCCATACTATTTGAGAAAGAATCTCAAAGGAAGGCTGTACCGGGGGAGTTAAATCCATAAGGATCTCCGGGACATGAAGGTATTGGAGCCTTAAAAGCTTCCCAGGACTGATATCTGTAGTCTGGAGAGAAAGAGTGGAATTAAAATTTTTCAGCAGAGACTTAAATGACAGGTCCTCAACCACAGGCTCTGCAATAGGATTAGATCCTGTTCCTTCCACATCATCACCCAGCCTAAGGTCTGGGCCAGGCTCAATATCATCTCCGACAGCCCAGGAGGGACTGTATGGACAGGAAAGGAGTGAAAATCAGAAGGAAAAGAGGAAGGAAAAAGGTTCAGAGTCGAGAAGCCCTGAAGACATCACACCAAGCCTCAGTGCCGAAAAAGAGCATGGTGCCGCCTGACCTAGTGCCTCGCACAGCATCAAGGATGACACTGACAAGCTGCACGGTGCCGAGGATGGCGTCGAAAGGCTGCACGGTGCAGAGGACGGCATCAACAATCCCAATAGTGCCAATGATGGTGCCAAGCGACCCATCGACCCCAAAGGTGCCGAAACCAACACTGGGCTCCGAAAACTAGGATTTGAGGAAAAAGAAGGAAGAATACCAGGAGATAGGGGCATCAGTGTGGCCCCCTGTGCCGCAGCCATGTGAGGGGGAAAAACACCTGAGCATGGAGTTGACGGCACCGAGGAAGGGGCCACATGACTAGGGAGGCCCAACCACCCTATCCGATCCCCCAAGGGCCCCAGAGTGACCGGGCCAGGCAACTGGACCAACCTCCGAGCCCATTGCTCCATCAGAGCAGCCCACTGATGAAACTGCTCACCTGAAGCCCTACCCGAAGGCAGGGAAGGGCTCCGATGTCAAAGAGGTCAGTGACCAGAAACAGAAACCGGCGACTCTGGAGGAGGAGTGGCAACTCACCCCAATGACCGACTGTCGATGCGCAGACATACCTGAGGGCAACCTCGAGTGATGCCTTCTCTTTTTTGACCTGCGGGCTGAAGAAGAGCTCGAGGTCGAACGGTGCCCAGAATGTGACCATTTTCTTTTATGCCTCTGGGGGGACCACCCCTCCCCTTGGGCATTGGACCGTTCGTTGTCAGACCCCCCCTCCAGAGAGGGTGGCGGACTGGACCCAGCCCGGCTGACTGAACAGCTTTCATATGAAGACACCCTACCGTCACCTGACCCATTCATGGTCGACTCCATCAATGTAGGCTGAGACTTCTTTCTTAAAAAAGAATAAATTATAGTAAGCAGTACTTATTCGAGATATACTACAAAATAATAAACTCAAAACTATTCTGCTAGTTTGAAGTTTGACTCCTGGTGGGCGAGTGACGTCATCACTGAAGCGCACTCGACGGCAGGAAAAAAGGAACTGAGGCGGTTGGAGAGTTGACACCGAGATAGTCATTGCCGCACGAGCTGAGGCTTGCGGTGCTTCTCCTTGCGGCTCCATCTCTGGCGCTGGCCGTCCTGCAAAAAAGTTTGGTCCTGCTGGGTCCTAACTCCTCCGACGTAGTTCAGATCAGTGTGAATGAGTGGTGGAGACTTTATGTCCAGGAAGATCTGTAAAGGTTATGTGCTTCTTTTAGATGAGAATTACTAGAAGGACTTGGAAACCTATTTGGGTAAAACAGGTTCCCTCTTAAGGAAGGGATATGTGACAGGGTTGAATATTGCCCTGTCTCAGTTGTTATGGAGAAAAAGTTTAAATGAAAAGATCTGTTCTAGTCTCTCCCTTTCTGTCTTCTCTGTCTGGTTGCACAACCA
Source organism: Neoceratodus forsteri (assembly GCA_016271365.2). NCBI lineage: Eukaryota > Metazoa > Chordata > Ceratodontiformes > Ceratodontidae > Neoceratodus > Neoceratodus forsteri. Next base: position 965,645,216 of record CM057452.1, read on the forward strand.
AATTTTCTCGTGAGACATAGGACCTGATCACTCTGACAGTCTTGCAATTCTCTGCCTCTTGCTATTTCTCTACCCTCACTTGCAGTTCTTTTACATGAACATACGAAGAAGCCAGCAGAAGAAGGCCATTTGATCAAGTCTGCTCATGTTGCAGGGTCCACAGCTTGATCTACTGTCCCTGCCCCATCTCCCCACTCCTCCCATCCTTCCTACCCATGACCCTTACCTCCCCATACCTGCCCAAGCCTCTTAAAGCTGCCCACTGTCTTCAATGAGATTACCTCTTCTGGCAACGCATTCCAAATGTCCACCACCCTCTGTGTGAATAAGTGCTTCCTGATGGCCCTCCTAAACCTCCCACCCTCCAGCTTGACTGCCCCCTCGTGTTATGGTTGCCACTCTCATCAACCTTATTTATCCCTTTCAAGTACTTGAAGGTCAAAATCATGACCCCTCTTCTCTCTCTCTCTCCTGTCTTCTAGGGAGTATATGTTCAGTGCCCTCAACCTCTCCTTGTATGCCTTACCCTGCTGACCAGCTATCATCTTTGTAGCTCTCCTCTGGACCTTCTCCAGCAGGTTAATGTCCTTTTTAAGGTGTGGGCACCAGTACTGAACTCCATACTCTAAATGCAACCTTACCAGTGACCTGTACAAGGGTTCTTCCCCCTTGCTTATTTGCTGGTATAAAAATATATGTTAATCATTTTTTGAAAATGTAATTGATACTGGGATCACTTTGTTTAAAACTGTATATAGTTATACTGTTGAAATGATTGCAAAGCTAAAACTGTATATGTTATGCTGTTGAAATGATTGCAAAAGCTATTTGGAACTCAAGGGTTAACCTGAGATTTAATTTTTAAACCTTTTGCAGATGTAAACAAGAGGTCACAATGTTCTTTTTGCTGCACTTGCTGAAACTGACAAGAACATTGAAAACTTACAAGAACACTGTGTGAGAAGCATGCTATTTAATGAGCTCCTGCCCAGACTTATAAAAAGGAGCTGCAAAGTTTTGCAAAAGAGAGAGACAGAGACTGAAAGAGGAAATTGAGAAGAAAAACTCAGAAGGACACTGTTTTCTATGTTTCTACTGCCATTGTAATAGTTATTTTGAACAATGTTTTTAATTTAATTTTACTGTTAATAATAAAACTCTTGTTGCGAATTTTACAACTGCTCCTGGTTTTCCTATGCTTCCTGACCTGTGTCTTGATGACACACCTGCTGCAAGATCTATGATGTTTCTGATTATTCTGCCAGGGCTGCTGCCTTGGGCATCTGTCTATGGAGGTACTCCTGGCTCAGGGTGGCAGGGACTGCGAATGATGTGCAACATTCCATTCTCAATGCCCCCTTTAGAGGACATAAACTATATGGTTCTGATGTCCACGACATTCTTTTGAATCTTAAGGACTCAGACAGGACCTTGAAGTCTGTACACTCCCTCCACCATACCCAACTAAGGGTAGGCAAAAGGTACCTTTTCATGTGGCTGATGCTAGACACCGTCCAGCCACCAGATAGCAAGGTAAGGACAAGGGAGCAGGAGCCTTGCCCACCCCAGGCACCACTCCAGGTGCAAATTCAAAAGCCCCTAGAGGTGGTAGCACAGCAGGAGCAGCCACAACTGACTGCTTGACTCCTTGTATTAACCCCAATCACCACTACCTCCAGTGGTGGTTGTAAGGGGCCTTCTCTCCCTTCACCTGCCTCAGTGGAAGGAAGTGACATCAGATGCTTGGGACCTGGAAATCATACCACAAGGTCATGCTCTGGAACCTTTGGACTCACCTCCAGATCATCCACCGTGCCAACTCACTATTCTCCAGACCATATTCCTCTGCTCTTGGAGGAAGTTCTGTTGGGGAAACTGAGGAGGGAAGGGGCCGTCCATGTTTATGTAGCAGCTGATATCTGACGTTGTCATGGGCGGCCCCTGGCAGACTGCTGGCAAAAGTTTCCATATGATCCTAGTGCCTGGCATCTTATAATTCCATAGGTGTGGCCTGGAGAAAGAAATACTCTCAAATATCTACTGTTACAGTAAGTACATAACTTTTTTTGTAATAGCTGTGTCACAAAGTGGTTCTGGCTCCTACATCACCGTCGGGCACTCTGTATATAAAGAGTTTTTTGCATTGTAATCATCTTCCAAAATCCTGCAGTTTCAGGTCCATCTGCAACTGGTGGTGGTGCATATGGAGAAGCAAGTCCGTCATGTGGTCCATCTGATCTGAAAGGGAGGAGGCAGCAGCATGCAGCTCCTAGTGATCAGTCTTGACTGTGTCCAGCTCCTGCTGCATTCCCGCTAGGGAATCCTGCACCTCTGACTTGCCTGTTCTGCTCCCAGCCAGGATGGGTTCGTTATTAGCCAGTCGTTCAGATATGGGAATAGCTGGATTCCTTGTTTTCTGAGGTGTGCCGACAGCACTGCAATGCACTTCGTAGACAAGCAGTGCAGAAGAAAGCCCAAAGGCAAGGACTCTGAACTGGTACTGATCTCCCGCCACATGGAACCGAAGGTACTTGTGGTGTCTGGGGTTTACAGGGATGTGCTAGAAGGCATTTTGCATGCCCAGGAAAGTCCTAGAGTTACAGATACAGGACTTGGGACTCCAAGGAGACCATCTTGAATTTCTCTGACCTCATGTACTTTTTCAGTTTTTAAGGATGAGATATTTTTTTGGAATAAGGAAGTACTGGGAGTAGTACCCCATGTTCTACTCTTACTCCAGCACCAACTCTGCTGCCTGCTGAGTAAGAGGCCAAACAATATTCTGTGCTAGTAGCACTGCCATATGGGCTGAAAGTGGGAACTGCCATCCTGGAGGAGTGCCGGGACTGTGTCAACAGTTCTAGGTAGTATTCCCCTCTTATGATCTATAGGACTCATTTGTCTGTCATGATAGATTACCACTGCCGATTGAACTAGGTCAAGTGTCATCCCCCCCCATCCCACTGAAGAGAAGTGATCCACCTTGGATAGCTGAGGTGAACATGGGGCCTGCAGTTTAGAGGGTTGTGCTGGGTGCTTGCACCTTCTTTGGTTGCTGTTGAGCAGGCTGAGTGTTGCACTGGTGGTAGAAACTTTATTGGGGCTTACCACAAAAGGTCTGTCTATCCTGGTAAAAACCTCACCCCCTCTCCCTCATGGGGGGCAGGGGGAACAGCTTGGTTTATTCTGGCACCTTTAATAGTTGACTTCTTGTTCTGTTTTTATTGATATGTGCTGTATATTGTACTGGTCTGTGCTTTGCAGCCAGGTCATCCCTGAGAATAGGTACTTGTATTCGGTGAACCTACCATGGTTAACAAAAATAAACAAACATACTACCTCTTATGAGCTTCTTCAGAGGATTAAGGCTTCAGAATTGTTAACCTGACAGCACAAATATATTTAAGAGTCCACAATGGTTTCAGTTGTTCTCTAAGAAGGGGGATAAAACCTTTTATAGGTACATCAGGGAGCTAAGGAAGACCAGGAGGATAGTGAGGCTTAATAAAGGGAGGGAGGGAGGGTGACTGTGAAAAGGCAGAGATACTAAACAAATATTTTTGCTCAGTATTCATAAATGAAGAGGGAGGTACCTAAAACAAACAGTAGAAACACTCTGGATACAGAAGTTGATACCAGCCCATTTACAGAAGAAAGGGTTCTGAAAGAACTCTTAAAACTGAAGGTGGACAAAGCAATGGGGCCTGATGGGATTCATCCCAGAATTCTAAAAGAACTAGGGGGTAGAACTAGTGACACCACTGACTACCCTCTTTAACAAATCATGGGAGGATGGGGTGGTACCCGAGGACTGGAGGAGGGCAGATGTGATTCCCCTTCACAAAAGTGGGAGCAAGGCAGAAGCAGGAAACTACAGACCTGTTAGTTTAACCTCAGTGATAGGAAAAATGATGGGACTCACTTCTGAAGGAAAGAACTGTTGAGTATCTAGAGGCCAGAAGGGCACAGGACCCAAGGCAGCATGGATTCACAGCAGGAAGGTCATGCCAGACAAATCTGATAGATTTCTTTGACTGGGTGACCAAAGTAGTAGATCAGGGAGGGACTGTGGACATGGCCTACCTAGACTTTAGCAAGGCATTTGACACAGTCCCACACAAAAGATTAATATACAAGTTAGCCAGACTGGGAGTGGGTCCCAAGATGACAGTCTAGGTAAAGAATTGGCTGGAGAATAGGACACAGAGAGTAATAGTAAATGGAGTCCACTCAGAAGAAAGGGGGGTTACTAGTAGGGTACCGCAGGGTTCAGTATTAGGACAGATCCTCTTCAATGTCTTTATAAACGACATTGCAGAGGGAATGGAAGGAAAAGTATGTCTCTTTGCAGATGACACAAAGATCTGCAACACAGTTGATGCACAAGGTGGGGTGGAAAGGATGAGAAGGGACTTGGCAAGGTTAGAGGAATGGTCAAATGTATGGCAGCTTAGACTCAATGCTAAGAAGTGCAAGGTAATGCACCTGGGAAACAAAAACCCAGGGAAGTGTACACAATGGGGGTGAGATGCTAACAACAACAAAATGGAAAGGGACCTGGGGTAGTCATATCAGATGATCTAAAGGTGGGCAAGCAATGTGAGAGGGCAAGGAGGGCTGGGGGGATACTGGAATGCGAGGGAGAGGATCACCAGTAGAAAAACAGAAGTTATTATCCTCTGTACAGACAGCTGGTGAGACCCCATCTGGAGTACTGTGTGCAGTTCTGAGACCCAGCTCCACAAAGACACAGGATGGAAGCTGTCCAGAGGAGGGAAACTAAATGGCAGGATCGGCACTGGAAGACATATGAAGAGAGACTTAAGGAGCTTAATATGTATAGCCTCGAGGAAAGGAGGAGAGGGGGGACATGATAGAAACTTTCAAGTACCTCAAGGAATCAACAAACTCAAGAGGGTAGCATCTTTCAAAAAGAGGTGTGCAAGAACAAGGGGACACAATTTGAAGATGGGGAGTGGCTCAGAGGTAATTTAGGAAGTATTTTTTCACAGAAGGTTGTGGATGCATGGAGCGGCCTTCCGGACGAGGTTGTGGAGTCAAAAACAGTGGTGGAATTCAAGAATGCATGGGACAGTCATAAGGCAATTCTAGGGGTGGGGTAGGAAGAAGTAGGCTGCTGGTTAACTAGGATCTGCAGCTTATCCAGTAGGTAGGAAATGGGCAGACTGGGTGGGCCAAGTGGTCTTATCTGCTGTCAAATTCTATGTTTCTATGTTTCTAAAAGCTTGCAATATGATGAGTCAGTAAAGATGTGTCAAATTACATAGCATTTGGGGCAAATGGGATTGATTGGAAACCGACTACCCTTCAAGGGCAGAAAGAAAAATTACTCACCTTAGTAATGTTGTTTCTTCTAATGGAGTCTTGCTATATTATGACAATTGCAGTATGACCTGAGTTAGAACTGCTCCAGGTGAAATAGTTAACTTTCCATGAAGGCATGGAATCTTGAGCGTAAGCTCAGTTAAGGAAGCTCTGTCTGGTTGCTTTCAAACCTAAACCGTCAGATCTTTACGAGCAAACTCACCAAGGTTCTGTGTGGAGGCTGTAAACCTACACTAGCCAACTGGCTACTAAACATAAGAACACATTTTTTGGTCCCAAAACAAAGACTCAAGTCAGCAGACCCCAAAAATGAAAAACACAACACCCAGTCACCCCAAAAAAGGAGGGGTGAAAACAACAAGGTGGGCATCTACTACGTGCCAACACTGGACTGCCCACCCACAGCCCAAAACAGGGTTCTGAGAGGGGCAGGCGGGAGGATCATAATATAGCAAGACTCCATTAGAAGAACAACATTACTAAGGTGGTATGGTGGTTGCTGAAGGAAAGGCACACTTTCTCTGAGGCTGTCCTTTTCCTGCCGCCACTGGAGTACTTGAAGAAGAGTTCATGTGACTGGCACCATCTTTGACAGGGAATCTCTTTTCTTCGACCAGTGAGGTCTAAGATGGAACTGGATGTCCCTCATTTGGAACCTGGTAACGTTGCTGTTGATGCAGCCATGTGTCACAACAGCTGGAGAAAGTGCCTTGCTGGTCTGGGAATATACAGCTGGAAGGAGCTGGCCAACTGTACGAGGCTGTCCACCCTCCCCTGAGGAAGGAATGCTTTTCCTCTTAGTGTGTCAGATTCTGCTCCTATAAATTCTAAGAACTGAACTGGTCTCAGCACTGACTTCTTTTGGTTTACCAGGAAGCCCAAGGACTGCAGGGTATCCTGAGTGGTGGTCAGTGCATCTTTGACCTGCTGGGGGGACTGGCCTACCACTAGCCTGTCATCCAAGTATGGGAAGACTGCAACTCCCTGCCTCCTTAAGTGTGCTACCACTGCTGCTAGGCACTTTGTAAACACTCTTGGAGCAGAAATCAGGCTGAAAGGCATGGCTGTGAACTGGTAATGGCCTGATGGCAATCTGAACCTGAGGTACTTTCTGTGGGATTGCCTGATAGGAACGTGGAAGTAAGCATCCTTTACATCCAGGAATGCCAGCCAATTCCCCTGCCTAGGTGTAGGGAGAATGATAGCCAGAGTGACCATTCTGAACTTTGTCAAATGCCTATTTAAATGTCTGAGATACAGTATGGGTCGCCCCTTCCCTGTTTTCTTTAGAGTGAGGAAGTATTTTGAGTAGAGTCCCTTTCCCATTTGGGCCAAGGGAACAGGCTCCACTGCCTTCTCCTGAAGGAGTTTTGCTACTTCCGCCTTCAATAGAAATGCTTCTGATGGGGTGGCAGGTCTGAAACTCTTGCCCTCAGCCTGGGTAAGACCTTGAAACTGAGAGCAAGACCCTGGCTCACTACCTCCAGGACCCACTTACCTGTGATGATGGATTCCCAAGCCTAGTGGTAGTGAGCCAGCCTGCTTCCTACTGGGAATGGGAGGTGACCATGGCATACATCTCAGGAGGTCTGTTTTGCTCATGCGACTTGGCTGGGAACTGAGGCCAGCTCAATTACCTGCCTCTGCCTCGCCTCTGAAGCACCCTCTCTGTGGCTGATAGGCTGGGACAGCCTGAGTCTGTAAGAAAGTCTGTAGTGGGTTCTACCCTACCCCTTTACTCTGGTACTTGAGGTGTTGCTGCCTTCTCCTTAGCAGCAGCACCTTGTAAGCCACCTTGTACTCATCCATCTTTTCATGCAGGCCTCTGTTTGCTCACCAAAATGGATGTGTGCTCTACAAGGAAAATTCAAGGCCTCTGCCTGGGTGTCCTGGAATAGATTACTGGCCCTTAGTGAAGCAAATCTCCATAGGGACACTGAAGTTGCCATCGGTCTGGCTGCAATGTCACTGGCATCCATTAACATCCGAAACTGGTACTTGGAAGCCTCTATGCCCTTTTTTGCAGCCTCAGCTAGGTCAGATGACATAGGAGCAGGGCAGGCCTTAGCAATCTCCAAAACCATATTCCAGAGACTTTTCTGGGATCTGAAAACATAAGCCATGTAAATGGCCTGCCTAATGGCCAGAGAAGAACCAAAGTAAGACTTCTTGGCCATAGAATCCATTTTCCTAGAGTCTTTATCAGGTGGGTGTAATGCCAGAGGAATGCCTGCCTTATCACATGCAGCAGCCTGCACCACACTTCATGACTGGGATGCCCAAAAGGAACTCAGCTTCAGCCTTGGCTACCTATTATTTCCTATCCAGCTCCTTGTCCACTGGGTGAATAGAAGTGGGGGGTTGCAAAACTCTAGTGGCTTGTCTCTTTAGGCACTTATGGCTGGGTAGTAGCAACCTCTTAGTTGCTGGTACATCCATCATTTCCATGTAATCTGGCTCCTTCTCTTCTGTAGATTCCTGAGTGGAGAGGTCCGGAGTCTGTGCTACCTGCTTCATGAAAGCAAAATGTGAGGTAAAATCCTCAGGTCCCTTATCAAGGGAGTCAGGGCCTTTATCAAGGGAGTCAGGGCATTGAGGATCAGGGAAACATACAGTTCAGGGGGCTCCCCAAAATCCTCATCATCAGCCCTTCATCATCATCATCATCATTGCCATAAATATCAGGGTAACATTCAAAGGAACCGGGAACTGAGGAGGGACCCGAAGTTTGAACCGATGGGTGATGTGAACAGGGTCACGGAACCGGAACTGAGGTACCAGTTTGCAGCAACTGGATTATCCTGATGGCATTAGCACTCTCCTCAGTGGTAGGAACTGGCAGATTTGTCGGTTGCGGTTCCTTCCCCGAGTGCTTTTCCTTCTTTTTAGCAGATGTTGCCGGTTCAGTGGCAGTCTCTGCGGTTCGCTTTCTTCCCAGGGAACCTTCACCTTTGTCAGAGGGCTGTTCGTCCGGTTCCTTGGATTTTTCTATACAGTGAGAAGGAGTCAGTTTATCTGAGGCTGGGTCAGCAGCCTTATCGGGTTCATCATTTCCCTCAGTTGGTTCAATTGCCTATTAAGTGTCAACTGGGGAACGTTTTTACAAATTTCACAATCTGCATTCAAGTGGTCAAACCCTAGGCAGAAAACACAAATTAAATGCAGATCAGCTTTAGCAAATGGTTCACCACACTCTGTGCAATGCTGAAAACCAGTAGGGCTGGTTCTTTTCTTGGGTTGTGACATAACATAAAAAAAACCTAGAACTGGGTTACCCTGAGTGAAATAACATGCTTGTAAACAGAGACGCTCTCTGCTTTTTTTTTTTGTGGTCGGTTCAGCAACCGAGAGTTACCCTGGTTCCCAGCTCAAATTAAATGTAAATAAGAAACCATCCCAGAGAAGCTAATTTTTAAGACATTTACCTAAGAAATATATACAACGTTTGGTTTCTTCCGGTTGTGAAAAACCGCAAGTAACTGAAAAACTTACCAAACAACACTAAATCTAGACTAATCTACCTGTAATACCAAGGACAGTGTTTTAAAAATGAAAAGAAATAATCAATACTTTAAAAAACAAGAAAATAAAATCTTCAAGAAAGATGAAAGAAAGCTGTCCGAGGTGTCTTACTTAGGCAAGCGGAGTAAAGAATCTGACAGTTGCAGGATGTATTCCAGGGACAGTGGTTTGAAAATCGAGCTCGAGCCTAGCATTCCATCATTAGCATAGGTTCTATTAACTATTTCGGCTCTGGGGAAGTCTTATGGTGAGACCATACTGTATAAGTCAAAATACAGTAAGATTTCCTGGGGTTTGAAATTGGGTGAGTGATAGGACACACAGGGTGGTGGTGAACGGAGTTCAATCCAAAGAGAGGGGGTTACCAGCGGGGTCCCACAGGGACCAATACTTGGACCAGTCCTCTTTAATGTCTTCATAAGCAAGATTGTGAAAGGGCTGGAAGGGAAGGGATGTCTCTTTGCAGATGACAAGAAGATCTGCAACAGGGTTGACACTCCAGGAGGGGAAGAGAAAAGCAAGTTACAGTATGTGCAGAAAGGTGGAATATAACAATGTGTAGACCTGTTAAATGAATAATTGTACTGTACCATTTTTGTCAGGGTTATTGATTACTTGTTATTATAGAATTACCTTAAAGTTATGAAGAAATAGCAAGGCAAGGCAAATTTGATTTTTCTGTCGCCCAATCCCGGAGGCTCTGGGAGCCGAACAACAGAAACATACTATCAGTACAATAAAAAACAATAAAATATCAGCATACATAAACATAATTAATAAATATCTCTACAAAAGCTGAAATTCAATCAAAAAAGCAGGGTATCCAGGGAGGACTAATGCCTAAGGTCCGGGAAGGCCTGATTAAACAGGAAGGCCTTCAGGTGGGCCTTAAAAACCTCAACCGAAGGGGTCTCCCGAATTGGTGGAGGAAGCAAATTCCACAGGATGTGGCTGGCGACACTAAATGCTCTGTCACCAGCGGTTTTGAGCCTTGTCCTAGGAATCGCCAGGAGGCCCCTAGAGGAGGACCGGAGGGAGTGGACTGGGACAGCAGGTGTAAGAAGGTCTGACAGGTAACCAGGACCCTGCCTGCGCAGGGCTTTAAAGGTGATCAAACCCACCTTGAAGAGAATCCTCCACCTTACTGGCAGCCAGTGCAGCCAGCGCAAAACCGGGGTGATATGACAGAATTTGGGCTGCCCAGTTAGCAGCCTAGCAGCCACATTCTGCACTAGCTGAAGCCGGTGAAGGTTCCCTCCAGAGACCCTGAGGTAGAGCGCATTACAGTAATCAAGTCTGGATGTCACAAAAACATGCACCAAGGTGGGGAGGTCTACAGACGGAACTAGGGGCTTGACCTGGGCGATATTCCTAAGATGGTAAAAGGTTGTCTGGATAACAGATGACACCTGAAAGTCAAATAACAATCCGCTGTCAAAGGTCACACCAAGGTTTCGCACCCTAGAGGAAGTCCTCAATGGCACAGATCCCAGGAATAAACCAGTTTCAGTGGCAGAGGGCAACCTGTTCAGTCTTCTGTTCAACTCCACTACCAGTACCTCTGTCTTGTCGGGGTTCAGTTGCAACCAGCTGGAGGACATCCAGCCATTTTTCTCTGCGAGGCAGCTGTTTAATACTTAAACTGCACTAGAAGTTCCCGGGGCAAAGGAAAGATACAGCTGGGTATCATTGGCATAGCATCGAAAACCCAAGACGTACTTTCTAATGAGCTCACACAGGGGCAGCATGTACACAGCAAAAAACACTGGTGACATGATCGAACCCTGAGGTCCCCAACATGACAGGAGGCTAGAGGAGGAGGAGAAATTCCCCATCACTACTCATTGCCTCCTGTTCGTGAGGTATGACTCAAACCAGCAGATGACAGAGCCAGTGAGCCCACAAAATTCCCTCAGGCAGTCAAGCAACACACAATGGTCTACCATGGCAAAAGCTGAAGAGAGATCAAGAAGGATTAGAATTGTCCCCTCCCTGATCTCTAGCCCTGGGAGTGCACCCAAAGCAATGCGGTTTCTGTACTATGCCTCCATGGAAACCAGACTGGAATGGCTCATAGAGATCGAAGGCCATGAGGTGCTCCTCGAGTTCCTGTGCCACAACTTTCTCAACAACTTTTCCCAAAACTGGGAGGTTGGAGATCGGACGGTAATTCACCTAGACTTCAGGGTCTAATAATGTTTTATTTCCAGGAGGGGATGAACCAGCGCCTCCTTCAAGGCATCTGGAAAAATCTCCTTTGTCAAAGAACACCGGACAATCAAGGTGAACACCGGGTCAACTGTGTCAACACATCTAATCAAGAAACCCGTCGGCACAGGGTCCAGTTCACAATATGTGTGCTTCAACCCGGAAGCAACCCCAATAACCTCCGACACCTCCACTTGTTTAAACTCCCCCCAACTAGGCAGAGCACTCTCCAGACAATCCAGGTGATCACTGTAGGCTGCTGTAATGCTCACTGGCAGCACTCCCTGCCAGATGGTGAATACCATGTCAGAGAAGAATTAAGCTAACTCTTCATACAGAGCATCAGAAAAAGTATTTTTCAACTGGAGACAGGCTGGATTTAGGAGCCTGTCCACAGTCCGAAAGAGCACACTTGGTCAATTCTTCCTATCAGCAATCTCTCTGGACAGGAACTCTGCCTTCTTAAGAGTGATTGCCCCCTGATACTCACAATAGTGGGAGCACAGGGCCAGTCTATCCACCTCCAGGCAAGACTTCTGCCAGCAGTGCTCCAATCTCTCCGACACACAGTCTTCATTGCCTTGAGCTCCCCGTCAAACCAAGGGGACCTCAAGTGAGAAGATCTTGGTCATACACAGGCTGGTGCAAGGGGAGTCGAGCACTGCCATCATCACCCTATTATACTGTAGATGGCAACTGCTATGCCCGAACCCCCAACACATGCACTGTCCACACTAGATAGATCAGCTATGGTCAAGAATCCCTCTGGGGTCAAACCTTTCAAAAGGCGATAGCTAACCATCTCAGCTGGAGAGAGCTCATGGGGGGAACCCCGAGCAAGAACCCCACCGTGCAATGATCGAACCAAATGACCTGGTCAATCTTGAGGTTACTAACCTCAAGCCCCAGTGAGAAGACCAGGTCCAACATGTGGCCGTCCCGGTGGGTTGCAGCAGAAACTTCCTGCGACAGGTCCAAAGATGACATAGTCTGGAAGAGGTTGTAATCTAGTCTAGAATCCTCATCGATCCAGGCATTAAAGTCCCCCAGGACCAAACACCAGGGGGACTCCAATGTCTCATCAGTGATGAGGTCGGCTACCTCCTGCAGGAACTCCTCTGCCACCCTGAGGGGGTGGTAAATCAGGAGAATCCTACAACCTGCGCCTGGACCCCCATGTACTACCACACATTCAAATGAGCCCGGTCTTCCCACTGAGTGCACACAGAAGCCAAGCTCAGATCTAAAACAGATGGCTTCTCCCCACCCTTGGTTCCACTCTGGGGCAGTGCACAGAGTACCCGGGGAGACGGCGCTCTAAAACCAGGCCTGCATCATCACCTATCCAGGTCTCTGTAATGCATGCCAGATTGACCAAGGAAAACAAATCCGCAATAATAGCAATCTTGTTCCTAATTGACCTGGCATTGCACAGCACTGCCCTCAGGGGCATAATAATAATAATAATAATAATAATAATTAAAGACACCAGAAGACATATGAAGAAAGACTAAAGGAGCTTAATATGTATACCCTAGAGGAAAGGAGGGAGAGAGGGGACATGATAGAAACTTTCAAGTACCTCAAGGGAATTAACAAAGTCCAAGAGGGTAGCATCTTCCAGAAAAAGAGAGCTGCAAGAACAAGGGGCTTTGAAGATAGAAGGGGACGGCCAGAGGTAAGTGAGGAGTATTTTTCACTGAGAGGGTTGTGGATGCATGGAACAGCCTCCCTGAGGAAGTCGTGGAGTCAAGAACAGTGGGGAATTCAAGAATGCATGGGACAGACATAAGGCAGTCCTAGTGGGGGTGGGAGGAAGTAAGCTGTTGGTTAACTAGGATTTGCAGCTTATCTGTTAGGTAGGAAAATGGGAAGACTAGGTGGGCCAGCGGTCCTTATCTGCCAGTCAAATTCTATGTTCTATGTTTCTATGTTTCTAAAACTTTATTTATATCGCGCCTTTCTCAAACTCAAGGCGCCTTACAATAATTACAGATAAAACAAATAAAACATCAATCTGAGCTCATGACATCCCAATAATCAATTAAGACAGATCTTTGACCATAAATTGGTCTTTAAGGCCTTTTTAAATTCCTCCACGGACGCACACTGACGAAGCGGACGGGGTAGAGAATTCCAGAGGGCAGGGGCAGCATACATAAAAGCACGAGCCCCTGAAGATTTTAAAGAAACCCTTGGAATCTCTTGCAACCCCTCATCCACCAAGTAGAGAGATCGCTTAGGGCAGTAGGGGACCAGAAGCTCTTTCAAGTAGTCCGGGCCCTGTCCGCGTAGGGCTTTGTAAGTCAAAAGACCAACTTTAAAGGTGATCTGTCACTGTATTGGCAGCCATTGCAGATCGCGCAGAACCAGAGAAATATGACAGGCACGAGATGTACACGTCAATAACTGGCTGCAGCGTCTCTGCACCAGCTGCAGGTGGCGGATATCAACCCCAGGAAGCCCTAGATAAAGGGAGTTGCAGTAATCAAGACGTGAGATCACAAAAGCATGGATCAATGTAGGCAGATCGCTGGACGGAACAAGGTGCTTGATCCTGGCGATGTTCCTAAGATGATAAAAGGATAATTTGACAACTGCCAACACCTGCGAACGCAGTGTCAGCTCATTGTCAAAAATCACCCCCAGGTTCCACACCTGTTCAGAGGTAGGGAGCTGGACACCGCCCAGAAATAAACCTGAGGGTAAACCAGCTCCTGTCCCTCTACCCTGCAACACAGGTCCACAACCATTACCTCTGTCTTCTCAAATTAAACTTCAGCCAGCTTGAATCCATCCAGCACTGGATTTCAGTGAGGCAGCTGTTAAATACCAGAGAGCTCTATCCTGGTCAGGTGCAAAAGATAGGTGAGAGCTGGGTATCATCTGCATAGCAATGAAACCTCAGCCCATACCTTCTTACAATGTCTCTGAGGGCAGCATATACATCTGAACAACATGGGGACAACACCGAGCCCTGGGGAACCCACATGACAGAAAGACTGGGTGGGAAGAATTAATCCCGACACCACCCTCTGAGTTCTGCCTGTGAGGAAGATCTAAACCAACTGAGGACTGTATCTGACAGGCCACAGATGAACTCAGGTGCTCGAGAAGTACCCCATGGTCCACAGTGTCAAAAGCTGAAGAGAGATCAAGAAAACCAAGATGGAGCGGCTCTTCTGATCTCTAGCCATCAGGAGATCATTGAGCACCCAAACCAGCACTGTCTTGGTACTATGCCTCTTTGAAAACCAGACTGGATTGGTTCATAGATGTCATGGATGGTTAAATGGTTCTCCAACTGTACAGCCACTACTTTCTCAATAACCTTCCCTACAAAGGGAAGGTTAGAGATCGACCTGTAGTTAGCATGGCAGTCAGGGTCCAAGGAAGCTTTCTTCAGGAGGGGTGTCACCACTGCCTCCTTCAGAGAGCTAGGAAACTCACCCATATCCAAGGAACACCAGACTATCTGTGCCAGGACTGGGCCGATAATATCATGACAACCCTTTATCAGGGAAGTCAGGCCCGGGTCCAAACTACAGCATGTAGAGTGCATACTCTGGACAATCCTCATGACATCAATGAACTAAGGCCAGTCAAAGGAATTCCAGGAGAGACTAGAGGCTGCAGCCAGATGCCGATCTACAGCTTCTCCCATAGAGGGTGCAGGCTGGAGTACTGCCCTGATGTCGGCCACCTTAGCTGCAAAGAAGTGAGCAAGCTCATCACACTCCACTTGTGAAAAAGCATTCCGAACCTGCAGACAGGCTGGGTTGCACAGTCTGTCAACAGTTCAAAAAAGCTGAGCTGGTTGGTTCTGAGCAGCCGCAATCTCCCCGGACAGGAACTCTGCCTTCTTACGGGAGATTGCGGAATGATAGAGTTGATAATGTTCCGTCAATCTAAGGTGGTCAGCATCAAGGGCAGATCTCCGCCAACAACGCTCTAATCTTCGTCCTTGTCGCCGCATCTCCCTCAAGGTCCCATCAAACCATGGAGACCGAGGGCAAAGGGAGAGAGGACGAACACGGACAGGAGCAATTAGATCTAGAGCCGAAGAAATGGCCCTGTTATAGGCCAACACCAAGGCATCGGGATCATTACTCACTCCAGAAAACTCCGATAGGTCAAGCACCGCTGCCAGGACAGTGTAGTTCTTCTGGCTACCTGCCCACTCGGTCTGGTGGAAACCCTGGTAACAGGAACCAAGTATCTTTCACCTCTCACAGGGATCCATTGATATCCAGGGTGCCTTCTGCACCTGACCACCTCAATCCTGCCCCCTCCTATAGTGCACAGGGCGCCACGTCATACATGATCAATGTGCCTTCTCTTAATCCCGACCTCTTGACAGTGACATGCTGTAGTGATGGAAATTAGGAGGTCAGTGAAAGGCCACAGATCAAGCAGCTGAGACACACCTCATACACTATCCGGGCCTACCCCAGCCCCTACAGTCCTCTCAGACACATAGAGTTCAACCACAAAGAGCCCCTGACAACTGATTTATCCACTCACCCGAACCCAATCACACCACTAATACAAATAGTGAACTTAACCACTCACACCATTCACACAAACATAAAACAATAAACCCAATACCCAAAGCCACCCAACCCAACCACCAAAAGATTTGAAAGAGTAGGGAGCAGGCCTTAAAATATTTTCTGAAAAGCAGTATATCCCAGATCCCATTTAACTTAATAGTACTTGACCAAAATGAAACAGATTTTACTCAAAAGGGGTAAACCCCCATAGACAACAGAAAAAAGTCACCAAAGCAGCTGCAGTCCAGCAATCCTCAGAGTTCCAACAGGCTCAACTTTGATAGTCCACACCATCCAGCCCCCCCATTACGATAATCCAGAGGGGGAGAAAGGAAGCCCAAAAGAACCGCAAAAGTCCACAGTCCAAGTCCCTTTACAATAATCCAATTTAGATAGGCCACACCATCCAGTCCCTCCCTATTTCGATAAACCGGGGGGGGAGGAAGCCCAACAGAACCATGAAAATCCACAGTCCAGACCCCCCTTTACGATAATCCAACAGGGGGAAAGAGACCAAAGGAACTGTGGAAAAACACCGCATGACAGACGGCACAGGCACCAAACCAGTCCAGTAAACCGGTGTTGGATGTTTAGGTCGTAAATGCAACAAAATGACCATCTTCTCCCGGGAAAATGAGCACAGGGATACCCTCGACACCCACACTCTCCCGGGAAGGTCAATCACACAGCCAGGCCCAGCATGCTTGCAGCAGTCCCTGCACTTAATGGTAAGCAGGGCGCTGCACAGACCAATGAGCAGTGCTGTGCAAAAATTGTTGCCATGGCAAGAAACAGTGCACGGTCCTGGGCAGTCCCAAATGCCAGCCCCTTTGTGCTAAAGAGTACTCGTGCCCGCCCGGTGCAAAGAGGTTGAATCGCCACCAGCCGTCAATGGTCCCAAAGTCCATGGAACTATAACCAGGTACAAGAGCTGAAATCCTGCAGCAGCTCGAAGATTTCAGAACACCACCAGCAGCGCTCCAACAGGTAGGGATCTGGGAAAACAGCTAAAAAAAGAAAAATAAAAAGCTAGCTCCAACAACTAAATCATTTCCCCACCTGCCTCACGCTAGAAGCCCCAATCTAACCTACTAATTAAAAGGTATTTTAGGATCTCTGGTCAAACAATGAGCCAGAGATCAGGCTCAGCCAAATCAGCTTCTTGCTTAACTTTAAAATTAAACTTTTGTCATCCCAGTGGTGCAGAGGGCTGAGGCTCTGGCACCTTACCTCAAACCACACCGGCAACCTGGGTTCAGGAACGGACTTGGGTAGCTGGAGGTCGGCGGGGGTGGGAGAGGATTGAGCGTCCAAAGGACTGCTCTCCTCTTCTGGGGTGGGTTAGGGTGATGCCTCGCTCTGTAGCGGCCCCTGGTAGAGACCGGGAGCACTACAAGATGCGATGTCAGGGGTGCCAGGATGGGAAAATGGAAAACCGTCCTGGATTGGCCAGGATGATGGCAGCCGATCTGCTGACACTGCCAAAGAACTCTTGAGGAGCCTGACCACCTCAGCCGCACCCTGGGGACGAGAGAGTGTGCTGGCTGCCTTACCGGTGCCTTCCCCCTCGGAGGACGGGGATCCACTTGGCGAAGGGTTACACCGAACTACCCCAGGGTTGGCTGCGGTCTGAGGTAGGGGGTTCCAAAGGAACAGTAGGTGGATGTCTGGGATCATGGCTGCCTGAAGGAAATGGCAGATCCAGGGGCATGTAGGAGGGATAAAGAAATTATGCAAAAAAAAAAAAAAAAAACTTTAAAAGACCCCAAACCCCCAAATAATGCAGGGAAACACAGAGGAGTGCTCTCAGATTAGGGAGCTGCAAGTGGCATGCACAACTCCACCGCCATCTTGCTCCTCAGCTTTCCTGTGTGTACAGGCCTGCTGTTGGCCCAGTGAGTAGAATGTTGTGTTCCTGTGCCGTGATTCACATTCAGGATGAGCCTGGTGAGCTGGCTGGGCAGCACAAGGATGGGGGGCGGGTCCAGTGTTGTTGCACACCACTCCTCCAAGCCTGGGAAGGCATGGTGCAGTGTTCTGTTACATGGGTAACACCTTGTGATAGTCAAGGGAGCTTCCCTCACAGGGGTTCACATGCATATCATGGTGGAGCAAAGTAGTGCATCAGGAGAAATGGGTTGGCATTAAAAAGGAGTTTTGCAATATCTCCACTATTCTGTTTATTCCATTTCCAAAGGGACCTGTATGAAGGGGGATACAATTTCATGATCACAAAAAGGGAAATTTCTTTTTTTAAAACTACATTACAGATTGCATATAAATATATAAGTGATACACAGTGGGGACCTCATCAGTAGCATAAACAGCCATGTATATAGATAAATCATTTATAACACAAGGTCCCTCTGAGTATTTCATTTATATTACAGGGTTGACTGATAACTCATTTCATTAAAACTGCTATCAGTACCATAACAGATTCCTTCTAATGATGTGTAAACAGGCAACAAGAACTGCAGGTTATCAGCACTGTCATTACGAAGGTGCTGCTATCAGCACTGTCTACACGTCACTGATAACATCAATGCCGAACTACATTCAGTAGTAATGCTGCCGGTAATGTTTCAGCTGCAGTAAAACACAAATTAAAGTAGGAACTTGTAGCGCAGCAACACAGGAGCACAAATGAAACCCCCAAACACAGCAGAAAACTAGCAAAATAACCACAGAAATACACAACCAAACGACACAATGAAGTCAAACCCTATAATATAAAATGAATACGTGATGCTGCAGGATCTGATAGCGGTTTATATCAACACTCGTGGCAAGTGAGCTCGGGGATTAAGCACTCATCCACTCATGATAACCCCCGAGCTCACTTGCCACTCCTATCGATAAAACCGCGA
Organism: Neoceratodus forsteri; assembly: GCA_016271365.2. Lineage (NCBI taxonomy): Eukaryota > Metazoa > Chordata > Ceratodontiformes > Ceratodontidae > Neoceratodus > Neoceratodus forsteri. The sequence continues at coordinate 965,663,715 of CM057452.1, forward strand.
TCAGATGCTACAGCATCACATATCCCCTTATTATGCAACAGGAGAGGACCTTAAAAGACAAATTTATTTTATGTTTTTTTTTTTTCATATACTGTTTTTCTGTCTTGACCAGGACAAGCTGTACTCCTGTTCAGCATTGTCACACTGACCTCCACTAACCAGCACCTCCCCAGGACTTACCTTGCCAGAGTACCCCCACGGATTCCCCACCCCGTGATGGGGTCAGGAGGGGAGTACCATCCCCCCCGAAGCACACAATCCAGTTTCCGGACCAGGATCCCAGTGATTTAGCAGATGTCAGCCAGCAAACAGGCTTCATGATTGCCTTGTCCTGCCATTTTTCTACCAAGGTTTCCTCCCCTTAGCTTCCCGAGAGCCGTGATGGCACAGTCACATACACACATGTCAGATCCAGCAGCCCCACTCTGCCACCCCTGGCCCAATGCCTGGCCCCCATTTGCACAGCAGCACTACCACCAAGCCTACACACAGTGGTAGCGCCGGGAAGGCCAACCTCCCTCTCCAAGAGGAGAGCAGCCTGTCAGCTGCTCGACCCATCTCCTGACCTCCCCCCGACCCACCCATGCTCGTTTCCAAACACAGGTCACCGGCATGGGAGAGGTAAGGCACAAAGCACCTCTGCACCACTGGGCCAGCTATTTTGTTTTAGCTTTTCTTTTTTAAATATTTCTAAAAGTCTGTGGGTTTATTTTTTTAACTAGTTATACTGTGCGTTCCCCCATCCTGTTTTCCATAGCCACTGCCATGGATGTGTTCAGGATGACAAACTGACACAGCAACATGGCAGTTCTGCAGAAATTACAAACCTCCACCACAGAAGTTCCGTGGCAAATGGTAACCCTGCCACAGAACTTGGTTCCAAAGTGCCACAGAAAATCGGGCCTTGAGTTAGAGCACTGGGACAGTTTTCTGGGGCCTGGGTTCAATTCAAAGTAGGTCAGATTATTTTTCTTCACTGCAGTTTGAGAAAGAATAGAAAACAGATACATGGAACTCGGTACCAAATATTTGTCCCCGAAAATAGTGGTAAGAAAAAAAAAAGGAAATTGGTATGAAAGTCAAAGGTTCAAAACTTGTCCTTCCTAGGCAGGGGGCCTGAAACAAGAGTGCTCCTTGGCAGATCCAGATACTGTGCTCCATGAGGGAGAAAGCCAAGTATGTACACCTGGGCTCCCGATATAGACAAATCTGCAAAGTATGTTGAGAGACGACAGCTTGGGGCTAAGTAAATCTTTAAAAAAGAAACATGAGACCGTCAGCTCAGTTACACCAAAATCTCACGGTCAGTCAAATCTGTTTAGAAACATAAGTAGACCATGGAGAGGTAGCCCACTAAGGTCTCCTTCTAAAGTTCCAACATGTACCATTGTCATAAAGAAGACAGACAGGGAAGACAGAGGCAGTCGCCCCATCCCATGCCCCAGTCGAGGAAGAAAAAACATGGGGGAAAACCCAGCCAGAACTGGCAGAGCAGTAGAAGTTTGTGAAATAAATGATAGGGTTGCCCAGGGTAAAGAACTAACCATTAGCCCACGGTCCTCCTGTCTCAGCAGGTACCATGTATTTCAGAGGGCGGATGAGTCCTCACCTCATGCCTGCCCCAGTGCCAGATACCGGCCATGAGAAGTAGGAACACATCTAGGGAGGTGAGAAGAGGGCACCAACGCCACCTATCCCTTAACAGTGGACCCCAGCCCCACTCATTACAGAAAAGCCACCCAAGTACTGCAGAAGCACAGGCATTGGGATTACAGTAGGACTGGTAAATGCATCATAATGGGTCGGCCAAAATAGTCTACCTTGTGGGGCCCCATCCACTCTTCAGGCAACAACAGGCTTGCCAAATGAACTGGGGTGCGGGCAGGCCATTCATGACAAACATACATACTGAGGCATTCTACATCTGGCCTGTGCTGGATTCCCACACTTCTCCCTCCCAGCACCCTGACAGAGACAGCTTCCCCTATACCTGACAATGCAGATGTCCTTGGGCAAATATTAACCCAGAGGTATTTCATATTAACCCTTGCTGTGCCGTTGTGTATACACATTCTAAAAACCTATACATTCTAATTATTCTGGTAGCCTAAGGGTAAAATGCAGTTGATCACCAACCAAAAGTAGAGCACTTGTGGAAAAATTCACCGGGTGCGTCTCTCAAACTGCTGGGAGTAAGGCTTTAATATGTTGCAGGATCTCTAGGGAACAACAGCTGCGATCCTCCAAAGCTTTTGGGACAGTGTCTTTATCAGTTGAGCCTAGCATTGTCTGACTGGAGGTACATTGATCCTGGCAGCCTATCCTGGGTTGCTGCTACGGACGTGGATGGAGAGGCATCTGTATAACCCAGTGTTCAAGGTCAGTTTTTGCTTCCTCTGGCATGTGGTACAGGATATCCCCTTATGAAAAAGCACCTTTAATCTGGTGGGGAACAGGGTCTGAAATTTAATTTTAGTATGCTTAAGGGCCCTCAAGTAGGGAACATAACCAAGACTTTTCTGCTGGATGACTGGGGGATGATCATTATCCAAATAAAGTTGCTGGTCATTTTAAGTCACAGGTTTTTGCCTCCAGGCTTTTTCAAGGACCATCTGCTTTGTGGTGTAAATGAGGAATTTCATGATAGTCGACCTACGGTGCTCCCCTGGGCCTGGCTTCAGGCCCAAGGCCCAATGTACCATTTCTAATTCCAGGTTCAGGTCCAGCTCCACCAGCAGCTGCAGGGCAGATCTTCTTCGAGGGTCTCTCTTTCATCAGGCCATACCTATGGAACTATAAGCTGTCAGGTGCTAGGACCACACAGAAAATTTTGCAAGCAGTCCTCCAGGGACTGCCCATGATGACATCAGACATTGGCTGCTACATAAATGTTGGTGGGCCTTTCCATCCTCTGTTCTTTTCCTGCTGTCAACCATTAGACCGCTGATGGAAACACCACCGCAATTGCTGCCACTTTATTTTTTTCTATATAGCAAAGCAGTCACACCAGGCAATGCTGAAGAGAAGCACCTTTGAAGCAACAGGTTGCTGGCATGGAGAAGGCCCTCTGCACTGTTGTCCACTATGGTGGTGATGCCACTCACCCCGACCACTGACACAACTTCCAGGTCAGGGCATGGCACTGGCTCTACCAGGCCTAGTACAGCTGTACATTGCTGTCGGAGTTCTGCCTCCCTGTTGACTCCTACTGGCGTACCTGTTGACCACACAGACACCCGACGTGCAGGTGGTTTTATTGTCTTTACAGACATGCCCAGAAGCCTACTACTTCCTCCTTCCATTCCAGAGGGCCCATTGAAGGGCTTTCTACTACCCCGTGATGACGCAAACCAGAGTCATGCCTCAGCCGCTTCTAGGCTCTGCCAACTGCACCAGCCTGCTCACTGCTACCCATCAATCAGGTCAACAATGATTTTAATACAATCCTGACTTAATAATGCAGGATGAAGAGGAGGAATCTGAGGACTATGCTGAAAGTTCTTAAGAGAGGGGCACCAGCTCTATTGTGTCCACCATCAGTGAGGACTCGGTGGTCCACACTTTAAGGTCCCCACCAAAGTACATAACTTTCCCCACCACAATGCAGCAGTTATAGACTGCCACGGGTTTTGATTCAGAGGAGCAGGACACCACCAAGAAAAATGTTATATATTTCTTGGATTTACTCAATTCCCCCCCCCATTGTGGTACCTATTCTCCTTCCTGCCCTAGAGGATACCACCATTGCTGCCTGGTACAGGCCCAATGTCATCCCAGTTATACCAAGAAAAGCAGACAAAATGTACATGGCTCCTTCAGGGAAACCCTTTTTTTGTCACTCAGCCTGAGGCAGACTCTGTGGTCATTAATGCTGACCTGACAGGTCAAGGACATTTAAACAAGTGAGCTCTCCCCTCCTGATAAAGAATTCAGGAGGTTAGACATGTTAAGCAAGATGACTTTTGCCTGAACTCCCTGAGCCTTAGAACTGCTATCAGGCCCACGTGGTTAGTACCAGAACACTCTCTGAAGAAAGGCCAAGGCAGCTGCACAAGCCTTACCACGAGGTACCCCAAACAAGAGCTTCTTAAGGCTCTCACAGCTGGGCTGATGTAGAAAAGCACCTTGTGACAGGGTTGAATACGCCCTGTCCCAGTTGTTATGGAGAAAGAGTTAAATGCAAGGATCTGTTCTATTCTTTCCTTTTCTGTCTCTTCTCTGTCTGGTTGCGCAACCAAATTTTCTTGTGAAACCTAGGACTTGATCACCACAACAATCTTGCAATTCTCTGCCTCTTGTTATCTCTCTACCCTCACTTGCTGTTTCTGTCTTTCTTCCACCTTGCATATCTGCCGTATAAAAAATATGTGAATCATTTTGTGGAAATGTAATTGATGCTGGGATCCCTTTGTTTGAAACTGTATTTACATACTGTTGAAATGATTGCAAAGCTATTTGGAACTCAAGAGGTTAACCTGAGATGCAATGTTTAAGCCTTTTGCAGAAGATGTAAATGAGAGGTCAGTTCTGGGTCACAATGTTCTTTTGCTGCACCTGCTAAAACTGACAAGAACACTGTATTCTTACAAGAACATCGTGTGAGAAGCATGCTATTTTCTTAACGAGCTCCTGCACAGACTTATAAAAAGGAGCTGCAATGTTTTGCAAATGAGAGACATAGAGACTGAGATCGGAAACTGAGAAGAAACCCAGATGGACTTTCTCTGTTTATACTGCCTTTGTAAACAGTGATACAGAAAAATTTATGTTTTTTTTTACTGTCATTAATAATAAATCACTTGTGGCGAATTTTACAACTGCTTCTGGTCTTCCTATGCTTCTTGACCTGTGCCTCAACGATAGATGGTGTCAGTTTTAGTGGAATTTATACCATGCAGACTCTAAGCCAAGTGTTTTGTGTGTGGGTACTAGACCTGGTACCAGGGAGGCATAGAAGAAAGTATGGATTCTGCAGAAGCAAGCCCAGGAGTGGTTACCAGGAGAATGGCAGCCAAACTAGCAGAGACAGAAGTCCAAGCTCAGACTGTACAGCTAGCACCAGTTATAGAAAAAGAACAGGCATTGACAGAACCTGAAAGCCTGACTGTCTTTTCAAATGGTGGGCTATACGACAAAAAGAGATGGAGAAGCAGAGAGAAAAAGAGATTCAACATTTAGAAACACAGAGACAAGAAGAAAGCAACAACTCAAACAACAGAGAAAAGAAGAGATGCAGCAACAGGAGCGGCAAAGAAAAGAAGAGATGCAGTGACGGGAGCAGCAAAAAAGAGAAGAGATGCAGCGGTGGCTGGATGCCTTGCAGGCTGGCAAAGGTAGAGGATCTGGCACAGATCCAGAAGAGCAACAGGACACAGGGACCTTGACATACATTAAACTTATTGAAGTATACCTGACAACGTTTGAAAGGGTTGCCACAGCCTGTCAGTGGTCAAAGCAGCAATGGGCAATAAGACTGGCACCTTACCTGACAGGGAAAGCCCAATTAGCTTACAGCAATATGGACACTACACAGTCAGAAAACTATGACCTGGTGAGAAGTGAAATCCTGAAAAGGTATGACATCTCAGGAGAGATCGACAGGCAGAGATTTCGGTTTCTGAAGAACAATTCAGTTGACAATGCTCGAGAAGCCTTCACCTGACTCAGAGAACTCCTGATAAAATGGCTCCAACTAGAGGGAAAAACAGTCCCACAGATCATCAACACATTTGCAATGGAGCAATTCATCAACGTACTGCCTACAGATGTGCAGCTTTGGGTGAAAGAACACCGACCTGAAAGTGGGGAAAAGGTTGTTTCTTTGGCCGAAGACTACCAAATGGCCAGACACACCACAGCAGTGAGGTAACAGCCAAGCATTGGTAAGAGACTTTTTTTCTCATTTAAACTCCAAGTCTGATAAGAACTCTGGTGGGGGGTAAAAAATCTGTGCCCAAAGACTTTATTTGCTATAACTGTAATAAGCCAGGTCATATTGCAAACAATTGCCATAATAAGAAGAGTGACATTGGAGCAGATTTGTCCTTAGCAAATTGGGGCAAGTACGTAACAGATGTGAAGGTGGGAGGGAAGACTGTGAAGGGACTTATAGATTCAGGAAACAGACAGACCCTAGTACATACTGAACAGCTAGGAAAACAATGTCCAAAAGGACAAGGTACTGGTGTCATCTGCATCCACAGGGACACTCAATAGTATCCCACCACCCAGGTGACTCTTGGGTGTTGCACCAAATGAAAGTGGGGATAGTACCTAAGTTCCCTTTACCTGTGATTATTGGAAATGACTTTCCAGGATTTCCTGAATTAATCAAAGAGGAAGTAAATCCTGATGTTTCAGCAGCTGCGGTGATGAGCTCAGGCAAAGAAAATCTCAGATGGTGGGGACTCTTTTCCTGTCACGGAGTTTGATTTGACTTATTTGAGCACAGCTCCAAGATCCGGAAGTCCAGGAAAGAAAGACGACACCTGAAGAAACAGTGGCAACAAAAGACTGATGGACATAAGGGGTTAATATATGAAAATGCTGAAACTAAACTGCTCAGTGATTGCAATTTTCTTTCAGAACAAGCTAAGGATGTTTCTCTCCAGGGTTATTTTAAGCAGCTGGGGTGAAACCAAAACAGGATGAACCCATGTTTAAAAATGTAACGGGCTACCGTGAAAGAGTTTGGATTAAACCTCAGACACAGGTCCAGATAGAACAATTGGCTATATCACAAAAGTATAGATCCGAGTTGTTACAGATAGCACATGATAGTCCTATGGTTGGTCATTCTGGGAGGGACCGCACCCTTGCCAGATTGCTGTACAGATTTTACTGGCCTGGAATTCATGAAGATGTTGCTTCATAATGCAGTTCTTGTGCTGAGTGTCAGAAAGTAACCCCAGTGACTAAAAAAGACCAGGTGTCCCTGCTGCCGCTACCCTTGATAGATGTGCCTTTTGAGAGAATTGCAATGGATGTGGTTGACACCTTAGACAAAAGTAAAAAGGGAAATCGATTCATTTTGGTAGTATGTGACTATGCTACTCAATACTCAGAGGCAGTTCCAATGCGTATTGTCACTGCCCCAAAATTGGCAGCAGAGCTTGCCAAAATTTTCAGCAGGGTGGGCATACCTAAAAAAATTGTTACTGATCAGGACAGGGTAGTAATTTTGGTGCTGCATTACTGAAGGAGCTGTACCGACTAGTAGATATCACTGCCATAAGAACCTCCCCATATCATTCTCAGACAGATGGTCTTGTTAAGCATTTTAATCAAACCCTAAAATGCATGTTAAAAAGTTTGTAAACGGGAAGGGAAGACTGGGACCAATACTTGCCTCAACTTGCTTTTTGCTTACAAAGAAGTGCCCAAGCATCAACAGGTTTTTCACCATTTGAAATGCTGTATGGTAGACAACCTAGAGGGTCACTACTTTAATCAAAGAAACATGGGAATATAACCCCACTCAGAAGAAATCTATAACATCTTAAACACAAAGAGCCTTAGTTCGCAAGCACTGAGGCAAGGGTTACCCAAAGAGCATTGGCCGGAAGCCATGTTTCAAAGAAATACTAATCACACATACCTCATTAGAGTAGGTTAGAGATAAATCACTATTAAAATATAGCTGGTTCAACTTTAGGCAGAATGGGTGTCAGTGGCCTTCACATGTCTGCAAAGGTGCCACCCTTGCAGACTGTGTGAGAGGCCTTCAGCACCATGCATTTTTGCTTAAAGTTGAACCAGCATAATATTTTGTGGTGATTTGTATATACAGCCCATGATGCTTTGCATTATGGGGTGTGTGATTTTGTATTTCTTATAACATCTTATATGTGTGCCCTGAGAAAGAAGCTAGCAAAATATGTTTAAATCACCATAGTAATCAGGAAGAGGCCAAAAACCATCAGAAGATGTATTATGATCATGGGGTAAAAGAAAAAGTTTTTGAGCCTGGTGAAAAGGTCTTGATACTTTTACCCACTACAGAAAATAAACTGTTAATGAAGTATCAAGAGCATTATAAAGTGCTTAGATGTACTGGTACAGTTTACTATGAGAGTAAGACTCTGTTAGGAAAAATCCTAGTAAGATATACCATTCTAACCTCCTCAAGAAATGGGTTAAAAAAACACCAAAAGCTGTTTTGCTAGTTTTACTAGAAACTAATAAAGAAGATATTGATGTAGCTTATGATAGACTGGAAATGAAAATTAAGTACCTACCATAATTCTTGATCTTCTCTTGTATCTTCACCATTCATTATTGCTGGATGTAAGCCAGGCGCCAACCAGCACGGAGCTTTTTTTTTTTTTTGTGTGGGGTCAGTGGCACCGATGGTGCAGCTCACAAGGCCGACGCCGCTGAGGGTTGGCGTTAGGCACCACAGACTCCTCCTCCACCGCAGTTCTCTCTGATGGAAAAGAATAAAAAGGTGGATAGAGAAGTTTAAAGATGAGGTAAGAGAACCGAGAAATAGGAAAAGGAAAGAATATAAACTGAAAAGGAATAAGCTGACCAGAGGACAGAGGAATAGAACTTTTCTAACTGGCCTTAGGCCCCAGTCCCTGGGTGGCAGCACAGAAAGAGAGAGTGAAAGAGAGAGAGGGAAGAGAGGATATATCATATGGGGCAGAAGAGAAGAGCTCTCGCCAAGCTCAGCCAGAAGACCACTGGATTATTTTTAGCTTCAAAACCTGAGAGGTATGAAGACACTGGAGCAAGGATTCTGTCAGCTTCAGGGACCACTGGATATATGTCCAGAACAAGAAAATTTGAGATGGTCTTGTAAAATATAAGCACAGCGGAGTCTGACTCTTCTACCCATAAACCCACATTCAGGATGAAAGTCCTGGAGCATGGCACTCTAGCTTACCACCTGAGGGCTTAGCCCGGGGGACCCATAAACAGGAGAGGACTCTATCCAGAAACAACCCCTATAAAGTAGGGGAACAGCGAAAGGAAAAAAGGGAGGGAGCAGTCCCCACGGGTCCTCCAACAGGATGCACTAAGTCCCCACCCTTAAATGAGTTGACAATGGACCAATAGATCCATGCCAAGTCATGGAATGGACCCCACAGTGTACTCCACTGAGAACCCCAAGGGAGTTGTCTCCAAGGCCAGGGTGAAGACCCTACTCACCTTCCTCCTAGGTTGGGTATTATGTAACTTTAGAGAAGGAAACAGAGGGCCCTAAGGTACCAGGGAGACTCTACCCCAACTGGCTTCGAAGAGGGGGAGGGCGAGCAGGGTGGAGGTGGCATCCAGGAGCTGAGGCCCAAGAGGGGAAGGTGGGTGAGAATCAGTAATGAATGGTGAAGATACAAGAGAAGATCAAGAATTACGGTAGCTATGTAATTTTTATATCTTCCCCTTGTCAGATGTCACCATTCATTACTGCTGAGTGAATACCAAGTGCCCCGGAGGGGACCTGACACTGCTGCGAGGGAACAGTTTCCCTCAGTCTCCTGCGGGGGAGACACAGGAGGGGGAGATCCTTTAGCCATACTAGGTCGAATATAGCCTAAGGCTGATCAGGCCGAGGAGGTGTCCCCCATGGCTGGGGGGATGGAAGACGCCCCTGTAAATTTCTCCTCACTCTGCATGTGAAAAGATGTGTCCCCCAGAAGGTGGAGGAAATCACTCTATGCCAGGCAATGGGTGACAATCTGGACAGGTGAAGCCATGCCGTCTGCCTAATGCAGATCGCTGTCCCTACCAGTCTGGAAGACACCTCACTGGCAACATACATTCCTTGCTTGGTTTGCAAGCTCCAGACCCTGTGCAGAGGGGAAATGGCTTGCCTAGATTCCTCTGAATCAGGCAATGATACTAGCACTTGTGCCAGCATCGACCACAGATGCCTGTTGTAGGCAGCACGGTGAGTCTGATGTGAGATGATGCATAGCAACACACGAGCTGAAAGAAAACTCTTCTTCCCATTGATCAAATTTAGTGGAATCAGATCCAGTGGTCAGTTGTGCACGGGTGTTGAAGCCTGGAGTGAGTGTCTAAAGCTGTCAGCCCTGAGGGTGGGTGACACAGAGAACCAAGAGACTCCTGGGGAGCACAATACCTCCTCCTCCTGCAGTCCACTGGGGCTGGAGATGAGGTGGTTAGGGACTGCCAGGTGTGGATTGATGCTTCCTGAAAGGGACTAGGCCAGGAAGGTACCACCAGGTGGTTTGCACTGAACTCGCTCAAAAAGGATCATGTCTCCCCCTCAGTATTGTGTCTTACCACATGAGAAATATGAAGCTCCTGAACCTACCTTAAAAGGAATCGCTGATATCCGGCGAAATCAGCGTCGGAGGAGAGTTGAACAGAACATTCCTCTTCCTCAGATGAGGAAGCTGAGGAAGTAGAGGAGCTCAGATGTTCAGAGTCCTCCTGCAGCGGTGGAGATAGGCGAAAGACCTGCTTGTCCATGGCTCTAACATACCTAGGGAAGGCCGCCATAGTGACCCTGAATGTCTTCCAGGATAAGTGTCCCGTGGGACCCACATGGCCTGGGAGAGGGGGAGATGTCTGCAGAGGGATTGGGGAAGGGCACCTGACTGAAAGTGCCCGGCATCTGAGACCTCATGGTAGAACCTCCCGTGTGGGGGCACCCGGCAGTCGACCGAGTCAGCAGACGCTGCAAATGTGAAAACAAATCCTGGCTGACCCCTGAGGGGGATTCTCTCCTGTGGTGTGACTGGGGTTGCATGGTTCCAGAAGGCAAATCCCAGCGCTGCCCACTAAGGGCACCTCTGGAGATTCAGAGGAAGAGAAGCAGGGTTCAGCACTGTGACTCCTCCCCACCTCCCACAGGGTAGAGGAAGAGTGCCCCATGCTTCACCCCAGCCTCTCAACCCCTCAGACTCCGAGGCCGTCCTCTTCCTCGAGCCCAGTGCTAAGGTCCCCGATGCCTGCAGGCCTCCTGAGGGAGGCCGCAGAAGAGAGGTCCCCATCCCAACCACAGTAGCCAGGACAGCACCAGAGATGGCAGCTGCCCCCCGAGGTTGGAATAATCACCCAGAACTGCTATCTGCTGCAGGGCCCCAACACTGGCATTGACTTGGGGCCTGCAGAACACAGAACTGCTGTCCCCGAAAGGAGTACTGGGACACCTGGTGTCATGTCCAGGGGGCTCACTGACCAAGAGTCGGGGTGCCAATCCGGATCAGCCAGTGAGTCATCCCCCTCTGAAGAGAAAGAGGACACACACACTGCCAGACTAGTGACCCCAGAAGCCCCAATGCCAATGGTGCCGCAAACAGCACCACCACGGGACATAACACCACCTGCGGCGCCGCACTGATCACTGGTGCTGCGAATGGTGCCAGGATCTGAGGCGGTGCCGGCAGGAGGCACCGAGGGTCCGCCAGTGCCGGTCCCAGCAGTCGTGGCCCACAACACCATGGGGGCCTGCACCTCTGAGGAGATGACTGCCATAGCGGTGCTCCTGACCCGGCTCCAAAGGGAACCAAGCCATTCCTCTCGCCACAGAAGAAACCTTCTCTATGGCAAAGCTAGAATCAGAAGAGGAGGTTTCCTCCTCACCGGGTTGTATTGACCCGGAAAGGACCTGGAGGAACAGTCAAGAGTTCTTGCCACAGCATCCCTAGAATGACGCTATCTCTGAAAGTCGGCAGGCCCCGCCGACTTTAAACACACGGATCTCAAAATGCAGTGGTCCATGGAGAAACAGGCATCACAATTATCCATATTGTGGCTGGGACCCAAGCAATGAAGGCAGACGTTATGCCAGTCCATTATGGAATAATACTGGCCACAGGGCACTGATACATGGGAGTAGAGCCCGCTGGATTTCTTCCTAGCCCCAACCAGACATGACACCGAAAACAATTTACCAAAACTAGAGAAACAGACCTGGCACCGTCGGTAAGGAATTTAAAGGAACAAGCTTACCAGGTATCAACAGCATTGGGTGGATACTCAGAACCAGGATGGAGGAAAATGGAGTGGCAGAAACACACAGCGTCGAAAAACAGGCAAGGTCCTGTGATGCAGCAACTTCTGGAGACTCATGCAGCAGGTGCTACCTTGATGGCGGGAGAAAACAGAACTGGCGTGGAGGAGGAGGAGTCTGCGGCGCCTAATGGACAACCCTCGAGGGCCATGCAGTGCGTCAGCCTCATAGGTGGCACTGTTGGCCCTGAATCCCCCCACCCAAAAAAAGAGCTCCCATGCAGATACATGCCCCCAGCTTACATCCGACAATAATGAATGGTAAAGACTGACAAAGGAAGATCAAACTTACAGCTGATGCTGTAAAGATGAATGTTTCTTAACCTCCAAAACAAACCACAGAAATGTGTAACTTACAAAGACATTTAACAGTACTTTTACCACAGTGCCAGGCTGGGAAGTGCTAAGTACATCAGTACCTCAGTCTCACTAAGATTTACTGGCAATCCCCAAGCTAAAGAATCCAGAGACAAAACTGTATTTGACACTCTTATAGGATTTTATCAGTTCACCACCACTCTGTTTCTTTACATGGTGCACCCACTGTCAGCAGTACATGGATGTAATTTTATCCCTCACACTGGTTATTGTGCTGCATACCTGGATGATGTCATGGTGTATAGTCCAGACTGGAAAAGCCACCTGGAACACCTACAAGCAGTTATCCAATCGATCAAAAAGGCAGGTCTGACAATTAATCCTACTAAGTGTGCAATGAGGAATGCAGGAAACCAGATATTTGGGTTACATTTTTGGAAATGGAGAAGTCAAACCAGAAGTTTCCAAGATAGAAGCTGTACCTAACAGCCCTTTCCCTAAAACAAAGAAGCATGTTGGGTCATTTTTAGGGCTGACTTGATCACCCTGAAGGTCTTGCAATTCTCTGTCTCTTGCTATCTCTCTATCCTCACTTGCTGTTTCTGTCTTTTCTTCTCCCCTTGCATATCTGCAGGTCTAAAAATATATGTGAATCATTTTGTGGAAATGTAATTGATACTGGGCTTCCTTTGTTTAAAACTATATTTAGTTATACTGTTGAAATTATTGCAAAGCTATTTGGAACTCAAGGGGTTAACCTGAGATGCAATTTTTAAGGCTTTTGCAGAAGATGTAAACAAAAGGTCAGTTCTGGGTAACAATGTTCTTTTTGCTGCACCTGCTGAAACTGACAAGAACATTAGAAACTTACAAGAATACTATGCTACTCGATACCAGAGGCTGTTCCTATGCGTACTGTCACAGCCCCAAAAATTGCAGAAGAGCTTGCCAAAATTTTCAGCAGGGTGGGCATGCCAAAAGAGATTATTACTGATCAGGGTAGTAATTTTGGTGTCAGCCTAAGTGGGATTTATGCTGTGCATACTCTAAACCAAGAGTTCTGTGCATTGGTACTAGACCTGGTACCAGGGATGCACAGAAGAAAGGTATGGATTCTGCAGCAGTAAGCCCAGGAGTGGTTGCCAGGAGAATGGCAGACAAACTAGCAGAGATAGAAGTCCAAGATGAGAATGTACAGCTAGCACTAGTTATAGAAAAGAACAGGCAGTGACAGAACCTGAAAGCCTGACTACCTCTTTCAAATGGTGGCTATACAACAAAAAGAGATGGAGAAACAAAAGAAAGAAGAAATGCAACAACTCAAGCAGTAGAGGAAAGAAGAGATGAAATGACAGGAGCAGCAGAGGAGAGAAGAGATGCAGTGACAGGAGCAGCGGTGGCTGGATGCCTTGCAGGCTATCAAAGGCAGAGGATCTGGCACAGTTCCAGATGAGCAACAGGACACAAGCAACTTGAAATACATTAAACCGCTGCACTCTGTATGCCCTAACAAATATCCTAACTCTAGACGAAAGAGTCCGCTTTCAAACAAGTCTCCTCACCAAAAGACTCAACTAGCCTAACCCCACTTGGAGTTTCTGCCTCCTCTGCTCTGCTCATGCCGCAGCTCACACCTGCTCAGCTAACAAACTGATATGGGCTGTCCCCAGGGTTACGACTCACTAGCCCAAAGGTCCTTTCACTACAGAGCACCGTTATGGTACAAAGAACTCCCTACGGCCATTACCTCTATCTCCAGACTGGGCCAGTTCAAAATAGCCCTCAAAGGCCACATACTCTCCACCCGCCACTGCACCGGCCAGTATGGATGCGACTTAGCACCAACACCTGGCTACCAGGCTCTGGCCAGGCCTGCCCGGTCCTGTCTTAATAGTAGAGCTGGGATGCAGGTGCCAGCAAGTGCGCATAGACCATCAGTATCACCTATACCTCTTGGAGTAAGTTTGGGCTAAAGTGCTTTGTACCCTACCGCTGTTAATTCTCAACACAAGATTGACTGGGTAAATGACAAAGTCAGCTTCCCGATAGCTTATTAAATGTACAGGCTGCACCCTCCTTACTACCCGAACTGTACATTGACACCTACATGCTCCTTAGACGGACTTGTATAGCTACCCAATTGTATAGGCACCACCCTCATTGTTGTATGAGCTGTTCATAGCCTATGCTTTCCTTTACCACTTTGTATTATTGTATACCATATGCTAATTTGACGCTTTTGTACTATGTAGATGTCTTGTACTATGACGAGCGCCTTTGTAAATGAATCTTAAACTCAAAAGTTGTGAATCCGATTTACTCAATAAATAAATAAACTCACAAAGTTGTGTCCCCTCCGATAATATCGAAGCATATTTGAGTGTCCAAAGCAACAATGGGCAATCAGACTGGTACCTTGCCTGACAGGGAAAGCCCAACTTGCCTACAGCAATATGGACACTGCACAGTCAGAAAACTATGACCTGGCGAAAAGTGAAATCCTGAAATGATATGACATCTCAGGAGAGACCTACAGGCATAGATTTCGGTCTCTAAACTACAACTCAGCCGACGTTCCTCGAGAAACCTTCAACCGACTCAGAGAGCTCCTTAGGAAATGGTTCCAACCAGAGGGCAAAACACTCCCACAGATCATCAACACACTTACAATGGAGCAGTTCATCAACATCCTACCCACAGACGTACAATTCTGGGTAAAGAAACACCAACCAGAAAGTGGGGAAAAGGCCGTTTCTTTGGCTGAGGACTACCAAATGGCCAGACAGACACCACAACAGTGAGGTAACAGCCAAGCACCAGTAAAACATTCTTTTTCCCATTAAGAGACAAAGAACCTCTGCGCACAAGCACTGAGGCAATGGTAACTCTGGTGGGGGTAACAAATCTGTGCCCAAAGACTTTACTTGCTATAACTATAATAAGCCAGGTTATATTGCAAGAAATTGTCATAGTAAGAAGAGATGCAGTGACAAAACCAGCAGAAGGAGTATTATGACCATGAGGTAAAAGAAAATGTTTTTGAACCAGGTGAAAAGGTCTTGCTACTGTTACCCACTACAGAAAATAAACTGTTAATGAAGTGGCAAGGGCCTTATAAAGTGCTTAGACATATTGACACAGTTAATTATGAGATTAAGACCCTGCTAGGAAAATCCTACTAAGATATATCATGCTAGCCTCAAGAAATGGGTTAGAAAAACATCAAAAGCTGTTTTGCTAGTTTTACCAGAAACTGATGGATATTGATGTAGCTTATGATAGACTGGAACAAACTGTTACTACTGATGCTGTAAAGGTGAATGTTTCCATAAGCTCCAAACAAACCACAGACATTTGTAACTTGCTAAAGACACAACACAGAAACACAGATTTTGATGGCAGATAAGGACCGCTTGGCCCACTTAATCTGCCCATTTCCCTACCTATTGGATAAGCTGCAGATTCTAGTTAACCAACAGCCTACTTCTTCCTACCCCCTACAAGAATTGCCTTATGTCTGTCCCATGCATTATTGAATTCCCCCACTGTTTTTGACCCCACGCCCTCCTCAGAAAGGCCGTTCCATGCAACCACCACCCTCTCTGTGAAAAAATACTTCCTCACATTGCCCCTGAGCCGTCCCCTATCTTCAAATTGTGTCCCCTTGTTCTTGCACATCTCTTTTCTGAAAGATGCTATGCTCTTGGACTTGTTGATTCTTTGAGGTACTTGAAAGTTTCTATTATGTCCCTTCTCCCTCCTTTCCTCAAGGGTATACATTAACCTCCTTTGGTCTCTTTCGTATGGCTTCTGTTCCAGACCCTGCACCACTTAGGTTGCCTCTTCTGTACTGCCTCCACCCTATGTCCTTATGGAGACTTGGTCTCCAGAACTGCATGCAGTACCTCAGATGGGGTCTCACCAACTGTCTGTACAGAGGGATAACAACTTCCTGTTTTCTACTGGTGATGCCTCTCCCTATACATCCCAGTATCCCCCAGCCATCCCTACTGCCTTCTCACATTGCTTGCTTACCTAAGGTCATCTGATATGACTACACCCAGGTCCCTTTCCATTTTTGTTGTTGTTAATACCTCTCCCCCCATTGTGTACTCTTCCCCTGGGTTTTTGTTTCCCAGGTGCATTACTTTGCATTGAATCTAAGCTGCCATACTTTTGACCATTCCTCAAACCTTGCCAAGTCCCTTCTCATCCTTTCCACCTCCCCTTGTGTATCAACCCTGTTGCAGATATTTGTGTCGTCTGCAAAGAGGTATACTTTCCTTCCAGTCCCTCTGCAATGTCACTCATAAAGACATTAAAAAGGGCTAGATCCAGTACTGAACCCTGCGGTACCCTACTAGTAACTCCCCTTTCTTCAGAGTGGACTCCATTTACAATTACCTTCCGTGTCCTGCTGTCCAGTCAATGTTTTACCCAGGCTACCAACCTGGGACCCACTCCCAGGCTGGCTAATTTGTTTATTAATCTTTTGTGTGGGACTGTGTCACATGTCTTGCTAAAGTCTAGGTAGGCCATGTCCACAGCCCCTCCCTGGTCTACTACTTTGGTCACCCAGTCAAAGAAATCTATTAGATTCGTCTGACATGATCTTCCCACTGTGAATCCATGCTCCCTTGGGTCCTGTGCCCCGCTGGCCTCTAGGTATCATAGGTGAATACTGAATGAAAGAACTTGCGTCCATAGTGCTCACCAAGAATTTAGTTTACATATCCCAGAGTTTTAAAGGCATCTAGTTTTAGTTTGAAACTGTCCATTGTTGGACTGCCAATCACTTCTAGGGGGAGCACATTCCATGATGCAACCGCCCTCTGATTAAACCACATTTTTCTTTTCCAAGATTTGCAATTTTCATTTTTAAGCTGCAAGGGATGAGCCCTGGTGGAATATTCCTGATTTTGGAATTCCAACCCAAGTTTTTCCCATAATTCCTGATCTGTCAGGACCCTAAACAATAGGCACATGTCTCCCCTCCATCTCCTGTACTCCAAGGAGTACGGCCCTAGTTTGGAGAATCTTTGATCATAATTCTTATTTTCTATACCTTTAATAGCTTTTGTTGAATCCTGTCTAACCTATTTTCCCCTTATGGAACGGAGACCAAACCTGTGCTCTATATTCCATAATGGGCCTTACTAGTGATCCAAAAAGTGGTAGCAGTACAGTCCAAGTCCTGCTTAATGTGGCTCAAGATACAATCAATATTCCATTTGCTCTCTTAATAGTTTTATTGCAGTGTGTTTTAAACTGTAGATCGTTTGATATAGTAATGCCTAAATCCTTCTCTTCAGTTATGATACTTAAGATCTTGTTTCCCAATTTATAAGGTCTTTGGGGGTTATGCCAGCCCAAGTGCATTACCGTGCATTTAGTAGGATTTAGCAGTAGTTGGTAATTTGTACACCATTTTTCTATGTAATCCAAGGCATCCTGCATTGCAGAATAGGGGGAATGAGGATCTGGCACCATCCCTAGTCTGCAGTCATCTGCAAACTTAGTCTACTACACTCCTTCCTGTTTGCATTGTAAATGGGAGACGTATATGTTAAAAAGGCATGGCCCGAGAATGGACCCCTGGGGTACTCTACTTGTAACTCTGGTCCAATTTGAATACGCCCCTTTATACTGACTCTTTGGTTCTTCGCCACCAGCCAGGCATGAATCCAGGCCACCAAATTACCATGTACTCCGAGTGTAGTTAATGCTTTAATTACTTCTTGATGTGGAAGTTTATCACAAGCCTTGGTGAAATCTAAATACATTATATCCACTGAATTTTTATTGTCCAACTGTTTGCTGACCTTATTATAAAATTCCAACATATTTGTCCAGCAAGAGCTACCTTTAGTAAGTCATGCTGTAATTCATCTTGCAGCTGATTTAAGCGTATGTGTTTGTTTATATAATCTTTAATAGTTCCTTTCAGTATTTTGCCTGTTGCACTTGTCAGGCTCACTGGTCTGTAGTTAGAGGCTATCTTTTCTCACCTTTCTTAAAAGTGGAATAACTGTGGCCTGCCTCCAGGTACACAACAATTCTTTCTTTCAGAAGTGATTCTATCATTTTCCTTACCACTGAGGGCAAGCTAACAGGTCTGTAGTTTCCTGCCTCTGCTTTGCTCCCACTTTTGTGAAGGGGAATCACATTCACCCTTCTCCAGTCCTTGGGTACCACACCATCCTCCCATGATTTATTAAAAAGGGTAGTCAGTGGTGTCACTAGTTCTCCCCTTAGTTCTTTTAGAATTCTGGGGTGAATCCCATCAGGCCCCATTGCTCTGACCACTTTCAGTTTTAGGAGTTCTTTCAGAACTCTTTCTTCAGTGAAAGGACTGGTATCAACCCCCCAACCAGAGTGCTTCTATTGATTGGAGTAGGCACCTCCCTCTCCTTTTCTTTTGTGAATACTGAGAAGTATTCGTTCAGTATCTCTGCTTTTTCACTGTCCCTCTCTGCCCACCCACCCTCCTCTTTATTAAGCCTCACCATCCTTCCCTTGGTCTTTCTTTGCTCCCTAATGTACCTATAAAATGTTTTATCCCCCATCTTAACCGAGTTGATTATCTTTTTCTCGGTGTGGGCCTTTGCTATTCTGACTGCCTTTTCTGCTTCCTTCTGCTTTAACTGGTACAGTTCTCTGTCCTGCTCCTTCTGTGTTTCCTTATACTTCCTGAATGCTGTCTTTTTCTCCCCAACTTCCCCCACCACCTCTTTTGAGAACCATAGTGATTTTTTCTCTCGTTTTATTTGCTTCACACAAAGGCTTATTGCCTCTGTGATGGCAGTTTTGATGTTTCCACATTGTTTCTCCACCCCTCCTTCTTGCCTGTTTACTAGTGCTTTTCTGAGGCACTCTCCCATTTTGACAAAGTCAGCCCTCCTAATGGCCAGTACCCTCACTTTTGTAGGACTTGACTCTGCAGCTGTGTTTATCATGAACCACACTGTTTGGTGGTCACTTGTTCCAAGATGGCTACCTACTTCTAGATCTGAGATCCTCTAACCGTCCCCATTTGAGAGTACCAGGTCTAAGATTGCTCCCTCCTGAGTGGGTTCCAACACTAGCTGCCTGAGGCATGCCCTCTGTAGGGCATCGAGAATAACCCTGTTCTTGGAATACTTTTTACCACAGTGCCAGGCCGAGCAAAAGGGGTCAAGAACATAACAGTGACAAGGAATGCTCGCCCTATTAGACAAAAGATATACAGACTACCAGAGCAGTTAAGAGCAGACGTGGTTAAGAAAATACAAAAAACAAAATGACAGAATTGGGCATCATAGAAGAGTCGAGAAGTGCTTGGTCATCACTAGTGGTGATTGTAAACAAAAAAGAAGGAGGTGTAAGAATCTGCCTTGATATTAGGAAAAGTAATCAAGTGTCAGAATTTGACAGTTATCCTATGCCCAGAATAGATGATTTAGTGAACAGACTAGGAAGTTCTAAGTATATCAGTACCCTTGATCTCACCAAGGGTTACTAGCAAATCCCCCTAGCTAAAGAATTTGCCACTCCTATGGGATTCTATCAGTTCACCACCATGCCGTTTGGTTTACATAGCGCTCCCGCTACATTCCAGCAGTACATGGATGTAATATTATCCCCTCACACTGGTTATTGTGCTGCATACCTGGATGATGTCGTGGTGTACAGTCCAGATTGGAAAAGTCACCTGGAACACCTATAAGCAGTTATCCAATTGATCAAAAAGGCAGGTCTAACAATCCTACCACGTGTGCATTGGACATGCAGGAAACCAGATATTTCGCTATGTTTTGGAAAATGGAGAAGTTAAGCCAAAGGTTCCAAGATAGAAGTTGTAGCTAACAGCCCTGTCCCCAAAACCAAGAAACATGTCAGGTAATTTTTAGGGCTGGCTGGTTATTATCGGAGATTTGTTCCCAACTTTGCCGAGTTAGCAACTTCCTTCACTGAACTCACAAAGAAACGTTTTCTGAATAATGTGAAATGGACCCCAGAGTGTGATGAAGCTTTTCAAGCCATTAAGTCTATATTATGTTTAGCCCCTCTTTTAAGATGCCTGGACTTTGAGAAACAATTTTTGTTACAGACTGATGCATCATAGGTAGTCCTACGTGCAGTCTTGAGTCAGCATATAGATGGGAAAGAATATCTTATTCTGTACATAAGTAGGAATTTGCATGACAGAAAGAAAAGGTACTGCATGATTGAAAAAGAATGCCTTGCAGCAAAGTGGATGATGGAGTCCCTTAAGTTTTACTTACTAGGAGCTGACTTTGTACTTGTAACAGATCACAATCCTCTCCGTTGGCTTAACCAAATGAAGGATAACAATTTTAGAATCACACAGTGGTACCTGGCACTATAGTCATTTTTGTTTAAGGTGATACATAAATCTGAGAAAGAGAATGTCAATGCTGATTTTCTGTCTAGATATGGATCTGGAATGGAGAATTCTGAAGGCTTAAAAAACAAATGTGTGAGTTTAAACTTTACTATTTGCAGTACTGTTGTTATGGAAAAAAGGGTACTGCATATGCACAAAAATGAAAATTACGAACCTACTGTAATTCTTTATCTTCTTGAACGAGTCTCCACCACTCATTCACACTAATGGGATCTGTACCTGAGGCACTAGGACCCAGCGGGAGCAACATTTTTGCTAGAGTGTCGAGCGCGGAAATGGCGACAGCAAGGAGCACCACTGACCTCCGCTCGTGCGGTAATGACTATCCCGTGTCAACCCTCCAACCGCATCAGTACCTTTTTCCGAGGAGGTGCAGCGGAATTAACCTAGAAGGATAGCCTAATTAAAACCGGACATAAGATAGTCTGGACGCACCCAAATAAGGAGGGTCAACAAAGAAGTCTTCACAGCCTAAAGACTGAGGGAGTGAAGACCAATAACAGAGGTGAGCTCGGGGGATGGTGGGTGGGCGTGAGAATGAGTGGTGGAGATTCGTCTAAGAAGATCAAGAATTACGGTAGGTACGCAATTTCTATATCTTCCTGGACATAAAGTCTCCACCACTCATTCACACTAATGGGAGTACCAAGCTAATAATCCCCTGAAAGGGCAGCAGGAGAGACCAAGAGCTCACAATTTTAGGACAGAAGTCCATTAAGGATGGTCCTGCCAAATGAAAGATGTCATCTGGCATGGACATCCAGGGCATAGTGTTTAACAAAAGTATGCACTGAGCTCCAGGTAGCCGCAGTGCAAATAACTGCAATGGGCACATTGCGGATTTCCGCTAATGATGCAGCGACCACTCTAGTAGAGTGAGCGTACACTCTGCCCTCCAGCTTCACCTGCGCCATGGAATAACAGGCATGAAGGCATGCCACCAGCCATGCTGAAATACATCTGATAGCGACAGGTTGGCCCAGCCAGGTCTCACTGAAGGAAACAAACAGCTGTTGAGCTTTGCAAAATCTTTGTTCTATCTAGGTAGAAACACAGAGCTCTTTTGAGGTCCAGGAATGAAGAGAATGCTCTCCTTCATTTTGGAAGTTCTAAAGTAAGTAGGAAGGATCGAAGGTTGGTTTAGATGGAATTCTGAACCAACCCTTAGGAAGAAACTTAGGATGGGTCCTAAGAACTACTTTGTCTTTATGAAACACAGTATACGGAGGGTCTGTGACCAAGGCATGTATTCAGAGACCCTACGGGCAGAGGTATTGGCCACCAGGAAGGCCGCTTTTCCAAGTGAGAAATTTTAACTCACAGGTAGCTAGAGGCTCGAAAGGTTTTCGAGTGAGCATGTCTAGCACAAGATTAATGTCCCAGGCTGTGACTGGACATCTAATAGGAGGTCTGGTATGCAGAATTCTTAAGAAACCTCTTAACCACAGGTAGCTGAGCCAGTGACAAATAAAGTACTGGTTCATGATAAGCTGAAATGGCACAAAGGTGAACTTTGACTGTAGAGTATTGCAGACCTGAATTTGAGAGGTCCAAAAGGTACTCTAGAACTGTATCTGGTTGGCAAGAAAAGGATTCAAAGAGGATTTTGCACACCAGAGCGAAAACGCTTCTATTTGTCTGTATAAGTTTTACTAGTGGCTTTGCACGCGGCCAGAAGAATATCTGAAACTCTGCGAGACGTTGAACCTGTTCACTTCTATCTCTTCAGGAGTCAAGCGTGAAGGTGAAGCGATCTCAGATTGGGGTGGACCACAGGCCCCTGAGTCAGAAGGTTCATCTGAAGGGAAGCGTTTCGGAGGGTTTCCGACATACTGTTGAGTAATGAAATCCATATCTGTAGAGGCCAGAAGGGAGCAATGAGGATCATTTTGTCCCCTGGGACTCGAACTTGAGAAGTACTCTGAATTAGAGGAAGAGGCGAAAGGCATTTAGAAAGCATTTTGTCCACTGCAGCCTGAATGTATCCTAACATAGAAACATAGATTTTGACGGCAGATAAGGACCGCTTGGCCCACCCAGTCTGCCCATTTCCTACCTAATGGATAAGCTGCAGATCCTAGTTAACCAGCAGCCTACTTCTTCCTACCCCACCCCTAGAATTGCCTTATGACTGTCCTGCATGCTTGAATTCCACCACTGTTTTGACTCCACAACCTCCTCCGAAGGCCGTTCCATGCATCCACAACCCTCTCTGTGAAAAATACTTCTTAAATTACCTCTGAGCCG
Source organism: Neoceratodus forsteri (assembly GCA_016271365.2). Classification (NCBI taxonomy): domain Eukaryota; kingdom Metazoa; phylum Chordata; order Ceratodontiformes; family Ceratodontidae; genus Neoceratodus; species Neoceratodus forsteri. The sequence continues at coordinate 965,686,672 of CM057452.1, forward strand.
CCCCCTTCTATCTTCAAATTGTGCCCCTTGTTCTTGCACACCTCTTTTGAAAGATGCTACCCTCTTGGACTTTGTTAATTCCTTGAGGTACTTGAAAGTTTCTATCATGTCCCCTCTCTCCTCCTTTCCTCGAGGCTATACATATTTAGCTCCTTAAGTCTCTCTTCATATGTCTTCCAGTGCAGACCCTGCACCATTTTAATTGCCCTCCTCCGGACAGCTTCCATCCTATGTCTTTGCGGAGATTGGGTCCCCAGAACTGCATGCAGTACTCCAGATGGGGACTCACCAACTGTCTGTACAGAGGGATAATAACTTCCTGTTTTCTACTGGTGATGCCTCTCCCTATGCATCCCAGTATCCCCCAGCCCTCCTTGCTGCCCTCTCACATTGCTTGCCCACCTTAGGTCATCTGATATGACTACCCCAGGTCCCTTTCCATTTTGTTGTTGTTAGTATCTCATCCCCATTGTGTACTCTTCCCCTGGGTTTTTGTTTCCCAGGTGCATTACCTTGCACTTCTTAGCATTGAATCTAAGCTGCCATACATTTGACCATTCCTCTAACCTTGCCAAGTCCCTTCTCATCCTTTCCACCCCACCTTGTGCATCAACTGTGTTGCAGATCTTTGTGTCATCTGCAAAGAGACATACTTTTCCTTCCAGTCCCTCTGCAATGTCGCTTATAAAGACATTGAAGAGGACCGGTCCTAATACTGAACCCTGCGGTACCCCACTAGTAACCCTGACAGAAAATGCCAGGCCCTGGATTTCTGGAGCAGAAGAGAGGCAGTTTTGTGTTGAGTGGGGATGCAAAAAGGTCCAGGTCTGGAGTTCTCCACTCTGTGAATAGCGACTGAACTATGGCTGAGTCGAGAGACCATTCGTGAGGGTCTGTCCCTGTTCTGCTGAGACAGTCTACCAGTTTGTTCTGCACTCCCGGCAGGCAGACCGCATGAATTGGAACCTTGTGCGCCAAACACCATTCCCACACCCTCATCACTTCCCTGCATAAGGGGTAAGAGTGAGCACCGCCCTGCTTGATTTAATACATCACAGCTTTGTTGTCCGTTTGAAGGAGGATGTTCTTGTGACAGAGAATGTCCTTCAAAGCCTGGACTGCATAAAGGACGGCCCTCATTTCTAAGACATTTATGTGAAGCTGGGACTCGTGCTGAGTCCACGTACCTTGAGTGTGGAGAGTTTGACAGTGAGCTCCCCACCCCATCAGGGACGCATGCGTGGTAATGGAAATCTGATGAACCAGAGCAGCAAAGGGATACCCTTCCAGAAGATTGTCCTCTTGCGACCACCAGGTGAGAGATCTCTTCAGAGGTCCTGTCAACTTGATGAGAAAGGACTGAGGGTGAGTGGTGGGGGACCACTGAGTACTGAGCATCCATTGAGAGGTTCTCATGTGAAGGCGTGCTAGGGGTACAGTGAACACCGAGGATGCCATGAGACCTAGCATCCGTTGCATCGAGATAGCTGGAACCGAGCTGTTCTCTCCGATATACCGGGCCATCTGAAGGATATCGTTCCTCCTGTCCTCTGGAAGGAATGCTTTCACACAGGAGGTGTCCAGAAGAGTTTCTATGAAAAGGAGTCTCTGGGAGGGCTGCAGCTGCAATTTTTGAGGTTTAGCAGGACTCCCATGGACGTGAGAATGTGTGAGGCCGTACACGCGCCTAGAGTTCCCTGCCTGGAGGGACTTGCTAGAAGCCAGTCATCCAGATACGTGAACACTTGTATTCTGATTTTTCTGAGTTACTGTGAGAATTGCACAACACTTTGTAAAAACTTGTGGCGCCGAGGATAGCCCAAAGGGCAGGACTCTGAACTGATAATGCTGCCCCAAAACCATGACTCTTAGGTATTTGTGATGCTTTGGGTGAATAGGAATATGCTGGTAAGCATCCTGCATATCCAGGGAGGCTAACCAGTCATGTTGATGAATCAAGGGCAACAGGGTTCCTAGCGATATCATTTTGAATTTCCTTTGGGAATAAGTTTGTTTAATTTCCTGAGGTCCAAAATGGGGCGCATGCCCCGGTTTCTTTGGAACCAGAAAGTAATGGAGTAGAACCCTGTTCTGTTGATCCAGCGGAACTACTTCCACTGGCCTGTTGTTCAGAAGGCCTTGTATTTCGAGGCAAGAAGTTCTGACTGAAGTACTGACAGCCTGGGCTGTCGCTTGGGGGACGATCTGAGGGGTGTCTAAAAACTGAGGGAATACCCTTGCAGATTATCCGGAGGACCCATTTGTCCGATGTTATGGACTTCCACTGAATGTAGAATTGAGTCAGATGACCTCCCACCGCTGAGGAAGAGTCCCCTCGGCAGCTGAGGTGGGACTTATGCCAATAACTCAGAAGGTGGCACTGGGCGTTTTGGGCCCTTGTGCCTTCTGCGTTTCCTTTTGAGGCTGAGGGGCTTAGCTTTTATTAAAACCTCCCCTGCCTTTACCCCGAAAGGACAGACGGTTATGAAACTGGCGTTTGTTAACACCCCCTCGAGAGGGAGCAGGAGGAGGTCGAGCCAATTTAATGGTTGACCTAGTCTTTTGTTTGGCCTCTAGAGCCTGTTCTACTTAAGGGCCGAAGAGATACACACCATCGAAGGGCAAAGCCATGACCTGTTGCTGGGCATCATTCGTGAATCCTGAAGTGCGCAGCCAGGAGTGATGGTGGGTACAAATGCCCACTGCCATCACTCGGGAGTCAGTATCGAAAGCATCTATAGCTGCTTTAACTTGCTGGTTATTGGACTCGATACCCCTGGTTATGGTTTGAAGAAGCTCTGAATTAGTGTCAGACTCCAGTAGAGCTTCTACCATTAGTTTGAGCGAATGCCAAAGAACATACTCGTATTGAGAGAAATAACCCTGGTAGCTGGCAATAAGCATACCCAGGGTGGATGCAGCAAAGACTCTCTTACCTGAAGTATCTATCTTACGAGATTCTTTGTTTATAGGTTGGGCTGTAGAGGCCTGAGGGAGGACAACCTTATTCTCTGCCAAGACCACAATAGGGTCCGAAGGCCTGGGAGGCCAAATGGTCGATCCATGGAGCAGCGCATTTATGGACTTAGCCACAGAAGGAATGAGAGCAGGATTATTCCATACTATTTGAGAAAGAATCTCAAAGGAAGGCTGTACCGGGGAGTTAAATCCATAAGGATCTCCGGACATGAAGGTATTGGAGCCTTAAAAGCTTCCCAGGACTGATATCTGTAGTCTGAGAGAAAGAGTGGAATTAAAATTTTTCAGCAGAGACTTAAATGACAGGTCCTTGACCACAGGCTCTGCAATAGGATTAGATCCTGTTCCTTCCACATCATCACCCAGCCTAAGGTCTGGGCCAGGCTCAATATCATCTCCCGACAGCCCAGGAGGGACTGTATGGACAGGAAAGGAGTGAAAATCAGAAGGAAAAGAGGAAGGAAAAAGGTTCAGAGTCGAGAAGCCCTGAAGACATCACACCAAGCCTCAGTGCCGAAAAAGAGCATGGTGCCGCCTGACCTAGTGCCTCGCACAGCATCAAGGATGACACTGACAAGCTGCACGGTGCCGAGGATGGCGTCGAAAGGCTGCACGGTGCAGAGGACGGCATCAACAATCCCAATAGTGCCAATGATGGTGCCAAGCGACCCATCGACCCCAAAGGTGCCGAAACCAACACTGGGCTCCGAAAACTAGGATTTGAGGAAAAGAAGGAAGAATACCAGGAGATAGGGGCATCAGTGTGGCCCCCTGTGCCGCAGCCATGTGAGGGGGAAAAACACCTGAGCATGGAGTTGACGGCACCGAGGAAGGGGCCACATGACTAGGGAGGCCCAACCACCCTATCCGATCCCCCAAGGGCCCCAGAGTGACCGGGCCAGGCAACTGGACCAACCTCCGAGCCCATTGCTCCATCAGAGCAGCCCACTGATGAAACTGCTCACCTGAAGCCCTACCCGAAGGCAGGGAAGGGCTCCGATGTCAAAGAGGTCAGTGACCAGAAACAGAAACCGGCGACTCTGGAGGAGGAGAGTGGCAACTCACCCCAATGACCGACTGTCGATGCGCAGACATACCTGAGGGCAACCTCGAGTGATGCCTTCTCTTTTTTGACCTGCGGGCTGAAGAAGAGCTCGAGGTCGAACGGTGCCCAGAATGTGACCATTTTCTTTTATGCCTCTGGGGGGACCACCCCTCCCCTTGGGCATTGGACCGTTCGTTGTCAGACCCCCCCTCCAGAGAGGGTGGCGGACTGGACCCAGCCCGGCTGACTGAACAGCTTTCATATGAAGACACCCTACCGTCACCTGACCCATTCATGGTCGACTCCATCAATGTAGGCTGAGACTTCTTTCTTAAAAAAGAATAAATTATAGTAAGCAGTACTTATTCGAGATATACTACAAAATAATAAACTCAAAACTATTCTGCTAGTTTGAAGTTTGACTCCTGATGAGCGTAGCGTCATCACTGGGCGCGCTTTCGGCCCCAACAGGAAAAAGGAACTGAGGCGGTTGGAGAGTTGACACCGAGATAGTCATTGCCGCGAGCTGAGGCTTGCGGTGCTTCTCCTGCGGCTCCATCTCTGGCGCTGGTCAGCCCTGCAAAAAGTTTGGTCCTGTTGGGTCCTAACTCCTCCGACGTAGTTCAGATCAGTGTGAATGAGTGGTGGAGACTTTATGTCCAGGAAGATCTGTAAAGGTTATGTGCTTCTTTTAGATGAGAATTACTAGAAGGACTTGGAAACCTATTTGGGTAAAACAGGTTCCCTCTTAAGGAAGGGATATGTGACAGGGTTGAATATTGCCCTGTCTCAGTTGTTATGGAGAAAAAGTTTAAATGAAAAGATCTGTTCTAGTCTCTCCCTTTCTGTCTTCTCTGTCTGGTTGCACAACCAAATTTTCTCGTGAGACATAGGACCTGATCACTCTGACAGTCTTGCAATTCTCTGCCTCTTGCTATTTCTCTACCCTCACTTGCAGTTCTTTTACACATGAACATACGAAGAAGCCAGCAGAAGAAGGCCATTTGATCAAGTCTGCTCATGTTGCAGGGTCCACAGCTTGATCTACTGTCCCTGCCCCATCTCCCCACTCCTCCCATCCTTCCTACCCATGACCCTTACCCTCCCCATACCTGCCCAAGCCTCTTAAAGCTGCCCACTGTCTTCAATGAGATTACCTCTTCTGGCAACGCATTCCAAATGTCCACCACCCTCTGTGTGAATAAGTGCTTCCTGATGGCCCTCCTAAACCTCCCACCCTCCAGCTTGACTGCCCCCTCGTGTTATGGTTGCCACTCTCCTTATCAACCTTATTTATCCCTTTCAAGTACTTGAAGGTCAAAATCATGACCCTCTTCTCTCTCTCTGTCTTCTAGGGAGTATATGTTCAGTGCCCTCAACCTCTCCTTGTATGCCTTACCCTGCTGACCAGCTATCATCTTTGTAGCTCTCCTCTGACCTTCTCCAGCAGGTTAATGTCCTTTTTAAGGTGTGGGCACCAGTACTGAACTCCATACTCTAAATGCAACCTTACCAGTGACCTGTACAAGGGTTCTTCCCCCTTGCTTATTTGCTGGTATAAAAATATATGTTAATCATTTTTTGAAAATGTAATTGATACTGGGATCACTTTGTTTAAAACTGTATATAGTTATACTGTTGAAATGATTGCAAAGCTAAAACTGTATATAGTTATGCTGTTGAAATGATTGCAAAGCTATTTGGAACTCAAGGGGTTAACCTGAGATTTAATTTTTAAACCTTTTGCAGATGTAAACAAGAGGTCACAATGTTCTTTTTGCTGCACTTGCTGAAACTGACAAGAACATTGAAAACTTACAAGAACACTGTGTGAGAAGCATGCTATTTAATGAGCTCCTGCCCAGACTTATAAAAAGGAGCTGCAAAGTTTTGCAAAAGAGAGAGACAGAGACTGAAAGAGAAATTGAGAAGAAAAACTCAGAAGGACACTGTTTTCTATGTTTCTACTGCCATTGTAATAGTTATTTTGAACAATGTTTTTAATTTAATTTTACTGTTAATAATAAAACTCTTGTTGCGAATTTTACAACTGCTCCTGGTTTTCCTATGCTTCCTGACCTGTGTCTTGATGACACACCTGCTGTGCAAGATCTATGATGTTTCTGATTATTCTGCCAGGGCTGCTGCCTTGGGCATCTGTCTATGGAGGTACTCCTGGCTCAGGGTGGCAGGGACTGCGAATGATGTGCAACATTCCATTCTCAATGCCCCCTTTAGAGGACATAAACTATATGGTTCTGATGTCCATGACATTCTTTTGAATCTTAAGGACTCAGACAGGACCTTGAAGTCTGTACACTCCCTCCACCATACCCAACTAAGGGTAGGCAAAAGGTACCTTTTCATGTGGCTGATGCTAGACACCGTCCAGCCACCAGATAGCAAGGTAAGGACAAGGGAGCAGGAGCCTTGCCCACCCCAGGCACCACTCCAGGTGCAAATTCAAAAGCCCTAGAGGTGGTAGCACAGCAGGAGCAGCCACAACTGACTGCTGACTCCTTGTATTAACCCCAATCACCACTACCTCCAGTGGTGTTAGGGGCCTTCTCTCCTTCACCTGCCTCAGTGGAAGGAAGTGACATCAGATGCTTGGGACCTGGAAATCATACCACAAGGTCATGCTCTGGAACCTTTGGACTCACCTCCAGATCATCCACCGTGCCAACTCACTATTCTCCAGACCATATTCCTCTGCTCTTGGAGGAAGTTCTGTTGGGGAAACTGAGGAGGGAGCCGTCCATGTTTATGTAGCAGCTGATATCTAGCGTTGTCATGGGCCCCTGGCAGACTGCTGGCAAAAAGTTTCCATATGATCCTAGTGCCTGGCATCTTATAATTCCATAGGTGTGGCCTGGAGAAAGAAATCTCTCAAATATCTACTGTTACAGTAAGTACATAACTTTTTTGTAATAGCTGTGTCACAAAGTGGTTCTGGCTCCTACATCACGTCAGGCACTCTGTATATAAAAGAGTTTTTGCATTGTAATCATCTTCCAAAATCCTGCAGTTTCAGGTCCATCTGCAACTGGTGGTGGTGCATATGGAGAAGCAAGTCCAATCATGTGGTCCATCTGATCTGAAAGGGAGGAGGCAGCAGCATGCAGCTCCTAGTGATCAGTCTTGACTGTGTCCAGCTCCTGCTGCATTCCCGCTAGGGAATCCTGCACCTCTGACTTGCCTGTTCTGCTCCCAGCCAGGATGGGTTCGTTATTAGCCAGTCGTTCAGATATGGGAATAGCTGGATTCCTTGTTTTCTGAGGTGTGCCGACAGCACTGCAATGCACTTCGTAGACAAGCAGTGCAGAAGAAAGCCCAAAGGCAAGGACTCTGAACTGGTACTGATCTCCCGCCACATGGAACCGAAGGTACTTGTGGTGTCTGGGGTTTACAGGGATGTGCTAGAAGGCATTTTGCATGCCCAGGAAAGTCCTAGAGTTACAGATACAGGACTTGGGACTCCAAGGAGACCATCTTGAATTTCTCTGACCTCATGTACTTTTCAGTTTTTAAGGATGAGATATTTTTTTGGAATAAGGAAGTACTGGGAGTAGTACCCATGTTCTACTCTTACTCCAGCACCAACTCTGCTGCCTGCTGAGTAAGAGGCCAAACAATATTCTGTGCTAGTAGCACTGCCATATGGGCTGAAAGTGGAACTGCCATCCTGGAGGAGTGCGGACTGTGTCAACAGTTCTAGGTAGTATTCCCCTTATGATCTATAGGACTCATTTGTCTGTCATGATAGATTACCACTGCCGATTGAACTAGGTCAAGTGTCATCCCCCATCCCACTGAAGAGAAGTGATCCACCTTGGATAGCTGAGGTGAACATGGGGCCTGCAGTTTAGAGGGTTGTGCTGGGTGCTTGCACCTTCTTTGGTTGCTGTTGAGCAGGCTGAGTGTTGCACTGGTGGTAGAAACTTTATTGGGGCTTACCACAAAAGGTCTGTCTATCCTGGTAAAAACCTCACCCCCTCTCCCTCATGGGGGGCAGGGGGAACAGCTTGGTTTATTCTGGCACCTTTAATAGTTGACTTCTTGTTCTGTTTTTATTGATATGTGCTGTATATTGTACTGGTCTGTGCTTTGCAGCCAGGTCATCCCTGAGAATAGGTACTTGTATTCGTGAACCTACCATGGTTAACAAAACAAACATACTACCTCTTATGAGCTTCTTCAGAGGATTAAGGCTTCAGAATTGTTAACCTGACAGCACAAATATATTTAAGAGTCCACAATGGTTTCAGTTGTTCTCTAAGAAGGGGATAAAACCTTTATAGGTACATCAGGGAGCTAAGGAAGACCAAGGAGGATAGTGAGGCTTAATAAAGGGAGGAGGGAGGGACTGTGAAAAGGCAGAGATACTAAACAAATATTTTTGCTCAGTATTCATAAATGAAGAGGGAGGTACCTAAAACAAACAGTAGAAACACTCTGGATACAGAAATTGATACCAGCCCATTTACAGAAGAAAGGGTTATGAAAGAACTCTTAAAACTGAAAGGTGGACAAAGCAATGGGGCCTGATGGGATTCATCCCAGAATTCTAAAAGAACTAGGGGTAGAACTAGTGACACCACTGACTACCCTCTTTAACAAATCATGGGAGGATGGGGTGGTACCTGAGGACTGGAGGAGGGCAGATGTGATTCCCCTTCACAAAAGTGGGAGCAAGGCAGAAGCAGGAAACTACAGACCTGTTAGTTTAACCTCAGTGATAGGAAAATGATGGGACTCACTTCTGAAGGAAAGAACTGTTGAGTATCTAGAGGCCAGAAGGGCACAGGACCCAAGGCAGCATGGATTCACAGCAGGAAGGTCATGCCAGACAAATCTGATAGATTTCTTTGACTGGTGACCAAAGTAGTAGATCGGGAGGGACTGTGGACATGGCCTACCTAGACTTTAGCAAGGCATTTGACACAGTCCACACAAAGATTAATATACAAGTTAGCCAGACTGGGAGTGGGTCCCAAGATGACAGTCTAGGTAAAGAATTGGCTGGAGAATAGGACACAGAGAGTAATAGTAAATGGAGTCCACTCAGAAGAAAGGGGTTACTAGTAGGGTACTGAGGGTTCAGTATTAGACAGATCCTCTTCAATGTCTTTATAAACGACATTGCAGAGGAATGGAAGGAAAAGTATGTCTCTTTGCAGATGACACAAGATCTGCAACACAGTTGATGCACAAGGTGGGGTGGAAAGGATGAGAAGGACTTGTAAGGTTAGAGGAATGGTCAAATGTATGGCAGCTTAGACTCAATGCTAAGAAGTGCAAGGTAATGCACCTGGGAAACAAAACCCAGGGAAGTGTACACAATGGGGGTGAGATGCTAACAACAACAAAATGGAAAGGGACCTGGGGGTAGTCATATCAGATGATCTAAAGGTGGGCAAGCAATGTGAGAGGGCAGGGAGGGCTGGGGGGATACTGGAATGCGTAGGGAGAGGCATCACCAGTAGAAAACAGGAAGTTATTATCCCTCTGTACAGACAGCTGGTGAGACCCCATCTGGAGTACTGTGTGCAGTTCTGGAGACCCAGTCTCCACAAAGACACAGGATGGAAGCTGTCCAGAGGAGGGAAACTAAAATGGTGCAGGATCGGCACTGGAAGACATATGAAGAGAGACTTAAGGAGCTTAATATGTATAGCCTCGAGGAAAGGAGGGAGAGGGGGGACATGATAGAAACTTTCAAGTACCTCAAGGGAATCAACAAACTCCAAGAGGGTAGCATCTTTCAAAAAAAGAGGTGTGCAAGAACAAGGGGACACAATTTGAAGATGGGGGAGTGGCTCAGAGGTAATTTAAGGAAGTATTTTTTCACAGAGAGGGTTGTGGATGCATGGAACGGCCTTCCGGACGAGGTTGTGGAGTCAAAAACAGTGGTGGAATTCAAGAATGCATGGGACAGTCATAAGGCAATTCTAGGGGGTGGGGTAGGAAGAAGTAGGCTGCTGGTTAACTAGGATCTGCAGCTTATCCAGTAGGTAGGGAAATGGGCAGACTGGGTGGGCCAAGTGGTCCTTATCTGCTGTCAAATTCTATGTTTCTATGTTTCTAAAAGCTTGCAATATGATGAGTCAGTAAAGATGTGTCAAATTACATAGCATTTCGGGGGCAAATGGGATTGATTCGGGAAAACCGATTACCCTTCAAGGGCAGAAAGAAAAAATTACTCACCTTAGTAATGTTGTTTCTTCTAATGGAGTCTTGCTATATTATGACAATTGCAGTATGACCGCAGGTTAGAACTGCTCCGGAGGTGAAATAGTTAACTTTCCATGAAGGCATGGAATCTTGAGCGTAAGCTCAGTTAAGGAAGCTCTGTCTGGTTGCTTTCAAACCTAAACCGTCAGATCTTTACGAGCAAACTCACCAAGGTTCTGTGTGGAGGCTGTAAACCTACACTAGCCAACTGGCTACTAAACATAAGAACACATTTTTGGTCCCAAACAAAGACTCAAGTCAGCAGACCCCAAAATGAAAAACACACACCCAGTCACCCCAAAAAAGGAGGGGTGAAAACAACAAGGTGGGCATCTACTACGTACACACTGACTGCCACCCACAGCCCAAAACAGGGTTCTGAGAGGGGCAGGCAGGGAGGGAGGTCATAATATAGCAAGACTCCATTAGAAGAAACAACATTACTAAGGTGAGTAATTTTTTCTTCAAACAACATGAAGTCTTGCTATATTATGACAATTGCAGACTACACAGCAGTACCCCCATGGAGGAGGGACAGAACCTACCTGAGAATAGGCTCTGAAGGACAGCTGTGCAAACCGAGCATCACTCCGAGCCTGGATGTCCAGGGAATAATGCTTGGTAAAAGTGTAAACTGTTTTCCAGGTAGCTGCTTGACATATCTCTAAAATGGGGATGTCTCTGGCCGCAGCCAGAGAAGCAGCTGTACCTCTGGTAGAGTGAGCCCTCAGGCCTGAGGGGGGAACCTTACCCAGCTTTTCATAACAGAATTGGATACAAGAGACAATCCACCTGGCAATGGATTTTTTAGTGGCAGGTTTCCCCTTGTTGGAGGGAGTCAAACCTGTGACCCTTGGTACGCTCTATGTAGTAACTAAGGGCCCTCTTCACATCTAAGCTGTGCAGCCTCCTCTCACCAGAGGAGGAATGGTCAGTGAAGTAAACAGGGAGAGAAATAGATTGATTAAGGTGGAAATCCGAAACCACCTTAGGCAGGAACTTTCTATTAGTCCGAAGGACTACCTTATCTCTGTGAAAGGAGATAAAGTCTGGCTCCACTGACAATGCTTGTAATTCACTTATGCGTCTGGCAGAGGTGATAGCTACCAGAAACACAGTTTTCCAAGTCAAGAACTTAAGCTCAGCTGAAGACAAGGGCTCAAAGGGAGGTTGCATGAGTTGAGCAATGCAAACACTGAGATCCCAGGCAGGAGCAGGATCCCTGAATGGAGGGTTGGTGTGAAGCAATCCCTTAAAAAACTTGGAAAACACAGGGTAAGATGACAGAGGAGAGGACTTGCCTGCTGAAAAAAAGGCAGAGACAGCTGCCAAATGTACCTTCAGAGTAGCTGGTCTCAGCCTCAAAGTGTTTAGATGGACCATGTAATCTAGAACTGTGGGTAAATCAGCAGAGTCTGGGGAAATATTCTTTTCCGAACACCACATGAAAAATCTTTTCCATTTGGAGTTGTAAGTAGCCCTGGTAGAAGGCTTCCTAGAAGCCTTGAGTATATCCATTACACCTTGAGAGAGGTGTAGGCCAGCAAACTCTAGCTCCTCAAGAACCAGGCCTTGAGATTGAGAGACTTGAGGTTCGGGTACCAAACCCTTAAACAGGTTAACAGATTGTGATTCTTGGGAAGGCACAGGGGAGGATGGACTGCTAAGGACAGGAGGAGAGGGTACCAGGGTTGCCTGGCCCAATCCGGGGCAATCAGAATTACCTTGCAGGATTGGGATCTGATTTTGACTAGCACTTTGAATAGGAGAGGGAACGGGGGAAGGCATAGAGAAACTTCCCTTCCCAACTGAGGGCTAAGGCATCCAGAGGGACTGAGCCCAAGACTGGAGGCCTGCAGAAAAAGAGAGGAAGTTGATGATTGTCTGGAACTGCAAAGAGATCTATTTGAGGGGTGCCCCATTTGGCAAATACCACTCCCAGAACCAGGGGATCCAGGGACCACTCGTGATGGCCCTGAGAGATCCTGCTGAGAGCATCTGCTAGGACATTGTCTTTGCCTGGGAGGTGAACTGCCGTAAGGGAGGTGTTCAGGGGAGTAAGCCAGAGACCACAACTTCATGGCTTCGGTGCACAAGGGCCGAGACCGAGTGCCCCCGTTTGTTGATGTACCACATTGTAGTGGTGTTGTCTGTTCTGACCTGTACAATTTTGTTCTGAACAGATTTGGAGAAAGCTTGAAGTGCTAGAAAAACTGCTCTGAGCTCCAACAGGTTGATGTGGAGCAGAGATTCCTGAGGAGACCACAGTCCTGGGTGGTGAGGTCGCCCATGTGGGCCCCCCACCCCAAGAGGGATGCATCTGTAGTAAGGATTAATGAGTGAGGCTGAGTGACGAAGGGAACTCCTTGTCTCAGGTTGCTCTGATCCTGCCACCACTGCAGGGCTTGGATCAGGGTTCGAGTTACTGGGATCAATTTGGAAAGAGGATCCTTTCTTTGAGACCAAAAGGCCCTCAAATGGAACTGAATGTCTCTCGTCTGAAATCTTGCTCCTTGCACTACTGCTGTGGAAGCAGCCATGTGTCCCAGGAGCTGCAGAAAATGTCTTGCTGGTTGAGAGACCTTCAGGGTGAATGAGGAGGCCAGGGAGACTAGGGTGTTTGCCCTGTCTAAGGGGAGGAAGGCCCTGGCTTCCTGGGTATTCAGTTCTGTGCCTATGAAGGTTAGGAGCTGGACAGGCTCCAGCACTGACTTTAAAAGATTCAGGAGAAAACCTAGGGAAGTAAGCAATTGCTGAGTTATCTGAAGATGTAGGTTGACCTGATCTGGGGATTGGCCTACTATGAGCCAATCGCCCAGGTAAGGAAAGATGGCAATCTTTTGCCCTCTTAGGCAAGCTACTGCTACTGCCAGGCATTTGGTAAATACCCTTGGAGCCGAGGTGAGTCCAAAGGGCATTGCTCTGAACTGGTAATGGCCTGAGGGCAGCTCGAACCTGAGGTACTTTCAATGGGAGCTTCTGATGAGAATAAGGAAGTAGGCATCCTTGAGGTCCAAGGATGCTAGCCAGTCCCCTGGCCTTAGGGAAGGTAAAATGATCCCCAAAGTCACCATTTTGAACTTTGGTTTTAAAAGGTGCTTGTTTAGGTATCTGAGATCCAGGACGGGCCGCCATTCTCCTGTCTTTTTTGGGGTAAGGAAGTACCTGGAGTACAAACCTTTGCCCTGATGTAGGGGTGGAACCCTTTCCACGGCTCTGAGAGCGAGGAAGGTAGAGACCTCTGACTCTAAGGCGAGTGCCTCCAATGGAGATGCAGGAGGAAAAGATCTGGCTCTCATCTTCGGAAATTTTTTGAAGCCGAGAATCAGTCCCTGGCTTACTACTTCCAGGACCCACTTGTCTGATGTGAGAGACTTCCAGTCCTGGACAAAGTAAGCCAGCCTGCCCCCTACCGGTAGAGGAGAAGCGGCCCTGGCTACCCCATCAGGGTGCCTGCTTGGCAGGGGCTTTGGGCTGAGGGGTGGAAGCAGGCCTGCTTGAACCCTTCTACCCCTTCCTCTAAAGAATCCCTCTGGCATAGGAGGAAGAGGAGGCCTGAGCCTGGTAGAAAGGCTATGAAAAGGCTCAGGCCTGCCCTTGGGAAGCTGCTTCTGAGGAGTGGCCTGCCTTTCCTGGCCTGTGCAATCTCGATAGGTGGTCCTGTATTCATCCATTTTCTTCATGTAATTCTCTGTTTGCTCCCAGAGAATTGCCAACCACAGGAAAATCCATGGCTTTAGACTGGGTATCCTGTGACAAAGTGGTGCATCTGAGCCAAGCCATTCTGCGAAGAGCCACAGAAGTAGCCATGACTCTTGATGATACATCATTAGAGTCCACCGCAGCATGAAATTGCACCTTGATGCCTCAATACCATCTTTAGCCACCTGTTCCAGCTCCCTGGCAAGCTGGTCAGGGACTGTTTGGCTAGAGCCAGCACAGTATCCCATCTGGATTTCTGGTATCTGGCAGCGTAGCCATATAATTTGCTTGTCTGAGTCCCAAGGATGCTGCCATGTACTGTTTCTTTGCCATAGCATCAATCTTCCTGGAGTCCTTTTCAGGAGGATGTGAAGCTAGGGAATATTTGCTCTTGTCACAGGCTGCAGCCTGCACTACACCCACATGGCTGCATTGCTGTGTAAGAAATTTATGTCAGAACCTGATAAAGTATACCTTCTGCCCATCCTTTTGTCTACAGGAGGTATAGTATGAGGAGTTTTAAACTTTTACTGTCTGCTTCCTGAAAGATTTATGAAGAGGAATAGACAGTCTCTTAGACTCTGGAATATCCATCATTTCTACATAATCAGGCTCTTCCTGGTCATCAACAGCTTCCTCAAGAGGAAGCTGAAGAGTTTCAGCAACCTTCTTATAAAACATGAAGTGAGAAGGGAACTCAGAAAGCCTAGGAGGGAAACCCTAAAGGTCTGTCTGGGAGGTATCTGGTTCAATAGGAGCCTCAGATCTTCCAGACCATATTCACTCTCCTCATAGTCTTCCCCCATGGTTCATAAAATTCTCAAAATCATAATCTTGAACCGGAGGAACCGGGTGAACCAACGCTCCTCAGATGGTGTCGGTTCAGGAACCGGGAAAGAGACGGACAATTTGGATTGCTTTAGCTATCTGTTCAGCTGTTGGGGAAAAACTTTTCCACAGCAGCAGACTTTCTAGTCCTTTTGCAGGAACTGGCTCCTCAGAGCCAGCTCTTCGTTGCCGGTATCGCCTGGTCAGAGGCGCCTCACGTTCGGTTGGCACTGAACCGGGCCGGCCATCCGGGTCAGCGGACTTTTTGGCCTCCCTTTCCCTGAGCCTACCAACTCTCTTCTCAACGGTGGCAGCAGGGAAATTCTTGCAAATCTGGCAGTCTGAATCGAGGTGGTCAAACCCCAGGCAATAAACACATGTGGTGTGAGGGTCAGCCTTGGCAAAGGCTTCCCCACAGACATCACAGTGCTGAAACCCAGTGGGCCCGGTTTTTCTTTTGGGTTTCTCAGACATTATGCCAGCCTAACCAAAGTTTGCCCGTTTATGGCAATCCGCCAAGCAAGACTCTCCTATCGGTTCCCAACCGTGTCACGGGCCGTGGAAAAAAACGTAATGAAATCCATTTTTTTTAGAACCGATAGGAACCGGGAACCGCACTCTAAAAAAAAGGACTAGTAGTCAAAAAACAACCTGATTGGTTCAAACCGAATCGATAAATGTTTTACAAGTTCCACACGAAATTCCTATGTAAAACTATCTATTACTTACGTTACCACAGACAGAGCTTGAATCAACGGTTGCGGTTAAAATTAGATTTAAAACTGAGTATTTTAAACTTTTAAACCGCGAAAATGAACTCGAGCAAAGGAGAAATCTCTGAGCGACTGTTCAGTGAAGCGGAGTAAAGAATCTGACGTTTAGGTTTGAAAGTAACCAGACAGAGCTCTTAATCGAAAGCTCATACCAAGATTCCATGCCTTCATGGAAAGTTAACGATTTTACCTCGGAGTGTCTAACTCGCGGTCATAATTGTAAATTGAAGTCAAGTAATATAGCAAGACTTCATGTTGTTTGAAGCACATGCTACAGTTTTTAACAGTACCTGACATTCCTGATTTAAATTTCTGTGGCTTCATCCACTTTGCTAAACTGGGTGAAATGTAACCTAGAAAACAGTTTGTGAAAATGATACATTTGTCGAGAGATGCTAAAGCTCAGTAACAGTAATAAGTTCTAGTAGCGCTAGGAAACTTGCTTTGTAATTACTGTACACTAAAGTTGTGTTGCTGGTAATAGCTTCTCTGTCAGTGTAAGAAGAAGCATACAAAGATCAACAAGTGCCACATATATTATGATAAAACATATTGTAAGAGTGTAATGACCATGTAAAATGTGTAACAAACAAATCCAAGACGCAATTAAGAAACTATTTTTATATACAATTTCTCTGTCAAGTCTTTAGTTAAATACAGATGGTGCCATAAATAAATTTAGCACAACATACAATTAACATTGCACTTTACATAACGCATCACACACAAGGGAAAACAAAGAAATGTTTGGTGCTTTTCTATCAAGAGCAATACTTTATTTTATCCAGAGGTAAGTCTTAGCACATGCCTTGTTACTCTTCATTTACCCATCATGCCAACAGACTATCACAGTTTAGTTACATCAAAGCTTTCAACAGCTGACTTCTTGAAATTCAGGAAGTTCCGTTTCTTTTTCTTTGAAGGACTGACCAAGGAACAGGCTGGATCCTCCTGAAGACGGAACACAAATACTTTTTCTCCTGTGTCTGGAAGGTCAATCACTTCTGGTCGAGAAACACTATTATCTTGACTTGGGTGACTAGAAGTCTCCATTGAAGGAAATTCAGGGAAACTGCCCATATGAGAAAAGGAAACTCGTTTCACAGGTTGAAGTCGTTTTTTCTTTAATATGCTGAATAAAGATTTGCAAAATATAAATATTAGTATTTAGTAAAGGCATCAGTGAGCAGAAACTGTAAAACTGAACTAATCTGAAAGCAATTTTTACTCTGCAACAACAAGCAGCTTACAGTAGGTACTCCCCCCAATAAAAAAAATAATCTGCACACCATTTTGTGAAGGATACACATTCAGTAAAGTTTTACAGAAATATATTTGGTAATTTCTGCAGAAAAAAGAAAGCTATGTGCCATAACTCCTGATCTTCAATAATATCTTCTCCAAAGAGCCACACTCAGATTTTAGAGTTGCAGGTAACAGGACCTTGCAGGAACCAGAACTTGAGAGGTACTGTCTGCAAGTGCCGGCCCCAAATGCCTCACTAAATTTTTACCAAGGAAGAGAAAAAAATATGTATCTGATAATGTTATTAGCGAAAAACAAAAAAGTCTAAGAGACCCCAAATCCCTGCAAGAAGGGACAAGAACAACAAGTGTCTTCACAGCCCATATGTATACGAGGAAATAAAATATGCACTGAGAGAGGTTGAGGGCAGAGGGCTATTGAATCTGAAAATGGGTCAGTAGATTTATCCCTAAAGGGAGCATCCGTGGCTGTTGTACTGCCTTTTCCTGCAGCAGTGGGTCCTAAAACTGTTGAGGCCAACATGGGGTTATTAACATCATCTTGGCTCAGTGGGACTCCATTTTAAGAATTACTCTCCCTGTACGAGTAAGAGTGTCAGCATGTCGTAAAGAAAGCAATATGTTCACTGCAGCCTGCATGCATCCTAACAGAAAGTGCCATGCTACAGATTTCTGGAACAAAAGAACATCAGTTTTGCATTGTGGTGGAATGCACACAGGTCCCATTCTGGCCTGTCCTAACCATGGAACAGAGAAAGAACTATGTTGTCTGAGAGGGATCACTTGTAAAGGTCAGCCAGTGTTTGACTGATATGGTTGGTCTGGACATTTTCTACACTGGGAAGGTATGCGGCCTAGAGAAGAATGATGTGCTCCAGACACCATTCGCAGACTTATCACTTCCCTGCAAACAGGACAGAAGTATGTTCCTCCTCACTTGTTGAGGTCGAACATGGCACTTGTCCATCTGGAGATGTACTACCTTGTTGTACACCATATCTGACAGGGCTGGCAGCCTGTACAGAACAGTTCTCATTTCTAATACAAGTATGAGAAGATGCTGTTTTGAGTCCGACCAAGTCCTTTGGATCTGGAGAACCTAGAGTGTATGCCCCCATCCCACCGAGGAGGTGTCTGTCATCAAGGTCACCTGAGGCTACCAAGAGGAGAAGGGACACCTTTACAAGAAGTTCTCCTAAAAGGACCACAACAGAAGGGTGCAAGTCTCACTTTTCTTCACTTGTATCACATGATTTAAGGGTTGAGATGCCTGGGAACACTGGATGCTAAGCATCCATAGGGATGTTCTCATATGCAGTCTTACGAGAGTTACAGTAAACATCATGGCTGACCTCCAACCCAGCCTCCTTCAGCATGTAGTGCGCTGTCACCCGAGTTCTGTCCATGGCATAGAAGGCCATATGTTTAATTAATGCAAGAAGGTGATGTCACCTGAGTTCTGTCCATGGCATAGTAGGCTATGCATTTAATTAATACATGAAGGTACTGTCACCCAAGTTCTGTCCATGGTATAGTAGGCCATGCATTTAATTAATGCAAGAAGGTGC
Source organism: Neoceratodus forsteri (assembly GCA_016271365.2). Lineage (NCBI taxonomy): Eukaryota > Metazoa > Chordata > Ceratodontiformes > Ceratodontidae > Neoceratodus > Neoceratodus forsteri. The sequence continues at coordinate 965,705,066 of CM057452.1, forward strand.
TGTCACCTAAGTTCTATCTATGGCATAGTAGGCCATGCATTTAATTAATGCAAGGAGGTGCTGTCACCTCAGTTCTATCTATGGCATAGTAGGCCATGCATTTAATTAATGCAAGAAGGTGCTCAAAAGTAAAGCAGTACTGAGCCACAGCAACAAAACTGCAATGACCAAGTAAAAGAGCCTGGCTACCCATATCTCAAGTGAAGGTTTAAAGAAAAGGATCAGTTTGGATCACGTTAATTTTAGCAAAAATACTGTTTATATATATATATATATACTACTCTGAGGTGTCTTGGTGGCGCTCTGATATACGCCGCGAGGCCGCAAGGCCGAGTAAATCAACCGCCAAGGCGTGCGCATATATCAGAGTTAAACTGACACCTCAGAGTGGTATATCTATCTTATAAAATGTCAAAATTGTTTTTGGGGGTAAAGTGCAGGCATGCGGTCGCGCTTCTGATATACGCATGGTCTGTGATGGTGTTTGTCCAATGCTATGGATCGCATGGATTTTTTTTTTCTTACCCATTTTATAAATATATATATATATATATATATATATATATACAGTATATATTTAAAAATAAAACCCACCAAGGATCCTTGAAAAGGTGCATGCATGTGTGAAATGTTGAATGGCTGGATGGCTGTCTGTTTGGCGTTTTGCTTTCGTAAGTATATTTTTGCTAAAATCAACATAGTCCAGACTGGTTCTTTTTTTTAAACCTTCATTTGAGATATGGGTAGCCATGCTCATTTAGTTGGCCATGCATTTAATCAACTCTACTCTGTCTTCTGGTAGGAAAGACTTTCCTAGTGTGGCATCTGAACAGCTCATATGAACTGAAGTCTCTGTGAAAGAACTGAGAGTTTTGGAGATTGAGCAAGACTCCCATAATGTCAAAAACTGACATTATGAGGTCACTGCTACCTCTGTTTGATGCTTGGACAGGTTTTCTATGAACACATCATTTAAAGGAGAACTGTGCTAAACCTATGTCATTTTTCCAAGTGGAGGCTGTTTTTTTTTAAATACTGGTTCAAATTCTGTTATTGGTATAGCTATCCAGGCTTTTTAGTTATATTGGGTGTTCCTGACTTACATGCTGCTAGTAAGCACCATTTTAGAAGTGTATGATGGAATGTCCCTGTTCTACTCTTCTACTGTTGGCACAATGCATCCATGTTCTGGTATAGAATTATGTGTCTGGGAGGGACATAAACTACATCATGCAGTTCTAAAATGGTACTTACTACCACAGTGTAAAGCAGATACACCAAATGAGATTACTAAAAGGCCTCTATAGATGGAACAATGACAGAATTCTAACCAGTACAGAAAAAACAGCTTCTACTGGGAAAAATAATCTACAGGTTCTGCACAGTTCTCTTTTAAAGAGCTGCTGACACCATCTGGCAAAAAGTGCTACATTGCAGAATTAGAATAACCATATCCCCAGTAAACCGCATACCAAAAAGCAAATTTCTGTGTTACTTCATTTTAAAGTTATTAGCCATTTTGTACCGATTTCACTACCTGTTCAAAAAAAGCCTGTTTCAGTGAAGAGCTGTTGCTGATGTCACCTAGGGACCTTACAGTCCAGTATTTCCTGTCAGCAAGCTTATAGGACCGGTTTCTCTAAAGTTGTATATATCATGTGCAATGGTTTTCATAAGTAAAACAGGCAGCATGAGTTAGTAAACACTGCTTTAAAAACATTGTGTTTTAGGCTTTGTAATAAAACTGACAATATTTTGTCTGGGTGCCTTTTTATTAAGGTTCTTTTTCCTGGGTTGTTGAATGCTGGGTCATCATAGCACTCTATTGAGAGGTTTGCAGATTGAATAAGTTTCTGATGTGGTGAAAGGCTGAACTCATTCACACCTATCAGTCAACTGAGGCAACTTTTTAGAATGGCAATTTAAAACAATTACCCCATCTTCTTGTCAATGGGGTGGGCAGACTCATCTATGTTCTACTCTAAATTACAATGATAATTTTACCAGAGCCAACATTTCCACCCATAGTAGGAATTAACACATATAATGCCGCTATTAAAACATATTGTAAAGTAGACAATGATAAAACATCAGCAAAACTACTGTATCAACATTACAATACTAGCAACAAACACAATTTCCTAACAGGTACATTAAAGTAGCTCTCCAAATGGCTTCAGTAGCCTGAAGGAATGCTGACTTAGCATCCAGCAACCCTGGAGAAACAGACCACACAAAAACATCATTAAATAATACAATTTTATCAACATTGTTACAAACCTGAAACGCATCGTTTTTATAGCATTGTTTACTGACTGGTGCTGCCTGTTTTACTTGTGAAAACCATTGCACATGATCTTTACAACTTTGGAGAAACAGGTCCTATAAGCTTCCTGACAGGGATTACTAGACTTTGAGGTCCCTACGCACATGACATCATCAGCATCTCTTTACTGACACCTGCTTTTATTGCACGGGTAGTGCAATCAAAGTTACAAAATGGCTAATAACTTTAAAATGAAATAACGTAAAAATCTAGTTTTTGGTTATGAGATTTACTGGGAATATGCTTATTTGGATTCTGCAATATAGCACTTGTGACGTCAGTGGCTCTTTAAGTAGGGAGACACTTGTATTCTCATTTTCTGAGGTGTGCCACACGCACTGCAAATCACTTGGTGAAAACACATGGTGCTGATGCAAAACAAAATGGCAGACCTCTGAACTGATAATGACCGAGTCCCACACAGAAACTGAAGTACTTGAGTTGACTGGCATTGAAAGGAATGAGCTATCTATCCTGAATGTCCATGGAAGCTCACCAGTCCTGGGCTTTCAGATATGGCAGTAGAGAGACCAAGAACACTATTCTGAATTTTTTGTGCCTCATGTACTTGTTCAGCAATCTGAGGTCCAACAGCTATCGTATTCTGCTGATCTTCTTGGGAACTAGGAAGTACCTGGAGTAGAAGCCTTTGCTCTGCTCTGACTTTGGTGTGGAAACAGGCTTACTCATGGCTACCTCAGTGAAGGTTTCTAGAGTAGGCTGGATAGGGGGGCACCAAAGATACATGGAGTGAAGGTACATTAAGGTACACCATCTGTATCCTTTTGGACTGGTGCACAGCTGCTGCAGTAAAGTTCAGGCTCTGTGCATATTCATCAGCAGTGACAGAAAAAAAGTGATCCTACTGATGAACCCTTACTGCATAAGCAGATGGTGTGGTGTCCTAAGCAGCAGACATCCCATCATAATCCTCCGTCTCATTTATGAGACAGAAACATTGAATCTGTCGGCAGAAAAGAACTGCTTGGCCCATCCAGACTGCCCAGATGGTCCCTGCCTAGTCCGTCTCTGCAGACCTTAAATGGTTTTCGGTGACCCTCCTCCTCCCTGCCCATTTCATAATATTCCCCTACGTCTATCCCACGCATGCTTGAAGCAACCTTCTGTTTTTGTCTCCACCATTTACGCTACCAGGCTATTTTAAGCATCCACCACTCTTTCAGTGAAATAGTACTTCCTCACATCCCTCCTAAATTTGCTTCCCTTCAGCTTTATCACATGCTTTCTGGTTCTGGTGCTTTTCCTCATTTGAAAGCTACTCCCCTACTGCATCCTGTTCACCCCTGAGAGGTACTTGTAAGTCTCTATCATGTCCCCTCATGCTCTTCTGTCTTCTAGGATGTAATGTTAAAACCCAGAGGGCACGGGCAGAAGGTTCTCTGCACCCCTGCCAGTTTGGCCTGCAGTCCAGTAACCTCTGGTGTCAACCCAGAGATGTAAGTGCAAATGGAGCAGCATCTCAGTCACGAGACTGTGTCCTGAAAGATTGCGGCTCCACACCAGTTGCACTGCACCACTCCCATGCTCTTTCCTTTCTTAACCCTTTTCCTGTTTGTTGAACCTATTCTGTACCTTCCTGTCTCCTTTATAAGTCCTTTCACTTCCTACCTCTTCCTTTACCTGTTTAAAATGTATTTGTTACTCTGCCCTAGATAGGGTGTCTCCTACATTCCCTTTTCAACCCTTCTAAAAGGTGCAACCTTTCTGATGTCTACTACTTCCTACCCCCTAGTTGTTACCCCACTATTTCTACCTACTTAACCTTAAAATGTCTATTCGAGTATATCCGTACACAGCACTGTGTTATTTTACCTTAGTCAGGTGCTCCCCCTGCACAGTCTGCTGTGGACTGTGGATTATCTGCAGACACCTTAAGATGGCTGTTCCACTCCTGCGCTGTCCAACTCACATGCTAGGATATGGCATGATGGGATATGCTGGGCAAGGAAGTCTTTATAGTGCTCTAGTTAGAAGGCACTAAACCTCTGTCAGCTCCACCCCCAATCACACACCTGATTTACAGGGGTTTCTTAATCTACTCACCCCCAAGATGAATTTCCTGAGCTAGGTTCCCCACACTACCTGTTATATATTTAAAGATAAATCTAAAAAGTGCCCCAAACGCTGACTAAAAATTTCTTTCCTACCCACTTATAGTGCTATTTTAAGTATGGTGAGCAAATAAAAAAAAAATCTCTAGGTTAAAGCTGGTGGCTTACTCTTTTCTGTCAGCAATTTCTGAACTTTCAGCCAGCTCTGAATTATAATTCTGTTCTTCATCCAGTAAACAGAACAATACCAAGGGCTCCAACATTGATGCTGAGGTCGGTTCAGGGAAGACACCTCTACATGGTGCCAACAGTGACATATAAGAAGGCATCTGCACAGAGTAAGCTGGCAGCACTGTGTATAGCGCTAGCATAAAGTATGGCACCAAAACCATTAAGGCCAAATCAAAAGCTGCCTCCAACAGCTCCACTGGAACTGTGCACTATATGGATAGGATGGAGCCACACAAAAGGTCCATCCAACACCTCCACTGGTGACATCTTCAAACCTCAGCACGGTCGATGGAGGGATAGCTCTGTGTCTCCACTGACTCAGAAGAGTGGTGATCGGATCGGGGGAACAGTCCCAAGATCTACCTTGAGACCTCCTCGTCCAATGCATACCTCTAAAAGTGGGTACAGGGTGACACAACTTCAGACAGTGGGTCTCAAATATTCAACACTCAAATGCAAAGCAGGCACTGCAGGAGTCCATGTCATGGTCCATTCCAAGGCAGGCCAGACAGATGTAATGCTAGTCTGTGTTGGCAAGATCTTTATCACAAGAACACTGACAAATGGGAGGGGCAGATTTCTTATTCTTCTTAGTACCAGCCATTCAGATGGAAAAGAAATAAAATTTAGAGAAAATAGAATGGCAGAGAGGAATACTGAGGTATGTTTAAACTGCTCCAAAGGTACACACTTGATAGCAGGAAAAACAGACCTAAAGTAGGTCAGGGTGTTCACAACAGTTATTAGTAAATGTGTAACACCTCATGGTGCTATGCAGGCACTGACAACAATAGTTGGTGTTGGTGCCCTGGCTGAAAAAGATTTGCTCCTATGGGGTCCCTGCGCCTTCAGCCATAAGACCAATGAGTGGTAACTCTGTAGAGAAGATGGATTCTTAAAAGATCTCATGTATAATTCAAGTACAACTATGAAATTCCTAAGGATTGCCATAAATTTCATAGATAACAGAGGGTGGTTGTAAACTGAGTTCACTCTGAGGAAGGGAGGGTGACTAGCAGGGTGCCTCAGGGATCAGTGCTGGGACTGATCCTCTTTAATGTCTTATACTGCAGAGGAACTAGAAGGGAAAGTCTGCCTCTTTGCAGATGACACCAAAATCTGCAATATGACACTCTGGAGGTGGAGTGGAACAGATGAGCAGAGACAAGAGAAAAATAGAGGAGTGGTCAAGCGTATGGTAGCTATGTTTCAATGCAAAAAAGTACAAAATAACGCACTTGGGGCACAAAAACCTAGGGACGGAGTACAAAATGGGGAGTGGTGGTACTGATGACCACCAAGCAGGAAAGAGACCTGGAGGTAATCACAATGGATGACCTAAAGGTTGCCAGACAGTGCAACAATGCAGAAGGGAAGGCTACTGGGATGCTGGGGTGCATAGGGAGGGGTATCACCAGTAGAAAGAGGGAAGTGGTGTGGTAAGATCCATCTAGAGTACTGTGTCCAGTTCTGGACCCCACATCTCTGGAAGAAGACAGAGCGAGTGGAGGAGGTCCAGAAAAGGGCAAGTAAAATGGTGCAGGGTCTGCATCAAAAGCCCTACAAGGACAGATTAAAGGAACTCAATATGTACACCCTGGCACAGAGGAAGGAGAGAGGGACATGATAGAGACCTTTAGATACCTCACGGGGGTAAATAAGGTACAAGAGGCAAGTATTTTTCAGAAGAAAAGATGCTGAAGAACAAGGGATCATGCTATAAAGCTGGAAGGGGGTAGATTAAGGAGAGATGTGAGGAAATACTCACAGAAAGAGTGGTAGGTTCCTGGAACAGCCTTCCAACAAAGGTGGTGGGGCGAAAACAATGGTGGGGTTCAAGAATGTGTTGATGAAAAACAAGGGAATCATAGTGCAAAGGAAGGGGAGGGAGAAAGGGCTTTAGATTGGGCATGGTTTACTGTAATAGTGTAGGCAGGGAGTAATGGACAGACTGGATGGGCCAAGACATCCTTATCTGCTGCCAAATTCTAGGTTTCTAAGTTTCAATATGAATAACACAAACAACTAAATATGAATTCCTGGTTGTGGGATTGCGCAACACTAGGGAAAGGAATGTGTGGAGCTGTAAAAAAGGAAGTTCTTCGGACACTTTAACCAGTTGGCCTGTAGCTTAATGCTTAGAGCGCTGGAACGGCATACCAGAGGTCCGTGGTACAAATCCTGGTGTGGCCACATTTTTCTTTCTCATTTCCATCCTTGATTTAAAAAAATATATACCTTGCAGGGGTTAAACTGCACTGAGAGAAATGGTATTTCTAAAAAAATTGGTTCCTGGTTGTGGGATTGTGCAACACTAGAGAAAGGAATGTGTGGAGCTGTAAAAACAGAAGTTCTTCGGACACTTTAACCAGTTGGCCTGTAGCATAATGGTTAGAGCGCTGGAACGGCATACCAGAAGTCTGTGGTTCAAATCCCGGTGTGGCCACATTTTCGCTTTCTCATTTCCATCCTTGATTTAAAAAAATATATACCTTGCAGGGGTTAAACTGCACTGAGAGAAGTGGTATTTCTGCACAATGTAAGAATGATTTATAAATAAATAGTATTACTTAATATAAAGTGAGATCTATGAAATTCAGCAAGTGATTACTGTTTTGGGGTAGCCATTAGCTGAACTGTTGGGAAAATGTTGTATTTTAAACAGAATATAAACATATATATTTTTTTGCAAATTTACCCAATTGAAACAGAACATCTAATACATAGTAGGGTCTTCCTTCTACCCAATTCTGCAGCTGGGAGGACTAAGTACAGGGAAGGGAAGAGAGTTGCTCAAACTCACACAGAGAGTTAAGTGGCTCTGGTAGTATTTGAACCTGGGTCTCCTACATGCGCTCTGATGAATATATCATGAAGATTTCAATGTTATTAAATATAGCCTTCTTGGTTTGTCAAGCCAAATATTTACCAGCACATACAAACTTAAAATAAGGTGGAAAGTTACCTCTCTCAAGGGAGTCAGTCTTCTTGGTTTGCCAGATAAAATATTCACCAGCACATAATAACTTAAAATTGGGTGGAGAGAAACCGCTCTCAAGGAAGGAATGCACTGTACAATGTATGGGCTGGGATGGGGCTCCTAATTACAACAGTTTGTAATGTTTCCTGTATTTAAGCAACTATAACTGGAAAGAGGGGCATGAGAAATGAAAACAGGTTTCTAACCTGTAAGAAAAAATTACTCATCTTAGTAATTGTGTTTCTTCTAATGGAGTCTTGCTGTATTCTGACATTATGCAGTTAGCCCCAGCACTTGAACTGCTCCGGAGAGGAAAGGGTTAACTCGATGACAAAGCATAGAACGTTGAGCTTGAGCTTGGTTCAAACCTCTGTCTGCTGCACTTTGAAGTGTAACCGTCAGATTCTTACAAGCTAACACTAACTAACTAACTACCTCCACTATGTGGAAATTGTAAATTTATTAGCCAAAAGGCAACCAAATATTTTGGATCCCCAAAAGACTCAAGTCGAGAAATCCAAAACAAAAAACTAGGTAGTGAACAAATATAATTATCAAAAACATAAAAGGTAACCCACTCCCCCTCTCTAAAAAGGGAAGAGTGCCATGTACACCCCTGAGGTGCAAAACTGCGCCTGCCAGCCCACTTCCCAAATCAGGTTCTGAAAGGCGAGGAAGGGAGGGAGGTCAGAATACAACAAGACTCCATTAGAAGAAACACAATTACTAAGGTGAGTATTTTTTACTTCAAACAACATGAAGTCTTGCTGTATTCTGACATTATGCAGACTACCAAGCAGTACCTCCATGGAGGAGGGTACCAAACCTATTTTGGGAATAGGCTCTGCAGTACTGCTGTACCAAACTTAGCATCACTCCTAGCCTGGATATCCAGAGAGTAATGATTGGTGAATGTATGGACTGTTTTCCAGGTGGCTGATTTTCATATTTCTAACAAGGGTATATCTCTGGCAGCAGCCAGAGAAGCAGCTGTACCTCTAGTCGAATGAGCCCTCAGGCCTGAGGGGGTACTCTGCCTAGCTTTTCATAGCAGAATTGAATACAAGAGACAATCCACCTGGCAATAGTTCTCTTAGTAGCAGGTTTACTCTTCCCCATTTCACCATAAGTGAGGAACAACTGGAAGGAGTCAAACCAAAGTGCCTCAGTACGCTCAATGTAGTAGCTAAGAGCCCTTTTAACATCCAAACTGTGTAATCTTCTCTCTCCTGAAGAAGAATGATCAGTGAAGAACACAGGAAGAGACATGCTTTGGTTCAGATGAAAATCTGAAACCACTTTGGGTAAGAACCTCCTGTTGGTTCTAAGAATCATCTTATCTTTATGGAATGAAGTAAAATCAGGCTCCACTGACAGAGCTTGTAATTCACTGATATGCCTGTCAGAGGTAATAGCTACCAGGAACACAGTTTTCCAAGTGAAGTGCTTAAGTTCTGCTGAGGCCAAAGGTTCAAAAGAGGGTTGCATAAGCTGAGCAATGCAAACATTAAGATCCCAAGCAGGAGTAGGATCCCTAAAGTGGGGATTGGTATGGAGCAATCCTTTGAAGAATTTAAAGAAAACAGGGGTGAGATGCCAGTGAGGAGGGCTTTCCCACTGACAGAAATGCAGAAACAGCTGACAAATGTACTTTGAGGGTAGCTAGTCTGAGGCCTAAGAGATTAAGATGAACCATATAATCCAGAACTGTAGACAAGTCAGCAGTATCTGGGGATATGTGCTTATTGGAACACCAAATGCTGAATCTTTTCCATTTGGAGTTATACATTTTTCTTGTGGCAGGTTTTTTGAGAGGCTTTGAGAATGTCCAGAACCCCTTGAGAGAGATGCAAATTTGCATATTCTAGCTTTTCAAGAGCCATGCCTTGAGATTGAGAGACTGAAGGTTGGGGTACCAGATCCTCCCCTGAGAGAAGGTTAACAGGTTGTGTGATTCCTGGGGAGAGACAGGGGAAGACGGACTGCTAGTGTCAGCAACAGGTATACCAAGGCTGTCTGGCCCAGTCTGGAGCAATCAGGATCGTTTTGCAAGATTGTGACCTTATCTTGACCAGTACTCTGAATAGTGGAGGAAAGGTATACAGAAATTTCCCCTCCCAATCCAGAAGTAGAGCATCCAGGGGGACTGAGCCCAAGACTGGGGGTCTGCAACCGAAGAGAGGAAGTTGGTGATTGTCTGGGGCTGCAAAGAGATCTATCTCTGGAGCACCCCACCTTGAAAAGATCACTTTTTACACTAGGGGATCCAGGGACCATTTGTGACGGCCCTGGGAAATCCTGCTCAATACATCTGCTAGCACACTGTCCTTCTCTGGAAGGTGGACAGCTACCAGAGACGTCTGCAGAGAATAAGCCAGGGACCATAATTTCATGGCTTCCATGCACAAGGCCATAGACCGAGTGCCTCCCTGCTTGTTGATGTACCACATGGTGGTGGAGGTGTTGTCTGTCCTGACCTGAACCACCTTGTTCTGTACTAAGTCCGAGAAGGCTTGTAGAGCCAGGTACACTGCCCTGAGCTCCAAAAGATTGATGTGGAGAAGAGACTCCTGAGGGGACCATACTCCCTGTACTGTGAGGACTCCCAAGTGAGCTCCTCACCCCAGGAGAGAAGCATCTGTGGTCAGAACCACATAATGAGACTGAGTGATGAATGGGACTCCTTGCCTGAGGTTGTCCTGATCCAACCACCATTGGAGAGCCTGGATCAGAGTCTCAGTCACTGGAATTAGTTTGGTTAGAGGATCTTTTTTCTGAGACCAAAAAGCCCTCAAATGGAACTGGATGTCCCTCATCTGAAATCTGGCCCCTTGGACCACTGCAGTGGAAGCTGCCATGTGGCCCATGAGTTGAAGGAAATGCCCTGCTGGTTGAGACACCAGAAGGCGAAAAGAAGAAGCCAGGTCTGTAAGGGCCTTTACCCTTGCCAGAGGGAGAAAGGCTCTTGCTTTGACAATATCCAACTCTACCCCTATGAAGGTCAAGAGTTGCACTGGTTTGAGAACTGATTTTGGAAGATTGAGGAGGAATCCTAGAGAAGTGAGCACTTGCTGGGTCACTTGCAGGTTTGACTTGACTTGGTCTGGAGACTGACCTACAACGAGCCAGTCGTCCAGGTATGGGAAAATGGAAATGTTTTGTCTCCTTAGAAAGGCCACCACTACTGCTAGGCATTTTGTGAGCATCCTTGGTGCTGACGTTAGGCCGAAGGGCATTGCTCTGAACTGATAATGGCCTGAAGGCAGTTTGAACCTGAGGTACTTTTTGTGGGAGCACCTGATAGGAATGTGAAAATATTAATCCTTGAGGTCCAGGGAGGCTAGCCAATCCCCTGGCCTTAGAGAGAGAAGGATTATTCTCAGAGTCACCATTTTGAATTTTGGCTTTACAAGGTGCTTAAGTATCTTAAATCTATGATGGGCCACCACTCCACTGTCTTTTTCGGGGTAAGGAAGTATCTGGAGTACAGACCTTTGCCCCTGTGAGGTGTAGGAACTCACTCTATGGCTCTGAGAGCCAGCAGAGATGAAACCTCTCCCTCTAAGGCAATGGTTTCAGAGATGTTTGCAGGTGGAAAAGACCTGATCCTCAGCTTTGGAATTTTTTTGAAGCCGAGGCCCAGTCCCTGGCTTACTACCTCCAGGACCCACTTGTCTGAGGAACAGACTTCCAGGCCTGGAAGTAGTAAGCCAGCCTGCCTACTACAGCAATTGAAGAGTCGACCCGGGCTGACACGTCAGGGTGTCTGCTTGGCAGAAGCCTTAGACTGAGAGAAGGATGCAGCCCTGCTCATCACCCTTCTGCCTCTCTCCCTCTGAAGAACCCCCTCTGAGGAAAAGGAGAGGAGGCCTGTGCCTGGTCGAAAGGCCTGTGAAAAGGCCTGCCCCTGCCCCTAGATTGCTGCTTCTGAGGAGCTGCTTGCCTTTCTTTGGCCTGTGCACTCCTGCAGGTGGTCCTGTATGCATCCATTTTCTTCATATAATTCTCTGTCTGCTCCCCAAACAGAGAATTCTCCATGGCAGGGAAATCCATGGCCTTAGCCTGGGTGTCCTGTGATAGGCTAGTACATCTGAGCCAAGCCAGTCTCCGAAGAGCCACAGATGTAGCCATGACTCTTGATGACACATCACTGGAGTCCACAGCAGCATGAAACTGGATTTTTGATGCCTCAATCCCATCAGCAGCCACCTCCTCCAGCTCCTTGGCAAGCTGGGGGGGGAAGCCTGTTTAGCTAGTTCCAGAACAGTATCCCATCTGGGCTTCTGGTATCTGGCTGTGTAGGCCATATAGTTAGCCTGCCTGAGTCCCAAGGAAGATGCCATGTACTGTTTTTTTGCCATGACATTCAGCTTCCTGGAGTCTTTATCTGGGGGGATGTGAAGCCAAGGGTATGTTAGTTTTATCACAGGCTGCAGCCTGCATGACCCCAACATGGCTGCATTGCTGGTACAAGTACTCCGTACCTGGGCCTGACAACATATACCTCTTGTCCATTCGTCTGTCCACAGGAGGTAAAGAATTTGGAGTTTTAAGTAATTTTTGTGTCTGTTTCCCAAAAGATTTATGAAGGGGAATAGACAATCTCTTGGACTCTGGGATGTCCATTACTTCCACATAGTCAGGCTCCTCCTGCTCATTGACAGCTTCATCCACTGGGAGCTGGAGAGTTTCTGCCACTTTTTTGTAGAACAAAGTGGGAAGGGAACTCAGAAAGCCTAGGAAGGGAAACACCAGAAGGTCTGTCTGGGGAGATGTTCAGTTCTACGGGCTTATCCAGACCTTCCACACCATCATCATCGTAATCTTCATCCCCCTCTAGATCCGGGTCATAATAATCTTCTGGGGAATAGTCCGGAACTGGAGCAACCGACCGAACCTAACACCTACCGGGAGGTGTTGGATCGGCTGGAACCGAACGGAGTGATTCAACTGTACTAATTGCCCTGGCAATTTCCTCGGCTGTTGGACAATGTGGTTCTGGATCCGAACCAGCAGATTTCTCTTTTTCTTTCTTTTTACCAGAAATGACCCTCAGGATCGGCTCTTCTTTTGCCCGAGGGAGTCTTGCCCAGGTCAGTGGGCACTCCCTCCGGTTCGGTCGGGACCGAACCGAGCTGGCCATCCAGGTCAGCAGACTTCTCGGCCTCCTTTCCCTAAGCCTGCCCAATCTTTTATCCAGGGTGGCCTTAGGAAAATTTATAAACAACTGGCAGTCTGAATCAAGGTGGTCAAAACCCAGACAGTAAACACAGGTGGTGTGGGGATCAGCCTTAGTAATGGCCTCCCCACACTCACTGCAGTGTTGAAACCCAGTGGGCCGGGTTTTTCTTTTGGGTTTCTCAGACAAAGTCATCCTAAAAACATACCCTTTACTTGGCAAAAGTCAGGCAAGACCCCCTTATTGGTTCCTGTGTCACGGGCATTTGAAAAAAACGTTAAAAATAAATTTTTTTTTTAGAACCGATAAGGACCGGTACATCACACTAAATTCAGAAAACCAAAGTAAACTTGATAGAAAATACAGACAATCGGTTCAGCCGAACCGACTGAAAAATACTGCTTTACAATTTCCACAGAAAATATCACTAGTCCACCACTACCTAAGTACTTACTGTACCACAGACCGGGATCTGAACCGAAATAAAAATAAGAAATTGCGGTTTAAAACTGACGTTTTTACTGTACCAAACCGATAGCGATGGAGAGATCTCCGGAGCGACTGTTCAGTTAGGCGCAGTAAAGAATCTGACGGTTACACTTCAAAGTGCAGCTGACAGAGGTTTGAACCAAGCTCGAGCTCAACGTTCTATGCTTTGGCATAGAGTTAACTCTATCCTCTCCAGAGCAGTTCAAGTGCTGGAGCTAAATGCATAATGTCAGAATACAGCAAGACTTCATATTGTTTGAACAGTAGTTCTAGGAGTGGTATATGGTGTACATCCATACTTCTGGCAGTATTCTTTTACTTTAAATTTCCTGCTGGAAAGCCTTCAAGCTGGCTCCTCCCACCCACCCATGTGGTAACTTCCTTGGCACTGCCCCATGACATCAGATCTTGCCCACTGGAAGAAAGATCAGTGTGCCACTTGCCAGGGGAGGTCAAGTGGGTCAGTATGGATGTACACCATATACCACTCCTAGAACTACTGTTACAGGTGAGTAACCTGTTTTTCTAGGGCTGTGGATATGGTGTACTATCCACACTTCTGGCAGACTCCTAGCAGTTCTCCGGGAGTCAGGGGCAAGGCACACAGCCCCTTTTTAAGAAACAGAGACTGGAGAACTGAGGCCCCAAAACCAGCATCCCAGCATGACTCAAGGTCGATGTGGTAGTGGGAAATGAAGATCTGTGCTGACTTCCAGGTAGTAGCCCTGCAGATTTCCTGGATAGGAACATCTCTGGAAGCAGCCACCAAGGCAGTGGTATGATGGGTGGAATAAGCCATTAGTCCTACGGGAGGCTCCCTACCCGCCAACCTGTAACAGGAGGTTGATGCAGGATACACCTGCCAATTGTCCACTTAGTTGCTGGTCTGCCAGGTGCAGCTTCAGTGTAGGTGACAAATAGCTGGCGAACCTCTCCTGAACTCCAGCCGTGCTCTCCTTATAGTAGGCTAGCGCTTGCCGCATGTCCATTGTATGGAGCCTGTACTTGGCCTCCGAGGTGTGGCTGGTGAAGTACACCAGGAGATTAATCACCTGGTTAAGGTGAAAATCCAACACAACCTTTGGGAGGAACTTCGAGTTGGGGTGAAGGACAACCTTGTCCCTGTGGAAGACCAGGTAAGGAGACTCCACCGAGAGCACCTGGAGATCACTGATTCTTCTGGCTGACTTGATAGTCACAAGGAAGGCGGTCTTCTACAACAGGTGAGACATTTTACACCTGTGCATCAGTTTGAATGGCTTGCCCACAAGCTTTGCCAAAACCAGCAACAAGTCCCAAGGTGGTGGTCATTCACGCACTGGAAGGGAAATGTGGTCAAGGCCTTTGAAAAAGCACCAGACCACCTTCTCCTGCACCATTGACTGTATATTGGCCCATGCCTAGTGAGCAGAGATGGCTGCCAGATGCATCTTAAGGGTCGACAATTGAAGGCCTGACAAAGAGGGACCACAGGTAGTCGAGAATGCTAGTCACCTGGAAAGACAAAGGGACCAACCCCTTGCCCTGGCACCAAATGGAGAACCTTTTCCATTTGAAGGCATAACATTCTCGGGTCAACTCCTTCCAAGAAGCCTTGACCACAGTGAGGACATAGTTGGAGAGACCCAAAGCCTGGAACTCTAGCCGCTCAGAAACCAGGCTGTCAGGTGCAGGCACTGAAGGTTGGGATGGAGTACCTTCCCCTTATTGCAAGAGAGCAGGTCTGGGCATAGAGGGAGACGCCTCGGCAGCCTAAGGGAAGAGATTCTTTCGAAGATCAACTGTTATGGTAAGTACATAACTGTTCATCTTCTTCAAGGATATCGCTTCCCTTAGGCAACACCTTTGGAACGAGTCGCAAGCAGTGTCTAAAGGAAGCTGGGAGGATGGCAGGGTCTGGATCGAGAGGAGGCTTTGCTAAACAGCAAGGCCAAAACTAGCATGCCTATGAGACACTATGTCCAGACTACAATGTTTAATGAAATTGGGGACAATGTTCCAAGTAGCTGCAGCACAAATGTCAGCAGTACAGACATTTTTGAAAAATGCAACAGAAGTGGCCATACCTCTTGTGGAGTACCTACGAACAAAACCAGGAAGTCCCTTATCGTACTTCCTATAGAAACATAGAATTTGACGGCAGATAAGGATCGATTGGCCCACCCAGTCTGCCCATTTCCCTACCTAATGGATAAGCTGCAGATCCTAGTTAACCAGCAGCCTACTTCTTCCTACCCCCACCCCCTAGAATGGCCTTATGACTGTCCCATGCATGCTTGAATTCCACCACTGTTTTTGACTCCACAGCCTCCTCCGGAAGGCCGCTCCATGCATCCACAACCCCTCTGAAAAATACTTCCTTAAATTACCTCTGAGCTACCCCCACAATCTTCAAATTGTGCCCTCTTGTTCTTACACACCTCTTTTTTTGAAAGATGCTACCCTCTTGGACTTTGGTGATTCCCTTGAGGTACTTGAACGTTTCTATCATGTCCCCCCTCTCCCTCCTTTCCTAGAGGCTATACATATTAAGCTCCATTTGTCTCTCTTCATATGTCTTCCGGTGCAGACCCTGCACCATTTTAGTTGCCCTACTCTGGACAGCTTCCATCCTGTCTATGTCTTTGCGGAGATTGGGTCTCCAGAACTGCACACAGTACTCCAGATGGGGTCTCACCAGCTGTCTGTACAGAGGGATAATAACTTCCTGTTTTCTACTGGTGATGCCCTCCCTATGCATCCCAGTATCCTCCAGCTCTCCTTGCTGCCCTCTCACATTGCTTGCCCACCTTTAGGTCATCTGATATGACTACCCCAGGTCCTTTCCATTTTTGTTGTTGTTAGTATCTCACCCCCATTGTGTACTCTTCCCTGGTTTTGTTTCCAGGTGCATTACCTTGCACTTCTTAGCATTGAATCTAAGCTGTCATCACATTTGACCATTCCTCTAACCTTGCCAAGTCCCTTCTCATCCTTTCCACCCCACCCTGTGCATCAACTCTGTTGCAGATCTTTGTGTCATCTGCAAAGAGACATACTTTCCTTCCAGTCCTCTGCAATGTCGCTTAT
Organism: Neoceratodus forsteri; assembly: GCA_016271365.2. Taxonomy (NCBI): domain Eukaryota; kingdom Metazoa; phylum Chordata; order Ceratodontiformes; family Ceratodontidae; genus Neoceratodus; species Neoceratodus forsteri. The sequence continues at coordinate 965,721,412 of CM057452.1, forward strand.
AAAGACATTGAAGAGGACCGTCCTAATACTGAACCTCAAGGGTACCCCACTAGTAACCCTCCTTTCTTCTGAGTGGACTCCATTTACTATTACCTCTGTGTCCTATTCTCCGCCACCCTTTACCCAGGCTGTCATCTTGGGACCCACCCCAGGCTGGCTAACTTGTACATTAATCTTTGTGTGGGACTGTGTCAAATGCCTTGCTAAAGTCTAGGTAGGCCATGTTCACAGCCCCTCCCTGATCTACTACTTTGGTCACCCAGTCAAAGAAATCTATCAGATTCGTCTGGCATGACCTTCCTGCTGTGAATCCATGCTGCCTAGGGTCCTGTACCCCTCTGGCCTCTAGATACTCGACAATTCTTTCCTTCAGAAGTGATTCCATCATTTTCCCTATCACTGAGGTTAAACTAACAGGTCTGTAGTTTCCTGCTTCTGCCTTGCTCCCACTTTTGTGAAGGGAAATCACATTTGCCATCCTCCAGTCCTCGGGTACCACCCCATCCTCCCATGATTTGTTAAAAAGAGTAGTCAGTGGTGTCACTAGTTCTACCCTTAGTTCTTTTAGAATTCTGGGATGAATCCCATCAGGCCCCATTGCTTTGTCCACCTTCAGTTTTAAGAGTTCTTTTCAGAACCCTTTCTTCTGTAAATGGGTTGGTATCAACTTCTGTATCCAGAGTGTTTCTACTGTTTGTTTTGTGTACCTCCCTTCATTTGTAAATATTGAGCAAAAATATTTGTTTAGTATCGCTGCCTTTTCACAGTCTCCTCTGCCCACCCTCCTCCCTTTATTAAGCCTCACTATCTCCATTGGTCTTCCTTCGCCTCCTGATGTACCTATAAAAGGTTTTATCCCCTTCTTAACTGAGTTGGCTATCTTTTCCTCGGTTTGGGCCTTTGCTGTTCTGACTGCCTTCCCAGACTCCTTTGCTTTAACTGATACAGTTCTCTGTCCTGCTCCTTCTGATTCCTTGTACTTCCTGAATGCTTTCTTTTCTCTTGAACCTTCACTGCCACTTCCTTTGAGAACCATAGTGGTTTCTTACATCGCTTCATTTTATTTGCTTCACACAAAGGCTCGTTACCTCTGTGATGGCAGTTTTATTATTCCCATTGTTCTTCCACCCTCTTTCCTGCCCATTTGCTAGTGCATTCCTTAGGCACTCACTATTTTTGGCAAAGTCAGCCCTCCTAAAGTCCAGTACTTTTGCCTTGTGATGGCTTGACTTATTGTTGTGTTTATTGTGAACCATACTGTTCAATGGTCGCTAGTTCCCAGATGGCTACCACTTCTACATCTGTGATCCTCTTCCATCTCCATTTGAGAGAATCAGGTCTAAGATTGCTCCTCTCGAGTGGGTTCCAATACTAGTTGTCTAAGGCATGCCCCCTGTAGGGCATCTAGAATAACTCCACTCTTCAAAGTGGCTGCTGCAACTGCACTCCAGTTAACATCTGGCATATTCAGATCACCCATCAGCAATATCTCCCCTTTTTCTGCCATTCTAAGTATACTTTCTATCATTTCCTTGTCCATTTCCTCCCCCTGAGAAGGGGGTCTGTATACAACCCCTGTGCGGATTGTGGTGCCATTGCCTGTCTCCAAATTTACCAACAGTGTTTCTTCTCCTCCCTGTTTACCCTTTTGTTCTGTTGCTTTTATTCCTTCCCTTATGTAAAGAGCTACTCCTCCTCCTCTTTTACCCTCCCTGTCCCTCCTGTAGATAGAGTATCCTGGTATGTTTACGTCCCAGTCATATTTTGTGTGTATCATGTTTCTGTGACTGCCACGATATCCAGATGTTCCTCCTCCATCAAGGCCACTAATTCAGGAAGCTTGTTACCCAGACTACAGGCATTGGTACTCATTGCTCTCCATTTTTGATGGCTTTACCTTCTGTTGCAGCATCCCCCACTGACCTTTCTACCTTGGTCTTTTTCCTCATTTAGTACCCTGTTTTGTAGGGAAAGGCTGGGATTTTCCTGCTGAGTATCAGTGCCTCCCCCTTGACTAGTTTAAAAGCTTGCCAATGAAGCATTTAAACCGATTGCTCAAAAGACTTGTTCCCTTCCTGGACAGATGCAGACCATCCTGCCAGTATAGGCTGGTGTCCCTCCAGGTGGAACCCCAGTCCCAATGAAGCCAAACCCCTGTGCTCCACACCATTTTTTCAACCATTCATTAAACTGCATGGTGCTAATTACCCTCGCCTCCCCATGCCATTGACAGGCAGCACCTCTGAGAAGGATACTGTGTGTGCTACTTGTCTTACGCCCTCCCAACTCTGCAATGTCCTCCTGCACTGCTCTAATGTCATGATGAGCCAAGTCATTTCTCCCTAGGTGGACAATTCGTCCAGCTCAGACTCCTTGCAGCTGTTCTCGTGATCCTGAGGATGCTTCCTGTCCCTCCAAGCCATGGCACCAGGCAGGCACCTTACTTCAGTTTTCCCAGCTCCTCCCAGTTCTATCCCCCTAATAACTGAGTCCCCCACCAGGAGCTGCTTCCTTTCCCTGTGGTGTCCTCTGCCTCCTTCCTGTGGGCCTCCCTTGTGACAGTTGTCATCAGTCTTCTCTGCGGGTGCATCCATAGGGGAGCTATGCTCCCCCAGAATGGTGTATGGATTGTGGAGTGGAACAATTGACTGGGTGTGCCTCTGTTCCACCATCCTCACCCTCCCTGAGCCCACTGTGGTCCAACTGCTGTGCTTTCTTCGCAACCTCTGAGGTAGTGGTGGTGGCGCTAGTGCTCCCTGGATGGGGGAGGTTCCCTTCCTAATGTCCAGTGTGGCCTGGGGGAAGGTTTCCTTACTACTGTCCAGTGCGGCCTGAAGACGGGCAACTTCCTCCCTCAGGGCAGAGAATTGTCTGCAAATAGGACAGCATCTCAGCCTCCAGAAAGACTCCCGGAAGACTGCTGCCCCACAGCCATTACATTGCACTACTCCCCACATGTTTATCTACTTTTTTTGTTTGTTTTGTGTGTGTGTGTGTGTGTGTGTGTGTGTGTGTGTGATTGGTTTGCTATATAGAAATATATATATTATACAATGTGTATGCTTATATTGTCAGTGCAGTGTGCTAGAGAGGATATGACAGTGATATGCACTTGCACTCTTGAGGAAATGATGTCAGAACCTCAGGTATAAAGGAACTATTTCCAGGGGTGGGTGGGTGAGGGGTGGAAGGGGTTGGGCCTAAACTGTGCCCTCACAAAACAATCAGCTAAAACATATACAATATAATACAATGTGCCAACCATTTGGACAGGCACTGTTTAGATATGGGGGTGCCCTCTTTCTCTGGGGTGAATGAAACAAAAAGTTGAGGAGACTTTCTGTAGTCTTTAATATGATGAACATAATATTTTAGAATTCTATGTATATGTAAGGTATGGAGCAATGCTTCACCTTGATTGGCATGCTCACGAAAGCAAACTGGAAAGTATATGGATTGGTTTAACATAAATTCAGACACCATCTTTGGTAAGAACTTAGGATTGGAATGCAAAAAAACTCTGTCTTTGTGAAAAACTAAATAAGGAGGCTCAAACATAAGAGCCTGTAGCTCGGACATCCTTCAAGCAGAAGTGATTTCAACCAGAAATAACGATTTCCACGACAGAAAGTGTAAACCACAACTTGTGGCTGGCTCAAAAGGAGGAAACGTAAGTTTCTTCAGAACATAATTAAAATCCCAAGGTGAGATTGGATGGTGAATGGGAGGTTTGAGATGCAGAATTCTTCTAAGGAATGTACGGGAGACCTCCAATTGTGCTACTGTACACCCATCAATGGGGCAATGAAAGTTGATGTAGCTGCTACTGTAAATGCACCATAAGAAAAAATTACTCACCTTAGTAATTGTGTTTCTTCTAATGGAGTCTTGCTGTATTCTGACATTATGCAGTTAGCCCCAGCACTTGAACTGCTCCGGAGAGGAAAGAGTTAACTATGCCAGAGCATAGAATGTTGAGCTCGAGCTCGGTTCAAACCTCTGTCTGCTGCACTTTGAAGTGTAACCATCAGATTCTTACAAGCTAACACTAACTACTCCACAATGTGGAAACTGTAAAACCACTAGCCAAAAGACAACCAAATATTTTGGATCCCCAAAAGACTCAAGTCGAGAAATCCAAAACAAAAACTAGGTAGTGAACCAAAGTAATAACCCAAATATTAAATAACCCACTCCCCCTGACTAAGAGGGGAGAGTGCCAAGTACACCACTGAGGTGGTACACTGCGCCTACCAGTCCACTTCCCAAAAAACAGGTTCTGAGAGGGGAGGCAGAGAGGGAGGTCGGAATACAACAAGACTCCATTAGAAGAAACACAATTACTAAGGTGAGTATTTTTTACTTCAAACAACATGAAGTCTTGCTGTAGTCTGACATTATGCAGACTACCAAGCAGTACCTCCATGGAGGAGGGTATCGAACCTATTTTGGGGATAGGCTCTGCAGTACTGCTGTACCAAACCTAGCATCACTCCTAGCCTGGATATCCAGAGAGTAATGATTGGTGAATGTATGGACTGTTTTCCAGGTGGCTGATTTTCATATTTCTAACAAGGGTATATCTCTGGCAGCAGCCAGAGAAGCAGCTGTACCTCTAGTCGAATGAGCGCTCAGGCCTGAGGGGTGTACTTTGCCTAGCTTTCATAGCAGAATTGTATACAAGAGACAATCCACCTGGCAACAGTTCTCTTAGTAGCAGGTTTACCCTTCCCCACTTCACCATAAGTGAGGAACAGCTGGAGGGAGTCAAACCAAAGTGCTTTAGTACGCTCAATGTAGTAGCTAAGAGCCCTTTTAACATACAAACTGTGTAATCTTCTCTCTCCTGAAGAAGAATGATCAGTGAAGAATACAGGAAGAGACATGGATTGGTTCAGATGAAAATCTGAAACCACTTTGGGAAAGACCTCCTCTTGGTTCTAAGGACCACCTTATCTCTATGGAATTAGATAAAATCAGGCTCTACTGACAGAGCTTGCAATTCACTGATACGCCTGTCAGAAGTAATAGCTACCAGGAACACAGTTTTCCAAGTCAAGTACTTAAGCTCTGCTGAGGACAAGGACTCAAAAGGGGGTTGCATAAGCTGGGCAGTGCAAACATTAAGATCCCAAGCAGGAGTAGGATCCCTAAAGGGGGGACTGGTACGAAGCAATCCTTTGAAGAATTTATAGAAAACAGGGTGAGATGCTAGTGAAGATGGCTTTCCCACTGACAGAAGAGCAGAAACAGCTGACAAGTGAACTTTGAGGGTAGCTGGTCTGATGCCTAGGCCATTAAGATGAACCATGCAATCCAGAACTGTAGCCAAGTCAGCAGTTTCTGGGGGAATATGCTTCTTGGAACACCAAATGCTGAATCTTTTCCATTTGGAGTTATAAGTCTTTCTGGTGGCAGGTTTTCGAGAGGCTTTGAGAATGTCCAGAACTCCTTGAGACAGATGCAAACCTGCATATTCTAGCTCTACAAGAGCCATGCCTTGAGATTGAGAGACTGAAGGTTGGGGTACCAGATCCTCCCCTGAGAGAAGGTTAACAGGTTGTGATTCCTGGGAGAGATAAAGGAAGATGGACTGCTAGGGACAGCAACAGGGGATACCAAGGCTGTTTGGCCCAGTCTGGAGCAATCAGGATCACTTTGCAAGATTGTGACCTTATCTTGACCAGGACTTTGAACAGTAGAGAAAAGGGAGGAAAGGCATACAGAAATTTCCCTTCCCAATCCAGAATTAGAGCATCCAGAGGGGCCCAAGACTGGGGGTCTGCAACAGAAGAGGGGAAGTTGGTGATTGTCTGGGGCTGCAAAGAGATCTATCTCTGGGGTGCCCCACCTTGAAAAGATCACTTTCAACACTAGGGGGTACAGGGACCATTCATGATGGCCCTGGGAAATCCTGCTTAATGCATCTGCTAGCACATTGTCCTTCCCTGGAAGGTGGACTGCTACCAGAGAGGTCTGTAGAGAATAAGCCAGGGACCATAATTTCATAGCTTCTGTGCACAAGGCCGTAGACCGAGTGCCTCCCTGCTTGTTGATGTACCACATGGGGGGGTGCTGTCTGTCCTGACCTGAACCACCTTGTTCTGTACTGATTCCGAGAAGGCCTGCAGAGCCAAGTACACTGCCCTGAGCTCTACAAGGTTGATGTGGAGAAGAGACTCCTGAGGGGACCACACTCCCTGAGCTGTGAGAGCTCCCAGGTGAGCTTCCCACCCCAGGAGAGAAGCATCAGTGGTTAGAACCATAGAATGAGACTGAGTGATGAATGGGACTCCTTGCCTAAGGCTGTCCTGATCCAAACACCATTGGAGAGCCTGGATCAGGGTCTGAGTCACTGGAATAAGCTTGGTTAGAGGATCTTTTTTCTGAGACCAAAAAGCCCTCAAATGGAACTGGATGTCCCTCATCTGAAATCTGCCCCCTTGGACCACTGCAGTGGAAGCTGCCATGTGACCCAGGAGTTGAAGGAAATGCCTTGCTGGTCGAGACATCAGAAGGTGGAAAGAGGAAGCCAGCTCTATAATGGTCTTTACCCTTGCCAGAGGGAGAAAGGCTCTTGCTTTGACAGTATCCAATTCTACCCCTTTGAAGGTTAAGAGTTGCGCTGGCTCGAGAACTGATTTGGGAAGATTGAGGAGGAATCCTAGAGAAGTGAGCACTTGCTGGGTCACTTGTACATCTGACTTGACTTGGTCTCGAGATTGACCCACAATGAGCCAGTCGTCCAGGTAAGGCAATATGGAGATGTTCTGTCTCCTTAGAAAGGCCACTACTACTGCTAGGCATTTTGTAAACACCCTTGGAACTGATGTTAGGCCGAAGGGCATTGCTTTGAACTGGTAATGGCCTGAAGGCAGTTCGAAGCTGAGGTACTTTCTGTGGGAGCACCTGATGGGAATGTGAAAGTCATCCTTTAGGTTCAGGAAGGCTAGCCAGTCCCCTGGCCTTAGCGAGGGAAGAATTATTCCCAGAGTCACCATTTTGAATTTTGGCTTTACTAGATGCTTGTTTAAGTATCCTAAATCTAGGATGGGCCGCCATTCCCATGTTTTTTTTGGGATAAGAAAGTATCTGGTATACAGACCTTTGCCCCTGTGAAGTGTAGGAACTCTCTCTATGCCTCTGAGAGCCAGCAGAGATGAAACCTCAGCCCCCTAGGGCAATGGGTTCAGAGATGTTTGCAGGTCGAAAGGACCCGACCTTCAGCTTTGGAAATTTTTTGAAGCTGAGGGCCAGTCCCTGGCTTACTACCTCCAGGACCCACTTGTGTGAGGTAAAAGACTTCTGGTCCTGGAAGTAGTAAGCCAGCCTGCCTCCTACAGGAATTGAGGAGTCGACCCAGACTGACAAATCAGGGTGTCTGCTTGGCAGGAGCCTTAGGCTGAGAGGAGGATGCAGCCCTGCTCATCCCCCTTCTGCCTCTCCCTCTGAAGAACCCCTCTGAGAAAAAGGAGAGAATGCCTGTGCCTAGTAGAAAGGCCTGTGAAAAGGTCTGCCCCTGCCCCTAACTTGCTGCTTCTGAGGAGTTGCCTGCCTTTCCTTGGCCTGTGCACTCCTGTAGGTGGTCCTATACTCATCCATCTTTTTCTTATAATTTTCTGTCTGCTCCCCAAACAGAGAATTCTCAATGACAGGGAAATCCATGGCCTTAGCCTGGGTGTCCTGTGATAGGCTAGTACATCTGAGCCAAGCCAGTCTCCGAAGAGCCACAGATGTAGCCATGACTTTTGATGACACATCATTGAAGTCCACAGCAACATGAAACTGGATTTTTGATGCCTCAATCCCATCAGCAGCCACCTCCTCCAGCTCCTTGGCAAGCTGGGGGGAAGCCCATTTGGCCAGCTCCAGAACAGAATCCCATCTGGACTTCTGGCATTTGGCTGTGTAGGCCACATAGCCTGCCTGAGTCACAAGGAAGATGCCATGTACTGTTTTTTTGCCATGACATCCAGCTTCCTGAAGTCTTTATCTGGGGGTGTGAAGCCAAGGATGTGTTAACCTTATCACAGGCTGCAGCCTGCACAACCCCAACATGGCTGCATTGCTGGTACAAGTACTCCGTACCTGGGCCTGACAACATATACCTCTTGTCCATTTGCCTGTCCACAGGAGGTAAAGAATTTGGAATCTTAAGTAACTTCTATGTCTGTTTCCCAAAAGATTTGTGAAGGGGAATAGACAATCTCTTGGACTCTGGGATGTACATCATCTCCACATAGTCAGGCTCCTCTTGCTCCTCGACAGCTTCATCCAGAGGGAGCTGGAGGGTTTCTGCCACTTTTTTGTAGAACATAAAGTGGGAAGGGGACTCAGGAAGCCTAAGAGGGGAAACACCAGGAGGCCTGTCTGGGGAGATGTCCGGTTCTATGGGCTCATCCAGACCTTCCACACCATCATCATCATCATAATCTTCATCCCCCTCCAAGTCTGGTTCATAAAAGTCTTCAGGGGAATAATCCTGAACTGGAGGAACTGACCGAACCGAATGCCTACCAGGAGGTGTCGGATCAGCTGGAACCGAACGGAGCTATTCAACTATACTAATCACACTGGCAATCTCTTCGGCGGTTGGATGATGTGGTTCTGGATCTGAACTGACCAATTTCTCTTTTTCTTTCTTTTTGGCGGAACCGACCCCTCAGGAGCGGCTCTCCGTTTGCCCGAGGGAGTCTCGCCCAGGTCAGTGGGCACTCCCTCAGGTTCCATCGGAACCGAACCAGGCTGGCCATCCGGGTCAGCGGACTTCTCGGCCTCCTTTTCCCTAAGCCTGCCCAATCTTTTATCCAGGGTGGCTTTAGAGAAATTTTTACATATTTGGCAGTCTGACTCCAGGTGGTCAAAACCCAGACAATAAACACAGGGGGTGTGGGGATCAGCCTTAGCAAAGGCCTTCACACACTCACTGCAGAGTTGAAACCTAGTGGGCCCGGTTTTTCTCTTGGGTTTCTCAGACGAAGCCATCCTATAACTTACCCTTTTTATGGCAACAGCCAGGCAAGACCCCCTTATTGGTTCCTAAACGTGTCACGGGTGTTGGAAAAAAATGATAAAACATGTTGGTGTTTTTTAAGAACCGATAAGGACTGGTACCTCACACTAAATTCAGCTAAAAGAAAAAAAAAATACAAAACAAGATACAGACAACCGGTTCAGCCGAACTGGTTGAAATACAAGTTTTTACAATTTCCACAAAAAAATTCAGCACTAGTCCACTACCTAAGTACTTACTGTACCGCAGACAGGGATCTGAACCGAAATAAAGTAAAATTAGCGGAATAAACCGACGTTTTTTACCGGACCGAACTGTTAGCGAAGGAGAAATCTCTGGAGCGACTGTTGAGTTAGGCGGAGTAAAGAATCTGATGATTAAACTTCAAAGTGCAGCAGACAGAGGTTTGAACAGAGCTCGAGCTCAATGTTCTATGCTCTGGCATATAGTTAACTCTTTCCTCTCCAGAGCAGTTCAAGTGCTGGGGCTAACAGCATAATGTCAGAATACAGCAAGACTTCACATTGTTTGAAAGGAAGAATATTGTAGACCAGTCTGACAATGACAGCAAATATTTTAATACCTCCTGTACTGGACAGTTGAAGGGTCCACATATATGGAAGTGGCCCATAAGGTGAACCTCCTCCATTTAAGTGAATATGTATGCCTAGTAGAAGGCTTTCTGGCTTCTATTAGCACATCAGAAACTTCAGGTGTTACAACAAAATGTGTGATGTCTATGTCTTCAAGAGCTGAAGATGTAGGGACATCAGGTCCAGATTACGTGAGCAGCCCTTGTTCTGTGATAGCAGGTTTTGACACAGCAGCAAGGGTACCGGGGGTTCCACTGTAAGTTGCATAAGTAGAAACCAGATCTGACGTGGCCACAGAGGAGCGATGAGGATGAGGGTGGCACCCTCCATCTCCAGCTTGAGTAGCACCCCCTGTGTTAGTGGGATTGTTGGGAATGCATAGAGAAACTTCCCTTTCCAACAGAAGGAAAATGTGTCTCGCCAGAAAACTCCAGGTCCTGAAGCAAGTGGGCAGAAATGCGGTTTGTGTTTAGCAAGAACACAAAAAGGTCCAACTCTGTACGACATCATCTTACGAAGAGGTCGTTGACTACAGGCAGCATAAAGCAGAGAGATACTGTCTGTATGCATTCCTGATTTTGATATAAAGGTAAGCGACTTTCATATCCAGGAAGCATAACCAGTCCCCTTGTTATAGTAGGGGAATGAAAGCCTGTAGAGAGACCACTCAAAACTTCCTGTACTCTGTACAAGTCAAGGCCTCTCAGATCTAGTACAGGCTTCAGACCTCCTGTCCACTAGGGGGAATCAGGAAGAATCTGGAGTAAAACCTCTTGTTCATCTGATGAGCAGGAACGGGTTACATAGCATGTTTTTGTATCAATGCTTGTATTTCCTTTTTCAGCAGAGATATAGGAGCTGGAGGACAGCTGGAAGGAGGTGGTGGATGCACTGGAGGAGCTTGTAAGAGATCCAAAGCAGACCGCCTTGTAACTATCTCTAGGACTCATTTGCCTGTGGTGAGCTCCCTCCATTTTGAAGGTAAAGGGAGCTATGACCCCCAACAGCCACCCCTGAAGGTAAGAGCGGCTGTGGTTGAAATGGAGTGGAGTTAGGCTGAACCAGTGGGAGCAGAACCACTGGTTCCAATGGCCTTTGGTGATTGAAAATGGGCACCTGGGAGGGAGAGGTCCAGGCAAGGCACCACTATTCTTTCCTGTAGCATGCTGATGATAGGTGGGACGACTATCTCTGGCAGCTGTTGAACGATAGCACCTTGTACCACGACCTCTACCAGATGTGGGATAGAGGGAGTTGACCGACTTTAAGTGTCATTTTGGAGGACTGAAAATTTTGTAAGATCTCTTCAACATTATATCCAAACAGTCTCTTACCTTTAAATGAGGCATTCACAACTGCTTGCTGGACATCAGTGGCAAAGCCATAAATTCTTATCCAAGAATAGTGCCTCATACATACGCCAGGGGCAGATGCCCTGGCAGAGGCATTGGACATGATATGCTGACCACAATAAGTGTTTACCAACCTCAGCACCAGCATTTAAAGTTTTAAGTAATTCTGTTTTGGCAGAGCCATCTGGCAAAGCCTGGGCTGCAGCCTTGGCATTTTTCCACTGGCTATTCTGGTATTTAATCATATGGGCCTGACAACTGGCAATCCTAAGACTCAGTGAGGCACAAGGATATGTTCTTTTGTGCATAACATCCAGTCGCCTAGATTCTTTATCAGGGGGCAAGGAACTTAAACGTTTAGGTGCCTTATATCTGTCATGTGCAGCCATGACCACCAGAGTCTGCCTCTGGCTGGGTGACATAACAAGGCTTAGCAGCAGGTGTAGGGTACTGTTTATCAGACTTAAGCGCACAGCAGAATAGCATTAGGCCTCCGTCAAGCAGCAAAGGAAGCCTCCTCCAAAGCAGGCTGAACAGCAGGAAATGTGTATGATAGATGGAGTGCAAGGGACATCCAAAAAATTCAATTTTTCTTGGTGGACTCTTCCTCTTCCCATTTCAGTCTAGATCTGTTGCATGAGAGATTGAAAATACAGGTTACTCACCTGTAACAGGAGTTCTAGGAATGGTATATGTTGTTCATCCACACTCATTGGCAGGTATCCTTGCCGCTTTAAATCTTGCCGGAAGGTCTTCAAGCTTGCTCCTCCCACCCACCCGGGTGGTATAACTCTCGGCTCCGCCCATGACGCCAGATCTGGCCGCTGGAAGCTCAGTTGTCTGTCGAGCCGGGGAGAGGTCGGGTGGGTGGTGGGATGAACAACATACCATTCCTAGAACTCCTGTTACAGGTGAGTAACCTGTATTCTAGGACATGGATAGTTGTTCATCCACACTCATTGGCAGACTCCTAGCAGTTCTCCGGGAGGAGGGAGGCAAGACGCACACCCCAATACTTACTTGGGAAAGAGAGACTGAGAACCGAGGCCCCAAAACCAGCATCCCAGCATGATTCAAGGTCGATGTGGTAATGGGTGATGAAGGTGTGTGCTGACTTCCAGGTAGCAGCCCTGCACATTTCCTGGATAGGGACGTCCCTGGAAGCAGCCACTGCTGCAGCAAGTATGGGCGGGTAGAATGAGTCTTATCCCTCTGGGAGGCTCCATGCCCGCCAACTTATAGCAGATCTATGCAGGAGGTTACCCACCTGCTTATCGTCCGCTTGTGCAGGTCTGCCAGATGCGGCTTCAGGAGGTGACAAACAGCTGGCCAACCTCTCCCCGACTTTCAGCCGTGGCGCCCTTATAATAAGCGAGTCCTCTAGGGTCCAGAGTATGGCCTATATCGGCCTCCGAGGTGTGATTGGGGTAGAACACCGCAGAGTCAACACCTGGTTAAGGTGAAACTCCGACACCACCTTCGAAGGAATTTCGGGGGGCGCAGGACAACCTTGTCCCTGTGGAAGACCAGGTAAGGAGAATCGATGGAAAGCGCCTGGAGCTCTCCCATCCTTCTGGCTGACGTGATAGCCACCAAGAAGGCGGTCTTCCACGACAGGTGAGAGAGAGCACACCTGTGCATAGGTTCAATGGCTTGCCCATGAGCTTTGCCAGTACCAGCAGATCCCACTGAGGTGGGGTTCCCAGACTGAGGGGAATGTGATCAAGGCCTTTGAAAGCGCCAGACCACCTTCTCCTCCTATGTGCCTCGACTGCTTCCCGGCCCGCGCCTGTAAGCAGAGATGGCTGCCAGGTGCACCCTTAGGGTCGTCGACCCTAAGCCCTTGACTAGAAAGGGACCATAAATAGTCCAAGATGCTTGCCAAGGAACAGGAGGAAGGGTCCAAGCCCTTGTTCTGACACCAAATGGAAAACCTTCCCATTTGAAGGCATAGCATTTTCTGGTCGACTCTCACGGGACGCCTCAACTACATTGAGGACCTCGTCGGAAAGACCCAGGCCTGGAACTCTAGCGCTCAGGAACCAGGCCACAGGTGCAGGGATTGAAGGTCCGGATGGAACACCTTCCCTGATTGACTGAGAGCAGGTCCGGGCGAGCTGGAAGCTGCCGCGAGTCCTGGAGCTGAGACTGAGGAGATCTGGGTACCAGAACTGGCGAGGCCAGTCTGGGGCAATCAGAATCACCTGCGCCTGTCCTCCTCGCCTTGAGAAGCACCTTGTGGATCAAGGGAAATGGGGAAAGGCGAAAAGAGGCCCGGGGTCCACTGCCTCGAGAAGGCATCCCCTGCAGCGAGCCTTGCTGAGGGGGCGGCATGGAACAGACTCATCGCTGCCTCCCTGGAGGCAAACAGGTCCACCTGAGGTGTGCCCCAATGGGAGAACAGATGCTGTACCACCTCCGGCAGGAGAGACCACTGTGGGATGCAGCCCCTATCCGGCTCAGGGCATCGGCCAGGGTGCTGGAGGCTCCTGCCACGTGAATGGCTAGGAGATCCGCCTCCAGGCTGCGCACGAGGACCAAATGTGAGAGCTTCTTGCATAGAAGCATGGAGCGCGCCCGCCCTGGCGGTTTAGATAGTGCATGGTCGTGGTATTGTCCGCCTGACTCGGACCACTTGACCCCGGAGGAACGGAGCAAAGGCGGTGAGAGCTAGGCGGACCGCCGAGCTCCAGCAGGTTGATGTGGCATCGACTCCTGCGGGGACCAGAGGCCATGAGCTCGGTGGTTCCCCAGATGGGCACCCAACCCATCAGAGAGGCATCGGTCGATAGAGAGACCGCCGGCTCGGGCGGATTTAACGGATGCCCTCCTGCAAATGATCTGGAACGGTCCACCACTGGAGAGCTGCTCCACATCCCCTGTGTCACCGGCTACAAGCTGGTCCAAAGGATCGCAGCGCAGTGACCACTGGCTGGCCAGTCCCCACTGAAGGGGACGCATGTTCCAGCGGGCCCAACGGACCACGCTGGTGCAGGCCGCCATGAGACCCAGGAGGCGCAGGAAGTCCCGGGCAAGGCGCAATTGCCCAACCAGAAATGATCGGGCAAAGGAGGAAAGAACCTCGGCCCTGTCCGCCGGGAGCCGCGCTCTGGCTCGAAGAGAGTCGAGCTGCGCCCCGATGAATAGAATCACCTGCTTCGGCTCGAGTTCTGACTTGGTCTGCTGATAAGGGAGGCCCAGTTGAGAGCAGACCTGGAGGGCTGGATTCTGGACCACTCTGCCTCCTTCCTGAGGGAGCTGCTATCAGCCAGTCGTCCAGGTAAGGGCACACCGACCCCTTGGCGCCAAGAGGGAATGCTGTCACCACTGCCATGCATTTGGTGAAGACCCTGGAGCTGGAGACAAGTCAAGGGCATGGCTTGGAACTCGAAGAGGGATCCTTCCGCCGAAGCTTAAGGACCCCAGAGACGGACGGATAGGATGAAAAACGCGTCCTGCAAGTCCAGAGAGCAGAACCACACGCCGCTGCTCCAAGGATGGTATTATCTGAGCCAGAGTGACCATCCTGAAGGTTCGAGACCTTAGGAACTTGTTTAGGTCGGAGGTCGAGAATGGGCGCCAGCCCCGTCCGCTTCGAACCAGGGAAGTACCTGGACACAAACCCTGGGTCTGAAGGAGGGTCCACCACCTCTTATCACCTCCTTCTGGAGGAGGAGAGCCAGTCGGCTCGACGAGCCGCCAGTGAGGCTGGGATCCGGCCTCCGAGGGGCGACGGCTCTGAAGGGTGGTGCCTGCTCGAATTCCAGAGGCAGGCCTCTTCCCACCACCTCCAAGACCCACCTGTCCGTGGAAACAGCGGACCAGGCGGAACGGAAGTGCTGGAGCCGCCTCCAATGGGGACCCAGGGATAAGGTGACGGAATGGGGCGACACCTCAGCCCGTCACTGGGCAGGCTTGAGGAGGGACCGCCGAGGGACCTCCTGGGCCTTTCCTCCCTGCCTCCTGTTAGAGGAAGCCGGCGGCTTGGGTTTGGATGCCAAGGCCCAGCCTGCTGGCCCTGACGTTGCTGGGCCGAAGGCTGGGGCACAGAAGGACTAAAGGGCTTAGGCTGTGGTTTCATGGCCTTTGTCCTTCTGGAGCGGAAGAGCCCAGTCCAAGGTAGCATTGACCTCTCGATCCTCTGCAGGTGACCTTCCACCCCAGGGTCAAGAGGTCAGTCCCCAAAAGGAACATCCGCCAACCTCCTGCGGTATCCAAGTAAAGGTGGATATCCTCAGCTAAGCTCACGACGCAGATAGCCACTGCGGCCGCCACCGATCTGGCACATGAGTCCCTATATCCAAAGCAGTCTGGAGCTGCTGTTTGGCCACTGCCTGCCCTGGTCCCGCACCTGCTTAACCGTAGTCTGCAGATCGGCGGAAGATGAGGATGACCTCATCCAGGAGCCCAACAGGGCATGAGAAAATGTGCCATGAGGACGGGCCAACTGGCCTGACGAAGGCCGAGAGAGGACGAGCGAGACTTTTCGCCCGACATAGTCCAATTTCTTGGACTCTTGTCAGGAGGTTTGTCCACATCCCTGGCGCTGTCGGCGCGTCGCGGAAAACGCTGTCGGTAACCGCCAACCCTCAGCAGAGGGGTGTTCCAAAACCGGACAAGGAACCAGTAGGGACCGTGATACTTCCTGGCCATCCTGGCCGGGCGCAGGGCAGGAAGCAGGGCGCCAAAGCTCCAGTGCCGGACCCACTATGGCCTCGCCACCGGAAAGGCCTCCGTCGGAGAACCCTCGTCCAGAATCTCCGTGAGGGGATACCTGCCCGCTTGGAACGGGTTCGAGCTCCATCCCGTGGACTCGAGATGAGCCGAGTAGTCCTAGGGAGGACGACGGGCTATCGCCCATTGACTGACCTCCTGAAGACTCCAAGTCCAGTCGCTTGGAGAAAAGGAGGAATCATCTTCGGACTCGAAGAGTCCTCGAGAGACTGCCTCTGGCCTGAGCCACCCTTCACCTGCCGAGGCAGTCGGGAGTGAGGGTAACTGACAGCCGATGGGGTAGACCTTTAGCCGATCGAGAACTTGGTCGGAGCCCACCGGTGGCTGTGGAGGCGGGAGGTTCCACCGGAATCGGTGGAGCAGTTGGTTTTGGCCGAACAACCGCCTGTATAGGCTCCTTGGATAAGTCGAGGGGTTGTGTCGGCCGCCCGGCAACACTTAATGGCCGGGAAGGCGACGGGGTCGGGCTTACTCCGGCCAGGAGGAGCTGTTGCAACATAAGGTCTCGTATCACGACGTACTTGACGCCAAGCCTCCTCATCCGAGGAGGAGGACGAGGCCGAGTGGCGACGCTGCCATCAAGGTGCCGAGCACGAGACCAGCACGGCGATGGTGGGATCGGCTGGACCGCTGAAGAGGTCCGGAGACCGAGACCGAGATCCCGGAATTTCCGAGGTCGGTGCGGAGGTGTCGCCGAACCGCACTCCTTCGCCTCGGATGGTGCATCCGAGGGCTCCGGAACCGAGGCACAGGCGAGCCCACGGATCCTCAACTCCTCCGGGGAACCGGGAGAGGGGAATCTCGGCTGCTAAAGGCGACAGCTCGTTCAATGGGTCGAGAAAATCTCGACTTCATCGGTGGGAGTCTCGTCAACTGACCTGACGGGACACCGTGAGGCCAGTGGCGTTGCCGAGCGGTCGATCGGAGTCGACGGCCGACGGCCCGGGAGAGGGACCTTTCTGCCTCCCAAGAGCGCCGACGGAGGGACTTACCTTGTCCCTTTTTTGGACCGAGAATAAGGTCCCGCTAACGTAGGCCCTTCTCCTTTAGTGGAGAGGGACAGACAAAGCCCTTAAAAGAAGCCGTGTAAGAAGAGCCCAGAGAGACGGGATAAATGCCGCGGCCGAGGAAGATACTGACCAGCGCCGCCTCCTCTTCGAGGCGACCATCCGCCGAACTGATCCATGGGCCGCCGCCATGACACCGCCAACCGGGCCTCCTTGGACTTCACCGAGGGAACGCTCGGACGCCCAGTTGCAATCGGCAGCACGGTCTTCGAGGACGAGGCCGAGAAAGATGAGCACAGGTCGCAAGCCTGCGGGTCGTGCTCAAGGCCTAAGCAGTAGACACACGTGGAGTGTGGATCCGTCCGAGACATCTTCTGCCCGCATGGGCATCTCCGAAATCCGGGAGTCGATTTGTCCATCGCAGCCGCGAGGGATAGAAGACTGAAGTCTTTTTCGCAAAATTTATTTTTTAAATCCGCAAACGGAGAAATAGGAACCAGTCTCAAACGCAGAGCGTTAAGGAGGGAACCTGAGCTTCCAAGCGGTAAGGAAGATCTGGCGTCATGGGGCGGAGCCGAGAGTTATACCACCTGGGTGGGTTGGAGGAGCAAGCTTGAAGACCTTCCGGCAAGATTTAAAGCGGCAAGGATACCTGCCAATGAGTGTGGATGAACAACATATCCATGTCCCTAGAAACTAGGGTCTTTTGGTGGAGATCTGGGTATGTATACCACAGCATCTTCACTGCATGAAGATACGGCAGAGCTGGAATGTGGGTCATATGGTTCCTCTCCATAATCCTCTTCCACTATAAGGTCTGGATTTTATTCCACATTGTCATTGGTAGGCCTGCTGATGCCAAGAGCAGAGGGTTGTGCTGGTGACACTGGCGGCAGTTGATAAGGAGGAATTCGCAGTGAGTTGGTAGTAGAAATTGATATGACATGTAACAGGTGCACCCGTTGACTGTAAGGCTGCATTGGCAGGCCCTGCAGAACTTGTCATATCATGTCAGAAAACAACACCAGCACTGCTTGTGAGTCAAGGACACCCTGACTATGGGTCATGACTGCAGTGGTCGACGACTGGCCGAGACCAGTCGATGATGGCAACGTACTGCCCATAGTAGGCACAGTAGTGCCTGAGACAAACCCCGACCTTGGAATCTGGTTGACGGCCTGACAGGGGGCTGTAGCCACTGTCGTCAGAGCAAATGAAGGTGAAGTAAGGTTACCTGAAAGCCTTAGCAGCGACCGGGATCCATGATATGGCTGCTGCCTCATTTTAAAATATGGCTAAATTTAAATATGTATATTTCCAGACTGCTGAAACCTACACGGAAGTCAAATGCCTTGTCTGATAGCGCTTTCCATGAGCTTTCAGACATTAAGGGGTCCAGCACACTTATCTTTCCCTTTGAAAGGCAGCAGTTTGTAAACTATGTATTTTTTTACCTTCCTTTTCTTCTGCTTAAAGATCCTGTTTTCCCCCATATATTTATGTACCAGCTCTTTTCTTAGCTTGATGTCTAAAGGTCTTCCTGAGACTTCAGGTTTCCTAAGAAAAGAAAAGTAGAAAAAGGACCTTGGTTTTCTTTTAGTTTTGGGGCTGAATATATATGTCATGCAATTTGAGAAAGCATTCCAATAAATTCGACAACAAATGGCATCCTTAAATGAGAAAAAAGTCAATAAAGGCAGATACTGAATGGTGCCTGTCTCATCAATTTGCTAATTACTGCAGTACTTTAGCACATCTCGACTTAATCGCCTACAGAAATCTATAACTATAATGTGCCGTTGCATTAAGAAATGTACTGCTTTTACTGCTCCCGATTATAATGGTATGTGTTTTACAGTGAATTTTATGAAACTGAGTTATAAATCATGAAAACCCTATTTCCTGTCTCCAAGTCTAACTAGAAAGAAATGTTTCACATTCTTCTTGGGTGCTCATGGAAGCAGAACATAACACCATGCTTTCAAATGAAACATAACATCTGGTGATGCATAAATATCAATTTTTCACAACTGGCTTATCTCTTAAAATGGATTAGACCAACATTAGGATTAATGCACAAAAGCAAGTTGAAAAGGTTTACTTTTTCTATAGTTTTCTTTCTTCTGAAAAGAAATGCTTCATCGCAAGACCACATTACAGAAGCAGAAAAAGGATGCTGAATATAGGAAAAAAATAGTTAATAATAAAATGAGGTGACACTCATCAGCTGTGACACCATGACTGTGTTATGAAAGAATAGGTCACTCACCTGTAACCGTAGTTCTAGGAGTGGTATGTGGTTCCCATCCTCATTCTGGCAGTTCCACTGGAATGCGCTGATTGGCCGGAACATACTAACATACTACTAACATACTATTTGCCAGCAGATTAGGCCTTACGGTCTATCGAGTCTGTTCAAACCTCAGACCCCTAGTTAGGTGCTGAGGCCCTCCCCCCCCCCTTGTGTTCCAGAAACCCCTATCATCCATCCCCACCCCCCCTGGGACAGGCCATCATCTGATACATCCACTTTCTGTGTCTGTCCCACCTCTCTTGAAGCCCCTCCACTGTGGATCTCTGAACCAGCTCGCCAGGCAGTGTATTCCAAGGGTTCACCACCCTCTCAGTGAAAACCTTCTCCTCTTCCCCTCACCCTTCCACCTTCCAACTTCAAACCATGTCCTCTGGTGATACCTCCTGCTTTAGTCTAAAGATCCCCTTCATGTTTACTCCTATTTATTCCCTTGAGGTACTTGAAGACCTCAATCATGTCCCCTGCCTCCTCTCTCCTCCAATGAAAACAGGCAGAGCTCCTCAAGTCTGTCCTCATATGTCAAATCTCCTAGCCCTCGTATCATCTTAGTTGCCCTCCTCTGTACCCTCTCCAGGAGCTGTATGTCCCTCTTCAAGTGTGGTCTCAAGTACTGTACACAGTACTCAAGGTGTGGTCTAATCAGTCCATTGTACAGCGGCAGAATCACTTCCTTGCTCCTAGAGGTGATCCCCCTTACGATGCACCCCAACATCCTGTTTGCCTTGCTAGCCGCTCTCCTGCACTGCTCAGAGTTATTCATACATGCATCCACCATGACACCTAGGTCTTTTTCCCCTATTGAGGCCTCCAGCACCTCCCCTCCCAGGGTGTACCTGTGTTTAGGGTTTCCCCGGCCAAGATGTAACACCTTGCACTTGGTGATACTGAAATTTAATTTCCATCTTTAAGCTAAGCTCCTCCCACCACCCAGGCGGTATATACCCCAACTCCACCAGGTTCCACTTGCCGGGGAGGCCAGGTGGGTTGTGTGGATGTGAACCACACACCACTTCTAGAACCATGGTTACAGGCGAGTAACCTATTCTTCTAGGGGCATGGATATGGGTTCACATATCTACACTCTGGCAGACTCCTAGCAGTTCTCCGGGAGGAGGAGGAGGCAAGATGCGCACCCCTAGTTGGTGAACAGAGACTGGAGAACTGAGGTCCCAAAACACGTATCCTGGCATGACTGAAGGTCAATGCGGAAATAGGAAATGAAGGTGTGTGCTGACTTCAGGTAGCAGCCCTACAAATCTCCCGTATGGGGACAGTCCTAGAAGCAGCCACCGAGGCAGCGGTACAGTATGTCTGGTGGAATAAGCCCTAATCCTGGTACCACTAAATGTTCCTATGCCACTCTGGCAGGGTGGGCCTGCTAGGAGGTGGTACTTGCAGTAGCGAACAAGGGGGATGTGGGGACCCTCTGTAGTGGAGACCTCAAAGAAAGTGCCAGGGGAGAAGATAGCAACTTCTGGTGGGGAAATGAAAATTACGTACCTACTGTAATTCTTGATCTTCTCTTGTATCTTCACCATTCATTACTGTTGGGTGTCAGCCAGAGGTGCGCACCCGCCAGGAGTTTTTTTTTTTTTTTTTTTTTTAAGAGGAGTTGGCATCGACGGCGCCCCCAGAGTGACGCCTGCATGGAGCACGAGGGGTGGCCGTAGGGCGCTGCAGACTCCTCCTCCATCCCAGTTCTGTTAGTAGGAGAGGCAAAACAAGGATTAGAAAAGACAGTGAGGCAAGAGAGCCGAGGGATAGAAAAAAGGAAAGGATATAAACTGAAAAAGGAATAAGCCGATAGAGGACAGAAAAGAGAGAGGGAAAAATGCCTACCCTAAGGGACCGAAGGGCCTCACTTCTGGGGCGGCTCTAAGGGATTAACAGATAGAGAGGAGAAAGAAGAGGAAGGAGAAGAAGAGAGAAAAAAGGGGGGGGAAGCTAGGAGAGGAGAATTCAGCCATTGAGAAATTGGCTTAGGGTTATAAGCTCAGAACCAAAAACAAGGGAGCACGGATACCATTTCAACAATTCGAGGAGCGGGTCAATCGAACCTCTCGCACAGCTTGTACACAAAAGGCAGATTGTCTAAACCTCCCGCCATCCCTAACCTTCCAGACTCCAGCTAGGAGCTCTCAAACTATTAAGGAGGAAAAACTGTTCCCAAATGAGAGTGGACAACTAGAAAGAGAAAGGAGCCCTCTAGCACCTCGTTAGGTGATAACACAGTAGCATGTGAAAGTGTGGGGGGGGAGAGGGGGGCACACCTATACTTAAACAGACAGAGTGGGAACTCAATCGCACTCCCTACAGGCAAGGCAGAGAACACCCTTTAAGGAAATTGAAGTGCCGGAACAGCACCAAACCAGTAGAGGCTGACATAATAGGATTAGGGCCTACCAGAAGGGGCCTGGGAAAGAGAATCGAGCCACTTAAGGGACCATCTCTTAAACTGTGAATTGAAAAAATGGCTTGGGAAGAGCCAAGAGATGCCCATTAAGGGCAGTCAGAAAGAGTTCCCTCAGGATAGATAAATTTTAGATCGTTCCTCCTGTTCTCAGAGGGAGGGATCCATTCAGAACGGAAGAAAAGCATGAACATTTTTTTTTTGGCTTAATGGCCAAGGGAGAAAGGGGAGCAACGAGCAGGGAGGGGGAAATGCCAAAGAAGGAGGCCCTTGAGGGGATGGTGGGCGGGATTCAGTAATGAATGGTGAAGATACAAGAGAAGATCAAGAATTACGGTAGGTACGTAATTTTCATATCTTCCCTTGTCAATCTTCACCATTCATTACTGTTGGGTGAGTACCAAGCCCCCCAAAGGGGGGGGGTTAAGAATAAACCTTGAGGGAACAGATCCCTCAGCCTCCTACTGGTGACAAGTAGAGAGGAGAAGACCCTAACCAATAGACTAGGAAGTCTAAGGCAGGTGAGGAGGAGGAGGCGCTCCCGAGGGGCTGTGGGAGGGGGGTTGCCCCTGAAGACGCCTCCTCGCCCTACGGGAAAAAAGGCGGGTCCCCCGGAAGGCAGAACCAGTCACCCTACGCTGGGCCATGGGTGACAGTCGGGAGAGACAAAGCCATGTCGTCTGCCTAATGCAGATCGCTGTCCACTAGTCTGGATGCCACCTCGTTGGCATCGTAGGATGCCCTCACTTGGTGCCTTGCGAGCTCTAGACCCTGCGCAGACAGAGTAATGGCTTGTCTAGACTGCACTAAGTCAGGAAGCAGGGCTAAGACCTGAGCCAGCATCGACCACAGATGCCTGTTGTAAGCAGCGTGGTGAGCCTGATGGGAAGAAATGCACAACAATGCACGACCAGAAGAGAAGACTCTTCTTCCCCACCGGTCAAACTCAGCGGAATCCGAATCCGGAGGCCTGTCGTGCGCCAGGCGGCGAGGCCCGGAAGGAGTACCCAGGGATGTCAAACCCAAAGGTGGTTGAGGTAGAGAACCTAGAGACTTGTGGGGGGCACAATACCGTCTCCTGCAGTCTCCTGGGGCTGGAGGAGGAGTGGCTGGAGACTGCCAGGTGCGGACAGATGCTTCCTGGAAGGGAATCGGCCAGGAAGGCACGACCAAATTGTGGCCACTGAATTCACTAAGGAAAGCACGCGTCTGCCGCTCGGTATTGTCCCTACAGATGTAGGAAATAAGAAGCTCCGAAACCATCCTCGAGAGGAAACGCTGATAGTCGGTGAAGTCAGCGTCAGAGGAAAGGTGGACAGAAGGTTTCTCTTCCTCAGTTGAGGAAGACGAGGAGGAAGTGGAGCTCGAATGCCCAGAAGACTCCTGTGGTGGGGGGGACAGGCGGAAGACCTGTTCGTCCGTGGCCCTAACATAGGACGGGAAGGCCGCCACAGTAGCTCTGAACGTCTCCCAAGATAATGGCCCAGTGGGCCCCACATGGCCTGGGAGAGAGGGAGGGAGGTGGTTGCAGAGGGATGGGCGAAGGGCACCTAACAGCACGTGCCCAACCTCCGTCAGGGCTCTGGGATCTAGGTAGCGATGCCACCAAGACTGGGGACCCTGAGATCATGCCGGGTTGCGTAGTAGAGAGGGTAAGAGACAACTCCGGAAAGAGCCCTGAAGGGGAATCTCCCGTGACGCACCTGGAATTGCATGACTCCAGAAGAGCAACCCTCAGAACCGCCACCAGAAGACGCTTTAGAGACCTTCAGAGAGAGGCGAGGATCAGCGCTACGACTCCTCCCCGCAGGGCAGTGGGGGTTCATCACTGCTCCTGACCCCCTACCCCTCAATCCTTCAGACTCCGAAGCAGCCCTCTTCCTTGTAACCAGTGTCGGAGATCCCCACTGAGCAAGAACCCGAAGGGCACCCGCTGAGGCAGAGTCCTCTTCCCTCTGCTGAAGGACTCGAACAGCACCGGGAGCGGCAGCTGCCTGGAACCTGTGAGAAAAGGGCATCCTCTCTTGGACATCTGAAGGGTCCACCACGGAAGACTCCAGGCCACCCCTAACCATGGAATGATCTGGGCTAACCAGCTCCGGGGAGTTTGGGAGAGGAACACTGGACCGTCTAGCCCTGCGGCCTACAGGAGGTTCAGAGCCAGAAGACTCTAGCTGCTGGTCTGGGCCCTCACCTAAATTGTCTTCCTCCGAGGAGGGGTCGACAAGGGAAGACTCCATTCCAACAGCCGTAGGAACCTGCCCTGAGGTGGCACCAGACCTGGTACCGCCGTAGGCTGCGATCACTACCACGTCCGCAGAGTCATCCGCACCCCTGACGGCGCCAGGTTCCTGGGCCGCACCGCGAACGGTGCCGCCTGAGTCCCCGACACCGCCAATGGCACCGAGACCCAGCACGACACCGCGAACAGTGCAGAGGCCCAGCGCAGCACTGCCAACAGCGCCGCCTGAGTCCCCAGCACCGCGAATGGCGCCAAAGCCCAGTACGGCACAGCCAATGGTGCCGCCGAAGTCCCCGGCACTGCAGATGGTGCCATGACCCAGAACAACACTGCTGTCGCCGCCTGAGTCCCTGGCGCTCCGAACGGCGCCGAGACCCAGAACAGCGTGGCCGACAGCCCCGCCCAAGTCATTGGCACTGTGAGCTGCACCAGGCTCCACAAAGAGGACAGATGGGTATGAGGGCCCACCATTGCCGGGCCCCACAACCGAAGGCCGTGACACTGGGGAGCCTGCACCTTCACGGAGGTGACTGCTGGGACGGCGCCAACGGCGCGACCCCGGGAGGGATCACACCATTCCTCCAGAGCCGAAGAAGAAACCTCCTTCTCGGCAAGGCTGGAAGTGGAAGAGGCTTCCTCCTCACCGGGACGTATAGACCCGGGAGGGGACCCGGAGGAAGGGTCGAGAGATCTGGCCTGGGAAGCCCTAGGGCGACATCGTCCTCCGAAAGTCGGTGGAGCTCGTCCGACTCGAAATGCGCGGACTTCCAAAAGACGGCAATCCATGGAGAAGCAGGCATCGCAATGATCCATATCATGGTAGGGTCCCAGGCACCGGAGACACACATCATGATGGTCCGTGATGGAAAACTGCCAGCCACAGGGGCACCGACGCATAGGGGCATGGCCCGCCTTAGATTTACGTTTTGCCCCCGAACCAGACGTGATACTAAACAATTGAGGAAACGACACAGAAAAGTCTTGGCGTTGTCGAAATAACATAGAAAGGAATGGTCTTGCTGGTCGACGATGTCGAGAAAAACCGGGATGAAGGAGCTTGGAAACTTCGACAAATGCGGCCTATGGCGCAGTACTTCGAGCAACTCCATGCAGCAGGTGCAGCCTCGACGGCGGGAGAAACAGAACTGGATGGAGGAGGAGTCTGCAGAGCCTAACGGCCGCCGCATCTAATGCAGAGCATCACTCTAGGGGCGCGCCACGAATCCTCAAAACAAAAAACAACTCCCTGGTGGGGAAGCGTGCTCCAGCTGACACCCAACAGTAATGAATGGTGAAGATTGATACAGGAAGATCTTAACTGCGAGGGGGATAGATTAGGGGGGGGGCCAGTTTAGGTGCTTACTCAGAGCTACAGCCCAGAGGGATGGGAAGCAGGTTCCTGAGGATCGCTACAGCTGCAGGACAGAAGGGAGAACTCAAATGTCATTGTCAACCTGGTGACTAATGAACTGGCTAGGAACAGGGCTCAGATAGTTCAGGGGGAGTTTAGGAAGCTGGGTAGGGGTCTTAGACAGGTAGCTCACTTAGCGGCTTTCGCTGAGGTACTGCTCACCTATGACAGTGGACAGGAGAGGAATCTCCACAACAGGAGCTTTGACTCATGGCTAAAAGAACGGTGCAGAGAGGAAGGGTTCAGCTACATTGGGGACTGGGGACCCACCTGGGAGGATAAGGGCCTATACAGGGATGACGGCCTGCATCCATCCGGGATGGGAACCACAGTCCTCAGTGGACAATTTAAATGATACCTTGATGAACACTTAAGACTAGCCACGTGGGGTGGCAGAAGGAATCGGAGAGTCAAAAAAACCACCCCTCCCCACAGGTTGAAGTACAGAATAAGGAGAACCTTAGGAGAGAGGAATCCCATGCAAGTTAATAAAAGAAGCAGGGAGGTAGGGAGGGGAAAGGAACAGGACCATTAAAACAAGAGATGGGAAGAAGGGAGGGCAAAAAGGAAAAAAGGGGGAGAACAAACAGAGTGGAGACAAAATCTGGAAGGCCATGTGTGCATGCTAGAAGTCTAGAAAATAAGATTCTGGACCTAGAGGCTATCATGGCAGAGGCCGACCTGGACAATGTGGTCATTACAGAGTCATGGTGTACTGAAAACCGTGACTGGGACATGGCCATAATAGGCAATACTCTGTTGAGGAACGACTGGGTGGGAAGAAAAGAAAAAATGACTCCTCTGTAGTAATCTTGTTTCTTCCAATGGGATCCACTAATATTACTTCTTGCAGTGCTCCTTTAAGCCAGCACTGCCCCGGAGCCAAATGGAATGCTATGCTAATGATGGAATCTCTAGCTCATGCATTCAATTCAAATACTGCCCATTATAAAATGGGCAAAGGATTTCAAGAAATCTGGTTGTTAGCCGTGCATTAGATGTGTCTAATGCACAGCTAAAACTAGAACCCATTTAGAATACAAAAGCCCATTTTATAGTGCAATAAGTTCTGGATGTAGATAGACAGTTCTAATGCACTATTAGGACTGAGACTGCCTGTGGCCTCGTGCCTCACTATGTCCCCCTAGCCATGCATTAGAACTGTCTAATGCACACCCCATCATGTCTTATTGCTTACATGTAAGTGCCTACATTCTAACCTCAGATTTCTTAGGAGCCTGCAAAGAGGCCATACTAACATCTAATTAGAATAGACAAAGGCCTCTACTGGGGCAACTAGTAAACATTAAATCACAGGAAAAAAAATAAATATTTTTCTTTTTCTAAATGTCAGAAAAAGACCTACTAAGCTATAAAGCATTACTAAGAAGTACCAGCAGATGGCATACCACTCCAAGTATTTATACAATCAGCACCGGAGAGGTTTTTACTGATTCTGCCAGGGGAGGCAGGGTAGGCAAGTAATAATATTAGTGGATCCCGTTGGAAGAAACAAGATTACTACAGGTGAGTAATTTTTTCTTCTAACCCCAGGAATCCACTAATATTATTACTTCTTGCAGATTATGCAGCAGTACCGTATGGAGGTGGGTAAAGAATCTACTTAGGAAAAGACTCTGCAGGACTGCTGTGCCAAACCTGGCATCACTCCTGGACTGGGTGTCCAGGCTATAATGCTTAGTGAAGGTGTGGACTGACCTCCAGGTAGCTGCTTTACAGATTTCCACCAAAGGCACCTCTCGGTAGCTGCAATAGTGGCAGCTGTGCCCCTTGCAGAATGGGCCCTAAGCCCAACAGGGAGCACACTATCTGTTTTTGAGTAGCAAAATTGGATACACTGAACTATCCATCGAGAGATAGTTCTTTTTGAGGCAGGTGTTCCCTTACCTACCTCTCCATAGGTGAGGAACAGCTGTTGTCTGTCCTGCCTATGGTCCTTGGTAAGAGTCATGTAGTAACTTAAAGCCCTTTTTATATCAAGGCTGTGAAGTCTATGCTCCCCTGAGCTGGAGTGCTCAGTGAAGAAAACTGGCAAGGTAACAGACTGGTTCAAGTGGAAGTCTGAGACCACTTTCGGGAGGAACTTCCTATTAGTTCTCAACACTACCCTGTCCTTGTGGAAGGAAACATTCCTTTTCCATACAGAGGGCCTGGAGCTCACTTATCCTCCTGGCAGAAGTGATTACCACCAAGAAGACTACCTTCCAAGTAACAAACCTGAGATCTGCAGAGGCCATGGGCTCAACGGGAGGAAGCATAAGCTAAGCAATGCAAATGTCCAGGTCCCAAGCTGGCACTGATTCCCTGTGAGGGGGAAACAGGTGAGACAGGCCCTCAAAGAACCTCCTGAAGATAGGATTTGATGCTAAGAAGGTGTCCTTTCCAGCTGAAATTTATACTGACACCAAAGCCAGGTGCACTTTCAGGGCTGAATGCTGCAGACCTTGGGAATGCAGATGAGTCAAATAGCCCAGCAAGGTTGGTATGCCAGCTTGAGCTGGGCTAAACCCTTATCCTTACACCATTATAGAGAACCTTTTCCATTTCAAGGCATAGGTTTTCTTAGTAGAAGGTTTCCTACACTCTCTGAGGACCTCCAGGACCCCTTCAGAGAGTTGCCAACCCATGGATTCAAAGTCCTCAAGAGCCATGCCTTGAGTCTGAGAGACCTGAGATTGGGGTAGAAGATCCTCCCTGAAAGGAGGCCGTAGGTTGTACCTAGTACCTTTGTGGAGGTGAATCTGCTTGGACAACAACACAGAAAGCAGAAGGGAGTACCAAGGCTGTCCGGCCCAGTCTGGGGCTACCAGAATCATTGAAGCTGGCTGTGATCTGAGCTTGATGAGCACCCTGAGAATCAGGGGAAAAGAGGGAAGGCATAAAGATGCCTCCCTGTCCAATCCAGAATCAGGGCATCCAGGGGAACTGTTCCCTTGGCAGGGGACCTGCAACAATACAGAGGCAGGTGGTGGTTTTGTGGGATTGAAAAAGGTGTATCTCTGAAGTGCTCCACCTCCTGAATAGGACGTTTACCACTTGCTTGTTCAATGTCCATTCATGATGGGCCTGGTTTATCCTGCTCAAGGCATCTGCCAGAGTGTTGTTCTTGCCAGGCAGATGGATAGACTGTAGGGAGGCGTTTAGAGAGTAAGTAAGGCTCCATATTGTCATTGCCTCTGTACAAAGTGGGATAGACCTTGTACCTCCCTGTTTGTTGATGTAGTACATTGTTGTGGTATTGTCTGTTCTGACTTGTACCACCTTTCCCTGTATTAGATGTGAGAAAGCCTGAAGGGCCAGGTAAACAGCTCTTAGCTAACATACTATTTGCCAGCAAATAGCCCTTATGGTCTGTCGAGTCTGCTCGTGCCTCAGGATCCCAGTTGGGCACCTAGGCTTCCCACCCCCATCACCTTTCTGTTTCTCCCGCCTCCATCCTGGCTCCCGGCCAAGCCCACCCCTGCTTCATCCCTATTCTTACCTGTCCCATCCTCTCTTGAACCCATCCACTGTAGGGGCCAGAACCAGCTCGCCAGGCAGTGCATTCCAAGGTTCCCCCACCCTCTCAGTGAAATATCTCCTCCTTTTCCCCCCTCATCCTTCCTCCTTCCAATTTCAAACCATGCCCTCTGTTGATACCCCCCTCCTTTAATCTAAAGATCCCCTCCTTGTTTACCCTGTTTGTTCCTTTGAGGTACTTGAAGACATCAATCATATCCCGTCCCTCCTCTCCTCTCTCCAGTGAGAACAGGCTGAGCTCCTCCAGTCTCCTCTCATCGTCAAACCCCCTAGTCCCCGTATCATCTTGGTTGCCCTCCTTTGGACCCCTTCCAGGAGCTGTATGTCCCTCCTGAAGTGCGGCTGCCAGAACTGCACACAATACTCAAGGTGTGGTCTAACCAGGTCATTGTACAGTGGCAGAATCACTTTCCTACACCTTGAGATGATCCCTCTTGCGATGCAGCCTAACATCCTATTTGACTTGACTGCTGCCCTCCTGCACTGCTCAGAGTTATTCATACTTGCAACCACCAGGACTCCTAGGTCTTTTTCCCCTGCTGTGGCCTCCAAAACCTCCCCACCCAGGGTGTACTCATGTTTGGGGTTCCCCCTCCCAAGATGCAACACCTTGCACTTGGAGGAGTTATAATTTAATTTCCAGGTGTGAGCCCACCTATCCAGGGTCTCCAGGTCCCTTTGCAAGGCCACCCTCCCCTCCTCCTCCTCAACCACTGCTCCCAGCTTGGAGTCGTCAGCGAAGAGACTCATTTCACACCTTATACCCTCCCTGATATCTGACATGTATGCATTAAACAAGACTGGCCCCAGGACCGATCCTTGTGGTACCCCACCAATGACCCCTCTAGGGGTTGAGATCTCTCCACTGACCACTACTCCCTGGGTGCACTCAACCAGCCAGTTTCCTATCCATCTGATCATCAATGGGCCTACTCCCATGCCTCTCAGTTTCTCCAGTAGGCCTTTGTGTGGGACCGAGTCAAACATCTTGCTGAAGTCCAAGAATAGAATTTAGGACCTCCGCCTGATCCCTCGCCCCCTCCACCTACCCTCCTTCTGTTCTCCATCTGCCGATCTGGACCTTGTTTTTTCTCCATTCCCCAATATACCTAAAGAACCCCTTTTCCCCTCTCTGTAGCCCCTGTGCCAGCAGCTGCTCCTTTCTGGACTTGGCCCACTTACCATCTGGGTGGCTTGTCTGGCTGCAATACGGTAAGCTTCCTTTTCCCTCTCATTTTTTTGTAATCTCTGTAGGTGACCTTCTTTTCCCTGACTGCTTCCTGGACCACCAGCATGGTTTACATGACCTCGCCCCTTTACGCTTCACCTTTGCACAGATCTTAACTGCCTCCTGAAGTCCCCGTTTAATGGCCTCCCATCTCCTTTCGACATCTGTCCTAGTTGTAATCCTCTTCAAATGATCCTTGAATATCTTTCCCATGCCCCATAATCCACCCTGAAATCCACAGCCAAAGTCCTAGAACTATCCCCCAAGATTTATTCAAACCAGTGTCGTGGTCACTCCCAGCCAGGGATCCCTACTGTCAGATCCTCACCTGTTCCCTTCTGCCAGGACCACGTCCAGGACATGCCCATCTCTCGTGGGGCTCCAACACATGTTGAGTGAAGAACACATCCTGAAAGCAGCCCAACAGTCTCTGCTCCTTGGCAGCCTTAGAAGTCATAGTTTCCCAGTTTGTGGCTGGCATATTAAGGTCCCCATCAACTCTCCTCCCTCCTCCTTTGGTCCACACTGGGCTGTAATGTTATCCAGCAGACAATCCTCCAGAACATTCTCCATCTGGAGACCTACATACCACTCCCAATTTTGACCTTTCCTCCTACTGGGGTTCATAGGGTGACCTAAGCCATAAGGCCTCCACATTTCATTCTGCCTCCTCTACCATGGAAATTTCTATGCTCTCTCTGATGAACATAGCCACTCCTCCCCCTCTGCCCTTCTTTCTAGCCTTCCTTAGCATAGTGTACCCCTTTACATTTAAGTCCCAATCGTGGTTTGTGTTGGCCCAAGTTTCCGTTATTGCCACCACATCCACCCCTCCTTTGAACAACATGGCCTAGAACTCTGACCCTTATTTCCCAAGCTCCTGGCGTTTACTAGCACCACCCCTCAATCCTTGTCCCTGCTCCCTTTTGCCATGCCGCCCCTGGTTACCATATGTGTCTGACCTCCTTTCACACCTACTGTATTGCTCCCCCCTGATATGTTGCCCCTCCCCCTTGGGGCTGAAGGCTAGGGCCCTCATCGAGAGGTAGAGCCTTCCGGTCTGGCAGGTTTATATGCTGGAAGGAATCTACACTCTCTCAAGTGCCATGAATGGTGTGCTCCCTCAAGTGAGCACCCCACCCTAACAGGGAAGCATCTGTCACGAAACTAATGAATTGGGCTCCTGCAAGAATGGAACCCCTCTCTCAAGTTTCTAGCTCCATCCACCATTGGAGTGTCTGTAGTAACACCCTTGTTACAGGTATGGGTTTTGATAGAGAGTCCCACCTTTGGCACCAGTGTACCCTGAGGTGGAACTGGACATCTTATCTGATACCTGGCACCTATGACTGTGCTTGTTGCTGAAGCCATGTGCCCTGACAGTTGTAGAAACTGTCTTGCTGGCTTTGGCTTGCCCAGGACAAACAAGCTTGCCAAAAGCCGAATGCTTTCTGCCCTCTCCTGAGGAAGGAAAGCCTTCCCAGTACAGTGTTTAGTTCTGCACCTATAAACTGCAGTACCTGCACAGGGTCAGGACTGACTTTTGATATTGAGAAGGAATCCCAGGGAGTGCAACAGGTCCTGGGTTACCTGAAGGTGCTAGGTCACCTGCTGGTGAGACTCTTCCCACTATCAGCCAATTGTTCAGACAGGGAAAAACTGAAACACTTAGTTATTAGGCGTGCCACCACTACTGCCATGCACTTGGTAAAGACCCTTGGTGCAGAGGTGAGCCCGAAGGGAAGTGTTGAGAACTGACAGTGGCCTGAGGGTAGTCTGAATCTCAAATATTTTCTGTGCGACTCCCTTATGGGAATATGGAAATATACGTCCTTTAAGTCTAAGAAGGCTAGTCAGTCTCCTTTTTGCAGAGTTGGCAAAATCATAGCCAATGTGACCATCTTGAACCTGGGTTTTACCAGGTACCTGTTTAGCAGTCTGAGGTCTAGTATAGGTCGGCACTTCCCATTCTTCTTTGTTGTTAGAAAATATCTTGAATAAAACCCCTGCCCTTTCTGGCTGGGGGAACAGGCACTACTGCCCTTGCTAGAAGTAAGGCCCAAACCTCCTGTTTCAGCAGTTTTCTTTCTGAGCAAGGAACTGCTGTGAACTGCCTTGATCTTGGAGGAGGAAGGGATTTGAAGCAGAGGGACAGGCCCTGACTCACTATTTCCAGAACTCATCTGTCTGTGGTAATTTTCAGTCATTCCTGAAAATAATTAGTCAGTCTGCCCCCTACAGGAGATAGAGAGGCAGCCTGGATGGAAAAGTTTGGGGATTTGTTTTGTTTGTTGCTGGGTTTGTGCAGATTGGGATCCTCGCCTGGAACCCCTTCTGCCTCTGGCTCTATAAAAACCACCCTGCTGTGACTGGTACTGCTGTTGGAGCACAGCCTGCACTTGAAAGAAGGGCCTCCTAAAAGAGGACCTACCCCTGCCACCTCTTCCATATGCTGAAGTGGAGGGAGAAGCTCTTTCCTTGGTAGAATTACTGCAGAAAGTAGCCTTATACTCATCTACTTTCTTCATATATGCTTCAGTCTGGGCACCAAGAGTGAGTGACCCTCGACTGAGAAATCCACAGCCTTCTCTGGGTGTCCTGGGTGAGATTAGCAGCTCAGCCAGGCAAATCTTCTCAAGGCTATAGCACCCAGTTATCCATCGAGCAGCTGTATCATTCAGATTAGCTGACATTTGGAACTGGTACTTGAAAGCCTCCAAACCCAGTTTTGCAGTGTCTAATAACTCAGAAACTGTTAGGAGGGTTAGCCCTGCATTATTCCAAAATGGACTGCCAAAGAGCCTTCTGGTAGAGGCTGCATGGGCTTGGTAGCTGGCTTGGCTAGCTGCCAGGAAAGCCAAAAGGTACCCTTTTTAGACATGTTATCTATCCTTCCAGTCCTTCGGGGTGAGAGGACAAGGAGTTTTTGCCTTTTCACAGGCAGCCTGTTTTACAATCCCCTGGTGGTCAGGATGAGTAAATAAAACTAAGCACCTGACCTCTCAGTTGGTATTTTTATCACACTTTTATCAGTGGGTGTGAGAGTGTTTGGAGTCTTAAGAATTTCAAGGACATCTTTCTTGAAAACTTTATATAGCAGCAGGAGCCTTCTAGTGGGTAAGACCTATAAGCTATATATGTATATATATATATACATATACATATATATATATATATATATATATATATATACATACATACATATATATACATACATACATACATATTGGGCTTCTTCCTCATCCTGGATCTCTTCTGCAGTTTGTAGATCCAGGGTTTATCATTTTCCTAACAAAGGAAAAATGGGAGGAAAAGTCCCCTGTGGGTCTGGGAGGAGACAAAGTCCTGTTCTGGTGAGACCCTGGGTTCAATACCTCCTCTGCCTGATCATCCTCCTCAAATCCCACTATGTCAGTAGGTAAGGAGGTACAAAACACACATATTTTTTTCAACCGAGTAGCCACAGGCTGCTTTGGGGGTAATAAGCCCTGCAGCACTTGTAGTAAAGCCAGAGCCTGGCTTAGCTCAGCAGGCTAAGGAGCAGGTACAGGCACCTGAGGGGCCCTTGAGGCATTTCAGCCGGTCTCAGTGTGTTTTGTCTTCTTGAGTTTTCTGGCAGGCATCGGAGAGTCAGCAGGTTCATTTCCCTCTTGCCAGAGCCCTCAACCGTCTCAGGGGTGTTTTTTGAGACTCTGGAAGGAATAGCCAAGGACTTAGAGGGCATGGACTGGTTAGAGCCCATGGACCCCTCTTATAATTTTCTTTTTAACCTTTCCTTATGTTTTTTCACTGTTCTTTCAGGGAAAGACTTACATATCTCACAGTCAACATAAAAATGCTGTTGCCCAAGGCAGAGCAAATGTAACCCCCCACTGGCCCCTTATTTAACTAGCAGGCACACCTCTCACAGTCTACGGGAACGGAGAGGGGTGGGGGTTACATTGATTTCCACCATAGAAAAGGTAGGATATGCAGATGGAGTAGACATTATAAACACAAACCAAGTGCTGCTACTAGGCACACACACCTGGTGGGACCAATACCATGGCCACAACCCAGGTCCTGGGGAGAAAACATTTGCTCAGTGCTATGCTAGGTTTGCACTTCTGGACAAGGGTTCCCAAGTAACTCCACATGGGAAGCAATAACATAAATGTCCATACCAGGCTGGGATTCTAGAGTGTGGCTTTATTCCGTAACAAAGTAGCAACACACAAAGCAAAGATGGACCCCTAAGGGTTACACACACGATAAATGCAGACATCTGAGGTACAGAACTCCAAATTTCCCATAGAGCATAGGATGACTGCAGAAATTATGGACTAGCCACTGGTAACACACACCAAGCAAATTCACTCAACTAGGCACAAACAGCCAGTACTTGGAAGTCCCATATGGCACAGGACTAATTGTGGTACACTGACCATGTCAGAGCACTAAAGGCTCAAAATGGAGAAAAACCCACTCACTGGGG
This sequence comes from Neoceratodus forsteri, assembly GCA_016271365.2. Taxonomy (NCBI): domain Eukaryota; kingdom Metazoa; phylum Chordata; order Ceratodontiformes; family Ceratodontidae; genus Neoceratodus; species Neoceratodus forsteri. The sequence goes on from CM057452.1 coordinate 965,755,730, forward strand.
TAAAAGTTTCTTCAGGCATTGGCCCCATGCACTGACAGAAAACTCAGGTGCCTTCAGAATCAGGAGTGCTAAACTGATTACTCCGGTCATCCCCACCTTTTGTTTCCTAGTTCATACTGCCATCCCACTAGCAAACCACCTCACACTGTACCAAAACTTACTGCTGATGCTCTCTAAAAATGTATTTCACACTTAACATCAGCAAAACACCTCAGGGGTGTCAAAGGTAAAAATTCTGCTCACCTGGACAGTCACAGGCTGGACTCCACTGTGGTCAGCCAACTTTTAAATGTCTTAGGTGATGGGGTCCTTTTGTCAAAGAAATTCACCCTTTAATGCAGGTACTCCTGGGCAGACTTCAGAAAAAAAAAAAACATACTCACAAGAAGTTGCCTCACAAGGCAGCTTCACAATGTCCTGGTAGGATCAGGGGATTGCCCCTAACATCCTGCTCCATCCTACCTGGGATGAAGAACAGAAAATCCCTGGAGACGGTTTCCACCACTTCACAAAAGCTGGGAAATGCTGTACTCCACTAAGGTGAGAAAAACTGGAACACTGCAGCTCTCTATCAGAGCTGCTACTGGAACTGCAACTGTACTCTGCAGACTCCAGCCAACAACTGACTACAGAATTCTAAATTCCTCACTCACAACTGCTATGGCTTATGCTGCTGTGAGAGTTCTAAGGTGACATCACCTCTCCAGCTCCCAGCTGAGACCAGCAGCAGACAGGGACAGAGTGAAATCCATTTACTTGCAAATCACTAGCTGCCTTCCCTGCCTACCACTAACTCTAATGGGATTCTAGTAACCCCAGGGAACAGGGGGGTTATGCTAACAAATCATGTTTGTCTGCCTTAGAAAACACTTCAGAGCACTTCAAACAGTTTTTAAAGCTAGGAGGTCCTGTTTTCTTTTTAGGTTTATCTGACATTTTAAAAGAAAACAGGAATCGGGAACTGAAAAAAATAAATGCAAGTAAACTATTTGCAGTCGGCTCAGTAACCCAAAAAAACCCAAATCTATTGGTTCCGATTGGATCCGGAACCAAGAAATAGCTCAGGGAACCAAGAAAAATCGGTTCAAAAGAGATTAATTTTACAAAAAACACAGAAATATATCATTGGAACCCTTTAAAAAAGGTTCTGATTCAGGAGAGAAAAGGATTGGTTGCCTCCTGGTTCACAGGAACCGCGAGGAACTGGAAAAAATAACGCTAAATTTAAACTATGAGGTAAAAAACTAAAATAACAATTACACTAGGCAGTAAATGAAAAATTAAACAAAAAATACTTAAGTTTATTTGTTCAGTTCACTTCAGGAATCGCTCTTGAGAGACAGAAGATCTCCAAAGGCGTCTAAACTTTCAGCGGAGAGAAGAAATCTGAGGTTAGAATGTAGGTTACACTGGGCAGTTTTTGAACTGAATGCACGAGCTAAAGATTCCCTCATTAGCATAGCATTCCATTTGGCTCCAGGGCAGTGTTGGCTTAAAGGAGCACTGCAAGAAGTAATAATATTAGTGGATTCCTGGGGTTAAGAGGGGGTGTGGTGTTTTATGTGAGGGAAAACATAAATGTAACAGAGATACGGGAAGGCAGAGGGACTGTGGGTCACCCTGGAGATGGAGAATGGAGCCACTAATCATATTGGAGTGATCTACAGACCTCCAGTGCAGGGAAAGGAATTAAATAAGGTACTGATGGAAGCCATTGACAAGAAGGCAGGAAAGGGGGTTGGGGGCTTCAAGCTGCCAGATGTAGATTGGATACTCCCAGCAAAAACTTAAAGAGGACATTCCCTGATGGTCCAAAATGTTACAGCTTGTAGTCATTATATGCAGTACTAGACCCGAAAAGGTGTATGCATTTGTTATTTCTGGCCAAGGTTTACTCTGCCTTCCATAATTTGGATTTGTTTTTGAGCCCTGCTGCACTTCCCTTAGCTGTTCAGCTTGCTGGGCTCCTAGCTCCTGATAACATCACTGTAGGACAGAGGAGTGACTCACACTGTTCAGGACCATGCAGTTGCAACAATGTTGCAAGGGAAACCTACCAGTACTCAGTGTACATACTGTGTTCCCCCTTCCCCAAGACACCCTGTTAGCAATGCATTATGCCAAAGTCTAAATGCCTTAACGGTATGTTTTTTTTTTTGTGAAATTGACTCTGCCCTACAATGATGTCAGCAGCACAACCCTGGGCCCACAGCAACACCAGGCCCGTTACAGAAGCTGTAGTACACCCTGCAGTTTTTAGCAGCTCAGAATGCAAAAACTAACTGCAGCAGACATTAATGAAATACAATTGGAATGCACTGCCTGGCGAGCTGGTTCAGAGATCCACAGTGGAGGGTTTCAGAGAGGGTGGGACAGGCACAGAAAGTGGATGTATCAGATGATGGCCTGTCCCGGGGGGGTGGGGATGGATGATAGGGGTTTCTGGAGCACAAGGGATGGGAAGGCCTCGGCACCCAACTAAGGATCTAAGGTTCGAGCAGACTCGATAGACCGTAAGGCCTAATCTGCTGGCAAACAGTATGTTAGTATGTTAATTCCAGAATCAATGCAAGAAGGGGTAATTAATGCATGAAAGTCAAAGTGACTGGGGAAGGTCCTAAGCAGGACATCCTGGACTCTCTTCATGCCCTCAAGCAACTAGTCAGTGAACCCAGTCAAGACTGGGCAATACCATATCTGGTACTCACTAAAAGGAACAGTGTTGCAGATGTCAAGGTAGGAGCCCACTTGGGGACCACATGATCACTGTATGGTGTGGTTCAATATAAGGGCAGATGCGGAATCAAACCACCAAGGGCGAGGGTTCTGCACTTCAGAAGAGCAGATTTTATAAAGATGGGTGACTGCCTCAGGGATGACCTGGTGGGGGAATGGCCTGGGTAGGGAGGAGGAACAGTGGGCTAAGATAATAGGCAGCATAGTAAAGGCAACAAACCTCTGCATCAAACAAGTAAGCAAAGGAAGAGGGAAGAGAGATTGCAATGGTTCTTGAAAGAGGTGGCTGAAAAAATACGGTACCATTCAGAAGGTATAAGGAGACGCAGAGGGAGGAGGATAGACAGGTATATCCGGGGAAACAGAGGGAAGCAGGGAAAGCAGTAAGGAGCACAAAGATGCAAATTGAAGAGAGAATAGCCCAGGAGAAACACAGGAACATAGACTTTGACGACAGATAAGGGCAGCTTGGTCCAACTAGCCTGCCCATTTTTCCCTACCTACTATGTCACTGCAGACCGTACTTGATCTCTGGCTTATCCCCTTCTTGGTTTTTTTTTGTGTTTTTTTTTGTTAACCAGGAGAAGCACACTAAGCTGAAAGTGTTTATATGTGCAACCTGGGAGCACAAGGAAGATAAGTGACTTGGTCAGGGTCACACAGTATGCAAGTGGGAGCTGTGGGATTCAAATCCAGGTCTCCAGGTTTGCAGCTCAGAGTCGTAAACCACTGTGCTATACTGCCTCTTTATCTTATCACTAAGGCTCCCTCATGCCAATCCCATGCTTTCTTGAACCCTGTTAGTTTTTGCCCCCACCACCTCTGCTGGGAGGCTGTTCCAAGCATCCACCACCTCTCCATAAAGAAGTACTTCCTCACATCTCCCCTGAGTCTACCTCCCTCCAGCTTCATAGTATGACCCTTTGTCCTTGAACACCATTTTTTTCTGAAAGTTCCTTTAGAAATACTGAACTCAGGTGCCGTGGGCTGGCAGGGGGAAGGAGAGGATTGAGCATCCAGAGGACTGTTCTCTTCTGGGAGGGGTGGGGGATGGCTCCACTCTGTAGTGGCCCCTGGTGAGACCTGTAAGCACAAGCAGTGGAAGCAGGAGGGACTAAATAGAGAAAGACGGAAATCAGCTTCGGCGCCACCAGATGATGGCTCCCGTTCTCCTTGTTCCATGGAGCCTCCAGGAGCATCCTCTGCCACAGCTGCATCCCGGGCCATAAGTAAAAATAGTGTGCTGGGGTTCCCTGTCACCCGGTGTCTTCCCCCTCAGACGAGGGGGACCCGCCCGGTGATGGGATACACCGGGACAACTCGGGATTGGCTGCTATCTGTGGAGAGGTGCTCCAGAAGAGGACTGCCGGGGAACAGAGCTAGGAGGCCCAAGGAGTGGTGGGCCGAGGTGTAGGAGGAGATAAAAGAATAAAAAAAAAAAAAAAGAAATACTGAAACACAGACATCGTCAGCAGAGAAGGACCTCTTGGCCCACCCAGTCTGCTCAGTTTTCCCATCTACTGTGCCACCACAGACCCTACTCAATCTCTTGTCATTTCCACCACTTGCCTTATTTCCAAGGTCCCCTGAATGTGTCCCATGCATGCTTGCATCCTGTGACCATTTTGACACCCACCACCTTGACTAGCAGGCCGTCCAGATGTTCACCACCTCTAGAAGTATTTCTTGTGCCCCCCCAGCTTCATAGCATGACCCTTGTCCTGGAGCCTCTTTTCTATGGGAATGCTGCCTTCCTGTACCTTATTTATACCTGTTAGATATTTGAAAGTTTCTATCATATTCCACCTTTCCCTCCATTCCTCTAAAGAGTATATATTTAGTTCTTTGAGTTTCTCCTCACAGGGCTTTTAATGCAGGCCCTGCACCATTTTGGTTGCCCTCCTTTATACTGCCTCCACCCTATCTATGTCCTTCCAGAGGTGGGGCCTCCAGAACTGGACACAGTACTCGAGGTGGGTTCTTACTAGTGATCTGTACAGGGGTAATATTACCTCCTTCTTCCTACTGGTGATACCCCTCCCTATGCACCTGTGCATCCTGCTAGCCTTCCCCACTGCCTTATCACATTGCTCGCCTACCTTCAGGTTATCAGATGATTACCCTTAGGACCCTTTCCTGTTTGGTGGTTGCTAGTACCTTCCCTCCCAATTGGTATAGCCCCCAGGTTCCTGTGTCTCAAGTGCATGATTTTGCACTTTTGCACCGAAACCAGCTGCCAAACCTTGACCATTCTTCCAACTTCTTCATATCCTCCTCATTTTTCCACTACCCCTGTGTATCCACCCTGCTGCTACAGATTTTTTGTCATCTGCGAACAGGCATACTTTCCTTTCTGCAATGTCGCTAATAAAGACATTGAAGAGGACCGAGCTTAGTACTGAGCCCCGAGGCACCCTACCGGTCACCTTGCCTTCTCTAGAGAGGACTCCATTTACCACCACCCTCTGACTACTGTTGCTTAACTAACTTATTACCCAGTTTACTATTTTTGACCCACTCCCTTACAGGCTAGTTTGTACACCAGTCTTCTGTGTTTTTCTATTATTTATTTATTTAAAATTGGTAACCAGGAAAAGCACACTGAGCCGAGGCTCATTTTCAGGTGCTTCCTGGGGTAATGTGGAATGGTGCTGAAGGCCCTGCTGAAACCCAGGTAGGCCACATCCACCACTCCTCCCTGATCCACTTCCCTAGTCACCCAGTCAAATATCTCAATCAGGTTTGTCTGGCAAGACCTCCCCCTGTGAAACCATGTTGTCTTGGATCCTGTAATCCACTGGTTACAAGGTATTCCACTATCTTCCTTCAGTAGCTATTCCATTACCTTACTCACTACCAAAGTCAGGCTGACAGGTCTGTAATTTCCTGCCTCCTCTCTATTTCCACTTTTGTGAAGTGGGACCACATCTGCCTTGCTCCAGTCCCTCGGAACCTCCATTGTTTCTAATAAGTTGAACAGAGCTGTCAGAGGTGCAGTCAGCACATCTGAGCTCCCTCAGTATCCTAGGGTGAACCCATCAGGTCCCATTGCTTTGACCAGTTTTGATTGTGCTAGTACCTTGAGGACTTTCTCCTCTGTAAAAGGACTAGTGTCCACCTCCCTACATTTACCTTGTCCCTTAACTTTGGCCCATCACATACCCCTTCTTCTGTAAATACTGAACAAAAGTATTTGCTCCATATGTCTGCCTTCATTTGGTCCTCCTCCTCACAAACCCCTCCTTTGCCTTTTATCCTTACTATCCGCTCTTTGGTGGTCTTCTTCTCGCTTACATATCTAAAGAAAGTTTTATCCCCTTTTTTATTGACTGGGCAGTATTATCTTCTATCTGTGCCTTTACGCGTCTCTTTGCCTTCCCTGCTTCCCTTTGTTTCTCCTGGTAATTTTCCCTATCCTCCTCCTGTGCCTATTTGTACTTCATGAATGCTAGTTTTTTTGCCCTTATTTTTTTCGGCTACGTCTTTACAGAACCATAGCGGTTTCCTCTCTTACATAGATACATAGACAGTGTCGGCAGAAAAGGGCCTATGGCCCACCCAGTCTGCCCATTTGAGCTTGTAAGTTCAGTTTATGTTTTTCTAGAAGTCTGTTGCCCCTTACCCCTGACCTCCAGAATTCCTTTATGTCTATCCCATGCATCCTTAAATCCCGTGATTGTTTCAGCCCCCACCACTTCCTCTAGCAGGGTGTTCCACTTGTCCACCACCCGTTCTGTGAAGAAATTCTTTCTCATGTTTCCTCTGAATCGTCCTCCCTCCAACTTCATCCCATGCCCTCTAGTCCTGGAACATCTTTTTCGCTTAAAATAGTGTTTTCCTGCACCCTGTTCCTCCTGTAAGATACTTGTATGTCTCTATCATATCCCTCTCTCCCTCCTCTCCTTCATAGGACTTGTGATGCAATCCATGCACCATCTTTGTTGCCCTCCTCTGAACCTTCTCTACCCTGTCTATGTCCTTATGTAGGTATGGTCTCCAGAACTGTACACTGTACTCAGGTGGGGCCTCACTAGTGTCTTGTATAGCGGAATTATGACCTCCCTTTTCCTGCTGGTGATGCCCCTGCCTATACATCCCAGCATCCTATTTGCTTTACCTGCTGCCTTGTCACACTGTTTCCCTCCCTTGAGGTCATCAGAGATGATAACCCCAAGATCCCTTTCCTGCTTGGTGCATGCTATATCCTCACCCCCCAACTGATATATTGTGCCAGGGTTTTTGTGCCCCATATGCATTATCTTGCACTTCTTTGCATTGAATTTCAACTGCCAAACCCCTGACCATTCTTCAAGTTTCTGCAGGTCCCTTCTCATTCTGTCTACACCCTCTGGTGTGTCTACTCTGTTACAGAGCTTTGTGTCAACAGCTAACAGTGAAATTCTGCCTTCTAGGTCCTCGCAATGTCATTGATGAAGATGTTGAATAGGACCGTCCCAGCACTGATCCCTGTGGTACCCCACTGGTCACTCTTCCCTCTGTGGGGTGACAGCCATTTACCACCACCCTCTGTGTCCTGCCACCCAGCCAGTTACCTACCCACCACGCTACTGTCCTGCCCACACCCATATTCCCCAGTTTCTTAAACTACCTCAAACAGAGATTTTTTGCTTTTTCAATGCCCCCCCTTTATTTTGGCCCATAGTTCCTTGATTTCAACCAGATTCTCTATCTCTGCTAGGGCATCCCTGAGGCATTCTCCCATTTTCCTGAAATCGGCCCTCCTGAAGTCCAGGACCCTGATCTTAGTGTGGCTTGGTTCTGGGCCAGTCCTTATATTGAAGCCCACTGTACAGTTGTAATTGCTTGGCTAGTAGCAGGTTAAGGGGCCTGAGTTCTGAAACGGGTGCCTCCACCCGGAGGTCAGGGTTGGTAGTGGTCAAGCTAACCTGGGCACAGCCCTCCGGGACACTGTAACTCCCTTCTTTCCTTACTAGTGGCCGGAACAATACACAATAATCACTTTCACAATACCCCTGATACACCACACAAGTACCCACACAGTTTGCACTTACCACCAGGGCTTTCCTCTGGCTCGGCCCTGGGGACCCCTTAAACAAGTTATTAATAGCAAATAACAGCAGTACAGTACTCTTGCACAAACTGGATCCACAGTCAGGGTAAATGCAAAAAGAGTTGGATCTGATTTATTTAAGGGACTTGAACAAGGGAGAGGCATAATCAGGCTAATTTGCTTAAAGACTCTATCATTCAGTTATGCATGCACTTCAGGGTCTATAAACAGTCACACACTCTGGGTACCCAGATGGAGAACGGTGGGCTAGCCAGGAACATTGCAGCTGGTCGGGGCCCTGTGATGGAAGAAAACAACATGCACCACTCACACTAATTGTAATCCAGAGCTGGAGGGCTCAGTTAGTGAAAGGAAAACAACAAGACAGTCAGATGGCACACTTTTAGATTAGGCTGTTGTTGCAGGGAGCTACCCTGATGACTACTCACAATACTCAAGACTGGACACAGGCTGGACGAAAATTGAGACTGCAGGTGGTTGGTCTGGAGTGCCAGGAGAAGCAGGGCCCACACGATTCGCTGAGGCGTCGTTCCTGTTCAAGCGTGGAGCAGGGGGCTGATCCCCAGGCAGGTCTCTCGTTGATGGCTTTCTCTGTGCAGTGGGTAGTCTGGCTTGGCCAGTGTGGCAAGGCCCCGGCCAAATGGAGACAGATTTGGATACAGTCCGTTTTGGGCTGGATACAGCTTCCAGCAAGCAGAACACAGTTCACACAGTGGGGAACCAAATCATGACCCACTAACAACTCACAGCACATTCAACTCACAGCACATTTACATGTAAGGAAATTCTACTGTACCAGGCAAACCATTCTCTGGTCACGATCGCAGAGTCTCTGCACAAACCGGGGATTCAAAAGCAGCTGGAAATCATGACAGGCCGATTGCATTCAGCAAAATTTTCGGTCTTCTTCAGGTATGAGCCTGGTAGAAAATCAGTGACTTACTTCATTCTCACAAACTTGGATTTAGTCAGAAATAATTCTCTTCTCTCCCTCTCGGGGGCAGCAGGCAGACATGCTTGCCAAAACTCACGCCTTTCACAGTTCTCTCATGCAAAACTACACAGAACGCTTGCCCAAATCACTTGAGCTGTTACTTCTTCACTTCTCAGCCCAGAACTAACTGAAAATTGCAAGCGGTCTGGGAAATCCCCCTAAGATCCAAAAGGTTCGGTTGGCTGATCTGTCTGTCAGTCACAACAAAGGCTTCCCCTTCAGTTGCAAAAAGGCACCAAAAGCCCAAAACTACAATTCCTACAGATTTTGACCCAGACAGCTCCTGTAGTCCAGCTCCATTTTAGGTCCCACCAGTACTGATTGGTCCAATTCAGCAGTCCATGACCAAGATAGTGGAGATGAAAAAACAGTCCTTGCTGCAAAGAAGGCAGGTTAGACAAACTATATTATCATTATCACTCTAAATGATTTTCAGCAAATAGTTACATCTTTCAACAGAGCTCCCTCTCAGATTACTTATGATCGCAATCCAGGCAGCTCTTAAAGAGACAGTGCACAGAGGCTATACAGGCATCTCTGGTAATCACATTTAAACTGCTAAAATGCAGGACACCAGCCTGGCAGTGAGCATTTAGGCAAGCTCAAGGAAGAGTTTTCGGGAACCCCCATTTGTAGGGGGGTTACACAGTGACCACTGGACCCCAGGTGGTCACCGACCATGATGTCCGCCACACTGCCCCCCCAAGTGGATTTCTTAACTAGTTGACTCAGGAACGCCTCTTGCAGGGAGTCCAGGATGTCCCTACTTCTGACTGTTGCTGCAGCTGGTAGGCTCCAATCCACATCTGGCAGACTGAAGTCCCCCACCAGCAACACCTCCCCTTTGTGTGCCATCCTTTGGATGGCTTCTGTCATGTCCTTATCCATCTCTTCCTCCTGTGCTGGAGGTTGCTAGATCGCCCTATGCAAATAGTGGCCCTTTTTGTTTCCAGGGAGATGCACAGTACCTCTGCTCCTCCCCTGCTCTTCCAGTATTTACATGGCTTTTATGTTGTCCAGAACATAAAGAGCCATTCCTTCACCTTTTTACCTACCCTGTCTTTTCTGAACAGAGTATAACCTGGTATGGCAACAGCTGGTTTTCATTGCACCAGGTCTCAGTAACTGCAACCATATCCAGGCTCGCTTCAGTCATGGAGGCTCTACAATATGTTTGCAGTCTTACTGCATAGACTTTGTGTGTTTGCACATATGGCTCTCAAGGTACCAACTCAACTGGAATGGATATAATTAACTGCAGGTGCTGAGGGGAAACTTTTCAAAAGAGCAGTTATACAGGATTTAGGACGCTGTCCCACATGCTGGACCACTGGAGATCCATAGGCTCAGCTCCAGGCAGAATGGGCAGAGATTGCGTGTCTCAAATCGCATATTCAGGAGGAAATATATTATAAGAACCGCCCACCATTTCCCAACATCCAACTGAAGCACCTCGACCGCAGAGGGTAGTTGGTCCGAGAGGTTGGCAGGTAGTTAGGAGGGGAAAATTGGGTGCCCCAACACTCAATGCTCTCCAACGTATCACCTCCACAAACCATATAAAAACTATAAATAGGTATCTGCCTCTATCTTTGAATTCAAACAAAGGGGCAGAGGACACTGCAGCACAGGAGCTAGCACAACAAAACTTGCCCAAAACAGGGACCAAAACAAAAAAAGGAAATCCAAAACACTTCTGATCACAGGAGACTCCATGATTCGGGGAGCTGATACCTACCTCCAGCCGGGGGTAATGGTCAGATGTCTCCCAGGTACATCAGCATGGAGAGACATTGACCGCACTGCTAAAATCGTGCAGGAAGCAGGAGAAAACGACGCACGCCCTGGTACACATAGGGACTAATGATCTCGCCAGCCAGTCAGTTGTGGAGCCCAAGGAACACCTGATCAGGCTGGGTGACAAACTATCATCCATTTCATCCGCATCTCCTTCTTTGAGATCCTGCCAGTCTGGGAGTGGGGGGGCAGATGGACGGAAAGTCAGAGAAAGAGGAGATGGGGAGCTAAACACGTGGCTCAAGGGCTGGTGCCAGGAAAAGGACACAGATTTGAAGGTAACTGGCAACAGTTTCAGGAGCGAAAAGTTCTTTAAATTGATGGACTGCATGTAACTTAGAGGGAGTCAGTGCACTGGGCAGAAGTTTGACATCTTGCAGAATATTTAAACTAGCAAATAGGGAGAGGGGTACAGCATTCGATACAGCTAACGGAAGAACACCCCCCCTCAGCTAGTGACCAGACAGGAGTTCAGCATGTTTGTAGTTCATTTGCATCACCAGGTAAGGAAAAATGTCTGGCTCCCCATATGATGTGCAGGGGAAATGCCGGACCTTGCCCAACAACTAACACACCGAAATCTGGCCAATGGAAAATCATCTACACAAGTGCCCACAGTCTAGGAAACAAGATCCCAGACCTGCAGGCAACAATGACAAGAGGCTAAACTGGACATAGTAGCCATTAGCGAGACATGGTTCACCAGTAACCACATTTGGGGAAACTTCAGTACCCGCCAGATACTGTTCAGAAGAGACCGAGGTGCAAGGGGGGAGTGGCCCCTTACATCAATGAAAATATCAAAGCTATAGAAATTCAGAATACACATAAAGAGCCAGAAGAACTGTGGGTCACTCTGGAAACAGGAAATGGGACAGCCATACGAACTGGGGTTGTCTACAGGCCTCCAGACCAGGGGGAGGACACAGGCACATTACTGTTAGAAGATATACAAAACATGACAGCTAAAGGGGAGGTTCTGATAATGGGAGACTTCAACATGCCAGATACAGACTGGTCAATACCAGCAGGAACATCTGCCAGAACCAGATACATCGTGGATTCCCTGCAGAGGGAAGGACGCAAACAACTGGTACAACAACCAACAAGACACAGAGAGTCATGCATTTGCAGTCAGAACACCAGCCTGGCTAAATGAGCTCCCCCCAGCCATCACAAACCTCACCAGCGCTAGTGACCTTAAATCCAAACTTCAGAACTCCATCACCCCACCTGCACACTGCTTCTGCGCCACGTAACCCCTGAGCTTTCCTGTGCACACGCTAGAATTTATTCTATATAGAAACCGCCCAATACACTTTCTCTTTGATATTTCTACAATTAGCATGCTCTAGTCTGCGACAAGACCTATTAGCTGCTACCTGTGAGTACCTAACTAAACTGTTAGCACTTACTTTTACAGACGGTGTTAACTCACTTGAACTCAGTGTCCTGACTTTTTTTTTTTTTTTGCAATATGCCTCTGTTGGCACTTATGTGTAATGTTGACGTTGGATTGCTCCTATGTACTTGTATTAAGGCTGTGTCATATATTTACCTCTGCCTTCCTACTCAATCCTCTGTATTTCAGTCTGTTAATGTGTTACTAACATGCTAATGACAATGCCAGTACGCAGTTTTGATATTCCCAACCATGTAACTGTCCCTCCCTTTGTTTGATGAGGACCCTTTGTAAATAAGCTCCTAGCTCAAAGGTTTGTAATTCTGATTCTTTAATAAACAATATCCTAGATCTAGTACTGACTAACGGGGAAAGGATCACAGATCTCCAGGAAGAAGGTCACCTGGGGGCCAGTGACCATCACATGGTATGGTATGGTTCAATTTGGCCACTAGAACTAAATCGCCTCATTCCAAGGCAAAATATGGAACTTCAGAGGAGCTGACTTTGATAAGATGGCCAACAGAATTGAGCTAGCCCTTGCAAGAAGAAATACAGGTGAGGGAGTACAGGCAAAGTGAGCAAGCATTAAGGATGCAATACTTATAGCAACATCCCATTGTGTTAAGGAGAAAAGCAAGAGCAAAAGAAGGAGGAAACCACTCTGATTCTCAAAAACAGTAGCAGAAAGGGTCAGAGCCAAAGGCTCCTTCAGGAAATATAATGGAATGTAACGGGATGAAGATAGGGAGGCATACCAAACTTCCCTAAGGGAAGCAGGGAAGGCAATAAGGCAGGCAAAGGCCCAAACTGAGGAAACACTAACATAAACAGTGAAAGAAGGGGACAAGACTTTCTACAGATACATTAGTTAAAGGAGAAGGTCCAGAGGGGGTATTGCTAAGATCAAAGGGGGATAAGGGGGAGTGCGTGGAGAAGGACCAAGGAAAAGCGCCTATCCTAAATAGATACTTCTGCTCAGTATTTACGGAGGATGGTAGGCAGGGCCCACAGCTCAGCACCATGGACACGGGGTGGGGGGAGGGAGGTGTGCACAAGTCCCTTCACGAAAAGAAAGGGTCCTACAAGAGCTCGCTAAGCTCAGGGTGGACAAGGCAACAGGATCTGATGGCATACATCCCAGGGTACTAAAGAAGCTAAGGGTGGAACCAGCAGAGCCATTATCAGAACTGTTTAATGAGTCTCTGAGCACAGGAGAGGTCCCAGAAGACTGGAGAAGGGCTCACGTGATCCCGCTGTGGTGGCAGGGAACTACAGACCAGTCAGTCTTACCTCAATAGTGGGCAAGATTATGGAGGCACTCCTTAAGGAAAGGATAGTGCAACACCTGGAATCCATAGGAGCACAGGATCCAAGACAGCATGCATTTACAACAGGAAGGTCCTGTCAAACTAATCTTATAGATTTCTTTGACTGGGTAACCAGAGTGGTGGACCAAGGGGGTGCAGTTGATGTCACCTACCTTGACTTCAGCAAAGCTTTAGATACTGTTCCAAGTAGAAGACTGATTAATAAGATGGGTAGGCTCGGGGTGGGTCAGAAGTTGGTCAACTGGGTGGCAAACTGGTTGGTGGGCAGAAAACAGAGAGTGGTGATAAATAGTATACAGTCAGAAGAGATGCAAGTCACAAATGGGGTACCTCAGGGATCAGTTCTGGGGCCAGTCCTCTTCAATATCTTCATCGGTGACATTGCAGATGGACTGGAGGGTAAGGTTTGTCTGTTTGCAGATGACACCAAGATCGGCAACAGAGTAGATGATTCAGATGGGGTGGGCAGAATAAGAAGAGATCTGGATAAACTGGCAAAATGGTCTGAAGAGTGGCAACTGGGGTTTAACACAAAGAAGTGCAAGATCATGCACACAGGGAAGAGAAACCCTGAAGCCACCTATAGGTTGGGAGGGAGTTAGTGGCAATCACAAGGGAAGAAAAGAATTAGGCATCATCACAGATGATCTGAAATCATCCAAGCAGACCACTAAAGCAGTATGTAAGGCTAGAGGAGATGTTGGGGTGTATTAGTAGGAGAGTATCACAATTCGTAAGAGGCATTGTAATCCCTCTCTACAAGACACTGGTTAGGCCCCATCTGAGTACAGCATGCAGTATAGGAGCCCACACCTGCACAAGGAGATTAACAAATGGAGGCGGTCCAGGGAAGGGGAACCAAAATGGTGCAGGAACTGCATCAGAAAACATATGAGGACAGATTAATGGAGCTCAATATGTATACCCTAGAGCAAAGGAGGGAAAGAGGTGATATGATCAAACATTCACACATCTTAAGGGCATTAACAAGGTGAAAGTCTAACATGTTTCAATGTAAGAAAAATAGCTAGACAAGAGGACACAGCATGAGATTAGAGGGAGGCCAATTAAGGGGTATTGTGGGAAGTTTTTTCACAGAAAAGGTGGTGGATGCATAGAATGGCCTACCTCAGGAAGTGGTGGATATGAATACAGTGCAGGGCTTCAAATAGGCATGGGATAGGCATAAGGGAGGAATACAGATGAGTATGAATAGATAGACCATTGACAGAGTACAGGCCTATGGCACATTCATAAGGTAGAAAAAATGGGCAGATTGGATGGGCCTTGCGGTCCTTATCTGCCGTCAACTTCTATGTTTCTGTGTTCCACAGCTGACGCCCACAGCATGATACAGTTATGCTCCTGCTTTTGTGCTCCAGCCCACTGTGTGGAGGACCGCATGGGGCAAGACCACTTTTAAAATGTAAGCTACTCCTCCTAGCTATCTGCCACTGTCATCCGAGTGGCGGATGGAGGCTACATAATCACCGAGTTGGACTGCCTGGTCCTGGTCCTCCAGTGCAGTCCACAGCTATTGGTGCTGGGAGGTGGAGCAAGGCAAAGGCTCCCACCCTTGTGACCCTCTCCTTCGTTCCTCTTGTGGCTGCAGCATGTGGCACTGAAAACAAGCTAGGGGTTGCTACTACACAAATTCAAAGTTAGCAGGCTTTTCTTGCTCATCCTGGCTCATGGCCTCCCGACTGGCAGACTTGATCATGGGTCTGCTGAGTTAGTCATTCCAGTCTTGGTACAGTCCTCCATTGCTGTCTGGCGGTGATCGGTGCAGTGGGGGAGGGGGAGCAGGCACAGGTTCCCACCTCCTAGCAACTTATCTTTGTTCCTCCTGGTAGCTGTGGCAAGTGGTGATGAAATCGACGTTACTCATGGATACCTAGTTGTAGAGGAAGTAGGAAGATGGTGGACGCCTGTTAGCTGGCTATGGAGGAGCTGCCAAACTGGGAGTGTTTTAAGCCAGACTGTATTTTTTAAAAGGTAAGTTAGTGTTGCCGCATTTGTAGCTTTGCATTTATATTTTTTACTGCTAAGATTTTGTCGGCTGTGGCTCCCTGTTCCACTGTTTTCACCCCCCTATCTAGGTTCACTCTGGATGCTCAACCTCCATTTAGCCATCTAGGACAAACAACTGCGAGCTCCTCAGATTCTCAATCTGAAGGAAGCAGCTGATTCTGGGAAGCAGAAAGCTGTGCTTGGCACAGTACTACTACCCCACCTAGATCTTGAGTCCCAGTTCTGATCCCAACCAGAGTGCAGAGTCCTGAAGAGGAGGTGTTGTAAAGTGTGGCGGGGCACTAAGCATGCCTGTGGAGGCTCAAGTATCACTGAAGAACCATGCTGTTGTAAGAGAGAGAGAAACAGTTAAGTAGAGGGCGAAAACATCCTTGGAGAGTGAGAGCTGAACAAGGACAGCAAGCTTAATTTCACCAGTAAGCATTGTCCATTCATCCTACTACAGGGGGCACTGTTGGAAAGTGGCATAAAATCATCCACAAGAGGAATGACGGGAAATGGAACCAGAACAGATCACAGAGGATAGACTACATAAAAGGCTTGCAGCACTCAAGAGTGGACAAGGCAACGATCCTGGCAGATTGCATCCAGTGGTACTGAAAGAGCTGGGGCTGGAACTGGCAATACCGCCCACCTACAGAGGTCCTCCTAGAAGAAGAGGAAGGGGAGAAGGAAGGTTCAGCACTGTGGCTCCTCCGTGAGCCAAATAGGGCGCCAAGAGAAGACCACCCCACATCGCCCCAACCCCCTCAACCCACCAACTCTGAAAGGGATCTCTTCCTCACCACCAATTGTAGGGGTGGAGGTGGCAGGTGTGGCTGCCCCCTTTCTGGCACTGGAGAACAGGGTGGCACTAAGAATGGTACTGGCCACGGTACCGGAGGACTTAATTTCTACAGGGGTGGGGCCTCTCTAAATACGAGGCACCCCCTCAGCACCGCAAATGGCTCCACAGGGGCTCCCAGCACCGGGATCCGTGTAGATGGTGATCACCAACCGCAAAGAAAGAGACGATTGGGGAACGCTTTAGTGCCGGGTGAAGGAGAGCATTGGGACCCCGGAGAGTCACGTAGCCAATCCAGGTCTGCATCCCGATCACTCCTCCAAGAGATGATCAGGGAGATCTCCCTAGTGGCCACCCCCCTGAAGCCCTCTTTCCCTCGGCACCATGAGGAGACCTGGCACTGACCGCAGCACTGCTCTGCTCACCAGATCTGTGAATGGCTCCAGGATCAGCAGCGGCATTGGTGGATGGTGCAGAAGAAACCACTGGGACGTGCCTAGCAAGCGTAGGCCACGACACCAAGGGAGCCTGCACATCCGAGGAGGTGACGGCCAAAACGGTGCCTTCAGCCAGGACCCTGGAGCCTCACCATCCCTCCAGCACCGCTGAAGAGACCTCCGCCCTGGCAAGACTCAAAGCGGTGGAGGCCCCCTCCTCTGCAGTATGTATAGTACTGGGAGGGGACCCACAGGAAGAGTCAAGAGACCCAAGTCTAGCGTCCCGCGTACGACTCTGCCCTCTGAAGGTTGGTGGAGCACAGCCAGCCTTAAACGTGTGGTACTCTAAACTCTACACTCCATAGAGAAGCAGGCGTCACAATGGTCCATGTCACGGTTTAGACCCAGACAGGTTAGGCATCAGCAATGCCAGTCCGTCATGGTCATCTGCTGGCCATAGGGACACAGACACATGGGGAGCTGGCCCACTAGATGATTTCTTTTCTTGTCCCCTAACCTGGCATGACTGTGAACAACTTAACACAAAACACAGGAAAAGACTCGGTGCCAAAAATAAGAAAGGTCTTACCAGTAGATCTGCAGTTGAAATTGGCACTGAGTGAAAATGGCAGCAGCAGAACTATGAGGCATCGAAAGTGAGAAGGCAGGCCGCGATGGTGTAGTAGAATCTTCTCAGATGCTCAGCTCACTGGAGGACAATGCACACTCGATTGTGGGAGAAGCAGAACTGAGGTGGCGGAGGAGTCAGCATCTGTTACTGGCCAACCCTCAAGCACCACGCAGTGCGTTTGCCTCGAGGGCGGCACCGTCCCTGCACCAGCTCCTCCCCGTAGAAAAAAGAAAATCTGTCCCATAGGGTCCTGCGCCTCTGGCTTGAACCCACCGGTAATGAATGGTGAAGACTGATACAGATAAGAACCAGTAGTTGAGAGAGCACTTGCAAGAGGTAGTTACTTTATTGCAGGTATAGCCCAGGAAACCAAGTGGCAAATGTGTACAGGAAGATTTCAATCAGCAAAAACACTTCTGGGCAGCAAAACAGCCCATTAAATCAGTAACTCAATATCCAACTCAGCTACTCTAGGCTCCCTGTTAAGCCACACATGCAAACTGATATATACAGAGGCCTGACGTAGGTGCCAGCGTTAGGGGTGGGGGTGGGAGTCTCCACTGACAGCAAAGATGCAATCAAATGATAGTCACCAGATGTTTGTGGTTGCAAACAGAGTTTTCAGCTGCAAACATCCTACGTGCAATCACCACAGATGTCTGGGCACAGCATTGTGCCAGTTGTGTGGTGTAATGCCTTGACCAGAGGCTGTGACATGAGGCGCTACTGCCTCAGTCAAGCCACACCCCTCCAACCCTGTATCTTATGTTCCACTTGTGGAGGGCAAGTAGTTTTTGAATTAGGACAACCATCAAGGGTCATCCCTGGTTGTCTAGTGATCCCTAACTGCAACACTATTGTTCCATAATCCTTAGTGTCCACTGGAATCCCCTCCCTAGCCTCCTTTCCTCTTACATAATATTTGCCACCGGACCATTGCTGATCTCTGCCACACGATGAGTTCTATCACAGTATGTCTGCCTCACTCCTGTGGTGCTGCTTCTCACAGTTCTACAGGTGACGAAGGCAATTTGGCATGTGGGTGGTTGTTCAGGGCCAGGAACTGTACATGTACAGCACAGCACTTCATCAGCATGCAAGCCCTGCCCTGCCTTTTTTTAATTTTTTTTTATTTTACGGTGTATTTATACAAGATTGCCCAGCTGAGATGAAACATCTAATTTCCATTGGGATACTGCTTCTACACATTTCTGCAACTGAGTGTACTGGAGTCTTGGGAGGTTAAGTGACTTGCCTAAGTTCACACAGTGGCTATTTGGTTTTAGCTGTGTTTGAACCAGCAATCTCCTGTTCCCAAGCTTGTGCTCTAATCACTAGACCACAACTGTCGTTCCTTGTGTCAGTGCAATGACTATTATGCCAGTGCAGAAAAAGGCTTGCTACTTCTTTGTGCATAGTACCAAATGGTGCAAGGAAGAACAGTGACTCAATGTGGTCATTGTAACCACTGGGTGCCTCTGAATTACGACCATGTATGGGGCCCCAGATGTAAATTGAGTAAAAAAAGCAGGATAGGGTGTGTGTTATGTGGTAAAACAGAATGTCTTGGGAAGTGATGCAAGAGGCAAAGCAGAGTGCCTATGTACCTGAGAAGTGCCATTATTCCATAATTATACACACACTGGAGCGCCATATTGTGATTGTAAAATGGCTTCCCTGGTTTTTAATTTTAGAACTGTGAAATGAAGTTCAGAAAGATTAGCATTTCTGACCTGTGCTGTTGTGTTGGAACAGCTCATAGTCATGTGAAAAGATTCCACCAATAACAGCACAACATTTCCCCAACCCATTTTATAATAAAAGGGGAATGCAATAAGCACTTAAAGCAAGCAGAAAAATCCCCCCCCCCAAGTTGTGGATGTGCAGAAAGCCTCAACTGGCTCATTTATTTACCACTGAAAGCTATTTGGAGAGTTATGATGAGACCACCGCTACCCGCCCAACAAATTTATATATACTGTACCTATAAAAAAACACAACATAACAGGGTGTTTCCACTCTTACCTCTTCATGCTGTTGTCAGCTTCTTCTCTGTTCCTGTCACTTTCAATCTCACCATCGGAATATATATTGTAGACTGAATCTAAGATGGACACAATCTCCTTCTCAGAGCACGTGGGCAACAATAAGTGCAATACATTGTTCAACACTCCCATGGGTATTTGGCTCTGTTTGACTAAGTAAGCAGTCAGCTTCAGCTCCTAAAACAATCAGTGCATTCATTTAAAACACTTTCAGTTTGATGAACAAGTCCTTAAAACACACAAAAAATGTGTTTTCTAGGATACTAAATATTTAACTTTATATTGCATCTTTTACCATTTTGCTATTCAAAAACCTGTAAACATACTTTAAAGCTACAAGGTGTGGTGAAAGCGAACAATATTCTAAAAATAATATTGGAAAGGAATTGAAAACTAGGCACAGATCCATCACACACAGGCATATACACAGGCACATTGGCACAGCGCCATCGCCCTGAAATGTTATGCTTGTACCTGTAACCTTTTGCACTTTGTACCTTGTTAGCAGCTGTCTGTTACCATGTATTCCCTGCTATTTTGTATTGTCTGTATTCATTTGCAACCATTCTGTAACCACTGTCTTCAATTACTATGCTAGTTGTTACTTCTGTCACAGCTGTCTCTGTCTTTTATGTACGACGTGGAACCTTTGTAAAGGAGTCTTTGACTTAAAGGTGTTATCCGATAATAAACAATAAACAATTCAAGAGGTTAGTGCCACACCAACAGGACTAGCACTGTGCTAATTTTAAATCTCATGATAGGGACTTTGTAAGGAGAAAATGGCAACTTTTGAATATGGGGCTCCTAGTGCCCCAATCCCTTATTTTAGCTCTTGCTACCACAGTCAGGAAACAGCTGGCTGAGGCAATTAGAACATTTCAAACTAGGGCAAGCAGATAGATACTATATTCAAAGTGCAGGGCCGGAGGGCAAATTGGAACCTTCAGTCGGCACAAAAGGTTCAGTACTTAGAAGTGTGCTGGTCTGAGCTGGGGGATGGCAGCTGGAAATCATTCCTGCAGTTAAATGGGGAGATAGCTGTTAACTGTGGGGTGTGGCTTCGACAGAAGTAAAGCAGTTGTCTGCATTCAGACTTCATTTTAGTTAGGTCTTGCTGTAAGCATGTCCCATCAGGTCAGTGGTACAGAGCAGGAATAAGACATCTGTCAACACATGAACAGGAGCAGATGGGAACCACATGAGGTAGAGGGTCCTGATTCAGGAGGGCAGATTTTAAGAAATGGGAGACTGCCTCAAAATTTGCCCTGGGGCAGAGTTACAGTGAGGAAGAATAAGGAGGATATAATTAGGACAACAAAACTTTGCATGAAGAAGGTAAGCAAAAGTAGAAGGAAAAGGAGACCATTAAGGTTCTCCATGAAGGTGGCAAAGCTAGTGAAAGAAAAGAAGATGGCATTCAAGGGTAAGGGTGAGAGTGAGGGTGAGGGTGGGGGTGGAGCAGCTAGCAAAGGTTTCCATGTGGTCCTAGTGCCTGATGTCTGTAGTTCCAAAGGTGTAGCCTAAGGGAAGAGATACAACATTGAAGAACATAAAGGGTGGCATGTAAGAGGTACATAGAAATGCAGAGGGAGGAGGACAGGGAGGTGTACCATGCAAGGCTGTTAGGGGAGCAAAAGCGTAGACATAGAGGATTGCCAGAGGAGTGGCTAAAAGGAATAAGTCTTTTTTAGGTATGTAAGTGAAAAGAGAAAAACAAGGGGAAGGATACTAAAGATCAGAAGGGCAGAATGGGTGCTGTAGATTGTACAGAAGGGACAAAGAAAAAGCAGACATCTAAAACAGGAGGGGATGGACTGCCAGGGATAAACAAGAATGGGAGGGGTTAGAGACTCAAGTTCATTTTCAGAGGAAAGTCTCCTAAAAGGACTTGCAGACCTGAAGGTGGATAAGGCTATGGGAATGGACAGGATAGACCAGGGTACTGAAAAATCTCAGGGAGATGCTAGCTACTGTACCCCGCTGACAGCCTTGGTAAACAGCTCACTGGAAACAAGTGGTTCTGGAGCACTGGCAAAAGGCTGTTGTGTCCTCCCTGAACATATGAGCGGCAGCAGGGAAGATGCTAGCAACTGCAGGCTGGTCCGTCTACCTTCTGTGGTGGGGGAAATAAACAGAAATCCTACTGAAAGAAAGACAGGTTGAGCATTTAGATTCCAATGGGCTGCAGTATCATAGGCAGCACTGATTCATGGGGGGGGGTTCATGCCATACAAATCTGACAGATTTCTTTGACTGGGTGACCATGTAGACTGACCAGTGGAGGGCAGCGGACATGGTCTATCTGGACTTAAGTGAGGCCTTCAACATTGTGCTGCACAAGGGACTGATAAAGAAGTTGAACAACCTTGGAGTGGGGTCCAAAGTGGTAAATTGGATTAGAAACTGGCTAACAGGAAGGTGACAGAGGGTGGTGGTTAATGGCACTCACTCTAAGGATGGGAGAGTGACGCCAAAATCTGTAATAGGTGGACACTCAAGAGAAGGTGGAGAAAATGCAGGGATCTTGGGAACTCAAGAAAGATCCAATTCATGGCAGTTGGGGTACAATATCATAAAGTGCAAAATCATGCATCTAGAGCATTGGACATTTGCATTACATTTTATTTATTTATTGGATATAATCGAATTACATCTACATAAGAATTTACCATAATAATAGATCTCTGAAAGAATCCTCCACTAGGCCACACCTTTCCAACTAAAAGCCGTCAGAATCAGGGCCACATGGAAACTTTCTGCTAGTTCCCTGCAGCAGATTAGTCTCAGAAGGCCCCTAACGATGAAGAACCAGTGGATTAGATCAGTACCAGGTAAACAAGGAGAGGCATGAACTGGAAATAGGATGAACAAAGAAAACATTTCTTACCACAGTAATCTTGTTTCTTCCAAGGGAATCTTTTTTATTTTTCCAATTTATTTCTGCTCAGCCCCTCTCTCCCCAGCTCACCTTCTGAGGACTGCACTGGCAGGGTGGCAAAACTCCAGGTCCAGACTTCGGACCCCATCCTGCTTCAGTTTCCCCTGGGTGGGAAGCAAGGGGGATTACCCCACCTGTACCATAGGTCCGCCTCCGTCCAACCCAGGTCCGCACCACACCCGCCAGCCTCAGATTCGTGAACCGCAAGGCCATTTTCTCCTTTTCTCCCACACCCCAAAGATGCTGGCCACCAAGGGATCTGTGGAGGCAGGCGCATGCTCAGACTTGACGCTGCTCCAGATCCCAGCCAATGTCCAGCCCTCCCACGTGGCGCCCCTCACTGCACCTCTACCCGTGTGCACCAGGTGGTGGCACTGCAATGGGAGAGGCATCCCTCCCTCCCAGAGAGTGCCCTTTGGGTGCTGGCTCCCTCCCTCCCAGGCTGACCCTCCAGCTTAATGGGTTAGCTCCCGACCTGGGTCTCCAGCGCTTCAAGCAGTAGTGCTACCGCTGTGCAAGGACCAGCTTCCAAGGGAATCTTTAATGTATTCTGACATATGAAGTTAGCCTCACTATTCAACTGCCCCAGAGAGAAATGAATTAATAGAACCTATGCTAATAGTGGAATTTGGATAGGATTGAGCTCGCTTCAAACCACTATCCCTGATGAAACCGTCAGATTCTTAAGAAGCATGCATGGAAAATCCTAACTATACTATCCTAAAGAAAACAAATTCACCTACAACAAATAATCCCCTTTAACGAGGTGGCATACCCAAGACTCAAGTCACAGATGCCCAAAACAACTACTTCAAACAGGTTTCATCAACAATATGGACAGCTGGAATGCAGTGCCCACTAGGTTCCAGTTGGGAGGTAGGAGTTTGAATACAGTAAATATTCCCTTGGAAGAAACAAGATTAATATGGCAAGTAATTTTTTCTTCTAGCACCAGGAAACTTTACTGTATTCTGACATATGCTGACTACTCAAGCAATACCTTTGAGGCAGGCATAGAACCTACTTAGGAAACAGACTCTGCAGTACTGCTGTGTCTAATCTGGCATCACTCCTAGCCTGAATGTCCAGGCATAGTGCTTAGAAAAGTGTGGACAGTCTTCCAGGTAGCTGCTTTACAGATTTCTAACAAGGGAATGCTTCTGACAGCTGCCATGGAAGCAGCTGTACCCTGTTGGAATGAGCCCTAAGGCCCACAGGGGATCCTTGACCACTTTGCTGTAGCAAAACTGAATACAGGCAACAATCCAGTGTGCAACTGTCCTTTTTGCAGCTGGCTTTCCCTTCCCCACTTCTCCATAGGTGAGAAAGAGCTGAGTGTTACCCTGCCTATGGCCTTTAGTGTGATCCAAATAATAGCTGATAGCCCTCTTGACATCAAGACTATGCAGCCTGCGTTCACTTGAAATGGAATAGTCTGTGAAGATGACAGGCAGGGTATTGGACTGGTTGAGGTGGAAGTCAGATACCACTTTGGGGAGAAACGTCCTATTGGTCCTCAGAACAACCTTGTCACTATGGACTGAAATGTAGTTAGGTTCTGTGGACAAAACCTGGAGTTCACTAATCCTCCTGGCTGAAGTGACTGCCAACAGGAATACTGTTTTTCAGGTCACATACTTGAGCTCTGCCGAGGACATGGGCTCAAAAGGGGGTTGCATTAGCTGTGCAATGCATATATTCAGATCCCATGAGTTGGCTGGTTCCCTGTTTGAGGGGTGCAAATTTAGCAGACCCTTGAAAAACTCTCTGAAAATTCGATTAGAAGCCAGGGAAGATCCATTCCTAGCAGAGATAAACAGCTGCCAACTATACCTTGAGGGTAGATGGCCTCAGGCCCAGGGAATGGAGATGGGCCAAATAGTCCAACAAGCACTGGGAAGCCAACCTGGTGAGGAGCTATGTCCTTCTGCTGACACCAGATGGAGAACCTCTTCCACTTAGAAGTGTCAGTTTTCTCATGGAGGGCTTTCTTAAAACTCTAAAGACCTCCAAGACCCCTTCGGGAGGTGTGTTAGCATACTCTAGGTCTCTCAAGAGCCAGGCCCTGAGCCTGAGGGACTTGAGGTTGGGGTACAGGATCCTGCCCTGGGAGGATGTCAGTAGGTTGCGCCTCCTCAGGAGGCAAATTGGGCTGGAAATTGACAGGGACATGAGCAGGGAGTGCCAGGGCTGCCTGGCCCAGTCTGGAGCTATGAGGCTCATTGTCGCTGGCTGAGTCTTGAGCTTGTTCAGTACTCTGTGTAGTAGGGGGAATGGAGGGAAGGCAGACAGAAACTTCCATGTCCAATCCAGCAGTAGTGCATCCAGTGGCACTGTGCCCACTGCAGGAGGTCTGCAATAGAACTGAGGCAATGGGTTATTGTCTGGGGCTGCAAAGAGGTCCACCTCTGGAGTGCCCCACCTCCTGAAAACAGCTTGCAGGACCTGCCTCTTCAGGGACCACTCGTAGGGGTTTTGGTTGATGCTGCTCAGGGTATCTGCTAGGACACTGCCCTTTCTTGGAAGATGGACTGCTGAGAGAGAAATTCTGAGGGAGTAAGTTAGACTTCAGATTTCCATGGCCTCTGTGCACAGCAAGGTCGACCTTGTGCCCCCTTGCTTGTTTGTGTAGTACATGGTGGTTGTATTATCTGTTCTAACCTGCATCACCTTGCCTTGGAGTACTGCAGCAAAGGATTGGATGCCCAGAAAAACTGCCCTGAGTTCCAGCAGGTTGATGTGTAGCAATGACTCCTGCTGAAGCCATGTACCATTTGCAGTGTGCTCCCTCAGGTGGGCGCCCCACCCCAGGAGGGAGGGATCGGTTGTCAACACTACTGTTGGGGACTGCTGCAGGAATGGCACACCTTCTCTGAGGTTGTCCCTTTCCTGCCACCACTGGAATGCTTAAAGGAGAGATCCTGTAACTGGTACTAATTTTGACAGGGAGTCCTTTATCTGGGACCAATGAGACCTTAGGTGAAACTGGATGTCCTCGCTTGAGCCTTGATCCTGGCACTGTTGCTGAAGAGGCTGCCATTTGACCCAAGAGTTGCAGGAAATGTCTTTCTGGCCTGGTGGTGTGCAGCTGGAAGGAGCCTGCTAGCTGAACCAGACTGTCTACCCTTCCCTGAGGAAGGAATGCTTTTCCCTGTAGTGTGTCCAACTCTGCTCCTATGAACTCCAGGAGCCGAACCAGTTGCAAGACTGACTCTTTCAGGTTTACCAGGAACCCCAGAGACTGCTGGGTATCCTGAAGTGTCAGAGCATCCCTGATCTGCTGAGGGGAGTGTCCCACAACTAGCTAGTCATCTAAGTAAGGGAAC
This sequence comes from Neoceratodus forsteri, assembly GCA_016271365.2. Taxonomy (NCBI): domain Eukaryota; kingdom Metazoa; phylum Chordata; order Ceratodontiformes; family Ceratodontidae; genus Neoceratodus; species Neoceratodus forsteri. The sequence continues at coordinate 965,781,238 of CM057452.1, forward strand.
ACTGTCACCCCCTGCCTTCTCAAGTGTGCCACTACTACTGCCAGGCACTTTGTGAACACTCTTGGGGCAGAGGTCAAACCGAAGGGCAGGGCTCTGACTTGGTAAAGACCTGATGGCAATCTGAATCTGAGATGCTTTTTTGGGCTGCCTGATAGGAATGTGAAAGAATGCATCTTTTGAGGTCTCACTGATGCCAACCAGTCTCCCTGCCTGAGTGTAGGAGAACAGTTGTCACAGTGACCATCTTGAACTTTGTAAGCTGTCTGTTCAAGTGTCTGATATCTAGTATGGGTCACCACTTCACAATTTTCTTTAGTGTTAGGAAGTACCTTGAGTATAGACCTTCTTTCTTCGAGCTAAGGGAATAGGCTGTACTGCCCCTCTAGAAAGAAGGTTGGCTACTTCTAATTCTAGGCATACCTTTTCTGTTTGGGTAACAGGTCTGAATAGTCTCTGCTCTCAACCTTGCACAACCTTGAAGCTGAGTGCAAGACCCTGGTTTACTACCTCCAGGACCCACTTGCCTGTGGTGATAACTTGCCATGCCTGGAAGTAGTAAGCCAACCTGCTCCCTACTGGAACTGGGCAGGCAACCCTGAAAAGCATAACAGGGATTCTGTTTTTTTGTGCAGTGGACTGGGGACTAGGGCCATCCTGTTCACTGCTCCTTCTATCCCTGCCTCTGAAGTACTCTCTCTCTGCTGGCAGGTATGGGAACGCTCTGGGTCTGGTAAAAGGTCTAGAGAAGGACCTTCCTTGACCTTCCCTGCCTCCCCTACTCTGGTGCTTTTGGGGTGGATGCCTTTCCTTTGCAGTAGCACTCTTGTAAGCTGTATTGTATTATCCATCTTCTTCATGTAGGCCTTCATCTGTTCACCAAAAAGGGAGGTTGGCTCTCAAGGAAAATCCAGTGCCCCAGTCTGTGTGTCCTGAGTCAGGCAAACCTCCTCAGAGACGCTGAGGTTGCCATTACCCTGGCAACAGTGTCATTAGAATCCACTGCCATGTGGAATTGGTACTTGGAGGCCTCCATGCCACATTTTGCAGTTTTATTTATTTAAAGGTTTAACCAGGAAGGCATACTGAGCAGCCTACTACTCGATTCCAGTTGTGTCCTAGAGGTTGAGGGGTAAGGGAGAACAATATAATTTTACAGTGTACACAAGAACTTACAGAGTGTTGGCGGTACTTAAGGTACAGCATGCAAATTTCCATCAGTATCCATCAGAGCAGCTGCCAGTGGAGAAGGAGCTGACTTAGCCATCTCTATCACAGAGTTCCAGAAGTTTGTCTGATGTCTTGAGACATAAACCATATAAGAAGCTTGTCTGATAGCCAAGGAAGCCCCTAAACAGGCCTTCTTGGCCATAGACTCCATCTTCTGGAGTCTTTATCAGGAGGATGGGATGACAGGGTATGCCTGCTTTATCATATGCTGCTGCCTGTACTACCCCTCATGACTGGGGTGGCCAAGGAAGAATTTGGCTCCCCCTCTCGCCACCAGGTACTTCCTTTCAATTTTTCTGGACACAGGGAGAACAGAAGTGGGGTTCTGCAGAATTTTGGAGGCTTGCTTCTTCAGGGATTTGTGGATAAGAAGAAGCAACCTCTTTGTTGCTGGCACATCCATTATCTCCATGTAATCTGGCTCCTCCTCCTTCTCCTCAGTGGTCTCTGGAGTGGGGAGGTCCAGAGTCTCTGCCCTTTTTTCATAAAAGAAAAATGGGAGGAATAATCCTCAGGATGTTTAGGAGGAGACTCAAACCCCTCTCTGCCTGGGGAAACATCTGGTTCGATGGATTCCCCAAACTCCTCTTCTTCCTCCTCCTCCTCCTCATAATAGGGATCCTGTTCAAATGAATCGGGAACCACTAAGATATCCGGTGCTTGAACCAGGGGCAGCTGCGGCACTTGTTGAGGAACCAGAACCAGAGCGTTGGGCTGCAACAGCTGAATAATTTTAATCACGTTTGCGATGTCCTCAGCAGTCGGTACTGAAGGTACCTTCAGTTGCGGTTCCTGCGCTGTATGATTTTCCTTCTTTTTTCTCTTAAAGGCTGCGGCCGGTTCAGTGGCCAGTTCTGCAATCTTTTTTGTTCCTGTGGAAGTTTCACCCTTCTCAGGGGGCTTTCCCTCCAGTTCTTTCAGTTTATCTTTGTTAAGAGGAGAAACCACAAGTCCAGCAGGTTTATTGGACATTTTTTCTCTCAGTGGGTTTACTTGCATATCAAGTATAGACTGAGGGAGGTTCTTACAAATTTCACACTCTGTGTTCAGGTGGTCAAACTCTAACCAGAATACACAAATGAAGTGTGGGTCGGCCTTTGCAAACAGATCACCACACTCAATGCAGTGTTAAGAAACCAGTAGAGCCTGTTCTCCTGTAACAGTGGATGAAAATCCCAAGTCTGAGGTCCAGGACGCAAAAACAGTAGCAGGACTTGAACAGCACAGCCGATTCAGTCTGACGGACTTGACTGTGCAGTTCGTGTACTGCCGCATGCGCTTGTATTTTATGTGGCTGGCAGGCTTCTTAAAGTCCCCCCAAGAGAGTAAAACACTACCTATCCATCAGGAACGCATCTCATGAGCAGGGAAAGCTCAATGGGACCGGGCCATAGCTCCGGCACAGACTGCAGGCCTGGAGCTGCCATTCAGGGACTTTTCGCCAGTGTTTGTGTGGCTCAAGATCCGACTGTGCCCAGTATGCATGAGGACTCCAGAAGTGATACGCTTTGTGAGATCAGCCACAGGGAGATCCCATGTGCAGCAAACAGAGTGATCAGGTGATCGGTTGCTGATCTCCGCATCAGCTGATTTTGTACTGCACCATCACTCTTGGGCTGAATGTGGAACAAGTTGGATGTGTGTTCTTGCTCTCTGTAACCGCGGCTGAAAAGTGCGAACTTCCACAGCAGTTAGCGCTGAAATGTTAATGTTTGGTTCTTTGGTTAGGGATTACTTGGGGCTGCACTTGAAAATTAAGTTTGGGGGATAGTTATTGGGGAGGGCACGTTGAAACAGACTGATTGAGAGGAGAGGAGTGAACAGATTTGAACTAGGGCTATTGCATCCATTCTGTGGGTTAAGATAGTCCAGACCCGTGACCCTAGTGCAGCAGTACTTCGGGAATTTATTTTTGGGGACACATACATTTTTTGCTGACATTTTTCATTTTGGGGGGTTGCTCAGAAATACTTCCTATTTGGGAAATTACGCAGTCTAATAGTACTGCTGGGCACATCAACCCTCTGTGCACTGGAGAAAATTAATGTGAGGCCCTCTCAGCAGACCTGGGGGAAATACAATATTTTTCATCCCTCCTGATGCCCTGATAACTATTTGGAGAGCAGCTGCATGATTAGCAGCTTAAAGGGGACAGGTATAGTATCTTTGTGCTGCAAGCCAGTGACAGTCACATATTTTATTTGGTAATGTGACACAGAACTAAGTACTCAGTAATATTTTCTGGGCTGAAATCTAGTCTGTGTGACAGACAGTTTTATTCCAGAAACCAAGCCAGTCTGACAGTCACAAAGTTATTTTATTTGTTTGATACAGAGAAATAAGTACTCAGTATATTTCTGGCTGAAATCAGGCCTGTGACAGTCTGCTAATAACACAGTAAAAAAAAAAAAGGCGTGACTTGCTGACTCCTGCTACGGACTCATCCTAAAAACGTAATGTAAGTCCTGGACTTGCGTATCCCAAAAGATTTTCCAAGCCCTGTGTAGGCTTCTGTGACGTAACCTAAAACCCCGTAATATTGTGGGTTTTGAGAGCAAACACACTTAAATAGCAAATAAAACAAAGTTCTGTGTTTTTTTTTTGCGGTTGGTTTAGCGACTGATAAGAAAAACAAGAAACCTCCCAGTTTAAACCCACAGAACTGTGAGGAGCACAGAGAACTGAATTAAATTTTGCCAAAAACTAGAACTTTACCTCAGGAAACAAAGCAAGGTTGATTCCTTCCCGGTTCCGAGGAAGCGACAAGGAACCACACAACTTACCAAAATAACGCTAATCTAGACTAGTCTACTTCTAACCAAGGACAGTGTTTTGAAAACTAAACAAAATTAATCGGTAAGTACGAAAACTGAGAAAAAATAAATATCTTCAAGAAAGCTGAAGGAGAAGTCTCCAAGGCATCTTACTAGGCAGGAGTAAAGAATCTGATGGTTGTATAGAATGCACATGGGACAGTGGTTTGAAAACCAAGCTCGAGCCTATCAACATTCCACTATTAGCATAGGTTCTATTAACTCATTTCTCTCCGAGGCAGTTGAATGGTGAAGGCTAACTGCATGTGTCAGAATACAGTAAAGATTTCCTGGGGCTTGAAGTAAAGGTTTTAGGCACAGCATCTGATATAACCCTCAGGATAATGAAAAGGGGAAAGGATGGAAGGTACAACATGGCCTAATGGAGGAGATTCTCTTGAAAATCTAATATGGTTAGTTCTTACATAACTGTTCTACCTTCATCAAGGACACCTTCTCCATTAGGCGCATCTTTGGAATGACTCCCAAGCAGTACAAAGTAAACTGGGAGAATGACAAAGTCTGATATATAATCAGGACAAAATGTCTTGTTGTACAGCAAGCCCAAAACCAGCACATCTATGAGCGATGATGTCTACACTGTAGTGTTTAGTGAAACAGTGAACAGTGCTCCATGCGGCTGCAATATATATATGTCAGTACCAGGGACATTACTGAAAGAAGCAACAGAAGTGGTCATACCCTCTTGTGGAGTGATCATAAACAGCATCAGAAGTTCCCTACCATACTTCCTGTAACAAACTGTAATACAATGTGCCGCCATTTGGACAGGCATTGCTTAGTCACAGGAGCACCCTCTTCCCAGGGTGAATGAAACAAGAAGCTGAGAGGATTTTATTTTGGTCTTATTTATTTATGCTCACCTCAAGCCCTCGGCCAGCCACCCTTTGGGTCACTTAGGTGTACTGCCGCCATGTCCCTTGCCATCTACCACCCCTGTAGGTGCTGTGACTCTGCTCCTATGTCCGGGTTGGAGCATGAACCTGTGTCACCAGTGTGCTGAGCAAACACCCATTTCTTGGTACCGCTTTGGCCTGGAGAGGATTTTTGCAGTCCTTGGTGCAAGAAACATAGTATCCCAGTGTTCTGTGTACATCTAAAAGTATGGAGCAGTACCTCACCCTGGTTGGCATGCTCAGGATAATGAACAGGAAGGTGTATTGCTTGATTCAGTGTAAAGTCAGATAGTATCTGTGGGAGGAACTTGAACCCAAAGCCCCCACTATCTTAGAATGGAAAAATGCTTTAATAGAAAACTTAAAGTGTGAAAAACTAGTCAGAGGGTTGAAAACTGGAAATAAGACTATCTGGAATTACTGGGACTCTTTAATTAAGCTCATCCGTTCTTAAAGGTTTTTTCTATTTGAGAAATAGATGGCATGTGATATGACCATGGAATGTTGTCATATTTATCACATCAGCATTTATCATATCAGTTATCATATCAGCAGTGTCAGTGGCTCAGCAGTTAGCACACTCGCCTCTGAGTCCGGGAGATCAGAAGGCTGTGGGTTCTATCCCCACACCAGGCACATGGGTTAATATCCCAATACTCACACTGTAGTGCAGCATGAGGGGGGTGCTGCACTCCTGAGGTGCCGTCTTTCTGATGAGACGTTAAACCGAGGTCCCATCTGCCTTTACTTGTGGTAGTTTAGGTGGATGTTAAAGATCCCATGGCACTTCTCGAAAAGAGCAGGGGAATTTGCCCAGTGCAATGGCAAAATTTCTCCATTCACAAAAATACCACCAACAGCTTCATCTGGTTCAAGGTCAGTTGGCATTCATCTGTATCCCCTCCTGGGTCGTGTCAGAAAATAGGCAGGATTTGTCTAGTGCACTCACCCAATCAACAAAAACGAAATAAATAAAATAAAAAAATAAAAAATATTTGGTTTGGAAGTTACCCTTCTACACTCCACATCTCTCTCCTCTATTTTCTCTTGTTCTGTTTATTTCTTTATCTGTCTATCCTTCTGTGGTTAACTAGCATTTTCTTCTCTTGTCTTCTTAGCACTTATTGATCTAGGTTTTTTGATAACAAAACTCCTTAATGTATCTTTTTTCAGGGGAACCCAATGGCTCAGACATAGAAGGTAAGGAGTACAAATGCATGTTTTTTTTCTTTTTAACAGTTATAAACTATAGAGGTTTAGTAGATCATATAATTTAATGTTTCTCATTGAATACATTTTCTTAGTCTTTATAGAGCGGAGTATCAATACTTAAAAGGGTTTAGATATGTACTGTTTTGACTTGGGCTTAATTACTTTATGTATGTATTGACACATTAATACGAACCTGTTAAGTGACATAATTGTTAACTTGTCTTTTAATTTTAAATAAAACATTTTTATTAACAAAACCTGTGAGAGAAACTTAGGATTCATACACAGAAAGACATTGGGCAGGATTCTCAAAGCTTCAGAAGGCACAAAACCTTCCCTAAGTCCCCAAAACTCCCTCAGTAATGGAAAAAGGGGAGTTTGCTCCAAGTGCTATTCACAAAAACCCCCGTAGCTGCGGGAAAAGCCACTATGGACTGTGGAAAAAAGAGCAGCTTCGGAAGTCCCTCAGGACAAAAAGGTATGAGATCAGTGGAGCACAGCTCCTGAAAGGCTATTCACAGCCAGGTTTTTCCCACAGCTGAGGAAAAAATGTTACACACAGTGGAAAGAGGCGTAACTCTCCCTCAGCACACTGCAGTAGTGCCCCAGCAATTGGAATCAATTAAGGTGGACGTGTACCACAGGTAATAGCATTTCAGACAGTATAGCAGTGGCTGATGTTACAGCACTGAAAGCACACATTGCCATGATATGGCAATAGGCATCAACCACTACACCCAGTTCAGCCCATGACGGAGCCCCACAGGCAGTAGAGCCTGACCAGCCAGCAGCGAGTGCTACCCCCCCCCAGGCTACAGGAACACCCCAGGGAGGGACGACCAGCAGGGACAGTCAGCCACTGTGGCGCCAAGGTATCGCTGGTACTTGTGGTGCTGCTGTGGTCCCAGTTGGGGACTGGTTGCTGGTCTCTGTGTGTGCTGTCAGCCTCATATTATAGCAGCACTGTTACAGTCTGCTGCTTCAGCTAGTGGTTCCCTATTGTTGTGCCTTCACAGCCTCTGCAGCTGCAGATTCGCAGCACTTGCTCAAGTCCTGCGGCACATTTTACGGAAATCCCCAGCTGCGCTGGTTTTCTTTGAGAATACAGCACAGCTGCGTTTCCACACTGCAGCAAGCCTTTTTCCCATAGCTGCGGGAATTTCAGCTTTCTTTGAGAATACTGCCCTTTGTCTTTGTGGAAAAATAACTAAGGAGGCTCACTTATTAAAGCCTGAAGCTTGAAAATTCATCAAGCAGAATTCACAGCAACTAAAAATAATGTCTTCCATGACAGGAAACGCAAGCCACAACTCATGGCAGGTTCAAAAGGAGCCAATGTCAGTTTCTCAAATATGAAATTCAAGTCCCAAGGCAGAACTGGATTATAGATAAGAGGTTTCATATGAGGAATGCCTCAGAAAAGTATAGGACACCTCTAACTGGGCAACTGCACGACCATCAGTAGGGGTACAGAAAGCTGATACAGTGATCAAATGACCCTTAACAGAGGGATACTGCAGACCTGAGTCAGAGAGGGAAGCAAGTATTCCAGTACAGAATGACCTATCTGCCAAGATACAAGACATGTAAGTCCAATTCTGGGAAGCAGCCCACAGAGTGAAGCACTTCTGTTTCAGGAATAGGTATGTCTGGTCTAGGCTTCCTCACCGAAGCAGGATGTCAGAAACCTTAGGGACACCCCAAACGGCAATGGCTATGTTTTCAGGAGCCATGCATGCAGGTGGAGGGACTTCAGGTCCAAATGGAGCAGGGACCCCCTGTTCTGTGACATCAGACCCCAACACAGAGGTAGAGAAACAGGATGCTCCACCACCAGATGCTGAAGGAGTGGAAACATATCTGACGAGGCTGGAATGGAGCAATGATGATGAGGGTGGCATTCTCTATCTGTAACTTGAACAGAACCTTCTGTATTAGAGAAATGGGAGGAAATGCATATAAGAATTTCCCTTTCCAAGAGAAGAACAAGTCTTGCCCAAAAACTCCAGGGTCTGGTGCAAGCATGCAGAAATGCAGCAGTTTTGCATTGTGTGAGGATGCAAAAATGTCCAGCTCTGGACAACCTCATCTTGTGAAGAGGTCATTTACCACAGAGGTCAGCACTTCCTATTTTTGAACCATCTAACTGGGACCTGCTTAACCTCTCTGCCAAGATATTTTGGATACCTGGGAGAAACATGACCGTCAGCTGAAGGCTGTGTGATAGAGTCCAGTACCATACTCTGACGACTTCCCTGTATAGGGATAGGAGTGAGTGCCTCCGTGTTTGTTGATGTAATGCATTACACTGACATTGTCCATCTGGATTAGCACAGGACCAGGAAGAGATGATTCTGAAAGCCTGGAGGCTTACAGGAGAGCTACATCTCCAGGTAATTTATGTGCAGCTTGGTCTCCACCTTGGTACATGACCCTCATTGTCCTGTAAGGGCCGAGATGAGCACCCCAGCATCCATGGTGATGGTCTGTAGAGGAGCTGGTACAAGGACTGCAATGCCTTCTGTACATTCTCAAGATTTGTCTACAGTAACAATGTCCTGCATAGTGGAGACGTGATAGGAACCATTTGCTCTGACTCATCCATCAACTGATCCCACTAGACCATGAGTGTCCACTGTGGTATCCTCATATGAAGTCAGGCTAGTGGGACAGTCACTATGGCTGCAGCCATGAGGCTCTGGAGACATAACATTGTTAGTACAGAGACACAGTGGTTCCATGCACCAAGTGTGCTTGAGCAATCAGAGTGTCTGCCCTGTCCTGGTGAAAGCATGTCCTTTTCTTTGTCCAAGACTGTCCCAGTGTACTGCAGTCTTTGGCATGGAGTCAACAAAGACTTTGGCACATTCACTGTAACCCAAAAATCGAACAACTGGCGTGTGCAGGACAGGGTGTGAAGCAGAGATTCCCTCAAGCTGGCCTTCAGGAGTCAGTCGTCCAGATAAGGGAAAACATATAGATCTTCCCTGCAAAGGGCTGCTGCAACTACTGCCAAGCATTTTCTAAAGACCTGTGGTGCAGAGGACAAGCCAAAGGGCAATACTTTGAACTGATAGTGCCTGCCCTCTGGCATAAAGTGGAGGAACTGTCTGTGGGACTTCCTGATCTTTGTATGAAGATATGCATCCTTCATGACCAAAGGACAGAGCCAGTCCCCTGTTTGTAGTAGGGAATCTGGGCCTGCAGGGATACCACCACAAGTATTTGTATTCCATGTAAAGGCTGAAATCTCTGAGATCCAATACAGTACACATTACTCATGTCCATTTTGGAACAAGGAAGTATCTGAATAGAACCCTTTGTTCCTGTCTTGGTGAGGAACTAGTTCTATGGCACACTTGAAACAAGGTCTGAATTATCTCTTTAGAAGGGACACATGGCCCACAGGATAAAAGGGAGGAGGTAGAGGATTATCTGAAGGGATTTCTAACAAGTCCAGAGCATGCCACCTTGCAATTAACTCCTGCACCCACTCTTCTGTGATGATCTCCTGCCACTGTTTTAGATGCAAAAAGATTCCCCCGCTCCTGACATGCACCCCTGGAGGCAATAGCTAGGGAGCAGGACAGACACAGAATATAGGTGGAACAGGGGATGGCAAGGCCACTGGAACCAAGCAGATTCCTTTTGGTGATTTTGCATGGGCAAGATAAAGCTGGAGATCAAGTAGGGTCTGCGGCTTTGCAGTCTCAGGGAAAATGGGCAGACTGGATGGGCCTAGCAGTCCTTATCTACCGTCAGTTTCTACGTTTCTATCATCAGGTGGGAGGGGTCCTGAGGACCACGCTTCTGCCATGACCTTGCTGACGGTAAGGATGGTTACTCTCTGGTAGCAGGTCTATAAATGGGCCCCTAGTACACACTCTGGCAGGAGGGATACAGAGATTTAACAGACCTTGAAATCATCTTATAAGTCTGAAGGCCATATAGGGCTTCTTCTTCAACATCATAATCAAACAGTTTAAAACCCTTAAAAGGAGCTATCAAAACTGCCTGTTGTACATCAGTGATAAAGCCAGACACTCTGAGCCAAGAATAGCATCTCATGCAAACGCCAGAAGCTGCAGCTCTAGCAGAAGCATCAGAGACATCGTAAGTGGAGCACAGCAAATGTTTGCAAACTTCAGCTCCAGCAAGTTTTAAGCAGTACAGTCATGGCAGAACTATCAGGCAAGGCCTAAGCAGCAGTATGCATGGCCTTCCACAGGCTGTTCTGATAGTTGATCACGTGGGACTGGTAATTTGCAACCCTAAGCACCAAGGATACAGAAGCATATGTACATTTGCCCATTACATCCACCCTCCTAGATTCTTTATCAAGAGGTAGAGAGATGTTAAGTCTAGGAGCCCTAGACCTCTCATGAGCAGCCATGGGGACTAAAGTGCCAGTTTCAGACTTGCTAGCATTAATAAGGCTTAGCAGATAGAGCAGGGTACTGCTCATCAGCCAAGGGACTGCAGACAGGGAGTTTGGTCTATGCCATGCAGCAAAAGTAACATTCCCTAAGGCAGGATACACAGGTAGAATAATAATGGCGAGCATGCACGACACACCTCCAAAACTCCCGTGAAATTCCTGTTAGTGGAATCTTCCTCTTCCACAGTGAAGCCCATTGCAGACTGCATCTGCTGCATCATGACCTGAAAAGAGGGGTCCACGGAGGAGACCTAGGGGTATAAACTACCAAACTCTCACTGCAGGATGAGAGGATTGAGTTACAGAGCATGTTTATCTCCTCAAATTGCCACTGACCCTCATAGTCCTCCTCTAAATCCACCCCAAGGTCCATGAGGTCAGAATTAAATTCCATTTCATCATCATCATTATGAATGACAATGGGAGCCACAGAAGGAGCCAGCTGGCTTGCCTGGCGGTGCAGGAGGTTGATGTGCTAGACACCACATCTCACTCCATGCTGGTGACTCAGGTTCGGGAATGAGCCCGAGCTGACAAGGGTTGGCAGGGGCGAGAGAGGACTGCTCTCCTCTCTCGGGGAGGGAGGGAGGGATCATCATCCCGCCCACTGATCGTCCTCTACTGGGGTCTTGAGGGCAATATGGGCCAGGAGGCATGTAGCCAGTGGTGTGGCATGCGGGTGCCCTCACACCCACTGCATTGCTAATGCTGCAGGCAGCTGGGGGAAGAAAAAGTGGAAGAGAAATGGAGTTGGTGGGCTCATGATGGCTGCGGTGCCTCGCCGCCCTCCCCGATGTCTGGGTGTTTGTCTCTGGGGATGGGGAAAGTCGATGCCCCTTCATACCACACTGTCACTGGGGCTTAACCCATGGGGGCTTTCCAGAAGGGTCGGATGTGGGAGGAGCAGAGAATGAGCCCTCTGAGGGAGGGGTCTGAGCTGCCTGCCAGCTCCACCGGAAGGAGCATAAAATATATTTGGGGAAAAAAAAGGAAGGAGCCAGCTATGGCTGAGAGGCAGAAATCAGAGACATCCTTGTAGAAGCCATCAAAGAAGGACCTGAAAGCAGAAGGTCCCATTGCTGGCAGTGCTACCTGCAATGGTAACCCCAGTAGTACACACTGGATCATCTCTGAGAATGATGCCAGCACAGCCTGGGAGTTAACAGTGTGCTGAAAAAGGTGCGGGACTACCTGGGTCAAGGGCCGTAGCCTGGCGGCGTTAATCTACCGTCCATAACAGGCGACCTCAAGCCAGACCTTAGTGTCTCAATGACAGCCGGGGGCCTTTAATTGACACCGCTGGAACAGGCATTGATAAAGACATACCTGATTTCAATGACGACTGGGACCTCACTGGTGAAACAGACTTGTCCTTATTTTATTCCTTCTCTTTCTGCTTCGAGGACCATTGTTTGGATGACTGATGAGGAGAAGCAGATCGATCTTCTCATAGATTTCAACACTTTTTGAGCAAGGAAGTTTTCAGAGCTTTCAATGGCATCGCCTTGTAGCCTGGTTGAAACCTTGGCAAATCTCAAAAGTCCTCATGTTGAGAGAAAGACCCAAACAGTATACACAAATGGAGTGGGTGTCATCTTTGTAGATTTTATAAATGTAAAGACAGTATCTGAATAAAGGTTCTTAAGACTTTGGCAGCATACAGAGACAATGATAGTAAACTGAAAAAGTATAGAAAATAACAATAAAACAGCAATGGCTTAGCCAACGTTATTTCCTTGAGGATGACTGATGGATGCAGAAAGAACTGAGGAGTGATGGGGCCACCTGTGTTATATTCATGTCGATACTGCACGTCATTGTGGGCAGCCCCTGACTAGCAAAAAGTTTCTGAGTGGTCTTGACGCTTACAGCTTACTGCTCCAAAGGTGTGGCTTAATGGAGGAGATATCCTGATGAAGCACCTTGCGCTGAGCACAGGTTGGGGGATGGGGAGAGGTACTGACAGTCGCAAGAAAGAAAAAGGACCTTGGGGTTATATTATATCAGAGGACTTCAAGGTGGCAGCTCACTGACTGACAAGGTTGTGGGCAGGGTAGTGGGATGCTGGGGTGAAAGGGAGGGTATTTCCAACAGGAGGAGGGGAGGTGGTGCTGCGTTATGTCACTCCTGAGAGGTATGCCTTCAAACTGGGTATTGTGTCCAGTTTTGGAGACGCCTCAGAAAGGACACAGACAGCATGGAGGCTGTCCACAGCAGGGTAACTAAAATGGTGCAGGGTTTGTACACAAAGCCCTAAAAGGGCAGAGAGATCTAAACATGTACACCCTGAAGAGAGGAAAGGAAGAGGGACAAGATTGAGACCTACAAGTACCTCACAGGGGTGAAAGGGGTTGGTGGAGTCTCCTTCAAATGAGGATAAGCACCAGAAGCAGGAGGCATGCAATGAAGTGGGCGGGGGGTGTTCATGAGCAATATAAGGAAAGATTTCTTTACTGAAGCGGTGGTAGATGCATGGAACAGACTTACAGTAGAATTGGTGGAGGCTAAAATGGTTGGGGAGCAGAGTCTTAGCATGCATGGGATAAACATAGGGTTTTAAGCCAGGAGGCACACGGGAGGTAAGTCCTTGGGGACAAGTGGCGGGGCTGGGGGCGAAGGGTGGGCTGATGTGGGCCAGTCCAGGCAGAAGGAAAAAGCATAGTAAATAATAAAATAAAAGGAACAGAGAGGCAGTGAGGTCACCAGAGACTAGACAGGAGCTGGAGGGATAGGTGAGGCACACTTCAGACAGGCAGTGAGGTCACCAGAGACTAGACAGGGTCTGTGGAGGGGGATTAGGTAGGGCACACTTCAGAGAGGCAGTGAGGTCACCAGAAACTAGACAGGGTCCGTGGAGGTGGATTACATAGGGCACACTTCAGAGAGGCAGTGAGGTCACCAGAGACTAGACAGGGTCCGTGGAGGGGGATTAGGTAGGGCACACTTCAGAGAGGCAGTGAGGTCACCAGAGACTAGACAGGGTCTGTGGAAGGGGATTACATAGGGCACACTTCAGAGAGGCAGTGAGAGTTACCAGAGACTAGACAGGGTCTGTGGAGGGGATTATGAGGGCACACTTCAGAGAGGCAGTGAGGGTCACCAGAGGCTAGATAGGGTCTGTGGAGGTGGATTAGGTAGGGCACACTTTGAGAGGCAGTGAGGTCACCAGAAACTAGACAGGGTCTGTGGAGGTGGATTAGGTAGGGCACACTTTAGAGAGGCAGTGAGGTCACCAGAGACTAGACAGGGTCTGTGGAGGTGGATTAGGTAGGGCACACTTCAGAGAGGCAGTGAGGTCACCAGAGACTAGATAGGGTCTGTGGAGGTGGATTAGGTAGGGTACACTTTGGCAGACTGGTAGGCCAAGCAGTTTTCTGCTTACAAAGTCTTTTACTCTATTCCTGTCTAGGGTCCACAATATTCTGCCAAAATGGAATAACAGAATTGGCCATTTTTTTCCCAAAAGACACTTAAGAAAAAAACTGCCATCCTGTGCAGCACATTAAAAGGTAAGATGGAATATGTCCTAGGGTTGCTCATACAGCTCGATTTCTGATCGGACAGCTGGATTTCAGACCACTGGATCTGACTGTAAAAACTGAATGCCTCTAAAGCATCTCTCCAATCTGCAATGATAACCCCCCCCCCACCAAAACCACCCTCTAAACACCAACCCCCTCCTCCCCTAGCTCTCTGAGAGCTCACAATTCTTAATTCTTCTAATTAACTGTGTTGTACCTTCATAATAAAAAAAGTCCCCCCCAAACTGTGCTAGTTCAGGAACTTCCCCATCTCCACCCTGGTACAAGCCACAATCCACCAGTTCAATAAAAAAAGCAAAAAAAACCAAAAAAAGCTCAACACATCAAGTAGCCCCCACTTCCCTCCTCACCCCCAATAGCACCCATATAATGTAATATATCGAGGCAGAGTCTCAGATCATGATCCCATGATGGAGCAGCACATTGCTCATCTTCAGTCCAGGAGGTATGAATGAATGATGACATCCTCCTATAGAAAGTAATATCTGACTGGCTAACAAGTGGGCTGTGCCAGACACGGGCTGTGATGTTACAGTACAAGCAGAGGATTGCGATGTCAGGTGTAGACCAGCAGCCAGACCACATAGGGAAGATCCTGTTTTCATGCCACTGTACTTAGTAATAAAGATACAAGGGTGAGATTTCTGGATAAAAAATAAACTGAACCGTGTCTACTTTATTTCTCCAAAGTTGTCCCAATGGCTGCAGGGGCTATTTAACAATCAACTAATCCATTACTGTAGAATACAATTTTATAGAGCATGTATTGTATTATGTATGATATTACAGAACACTTGACTGCAAAAAGAGGAAGAGTGGAAAATAAAATAATCATGATAAAGCAGTCACAGGCAATACATACTAAAATATATATAATGAGTAATGACAGTCATTCATAAGTTTGTTGGAGAGAAAATAAAACACTGAAGGTATGAAGAAATGCGTGCTCTCAAGAGTGTTTTAAATGTAGGCTAGGAACGGCATGGTTCCTTAAGGCCATGGTAATGCCACACTTTGATTATGCTGACTTGATTTTTTAGAACTATGGCTTTGTCTGTACAAAACAGATAAGACATCTTCGACAATCAGCTTACAAGATTTATTTTGAATACTCCCAGACATAGGCATCATTGTCAACTTGATAGAAAACTTGGTTGGTGTGATCTTCATATTACTTATGTATTGTATGTGTGTGCAGGGTTCAAGGCTATATGTATTAATATCTGTAAAGATTTCTCAATGTAACCTTCGCTCTTCTCAGTTCATTTCTTTCTTTGAGCCTTGCTATACTGTAGATTACTGTAAATTATGGCAGGCACGTATTTGGATACAGTGGTCCTATAGCACGGAACTCATCACCTCTAAACATGCGTTCAAGTACTGGCATACTCTTTCCTTTGAAAAGGTAAAACAATTTTTTTATCCAAGCAAGTGCTCCACAAATTTGTTGCCAGTCTTTTTAATAAGTCTATCGTATGTATTATGTTAATTGTTTTATAGCATTTGATGTTGCTTTTATGTTATTTGTTTTATTATGAAATTCTGTGTAACACTTTGTGAAACTTCACGTAGGGCAGAATTTAAAAATGAGCCTTCACTCAATGGTTATTTTCCTGATTTTTTTATTTATTTAGTTCTAGGATTACAAAGACCTTTGAGCCAAGGTTCTTTTACAAAGGTTCCATGTCAGAGGCATTACGAACATGAATGAAATGACACAAAATAGGAGAACAATAGTCATGGTACAACAACATTAGATATTAGAGACAGGAACTTATAAGTCAGGTGAGGAGCCAAGTAGGAGACAAGTGGAATAACAGTGGGCCTAGGAATAGAGCAGCAGGCACCAGAGAGCATTTGTGGAAAACGACGGAGGGGGACATAAAGATGCAGCCGGAGGCAGTTGTCAGACGATGGGAGAAGGGGAGCTGGCAAACATGGGTGAAGGGAAAGAAGGGCAGGGGGATGGTGGAGAGTGGGCAGGGGTGGATTGGCGGGGACAGTAGATCGATAATAAGTGCAAGTGGGGTATGGGGCAGCAAGGGGGGGGAGGTGGTGGCATCGGTGGCAGGAGATGACAGCTCAGGAATAAGTGTAGCAGTCACAGGAGCTCGAGGCTATAAGGTGAAGACGTAGTCTAGTTTTGAAGGTACCAAGAGTTGGAGCTGAGATGATGGCTGGGCTGAGGTTGTTCAGCCAGAGAGGAGCAGTACAGGCAAGGAGCATTGACCCTGAGCAGTGCGGCATGATTTGAAGGAGTTGAGTTTAGAACCCCTGGTGATCTGCTTGTTGTTTCTGCTGTTGTGAGCAGGGCAGTGACCCTGGTGGCGCAAGACCGAGGCTAATTTTCTTTGCCATTATGCAGGTAAGGAACTTGATACAATTTGGGAGTTGGAGCCAGCAGGTTTGAGCATACAGATCACAGGAATGTGTAAGTCGTCGTGCCCCAGTGATGAGCCGACATGACTTGTTGAGGGTTGTTGAGATACGCCTGAGGGTAGTCATAGTGGCAGAGCCTATAGATGAGGAGTCCGTAATCAATAATCGAGACCACGGAACTCTGGATGGCAAGCTTCAGTGCCTGAGGTGTGAGATGTTGTCTCTGCCTGTAGACGAGCTAAGTTGGTATTAGCAGCTTTAGCCACGCTTTTGACATGTGCCTTGTAGAGGAGGTTGGTGTCTAACAGGATCCCAAGGTATTTGAAAGAATGGACCTGTTCGAGGTTATTCCCTTGTGATGTGGAGATAGTCAGGGGGTGTAGCTTGTGTCTATTGTGGGAGCTGCAGAAAAGCATAGACTTTGTTTTCTTGTGGTTAAGGGCGAGTTTGTGATTGGAGAACCACTCCTCAATGGCACTAAAACCAAGCTGGAGATTCTGTTGTAAAGATAAGGGGTCTCTGTGAGATGAAAAGACGACTGAATAAACTTATTTTCCTACTACTACTGCTTCTTCTACAGGTGTGACTTCTCTAAAGGTAATAGCAAAGAAGCCGAATGCAAACACCTCTGTACTATTGAAAAAAGTGAAAGAGACGATGCACTGGCCTTGCACATTACGAAAAGTGGGTGAAATTTCAGGCCTTTGAAAAAACTGACGTGAATTAGAAGAGGTGCTTTTTACAACAAACTACTGAAGAGAGAGTTTTTGGCAATATAAACTATATGCCAATACTCCAGCAAGGTTAAATGACTCATTCCAGCTGACACATTTCTTGAAATAATTTTGCTGAATTGTGTTTATATTTATAATTCAATTGTATTCTGTATGATATATTTACAAATGAAATTTTTGCAATCTACTATTTATTTCCATACTGTAGTGATATTGAAACTGTGCACAGGATCAGCCTACTATAAGAAAATACTCACATATTTGTCATATATAAGTGGTGCATTTTCCTACCCTCCTTTCCGTTCCCTAACTCCCTCCCCACTCCCCCTTACCTATTTTAATTCCTTCCAATTTTACCTTGTTGCACAGATTGATATTTCAAGATTTAAGTCATGTCAGTTCACTTGATTTTTGTTGTTCGAGCATTGCTATACTGCACATAATTTATTTTGCACTAGCACTTCAAATCTGTCACTGTCTAAAGCAGCAGTAATAGATAACAAAAATCGGATCTTTTGCAACAGTTTGTTCCCTGTGCTCTGTTGAGCATTTACCTAGTAATCTTTCTTCTTTTCACTGTACTATCACCCTGTAGTTTGCTCCATTTTCCTTTGTTTTGTTTACATTTCTTCCACCCGCCATGCTGAACTGGAACCCTCTGCTGCCAACTGCACATGTATATGACTCGCAGTACTACACAGAGACGAGAATTTGAGCACAGGGTCCCACTTAAGTAAACAAAAGACATGATGCGATGTGAAGGGTAGCTGGTTGAAAATTAGGCAGCAGCCGTATTTATTGTTGTGCCACAAAACTGGAAATCAGTCACTTCCTGATTATCTAGTACTGCTGCTTTAAAGAGCTAATCTACTGCCTAACTAATATTAGTTATTTTAAAAGCAGTAGGCTGTTACCTTTTTATCTGAGATACTTCTTTACTTTTCCCTTTGGTTATTTAGGAGATTGTTTATCTGATTTTACTAGGTGTGATGTGTGGAACAGCACTCTGCCTGGCAGTTGACATACCTTTCTCTATTCCCACCCCCTACTACATCATCAGCATTGCAACCTCACTGACTGTGACATCACTGTTGCTTAGAACATCTATTCAGTAGCTGCCAGGTCAGTCACCTGTGCTGTCACTGTTGGTGAGATCACAATACTGATGATGTAGGTGGGGGGGAGGGGTAAAGATAGCCTGGTGTTCCACACATCCAGCACAATATTATCATGTAGAAGACTTTCTAATGGGCAAAAGGAAAAAGAAAAATACTTCAGAAATAAAAAGTTACAAATACTACTAAAAATTTGTATTCGGCCATGACTGAAAATAGGCAATTTCTTTGTCTAGAGCACTTACCCGGTAATTAAAAATGAAATAAATAAATAAACTGTATTATTTTCTTTTCTGCCTGGTTTCACTCCACTAGCTCTTTAAGTGGTACATGTGATGTGATGTCGATGTGACACCTTGATAAAGCACACTGAGGCAGCGTGAAACACCGGTGGTAGTGCAGGGGCAAGTGCTGCTACAATCTTTAAAATAAATGTATTAAATTAACCTAATACCAAGGGGTTGGGTATTTCTGTGTTGGAGAGCATGCAGCCCTGATTCTCTTCAGATTAAATTGCTTCACATTAGTAGCTCCAGTCGTATGTCCCTTTGAGACATTCCTTTTGTGCTTTGTTCCATAAATATTTTTGTATTTGGGCTGGCAGTATAGCCTACAGGTAAGAGCAATGAGCTGTAAATGGGCTTAGTACATCTAGCAGACTTGGGTTTTATCCCTACAACCTCCACTTGCATAATGTGCAACCCTAAGCCAGCCACTTAACCTCCTAGGTGCTCCTGAGTCACCCCTGAAAACAGGCACTGTGTGCCCAGTGAGCCTTAAAGGGTTACCAAAAAAATATATATATGTTGCCAGACTTTTTAATAAGTGCATTGTGTCAACTGTTTTATTCCTATCACTCAGTTTATATTTTTCCTACTACTACTACTGCTGCTTCTACTGAGACTGCACTAAAGGCTATGAATAATGAAACTGAAAGTTCTATCACTGTAAGAGGAGAGTTTAATGGAAAGGACTGTGGTGAAAATGATGATGCTGCAGTAAATTGCAAGCAATGAGGAAGAGCTCACACATCCGTAAGGAGGTTGTGAGTGACAAGAGCAGCCTCATACCTAATCCTCTAGACCAAAAAAAGGGGGGAGGAAGCACATGCAAGCTTAGATGGAGGTGATGTCCAGAATATCATTACTCCTAGTCAATGTTCTAATTATCAGGTTTAAACTACTTTCTTGTATTGTGTGTATCAGTATAGTGTCCATTTCACGCGATCCTTCCATATTCTGCCTTTCTATGTCTGGCTGATTACAGTCTCCTATTTTAAGCACCAGTTCTCTATCAGAATTTTTATTTATTTCATTTATGTATTCCATATGTAGTTCCTACTAATGTTGAATGGTATATAGCATTTGCCAAATATCAGCCTTCTAATTTGAAATGTTCTATGCTCACCCACATGCATTCACTATTTTTTTCTGATATTATGGGTCTAGTTATTAATTTATTACTCAAGTAAGCTGCCACATCTCCACCCCTTTTGCCATTCCTGTCCCTATAAACGAGATTGTACCCATCTATATGTTTGTTCCACATATCGTTTGGATCCCACTAAGTATCTCTAACAGCAGCATCTGGTTGATCCCCAAGTAATAGTAATTTAAAGTTCTCACATGTATTAACTAAAATTCTCCCATTTAGTGCCAAAATATTTAGGCTGTTCACAGGTTTACCTTGTCTTGTTATTTATTACAAAGTGGAACAAGAAGCTGTAAAGGTGAATGTTTCCTTATCCACAGAACAAACAGCATAAATTCTTAACTTGGTATAGACATTTAAAAGTACTTTTACCACACTGCCAGGCAGAGAAAAGGGTCCTAGCACTTAACAGTGATAGAGAATGACCCCTCTTGGGTCAGGAGGTCGACAGATGGGCAGGAGAACCAGGAACCATATTTGGCACGACCAAAGTGGGGCGATCAGGATCATGTGAGCCCCTTCTGCTTGCAACTTGAGCAGCACCTGCTGCAGGATTGGAAAGGCATACAAGAACCTCCCTGTCTTGCAAAGAGATAGTGCATCTTGCCAGAAAACACCAGGCCCTGGAACGAATGAGCAAAACTTGGGAAGTTTTGCATTGGATGGGGAGGACATGAACAGATTGAGATCCAGACGACCCCATGGGTCGTAAATGCCTTCGACCACTGACTGGTTTAGTTCCCACTCATGAACCTTGGCCTGAGTACGGCTGAGACTGTCCAACAGGATGTTCTGGCTGTCCGGGACAAGAACTGCAGTAAGGGAGATCTGATGGGAATTTCCCAGTTCCAGACTCGCATCACTTCCCTGCAGATAGGGTAGGAGTGAGTGCCCCCTTGTTTGTTCAGATACCAGACCATGTACATATTGTCCATTTGGACCAGCAGCGGACCTGGACTGAGGAGTTTCTGAAAGGCCTGCAGAACATACAGCACTGCCTGCATATCAAACACACTGATGTATAGAGATAGTTCTGAATGAAACCACAGACCTTGGGTCCTGTGGGTCTCTAGATGAGTCCCCCAACCCAGCCCTGATGCATTCATGGTCGGGGTCTGGATGGGTGGAGAGGACTGAAAAGGAACTCACTTACAGAGATTGCTGAGATCCTGCCACCACAGGAGATCCCAACACATTGATGCGGAGACTAAGACTTTGTGGTCGAGGTAATCCAATCTCTGGTCCTACTGAACCTGAGTGTCCACTGCAAGATCCGCAAGTGGAGTCTGGCCAGAGGAACAGTTGGGATGACCACCGCCATAAGGCCCAAAAGGTGAGCACTGACCTGGCCAAAATCCAACGGTTGGAAGCTACCAGCTATGCCTGCTGTTACAAGGTTTCCGGCCTGCCCAAAGGGAGGAACGCCTTACCCTGGGCCGTATCCAGCACCGCTCCAGTGAACTACAATCTCTGTGAAGGGGTAATGTGAGACTTGGGGTAGTTCGCCGTGACCCCCACTTGGCTAAATAGGTCCAGGGTAGCTGAAATAGAAATTTCCAGCTGCTGCCTCAACGGGCCGAGATCAGCCAATCGTCGAGGTATGGGAAAGATATAGTGGTACTGGCGCCTCAAGGCCACTGCCACTACCGCCAGGCACTTGGTATGGACCCTGAGTGCAGAGGACTGGCCAAAGGGGAGGGTCCTGAACTGGTAGTATTCCCCTTGAAAGGAGAACCTCAGGTAGTGGTGGTGGGCTTGGAAGACCAGTATGTGCAGGTACACATTCTGCATACTCAGAGCACAGAGCCACTGTCCCTTATATAGCATGAGCAACAGGCCTGGAAGGATCAGCATTCAAATCTTTGTACTCTATGTACAGATTCAGGAGTGGAGGTCTAGTTTCAGGCATAGGTATCCCGGCTTTTGGGAACTGGGAAGAAGTGAAAGTAATACCCTCTTCTTATCTGATTTAGAGGAACGGGCTCTACGGCTGCCTTTTGCAGAACAGCCTCTGTCTCTTCCCTGATGATGAGAATTTGCATCCTTGGGAAGAAGATGGACCCGGAGGGTTGTGTCGGGGTCTCTCCAGGAACTCCAATGTGTGGCCCTGGGAGATTAACTGAAGGACCCACAAATCTGCGGTAATTGCCTCCCACCCTGCCAGATGACTGGCGAATCCTCCGCCCACCAGTTCCTCTGACTGAAGAAGAGGAGGAGAGAGGTGGGCCTCGAGTCAAGAGGCGGAGGGAGGGTTGCCCCTGAAGTCCTCTGGTTCTTGGCTGGAGGGGTGGCTTTTGCTGAGGTGGCCCGATGTTTTTTCTGATGTCTGACCTGTTGTGGTTGCTTTGTCCACCATCTCTGCTTGTGGCGAAAGGGCTTCTTTACCAAGAGCCAGTGCGGGGACTCAGATGAGTGACTTATCAGCCCTGCCAGTAGGCTCAGACCCTAAGGTTTTGAGGGGTCTAAGAGTGGCAGTAACCTCAGACGCCACTGAGACAACCACTGCCACCGAGGTCAGCGGTGGCGGGGGAACCAAGGGCTGCTTCTGGGAGGTCAAAGCGGTCTTGTCCTTAAAGGCACTCTTCCCGGAGGAAGAGGGCCGTTGGTCATCCTCGGTCCCTGAAGGGAGTGGGACTTTTCTTGTCCTTCTGTTTGTAGTGGTGCGAATCTGATGAGGGTGATGAAGATGCACTCTGCAACTCCTTTTCCATTGAAGCCATTTTCTGTTTTAAAATATGCGCCTCGAGGGCCTTCTGCCGGCATTTCCGCGTGCCTGGTTGAAACTCAGGCAGGCCTCACTGTCCGGGGTCTGGTGTTCCGGCTCAGGCAGAAGAGGCAAAGAGTATGGTTATCTTCATAGGGAGTTGCATACCGCAGGACTCACACTTATTTTTATGTGATTCGAAGGCGTCAGGGAGACATACATAAAGATTAAGTTACAAAAGACAGTAGAATAATTCAAAAATAATCTGAAATATACTCATCCGAAATGGCAGTAGAACTGTAGCAGCGCTCTCCGCAGGTCCGACACGCACAAGCTGACGGCGGGAAAGGACTGCCCAATATATGGGGTCACGCTGACGTCCATCACATGACGTCGGTGGGCGGTCCCCCGCCAGACACTGCTAAAGTTTTCCATGTGGTCCTGATACCAGGGGGTGCAGTCCTAATGGTTAATATCTACTGCAACAGCCCTCTCGAAGTAAGATTTAAAGTTACATAGGTATCTTAAGTGTTGATCTTCCAGAATATCTTCATCATTGATTAGCATTTATAGGTCTGGGCTGGAGGCATTAGGATCTTGAGGGAGCAAACTTTTGCCAGGAGGCTGGCCATGGCTACTGGGCTTAGCACTGGCACACCTCTCCACATGATGTCGTAAGCCAGCAAATAACTGCTGCTGGCTCCCTCACTAACCTCAGTTCTGTTTATGAAGTGGGGAAAAATAAGAGAGAACACTGAATTTTCCTAACCCAAGGGGAAGGGGAAGAATATAGGAAATATAAACAAAGAATATAGGAAATGTAAACAAACAAAAAAACAAAACTTGATTACCAACCTTTGATTAAAGGAAAAAGAGGCACACATGGCGGCCTTATGGTTACTTGGGTATGGAACCAGAGCCTCACATCACTAGCCAGACAGGAGATGGGTAGTGATTTTAAAAGGCAGCAGCCCTGAAGAATATGACTCAAGAAGAAAAGCAAAGAGAAGATGCCTAGAACTGGGACCCCCTTGCAACTGAGATGACACAATGTACCAAAAAGAATGACTCATGTAGACTCTTGGAGAAAACAACAACCCCCATGCCATCTGATGGAGGACTGCCTGAACAGCTTGTCCAATACATCCTCCCTCCTTCTATCAAGGAAAAGGGAAGCTATTGTAGGCTCATGTGGAATTGTAAGGTCAAACAACCTAAAGGAGTTGAGATGTGTTCACCTCCTCAGGCACTCCTCATGAGTGGGTCCAAAAGCCAAGCTGGCATTAGAGAAAAAGGAGGACATAACAACCAAAGGGACAGTCTGACACAGCCCCCTTCCCAAAAATAAAAATCATAGAAAAGGACTCACTTCTCCTGCAACAACAGGGATGTACTCTGTGTAAGAGCTACTGTACTTGATCCAGTGCAGCACACAACACTGTTTCACTGCCAAGTGGATTAGCTTGGATAGTGCCAAGAGAGACGGACTGCATTTTGCAACTAACAGGGCCATAATCCAGAAGAGGGATAAATCATGGGCTAGGAGGCAGAGGAGAAGACAGCAAAAAGAGGAATGGAGGTGCCTTCTCTCACCTTTTTCCTGGTTGGTATGAGGTCTTAAATGAAACATTTGCCCCAATTCTGAGGCTTTTATTTTATTTTTGGTGGGAGTAGGAACCCAGCAATGAATCCCAAATCCTTTTTTTTTAAACAACTACTCCATAGAGAGTACAACTGGGGAGATGCCATGTCACTAGATTGTGCTGACCAGGACTAACAGGGTGAGTTGCCCAGAAGTCTCAGTGGATGGGTGTGGTAATCAATGGTGAAAATACTCTGGAAAATCAAGTTATGGTAAGTACTTAATTATCATATTGTCCAAGAATCAATCTTCACCACTGATTCCCACTTATGAGTCAGAGTATCAAGCTTTCCTTTCTTTTTGCAGGAGGAGCTGGCTCACCCTGAGGGTAACAGATACATTCATCCCTCTGTGTGGCGGAGAACACCCTGAGGGCAGTGGCTTCCTACAGGTCTGGCAAGTCCTGAGTCTGGTCAGGACCACAAGAGGCCCCATGGCACAGAAGAAGGAGGGTTCTGACATTTCCTGCCTGACCCTAGGGGAGAAGCAATAAGTCCCCTGGAAGTGTGGGTTAAGCACCTTACTCTGGACCAACTTGCTAGTTAGGGGAGGTGAAGCCATGCTGTCTGCCTGATGCAGACAGCAGTTCCTGCCAACCTGTAGGCCACCTTGTTGGCATCCTAAGATGCACTTAACTGTTGCCGAGCTACCTCCAGGCCCTGGGCAGAAAGATCAACGGCCTGCCTGTCTCACTCTGTGGCAATGTAGCTAAGAGTGTGCCTAGCTGCAACCAAGTGTAAGAGAAGTCACCATGTATGCCTGCTGTGTAACAATGCACATTAGGGTATGTGCTGAGGAAAAAGTCTTCCTGCCAAGGGCATCCATCTGAGTGGAATCTGCTTTGGAGGTCAGTCAATCAAGGTGTCGTAGCTCTAACAGGGTCTACAGTACTTCAAGCCCCAAGGAGGTGTGATGTTCCTCTTGTGAACCCAGAAGGTGTGTGATTACTGCATGAGGAAGTCCTGGGGATGGCTGGTCTGGAGAAGGGATGCCTCCACAATGCCCTGGATGCCCCCTCAAAGGCTCTAGGCCATAGAGGAACAATAAAAGAATCGAGTCTAGGAACTTCAAGGAATCGCAATGGCAGGCTACCGGATCGCAGCTTGTAAAAGCATCAATCAATCAATCAATCAAAATCTTTATTTATTCAGGCGAACATCATTGAGCAAAGCTCACTTACAAGATGGACCTGAGTGGTCATACAAATGAGGATACAAGTATTATTACATAGACAAGAATAGCATAAATAGCAATACAATGGCATGAAATGATTATATACAACAATTTACATATATACAAGGAACAGTAGAACCATTTAGCCTGTAAGGAAAAAGGGGACAGAGGGTATAGCAGGCATAAAATATAAATTATATGGTCTAACTAGTTTTATGAGAATATAATAGGTGATTCGAAGATAGAAATTGAATTAATATAATGGACGGGAAAAGGAAGGTGGGTCAGATAGGTAGGGATTAGGCTTTATAAAAGCAATTGCAGAGCTCTGGAAAAGGGCGGAGAACAATCTTTGAAGGATGCCAGAGGTAGTAGGCTATCTAGCTTCATGGATTTTTGGAGAGAGTTCCATGCAACTGCTAAGGTATAGCTGAAAGCAGCCCTCCCATACCGGTGCAGGCATTGGGGACCTTTAATATGATGAGTTTACTGATCCTTAAGGTGTATGGCCTAGTTGTAATTTGGGTAAAGCAATCAGTGATATGGTCGGTGGTTTGCCTATAGGCATATAGGTTGAGTGCCTGAATACCTCCACCTGGTCACTGGTGCAAAATGTACTCAGCAGCTGAAGAAAGGTGGACAGATTATTCATTGTCATCTGAGGTGGACATCAATGGAGGCGAAGTGCATACTCCAGAAACTGCAGGTGCCAGGAGAAAATCCTGTACTGGGCCCTGTCAGACTTTCTACCAGTTCACTAAGGCACCAATGAAATCCTGGTGTTGCTCCCAGATTAATGGCCCCTCAGAGCCAATGAATGAGGGCAACCTCTCCAGGAAACAGCAAGGTTCTGCCAGAGGGAGATGAGACTCCTGGTCTCAAGGGCCTTGGCAGGGCTGCTGAACTGTATAGGGCCTCACCTGAAGGAAGAGCCTAGCAGAGTCACCCAAAAGGTGTTTTTCTACTTATGAGGAGTGACCTGATTGGTGCCCATGGGGGAGACCCAGGTGAGGACAGTGGAGCTATATAGGTCCTACAGGGTGACCTTGGTTCTCACCAGTGACAGTAATTTCTAGTGGCTCTGAAGAAAACTCCATCTCCAGGCCCCATCCAACCCTGAGTCAGTACCGCTTCTGGCACCAGGCTCAAGATCGCAACAGCCCCGAGAGTTGGGTCATCCGGGACACTATGACCATTACTGCCCTGGCACTGTGCTCGGTGCTGACTCCGATGCTGTGCCTGGAACCATTACTGTCCTCGATGTCACTAACCACACCAGATTCAAGGACGGCCATCAGGATGACATTGAGCCAGCCATTCGCTCTGAGACAGGCCCAAGACTGACACACTTGTGTTGCCACCACCACCACGATGCCCAGAGATGTCACCCTCCTTGTTGTCGCTACTGACTCAGTGGATGGGATAACATCCAAACTGGCAAATGTGCAGTCAATAGCCCCAGTGCCGGTCCCTCTCCTGACACCACGAACAGTGTCAGGAAGGGTCCCGTGTCATTTTCATTGCCATTCTATCGCCACTGCAAACAGTGACAACAGCATGGGTGACACCAGAGAACGTCGAGGTGTCCACCAGTGAAGACGGAGAATATAGCTGTGACCCACCACCAGGGATGTTTGCTGCTCATGACAGGCAGACTGTGGAGGGTTTGCAGTAGACTGGGCAGTAGGAGTTGAATGTCCAGCACAGTGCCCAGTGCCTCTAGGCAGTACTGGTGAAGAGAACTCTGTACTTCCATGGAACCAGAGGTCCCTGAAAGAGGCCCAGAGGAAAGGCCTGGAGACCTGGATTTGGACGCACACACGCAAGGCCTGCCTCCACAGGTGGGGATTGTCGACCCCCACCTCAATGAGCAGTTCTTGAGGGTATGGTGGTCCATGGAAAAGCTGGCATAGCATGTATCCATATCTTGCTCCATTCTAAGACAGGTCACACAGGTCTGATGCTAGTCTGGAACAGCCATTATTTTCTCACAGGGGCAGTGATGCATAATGGGCAGCTGTCAGATTTTCTACGATGACTTAGATCCTTTTTTCAAACCCCAGGAACTCTTACTGTATTCTGACTTATGCAGTATTTTTTTTTTTTTTTTATTTAGTTGTTTAACCAGGTATAGCACACTAAGCTGAAAGCTTTTTTACAGGAGCAACCTGGGAGCACAAGGAGGTTAAGTGACTTGCTCAGGGTCACACAGTATGCAAGTGGAAGCTGTGGGATTCAAACCCAGGTCTGGTCTGCTGGATGTCACAAGATTTGCAGCTCAGAGCCTTAGACCACTGCGCTATACTGCCTCCATGGTATGGTCTCACGATAGGACTGCCCCTGAGCCGAAATGATTTTTAGAACCTATGCAAATGATGGAATGCTAGGCTCGAGCTCAGTTTTCAAATCACTGTCCCTGGTAAACAACTCTCAACCGTCAGATTCTTTACTCCGCTTACCTCAGTAAGACGTCTCTGGAAAACTCTCCTTCATCGCTTGAAGAAAATGTATTTTCTCTGTTATTTTATCAGTAAACTTAATTTTATTGGTATTCTTTCACTGTCCTTGGTTTTCAGGTAGTAATTGTTTAGATTATAGTCAGAAGGGGCAAGTAATCGCTCTCCCGTTCTTTAATCAAGGGAAACCAACAGTCTCCCTTTTGTACTTTATTACTTAAAGTTAATATTCTGTTCTGACTTGGTGTACTCAGTTTATGATTAGTTTGTGTTTTAACGGGGTAACTCCTGGTTTTGTCAGCATTTGAATTCAACTGAGGTAACTCCTGGTCTGCTATTATTATTTACATTCTTCCAGGGTAACTCCTATTTTTGTTACCAGTTCCGTCATGTAAGATAACTTCTAGTGTGGTGATCTGGGTTATGTCGCAGAAAACAACAAAGAGAACAGGACCCGCAGCTTTCCAGCACTATACTGAGTACGGGGAACTTTCTGAGAAAGCAGATCCACACAATTTGTGTATTCTGTCTGGGGTCTGACCACTTACACACAGACTGTGAAATCTGTGCTGACTTTCCTCAGTGTACCTTGGATAGACGGTTAAAAAGGCTGAGGGAAAGGATGTCTGAAAAGGCTGCTAACCCAGCCACAGAGCAACTGGATGAACTGGAAGAGCTGCCCTCTGAAAGGGGCGATAGCTCTACTTCTAAGAAATGTACCACAGATAAAGCTGCTGAACCAGCCGTATGTTAAGTAAAGAAGAAAGAAAAGCACCAAGAACCACAACCAAAACAAAACCATGGTTCCTTCTGCTGATGAGACTGCTAATGCGATCAGGATTATTCAGTCTCTCAGTCCTCGTTACAGTTGGCAAGCAACTGCTTCCTCAAACTCCTGGTTCAAATGCTATCCCAGTTTAACAGATCAAAGTGGGGAGCCTTCTGGGGATAACGACTTTGGAAATGAGCCTGATGAGGAGGATTATGGGTATCCTATTGATTCAGACATTTCCCCTGATCCTCACAGACCAGATTCCCCTGAGAAGGGAATAGAGGATTTTACCTCATATTTTGCTTTTATGAAGCAAGTAGCTCAGTCCCTCGACCTTCCATCCCAGGAATCTGTGGAAGATGAGGAGGAAGAGGATTATAAGGAGATGATGGATGTGCCACCATCAAAGAGGCTACTCCTTCCTCTCTATAAGTCTCTGAGAAAGCAGCCTATGAAAGTGCTGCAGACTTCCACTTCTGTTCCACCCACAGACAGGAAGGTGGATAGGAAATACTGGGTAGCTAGGACTGGGGCTGACTTTCTCTTGGCACCCCAACCATGAGGGTGCTGTGCAGGCTGCACCTTGTGACAAAGCTAGCATCCCGCTGGCCTCCCACCCTCTAGACAAGGATTCTAGGGGAGTGGATTCCATGGATAAAAAAGTGTATTTGGGATCTTCATTGGCTATTTGGCAGGCATCTTATATGTCCTATAGAGCCAGGTACCAGAAGAACATGTGGTCCACAGTGTTACGGATTGCTAAAGCAGCCCCCCCCATGGCTGCTGACCTGGAGGAGGCTGCAAAAAGGGGTATCGAAGCTGTCAAAATGCAGTTCAAGATGGCAGTGGACTCTGACACTGCATTCAAGCAGATGGCATCTGCTGTGTCCTTTACAAGGTTTGCTTGGCTCAGAACCACTAATCTGACGCTAAATACCCAGATTAAAGCAATGGATTGTCTCTGTCTGGGGAGCAAACAGAGGCATATATGAAGAAAATGAATGAATACAAGGCTGCATACAAAAGTGCGGCAACCAAGAAAAAAGCTGCTAACCCCCAGAACTATCATGCAAGGGGTGGCAGAGGCAGACCTGCTTATAGGCCTTTCTTTCAGCCTCAGGTTTTTTCCCCAGTGTCAGCCTAGGGGATATTTCAGAAGCAGGGGCAAAGGGTACACTAGCCCCAGTGTCCAGCCAGCAGCACAGTCCAAACAGACACCCTGAGGTGACTGTTTGGGTCACCTCCCAAATTCCAGTAGGGGGCAAGCTGGCCCACTACTTCCAGGAGTGGAAAAATATCACCAGAGACAAGTGGGTCCTGAAGGTAGTGGGCCAGAGGTTTGTCCTCAGCTTCAAAGCAGTGCCAAAGCTGAGGTCAAGAGCTTTCAAACCCTCTTCCCCATCAGAAACAGCCTTGTTGGAAAAAGAAGTTTCGAACCTCCTGCTGCAAAGGGCAGTAGAACCAGTCCCTTGCAACCAGATAGGAAAGGGCTTGTATTCAAAGTACTTCCTCAAAATAAAGAAAACGGGGGAATGGCGAACCATTCTGGATCTCAGATACTTAAACAAGCATCTGTCAAAACCAAAATTCAAGATGGTTACTCTGATTACCATACTACCCACCGTAAGACAGGGAGACTGGCTAGCATCCCTAGATCTGAAGAATGCCCACTTTCATATCCCAATCAGAAGGTCACACAGAAAGTACCTCAGGTTCAGGTTGCCATCAGGCCATTACCAATTCAAGGCAATGCCTTTCGCCCTGACATCTGCTCCAAGGGTGTTCACAAAATGTCTGGCTATAGTAGTGGCACACCAAAGGCGACAAGAGGTGTCAGTGTTCCCCTACCTGGACGACTGGCTGACAGTAGGCCAGTCACACCAGCAAGTAAGGGAGGCTCTGTCAATAACACAAGACACTTTCTACTCTCTGGAGTTCTTTGAGAACCAGAAAAAGTCTGTTTTGAAACCAGTTCAACTGCTCAGATTCATGGGGCAGAACTGGATACAAGAAATGGGATGGCTTTCCTACTTCAGGACAGGGTGAACAACCTTATCCAAGTGGCCAGTTCCTTCAAACTTCACATTTCTAGGCCAGCAAGGCACTTCCTGCAATTGCTAGGCCATATGGCAGCTTCCACAGCAACCGTGTCAGGGGCCAGGTTCCAGATGAGAGACATTCAATTTTATTAAGAGATCACTGGCTCCAGAGAAAGGATTCTCTCTCAAAACTAGTTCCAGCCACAGTCACTTTTCTCCAAGCCCTACAGTGGTGGCAGGAAAGGAGCAATCTCAGGCAAAGAGTGCCCTTCCTGCAGCAGGTTCCCCCTCTGGTACTCACGGCAGATGCATCCCTCCTAGGGTGGGGAGCACATCTGGGAGATCACACTGCACATGGCACATGGAAAAAGCAGGAATATCTCCTGCATATCAACACAGTAGAACTCAGAGCAGTTCTCCTGGCTCTTCAGTCATTTGTCAATCAGATAAGAGGAAAGGTGGTCCAGGTCAGAACAGACAACACAACCACCATGTACTATATAAACAAACAAGGGGGCACAAGGTCAGCTCCTCTCTGCACAGAGGGAATGATAATCTGGGCCTTTGCATACTCCCTGAATGTTTCCCTCTCAGCTGTCCACCTTCCAGGCAAGGACAATGTCTTGATGGATGCCCTCAGCAGAATAAATCAGAACCACTACGAGTGGTCACTGAACAAACAGGTCTTGGGGACCATTTTCAGGAGATGGGGCACCCCTGAGGTGGATCCGTTTGCATCCCAAGATGACCACCAGCTCCCACAGTATTGCTGCAGGCCTCCATCAAGGGCACAATCTCTCTGGATGCACTTCTGCTGGACTCGACGGGAGGTTCCTGTATGCCTTTCCTCCATTACTGAAAGTGTTAAACCCAGACTTCAACCAGCTTCAATGATCCTCATTGCCCCAGACTGGGCCAGACAGCCTTGGTACTCCATGATACTATCATTGCCAGTAGCCAAGCCAATCAGTCTTCCCAGGAGGTACAACCTGTTGTCACCCTCACAAGGCAGGATCATGTATCCCAGTCTGCTATCCCTCAGACTCGAAGCATAACTCTTGAGGACTTACGAGTATGCAGATTTGCATCACTCAGAAGGAGTCTTGGATATACTGAGTCTCCAGGAAACCTTCTACCAAGAAAACCTACACGTCTAAATGGAAGAGATTTTCAATTTGGTGTCAGGGCAAGGGGTTAGACCATGCCCAGGCCAATCTCTCTCTACAGTTCTGGACTATATGGCCCATTTGCATTCCACAGATTTAAGTATTTCCACTTTGAAAGTGTACCTGGTAGCTGTTTCAGCTTATTTATCAGCAGGTAAGGCATCTTCATTGGCTTCAAGCCAGTATTCTAAGACATTCTTAAGGGATTACTGAATTTGCACCACCACACAGGAGCCTACTCCCATGTGGGATCAGAACATCTGTATTGCCCAGCTTATGCAGCCCCTTTTGAGCCCATATCTTCTGCAGATCTCAAATATGTAACTTGGAAAACAGTGTTCCTGGTAGCCATTACCCCTGCTAGAAGGATCAGTGAGCTCCAGGCACTGTCCACAGAGTCTGGTTACATTACTGTCTACAGAGACAAAATAGTTCTGTGAAGTAACAGGAAATTTTGCCCAAGGTGGTATCAAAGTTCCACCTCAACCAGTCTATTACTTTGCCAGTCTTCTTCACAGACCATTCCACCTCAGGTGAGTGTAGGCTGCACAGCCTGGATGTAAAAAGGGTCAGTACT
The DNA here is from genome assembly GCA_016271365.2 of Neoceratodus forsteri. Lineage (NCBI taxonomy): Eukaryota > Metazoa > Chordata > Ceratodontiformes > Ceratodontidae > Neoceratodus > Neoceratodus forsteri. Next base: position 965,813,575 of record CM057452.1, read on the forward strand.
ATCTTGACCACACAAAAGGTCACAGACAGAATCAAACCCAGTTTTTCCTCACTTATGGCGTAGGGGGAAAGGAAAACCTACCACAAAATGATTCACTGCAATGGACTGTAGCCTTTATTCAGTTTTGCTATAAGGTGGGCAAGTAACCACCTGTAGACCTCGGCTCATTCAAGCAGGGGTACTGCAGCTTCTCTAGCAGCTGCAAGAGATATCCCCTAGTGGAAATTTGTAAAGCTGCAATTTGGAAAACAGTCCATACATTCACCAAACATTATTGTTTGGATGTCCAGGCCAAAGGAGTTGCCAGGTTTGGCACAGCAGTCCTGCAGAGCCTGTTTTCTAGATAGGTAATAGGCCCACCTCCAAAGGCACTGCTTGTTAATCTTCATAAGTCAGAGTACAGTAAGATTTCCTGAGGTTTGAAGAAAAAATTACTCACCATAGTAATCTTGGTTCTTCTAAGGGAATCTTACTGTATTCTGAGCTCCCTCCCTTCCTCCCCTACTAGAAACCTATGGTCACTGCACTACAGCTGTGGTAGAGATGTTGCAAACCTGGGAGTATATTATGTTTTGGTTTTTGGGGCATCTGTGACTTGAGTTTTAGTGATGCCACTTTAGAAGTTTTTCAAAGATGGGGTAAATCCCTTATGTATACCTTATTGATTATTAGGGAGGATTATTATTATTATTATTATATTAGTTGGAAACTGCTTAGTGCATGCTTCGTAAGAATCTGATGGTTTAGAGTTGCTTACCAGGGACAGTGATTTCAAAACTGAGCTTGAGACTAGCATTCCATCATTTGCATAGGTTCTATTAACCATTTCAGCTCTGGGGAAGTCCTATGGTGAGACCATACTGCACAAGTCAGAATACAGCAGATTCCCTTAGAAGAAACAAGAATACTATGGTGAGTAATTTTTTCTTATCTTACTTTGGCATCTTGGTAAAATAACAAAGTCAAACGACACCACAAATGAAAAGAAATTACAGTGAAGCAAAAGAAAAATCAGCAGCAATGAGGCAAACTGAGGTCCTGCTCTCCACGGTGTGCACTTCACAGCAGAAAGAACAGAAATGACAGTTACGTAGAACTTACCATAACAGTAGATGTTTAAAGAGAGGTACCTGCAGTAGATATTCACATATAGGACTGTGCCCTGGCATCAGGACCACACGGCAAACTTCTAGCTAGCAAATCATTAGTGGGGGGACTGACCACAGCCACGTGATCGGACGTCAGTGTGACCAGAGTAAAGGGCGTCCCTCTCAAATACCCCTCCAGTTCTCTTACTATAGACCTCTAAAGAGGAAAAAGGAGTGAAACAACCCTTAGGCTCATGACTCTAGAAATGAAGCCTTGATAAAGGAAAAGAGGACAAAAATAACAGGAGCTGGGGGAAGGTGGGTGGGAAAACTAGACCTACTGCAGGAACCCCTCTCAAAGATCTACTGTTATGGTAAGCTTTTACCTGTCATATCTTACTTCGAGAGGGTTCCTGCAGTACATATTCACATAGAGGACTGAATACCAAGCAGTCAAAAAGAATCAAGGAGTCTGAGACTAAATTCTGGGAGGAAGGCGAGCCTGTCAACTAGATGTCTACTTAGGAAAGAAGGCCTTGCAGAACGGTGAGGCTGAAACCGGCTCTACACCTAGATGCAATTTCCAGACTGTAATGCTTGGTGAATATATGGACAGAAGACCAAGTGGCCACTGCAGTGGACACATTCTTGAAAAAGGCCGTAGAAGCAGCCATGCCCCAAGTAGAACAGCCTTTCACCTCCCCTTGAAGGGGCTTCTCGTACTTGTGGTAAATGTACGAGATGCAATTAGCCAACTATTTTGACAAACCCTGTTTTGAGATGGCCATGCCCTGACATTTGGGAGTAAAGGTCATAAACAACTGGTCAGACTTCCAAGCCTTTTTGATCCTAGAGATGTAATATCTCAGAATCCTGTGAGCATCTAAAGTGTGCAAGAGGTATTCCTCACCTGTTGGTATATTGTGGATAAAATACCGGCAGTTCAACTTTCTGGTTCAAAGTAAATTCCAAAACGACCTTCGGAAGAAAGGAAGGGTTAGTCTGCAGAGCCACCCGGTCTCTGTGGAAAATCAAGTAAGGCTCCTTGCAGACAAGAGCCTGAAGCTCTGAAATCCTTCGAGCTGAAGTTATAGCAACCAAAAAGAGCACTTGCCAGGACAAATAACGCATGTCGCAACTTGCTGCCAGCTAAAAAGGGGGCAAAGTAAGTTTTTGTAAAATAAAATTTAAATCCCGGGGGGAACCGGATTCCAGACCGGAGGCTTAAGGTAGAGGTTCCCTTTAATAAAGGTTCTGGAGACCTCCAACTGAGCAAGGGTTTGTCCTTCACTGTAAGGTGGTAGGAGGAAACTGCAGATAGGTGGACCTTCAAAGAGGAATAACTGAGGCCCGAATCAGACAGGTGCAAGAGGTACTCAAGAACCTGGGGCGCTGAGCAAGCGAAAGGGTCCAGACCCTTGGTCATGGCCCAAATAGAAGACCCTCTTCCACTTCATATAGCATTCGTGGATCTAGCAGATGGTTTCTTGCCTCTTTAAGAACCTGGGTGACTTGAGAAGAGATGCCATAATGGAGACATATATGTCCAAAGGTGCCACGATGCAGGTGGAGAGACTTGAGGCTTGAGTGCACCAGGCTGCCCTGCTCCTGAGACAGAAGGTCGGGGAGAGGAAGAGGCACTGGGAAGTTCCAATGTCAGCTGTTGTGGTAGAGGGAACCAGATCTGCCGAGGCTAAAGAAGGGCTATGAGGATCATGTGGGCCTCCTCTGCCCACAGCTTCACCAGAACCTTCTGCAGAATTAGAAAGGAGGAAGCGAGTAAATCTGCCTGTCCAGGATAGAGACAGTGTGTCTCGCCAGAAAAACCACGCAGAGAACAAGCAAGAAAAGCTGGGTGGTTTTGCTTGAATGGGGACACTAAGAGGTCTATCTCTGTTGACCCCATTGGAGAACAGATCTTTCACCACTTCCTGCTTTGGTTCCCACTCGTGAGCCCGTGGGATGATGCAGATGAAATTGTTCGCTAGGACGTTGCTCACCCTGGAACATGGACCGTTATCAGAGACAGGCCGCACTGGACAACCCAGTATCACACCCACATTGCCTCCCTGCAGAGGGAGTATGATCAGATGCCTCCTGCTTGTTGATGTACCAGACTGTTGCTGTGTTGTAAGACTGGATCAATAGTGTTCCTGGCATCAAGAGGGATTAGAAGCTTGGAGAGCATACAGCACTGCTCTCATCTCTAGGATATTGATGTGTAGGTGTTCCTCTAGTGGAGACCATGTCCCTGAGTTTGATGGTCTCCCAGGTGTGCACCACATCCCTGGCCTGAGGCATCCATTGTCAGGGTCATGGAGGGGGGCACTGGGTGGAAGGGGATCCCCATCGAAAGGTTGGAAAGATCCTGCCACCAGAGGAGATCCCTCTTTAGGCTGTTGGAGACTAAGCCCATGTCGTCCAGACATTGATCCCACTGGACCTGTAGGGACCACTGGGTAATCCGCATATGCAGTCTGGCCAAAGGGACTGTGGATATGGCAGCCGCCATTAAACCTAACAGGTGGAGGACCGAGCATGCCTTGGTCCACCGAGAGAAGGATACCAACGCCACTTGTTGCATCAGAGTTTCCGCCCTTTCCGTAAGCAAGAAGGCCCTGCCCTGAACCATGTCCAGTACTGCTCTGAAAAACTGGAGCCACTGGGAGGGTGAAAGTTAAGACTTGGGAACATTTAAAGTGATGCCAAGTCTGGAAAAGTGGTCCAGGGTGGAGGAAAGAGAATCCCTCAGACTATCCTGAGATGGTGCTGACAGCAGCCAGTCGTCCAGGTAACGGAACATGTAAATCCTCCTGCAGCGCAAGGCTGCAGCCACCACCGCTAGGCACTTGGTAAACACTTGTGGTGCCAAAGAGAGGCCAGATAGGCCGGCCTTGAACTGATGATGGTTCTCCTGAAAGGAGACTCTCAGAAAGCGGTGGTGGGCCTGGAGAATAGGGATATGCAGGTAAGCATCCTGCATATCCAGGGAGCACAGCCATTGGTTCTGTTGGAGCAGGGGAAGGAGTCTCTGGAGCATCAACATACAGAATCTCTTGTATTCTACAGAGAGATCGAGTAGATTGAGATCCAGAATTGGTCTCAGATCTCCCATCTTTTTGGGAACTAGGAAGAAATGGGAGTAATATCCCCTTCCTATCTGCCCTGGTGGAACCGGCTCTATGACTGAGTTTTGAAGTACAGTCTGGATTTCCTGATGGATAAGGCTTAGATGGCCTGATGGGTAGTGAGGCCTGCCTGGTGTTTTGTTCAGGGTCTGTCCAGGACCTCGACTGAGTGTCCGCTTGCTACTAGCAGTAGAACCCAAGCATCTGCAGTTATCGCCTTACACCCTTCCAGGTGGAGGGCGAACCTTCCCGGCACTGGTTCCTCGGGAGATATGGGAGGAGGAGGGGGGACCCCCTTGCATCTGGATGCCAAGGGGAGTGCCACTTTTCTGCCTCCAGCGGTCTTTGGGGATTTTGCCTGAGGGGTCTGGGAGCCAGAACCAGTGGCAGGATGCTTTCCCTGTCGCCTACCTTGGTTCTGCTTGTTCCACCTCTTCTGAAGGTGATGAAAGGACTGCTTGGGTTTTTTGGCCCGAGTGGTACATGGAGCGGATGTCCTTAAGTGACCTTCCGCTCTCCTGTAACTCATAATAATGTCCTTTGCATCTCCTCCTAACAAGACGGGGCCCCTGAAGGGGCGCCCAGAAGGGTGCTCTGGACGTCTTGCGCCAAATCTGGACATCTTGGCGCCAGTCCTGCAAGATGGAGCCAAGCCAGCGCCCAAGCAGTATGCCCGTAGAGCAGTGCAATGGGCCAATGAATCGACTGAATTGTAGGTGGCCCATAAGGTGTGATGGCAAGAAGACTTATTCAGTCTTATCTTCTCCAAGAGCAGATTCCTGAGGTCCTCATCTGGAATCTCCTGCAAGTCCTTCTCCAAGTCGGATAATGCAGACTTCTGGTAGGACGCCATATGGGCTACATGGTTTAATGACCAGATAGCGCAGGTCAAAAAAGCATAGACTTTGCATCCATTTGTTTGGATTCTTTATCCGGAGGAAAAGCACTCCGGTGTTTCGGCTATGCTGGTCTGTCATGGGCCGCAGTAATGACAATGGAGTCAGCCTTTGGTTGACTGGTCAGATGACCAACCCCTTCCAGGGGGTGATATGTTTTGTTGGCTTCTTTGGAAACAGCCGGGATAGACGATGGCTGTTGCCAAATTGTTGAGGTGAGATCCTCATGCAACCCTGTCCATGGGGGAATAGGGAGGGGTTCGCGCTAGTGAGGTCTAGGTTTTCTGCCAGACTTTTCCTCTTGGGATCCAACTCCTGAGATGCCCAGCCACAGGCATGTTTGATGGACCTTAGGAGTTCTGTGAAGGATGGATCCTAATGTGGAGACGTCAGGGACTCCTTGGGCTGGGGTTCAACAGGGAGTGAGGTTCCGGTGACCAACGGACTCGGGTCTGAATCAGAATCAGAGGACTCCGCCTGCTGGGCAAAGGTGTAACATCTGGGACTGTCTCGCCACCCTTGCTCCTGAGGGCTCAAAAGAATGCCCGCCCAATCCCTATCAGACGCCTGGCCTGGGGCCTTGTAATGATTCTATGGGTTGAGGTGGGAACCTGCCATATGGAGCTGGCCCAGTTCTTGCAGGAGCTGGGATTTTGCATTCTGCCACCAGGCTAGAATAGTAGTGGGTGGTTCTGGCTGGGGACGGGTGGTGGAGGAGGCAGAGAGGGGGCAGAGGTTGATACCCTGGGTACCCAGCAGACTAATATAATAATAATATAATATACTTTATTTTACCACATTTCTAAAATCAAGGCACCTTCACAGTAAAACACAGGAGAAAAAACAGGATGCAATAAAACCATCAATTCGATAAATACAAGGTTTCATAAATTCAATAAAATACTATCAGGTAGGGTAGGCTTGAAGCAACAGGTGGGTCTTGAGAGCCTGTTTAAATCCTTCCATGGTGTCGCTCTGAAGCCGACAGGTAGAGAATTCCAAAGGGCAGCACATACATAAATATACCGCCTCAAGGATTTTAAGGAAACCTTGAAATTCTAGCAACCCCTCTTCAGCAGAGTGGAGTGATCGCTTGGGGCACTATGGCACCAGAGGAAAAAATTACTCACCTTAGTAATTATGTTTCTTCTAATGGAGTCTTGCTGTATTCTGACTTATGCAGTTAGCCCCAGCACTTGAACTGCTCCAGAGAGGAAAGAGTTAATTTCTATGCTAGGCATAGAACGTTGAGCTCGAGCTCGGATTTCAAACCTCTGTCTGTGGTGCCTCAGAGTGTAACCATCAGATTCTTACAAGCAACCTAACGAACTACACTTCCAGTGTGGAAACTGTAAAACATATAAGCCAACAGGCAACAACTTGGGTCCAAAAGACTCAAGTCGAGAACCCAAGAGAAAAAACAGGTAGTGAACAAGGTATATAAATCTAAGTAAAACTTAACAACAACCACCCCACCCTGAATGGGAAAGGTGCAAAGTACACCCCTGAGGTGCAACACTGTACCTGCCAGCCCACATCCAAAACTAGGTTCTGAGAGGGAGGCGGGGGGGGCTGAATACGTAAGACTCCATTAGAAGTAACACAATTACTAAGGTGAGTAATTTTTCTGCAAACAACATGAAGTCTTGCTGTATTATGACATATGCAGACTACCTAGAAGTACCTCCATGGAGGAGGGTACCAAACCTATTTTGGGAATAGGATCTGCAGTACTGCTGTACCAAACCTAGCATCACTCCTAGCCTGGATATCCAGAGAGTAATGCTTGGTGAAAGTATGGGCTGTTTTCCAGGTGGCTGCTTTGCAGATCTCTAACAAAGGTATATCTCTGGCAGCAGCCAGGAAGCAGCTCTGCCTCTAGTGAATGAGCCCTCAGGCCTGATGGAGTGTTTTGCCTAGCTTGTCATAGCAGAATTGTATACAACAGACACTCCACCTGGCAACAGTTCTCTTAGTAGAAGACCTACCTTTCCCCACTTCACCATAAGTGAGAAACAATTGAAGACAGTCATTCCTATGTGCCTTAATATGCTCAATGTAGTAGCTAAGTGCCCTCTTAACATCTAAACTATGTAATCTTCTTTCTCCTTAAGAAGAATGATCAGTGAAAAACACAGGAAAAGACATGGACTGGTTCAGATGGAAATCTGAGACCACTTTGGGTAAGAACTTCCTATTGGTTCTGAGGACCACCTTGTCTCTATGGTATTGAGATAAAATCAGGTTCAACTGACAGGGCCTGTAATTCACTAATTTGTCTGGCAGAAGTGATAGCTACAGAAAAGTACAGTTACATAAGAACTTACCGTAACAGTAGATCTTCGACAGAGGCTCTTGCAGTAGGTAATTATATACAGGACTGAAGCGGCGATCAGGACCCCTGAAAAATTTCTAGCTAGCAGTCTCTGGCGAGACTGCCCCATCAGATGACCAGCGTCAGGCAACGTCGATATAAAGGGCAGTCCTCACGCCCACTTCAGTTCCTTCCATAAAAGGCCAAAAAAAAATGAGGCGAGAGAGAGAAAGCAGATGTTTCCCTCACTGGAATAGGAGCTAAAAAAGCTTAGGGGATGGAGAGGGAAGGGATACCTATGCAAGAGCCTCTCAAGATCTAATGTTATGGTAAGTTCTCACGAACTGTACTGTCTTACTTGAGGGCTCTTGCAGTAGGTAATTACATATAGGACTGAGTCCCAAGCAGTCTGGAACAAAGAGAAGCATACGGAGGAGGAAACTACTCATGGAGAGCCTCTGGCTGAAAAGGACTTAAGAAAGAAGTCCTTGCAGAATAGCCAATCGAAGCCGGCTCTATGGCGAGGCAATGTCAAACTGTAGTGTTTAAATAGCGTGGAGAAGTCCAAGTTGCTGACAGCGCAAATATCAACCGCTGACACACTCTTGAAACAGGCAGCAGAGGCGCGACACCCTGGGTGGAGTGACCCTGACCTGAACTTGCAAGGTCTTGTGACACCTGTTGTAACAGAAAGTGATACAGTGAGGCAACCATTTGGACAAACATTGTTTGGAAACAGCGCTTTTCTATTGCTGGCAAAAGAAACAAACAGTTGGTCAGTCTTTCTGAGATCCTTCGTCCTGTTGGTATAGTATCTCAGAATCCGTGAACGCCCAGGGTATGTAAAAGATACTCCCATGACTGAAGTGCTGCGTGAAAGGCAGGCAGTTCAATGGACTGGTTCAATGTAGATTCCGCTACCACCTTAGGAAGAAACTTAGGACTGGTGAGCAGAGCCACATGTTCCTTATGGAAAATCAGATATGGAATTTTGCACATCAAGGCCTGAAGCTCGGAAATTTTTCGAGCAAAAGTAATGGCCACTAGGAAGAGGGCCTTCCACAAAAGGAACTTAAGTTCTGCTGAGGCTGCCGGCTCAAAGGGAGGCAGCGTTAAGCTTCTCAAGAATGAAATTTAAATCCCAAGGAGGGGCAGGAACCCGAATGGGCGGTCTCAAATGAAGAACCCCTCGTAGAAAGGTCTTCACGACCTCCAGCTGAGCGAAAGTTCTGTCCCCAAAGGGAGCATGATAAATGGACAGAGCCACCATGTGAACCTTCAAAGAAGAATGACTGAGACCCAGGTCGAAGAGATAATGCATGTAGTCTAGTAGCCGCCCGATGGGGCAGAAGAAAGGCTCCAAGTCTTTGGACAAAGCTCAAATGGAAAACCGTTTCCATTTCATGGCATAGGTGGAGCGAGTGGGTGGCTTCCTGGCCTCATCCAAGATCTTTGCCACTTGAGGAAACCCCAAAACGGGCTTGTGTTATGTCTGTAGGAGCCAAGCATGCAGCTGAAGGGACCTGAGGCCGGATGGACCAGGATCCCTTACCTGGGTCAACAGAAGCCGAGGAAGAGGAATCGGAGGTTCCTCTGAGTACTGTTGCAGAAGAGAGAACCAATTTGCCTGGCCCAGAAGGGAGCGATAAGAATCATATGGGCCCCTTCTGAGCTGAGCTTGTGCAGGATTCTGGAATCAACAGAATGGGGAAAAGCATAGACAAATCTGCCTTCCAGTGGAGAGACAGGTGTCTCTCAGAGCCGCCCGTGCCTGGGCGAGTGAGAAAAAGGTGGGCAGTTTTGCGTTTAGTGGGACGCCAACAGGTCAACCTGAGGGGTTCCCCAACGTAGGAAGATGCCTGCCTGCTATTTCCTGGTCCAATTCCCACCATGGAGGTTGTGCCGAGGATCGCTCCAAGTGATCTGCCAACAAATTCTCTACACCCGGGACGTGGACCGCCATGAGATGAAGGTTGTGTAGGGTCGCCATTCCCAGACCGCATCACTTTCCGACAAAGAGGGTAGGAACGAGTCCCCTGTTTGTTCAGGTACCAGACTACACTCATGTTGTCGGTCTGGAAAGCCAGGGACCAGGAAGCAGAAAGAGGTATAACGCTTGAAGAGCATATAACACTGCTCTGAGCTTGAGCACGCTGATGTGAAGCGCCTGCTCGAGTATGGACCATGAGCCCTGGGTGCACTGGGATCCCAGATGAGCTCCCCAACCTTCGCCCGAGGTGTCCGTTGTCAGTGTTTGGGAGGGGAGAGGAAAGCAGAAAGGAACTCCCCGACAAAGGTTCTCCTGAACCAACCACTAGTGCAAATCCTGAATCATCGGGGTCGAGACCAGCACCTCTTGGTCCAAGTTGTCGACCAATTGATCCCACCGAGACTGAAGAGTCCACTGAGAGATTCTCATGTGGAGCCGAGTGCACGGAACTGTCGGAATTGCAGCCGCCATGAGCCCCAGGAGGTGAAGGACTGGCCTGGCGGGAATCCGCTTGCGAGAGGACAAGAAGCTTGCCTGAGCCTGGAGTGTGGCCACCCTGTCTGGGGGTAGAAAGGCCATACCGGTGGTCATGTCCAGAATCGCCCGATGAACTGGAGGCAATGAGATGGGATCAAATGGGATTTCTCCTGGTTGATGGTAATACCAGGCTGGTAAGACCTGCCTGGTAAGGCAAAGGAAGCAGGAGCTCCTCCTTGGGACGGGGCTGCCAGAGCCAATCGTCCAGGTGCCGGGAAAACCTGTACTCCTGGGTACACAGGTGGGCGCCACCACCGACAGGCATTTGGTGAATACGGGCCGAGGAAAGTCCAAATGGGAGAGCCCTGAACTGGTAGTGGTCCCTGGAAAGCAAACCGGAGTATCTGTGGATGGAAGGGCGGATAAGGATATGCAGGTACCCATCCTGCATGTCAGGAGTGCACAGCCACAGTCCCGGCCGAAGGAGGGCAGGAGACTCTGTAGGAGAGCATCCTGAACCTTTGTACTCTACTAACAGATTTAGAGAGCTGAGGTCCAGAATGGGCCTCATGTCTCCTGTCTTCGTGAGGACCAGGAAGAAATGGGAGTAGAAACCTGTTCCCCAAAGATGGGGAGGGGCAGGTTCTATTGCTTCCTTCAACAGAAGGGAGGAGATTTCTTCCTGAATCCTGAGAAGATGTTTGGGGGACTAAGACGACCTTGGGGGGTTGGGGTTCTGGGAGGTTTCTGAAGAAACTCTATGGTGTGGCCCTCTGCTATGAGATGGAGGACCCAGCGTCAGTAGTAATCCTCTCCCAACCCGGCAGATGAAGGAGAATCTCGCCTACCGGTTCTCTGGATTGACCAGAGGCTGTGGGAGAGGGAGGAGTCAGGAGGTATGGGGCACAGCCGTCATGAGCTCCCGCAGTCCATTTGGGTGGGGAGGGTCTCGCAGCAGGAGGGGCCTGGCATTTGTTGGCCCACTTTCCTTGTGGATTCGCCTTAGGCCATGCGCAACGGCAAAGGAACGATGCTGTGCTTGAGGGCTCTGTACATGGAGTCAACCTCTGACAGCAGTGCCCTTCTCTCTCAGTCCGTAATGATGTCCTGACATTACCACCGAACAACACCAAACCTCAGAAGGGGGCGTCCTGAATGGCGGATTGTACTTTCGAGGCCAAACCTGACACCTGAAGCCAGGCATGTCGCCGCAGTGTCACGACGAACGCCGAACTTCGTCCAGAAGCGTCCACCGCATCGTAAGTAGCATGCAGCATGTGCCTACTGGCCGAACGTGCCAAGCGGACTAGGTCTGCCACTTGCTGTTTAGTCTGTGACTGAGGAAGGGTGTCCAACTTGGCTTCCACCTCGCTAAGGATAGCCTTCTGGTAATCCCCAATGTGAGCCACATAGTTCAAGGCTCTGATACCCAGAGTGGAAGAAGAAAAGACCTTCTTGCCATACTGGTCCAGAAGGTGGGATTCCTTATCGGGTGGGAATGAGCTCAGGTGTTTCGGGTTAGCCGAACGGCCGTGGGCGGCGCTGATCATGACGAATGAGCCTTGGGGTGTGACGAAAGAAAGTCAATCCCCTCGGGAGTCTGATACAACCTATCTGCCTTCCGAGGAAGGGGGGCTAAAGCCAATGGTTGTTTCCAGATAGTGGAGACGAGTTTGGCATGAGGCTCGACCCAGGGTGGAACTAACGTGGGAGCGACCTTGGGCAAATCCAAATGGGCAGCTAGCTTCTGCCTCTGTGGATCCGGCTCCAGAGATTTCCACTGATGAAGAGCCTGGATTTTTCTTAGCAACTCCGTAAATGAGGGATCCTCCGGAGGAGTCCTGGGCCTGGGCTTGTCAGGAGTGCGAGGCTCGTCCGGATTGGAGCTATCATCGGAGTCATCCTACGAGTCCAACGAAGAAGGAGATGAAGACCCCTCCCCACTCAGGGAGAAACACGCCCCTAAGGGGCAAGGTGCCACCCACAGCCTTGGATCCGTAGCAATGTTCTCGGGGAGGGCTTCACCCCGGCGAGGGGATCCGGGACCGGGTCTGTTGTTGGCTCCACTCCCTGGTGAGCTCAGCCTTGGCTTCAGCCCACCAAGAAGCCAGAGTCTCCCTCAGATCCACCAGCGGCTGAGGTGGTGGGAGGAGGGATATGGATACTGGGGGTATCCGTGAGGCGAGTATCCATAGCCCGCGGTTGGGAAGCCGGCATCGGGTACTGAGGCACCAGGTACTGCGGCACTGGATACTGCGGTGTCGGGTACTGCGGTGCTGGATAAGGCGGCATAAGATCCGGCACCAGGGCTCTATTGGGGTAGAAGGTCCTGGAAGAGGCCCCGCAGGTGGGTCCCCGAAACAGGTGGCCCAGCGGGCGTCGGGTCAGCGTCAGGCCATCTGGAACTACTGAGAGGAAGGCATGGCGGAGGTGCGAAGAGGTCTCCAGCGGTGTCCTGGGGAGGGCGGAGGATCCTCCGGGTCCAGTTGAGGAGACACAGGGGCCTCGGACTGCAGCAGTGGAGGCTGTGGGGGCCGTGGCGCTGGATGAGATCAGAGAATGCGGTGTAGGCTCCTTCGCTGAGCGACCGCCGGACGGGCTGGTGGGCATCTGACCAGTGGGATCCAGGCGGGTGTCGGAGAAGCTGACATCCGACTGATCGGACCCAGCACCCGAAGAAGGTCATGCAGGGGAGGTGACCTTGACGGGTGGCTGACAACCGTGTGCTGCCCGAGTCGGCGACTGGCGGTCAGCTCCGGGCAGGCGTCGGAGGGCCGACACCTGACTTACGGAGGGCTCGAATCAGAAGGCCACGCAGGGCGTTTTACTGGGCGGATGCCCTTTGTCCCGGAGGCTCCCGACTGGCCCAGCGTGAACCAGCCAGGGGAACCGATACTGTCTCAGACACCACCAAGATGGCCATCGAGGAATGGTCCCCAGAGGGATGTTACCTGAGGGGCGGCGACCCCAGCCAAAGTGCTACAGCCGCGGATGAGGAGTCTCAGTCCCGTGCTTCTCCTTCTTAAGGCCCTCGAGAGGTGGAAGCCTGTCGGAGTTTTTCAGCTTCTTTTCCATGGAGAACATCTTCTTAGTTGTAAGCCTCAGGGACGGCTGCCTCCTTTGCAGGTAGACACGTTGAACTTCAGGCAGTGCTGACAGGGAATCCATAGGGTGAGTGGGGCCTAGGCAGATGAGGTACAAGAATGGCTGTCCTTGTGCGGGGGTGGGCGCCACAAGCCCTTTTGTTCTTATGTTCGGACGTGCTAGGGGACGACATACAAGGAAAGTAAGAAAACTTGATGAATATAATCGAAATCGAAGAAAAATGACGTGTAACTACCGCAAGACTGACTGACAAGGTGAACTTAACCGCGAGGCACTGTCGAAAAGCAAACAGCCGGAAAGAACTGGAAGGTGGGTATAAGGGAACCACCCTTTATACCAACGTTGCCTGATGTCGGTCACCTGACATGGGGGTCCCCACCAGAGACCGCTAGCTGGAAATGTTTCCTGGGGTCCTGCTGTCTGCCGGCTTCAATCCTGTATGTAATTACTCTACTGCAAGAGCCCTCTCAAAGTAAGATCACAGTTTCCAGGTCAGGCACTTAAGCTCGGTGAAGCCAGAGGTTCAAAGGGTGGCTGCATAAGCTGAGCAATTCAATACTGAGATCCCAAGCCAGAGTATGCTCTAAAAGGAGGATTACTATGAACCAGACTTTAAAAGAACTTAGCAGACACGGTGAGAAGCCAGAGAAGAGACCTTCCTGCTGATAGGAATGCATAGACAGCTGCTAGATGAATTTTTAAAGTGGAAGGCCTAAGGCCTAAGCCATTGAGGTGAACTAAGTAATCCAAAAGTGTAGCAATGCCAGCAGCATCTGGTAAAATATCTTTATGGGAACACCAAATGCTGAATCTTTTCCATTTGGAATTATAAGTTTTTCTAGTAGAGGGTTTCCGAGAAACCTTATGGATGTTCAAAACTCCCTGAGAAAGATGCAGGCCTGCATATTCTAACTCTTCAAGAGCCAGACCTTGAGATTGAGAGACTGGAGATTGGGGTACCAGATCCTCCCCTGAGAGGAAGTTAGGAGATTGTACCTATTGGGAAGAGGCAGAGGGAGTGAGACTGCTAGGGACAACAACAGAGGATACCAAGGCTTTCTGGCCCAGTCTGGAGCCAGTAGAATCACTGTGCAGAGTTGTGACCTGATCTTGATTAGAACCCTGAACAACAGAAGAAAGGGAGGAAAGGCATAAAAGAACTTGCCTTCCCAATCCAATATCAGGGCGTCCAGGGGAACAGTCCCTAGGACTCTGGGTCTGCAGCAGAAGAGGGGAAGTTGGTGATTGTCTGGGGCTGTGAAGAGGTTAATCTCTGGAGTGCCCCACCTGGTGAAGATTACTTTTAGTATGAGGGGATCCAAGGTCCATTCGTGATGGCTCTGTAGATTCTTGCTCAGAGCATCTGCTAACACATTGTTCTTCCCTGGGAGATGGACTGCTATTAGGGAAGTTTGATGGGAGTAGGTCAGAGACCATACTTTCATGACCTCCATGCACAAGGCCGTAGACCGAGTGCCCCCTTGCTTGTTGATGTACAACATGGTGGTGGTGTTGTCTGTCCTGAATCACCTTGTCCCTTACTGAGTCTGAGAAAGCCTGCAGGGCTAGGAATACTGCCCTGAGTTCCAGAAGATTGATATGAAGGACAGACTCTTGTGGAGACCAAACACCCTGTGCTGTGAGGGGTCCTAAGTGGGCTCCCCAGCCCGGGAGGGAAGCATCTATGGTCAGTACCACTGAATGAGATTGACTGAGGAATGGGACACCTTGTCTGAGATTGTCTTGATCCAGCCACCACTAGAGAGCTTGGACCAGAGTCTGAGTCACTGGAACCAATTTGGTGACAGAATCTTTTTTCTGAGACCAAAAAGACCATAGGCAAAACTGAATGTCCCTCATTTGGAACCTGGGTGGGTAAAAGAAGAGGCGTAGTAGCTCTCTATATAAGGAAGGGATTAAAGCAACAGAACTCAAGAGTAAACAAGAAGTTGATGAGTCACTATGGATCACCCTGGAGACAGGAAATGGGACCACAATCTGCAAGGGGTGTACAGACCCCCATCTCAGGGGGTGGAAATGGACAAGGAAATGACAGAAGGCATCCTTAAGATGTCAGAAAAAGGGGAGATATTGTTGATGGGGGACCTGAATATGCCAGATGTTAACTGGAGTACCTTTGCTGCAGGCACATCCAAGAGCAGGGTCATTCTTGATTCCCTACAGGGGGCATGCCTCAGACAGCTAGTGTTGGAACCCACTCGGGAGGGAGCAATCTTAGACCTGGTACTCTCAAATGGGGAAGGAGAAAGGAACTCAGATTTAAAAGTGGGTAGCCATCTGGGAACAAGTGACCACCGAACAGTGTGGTTCACAATAAACATAGTCATAGAGTCAAGGCACACAAAACAAGAATATTGGACTTTAGGAAGGCTGACTTTGGGAAATGAGAGAGTGCCTCAGAAAAGCACTAGCAAATGGGCAAGAAGCAGGGTGGAGGAACAATGGGGAATAATCAAAACAGCCATTGCAGAGGCAACAAGCCTTTGTGTGAAGCAAATCAACAAAACAATATGAAGGAAAAACACTATGGTTCTCACAAGAGGTGGCAGGATGGTTAAGGAGAAAAGGATAGCATTCAGAAGATATAAGGAAAGAGAGAAGGAGCAGTACAGAGAACTTTATCAGTTAAAGCAAAGGAGGCAGGAAGGCAGTCAGAAGAGCAAAGGCACAAACTGAGGAAAAGATAGCCAACTCTGTTAAGAAGGGGATAAAACCTTTATAGGTACATTTGGGAGTGAAGAAAGACCAAGGGAGGGATACAGAGACTTAATAAAGGGAGGAATGTGGGCAGAGGGTGACAGTGAAAAGCAGGGATACTGAATGAATATTTCTGCTCAGTATTCACAACGGAAGAGGAGGGGGAGGTACCTAAACCAAACAAGGGAGAAACTCTGAATGGGGGTCAATACCAGTCCACTTACAGAAGAAAGTGCTTTGAAAGAACTCTTGAAACTGAGGGTGGACAAAGCAATGGTACCTGATGGGATTCACCCAAGAATTCTAAAAGAATTAAGGGTAGAACTAGTAACACCACTGACTACTCTCTTTAACAAATCATGGGAGGATGGGGTGGTACCTGAGGACTGGAGGAGGGCAAATGTGATTCCACTTCACAAAAGTGGGAGCAGGGCAGAGGCAGAAAACTACAGACCAGTTAGTTTGACTTCAGTGGTAGGGAAAATGATGGAATAATTCCTGAAGGAAAGAATTGTTGAGTACCATTGAGTACTTAGAGGCCAGTGGGGCACAGGACCCAAGGCAGCATGGTTTCACAGCAGGAAGGTCATGTCAGATGAACCTTATAGATTTCTTTGACAGGGTGACCAAAGTAGTAGACCAGGGAGGGGCTGTGGATATGGCCTACCTAGACTTTAGCAAGGCATTTGACACAGTCTCTCACAAAAGATTAATATACACATTAGCCAGCCTTGGAGTGGGTCCCAAGGTGGTAGCCTGGATGAAAAAAACTGGCTGAACAACTGGACGCAAAGGTAATAGTAAACGGAGTCCACAGTGAAGAAAGAAGGTAATTAGGAATGCAGGGTTCGGCATCGGGACCGGTCCTCTTTAATGTCTTTATAAGTTGCATTGGAGAGCACCTGGAAGGAAAGGTATGTCTCTCTGCAGATGACACAAAGATCTGCAACAGGGTCGATACACAAGGTGTGATGGAAAGAATGAAAAGGGATTTGGCAAGGTTGGAGGAATGGTCAAATATGGCAGCTCAGATTCAATGCAAAGAAGTGCAAGATAATGCATCTGGGAAGCAGAAACCCAGGGAAGAGTACACAATGGGGGTGAGTTAATAACAACAACAAAATTGAAGAGAACTAGGAGTAATTATATCAGATGACCTAAAGGTGGGCAAGCAATGTGAGAAGGCAGAAAGAAGGCTGGGGATACTGGGATGCATAGGGAGATGCATCAACAGTAGAAAACAGGAAGTTGTTATCCCTCTGTACAGACAGTTAGTGAGAACCCATCTCCAAAGACATAGACAGAATGGAGGCTGTTCAGAGGAGGGCACAAAATGTGCAGGGTCTGCACCAGAAGACATATGAGGAGAGACTAAAGCAGCTTTATACGTGATACCCTTGAGGAAAGGAGGAGAGGGGAACATGATAGAAACTTTCAAGTATCTCAAGGGAATTAACAAAGTACAAGAGGGTAGTATCTTTCAGAAAGAGATATTGCAAAACAAGGGCACAATTTGAAGATAGAGGGGGCGGCTCAGAGGGTAGCGTTAGAAAGTATTTTTTCACAGAGAGGGTTGGATGCATGGAACAGCCTTCCTGAGGAGGTTGTGGAGTCAGGAACAGTAGGAGAATTCAAGAATGCATGGGACAGGCATAATGCAATTCTAGTGAGGGGTAGGGAGGAAGTAAGCTGTTGATTAACTAGAATCTGCAGCTTATCCATCGGGTAGGGAAATGGGCAGACTAGGTGGGCCAAGCGGTCCTTATCTGCCGTCAAATTCTATGTTTCTATATTTCTATGGCTCCTTGTACCATTGCAGTGGAAGCTGCCATGAGGTCTAGGAGCTCAACAAAATGTCTTGTTGGGCAAGAGACCAGAGGATGAAAAGAGGAAGCAAGATCTTTAAGGGCCTTTGCTAATGGGAGGAAGGCTTTTGCTTGAACAGTATCCAGCTCTATCCCTATGAAAGTGAGGAGTTGTACTGGTTCGAGAACCGACTTTGGCAGATTGAGAAGAAAACCCAGAGAACTGAGCAAATCTTGCGTGACTTGAAGAGCTGACCTGACCTGGTCGGGACACTGTCCTACAATGAGCTAGTCGTCCTGGTATGGGAACAGAGAGATCCCCTGCCTTCTGAGGAAGGCCACCACTACTGTAAGGCACTTGGTAAACACTCTTGGAGCAGATGTTAAGCTGAAAGGCATGGCTCTGAACTGATAATGGCCTGAAGGCAACTCGAACCTGAGGCACTTTCTGTGGGAGCACCTGAAAGGAACGTGGAAATAGGAATCCTTGTGATCCAGGGATGCTAACCAATCTCCTGGCCTCAGAGAGGGAAGAATTTCCCCCAGAGTCACCATTTTGAACTTTGGTTTTAAGATGTGTTTGTTCAAATACCTTAAGTCTAGGACGGGTCGCCACTCCCCTGTCTTTTTGTGGGGTAAGGAAATATCTGGAGTACAGACCCTTGCCCCTGTGTAGAGTAGGAACTCTCTCTATGGCTGTGAGAGCCAGCAGAGAGGAAACCTCTGCTTCTAGAGCAGTGTTTTTGGAGATGTTTGCAGGTGGAAAGACCTGACCTCATTTTTGGAAACTTCTGAAACTGAGGGCCAGTCCTCACTACTACCCAGGACCCACCTGTCTGAGGGAACAGACTTCCAGGCCTGCCTCCTACTGGAATTGGGGAGCGACCCAGGCTGACACATCAGGGTGTCTGCTTGGCAGGAGCTTTGACTGGGAAGAGGATGCAGCTCATGCATCCCTCCTGCCTCTCCCTCGAAGAACCCCTCTGTGGGAAAGGAAAGGAGGCCTGGGCATGGCAGAAGGGCCTGTGAAAGGGCTGCCCTCGCCTAGGCTGCTGCTTTTGAGGTGGCTTACGGTTTCTTGGCCTGTGCACTCCTAGTTTTTAAATTGATAGGAACTGGCACACCACTACTACAATACCAGAAAATAAATTTAACACAAAGGGTCGGTTCCCCAAACCGACTGACTGCAAAGGAACCAAAGTTAACAATTTTCACAGAGAAAAACACAAATTACAGTTCACTACCTATCTACACTACTTACTGTACCACAGACAGAGGCTCGAAACCGAAAATAAACAAATCGGTTGAAAAACCATCACGTTGTGAAAACTTTACCGAACGAAGCGAAGAAGCAACACCAGATGCGACTTCACGATTCTGAGGAGTAAAGAAACTCACGGTTACACTCTGAGGCACCACAGACAGAGGCTTGAAATCCAAGCTTGAGCATAAGTTCTATGCCTTGCATAGAAATTAACTTTTCCTCTCCGGAGCAGTTCAAGTGCTGGGCTAACTGCATATGTCAGAATACAGCAAGACTTCATGTTGTTTGATCTTTTCGGGAGTCTGGGCCCTGTCCGTGAGGGCTTTATAAGTCAGAAGTCCAACTTTAAAGGTGATCCACCACTGTACTGGCAGCCAGTGCAGCTTAGCAGCACGGGAAATATGACAGGTCTGAGGACTACCTGTCAATAACTGGGCTGCAGCGTCTGCACCAATTGCGCCGACGGATATCAACCCCAGGTAGCCCAAGATAAAGGAAGTTGCAATAATCAAGGCGCCGAGGTCACATGGGTGGGACCAAGGTAAGCAGGTCACCAGGCGGAACCAGGTGTTTAATCCTGGAGATGTTCCTTAGATGGAAAAAGGAAGATTTGATGACTGCCGACACCTGTGACCGCAGTGTCAGCCCATCGTCAAACATCACTCCCAGGTTTCGCACCTGTTCAGAGGTAAGGAGCTGGTAACCATCAAGAAAAAGTCCTGAAGGTAAACCAGCTCCCATCCCCTTTCTGGCTGCACCAGGGTCCACAACCATTACCTCAGTCTTCCAAGTTCAACCTCAGCCAGCTCTAATTCATCCAATCCTGGATTTCAGCAAAGCAGTTGTTAATACCAAGAGAGCTCTATCCTGATCAGGTGCAAAAGATAGGTAGAGCTGGGTATCATCAACATAGCAGTGAAACCTCAGCTCATACCTTCCACAATGTCTCCGAGGGCAGCATGTACACTGCGAACAACATGGGACACAACACTGAACCTGAGGTACCCACATGACAGAGAAACTGGGTGGGAGGAATACATCCCAACACCACCCTCTGAGTTCTGCCAGTGAGGAAAGATCTAAACCACCCGAGGACTGTATTAGACAGACCACAGATGAACTTCAGGCATTCGAGAAGGTCCCCATGGTCCACAGTGTCAAACACTGATGAGAGATCGAGAAGAACTAATATGGAATGGCTCTTCTGATCTCTCGCCATCAAGAGATCATTGAGCACCCAAACCAGTGCAGTCTCGGTGCTATGCCTCTTTCGAAAACTGAACTGTAGAGGTTGATAGATGTCATGGATGGTCAAATGGTTCTCCAGTTGTAGGACCACTACTTTCTCAATCACTTTCCTCATAAAGGGAAGTTTACAGATCGGTCCATAGTTAGCAGGGCAGTCTGGGTCCAGAGAAGCTTTCTTCAGGAGGGGCATTACCACCGCCTCCTTCAGGGAGGTAGGAAACTCACCCGTCTCCAAGGAGCATTGGACTATCCGTGCTAGGACCAGGCAGATGGTATCACAACAACCCTTAATCTGGGTAGTTTGGCCCGGATCCAAACTATAGCATGTAGCGTGCATACCCTGGACAATCCACATAATATCAATGAGCTCCAGCCGGTCAAAGGAACTCCAGGAGAACTGAAGGACAGTGACAGAGCACTGATCCATGACATCTCCCATAGATTATGCTGGTTGAAGCTCCACCCTGATGTCAGCCACCTTAGCCACAAAGAAACAAGCAAGCTCTTCACACTCCACTTGTGAAAAGGCTCTTCGAACCTGCAGGCAGGCTAGGTTGCACAGTCTGTCCACAGTTTGAAACAGCTTGGCCGGTCAGTTCTGAGCAGCCGCACCCTCCCCAGACAGGAACTCTACCTTCTTGTGGGTGATTGTGGAATGATAGACGTGACAGTGTTCCATCAGTCTAAGGTGGTCGGCATCTAGGGCAGATTTACGCCAGCAGCGCTCTAATCTTCATCCTTGTTGCCGTATCTCCCTCAAGGTCCCATCAAATCAAGGGGACCGAGGGTGAAGAGGAAGGATGAACACGGACAGGAGAACTGATATCCAGAGCCAAGTAAGGGGGGTAGCCAGGAGGCTGGTACCAATACTGATGCGGTTAGTGTTCCTGACAATGGTGACCGGCATTGGGTAACCTGGTGTCGGAGCTGGTGGTGGGTACCCTGGCGTCGCCTCCTGGTGTCAGGTAATAGGAAACTGGGGCAGCTGATAGCTGGGATACTGACCAGAAGGACCTGAGAGAGGGAGGTCAGAGGGTCCAGGATAGGCAGTGCTGAGGAACCACTGGGTGGGATAGGGTCTGTCGGCTGGCCTAGTGTCTGTACTGTGACCCCAGATGGGCCAGAAGGTGGCTCCAGTGTCGGACAGGAAAGCCCTGGTCCATGTCAGGAATTAGTATATGGACTGGGAGGTTGCCCGGCATTGGGGGTGGAAGAGACCCGATATCTGGTCTGGAGGAGGCGAGGGAGGCAAAGGAATGGATAGCTCTTTGCCTGATCCAGCCCAAAGGCTGGCCTTCCAGAAGGACTGCCCGATGCAGGAGAGGTCTCCTGACAGCCAACCAATTTCCCAACTGGGGAAAACGAGGTGTTGGACAGGGTCAGTGAATCCTGTGAAGCAGTACCTAGCAGGATGAAGGAGGACCTGGGCGCTTGCCCTGCACGATGCTGGAGATCACAAGAGTGTCTGAAGGAGGGCACCACGCCGGCGGATATCGGGCAAGTCGATGACCAACTTATTGCAGAAGCCTGGCGGCATCAAAGGAGCTGACGTCCGACTTACAGGAGGTGGTCTGGCTTACAACAGCTGGGAGGCTGGAGTCAGGGACAGCACCCAGGGCGAGTTCCCGTTAGCAGAACCAGGGAAGACTTAGTGGCTGAGCTTCGACAGGACCAGTGTCCTCCAGAGAGAAGCTCCCAAAGCAGGATGGGGAGAAGGCGTCCGATCCGCTGATATGGATGGAGACCCTGGAGGTGGGGTACTCACCAATATGGAGGCATCATCCGCTGTGGCATCAGCTGTCTGACGATGATGAGATGGACAATGATCCCGTTCCAGGCGCTTCTCCTTCTTCTTTAAGTTTTTCTCGAGAGTAGGTGCAGAAGCGCATTCCCTCAGCTCCTGGAGCTCTTTTTCCATTGATGCCAGGCAACGCTTTAAAAGGTGAGCATCAAGGGCCTTCTGGCGATGGGTGCGCATGGCCTGGTTAAAGGCCTGGTAGATCTTACAATCTGCCATCCGGTGTTTGGGGCCCAGGCAAAGAATGCAGCAGGAGTGGTCATCCCGTGCAGGGTCTGGGCCGACCGCACGCATTTTTTCTTTGATTTATGCAAAGACGCATACTCAAGGCTATAGGAAAGGCAAAAAAACGGGCACTTCATAGAAAGAAATGGTGGACAACTGAGCTAGTTCACCACGAGCTCCGACGAGTTCAGGTCGACGGTGGGAAAGAACTGGAGGGCAGGCAGGGGGCCCGACCCCTTTATATGGTCATGCTGATGTCTGATCACGTGACACCGGGGGCGGTCCCCCGCTAATGATTGCTAGCTAGAAGTTTGCCGTGCAGTCCTATATGTGAAGACCCACTGCAGGAACCCTCTTGAAGTAAGATCTGAGTTTAGTAAGGAAGCCAGCAATAGCTACTGGATGGCGCACAGCACCATGTGGGGGGTGTGCAGGTGCCATGCCAGACCCCCAGGCAAAAGATTTGCTCCCATGGAATCCTAGTGTCCCTGGCCCAGACTATGGTGAAGACTGATTCTTGGAAGATTCACGATCTGTAGTCTTACCATTCAGAATTTCTCTTTGTTCAGGCGCATGTAAAGCAGCTTCGGGTCCAGAATGTGTCACCATTCTCCATTTTTCTTTAGAGTGACAAAGTAGTTGAAGTTCATCATACAAAGGCAAGAAAACTTCTAGGAAGCTGATTGACTGCTCAGACATACGAACAGTGATGTTATCCGACAATAACATCACTGTATCTAAACGAGCACACATATGACCTTATAACATGAAGAAAGCATGTTAGAGATCATGCCTCACATGCCTGTCAGTACACTCTCCCTGCTGAATCTTTTTCTCCAAGTCACAGTCACATACACACACACACACCTTTTAAAGTATTGCTAAAACACAATGCTGCATTTTATAGAATGCTTTTCCTCCAAAACCAAGCGGCTTCACTGAACCACACAAACTGAAACTGCTGGTCGCATGACCGGTGATCGCGACTGAAACTCCTGAAGCCCAACCACTGGCACACATCATTGTTGTCCTGTGCTACTCACTGTAAAACTCCAGTCCTGCAGAGTAGTGGCACACTTTGTCATTCTCCTGTCAGTAAAACTCCGGTCCACATGGAAAATAATGCCCCCAATTTTTTTCCATTCCCTGCTCAAACTGTTATTCTCACAGTGTGTGCTGACTTCAGACCCACGCTCTCTGCATTCACTATGTGGCTCAGTGGCCTGCAGTAAGTAAGGGCTTCACTGTTATAACCTAAATAACAAAAAAAAAAAAAAAAAAACCTTAAATAAAGTCCGCCAGCCCACTTCAACCAAGGCAACAGCTGATGGGGGTGGGGTAGGGGTGATTTCAAACATAATTGCAGCTGTGGATTCCAGACTTGAAACTAAACAAGAGAAAGGCTGTGCATTTAGGCAGGCAGCATCATTCATGCAGCAGCAGCACCTAGTAGCAAAGGGAAAAACTGAGGACTTTTTTCTACAGGTACACATGCACACAAAAATCAAATTAAAAAATCCCCACAAAATGTATTTTTTTCCATTTTTCTTTACAAATCAGCCATTGTATAACAACAATAAGGCACTCCAGGGATGTGTGTTATAGTGTAATATTGGCACTTCTCAGGTGTTGAACACACTCGGTCTGCGGCCTCATGCTTCAACCACATGAGGTGAAACATTGTTACACAGTATAAAATGGGCTTGAGATATCCTGTTCCCTGACTGGTCAGAAACTGACTCCAGCTATTTTTTTCTGACAGCACTACCAATGGCTAAAAACAAGATTCTGGTTGAGTGGCCAGTTCACATCCCATATCATTGGGCAGCCATATGGAATGTTGACAAATTCAAAAGGTTTCAGCTTTTTACTGGCCACAAAGCTCCTCACACCTTATTTTACAGCATCTGCCAGCTCGTCATTTACTAAAGTAAGCTTTTTTTTTTTTTTTTTTCTTATTTTTCTTTGCTTTTGTTTGAGACCATAGTCCTTAACAAAATCACCACAACAGGCCACAGCCTTTTCCGTAACTGGTGTGGTAGTGGAGCCCAGCCAGAAGCGTGTCCTCAGCTGCGGTATCAGGGGTCAAGCAAAGTACCGCTGTTCCATTACCGCACTGCCCTATCACACCTCAATACTCACAGTATTTTGGATTTTTTTATTCATTTCAGCAGCATAGAAAACTGTACCACAGTACATTTGAGTCAGTAAGACTGCTTGCCTCCCAGCACAGAATAAACAAATCCGTCCCCAAAGCACTGATGTTCTTTTTCCTGGCACAGCACATTTACAGTTGTCTAGTAATGAATTTAAAAAAAAAAAAAAAGATTTTTTTTTTTTGTAGTTGTCATCTGGAAAACAATATGGACACTTACACATGCACCATGCAGATAACAGATGCTCAAACAGCATACACTGCAGCGTCCCCTGCTGGTGGAGGAACTATTTTATGTAAATACATTTAACTAATTAATACATTTAAGGCATAGCGGTGATTCCTTAGAGCTCAAATTAGTTGCCCTTACCACTGAAGAAGTACTGGTGCCCATTGCAAAGATTCAAAACCTCTCACTGAGACTGGCACAATTCCCCCAAATCTGGAAGTCAGCCCTTGTTACCCCTGTTCACAAAAAAGGAGACCGCACTATACACACAAACTATAGACCTATCTCTATACTTCCACCTCTGTCTAAGGCACTGGAGCGCATAGTTGCGGATCAGCTGGTGGAGTATATGGAAAAATACTTGATCCAGTGCCCCCATTAGCATGGATTCAGTAAGCAACATAGCACTACCACAGCACTGCTACAATTCACTGGTTTCATTCACCAGTCTCTCGGTCAAGGTAGATTGGTGGGTAAGGCCTTTATAGACCTCACAAAGGCCTTTGATACAGTGAACCACGCTCTACTTCTCAAGCAACTGTCCTCAATTGGCCTCTTGGCAGATACTGTGTCCCGGTTCAAAAGCTATCTTGTAGGCCGCTCCCAACGGGTGAAGATAGCTAATGTTGCCTCTGACCATCAACATATCCACTCTGGAGAACCACAGGGCTCCATACTGGGTCCACTTCTCTTTAGCATCTTTCTTAACAATCTCCCTCACTCCTGTCACCAGAAGATCATCCTCTATGCAGATGACACGGTCATATACACTAGCAACACTGACCCTGAACCACTGGAACACCAACTTCAACTCAGCTTTGAGGAAGTGGAGGACTGGTTCAGAAAACGCAAGCTGATTCTGAACTACAAAAATAGAAGTCATGTTACTCAAGCGCTACGCAAACACAGATCCAGTGCCTAACCATCAGAACTCCTTTGGCATCTCCGTGAACAAATTCAACATTTCCACTAGCTAGGGTAACTGTGATAGCTCACTATCATATGCCCAGCTTGCTGAAAATGTTGCCAGGTCTGCCAGTATCAAGATAGGGTTACTCCATAGACATAAACACAATCTAACACCTGAAGCCCTTATACTAGCTATCTACAGCTCCATAGTATCCATTGTTGACTATGGTCTGTTATCTATGGCTCAGCTTCCATCACTACCCTCCGCAGAATATCAGTGGCACTCAATAAAGCATGCCAACTTCACTGGTGCAGCACGACTTACCCACATGTGTGGTTCAGCCTGGACATGGGTAGAGAGGACATCCCCACCAGACAAGAGCAATAGATCAAAACGGTGAATTTTAAGAGAATGAGGAAATGATCAAAGAGGACATTGGGAACCTAGAGGAAAACTGGGGTGTGGAGGAAATGCGGGGAGCGATCAGAGGGGCCATACAGAATGCCACAAGCAGATGTACGAAGATGAGGGGTAAAGGGTCTGGAACTCGACTGCCTAGCTGGTTCAGCAGAGAGGTGGCTAAGGCAGTGAAAGATAAAAGGAGAGCATACAAGAAAAGTAAAAGATCAGCAAGGGAAGAGGATGAGGAGGAGTACCGAAGGCTGGCCAAACTAGCAAAAAAGGAGGTAATACAGGCAAAAGCAAAAAAGGAGCTCCAGATAGCAGAAGGGATAAAAGAGGGGGATATGGCCTTCTTTTGATACATCAAAGAAAAAAAGAGACAAGAAGGACAGCATAGTTAGGCTGAAGAAGGGGGAATGCATAGAGTTGGATGACGGGGCAAAAACGGAGATATTAAACAACTACTCTGCTCTTTTACCAAAGAAAGAAAAAAAGGGCCCAATACTGCACAGTGCAAGGAGAGGGAAGGAGGCAAGTGGGGACCCATTGGGGATCATAAGCACAGAGTGGGTGAGGGAAGGGCTCACGAATTTGAAGTTAGAAAAATCTCCAGGGCCTGATGGAATACACCCCAGGATACTAAAAGAGATGGCAGAAGAGCTAGCTGGCCCACTAACAACACTTTTCAATAGATCCCTTGACACGGGAGTGGTACCAGGGGAATGGAAGACAGCACATGTCGTGCCAATCCACAAGAATGGCCCTAAGGAGGACCCTGGTAACTACAGACCGGTCAGCCTGACCTCGACTGTGTGCAAACTAATGGAGACGATATTGAAAGAGGGCTTGGTCAAGTTCCTAGAGGAAAACAGCCTGCAGGATAGCAAGCAGGCAGGTTGTGTCAAACAAACTTGATTGAGTTCTTTGACTGGGTCACCCGGACAATGGAGAAAGGCCAGGCAGTGAATATTATATATCTGGACTTTAGCAAGGCCTTTGACTCTGTGCCACACAAAAGGCTGATCACGAAGCTGAAGGACTCGGGGTGGGAGAAAGGTTAGCTAGATGGGTTAACAACGGGCTGAATGGCAAGACACAGAGGGTGGTTGTGGAAGTGTAGTGGGAAACAACAACTCAGACACAAGGATGATTCAATTCAAATCACACTAGCAAGTTACTGTGTATTTTTATTGCCAAAAGGCACTTCCAAGCTTGGAGATACAGCAATATACTGTATAAAAACAAATAAAGAAACAAAAATAAACTTGAATTTACAAAATAAAATAAATTGATTCAATAATTCAAATTAAAGCAATACAGCTCTGACACAACTCCCAGACCTCAGTTGTGTTACCACAGAGTGGAAATTACACTTTAAAAAAACCCTCAGTGTTTCCACTATCTTCTGTGCTAATAGGAAGCAGAACGTTCCCTACTGCTACCTAAGACCCATCTGTTCTACTGCAGTCACAGAGGGAATAGATACCACTCAGCAGTGATGTCATATGATCAGCTGATCCACCCCTATACTACAAAACATTTATATCTCTATTCTAATACACAGAATTGGTGGATCAGACAGATCAACATATACTAGAGGGTTAAATAACAATACATTACGATTACCTTCATAAAGATTAAGATATTACGCTTTTATCCTGTAAAATACTTAATCGCCCTTCTGGGTGTCATGGCTACCTCTGGACAGTATTATGGACTGTTTATGACCTCCACAGGTATTGAAATGAGCCTCAGTTTGGCCCACTTCCCTAAGATACAGTCCCGTGACGCAGTCTTCCAGGTAAGAGGCACTACGAATCTCTTTTACTACCATAACTTCTACTTTATTTTAAGAAAGCCCTTAAGCTTTTCAGGCATTTGCCTTTGTGGCTCTATATTTTAAACCAGTCTTTCAATAGGTAAGACCCGATTTATGCTTAGCTAGCAGCTTTACATATCAGTTGGCTAAATAGTAACTGTAGCTTTATATGTCTATTTCCCATACTTGTTCCTTAAACAGACATCTTTCTCCCTACCGTACAGGAATGAGCCTATTTTAAACTTCCTCCACCCTAATTTCATGTCCCTGGAAGAGCTTTGCCCATGCTCTACCCAGCGGGACTAAAACCGCCTTTTAGCATTACCACTCATTTCCTATGAACACACGCTGTTGGTACTATTCTATTAAAGCAACACGAGGTGCATTCTAGTAGTGGGCGCATTGCTTAAACGTAACAATTTGCCCAAATACTGCAGATACCCTTTTATTGAACAGGAAGCCTTCTTGCTTATATACACCGCAGTAAACTTACTTTAAACCACTCTACAGGTGTCTCTATAAGCAAGTATGATACTTACAGGAGGGAATGTTTCTTTTGGATTCTAAGCTACAATGAGTCTTTTATTTCTATTAACAAAACATCTTACTTGTAAAGCAACCTTTATACAGGCGCCCTGTATTCTGGTATTACTCTAATTTTCTCTGCAAGAATAAAGAGATGCACAAGGGTACAATATACCCCCTCAGACGTATTAGGGACAACGCAAAATAAAACCTTTGTCAAAGACACAGAAAGGGATATAAAGAGCGGGTAAAGATTTTATATAAGAGATTATGAGGGGAGGCCACCCCTCATAATGGTAGATGTGAAATAGGTCAAGAGAGAACTTAAAAGGGTTTTAGAAATGCTACTGCAGTAGACTTTAAAAAGCGAAGAAGGGAATAGGTCAAGGGGATTGTCCTGACATGAAAAAAAGAGGGGGGGGGGGGAATACCTCTACCACAGTGGTAGTAGGGGGAGAGTTCTCCAGCACAAGGGAAGTCACCAGTGGGGTTCCACAGGGGCGATGCTGGGACCGGTGCTGTTTAATGGCTTTATTAGGGACATATGGGATGGCATTCAGGGAAAAATGTTCATGTTTGCAGATGACACAAAACTCTGCGTGAGGGTGGACACTCAGGAAGGGATAAAGGAGATGAGGGAGGACCTAGCCAAGCTGGAGAGATGGGCAGGGATATGGCAGTTTGGGTTCAATGCCAAAAAGTGCAAAGTAATGCAAATAGGGGCAAAGAACCCAAGAACAGAGTATTACATTGGAAAAGTCCAGGTTACACCATCGGAGGAGGAAAAAGACCTGGAGGTGATAATTTCTAGTGACCTGAAGCACTTGACTCAATGCAAAAAGGCTAGCTAAGGTTAATAGGATATTATGGTGTTTTGCTAGGGGAATTCGCAGTAGGAGAAGTGAGGTTTTCTGCCACTGTACAGGTCATTAGTCAGACTCACTTGGAGTACGGAGTAAGATACTGCACCCACACAGAAGAAGGACATAAACATGTTGGAAAGGGTACAGAGGACAGCGACTAAAAATGATAACAGGACAGCAGGATAGATCATACGCGGAGAGGTTGGAGGACCTGGGGATGTACACTCTGGAGGACAGGAGGCAGAGGGGGGGATATGACTGAAGCGTTCAAGTACAGTACATTCCACATGTATGCCATTCGGTTGTGTGCATATTTTGGTTGTATGCACAGAATCGCAATGTCCCTTTTTTCTTTCTGTACATGCCATTGTAAATCTACCGCTTGTGTGCACTGTGATTTTTTGGTTGTATGCACATATTTTACACGCATATTCCTTTGTTCTTTGCTGAGAAAGGTGTTGGAAACTGTTAAAAGGTGCTAACGGGAGAAATTAGTAGTGGGGGATTGCAGTCTGTTCACCTCTAATACTGGTTGCCACATTAACAAAGGTTGCTAGGGAAAAAAACAAGCATCAGCTGCTGCTCACTTAATGAGTTTAGAGCTGTTAATTGGGTCGGTTACCTTAGAAAAGCTTCACTCGCGGTTATCACTTAATTCTTGTCAGAATGGAGAAGTGTAATGAACGGTCTTGAACTTGGAGCAAAAATAAAGTTGCTCGAAAGGTCTGTGGTACCAGGTGTTTCAAGGAAGGAGCCTGCACTTGAATTTAGTATTGATGTTTCCAGAGTTGGTTGTAGCGTAAAAAAAAAAAATTCCTCCTGGATGACTGGCGGAAGGGTGCAACAAGGGATGCAAAAAAAGCGAGAGGGGAAGGATGGCAGGGTCGAGGAGGCGCTTTCGCTGGTTCTCCTATCCTCGACAGTGGGTGCCACTGTCGGCCCGATACTGCTTGAGAAGGCTAAACAACTTGCTGAAACCACAGACATCGACAAATTTGAACCCACGGCTGGCTGGTTATCTAGGTGGAAGGAAAGGCACCAGATCACCTACCATCGATTCTATGGAGATTAGCGAGAGTCAGATTTTGTTGCCTCTGATGACTAGTTGACAATGTTCTCATTATTTGCAGGTTATTCCTCATCACAAATTTATAATGCAGATGAGACTGTCTTATTTTTTTTAAAGCCACACCAGATGGGACATTGACGCTCAAAAGCGAAGGCCTGTGCAGGGGAACGAGGACAACGAAGAGGAGGGTGAGCAAGTCATTGTCCCACCAACATCATCTGGAGATATGGGCAATGATGTTAAAAATAAGACATTATGTAGAGCAGAGAGGAAAAACAGGACTTTAATTGGTTCATATGTTTGAATCCTACCTCGAAGCATAATCAGTAACAACAAAAGCAGACTTTCTATAACAGAGTTTTTAAAACTGAATGAGTGTAATTTATCTGTTTTAATCGGTTTTATATCAAGTAAAGTCAGTATTTTTAAATAATTGCCTCCCATATCATTTGTCATTGTTCCGTATTGTTGTAACGGCATTGAGTTTGTATGCACATTCCGGTGCGTGTAGGTTTTTTGTGCTGTCCGACCATGTGCATACAAACGGAATCCACTGTACTTGAGGGAATTAACAGAGTGGATGTGGGAGCCTATGCAATAAGAGGGCCAGCACCACCACCAGAGGGCACAGCCTAAGCTGGTGGGGAAATTTCAAGAGGGATGTAAGGAAGCACTTTTTTTTACAGAAAGAGTGGTGATGGCATGGAATGAGCTGCCACAGGAGGTAGGTAATGTCAAAGTCAGTGGAGCCTTCAAAAAGCCTGGGTCAGATATAAAGGGATGTTAGGAGGCCTCATAAAGAGAAAAGAACAGAACCGGGGTTGATCTGCAAAAGGAAAGTCGGAAACGACCCTTTATTATTACGAGCAGACCCGATGGACTGAGAGGTCTCCTTCTGCTGGCCATGTTCTTATGTGTGAACTGTATGCGTAACAGGTTGGCATCAGCTAAGTGAAGGATTCACTATTAAACCTGCTTGCTAACTAAAAAGGCACTTCTTGGACTCCTGCCTTCTGGTGTTACAACCTTATTCAACCCCTCTTGCAGCTCCCAGCACACTTGTAGCTCAGTCAACTAACTCTTCTCTGTCCCAAGATGCCAGACTACACAAGGCCAACAATCGTTTGCATATAGAGCACCACTATGGTTTAATGCGCAGCTCAGAGATATCTCTTCCTTAGCAAAATTGGAGCCATTTAAAGGCAGTCTTCATCAGCATCTTACAGCTAACAGATCCGGTGACTTTCAACTGACATGCTCTACCTCAACAGTACTGACACATCCCTGTGTGCCTACTTCTCCCCCTTTCTCTGTGAATGAGCACTTTTGCCCTAACCGCTCTGCCCTATTTCTTGCCTTCTTTCCCAATCCTTCTTCACTTCACCCTCTCACCTCCACCTTCTTTCCACGGTCTAGCTTCACTTATCTGAACTTTGTTCATCCAAATCTACATATATCTGTTTGACAAAGCACCTTGGGCTGTCTCCTTTTATTAGGTTATTTTTGATTTCCTACCTATTCATAGTTTTAATTTTAGTTACAATGTTAATGTCATTTTAAATACTTTCTTGTCAAAATGTTATGTAATACCATCCGCTATATGTCTGTCACCCTTCCACTGATGTGGAACCTTTGTCAAAAGCGGTTGTGTGCTCAAAGGTATTGTATTCAGAGAATAAATAAAATAAAATAAAATAATTTTGCAACGCTGTTAATGAAGTATGCTTGCAGTTTTCTAGGCCCATTTATATAAGTAATAAGGCACTCTGGGGACATTGGTTGTGCTAGGTTTGCACCCCACGGTCAGGGGTTTGAAAACACTTGCCTTTGCCTACCATTGCCTTATACTTCCTCTGACAAATGGGTTAAACCTAGTACAACCAATGGCCGATTGTGTCTATTGCTTAATTAGCCTTTACTCAGGGCTTCCTTTGCTGCCCCTGAATCATTTTGATTGCTCCCCAGCTCAGGTTCCGTCTACCCTATCCTATCCTTTCTCAAGTGCAGACTCCAGAACTGCACACAGACTAAAAGTGTGGCTGCACAAGGGACCAGCACAGGGGCAAGGTCACTTCTGCTACTACTACTGCTGACTATGCAACAATACAGAAAAAGTGCAGTGCCCACTCACATTCTGTGTGTGCCATAAAGCATTGTTTTATTAGTCCAAAAAACATGCAAACACTGGTATGTCGCGGCACCTGCCTCTTCATCAGGACTCCTGACTATGCACGCCAGCATTCTATTTGCGCGACCCACTGCTCTATTACACACTGCACCAACTGCTTCAGGTTGTCTGTAATTATTCCCCCTACGTTCCCATCCTCAGCTGTCTCTTCTAACTTAATATTACTTCCAACAGCTTCGTATAAAGTCCAAACTATCCATTGTTTAACTGACACAAAATGGCTGTCCAGGTAATAATGAGTTTTTAATGTCCCTCCTCATCCTGCATTCCTTTCATGGATTCCTTCCCAGTGTGCATTGCCTTACCATTTTAGCACTGTATTTCAGCTGTCAGACCCAGGACCATTTCTCCAACTTCACTAAATCCTCCCTCAGTACCCTTATATCCTCCTAACTGTCCGCTCTGCTGCAGATTTTGTGTGTCTGCAAGACTCTCCAATGGTGCATATGATGACAGTACAAGGAAATGGAGCTAAGATCAATCCCTACTGAACCCACTTGCAGCTTCCCTAACCTCTGTGAGATTCTGCATTCAAAAAGGCCCTCTGCATTCTTCCACTCAGTGAATTCCTGACTCACCCCGTAACTCATTCTACCACTCCAGGTCCTTTAATACCTTTACCGGTCATTTATGTGTGACTAAGTCACAGGCTTTGCTGAAGTTCAGGAACAACACATCCACTGCCTGGCCTTCATTAACCGACTCTGTGACCTAGTCAAAGAGGTCTATCATATTTATCTGACAGGACCTTCCTATGGTCAACCTATGCTACCTTTCATCCTGGAATCCATCTGCCACCAGGAAATCTACTAGTCTTTCCTTTATGATGACTTGCAGTATCTTACTAGCAGTGGATGTCTGGTTTACTGGTCTATAGGTCCCTGGCTTGTCCTTTTTACTACTCTTAAGCAGGAGTACCACATTTGCTATCTCCCAATCCACTGGCACCACCCTGCTGTTGAACAGATCTGACAAGAGTGCAGCCAGCACTTGCCCCATTTCTTGTAACACTCTAGGGAGAAGTCTGCTGAGAAACACTGACTCATCTACTGTTATGGCTTTGAGACCCTTCAGCACCCTTTAGTCATTTATTGGCTCCATGTAGATAACCAATACCCCTTTCTTCAGACCTTGCGCTTACATTCTGGAAGTGGAACGCCCCCCCTTTTTTTTTTTAGTATTTGTTTATTCCACAAGATCATTTTAATAGCAACTCTCACTTCACACAAAAACATCTGTGAACACTGTCACTGCCTCCTTTAATTCCATCTGCCTCATTTAACTGACCTAACAATACTCCCACCCGCCACTGCCAGCATCCTCTGTGAACCTTCAACAAACTAGTCTCTCTTAGCCGGCTCGTCGGCGCAGCGGTTGGATTTCTGCTTGCGACGCCGGGCGACCCGGGTTCGGGAACGGACTTGGTCGCTGGAGACAGTTGGGGTGGGAGTAGGTTCGGAGCGTCCCATGACTGCTCACCTACTCCGGGGGTGGGGTGGGAGGGTAATCAGACCACTGCATGGTACTTCTGGCGGAGGTCGAGGTCCAGTCGCAGCTGCAGCCTGGGATGTTAGGGGGCGCAGGAACGCCGCCACGCTTCGGACGCTTGTGGCACACCACGCCCCCAGAGGAAAAGCAGAAATACCAGCCTCCGGGTTCGCTGGATGATGGCTGCCCGCTCTCGCTGACCCGAGGGGTCCTGTGCCCTCCGATCCCACCTCAGCAGCGCCCAGGGACTGACGCCTAGTACGCTGGGGCCCACCCCCACCCCGGTGTCTTTCCCCTCGGAGGAGGGGGACCCACTCGGCAAAGGGATATGCTGGGCCACCCCTGGGTCAGCTATGGGTGAGGAGGGGGACAGGACGAGGGGGTCACGAGTGGCAATGTGCAGCTCGGAAGGAGCGGTAAACCCGAGGCACGACCGAGGGAAAAAAAAAACAAAAAAAAAAAAAACTAGTCTTTCTCTATGTACCTACCGATGACTGCCTTAAAATTTACAAAGAAAAAAATTTGTACATTGTAGTTTGTGTTGAAGCTGGTGCAGATGTGCCGCTTAACCTCCCTCAAGACCACCAGCCTACAGAACACTGATGCACTGTTTACAGTTTTATTCAACCTCTACCCCATCGCTTGACAACAAACCCGACAGACTGGAGGATATTTATTTTCTAACACTGAATTTTAATAGTGTTAGTAGATTTATTATTTTTTATGTGTACAAGTCATATCTCTACACTTTTGAGAAACTGGGCTTAATTTATAATTCACTCATTTGCAGCATGACCTGAGAAATGTGTGACAGTGAATATATTTTTTCAAATGTTTAAAACATAACATTCCAGTGATTTATTGCTTTCAAAATGCCTTTTGGCTTTCCATAATGTGACTGATGTTCTGCGGTCAGAAGCATGTTTTAAAATGTAGCCCATTTTAAACTTAAAAAAAAAAAAGAAGAAGAATTTGGAATCCAGGCATGTTTAGAAGTTACATCATGTGACAGCATCTCAGCTGTGTAAGAGGCCTTAACATGCTTCAGCATCTGTTATTCACTTCAACCAAGTAAAAAGAAATGCTTTACAATAAAATAAGATCTATTTAGTCACAAAGAAGATGCAGGGCTCCTTGTTCTTGCACAACAGGGGGTTACCATCTGAGTTACAGATGTAGTGGACTGTAGGTTATACTTGGTATTATAACAGGAATAATTATTTTCACGCTTGCTCTTGCACAAAGCGAACATGTTGCTATGGATAGTGGATTCGAGCGGCGTGTCACTGGCGGATCAATGCAAGGCAGATCTGTAAGTTTTGACAGTGTCAGACCAATCATCAGCCAGACTGATCATGACACTGTTGTGGGCTTGCTGGGCAGAAACTTGTAGTTCACGAAAAGAGAAACATGAATCACAGGCAGCTGATCGAGTCATGATCAGCCATCGCCTCATTCTCTCCCACTTCGGTAATGTAAATAGATTGCACAACCTCTGTTGCCCTTTAACTCAGCTTTTATTGAGATCCGCTCCTCTGTCAAGCATCCTCCCACCTCCCCATCACTTCCCATGCCCTGTTTAAAGATTTCCATGACGCCTGCCAAGTGTGTGTCCCCACCTCCCCGCTTGTTTCTCGCACCTTTACAAAGATCCAACCCTCTGCTGAGAAACCCTCCCACCTCCTATCACTTCATGTACCCCAGGAATAGGAACTGACACTGGGGTGCCCAATCCCCAGTGTGTTAGTACCTGAAATAAAAGAAAAATTGTTCCTCGACCGTCTTTTTTGTTACACCGCGTAAAAAGAAAATGGTTCATCGATATCTGTTGCCACCATCACCCTCTGCCACAGTTACCCTCCCACCTGACTCTCTCTCAGCACCCACCACCCCACATCCCTCCTATTCCTTACTTACCTACCGGAGGTCCAACACTGTAATCCTGTCTGGATCAGTGACAAACCAACCAAGTTATGAAGGCCCATTGAATTTTTTTAATGTTCACTCGTAACTTTGGTAATTTTGAATATTTTGACCCCAAGCTTTTAACATAGCCATGTTTTCACACCACCTCATGAACATAGCAGGTGTCGTTTTTCAAATCCTGGCCATAATGTGTTTTTGCACTTGTTGGGTAAAATGACATTTCAGCTAGTGTTTTATAAATGACACCTGTCATGTTCAGAAGGAGGGGACATAAAAAGACTGTTGAAAATTTGGGGCAGAATATCACAAAACTACGAATAAATGAAGAAATATGGAATTTTTCAATGTTTACTTGTAACACTGATGTGTATGGCTTCTGGCCCCTAATTTGAGAGACCGACCTCTTTGTTCCCCAACTTCATAAACAGGACAGGTGTCATTTTTCAAATCTCCACCAAACATGTTTTGCATTTGCTCCACAAAATCACCTTTTGAATGGAATTTTGAAAAATTCACCTGCCATGATTATAAAGTGGGTCATAAAAGGCAATATTGAATATCAGGAGTCAAAATGTGGAAACAACAAAGTTAGAGAAAACTTAGAATTTTTACAATGTTTACTCATAACTGTGATTTTTTGTAGATTTTTGGCCCCAAATGCACTTTGCCCATTTGTTACACCACCAATTTCATTTCTTTATTTCACTGGGAAAGGCTCCTTGGAGTAAGCTCATTTACAAGGAGGTCCTGGTAGGACAGTGATACAAAGGGACAGTAATTTTAAGGCCCTGTCCACATTACCCTCTGTAACATTACAGAGTGCCCAAACCGTTACCGGCAGCGGTTTGCGTTCACACCTGTAACGTTACAGAAAGATTCGGTAATCGCTGTTGAAACCACATAGGAGGTGGTTTCAACAACGTTATGAAACTACATGCCCCTGCAACTTTACTGGGCGAGGCGGATGCGGCACCGTCCCCAGCGAGCGTGAGCTGCATTGTGGGATCGGTGCCACACGGCAACGGCCGCCAGCTCCCCAAAGTGTGGACCGGCAGTGCCAGTCCCGCAGAACGGACACCGTGGGCAATGTGGACACACTGCACCGGCCCCAGTTGTAACGGTTTCTATCCATTAAGACGCCTGAGCGATGCAGGTGGACGAGGCCTAAGACTTCAACATAAAGAGAAAAAACAGAGCAAAAAAACGTGACAGGATGTTATTTTTAAATCTCCTTCTGAAACATGTTTTCACAGTCCTCTGTAACCAGCCTTGCAGACAGGATTTAAAAATTCAATCTGTCTTAATCATAACATGGGGTCACAAAAGACTATGTTGAAAATTTGGGGTCAAAATGTGAAAAACAACTAAGTTATGAAGAAACATTGAACTATTCCAAACTTCCAGCATTAACTCTAACTTTATTTTGCAAATGTTGGCCCCCTAATGTTCAACATATGCCCTGTCTTACTCCACCTCATGAACACGACAGGTGTCATTTTTTCACATCTCCTCTGAAGCATGTTTCGTGATCACCTTTTGGACTGGATTTAAAACAATTCCACCTGTCTTGATCATAACCTCAGGTTGCAAAAAGATTGATGGAAATCGGGGGTCAAAATATGGGTGCCTGCTGAAAATTAGATACTGACTCTCAGCTGTCCTGCCCTTGATAAATACAATAAAAAAATATGTAAAAGTAGGACACCACTGAAAATGAGATACTGCATCTCATCTCGTCCATCCTGTGTAAATATATACTAAAAATATACAAAAGCAGGACAATAGAACCGCAGAGCCTCCACTGAACTGTGCACCTATGCTGCTCTGTCCTGGGAAAAACAAATTGTAAAAGCTGGACCTCACTGAAAGTGAAACTTGCCTTTCAGCTGGGTTATCCTGGGTAAATACATTATAAAATGGGTAAAAAACTAGATATTACATCTTGGCAGTGCTATCCTGGGTAAATACAGTTTAAAAACTGGAAAAGCAGGATCCCACTGAAAACAAGATAGCATCTGAGCTGTGCTATCCTAGCTTATAAAATGGGAGAAGAAATCCTTCATTCTCATTGGTTGTCACCTGTGCATCAAATTAGTTCGATGCACAGGTAAAAACAAGTACTCAGAAGAGCAACCTCACAACAGAACAAATTACTATGCCATTAGAACACTTGTTTTTGAACAGCCACTATTTTATTAAACTGTTAGCAAGGAAAACTATATCGGGAGAAAAAAAAAAAGTAATCAGCCCACCAAATCAACGTTCATATCAAAATGCTCAGTAAGTTGAATCTAAGAATGAACATGTTAAAATTTGACCAAACAAAAGCCGCTTGTGCTGACATCATGGTGCCGCTTCTCGAAGTCCCCTTGCATGCTGCCATCCAATCGGTCGTGATTCAAGTTAACTACGCACCACTTTGATCCCCCTTCTCCAGTTGGTACTCATTGTAGCCAGTCACTATCCTCATAGTGCCAAATCCTCCTAAAACTGCACCATTTCAATCATACCCATTCTTTTGGGGAACATACCTGTTGGTTTACTGGAAGGTATATGAGGAAAACTGAAAATATACCAATGACCATGATACCACCTTCAATTACTGCTGGTTTTTATGTAACCCCTCACCCCTGCCTTTTTGCCAAATGACAGGTGGCATGCTGTTGAAGCTGACAGCAGTACCTGGTGGGGACCTGGGTTTGGGGAGGATGAGGTTACTCGGCACAGGGGGACCTAGGTTTGGCTACTCTGCACAGGGGCACCCAAGTAAATCCAAACACAGGAAGCAATAACTGTAATGTCCAGAAAACAGGAATGGGATTCTACAGTGTGGCTTTTATTCACAAACTAGCTGAACACAACAAAGCATAGAAGGACCCCAATGGGGCTACATTTACTGGTAATGCAGCTTAGAGACTACAACGCGGTCCACTGGAAGAATGAACCAATTATACTGTTTTCAGGCTCTGGACCCACCAGGCACACAGCCCGGACTTGCACGCACTTTGGGTACACAGCCCGACTGGCCTGGCTCCCCCGCCAGCCACTTGATCCACGGTCCATTGGAAGAATGAACCAATTATCCTGTTGTGGCTCCCCACACCACTTAGAGTCTGCGACTCCTAGAGAGATTTTCCCTTTTGCAACCCATGTCTGGGTACTTCCCTCATCACTGGCCAAGTGCATGAGGCAAAGTAGCAACCACAGCAGAAATCCGTAGAGGTGGACCTGGTTACTAAAGATGGGGGTTTGCCCACCTCCAGCTCCCACAGCCCATACCCGGCCATTTCTCTGGAAAACTGAAACTTCTGAATGTAGATTAAATGGTAGATGAACTGTCGCATCCCCTCTACAATTTACTTGAAATCACACAGCACTCTAGCATTTGACACTACTCCATTTGTTTGACCTAGTCCTATAGGTTTCCCAAATTGTAGCTCAATTCCTAGATTTCCTCACATGTCCCAGGCTGAAGAAACACATTTTTTGCCCTCTCATGTTAGGAGCAAACACTCACCCTTTAGTTGCAGGTGCCCCACAGGCGAATCACAAATCTTCCAGCTTTTCAAAACAAAGACTGAACTGAAATGGCAGCTTTTCTTTCTCCTGGCAGAATTAAAGGGATTGCCCCAGGAATCTGCATGGGAGCTTACATCCCCCGGAGAGGGGCACTGAGACCAGACAGCGGTCTCCACCACTTGACACTGACTCCTTTTCATTGAAGCCAACTGAACTGCTCCTTCTTACTTGAAGGCAAACTGGAGACTGACTACTTCCCTTTGAAAACTCCCAACCTTATATCTAACTCCCTCTGCTGCAGATTCCAATGTGGCTTATGCAGCTGCGAAAGTTCTACTGGTGATGTCATCCCTCAGTCTCAGCTGAGACTGAGAACAGAGTGAGACAGTGTGAAACCCATTTAACTGGAGTTTCACAAGCTGCCTTCCCTGCCTACCACTAGGTCTTACTGGGATTCTAGTAACCCCGGGTAACAAGGGGTTACATTTACAACCGCAGCTCATAGACCCACACCCACATGAGCTGCCTTGGTACCATCAATCCTTGATGTGCTCAATTACCTTGCCATGTTTGTGTTCTTTCAAATGCCGGTCACGGTGCTGCTCCCACAGCAGGTCTTCTCCCTCCTTCTCCAGTGCTGACAGTACTGACATCTCCCATATGACCAAACAAATGTAAACGGTTATTTTTATTTTTTTTATTTTCAAATGCAGCCCACAGGCACTCACAATTACAGACGCTCACTAATACCAGAAACTTGTGTGTGTGTGTGTGTTGTGGTGGTGGTGGGGGGGAGAGACACTTAACAGTACCTATGGAAGCTTATACAGGAAAAATGTCCTTAAGCAATAAGCAGGTGGAAGGCCTATTTTACAATAAATGTAGTTAACTAATTCATTTTTTTATATATAAACAATTATTTTACATGAAAAATTATCAAAAAACAAGGAAGCCCATTTTATAAATCGCCTCCCTGGAACTCCTGCACGGATCACAGAAGCAGGATCCCTGGCTAAATCTCAGCGCCGTTAGCGGTGCTCAACGGCCGCTGTTGCCGACTCAACAAGCAGAATCTGCCTGCCTCTCTGGAACTCCTGCACTGATCACTAAAGCAGGATCCCTGGCCAAATCTCGGCGCCATCGCCGTTAGTGGCGCTCAAAGGCCGCTGTTGTCGACTCAGCAAGCAGAATCTGCCTACCTCCCTGGAACTTCTGCACGGATCACTGAAGCAGGTATTACTGCCTAACTCATTTGGAAGCTCTATACTTGGCGGCTGCCTCACGACTGGTTGGCGCTGCTGCCACTGTCCGTGACTGGGACGGCACAGCTGTAGCTTCTCAGCCATTGGTGCGACCAAGTTCTGCTGCCAATTTCTTCCTTCGGTCAACTCTCTGACTAGGTTTCTAGTATACTTTGTTAATTTGTCTTAACTTAGCTGTATTCACCTATTTTTGCAATTCCAGCCTGTATTTTAGACTGTAACTGCATCGTTTTGAATTAGTGCTAGTCTCTCTTATGAACTGTATGTATAGCTGATGTTTTTTGCCTGAAATGCTTATGTACTCCCTCCACTGAATCTCTCTCCCTACTCGCTCTCTCTCTCTCTCTCTCTCTCTCTCTCCCTACTGCTAAACTTCTCTGGTCTGAACAGCTGCTGCTACTCTGGCACACAACCGCCCGTATCTCCCTGTGACCTCAGACCCCTCTCTCCACCTGTAATTCTTTATTTTCCATTTCTGAGATCTTGCCATCTCTCCCCTCCCCCGCTCACCACCCCACCATTTTCCGTTGATTAACTACACCTTCTACTCCCTTTGTCTTTCCTGCACCTCCCCAAGCATCTCCTTTTCTTTTAATTTTTTTTTAGCACCCCCGCCCCAGCTGACAGACTGCCACCAGCCTCCTGCCCTGCTTCCATGTGATGTAACTTAACCTGTCTTCTTTCTGGCCCCACTAGGATCCCTTGTCAAATCTTGGTGCCATTGCCATTAGCGGCGCTCAATGGCGCGCTGTTGCCTGACTCAGCAGCATAATCTACCCGCCTCCTGGAACTCCTGCACGGATCATTGAAGCAGGTATTACTGCCTAACTCATTCTGGAAGCTCCATACTCAGCAGCTGCCTCACAATTGATGCGTGCTGCTGCCACTTGTCCGTGATTGGATGGCACAGCTGTAGCTTCTCAGCCATTGGTGCACCCAAGTTCTGCTGCCAATTTCTTCCTTTCGGTTGCCTCTCTGACCAGGTTTTCGTCTCACCCTCACCACCCCCTCCCAGGCCTCCATAAAATACTCTGATGCCCCTCCCCACCTGGACTGCCCCACCTAACAGAAGTAGCACTCTCTAACTCACCCATGCTACTGGTCTCTGCTGACTTCCCCAGCGTTCTAACAGTTGCTACTCTCATCTCAATCAGTGCCCTCTCTCAGTCTAACTGTGTCTCCCACTTTCTCCTCGATATGGCTGCCTATAACCTGCACCAGCACTGCTATTTTTATTGATCACTGAGCTGCACTGCCCCAACCAACATATGACTACTACCTGTCATTCCCAAAGCCAGCTAATACCTGCACCTGCTCTGCATTACTCACTGGGAAAGATTACTGGGATTCAGTTTTATAACTTAGTGCCTTTCAGCTCCACAGCTTGGCACACTAGCTTCACTCTGAAACACCAATGTTATAGCACCCAGGGGAGTATTTATGCACTTGTAGCTCTCTGTAATAAGCCAGGCTCGTACCACTACTGCAACATCCAGGCATGCAGATGGATATCAAACAAGCAAGCCCTCAAATTTCTTCATACCTCCTTCTTGAGATTTCTCATACTGCTTCTGCTCCTCTCTGGAAGCATTCACCCTAACCCAGGCCCAACTGGATCGACTACCTATCGTCAGAAACAGAAGTCGGGGACACTAACCTTGGTGTCCATTAACATATGCAGCCTCCTCAGTAAACTCGACACCCTCCAAACCTGGATCCACCATAACAATCCTGACATCCTCTCAGTTGTTGAAACCTGGCTGAATCCAAAGATCCCTGACAGTGCAGTTGCTGATTCCTGGCTACACAATTTTTATGCAGGACAGGGGCTCTAAGCAGGGAGGTGGCTGCGCCATCTACCTGAGAGATATTCTCATGGGACATATCATCCCACTTCGCAGACCAGGATCACCAACTCAGGTCCTCACTATCAAAGTTCTCCTTGGTGCCCACAACAAAAACCTCACTATAGTCTCTGTTTACATCCCCCCAAAGGACCTGGCTAATGGCTTCAATAATGTCTTGGAATGTCTCAAGGGTCTGCGCCATAACTCCGAGTCCATCATCCTGGGTGATTTTAACATCAACTGGCTTGCACCAGAGGTCTGCTTCTACAAAGATGTAGTTACAGCACACAATTCACAGCTGGTCCCTCCCGACCAGGTGTAACTACAGGACAGGGACTTTCACCCTTATAGACTGGATACTGGCCAACCACCCTGAAAGAATATCAATGGTGTCTGCTCCCTGACTCCTTAAGTGACCATTCACCCGTTATGTGCACCTGGGCTAATAACTACATAAAGCCCCACCTAAAATAATACACACCAGGGTACTCAAGAAGGGCACCTACACCTACTAAAATCCACCTAAGTAAAATAGATTGGTCAACTACAGACTCACTCAAGGATGTAAACAAAGCTCTTGATAAGTTTATCAGCCATTTCACTGAGGCATGTGATATCCATGCACCGGTAAAAAAAATGAAGGCTAAAGGTAGCTCTAACCCATGGATTGACACTGAGCTTATCATGCGTCTCAAACAGAGGGATCACCTCTGGCACTGTGCTCGAGCCACAGCTGCTCAAGCAGATATTCAAAAATACAAGCAAGCCAGAAATCGCTGCACCCATGCTATAAGGATGGCTAAAAGCAAATACTATAGAGAAGCGCTCTCATACTTGTGGGGGGATGGGAGAAAATTCTGGAAGAAAAAATTACTCACCTTAGTAATGTTGTTTCTTCTAATGGAGTCTTGCTGTATTCTGACTATTGCAGTGATATCCAACCTTTGAACTGCCCCAGACAGGAAAGAGTTAACTTTCCATGCAAGGCATGAAACGCTCAGCTCGAGCTCGGTTGAGACTCTGTCTGCTGTTGTTTGACCCCAAACCGCCAGATCTTTACGAGCTATACTCACTGGGCGTCCTGTGTGGAAACTGTAAACTCACACTAGCCAACTGGCAACTAAATTTAATAAAAAGATTTTTTGGTTCCAAGGCAAAGACTCAAGTCAGGAAACCCAAAAAACAAAACACAACACACACCCAAAAATAAGAAGGTGAGAAAAAAGGGGCACCTCTAGGGTGCCAACACTGTTCCTGCCCACCCACATCCCAAAACCCAGGTTCTGAGAGGGGAGGCGGGGAGGTCAGAATACAGCAAGACTTCGTGTTGTTTGAAGAAAAAATTACTCACCTTAGTAATGTTGTTTCTTCTAATGGAGTCTTGCTGTATTCTGACTATTGCAGACTACCAAGCAGTACCTCCATGGAGGAGGGACAGAACCTAC
The DNA here is from genome assembly GCA_016271365.2 of Neoceratodus forsteri. NCBI lineage: Eukaryota > Metazoa > Chordata > Ceratodontiformes > Ceratodontidae > Neoceratodus > Neoceratodus forsteri. Next base: position 965,857,278 of record CM057452.1, read on the forward strand.
TTTGGGAACAGGCTCTGAAGCACTGCTGTGCCAAACCGAGCATCACTCCTAGCCTGGATATCCAGAGAGTAATGCTAGGTGAAAGTATGTACTGTTTTCCAGGTGGCTGCTTGACAAATCTCTAAGATAGGAATATCCCTAGCAGCAGCCAGGGAAGCAGCTGTACCTCTAGTAGAGTGAGCCCTCAGGCCTGAGGGTGGGATTCTACCTAATTTTTCATAGCAGAATTGTATACAAGAGACAATCCACCTGGCAATAGATCTCTTAGTGGCAGGTTTTCCTTCGAACCTCACCATAAGTGAGGAACAATTGGAGGGAGTCAAACCTGTGACCCTTAGTGCGCTCTATGTAGTATCTAAGGCCCTTTTCACATCCAGGCTGTGTAGCCTCCTCTCCCAGAGGAGGAATGGTCAGTGAAGAAAACAGGAAGAGACATAGACTGATTAAGGTGGAAATCTGAAACCACCTTAGGCAAAAACTTCCTATTAGTCCTGAGGACCACCTTATCTCTATGGAAAGAGATAAAATCAGGCTCCACTGACAGGGCCTGCTCACTTATGCGTCTGGCAGAAGTAATGGCTACCAAGAACACAGTTTTCCAAGTCAAGTACTTAAGCTCTGCTGAGGACAAAGGCTCAAAAGGGTGTTGCATAAGCTGAGCAATGCAACATTAAGGTCCCAAGCAGGGGCAGGGACCCTGAAGGAGGATGGTATGCAGCAATCCTTGAAGAATTTACAGAATACAGGATGAGCTGAGGGAAGAGGAGCTTGCCTGCTGACAGAAAGGCAGAGACAGCTGCCAGATGTACTCTGAGTGTAGCTGGTCTAAGTCCCAAGCTATTGAGATGAACCATATAGTCCAGGACTGTAGGCAACCCAGCAGACTCTGGAGAAATATGCTTACCAGAGCACCAAATTGTAAACCTTTTCCATTTGGAGTTTTAAGTCTTTCTGGTGGAAGGCTTTCGAGAAGCCTTTAGAATATCCAGAACACCTTGAGAGAGATGCAAATCAGCAAACTAACTCCTCAAGAGCCAGGCCTTGAGATTGAGAGATTTGAGATTCGGATACCAAACCCTCCCCTGAGAACAAGTTAACAGGTTGTAATTCCTGGGAAGAGACAGTGGAAGGTGGACTGCTAAGGACAGCAAGAGTGGGTACCAGTGCTGTCTGGCCCAGTCTGGAGCAATCAGAATCACTTTGCAGGGTTGAGACCTGATTTTAACTAGAACCTCGAACAGGAAAGGGAAGGGGGGAAAAGCATAAAGGAATTTCCCCTTCCCAATTGAGAACTAGAGCATCCAGGGGGACAGAGCCCAACACTGGGGGTCTGCAGCAAAAAAGAGGAAGTTGGTGATTGTCTGGGGCTGCAAAAAGATCTATCTGTGGCGTGCCCCATCTGGAGAAGATCACCTTCAAAATTAGGGGATCCAGGGACCATTCATGATGGCCCTGAGATATCCTGCTGAGAGCATCTGCCAGGACATTGTCCTTCCCTGGGAGGTGCACTGCTATCAGAGAGGTATTCAGGTAATAGGCCAGAGACCACAACTTCATTGCTTCTGTGCACAAGGCCGTAGACTGAGTGCCCCCTTGCTTGTTGATATACCACATTGTGGTGGTATTGTCTGTCCTGATCTGAACTAGTTTGTTCTGAACAGACTTGGAAAAAGCTTGAAGTGCTAGAAACACTGCTCTGAGTTCTAAGAGAATGATGTGAAGCAGAGATTCTTGAGGTAACCACAACCCTTGGGTGGTCAGATCCCCAGCCCAAGAGGGAGGCATTTGTGGTAAGGATTAGAGAATGAGATTGAGTGACAAAGGGAACTCCTTGCCTTAGGTTGTCCTGATCCTGCCACCACTGCAAAGCCTGGATCAGGGTTCGAGTCACTGGGATTAGCTTGGTCAGAGAATCCTTTCTCTGGGACCAGAAGGCTCTTAAGTGGAACTGAATGTCCCTCATCTGAAATCTTGCTCCTTGGACCACTGCAGTGAGGCAGCCATGTGGCCCAGGAGCTGCAGAAAATGCCTTGTGGTCGAGACACCTGAAGGGTGAATGAAGAGGCCAGTGTCACCAGGGTCCTTGCCCTGTCCAGGGAAGGAAGGCTCTGCTCCTTATTGTATCCAGCTCCCGCCCCTAAGGTGAGGAGCTGCACTGACTCTAGAACTGACTTGGAAAGATTTAGGAGGAATCCTAGAGAAGTGAGCAGTTGCTGGTTATCTGTAGGTGTGACCTGACTTGGTCTGGAGACTGACCCACTATGAGCCAGTCGTCCAGGTATGGAAAGATGGAGATCTTTTTCTCCTTAGAAAGCAACCACACTGCCAGGCATTTTGTGAACACCCTTGGAGCTGATGTTAGGCCAAAGGGCATTGCTCTGAATTGATAGTGGCCTGAAGGCAACTCGAACCTGAAGTACTTTCTGTGGGAGCATCTGATGAGAATGTGAAATAGGCATCCTTGAGGTCCAGGAGACCAGCCAGTCCCCTGGCCTTAGAGAGGGTAGAATTATTCCCAGAGTCACCATTTTTAACTTTTGCTTAAAAAGGTGCTTGTTTAAATATCTGAGATCCAGGATGGGCGCCATTCTCCTGTCTTTTGGGGGTTAGGAAGTACACTGAGTACAATCCTTTCCCCTGTGAAGGGGTGGAACCTTTCTATGACTCAGAAAGCCAAGAGGAAGAGACCTCTGCCTCTAGGGCAAGGGCCTCTGAAGGATTTGCAGGTGGAAAGGATCTGGTTCTCATCCTGGGAAACTGTTTGAAGCTGAGAACCAGTCCCTGGCTTACTACTTCCAGGACCCATTTGTCTGATGTTAAAGACATCCAGTCCTGGACAAAGTAAGTCAGCCTGCCCCCTACTGGTAGTGGAGAATCGGCCCGGGCAAACCCATCAGGGTGCCTGTTTGGCAGGGGCTTTAGGCTGAGGGGTGGTAGCAGGCCTGCTTATACCCTGTCTGCCTCTCCCTCTGAAGAACCCCCTCTGAGCAAAGGCGGAAGAGGAGGCCTGGGCTTGGTAGAAAGGCCTATGAAAAGGCCTGCCCCAGCCCCTGGAATGCTGCCTCTGGGGAGTGGCTTGCCTTTCCTTGGCCTGAGCACTACTATAGGTGGTCCTGTACTCATCCATTTTCTTCACGTAGTTCTCTGTCTGCTCCCCAAACAGAGAATTACCAATAACAGGAAAATCCATGGCCTTAGTCTGGGTATCCTGTGACAGGCTAGTACATCTGAGCCAAGCCATCTCTGAAGGGCCACAGATGTAGCCATGACTCTAGATGAAACATCATTGGAGTCCACTGCAGCATGAAATTGCACCTTGGATGCCTCAATACCATCTGCAGCACACCTGCTCCAGCTCCTTGGCAAACTGGTCAGGGACCTGTTTACCTAGAGCCATCACAGTGTCCCATCTAGACTTCTGGTATCTAGCTGTGTAGGCCATATAATTAGCCTGCATGAGTCCCAAAGATGCTGCCATGTACTGTTTCTTTGCAATGGCATCAATCCTCCTGGAGTCCTTATCTGGGGGGGTGTGAAGCCAAGGGTATATTTGCCTTATCACAGGCAGCAGCCTGCACTACCCCAACATGGCTGCATTGCTGAGAAAGGAACTCCATATCCGAGCCTGAAAGAGTATACCTCTTGTCCATTCTTCTGTTCACAGGAGGTATGGAATTAGGAGTCTTTAAAATTTTAAATGTCTGTTTCCCAAAAGACTTATGGAGGGGAATAGACAGTCTCCTGGACTCTGGGATGACCATCATCTCAACATAATCAGGCTCCTCCTGATCCTCTACTGCTTCCTCCATAGGAAGCTGGAGAGTTTCAACCACTTTTTTGTAAAACATAAAGTGGGAAGGGGACTCAGAAAGCCTAGGAGGAGAAACACCTGAAGGTCTGTCTGGGGAGATGTCCGGGTCAATGGGCACATCCAGACTTTCATAATCACCATCACTATCCTCATACTCTCCCTCCTCCTCCTCCGGTTCATAAAAATCCTCTAAATTATAATCCGGAACCGGGTGAACCGACCGAACCGAGCCCCTAACCGATGGTGCCGGTTCGGTCGGAACCGAAGTTAGCGATTGAACAATCCTTATCGCTTTGGCTATTTCATCAGCGGTCGGAGAAAGAACTTGTGGATCTGAACCGGCTGACTTATCCTTCTTTTTTTCTTTAACGGAACCAACTCCTCAAGTCGGTTCTCCTTTTGCCAAAAGTTTCGCCCTGGTCAGAGGGCACTCCTTCTGGTTCGGTTGGAACCGAACTGGGCTGGCCATCGGGTCAGCGGACTTCTTGGCCTCCCTTTCCCTCAGCCTACCTACTCTCTTTTCCAGGGTAGCTGTGGGAAAACTTTTACAAATCTGGCAGTCTGAATCGAGGTGGTCAAACCCCAGACAATAAACACAAGGTGGTGTGGGGTCAGCCTTAGCAAGGCTTCCCACACACACACTACGATGTTGAAACCCAATGGGCCGGTTTTCTCTTGGGTTTCTCCAGACATAGCCAGTCCTAACCAAACTTACCCTTTTTTGGCAACTCCTAGGCAAGACACCCTATCGGTTCCCGATCTGCATGGTCGAAAAAACGTAATGAAATCCGTTTTTTTTTTTAGAACCGATAAGGACCGGTTACCACACTCTGAAAAAAGCAGAACAAACTTTTCTTACAAACCTGATCGGTTCAAACTGAACTGATCCGATGTTTACAAGTTCCACACAGAAACTAATAATAATAAACCTATCTAGTATTCACGGTACCACAGACAGAGACTGAACCGACAGGTTAGATAGAAGAAATTCAGTTGAACCGAGGGAAAAAAACGACACTTTAACTGACTAAATTGAACCGAGCGAAGGAGAAATCTCCGGAGTGACTGTTCAGTGCGGAGGAAAGAATCTGGCGGTTTGGGTTCAAACAACAACAGACAGAGTCTCAACCGAGCTCGAGCTCAGCGTTCCATGCCTTGCATGGAAAGTTAACTCTTTCCTCTCCAGGGCAGTTCAAAGGTTGGATATCACTGCAATAGTCAGAATACAGCAAGTCTTCATGTTGTTTGAACAAACTTAAGGACCTCTCTGGCAAAGAAATCAAGTCTCCACCCACCATGCTCAACATTGATGGTAATCCAACGCTTGACCTAGATACCATCACCAATACGTTCATCAATGCTTTCTCCAACCTAAGCAGTTGTCCTCCCACCTGATTTCTTCGATGCTCCTACCACTAACCCCCCTTTGCTGCTGCATCACAAGCTCACCCAGCTCCGCAGTTCTTCTTCAAAAGGATCCCAATACATTCTGCCAGAACATATACAGTATTTGCAAGGCTATCAGCAAAACTGGATATAGTGGTGACTCTCTCGACTTGAAACTGCTTTCACTTGTCCTAGATGAGATCATTGAACCCCTGACTAAGATCTTCAACCTCTCCCTAAAGTATGGCCAATTCCCATTACTCTGGAAAAAGGCTTCCATCACACCTGTGCATAAAGGTGGTGACAAGTCACTTCACACCAATTACAGGCCCATCTCTATCTTCTCTCCACTATCCAAAGCACTTGAACATATAGTTTCTGACCAGCTTGTAGAATTCCTTGTAAAACATAATATTCAGTGCCCTGAGCAGCACGGCTTCCGAAAAGGACATAGTACCACCACGGCTCTGTTGGAATTCACCGGCTACATCCATGATGCCCTGGACCAAGGACTTTGTGGGGGAGCCATGTTCATTGACCCGACAAAGGCCTTTGATACAGTTAATCACCCCCTTCTACTCAGACAACTGACAGCTCTTGGGCTCTCCAAGGATGCAATGCCCTGATTTGCCAGCTACCTCGGAGAGAGAGTTCAAAGTGTTAACATTTCTGGAGTCTCCTCAGTTGAAAAAACAGTCCTCTCAGGTGTCCCTCATGGGTCTATCACGGGCCCTTTACTATTTTCTTCCAAAACCACCTTCCTGGCATCTGCCAACAGAATATACTACTCTACGCAGATGATGCGGTCCTCTTTTCTAGCAACCGAGACTTTAAGCTACTTGAGAGTCGACTGCAACATGATTTCAGGCTGGTGGAAAAATGGTTTGGCTCCCACAAACTTGTCTTGAATTATAGCAAGACAAAAGTCATGACTTTCTGCAATGCTTGTAGTATGTATAAACCTCTACCCCTTACCATCAATAATCAAGGGGGGACCACACTTGAACAGGTTCATGAGTTCAAATATCTCGGCATCACCCTGGACAGCTCACTCTCCTATCATCAGCATATTGGGATTGTTGCTAAGTCTGCCAACATATGTCTTGGCCTGCTCCACAAGTATAAACACTGTATGACCTCTGAAGCCCTAAGACTGGCCATCCACAGCTCTGTTACCTCCACTGTCGAGGCTATGGGCTAGTCATCTATGGATGACCTCCCCATTGCACTTAGGAGAATATCACTGACACTTAACAAGGTCTGTAGACTTCTCATGGGGGCTGACCGCCTAATGCACACCTGTGACCTTTACGCCAAGACTGGTTGGCTACCTCTCATTAGCAGAATACAATACCAGAACTGTCTGATAGCCAAAAAAGCTCTTCTTGAACTCATGCCAACATGTGTTGCAAGTCTCCTTACTACCAACAGCATCGCCCAGTCAACTCGCAGTTCTTAATACCAGACTTTCCATGTCCCCAGGTGCCGGACCTCATTGGGCCAGAGATCCTTCACGCACAGGGCTCCGCAGTGGTTCAACATCCTTAACAAAGAGACTCTTGTTGCTGCAATGCTAAGCCACGTTAAAAGGAATCTGCGGCTATTCCTTCCCTTTACCTCAGCTTGTGACTGCCTGCCCTAAGAAATGGTCACCACCCTCTATTTGTGGCTGCCACCCCTAAGAAATGGTCTCCGCCCTCTACCCTAGCTGTAGCTATAACCAGACACGCAAGCCTTGCTTTCTTGGCACCAGTCTTATCCCTCTCGGCCTCCCATCCCCTGTTTTTGGACTTGCTCACTCACTGGTATGGCCATTGGCCCCCTGTCCCTCTCGCTCTTTTCCTCCTTGTCTGACAACGGCACCTATCGGCTGGCTTCCTGCTGACTTTTCCTACCAAGTATACTGTTTTCACCATGAATCCTGTTAGAAATTAGCTTGTGGTCGTTCTTCTGCAACAGATTGACTGAACTATTTCATGTACTTGTTATTCTGTATGTTGTGACTGCTACCATGTTTACCATTGTTGTACGTTACCCCCATTCTCTGACGTGGAACCTTTGTAAATGAGCAGTTTCTGCTCAAAGGTAATTGTAATCCTAGAGTTTAATAAATAAATAAATAAAAATAAATGCAATAAGACACTCCAGGGTTTGCACTGAACAGATCTTACCGCATGCCCAAGGGCTGAAGGCTCATGCCTTGCTACACCCCTTGGCGTGTGGTAATATCTGTTCCATGCACACCCCATCGTGTCTTCTGTCCCAGCTTTTTCTCCTGACACTAGCCCCCTGTAGCCATCCCTCTCTCTCTTTGCCAGCTCCTATCCTATAACCTACCTTTCCTTATCCTGACCTGCAATTATCCCTATTGTTCACAATCTTGCCATTCCCCTGCCCATTATTCCCCTGCACTTGTCAGTACTTGACCACATTTTTATTATTCTATTTTTGTTGTACTTTCTAAATCGTATTTTCAGGACTACTACTATTGCAATACTCTTGCTGCTGTATGTTTTTCTTCATGCTACGACTTTAAAAACCTCTGTGATCCTAAGAGGACCACCCTGTGTACTACCTGTAATGCTTAACTTATTGCTAAATGTTTTTTGAAATACCTTGTATACTCCCTGTGCTGCTTAGGCTATTGATTAATGTTTCACAACACCCTGTTTATGTATCTTGATGTAATCTACTGTTTGTTATATCTGCAATGTCTACCTTGTAACCTCCCGGGTCGTGCCTGAAAACAGTCATCTTTATGGCTAGCACACCCACTCGGTAAACAAAAACGAAATAAATACAGTACAAAAATGTGTGAAATCATGACACCAATGAAAATTAGATACTGCGTCTCACCTACGCTATCCTGGGTAAATATACAGCAAAACTGAGTAAAAATTGGACACTACAGTATAACCCCACTGAAAAGGAGATGCTGCATTTAATATGATCTGCCCTAGAAAAATACATTTCAAAAGCAGGACCACACTAAAAAAGAGGTATAGCATCTTACCTCTACTATCCTGGGTAAATGCAGTGGTAAACTGTAAAATCAGGACCCCACTGCAAATGACATATTACGTTTCTTGTGGTCAATCTTAAGAAAATAGAAACCTAGAAACATGGACTTTGACAGCAGATAAGGACCGCTTGGCCCACCTAGTCTGCCCATTTCCCTACCTATTGGATAAGCTGCAGATCCAAGTTAACCAACAGCCTACTTCCTCCTACCCCCACTAGAACTGCCTTATGTGTGAGCTGGCCCGGTGGCGCTGAGGATTGAGGCACTGGACACCACACCTCGCACCACGCCAGCGACCCGGGTTCAGGAATGAGCCCGGGCTGTCGGGGGTCGGCTGGGGAGGACTATGCTAAAACATACGATGACTGATCTCCTAGTTCTGGGGTGGGTTGGGGATCATCTATCATGCGTTAGTGACCTCTGGGGATGCCAGGGGTACTACCGGTGAAGTGACAGTCGGGGGGACGGGGACGAGGCGGACATCGGCATGCAGTGCCTGATGTCATTGCACATCTGTGTTCCCATGGGGACAAGAACAAGGAAAAAGGGCTGTGTGTGACTGTGCAGATTGATAGCCGTGCCCTAGGCTGCCCGGAGGACTTGTGTGGAGTCCCGTTGGTGAGGGTCCGGGCTGTCCTGGCTGGAAACGGTTGAGGGACCCTCCAGCAGGAAGGCATGACAGCCATCTCGGATCCTCCTGGGTACTGGTTTGAGCTGCCCAGCTTTCCAGGCGGACAGGGCTGGATGCCCCATGCCGGATCACGCTGCAGCAGGGGAAAAACAGCAGCTGTGATAAAAAAAATAAAGAAAAAGAATTGCCTTATGTCTGTCCCATGCATTCTTAAATTCCCCCACTGTTTTTGACCCCACGACCTCCTCAGGAAGGTCGTTCCATGCATCCACCACATTCTCCATGAAAAAATATTTCCTCACGTTGCCCCTGAGCTGTCTCCCCTCTATCTTCAAATGGTGCCTCCTAGTTCTTGCACATCTCTTTCTTCTGAAAGATTCTTCCCTCTTGGACTTTGTTGTTTCCCCTGAGGTACTTAAATGTTTCTATCATGTCCCCACTCTCCCTCCTTTCCTCGAGGGTATACATATGAAGCTCCTTTTGTCTCTCTTCATATAGCTTCTGGTGCAGACCCTTCACCATTTTGGTTGCCCTCCTCTGGACTGCCTCCATCCTGTCTATGTCCTTGCGAAAATAGGATCTCCAAAACTGCACGCGGTATTCTAGATGGGTCCTCACCAACTGCCTGTACAGAGGGATGACAACTTCCTGTTTTCTACTGGTGATGCCTCTCCCTCTGCTTCCCAGTACCCCACAGCCCTCCTTACTGCCTTCTCACAATGCTTGCCTACCTTTGTCATGTGATATTACTACCCCCGGGTCCCTTTCCATTTTTGTTGTTGTTAGTATCACCCCTCACATTGCGTACTCTTCCCCTGTGTATTTGTTTCCTAGGTGCATTACTTTGCATTAAATCTAAGCTGCCATACTTTTGACTGTTCCTCCAACCTTGCCAAGTCCCTTCTCATTCTTTACACCCCCACTTTGTGCATCAACCCTGTTGCAGATCTTTGTGTCATCTGCAAGAGGCATACTTTCCCTTCCAGTCCCTCTGCAATGTCACCTATAAAGATATTAATGAGGACTGGTCCCAGTACTGAACCCTGTGGTACCCTGCTAGTAACCCCCTTTCTTCGGCGTGGACTCCATTTACTATTAACCTCTGTATCCTGTTGTACAGCCAATGTTTTACCTAGGCTACAACCCTGGGACCCCCTCCCAGGCCAGTGGCGGTGGAATAGCAGGTGCAGTGGCACAAGGGCTCGACACACTTAGGGGCCCATTTGTAAAAATCAAGTTTTTCTTGATCGCTAACTTGACTTGTCTATAATTACAGATGAAACTGCTATGGGGTTTTTTGCGTTGCCTCACAATCTGTACACTCGACACAAATCCCTGCTGTGTATTCAGAAGCCTCATCGCTGGATGTGAGCTGTTCATCTCCTGAGTAACAACACACAGAACAAATAATAATTATTATAAGGCCAGCCCAGCCCCTCCCTCACACTTTAGTGCAGTTGGGAAGTGGATTGCAAGGTTTACAGTCATAACTGAACTCGGGATAAGTAGTGGTGCGAAGGAACCTTATCGGAGACAAATCGACTTCTAACTTTGGCTCTAGCAGGAAATCACGCTGTACAGTCGTCGTGCCGGTGCGGCCCTGGCATCTGGCCCTATATGAGTGTTACTTCAAGTTGATCTCCAGCAGAACTTGCCATTAAAAAAAAAAAAGCCTGTGACATCAGCAGGTCCACCACGTACCATGTCTCCTTACTGAAAAAAAAAACTGGGCGGGGGCAACACACACGCAGACTAGGCAAAAAATAAACACACACACACACACCAGCAAATCACAGATGACATTACATGGGATTGACTGGCCACAGCGGCTGCGAAAGGCGATCGAGTTGAAGTGGAGAAGCTCTTGGCCAAGGAGGTCGATGTCAACGCGAGAAATACGTTTGGAAGGACAGTGCTGCAGGTTGGTATCGTATAGCATATTGGAATATTGAGCAGTATATAGCCCCCATCATCTGTTAAGCTCGACATGCCCTGCCACCCCCATCATGGTTTGAACATATGGTTGCCATTTTCAACTAGGCGTCAATAAATATAAGCCCATAGTGATGTACTTTAAAATAAACTGGACTAAACCATTATTATTTTTAGTAGGGATCACTTCTAGTCTTGACCTAGTTACTTAAACTTAAACTATGGTGTTTATCGATATGTTTTGCATAGCAAAAAACGAAGTGAACCAAAGCTGTTCAGCAGTGAGTAAAGTGATTTTATTTATGTGATAGCTGCAAAAATATGCACATCGAGTTCTTTTTATTAACTGGTGTGGTTTAATTAACTATTTTTAGACTGCAGATTTCCTGGTAAAATTATATTTGAATGCTTGAAATGCATTTGATTTTTAGGGCTCTTCCCCAAGTGGTCCAGGTGCTGCCATAATGCACTCACTTGATACAAGTGTGAATACGCAGATTTGATAAACCAGACACACGAGCATCAGCACCGTTTTAAATTTGAAGTTTTTTACATAAAAGTTGACGATAGCCTAAATGCAGAAATTAGTAAAGATCGTCTTTAACAGTACACCAACATACTTTCATGGATATTTTTCAGGAAAAAAAATTCCATGGACAACTTATTTCTTTGATAAAATATTACACACTTACAAAGATCAGTAAGGAAAACCTGTATAACAATTTCTTGTACCGCATTTCTTTCAGAGCACAGAGGCTTGCCTTATATTCACTAGAGTAACAACATTTATATGAAGGGATACAAATATGTAGCAAACTAGTAAACTGTCTGACAGCCCCAGCTGACTCACTAGCTGAGATCTGTCAGCCATAGCCTGCGTGGCGGTGCCACTACTACTTCTGTACAGCAGATGGCAGCAATGACAGAGCTGCAGGTCAGGAAGGAGTCGGGAGGCGCGCGCTTGGCGCAGGCAGAAAAACAAGTGGGTGGGGCGGGGGCGAGAGTCGACGGTGGTCCTCACGCATTATGCAGTGCGCACTCTACTATAGTCTCTGTGTCTCTCTCAAGTAGTGCACAACTCAGGCAGCAGCAGGCGGCCCTTCCCGTACCACCATAGTGGGTGTAAGTATTGGATTACTGTGTATATTGTCATTGTGTACTTACTGGTGGTGAGAGGACAGGTGTTTTTTTACGGACGGCCAGCCAGGAGGTGATGGCGATGCATTGTGGAGGAGGAGGATCATGCAACGTGCAAGACATTGCTTCTTGCCTTATTCTGAGTCTGCTCTAGCCTCTCTCCTCTAACTAGGTCTCGCTCTGCACTCCATGGCTCACCTTGCTTGCTCCTCACTGCTGCTGTTGTGGCTCTTGAAGAGATGCCTGCTGCTGCTATGCCCATTGCCTCGCAGCCTCCCTAGTCCCTCTGTCCTCCAGGGGGCCCCCCAAACATGAACGTGTGTGCTGTGTGGGCTGGGGGATTGAAGTGCCGTGCCGGGTGGAGGTGGGGGCCCAAAATTACAACCTGCACTGGGGCCCATCTTTCTCTTCCTCTGCCACTGTGCCAGGCTGACTAACTTGTTTATTAATCTTTTGTGAGGGACTGTGTCAAATGCCTTGCTAATGTCCAGGTAGGCCACGTCCACAGCCCCTCCCTGGTCCATTACTTTGGTCACCCAGTCAAAGAACTCAATTAGATTTGTCAGACATGACCTTCCTGCTGTGAATCCATGTTGCCTTGAGTCCTGTGCCCCACTGGCCTCTAAGTACTCAATGGTACTCAACAATTCTTTCCTTCTGAAGTGATTCCATCATTTTCCCTACCACTGAGGTCAAACTAACAGGTGTGTAGTTTTTTTCCTCTGTCTTGCTCCCACTTTTGTGAAGGGGAATCACATCCGTCCTCCTCCAGTCCTCAGGTACCACACCATCCTCCCATGATTAGTCAGTGGTGTCACTAGTTCTCCCCTTAGATCTTTTAGCATTCTGGGGTGAATCCCGTCAGGCCCCATTGCTCTGTCCACCTTTAGTTTAAGGAGTTCTTTCAGGATCCTTTCTTCAGTGAACGGACTGGTATCGACCCCCCTATCTAGAGTGTTTCTACTGTTTGGTTTAGGTATCTCCCCCTCCTCTTCTTTTGTGAATATGAAGCAGAAGTATTCATTCAGTATCTCTGCTTTTTCCCTGTCACCCTCTGCCCAACTCCCCTTCCCTTTATTAAGCCTCACTATCCCTCCCTTGGTCTTTTTTCGCTCTCTTATGCACCTATAAAAGGTTTTATCCCCCTTCTTAACTGAGCTGGTTAGCTTTTCCTCAGTTAGGGTCTTTGCTATTCTGACTGCCTTCCCCGCATCCTTCTGCTTTAACTAGTACAGTTCTCTGTCATGCTCCTATGTTTCCTTATACTTCCTGAATGCTACTTTTTTCTCCCTAACCTTTACTGCCACCTCTTTTGAGAATCAGTGTTTTTTGCCTTCATTTTGTTTTGCTGATTTCAGTCACACAAAGGCTTGTTGCCTCCGTGATGGCTGATTTGATTTTTCCCCATTATTCCTCCACCGCTCCTTCTTGCCCATTTGCTAGTGCTTTTCTGAGGCACTCTCCCATTTTCCCCAAAGTCAGTTGTCCTAAAGTCTAATATCCTTGCTTTTGTATGGTTTGACTCTACGCCTGTGTTTATCGTGAACCACACTGTTTGGTGGTTGCTTGTTCCCAGATTTGGGAGGCAGTATAGCACAGTGGTTTAAGGCTGTGAGCTGCAAATCTGGGGACATCCAGCAGACTAGACCTGGGTTTGAATCCCACAGCTTCCACTTGCATACTGTGTGACCCTGAGCAAGTCACTTAACTTCCCTGTGCTCCCAGGTCGCTCCTGTAAAAAAGCTTTCAGCGTAGTGTGCTACTCCTGGTTACACAACTAAATAAAAAAAATTAAAAAAAAAGATGGCTACCCACTTCTAAATCTGAGATCCTCTCTCTGTCCCTGTTTGAGAGTACCAGGTCTAAGATCCTCCCCCTCTTGGCTGCAGTAAATGTGCTCCAGTTAACATCTGGCATATTCAGGTTTCTCATCAACAGTATCTCCCCTTTTCCTGCCATTCTAAGTATGCCTTCTATCATTTTCTTGTCCACTGCCTCTCCCTGAGATGGCGGTCTGTATACATCCCCTGTGCAGATTGTGGTGCCATTTCCTGTCTCCAGGGTGACCCACAGCGCCTCCCCTCATCTCTGTTTACCCTTTAGTTCCATTGCTTTGATCCCTTTCCGTATATAGAGAGCTACTCCTCCTCTTCTTTTACCCTCCCTGTCCCTCCTGTAGATTGTGTACCCTGGTACAGAATGTTGATATCTCAGTCATGGTTCTCTGTGTACCATGTTTCTCTCTGTAACCCCCCTGCAAATGGGGGTTCCCAAAAGACTTCCAGGAGCTTGCTTGAATGCTCCAAGCCTGAATGGTGTTTGGCATTTAAGCCATTTATCAGTGAGTGTTTTTAGAGCCTCTGGTACTGTCTCTTTAAGAGCTGTCTGCTTGCAGACATAATTAGTTTGTATGGGGGGACTGTGTGCTTCTCTGAGTACCACTGAGCTGCTGCCAATTCACTTAATTTTTGCAGTCACTAGGAGTGCAAAGGGAACCCATTCTGAAAGATGTAACTGTTACCAGAAATTATTTAGAGTAATAATGAAATTACAGTTTGTCAACCTGCTTTCTTTGCAGTCAGAACTGTGTCTGCTAGTTCCCATTCTAGTTTTGAACTGCTGAACTGGACCAATCAGTGTGGGGTAAGCTAGCTCTAAAATGGTGCCTTGGACGAATCAGAACTTGGACTCATAATCTGAGCCAGCCACAAGAGGATTGTATGGGCAGTGACTCTGGGAGATGTAGTTTAGACTTCAGTGCCTTTTTGGACCAACAGCAGCAGTCTATTGTAGTGACAGCCAATCCAGTCAAGAACTGGGAGGAACTCAAAGGAAGTGCCGGTTTTTGTCGGTTGGAGTTCAGTTGAGCTTTGGCAGTGAAGAAGGAAGGAGCCCTGTACTTTTTCAGTGTGCAGTTTTAGTCAAAAAACGTGTGTAAGGCCCAGAGTTCCGGTCTGCAGCTTGTTAGGACTGAATCCATCCTGTGAAAAGAATCAAAGGATCTCTGAAGAGTAGAAACCAGGCTCACCCTAAGAAGACTGGAGGAATTGCTGAAAATTACACTCGGTCTGTCAGGAACTGAATCTGCTGTGTGTTCTCCTGGGTATTGTGCAGTAATTGCATCGGGATACAGATGCAGCCTGCCTGGTATAGTGCTTTCTTTATATGGATGTGTGAAGAGGTTTGTGTACCTCAAGTGAGCCCTGCTGACATTGAAGGACCCTATCTTATTTGGAGGTCGTGAGTACTAATTCAGGGTCGCTTCCCTGTTGAATTGCCACATTAAATCCAAATGGAATTACTGTACTGCTGACTGTTTAATTCTCCTTTTCTCTGTGTGAAAGGGCCCCTACCAGCTGCCACGAGTTTGGACTAGCCACTAGGCTTGGGTACCAGGGACAGTAACTGATAGGGATAGGCCTGTGCACAGAGCCATAGGTAGATTATTAGAGTGATAAGCTAATTAACCTGATTTCCCCTGTCCTTGTTATATCCCCTAAATAAATCAGAGCTGCTTGTTTCAGCAAAGTTATACTGCCTGAGGTATTTGTCTATGTTAAAGTACTGTACTGTGATTGTTGCACTGTATCTCATTTCACAGGAGGTCCCAGTGCGGAACCAGACCTGGGGGTAAGTGTATACTGTGAAGGTAATTCTGATATATTGTGTAGGCCACTAGTGAGAAGAAAGGGGTTGCAGTGTCCCAGAGGGCTGTGACCAAGTTAGTTTAACTTGCAAACCCTGACCTCTGGGTGGAGGCACCCATTGGATCCAGGCCCTCAACCTGTTAGTGGCAAATCAGGCAGGGGTAGTAGCCCCTGGGATAGCGCCATCTAGGGTTACATCTTGGAGGCTCACCGCTGGGATTGTGTGTCCTCTAGTGGCCATATTTACGTAACCACTGTTAAGAAAAAATGGGTACCCCGACAGAAGTGGCTGTGCACCGGCTGGTGGAGTGGTGTACTGGGAGGAGATCGACCCCAAAATGCTATGCTTATCCTGGACATCCCCTGGGTATCAATACGGACACTGTGCAGGAGTACTTTCCAAGGTGGAAGGTTTACAAAACCCTGTGGTGGTGGGTCGGCATGCTAATCTGCTCACCCACACTTCCTGGCCCTAGTAGAGTTTAAGGATCCCATAGATAGCTCCAAAGTGCCACAGACCATTACCCCAGAGGGAGCCCTCACTGCTTGGAGAGTGATAACTAAGGACAGTAAAGACCCGGAGGGGAATCAGCCCCCACCACTATATGAAACTTTTGAGGAGAAATTTGCTGAATGGTTGCTGGGAGAGGGGAAAACTGTGGAGGACTTGAAGAAACTATTCTTGCCACCTGGGGGTGTTCCTCCCCAACACCCTCTCCTGCTCCAGTGCCCGTAATGGTGGCTGAACCAATGCAGACTCTATTTCTGCACCTGCCATTAGTCACGACTCTTACGAAGGTTGAGGATCTTCTCTGGCACCCTCCCACCCCCAAGGGAGGATGACTGGGAGACCTGGATAGACTATATTGCCCCCAAGTGCTAGAATGGCAATGCTCGGGAGGCAGGCGAAGAGGGTTAGTGAGAGCCTCCGAGGTCCTGCCCTGGCTACCATCCGTGCTAAACGGGCCAGTAACCCTGAAGCGACTGCACAGGCCTATCTTGAGGCCTTGGAGAATGTGTATGGGAGCCCAGATTCTGATGAGGACCTATGGTGGAGAGTAAGAAATGCACAACAGTACCAAGGGGAGTTGTTGTCTGTGTATGTCTCTCGGCTGGAAAAATTGTTGCAAGAATGCCTCAGAAAGGGTAGTTTGCCAGCGATTGAACTAGACCGAACCAGACTGGACAGAATCCTTAAGTCTGCCCCTTCTCAGAACTGCTGTTGCTTCAGTTCGCCTGGCAAATCGACTGAATCCCACCCTCCTATGATGAGTTAATGAGAGAAATTGAGGAGTTGAGAAAAGGCGACCTCGGAGGTACCTGCACCAACAGCTGTGGCTACGACGAGTGACTGAGGGTGACCCATCAAGTGAAGTTCAGGGGCAGAGGTTGACAGTCAATGAGTGCTCTGACAAGGAAAAGATATGCCACAATGGGGCGAACTGTTGAGAGAGATCCGAGAATTCAAAACAGTCCTTTATGAAGGCCACGCCTGCAAGTACAGGCCCTGACCTATATCCGACTGCATCTGCTATGGGGTGGGGGTACCCACCCATGTATCTCCTGCTGATAACAGCTCCAAACTCAATTCCTTGACCATGGAAGTGCAGAAACTGACGAGATGTCTCCAAATGCTTATCACGCCGCAGACAGAGATGGCACCCAGGTTTCCAGTAGTAATACCCCGCCTCTGGCTCCCAGTGTGGCGCCTCCGCCAGCTCAAACTCCAGAAAGTATGTTTTGCTATAATTGTGGGAAAGATGGGCACATGAAAAGGGATGCCAGTCCCCAAAGACACTGACAAAGTTGCATATAGGCTACAAGGAGAGCTTCGGAGAAGAAATCAGTGGTTAAGAGGTGCCGACATGATCCCAGTGAGGGCACCAAAATGCTAATTCACGTCCTTTTGTGGCAAGGTCAGTTGCCCAGGCCCCCACTACCGCCTCTCCAGACTGGTCCAGAATAGTGGGTCCCTCCATGGAGACCACTGTAAAGGTGAATGGAGTGTCTACAAGAGCTGTATTAGACAGTGGCTCCCAAGTGACAATTATGTTCCAGGATTGGTATCAGAAGCATTTGTCAGAAGTACCCTTACAACCATTAGAAGGACTGCATGTATGGGGGTTAAGTGAGAAGGCCTACCCCTATTCCGGGTATATCCGAATTTGGCTGTCTTTCCCCACCTCCGTGGCTGGAGTGGCCGAACAAGTAGAGACCCTAGCCTTAGTGTGTCCCCCACTGGACTGTATGATGGTGTCCTTTGTTGATTGGAACAAATGCTCATATGTTCGGAAGGCTGGCACAGTTGTGTTATGAAAACAGGGGTCAAAGACTAGTAGAGCTTAAGAGTTCCGGCTTTAATTAAGAAGGCCTATGAGGCACAGAGAGATGCTGAAAAACAGAACCAGAGGAACCGGTCGGAATTGTATGGAAGAAGGATCCTGAGTCTCTGATCCTGGCGCCAAATGCCCAGTGTACCTTACAGGAGAGGTCCGTATCAGAAAGGATGTTAAGAATAAAATATTAATGTTGGATGCACCAGGCGATGGAAGATTGCCAGAGGGACTGCTGGTCAAGCCTAGTATTTTGCCGCTAGAGCCCA
This sequence comes from Neoceratodus forsteri, assembly GCA_016271365.2. Lineage (NCBI taxonomy): Eukaryota > Metazoa > Chordata > Ceratodontiformes > Ceratodontidae > Neoceratodus > Neoceratodus forsteri. The sequence goes on from CM057452.1 coordinate 965,875,446, forward strand.
TGCTTATGCCAGAAGGGTAATGGTCCAAGTTCATAATGTGTCTGAAAGAGACATTCGAGTAAACAGAGGTTGCATCCTGGCTAATGTGCATTGTGCAGACACTGCAGTGCTACCCAGCAGCAAGAGTTCAAGGAAGAATGACAGAGTAACGCCTGACTTGTTTGATTTCGGCGACTCCCGCTGCCAGCTGAATGGAAAGTGAGGATCAGTGAGAAGCTTGCCCAGAGAGACCAGGTGTTTCTTTAAAGGAATGGGATGTAGGATGCGTGCAAGGAGCTGAGCACAATATCCGGCTGCATGACGAAAGCCATTTTGTGAGAGGTCTCGACGCCTGGCACCTGCTGACATAGATGATGTGAGACGGCATCTCGAAGATGTTAGCTGCTGGTGTAATACAAGAATCCAGAAGCCCTTATGCTTCCCCCATTGTAGTAGTGAGAAAAAAGAATGGAACAGTAAGGATGTGTGTGGATTATCGCACCTTAAACCGGCGGACTATCCCTGATCAGTACACAATGCCCCGCATTCAGGATGCTTTGGACTGCCTAAGCGGAGCAAGTGGTTCTCTGTGCTGGATCTCCGCAGTGGGTACTACCAGATCCCGATGGCCCCAGAGGACCGTGGAGAAGGCGGCCTTTATCTGTCGCTGGCTATCTATGAATTCATGAGGATGCCTCAAGGATTTCAGGTGCCCCAGCCACTTTTCAACGATTGATGGAGCGTGCAGTGGGGACATGAACTTACTAGAGTGCCTGGTATACCTAGATGATGTTATTGTGTTTGGCAGCTCACTGGAGGAACATGAGAGCAGATTATTTAAGGTATTGGACGACTGGAGGACTTTGGCCTTAAACTGTCCATTGATAAGTGTCAATTCTTTCAAACATCAGTAAAGTATGTGGGACACATAGTATCCACCGAGGAATAGAGACCGAACCAAGTAAAGTTGAGGCCTTGACCACCTGGCCACAGCCCAAAAATCTAAAAGAACTGCAAAGATTCCTGGGATTCTGTGGTTATTATCGGAGCTTCATCAAGGACTATTCAAGAGTGATCCGCCTTTACTTAACCTTACTCAAGGGTATCCCCAACCCACAAAAATACCAAAAGTCAGCGTCCTCAAGACTGAAAGAGTGTATTTTCATCCGAGTGAAGTATTTGGGGCCGCTGGACTCCTGATTGTGAGACTGCTTTTCATGAGATCATATATCAACTTACCCATGCTCCAGTGCTGGCCTATGCCGATCCAAGAAAACCTTACGTCCTGCACACTGATGCTAGCTTGCAAGGGTTGGGGGCTGTGTTGTACCAAAGCACGAGAATGGCCTGAGACCAGTGGCCTTTGCCAGTAGAAGCCTGACCCCATCCGAAAAGAACTATCCTGTACATAAGTTAGAGTTCCTAGCTTTGAAGTGGGCTATTGTTGACCAATTCCATGAGTACTTGTATGGGGCTAAAATACTAGTAAAACTGACAATAATCCTTTGACCTATGTGCAGACCTCAGCTAAGTTGGATGCCACTGGCCATAGGTGGCTTTCTGCATTATCTACATATGACTATGCTCTCGAATACCGAGCAGGTCTGAACCACATAGATACTGATGCTCTCTCCGGAGGCCTGTTCCCCAGAATGATTGGGTCCGATTGGCAGAACCTGACATTCGGCACTCTGCCGGAAGTTTGACAGGAGGAACAAATGTCCACGGACTTAGGACTGCATAGTGGATTGCTTGGGACCTCTGAGAATTGCATACCTGCTGCTTATTGCCACTTTTCTGCAATAGACATTGGTGCACTGCCTCAGCTGGACAATGATAGTATTCAAGGCTCAATCCCGCGATCCCATGATCAAAGCAGCTTTAGAAGCCCTCTATGCAGGAAAAGATGTGTCCAAATACGCTCCACTGATTTGAGAACTGCACTGTTATACAAAGAAGGTCCTAAGTTGAAACTGATCAATAAACTGTTATACAGAGAAACAGTAGACAGAGGGGACAAGTAGACAAACAACAACTAGTGCTGCCCACTGCCTTCGAGACTCAGTACTGAGGTCCTTGCACAACCACATGGGCACCTTGGTATAGACAGAACACTTGACTTGGTGAGATCCAGATTCTATTGGCCTAAGATGGGGCTGATGTGGAGCAACACATTCGAACTTAGTCGCTAAGCTTACAGAGGAAAGCTTTGCCCCAGAGGGCTGCCCCCTTGTTAACATCACCACCAGTGCACCCATGGAGCTGGTCTGTATTGATTTTCTGAGTTTGGAGTCAGATCAAAGAAATATCAGTAATGTGCTGGTGGTCACTGACCATTTCACGAGATATGCCCAAGCTTTCCCCGAAAGACCAGAAAAGCATCCACTGTGCCAAAGTACTTGTAGAAAACTTTTTGTTCACTATGGGGCTCCACAAAGAATCCATTCTGATCAAGGAGAGACTTTGAGAGTCGTCTGATCAAAGAGATGCTTTCTCTGTGGGGAGTGCGAAAGTCCAGAACCACTCCTTACCACCCCAGGGGACCCACAGCCTGAACGCTTCAACCGCGACTTTGCTAGATATGCTAGGCACCCTGCACCCAAAGGACAAGCCTAGATGGAGCCAACAAATTAGCACCTGTACATGCTTATAACTGCACCAAAAGTGATGCCACTGGATTCTCCCCTACCGCCTGATGTTTGGAAGAGAAGCTCGACTACCAGTAGATGTGTGTTTTGGGGTCTCTCCTGATGGGGTTCAAGCTGACAACTATTTACAGTATGTGCAAAAGTTAAAGGCCCAGCTAACTCATGCGTACCAACTGGCTCAAACCATGGCTGCCAAAAGAAATCAGCCAACAAAGAAAGGCATGATAAAAGGTGAAACACAGGAACTCCAGGAGGGAGATCGGGTATTGCTAAGAAATCTGGGACTGCATGGCAAGCACAAGATTGCTGACCGATGGCACCATCTCCTCACATTGTAGTGGGCAAACTAGATGATCTGCCAGTGTACAAAGTAAGGCCTGAGAATAATTCAAAAGATGTAAAACAATACATAGAAATCATTTACTGCCCATTGGACAAATCTTAATGGAGTCTGAGCCCCTAGAAGATGCCCTCTGGACCAGTGACTAGAGCTGCTGCTAAGAAAAGATCAAGAAAGTCTGCACCTACAGAAGCAAAGTTAAAGTGTTCCCCTCCACAAGTCCCAGTTGAGCGTGACTGTCAGTCCATATCGGAAGAAGTGAGAGTGACTTTGAATACTATCCTTCTTACGAACTGAGTCAATTGTTTCGGGCAATCCCTAGTCAATACTGGAGACAAAGCTGGGCCTTCTGGACTGTCTAAGCCCCAGCTTCATCCCTGAGCCAATGCTCCCAGAAAGTGAAGTGCAAAGCATCAGATCAGATGAAATGGAATCATTGTGCATGGTTGAACTGTTTGAGCTTTCAGGGAGGAAATGATAGCTGGGGCAGACTGGTGATACACCGAACAAGAAGAGTATTTTGAGTGCCCTGACAGTCCACTGCCAGTGTCCGAAAGCTCTCCATGCGAGCCAAATGTTGTGGACTCAGAAACTGTAACTCCTGGAGCTGAAAGTGCCCCAAGTTCTAGCCTCTCTACCCCCATGGAGACTCCCCTGACAAGTGAGGACAATGCTGAAAATGAGGCTCAGAGTGCAGAGACTATAACAGTTCCCCCTAGAAAGACTGGTCGAGCTGTAAAGCCTGTGGTGCACCTCAGTTATGATTCACTTGGGGGGCCTGTGGACTTGCCTCTCAATGTTGTCCATAAAGGAGTGTATGTGTCCCCGAGCTCACTGCCCAAACTGAGCATCAGTGCTAACTCCAAGTTACTTGTGTTGCCCTCTAAGTATGGTGCCCTTGCCCCATCCAGCCCCAAGGTAACTGATAGGGAAGGGCCCCCTCTCTTCAGGTTTCATGTACAGAGGTAATAACTTGAGTTATGGTACAATGTGTATGTAATACTGTGTAAAGTGACGTACTGCAATGTTTCAGAAATGTGTTCTTGGTAAAATGATATATTGACTGATGATTACATGTGCGAGCCTAATGCAAATATATATGGTTGCAGTTGAAACTTATGGGTACTTGCTTGACGCGATCGCCAAGCTTTCCCAGGCTAGGAAGGGTGTAACCCCTGCAAATGGGGGTTCCCAAAAGACTTCCAGGAGCTTGCTTGAATGCTCCAAGCCTGAATGGTGTTTGGCATTTAAGCCATTTATCAGTGAGTGTTTTTAGAGCCTCTGGTACTGTCTCTTTAAGAGCTGTCTGCTTGCAGACATAATTAGTTTGTATGGGGGACTGTGTGCTTCTCTGAGTACCACTCGAGCTGCTGCCAATTCACTTAATTTTTGCAGTCACTAGGAGTGCAAAGGGAACCTATCTGAAAGATGTAACTGTTTACCAGAAATTATTTAGAGTAATAATGAAATTACAGTTTGTCTAACCTGCTTTCTTTGCAGTCAGAACTGTGTCTGCTAGTTCCCCATTCTAGTTTTGAACTGCTGAACTGGACCAATCAGTGTGGGGTAAGCTAGCTCTAAAATGGTGCCTTGGACGAATCAGAACTTGGACTCATAATCTGAGCCAGCCACAAGAGGATTGTATGGGCAGTGACTCTGGGAGATGTAGTTTAGACTTCAGTGCCTTTTGGACCAACAGCAGCAGTCTATTGTGAGTGACAGCCAATCCAGTCAAGAACTGGGAGGAACTCAAAGGAAGTGCCGGTTTTGTCGGTTGGAGTTCAGTTGAGCTTTGGCAGTGAAGAAGGAAGGAGCCCTGTACTTTTCAGTGTGCAGTTTTAGTCAAAAAACGTGTGTAAGGCCCAGAGTTCGGTCTGCAGCTTGTTAGGACTGAATCCATCCTGTGAAAAGAATCAAAGGATCTCTGAAGAGTAGAAACCAGGCTCACCTGTAGAAGACTGGAGGAATTGCTGAAAATTACACTCGGTCTGTCAGAACTGAATCTGCTGTGTGTTCTCCTGGGTATTGTGCAGTAATTGCGATCGGGATACAGATGCAGCCTGCCTGGTATAGTGCTTTCTTTTATATGGATGTGTGAAGAGGTTTGTGTACCTCAAGTGAGCCCTGCTGACATTGAAGGACCCTATCTTATTTGGAGGTCGTGAGTACTAATTCAGAGGTCGCTCCTGTTGAATTGCCACATTAAATCCAAATGGAATTACTGTACTGCTGACTGTTTAATTCTCCTTTTCTCTGTGTGAAAGGGCCCTACCAGCTGCCGGTTTGGACTAGCCACTAGGTCTTGGGTACCCAGGGACAGTAACTGATAGGGATAGGCCTGTGCACAGAGCCATAGGTAGATTATTAGAGTGATAAGCTAATTAACCTGATTTCCCCCTGTCCTTGTTATATCCCCCTAAATAAATCAGAGCTGCTTGTTTCAGCAAAGTTATACTGCCTGAGGTATTTGTCTATGTTAAAGTACTGTACTGTGATTGTTGCACTGTATCTCATTTCACAGGAGGTCCCAGTGCCGGAACCAGACCTGGGGTAAGTGTATACTGTGAAGGTAATTCTGATATATGTGTGGGCCACTAGTGAGAAGAAAGGGGGTTGCAGTGTCCCAGAGGGCTGTGACCAAGTTAGTTTAACTATTGCAAACCCTGACCTCTGGGTGGAGGCACCCGCCATTGGATCCAGGCCCCTCAACCTGTTAGTGGCAAATCAGGCAGGGGTAGTAGCCCCTGGGATAGCGCCATCTAGGGGTTACATGTGACTGCCATGATATCCAGGCATCCCTCTTCCATCAAGACCACCAGTTCAGGGAGCATTGGTACTCATCACCCTCCATTTTTTTTTTTTATGCCACATTTTTTTCCTGCACCTGGTCAGAGTGTTCCCATTTGACCCCCGGCACCCGCAACCCTGGAGTTGGTCAGGCATGCAAATTTATACCTCCACTCCACTCAGCCTGGCAATGGCAGGATCCCACCCCACAGGGACCTCAAGTGCACAGAGCTGCCACACGACTCCAGGGGTGCAGGGCTGGCCATCACACTTGAGGTCGCCCACCAATTTTTCTCCATTTTTTTCTCCACTAGGAGATGGTCATGCAGTGACGTCGACGCACATACGTGCAGACATCCGCTGCGCTCCCCCATGTATGCCCGCGTCTGTGGAGCACCTAGCCTCCACCAGCTGTCACTATAGCACGGCGCATATACCTCACCCACTGGGAAGGAAGACATGCAGTCACGGGATGCTCAATCCTTCCCTCCCCCTGCCAGCCCCTGGTGGCCCAAGTCCGTTTCCGAACTCAGGTCGCCAGCGCGGCATGAGGTGTGTCATCTAGCGCCTCAACACTCAGTGCCACCTGGTCGGCTACTCTCCATTTTTTGATGGCCTTACCCCTTTTACAGATAGTTGGTGAGACCCCATCTGGAGTACATACTGTGTGACTCTGAGCAAGTCACTTAACCGCCCAGTGCTCCCAGGTCGCCCCTGAAAACAGGCACTTGTGCTTAGTGGGCATTACCCGATTACCAAAGGCTAAAATAAAAAATAAATTAAAAAAATTCTAAATTGAACTGTTCCACAAATCTTTTTCTCACTGCTACTTGCAAATAACTATTAACATTGCAAGGGACACTTACCTGTTTCCCATAGTGTTTCAACAACTCACAGTCCATTACTATGCTACTCTCAAATTCAAGAAAGACTGCATTCTAAATCACAGTGCTGCACCACACTGGTTCTGTTTCTCATTGCAAGCTGACACTAACTCAATTAGCACTGCCAAACACATTCACCTGTTTCCCATAGTATGTCTAACACTCCCACCCATTCAGAAACACACACACGCTAAGAACAAACAGTGCTCTCAGGATAGGTTTGAGTACTGAGCTTTGAACAACATTGATACATCCAGCACACGAGACATGGGTGTGACTCTCGCAACTTCTTCCGCACTGTGTGACTTTGAACAAATCATTTAACTGCCCAGTGCTCCCAAATCACTCAGTGCTCCCAAAGCACCACTAAAAACTTACCGAGTTACCAAACACTAAAATAAAAGAGCAAACAGAAAAACACAACTATATTTCTGAAGCTCTCACCCCCATTGCATAAACAGCATACATGATGGGCAGATTGTGTGCTTTGGAAAATATTCTCACCCCTGCAACATGAGCTCTGGATAATCTCACTCTGTAGGAGTGATAATATTTTCCATATCACACTCCTGCCCATCATGTATCCCACATATATCTCTATCTATCTACACACACACACACACACACACACACATATATATATATTTTATAGTGGCGTGCGGTAGCAACACTATAGTTCAAGTTGAGCAGGGATTTCTATTTTAAACCTTACATTTTGCACTGTAATATGTTTGCAACGTTCAACAGATTTGCACATTTTGCATGCACAGTCTCAGGGGGTAAGCTCTTTTGACGTGCCAAGTTTTGTTTTGGTTGGATGTGCAGATTCTGAGATCCAGACAGAGAAAAATGTAAAAAAACAGCCGTTTTATTGCTTTTGTTTTATTGCCATCACCTTGCACCCTGACAGTTTGGACTTTTGGTCTGAAATTTTCAGGGTAGAAAGGGCTTGGCCCACAGATGTAGCTTTCACTGGTTTGGTGTAAAAAATTACTCCATTCCAAAGTTATTAAAATCTTAAAATTTCAGTTCTGAGCTTGCTCAGTAGTGTCTTTTGGCTAGCTGCTTGGAACGGAAAAAGAATTTGGTCCATACGAAAGAGGATCCTGTTCCATATGGGGCCAATCTTTTTTCGTATGGCCTCCATTTTCTTTATACTGCTTAAACTTACAAACATGTAAAGTACATAAAAAGAATGTTTTAAAAACAAACACCTGAGCCTAGGTAAACTGGACCGTTTAGCTAGATTCTGGTGGTTTTTGTTTTTAAAAAGTTGCCAGAAATACGTTCTCTTGGCACCCAAAATTCAAGGTACCCAGTTTAGCGAGAGGAGCAGTTCAACGTAGTTCTCTGTATGAGAACAGCAGGACTTTCCTAACTTCTTCAGCCACAGCTTGAACTGTTGCTGCAGGCTGCAGTGAGCCACTGTTTCCATGGTGTCTAGTGGCGCCCCTTCCTACTGCTGTCCCTTTATGTATGTAATGTAAATGTGGGGGATGGTTCTCAGAAAACAGATGAAACAAAATGTGTGGCACCTCAAACAAAACATCAGACCACTGTAGAAAAGTTTGGTGCTTTGGTTTTAATATGGTTTGCTGCTGATTGTTTAATATGAATTTGAGATGCTTGCCCCTCGTGACCTCTTGTCCTGGAACATGGTCAAAAATGAGAGTTCGAATATTAGAAAGACACATGAATAGAAACTAGAAAGAGAGTAACCATTGTCTACAGGATTAAATGGCTGCATGCTGCTTGAAATGTATATGAATCACTACAAAGTTATAAATGGGAAAACAGACACACACTGCATAATTCAACAAAGCCTAAACATAAAAACAGAAAAAAAGATTTATTTTGCTCATGTCTGTATCCACAGAGAACACTGTAGTGTTGGGGTTAGTTTGTGCTCCATAACACTAGCTTATAAGCTGATTATGGCTGTATTCATTTTCATCAGCTATTTATTACTGTGATGTCAGCAATATTACTGGTGACACTATTGGGGTACAAGTATTTATTTTTATTTTTCACTGACTCCGATTCATAAAGTACTCTGGGTTACCATTTACTACAACACTATCCGTTTCTATGAATGCACTATTCACAGGCGCTAATTGCGACAGTGATGTGTCACACAACATACTTTCAAGAAAAGAAATCAGTAGAAAACAGAAATAAATAGTTTTACCTAATAGTATTCCCAATAATACTGGCAGCTTCATAGTGACAGTTAAGAGCTGAATGAAAACAAATAAAGCCATAATGTTTGCCTGGTTTCTAGTGGCACCCCCCCCCCAATACTCCGATTCCCATCCCCATAATTTTTCATGTTTCCTTGGTGTCTAGTGGCACCCTTCACCCTTCAAGTGCCTGTCCAATATTTTGTAATGTTTTCCTGGTGTCTAGTGGCACCCCAACCCTCCAATCGCTGTCCCCCTATTTAGGTAACCTGTAATAAAGGAAACCATCTCTCAAGTTTTTTTTTTTTAACCTGTAAAAAACAGAACAGCCCTTCGCTGATTCGATGCTCCCCATTCAGACCTCCCACTGAGCACCCACCATCCCACACCCCCCACACACCCTCACTCACCTGAACAGGTCCCAGGGTGAAGATCCACTCTCCAACTGAAGACATGTCTTGCTGCTGGCACCACTGACTGCACTATGAAAAACTAAGGTAAGTGGGGTTCACCGTGCTTCCAGGGGGATTTGAACTCTGATGCACAACTTTGTGAATTTTGCATATTTTGACCCCAAATATTCAATGTGGCCTTTTTGGAACCCCACCTCATGACCAATGGTGCTGGAATGTCACAAATCAAGCCAGAAAGGCAATTTTGCAGTCGCTTGGCGAAATCACCTTTCGGGTGAGATTGGAAAGTTTTCAACATCCTTGTTCATGAGATGGGGTCATAAGAAGGGTATGTTGAAATTATGATGTCAAAATATGTCAAAATGACAACTCTATGCACATACATTTAAATATTACTAAGCTTGCTTGCAACTTTGGTAAAGGACAGTTATGTAAGAACTTGCCATACCAGTAGATCTTCGAGAGAATCTCTTGTAGCAAGTCACACCTTAGGAACTATAGCTGCCAGGAACCAGGACCACATGGACACATTTTTGCTAGCAGTCTAACCGGGGCCACCAACGTTAATGTCATCACGTCGACGTCCCTCTATATAGCCATGGGCGGACCCATGCCCTCCTCAATTCCCCGCTGGACACCATCCGCCGAGGACTCACCCAGGGGGAACCAAGGAAAGCCTGAGAGACCTGCCAAAAGGAGAGTGTACGACAGAAGGAATACCACCCTGGAAAAGGAGAGAACATGAAAACCAAGACAAGGGGGAAAGAGGGAGGGAGGGAGGGCATTACCTGCTGCAAGAGATTCTTTTGAAGATATACTGTTATGGTAAGTTCTTACATAACTGTTCCACCTTCATTGAGGATATCTCTTACAGCAGGTCACACACCTTAGAAATGAGTCCCAAGCAGTACTGCAGAAGAGACCAGATTGGGTGGATGGAAAACAGGGACCTAAGAAAGGAGGCTTGTAAAACAGCAAGGCTGAAATTTGCCCACCTTCTAGAGCTGATGTCCAGACTGCAGAGCCTAGGGAAAGTGTGGACAGTACTCCAGGTGGCAGCAGCACAGATCTCATCTGTGGAAACCCCCTGAAACAGGCAATAGAAGTGGCCATGCTTCTGGTGGAGTGGCCCTTGACAGCCCCAGGAACTACCTTACCGTATTTCCTGTAACAGAAAATAATACAGTTGGCCAACCATCTGGACAGACAGTGTTTAGAAACTGGTACATCCTCTTTCCCAGGAGCAAACAAAACAAATAACTGTGAGGATGTCCTGTAGTTCTTCGTACGGTGAACATAATATCTAAGAATTCTACGTACATCCAAAGTATGGAGCAATGCTTCCCCTGGATTGGCATGCTCCGGGAAATAGGCAGGGGGACAGCTTGATTCAGGGTAAACTCAGACACCACCTTTGGCAAGAAGTTAGCATTTGTACACAAAGACACCATGTCTTTGTGAAAAATCGTATAAGGCTGCACACACAAGTGCCTGTAACTTGGAAATCCTCACAGCAGAAGTAATAGCAACTAAAAATAACACTATCCATGGCAGAAAGTGTAGCTCGCAAGTCACGGCAGGATCAAATGGAGCCAAAGTAAGTTTTTCTAAAACAAAGTTCAAGACCCACGCTGGGACAGGGTTACAGCTGGGAGGCTTCAAATGCAGGATGCCTCTCAGAAACATAGGGCCACGTTCAACTGGGCCACTGTACGATCCTCAATGTGCACATGGAAAGCTGATATGGCAGACAAGTGCACCTTCAGGGAATAGTATTTCAGTCCAGTGTCAGACAAGGACAGCAAGTACTCTAGAATCTGGTTCACTGGGCAGGTGAAGGGATCCAAGGGATGGGAAGCTGCCCACTGGGCAAAGTGCATCTACTTTATGGAGTAAGTTGTTCTCGTGGACAGCTTCCTGGCAGCCACCATGACATTGGCCACTTTAGGTGAGACACCAAACCTGCCAATGGCGGCATCCTCAGAAGCCATGCATGCAGGTGAAGAGATTAGAGATTTGCATGAAGAAGAGTCCCCTGTTTCTGTGACAGTAAGCTCCAGCACAAGGTAAGGGGGACTGGAGGCTCCACTGCGAACTAATGCAACAGTGGAAACCAAATCTGCCGAGACCAAAAGGGAGCCACCAGAATCATGGTGGCACCCTCCATCTGGAGCTTAATTAGCACTCTCCAAATCAGAGGAAAGGCGTAAAAGAATCTCCCTTTCCAAGAGAGAGGGAGAATGCGTCTCACTAGAAAACTCCAGGCTCTGTATCAAACGAGCAGAAATGCAGCAGTTTTGTATTGAGTGGGGACGCAAAAAGGTCCAACTCTGGGCAACCCCACCTGATGAACAGGTCTCCTACTACTGAGATGAGCAGCTCCAACTCATGCATTCTGGACTGTAACCGGCTTAGCTTGTCTGCCAGGATGTTTTGGACACCTGGAACATGGGTGGCTGACAGTTCTAGCCCGTGTTCCAGGGCCCAGTACCAAACTCTCATCACCTCTTGGCACAGGGAGTAAGAATAGGTGCCTTCTTGCTTGTTGATGTAATGGATTACAATGACATTGTCCATCTGTACTAGCAGGGGGCCCTGGGACAGATGAGACTGAAAGGCCTGCAGGCTGTAGAGGACAGCTTTCATCTTGAGAACGTTGATATGGAGGTGAGCCTCGAGTGAAGTTTGCATCCCTGAGTCTGGCAGGGACTCAGATGAGTGCCCAACCCATCCCCTTGGCATCTAAGATGAGGATCTGCTGAGGGGTGGATATGAAGAAGAAAACCTCTTTTAACAAATGGCTGGGTTCCATTCACCTCAAGAGAACTTTCTTGACTGGGGAAGAAACAAGGACCGTCTGCTTCACATCATCAGTCCATTGATCCCACTGGACCCTCAAAGTCCATTAGAAACATAGACTTTGATGGCAGATAAGGACCGCTTGGCCCACCTAGTCTGCCCACTTCTCTACCTGATGGATAAGCTGCAGATCCTAGTTAACCAACAGCCTATTTCATTCTATCCCCCCCAACAAGAATTGCCTTATGTCTGTCCCATGCATTCTTGAATTCCCCCATTGTTTTTGGCCCCACAACCTCCTCAGGAAGGCCGTTCCATGCGCCCACCACCCACTCTGTGAAAAAATACTTCCTCACATTACCCCTGATCATCCCTCCTGTATTCCTCCATCTTCAAACTGTGTCCCCTTGTTCATGCACATCTCTTTTTCTGAAAGATGCTACCCTCTTGGACTTTGTTGATTCCCTTGAGGTACTTAAAAGTTTCTATCATGTCCCCCTCTCCCTCCTTTTCTCAAGGGTATACATATTAAGCTCCTTTAGTCTCTCCTCATATGGCTTCTGTTGCAGACCCTGCACCATTTTACTTGCCTCCTCTGGACTGTCTCCATCCTGTCTATGTCCTTGCGGAGATGGGGTCTCCAGAACTGGACGCAGTACTCCAGATGGGGTCTCACCAACTGTCTGTACAGAGGGATAACAACTTCCTGTTTTCTACTGATGATGCCTCTCCTTATGCATCTCAGTGTCCCCACAGCCATTCCTACTGCTTTCTCACATTTCTTGCTAACTTTTAGGTCATTTGATATGATTACCCCCAGGTCCCTTCCTATTTCTGTTGTTGTTACCCCCCCATTGTGTACTCTTCCCCTGGGGTTTTGTTTCCCAGGTGCATTACTTTGTACTTCTTTGCACTGAATCCAAGCTGCCATACTTCTGACCATTCCTCCAAACTTGCCAAGTCCCTTCTCATCCTTTCCACCCCCCCTGTGTATCAACCCCGTTGCAGATTTTTGTGTCATCTGCAAAGAGGCATACTTTCCCATCCAGTCCCTCTGCAATGTCACCTATAAAGACATTAAAAAGTACTGGACTTGGTACTGAACCCTGCAGTACCCCACTAGTATCCCCCCCTTCTTCAGAGCGGACTCCATTTACTATTACCTTCTGTGTCCTGTTGTCCAGCCAATGTTTTACCCAGGCTACCACCCTGGGACCCACTCCCATGCTGGCTAATTTGTTTATTAACCTTTTGTGTGGGACTGTGTCAAATGCCTTGCTAAAGTCTAGGTAGGTCATGTCCAAAGCCACTCCCTGGTCTACTACTATGGTCACCCAGTCAAAGAAATCCATTAGATTTGTCTGACATGACCTTCCCACTGTGAATCCATGCTGCCTTGGGTCCTGTGCCCCACCAGCCTCTGGGTATTCAACAGTTCTTTCCTTGAGATGCGATTCCATCCCACTGAGGGATGCGCATGTGTAGGCATGCCAAGAGAACTGTGGCAATGGCAGCAGCCATCAGACCCAGGAGTCCTGGCTGTGACATACCGGCTGTGATAGATTTCCTTGGTCTGCACTATGAAGTGCTCTGCCCTGTCCGGGGGCAGGAAGGCGGATCCATGGGCTGTGTCCACTATGGCTCCTATGTACTGAAGCCACTGGCTAAGAGTCAGTACTGACTTGGACAGACTGACTGTGATCCCCAGCTGGCTGAACAACTGCAGGGTACGCATCAGGATCAAGAGCAGTTGCTCTTTGGACTGGACTCAGACCAACAAATTGTTCAGATAGGGAAAGACATAAAGGCCCTCCCTCCTGAGGGCTGCTGTCACCACAATTAGGCATTTGGTGAAGACCTGAGGTGCCAAAGATAAGACGAAATGGAGGACTCTGAAGTGGTAGTTCTCCCTTTGAAACAAGAACCTGAGGTACTTCCTGTGGGGAAGGCAGACCTTAATGTGCAGGTATGTGTCCTGCATAACCAGGGATCAGATACAGTTTCCCTCTCAGAGCAAGGGCAACATGCCAGGGTGGGTGACCATCCTGAACTTCTTGTACTGGATAGTGCAGTTCAGGTTTCTCAAGTCCAGGATGAACCTCAAGTCCCCTGTGGATGAGGAGTGGGAGTAGAACCCCGTGTTGCGCTGAAAGATGGGAAGAGGTTCTATGGCTCCTTTCTGCAGTAGCGTTTTGATCTACTCCAGCAACACAGGAACATGATCTGGAGGTAAGAGGAAGGTCTTAGACAGAGAGCTCTGGAGGCATCTCCACAAACTCTAGAGTATGCCCTTATTCTATAAGCTCTAGCACCCAGGTGTCGGATGTGATTTCCTGCCACCCATCCAAAGAGAGGGGAAAAACAACCCCACCACCACGTCCTGGAGAACCAGATGGAGGGGGCTGGGCCAGGAGTCAGGCTGATGCTGAGCCTGTAGCCAGGCCCGCTCCTCCACTCCTTGAGGACTTTCCTGTAATGGAGTAGGGGTAGGCAGGGCTGTGGTAGCTTTATGTTTACTGGGCTGCTTTGTGCCAGACCTAGACCACTAGAATGAAAGGCTGAGCGGTTGAAGCGAGGAGTAGCTGAGCGAGTGGAAGTGGTGTTTAAACACTGTTACTGTCTCTGTTTTCATCTCCATTCTTGTTTTGTTTTGTTTTCCGAAGTGTGGTCTTTTCTGTGAATGGAATACCTTTAAGTCGGGAAGAAAGTGGGCTAGATAGCTCTGGGTGTAGTCGGGGACAATTGCTGACATCTCGATTGTACAGTGGAAGTGTGGCCTGGCTCCCAAAAACACTCAGAAAGTTGGCGCTAGGGGAGTCTATAAACAAGAACTTTTCTTCCGAAGCAAAAGGCATTTGATACGGAGGCAAATAATTTAACTATACCTGTAATCTGCAGTAACCTTTTGGCAGTACTCCTTCGGCATTGCTGGTGGAGATTGGATTTAGAAGAAGACTGAGAACGACAGAGTTGGGTGCAATTGACGGAGAAGGATAGCCTCGTGTGCAATTGAAGAGAAGAACGGAACGGGTTTTCTCTAGTTGAGGGTTCCTGGGGTGAAAGCCCAGGTAAATCACAAACAAAGATTCTATCTGCTCTTGCACCACCAGATTCAGGAAGACGTAGCGGGGCTGAATTTTCATCAGGACTTTTTGTCTAACTGTGTCCTGGTGAAGAGTTTGTGGAAAAGCTGGACAAGTGAGTTGCGAGGGGGTCTCTCGAGCTACAAGAGGGTGAGGGAGTCCCTGAAACCTGACAGGGGTGAACATCAGCCAGACCTATCGGAGGGTGGGCTGGTTCCCGAGTGCCCCAGAGTAGCATGGTAGTCTTCTGCAGAGAGGGCCTGCTATGATCCCGAAGGGAATGGTTCCGGAGATCCCTTAGATGAATAGGATAGACTCCTAAAAGAAAAGGCACTAACAGAAGCTGGACCAGAAGATGAATTCAACCCCTGGACCCTGATGTTTTTTCCTTTCTGTCTTTCTCTACCGGACTTAATTATTTTTGTCAAGGGTGATGTACTTTAAAGCTTTTGATGCGTCTATTGTTGTAACCACTGATTTTAGTTTAAATATCACAATACACTTTGACAAGACCCTACTGTGAGACTGTTACACTATTCTTGCTACTACTTTATAAATGTGGTGTGCCCTGCAGCCTGTGAGAGGGGACTGTGGGGGCTGAAACTACATACTTCTGTGGTGACAGCACAGAGAGCAGCAGTATCTTTACATGCTTTTTTTTTTTTTTTCACATATTCTGCTTTTTGTGTTTTGGGAAGGAAAAGAAGAAAAGTTGAAGGGTGATATTTGTAAGTGACAGAATTAAATTGTGTTATATTTTAGTTAAGTGGTAAAATAGGGATTAGGAAACAGTGTGTGAAGAAAAGTGGATGAACGATGTATTAATAGGATTGTAGTTAGAGAGTGTTATCAGTTATAAAATTAGTAGTCTTTGCTTTTTGAGGAGTTCGTGGCAGTGATAGTGAGTAAGTGATTAGTTAAAGGTACGTTCCTGTAGAATGTGTCGTGGGAATGTTACCACGGTCAGGCAGTACTTCTCCTCAAAGCTGCGGGACCTGTGCCCCTTCTAGTGTCCCTCTCTCCCATCACAAGTCTACCACAGATGTAGAGCCTTGGGGATATTCAGAAGGCGGAAGACAGGCGGGTCCTGGAGGCCTCGAGGGGGATGGGAAGAGGTTGGGCAGACTGGAACAGTAGAGAGTAGGAGGCGCCCTGGAGTGAAACGGGACCAGAATCGAGGACCTCCTTGTCTGGTTCCCATACCGAAGGGTCCTGAAGAGTTCGGACAGGTGCTGTGACCATCTACGGAATCCCGTCCCTCTCTGGCGGTGTTATGTAATGCCAGATTGATTAAAAATAAAACTGCAGTAGTTGCAGATCTAATATCTTCAGTAGCTCTGGCTTGCATCACCGAAACCTGGCTGGATAAAAATGTAGGACCTGTTTTGGCCACTGCAGTTCTAGCTGGGTTCTCGGTGATACACCTCCCAAAAGTGGACCATAGGGGTTGGGGAGTCGCAGCCTGCTTTCGGCAGGAACTGAGCCTCAGGGATGTGCCAGTGGCGAGCACCAACTCCTTTGAGTGCACTGTTGTTGTGGGTGCATGACTCAGGATTCTTCTCATCTACATCCACCCAGAGATGGGAGTGCTTTCCTGAAGGAGGTCACAGACTTCATCGCCAACATGGTATTGGAGTCCCCTAAATGGTTAATTCTGGGGGATTTCAATGCCTGGGTCGACGATGAACTCTCACAGTTTGGACAAGATCTCCTCCAATTTATGGATACATTTGACCTAACATGGGTTTTTACCTCCGCAACACATGAGAAAGGGCATGCATTGGACTTGGTATTTCACCTGGGGATAGAAATCTCTGACATGGAGGTGGATCCAGTCGGATGATCAGACCATCACGCCCTACAGTTTAGTTTTGTGATCCCCAAAAAGGGCTTGCCCCTAAGAAAATGGTGTAGTACTGACCTTTAAGACAGGTAACACCTGAAGGCCTTAAGTTGGTACTGGACTTTTCAGAGTTTCTGTTAAGATAGCAGTAACCCAGGGCCCCTAGTGCTGGCTTATAATGGGGCAGTAACTGGTGCCCTGGATGTTACTGCTCCAGTTCGTGTTCGCCCATTGACCTCCCGCCCTGGTGCTCCAAAGTTTGATGGATCACTATGGGAGTTAAGGAGGCAGGGGCAAAGGTTGGAGAGAGACTGGCGGAAAACTCACCTGGAGTCGGACAGAATTTTGTTGATGGACCATCGTAAGGTTTATCAGTCAGCAATTTCTCATAAGAAGGCAGAATTCCTGTTCAGAGAAATTGCTGCAGCAAAGAACAGACCAGCTTAGCTCTTTCAAACCGTGGACAGACTGTGCAATTCAGTCTCTGTGTGGACTGGAGGAGCATTGTCACAAGAAAAGTGTGAAGAGTTTGCTCAGTTCTTTGCTGATTCCATCTTGATCTCTCAGCAGCTTCTGACACTGTAGACCATGGGGTACTGCTGGAACACCTGCGATTCTTTTGTGGACAGGAGGGGGCAATCTTCAGTTAGTTTAGAACTTTCCTGGAGGGAAGATCACAGAGGGTGATATCAGGAATTTATTCCTCAACCCCTCACAATCTTCCCTGTGGGGTACCACAGGGTTCTGTACTCTCCCCCATGTTGTTCGCAGTGTATTTGCTGCCACTGGGGGACATTATTAGGTGGTACAAGCCGAGTTTTCACTACTATGCAGATGATACTCAGCTGTACATGTCCTTTGTACCCGCACAGGAGTATGATACTGTCTCCGTGTTTAATAACTGCCTGCAGGAGATACAGAACTGGATGAGTGCTAGCTGGCTGAGACTAAACCCAGAGAAGACCAAGGTGTTGGTCGTGGACCCAGATCTGAGGACGGTTGGTTCATGGGCGGGGGAAACCATCTAGTCTACAACTTGGTGGTGACCCGCTTAGACCCTCAAGGCAGGTGCGGAATTTGGGGGTGGTATTTGACGAAGGTTTGACTCTGAAAACTCAGGTGTCAACCGCTGTCAAATCCGCCCTCTATCACCTAAGAAACATTGCTAGGGTGAAGCACCTGGTTCTGTCCGAAGATCTGCAAACATTGGCCCACGCCTTTGTCACCACGCGGTTGGACTACTGTAATGCCCTATACCTAGGGCTACCGGGGGAGTGGATATTCACCATTTGCAGCCACTGCAGAACACGGCGGCCAGGTTGTTAACTGGAACCCCTAGATCCAGTCACATAACACCTGTGCTGCGTGAGCTGCACTGGTTGCCCATACAATGGCGTATCCCTTTCAGGGTCACGTTACTGACATATAAAGCCCTAAACGAATCGGGACCCCAGTACCTGAAAAACCTCCTTTCTCCCTACTGTCCCCCCTCCCCCACCGCTCACTCAATCCTCTGGTGAGGGATTGCTAGAGGTTCCCCGGGTGAATTTGAAGATGTTTGATGGAAGATCTTTTGCCTTTATGGCACCAACCATGTGGAACTCTCTACCTCGCCAGATATGTGAAAGCGTAGAAGGATTTAAATCTGCATTAAAAACACATTTGTTCACTACAGCTTTTATGGGGACATAAACTATTTATATGTGTTTATGTATTTTATTACTTGTTTTTAAAATGTTATGGTTTTATTGTACAGGTGCTTTGAATGCAGGAAAAGCACCTTTTTATAAATAAAATTTTGATTGATTGATCTATGATTGGCCCGTTGAAAAGGCACTCTCTGACCACTCTTCTGGTGGGTGTGGTAGAGGGAGTGAATGGACTGCAAGGTTTCTCCTGAGGCCTGCAGGTCATTAGGAAGGTCCTGTTCTTGGCCGGCCCGCTGGTGCAGCGGTTGGATTTCCGCTTGCGACGCTGGAGACCTGGGTTTGGAATGGACCCGGATCGCCAGAGGGCTGGCCGGGGGAGAAGGATGGAGCATCCATGGACGGCTCTCTTCCGGAGGCGGGTAGTGTCCAGCGCAAGGAGGACCCTGGTGAAAGCCGCGAGTCACTCACGCTACCGGGCGCTTGAACGCAAGGGAGGCGGAGCAGACGCTGATGTCACTGCACATCCCCACCTCCGAAACAGAAAACCAGAAAAAGTGGTAGGCGGGTGGGTCCACTGTCTAGGTGAAGCCCTCCCTGAGGCTTCAATTAGCCGCCATTACTCCCCCGAACAGTCACTAGTTCCACGGCTCGGATATGGGGTCCGATGCCTCGGCCCCACCCTCCGGGGGGTAAGCCAGTGGTAACTGGGGTTGGATGGCTATAGATGGTGGTGGAAGTCCCAGGGGCCATGACCAGGGCTGAGGGTCGACAGTAGGGACCTACCAAAATAAAGAATGAAAAAAAAAAAGAAGCCCCTGTTCTTCTCCCCCAAAGAGCTCATAGCCCTGTAAGGAGCATTCGGTATGGAATGTTAAGCATCAGTGGCAAAGCCAGAAACCCTGAGCCAGGAGTAACACCTCAAGAAAATCCCAACCATGGAGGCCCTGAATGAGGCATCGAAGGCATTATAGGCAGCCCTCAAAAGATGCCTACCCATATCAGCACTAGACTGGAGAGCCTTGAGTAGCTCCTGTGTCTAGGGGCCCTCTGGGAGGGACCGGGCAGCCAATCTGGCCATCTCCAGGAGATAACTTTGGTACTTGAGCATGTGGTCCACATAATTAAGGATCCTTGTCAATGGAGTGGAAGAGGCAAATACCCTCTTGCCCATGTGGTCCAACTTTCTGGACTTCTTGTCTGGAGGGAGGTAACTAAGGTGCTGGGGTCTCTTGGACCGATCATGGATCCTCACTGTGCCCCAGTTCAGAGGGAGGCATCAATGACATTGACAAGCAACAGGGGGCAGGTCTTGACGATGTATGATGCGGTGGCACTGAAGGCTGAGAATGCCCCTCCAGTGATGGTTCCTGTGTGGTACAATCTTTTGCACCAGAACTAGGACAGAAGAAAAAAGAGCCTGGTCATCAATAGTCATTGTCATTGGTGCGACTCCCTGCGGCATCAAAGGGTGGTATTGAGGTCCTGACATTGGGAGGGAGGGCTGGAGCAATGACAGAATGGGGGCAGGCCAAGGGACCAGCTGAGGGGCCTGCATCCCCAATGTCGTAGGGACAGTCAGAGGCATTGACGGAAGAGGTCTACAGCCTGCTGATGCATGACTTTCTCGGTTACCAGCAGACCAGCACTGCTCCCCAATTACAGCTACTGAGGAGGTAGAGGGGCGTTCAGCAAGGAAGTGCATGTCAGCGGGGGCAGAGGAGGAAACTTCAACAATGAAGGGCCAGCGTTGGTGGTGCCCCTGGGCCGCACTGCCAAAGTCCCCACTGTAGGAGACAGGGTGAGGGAGGAAATGGGAATCACTGACAGGAAAAGAAAAAAACCTGACGACAAAGTACTGCCAGGCTGAGGAGCACCAGTGGAGAGAGCTGCACAGGCTGACCCTGGAGGTGACAGGGTGTGGGTGGCAGCGGGGGTCACCGCTGATCTAGACGATGACAATGACATGGTCTACGCTGGCCATGGTGACCGAGAATGCTCCCGGGAGGACTGGGCCTTCTTCTGCTGACGATGCTTCCCCGATGATTTGGCCCAGGCTTTGGCAGAGTGACAGACCGAGGAAAGGGCCGGGGAAGCAGAGGAACCCAGAGCCTAAAGCTCCTTCTCAAGGCAGTGACCTTCTGTTCCATTTGGAAAGATTGAAGCTCCTTTTGACGATGATGCTGGGTAGCCTGGTTGAAGCCGGAGCAGATCTCAGAGGCCCAGACATTGTGGTCAGTGCCAAGGCAGCATAAGCAGACCCCATGAAAGTCCTTATTATAGATCTTCTGTCCACAGCTGCAGTGACAGAAAGCTTGTCGGAACTAGGCATAATGAAAGAAAGGGGGTTCACTTTATAAAATAAAGTGATAAAAACTAGGATGAGAAAAACAAAAGTCCAAAAATTTTAGGAAAAAAAATGTGGTTGACTGAAGCGACTGTGCTCCATGGAGTCGGATGCGTGATGGTCGATGGCAGGAAAAGAACTGAGGAAGGAGTGGGGCCACCCACCACTTTATAGAGGGACATCAACGTGATGATGTTGCCGTAGGTAGCCCCAGTTAGACTGCTTGCAAAAATGTGTCCATGTGGTCCTGGTGCCTGGTGGCTATAGTTCCTAACATGTGGCCTGCTGTAGAAGACATCCTCAAAGAAGATTTTTAAATATTTTGTCCCCAAATTTTCAACATAGCCATTATTACACTACCTCATGAATGTCACAACTGTAATTTTTCAAATACTGGCCAAAATGTGTTTTTGCACCTGTGACCTGGAATGACATTTCAGTGACGTGGATTGATGTTTCGGCGTGGATTTGAAAATTTTCAGTACAGGGTTCATGAGGTGGAATAATAAGAAGGATATGCTGACAATCTGATTGCTGTTTTGGTACAAATGCTAGTTCAGAGCCTTCTACAGCAACATTCATGAACACACCTAAGGAGGAATGGGAGCACAGGGCTCTCCACAGGCAACTGAGGACAGAATCCAGCAGACTGAAGCAGGGAAGGACCTTTATACTAAGACTGATATGATAAGAGGGGTTCCCAGGGGATCAATCCTGGGCCCCCTCTTATTCCGTGTATATTAACCCAGTAACAAAAATAGTTAAAAAAATCAGATATACGTTTATACGTGGATGACACCATGATACTAACTAAGGATAAAGACCTGGTAAAAATACAAATGGATCTCCAGGAAGATTTTCTTAGAATTCAAAATTGGTTTGAGAAATCAAACCTAATATTAAACAGTAATAAATCCAAATCAATGTTTTTTACACATCACAAAAAAGGAGAAAAAATGATTTCGACCCTAAAATAGTAGTTAAAATAATACAGTATGAGAACAAGTACCTGAGTATAAATACTTAAGAGTTCTGGATAGACCAATAGCTGACCTTTGAGTATCATATAAATGATAAAGTAAAAAAAAATTGAACAGCAGTTTGGGTGCATTGAGAAGGACAGGGTTTTGTATAAATGATTCAATGAGGAAATCCATTGTTAATTAAATGTTAGTCCCCATACCTGATTATGGGACAAATATAATGATTTGCCAGTAAGGCTGTGCTGAGAAAGGCTGAGGTGATGTACCATAGGCTAGCAAGATTTGCTTTGAAAGCGAATAAATGAACCTGCTACTGTAAGCTGTATGAAAAATTGGACTGGATTACCCTAAAACGTAAACACAAAATAGTATGGGTAAGAATGACTAAACAAACAATGGAAACAACAAAACCCATATATTTATATGAGTAAATGCAGAAAATAGACCATAAACATGGATTGAGAAATAATATAAAAATGAGGGAGTATAAAATAGTAACACCAAAAAGCAGAACAGGAGAGATGACCTTTCCCTTTGCTGCAATGAAAACTTGGAATGAAGTGAATCTTCAAATGAAGAATGTAAACACTAGCTTAAAGAACCTTACTAATACTCTGAAACAAGAACTGGCTGTAAGATGCACATGCTTTGACTAATAGTTATTGTCTTTTTAAGGTACTTTGTATTGTGTGTCTGTTTGTATAAGATCTCTTATTATAAATCCCTTGAATAGAAACTTTTAAGATCAAATACAGGAACACCTTGTAAATAGGACATATCCTTATGGTGATCAATATGAGATGTCAGTTTCATTTCCTGTCTAAAAATAAAAGTTTTTACTACTACAACTGTACTATCTGAAAAAGTAAGGAAATTCATTGCAAAAACTTTGTTAATGCACTAGTTAGGGTTAAACTGAGAAAAGTAGGGAAATGTAGTGTTAGGGTTTCCAACCCTAACACCCAACTCCCACCCTGCAGGCAGGAACAGGAGACACCATTACAGTTTCACCTCTCCTGCATCTTCATAGATCAGGTGTGGGGTGTGCCTCTGGGTTGTCAACCCTAATGCTCACCCATTCTCATGTACTCTACACATCTCAGCCTCTTTAATGATGGAATGGGGTGAGCGTTAGGGTTGACAACCCTGAGGCACATCCCACACCTGATTTGTGAAGATGCAAAGGAGTGAAACTGTAATGACGTCTGTTCTTGCCTGCAGGGTGGGGGTGGGGTGTTAGTGTTGGAAACCGTAATGCCATATTTCCCTACTTTTTTCAGTTTAACCCTAACTAGTGCATTAGCGAAGTTTTTTGCAAATCAAAATACACACACACTTCATCACAGAGAGCCACACACACACACAGCCTGTGCAAGATAGGTTTCAAGATGAAATAACAGATCTGAAATCAGCCTCTCCCTGGTAGGGATGATGCACATACCTCTCAACCTCTTGTGTCATGAATCAGGGACAAGGCTTAAAAAAATCAGGGACAAAGATGCCAAATCAGGGACACATCTTAAAAATTGGTAATATTCACTCAGAAATCTGACAGAATAGGGGGATTTGTATAAGATGCATTTTCTGAAGAAGAACTAGTCTGTATTTTTAATGTTTGATATTATTTTATGCTTGCAGTCCCCACTGTTCTGTCACAAAAACACAAATTTTACGAGAGACAGAGGAAAATTCTGTCGCAAAATCAGGGACATCCCTGAAAATCAGGGGCAGTTGAGAGGTATGATGATGCAGTGACATCTAATTATTATTCTAGTGAAACCAAGAAACATGAGGTGGATGATAGTAAACAAGCCATCATTGAACACTGATGGGGTCAGGCACTAAGCTGTTATTCCCAAGGGGTGCAAGCACCCCCAGTATTAAGACTAAAGAGTGGGACTCTGAGAGAAGATAATCTTTAAGACTATACTTAATTAGGAATATTTGTGCATAATCTAATGAAAAGTTAAATTTACTGAAACACTGTAGATAGTGCTTACCTCATAACACCAAATAAATCTACACTGTTGGCAGCATATTTTTATTTTTATCAGTTACACAGCAGAAAATGACACGACATCGTGATATCTGTGTGTGCATCAGGCTGTGGAAATGGAAATGTGGTTGGAGGAAATTTAAGAATGAAATAGGAGTCAGTGATTACCGACAGTTATGTCTGCTTTCCATATGTCAAACTGTCAAAACCAATATTGTGGTAAGAGCACTGAAGAAACAGTTTCATAAAAAATGACAAGGGGAACAAGGAGAAAGGTAAACCAACTGTCAGTCGAGAGGAAATGAACCCTGCATCCCTAAGCAGTAGAATTATCAATACATAGTAAACAGGCAGGTTTGTAATTAACAGCTGTTGAAGTGAAACACAATTTAAATGATGCCTTTTCAGCTAATTAGAATCAAAGAATTCAGGATTTTTTCACCTTTTTTCTAGGTCTTTTGTTCCCAGTATAGGCACATACGAAAGCAAATCACTAGGACTTCAAAAGGTAAAAAAATACTAGCATTTCTCAGAAGCAGAGGTAATTCATTTGCATAAAATTGGTTTAATCTTTCATGGATTATTCATACAACGACCGAATCAAACAGTTTCAGTTCAGGAGTCGAGGTTTTACAGAAATAAGAGCCTATGATTTGGTATTTGACATCATCTGCCTGGTTTATCACCACAAAAGGAGGTTATTTTTTAAGAGTTATATATATTACCTGCATCCACATCAGGTAGAGTTTTTCCAACATATTTGAAAAATCAGGTAGTATGTTGAAACAGAAGGAAATACTAGATAGCTACAATAAGTTACTGTATTTAAAAAAAATGCAAGTAATTTGTGTGCATGTGTCTGTATATATATCTATATATATGTAATAGATAACCCACTCTAAGGTGTGTGGTCATGCTCTGATATACGCACGCCTTGGTGTGCGTTGTTATGGCCTTGTGTGTCAACCACCCAAGGCATATATATCTCGGAGCGTCACTGCACACCCTAGAGTGGGTTATCCAGCTGCACATAGCCAGTGCTAACTTATGACAGGCATATACTGCAGTTAACCTTAACTCACTTAGCTCAGAGTTTGCCAGTGTGCCAGCTGCAGATGTGACTCTCCTCAGTGTGAAAGCAGCACTTACACTGAGAAGTTCCTTTTTTCCCCCCAACAGAAACAAAACAAAATCTCAAAAAAAAAAAACTCACTCTTGGCAAATTCCAAGTACACCAGTTACATCCTCTGGTCTCAGCCCTGACTTCCCCTGCCTACCTCTACAGGTGCAGTCCTCCGGAAACCAGTTATCACCTCCTTTTCTGCCTAAAAATGCCACCGAAGAGAAAAAGCAGAATCAACCAGATACAGCACAGTTTGAAATAAAATGATGCGGAGAGGGGTAGCTAAAATAACTATAAGAAAATGAAACTACGGAATGGCTCCCTCGCTCACCTAGAGCCTCAGCTGCCATCTTTAAAAAACTATTCAGCCTGCCCACTCAAAAACGTAACCAATAAAGTACCATGTTTGACAACGCAAGCCCATAGTGACCCTAGTAACTACGCTAGCATCCCTACATAATACTACTAGCGCTGGACATAGAAAAAAAATTCAGGGACACAAACACTTCAAAAAACACAAATACATAAAAAAATAAAAAATAAATAAAGGAAGAAAATGCATCACATAAATGAAACATACCATGGCCCCAGTGGAAATATCATTGATATTTCCCCTCATGCAGTTTGACCAAATAAGGTCAAAGTGCACTCGGGAAATATCAATGATATTTTCACTCGGGCCATGTCATATATATATTTATACAATGAGGGTGAGACATATTTCAGTGAGATAAAACAAGTTATTTTCAATGCAGTGAAATAAATCCTGATGACATCAGCAGAGTTAAAATAAATGCTGTTTATTACACTGGTGCTAAACCCGCGCAAACTGTACATTTTGCAACAATGAGACCCCCATTGTATAAATAGGATACATGATGTGCACTCGTGTGATATGGGAAATATGTTCAGTCCTGTACAGTGACCTCTGAAACCTCACTCGTGAGAATTCAGAGGTCACTCTAGAAGAGTGAAAATAATTTCCATATCACACTCACGCCCATCAGGTATCCCCTACATATGAATACAATGTATGTAGGGATTCCACTTCTTAAATAAATGCATTAATTTCCCAAGACTCTGACCCAAGTGAAAGATAAACGATGTTATTCACCCAATAGGTAAATAACACTGTATATTTTTCACTTGCCTACATCATAAATATCTTGACTGACAGCTTATTCTGCCACTCGCACAATGAATCTGCCCTTAATTGTCACACAGAACACAAACATTCTATACAGAGAACATAAACTGGACTGTGTTCCAATATGCCATTAATTTCCATTCTTGAGGTGGCGGGACATTTACAACTCACTCGTGGCTTTGCCACTCGTGAGTTACGGTCCCACACCCTCACTCAAGGAAATAAATGGCATATTTGAATACAGGCCATTGTATATCCTTTATATATATATATATATATATATATACACACACACAAACACACATATATACATATACATAGAATAAATTACAGCAAAGTGTGGTACATGTGGAAATAATACCATCGAGAGGTTGAATAAGCCATAGAGCCACAAGCCTGAAGGGCTAGTGGCCTTTATGGCATTATTTCCTCAAATACCATGCTTTGCTATCTGTTATTTTATGTAATACATACGGTTGGACACTTTTTGCTGTATCCTATGTGTTTCCATAGTGTAGTAGTATTAGTGTTAATTCTGAGGGACAGCATTGCTTGGTGTGTGTGCAAGATAATGCATATGGGGCACAAAAAACCTGGCACAATATATCAGTTGGGGGGGGGTGAGGATATAGCATGCACCAAGCAGGAAAGGGATCTTGGGGTTATCATCTCTGATGACCTCAAGGTAGGGAAGAAAAAATTACTCACCTTAGTAATGTTGTTTCTTCTAATGGAGTCTTGCTATATTATAGACATTAGCAGTTTGATCCAGCTCTAGAACTGCCCGGGTGAAATAGTTAAAACCATTCCAAAATAGAATTTTGGCACGAGAGCAGCTCTATCTGTGTCATTTCAAACTTGAACTGTCAGATCTTTACGAGCCAAACTCACTAAGGTCTGTGTGGAAGCTGTAACCTACACTAGCCAAATGGCTACTTAAATAATAACAACCATTGATGGTCCCAACACCCAAGACTCAAGTCAGGGGACCAGAAATACTAACACCATTCTAATAATATGAAAATGGAACATAAGTATAATAAAACACACACACGCGTACACATACACACCCCCAAAGTCCCAAAGGGGACAAAATGCTAACAGGACATTAGTGCCCACACTAAGTTGCCCGCACCCCACCAAGTAGAGGTTCTGAGAGGGGCAGGTTGGGGGGGAGGTCTATAATATAGCAAGACTCCATTAGAAGAAACAACATTACTAAGGTGAGTAATTTTTTCTTCAAACAACATGAAGTCTTTCTATATTATAGACATTAACAGAATACACAGCAGTACCTCCATGGAGGAGGGCAGAACCTACTTAGGGAATAGGCTCTGAAGAACAGCTGTGCCAACCCGACATCTCTCCTGGCCTGGACATCCAGGGAGTAATGCTTGGTAAAAGTGTGCCAGTTTTCAAGTAGCAGCCTGGCAAATCTCTAATAAAGGGATATCTCTGGCAGCAGCTAAAGGCATAGCTGTACCCTGGTAGAATGAGCCCTCAAACCAGGGGTGGGGGAGGCTCTGCCCACTTTCTGATAACAAAATTGGATACAAGAGACAATCCACCTGGCTATTGATCTCTCTTAGTGGCAGGTTTGCCTTTCGAACTTCACCATAGGTAAGGAAAAGCTGGAGGATTCGAACCTGTGACCTTTAGTACACTCTATATAATAACTAAGAGCTCTCTTAACATCCAGGCTGTACAACCTCCTCTCACCGAAGAGGGTGATCAGTGAAAAACTGGAAGGAGACAGATTGATTAAGATGGAAATCTGAAACCACCTTAGGCAAAAACTTCCTATTAGTCCTAAGGACTACCTTATCCCTGTGGAAAGAAATAAAGTCAGTCTCCACTGACAAGGCTTGCAATTCACTTATGCATCTGGCAGAAGTGATAGCCACTAGAAAAACAGTTTTCCAAGTTAGGTACTTAAGCTCTGCAGAAGACAGAGGTTCAAAAGGGGGTTGCATTAACTGGGCAATGCAAACATTAAGGTCCCAAGCAGGGGCCGGTTCCCGAAAGGGAGGATTAGTATGGAGTAATCCCTTAAAAAACTTGGAAAACACAGGATGAGAGGAAAGAGGGGATGACTTTCCTGCTGACACAAAAGCAGACACAGCTGCCAAATGAACTCTCAGGGTAGCTGGTCTGAGACCCAAGGAATTAAGATGTACCATGTAATCTAACAAAATGGGCAATTCAGCAGATTCTGGGAAATATTTTCCCAGCACACCAAATGGAAAACCTTTTCCATTTAGAACTATAAGTAGCCTAGTGGAAGGCTTTCTGGAAGCCTTTAGGATCTCAAGAACACCCTGAGAGAGGTGTAAATCAGCAAACTCTAACTCCTCAAGAGCCAGGCCTTGAGGTTGAGGGATTGAGGTCCGGATACCAAACCCTTCCTGGGCACAAGTCAACAGATTGTGATTCCTGGGAGGCACAGGGGAAGATGGACTGTCAGAGACAGAAGGAGTGGGTACCAGGGCTGCCTGGCCCAATCCGGGGCAATCAGAATCACCCTGCAAGGCTGAGATCTGATTTTGACTAGTACTTTGAATAGGAGAGGAAAGGGGGGAAGCATAGAACTTCCTCCCAATCCAGAAGAAGGGCATCCAGGGAACTGAGCCCAGCACTGGAGGCCTGCAACAGAACAGAGGAAGTTTGTGATTGTCTGGGGCTGCAAAAAGATCTATCTGAGGGATGCCCACCTGGCAAAACTATCCCCAGCACTTGAGGATCCAGGGACCATTCGTGATGGCCCTGGGAAATCCTACTGAGGGCATCCGCTAGGACATTGTCCTTCCCTGGAAGATGAACTGCTATGAGGGAAGTGTTCAGGGAATAGGCCAGAGACCACAACTTCATTGCCTCGGTGCACAAGGCCGAAGACCGAGTGCCCCTGCTTGTTGATGTACCACATTGTTGTGGTGTTGTCTGTTCTGACTTGTATCACCTTGTCATGGACAGATGCAGAAAAACTTGAAGAGCTAAAAAGACAGCTCTGAGTTCCAGCAAATTGATGTGGAGCAGAGATTCCTGGGGACCAAACTCCCTAGTGGAAAGGTCGCCATGTGGGCTCCCAACCCAGAAGGAAGCATCTGTAGTGAGTCAGAAGTCGTGAGAAGGGAAATGAAGGGACCCCGCTCTTAAATTGCTCTGATCCTGCCACCACTGGAGAGCTAGGATCAAGGTTGAGTCACTGGGACCAACTTGGAGCGGGTCTCTTCTCTGAGACCAAAGGTTCTCAAGTGAAACTGAATGTCTCATCTGAAATCTGGCTCCCTGCACAACAGCTGTGGATGCAGCCATGTGCCCCAGGAGCTGCAGAAAGTGTCTTGCTGGTCGAGAGACCTGCACAGTGAAGGAAGAGGCCAGAGCCACTAATTCCTTACCCTTTCTGGGGAAGAAAGGCTCTAGCTAGCTTTGTCCAATTCTGACCCTATAAGGTGAGTACCTGGACTGGTTCCAGAACCGACTTTGGTAGGTTTAGCAGAAAACCCAGGGAGGTGAGAAGCTGCTGGGTGACCTGCAGGTGATATTTTACCTGTTCTGGGGACTGGCCTACAATGAGCCAGTCATCTATATAGGGAAAAACAGCAATCGTCTGCCTCCTTAAGTGGGCCACTGCCACTGCTAGACACTTTGTGAATACCCTTGGAGCAGAGGTAAGGCCGAAGGGCATTGCTTTGAACTGGTAATGACCTGAGGGCAGTTCGAATCTGAGGTACTTTCGATGGGATCTTCTGATTAGGACATGGAAATAGGCATCCTTGAGGTCCAGGGGGCTAGCCAGTTCCCTGGCCTTGGGAAAGGTAAAATCATTGCCAGAGTTACCATTTTGAACTTTGGTTTCAAAAGATGCTTGTTCAGATATCTGAGATCTAAAATGGGCGCCACTCTCCTGTCTTTTTGGGGTAAGGAAGTATCTGGAATACAGACCCTGCCCTGATGCAGGGAGGAACCCTTTCTACTACTCTGAGAGCTAACAGGATGAGACCTCTGTTTCCAGAGCGAGGGTCTCTGAAGCACTTGCAGGTAGAAAAGTCTGCTTCTCAACATGGAAACTTTTTGAAGCTGAGAACCAGACCCTGGCTTACTACTTCCAGAACCCACTTGTCTGAGGTTAAGGAAGCCCAATTCTGACTGTAGTAAGCCAGCCTGCCCCCACTGGTACAGGAGAATCGGCCCTGGGCACCCCATCAGGGTGCCTCTTTCATGAGGACTTTAGGCTGGGGGTGGGAGCAGGTCTGCCACCCTCGTCTGCCCTGCCTCTGAAGAAGCCCCTCTGAGCATGGCAGAGGGAGGCCTGAGTCTGGTAGAAAGGCCTGTGAAAAGGCCACCCTACCCCTGGGGGCATCATGCCTTTGAGGGGTGGCTTGCAGCTCCTTAGCCTGGGCACTCCTGTAAGTAGTCCTATATTCATCCATCTTCTTCATGTAATTCTCTGTCTGCTCTCCAAACAGAGAATTTCCCACAGGAAAATCCATAGCCTTAGTCTGGGTATCCTGTGACAAACTAATACACCTGAGCCAGGCCAACCTCTAAAGCTACAGATGTGGCATGACCCTAGAGGAAACATCATTAACATCCACAGCAGCATGAAACTGAACCTTAGAGGCTTCAATGCCATCAGCAGCCACCTGTTCTAGTTCACTAGCCAGCTGGCCATGGGCCTGCTTGGCCAATTGCATAACAGTATCCCATCTAGATTTCTGATACCTAGCTACATAAGCCATATAATTTGCTTGCCTGAGTCCCAGAGAGGCTGCCATATACTGTTTTTGCCATGGCATCAATCTTCCTGGAATCTTGTCAGGAGGATGTGAAGCCAAGAGATATTAACTTTATCACAAGCAGCACTGAACTACTAACATGACTGCATTGCTGAAAGAATTCTGTATCAGGGCCTGACAATGTATACCTTCTGTCCATCTTTTATCTACAGGAGGCACAGAATTAGGAGCTTTAAAATTTTAATTGTTTGTTTCCTAAAAGACTTATGTAAAGGAATAGACAATCTCTAGACTCTGGAATATCCATCATTTCTACAAAATCAGGCTCCTCTTGCTCATCCACAGCCTCTTCTAAAGGAAGCTGGAGGGTTTCAGCAACTTTTTATAAAACATAAAATGAGATGGGGACTCAGACAGCATAGGGAAGATTCTAAAGGTCTGTCTGGGGAGATGTCCGGTTCAATGGGCACCCAGACCTCCCAGCCACATTCATACTGTTCATAATCCTCCTCCCCCTCTGGTTCATAAAATTCCTCAATATCATAATCCTGAACCACTGGGACTGGACGAACCGACCTTTTACCAGATAGTGGTGGTTCGGACGGACCCTGAGACAGTGACTGGACAATTTGTATGGCTTTTGCTATCTCTGTAGCAGCTGGAGAAGGAATTTTGGACTCCAGACCTGCTGATTTTCTTGTTTTCTTTACTGGAATTGGTTCCTCAAAACCAGCTTTTCTTTTGCCCGAGGAAGTCTGGCCCTGGTCAGAGGGCACTCCCTCTAGTTCGGTTGGCACGAACCGGGCTGGCCATCGGGTCAGCGGACTTTTGGCCTCTGTTTCCTGAGCCTGCCCAATCTTTTTTCCAGGGTGGCTGCAGGAAATTCCTCATATCTGGCAGTCTGACTGGAGGTGGTCAAACCCAGACAATAAACACATGTGGTGTGTGGATCAGCCTTGGCAAAGACTTTCACAAACATCACAGTGTTGAAACCCAATGAGCCAGGTTTTCTTTTGGGTTTCTCAGACATAATGCCAGCCTAACCAAAAACTTGCCCTTTTAATGGCAGTGCCAGGCAAGACACCCTTATCGGTTCCTAACCGTGTCACGGGTATTGGAAAAAAACGTAATAAATCCGTTTTTCTCAGAACCGATAAGAACCGGGAACCGCACTCTAAAATAGTAACTTTTAGTTTTAAATGAGTTTTAAACCCACTGATCGGTTCAAAACCGAACCGATAACTTACAAGTTTCACACAGACAAAACCTTCATTTACTTACGGTTACCACAGATAGAGCTTGAACTGAACGGTTTTATGGGTTAAAATAAAACTATTCTCGGTTAAATCCAATCCGAGAAAACACTTTTAAACTTAGAAATGAACCGGCAGAAGGAGAAATCTCCTGAGCTGACTGTTCACTGAGGCGGAGTAAAGAATCTGACAGTTCAAGTTTGAAATGACACAGATAGAGCTGCTCTCGTGCCAAAATTCTATTTTGGAATGGTTTTAACCATTTCACTCCGGGGCAGTTCTAGAGCTGGATCAAACTGCTAATGTCTATAATATAGCAAGACTTCATGTTGTTTGAAACAGTGTGACAAGGCAGCAGGTAAAGCAAATAGGATGCTGGGATGCATAGGCAGGGGCATCACCAGCAGGAAAAGGGAGGTCATAATTCCACTGTACAAGACACTAGTGAGGCCCCACCTGGAGTACAGTGTACAGTTCTGGAGACCTTACCTATGTAAGGACACAGAGAGGGTAGAGAAGGTTCAGAGGAGGGCAACAAAGATGGTACATGGATTGCATCACAAGTCCTATGAGGACAGGTTGCAGGAACTGAATGTGTACTCCCTGGAGGAGAGGAGGGAGAGAGGGGATATGATAGAGACATACAAGTATCTTACAGGGAGGAACAGGGTGCAGGAATACACTATTTTTAAGCGAAAAAGATGTTCCAGGACTAGAGGGCATGGGATGAAGTTGGAGGGAGGACGATTCAGAGGAAACGTGAGGAAGAATTTCTTCACAGAACGGGTGGTGGACAAGTGGAACACCCTGCCAGAGGAAGTGGTGGGGGCTGAAACAATCACGGGATTTAAGAATGCATGGGATAGACATAAAGGAATTCTGGAGGTCAGGGTAAGGGGCAATAGACTTCTAGGAAAACATAAACTGAACTTACAAGCTCAAATGGGCAGACTGGGTGGGCCACAGGCCCTTATCTGCCGACACTGTCTATGTATCTATTGGGTGTTTATGTGTTCTTCAGGTGAACATAATACTTTAATTCAGTGTAATTATTTACTTGGGGCCATAATACCCTAATTGGCAGCCAATTTACGTCATAATACCCTAACTGGCAGCTATTTGAGGTCATAATACCTTAACTGGTAGCTAGTTGAGGCCATAAATCCTAATGGGCAGCTAGCTGGGGTTATAATCCTAATAGGCAGCTAGTTTGGGTCATAATCCTAACAGGCAGCTAGTTAGGGGCATAATACTCTTCTTGGCTATCTGTTTCCAGTTGGGGGCTCCGGATCCCTGCTCACTTGCTGCTCCTCCTTCCTGCTACCCGCTTACTGGCTCCTTTGTTACAGCTCCATGTCAGTCAGTGCTCTGTCCCTTTGCTGCTGACTCCATTCCTTCAGCTTTCTGGTTCCCTCCATTCATTCCTGGCTCAGTTCCTGTCACTACTGAGCTGAGTGGGATGAGGACACTGACAGTAAAAGTTGGCATGTCAGAGTAGACTACCTCCTAGCGTGGTTGGCAGGTGTCAGCATCCGCACTCAGATCTCCCACCTGAAGCAGCACAATAAGGCAATAAAAATCATAAACACCTTAAAAAAGAATACAAAACAAAGCAACAAAGATATGAGCTGGTGAGCAGGACACTGAAACAAAGGAGCTCAGTCTCTGAGACGGCACCTACAGCCACCCTGCCTAGCTACTTTCCCTGTCTCTCTGATGCTGATCCCTGATGTACTGTAGCAGCACTCCTCCTCTTCTGGCTCTCTGTTTCTGGCTGGGGGCTCCAGATCTCTGCTGACTTGCTGCTCACAGTTCTGATCCTCCTTCCTGCTACCTGCTTACTGGCTCCTTTGTTACAGCTCCCATGTCAATCACTGCTCTGTCCCTTCGTTGCTTGCTCTGTTCCCTCAGTTTCCTGGTTCTGCTCCATTCATTCCTGGCTCAGCTCCCGTTACCAGAACTTCGGCTTGATCTCCAGGGCAGAGGGTATGCCCATGTATCAAGATTTTATATGGCTATCTACATTAGATGCTGAGTTTTAACTTACAGTAGTTAGTGCTTTTTTCTCCACTGAAACTGATCTTAATCTAAACATTGTGTCACTGCCCGTGGTAGTATAATGTCTTAGATTTTTATCACTCAGTGATATAGCTTCCTATGTATTTGTCTTAGCAATGTATACTTTTTTATAAAAAGAATAAAAGACTGTCGATTCTTACTAGTATCTAGGCAGCTGCAAGTTGAGGGGCTAGCTGCACAATCGAGCAGACTCGATAGACTGTGAGGCCTGTTTCTGCTGGCATTTTTGTATGTTCATAAAGGAAAAAGGATTTGCCCTTCACGAAAATCTTTTCACGACTCATGATATGAAAAAAATAGTCTTTTTTTGTATCACGAGTTATGAAAAATAATTAAAAATTCCTAAAAAAACCCCACATTTCAGTGTCATTTCTTAAACAATTAAATGCAGAATCGACCTAAAGGAGTCCTGATGAGCAAGTTACATCTGTTGGTCTCTCACCAGCATGTCGATTTTGTAGGTTTTACATTTTTTTTTTGTAGACAAAAACAGAAAACAAGATGGCAGCAAACTAAAAAGGATTTTTTTCCTCACGAAAAAGGATTCTTTTTTTCATTTCATACAGCTATCTTGAAGTGCTACTGAGCATGCTCTGACCCAAAATTTTAAAATGTAATAACTTTTGAATGGATTAATATGTTTTTACCAAACCAGCAAAAGGCACATCTGTGGGATAGCCCCTTTCTACCTTGAAAATTTCAGACCAAAATTCCAAACCGTCTGGGAGCTACAAGTGCCACCAAAAAACAGCTTAAAACAGCAAATAAACACCCTAAAAATTCCCTTTTAGCACTATTCAGATCTCAGAATCTGCATATCCGACTGAAACAAAACTTGGCACATCTAGAGACCTACCATATGAGACCACACAAGCATACTTTCATGCTAATCTGTTGAATGGTTACAAAGTTATTAAAAACCAAAAATTGGGGTTTAACATTAAACACCCTACTCAACCCAGCTATTTTGGCGCCACTATAATATAGATTATACCATGGACATAAATGAATAGCCAATGAAATCGTCAGACTGGCAGTTTACCACCGTTGTAAATACTCTGATAACCAACGGCTGTTGATGAGTATATAATCTATAATATCTGCAGCATAGGAATAAATACGATAAAAATTAGAAATAAATCAACCTCTTTAATATTTGTATTTTATTATAGAAAAAAAAAATGAACCTTGGTATAATCTCAATAAGCCACTCAGAGGATGTGAGTTATCGGGGGATTTACCACGGCTGGCAAGAATTTGCCCATGAGGCACATCCAGCTGTGGTAAATCCCCTGATAACCCACACCCTCTCATGGCTTATTGCTTAAATAATACCACTGAGGGGTTGAACAGGCCATAAACTCATGAGCCCGAAGGTCACGTGGCCTTTATGAGCTTGTTCAACCCCTCAATGGTATTATTTCCTCATATACCACACTTTGCCATCAATTATTTTATATAATACATAAAGCTGGACAATTTTTGCTGTGTCCTACTTGTTTGCATAATGTAGTGGTATGTGTTAGTTTCGAGGGTCAACATTGCTTGGTGAGTGTGTATTGGGTGTTTGTGTGTTCTTCAGGTGGTCATGATACTTTAATTCAGTATAGTTAGCTACTTGTGGTAATAATATCCTAATTCACAGTCAGTTTAAGTCACAGTACCCTAACTGGCAGCTAGTTGAGGTCATAATACCCAAACTAGTAGCTATCTGAGGTCATAAATCCTGAGAGGCAGTGACTGGGGTCATAAATCCTAGTAGCCAGCTAGTTAGGGTCATAATACCCTACTTGGCTACCATCATATATGGGGAAATAAAGGACATATTTTTCAATGGGAAAAAGGGTCTTTTGTGCTCATGACTTTACAGCTGTTATCAAGGCACAGGTTAGGAAGCACAGGAAAACCAGGAGCAGTTATAAAATCTGCAAGTAGCAATTTATTGTTATCAATAACAGTAAAATAAAATTGTTCAGTATAACTATTTACAAAGGCAATACAAACAAAGAAAACAAAGTCCACTACTGGAGAAAGTTGTGGCAGGGCAACTCTCAGAGTACTTACAGGCGCATGACATAATGACTCCTGTACAGCATGGATTCGGGAAGGGGCATGGTACCTCATCAGCCCTAGTTACTGTTACATCATGGATCAGGGAGGTCATGGACCAGGATAAACTCTCGGGGGCCCTCTTCATTGACCTCTCAAAGGCGTTTGACCTGGTCGACCATGCCATGCTGTTGACTCAGCTTAGAGCAATTGGTCTTTCCACTACTGCTCTTAGCTGGTTTGACAACTACCTATAAGGTAGAAAGCAGTGGTCAAATTTGGCAAGAGCTTTGGGTCCCATCCAGTAATGGTAGGGGTCCCCAAGGCTCCATCCCTGGACCAATGCTCGCCTCTATTTTTATAAATAACCTCCCCAAACACCAGCCCACTGTAAACCAATTCTCTCACGCAGACGATCTGGTTATCCTGTCTCACTCCCATGAGGTGGTGGTCATCAATCAACAACTGAGTGAAGACCTTATAAACATCCAGGCATGGATCTTGAACCACAAGCTTGTCCTTAACCTAAAAAAACCCAGGCCATGCTCTTTGGGTCCCGGGCAAAGATTAAGGCCACCCGTGTGCCGTGCTGTGTATCCGACAAGGGAGATGTCCCGATCCCTATCATGGACAACTTCAAATACCTGGGAGTAATGCTGGACCCACAGCTCGACCTTGGCCTTCATATTCAGAGCAGGGGTCGCGGTAACGCACTAGTGACGTCCTCATCGGAGAAATTTCATCTTTTTGACGCACTGATTAGGATTCAGTGCATCTTGATTGACGCAGCACTCCCTAGCTTTTAATCGCAGCTGGAAGGGGGAAAAAACAATTTATTTTGCTTGCCTGTGAGCTGCAATACAAATAGCCACCACACGAAGTGCACAGCTAGCACTTAACCCATTTAATTACACTGCCTGAGCTTGGGATCGTGAGTCAGCTCTCATCATTACAATACAGGGGTCGAAAGAGGCAGCATGTTAAGGGTGCTTTCAAAAGCTCCTTGTGTGTCTGCAGTGTCAGGAGGGGCATATCCGAGCTCCGTCTTAAGTAAATGGCACATTGTGCTGAAATCGGATGCGGAGAGTTGGCAAGCAGAAAAGGAAAGGGGCGTGACATATTTAAATATGTTTCCAGAAAGCTGAAATTCCCAGGGCTGAAACTGCATGCAGACGAGTCAGTGAGCACAAAATGGAAGGGCGTGATATATGCAGGCGATGTTGCTGGATAGCTGAAACTGGATACGGACGAGTCAGCCGGCTGAACGGAAGGGAGTGAAGTATGCAAAGCACGTGCTGGAGAACTGAAATTCCTTTGCAAAGCCAGAAGAAAGAAATGATTAGAGCGAGTGCATGTGAAGAGAGAGGTGAGGACTGGGAAGTATGTAAAAGGATGGAGCACAAGACGGGGATAGAGAATGGGAAGTATTCAAATAGTGATGAGCTGCAATTTGGAAATGTCATGGGAGGAAGCCAGTTCAAATATGAACAGTCTAAGCTAAGTAGCATACAAGAGGAGGAAGCTAGCACTGGCTTCAATGGACCTGTACCCTACCAGACTCTTGTGCCCTGACCACAGTTTCAGTTTTGCTGGTATAGGTACAGAGTGTGCTGTGTGTACACTTTGTGTAATAGCCTGAGAATGTAATGTACTTTTATAGTCCGAGAAAGAAATCATGATGTGGCAGGTTACAGGTATTGTGTAAGTGTTTACCACTGCCAAATATCCTTGAATACTACAGCAGGGAAGGATATATTGAACTCCTACACACACACACCCATAACCCTATAAACAGCACAGAAGCGTTGGTACAGTAGAGGAAACAGATAAGCTGGTAGACACACCCTCCCCATGGCAGCCAGGTTATTGTGAAAAATAAAATTATGATAAACAGCACAACTGTGTCAGAGCTTAAAAAAGTTCTATATTTTCTTTTTATCCTGGAAAGCCCAGCCTGGATTTAACATCTTGTTTCTTGTGTGGTCCTGCTTCTTCCAATTCCTGCAGCTTGGTGGGCGGGAGCACTGAAAGTTAAATGGAGGCAGGTTTGAGAGCAGTATAACACAGTGGTTTAAGGCCCTGAGCTACAAATCTGGAGACCTGGGTTTGAATCCCACCCACTTGCATATTGTGTGATCCTGAGCAAGTCACTTCACTGTGCTCCCAGGTCACACCTGTAAACAAGCTTTCAGCTTAGTGTGTCTCCTGGTTAAACAATTGAAATTACTTGCCCAAACTTAAAGTCACACAGTCTGTATTTGGCTTCAGTGGGGTTTGAGCCTGTGGTCTCCCAATTCCCAGACCAGTGTTACCATTATAACCCACAGACTTACCCTTAAGATACCCACAAGTCTCCTAACAGACCTCACTGCCTCAATGCGTACATTTTGTAAGGGAAGAAGGTGATTCTGCCATCACACAGATCACTGGTCAGACCCCACCTGGAGTACTGCATTTAGTTTTGGCATCTTTATCTAAAGAGGAACATTAGATTTCTAGAAGGGGTGCAGTGCCAAACAACAAATATGATCCTGGGTCTGCGGGAGTTACCATATGAGGTTAGACTGAGGAAGCTGAACATGTATTCTCTGGAGGAGAGAAGGGACAGGGGGATATGACTGAGACCTTTAAGTACATGAGAGGAATAAACAGGACAGGCACAGAGGGACTGTTCAAGGGGAGAATGGGGAGAGACAGTCGTCATGATTTGAGATTGGACAGTGGAAGGTTTAGGAGGGGAAATCAGGAGGCATTTCTTTATAGAAAGGGTGGTAACAGAATGGAACACACTAGCAGCAGAGGTGGTGGCCTATAAAACAGTGGGATGCTTCAAGAGGGGCTGGGATAGGGGAAAAGGGAGGGTCATGGGAGAGGCAGCTGCAGAGTAGGGGTGCTAGCTGCAAAATCTAGCAGACTCGACAGACCAAATGGCCTTTTTATGCTGGCAGTTTCGTATGTATGTTCATATTTAAAAGTCAGCTCCTGGTTTTGCCAAAGTAGCTCCTGGTTGGCTAGAAAGTGCCGATACCCAGGAGTTATTCCAGGCTCCTGGCCATTAAATCCTTATTTCACCCTGCAATACCTCCTCTCCCGATGTGCCTTTTGTTGGATGGTAAATGCTTTGGTGTATGTGGTGGTGTCCAGTGATGTTGCACCTGCTAGGTCTGTTTGGGAGTCTGGCAGGAGGAGTACCGAAGAAGGCGACTGTCAGCCCACCAATTTTCTGAGTGGACAGGGTAAAGAGAGAGCGGACAGACTAAATGGGTGCTTTTTGGGTTGGGTTCTGCTGGTGTGTGTTTGGGGGTCCTCATTTACTCAGGATCGCAGCAAGGCTCATGATGGATCGGATGGCCGATGCAGAGAGCAGGGGTTGAGCAGCGTGAAGGAGGGTTCCGCAAGCTGTGCTGAGTCAGACATAGAAAGGTGTTCTGCTTGCCCAATGCCGTAACTACAGAAAAAATTCCAGGCTAGCTTATTTAAATGGCAGGTCGTCAATGGCGCTGCTAATGCCGCACCTTCAGTGTAATGTAAAGAGAACAGCAAAAAAAAAACACCAGCGCCTTACGTATTACACAACATAGATGGGTTCATTATTAACCCTTCTGTGTTTTGTACTGCATCAGGGGCTGGTGTTTTTTTGCTGTTCTCTTGACAATTCACTGAGATGCGGCATTAACAGCGCTGCTGACGACTTGCCATTTAAATCAGCCAGCCCAGATTTTTTTCTTGTTTCACAGCCAGCAGAGCAGCTTTTACTCATGTGTCTGACTCGCACATCAGCTGTCTGCGTCCTCCGATCTTCATGCTGCTTACTGTGCTGACCCAACTAGGAGGACTTAAGTTGAACTTGCCGTAACAGATTGACGGAACTTGGGCTAAAACGTTTTCTCTTATTGGGAGGCAGTGAGTGTAATGAGACCTATCTGGAGGGGTGGCAATGCTGGAGTTGGGGGGGAAAAATGAGTGATGCACTATGCAGGCTCTAGTCGCGGCATTAATTACACAGCAGCATGCAATAATTTAGCCATATTCAGTGAAGTGCTGTGACTCAGATATGAGGAGGCAGGGGTTCCAGTAAGTGTCCCTAACATGCATGCTCATTAACAGAAAGTCTGTATCACGTGGTGCCTCTTTCAGTCTTCCATACGCACGTGGTACACAGATCGTGTTAACTCACTATGCATTAACACGCAGTTACTTTAAGCTTACTCAGCCACTGGAGAAGGATCTCCTTTAGCAGTGCAGGGCAGTTGAACTATTTGGCACATTAAAAACATTAAAACTTTCTCCTCCGAAGAAGAACTCATTCTAAATATTCTTTCTTCTGTCTCGAGTTTTTTTGATAAAAAGAATTACTCTGGACAACAGCTTTTTGAGATAGATCGAAGGCTAACAGCATGACTGTAGTGTAGGAGAGTGAGGGAATAGGGGCCTCAGTGAAACGGATCAGAAACCAGATTTTTATTTTCATTTTTTTTATACACATTATTCCTGACTTTGGATGTAACTTGCTGACAAAAAAAACAGAGGAGGTAGAGAAAAGTGACTCTTAAAAAAACAGCTTGCTTTGAGTAATTACTGAAAAGCTTGCTAGTTGGCAAAGCACTCAGGATTTGAAGAAGACAGTCTGTGTAACTCACACTTTGGTCTTGGGGCTGGATGTTGAATTTCTGAATAACCTTTGCATTTCTCTGATTGATTAGTCAGCACAATCTGGCTAAAGTGGTACACTGCATCTCTGTACTGACTAATATTCTTTCTAGATTTTTTTTTTTTGTCTTTGGTAACTGGGTAAGGCCCACTAGGCACAAGTGCCTGTCTTCAGGGGCGACCTGGGAGCACTGAGTGGTTAAGTGACTTGTTTAGAGTTGCAGAGTATGCAAGTGGAGGTTGTAAGAATCAAGCCAAATTAATAAAAGCCATTTATTTTGGTGTTCACGAAAATTTATAATTTCGGTGCATTGACCCTCAACTTTTGGCTTCTGACCCCCTACTTTGGAAGCAGGGGGTCAGACTGACCCCCTGATTTCCAACCCTAATGCAAGGCTTGCAGAGGA
This sequence comes from Neoceratodus forsteri, assembly GCA_016271365.2. Classification (NCBI taxonomy): domain Eukaryota; kingdom Metazoa; phylum Chordata; order Ceratodontiformes; family Ceratodontidae; genus Neoceratodus; species Neoceratodus forsteri. Next base: position 965,916,818 of record CM057452.1, read on the forward strand.
TGTGTATAACAGTCAACTGTAAACTGGGTCTGGCCTACAGGGCAAAAAACAACCTCACACCAGCCGTGCGTGCTGCCCTTGCGAGAGGGATGCTTCTCCCCTCTTTGTGTTATGGGCTCCTGCTGTTTGCTAGCACCACTAAGGCCCATCTCTCCAGGTGGTCGATGGCTTATAACAATATCTGTTGCTTCACCCTATCGGCCCCCCGGCTCACTCATCACTGTGAGCTCTGCAACAAGCTACACTGGCTCTCACCTACAAAGTACATTGACTTTGTCCTTGGGTGCTTCACTGGTAAGGTCCTCAACACGGGTACCCCTCCAGGGGTGGCAAACTTGCTGGCCCAAACTGCCCCCTCGTCATATCACCTTAGGTCTCAGGGGTCTGCCACACTCAAGGTACCTGTGACTAGGACCAAGATGGGTGAAAGGGACTTTGCAGCATGTGCCCCTAAACTTTGGAATACCTTCCCAACCCAGGTCCGTGCTGCCCCCTCACAGGGCAGCCTGCGCTCTTCCCTATGGAGCCATCTTAAAAGTGCATCTGCCTGCGGATGTCAAAAACCCCCATGACATATGTTTAGCACTTGCACCCATACAAAACTGCCGGCCCTTAAAATGTAGTATTTCTGTACTGCCCCAAACTTGATGCAAGATGTGTAGTCTTACCTGTAGTCTCTTGACATGTAACCTGTTCCTAATCATGGGATGTGTAATCTTACCTTGTAGTCTCATGATGTGTAACCTGTTCCTAATTATGTGATGTGTAATCTTACCTTGTAGTCTCATGATGTGTGACCTGTTCTTAATTATGTACCATGTTGTCCCAAGTGCGCAAGTATGTAATTTCCTGTACTCTCCCGGGTCGTACCTGAAAATAGGCAAATTGCTTGTCTAGTGTACTTACCTGGTTAACAAAAGCTAAATAAATAGATATCTCTAATTTTAAGTTTCAGTCTCCCCCTCTAACAAAAGAATGCTGCTCTTTTTATAATAAGTCTTTGCCTGGCAATTAACTTCAGCAAACTCATCTCACTAAGAGGCATTCTGTTTCTCATGATATGTATCAGAACTTTGTCAATTTCCTTGCAGGTGCAACAAAATAGAAGATGGTGTGTCCCACAACTAACCTACTGTTGACAGCTCTGCAAAAGTGGTTGTTCTGCATGCGAACATATGAAGAAGCCAGCAGAAGAAGGCCATTTGGTCTAGCATGTCTACTCGTATTGCAGGGTCCACAGCTTGAGCCCATGTCCCTGCCCTCCCTCCCCACTCCTCCCATCCTCCCTACCCATGATCCTTACTTTCCCCATGCCTATCTCAGCCTCTCTTAAAGCTGACCACTGTCTTCAACGAGATTACCTCTTCCAGCAGTGCATTCCAAGTGACCACCACCCTCTCTGTGAAGAAGTGCTTCCTGATCTCCCTCCCAAACCACCCACCCTCCAACTTAAGACTGTGCCCCCTTGTGTTATGGTTGCCACTCAGCTTAAAGAGACTCTCCTTATCAACCTGATTTATCCCTTTCAAGTACTTGAAGGTCCCAATCATGTCCCTGCTATCTCTTCTGTCTTCCAGGGAGTACATGTTTAGTGCCCTCAACCTTTCCTCATATGCCTTGCCCTGCTGACCAGCTATCATCCTTGTAGTGCTCCTCTGAACCTTCTCCAGCAGGTTAATGTCCTTTTTGAGGTGTGGGCACCAGTACTGAACTCCATACTCTGGATGTGGCCCTACCAGGGACCTGTACAAGGGCAGTATAACCTCCTCTCTCCTACTACTGATCCTCCTAGCTATGCATCCCATCATCTTGTTTGCCTTTGCTGCTGCTTTCTTGCACTGTGTGGAGTGCTTCATGTCACTAGTGATCATCACTCCCAGGCCCTACTCCTCCTTTGATGCAGATACTCGGCCTTCACCCAGGTAATACTCTGTCCTGAAATTCTTGGCTCCAATATGCATAACTCTGCATTTCTTGGCATTGAAGCCAAGCTGCTAGATCCTGGACCACCTCCCCAGCTTTTCCAGATCTTCCTGTAGGTCCTGTATCCCTTCAGCTGTGTTCATTCTCCCACAGAGCTTGGTGTCATCCATGAATAGGCACATTTTGCCCTTAAAGCCATCCCCAATGTCACTGATGAAGACACTGAACAACACTGGCCCCAGTACTGAGCCCTGTGGGCCCCTACTGGTTACCTCTCTGGTGACAGATAACTCTCCCCCAACAACCACCCTCTGGGTTCTGTCCCTCAGCCAGTTGTCCACCCATTTGGCCATCTTTTCCCCAACTACAAGATCCACCAACTTCCTGATCAACCTTTTGTGTGGCACAGAGTTGCATCTCAAGGTTAACCCTCTGAGTTCCAACTAGCTTTTTGCAATCACTTCAACAGTATAACTATATACATTTTCAAACCAAGGGTTCCCAGTTTCACATATATGTTTATAACCACAGGTAAGAAAGGGGAAAGAAATGACAGAAATAGCAAGTGATGGCAGGGAGATAGCGGGAGGTGGAGAATCGTGAGACCGTTAGAGTGACTAGTTCCTAGGTCTCACAAGAAAATTTGATTGAGCAATCAGACAGACAAGAGACAGAAAAGGAGAGGACAGAACAGATCCTTGTGTTTAACTCTTTCTGTGTAACAAATGGGACAGGGTCTTATTCAACTGGGGGTCAGAGGGCATCACTGAACTGTGACTGTGCATCTTGAGCCCCGTTTACACTGCCCTATTTGCAGCACATCAAACCATGTGCAAAGGTTGATGTGCTGCAAGTACTAATGTGTAGACACTTTCTGAAGCACCTTAAGTGCCCTTCGGATCAGTTTTTTCATCCAGCTCAGTTGTGGGATCAGTACCAGAGCAAGCACAGTATATGGCGGTGTGGACGCTTTGCTGCGCTCACTCTGATGAAAAGGCTGTCTCCCTTCATCCTCTGGTGAATTTACAGCCCCCTCCTCAGAGCAACCTGCAGTGCTGCAAGGGACAGTTATGTAAACAGAAAAGCGGCAGCGCAGCAGGAAGGGAGTGGGACAGATGCAAGAGCGCTGCTGCCATGTAAACATGGCTTTGGTAATTCCCCTGCATCTGGAATGAACTGAGCAGTGCTGAGAATGAGAATTCTGAAAGTTTCATTCAGCAGCAGTTCATATTAATTTGGGATTTTACTTGCTGTTTATGGTATGGAGAAACTAAAAAATCAGAGGGTAGCTAGCTTGCCACTTTTGATCTAGAGATTGTCAGAGTGTGGAGTTTTGCTGTACTTATAATTCTATCGGCAGGTGGTCATCTTTAGAACTATGTTCTGTCTGTATTCAGCTGTGAAAAGCTTCAATGTGAAACAGGAGTCAGAGGGCATCATTGAACTGTGACTGTGTGTCTTGGAAATTTCCCTGCATCTAGAAGGAACTGAGCAGTGATGAGGAGAATTTTTGGCCCCACCTCCACAGGAGAATTCTGTCCCACCCCCCGCCTCCACACATTTATTAAATACTCTGTTTTGGAGGAGGGGCGGAAATGAGGAGTGGAGGTGGGTTGACACTGCTTTGAATAAGCAAATCAAACATAGTGAAGAAAATGGGTAATTTTAAATAATTTTCACTAGAATTTGTGTGTAGAGACACCATGTGTATTGTTTATAAAGGGTATAAGCTTATAAGGGCAGCTAGCTTGCCACTTTTAAATTAGAGACTGTCAGAGTGTGGAGTTTTGCTGGACTTATAATTCTTTCGGCAGCTGGTCATCTTTAGAACTGCGGCCTACTAGATGGATATTCGCAGTGTCAGAGTTGGAGACTCTGAAGCCTAAAGAAGAATTTCGATCAGAAAAATGGACTGGTGCACTGCACAGTTTTATCTTTTTATTACTTTATTCTTTACTTTTGGGCCGGAGTTTGTTTTATGGGCAGTGAGAGAGCCCCATGACTGTCATAACTTTAAATTAAGTCTGTAACTTCTCTAGAGGGATACGTGAGAGGTATCACCTAGAAGACTATCTGGCAGTTAGAGTGCCTATTAAATGACCAAACTTCATGTAACCCTGTAAATTCAAAGGATATGTGAGAGATATCATCTGGAATATAGTTTCATACATAATTCTGAGAAAGTGGGAGCTCCTCAGGCTCATGTTGCTAAACTTTTTGAGAGTTTAAACTATTGCTTTATCTGCTCATTATCTGCCTGCTGCCATATATATGTTGGTTGTTTATTAAGCTATTTGGGTGGGGTTGTTATTAATTTGTGATTGGAATTTGTAAGTGTATGTGTGGGATTGAGTGTTAGTGTGTGATTTGTTGTGTATTGTCTTGGTTGAGTGGTTTGTGGGTGATAGTTACCGCTGTGCCGAGATGTGTTGGGAAGGCATAACGGCGGTCAGGCGGTAGTCCCCCACTAGACTCAGCGATCTCCGCCCCTTTGACTGTCCCCCATTACTTCCGGAGGCCTATAGGAATTGTTGGGCCTCAGGAGATGCCCAGGAAAAGGAGGAGACATAGGAGAACTGGGCCTGGTGGGAGAATGGAAAGGGGTGGTCGGATTGAGGTAATAGGGACATGGAGACGCCCTGGGGCGAAATAGGACCAGAATAGTAGTCCTCCCTGTCTGGTTTCCGTACCCAAAGGCTCTATTGTGTGCAGGCAGGTTGCACAGTCTTCCTCGATGGCCTATCCTACTCGGGTGGTGTTGTGTAATGCCAGATCTATCAATAACAAGACTGCTATAGTAACAGATCTTGTTGGGACATATGACCTGGCATGCATCACCGAGACCTGGCTGGATGACAGTGCTGGCCCTATATTGCTGCAGCTATTCCGTCGGGGTACTCGGTGATACACTAAAGGTAGATCATGGCGGGGGGGTGTTAGCCATTTGTTTTACTACCAAACTGGGCCTTGTGGAGGTCCCAGCGGGGTCCACTAAATCCTTTGAATATATTGTGGGTGCGGATGTGGGGTGTTGGATTCTGCTCATCTACTATCCACCAGGAGATGGGAAAGAATTCCTACAGGAGATAGTGGATTTCACTGCCAATACAGTGTTGGAATCCCCCAGATGGTTAATTCTGGGGAGTTCAATGCTTGGGTCAATGATGAACTCTCGCACTTTGGTCAAGATCTCCTCCAGCTTATGACTATGCTGGGCCTCACACAGGTTGTTTCCTCCGCAACACATACTGGGGGTTATTCAGTGGATTTAGTGTTCCTCCTGGGGTTGGAGATTTCTGACTTGGTTGTGGAACCAGACAGTAGGTCTGACCATCACACCATAAGGTTCAATTTTGGGGCTCCCCTCAAAGGGCCTGCCCCTATGGAGATGGTCCTGTACTGCCCTGTGAGGGGTTTGACCATAGATGGCCTAATGGCGGCATTGGACCAGCAGGCCTATCGAGTGAATGCTTGGATCTGGGGGACCTTGTGCTTGCCTATAACAGGACAGTTACGGGTGCCCTGGATTCCACTACTCCTGCTCGTGCTCGACCATTCACCCTTCGCCCAAGGTCCCCATGGTTTGATGGGACATTGAAGGAGTTGAGAAGAGTGGGTTGAAGGCTAGAGAGGGCTTGGTGGAAGTCGGGCCTGGAGGTTGAGAAGCTTAGATTGATGGATCATTATGTTGTCTATCAATTGACAATCACCTGTAAGAAGGCAGAATTCCTGTCTAGGAAGCTTGCCACTGTGCAGAATTGACCAGCTCAGCTCTTCCAGACTGTGGACAGATTGTGCAATCCAACCTGTCTCCAGTGTGGTGGAGCATTGTCACAAAAGAGATGTGACAAGTTTGCTTGATTCTTCGCAGATAAGGTTGTCACCATCAGGTGTGGCATCCATCTTGTCCCCTCTAATGGGTGCAGTGGAGGTCGTGGGAGGTTGAGAGAACCCGGCCTGTCTGGTCCGACTTTGGCCGACCGGACAGCATAGATGTTGTGAAGATCATTCAGACTTTGCGGCCAACCAGCTGTAGTTTGGATCTGGGCCCAACATGCCTCCTTGTGGGGTGCGTGGAGAAGATCTGCCTGGTCCTGGCTGAGATGGTCTGGCAATCCTTGGAGAGGGGGATCTCTCCAGATCCCCCTCAAAGAAGTGGTCATTCGACCACTCCTGAAAAAGCCCTCCCTTGCCCAGATAATCTTGCTAACTACAGACCAGTCTCTAACCTGCCCTTTGTGGGTAAGGTTATTGAGAAGGTGGTTGTGCAGCAGCTGTATGATCATTTGTCTATTCACAACATCTGTGATTCTCTCCAGTCAGGATTCAGGAAGAGGCACAGCACAGAGACCACCCTTGTTCAGGTGCTTAATGATCTTCTAATAGTGAGAGATCGGAAGACCAGTTCCATCTTGGTCCCCCCTTGATCTCTCTGCGGCATTTGACACTGTGGACCATGGTGTGTTATTGGAGCACCTGCGGCTCATCTGCGGATTGCCCAGTACTGTCCTCAGGTGGTTTCGATCCTACCTCGAGTGTAGGACACAGAGAGTGGTCTCTGGAATTTATTCCTCTGTTCCTCTCCCCCTATCCTGTGGGGTGCCGCAGGGCTCCATTTTTGGCGCCCATGTTGTTCGTGGTGTATATGCTGCCATTGGGAGACATTATTAGGTGGTACAGGCCGAGTTTTCACTGCTATGAGGATGATACTCAGCTGTAAATGTCCTTTGTGCCTGAGCACGGAGATGTTCTTCCAGTGTTTAACAACTGCCTATCCGAGATCCAAGACTGGATGAGTTCTAGTTGGTTGAGGTTAAACCCTGATAAGACTGAGGTGTTGGTGGTGGACCCTGATCGTCGGGAGAGCGGGTGTGTTGGCAGGACAATCCTCTGGTCTTTGGCTCGGGGGTGTCCAACTAACCACCCCAGACCGAGTGTGGAACCTGGGAGTTATTTTCAATGATGGTCTGACCTTGAAATTACAGGTGTCAGCCGCTGTCAAGACCTCTTTTCACCATCTGAGGAATACTACCCGGGTGAAACACTTGGTTCCCTCTGATGATCATCCTACATTGGTCCACGCCTTCGTGACCACTCACCTTAACTACTGCAACGCCCTGTACCTAGGGCTCCTGGGGGTTGATGTGTGTCGCCTGCAGCTAGTGCAGAATGCAGCTGCCAGGCTACTGACTGGTACATCTAGGACCAGTCATATAATGCCTGTGCTCTGTGGACTGCATTGGCTGCCAGTACGATGGCATATCACCTTCAAGGTCGGTTTGCTGACCTATAAAGCCCTACATGACCAGAGACCTCACTACCTGCAAGATCTCCTTTCTCCCTACTGCCCCTCCCGACGACATTGATCCACCAATGAGGGATTGCTAGAGATTCCCAGAGTGCGATTGCAAACATCTGGGGCCTGTTCTTCGCTTTATATGGCTCTTCAATTCTGTGGAATTCCTCACTGCCGGATAAGAGACTGCCTAACTATCCAAAGTTTTAGAAAAGAACCAAAAACGTACCTTTTCAGCCTGGCATTTATGGATGAAGATTAATACAGCGTCGCCAAAAGTAATGAACTAGATTAAGTCGACTACCGTTTTATATTTATGTTTTTTAATGTTTTAATGGAGATTGATAATTTATGTACAGGCGCCTTGCTTTAAGATAGACACATTTTAAAGAAATAAAGTTTAATTTGATTTATAAGGTAACATTTAGAAATGTATTAACTTACTGGGTTGTTAACTTTATATGAGGAGTCATATTGCCGGGGGCTGGGATATAAATTAAGTAGGGAAGGGTTAACTTTTCATTGTTATTTAAATGCTAGAGTGTCTGTCTCAAAGGAATGGGTTTTTTGTTAAGCAGGGAGAGGTTAGCTTTTCAGTGTTATTTATTTGAAATTCAGTGTGTGCATCAAGTCATCATTTTATAAAGGGGGCTAGGCTTTTCTGCTTAAATTTAGTTAACATTCTTAAATGCTCAGCTAAATGGCAGTAGCAGGCACTGCCCAGTGATGGGTGTTTGAAACAGAGTGTGTGCAGCAATTCATCATTTTATAAATGGGGAGATAGGCTCATCTGTTTACATTTAGTTAACATTCTTAGATGCTCAGCTAAATGGCAGTAGTAGGCAGGCACTGCCCAGTGGAGGGTCTATTGTTTATATTTACCAAGTATATTTTTAATTAAGGGGGAAGAGGGTGTGGTGTAGTACAAATTTGAATTTTACAAGTTTAGCTGACAAGATGGGTTTGGCTGTGCATAAAATTTGCTTGTTATTGTGTGAGTACACATTTGAGCATTTGTCACGGTCAGTTTTACTGTGATATCTGTGCAGTGTGAATTCATTTTTGGGGGCTCTAATATTTACACAATGTTCCAGTATGTAGGGACTTCTGGTGAGATGGCTGCCTGCTAAGACGTGCCTCTTGCTGCTCCTCAATCCCTCCGATCTTCCTTAACTGCAGAGCTCTGTGCCTCCTTGCACAACACTGGGAAAGTTGCCTGAAAACTTTCAGCAAGTGCTAATATTGTTTCTGACCTCCAATAGTCCAGCACCGTGGATGCAGATCTGAAGCAAGTGTTACCAAAACATGCCCTGCCGCCAATGCCAGTAAAAGAAAAGGCCGCGCAAAGCGAGCCAAGGCACAAGACACAGGCTCGCCACCTCAATCATCTCCCCAGGCTGTCCTAACCGAAGCCAAGTTCATTGAGGAACTGGCGCCAATGAAGGAAACTCTACAACTCCTGGTCGCAGATCTTCGAGGAATGCGGGCTTCGCTATACCAGCTAACTATTTGCACCACTGGTAATGAGTCCCGCATTTCCTCCTTAGATGACTGGAGGGATCGTACAGACCCTGAGCTTACCTCACTAAGGCAGCAGCTGAAGAAAACAGAAGGCCGGCTGGAGGACCTGGAAGGACGGTCCCGCCACAACAATTTGGTAGTCCTGGGTCTCCCAGAGGAGGAAGAAAGTTCGACTGCACTAATGCAGAAATGGTGTGAAAAACTAGCGGGGCCATCGCCTAATGGCCCCTCCTACATAGTGGAGAGAGCGCATCATTCTCTGCGTCCTGCACATCCACCCGGCTCTCCCCCAAGGCCCTTCGTCTTTCATTTGCTCAACTTCTTAGAAAAACAGCACATTTTGGATCGGCTCAGGGAAGTAAAGGAGCTTCAATGGGAAGGAAAAAGGATCCGTTTGGTGCAGGACCTCCCATACATCCTGCACCAACAGCGATCAGCACTGCATCCTTTAGTTACTAAACTAATAGCAGCTGGAATTCTTTTTAGAGTACACTACCCTGCAATACTGCAAATTAATAAGGAAGGACAATGGCCATCTTTTGAATCCCTTGAAACTGCTACTTGCGAATGTAAAAGGCTGTTTCCGGATCTCTTCAAATGAGTACCTTAGTATACCATGCAGCTGCATATTGTGGCCTGTTCTCAACATTAAGAATATTTTTGTTGCTCTTACTGGACACTGTTTTCGCTCTTCCCTCTATTTGCTGGCTTAGTAGTGGTTAATAGGTCCCCTAGATATAGGGGCTCCTCCAACGCATATTCTCGGATGGAACAAAGGGATCCCTCTGTGCTGCTCCAGTTTTCCCACTTTGCATTCCTGGAAAACCCAGCAACCTGTCATGGACTGAACATGCTCTTTTAATCCAGACAGATTCTCTACCATAAGATGGTCGGTTACAGCATATCATCATATTCAGCTTTCTAACAAGACCAGGTCCCTGTGATTAAGAAACTATAACCCCCTCATGTTATGGTTTACTATGTGGGACTCAATTAGATTTCGTACTTTGAATGGTAACGCATCTTCTCACTACAACTGTGTTAGCTACAAGTTCTGGTCAGGCAAGTGACATCTCCGTGAATGTCTCAACTGTGGACCTTAAGAGACTTACCAGGGGCCAGTATATAGAACTGTTAGATTTGTTACTCAATGGGTAATTGACATGCAATCAGTTTACCTCTTTCCTATCCATTTTACTTGGAGAATGAGGCCTATTAGTTCACAAGGTCTCAGCACAGTTATGAATGCAATTTGTAAAGCTTGTTAAATATTATATTGTTACTCTTAACTATAGGCTACTTTTTTACCCAATTTATTAAACTTTATTGTCAATTAAAAAAAGAAAAAAAAAACTACAAAACCAGCTAAGAAAAGGAACAGCAATGAAAAACAAGACGAACCAAATTGGCAAAACAAAATAAACCTACCCTCCCCCTCCCGCATTCCCTGGAGCACACCCATAAAAACCAATATACAGAATGTAATCTGAAGAAAATTATTCAATTTAAGGACCCAGGATAGTTTCCCACGTGAAGGACTTCCCCAGCCATCTAAAGGGATGCACAAAATTAAGTGGACCGTGGGGGGGGGATGCCAAGTAAAGCATACAGCTGTTCCCATCGAGATTGGAAATTAACCAGTCCATCATTCCGCAGAGCAATCTATTTTTCCATCTCTAGCGCTATCACGATTTCTTGATGCCACTCTCAGAATGTCGGGACCACATCATCCAACCAATGTCAGCAAATAATCATTTTTGCCGTAATCGAAATCAAAGCCATGTAGGCCTGAGGTGGCCTAATCAGATCCTTCGGGTATATACCAACTAGGCAAACCTCTGAGGTAAAAAAAGAGTCCAGACCCAAACGGGGATCGAGGGAGCACCGGATTTCAGACCAGAAGGGGGTGACCTTGGGGCAGTCCCAAAGAATGCGTTTGAGATGCCCCTCGGCCAACCTACAAGAACAGCAGGGAGACTCCAGTTTACCCATCCTATAGAGCCTGGAGGGTGTAAAATAGAGGTTGTGGAGAGTACGGAACTGCAAGAGGTGGTAGCAGTCTTGCTTGACAAATCTGTACAAATGTTTCCAGACCTTTTGCTAAACTTTAGTAGCTGCCTGAAAATGTAATGCATGCTGCCAATTATAACAAACACCCTCCAAACTGGCTGGGTCTCTTGATTGATAAAATCAGTATAACCCAGACACTGCATGGGGTTGGGTCGCCAGATGAAAAGGCAAGGACTGGGATTCCACAGGTAGGTGAGTCCAAGGGGAGGGACCCAGAAAAGATGATATTGCTCCTGCGAGCTGTAGACGCCTGAAAGGATGAAACACTGGGATGTCGAATCAGGTCTGTATAACAGGGAGGGGCACAAGTACGCCATTCTCAACAATGGAGGACAGTGTGGCCGATTCGAAGCTGGGGACAGAAACCAGGCGGAACTGGCAGATTGGCAATTTGTATATTGGGGTTCTCTAATGAGGGTTGAGGGAGGTCTTTTCTCCAATCCCATCCCATATAAGCTTGGAGTTGGCAGAGAGCTCTGAGAGACCACCAAATAGGCGTACCCCTAAGCTTCTGGGGCATTTGAGAGGACTTAGTATATAGTAAGCTACGAAGCTGAAAACCTGCCTGGCGCACAGATGCTGTTCTGTTGACAGCCAAAGGGGTTGATATTCCATGCCATGAGTGAGCAATGAAGGGGAATCCCATAAAAAGGCCTTGAAACTGTGCAAAGCGCAGTAATATAGGAAAAAATCCAGGAGATGCAAACCACCTCTCTCCTTAGACAAAGTGAGCTTGAAATAAGCCCTTTGCGATGTCCCGTTTCCAGAGAAAGGCTGAAATAGCTGAATGGAGTTTAGAAAACCAGGCCTTGGGCAGGTAGGAACCTAACATACCCATAAGGTATAAAATACGTGGTAGAACATTAATTTTGATCATGTACACCCTGCCCCAGAGAGAAAGAGGTAGTTGTATCCACCTCTGACGGTCCCGGGAAATTATCCTTAAGTAAAGGGGTCAGGTTCTCCTTCACTAGAGCATCCAGAACCTGAGTAATTCTAATGCCAAAATATTTCAGAGAGTGAGACTCCCACTGAAGCCCCATGTCTAAAATTTGCTGGTGAGGGACATGAATGTTAAGCGGGAGCATTCTACACTTATCTAGGTTAAGTTGATATCCCGCAACCTCTGAGAACCTTCGGATCTCAACAAGGGCTGCCGGAATGGATAACTGGGGACTGAGGAGATGCAACAGCAGATCATCGGCATATGCCGAGAGTTTGCAGGTGATTCCCCCCGCCTTGATACCTTCCACCCTAGGATTATTTTGGAGATTATGCAGGAGGGGTTCCAGGTAAAGGTTAAACAGGAAGGGAGATGGGGACAGCCTTGTCGATTACCACGCTGAAGGGTCAACGGAGCAGACAGCATACCACTGCAATGGATCCGAGCCAATGGATGAGAGTAAAGGGCCCTCACCCAGGCACAGAAACTAGCAGAGAAACCAAATTTGTGAAGCGTGGTGAAGAGAAAGGACCATGAAACCCTATCAAAGGCTTTTTCTGCATCGAGCGAGACCAACACTGCTGGAATCTTGCTCTCCCCTGATGCAGAAATTAAATGCCAAAGTTAACGGAGGTGGTCAGAAGATGATCAACCCGCCATACATCCAACTTGTGTAGGGCGTATAAGGCCCAACCACACCTGCAAGAAACGATTGGCTAAAACCTTCGCCATAAATTTAATGTGTGAATGAAGGAGGGAAATAGGCCTGTAATCACTGGGTAACAACGGATCCCTATCTGGCTTGGGGATAAGTGAGATCTAAGCCTGAGTGAAGGAGACGCTTGAAGGGTCAGAAGTTCAGAGGTAATTAAATTAGTGGGTAAGAACAGGTATGACAGAGTCCTCACAGGTGATGTAAAAATTATTAAGAAAGCCATCAGGGCCAGGGGCTTTATTTTAAGGGAGAGCATGAAACGCATCTCTGACCTCCTCCTCTGTGATGAGGGCATCCAGCAATTCACTTTGTGTGGGGGAGAGCTGTGGGAGTTGCAAAGGAGCCAAATAGTCCCTGATAAGGTTGGGAAGGTCAGGAGATGTAAGATCCTCGGTGTATAAATCTTGATACAGCCGGGCAAAGGCCTCTGCAATTTCACACGTCCAGGTGAGGATTGGGCCCCGTGGGTCTGGTCGGAGAGAGTAAATGGCTTTTTTGGCCTTTGCCTGATGAAGACGAAGTGCCAAAAGCTTCTCCGCACGTTCTCCGGTCTCCAAGTAGCGGAATTTAGTACGTTGAAGGGCAAGATCAGCTTGTTCTGCTAAGAGCCCAAAGTATTGTGCTCTTAGAGCACTCAGCCGATACCAGACAGAGGGATCAGAGGATGGGGAAAGATAGTGCTCCAGCGTGTGGATTTGCTGAAGCATAGCATCTTTCTTCCCCTCTTTCTGTTTCTTTCGGGTATACGCTATTCGGATCAATTCCCCCCTTACTGCACATTTGGCAGCTCTCCATAACATATCTACAGAAGAGACAGAGCCCTCATTGGCTCGGAGGAAGTTATCCAAAAAAGTACTAATATCCGAGAGCGTATTCGCATCTTTAAGAAGGGTGGCACTGAGTCACCAGGTGGTGTCCCATTCCTCCAAGGAGACTGTGACTCAGGGAGACTGCAGCACAATTGGAGACCACCATAGGGAGAATCTCACAGTCCTGCAAACTGGGCACTATGAGGTACTCATTAGGAAGTAGTCGATTCTCGACTGTGAGAGAGGAGGTGCTGAGAAGAAGGTATATTGACGCTCAGATATATGAAGGATGCGCCAGGGATCCACGAGGCCCGCCATATCTAGTAAGTCTCAAATACCCCTTTGCCCCAGGGAGAGACCCTTTCTAGAATTACCAGAGCGGTCCAAATCCTGGTCCAGTACTAAATTCCAGTCCCCATCTAGGATAATCGGTAAGTGAAGGAAAAGGGCAAGGTGGGATAAAAGAGCTGTGAAAAATTGTGGGGAATCTAGGTTTGGGCCGTATATTGAACCAAGTACTAGCTCTGTCAGCCCCAACCGGCAATGGAGAAAAACATATCGACCCTCTGGGTCCCAAACCTCCTGTAGTAACTGATAGGGTACCTTTCTCAACTATAGGCTACTTAAGGTGCAATTATAATTGTTGAGATTTACTCCTGGGGAGGGGATGAGGACACGAAACGTGGGCAGCTTGATATAACATCGCACCAAGTGTGATAGCAGGAGATCAGTCGTACGGACTTGGGATAAGTATCTCGCTGTTAGGCATTTAATGGGAGATTATGGGAAGGGGAGGAGATGCAGGTTCTACTGCTTTGCTTTCGAGTAACTGTCTTTCAAATTGTTAAGGAGGGGAAGGGAGAGGATGGGTAACTTATTGACATAGTTATTTCCAAGAGGAGTTCATTAGAGTCTTTAACACTAGTTGCATCTTGCGGTCATCCCAAGAATGATGCTGTATCAAACACCAGATATCCACTGAGAGTAGGAACCCTGTACATGTGAGTGGGTTTATTTTGGAGTTTGGGAAGAAAGTTATATGGAGAAACTGCTGGTGATGTTTTTTGTATTTCGGTTATGTTCCTGGTATGCAAACTCACAGGTTTGTTAATAATGTTGATTTTGTGTTATGAGATATGTGTCCTGGAATATTAAAGGTGCCGGGTCAAGAGATACCAAATTTTAAAACATCTCAACTTAATGCATTACCACCTGGCATTCCTCCAAGAAACTCATGTGTTAGAGTCTTAAGGAACCCTATTCCGTAGATGCTTTATAGGTAAAGTGTTTGCAGCAGGTAATTCGACTTCACAAAGAGGGGTAGCAATTTTGATAGGTAAAGGGGTTCAGTTTCAAATACTACACTCTGTAGCTGATCCGCAAGGCTGATACCTCTTGTTAAGAGACACAGAAATCCTTATTGGCTCTGTCTATGGTCCCAATAAAGACACCCCAGAATTCTTCACATACCTGTCTGTTGCCTTGGCCCCCTTTTGTCGCCTTCCTATTATCTTGGCAGGAGACTGGAATCTTACAAATACCCCAGTCTTAGATAAATCCCTTCACTATGGGAAGGCCCTCTCTCCTGGTCAAAAGTCTTTCTACGAGTTCATGGACTCCCTTGGCCTCACTGACACCTGATGGCTTCTGAACCCCACAACTCGGGAATATACCTTTTACTCCACCTTCCACAAATCCCTATCTTGAACTGACTATTTTCTGGTTAATAAAACAGTACTATCAGGCCTGTTAGGCTCTGGCATCGCACCAAGAGTCCTCTCGGACCACTCCCCAGTTTGGCTGGAAGGAATAATCTCCCCCAATGCCCAGAAAGATTGCTCCTGGAAATTAAATACCCAACTGCTCCATGATGAAAATACTTTACAGCAAATCAAAGATACAATATCCCAGTTTGTAACAAATAATGCTGACTCTGTTCTGTTGGTAGACAAAATCTGGTGTTCACTGAAATGTGTTCTTAGAGGGGAATTTATTCACATATCTACCACTAGAAAACGTAAGCAAGAAGCTGCATCTCCTCTCTCTTTCTCTTGCTCTACTGAACCATATTAAGCAACTTGAGACATCTCTTCCAAAACCCCATCCCAAGAAAGACATGGAGTGTCTACTTGCCCTTAAGGACAATATGCAGAGGGCCTGAGGGAAAAGGCTGAATATGCCTATTCAAAACCCATGCCCGCTATGTAGACAAGGAGACAGGTTGAGTAACTTCTTGCACTGTGACTCAAAAAGCAGGAGGAGTCCAGGACAGTACCTGCCTTCTCTTCCCTGGTTGATATCACCTTACTTAATATCCCGAGAGAAAGTGCCTGAGAATTTTAACTCTACTACTGCCAGTTGTATAGTGCTCCTGAGCAAGTCCCCACAGAGGAAGAGATTAAGTCCTACCTGGCAAATATTCCCCTTCCCCACCTGACACCTGCTCGGTAGGCCTTTCTTATCAACCACATTACTCTGCAAAAGATTATGGCTGCTATTCGCTCCTTGCAACTGGATAAAGCCCCAGGGCCAGACAGGTTCCCATCTAATTTTTATAAAGTATTTGAAAAAGAGCTGACTCCCCTACTTCACCAACTATTTACTTATCTCTATAAATTTGGAATGTTGGACCCTACCCTCCTGGAAGCGCTAACTGTGGTACTTCCAAAACCTGGCAAAGCCAAAGATCGAGTAGTAAATTATCATCACATTTCTCTCATAAACTATGACATTAAGATATTTACCAAGATACTAGCAGCCTGTGTTGTGCAGGTTTGAGCAGATCTACTTAGCTCTGAACAAGTAGGGTTTGTGAAAGATTGGTCCTCTTCCACATCTTCTACGTGGCCAGGGAGGCAACTCAACCTATGGTACTGGTCTTCCTGGATGCGGAGAAGGCTTTTGACAGAGTCAGCTGGCCTTTCATGTTCAAAGTTATGGCTAAATTTGGCTTTCTCCTGGATTTCATCCAATGGGTACAAGTACTATACACCCAGCCCAATGCCAAAGTCTATTGTAATGGTGTTTTTTCTGCATCATTTCCACTTTGCTCGGGCACACGGCAAGGATGCCCGTTATCACCCCTGTTGTTCAACCTATATCTTGAACCTCTCCTCCACTTACTTAATACCTCTCCATTTCTAAAAGGCATCCCTTGTGGGTTCCTTTGACCTCAAGTTCTCTGTATATGCTGATGATGTACTCCTCCATATCTCAGATCTGGTGGAATCCATCTCAGCAGTGCTGGCTATAGTTAAAGAATTTGGCACTTTCTCCTACTATAAATTAAACTTGGACAAGCCGGTGTTAGCCATTGAACTCCATATTTTCCGGTCAGATATTGCAGCGCTCCATGTATCCTTGGCTCCCCCAGATCAAGTATCTGAGCATCACCCTGGCTCTGACCATGGCCCAGAAGAGGAAGGCTAACTTAGATGACCTCCTCAGTGTAATTCAGCAAGATTTAGATAGATGGTCTCCCCTTTATCTCTCTCTTTAGGGCAAAGTCAGTGTTATCAAAATGAACATTCATCCCTGTTTGTTTTACCCTCTGAATATGTTAAATCTCCATCTCCTCTTGAGGTGGTTCAAAAAAATTTACAGTATAATTTCCAGATTCCTCTGGAACAAGAAACCCCCCAGGCGTTCATATACCCAACTAGGAGCCCCAAAACAAATTGGTGGCCTTAAACTACCCAACTTCTATCATAACTACTTGGCTAGTCACATGGCTAAATATCTCCGCTGGACGGCACCTCCTCCACCCGAAGACGAACCTCAGTATCTCCCTCTTTGGATTCAGATTGAATGTCATATGATATATGACTTGGCTATTTCCCCGAGCAGTCTTTTTTATGTTGCCCTCAACAAAGTACAGGTGTCCCTATGTGATACAGTTATTTACATTTCACTTAAGGTGCACAACCAGCTATGTAAGTCATTGAAGTACGACAATCTCAAAGATATATCACAACTGCAGTATGGTAACCTAAATTTTCAGTTAGGGGCAAGTGGTGAATGCCAGAGGATTATTTCCCAATGTTGATACCAAGATTAATGACTTGGTCACCCTAGGGCAGACTGGTACTACACAGGAGCTGTTGACTCACTTCCTGCTTCCACCCAAATACATGTTCAGAATGTACCAAATCAGACAACTCCTAATCAGCTGGTTTGGCCTAAATTCGTGGATAACTGATCAAGGTGGCCTCCTCCGTCTACTTCAAACTTTGACCTGGCAACCACACGCAGTATCCCACCTTGTCTCAGCATTATTCTTTAAATTTTATCCAGAAGTACAGGGGCAATCCTCTTATTGGGCTTCCATCTTTCCTACCATGGCCGTTCACTGGGAACGGATATGGCGGGAACTTTATACTTATACCTTAAATGATAAGCTCCATCTGATGCAGTTTTACATACTGCATAACATCTACTATTTGCCGGCCAAGTTGCATGGGATGGGGAATCTCCCCTTCCCTTCTTGCTTTAGGTGTAGGCTGGATACTGGCTCCTCTCTCCACATTTTCTGGGATTGTCCCAGGGTGATCCCCCTTTGGAGCCTAATTCAATCCTGGCTGGATCCTCTTTTGGGGCTACAAGACTTGTTTACACCAGCAATTTGCCTGGTGGGAGATTACTCACAAATTAGAATAAAAGAGTGACAGTATTATATGTCCCTTATTTCTCTATCAGTTAAACAGGTGGTACTACATCACTGGAAAGATCAAACAAGTATCCTATACCTAGAGTGGAAAATTAGCTCTTGACTAACCTTAGGATGGAAAAAACAATTGCTACCATAAGAGGTAATCTATCAGTATATCATAAAAGGTGGGACAAGTTCCATACCCTGTGTACACTCTCATCTATGTAACGAAAGATATTTTTTGAGTATCACTTGTCCTAATTTCTTATATACTGTGAACCACACTTGCTTGGATTGTATCAAAGTTTAATAAGATACCTGTGCATGTGATTTCCTCTAATTCACAACCAGGATGTTTATTTATGGAATCCATGTGATGGTTGGAAGATGTATTTTAAACCAGCAGTTTATGGAAGAGGGTGGGGGGAGGCATGGGCTTGGGGGGTGTGGTGGGACTGGAGCACTGTTCTTATTCCTTACGATACAGGAGACTCATACTGACTGTTCAGAGTGGTCTTTTCCTATGTATGTTGCATTGTCTTTGTTGGAAAATCAATAAAGCATATTGAATTAAAAAAAAAAAAAACAATGTTCCAGTATGTAAAGTCAGTGTGGATGTTAATTCCTGGTATTTATTTTAAAGCTGCTAATACTTGGAAGACACTCTTTTAAGTGATTGGGGGTAAAAGAGTAGTGTATACTTTATAACTGATTTTGAGGGATAACTTGAAAGAGTGCTTAGTGGTGCTTAGCTGTGTAGTAACTCTAATTGTTTTTAAAGATATTCACTTTTTTGATCTGGGAACTGTAATGGGAATATTGATAACTAGGGAGGATACACTCAGTCTGAGGGGATTAGTTAAGCAATAAGCCACGGGGGGGTGTGGGTTATCGGGGGATTTACCACGGCTGGAGTGGTTTGCCCACAGGCGAGACAGTGGGTAACTGCTTCAGCCATGGTAAACTCGATAACCCACACCCCAAGTGGCTTATTGCGATTATACCATGGTAAATTGTTTGAGATTTAGGCAATTGTTGAGATTTTTGTTTAGTTTTATTGAAAAAAATATTTTTATAGAGAAGATATTCATCCACTACAGAAAAGTAGTCCATTGGTTGGAATAGAAAAATTAATTTATTGTAAAAAGGAATACATAGGTGCACAGTTAAACAGATTTTAAACAGATTTTAACAGACGAAGGTTGTAAGTGCACTCTTTGTTATTGAAAAATGGAACACAGATGAACATTTAGGTATTTTTAACCGAGAACTGAGAAACTTATAACTGCAGTCTTTATTTTGTAAAAGTTCATAACTTGTAAGCAGAATTTGTAGGTTTTCAAGTGCAGGCTCTGTTGCTTTAAATGCTGTCGACGTTGTACGTGTGTGGTGTGACCTGTTGGAGAGGAGGAAAAAGAAAGAGTGGGATTGGCTGGTTGGATGACGACAATGAGGACCGCGGATTTTGAGTTCTGCGCTCCGGGGGATCGTGATGCTGTGGCAGGCAGAGTGCCAGTGGAGATGCCGGCGGTTTCGGCCGCTGAAGACGGAGGGACTACCGGAGCATGTAAGTCGCGGTATAGTAGATTTGCTTTGGGTATGGGGCTGTATTGCTGTTCGAGAGTGTTGAAGAGTGCGTCTAGCTCTTAATTATCTATTATGTCGAATGATGTGTCCATTTTTCTTTTTTTTTGTTGTTTGTTACTTTCGTCGTTACCGAGCGACTTTACTGCGAGCAAATATGGCGGTGCTTTGATGTTTCGGGTGTCGAAGGGATTTACGTGATAGGGTGGCACAGACAGTGGCAGGCTGGCACCTTTTGCGGTGATTATCAGAGGATTTACAACGAAGGTAAGGTGCCAGCCTGCCGTTTTCATTGGTCGGTGTCCGAGGTCCATGGTATAATAAAGGAATAATGCCTGACAGGGTGGGAGTTATGCTGGGATAACATCCCACCTCGGGTGGTTGGGCCCGAGGCCACGGCGAGCGCCCAACACCGAGAGGATGTTATCGCATAACTCCCACCCTGAGGGCATTCTTCCATACAATGGCTTGTTGTTTTATAATAAAAATAATTTTAAAGAATGTTTTGTTAGTGTGTAAACATATTTTTGTTTCTTAAGAAGAGGAGATGATCATGGAGGGATGATGGGGATCGAAATCATCCAAACAATCAGCAGGGATGTTATGCCAGGATAACATCCCTGCTGTGATAGCCAACTGACCAATCAGAAACCAGGATTCTTTCTTGCCATTGTATAATATGTCATAGTGTTACAGTTGTGAAATGCCTGTTATATATAAGATAAAGTATGGGATGCAGTGTGGTACAAGAATTTAACACACACCTGAGTTGCTGGATGGCACATAAACCCCGAGGGTGAAGCCCGAGGGTTTTATGGTAGCCTTCCAACAATGAGGGTGTGTGTTAAATTTGAGTATATACACTGCACCCCATATTTTGTTTTATATAATTTAAGGAGTTGCATTTTTTTCGCCGACTCCCGTCTGCCCCTGCATACGCTCTGCGGTACAGAAATTAAAAGTTTTTATTTATTTATTTTGATTCAGGTGGTCAGCACCTGGACAGTGGTGCTACCACCTACTGACCGCCCCAGCCCAGGGTGAAGTTAGAGGAGGAGGCAAGAAATGCTGACTGGTGAGGGGCGCTGGGGACAGGCAGTAGGAGGGACGATTTGAGGGCCTTGCTGCTCTCTATGCTTCAGTCTTGGCCAGCCTGACGGAGAGGGTGAGACTGAGTATGTGGCTTCCCCTGTGGGCACCACCGACGAGGGACCGAAGCTATTTTTAAAATAATAAAAAATGGGCCAACCTTAGCACATAGCAGGGATCCGGACCACTCACTCTTCTCATGTACCGCTGACAGTCTGGCAGAAACAGCCGTGTATTAAATGCCGTAATACACATATGTGTATTATGTCTTTTTCAATGGTAAAAAATGCAACTCATTTTGTGATTATTAACTACACTAGAAATGTTAGTCATTATCATCAAGGGATCTAAGTGCCTAAACGTGGGATTATTTTTAATTTGGGGTTGCAGTTAGGAGCATAGACTATTGTAACTGGCCATTAAAGAACACTTGCCGGTGCTTACTATGCATTTTGAGGGGGATATTTTTCCAGAAGGGGAGACTGGGGAGGGGAAGGACAAAAGAATGAGGGTGGGGAGAATGGACTGGTATTAGTAAAGAGCAGTGAGAAAATGGTGTAAGGGGGGTTGGGTAGGGTAGCTGGTTGTAATAGATGCAGTGCTGCAGTGTTTATGTCTATGTTGTGGAGATTGAGATTTTGTCCAGTTTGTAGAAGGTTGACTCAACTTGGGGCTGAGATCACTAGATTGAGAAGGGAGCTAGAAATGCAAAACAGGGGAGGAAGTATGAATGTGTGTAATGAACGTGGGATTACCAATGGGTTAGAAGGAAATGGGAAAATGAGGGGGGTAACTGTTGGAGTCACTCCCAGGGAGACAATTGTTCCAGAATGCTGGAAGAACCAGTTAAGGAGGTAAGAGTGATTGAGACATGAGGGCGGAGAATGAGGAAGCAGGTATGATGGTTAAAACAAATGGCAATGAAAGAGTGAGTCGGGCGAATGGGGGTAGGCATGTAGTGGGAAGCAGAGGGGTGTGAGTAATGTTATGCAAGGATTTGGGGGGAAGGAAGGGTTATGACGGGAGGGATCATGGTTTGGACATGGTAGTGGTGATGGGAGGAATGAGACGTGTCAGGTAGTGGGAGTGAGGGAAAAGAGAGGTCGAAACAGGAAACTGGAATAGAAGTGGGAATTTGGTTGGGGTGAAGAATAGGTATGCTCAAGTAAGTAATCTGCAAGGCATAGTCATACAGGATTGGTGTGGCTCAGTGGTGGATAGAAATAGAGAAAGGTGAAGAGTAGGGAATGTGAGGTGGGGGAATAATGAAGCAAGGGATGGGATAGTGGGGGGTAAGGGTGGTGAAGCGGGAGTCATTGGTAACTCAGAGGTATCGACAAGAATAGGATAGCAAGGAAGGGGTTAGGTTTTCAGTATTAGAGGGTGCTTTTACTGAAATTCAAAATGTCGGAATGAATGATAGGGTGATGCAAGGAGGTTTCAGGGGGATACGATAGGAAAGTGGAAAGTGGTGGGGGCTTGGATGTAGAAAATCTTCAGGAATTGGTAGTTATTGGTGGGATTTTGGAGGATGAGGCGGGAAATGCAGTAGCTATGGGAGAAGGGGTAATAATATTCTAAAGGGGAAGGTGATACAAGCCGTGGATGATGAGGTAACTATCAGAGAGGTAAAATTAGTAGGGCAAGAAGACATGAATAATGACAAGGATGGGGACTTGGAGGTAGATAAACTCTAGAATTGGGAGCTGTTGGTGTGGATTTCAGAAGATGGGGAGGTGAATGCAGTAGCTATGGGAGGGGGGTAATAATGTACTAAGGGGGGACGAGGGAACTAACAGTGAGGTAAAAATAGTGGGGCAAGGAGAAACGAACAAGGACAATGATGAGGTAGTAAAGTTAAGACAACAATAAGGGGATTATGAGGTCAATTTTTGGTGATTCTATTATTAAGGGTATCAGATGGGTGGGGGGGATAGGAACTGGAACGGCTCAGTATGGGTGCACTGCTTTCCAGGGATGATGGTGCATAAAGCGAGGCATATCAACCCTGCAGGGGATTGGAGACAGTGGAAACCTCATTTCGTAGTACATCTAAGCATAAATGACTTGGCGAATAACAGTCTAATGGAGGTCATAGCAAGATTTAAGAAATTGGCAGGGGTGTATGGTAATGAAGCAAGGTCCAATGCCTTCTCAGAGGTACTGCCTGTACCTAGAGCTAGTTTATATGTTAAGCAGAAAATCAGTGAATTTAATGAATGATTGAGGGGATAGTGTAAATCTATGGGATTTGAGTTGGTAGGGAATTGGGGAGAGACATGGGTAAATAGTAGTTTGTATGTCTCAGGCAGGTTGCATCTCAGCAAAGAGGGTACAGCAGTTCTTAAAAATAAATCTGAGGAGTTTCTGACATTTTATTTTGGTTTAAACTAGTGGAGGGGATACATATTAAGCATTTGGAGGCTGAAGCCAGTGGCAGGCCATTGCCTACCCCACTGTGGGGGGTAGGACATAGGGAAGGCACTGGTGGGGGGTATGAGGAAAGAATTACAGGGGAAAAGAGTCATGGGAAGGGATAAGTGGTTGTCTCCATGAATGTGAGGAGCCTAGGTAATAAGATGCCAGAGGTCCAAGCACTTCTGGTGGAAGGGGAGGGGGTAGATATTGCCGACATCACTGAAATGTGGGCAAATCAGGATAGAGAATGGGTCTTAATAATATCAGGCTTTAGGTTGTTAAGGAGGGACAGGGAAACTGGTAGGGGACGAGGGGTGGCTGTCTACATAAGGGAAGGAATAGAGGAAGGGGGTGAAGGGGGTATGAAATCCTTGTAGATTACTTTATGTAAGTCAAAAACCAAGAGGGTTAAGCTATGGTGGTGTATAGACAATCATCCCAGATGGAGAAGAAGAAAAAATTACTTACTATAGTAATCTTGTTTCTTCTAATGGAGTCTTGCTGTATTGTGGCAATATGCAGTTAGCCCTTCCAGTTCAACTGCTCAGGAGAGGAAAGAGTTAACTCTATGCAGAAGCATAGACCGTTGAGCTTGAGCTCGGTTTTCAAAGCCCTGTCCTCTGTACATTCTCTGTAACTGTCAGATTCTTACGAGCACTAAATGATCTAAGACTATTACTAAATTAATTCCAAAATGGCAAAAGCCAAACACCAACCACCTGGATAAAAGACTCAAAATGAAAAACCCAGAAAAACACCTCATAACAAAAACAATAATAAGAGAATAACCCTCTGAGGTGCAACACTGGCACATGCCATCCCCTAAATAAAGCACTGGGGGTTCTGTGAGGGGAGGCAGGGAGGGATGTCAGAATACAGCAAGACTCCATTAGGAGAAACAAGATTACTATGATAAGTAATATTTTTCTTCAAACAACATGAAGTCTTGCTGTATTCTGACAATATGCAGACTACCAAGCAGCATCCCCTGGAGGGGGTACAGAAACTATTTAGGGAACAAACTCTGCAATACTGCTGTGCCAAACCTGGCATCACTTCTGGCTTGAGTGTCCAGGCAGTAATGTTTAGTAAATGTGTGAACAGTCTTTCAGGTAGCTGCTTTACAGACTTCCAAAATGGGAATGTCCCTAGCTGCTGCCACAGAAGCAGCTGTACCTCTGGCTGAGTGAGCCCTAAGGCCTGAGGGGGCTCTCTGCCCAGTTTACCGTAACAGAATTGAATACAAGAGAGAATCCACCTAGCAATGGTCCTCTTGGTGGCAGGCTTTCCTTTGCCCACCTCCCCATAGGTGAGGAACAGCTGCGAACAATCATTTTGATGAGCCTTAGTCTGATCCAGATAATAACTAATGGCCCTCTTGACATCCAGACTATGCAATCTTCTTTTGCCTGAGGAAGAGTGATCAGTAAAGAATACTGGGAGTGTCACTGTTTGGTTAAGATGAAAATCTGTGACTACTTTTGCAAGAAATGTTCTATTTGTTCTAAGAACAATTTTATGCCTGTGGAAGGAGATATAGTCAGGCTCAAAAGAGAGGGCTTGTAGCTCACTAATCCTCCTGGCAGATGTGATAGCTACAAGAAAAACAGTTTCCCAAGTCAAATATTTAAGCTCAGCCGAAGACAAGGGTTTAAAGGGGGGCTGCATGAGCTCTGTAATGCAGACATTCAGGTCCCATGCAGGAGTATGCTCCCTGTGAGGGGGATGTAAATGTAACAATCTCTTGAAAAATGTCTTAAAAACTAGCTGAGATGCCAGGGAAACTGGTTTACCCGAAGAGAGGAATGCAGACTCAACTGCCAAATATTCTTTTAAAGTGGCAGGCTAAAGATCCAAAGAGTGTAAATGAACTAAGTAGTCCAAAGTCTCAGGTAAACCAGCCAAATTTGAATCCAAATGGTTCTGTGAACACCAAATGGGAAGTAAAAACACA
Source organism: Neoceratodus forsteri (assembly GCA_016271365.2). Taxonomy (NCBI): domain Eukaryota; kingdom Metazoa; phylum Chordata; order Ceratodontiformes; family Ceratodontidae; genus Neoceratodus; species Neoceratodus forsteri. The sequence goes on from CM057452.1 coordinate 965,941,788, forward strand.
TAAAGCAGAGCACAAACTAACCTCAAATAGACAACCAGGGCACCAGTCTCATTTAAAAAATTAATTTTTACACAAATAAAACGAGGCATTGCCGGACGCGTTTCGGATGTGCGTCCATCCTTTATCAAAGGCTAAAAAACACTCATCTCTCTGTGACTTTTAAATACATCCAGATGAATGTCAAATTATGATGTCACCACATTCTAATTACTATAGCTTAATTATATAATGACCACTAATAATGCTAAATGTACATACGCACAGTTATTTGGCATAAAAACAAATAAGAATGAGACCATAATAATAAGAAACACATAAACAGATACTAACCATTGGTTCTAAGCAGCAAAGAACTACATAACACATCGTATATACATCTTAAATCCATATATAGCAGCTGATTACAAAACCTATAACAACTTCACTCCTATATAGACAAAGCCCAATCTTATACATTTAGTCTGTCAATCCAAATAGTTATTTATGTCTTCTTTACTTTAGAAAAGGCTTTAACTCAAACCCTGCATTTAAACTAATAATCCAAAATGCTTCCCTGGAGAGTAATAAACCCCTCAGTTTTTTTTTACTAACTTTGTCTACACCCATGAAGTGAAATTCATGTTCAGATGCACTACCAGCATTCATGATGTGTGCCGCTGTGGCATATGTCACATCTCTTTTTTTCTGTTTGCTCTAATGTGTTCTTTAACTCGAATCTTAAAAGCCCTAATTGTTTTTCCTATATAAAATGCCCCACATTTACAAACAGCAAGATAAATAATACCAACTGAGTCACATGTCACAAGCTGTCTAATTTCAAAACTACGTACTGTATTAGGATTAATAAAATGTTTTCCTTGTAATATATGCTTACAGCAATTACAATTCCTACAGGGAAAACAACCAATACTTTTGCTTCTATTCTCTATTTCTGTATGCCCTAACCTGTTCACAAAGTGACTATGGCATAATTTGTTTCCCAAAGTGGAAGCCCTACTATAAGCCATCCGTGGTGGGGCTTGAACCTGACATTCCAAAGCTGGATCACTTAACAAGATATACCAATGTTTTTTAACAATGGTTTCATTCTCTTGTGAATGAGCCAAGTGTGGCAATACAACATTCAATCTCCTTTGGATATTTTCAACATTTTCCACATTTTTTCTCTATATAATTTCTTCCCTGTTCAGCTTGGCTACCTTATTGTAGCCCTCCTCTATACTTTTTGCACTGTGTCCCCTCTGTCTTAACCAATTGCCTCATTTTTCAGCTCCCTCTTCAAACATTTACTCATCCCCATCATTTATTTTTATTATCAAAAATTGCCCTTTGGGCAAATTATTTGTAACATGTTTAGGGTGACAACTCCCTGCTCTTAATAAAGTATTCCCATCTGTTGCTTTTCTGTATATGTCAGTTTTAACTTTACTATCAACTCTAATCAGTTTTAAATCCAAAAAACAGACTTGTTCCTGTGACGTGGTATATGTAAACCTAAGGTTCTGGTGTGTTCCCTTCAAATATTCTTTAAACAAACTGAGGCAGTATAGCGCAGTGGTCTAAGGCTCTGAGCTGAAAATTTGGTGACATCCAGCAGACCAGACCTGGGTGTGAATCCCACAGCTTCCACTTGCATACTGTGTGACCCTGAGCAAGTCACTTAACCTCCTTGTGCTCCCAGGTCGCTCCTGTAAAAAAGCTTTCAGCTTAGTGTGCTATACCTGGTTAAACAACTAAATAAATAAAAAAAATAAATGTAGTTCTCCACCATCACCTTCCCAAATAAAAAAAGTATCTTTTCCATAAAGAAATCTTACTAAAAAATGGGGGTTGTCCTTCACTTAATACATACATATTTTCCCATACACCCATAAATAGGTTTGCCATGGATGGTGCGCAAGCTGCCCCCTTGGCTGTTCCCTTGTCCTGTAAATAAACCTCCTTGTTAAATAGGAAAACATTATATTTTAAAACCATGTCCAATAGTTTCACCAAGAATTTAGTACTGGGTTTAAGTTCATGGTTCCTCAAATTAAAAAAAAATGGGCCCAGGCATCCAGCGCCCCCTCATTGGGAATATTGGTACAGAATGATTCCACATCCATAGTTACCTAATGCTATCTCTTTTTAATGTGACATTTTTTAGAATTCTAAGCAAATCATTAGTGTCTTGTATAAATGATGGCAAATTGTTAATAAATGGTCTCGTATGTGCATCCAAATATTGTGAGAGGCTCCCCGTTAGTGACCCTGTTCCACTAATTATCGGACGGCCCGGTAGGTTCTCCACAGACTTGTGTACTTTAGGTATTAGATACAAAATAGCCCTAACTAGAGAAAGCTGCCACAGAGACATTACAACAAAATGTGAATACTGAGATTAAAAAAGCAGACAAGGGTGGGTGTGTGGTCATGTTGAATAAACAGGATTATCTAAGAGAAGCTGAGAGGCAACTAAATTAAATGAATAAGGCAAAAAGCGAGGGTCCCAACATGGAACCCTGAGGGGCCCCGCTTGTCACCCGTCCCACGTGTGATAGATAACCTCTTATCCTCACTCTTTGCTTTCTGTCCCACAACCAACTTCTCACCCAACAGACTAGTGTACTATTTATGCCTATACGGGCAAGTTTATCTATTAAGACATCATGAGGGACCTTGTCAAAGACACAGCTGAAATCAAGGTAGACGACATCAACTGATTTTCCTGGGTCCAATAAACTACTAATTTTGTCATAAAATGTTAGTAGGTTGGTTTCTTATTGCCTACGTTTCCTGAACCCATGTTGTATCTCATCAGTGATCCCCATAATATTTAAGTCATTTTCTACTTTGTCTCATAATTAATTTATTGTCTTACCCAATATAGAGGTCAGGCTTATTGGCCTGTAATTACCCAAGTCCTCACTGTTACCCTTTTTATACAAAGGCACCACAATTGCAGCCCTCCAATCATCAGGAACCACTCCTGTACTCAGAGGTAGATTATATAAACAGTACAAGGGTTCCACCAACCATTATTCAATTTCTAGCAAAAACCTGGGATGCAAATTATCATGTTCAGCTGATTTGGCTGCATCTAATTTATTTAATTTTGCCAATATTTCCTCCTTAGTTATATAATGACTATCCACACATGTGACAAAAGTATGAGATGGAGAACTAGAATGGCTATACATGGAACAAAAATAGGAATTAAATGCTTCAGCCATCTCAACTGGTTTATTTGAATTTTTTTTTATTAACCATGATCGGACCAACATTCCTGTTGGCAGATCTTTTATTGATATAAGAGGAAAACGTCTTCCCCATCATGTGAGTGTGCCATACTAATTTAAGCTGCCCTTTTACTATCCCTAATCGTTTTTTTGTTTTAGCCAACTGCTTCCTATATATTCCTATATATTTGAACGTACTTATTGTATTCAGATTGCTCCTGTTTCATTTGCCTATATGCTCTTGCTTTCAACTTAATCTGGGTTTGTAATTTCCTATTTAACCATATTGGTATTTTCCCCCTACCATTATATCAATTTCTTGTGGGGACATATTTATCCTCTAACTCAATCAACTTGTTTTGGATGTTCAACCATAATGTAGTTGCATCTTCTGTTTCACTGTAACATATCCATTTTTTAAGTTCTACAATAAGTCCCGTAAAGTTAGCCCTTGCATAATCTTTTATAATAGTCTTCCCTTGGGGATTTGTGGTGCAGTTTTTAAGTTCATATAATATGACATTATGGTCGCATCCTAATTAGGGTTCGAGCACCTGTACATTGCTTATATTCTCACCCATGTTAGTCAATATTAAATCTAAAATATTGTTTTGCCTTGTTGGGCAATCTGTAAGTTGTGACAAGTTATTACTTAAACATGTGTCCAAGAAGTCTCGCTCTTACTTTTTCCATTTAACTGGGACCATTTCGCCCAGCAATCTCATTTATACTTTCCAACACTGCTAAGTTATCATTTACATTTGTATCAGGTGGTCTACAAGCTGTTCCGAAGACCATCTTTTCATTTGTCCTTGTTTCCAGTTCTGCCCACACATAGTCAATAGATGTTAATTCATTGCTGCAGAGGCATAACTGCTTACTTAAGATACAATCCCTGATGTACATTGCAACTCCACCACCAAGTCTTCCTTCTCTATTTTTATACAGCAACTTGTACTCTTCGATCTCCTAACCTTTTGTTGGCAAACCAGATCACCATGATTCAGTAACAGTAGCAATATCTTTATCCCTCATCATCATCTACAGTTCAGCTACTCTGATTGAATGTAAGCTTCTGGCATTAGTCAAGAGAATATTCCACTTGTGTTTACCAATTTTATTTATACTTGGCCGAACTTGTAATTTTTCTCTATGTATCATTGCCACTCAGTTGCCCCTGGACTAATAGTTTTTTTTGCATTTTTCTCATCCTCATTTACCACTCTATGGAACAGGGTACCCAGTTTCCAGATTAGGGCCGCCATGTCATCTAATAGCAGCAGGGAACAGGTTATTCTGGATGTGTTTCAGAATATTTTCCTGTCTCAAATGGTAAGAGATCCAATGAGAGAGGGCAATATATTGGACCATGTATTGTCAAATGGTGATCAAGTAAGGGAAGTAATGGTGGATGCTCCCATGGTGGGGAGTGATCATAGCACTGTATGGTTTGCACTTGAGTTAAACACAGGGGTCGATCTTAACATTGTTTTACTAGCCCAAACACTAGTGCAAATTGACCAGGGCTAGTGCAGCTAACTCTCTACTTGCCCGTCTTGACTAGTGCAGATTTTCATGGCTGTTAATGACATTAAAAAAGTCTCTACTTTAGCATTCTCTAATCCTCATGCTAATCTCTCTCAATGTTCCAGATGGCCAGGTGTGAATAACAGCTCATTAAGAGTTGCAATTATCTGGCAGTTCAAGAGGGGGGATCCCACAAAAGACTCAATGTGAGTCATTATCACTCCTCTGCTAAGACTTTCAGCTAGTGTCCAGGGTGTGATCAAGGGTAGAGTGCTGTTAAGTAACTAGGTTCCAGTTTTCTGAATGTGCCTATGTCTAACAATTTGTCCAATATTATTAAGACCAGTGCCCCTCATTTCTCTACATGTTGAATGTTTGTTATCCAACATTTCAGTGACAAAACGCAAAGAGGTATACAGGATTGGCCCTGCAGGTGTTGGGTTTTATTCCAGCCTCACCATAACTTCCCTCTCCCCTCCAAATCTCTTAACCCTGTTCTTTCCCTGGACACCACTGCAAACCAGACTCTGAAGTGACCATCCATAGAGCCACAGATGCCATTACTGGCAAGTGTAGGGGTCCCCAGCTCTTCTAAATGGACCATATGTGCCAGCATCACCATCCATACAATTCCACCCATATCCCACTCAACATGTCCTTTCAGCCTAGAAACAAAGCTTTTAATCATGTATTGTACAAAAATAAACCTTGATAAAATACATAATTTGAAACCTTGAAATAGGCGTTTTTTGGGGTACATAGATCATCCTATACAGAAATAGAGATAGTATAGCATTATGCCTGTGTACTGTTTCCCCTGGGCTGATGATAGGGCAATGTTAAAGAAAAATCTGTTATTGTTGGGGCAGAGCATATAAAAATCAATGCTTTTACAAATAAAAATGTCACAGTTTTCTATTTCCCAAGCCCCTTAGGGTTTTCTAGCCCCCACCCCAAAGAAACCTTAGATGTGCTCCTGGCTCGCTTGAGACTGTACAAAACTTTCAGAAGTGCAGGTCTCCAGTTGACTATAGGGTGGGGGCTGAGAGTGTCTTTCTCTTCCTGACTCTGTTCATTGCCCTGTGGGTGGTGGTGACGGTGGTGAGGTGCATCATGATGTCAGCTATTGTGTGTGCAGAGCTAGGACTGCTTGATTAAACATTTGAACATTTGCTGTTGTGATGTCCTCTGTGTTTTGGGGGGCAGATAGAGAAAGAGAGGAGGCCATGGTACAAAACAATGGGGGGGTGCTCATTGTCTGTGATGGCACTGTAGTCTTTTTTTCTGCTGTGGAGCTGGAAGCAATGTGGGAGCAGGAAAAATGTGCAATAATCAGAGTATTTCTTGGCTCTGCTTGCATTGTTTCCTGTATAAGTGATCAAAATGTACCACTGTAATTAAGGGCTATTGCAACTATCTGCGGGCTAGTGGAATTTTGAATCAACTTGCCCTGCTGGCTAGTGCTAAAAAAGGTTAAGGTTGACCCCTGGTTAAACAGTCAGGAAACACATTTAGCCACAAAGGTTATTGATTTTAGGAGGGTTGATTTCAGTAGGAAGGCAGAAGTACTAGGTAAGCATGTGGCTAGCATAAAACCTAACACAGATACCACCAAAAAATGGGACATCATAAGGTTGGGACTGGTGGAGACCACTAAACTCTTGTACTGTGTGGAGAAGTAAGAAGGCAAGGTCTAATAAACCAAGCTGGTGGACCAGGGAAGTACAGGTGAGAGTGAGGGAAAAAATAGGAGGCTTTTAAACACTATAAGGGAATTGGTAAGGAAGCAGATAAGGAGGATTATATTAGGAGTTCCAGGGAAGTAACAAGGGTAGTAAGGGCTGCCAAGGCTGAGAAGGATATAAGGTTTGCTCAAGGGATTAGGCACGGTGAAAAGGGTTTTTTCAAGTATATCAAGGAGAGAAGGAAGTGCTAGGAGCAGATCTCTAGAGTTAAGACAGATAAGGGATGGGTAGATAAAGGGGATGAACAGGCAGAGGTATTTAATGAATATTTCTGTTCAGTTTTTACAAGGAAGAGGGGATTACCTAGTCATCATGGGCAGAGAAATGAGTGGAATGTTAAGGGAGCAAGGATGGAGGATGAGGAAATCAATAGGCAGAGGGTACTGGAGGTTCTAAGGGCTCTGAGAATGGATAAAGCACCAGGACCAGATGGGATATACCCGAGGGTAATGAGAGAACTTACAGAGGTGCTGGCGGAGCTTCTGACAGACGTTTTCAACATGTCTATTCAATCAGGTTGTGTGCCCCAGGATTGGAGGATGGCGCATGTGGTGCCCATCCACAAAGGAGGCTCTTGGGATGATCCAGAGAACTACAGGCCAGTTAGTCTCATATCAATTGTGGGTAAACTATTGGAGACTATCCTGAAGGAAAAAATAATGGCCTTTCTGGAGGAGAATTGTCTCTTAGCCGAAAGGCAACATGCGTTCACACAGGGCAGGTCGTATCAGACCAACCTTGTGGATTTTTATGACAGGGTGACTAAGGCTCTGCATGACGGTAAAGCAGTGGATGTTCTGTACTTGGATTTCAGCAAGGCCTTTGACTCGGTGACACACAGGGGATGGATAGGCAAACTGAGGGACCTGGGTGTTAGCGATAGGGTGGTCAGCTGGATTGGTAACTGGCTGGAAAAGAGGCAGCAGAGGATAGTGGTAAGGGGAGAATTATCAACACCATGGGAGATCATCAGTGGAGTCTCACAGGGCTCGGTGCTGGGACCAATGTTATTCAACATCTATGTAGCAGCTATATCAGTGGGGGTTCAGAGTTGATCGAGTATGTTTGCTGATGATACTAAATTGGGGGCAGTGGTGGATGAGGTGGATGGGGGGGGTGCTGCAGAGAGACCTAGAAACTTTGGAGAGGTGGTCAAGTACCTGGCATTTGGGCTTCAGTTCTAAGAAATGCAGGATTATGTACTTTGGAAACAGGAATCCTTGATTTAGCTATAGGCTGATAGGTGTACAGTTATTGGTATCCACGGAGTAAAACGATCTGGGTGTGCTAGTCACAGGCCATATGAATCACTCTGCACAGTGTAGGAAGGCAGCAGCACAAGATATTAGGATGCTGGGGTGTATAGCAAGGCGAATCACCTCAAGGGGTGAGGATGTGATCCTGCCACTGTACAGGGCAGTGGTATGGCCTCACTTGGAGTACTGTGTGCAGTTCTGGCATCCATACCTAAAAAAGGACATCAGACTATTGGAGGGGGTACAGAGAAGAGCAACCAAAATGTTGAGTGGGAGGAGGGAAAAGCCGTATGAGGAGAGGCTACAGATGCTCAATATGTGCTCTCTTGAGGACAGAAGGGACGGGGGGATCTGACTGAGACATTTAAATACTTGAAGGGCATTAATAGGGTAAATCATGAGGGTCTAGTTAAAATTAGAAAGGAAGGAATTACTAGAGGGCATAGTCTAAAGTTGGAGGGGAGGGGTTCAGAAGGGAGATGAGGAGGCACTTTCTCACTGAGAGGGTGGTGACAGCATGGAATGCTCTGCCAGAGGAACTGGTTCTGAGGGTATCAGTGGGGGGATTTATGGGAGGTGGGATACACTTAAGGGCAAAATCAAAATGGGGAAAGGAAAAAGGTAAAACAGTGGGATCAGTTGGTGGGAAGGGGGGGCGAGGGGAAGGGGGCAGCATCAGTGCACAGCACTGAGAGCTGCAGACTTGATAGACCATTAGGCCTTTATCTGCTGGCTTCTTCGTATATTCCCTGTCATACCCCACTCTTAAGAGGGAACCTGTTTAAAAAAAAAAAAAAAAAAAAACAGGCTTCCAAAACGTTCTTTTCTTTTCTAACATTATGTCATTATGTCATAATCTTTACAGTTCTGCACAAACGCAGTATCCCTTTTTCCATAATAATCAGTACAGCAAACAAAGTTTATACACACATTTTTTTCAACTTTCAGAATTCTCAAGTCCTGATCCATATCTTGACAGAAAATCAGCACTGATATTACTCTCATCCAGATTTGTGCATCACTGAATTTAAATGGCTGCAGTGCCAAGTACCACCTTGTGATTCTGGAATTTCTATCCTTCATTTGGTTAAACCAACAGAGAGGATTGCGATCTGTTATAAGTACAAAGTCAGCTCCTAGGAAATAGAACTTAAAGGACTTCATGGCCTACTTTGTTGCAAGGCATTCCTTTTCAATGGTGGAGAACCTTTTCTCTATGTCGTACAGCTTCCTACTGTTATATAGAATGGCATGTTCCTTCCCATCTACAGTATACTCTGACTCAAGACTGCACCTAGGCCCATCTTGGATGCATCTGTCTGTGACAAAAAATTGTTTCTCAAAGTCTGAGCTTCTTAACACAGGAGCTGAACATAATGCAGCCTTGATGGCCCAAAAAGCTTCATCACACTCTGGGGACCATGTCACATTATTCAGGAATCGTTTCTATGTGAGTTCAGTGAGGGGGGTAGCTAACTAGGCAAAGCTGGGAACAAATCTCCAATAGTAACCAGCCAGCCCTAAACATGACCAGATACGTTTCTTTGTTTTAGGAATAGGACTGTTAGCTACAGTTCCTATCTTAGAAATCTCCGGCTTTACTACTCCATTGCCTAAAACATATCCCAAATATTTGGTTTTCTGCATGCTCAATGCACATTTGGTAGGCTTAATGGTCAGACCTGCCTTTCTGATAGACTGGATAAGTGCTCGTAGGTGTTACAGGTGGCTTTTCCATTCTGGACTGTACACCATGGTAACATCCAGGTAAACAGCACAATAACCAGTGTGAGCAGCGAAAATTGCAGCCATGTACCGATGGAATGTAGCGGGTGCACCATGTAAACCAAACAGCATGGTGGTAAACTCACAGAATCCAACAGGAGTGATAAGAAATAATTACTCACCTTAGTAATGTTGTTTCTTCTAATGGAGTCTTGCTATATTATAGACATTAGCAGTTTGATCCAGCTCTAGAACTGCCCCAGAGTGAAATGGTTAAAACCATTCCAAAATAGAATTTTGGCACGAGAGCAGCTCTATCTGTGTCATTTCAAACTTGAACTGTCAGATCTTTATGAGCCAAACTCACTAAGGTCTGTGTGGAAGCTGTAACTCACACTAGCCAAATGGCTACTTAAATAATAACAACCATTGATGGTCCCAACACCCAAGACTCAAGTCAGGGGACCAGAAATACTAACACCATTCTAATAATATGAAAATGGAACATAAGTATAATAAAACACACACACATGCATACACATACACACCCCCAAAGTCCCAAAGGGGACAAAATGCTAACAGGACATAAGTAGTGCCCACACTAAGTTGCCCGCACCCCACCAAGTAGAGGTTCTGAGAGGGGCAGGTTGGGGAGGTCTATAATATAGCAAGACTCCATTAGAAGAAACAACATTACTAAGGTGAGTAATTTTTTCTTCAAACAACATGAAGTCTTGCTATATTATAGACATTAGCAGAATACACAGCAGTACCTCCATGGAGGAGGGGCAGAACCTACTTAGGGAATAGGCTCTGAAGAACAGCTGTGCCAAAGCGAGCATCTCTCCTGGCCTGGACATCCAGGGAGTAATGCTTGGTAAAAGTGTGTACCGTTTTCCAAGTAGCAGCCTGGCAAATCTCTAATAAAGGGATATCTCTGGCAGCAGCTAGAGACGCAGCTGTACCCCTGGTAGAATGAGCCCTCAAACCGGGGGCTCTGCCCACTTTCTGATAACAAAATTGGATACAAGAGACAATCCACCTGGCTATTGATCTCTTAGTGGCAGGTTTGCCTTTCCCAACTTCACCATAGGTAAGGAAAAGTTGGAGGATTGAACCTGTGACCTTTGGTACGCTCTCATATAATAACTAAGAGCTCTCTTAACATCCAGGCTGTGCAATCTCCTCTCACCAAGAGGAGTGATCAGTGAAAATACTGGAAGGAGATAGATTGATTAAGATGGAAATCTGAAACCACCTTAGGCAAAAACTTCCTATTAGTCCTAAGGACTACCTTATCCCTGTGGAAAGAAATAAAGTCAGTCTCCACTGACAAGGCTTGCAATTCACTTATGCGTCTGGCAGAAGTGATAGCCACTAGAAAAACAGTTTTCCAAGTTAGGTACTTAAGCTCTGCAGAAGACAGAGGTTCAAAAGGGGGTTGCATTAACTGGGCAATGCAAACATTAAGGTCCCAAGCAGGGGCCGGTTCCCGAAAGGGAGGATTAGTATGGAGTAATCCCTTAAAAAACTTGGAAAACACAGGATGAGAGGAAAGAGGGGATGACTTTCCTGCTGACACAAAAGCAGACACAGCTGCCAAATGAACTCTCAGGGTAGCTGGTCTGAGACCCAAAGAATTAAGATGTACCATGTAATCTAACAAAATGGGCAATTCAGCAGATTCTGGGGAAATATTTTTCCCAGCACACCAAATGGAAAACCTTTTCCATTTAGAACTATAAGTAGCCCTAGTGGAAGGCTTTCTGGAAGCCTTTAGGATCTCAAGAACACCCTGAGAGAGGTGTAAATCAGCAAACTCTAACTCCTCAAGAGCCAGGCCTTGAGGTTGAGGGATTGAGGTCTGGATACCAAACCCTTCCCTGGGCACAAGTCAACAGATTGTGATTCCTGGGAGGCACAGGGAAGATGGACTGTCAGAGACAGAAGGAGTGGGTACCAGGGCTGCCTGGCCCAATCCGGGGCAATCAGAATCACCCCGCAGGGCTGAGATCTGATTTTGACTAGTACTTTGAATAGGAGAGGAAAGGAGGGAAAGCATGAGGAACTTCCCTCCCAATCCAGAAAAGGGCATCCAGGGAACTGAGCCCAGCACTGGAGGCCTGCAACAGAACAGAGGAAGTTTGTGATTGTCTGGGGCTGCAAAAAGATCTATCTGAGGGATGCCCCACCTGGCAAAAACTATCCCCAGCACTTGAGGATCCAGGGACCATTCGTGATGGCCCTGGGAAATCCTGCTGAGGGCATCCGCTAGTACATTGTCCTTCCCTGGAAGATGAACTGCTATGAGGGAAGTGTTCAAGGAATAGGCCAGAGACCACAACTTCATTGCCTCGGTGCACAAGACCGAAGACCGAGTGCCCCGTTTGTTGATGTACCACATTGTTGTGGTGTTGTCTGTTCTGACTTGTATCACCTTGTCGTGGACAGATGCAGAAAAAGCTTGAAGAGCTAAAAAGACAGCTCTGAGTTCCAGCAAATTGATGTGGAGCAGAGATTCCTGGGGGGACCAAACTCCCTAAGTGGAAAGGTCGCCCATGTGGGCTCCCCAACTCAGAAGGGAAGCATCTGTAGTGAGAGTCAAGTCGTGAGAAGGGGAAATGAAGGGACCCCGCCTTAATTGCTCTGATCCTGCCACCACTGGAGAGCTAGGATCAAGGTTCGAGTCACTGGGACCAACTTGGAAAGGGGGTCTCTTCTCTGAGACCAAAAGGTTCTCAAGTGAAACTGAATGTCTCTCATCTGAAATCTGGCTCCCTGCACAACAGCTGTGGATGCAGCCATGTGCCCCAGGAGCTGCAGAAAGTGTCTTGCTGGTCGTGAGACCTGCAGAGTGAAGGAAGAGGCCAGAGCCACTAAATTCCTTACCCTTTCTGGGGTAAGAAAGGCCCTGGCTAGCTTTGTGTCCAATTCTGCCCCTATAAAGGTGAGTACCTGGACTGGTTCCAGAACCGACTTCGGTAGGTTTAGCAGAAAACCCAGGGAGGTGAGAAGCTGCTGAGTAACCTGCAGGTGAGATTTTACCTGTTCTGGGGACTGGCCTACAATGAGCCAGTCGTCTAGATAGGGAAAAACAGCAATCCTCTGCCTCCTTAAGTGGGCCACTGCCACTGCTAGACACTTTGTGAATACCCTTGGAGCAGAGGTAAGGCCGAAAGGCATTGCTCTGAACTGGTAATGACCTGAGGGCAGTTCGAATCTGAGGTACTTCGATGGGATCTTCTGATTAGGACATGGAAATAGGCATCCTTGAGGTCCAGGGAGGCTAGCCAGTCTCCTGGCCTTAGGGAAGGTAAAATCATTGCCAGAGTTACCATTTTGAACTTTGGTTTCAAAAGATGCTTGTTCAGATATCTGAGATCTAAAATGGGCCGCCATTCTCCTGTCTTTTTTGGGGTAAGGAAGTATCTGGAATACAGACCCCTGCCCTGATGCAGGGGAGGAACCCTTTCTACTACTCTGAGAGCTAACAGGGATGAGACCTCTGTTTCCAGAGCGAGGGTCTCTGAGCACTTGCAGGTAGAAAAGTCTGCTTCTCAACTTGGGAAACTTTTTGAAGCTGAGAACCAGACCCTGGCTTACTACTTCCAGAACCCACTTGTCTGAGGTTAAGGAAGCCCAATTCTGACTGTAGTAAGCCAGCCTGCCCCCCACTGGTACAGGAGAATCGGCCCTGGGCACCCCATCAGGGTGCCTGTTTCGTAGGAGCTTTAGGCTGGGGGGTGGGAGCAGGTCTGCCCACCCCTCGTCTGCCCCTGCCTCTGAAGAAGCCCCTCTGAGCATAGGCAGAGGAGGCCTGAGTCTGGTAGAAAGGCCTGTGAAAGGCCTACCCTACCCCTGGGGCATGCCTTTGAGGAGTGGCTTGCCGCTCTTAGCCTGGGCACTCCTGTAAGTAGTCCTATATTCATCCATCTTCTTCATGTAATTCTCTGTCTGCTCTCCAAACAGAGAATTTCCCCACAGGAAAATCCATAGCCTTAGTCTGGGTATCCTGTGACAAACTAGTACACCTGAGCCAGGCCAACCCACTAAAAGCTACAGATGTGGCCATGACCCTAGAGGAAACATCATTAACATCCACAGCAGCATGAAACTGAACCTTAGAGGCTTCAATGCCATCAGCAGCCACCTGTTCTAGTTCACTAGCCAGCTGGCCATGGGCCTGCTTGGCCAGTGCATAACAGTATCCCATCTAGATTTCTGATACCTAGCTACATAAGCCATATAATTTGCTTGCCTGAGTCCCAGAGAGGCTGCCATATACTGTTTTTGCCATGGCATCAATCTTTCTGGAATCCTTGTCAGGAGGATGTGAAGCCAAGGAATATTAGCTTTATCACAGGCAGCAGCCTGAACTACACCCAACATGACTGCATTGCTGAGAAAGGAATTCTGTATCAGGGCCTGACAATGTATACCTTCTGTCCATCTTTTTATCTACAGGAGGCACAGAATTAGGAGCTTTTAAAATTTTAATTGTTTGTTTCTAAAAGACTTATGTAAAGGAATAGACAATCTCCTAGACTCTGGAATATCCATCATTTCTACAAAATCAGGCTCCTCTTGCTCATCCACAGCCTCTTCTAAAGGAAGCTGGAGGTTTCAGCAACTTTTATAAAACATAAAATGAGATGGGGACTCAGACAGCATAGGGGAGATTCTAAAGGTCTGTCTGGGAGATGTCCGTTCAATGGGCACACCAGACCTTCCCAGCCACATTCATACTGTTCATAATCCTCCTCCCCTCCTCTGGTTCATAAAATTCCTCAATATCATAATCCTGAACCACTGGGACCGGACGAACCGACCTTTTACCAGATAGTGGTGGTTCGAGACGGACCCAGTAAGTGACTGGACAATTTGTATGGCTTTGCTATCTCTGTAGCAGCTGGAGAAGGAATTTTGGACTCCAGACCTGCTGATTTTCTTGTTTTCTTTACTGGAATTGGTTCCTCAAAACCAGCTTTTCTTTTGCCGAGAAGTCTGGCCCTGGTCAGAGGGCACTCCCTCTAGTTCGGTTGGCACCCGAGGCGGGCTGTCACATCCGGTCAGCGGACTTTTTGGCCTCTCGTTCCCTGAGCCTGCCCAATCTTTTTTCCAGGGTGGCTGCAGGGAAATTCTTACATATCTGGCAGTCTGACTGGAGGTGGTCAAACCCCAGACAATAAACACATGTGGTGTGTGGATCAGCCTTGGCAAAGACTTCCCCACAAACATCACAGTGTTGAAACCCAGTGAGCCCGGTTTTTCTTTTGGGTTTCTCAGACATAATGCCAGCCTAACCAAAAACTTGCCCTTTTAATGGCAGTGCCAGGCAAGACACCCTTATCGGTTCCTAACCGTGTCACGGGTATTGGAAAAAAACGTAATAAATCCGTTTTTCTCAGAACCGATAAGAACCGGGAACCGCACTCTAAAATAGTAACTTTTAGTTTTAAATGAGTTTTAAACCCACTGATCGGTTCAAAACCGAACCGATAACTTACAAGTTTCACACAGACAAAACCTTCATTTACTTACGGTTACCACAGATGAGAGCTTGAACGAGCAGTTTTGCGGTTAAAATAAAACTATTCTCGGTTAAATCCAACCGAGAAAACACTTTTAAACTGAGAAATGAACCGAGCAGAAGGAGAAATCTCCGGAGCGACTGTTCACTGAGGCGGAGTAAAGAATCTGACAGTTCAAGTTTGAAATGACACAGATAGAGCTGCTCTCGTGCCAAAATTCTATTTTGGAATGGTTTTAACCATTTCACTCCGGGGCAGTTCTAGAGCTGGATCAAACTGCTAATGTCTATAATATAGCAAGACTTCATGTTGTTTGAAATGCTGTTGTCTCTCTGTATTTTTTAACTAGGGGGAATTGCCAGTAACCCTAGGTGAAATCGAGGGTACTGATGTACTTGGCACTTCCCAATCTGCCCACCAAATCATCTATCCTAGGCATAGGATAACTGTCAAATTCAGACACTTGACTGAGTTTCCTTAAATCAAGGCAGATTCTTACACCCCTTCTTTTTTATTTACAATCACCACTGGTGATGACCAAGCACTTCTCGTCTCTTCTATGATACCCAACTTTTTCATGTTTCATATTTCCTTAACCATATCTGCTCTTAACCGCTCTGGTAATCTGTATGTCTTTTGTCTAACAGGGTGGGCATTCCCTGTCACTATTACGTGCGCGACTCCTTTTGCTCAGCCTGGTACAGTGGTGGAAATACTGTTAAATGTCTTTACCAAGTTATGAATTTCTGCAGTTTGTTCGGAGGTTAAGGAAACATTCACCTTTACAGCATCAGAAGTTACAGTTTGTTTCAGTCTGTCATAAGCTACAGTATATCAATATCTTCTGTAGAAGTTTCTAGTAAAACTAACAAAGCGGCCTTTGGTGTTTTTTCAGCACATTTCCTCAGGAGGTTAGCGTGATATATCTTGGTACGATTTTTCTTATCGGGGTCTCAATCTCATAGTTAACTGTGCCAATACGTCTAAGCACTTTATAAGACCCTTGCAATTTCATTAACAGTTTATTTTCTGTAGTGGATAACAGCAGCAAGACCTTTTCACCAGGCTCAAAAACATTTCTTTTACCCCATGGTCATATGTCTTCTGCTGGTTTGGGGCTTCTTCCCGATTACTTTGGGCAATTTCAACATATTTTGCAAGCTTCTTTCTCAGGGCACACATATAAGATGTAACAGATTTTTATTGAGTGGAGCTGTCTTGCCATGATTCTTTTTTTACATTTAGTGGCCCTCTCGGTTTAATTTAAAATGTGTTAACTGGGACAGGCACACTGAGCCAAGGCTAATTTCCAGGTGTGACCCAAGGGAGGGGTTACAGCATGGGTAATTACAAGCATAGAAGAAACATCACTTGGGTAGTTGCAAACGTATTAAGGAACATCACTTGGGTAAATACAAACATAGGAAGGAGCATCATATACACAAATAAATCGGTGCTGGTGAGAAGGTAGTGCAGGACACCATCAGCTGGTAGCAAAATACCAATTCTAAGTATAACATTAGTTTTCAAGTGCTTTCTGGCAAGGAGTTACAACTGCATGAAGGCTGAGTAGAAAGCCTCAGTAGGAGCGTTAGCGAAAGGAGGGAGGGGGGAGAGATGGACGGCAGAGGGAAGCTAGTGCCAGAGAGTGGAGAGATGGTGTGAAAAAGCAGCTTGCCCAGAATATGAGTGTGGGAGAGGGATGGAGAATGTATGTGAGTCTCTGGAGCAGAGATCGTAAGTGGCTGCCTCAACAGGGAGAGGAGGGAGGATAGGTTGGGGGTTAGTGAGCCAAACAAGTATTTGGCAATTAAAATAGAGCAGTGTGTCTGGCAGTGTAAGAGTAGTGTAAGCAAGAAAGGTGTAGAGTACAGTGAACAATGATGGGTGGGGGGCATGTTAATGGCGAAGTGCCAGAAAGCACTGCAGAGGGTATCCAGTCTGGCAAGCGAAGGGAGGGGGCAAAGCTGTATACCACATTTTGCTTAATTAAAAATAGGGAGAATCAATTTGGTGACCAGTTCCCAGTGCATTGGTAGGGAGAGGCTGTCCTTGTTGCGGTACAAGGCTCCAAGCTTGGGGCAGAGCTTGCAATAGATGGCATCAATGTGTGAGGAAGAGTCCAGTTTGCTGTCCAGCCAAACTCTCAAGATACCTGAAGGAAGGGACACCCTCCAGCTGGGTGCCATCAAGGGTATGGAAGACTGGAGAAGATGAGAGCAGGGCTAACTTCTGGCCAGTGCTGAAGATCATGGTCACAGTTTCTTTTGGAGTTCATTTTGAGTTGGTTTGCCTAGCACCAGTGCAGGATGTTTAGGAAGTCTCGCTTGAGTGGGACTTTGATTGCAGTGGTCAAGGGACCAGATGTATAAATCACCATGTCATCGTTATAGATGTGTATGTATGAGGAGACATAGGCTGAGGGAAGGTCATTGAGGAAAATACAAAATAATACTGGGCTCAGGATGGAACCTTGGAGAACACCAGCCTGGATGGGGGGTGGGAGGGGCAGCATGCCACACACCTGAACTGACTGCAAGTAGCCTGCTAGGTAGGAGCAGAACCAGTTCATGGTAGGGGTGGAGAGACCTGCTGAGGTCAGCTTGTTAAGGAGGAGGAGGTGGTGGGAAACCAAATGAAATGCTTTGGCCAAATTAATGAAGATAGCTATTGTGATGTGACCTTTATCCATCTCTGTGAGGATAGGGTCTGTCACTCAGAGGAGAGAGGAGCTGGTGGAGTGGTTCTTTCTAAAACTAGACTGGAAGAAACAGAGGAAAGATGAGTAGTCAAGAAACGTGGTGAGCCTGGCGGGCACAAGGGATTCTTGGAGTTTCGCTAGGGAAGGGAGTAGGGAGATTGGCATGCAGTTGCTAGGGGATGAAGGATCACCTCCTTTGTGGAATGGCAGGACTTTGGCAATTTTCCAGGCTTGGGGGACAGCGCAGAGACAAAAGGATAGCTTCAGAAGGTGCGTGAGAGGGAGTGTTATTGCTGGGGCAAATCGTTGGAGCAGTTTAGGATTTACCCCGATCTAGGCTGTCTACCATACAACACTTTAAATAGTGAAAAACCTGTTGATGCTTTTGGCACTTCTCTGTAAGCAAAAATCAGGTAAGGTAATTATTGATCCCAATCTTTGCCTTCCCCTTTCACAAACCTTTTTAACATGCATTTTAGGGTTTGATTAAAATGCTCAAGAAGACAATCTGTCTGAGGATGATAAGGGGAGGTCCTTACGGCAGTGATACCTAGTAGATGGTACAGCTCCTTCAGTAATGCAGCACCAAAATTACTACCCTGATCAGTAATAATGTCCCTAGGTATGACCATCCTGCTGAAAATTTTGGCAAGCTCTGCTGCCACTTCTGGGGCTGTGACAGTACGTGTAGGAATTACCTCTGGCTATCGAGTGGCACAGTCACATACTACCAAAGTGAATCCATTACCCTTTTTAATTTTGCCTAAGAGGCCAACTACATCCATTGCAATTATCTTAAAAGGTGCATCTATCAAGGGTATGGGCACCAGGGGCACCTTGTCTTTTTTAGTCACTGGGACTGGAGGAAGTGTGACGAAAGTTGCGCTGTCATGGTAATCGAGGGAGCAGGAAGAGCATGATCGTTCCCAATCCTACAGTTGAAGATGGTGGCAGTTTTTCCTGAAACTAGTCCGTGAATTACCCTCTGATGGTGGGCCCAGCAGGGAACGCAACTGAGACCCAAAATAAGCCCACCCAAGCCACAGCTGCCTCCTTTTCCAAGGTTGCAATTTAGGTTATTGATCTGGCAGCCATTGAGAGCGGTTTGTGGTGTCTGGACCTACCAAGGAAGAATAGAAATTTCTGTTTTTCCAGTGACCTCAGATGCATGGCCTGACTAGACGAACACTGCTTCATGTTATGATATTCCCCCAGGCAGTACAGATACATGATGTGTGGATCCTTAGACAGCATTTTCTGGTCACAGCGGACTCAGGGCTTAAAACCAGGTTTCAGTTTTTCTGTCCTGAAGATCATCAACAATGTAAGAACTGGAAGATTAGAGATGCTCAACGAGCTGAAAAACATTTTAAAAGGCTGAAATTTGCCTAGAATTGTATATGCATGCAGAGCTGTGATGGAGGAGACCTGTCCCTTCAAGTGGCAAAGAAGATTTGATGTTGATAGTGCAGAGCTGGAGGATGCCACCACGGGTGGTGGGATGAGCTTAGCTTGAAGATGTTCCAGTGACTCAGCTGTTCCCTGCAAACTGCTAGAGTGTGGATACAGCAGTACACTGTATCCATGGTAACTGAAAGTACGCACTGTGTAACAAACAATTATTCACAGAAAATGTATAATTGGTAAATACAAAATAAAGCATTGGGTGGTGTGTGTAACAATAATTTTACACACACCCGAGGGGTTGGATGCTGCATATACTCTGAGAGCGAAGCACAAGGGGTTTACTTAAGCATCTAACCCAGAGAGTGTATGTAAAATTCAACTTTTACACACTACCCCATGTTTTATTTTGTATAATTGCTGGGTCATGTTTTTTTCGCCACAGCAATTATATAAAATAACACTACATCACTCGCTGTTGAACCACGGTCTGGTTGAAGAGCGATTCGCAGCTGCTGAAACCTGTCGTGTTTTTCCCCCCTTCAAGTTTTTGAGATTTGAATTGTTAGTAGGGGTTAAAAACTTTGCAGCGAAAGTCCAGTTTTTATTTTTATTTTTGTAACAGTTACTTACTGAGAGGCGGTGCAGGATTTAGTGCAACAAATGGAAGTTGGAGGACAGTCGGACGACTGGCACGTGTGCAGAGTGAGGGAAACCTGTAACGTGTTTACCTTTATAAACACTCCTTTATAACGGCAAATTATACCATAGGTTTTCCTTAGGGAAAAAACACGACCCAGTTATTATATCTCAATAAAAGACAGGGGCTCTAAACCATTATCCATTTTTTAAATAAAATAACCAACTGCTGGGTACACAGAAAGAACAACTTTCTGGCACTTACCTACTGTATGTGGATAAAGGCATTCAGGTACCCCCATGATCCTCAAAATGAATCTGGCAAGTGTAGTAATATCTTTCTTAGATACTACCCTGTCATGTGTCATCTGCTTACCAATACAGTATATGACTATAGTATATATGCAGTATATAAATAGCTCCATATAAGTTTATATATAGAAGAACTTCAAAGTAAGGGAACACTAATATAGAACATCCTTGATCCTGACTAGATACATTTACTTTTATTCAAATCAGAATGTATTGGAATTTGCAAACTGAATTAACAAATACAACCACACAGACTGTTACCTGGTCATAAAGTGCCAAGGTCCTCTCTCTTTCTAGTTGTTCTTTCAAGTCTTCAATTATCAGACAATTGTGTTCGTCTTCTATCAATCTAGCAATAGAGGCAGACTGTCATTAATATCTCTCTCACTTTGCTGATATGCAGAAGAGTGCTACAGGTATGGGTAAACATACTACTTTACACAGAAGTAAACAACATGAATGGGTTTTACATCTATCAATCCAACTCCTAAATAGTAGACGACAGAAGATGACTAAATACTGTAGCTAGAAACACCAAGACATTATATTTTTTCTGAGCTGCACTTTAATTTAAAGCACAGGTATCTAACTTGGCTTGTATCATTTTGTCTCAAGCACTTCCTCATTTTCTCAAATCAATGACTGCCACTGCAGTCACGCTTTTACTGACCTTCAACTGCTCTGAACTAGGAGCTTGTCAACTCTGATAAATGGATCTTACAAATATATGAAATATGCCAGTAGAAGAAGGCAATAAGGTCTATCTTGTCTCTCGAAATGTGGCTCTCTCAGTGATTACTGAGGGGTCTACCTCCCTCCCCATTAGGAGTTTCCTCCTTCCTGAGAGGGGTCCCCCATGTTTTTGCTTTGAATTGTAACCTTCCTCTTTACTTTGTTCCAACTCTTCTTAAAAGCTGTCCACTGTCTTCAGGGATACCACCTCGTCTGGCAACTCATGCCACTTATCCACCACCCAGTCATCAAAACAGTACCTCCTCATTTCCATCCGGAGTTGCCCTCCCACCAGCTTGAGGCAGTGTCCTCTAGTGGTTTTGTTGCCGCTAAAACTGACGAGAACTCAGACTTCACCTTGTTTATATCACCAAGATATGCCTCTTTGCAGATGACACAAAGATCTGTAACAGAGTTGATACAGAGGTAGAAAGGATGAGAAGGACAGCAAGGTTGGAGGAATGGTCAGACATATGGCAACTTAGATTCAATGCAAAGAAGTGCAAGTAATGCACCTGGGAAACAAAACCCAGGAGAAGAGTACACAATAGCAGGGAGGTACTAACAACAACAAAATGGAAAGGGCCCTGGGGTAGTCATATCAGATGATCTAAAGGTGGGTAAGCAATGTGAGAAGTCAGTAAGGAGCCAGGGGATACTGGGATGCATAGGAAGGGGCATCACAAGTAGAAAAAGGAAAGTGGTTATCCCTCTGTACAGACAGTTGGTGAGACCCCATCTGGAGTACTGTGTGCAGTTTTGGAGACCTCATCTACGCAAGGACATAGACAGGATGGAAGCAGTCCAGAGGAGGGCAAATAAAATGGTGCAGGGTCTGCATCAGAAATCATATGAAGAGAGACTGAGAGAGCTTAACATGTATACCCTTGATGAAAGGAGGGACGGGGGACATGATAGAAATGTTCAAGTACCTCAAGGAAATCCACAAAGTCCAGGAGGGTAGCATCTTTCAGAAAAAGAGATGTGTAAGAACAAGGGGGCACAATTTTAAGATAGAGGGGGATGGTTCAGGGGTAATGTGAGGAAATTTTTTTTCATGGAGAGAGTGGTGGACGCATGGAACCGCCTTCCTGGAGAGGCTGTGGGGTCTAAAACAGTGGAGGAATTCAAACATGCATGGGACAGACATAAGGCAATTATAGTAGGGGATGGCAAGAAGTAGGCTATTGGTTAACTAAAATCTGCAGCTTATCCAGTAGGTAGGGAAATGGGCAGACTGGGTGGTCCAAGTGGTCCTTATCTGCCATCAAAGTCTATGTTTCTATGATATTTAAATGTTTCAATCATGTCTCCCCTCTCCCTCTTATCTTCCAGGGAGTACATGTTGAGGTCTCTGAGTGTCTCTTCGTACATCCTACCCTGCTGACCCTGGATCATTTTATTGCCCTCCTCTGGACAGTTTCAAGAAAAGTGATGTATTTTGTTGGGTATGGGCATCAGTATTGCACTCTGTACACCAGATGTGGATGTAGCAGGGATCTATATAGTGGCAGAATGACCTCCACCTTCCCACTAGTTATTCCTCAGGCTATGCAGCCCAACATTCTATTTGGTTGGGTGGCTGTCTTCTTACACTGGGCAGAGTGCTGTGGGTCACATGTAATGATCAGCCCCAAATCTTTCTCCTTTCCTGACTTGGTAACTTGCACACCACCCAGACAACAGTCGGTCTTTGGGTTTTTTGGCCCCATGTCCATGACTTTGCACTTCTTGGCACTGAAACCCAGTTGAGAAATAACTGACTACTGCTCTAGCCTGGCTATATCGTCCCTGAAATCCTGTATTCCCTCCTTTGTGTCCACACTGTTGCGGTGTTTGGTGTCATCTACAAACAGGCAGATCTTACCCGTTATCCCATCTGCTGTATCACTAATAAATATATCAAATAGCACCACATTGAGCACCAAACACTGTGGGACCCAACTAGTGACTGCCCTAACCCCTGAGAATCCCCTTCCCAACCCTACCCTCTGACTCCTGTCCCGCAACCAGTTTTTTATCCAGGTCTTTACTTTTACTCCTGCCTCCCCGAGGGGAACAGAGACAAAGGCCTTACTAAACTCGAGATACAGGATATCCACAGCCTTGCCTTTATCAACTGTTTTAGTCACACAATCAAATAAATAAATCAAGTTTGTTTGGCAGGCTCACCCTGCCACAAACTCATGCTGCCGCTCATCCTGGAGCATACTATCCTCATGAAGCACACCAGTCTTTCCTTCAGTATAGACTCCATAAACTTTCTTACTACTGAGGTCAGACTGACTGGTCTGCAATTGCCAGGGTCATCCCTCAGCCCACCTTTATGGAGCAGCACTATGTGCGCTGTTCTCTAGTCTAAGGGTACCTCTCCTGACACCAGTGAGCTGTTAAAACAGGTCTGTCAGCAGATACTGCTAGCACATCTGCTTCCTCCTTCAGCACCCTAGGATGAAAACCATGCGGGCCAGGGACCTATCAACTTTCACAGCCCTCAAACCCTTCCTTAACCAATCCATACTAAAATTCCCATCAATGTCACTTCCCTCCCCATTGCCCACCCTTTCTTCCCCTGAGGCATTAGATAATCCTTCTCCTGGTGAAGACTGAGCAAAAATACTTATTTAGTACTTCTGTCTTCTCTTCTCCAACTTCTGCCCACTTCCTTCCTTTTTTTAACTTGACAATTTTGGCCTTCATGTCCCTTTTCTCCCTGATGTATTGAAAAAAGGTTTTTTCTTCTTTTCACTCCCTCTTCCAATTGCAGCTCTTTTCTGGCCTTGGCCAACTGGACTTCCCTGTCGCCACCCTAGCCTTAAAACTGAACTAATCTCTGTCTTCCTCCTTCTGGGTCCTTTTGAATTTTGTGAAGGCTGACCTTTTGTCTCTCACTGCCTGAGCTGCCTGCCTAACAAACCAGCTGGTCCTTTATTAGACGTTTTCATTTTGCACTCTCATTAGTGGCTTCTGCAAGCGCCCCCCTCCAAAAAAAAAAAAAATAACAGACCATTTCTTATTTTTCTTAAGACCTTCTTTCTTAAGACATATATCTGGGGATTCAGATTCTCTGGGACCACAGTCCCTGTACTGGTATCTGACCTAATATCCCACCACAGACTGTTCTGCTAGCTCTGGTCTTCATAATTATCCATGAAAGGTAGAGACAGAGGAGAGCCTCCCTGGAAAGGTATTTCCTCCTGCAATTCTAGTTTTGGGTATGGAGGGTGAAATCTGTACTGGCATCTGGTACTGCTCCGAGACTAACAACAAGGGAGCCTGAAGACATTTCATCAACATCATCATCATCATTAATATGTTTATTTATTCAGCAATGAAGAAAAAGGATCATTGAGCTAAGGTATGGCAAGTCGTTAGGGACATAATTCAGAATCTCTGGCTGTATAGTAAAACACATACACTATATAGTGAAATACATACATCATATTGTGAAATATATACATTACATAGTGAAATGCATACACAACCTACTGAAATATATACATCATATAGTGAAATACATATACTGTATACTGAAATGTATATATCATATAGTGAAACCATACATTATGTAGTGAAATGCTTACATTATACAGTGAAATACATACACTAGCTACTGAAATACACATACTGAGTACTGAAAATCCATACACTATATACTGAAACAAATGTACTATGTACTGAAACATATACACTACCTATTGAGATACATACACAACAGACTGAAAAATCCACATAAACTGTCTACTGAAACAAATACTCTATACATTGTAACATATACACTATATGATGAACAAATCTGCATAAATTATATACTGAAAAACACACTACATATTGAAATACATACACTATCCATTGAAATACATACTACACATTGAAAAATACAAATACACGGTCTACTGAAACAAATACACAATATATTAAAACATCTACAATTTATATTGAAATACATACACTATCTAGTGAAATAAATACACTATGCATTGAATAATCTGCGTACACTATATACTGAAACAAATAAACTATATATTAAAACACTTACCCTATCTATTGAAAACATTTTCATACTCTATGTACTTAAAGAAATATATTACATATTGAAATACATACACAATATATTTAAAAATCCACATACACTATATACTGAAACAAATAAACTATATACCGAAATGGATTACATTCTGAAATTATCCCTTCCCCTTGAATGACCTGCCCCTGCACTCATTTTCTGTGGCATTCAGGGAGCTGCTGGCATGATGAGAGGATGTTTGAAGCTACAGAGCAGAAGGTAAAAAAACAGGGCTCTCTCTTCCACTTCTTTATGGTTATGGGGTTTTCCATCTTGTTTTGCTTGCACACCTTTAATCAAATTTTAGAACACTGTAATGTGACAAGAAACTTTTAGAACTAATTTAAAATGCTGTAGTTTATTCTTTTAAATAAGTGCTGCCCCCGTTTACTGTTAAAACACATTTGTATGGGAAGCTAATACTTAGGATATTCCTAACATAAACATAGGGAGCTGCATGCATTTTTCCAAGTTAAATTTTTGATCAGATTTATGTGTAATTAATTATTGTGTTAGTCCAGCAGTTTATCTAAACTGAATGCTTGGGAAACATGGCAGAAACTGTGATAATGTAAGCCAAAAGCTTTAATAAAAGTTTCTTGGTGAAGGAACACAAATATATATGTTTGCTGCAACCCCTCAGTGCCCAATTCTGATCAGGAGCCTCACTGAAGGCATTCACAGTCTGTTTTGGGGTTTGAGCTTCTCAAAATAAAAATTACGTACCTACAGTAATTCTGATCTTTCTGTGTATCTTCACCATTCATCACCTTTGGGGTACTGGCCAGAAGTCATGACCCCGTGAGAGCTCTTTTATTTTTTGGATGGGCGGAGTCGACGCACCATCGGCGGCGCCCTCGAGGCTGACGCACTGCGTGGCACTCACGGGTTGGCCGATAGGTGTTGTCGATTCCGCTCTCCCGCCAGCTGTGAGTCATCATAGAGTAAGAAAGAGTTGGAGGGAGGGACAAGAAAGTCCAAAGGACAGAGAAAGGAAAATACATATAAAAGGAGAAATAAACAACTGAGGATGACAGAATAAGCTGAGAGAACTAAGGGGATTGGGAAGGGGCTCCAATCTCTGGAAGCAGAAAAGGAGGAGGAAGGGAGGGTGAAGAAAATTAAGGATAAAGATGTGCGGGGGGGGAGAAGGGAACACATCCTGGACCCGACTTGTCTCCAGATTGTATAGGAACTGCAAAGGAGTAGCCAGAAGGCTAAACTGCCAGAATTCAAGGCACAGAATCACTGGCAAAAACTCCAACATAAGCAGAACTAACCCCCCCAGAATTCATTTTTATGGTGTAAGAAATGTAATTTCTTAAACTAGAATTAAAGTTGTGTTCAAGGACAATGAAAATCAAAGTAAGGTGACGGGGAGAAGAGGAGAGAGAACGGGGACTACTGACCCCCACCCCATGGGGTGGAGCCGAGGCACTGAAGAAAGAGTGCAACCCCATCAGGACCACTCTCCCCCTATAGAAAATATCCCCCTATGTGCCCAAGGTCACCCCACTCCTGACTAACAGAAAGGAGAGGTGCGAAAAGAGGGCACAGAGAGGGAGAGGGAACCCAGAGACTTATGCCCCAGGGGGATAGAGGGTGGGATTGTGATGAATGGTGAAGATACACAGAAAGATCAGAATTACGGTAGGTATGAAATTTTCATATCTTATCTGTCAGTCTTTTTCATTCATCTGCTGAAATGAACTATGTCGAGCCCCTCAAAGGGGCTTCAACCCTAAGGTCCCTTAGCTCTCAGTGGGTGACACACCAAGAGAAAGAACCTTCACAGGTGTGGAGAGGCTTGAGAGTGAGACGGAGACCCCCCAGAGGGGGTAGGAAGTTGCTCCGACAGACGTCGTCTCACTCTACAGGAGAAAATATAGGTTCTCTGGTGAGTGGAGTTAATCACCATACGCCGGGCCAAGCGGGACAACCGGGAGAGACGCAGCCATGCCATCTGCCTACTGCAGATCGTTGTCCCTATGACCCTGGTAGCAACCTTACTGGCATCATACAATGCCTTTGCTTGGTGCCTTGCTAGCTCCAGGCCACGTGCAGAGAGTGCAATGGCTTGTCTGGTTTCCTCTGTGTCAGGCATCGAGGCTAGGAGTTGACCTAGCCTGGCCCACAGGAACCAATCATAGGTAGCATAGTGGGACTGATAAGCAGATATCAAGAGAAGCAAACGTGCCGAGTAAAAGGTCCTCCTACCCCAGAAGTCAAAATCCAAGGAATCTTGATCTGGGAGCCAGTCATGGTGCAGGGCACGAAGCCCATCGGGAGTATCCAATTGCATCAATCCTGAACTAGGATGAGGCAGGTTACCTAGAGACTCCGGGGATAATACCTCTGGCTGAGATCCCTAGGGGCTGGGACTCCGGAAAAGGGTCTCTGCCAGAAGCACATCGATGCCTCCCTAAAGGGAGCAGGCCAGGGGGGCACTACAAGAGTGTCCGCACTGAAATCACCCAAAGAAGTGTACTCCAAATGCTCTGGATTGTGTTGAGTGGGAGGGGTGACATGCAGGTCTTCCAACATCCTCACAAGAAAACGTTGATACTCAGCGAGATCAGAAGCTTGAGAGATGTGGACAGATGGTTCCTCACCTCCTGAAAAGGAAGATGAGGAGTCACAGGACCTCAGAGGTTGGCTGCTCAGGGGAAGGTTGAAAAAAAACTGTCTTTCCATGGCCCTAACAAAAGAGGAACATTTGCAACCACAGCTCTGAACTGCTCCAAGGAGAGAGGACCGCTAGGACCAAGGATACCTGGGAGAGCAGGAGAATGTGGCAGAGGAGAGCCAACAACAGGAATCGACTGTCCTCCACCTGGGCTAGAGAGCACACCTGGAGCCACAAGAGAAGAGGTAGCTTCGGAAAACTACACAGCCGACAGCTGGTCAACCATACTGGAACTTCCTAGGCTGTGCCCTGAAGAATCCCCCCTGTGAGGTGACCGGGATTGTGAAAGTCCAGAAAGATGGTCCCCTACCTCAAAAGAACAGGGCCCTCTTGAGGAAGCCGAAAGGGAAAGGCGAGGGTCCGCGCTATGACTTCTCCTAGAGCCCGGGTGGGCTCCAGAAAAAGGTCGCCGCATGGAACCACTACCCTTGACCCCTCAGAATCTGAAAGTGCCCTCCTCCTCGAAAGAGACAGGTTAGGCAGCAAGCAACCCTGGTCAGCCCCCGAAGGGGCTATCAAGGGAGCAGCACACTCTCCTCCTGTGGGTGCTCCGATCGGCCTCAAAGTTGGGCGATCCAGGCACACCACTTGAGGGGGTACAACCACTGAGGAGTCAGAAAATCCTCCGAGTCCAGGCTGCAGAACAATGGGAGCCTGCACCTCTGCCTGCTGGTCAGCACCCCTGACCCTGGTCCCAGGAGCCACTGTCCGCTCCTCAGAGGGGGGCTGTTTCCGGCCTGTCACGGACACTACCAAGGTGTCCAAGTGAGCAGCCAACTGTCTATCTGACTCAGAGTCAGATTCCTCCTCTGAAGACGTGGAGATCGAAGTTCTGTGCCAAATGGTGCGTGGATGCCTGCTGCTATCCCGACTCTAAAGGGCACCAGACCCAGAGACTGCATCAGAGTCAGCACTGAATCCCCAGCTGCACTGAGAACGGTGCGGGAAGAAGACACGGCTCCAACAATGGCAGCAGCCCTGGAGCTGGAGCCTGTCACGGCACCATCCCAACCCATGGCGCCACTAGCAATGCGGAGGATAGAGCTGGCACCAACAGCTCCAACCGCACTATCGGCACCGTGAAGGCACCAAGGTCAGAAACCCCCATGGCACTGCTGCAAGCAGCGCCAAGGCCAGAGATGGTGCCAATGACGGCTCCGACCATGCTCTCGGTCCCGAGGTCGGAAATCCCAATGGCGCCGAGTCCTCGCTGAGAGCCGCAAGTGGCTCGGAAGCTGGAGACGGAGCTGTGCTCAACCACGGTGCTGGAGTGAGAGACAGTCAATGACAGCGCCGTAGAGCCTCCCACAACGCCACGAGTGCCATCGGTGCTGTGAACTGAGCCAATGGCAGCAATGGCACTGAGCAACAAACCAGTGCCGACAATGGTGCCATCAGGGCCCATGGAGCTGCAAATGGTGCCAAGGCCCAAGATGGCGCCGACCCAGGCCTTCTGAGCTGAGGGTATGACATCGGAGGCCTTCACCCCCCAAAGGGCGGTGCCAAGGCAGTGCCTTCCGACCATCCCCAGGGGAACAGACTGGAGCCTACTGCACCGCGGAGGGGCTTCTGTCACAGCGAGGCTGCAAGAAGCAAAAGCCCCCTCCTCCTTAGTCTGTATAGAACTGGGAGGGGACCCAGAGGACAGGCCGAGAGAACGTGACTTGGCCCAACGAGAGTGCGCCCTCCCCTGAAAGTCGGCGGAGCTCATCCAACTGTCCACGCGCGTTGTTCGATGACATGACAGTCCATGAAGAAGCAGACATCACATGACTCCATGTTGTGTAGCGGGCCAAGACACATGAGGCAACGGTCATGTTGATGGGTGACTGAGTACTTATGGCTGCACAGGCACCGACGCATAGGGGGCCGTCCCGTCTTCATTGCTTTCTTGCCCCCCAACCGAGACATGACCTACGGAAAAAACAACAACAAACAAGATCCAACATCGCAAAATAAAGAAAGGAACAGTCTTACTGTAATCTCAGGCGACGTCGAGTGCAGCGAAACTGAACCAGCAGGAGGAATTCAAGATGGAGTTGACGGACTTCGTAACGGAGCCGAAGGCTTCAATAATGACAACAGGCCTCTCACACAGCAGAGCTACCCACGAGGTGACCTAGATGGCGGGAAGGCGGAGTCGACAACCCTAACAGCCAACCCGTGAGCACTACGTAGTGCGTCGGCCTCAAGGGCAGTGTCAATGGTGCATCAACTCCGGCCACCCCCCCCAAAAAAAAGCTCCGGCGGGGTCATGACCTCCGGCCAGTACCCCAAAGGTGATGAATGGTGAAGATCGACACAGATGAGATCTGTGTTTTATTTCTTTTTTTTTCCATAGAGATTTTTATCTCCTTAGTCACCCTGCAATCCACTTGCCCACTGACATCTCCAGCCCAGTCACCCACCATCCCCAGGACTTACCTGCTCTGAGATTCCTCCCCAAGGTAACACATATTCAGACAGAAGCATGGTGAGTAGTTTAGAAGCTGCAGCAGGTTGTTGGATCATACTGCCACTGGAGGTTTTCAGCCTTTGGTTTCATCCCCTGGGCAGCCAAGCATGCAATTGCATATAAAGTCACATGCTTGCTTTGTGCCTGCCTGAGCCCTCCCTCTTATGCAAGTCCACTGCCCTGCCAGTCCTCCTCAGCTAGTTGGACGCTGAAGAGTGGGGTCGTCAGACTCCCCTCCCTAAGAGGAGAGCATCCCCCAAGATGTTCAATCGTATCTACCCCCAGCTAACCTCTGTGTAACCCAGGTCCACCGCCAAAACTGAGCCACTAGCATGGGAGGCAGTACAGTCACCACCAAGCTGCTAGGCAAGCCCACCAGACTGTGCTTTTATAAGTAAATAAAGACCGCATTCAGATGAAATAAGGAAAAAAAAAAAACTATTTTAACTATTTGTTATAAACGTTTTAAGTCACATCACAATGTTTTGAAATCGGATAAAGGTTTAGCAAGCAAAATAAGATAAAACCATACATAAAGAGATAGATAAGATAACCCTTTTATGTTTACTTACTGCATCTTAAGAGGCATCGGACAGGATTTTTAGTCAATTGGAGCCCATTTTCAGAATGTAAGCGCAGTGCTAAACATTACGCTATGTGGTAACAGCATGGTTGGATGGGTGTCATATTCAGCATCTCCTGATGCCAACCTGATCATGTGCATGTGCATATGTACTACTATGGCGATGCAAATGAGTAATCCTCTCCTGCATACATAGCACAATGCTATATAAAAGGTTTCCTTCTTAGTAACCATCAGTACCTCCCCCTACATTTTATACTCAGCCTCTAGGTTTCTATGCCCTAGATGCTTGATTTTGCACTTTTTGGCTTTGAACCCGAGCTGCCATGTCCCATACCACTCTCTGAGTTTTCTAAGGTCCCTACTCATTCTCTCCATCTGCACCTATCAACGCTATTACAGATTGTGGTGTCATCTGCAAAAAGGCACATCTTCCCTTCCAGTTCTTCTGTAATGCCACTTATAAAGACATTGAAGAGGACATTACTGTTCCCTCTGGCACCCTACTGGTCACTCTCTCCTCAGTGGCTGTGCACTATCTCAGATGCAGCACTTAGGAGTGCAGAACACTAATGACTGGCTCTGAAAATGGGGGCCCATGCACCACAGTAACAGGATTAGCACTGCGATGTGATAAGCATGGCTGGTACTATTTTAAAAAGCATTCTTCTGTGCAGTGCTAACCTGTTAGTGTGGCATTTTTTTTTTTTTGCACAGGATTACTAATTGTAAACCCGGTGCCCATACAACTGGGGGTTACTCTAATGCATACAAGGTATATTAAATGCTTTCTGGAAGTGTTAACACACTGCCTGGTTAGTGCTAGTTAATGATTCTGGGAATCGTGTTTTAACTGCACACATGCAGCCTGCCAGCAACCTCCTCCACACGCGCGCGTGCCTGCACACACACACACACACACACACACACACACACACACACACACACTCTCACACTCAGTCTAGGACACAATAAAAAAAAGAATTCCTTGGTAGTCTGGTGGTCCCCCACTCGCCCAATCCAGGTACAGCTAGAACATTTAGCCTTCATTCCTGCTGCTGTTATACTACACATATTTCCTAGCCTGTCTGGTGCTGGGGAAAACAAGTTTCAGCATTAGAAACCAGCTGGAAAATAACTAAAAATGCTAAATTTTGTATTGGGCTATTAGAAGGAAGAGGCTGTTAAAGAGTAGAGTTTCAGTGTAGACTCTTGGGGGGAAAAATACCAGGAACAATCTGGGCGCTTTTTTCAGCAACCAGTGAGGTGTCGAGGAAACTTTGTACATGTTAATTTGGGTTGAGGACAGTGGCTCCTGCCAATGGGGAGCTGCCAGAAAGCTCCCAAGGGGAAAGAACTTTGGTTTCTGAGTTCAGTTCAGTGGGAGTGCCTCCACAGGGAGAAGGTGGGACTGCAGGGCTGTGAGGGGTCTGTCCCCAGAGCTGGTTGTGCCTTTCCCCATCTAGACAGAAAAGACAGGATTTTGCTGGAAGCTCTGCAGAGAGGGAGAGAGGGAGAACTGCAGTGTTCTGTTGCTGCACACAGAAATTGCACCACAGTGGTGAAAGTGTTCAGAGTAAAGGTTAAATGGATTGAAAAAAAGGATTAAGGAAATGGACGGATGTGTGTCAAGAGGATGCGAAGAAAGCCTCTTCAGTTTCATCTGCACCACGTCGGTGAGACACAGATCAAGGATTTTTGATGAGAGAAGTAAGAAAAAGTGTGAAAGGTTCTGTCTGATCCTGGCAAAGACAAGGCATCCACAGGAAAATGGAAAGACAAGGTTAAAGGACGTTTTTTTGGCAGAGAAAAC
The DNA here is from genome assembly GCA_016271365.2 of Neoceratodus forsteri. Lineage (NCBI taxonomy): Eukaryota > Metazoa > Chordata > Ceratodontiformes > Ceratodontidae > Neoceratodus > Neoceratodus forsteri. The sequence continues at coordinate 965,974,181 of CM057452.1, forward strand.
TAGATTGTAGAAAATGGATATGAAAACTGGACTGGAACCCAGGTTTTAAGAAGCTGAAGAGAGAGAATCTCTTCTGTCTGGAGTCGACCAGCACCTGCACGGTAAGGAAAAGGGACTTTCTTGATGTATTTCTGAAAAAGAGTTGCTGAACTTGTGTGTTAGCTAGAGCACAACAGTGGCCGCTGTGCTGGAGTTGAAAGACTGTGAGGGCAGGGGGAAGAGCGAGTGCATGCTGTCTGCTCCTGAGATGTAACAAGAAGGGAGACTGTTGTGGTAAACCCCTGGATTTTCAGACTTTGCAAGTCCCCACAGAGCCTGATATTTGGGAAGGTAGCCAAGACTGCTTGACTACACACCGTAACAGGTAACTTGAGGAAAGAATGGAAATGATCTAAATCATCCATCCTAAACGTGCCAGGTGGGGAACTCACTGATCCCCATCAAGTGGGGCTGCTAGTGGCAAGGGATTGTGGGTTTGTGCCCGGGTGCTGGGGTGCTCTGACCTGTGGAGGAGCTGGGCCATGGAGACACTCCTGTGTCTGGGTCTCTTGTGGCTGGTGGGCCTTGTGTGATGCCCTGCAGTGGGCCTCTGTGGGCCGGGGCAGGAGATGGGCTGCAAGACCTTTGGTCGCACTGAAGAGCCAAGCTGCAGCTTCTACGCCTTAAAGTGTTAAGCATCAGGCCTGGTTCTGCGTCTGCGGATCCATCTACCCCAGGACTTCAGTCATGTGCACCATCCAAGGACTAATACAGCAGAGCCGAAAACGAGGGCAGGAATTGCCCTGCACCTGAGGAATATATATACTGCATATATATATATATATATATATATAGTTATCTGTGTTCAAGTCCACTGGCGCTGAAAGCCAATTCAAGGTTTAAAGCAATCAAGGGGAACAAGTGGTGGGTTGCTTGGTTCAGGTGGGCATGCCGGACGACCAGCTGCACCTCAGGCCTGCAGCTTGGCATTTAGGTACCCAAGGACAAAATTTGGGGCGTCTTTCTGAACTGGTACCAGTGGGTTTGGGTTTGGTAATATCTGCAGCAGTTAGATTGTCAGGTAGCTTGTTGGCTGCATTATCAAAAGGTGATTTGGGTTAAAATCAAAAGGGGGAATGCTGTTTGGGAAAATGGTAAATCTTTAAAATGCAAATTTAAAATGTTGCTTAACCTCTGTTCCATTCTACACCATCCTAACCCTCCCCGTGTAAATAAATTATGGTGTTACTTTTTAAAAAGATCTGACTCAAAAGCCTGATTTTTGTAAGCATGTTATCACTAGAAATTAATGATGGACAATATGGAATGTGGAGATGTTTGATTCTGTTAAGTCCATGCATGGGGCAACTGTTGGGGAGGTGGGTTGGTACGACAATACAGGGGGTTGTACTGGTAGAGATCAGACCCACTTAAATGTACTCTGGGTGGCACCGCCATTTTGTTTGTGATCTTGGGAAAGGACCCACAGTAATATCATGTATGGGAACCCAGTCCCCTTAACTGTGGTCAGGCCTGCATTGTAGGAGTAGTGGCCCTCTCTAGGACAGCGCCAGAGAGGGGCCACAAGCCAAAAACACAGAATCTGATTCAAACCACATGAAGTCTTGCTATACTCTGACATATGCAGAGAGTCCCAACCTTCGGACTGCCCCGGAGATGAAAGAGTTAAACTTTCCATGCCAGGCATGGAACGCTGAGCTCGAGCTCGGTTGAGACTCTGTCTGTTGTTCTTCAAACTCAAACCGTCAGATTCTTTACTCCACCTCACTGAACAGTCACTCCGGAGATTTCTCCTTCTGCTCAGTTCATTTTGTTGGTTAAAGTACTGTTTTCTCGGTTTTCGACCAAACTTAAACCGTAACCTGTCGGTTCAGTCTCTGTCTGTGGTATTTGTGAGTACTAGATAGGTTATATTTTTCTCTATTCTGTGTGGAACTTGTAAATGGTTCATCGGTTCGGTTTGAACTGATCAAGTTGTTAAAAAAATCTTAAACTGTGCTTTTAGATTGTGGTTACCGGTTCTTATCGGTTCTAAAAAATACAGATTTTATTATGGTTTTTTCCACGACCCGTGACACGGTTAGGAACCGATAAGAGGGTCTTGCCTGGTGGACTGCCATAAAAGGATAAGTTTGGATAGGACTGGCACTATGTCTGAGAAACCCAAAAGAAAAACCGGGCCCACTGGGTTTCAACACTGTAGTGTGTGTGGGGAAGTCTTTGCCAAGGCTGATCCCCACACCACCTGTGTTTATTGTCTGGGGTTTGACCACCTCAATGCAGACTGCCAGATTTGTAAAAAATTTCCTGCAGCTACACTGGAAAAGAGAGTTGGTAGGCTCAGGGAAAGGGAGGCCAAAAAGTCAGCTGAACCGGATGGCCAGCCTGGTTCGGTTCAAACCGAACCAGAAGGAGTGCCCTCTGACCAGGGCGAGACTTCTTCCGGCAAAAGGAGATCCGACTCTGAGGAGTCGGTTCCAGCAAAAAGGAATAGAAAATCAGCTGGTGTGGAGCCAAAACTTTCCTCTCCAACCGCTGAAGAAATAGCCAAAGCGATCAAAATTGTCCAGTAGCTTTCCCTGGTTCCGACCGAACTGACACCATCAGGTAGGCGCTCGGTTCGGCTGGTTCCTCCAGTTCAAGAGTATGATTTAGAGGAGTAGAACCGGAGGAGGGGAAGAGGAGTATGAGGAGAGTGAATGGTTTGAAAGTCTGGATGTGTCCACTGACCTGGACATCTCCCCGACAGACGTTCAGAAGTGTCTCCTCCTAGGCTTTCTGAGTCCCCCTCTCATTTTATGTTTTATAAAAAAAGTGGCTGAAACCCTCCAGCTCCCTATGGAGGAAGCTGTGGATGATCAAGAGGAGCCTGACTTTGTGGAAATGATGGATATCCCAGAGTCTAGGAGGCTGTCTATTCCCTTGCATAAATCTTTTGGGAAACAGACATTTAAAATTCTAAAAACTCCTAACACTATGTCTCCTGTTGATAAGAGAATGGACAAGAGGTACACATTGTCAGGCTCTGATACGGAGTTCCTTACACAACAATGCAGCCATGTTGTGGTAGTGCAGGCTGCAGCCTGTGACAAGGCAAATATTCCCTTGGCTTCACACCCCCCAGACAAGGACTCCAGGAGGATTGATGCCATTGCAAAGAAACAGTACATGGCAGCATCCTTGGGACTCAGACAGGCGAATTATATGGCTTATGTGGCTAGATATCAGAAATCCAGATGGGGCACTGTCATGGCTTTAGCAAAACAGGTCCCTGGCCAGCTTGCCAAGGAGCTGGAGCAGGTGGCTGCTGATGGTATTGAGGCATCCAAGGTGCAATTCCTTACTGCAGTGGACTCAAATGATGTGTCATCAAGAGTCATGGCTACATCTGTGGCACTTCGAAGAATGGCTTGGCTCAGATGTACTAGCCTGTCACAGGATACCCAGACTAAGGCCATGGATTTTCCTGTTGTGGGTAATTCTTTGTTTGGGGAGCAGACAGAAAATTACATGAAGAAAATGGATGAGTATAGGACCACCTGTAGGAGTGCACAGGCCAAGGAAGGCAGGCCACTCCTCAAAGGCAGCTTCCAGGGGCAGGGGCAGGCCTTTCATAGGCCTTTTTACAAGCCAGGCCTCCTCTTCTGCTTATGCCCAGAGGGGGTTCTTTAGAGGGAGAGGCAGACGGGGTGCAAGCAGGCCTGCTTCCACCCCTCAGCCCAAAGCCCCTGCCAAGCAGGCACCCTGATGGGGTTGCCAGGGCCGATTCTCAGCCACCTGTAGAGGGCAGGCTGGCTTACTTTGTCCAGGACTGGGAGTCTCTGACATCAGACAAATGGGTCCTGGAAGTAATAAGCCAGGGACTGGTTCTCAGCTTCAAAAAGTTTCCAAAGATGAGAACCAGAACCTTTCCACCTGCAAATCCATCAGAGGCACTTGCCTTAGAGGCAGAGGTCTCTTCTCTCCTAGCTCTCAGAGCTGTGGAAAGGGTTCCACCCCTACACCAGGGCAAAGGATTGTATTCCAGGTATTTCCTTACCCCCAAAAAAGACAGGAGAATGGCGTCCCATCCTGGATCTCAGACACTTAAACAAGCACCTTTTAAAATCAAAATTCAAAATGGTGACTCTGGGAATTATTCTACCCTCTCTAAGGCCAGGGAACTGGCTAGTGTCTCTGGACCTCAAGGATGCCTACTTCCATATTCTCATCAGAAGCTCCCATCGAAAGTACCTCAGGCTCGAGCTGTCCTCAGGCCATTACCAGTTCAGAGCAATGCCCTTTGGCCTCACCTCTGCTCAAGGGTATTCACAAAATGCCTGGCAGTAGTAGTTGCTTCTCTAAGAAGGCAGAAAATTGCCATCTTCCCTTACCTGGATGACGGCTCATAGTAGGCCAGTCCCACACCAAGTCAAGTTACACTTACAGATAACTCAGCAACTGCTCACTTCTTTGGGTTCCTTCTAAATCTTCCAAAGTCAGTTCTAGAGCCTGTCCAGCTCCTCACCTTCATAGGCATAGAGCTAGACACAGAGAAGGCCAGAGCCTTCCTTCCCCTGGACAGGGCAAGGACCCTGGTCTCTCTGGCCTCCTCTTTCACCCTGCAGGTGTCTCGACCAGCAAGGCATTTTCTACAGCTCCTGGGGCGCATGGCTGCTTCTACAGCAGTAGTGCAGGGAGCAAGATTTCAGATGAGGGACATTCAGTTACATTTGAGAGCCTTTTGGTATCAAAGGAAGGACCCTCTGACCAAACTGATCCCAGTATCTCGAACCCTGATCCAGGCCCTACAGTGGTGGCAGGATCAGAACAATCTGAGACAAGGGGTTCATTTTGTCACTCAGTCTCACTCTTTAATCCTTACTACAGATGCCTCCCTCTTGGAATGGGGGAGCTCACATGGGCGACCTCACCACCCAGGGGTTGTGGTCCCCTCAGGAATCTCTGCTCCACATCAATCTGTTGGAACTCAGAGCAGTATTTCTAGCACGTCAAGCTTTTTCCAAATCTGTTCAGAACAGACACCACCACCACAATGTGGTACATCAACAAGCAAGGAGGCACTCGGTCTACGGTCTTGTGCAATCAAGCAATGAAGTTGTGGTCTCTTGGCTTACTCTCTGAACACCTCCTCATGGCAGTTCACCTCCCAGGCAAGGACAATGTTCTGGCAGATGCTCTCAGCAGGATTTCCAGGGCCATCACGAATGGTCACTGGATCCCCTGGTCTTGGAGGTGATATTTTCCAGATGGGGCACCCACAGATAGATCTTTTGCAGCCTCAGACAATCACCAACATCCTCTTTTGCTGCAGGCTCCCAGTGTTGGGCTCAGTCCCCTGGATGCCTTAGTTCTCAATTGGGAAGGGAAGTTTCTCTATGCTTTTCCCCCCTTCTCTCTCCTGTTCAAAGTGCTAGTCAAAATCAGATCTCAACCCTGCAAGATGATCCTGATAACTCCAGACTGGGCCAGACAGCCCTGGTATCCACTCCTTCTGTCCTTAGCAGTCCATCTTCCCCTGTGTCTTCCCAGGAATTGCAACCTGTTAACCTGTGCTCAGGGCAGGGTTTGGTACCCGAACCTCAAATCTCTCAATCTCAAGGCCTGGCTCTTGAAGAGTTAGAGTTTGCTGATTTACACCTTTCCCAAGGTGTAATGGATATCCTGAAGGCTTCTAGAAAACCTTCCACCAGGGCTACTTATAATTCCAAATGGAAGAGATTTTCCATATGGTGCTCTGGTAAGCATATTTCCCCAGAATCTGCTGATCTACCCACAGTCCTTGATTATATGGTCCATTTAAATAGCTTTGGGCTGAGACCAGCTACACTGAAAGTGCATCTGGCAGCTGTGTCTGCTTTTATTTCAGCAGGTAAGCCCTCTTCTCTTTCAGCTCACCCTATATTCTCCAAGTTTTTCAAGGGATTGCTTCACACCAACCCTCCATTCAGGGACCCTGCCCCTGCCTAGGACCTTAATGTTTGCATTGCTCAGCTTATGCAACCCCTTTTTGGGCCTTTGTCTTCAGCAGACCTTAACTACTTGACTTGGAAGACTGTGTTTCTGGTAGCCATCACTTCTGCCAGACGCATAAGTGAATTACAAGCCTTGTCAGTGGAGCCTGATTTTATCTCCTTTCATAGAGATAAGGTGGTCCTCAGGACTAACAGGAAGTTCTTGTCTAAGGTGGTTTCAGATTTCCACCTTAATCAATCTATGTCTCTTCCAGTGTACTTCACTGACCATTCCTCCTCTGGCGAGAGGAGGCTACACAGTTTAGATGTGAAAAGAGCCCTTAGTTACTACATGGAGCATACCAAAAAGTCACAGGTTTGACTCCTCCAACTGTTCCTCACTTATGGTGAGGTTGGTAAGGAAACCTGCCACTAAAGATCCATTGCCAGGTGGACTGTCTCTTGTATCCAATTTTGCTATGAAAACTGGGTAGGTTCTCTCCTCAGGCCACGAGGCTCACTCTACCAGAGGTACAGCTGCTTCCTGTAGCTACTGCAGGGACATCCTATTCTAGAGATATGTCCAAGCAGCTACCTGGAAAACAGTTCACACTTTTACCAAGCATTACTCCTGGACATCCAGGCTAGGAGTGATGCTCGGTTTACACAGCTGCTTCAGAGCCTATTTCCTAAGTAGGTTCTGTCCTCCTCCATGGAGGTACTGCTTTAGTAGTCTGTATATGTCAGAATATAGCAAGACTTCATGTTGTTTGAAGAAAAAATTACTCACCTTAGTAATGTTGTTTCTTCTAATGGAGTCTTGCTATATTCTGACCTCCCCCCCGCCTGCCCCTCTCAGAACCTTTGTTTTTGGGATGTGGGTGGGCAGTGCAGTATTGGCACTTAGTAGGTGCAGACCTTGTTGTTTTCACCCCTTCTTTCTTGGGTGAGTTGGTGTTATGTTTTTAATTTTTGGGTCTCCTGACTTGAGTCTTTGTTTTGGGACCAAAAAAATGTGTCTTATGTTTGATAGCCAGTTGGCTAGTGTAGGTTTACAGCTTCCACACAGGACCTTAGTGAGTTTAGCTCGTAAAGATCTGACGGTTTGAGTTTGAAGAACAACAGACAGAGTCTCAACCGAGCTCGAGCTCAGCATTCCATGCCTGGCATGGAAAGTTTAACTCTTTCTTCTCCGGGGCAGTTCGAAGGTTGGGACTCACTGCATATGTCAGAATATAGCAAGACTCCATTAGAAGAAACAACAACATTACTAAGGTGAGTAATTTTTTCTTTTGGTTGTTGTGGTTGTCTTAAGTCATGTTTCAACACAAATCACTTCCACACTGATGTCAGCATGGCTTAAGGCAACAGTGTTGGTCTAAAACTGCGCTCTTGCCTACCTATGAGCAGGATTTAAGTACAGTTTTAGACCGTGGATCGTAGCATGGCTTTTACCATGCTACAATCTGGAAAATTTATTTATTGAAATGTTTCACCAGGGAGAAAACATTGAACAAGTTCTTCATCCCACGGTGCATCCTAGGGGGAAAGAGGAATGGGAGCATACAGCAAAATTCATCAACATGAAGCAGTAGAAGGTACATTACTGTATTGCAGCATAGAGCAATTAAACATTAGCAACTACAGACATGAGGGCACAGAGCATACTAGCATGACATCAAGCAAGACATCCTAGAGAATGAACATACATAGGACTAAACATAGAAATAAACCATTTAACAGAGTTATAATGGTTTTAAAAAGCCCTAAGGCAGAATATTCAAGCTTTTTTGCGAGTGTTAAGTTATCAACTTGCTAATCCCAATTCGATAGTACTGTAAAGGGCCATATGATTGCTTGGTTAGCAAGTCACAAGCCCATTTGTAACTGGCCCTAATCCATCCTTGTGCACCTATGTAAAACAGCTGACAGCACCTTGCACACAGGCACATCGGCATGCTGGGAGCTTTGGTGAGGTGCAGCTATTCACTAGTGCAACACTAGTTACTGGTTCCCCAAACCATGTGTTATGGGCTGCACGTTCCTATACTCCCAACACCTGGCCATGTTAAGCTACCACTAGCCCTGGTCCCCCCACTGGTACATGGCATAACTGTCCAGATGTCCAGTGCCCCACCCCCAAACTGCATGCCTGTGTAATGAGACATCTGTCCCATGTGTCCAGCAGACCCCTCAACACTGATCAAATGGGCCCCAATCAGACACTTGATAAGATCAGTAATTCCTCTGTACCATTTGCCTAATATCCAGACCAGGGTTCCCCATGTGCTCCAATTAGTAGTCTGGCAAGAGATGCAATTCTTCCATACCACATCCTTGGTGTTGGAGTGTGTTCCCTCACTTCCATAAGTAAGATATCTAACCCCCCCCCCGATGAGCACACCCAGTACTACTACAACTGCCCGCACCCTGTGGTGTACGGCAACCAGTACAGACCCTTCACTCACATCCATAGCAGCCACCAACTGAATGACAGTTCACAATCAGATTCCTACTGTAGTAAAAGCTGTTTTTATAGCAGGTGTGCGATCGAGAACATAGAAACACTGAATTTGTCATCAGAAAAGGACCGCTTGGCCTACCTAGTCTGCCTAGATGTTTCCTGCCCCATCTTCCTCCTCACATGCTGTCTGGTCTCCACTGACCCTCCCACCTTCCAGCCTCTTCTGTAATATACTGCTATATGTACGCCCACATGCTTGAAACTCCCTACTGTTTTAGCATCCACCACTTCAGCTGGCAATCTGTTCCAGGCATCTACCAACCAATATTTTGTCACATCTCTTGACCCCAGCTTCATTGTATTTCTGTCCCGGTGCTCTTTCACATTTGGAAAGAGACTACCCTGGACCCTGTGAGATACCTGCAGGCCTATATCATGTCACTTCTCTCTTGCCTCTCTTCTAGGGTGTACATGCTGAGATCCCTCTGTCTCTCCTCTTAGGGCTTCCCATGTAAACCCTGCACCATTTTAGTTGCCCTCCTGTGGACTTCCTCCACCCTGTCTATGTACTTTCTGAGGTTTGTTCTCCAAAACTACATTGTACTCCAGGTTGGGTCTGGCAACACCACCTCCATCCTCCTGATGGAGATAACCCTCCCTACACACCCCAGCATCCCATAACAACCCCAAGATCCCTTTTCTGTTTACTGACTGTCAATACCCCCCCCCCCCATCCTATACTCAGCTCTTGGGTTCTTATGCACTACTGTAGGTGCATGATTTTGCACTTTTTGGCACTGAACCCAACTACCATGCTTTTTACCACTCCTCAAAATTCATAAGATCCCTGATCATTCTCTCCACCACTTCTGGGTGTCAACCCTATTGTAAATTTTGATATAATCTGCAAAAAAGCATATATTCCCTTCAGTTCTTCTGCAGTGTCCCCTACCTTCAAAATGACTGGTCCTGGTACTGAGCCCAGTGGTACCCCACTGGTCACTCTCCCATCATTTGAGTGAGTGCCATTAACCACCACCCTCCATCTCTTATCCATGAACTAGCTACTATAGTAATTGGAAGGCTACAGCCTGTAGTTCAAGGGGGAGGTGCAACAGGACACCCCCCCATTTAGCCCATGTAAGGGCTGCTCTCCTTACTCCACACACAAGCATTTTTTCCTTGCTCCTCCATCCACCCCTCCTCCTTCAGTGGCACGCCTCTCTTTCCCATGGGCTTCTTGCTAAGGTACCTTTAGCTAAGGGAATCACTCCCGTGGCACCTCAAGGGGTGGAACCCTCCTCTAGGGTTCCTTCACTTCGCACCTGTACAGGGTGCTGTATCCCATAGATAGAGAGGTGAATAGCCAACGATTATCTACGTTACACAAGCATGAAATCAGTTGCACAGGCACACTGAAGCCAATGAACCATTTTGGATCCCACTCCTAGGCCGTTCAGTTTCTTTATCAGCCTCTTGTGTGGCACAGTGTTGAAGGCCTAGCTAAACTCCAGATCAATCATGTCCACTGCTCTCCCCTTATCTATTTCCCTGGTCATCCAGTCAAAGAAATGTACCAGATTCATTTGGCATGACCTTCCCCCTGTGAATCTGTGCTGCCTGTGGTCTTGCAGCCCACTGGATTCAAGATAGTCTAACAGTCTCTCTTTTAATATGGATTCCATTCACTTCCCCATGACTCAAGCAAGACAGAACAGACTATAGTTGCTAGCCTCTTCCTTGCTGACGCTTACAAAACAGGACTATGTCTGCTCTCCTCTAGTCCAATGGAACCACTCCTGTTTCTAGTGAGTTGTTGAATAAGGCCACGAGTAGTGCAGCAAGCACCTCCCTGCCTAGTCCCTTAATACCCTTGGATGTATCCATCTGGTCCTATGGCCCTGTCCACCCTAAAATCTGAAGTCCCTTAAATAATACTCTTTCCTTTGAAAATGTACTTGTGTCCACTTCCCCCTCCAGTGTTTATGCTGCTCCTTGGTCTGTCCCTGTCTCTCTCCACTGTGAAAACAGTAGAAGTACCTGTTCAGGATGTCTACTTTTTTCTGATGCCCCTCTGTGCAGTCTCCCTTTGTCATCCTCCTCATCCTCAGAATCCCTCCCTTGCCTTTCCTCTCTCCTGTTTGAGGTACCTGGAAGAAAGCTATCTTCTTTTGATACCCCTTGACTATGCTTTCTTCTGTGTGAGCCTTTGATCCCCTCATTACCTTACCTGCTTCCCACTGTTTTACCTAGTACACCTCTCTATCCTCATTCTTCTGTGTTTTTTCATACTTCCTGAATGCCACCCTTTTACAAGCTTCCGAAAAAGGCTCTTCTGATGTACAGTATCTCCCCACGTCAGTGAAGTCCAACTTCTTGAAATCCAAAACGTTTGCCCTCATGTGATTGGACTGGGTCGGGTCCCGGTTCCCATGCTAAGCCACACCATGTGGTGGTGCGCTGATCCCAGTTGCCCTCCCCACAGACATCTGTGTTCTGTCCTCATTGGTCAGTATCAGGTCAAGAATGGCCTTTTCTCTGGATCCAGCACAAGCTGCCTGAGACCTGTCCCTGTAGGGAATCCAGGATGCTTCTGCTTCTGGCTGAAGCAGCTGCCTGGGTGAACCAATCCACGTCTGGCATACTGAAATCCCCCAGCAGCAGGACTTCACCTTTTGTTGCTATATTGTGTATTTCATAAACAAGATCCCTGTCCACTTCTTCCCCCTGTGCCGAAGACCTATAGATCACTCCTGTGCATATTGCTGAGCCTTTGCCAGGTTCAAGGGTGACCTACAGTGCCTCAGCCTCCCCATATCTACCCTACACCTCTGTCACTTTTATACCTCTCTGATGTACAGGGCCACACTCCCTCCTTTTATACCCCCATCCCTCCTGAACAGAGCATAACCCAGTACATCAATGTCCCATGATTAACAGTGTACCATGTCTTAGTTATTGCTACTATGTCCAGGTCTGCCTCTACTTTCAATGCCTCCAGGTCTGGGATTTCACTTTCAGGCTGTGGGCATTTGTTATCATGCCTCTATGTTTTGTATCCTACCCCCTTTCCCATGCTGCTACTCTCCTGTTATTTCCCTCCCCTTCTGCTTCGGCCCCTCCCCAGCTGTCTTTCCATGTGTCTAGAATCTACTGCTTTCACTCTCCTTCTGCTCAATGTCCCAGACTTCAACTTGTTTTTCCTGCATGTGCCCTCGGGGGGGGTGATACTAAGCCACCTGACCTTCCTGACTCCCCCCTTGGCCAGTTTAAATGCTTGTCACTGAACCATTCAAACTTCTTACTCAGGTCCCCTTCCCTGACGGATGTAGGCCATTAACTTTATACCGGTTTGCATCCATTCAGGTGGAGCCCCAGTCCCCTATGAAGCCATAACTCTCCCTTCAACACCATTCCTTCAACCAGGAGTTGAATTTCTGGATGTGGAGTGCCCTAGCCTCTCCCCTTCCATGGACAGGTAACACCTCAGAGAAGGAGACAGTGTGTTCTACTTGCTTCAGGCTTCCCCCAACTTCCTGAAATCCTTTTGGAGTCCAGCTACTTCCACTTTGCCTCCTGCCAGGTCATTCATCCCCAGGTGGATGATAACAACCAGTTCCTCCCTCCTTGCCATTACCCTTGTGGTCCTATTGATCCACTTCTCATCCCGCCATGCAGTGCTTTCTGAAATGTACTTTACCTCCCTGTCCTTTCTGCTAGGTTCCCCTAACTTCTCTCCTCGGACAACTGAGTCCCCCACCAGGAGAAGCTTCCTCCTCCTCTAGGGTTCTCCTTTCCCCTTCACTAGTGCTGCATGCTGGAGGATCTGCCCATCCTCCTTGGTCTCGGCTGTGGATGCCATTGTGGGGCTATCCCACTCCTCCAAAACAGCGTAGGAGCTGCTTAACCAGACTGGTTGGGGGATGTGCTTCAGACACCTTCATGGCCACTTCCCTACAGTACCATAATGGTCATTTTTTCCTCCTGCTTTTGCTTACTTCCTTCATGCAGATGCTGGTTGCCTTCCCTATGCCTTTACTTAATTTTCTCCACTGGTCCTATACCACTCTCTGACAATCCTCTCCTGCTAGGCTGCTTCTGAAGCAGTCTCCCATTTCTTTAAAATCCAAGCTACTAAAGTCCAGGACCCTCGTCTTTTTGTGACTTGCCTCAGCATCCATCTTAATGTTGAACCACACTGTACAGTGATCACTGGTTCCCACTGGATAGCCCACTGTGACATGACTAGGCACTGTCACAGCCTCCAGTAGGACAGGGATTCAGAGGAGCAAAGGGAGACAGCATGTCCTAGTAAGACAGCACCTTTACCCCTATGAGTCATTTTCAACTCTCAGCATGCTAAGTCCACAGGGCAGAAAAGGTGCTAATGGGACATCTGACAGCCCATATGGACTAACTAACATCTCCACACAATGCCTCTGTGTATGACTGCATGGAGGAATTGTACAGAGCAGTGCCAGCCCCCACCTACTGATCGCCATTCAAATGCCCCTGATATTATAATAAAATGATCCCTGGCATCTAGTAGTTCTCCCCAGTCACATTCAGATTACCCCAATTAGTAAAATGATCCCTGACATCTAGTATTTCCCCACCCCAATCACCATTCAGATGCTTCTGATTAGTATCATAAGAGGATCCCTGGCATCTAGTTCACCCTGATTGCAAGTCTGAGCCCCCTCCCAATTTCACCCATTAAGGTCCTTCCACCCTTCTCCCTATGGTGGCCCATAAATTACCCCAGCTGCCAGTCTTTACCAATGCGACACTAACAGGTCCAGCCCCTCTGCTCACCACCTCGGCAGGCCACTTTCTGAGTGACAAGGAGTGAGCACAAACCTACTATAGAAACAAATGTTCTACAGTAGGTGCGCACTCGCTCCTTTTCACTCACAGAGTAGCCAACCAAGGTAATGAGCTGAGAGGTTGCACTGTTCAGTCACAGGAGTGTATGCAATCTTGGGTAAATGGGGGGCCAATGAGGAGGTGGAGGGATCCTAACAGATGGCTTTGGGAGAGGGCTCAGATTTGGTGACTGGAGTAATACTAGATGTCAGAGATCATGGAAAAACAGAAACACAGACAATGATGGCAGAAAAAAAAACAATGGTACATCCAGTCTGACCCTATTTCCCAATTAAACCTATGCATACAGGGTACTAGCCTTCACTATCCACTCCATTGTTCCACTCCCTACTACTATCAGCCTGAATAATCATTATACCCTTCACTTTGTCACAGCCATGCTTGAATCCATTTATGGTTTTGCTACCTGCCATCTTGGTTGGCAGACTATTCTACATTTCCACCATTTCTGGAAAATAAAACTTTCCAATATCCTCCTTGAACCTCCCTCCCATCAGTTTCTACTTGTGTCCCCGTGTCCTTAAACCATTACTCCTGCTAAGTAGTAGTTCTCCGTTCACCTTGTTTATTTCACAGCTTGAAGGTTTCTATGTATAAACCCCTCTCCTGTCTGGTCTCCAGTGAAGACATGCTCAGTGCCTTGAGCAGATCCTCATAAGATCAGTTCTGTCAGCTCTGAATCATCCTGATCACTCTTTGTTACATGGTCTTCAGCCTGTCCTCATCTTTCCTGAGGTGAGGTCTTCAGAACTCTGCACAGTACACCAAACACAGCCTCACCAACAATCTATAAAGAGGCAGTAAACCTCTTTTCTTCTACTATCAGAACCCCTTCTGGCACATCCTAGCATCCTATTTGCCTTACTAGATGCCTCACTGTACTAGCGTGATTATTTAAGGGCATCACTAATGATGACTCCTAGGTCCCTTTCCTCAGCTGTAGTGCTCAGCTCTACCCTTCCTATCCGGTACTCTGTCCTGGGATTCTTCTTCCCTTAGTGAATCACCTTGCACTTTTTGACATTGAATTTCAACTGCTAAACCTTAGGCCATCTCTCTACTGTTTGCATGTCACTCTGCAGTTTCTTACTTCCCCCATCACTACCCTCCCATGAGTTTGGTGTCATCTTCAAAGAGACACAGCCCCAGATTCATTCTCAAACATTGTTGACCATACTGAAGAGGACAAGAGTCAGGATGGATCCCTGTGGCGTTCCACACATGACCTCCCTCTCTTCTGATCTGACACCATAATCACGACCCTCTGCTGCCTCTCTTTCAACTAAAGCCCCTTCACCCCCACCAAAAGACTGCTTATATTTTCCTTCAAATCCTTGGACCTCACCCCCTTGCACCGTGACCTAAGCCACTCTGATTGGTCCCCATCTCATTGGCCTCCTCCACTGACTCCATGCTAATGTATTTCAAAATGAAATTCCTCGAAATATGGGACTGCCATGCCCCCAACCTCGGGATAAGAGAAAGGCACCCACCTCCCTGAGAGATCACACAGTCTAACCATAGCTTGCTTTCAAGTGGCATGATTTGGCCTGGTCAGAAAATAAATGCAACCCATCCCCCATAGCCTCCAGAGGTATCATCCCCTCTACAAAACCTGTACCAGGGCAATAAGGCTTGCCAAAGGTGAGTATTTTACATTCACCTTCAGTGTCAACATTGGTCACGTCTAAATTTTGGAAGGTTGCCACAATCTCTTCTCCCCTCCCACTCAGTCCCCTTTGCCTGTCCTCAAAGAGGGTGACACCCTATCTCTAATGTCTCCTCCATCACCACAGAGGTTTAATTCTTTTTTTTTATCACCTGCACCTCCTCTCTCCTCTCCTCCCTCTCCCCTTCCATGCCTCCCTCTCACCCCTGTCAGCCTGCATGATGGTCTTTTCCTTCCTTCTTCCTATTTTTCTTCTCTCCAGTAGCTCCATACTCCATCACCGACACCCTTCCACGGGTAGAAACCCAGATGGCCTGGATAGCAAGCTCCTCCATCTCTCTGCTTCTGCAATCTCCTCCTCATTGGCTGACCTCCCTAACCTCTCTTTCTGCTGTTCCTCCATCCTTGCTGAGTGGAAGACTGCCACTGTTACTCCTTTTCCAAAAAGCGGTGACCAATCTGCTACAAACAGCTACCGACCAATTTCTCTCCTCCCTCCAACATACAGGAACACATTGTATTTTCATAACTCTCTCCCTTCTTCACCCACTACAAGTCTGACTTCTGCAAGAACCACTCCACCACCATCTCTCTGCTCAGACTCACCAAATGCATCCACAATGGTATGGATCACAGCCTATTCACCTCTTCTATCTTCGTCGATCTAGCCAAAGCGTTCAGTACTGTCTCCCACCCCAATTATTAGCCACACTCGAGGCTTCAGGCCTCTGTGACTCAGCCATTGACTATTCCACTCCTACCGCATGGGTAGGTCCCATGCAGTTAAAACTCGTGACCCCCTCTCTCCTCCCTGCCTGTATCACACTGGAGTCCCACAAGGATCTGTGTTAAGCTTTCTGTGTTTTTCCATTTTCCTCAATGATCTCCCCTGTATATGCTTGACTGTATCCCTTCACATGTACATGGATGGCATGGTCCTCTTCACAACAGGCCCACAGACTCCAGCTGGATTTAGATCAAGTTCAGCCCTGGTTGTGTATAAATCAGCTTTTCCTCAAGGGCAAGAAGACTGTCTCCATGTCCTTTGGCACAAAGCACAGATTCTCTATGCTCGCTCATCTTCCTACTTTCCACACCTTGGATGGCTCCCTGTGGAGGATGTTTCCAACTTTAGGTATCTTGGTATCTGGCTAGCCCAGCACCTAAACTTTTCTGAACAAGTGGATGCTATAGTCAAAAAGCTGCACCCCAATTTGGTGCACTTTACAGGAACTGTGACTATATCCCACCCTCTAGCACACCGTGCTATTATCCAGAGAATTATCCTCCCAATCTTTGACTTTATGGTCTACAGCACAGTCCCAGTCACTACCCTTGCAAGACTGGACACATGCTTCAGCTATTTCTGCCAATACACTCTCGACTGTCCTCCTAGGACTCATCACTGTTCTACATATAAATCTCTCTCCTTTTCTTCTCTTGTGGACAGATACCATGCCCACTGTGCCAGCGTTGTGGGCAAATTCTGGTTAGTTTCCCTACCCTCCTACCTCTCCTCCCTCCCCCACAGCCATACCCTCAGAAGCTGAAATGTTTGAACCCTAGCAGTCCCTTCAGTCTCCACGACCATCACCACAGCCATTCACCAATCTCCCTTCCCTGGATCCTTTCAAACCCCTCAGAGGTCTCACCTCTCCCTCCTGCACCTGCTCCTAATTTTCCCTCCTGCTCTCCTATGACTAGTTTCCAATTTAGGTATAGCTATAATTTGGCACTTATGCTTCCACTCTAGACATTATGCACAAATGTTTACAGCTAGTGTTGATTTAAACTGTTCTGTATTTGATTGCCAGCATATGTTTGTGGCTCCTGACTGCGCTGTATATGCATTGTGGATTGTTTGCTTGTCACTCAAGTTCTCACGTCTTGCATGTATTTATTACTCCCAATGTAATTTGCGATTTTGTGCCACTCTCCTCTGCTTTGTCAATGGTCTTCCATCATGTATGTTATGTATTTTGAACTCTTGTGCTACCTAAGCCCCACTTGTAGAAGTTCCCCTTCCCCAGGATGTAGCTGGAAATGAGCTCCCAGCTTAGTATGTCTTTCCTGGTGAAACTTTTAAATATGTAAGTAAGTAAGTAAATAAATAAATTCTACACCCATATTATTATAATAAATGGGTCAACTGAATGGCAATTTGGGGGGGGGGGTACTAGACACCAAGGATCATTTTACTATAATAACTGGAGCCATTTAAACCGTGATCAGGGATGTGGAACCTTCAGATGCCAAGGATCATTTTGGTATTCTACTTGGGAGCATCAGAATGATGACCAGGGGTAGAGTGACAATATTCACCACTGTGTGTTCAAATGAGGGCAGGATTTTTTGGAAGCAGTAAACAGTATTGCAATTTCAGTTGTTGAGCACTTTCAAAACCTTTTATATAGCACTGTGCTCTGTATGGAGGAAGGGATCCCTCATTTGCAAGGCTGTAGTAGTACATATGCACATGATCAGGTTAGCTTCGGGGGGCTGCTAAATATATGGCACCTGTTCAACCATGCTATTCCCACATGGCACAGTGCTTAGATGTTTAGCAATCCACTAACCTTCTGAAAATGGGGCCTTAATTGACTAAAAATCCCCTGCCGATGCCTCTTAAGATGCAAAAAGTAAACAAAAATGGATTATCCTATTCTGTATCTTTATGTATTTTTTTTTATGTTATTTTCCTTGGAAAACTTTTATCCAGTTTCAAAACATTGTGATGTGTCTTAAAATATTTTTAACAACTGTAGCTAAAATTCAATTTCTTCTTTCATCCAAGTGCTATTTTTATTTATAAAAATACAGTCTGGTGGGATGGCTTAGCAGCTTGGTGGTGGCTGTACTGCCTCCTATGCCAAAGGCCTGGTTTTGGAAGAGGACCTAAGTCAAACAGGGGTTAGCTGCTGGGAGAGATGATTGAGCATCTCGGGGACTGATCTCCTTTTAGGGAGGGGGAGTCTGACCACCCCGCTCTTTAACAGTCACCTAGGTCAGGAAGGCTTGCAGAACATCAGAGTGGCATAATGGGCAGGGTTCAGGCAGGCACAAAGCAGTACTTGCCTTTAATTGGACTGGCATCATTGCATGCTTGGCTGCCCAGGGGATAAACCAAAGGTAGAAAACCTCCGATGGCAGAATAATGCACCAACCTGCCACAGGCTTTGGACTGCTAACCAGGCTCTGCTCTGGTCTGAATATGTGTCTTCTTGTGAATGCCCCTCTCACTCCTGGCCCCACCACGGGGGTGGTGGGGAGGCCATGGGAGATCTCAGAGCAGGTAAGTCCTGGAGATTGTGAGTGCTGGGGATGGACAGGTCAGTGTGCAAGGGAGTCAGTGGGTGACCTAGAAGATAAACATCTCCATGGAAGAAAAAGAAATAAAACGCAGTCTGGGAATCTCAAACTCAATAACACAGTCATACCACATAAACAGTGTAACTATGCACTATGTGGCTAGACCAGGGCAGATTTATTAGTGGAGAATAAGTGCCTGGCAAAGCTCTGTCCACCTTGCAATGCTCCGCAGATATGTAATGGGGAGGTTAGGAGCTGTAAGTGCCACCAGCGAGGCATCATGGTGAGTTATTCAGAACAGAAATGTGCAAATCATGAATATGCCAGCTGAGCTCCTGATGAGAATTGGGCCCTGAGCATTTGTGGAAAAAAAAAATTTTTTTTTTCTTAACCAAGAACCTTTATTAAACAAAACATTCAAACAAAAACCAAAACGAAATCAAAACTAACTCAGTAGAGTACAAACTAGGAAAGCGTTTGGCTTAGACTTTCACAGTTACTGCAGTGCTTACCAAGCATTCAGCTCAGATAATTTGCTGGACTAACAAACACAGTAATTAATTACACATACCGTAAATCTGATCAAAACTTTAACTTAGAAAAATGCATGCAGTCCCCTATGTTTACATGGCATGAGAGTGTTACGTTAGGAATATCCTAAGTATTAGCTTCCCACACAAATGTCTTTTAACTGTAAATGAGGGCAGCACTTGTTCAAAAGAATAAACTACAGCATTTTAAATTAGTTCTAAAAGTTTCATGTTACATCACAATGTTCTGAAATTTGATTAAAAGTGTGCAAGCAAACAAGATGGAAAACCCCATAACCATAAAGAAGTGGAACAAGAGATAGCCCTGTTTTGTTTACCTTGTGCTCTGCAGCTTTAAACATCCTCTCATCATGTCAGCAGCAACCTGAATGCAACAGGAAACGAGTACAGGGGCAAGCCATTCAAGGGGGAGGGCTAATTTCAGAATGTAGTCTGTTTCAGCACACAGTTTGTTTCAGTATATAGTGTATGTGGATTTTTCAGTCTATAGTGTATGTATTTCAATATATAGTGTATGTGCTTCACCATGCAGTATATGTGTTTTGGTATATAGTGTATGTGAATTTTTTAAATATACCGTGTATGTATTTTAATATGCAATATATTTCTTCCAGTATATAGAGTATGCAAAGTTTTTCAATAGATAGGGTAAGTGTTTTAATATATTGTGTATTTGTTTCAGTATATAGTGTATGCAGATTTTTCAATGCATATTGTATTTATTTCAATAGCTAGTGTATGCATTTCAATACAAAGTGTAGACGATTCAATATATAGTGTATTTTTTTCAGTAGACAGTGTATGTGGATTTTTCACTGTGTAGTGTATGTATTTCAATAGATAGTGTATGTATTTCAATATGTAATGTGTTTGTTTCAGTATACAGTGTATGTGGATTTTTTCAATGTATAGTGTATGTATTATAATTGTATAGAGTATTTGTTTCAGTAGATAGTTCATGTGGATTTTTCAGTCTGTAGTGTATGTATCTAAATAGGTAGTGTATATATTTCAGTATATAGTGTATGTGGATTTTCAGAACTCAGTATGTGTATTTCAGTATATAGTGTATGTAGTGTATGTCAGAGACATTGTGCAGGACCTAGAAGGCAGAATTTCACTGTTCGCTGATGACACAAAGCTCAGTAACAGAGTAGACACACCAAAGGGTGTAGACAGAATGAGAAGGGACCTGCAGAAACTTGAAGAATGGTCAGGGGTTTGGCAGTTGAAATTCAATGCAAGGAAGTGCAAGATAATGCATATGGGGCACAAAAACCCTGGCACAATATATCAGTTGGGGGGTGAGGATATAGCATGTACCAAGCAGGAAAGGGATCTTGGGGTTATCATCTCTGATGACTCAAGGCAGGGAAACAGCGTGACAAGGCAGCAGGTAAAGCAAACAGGATGCTGGGATGCATAGGTAGGGGCATCACCAGCAGGAAAAGGAAGGTCATAATTCCACTATACAAGACACTAGTGAGGCCCCACCTGAAGTATACTGTACAGTTCTGGAGACCTTACCTACGTAAGGACATAGACAGGATAGAGAAGGTTCAGAGGAGGGCAACAAAGATGGTGCATGGACTGCATCACAAGTCCTATGAGGACAGGTTGAAGGAACTGAACATGTACTCCTTGGAGGAAAGGAGGGAGAGAGGGGATATGATAGAGACATACAAGTATCTTACAGGGAGGAACAGGGTGCAGGAATACACTATTTTTAAGCGAAAAAGATGTTCCAGAACTAGAGGGCATGGGATGAAGTTGGAGGGAGGACGACAGAGGAAACGTGAGGAAGAATTTCTTCACAGAACGGGTGGTGGACAAGTGGAACACCCTGCCAGAGGAAGTGGTGGGGGCTGAAACAATCATGGGATTTAAGAATGCATGGGATAGACATAAAGGAATTCTGGAGGTCAGGGGTAAGGGGCAACAGACTTCTTGGAAAACATAAACTGAACTTACAAGCTCAAATGGGCAGACTGGGTGGGCCATAGGCCCTTATCTGCTGACACTGTCTATGTATCTATGTATTTCACTATATAATGTATGCATTTCAGCATACAGTATATGTATTTCACTATATGATGTATATATTTCAGTAGATATACGTGGTTCACTACACTGTGTATGCATTTCACTATCTAATGTATATATTTCACTATATGATGTATGCATTTTACTATATAGTGCATGTGTTTTACTATACAGCCAGAGATTCTGAATTATGTCCCTACTTGCCATACAAAAGCTAATTTTCAATGGTGACCTTACAATTGCTTAGGGCAATTCAGAGAGGAAGTCCACAATATTAAGTTCTATAAAGCAGTCTATTTGTCAATAAAAGGTCAGGGGGTGCAGTTGCTATTAACAAAACCTGTACTGTCAATAGACAAATACAACAGAAGTTACACCGGACGACTAGCAGTAATACAAACAATTAAGTAGTTAAGTGGTGTGGTGAGAAATCCTAGCACATTGTTGTAGAAGGCTTACACAGTGATTATATTTATTTAGTTTAGACAGCACCAGCTTGACAGCTAGATAGTTCTGATGAGAAGGGGTCTCATATATAGTGTGGGCAAGTGGATCTGCTCTACTGGGCTATCATCAGATCCAAAACATGTAGCCATTTCTAGGATGCTAGGACTGATGAAACTTCAATATCAGGCTCTCAATTTTCTGCTCAGATATGAACACTTGAACTTGACCTTTGCCAAGATTTGCCACACAATGTTCCAGGTTCTGACATGGTTATATATAGGGAATCTCATTTCTTTGTTTACCACCTGGACTAACATAGGAGTGAACGATCGCGAGAATTCACTTAAAGAAAACTGTACCTACAGATTACACAAAGTGACCCTCCCTCGGAGGACCATATGTACTCACTGGAGGAGAGGAGGGAGAGAGGGGACATGATGGAAACATTCAAGTACCTCAAGGGCATAAGCAAGGTGCAGGGGTAGACATCTTCCAATACTAGAGGAGTACATGAATGAGGGGGCATGACATGAAACTGGACAGTGGCAGGTTAAGAGGGAATGTGAGGAAGTTCTTCATAGAGAGGGTGGTGGACACATGGAATGGTCTGCCACAGGAGGTGGTGGGAGCAAGCACTGTGGTTGGATTTAAACATGCATGGGACAGGCACAGAGGAACCGTAGAGTTAAAGCAGAGGGAGGGTCAGAAGCTGTAATCAAGTACAGAGATTAAGAGCAGACTAGATGTGCCTATCAGTTCTTATCTGCTGACAGTTTCTATGTTTCCATGTTTTTATGATCATCACTAGGACTTCCGTAAAAATTGTTGGGTCAAAGTCAGTCAGAAGAAGTGCTGGTTCTGAACTACAACTTCAACAATCTCTGACAGAGCTATGGATTGTGATATGCAGATATGAATCGGATACTGTCGGCCACCAAACAGGAGAGGGATCTAGGAATAATTATATCTGAGCACCTAAAGGTGGCCGGACAGTGTGAGAAGGTGGTTGGAAGGGCCAGCGGGATGTTGCGGTGCATAAGGAGAGGTATCACAAGCAGAAAAAAGGAGGTAGTGATGCCACTATATAGATCATTAGTGAAACTTCATCTGCAGTGTTCAGTTTTGGAGGCCGCATCTCAGGAAGGACATAGACAGAGTGGAGGCAGTCTAAATAAGGGCTACAACAATGGTACAGGGGCTGCACTGGAAGTCATATGAGGAAAGGCTGAAAGACTTCAATATGCATTCTCTAGAGATTCGAAAAGAGAGGGGGGACATGATAGAGAAATATAAATACCTTAAAGGGATCAATAAGGTACAGGAGGGTAACATCTTTCAGAAAAGAAGATGGACAAGAACTAGGGGACATGAGATGAAGTTGGAGGGAGAAAGAATCAGGGGTAATGTAAGGAATTTTTTTTTTTTTTTTACAGAGAGGGTGGTGGATGCTTGGAACAGCCTCCTCGCAGGGGTGGTACGGGCAAAAACAGTGGAGGAATTCAATGCATAGGACATACACAAGGGAACACACGAAAAAGACAGGAGTAGGAAAGCCACAGATCAACTACAGTATGCAGCATAAGTTAAAGGTAATAGAAACACAGAACCATACAAGATGACGGCAGATAAGGACCACAAGGCCCATCCAGTCTACCCATTTTTTCTACCTTATAAATGTGCCATATGCCCTTACTCTGTCAATGGCCTACTTATTCATACTCATCTGTATTGCTCCCTTATGCATGTCCCATGCCTGTTTGAAGCCCTGCACTGTATTCATATTCACCAGTTCCTGGGGTAGGCTGTTCTATTCATTCACTACCCTTTCTGTGAAAAAGAACTTCCTCACATTACCCCTTAATCGGCCTCCCTCTAATCTCATGCTGTGTCCTCTTATCCTGCTATTTTTCTTATATTGAAACATGTTAGACTCTTTCACCCTGTTAATGTCCTTAAGATGTTTGCATGTTTCAACCATATCACCTCTCCCCTCCTTTGCTCCAGAGTACTGAGCTCCATTAATCTGTCCTGATACGTTTTCTGATGCAGTCCCTGCACCATTTTGGTTGGCCTTCTCTGGACTGCGTCCATTTTGTTAATGTCCTTGTGCAGGTGTGGCCTCCAATACTGCACGCAGCACTCCAGATGGGGCCTAACCAGTGTCTTGTAAAGAGGGATTATTACAAATCAATCAATCAAAGCTTTATTTGTATAAGGCATCCTTCCTATGCTTAGGGTGCCTATACAATACACTTTAAAAGCAGAAACTCATAATATTACAGTTTAAAAACAAATAAAACATATCAGTACACACTCACTAGATTCCTGAAAATGCCTGGTTAAACAAGTAGGTCTTCAATAACTTTTTAAAACCTTCCACGGTCAGGCTCTCTCATATCTGGTGAGGTAGAGAATTCCACAGGGTAGGTGCCAGAAAGGCAAAAGAGCTTCCTAGTGATGTTTTTAGGGATACCCTGTGAATCTCTAGCAATTCCTTGCCAGAGGATCGGAGTGAATGGGTGGGACAGTAAGGGCATAAGAGTTCTTTCAGGTAGTGGGGACCCTGCTCATGTAGGGCTTTAGAGGTCAGCAATGCGACCTTGAAGGTAATCCGCCACTGTATTAGCAGCCAATGCAGTTCACGCAGCACTAGTGATATATGACTGGATCTAGAGGTTCCAGTCAACAACAAGCGGCCGATATCTACCCCTGGTAGCCCTAGGTAAAGGGCATTGCAGTACTCAAAACGACTAGTGACAAATGCGTGGTCCAAGGTAGGAAGATCTTCGGACGAGACCATGTGTTTTACGCAGGCTATGTTCCTTAAATGGTAATAGGAAGATTTGACTACAGCCGAAACCTGCGCCCTCAGGATCAGGCCTTCATCAAATACCACGCCCAGGTTACACAACTGGCCCGAGGCAACAAGCGGGCTCCCACCAACATTTAATCATGAGGGTTTTCCCGCCCATGCCTCTGTCATCCTATAACCAGGGTCCACCACCAATACCTCTGTTTTTCCTGAGTTCAACTGAAGCCAGCTGGCACTCATCCAGTTCTGAATCTCCAGCAGGTAGTTATTAAACACCGTAGCAGAATCTAACTCCTGTTCAGGCACAAAAGACATGTACAGTTGAGAATCATCAGCATAGCAATGAAAACTCAACCTGTACCATCTTATTATATCCCCTTATGGAAGCATGTACACCGCGAATAACATGGGGGACAGCGCCGACCCTCTGGAACCCCACAGGTAGCCCATGGGGGCCGAGAAATAAATCCCCGACACCAGTCTCTGGGATCTCCCCTCCAGGAAAGATCGAAACCAACTGAGGACCGCCCCTCTGAGTCCACAGAAGAATCACAGGTGCTCGGGCAGTACCCCATGATCCACGGTGTCAAATGCTGCTGAGAGATCAAGGAGAACCAAGATGGAACAGGTTCTTCGATCTCTCGCCATCAGAAGGTCATTAAGTACCCACACCAGGGCTGCTTCAGTGCTATGCCTTTTTCTGAAGCCAGACTGGAGAGGGTCATAGATATTGTGGTTGGTTAAATGGCCTTCCAGCTGCAGAGCGACCACCTTCTCAATAATTTTCCCTATAAATGGCAAATTCAAGATCAGTCTGTAGTTAGCTGGGCAGTCGGGGTCAAGGGAGGGTTTTTTCAAAAGGGGGCATACTACTGCCTCCTTTAAGGGATCTGGAAAGATCCCTCTCTCCAGTGAAGCCCCCACTACCCCAGCGAGGACCGGGCCTATAACTTCTACACACCCTACTAGTAGGCGCGTAGGGCCTTGATCCAAACTACAGTAGGCTGGCCGCAAATTCTGGATGATCCTCACTATATCCATGACCAACAGTTGACTAAAGGTGAGCCAGGTCTGACGTGCATTAGTATCCCCTGATTGATCAATGCAAGGTCTAATGGGAAGGTACTGGTTGATCGCATCCCTGATGGTGGACACCTTATCAGTGAAGAACTGCGCAAACTCCTCACACTGCACTTGTGACAACGCTCGACCAGAGTAAAGACAGGCTAGATTGCACAGTATGTCCACAGTCCGGAAGAGCTGGACTGGCCTGTTCTTCGCTGTAACAATCTCCCTGGACAGGAACTCTGCCTTCTTATGGGAAATTGCTGATTGATAGGTCTTATAATGATCCATCAATCTAAGTTTATCCACCTCCAGGTGGGTTTTCCACCAATGTCTTTCCAACCTTCGCCCTTGCCTCTTCAACTCATGGATTTCCCCGTTAAACCAGGGAGCACCTGGGTTAAGAATAAGGGAGTGAACATGAATAGGAGCAATGATATCCAAGGCCTCAGTAACAGCCCTATTATAAGCTAACACAAGAGGCCCTGGATCAGTGCTATCCTTTGGAAATCTTGAGAGGTCCAGCATCGTCATTAGGCCTTCTGAGGTAACTCCTCTCACAGGACGGAACTGTACCAACTCTTTTGGGACAGGCCTATTTCGGGGGGTTGCAAAACTGAATCTCAGGATGTGATGGTCAGACCAACTGACTGGCTCCACCTCCACATCAGAGATCTCCATTCCCAGGTGGAACACCAAGTCCAATGAGTGCCCCTTCTCGTGGGTTACAGTGGTAATAACCGGTGTTAGGCCCAATGAATCCATCAACTGGAGGAAGTTTTGTCCAAATGGTGAAAGTTCATTGTCGACCGAGGCACTGAAATCCCCCAGAATCAACCATCTCAGGGTTTTATTTAACTCCAAAAATTGATTAGCGTTTTGCTAATAAAGTGCTAAAACATTTTGAAAATGCACAGCACTTGCCTCACTGTGTTTAACAAACATAACACTTCTAGAAAACCTATATAAATACTTTCTCTACAGTTAGCATTGTCCCAAGAAAAAAACTGCTAATCAATTATTTAAAACCCTGCATCTGGAGGATTCCAATATCACCTCGGTGGTAAAGTCCGCAACCTCCTCCAGGAACTCCCTCCCATCACCTGGTGGACGGTAAATGAGAAAGGTCCTGTAGCCTACACCTGCACCCACTACACACTCAAAGGAGTTGGTTGCTCCAACTGGCACCTCCCTGAGACCCAGTTCCTGTTTAAAACAGACAGCAACCCCCCACCCCACCCCTACGATCCTCTCTTGGGTGGTGAATCATCGAGAACCCATCCAGAACCACAGACTCCAAAATGGGGCCTGCACTTTCATCCAGCCAGGTCTCGGTGATGCAAGACAGGTCAGCAGAGGCCACAAGATCTGCAACCACTGCGGTCTTATTTTTAATTGACCTGGCATTGCTTAACACTGCCCGAAAGGGACTAGAGTCCAAGGATGGCCCCACTTCCTGCCTAAGTCAGGCAGGAAATGGGATCATACCTCCCTCTTATGACTTGTGATACTCCAACTAATACATCCCAACATCCCTCTAGCCTTACCTACCGCTTTAGTGGTCTGCTTGGATCATTTCAGGTTATCTGTGATGATGATGCCCAAGTCTCTTTTTTCCTTTGGGATTGCCAGCAACTCCCCTCCCAACCTATAAGTAGCTTCAGGGTTTCTCTTCCCTGTGTGCATGATCTTGCACTTCTTTGCGTTAAACCCCAGTTGCCACTCTTTACATCATTTTGCCAGTTTTTCCAGATCTCTTCTCATTCTGCCCACCCCATCTGGATCATCTACTCTGTTGAAGATCTTGGTGTCATCTGCAAACAGGCAAACCTTATCCTCCAGTCCATCTACAATGTCACTGATGAAGATAATGAGGAGGACTGGCCCCAGGACTGATCCCTGAGGTACCCCACTTGTGACTTGCATCTCTTCTCACTGTATACCATTTACCACCATTCTCTCTTTTCTGACCGCCAACCAGTTTTCCACCCAACTGACCAACTTCTGACCCACCCGAGTTTACCAGCTTATTAATCTTCTATGTGGAACAGTATCGAAAGCGAATGGTAGAAAAAATTGGCAGACTAGATAGGCCAGGCAGACCTTATCTGCCGATAAATTCTGTGTATATATGCATCTATGGACAGATCAATGTAGACTTAGGAATCCCTTTCGAACTGCTGAGAATTTCACTGTAAATCTGTCTGGCTTGACAAAACAAATATGAGTATAGCATCCAAGAATGAAAATTGGCTGATTTGCTCAAATTCTTGGGGACTACACAGGAACCGCGTAGAGACCCATTTTAATCCATTAAGGAAGTATCAGCACTATCACTTCTGTGGTGAGTAGATGAGCCAGGGTCTGTTTCACTTACTGATGCTCCTAGGTTTTCTTGATACTACAGGATGGAAGACCCTTGGTCCTTTAAGTACAGTGTGGGGGGCTCTACTGCAAAACCTGGTGGAATGATCCCTAGAACCCAGGTGACTAATGTGGAATGGGTTCATTTGGGGACAATCATGTGAAAGACCTCCTGTCTGCATATACACCTATCTGCCCTATCCTCAACAGTGGATCCTGCTATGTAGCAAACTAGTGCCCTATACCGCCCCCCCCACCCCCGGCCAGCAAAAAGTAGCTGTTTTAACTTAGTAAGAGCAACTCCCTTGAAAAAAATGCTATTGCCTTGGAAGAATTCAAGATTCATCCCTGCCTCTTTGTTCCACTGAGAATGATATCCATTTTGTCTGAAGATCTAGGCGGAAGTTATCTGGGGACAGAGCCATTATGGTGATGGCACCACTGCTTTATTTTAGTTTATTCTTTGGTAACCAAGTTAGGACCACTAAGCACAGGTGCCTTTTTTCAGGGGCGACCCAGGAGCACTGGGGAGGCTGAGTGACTTGCTCAGGGTCACACAGTATGCAAGTGGAGGCTGTGGGAATCAAAACCCAAGTCTGTCTGCTAGATGTACCAAGCTCATTCACAGCTCATTACCCTAACCTCTAGGCTACACTGCCAACCACCCAAAAACATCTATGTTACCACGCCTTCATTGTAGGTGGATAAACAATAGAGAGCCTAAACCTGAACTCTGGACCTTGGGCACTATAATCTTGTGTTTACTCCCATACGCCACCAGGAATTCTTTGTCACCTGTTTTAGCAAACTGGCTTATATTCACAGTTTATGTTACAGATGAGGTTTTTTTTTTTTTATGATTGTTCAGTTTTGTTATCTGAAAGGATACTGGGTTCTGTGTATCAAGGTGGATATTTATATTGATTTAAAAATGGACATCTTAATAACAGAGCTAGAAAAAAATAACTCACTCAACTTAAAAAAAAAAAATCTGTAAAAGCAGTCTGTTTTTCTGTAACAGCCCATACCAAGAGCTGCAAGAAATGACCATTTGCAAGGATAAGAGGTCACATGCCTCTTAGCTTCACTGAAAATACTGCCAACAGCTTAACCTGGTTCAGTGTCAGTTGGCATCCATCTATATCCCTCTCTCTTGGGATGAGGCTGAAATTTGGCAGAATTGTGTAGTCCTCCTTTCCCGGTCGACAAAAACTAAATAAATAAAATAAAAAAATTGCTAAAAAAACAGACTGACTGTTAGAACTTTGAACAGAGAAAATTAGAAAAAGCTAAACATTTTAATGTGTGGTTTAAACTTGAATAAAATAAACAACTTTTCGAAGAGGACATTACCAGCAATAGAAAGAATGAAATAATTTCTTGTAATTGCAGTCCTGTTTATTGGAACCATTTGGGAGACAATTTCAAAATCTGGTTAAACGGAGCCCATAATATTGGGTCTGCTACTGTTTTCAATGGGGAGCATTTTCCGTTACTGACAAAAGGAAATAAAGCAAAATAAATTGTTAATTGCTTTTGGTGGTGTTATAATAGGGTGTAGTGGTGCTTTCTTTGTGCTTTTTCACACAGAATACAGTACTTACCAATTGTGCTTGTGTATACAAGTACAAACCGCTTCAGTGTAAAGCGGGTTTCTTTATTTCTTAATTGACTGGGTGCTGCAATTCCTGATTTTCTCTGTCTTTGCTATTGTCTCCACATGAACATGATCCCATGTAGATGATAACCTTACCTGTAACTACACTCTGGACCCAATTTGTTCACAGGTATTCATCCCTTCTCCCTAACCTCTACTTATTATAGGCCACTGCAGAGCAGGTCACTGCAGCACAGGAGCTAGCGCAACAAAACACATCCAAAACAGGGACCAAAACAATAAAAGCAAAAAAGGAAATCCAAAACACTTCTGATCATAGGAGACTCCATGATTTGGGGAGTTGATACCTATCTCCAGCCAGGGGTATTGGTCAGATGTCTCCCAGGTACATCAGCGTAGAGAGACACTGACCGCATTGCTAAAATTGTACAGGAAGCAGGAGAAAACATCAACGTCCTGGTACTCATAGGGACTAACGATCTCGCCAGCTGGTCAGCTGCGGAGACCAAGGAACACCTGACCATGCTGGGTTGCAAACTACCATCCATTTCGTCTGGCATCTCCTTCTCTGAGATCCTGCCAGTCTGGGAGAGGGGGGCAGATGGATGGAAGGTCAGAGAAGGGGAGACAGGGGAGCTAAACATGTGGCTCAAGGGCTGGTGCCAGAAAAAGGGACACAAATCTGTAGGTAACTGGCAACAGTTTGGGCAGTGAAAGTTCTTTAAATCTGATAGACCACATCTGACTAAGGAGGGAGTCAGTGCATTGGGGCAGAAGTTTGATGTCTTTGCAAAATATTTAAACTAGCAAATGGGGGAGAGGGGTGCAGCACCCGATACGTCGAATGGGAAGAACACCCCTCCCCCCTCAGCTAGTGATCAAAGGAGTTCAGCATGTTTGTAATTCATTTGCATCACCAGGTAAGGAAAAAGGTCCGGCTCCCCATACGATGCACAGGGGAAACGCCAGCCCTCACCCAACAACCAACACACCAAAATCTGGCCAGTGGAAAATTGTGTACACAAATGCTTGCAGTCTGGGAAACAAGATCCCAGACCTGCAGGCAATAATGACAGAGGCTAAAGTTAGCATAGTAGCCATTAGCGAGACATGGTTCACCAGTAACCACACTTGGGAGACTTCAGTACTCGGCTATGTACTGTTCAGAAGAGACCAAGCTGCAAAAAAGTGTGTGTGGGGGGGTGGAGTGGTCCTTTATGTCAATTAAAATATCAAAGCTACAGAAATTCAGAATACACATAAGGAGCCAGAAGAACTGTGGGTCACCCTGGAACCAGGAAATGGGACAGCCATATGAACTGGGGTTGTCTACAGGCCTCCAGACCAGGGGGAGGACACAGACACATTACTGTTAGAAGATATACAAAACATGACAGCAAAGGGGGATGTTTTGATAATGGGAGACTTCAACATGCCAGATACAGATCGGTCAATACCAGCAGGAATATCTGCCAGAACTAGACACATAGGGGATTCCCTGCAGGGGGAGGGTCTCAAACAACCGGTACAACAACCCACAAGAGACAGGGCTATCCTAGATCTAGTACTGACTAACAGGGAAAGGATCACAGATCTCTAGGTAGAAGGTCACCTGGGGGCCAGTGACCATCACATGGCATGGTTCAATTTGGCCACAAGAACTAAATCACCCCATTCCAAGGCAAAATATGGGACTTCAGAGCAGCTGACTTTGATAAAATGGCAACAGAGTTAAACTAGTCCTGGCAAGAAGAAATACAGGTGAGGGGGTACAGGCAAAGTGGGCAAGTATTAAGGATGTAAAACTTGAAGCAACATCCCATTGTGATAGAGAGAAAAGGAAGTGCAAAGAAGAAGGAAACCACTCTGGTTCTCAAAAACAGTAGCACAAAAAGGTCAAAGCCAAAAGGCTGGCCTTCAGGAAATATAAGAGAATGCAGCGGGATGAAGACAGGGAGGCATACCAAACTTCCCTAAGGGAAGCAGGGAAGGCAGTAAGGCAGGCAAAGGCCCAAACTGAGGAAACACTAGCACAAACAGTAAAAGAAGGTGACAAGACTCTCTATAGATACATTAGTGAAAGGAGAAAGTTCAGAGGGGGCATTGCTAAGATCAAAGGGGATAAGGGGGCATGTGAGGAGGACCATGCAATAACATCTATCCTAAATAGATACTTCTGCTCAGTATTTACTGAGGAGAAGGTAGGGCAGGGCCCACAGCTCAGTACCATGGACACAGGGGTAGGGAGGTGTGCACTAGTCCCTTCACAAAAGAAAAGGTCCTACAAGAGCTCGATAAGCTCAGGGTTGACAAGGCAATGGGACTGGATGGCATACATCCCAGAGTACTAAAGGAGCTAAGGGTGGAACTAGCAGAGCCATTATCAGAACTGTTTAGTGAGTCCCTGAGCACAGGAGAGGTCCCAGAACACTGGAGAGGGGCTCATGTGATCCTGCTCCACAAGACTGGTATCAGGGAGGAGGCAGGGAACTACAGACCAGTCAGTCTTACCTCAGTAGTGGGCCAGATTATGGAGGCACTCCTTAAGGAAA
The DNA here is from genome assembly GCA_016271365.2 of Neoceratodus forsteri. Lineage (NCBI taxonomy): Eukaryota > Metazoa > Chordata > Ceratodontiformes > Ceratodontidae > Neoceratodus > Neoceratodus forsteri. The sequence goes on from CM057452.1 coordinate 966,005,916, forward strand.
GGATAGTGCAACACCTGGAATCAATAGGAGCACAGAATCCAAGACAGCATGGGTTTACAACAGGAAGGTCCTGTCAAACTAATCTCACAGATTTCTTTGACTGGGTAACCAGAGTGGTGGACCAAGGGGGAGCAGTTGATGTCGCCTACCTTGACTTCAGCAAAGCTTTTGATACTGTTCCACATAGAAGATTGATAAATAAGCTGGGTAGGCTCGGGGTGGGTCAGAAGTTGATCAACTGGGTTGCAAACTGGTTGACAGGCAGAAAACAGAGAGTGGTGGTAAACAGTATAAAGCCAGAAGAGATGCAAGTCACAAGTGGGGTACCTCAGGGATTAGTCCTGGGACCAGTCCTCTTCAAAATCTTCATCAGTGACACTGTAAATGGGCTGGAGGGTAAGGTTTGTCTGTTTGCAGATGACACCAAGATCTGCAACAGAGTAGATGATCCAGATGGGGTGGGCAGAATGAGAAGAGATCTGGATAAACTGGCAAAATGGTCGGAAGAGTGGCAACTGGATTTTAACACAAAGAAGTGCACGATCATGCACATAGGGAAGAGAAACCCTGAAGCCACCTATAGGCTGGGAGGGGAGTTGGTGGCAATCACAAGGGAAGAAAGAGACTTGGGCATCATCATCATAGAAGGTCTGAAATCATCCAAGCAGACCACTAAAGCAGTAGGTAAGGCTAGGGGGATGTTGGGGTGTATTAGTAGGGGTATCACAAGTCATAAGAGGGAGGTAATAATCCCTCTTTACAAGACATTGGTTAGGCCCCATCTGGAGTATTGCATGCAGTACTGGAGACAACACCTTCACAAGGACATTAACAAAATTGAGGCAGTCCAGAGAAGGGCAACCAAAATGGTGCAGGGACTGCATCAGAAAACATATGAGGACAGATTAACAGAACTAAATATGTATACCCTACAGCAAAGGAGGGAGAGAGGTGATATGATTGAAACATTCAAACACCTTAAGGGCATTAACAAGGTGAAAGAGTCTAACATGTTTCAATATAAGAAAAATAGCAGGATAAGAGGACACAGCATGAGATTAGAGGGAGGCTGACTAAGGGGTAAAGTGAGGCAGTCCTTTTTCACAGAAAGGGTGGTGGATACATGGAATGGCCTACCTCAAGAAGTGGTGGATATGAATACAGTGCAGGGCTAAAGACAGGCATGGGATAGGCATAAGGGAGCAATACAGATAAGAATGAATAGATAGGCCATTGACAGAGCAAATGCCGATGGCACATTCATAAGGTAGGAAAAGAAATGGGCAGACTGGATGGGCCTTGTGGTCCTTATCTGCCGTCAACTTCTATGTTTCTATACCCATTTGCCTACACCATGCCTGTTTGAAGCTCCCCATGGTCTTTACCCCACCACCTCTTCTAGTAGATTGTTCCAGGTGTCCACTAGTCTTTCTGTGAAGTATTAATTACTTGTGAAGAATTATTTACTCACAACCCTCTTAAACCTCCCCCTCATGCTTCACAGCATGCCCCTGAGTTCTGATACTCCTCCTCCTCCTGTGAAAAAGACTCCCCTCCTATATCCTATTCATCCTTGTGAGGTACTTACTGGTCTCAGTCATGTCCCCCTCTCACTCTCTTTTCCTCCTCCAGGGAGTGCATATTGACCTCCTGCAGCCTCTTCTCATACAGTTTCTCGTATAACCCCTGCACCATTTTGGTAGCCCTCCTCTGGACCACTTCCACCCTGCTGATGTCCTTGCACAGATGCAGCCTCCAGAACAGTACACAGTATTCCAGATGTGGTCTCACAAGTGAGCAATACAGAGGCAACATCACCTCCCTTCCCCTGCTAGAAATTCCCCTCCCGAGGCACCCCAACATCCTGACAGCCTTGCCTACTGCCTTGTCACACTGCCCTGCCACCTTGAGGTCATCAGATATGATTACACCATGGTCCCTCTCTGGCTCGGTAACTGTAAGTACCTCCCCCCCATCTTACACACACACACACTGGGTTTCCTCACCCCAGGGGCATGACTTTCACTTTCTGGCATTATAAGCCAGCTGCCACTCCATAGACCACTCCTCTAATTTCCACAGATCCCTGTGCATTCTCTCCATTCCCTGCTGGGTGTCTACGCTGTTGCAGATTTTCTGTATCACATGCAGAGAGACACACCTTCCCCCTCCAGTTCTTAAGGAATGTCACTTATGAAGACATTGAAGAGGACAGGACCCAGTACAGATTTCTGTGGTACTCCACTGGTCTCTCTCTCGTCCTCCAAGTGACAGCTGTTCACCGCCACTCTCTGTCTGCTATCTTTCAACCACTTTGAAACCCAGTTCACCATCTTCTCCCCCATGGACAGGCTGCTAAGTTTCATTATTAGCCTCCTATGTGGTGCAGTGTCAAAGGTCAGAAGTCCAGACAGTCTACATCTACTGCCTTCCTGACCCCCAGTTACCCAGTCAAGGAAATCTGTGAGATTTGACAAGACCCCTGCTCGAGAAGCCAAGCTGCCAGTGGTCCTGCAGCCCATTTGTCTCCAGGTACTCCATCAGTCTCTACTTCAGCAGGGACTCTGTTAATTTCCCCACCACTGATGTGAGACTGACTTGTATGTAATTGCTAGCCTCAGGGAAAGCAGAAAGGAGTGCAAAGGCGAAAACTAAAGACAGAATAGCCCAGGGGACAAAACATTTTTTTAGGAATGTAAGTGAAAAGAAGACTACAACCGACGGGCATGCCTCTCAAACGTTTGCCACTGAAATGAGTGGCATGGACATTTTTGGACACTCAAAATGTGAAACAGTGAGGGACACAGACCCCCAAAATGATGGACGCATCCTCAAACATGGAGACAAAAGCTCAGGACACCATGGAAACCACTATGTTTACTTGTACAAAGTTTATTTTTGATTTAGAATTTTAGAATATTGTACATTCTTGCTTTAAAGTCTGAATTGACAGTGCATTCTCTGTGCGGGCAGCACCTTTTCCATGAGGGACAGAGCAATTTTAAGGGATAAAATGAAGGACATCCCTCGTAATCAGGGACAGTTGAGAGGTATTGGGGTGGGATTATAAGGTTAGAAAGGGAGGAGGTGATTGTGCAGAGGTGGACCAGGAAAAGGCAGACATCCTGAACAAATACTTTTGTTCAGTGTTCACAGAAGGAGAAGGGGAGAGGACACAAAAAAGTAAAGTACAGTTACATAGTTACGTAAGAACTTACCGTAACAGATGATCTTCGAGAGCAGCTCTTGCAGTAGGTTACACCATTAGGACTGAAGCCGGCAGGTGCCAGGACCCCATGGAAATTTTCTGGCTAGCAGTATTCAGCGGGGACTGCCCCCGACATCGGTCCCGCCCCCGACGTCAGGCATAGCACATAAGGGGGCTGTGACCCAGAATCCCCAGTTCTCCTGCCGGAGACTCCCGGCCACTGGATGACATCAGAAAAGGAAACTGAGGATCTGCCATCAAATGACAATCAGAGTGGTGTTGAGAACACCTGATCCTAGGTGAAGGTTATGGGAACAAATCTACCTCCAGCGGGATGGGGGTACCTGCTGCAAGAGCTGTTCTCAAGATCTACTATTACGGTAAGTTCTAGTGTAACTGTACTATTTACTTGAGAAACAGCTCTTGCAGCAGGTTACACCATTAGACTGATTCTCAACTCAATACTGGAAATCCTCACCATTGGGAGGAGGGAAGGTAGAAATCACTAGTAGAACCGAAGCCTAGGACAGGAGTCCTTGAAGGACTGCTAGACCAAAACCTGCTCTTCGCCTCAATGCAACGTCCAGGCTATAATGCCTGATGAAGGTGTGCACCGAGCTCCAAGTAGCTGCTGCATAGATGGCTGAGGTGGACACGTTCTTTAAGGCTGCAAAGGAGGTAGCCACCCCCTTGTGGAATGACCCTTAACCGAGCCCGGTAAGGGTTTGTTTACCTTCTGGTAACAGAACGTGATACAATGTATGAGCCACCTGGACAGCGATTGTTTGGAAACGGGAGCTCCCATCATCCTGTGGGCGAAGGAGACAAAAAGCTGGTCAGATTTTCGGTGGTGTTTGGTTCTGGTCAGATAGTATCGAAGACACCTATGCACATCTAAAGTGTGCAACAGGGCCTCTCCTTTATTACAATATTTAGAAAGAAAAAATTACTCACCTTAGTAATGTTGTTTCTTTTAATGAAGTCTTGCTGTATTCTGACAAATTGCAGTGAGGTCCAACCTTCGAAATGCCCCGGAGATGAAAGAGTTACCTTTCCATGCCACGCATGGAACGCTGAGCTCGAGCTCGGTTGAGATTCTGTCTGTTGCTGTTTGAACTCAAACCGTCAGATCTTTACGAGCTAAACTCACTGAGTGTCCTGTGTGGAAGCTGTAAACCCACACTAGCCAATTGGCTACTAAATATAATAAACAGATTTTTTGGTCCCAAAACAAAGACTCAAGTCAGGAAACCCCAAAAAATGAAACAAACACAACACCTACTCACCCAAAGTAAAAGGGTGATAAATAAAAGGTGGGGCACCACTTGAGTGCCAACACTGGTACTGCCCACCCACATCCCAAAACAAAGGTTCAGAGAGGGGAGGGGGAGGTCAGAATACAGCAAGACTTCATTAGAAGAAACAACATTACTAAGGTGAGTAATTTTTTCTTCAAACAACATGAAGTCTTGCTGTATTCTGACAAATTGCAGACTCACTAAGCAGTACCTCCATGGAGGAGGGACAGAACCACCTAGGAAATAGGCTCTGAAGCACTGTTGTGCCAAACCGAGCATCACTCCTAGCCTGGATGTCCAGAGAGTAATGCTTGGTAAAGTGTGAACTGTTTTCCAGGTAGCTGCTTGACATATCTCTAAGATAGAATATCCTGGCAGCAGCCAGGAAGCAGCTGTACCTCTGGTAGAGTGAGCCCTCAGGCCTGAGGGTGGAGCCCTGCCTAGTTTTTCATAGCAAATTGAATGCAAGAGACAATCCACCTGGCAATGGATCTCTTAGTGGCAGGTTTTCTTTACCAACCTCACCATAAGTGAGGAACAGTTGAGGGAGTCAAACCTGGACCCTTGGTACGCTCCACGTAGTAGCTAAGGGCCCTTTTCACATCCAACTGTACAGCCTCCTCTCACCAGAGGAGGAATGGTCAGTGAAGAAAACAGGAAGAGACATAGACTGGTTAAGGTGGAAGTCTGAAACCACCTTAGGTAAAAACTTCCTGTTAGTCCTGAGGACCACCTTATCTCTATGGAAAGAGATAAAATCAGGCTCCACTGACAGGGCTTGTAACTCGCTTATGCACCTGGCAGAAGTGATGGCCACCAAGAAAACAGTTTTTCAAGTCAAGTACTTAAGCTCTGCTGAGGACAAAGGCTCAAAAGGGGGGTTGCATGAGCTGAGCAATGCAAACATTAAGGTCACAAACAGGGGCAGGGTCCCTGAATGGCGGATTGGTATGAAGCAATCCCTTGAAAAACTTGGAGAATACAGGATGAGCTGAAAGGGAAGAAGGCTTACCAGCTGAAAAGAAAGCAGAGACAGCTGCCAGATGCACTCTTAGTGTAGCTGGTCTGAGTCCAACGCTATTAAGATACACCATATAGTCAAGGACTGTGGGCAGGCCAGCAGACTCTGGAGAAATATGCTTCCCAGAGCACCATATGGAGAATCTTTTCCATTTGGAGTTGTAAGTGCTTCTGGTGGAAGGCTTCCGAGAAGCCTTTAGGATATCCATAACACCCTGAGAGAGATGTAAATCAGCAAATTCTAACTCTTCAAGAGCCAGGCCTTGAGATTGAGAGATTTGAGATTCGGATACCAAACCCTCCCCTGAGCACAGGTCAACAGGTTGTAATTCCTGGGAAGAAACAGGGGAAGGTGGACTGCTAAGGACAACAGGAGAGGGTACCAGGGCTGTCTGGCCCAGTCTGGAGCAATCAGAATCACCTTGCAGGGTTGAGACCTACCTGATTTTGACTAACACCCTGAACAGAAGAGGGAAGGGGGGGGAAAGGCATACAGGAACTTCCCTTCCCAATTGAGAACTAGGGCATCCAGAGGGACTGAGCCCAACACTGGGGGCCTGCAGCAAAAAAGGGGAAGTTGGTGATTGTCTGGGGCTGCAAAAAGATCTATCTGTGGGGTGCCCCATCTGAAGAAGATCACCTTCAAAACCAGGGGATCCAGGGACCATTCGTGATGGCCCTAAGATATCCTGCTGAGAGCATCTGCCAGGACATTGACCTTGCCTGGGAGGTGTACTGCCGTAAGAGAGGTGTTCAGGAAATAGGCCAGAGACCATAACTTCATCACTTCTGTGCACAAGGCCGTAGACAGAGTGTCCCCTTGCTTGTTGATATACCAGATTGTGGTGGTATTGTCTGTCCTGATCTGAACTGCTTTGTTGTGAACAGACTTGGAAAAAGCCTGAAGTGCTAGAAACGCTGCTCTGAGTTCTAATAGATTGATGTGAAGCAGAGATTCCTGAGGAGACCACAATCCTTGGGTGGTCAGGTCTCCCAAGTGAGACCCCCACCCCAAGAGGGAGGCATCTGTAGTAAGGATTAGAGAGTGAGACTGAGTGACAAAAGGAACTCCCTGTCTTAGATTGTCCTGATCCTGCCACCAATGCAATGCCTGGATCAGGGTTTGAGTCACTGGGATCAGTTTGGTCAGAAGATCCTTCTTCTGAGACCAAAAGGCTCTCAAGTGGAACTGAATGTCCCTCATCTGAAATCTTGCTCCCTGCACCACTGCTGTAGAAGCAGCCATGTGCCCCAGGAGCTGTAGAAAATGCCTTGCTGGTCAAGACACCTGGCAGGACTAGAGTGCAGGGAGGATCCCTTGGACTCCAAGGACTCATTAAAGAGTGGTTGACTGCCCGAGTCCCCACTGATCCCTCTGTAGATGGCTAAAAGTTGTCCAGGAAAGAACCCCCCCCCCCGGGAAAACCATGGGAAATGTAAATAATTACACAATATTTAGAGTCCTTAATTCTCCTGCCTCTTCCGATGTGATGTCTGTTCAAATCCTGTGGACCCCATATAATTCTGATAGGGGTGATTTAAGGAAGGGCGCAACCCAGAAGAATTCACACTCCATAGATGGTCAGGGATGACACTAACCGACAGCCGATGGGAAAGCCCCTTAGATGGCCAAGATTCCTTAGTTGGAGTTCTGGTTGGTGGCTGTTTATGCAATGGTTCCACCACTATTGGCAGAGACGCCAGGGTCGGCCGAGCCAGGACCGTTGTGGTTGGCTCTACTGATAGATGGTGTCGGCCTTTAGGGCATCGGCCAGGTAATGGCTGGTGTAGAAGCCGGGGGCAGCTTGACACCAGTAAGCACCAGCTGTTGTCACATGAAACCTCATAGGCCGGGCTACCCAGGCCAAAGCCTCCTCACCTGAGGAGGATGAGAATGAAGAGTAGCAGCAGCGCTATTTCCCATGGTGCCAACAGCTAGAGCGCCCATGGGAGGAAGACCGCGAGATGAGTCATGGAGCACCGACGCTCCTCCGGATCTTAGTCATTGACCAGAGGTGGTGAATCAACAGACTGATCTGTCCCTCCAATGGACTGAGTCAGGACTGGAGTTCTGGACAAGGAAGTGCCGGCCTCTTCAGTCGACAACTGGTCGGCTGGTTCGAGAAAAATCTCAGCTGGGACTTCAACCAGCATCTCGGTCAACTGGCCCGACTGGGTCACCATGGAGTTGGTGGCTTGGGCTAAGGATTTGACTGAAGTCAAATCCGGAGAAATGCAGGAATCAGAGGCTCTCGACCGAGAGCACTCACTATTCCACAAATGCTGGTGAGTCCTGTCTTCTTCTTTCTTGGACTCTTTTTCAGATTTAGATTTGTGTCCAGAAGGTGCCTGACTGAGGATTGGAAGGGACTGACACAATTCCTTGAAGGACTCTGTGAAAGTCGAGCCCAGTTGGAGCGGCACGAAGGCAGAAGCCGAGGAGTGAGCCGTGGCCTGGGCCGCCTCCTCCTCAAACACCGCAAGCTGTTCAGTGGACCCTGCAGCCACAAAGACCACCCAATAGACATCCTTAGATTTGACCGGCAGGTTTAGATGTGCTGGACGACCCAGTTTAAGCCGGGCGAGATGGTACTCCAGAACATTCGGGTGAAAATAATGACAAAAGTCACAATACTGATGGTCGTGATCGTGCCCAGGCAGTAGACACACGTGGGTCCTGGAAATCTTCTGCCTGCAAGGGCACCAGCGGAACCTGGCAGTAGACTTATCGCCGATGATGGTCGCAATCAGAGATTGAGTTAAAGATGAAACTTGAGAGAGTTTTAAAATATTAGAAGTAAATCCGGAGATTTAAGTGCAAGGGCCTTGAAATGGTAAGGAGGGAACCTGCTTCTTCCAGTGGAAAGGAAGATCTGGCGTCATGGGGAGGAGCCGAGGGAGTCATCACCCGGGTGGGTGGGAGGATCCAGCTTGAAGACGTTTCGGCATCATTTTAAAGTCACTGCCAGTTAGTGTGGATAGATCATCATATCCACGTCCACGGAATAGAAAATTATGCTACAGGGGGCAACACTGCACTTGGAGAGCTGTTGTAACAAGATCAGTACATAAGGATCTATTAGGGAGACAAAAGAGAATCTAGTAAGAACAGGATGTAGGGAGTGGTGCAATGTAGTAGTTGAGGGGCAGTCATATTCAGGCAGACCTTTTGGACTCTGAGGTGCTGCCCTATCTGCATGAGCCTCTCTGGATTGAGGGAGGATGTCGCCAGTCTTAGAGATGAATTAGCCTGGGTCAGGACAGGCTTCGACCCCATCCAGGGTCCACCCAGTCCAACTCCGTTGCCCCAGAGGATGTCAAGAAAATGGACCACATGGACGACTGTGGGCTCAGGGAGGTTTAGGAAGGTTAACAGAAGGCACAGCCCAACACCTACCCCACTACATAACACCTTTTTCCCACTGGCTGAGAGGGATGGCCAATCCGAGGCACACGAGGTAGTGGAAAGGATGGATGTGGAGGTTGACCAACGTGGCAACCTCAGCGAGGGGGGAGCAGAGGACCACAGAAGAGGAGAAAGCAAATCCTTCTAAGAGACTCAATAATGAAGGGAATGCAGCTAGGAATGGGGGGGAGTCAGGGAAGTCAGGTGCCTACCAGGCACCACTGCAAGGATAGATGAGAGGAGAATCCTAGGGATTGCCAGGAGGGCAGGAAGGGGGGAGGAGGAGCTGGACATCATTTTCCACTTAGGAACTAATGACCTGCTTGGGAAGAACCAGAGGTGGCACAGGAAGGTTTCGGGAGACTCGGGTGGGGTCTGAAACAGGTGGCTACATCCATTACCATCTTGGAGATGCTACCTGTTAAGGGCATGGGTGTGCGCAGGAGTGTGTGCACCAGGAACTTCAATGCATGGTTGAAGAACTGATGTGTAGAGGAAGGATTTGGATTCATTGGGGACTGGGGGCCCACCTGGAGTGATGGGGCACTGTTCAAGGCTGACAGACTGCATCCATCCTGGAGTGGAACTTAGATCCTCAATAAAAAGTTTAAATGTTACATTGGGGCGTATTTAAACTAGCCAAAGGGCGGGGCAGGCTGGTAGACAGGGAAAATAATTGTCCACCTCCAAAGCAAGGATACCAAGGAGCAGGAAGCGGGAAAAAAAAAAAAAAAAATCAGAAAAACCCACATGTTCGGGGAAACAGAAAGATGTTGGAAGGGAAACTAGTAGCATCTACAGAATGGAATATATAGACAACAGAAAATTCAGGAATAGGACAACGACAGAATCATCTGGAAGGCAATGTCCACAAATGCCAGGAGCTTGAGGAATATGGTAGCAGAACTCGAGGCCATCATAGCTGAGGAGAAGATATAGTGGCAGTAACAGAGACCTGGTTTAATGAAAACACTGACTGGGAAGTTGCAATACTGGTGTGCACTGTTCAGGAGGGACAGAGTTGGAAAAATGGGAGGGGGGCTGAACTGTATGTAAAGGCACTATTAAAGCAACAGAAATAGCAAGAGACAGTGGGGAGGAGGAGATGTTATGGATAGAACTGGAGGCAAATGGAAGGGCCATAAAAAGGGAAGGGGTTATCTACAGACTCCCCATGCAAGGGGAGGAAGTGGATAGGGAAATGAGGAAAGCCATCAGGGAGATGTCCAACAAGGGGGAGGTGATAGGCAAAGGCAAGGCAAGGCAAAATTTATTTAAATGACGTCCAATCCTGGAGGCTCTGGGCGCCGCACAAACAAATAATTACATATTCAAAAATAAATCAATAAAAATGTATAAATAATAACACTTCATAGAAACATTACCCACAGACAGTAAACTGAAATGCTAAAATCAAATCTACACTGACGTGGGATTTCAACATGCTTGATGTGGACTGGAGCATCCCAGTGGCATCATCTAACAAGAGTAGGGAGGTCCTGGAGGAGCTGCAGGGGGCATTGCTGAGACAGCTCATAGACAAACCTACACGGGAGGGGGGCCACAATGGACCTGGTACTGTCAAACAGAGAAAGTGTGATCTCAGTTGGGGACCCCTTTGGGGAGAGCGATCACAAAACAATACACTTCGAGTTAAGTATTGGGCAACAAGCATGCCACACCAAAACAAAGGTCCTAGATTTCAGAAGGGTGGGCTTTAGGAAAATGGGGAGGGAGTTAGCAGCGCTCTGAAAAGGATACAGAATGGGGAGGGGGTAGAGGAAAGGTGGAAGAAAATGAAGGAGGCATTAGAAGAAGCTGCAAACCTATGTATTAGACAGGTATCGAAGAATAAGAGGAGGAGGAGACCACTTTGGTTCTCACAAAAAGTAGCAGAGGCAGTCAGGTCAAAAAGAATAGCCTTCAAGCAGTACAAAACAACACAGGGGGAACAGGACAGGGAGGTGTATAGGAGCAAAAGAAAAGAAGCAGCAAAAGGGATCAGGGATGCAAAGACTCTCACAGAAGAGAACACAGCAAAGTCAGTGAGGAGGGGGGAAACATTTTACAGATACATCAGTGAAAGAAGAAAAAAATAAGGCAGGAATACTGAGAATCGAGGGGGAAGGGGGTGAATGTGTGGAGGGGAACCAGAAGAAGGCAGACATACTGAACAAGTATCTCTGCTCAGCATTCACCAAGGAAGGAGAGGGAAATAGTCCACAGATAAAGGAGAAAGTAACGAATGGTGGGAGGGTGGACATGAGTCCCTTTACAGAGGACAGGGTACATAAAGAACTGGAGAAAATAAGACTGGACAAGGCTATGGAACCTGACGGGGTGCATCCAAGGATACTAAAAGAATTGAGAAAAGAACTGGCTGTGCCCCTGGCAGCCCTGTTCACTCTATCCTTGGATATGAATAGTACCGGGAGACTGGAGAACGGCAGGTATGCCAATCCACAAGAATGGGAGCAGGGCAGGGAACTATAGGCCAGTAAGCCTGACGTCGGTGGTGGTGAAGGTGATGGAGATATTAATATAGGAAAGAATGGTGGAGTGCCTGACCAGTAACAAATTGCAGGATCCAAGACAGCATGGGTTCACGCAAGGGAGATCATGCCAAACTAACCTAACCAAGTTTTTCGATTGGGTGACGAGAGTCTTGGACCAGGGGGAGCAGTGAATGCGGCCTACTTGGATTTCAGGAAGGCTTCTGATATGGTCCCACACAGGAGATTAGTCAACAAGTTGAACAGTCTAGGGGTGGGTGCAAAGGTGGTGATGTGGGTGCAAAATGGACTAGGCAACAGGAGCCAGAGGGTAGTAGTGAATGGGGGGAGATCAGAAGAGAGGGAGGTGACAAGTGGGATACCACAGGGGTCAGTCCTGGGGCCATTACTATTCAATGTATTCACTGGAGACATTGCAGACGGACTGGGAGGGAAAGTATTCCTATTTGCAGATTTCACAAAAATCTGTAACAGGGTGGACACACAAGAGGGAGTGGATAGGATGAGAAGGGACTTAAACAAACTGGAGGAATAGTCAAAGGTATGGCAGCTGGGGTTTAATGCTAAAAAATGTAAGGTTATGTACATGGGGTGCAAGAACCGAGGGGTAACTTACCAACTAGGAGGGGAAGAAATGGCAACAACTAACCAGGAAAGGGACCTAGGAGTTATCATAATAGAGGACCTCAAGGTGTCTAGTCAGTGTGGTAAAGCAGTGAGTAAAGCAAGCAGGATGCTGGGATGCATTGGAAGAGGAATAACAAGTAGAAAGAGGGGAGTGATTTTGCCCCTATATAGGTCACTGGTGAGGCTACACCTCAAGTACTGTGTCTAGTACTGGTGGCCAAATCTCAGAAAGGATGTCAATCAGTAGGAGGCAGTGCAGAGAAGGCTATCAAAATGGTCCAGGGTATGCATCAAAAACATTATGAGGAAAGGATCAGGGAATTAAATATGTACTCACTGGCGGTAAGAAGGGACAGGGCGGATATGATAGAAATATTCCAAGTATGCCAGATGAATAAATAAGGTACTGGAGACCAGCTATCTGCAGAAAAGAATGGGCACTAGGACTAGGGGTCATGATACGCGGCTAGAAGGGGGACGACTCGGAGGCAATGTGAGGAAGTACTTCTTCACAGAAAGGGTAGTTGAACCCTGGAACAGGCTATCAGAGGAAGTGGAGGAGGCAAAAACCATGGGGGCATTCAAGCAAGCATTGGACGGACACCGGGGACTAGTGAGACTAGGACAAAAGGAAAGAATGGAAACAGGTCGGGCAGGATCTGACAGAAGGAAGCAAGACATTTCTTAATCGAAGTTGAAGATCCCTGTTGGAAGCCCTCGTTTGAGAGCCGGGACTATGCTCCGCCAGTGGGCGGTCGGCAACCGCCTAGCCGCCTCCAGGGACCAGAAAGCCGGAAGGGACAGCAGGGAAGTTGAAGCTCCCTGTTGGAAGCCCTCATTTGAGAGCCGGGGCTACGCTCCGCCAGCGGGCTGTCGGCAACCGCCTAGCCGCCTCCAGGGACCAGAAAGCCAGGAGGGACAGCCAGGAAGTCGAGGCTCCCTGTTGGAAGCCCTCGTTTGAGAGTCGGGGCTACGCTCTGCCAGCGGGCGGTCGGCAACTGTCTAGCCGCCTCCAGGGACCAGAAAGCCAGGAGGGACAGCCAGGGAAGTCGAAGCTCCCTGTTGGAAGCCCTCGTTTGAGAGCCCGGGCTACGCTTCGCCAGCGGGCAGTCGGCAACCACCTAGCCACCTCCAGGGACCAGAAAGCCGGGAGGGACAGCCAGGGAAGGTACAGGAAAGCCGCAAAATTTATGCCCACCTGCCCTTCCCCCTCCTTGGATGTTATTTTTATAGGCAACTTCCCGCCGAATTACAATTCCCGCCCCCAGCGCCGCGCTATCCAGTAATCTGTCTCATTGCCACTGCTGTATTGCCAAATCAGCAGCCCTTCCTAACTGTTCTCTCTACTCCTACACTGTCGATTCCTAGCTCGAGTTAATCATCACCCTTGCTTTCATAATGGGGGGATCCCTTTGGATACTCCTGGCTCTGTTTTTCATGGTGTTCGGGGAGAAAGATATCCTCCCTGTCACTGTCACATTGAAAAGTGCGTCCCACCTTCCTAGTCTCTCTATTTCACCATTATTAATGAAGGACCGGATCGTTAGCTATGCCCTACCTATGCCACAATACAACCAGTGGGGCAACCTCCATGTAGGGACGCAAATTGTTCTATCAACATATCACTCGGTGCTACATTTTTGGGTATACAGTTCCCCATTACGCCTGACCACAAGATTGCTATTTAGTGAGTTGGCACGAACCCATAACCCTGACTGGCATAGCTTAAAACAGAGGCCCCTGAATAGGAAAAGGAGGACCAAAGATAGTCTCCTCATTTTATCTCTTGAAGCCCTTATGAAACTCTTAATTTTTTTCTTGATCTGCGTTGGAAATGCGGAAATTAACCCAGGACCTCCAGAGTGCATTACCTCACCAGCAGATTTAGCCTCGACCAAAGGCTTTCTACATATCAATGCCTGCAGCCTGCTAAAAAAGCTCACGATGATACAATCCTGGGTTGCCCATACTTTGCCAGACTTTCTTGTGGTGTCAGAGACATGGCTCAGACCCACCACAGCAGACAGAGACATAAATTTACCCAATTATCAAATATTCAGAGCGGATCGCCAGACAAGGGGCGGGGGAGTTGCTATATATGTAAAATCCAATATATCTGTAACTTGCTTAGATGCAACATCTATGCCCAAAGAATTCAAATGTCTATCCCTCAAAGTGGCTCTCTCCAACACTGCAGCATTTCAGCTAGTTGGCTGCTACAGGCCCCCTTCAGTGGATCATAAGCTTCTAACCCACCTGGGGAATCTAATCAAGATGGGTACTGAAGAGACCATAATCCTAGGTGATCTAAACCTAAATTGGCTATCCAAGGCAGCGGCACCTTTAGTATCATTTTGTGATACATATAGGTTTTCACAACTTATAAATGAACCAACGAGAATCAACAAAAAGAATCTGAGCAACAGCACATTAGTTGACATCATGCTGGTGAATAAACCCCACCTCTTCACGCACGCTGGAGTGCTGTTCAGTGATATAAGTGACCACTGCCTTATTGCTGGAGTAAGGTCATCCGGCAAACTAACACCCCAGCTAAATTCCTACTGAGGAGATCCAAGAAAACTTTCAATACTGGGGCATATCTCCATGATCTAAATCACTCTTCAAGATGGCAAGAGTTCTACCCTAGCAGACTCTGTGGAAAAAGCACATCAGGTGTTAAATAGCATAATACTAGGTGCCCTTAACACTCATGCACCAATTACTAGAGTTCAAATTAAAAACAAAATTTGTCGTTGGTTTTCACCTGACCTTAAATCAGCCCTGTTTGAGAGAGATAAGCTTTGGAAAAAGGCAAGGAAGACTAAGAACCCAAATGACTGGATGATATTTAAGAAAGCCAGAAATAGCTGTACTAGGAAAGTACGGGATGCTAAGGCTGCCTACTACATGGCTGAACTCGACTCCTCATACCACAATCCTGCCAGGTTCTGGAGCACCATTAAGGGCATAACAGGACAAGATCCTAGCTCTACACTACCAGCTCAAATGCACCACAACAATGTAACAATCTCAGACAGAATGGAAATACTGGATGCATTCAATAATCAATTTTACAATTGCTGCCCTTGCATTTGATACCTCTCCAGCCAATCTGCTACGTGCTCAGTTAAGCTCCCAGTACACAGGAACTCGGTTAGCTGAATCCTCCTTCTCCTTCAAACCGATTTTGTTGAAACAAGTGGAGGATCTAATCTCGCAGATGGATATCAAAAAAAGTGCAGGTGCTGACTCCCTTGATCCTTACTTTCTAAAGATTGCAATGCATGCACTTGCAGTTCCTTTAACACACCTTTTTAACCTGTTTTTAATATCTGGTTCTACTCCTGCAACCTGGAAAACAGCCCAAGTTTTCCCACTACTGAAATCAGGGGACCCCATGGACCTTAACAACTATAGGCCAATCTCTATCCTTCCAGTGCTATCTAAGCTGCTAGAAAAACTGGTGAGCATCCAATTAAGAGAATATCTTGAAGAATTTAATCTTTTAAATTCAGCACAATCCGGGTTTAGATCTAAGCATAGTACTAGTTCTGCACTGGCTAAAGTTACAAACGATTGGCAAACCGAACTGGATAAAAAGAATAGTGTTTGTGCTGTATTCCTTGATCTAAGCAAGGCATTTGATACGGTGGACCATGAACTACTACTCTCTTCCTTGCACTCCATAGGTTTGGATCCATCCTCCCTTACATGGTTCAGGTGTTACCTCACGGGAAGGACACAGCAAGTGAAAGCTGAAGGAGATCTGGGCCCTATCCTTTTTGCCATTTATATTAATAATATTGATTCAAATCTTACCAAAGCCATTGTGCACTTTTTTTTGCAGATGACACTGTTTTATATGTCAGCAACCCATCGCCTGCTACAGCTTGTGAAGTTCTACAAGCAGAATTCTTTATACTACAACATCAACTAATGGAAAAAAAGCTTCCTTTAAATGCAAAGAAAACAAAAGCAATGTTTTTCTCCACCCAAAGCCATACAAGTCCCTCCTCACTAAACAATCTCCCCCAGCTATCCACTATCCTTGGTGAAAGCCTTGATTATGTAGAAAAATTCAAGTATTTGGGGGTGTGGATAGATAGCAGACTTGACTACACAGTTTACGTTGAAGAACTTCTAAAAAAGCTTCGCCAGAGGCTGGGTCTATTTTTTAGAATAAGGCACTTTTTAAACAGAGACTCCAAGATGAGGTTGGTCCAGGCCACATTTCTCTCAGTAATTGGCTATGCAGATTTCCTTTATAGTCACTGCCCTATCTCCTACCTAAGCAAATTGGATACACTATACCACAGAGCTCTGAGGTTCATAACAGATCTACCATTTAACACTCACCATTGCTCTCTTTATGCTGCAGTCGGTTGGACATCTCTACATCTCAGAAGAAACAGAAATGCTGCAGTGTGGACATACAAAGTTTTGACTAAGATGCTTCCAAACTATATATTAGGCTGCTTCACACAGGCCACAGCTAGTACCTATGCCCTAAGAAGCCACAACTTCATTATGCTCAAAGTGCCTAAAGTCAACACCCGGCATGTGAGATCTGCTATCAGCTATACTCTAGCTATATCATGGAACACGATTCAGAAGACCCTGAAGCTGACCAACTTTGTATCTTTAGCATCCTTCAAGCATCTATACCCAAGTCTCTTCCCTGAAAAATGCAATTGCTTCCTCAAGTTCTAGTTTATTCGTAGTTCTATCCTTCCCCCTCTCAGGCAGCCATCATAACATGGCAATTCACTTCCCTATAATTCACCTCCACAGATACCTCACCCCCTGGCTATAATCTTCTCCCATTAATTCCAGGCCCCTACCTTAGCCCTTATCAATGCCATAAACCTCCCAGTTCTAGCCCCAGCCCCTGCTCTAGTCATTCGTACCCCTTCCTATCATGTCACTTATCTCAGTCTATGACCACCATCTTTCAGTCATCCAATCACTGTTTCTCTTTGTCCACACTGACTTCCCTTAGGTCATTGGAACCTTGAGTACCTCATGTTGAACGTATGCCATGTTTACTGCCAATGTTGATATGTATATACTGGATTACCTATTGTGCATTTCACATGTTCCTACCATATCCTGTTATGTTTTAAACAACTTCTGCCCTTGATTACTGTATATAAGTGTTTTAAATATTCTTGTACATGTACCAATTATTGAACCTTGACCTTATTAGGTCCATCTTGCAAATGAGCTGTGCTCAATGATGTTCGCCTGAATAAATAAAGATTTGATTGATTGATTGATTAAAGCTAAACCAGGGCAGACTGGATGGACCTGGAGGTCCTTTTCTGCCGACAATTACTTTTTAACTATGTAACATGCTCCTTAACTATGACAATGTTGTGTCTGTCTGAAATTTCACAATTTTATTTCTGCAACATCTATTTACAGCTTAACATTTTGCTTTGTAACTCTGTTGCCTCCAAGTTGCTAGGATTCCTCCTGCATTTAGAAAATGATACAAACAGAAATACACCAATTTTGAGATACTGGGGTTTTGAAAGGCTGCTCTTCATGGATGATCGGAGAGAAGTGTGCCACATCTTCTGATGTGCTGACGTAGAACAATTAAATACTATGTATTTCTTAAGTTTGGGGAGAATTTCCCTTAGAGTTGGTGCACTTACTAAAGAAAGTATCCCCTTCAAATGAAATACTGCATTTGTTCAGCTTTAATGAAGAAGAGCTCTATCATGTTTTGAGAAAAGCAGCAGGCAAAACAACAGCAAACTGGTAACTTATTCAGCTGCTACAGATACAAAACAGGTGTATTTCTTCAGCTAATACATCAGCAATATGCAGTTCCTGATTTCTTCATGGACATAAAAGCCTGTGTGACAGAGTTCCCTGTAAAAGCTTCATTTGATCCCCACCCCCCCAAACCCAGAGTCTAACTGAATGAAAATTGACAATGTCATATTAACATGCATAATGTGCCATTCTCATTTAGATTTAATTGAAATTTAACAAAGTCCAGCAACAAACTTATTTTTGAGATTTGCATTCTTTCGGAGAGAGCAATCTAGTATCAGATTCACTGTAGCATTGTCTGGTATTCAGTGGAACGTGCTGTCACCATTAAATCCTATTGAACCTTGGAAGGTAGGATGGAAAGAAGATATTTTGAGATAGCAGAATCTCAGGAGTTTTTGCTGTATATACTGTAATCAAATAAATATGAGTGTCATAAGCAGACATTGCCAAAAAATCTATACTAATGAAAATGCGGAGTACAAGAACATCTCCAGAACAATTTATAGAATATACTTGAATTCAGTTCAGTTAAACTACTGCTAATAGAAAAATACAGCAGGCAATGAAATCCATACTTATTTAATTCAAAACGAAAAACCTGCCTTGCAAAGACTTATAAAATGACTTACGTTGTGCAGTTTATATGCAGACTGCAGTCACTGTAAAGCTGCATCACTATACAAAGCAGTGTCACGGAGGAGGATCATGCAATACATTGAGTGGTATCTAAACTGCCAGAGTCAAACGGAAGAAAATAATTACACTACACAGTCACTTGACGTAAATGTGGGCAGACTGAGAACATTTAGGATGTTTAGTGAACAACATTTTTAAAGTAAAATGGAGACTAAGATGAAGGATGAGAAACAATTTTTCACTAATTCTGTTCTAAACTGCATAATATCTCTCTCTCGCCAACCACCAATCCCTTACACCAGGGTCGTCTCTAGAACTCGCAAGGTACATGGATTCACAGAAAAATTACATGACATTTATACTTTTTAGGTTTCTTATTTTTTTTTATGGCTTTATGGAAGAATACTCTCAGATTAACATGTTAGCAAGGGCCCAATAGCAATCTACATAACAGGCAGTATTGTGTAACAGAATGAATTTAAACAACAGAAAATAACAGAAATCTGAAACGTAAAACCAAACAAAATAAAAGATAAGACACCTTGCTCAGTTATGATGTACCTCTAGATGAAAACTGAATGGATTGACAGGGTTAAAGTTGTAGTGATAGCTGCCGCTGTACTGATAGAAGGGGATAACACAGTCAAACTGACCTAAAATAAAGTCCTATTAGCTAACATACAAAAAAAAAAAAAAAAACATATACAAGACCTGGCTTTAATATCCTAAAACATGCAACTAAAATAAATGTATACTGTCTGCACTTGGAAAATGGACTTGTATTGGGTGCGGCAGCTGGCTGGCTGCTTTTGAGGCACAATGCCATCTGTCGGTGAACAAAGTTAGTAAATTACAAAAAAAAAAGAAAATTGCACTCTAGGCAAGCAATCACACTGAGATGAGCGGTGACTGCCATGATGTGGAGTGCGGAGGAAGAGCTCTTAATTTAAACTGCATTCAACACCTCCTTACCGCGTGTTACTCTGTCAATACTGCCTGGCATACTGAGGTACAGGAAAAATACCACTCAGCATACCGAGCTACTGTGAAACTTTACTGTAATGACCACTGGAGGTTGGGTGGTCGGGGGCCTCCCATAAGGAAGAGGGCTCATTCCACCAGACATGATGGTGCCTTGGTGTCTGATTCCCTAGATGTGCCATACAGGAGATCTGTAGGGTCGCTGCCTGGAAGTCAACTCACACCTTCATTTGCCACTACTGCATCAACCTTTTCTAAAAAAAAAAAAAAAAAAAAATAGTGCAGTCACTGGAACTGCTATCGATGAGATGGCACATCTAATTTGGGTCATTTATTTTATTTATTTGTTCACTGCTGATGACTGAATAGATCCCTTGTGCAAAAAATAAATAGAATCACAGAAATCTCACAGCAGAAAAGGCCCATCTGGCCCATCGAGACTGCCCCTTCCCCTCCCCTCCCCCTTACTCTTCACCTCTGTCACGGGACCTCCCCTTCCCTCCCACTTGCCAACCCCTTATGTCTGTCCCATGCCCTCTTGAATCCCTCCACTGTTTCAGCCCCCATCACTTCCTCTGGTAGTTTATTCCAGGCCTCCACCACCCTCTCTGTGAAGTAACACTCCCTCACATTGCCTCTAAATCCTCCTCCTTCTAATCTTAGACTATGCCCTTTAGTTTTACCCCCACCTTCCATTTAAATAAGCTCCCCTCACTCATGTTATTGATCCCTTTCATGTACTTAAATGTTTCTATCATGCCCCCTCTCCCTTCTAGTCTCCAGTGGGTACTGATCCAATTCCCTCGACCTCTCATGTGGCTTCCCCTGCATATCGTGTACCATCTTGGTTGCCCTTCTCTGCACCCTCTCAATCCCATCTATGTCCTTGCGTAGGTGTGGTCTCCAGAACTGGACCCTGTGCTCCAGGTGCAGCCTCACCATGGTTTTATAAAGAGGCAGCAGTACCTCCCTTCCTCCTGCTTGTTATGCGCCTCCCAATGCACACCAACATTCTAGTTGCCTTTCCCACCGCTTTGCTGCATTACCTACCTTAAGGTTGCTTGATATTATAATTCTCAGACCCCTCTCCTGCTCAGTTGGCTTACTTAACCCCCCCAGAGTATAAGCTGCTCGTGGGTTTTTACACCCCATGTGCATCACTGCACACTTTTTGATACTGAATATCAGCTGCCAAGTTCTGACCGCCCTTCCAGAATCTTCAGGTTCTTCTTCATGGCCTCCACCCCACCCCGGTGTCCACCCTACTGCAGATTTTCGTATCATCTGCAAACAGGCACATTCTCCCCTCCAGACCATCTGCTATATCACTAATATAGATATTAAAAAGAAGGGGTCCCAGTACCGACCACGGTGGCACCCCACTTGTCACTTCCATCTCCCTGGAATATACCCCATTAACCAGCACCCTCTGGCTTCTGTCCTTCAACCAGTTTTCCACCCACCTAGTTATTTTCTGTCCCACCCCTAAGCTTTCCAGCTTATTCACCAGCTTTCTGTGAGGGATGGTGTTGAAGGCCTTTCTGAAATCCAGATAGGCCACGTCCACCGCCCCTCCCTGATCGACCACCTTCATCACTCAAAGAACTTTATCAGTTTTGTCTGTCACGACCTCTCAGTTATAAATCCAGGCTGCCTATTGTCTGGTGGACCACAGTCTATCAGGTACTTTAATACTTTTTCCTTTAACAGCACCTCCATCACCTTTCCCACCACCGAAGTGAGGCTGACCGGGTGATAATTTCCCATCTCCTCCCTGCTGCCCCCCGCCATCTTCCAGTCACCTGGCACCCATCCAGTATCCAGGGACAAGTTAAACAGCCTTGCCAGAGGTGCTGCCAGCTCCTCCCTCAGTTCCTGGAGTACCCTAGAATGCAAGCCGTCTGGCCCCATTGCCTTGTTTACCTTCAACCTTTCTAGTTCTTCTTTTACCCTGTCCTCACTGAATGGGCTAGGATCCACTCTTATGTCATCCCCTTCTCTCTTCTTTAATTCGAGTCCCTTCCCTCCACACCATAAAGACAGAGCAAAAGTAGCTATTCAGCACCTCCGCCTTCTCAAAGTCTCCCTCCACCAGTGCCCCAACTCCCTTACTATATCCTGCTTTGCTTTCCTCCCCCCCCACATACCTATAAAAGGTTTTATCTCCCCTTTCAGTCTGCCTAGTAATTCTCTCTTCTGTATCCGCTTTTGCCCTCCTAATCTTTTGCCTTGCCACCCTCAGCTTCTCACTATAAATCTCCTGTCCTCCCTCCTCTGGTTCTTCTTCTTATATGTTCTGAAAACCATCCATCTTTACCTAATTGCTCCCACCACCTCACTGGTAAACCAGAGTGGCCAACTTTTTCTTTGTTTTTCCCTACCCTCCTGATGCAGAGCTCAGTGGCTTTCAGTATTCCCCCCCATGCATTTCCATAATTTCTCTATGTCCCCTATTAGCTCTTACCTTCCATTTCCTCCCTGAAGATCCCCCCTCATTCTTACAAAGTCCGCTCCCCAGAAGTTCAGAACCTTTATGTTGGTTCGATTTGTTTTCTTACCCGTTTTTATCCTGAAACTCACTGTATTGTGCTCGCTCGTACCAAGGAAGTCTCTCACCTCCACTTCTTCCACACTATCCCCGTTGGAAAGGACCATGTCCAGTATGTTATCTCTCCTCATGGGCTCCTTAACCAGCTGTTGCAGGAAAGCTCCCTGGAGTGCTCCAAGTACCCCTCTGTTCCTGACAGATGTTGCCATTGGATTACCAAGTCCACGTCAGGGAGGTTAGCGCCCCCCAGTAATAGGATCTCTCCCATGTGTGCCATTCATTGTACTGCCTGTATCATCTGTCTGTCCCCTTCCTCCTCCTGTGTAGGAGGCCTGTAAACCACACCCAGCCATAATGACACCCCAGATCATTTTTCCAAGTGATCTGCAGTATCTCTGCCTCCCCTATACCTCCTGCCCTTCCATCGCCCTAATGTCATCTTTGACATACAATGCTAACCCCCCTCCCTTTCTGCCAGTCCTGTCCCTTTTGAAAAGCCTGTACCACGGGACACCTACTTCCTAAGACTGGCACTCTGACCACCAGGTCTCTGTTACAGCCACAATGTCAAGACCCTCTTCTACCATAATAGCCTCTAGGTCCACCATTTTGTTCCCTATACTCCTGGCATTTGCTCACAGTCCTTTCTACCATAACCCCTCTTCGTCCTTGCTATTCCTTGCTACCCTATCTGCCCACAATTTGTGGGGGGAGTACTAGCTAGGTTATTCCCTGCTTCTCCCCTCTGCTCAGTTTAAATGTAAACCCTTCCTTATGTAGCTATCTAATTTGTCGTTCAGGACCCTTGTGCCCCCCCCCATGATTAAATATAACCTGTCAGGAGCATAAAGTTCCTCATCATCCCATGTCCTACTCCATTCAACCAGTCCAAACCCCTTTTCCTTACTCCACCTCCTCAGCCACAAATTGAACTCCTCAGTTCTCTCCTTCCTATCCATACTGGCTTTTGGTACTGGCAAGACTTCAGAAAACAAGACAGCTTTACCCACCACCTGACAGATCCTAACCAGCTCCCTGAATCTAACCTGCACGTCCTTTACACTGCTGTCCGCTAGATCATTGTGTTCAGATGCACCACAATGTGGGTGACCCCCCTCATGTTTCCTGTATAAATAAAAGCACATTTACAAGAACTACCGGGGGCAACAAAAATGCCATAGAAATACATAAAACACATAACAAAATACAAAAATTAGAAAAATGTATATTAAAACAAAAATAATTGCAATTTATATTTACAGACATTCAAACTATGTGTGACAGGGTAGAACAGGACCCTGTTCCAGTTGTTATGAGAAAGTGTTTAAGTGCAAGGATCTGTTCTGTCCTTTCCTGTCTATTTGTCTGGTTGCCTGGTTGCGCAAGAAAAAATTACTCACCTTAGTAATGTTGTTTCTTCTAATGGAGTCTTGCTATATTCTGACATATGCAGTGAGTCCCAACCTTCGAACTGCCCCAGAGATGAAAGAGTTAACTTTCCATGCCAGGCATGGAACGCTGAGCTCGAGCTCGGTTGAGACTCTGTCGTTCTTCAAACTCAAACCGTCAGATCTTTACGAGCTAAACTCACTAAGGTCCTGTGTGGAAGCTGTAAACCTACACTAGCCAACTGGCTACTAAACATAAAAACACATTTTTTGGTCCCAACACAAAGACTCAAGTCAGGAGACCCAAAAATGAAAACACAAAACCCACTCACCCCAAAAAAGAAGGGGTGAAACAAAAAGGGTGGGCACCTACTAAGTGCCAACACTGCACTGCCCACCCACATCCCAAAAACAGAGGTTCTGAGAGGGGCAGGCGGGGGTCAGAATATAGCAAGACTCCATTAGAAGAAACAACATTACTAAGGTGAGTAATTTTTTCTTCAAACAACATGAAGTCTTGCTATATTCTGACATATACAGACTACAAAGCAGTACCTCCATGGAGCAGGGACAGAACCTACTTAGGAAATAGGCTCTGAAGCACAGCTGTGCCAAATCGAGCATCACTCCTAGCCTGGATGTCCAGGGAGTAATGCTTGGTAAAAGTGTGAACTGTTCCAGGTAGCTGCTTGACATATCTCTAGAATAGAGATGTCCCTGGCAGCAGCCAGAGATGCAGCTGTACCTCTGGTAGAGTGAGCCCTCAGGCCTGAGGGAGGAACCTTACCCAGTTTTTCATAGCAAAATTGGATACAGGAAACAATCCACCTGGCAATGGATCTTTTAGTGGCAGGTTTCCCTTTACCAACCTCACCATAAGTGAGGAACAGTTGGTGGGAGTCAAACCTGTGACCCTTGGTACGCTCCATGTAGTAACTAAGGGCTCTTTTCAAATCTAAACTGTGCAGTCTCCTCTCGCCAGAGGAGGAATGGTCAGTGAAGTACACAGGAAGAGACATAGACTGATTAAGGTGGAAATCTGAAACCACCTTAGGCAAGAACTTCTTGATAGTCCTGAGGACCACCTTATCTCTATGAAAGGAGATAAAATCAGGCTCCACTGACAAAGCTTGTAATTCACTTATGCGTCTGGCAGAAGTGATGGCTACCAGAAACACAGTCTTCCAAGTCAAGTACTTAAGCTCTGATGAAGATAAAGGCTCAAAAGGAGGTTGCATAAGCTGAGAAATGCAAACACTGAGGTCCCAGGCAGGGTCAGGGTCCCTGAATGGAGGGTTGGTGTGAAGCAATCCCTTAAAAAACTTGGAGAAAACAGGGTGAGTTGAGAGAGAACAGGGCTTACCTGCTTAAATAAAAGCAGATACAGCTGCCAGATGCACTTTCAGTGTAGCTGGTCTCAGCCCCAAGCTATTTAAGTGAACCATATAATCGAGGACTGTGGGCAGATCAGCAGATTCTGGGGAAATAGTAGGAAATAATATGCTTCCCAGAGCACCATATGGAAAATCTTTTCCATTTAGAATTATAAGTAGCCCTGGTGGAAGGTTTTCTAGAAGCCTTCAGGATATCCATTACACCTTGGGAGAGGTGTAAATCAGCAAACTCTAACTCGTCAAGAGCCAGGCCTTGAGATTGAGAGATTTGAGATTCGGGTACCAAACCCTCCCCTGAGCACAGGTTAACAGGTTGTAATTCCTGGGAAGACACAGGGGAAGATGGACTGCTAAGGACAGTAGGAGTGGATACCAGGGCTGTCTGGCCCAGTCTGGAGCAATCAGGATCATCTTGCAAGGTTGAGATCGGATTTTGACTAGCACTTTGAACAGGAGAGGGAAGGGGGGAAAAGCATAGAGAAACTTCCCTTCCCAATTGAGAACTAAGGCATCCAGGGGGACTGAGCCCAACACTGGGGGTCTGCAGCAAAAAAGGGAGACTTGGTGATTGTCTGGGGCTGCAAAAAGATCTATCTGCGGGGTGCCCCATCTGGAAAAAATCACTTCCAAGACCAGGAGATCCAGTGACCATTCGTGATGGCCCTGAGAAATCCTGCTGAGAGCATCTGCCAGGACACTGTCCTTTCCTGGCAGATGAACTGCAGTGAGGGAGGTGTTCAGGGAGTAAGCCAGAGACCACAACTTCATTGCTTCGGTGCACAAGGCCGTAGACCGAGTGCCTCCTTGCTTTTTGATGTACCACATTGTGGTGGTGTTGTCTGTTCTGACCTGTACAACTTTGTTCTGAACAGATTTGGAAAAAGCCTGAAGTGCAAGAAATACTGCTCTGAGTTCCAACAGATTGATATGGAGCAGAGATTCCTGAGGGGACCACAACCCCTGGGTGGTGAGGTCGCCCATGTGAGCCCCCCACCCCAAGAGGGAGGCATCTGTAGTAAGGATTAAAGAGTGAGACTGGGTGACAAAGGGAACCCCTTATCTCAAATTGATCTGATCCTGCCACCACTGTAGGGCCTGGATCAGGGTTTGAGTTACTGGGATCAGTTTGGTCAGAGGGTCCTTCCTTTGAGACCAAAAGGCTCTCAAATGGAACTGAATGTCCCTCATCTGAAATTTTGCTCCCTGCACTACTGCTGTAGAAGCAGCCATGTGCCCCAGGAGCTGTAGAAAATGCCTTGCTGGTCGAGACACCTGCAGGGTGAATGAGGAGGCCAGAGAGACCAAGGTCCTTGCCCTGTCCAGGGAAGGAAGGCTCTGGCCTTTCTGTGTCCAGCTCTGCGCTATGAATGTGAGGAGCTGGACAGGCTCTAGAACTGACTTTGAAAGATTTAGGAGGAAACCCAAAGAAGTGAGCAGTTGCTGAGTTATCTGTAAGTGTAACCTGACTTGGTCTGGGGACTGACCTACTATGAGCCAGTCGTCCAGGTAAGGGAAGATGGCAATTTTCTGCCTTCTTAGAGAAGCAACTACTACTGCCAGGCATTTTGTGAATACCCTTGGAGCAGAGGTGAGGCCAAGGGCATTGCTCTGAACTGGTAATGGCCTGAGGGCAGCTCGAACCTGAGGTACTTTGATGGGAGCTTCTGATGAGAATATGGAAGTAGGCATCCTTGAGGTCCAGGGACACTAGCCAGTTCCCTGGCCTTAGAGAGGGTAGAATATTTCCCAGAGTCACCATTTTGAATTTTGGTTTTAAAAGGTGCTTGTTTAAGTATCTGAGATCCAGGATGGGCTGCCATTCTCCTGTCTTTTTGGGGGTAAGGAAGTACCTGGAATACAATCCTTTGCCCTGGTGTAGGGGTGGAACCCTTTCCACAGCTCTGAGAGCTAGGAGGGAAGAGACCTCTGCTTCTAAGGCAAGTGCCTCTGATGGATTTGCAGGTGGAAAGGATCTGGTTCTCATCTTTGGAAACTTTCTGAAGCTGAGAACCAGTCCCTGGCTTACTACTTCCAGGACCCATTTGTCTGATGTCAGAGACTCCCAGTCCTGGACAGAGTAAGCCAGTCTGCCCCCTACAGGTAGCTGAGAATCAGCCCTGGCAACCCCATCAGGGTGCCTGCTTGGCAGGGGCTTTGGGCTGAGGGGTGGAAGCAGGCCTGCTTGTAGCCCGTCTGCCTCTCCCTCTAAAGAACCCCCTCTGGGCATAAGCAGAAGAGGAGGCCTGGGCATGGTAAAAAGGCTTATGAAAAGGCCTGCCCCTGCCCCTGGGAAGCTGCCTTTGAGGAGTGGCCTGCCTTTCCTTGGCCTGTGCACTCCTATAGGTAGTCCTATACTCATCCATTTTCTTCATGTAATTCTCTGTCTGCTCCCCAAACAGAGAATTACTCACAACAGTAAAATCCATGGCCTTAGTCTGGGTATCCTGTGACAGGCTAGTACATCTGAGCCAAGCCATTCTTCGAAGTGCCACATATGTAGCCATGACTCTTGATGACACATCATTTGAGTCCACTGCAGCATGGAATTGCACCTTGGATGCTTCAATACCATCAGCAGCCACCTGCTCCAGCTCCTTGGCAAGCTGACCAGGGACCTGTTTTGCTAGAGCCATGACAGTGTCCCATCTGGATTTCTGATATCTAGCAACATAAGCCATATAATTCGCCTGTCTGAGTCCCAAGGATGCTGCCATGTACTGTTTCTTTGCCATGGCATCAATCCTCCTGGAGTCCTTGTCTGGGGGTGTGAAGCCAAGGGAATATCTGCCTGTCACAGGCTGCAGCCTGCACTCACCCCAACATGGCTGCATTGTTGTGTAAGGAACTCCGTATCAGAGCCTGACAATGTGTACCTCTTGTCCATTCTCTTATCCACAGGAAGTATAGTGTGAGGAGTTTTAGAATTTTAAATGTCTGTTTCCAAAAGATTTATGCAAGGAACAGACAGTCTCCTAGACTCGGATATCCATCATTTCCACATAGTCAGGCTCCTCTTGATCATCCATAGCTTCCTCCATAGGAGCTGGAGGTTTCAGCCACTTTTTATAAAACATAAAATGAGAGGGACTCAGAAAGCCTAGGAGGAGACACTCCTGAAGGTCTGTCTGGGAGATGTCCGGTCAATGGGCACATCCAGACTTTCAAATCCACATTCACTCTCCTCATACTCCTCTTCCCTCCGGTTCATAATATTCTCTAAATCATACTCTGAACTAGTGAACAGCCGTAATCCAACGCTTACTGACGGTGCCGGGTTCGGTCGGAACCGGGAAAGCGACTGACAATTTTGATCATGGCTATTTCTTCAGAAGTTGGAGAGGAAAGTTTTGGCTCAACACCAGCTGATTTTCTAGTCCTTTTTGCTGGAACCGACTCCTCAGAGTCGGATCTCCTTTTGCCCGAAGAAGTCTCGCCCTGGTCAGAGGGCACTCCTTCTGGTTCGGTTTGAACCAAACCGGGATGGCCATCCGGTTCAGCGGACTTTTTGGCCTCCCTTTCCCTGAGCCTACCAACTCTCTTCTCCAGGGTAGCTGCAGGAAAATTTTTACAAATCTGGCAATCTGCATTGAGGTGGTCAAACCCCAGACAGTAAACACAGGTGGTGTGGGGATCAGCCTTGGCAAAGACTTCCCCACACACACTACAGTGCTGAAACCCAGTGGGCCCGTTTTTTCTTTTGGGTTTCTCAGACATAGTGCCAGTCCTATCCAAACTTACCCGTTTATGGCAATCGGCCAGGTAAGACCCTCTTATCGGTTCCCAACCGTGTCACGGGTCGTGGAAAAAAACGTAATAAAATCTGTTTTTTTAAGAACCGATAAGAACCGGTAACCACACTCTAAAAGTACAATTTAAGATTTTTTAAACAACTTGATTGGTTCAAACCGAACCGATGAACCGTTTACAAGTTTCGCATAGAAAGATAATATAACCTATCTAGTACTCACAAATACCACAGACAGAGACTGAACCAACAGGTTACGGCTTAATTTCGGTCGAAAACTGAGAAAACTGCACTTTAACCGACAAAATGTACCGAGCAGAAGGAGAAATCTCCAGAGCGACTGTTCAGTGAGGCGGAGTAAAGAATCTGACAGTTTGAGTTTGAAGAACAACAGACAGAGTCTCAACCGAGCTCGAGCTCAGCATTCCATGCCTGGCATGGAAAGTTAACTCTTTCATCTCCAGGGCAGTTTGAAGGTTGGGACTCGCTGCATATGTCAGAATATAGCAAGACTTCATGTTGTTTGAACCATAGTTTCCTGAGAGTCCTCTCACTGTCTTCTCAGACCTCCCTTACATATCTGCTAATATAAAATATGTGGAAATCATTGTATGGAAATGTAACTGATATTGAGATCCCTTGTGTTTAGAAAATATATAGTGTTACAGTTGAAATGTGTATAATTATATTTTGAGATGATTGCAAAAAGCTTTGTAAACTCAAGGGGTTACCTGAGTGCAAATGTTAGAGCTTTTTGAAAGAGCTGTGAAAAAAAAAGGGCCTCAGCTAAGGGACACTCTGTTTCTGCCTTTCACCTGCCTGAAATATACAAGAACAGGATGCTTGCTAAGAATGGTGGTTGAAAGAACTTATAAGAGAGCTGACCTGCAATTGCTGAAGAAAGAGAAAAAGGGACACAGAGCCTGAAGGAAAACTTTCATTTTTATTTTGCCTTTGTAAATAGTTATACTGAACACTTTTTTTTATGTTTCTGCTACTGTAACTATTTTTGGTGAATTCTACAACTGCTTCTGGGTTTTCCTATGCTTCCTGACCTGTGCCTTGACGACACTATGTAAATGCAGTTCAGGCACTTTTAAAAATGCACAGCTGTATAGTGCACTTTCATAATAATACTCAAGAGAGAATTCCAAAATTTAACAAAATGGTATGAGAAAACGTGTTGTCCCTGTACAGTCTTTCTTAAGGGGTACAAAAGTTATTTTTAAGGTTGTCGAAGAGCCAGCAGGGGGAAGGGAGGGAGCAGGATTGAGCAGCCGAAGAGGTTGCTCTCCTCTCCCGGGGAGGAGCCCTGTCACCCACTGCAGTTCCACTGCTCCTGGGTGGAAGTCCACAGGCAGTGCTGGTGGGTGGGCAGCAAGCAGTAGGAGGGTGACTTGGTACTGTGATGTGTGCGTGCCTCCACACGCATGGCCTGAGACAGGGGATAGGGAGAAAAACGAGGGACCAAAACGAGGTATAAAAAGATAACAGAAAAAATAAGTAGACTATAGAAATATTTCAGAATGTGTCAATTTAAACATAGCTCACGTAGCACTGGGGAACTCCCCATCAATAACCTTCCAGGCAATAATGCATTGTCATGCAGACTTAGTTCCACAGGTAACCATCTAAGTTCTTTATAAAGAAAACACTGATGTACCCAAGACTGAGCCCTGCCTCCAAGAGTAAAGTGAAATTCTCTAACAAGCAAAACTCGAACTCTCAACAGGACACTATCTTAGCTGATGAATACACCACAAAGCTTTGATAAACTAAAGATAATACAAGATTCTATACAGCCAGCACCCTGAACTCTTTATTAAGATTAATTTTATTGCAATATAACATTCCCAATCAGGCACTGGCTGAATAAAAAAGTCAGCTTAATTGCCAAATTACACTGTACTATCAAGGTACAAAATTGCAAATAACTAAAACTGGGTACTGTGTCAACAGTGATATTACCAAAAAATATAGTATCAACTGAGGGGCCTAAACTGTTCAGCCTCATCCACCATGAAAAATCATGGATTTGGTCTTATGTATGTTAAGTGCCAATTTATGCTTTATTAACAGTTGTCAATAGTTGAAATCCTCCTGTAAGATGCTAGCCAAATAATAATTACCCCACAAGTTGAAAACAGTACTGCCTCATCTGTGTACAAAGCAGTGTGTGACTCCTTATTTCTGACAAACCATTAACAAAGAGGCTGAACAGCAGAGCCCTCCAAAATTATCCTGGTGGTACTCTCATACTGTACGTAGAGGTGCATCTAATGAAAACACGTGACCCTATCAAACCACTTGATCTCTTCTACTCATACAGTTAGTAAACCAATCCACAGTCTCATTTGATATGCTGAGGCCTTGCAATTTCCCCAATAAAAGCCCACGATCAACAAGATCAAAGGCTTTTGTTATGTCAGTAAACAAGGCCCTAGCATATTCCCAATCTGTCAACAGTATTCTGAAAATAATTACACCCTCTTATGGCTCCCATGTGCTGCTTTCCATGCAAACAGCCTCTCTAGTACGCTCACTCTGACAGTTCAGAACAGAAAATGATTATGGTAGGTAATCCAGGGCTAATAAACTGAAAAAGACCAATGATAAATAAATTGCACAGCCCCTGTAAAACTAAGCCACAAAAATCTTACTTGCATTTAATGTTTTTATTGACTGTAGTTGCCAATGACTATTGTTAAAAAACATACAGTATTTACTAGTCACCATAGAGTCTTTGGAGATGGGTACTATATAAATAAAATATCTATCTGTAGTTTTTTAGCAATGATATTTTTCCGGCAAAAATAACGAGACACCCATTTTTGAGTTTGCGCATGCGCATCGAACTCTTTGGGAGAGTAGGCTTTGAGGGGTGTGACACTGTCTGTCCAATGCAGAGCACTCTGCATGGGGTTCCACAGTATCACACCAATCCTCAGTCAGGCTGGTCCTGAAGCTGCTTTGCCTGCAGTGGTCTGCAATTAAAAAGAAAAAGCTACACCAATCAGGAGCCGGCTTTTTTCCTTCATCTGCAGGTCACCGCAGAGCAAACAGAATAGCTGATTGCATCTGATGTCTCCGCATTCTGGCTAGAAGGAGGCACTTTCCCGCCTGCCTCCTCCACACTGTTGTCCCCCAACATTCCTACTCCCAGTGTCGGATGCATCCTCCCTCCCCCCACATAACCTCCGACCTCGGGGTGCCCAATCCCCAGGTCAGCATTGAAGCTCCCAGTACTCTAGCACACTGGAAGCCCACCCCAGCATGCCAACATCCAAAGTTTCCTGCAAAAACACAGAAAACAGACCCACAGAGTCTTTTTTTTTTGGTTTTGTTAAAACCTGAAAAGACAGAAAACGGTCCCTCGTTGTTGCTGCTGGCCTCCTCCCCCAACCCTCCCTCTGCGCACCCGACTTCCCCGCCCCCCCCTTCACCCATACTTACCTCCAGAGGTTGGGAGCGTGATCTTCAGTGGACCGGGAACATGTCTGCACTCTTCAAAAGCTTACCGCAAACTGAAGAAATGACGGTAAGTCCTATAATGGCAATGAATTTTGGGAGGGGGGGGGGAGTCAATTTAGGTTGATATCTCAGCCATTTTTGGGAGTTTTGGTCCCAAATTTTCAACATGGGGTTCTTGGGACCCCACCTCATGAACACAGTTACTTTCTTTTTGTTTCTCGGTCCCAAAAGGTGATTTCGCAGTCACTGTGCGGAATCACCTTTTGGGACCAATTAATGAAACAACAGTGCCACTGCTCATGAGGTGGGGTCCCAAAAAGCCCTTGTTGCATATCTGGCGAAAAAAATTCCCAAAATGACTGCATTATGAGTGTCTGTTGTGCAGTATCTACGTCCGCTCGTAACGTCATCAATTTTTAAGATTTTCACTCCATATTTCCAACACTGCCATTTTTTCACACCCCCTTATGAACAGTACAGCTGTCATTTTTCACATCCTTCCCAAAATATGTTTTTGCACCTGTGGCGCAGAATGACGCGATTGCTGTGCGAAATCAACTTTTGGGACAGATTAACAGAATTCGAGTGCCACTGTTCATGAGGGGAGGTCCTCAAAAGGCCATGTTGAAAATCTGGTGAAATTATTCCAAAAATTGACTGCGTAACCAGCGTGCATTGCACAGTTTCTATGCACACTTTTAACTTCGCCACTTCTTCATATTTTCACTCCAGATTTTCAACATTGCCATTTCTTCACACCTCTTTACAAACAGTACAGCTGTCATTTTTCACATCCTGCTTAAAATGTATTTTCGCAACCGTGGCACAGACTGGCACATTCGCTGAGCAAAATCACCTTTTGGGATTGAGTAACAAAATGATACTGGCACTGTTCATGAGGTGATGACCCAAAAAGCCCATGTTGAAAATTTGGAGCAAAAATACCAACAAACGTCCGGGGCGTTAGGGTTTCTAACCGTAACGCCCACCCTTAAAATGCAAGACAGAGGACTATACAGAGAAATATAAGGGAGGCATGTACAGTAAAAGAGCAATACCAACTGCGAACTCTCAGCATTGACAAATGCTTGTTTTTTTTGTTTTCATACATTCCTAAACGAAGTTACTGGAGTTTGGAGTTTTTAGAAGCTCCTACTTGCGTGCCATGCACGCCATGACAAAATTAAATATCTTAGTAATGTGCTGTTTACCATCAGAAACAATCTGCATTATGAATCTAGCATGTACATTCAACAGGTAATCACAGTGGAAGAGATTCTTAAAAATTGCGTGTGGCAGCCATCTTTAATGATGGGAGTCATTAATTACAAAAGTAGCTATAAAAGCTCAATATTCTCCAAGTATAAATCTAAGGATGTCAGAAATACATTTTTGCTAAAAAAACTATATGATTAACTTTTTTGCCAACTAACAAATACTGCTGCTTTAAGAGTTCTGCTGCTAGTGTGTGATATTAATAGACTGGCTATTGAGGGAGTTCTAATACTTATACAATTACAGCTCTCATTGGGATAGCCATGGCTAAGAGTCTTAGGCATTGTGAGATGCTCACTGTCTTAATAAGGCTAGGGCTAGACCTTAATTTGCGACATTAATATGCTATTCACTGGCATATGATTTTGCAACAGCAGTAAACCAACCTCAGAAGAAGCACAGGTAAAACAATACATCGATCTACTCCTCACAAATCCTCACCTTTGCCTCTGCAGACCTATTATTTTTTCACATTTGTATAGTGCTTGCTGAAGAATAACAGCCACTTGCTTGTCCTCATCTACTTGTCTGAATTCATAAGCAAGTCCCACGTCATCCATAGCCTTCCTCCGGCTGATCATTAGGTATTGTTGTAGAGCGGTCTCCTTTTCTATCTTCTTGGAGTTGAGCTTCTTTTCTAGTACTTCAATCTCCTGTGATTAGAAAATGTGTTAGGAATTAGAATCAGATCACTTTAAACAGGATATTTCTATATGCATACTCTTGGCTCATTCTCTGGTCCTTTTATTCTGGTAGTTCTCACCCAAAATCTGCAATGAAAGTACAGTTAGGTTCCAAGGCTTGTGGAGGCTGGGAACTCTCATGCAGAGGTGACCTGTTCAGCCTCTTAGAGGGGAGGCCATTGGGTACTGAAACATAAGGAAGGCAGTGTGATGTACAGGTTAGGACACTTAACTGTGAAAAAGTAGGCCACATTTCCAATCCCACCACAGTCAGCAAACTACTATGACGCCCTGAGCAAGTCACTTGACCTCATTGTGCTTCTGTTTTCCCAGACGTAAGTCATTGTGAAAGCAATCTCCGTTAAAAGTTTTGGTAACGCCTACTAAAACCCAGATTTTGCAACTCGGTTAGAAGCACTCCCCCATTGGTCACTAAATGCCTGGGACTGTGGGCAGTGAATCTGTGTGGATGATGGGCAGGGGTAGAAGTGCTGAGGATCATAACATGCTTATTTCAGTTACGAGGTAGCTAATGAGCTCATATACAAGTACCCAAACTTGTATTCACTTTTTAACAAGCACACATTTTTTATACACAGTATTACCAAACTGGGTAGAGTTTTTATGCGGTTTCCCTCATTTACTCTAAAGTTCAGATACAGTAGGCTCTGTAGACCTCTTATGAAAACCATTACTCTAATTGCCTACTCACACAACTCATTAGTTCTATTTCATGGACAGGCTATCAGGACTGACTGAATTCCCTTTTCACTACAAGGGGAAACCTAACTGGCTATACAATTCAATGTTTATGATAGTGGTTTAAAAAAAGTGATTTTACCTTTCTTTACGGAGACATGGGGCTGCATATTTGTAGATCCCCATCTGCACATGCAAAAGGCTTGCTCCAGATGCAAATTAGTGTGAGGAGTAAACAACTGCTATACTGAAACATGCACAAAGCATACAGGGTGCAATAAAAGTATGTTCCAGTATACCATACCGTCTGAGCCAGGCACTATCCTGATTGCTCACACAAACCATAACCCCCTACTGGCCATAGAAGGAATATAACCAACAGTGAGCTACTGTATGGGGCTTGTAGGAACAAATGGACAGTTAGGGCCTGCAAATGGCGATTGCTTCTGTGGTGCAATCTGTCATATTTTTACATATCTGTGCAAATGACCCCATAGAGTTAGGAAGGAACTATGAGGTCATTTTCATCCCATTAAGGCCTTATTTATTTATTTAGTTTTTGATTACCGGGTAAGTGCTCTAGATAAAGAAATTGCCTAGGATGCACAATTGACAGTATCATCCGAAATGGAACATTAATGTCCCTTGCATGCTTGATGAACCCAGCCCATCAGACTTACCCGCTGAGATCTACCGAAAAGTCACTCCTTAATACACCCAAATGCGCCTGACCTGGAGCAAATGTGGTTTGCACCTCCCATCCCAACACCTGTCCGGGCTGCCAGTATACTATGCTTGGGATGTAGCCATCCCCCCCAACCCCTCTTACAATCGTAAGTTAGAACCCCCTCCCTGTTCCATCCACTCAGGTCCCTCCACCCCTTCCCCCAGAGGATCCTACTTGCCCCATCTGGCATTCCTCCATTACGGTGACTGGCAAAACCCTTCTGCTCACCACCTTGGCCAGCAGCCTTTGGAGTTATGGGGAGCGAGTGCGCGCCTACTGTAGAAACACAAGGATAAAGACCTCTGTACTGCTTCTAGAATCCTCATTAATGAATCCCACATATGCTATGCAACCTAAGTAACATACAAACTACTACATTATGTAACCTAAGTGTATCTATGTTAAATGTTCCTTTTACTGCACCTGTAAGGTTATCCTCTGTTTTAATCTGCACTGTAGTAACTGTCTTGATGTCTGCCCCCCCCGCGACGAGGTGCCTTTGTAAATGAGTCTCTGACTCAAAGGTTGTAAACCCGATTTGTAATGTTAAAATAAAATAAATTATCAACCTCCTGCAGATGCTCCAGACCCTTGGACACCAGATCCTTCATCTTGGCAAACATCTACCTTTCTTAAGTTATGAGTCCTGTTGGCAGAGGCCACACTAGTTTTCCCTGTTACCAGGATGAAGGCTGGCTGGCTGTGGTCACCGTCTCCCACATGTTCCTTGATGTTCACAGTGGAGATGGCCCCATTCCCACAGTTGAGAACAAGGTCAAGGGCGACCGCCAACTTAGTCCCCTACTGAACAAGCTGCCCTAGGAAGCAGTCCTTGAAGATGGACTGAAACCTTGTCTTAGCTCTGTCGTTAGCACTCTCAAGACACCAACCAATTCCTGGAAGAGTAAAGTCCCCCAGGAACACCACTGTATCTGATTTGGATGCTTTCCTCATTGCCCCAACCACATGGGCAGCATGCTCCAGTGAGCTGTTTTGAGGACTGTAGCCCCCCCCCCCGTGACTCTTTCAATCCCCTTCTCCCCAGATGGACTCTGTAACTGTCTGCTCCACAATGTCCTCCACTGTGACTCCGTGGCCTTTACCATTTGAGCCACCCCATGCAATTCCCTGTCAGACCTACAGTATCCATTCAGAATAGTCTGTATCTCCCCGTCCCAGTGTATTTGTCTCACCCCCTTCCCAGTTTTCTGTGAACACCATTAAAGGAAAACAGTGCTTAAGTGCAGCAGCTGCTGCAGAAATGCCCAATTAGGGCTTTTAGCAATAACAAAAATAAATACCATTTACATGTGTTATTTTATTGAAAAAGAACTGCTCTGATCATCCTTTTGACAGACTCACCTGTAGCCATCTCACGCACATGAGGCAGCTTCCTGTGTGTGGGTCATGCCTAATGAGTGCTACTAAGTAATGGCAGAGGTGGCAGCACTCATTAGCATAAGCTGCATGCAGCAAGCCTCCTGAGGTGCACGGAACGGCTGCGGGCAAGTCTGCTGAAAGGACAGGTCAGTGCGGTTCTTTTACAATAAAATAACAGATGTTAAAAATTCTTTCTATTACTTTTAAAAGGAAGTTTTACCACCACCTAAAAGCCTCTGACCCATGTACCTGTTTCCTGCTTCCCTGAATTTTACTTTTCTCAGATAATTTATACATAAATTATTCACTTTAATTAACTAGCCTCTTTTATTATTGATTATCCACATTCCCACACTTGAGTTGTCTATATTGCCTATTGTGCAATTAACTTATTTACACTGAAAACTGTCTACTATATTTGCCTATCTGCTTATTTATTTCTATGCACTGTATACCTGCTCCTGATGTACAACGTTCTGTGCCTCAGTACAATGTACTGTGTGTGTACACTGCCTGACTTCTGTTTCAGTGTTGTACTGTAATACTATATACTTACATAATAACTGGCGAGCACTTTTTTCTTAAGGCTCAGCTGGTTGATATTTTCCATAATAACCCGCGGGTTATTATGGCATTCACGCGCTACATCTATCAAGAGCAGCGCTCTCTCACTGGCTCTTACTAGCACTGAGGGCGGGCTAAACCATTCCGTAAACATAGCGGCTCTGAACGATGCTTACTAGGAGCCGTGCACCGGAGCTGCTAGAACAGTATCTCACCTTCACTGCACTCTTATTTAGAATCAAAGTGATTCCTCTTAGAGCTTTCTTTTGAAAATTTTAAACTATCTGGTTAATACTGCCGTTCGGCGAGGAACGGGACCGTGGCTGCAAATGGGGCAACGGCTGATTTCCTAGCGCTAGGTAAGCGCTATTACATCTCCAATGTGGCAAATGATATAAATACATAAAATAAAAATCAGTTAAAAGGAGGCAAGAAAAGAGAGACCGTGTGTCTCACAGTGTGTGTCTGACAGTGAGTGTGTAGTGTGTGGTGTGTGTGTGTGCGCGCGACAGTGACACAGATAATGGGATCACAAGACATAAGAATGAAAAAAGTGCTCCCCAGATATTATATAAAAATAAAGATGGGGAAGTGTAGAACTCACTTAATGCACTTTTGGTGTGGATGCTTTAATAAACCCCTCGGTTTATGTAGCATCCCACACCTTGGGTGTGCATTAAATTCTCGTATCACAGACTTCCCATCCATTATTCTATATGTAATGATTTTTTACTGTATTTTTCTACTGCATTGTTGTTTTAACTGTACTCTTCTGAGTCATGACCACAAATAGACATATTACTGTCTAGTGCACGTAATGCAGTCATCAAAAACCAAATCAATCAATCAACAGCCCTAATAGGGCATTTCTGCAGCAGCTGCCAAATTTTCTATAAGTGCTGCTTTCCTCTGAAGAACTAGTCAAAATCTACTAACAAAAAAAATGTTTTGCAAAGTGTCTTGATATGTGTGTGTGTAGCCCTAGTATGTCCTTCCCATTGTTTCCAGTTACGATTTTTTCCACATTTGCCTACTTGTTTTATGGCCCGAGTATCTCCATGCCAGTATCCTTAATTATCTTTAATTTTCTCACAATGCCTCTTGTCCGATGTGACCAAGATGAGTGGGAGACCATTGATTCAGTCAGTGATGACTTACTGTTCTCCAGAATGCGCTGTTAAGAGCCTACGTTGTTCTGGCCTCACACACACACAAAAATAAATAAATAGATCCTCTTTCTAATCCGATCATTTTTTAAATGTATATAGAAACAATAGACTTTGACGGCAGATAAGAACCACTTGGCCCATCCAGTCTGCCCATTTCCCTACCTGTCTGATAAGCTGCAGATCCTAGTTAACCAACAGCCTACTTCTTCCTACCCCCACCAGAATTGCCTTATGTCTGTCCCTTGCATTCTTGAATTCCCCCTCTGTTTTTGACCCCACAACCTCCTCAGGAAGGTAATTCCATGCGTCCACCACTCTCTCTGTTAAAAAATAATTCCTCATGTTGCCCCTGAGTCATCCCCCCCATCTTCAAACTGTACCCCCCTTGTTCTTGTACATCTCTTTTTCTGAAAGATGCTACCCTCCTGGACTTTGCTGATTCCCTTGAGGTACTTGAAACTTTTTATCATGAACCCCTCTCCTCCTATCCTCAAGAGTATACATGTTAAGCTCCTTTAGACTCTCTTTATATGGCTTCTGGTGCAAACCCTGCACCATTTTAGTTGCCCTCCTCTGGAATGCCTCAATCCTATGTTCTTGCGGAGATGGGGTCTCCAGAACTGCACGCAGTACTCCAGATGGGATCTCACCAACTGTCTATACAGAGGGATAACAACCTCCTGTCTTCTGCTGGTGAAGCCTCTCCCTATGCATCCCAGTAGCCCCCAGTTCTTCTTACTGCCTTCTCATATTGCTTGCCTTCCTCTAGGTCATCTGCTATGACTATCCCCAGGTCTCTTTTCATTTTTGTTGTTTTTAGTACCCCCCCTTGTGCTCTTCCCATGGGTTTTTGTTTCCCAGGTGCATTACTTTGCACTTCTTTACACTGAATCTAAGCTGCCATAATTCTGACCATTCCTCCAACATTGCCAAGTCACTTCTCATCCTTTCCACCCCCTCTTGTGTGGCAACCCTGTTGCAGATCTCTGTGTCATCTGCATAGAGGCATACTTTTCCTTCCAGTCCCTCCACAATGCCACTTACAAAGACATTAGAAAGGACTAGTCCCAGTACTGAACCCTGTGGTACACCACTAGTAACCCCCCTTTCTACGGGGTTGACTCCATTTACTGTTACCCTCTGTGTCCTGTTGTCCAGCCAATTTTTTATCCAGGCTACCACCCTGGGACCCACTCCCAGGCTGGCTAACTTGTTTATTAATCTTTTGTGTGGGACTGTGCCAAATACCTTGCTAAAATCTAGATAGGCTATGTCCACAACAGCCCCTCCCTGGTCTACTACTTTGGTCACATAGTCAAAAAAAGCTATTAGATTCATCTGACATGACCTTACTGCTGTGACTCCATGCTGCCTTGGGTCCTGTGCCTGCCTGGCCTTTAGGTACTCAATTTTTTCTTTCTTTCAGAAGTGATTTCAACATCTTCCCTACCACTGAGGTCAAACTAACAGGTCTGTAGTTTCCTGCTTCTGCTTTGCTCCTACCTTTGAGAAGGGAAATCACGTCTGCCCTCCTCCAGTCCTTAGGTACCACACCATCCTCCCATGATTTGTTAAAGAGGGTAGTCAGTGGTGTCACTAGTGGTACCCTTAGTTCTTTTAGAATTCTGGGGTGAATCCCATCAGGCACCATTGCTCTGTCCACCTTCAGTTTTAGGAGTTCTTTCAAGACCCTTTCTTCTGAGAATGAACTGGTATCGTATCCCCCCGATCCACAGTGCTTCTATTGATTGGTTTAGGTACCTCCCCCTTCTCTTCTTTTGTGACTACTGAGCAGAAGTATTCATTCAGTATCCCTGCCTTTTGACTGTCACCCTCTGTCCACACACCCTTCACTTTATTAAGCCTCACTATTCCTCCCTTGGTCTTTCTCCACTCCCTAATGAACCTATAAAAGGTTTTATCCTCTTTCTTAACTGAGTTGGCTATCTTTTCCTCGGTTTGGCCCTTTGCTATTCTGACTGCCTTCCCTGTTTCCTTCTGCTTTAACTGGTACAGTTCTCTGTCCTGTTCCTTCTGTGTTTCCTTATACTTCCTGAATGCTACCTTTTTCTCCCTTACCTTCCCCGCCACCTCTTTTGAGAACCATAGTGTTTTTTTTTTTTCATTTTGATTTGTTTATTTGCTTCACTCAAAGGCTTGCTGCCTCTGTGAAGGCAGTTTTGATTTTTCCCCATTGTTCCTCCACCCCTCATTCTTGCCCGTTTGCTAGTGCTTTTCTGAGGCACTCTCTCATTTTGCCCAAGTCAGCACTCCCAAAGTCCAGTACCCTCACTTTTATATGGCTTGACTCTATGGCAGTGTTTATCGTGAACCACTCTGTTTGGTGGTCACTTGTTCCCAGATGGCTACCCACTTTTAAATCTGAGATCCTCTCTCCATCCCAGTTTGAGAGTACCAGCTCTAAGATTGCTCCCTCCCAAGTGGATTCCAACACTAGCTGTCTGAGGCATACCCCCTGTAGTGCATTGAGAATGACCCTGCTCTTGCATGTGACTGCAGCAAAGGTGCTCCAGTTAACATCTGGCGTATTCAGGTCCCCCATCAACAATATCTTCCCTTTTTCTGCAATCCTAAGGATGCCTTCTATCATTTCCTTGTCCATTTCCTCTCCCTGAGATGGGGGTATGTATACAACCCCCACGCAGATTGCGGTGCCATTTCCTGTCTCCAGGGTGACCCACAGTGCCTCCTCTCCTCCCTGTTTACCCTTTAGTTCTGTTGCTTTGATCCCTTCCCTTATGTAGAGCGCTCCTCCTCCTCCTCCTCCTTTACCCTCCTGTAGATTGTGCACCCTGGTATACTGACATCCCAGTCATGGTTCTTTGTGTACCATGTTTCTGTGACTCCCACAATATCCAGGCACCCCTCTTCCATCAAGGCCACTAGTTCAGGGAGCTTGTTACCCAGACTGAGGGTATTGGTACTCATTGTCCTCCATTTTTTGATGGCCTTACCCCTTTTAGCCCCATCCCTGTCCTTACTGCATTTGCCTTTTTCTCCATTTACCCCTTTCCTTCTCCTTATGGACTTCTCCACCTTGGTGTTTGCCTCGCTAACTACCCTTTTTTGTGGTGGGGGGGCTGGGATTTCCCTGCTCCCTTTCAGTGCCTCCCCCTGGCTAGTTTAAATGCTTGCCAATGAAGCATTTAAACCTATCACCTAGGGTCCTGGTTCCCCTCCCGGACAGATACAGACCATCGCACTATATAGGCCTGTATCTCTCCAGGTGGACCCCAAGTCCCCAATGAAGTGAAAATCCTGAGCTCTGCTCCACTTTTTCAACCATTCATTGAATCCCATGGTGCAGAACACCCCAGCCTCACCCATGCCATAGACAGGCAGCACCTCCGCGAAGGTTACCATGCGTGCTACTTGTCTAAGGCCCCTCCCAAACTCCACAAACTCCTCCTGCACTGGTCTGATCCCATTCCCAGCCAGGTCATTTGTCCCTAGGTGGACAATGACATCCAGCTCCCTCTCCTGTGCTGCTGCTCTAGTAATCCTGAGGATTCGCTTCCTGTCACTCCAAGCCATGGCACCAGAAAGGCACCTTACCTCCCTCTCCCTTCCCCTCCCTCCCCCAGTTCTACCCTCTTAACAACTGAGTCCCCCACTAGTGGTTATTTCCTTCCCCTGTGACGTCCTGTGCCACCCTCTTGTGGGTCTCCTTTGTGGAGGTTCCCAGCATCCTCCTTGGTCTCCACTGCGGGTGCCTCCATAGAACAACCATGCTCCACCAGAACAGCATATGAATTGTGGAGAGGTACAACTGGAGGGATGCACCTCTGTTCCACCACCCTCACCCTCCCTGAGCCCACCATGGTCCAACTGCTCCTCCTTCTTGGCAACCTCTGAGACAGCGGCCCTGGTGGTCCTTGTGTGGGAAAGGAGGTCCCCTGAATCCTGGCCAACTCAGTCTGGAGATGAGCAACCTCCTCCCTCAGCCCAGAGAGGTGCCTGCAGATGAGACAACACCGCATCCTCCAGAATGTCTCCTGGAAGACTGCTGCTCCACAGCCACTGCACTGCACCACTCCCATCATGTCTTATTTCTGGCCCCTCACTTGTTGCTTTGTATGCCTACTCTTTCCTCTTTCCGTTTCCATTTATTTTTTTTTGTTTGTTCTTTCTCCCTACTTTCCTACTGCCTTTGTGCCCTTACAGCTCCTGTTCTGGGACAAGAAGTTCCTGTATTCCTCAGTAGTCTCCTCCTTACTTGCTCAGAGTCAGACCTTCAGCAGCTGGGGAGCTACTCTTTTCTTCAAGGATGGTGAGTCTTTGTGCCTCTGTGATCACTCTGTTCCTGCTCTCAAGCAGTAAAGTTTTAGTTCTTTAGTCTCAGTAGTAGAGAAGTAAAGTTCTAGCAGCACCTCTTTCCTCTTGCTGCTCTCTGTCAAAAGCTATCTATGGCAGTTTTAAATGCAAACACCTGGTTTTCCGCTGCCTAAGCCACACACCCTAATTTACAGCTCTCTTCTTCACCTAGCTAACTGCACAGATAACAGTTCCCTTTACCCAACTCAGACAAGCACACTAACTCTTGTTTTTTTTTTTTCCCCTAACTGAATGTCCCAGTAGTAAAGTTTTAGTTCATTAGTCCCAGTAGTAGAGAAGTAAAGTTCTAGCAGCACCTCCTTCCTCTTGCTACTCTCAGCAAGGTCTAGCCAGCAGGAGTGAATCTTTGTTTTTAAAGCTTTTCTTTTCATCAGACAACGCACAGACACATCACTTCAGGTCATCAATGCCACAAGTATTGTAATGCATATGCTGTTACAACCATATGATCTGTGTATAGGTTTACATCTGAGCAAGAACCAGGAGGTCGAAAGCCAATGACACAGGCCAACCCCGATATACCATACAGACATGATGGAGATGGGGGGAGAAT
Source organism: Neoceratodus forsteri (assembly GCA_016271365.2). NCBI lineage: Eukaryota > Metazoa > Chordata > Ceratodontiformes > Ceratodontidae > Neoceratodus > Neoceratodus forsteri. Next base: position 966,049,347 of record CM057452.1, read on the forward strand.
CTACCTGGTGATGGTGCCTAAAGCTCAGAGAGGTTATGATACGATGGTACAACGCTCTTTATTTGCCAACTATCTCCATGTGCTATAATGTACTCTGATTTGCAATAAAAAGTTATTAAAAAAAGCCTTACAGTTGGGTAGAAAAAAATTCCTTTCTCTTGCATCAGACAGAGTCACACATTAGACTGTTTAATGGTCTGCTGACACTCTACTATTCCCCAGACCTTGATCTGCTACTGTAAATTGGGGCCTATAACTAACAGCTAGTAGATCCCCTTGAAAACAAACAAAATAAATGTAAAACTGGCACACTAAAATTAATTAATGAGACTGGGACTTGTAAGTTGTCCCTCCTCCCTTCTCTCCTCCATTCCCCCTTCCAATCTCTCCCTTTCTCCTTCTCTCCTATTTCTCCTGCTGACACCCTCAAGTCCCTCTGAGCTGTGAATCCTCTCAATGGCATGAGCCCTAATGGGCTTGATCCTAAACTCCTCCATCTATCTTCCCCGACCATAGCTCTTCCAACCACCTCCCTTGCTTCGGCCCCTGACACTTGAAACATGCTACTGTTGCACTCCTTCCCAAAGGTGGCAACTCCTTCTGTCCTGGCAATTGCTGTCCTATCTCCCTGCTCACCACTGTTGCTAAACTGCAGGAGCACCTAGTCCTTTCTCAATTTTCCAACAACAGTAAATCCAAAGAACAGCTGCCGCGATCGGCTAATGTGCCCGGTGCTCACCAAACGAGCAGACAGCTCACATAGAAGTCCACAATCAACAGCACAAAGTATGGTGTCACTCAGGTCTAACAATAATGCTACAATGAGCCCGAGGTATCAAGATAAAGATTTGAAGTTCATTGAAGATCACTCATGCAAATGTGCACCTCTAACCACCCAGCGCTTCCACTCCTTGCGAGTCTTCCTCAGGGATGTGGTTTAGAGTGTATGACAAGTCAATTAAAACCTTTTGGCTTGAATGATACTGTAGATGGGACCTGAAACCATTTCTCAAAAAATAATAAAAAAAAAAAATTAAAAATAAAGAAGAAGAAATAAAAATAGAAATGCATACCGTGCTTTTGTAATAATCTAAGCTCTTGATATGTTAGGATACATGTTGGGTCCTCTAACTTGTAACCTCTCCCTTGGCTCTTTCCTCCTACAGGGCAACCTGTCTTACTAGGAACCATGGACATGCAGATCACAACTCTGTATTGGATTTTAATCACTGTGATTAATCTTCTTCTGGTTTGTTCACCTCTTTGGAATTTTTATAAGTCATGTTCCTATATTATATGGGTTAAATTAATATTAAGAGCGCCTTAGGCAGCAACTTATAGATTTGATGTATTTGACTTACATGAGAGGGTTGCCTTTATCATGACGTTTCATGTTTTTTTAAACAAGAATAGGAATTTTGATAAGTGCACATTTTGTTACAGATCTAGTGAATGTTTGAAATATTGTTTACATGTAGTATTATATAAACTGCAACAACATTTTTTCCCTTCCTCCATCCCTTCCCCTTCCCCATTCTTCCCTTTTTTGTGGCACTTTAAGTAGCAAGCAATTATGCAAATGTATTGCATGAATATGTAACTAACATTGTATTTAAATGACTTGTCATACACTCTAAACCACACCCCTGAGGAAGACTTGCGAGGAGTCAAAGCGCTGGGTGGTTGGAGGAGCACGGTTATGTGAGTGGTCTTTAATAAACTTCAATCTTACTGTTACTTTCTCAATTTTCCCCCTTCCTTGATTCGCCCTCCTCCTTCACTCCTTTCCAGTCTGGTTTCCGAAAATCCCAATCCACCCCCTCCGGCTTACTGACTCCATTCTCTCAGGCATGGATCAGGGCCTTATCACCACTGCCATCTCTGTTGACTTAGCCAAAGCCTTCAATACTGTGGCCCACCATCTTCTCCTTGACAAACTTACAGCAGTGGTGTCCCCCAAGGTTCTGTCCTTGGATCTATACTCTCTTCAGCTTTCCTGAATGATCTCCACAAAGCCTGTACCTCTGCATCCATCCATATGTATGCAGATGATACAGTTCTTTATGCCTCTGATTGCTCCACTTCTGATTTGATGGCTAAGCTCCAGCTGGACTTCGACAACATCCAACACTGGCTCCGTTCAAATCACTTGTCCCTCAATGCCAAAAAAAAATGGTCTCATTGATCTCTGGCTTGAGGCAGAAGCTCTCCAGGCTTGCTGCCCTCCCATCCTTCCACACCCGACGGACTGCGATCAATGATGTTCCCTCCTTTAAGTACCTCGGGGTCTGGCTCAACCGATACCTCGACTTTTCTGGTCATGTGGATGCCATCCGTACAAAAATTATACCCTAAAGGCCCTATACAGGAACCTATAAAATATATTGGCCTAGGCATTACTGCTATGTGTTGGTTCTCCTGTTACCTCACTAACAGACAGCAACAAGTTAAGGCGCAAGGTGACTATTCCCCACTCAGAACTCTACCAAGAGGTGTACACCAGGGGTCCACACTTGGACCTTTATTATTCACAATTTATATTAATAACATTACCACTAATGTTAGTAAAGCTCATGTGCATCTATTTGCCGATAACACCGTTTTATATGTCTCCCAGCCCTCCCTTGATCTTACCTGCACAAACCTGCAACATGATTTCAGCTAGCTCCAACACAATCTCTTCGAACTTAAGTTGTTGTTAAACGCAAAAAAAAGGTTATTTTTTTTCCCTGCACACAAGCCACCCGCACCTCTTCTCCCCCTTCCTCCCGGATAGTGACCCTCCTAGGTGAATTGCTAGACAAGTTTAAATACTTGGGTTTCTGGATTGACTGCCGACTGTTTTTCGCAGTTCATATCAAGGAACATGCCAAGACACTAGAAAAGAGGCTAGGCCTCTTCTTCAGAATCAAGCACCTTCTTACTTATGCAGCTAAGATGAGGTTAGTCCAGACTACTTTTCTTCCTGTCAACTATGCAGACTTCATATACATTGTAGGCAGAAAAACGCTCCACAAACGACTACACTGTGAACAACTAGAACAAAGCATTAGTAATTGTGGGTACAAGTGAAGCTTTATTTATTTATTAAACTCTAGGATTACAAGTACCTTTGAGCAGGGACTGCTCGTTTACAAAGGTTCCACGTCAGAGGATGGGGGGGGGGTGACATAACACAAAGGTGAACAAAGATTACAAACTTAACATGTCAATTACTAAGGCCTAAATAGTACAGTCAATAAGTTAAAGTAGAACAACATAAGCTAGCTTTTAACAGAATTCATGGTAGAACAGTATCTATGTAGGAGAAAGTCAGGAAGAAGCCGGCAGGTAGGTGCCGTTGTCAGACAAGGATGGACAGAGCGAGGAGGAAAGGGGCTGGTAGCCATAGAGTAGAATGTGTCCTTAGGGAGCGGATGGGTGGGTGAGCGGGGCGGGCAAAGGAGAGAAGGGGAGGATACAATACAAACTTGAATTCATTTAAAATACAATGTACTCAAACTCACACAACACAGTTCACAGTGAAAACAAGCAGCAGCAGTAGCTGGGGGATTGGGATCCCCTAACCGGTTTCGCCAAGGGCTTCGTCGGGGCGGGGGGGGGTGTCTGCTAGTTGCAAGTTTACTACTTAAATACTATATTTACTTAAAACGGCAGTGCAGTAATATTTAAAAAAAATCACATAGATCTCATGTGTAAAACCAACACCAATATATATAAAAAAGGGAAAAAGAAGAAGAAAAAAGGGGGAAACAGAAAGGCAGGAGCAAAAGAACAGAGGGCATGAAGGATTGGTGGGGAGAAAGAAGGGGAGGGAAGAGATGGGTGGTGGTGGTGTTTTTTGAGGGGGGGAATTTGAAAAGAGGAATGTATGGGGTGGGAAGGGGGAAGGAAAGGAAGAAAGAGGTGTGTAAGGTAAACAGAAAAAAGGCTAAAGAAAAAGTTACTGTTGAGGGTTTAGTTTTAACCACAATTTTAATCAGCTCAATGCATAATAAGTACCCTAGGTAACAAACACGAATTTTCCTTCTTACACAATATTACATCATATTTGGAACTTAATTGAAAAGGGCAGAAAAGTATAAATGAAGATTAAATGAAGCTTCGGAAGGGTCTTCAAATTTTAGTCTCCATTAATATTTTTAAGAATTTTTCTGCCAAGTCCAAGTCCATATGTAAAGTGGAATGATAATACTCTCTCAAAGAGAATAGAAAGATAAGCCATTAATGCAGGTACAGGATGAAAATGTCCATTATTTTTTACTTCTGTTTTTGTTTAGGGTAACAGATTCTATCTTGTCATTTAAACTCAGTGGAAAAAGGGCCCCTCACTGGACTATTCACAATGCTTATCTACTTAGGGTGAGGTCCCTCAGGTTCCCTCCCCTATGCCTGAACCTCACTCGCTCTATACCACTGAATTTAAAAGTATGGGGACCACCACCACTCTGAGTACATACATGGTTTGCCAAGGCATTGGAACAGTCCTTTTTCTCTATTTTACCAAGGTGTTTGCCAATTCATACCTTGAAGGCACGTGACGTCATTCCTACATGAAAAGCACTGCAGCAGCAGGTGACTAGATGTATGCAGCAGTACTAAAATATTTTTATTCATCGACATTTTTGTATGAATAAGGGATAAACTCAACTGAGCAAAGCTCATTTTCAATGAGGTCCCATACAATGTACAAAATCACATAAAAAAAATCACAGTTACATGCAGTAAATCTATTATAAAATACGTAACCCTAAGAAATATGAAGACTACAAAAGAACATAGTACAATTTATACACTCACAAAACTTCAATTACACTTATGCAAAAATTCTTAAATAATTCTGGATTGTTTTAAATCCAATAAAACTCCTAAAATATTGTTTGGACCTATCTAGTTACCCTACATTGTCTATCTACAGGTACCCTTTATATAACTACACAGCAGTGTCTTTTTTGACATGAGCTATTCTTATGCCAACATTTTATATGGGACCAAAAGTTCTTTATATTAGCCAACAGCAATGTCACAGGAATTGCGCTCCATCCCAATGCATCTCTATAACAGATAGATTGTTGACCAATTTCTAAGTTACAGCTAGGCAATTCCAAGCTTGGCACTTTCTCAATGAGACCAGTTTATTTCTATGCGTCACCCTGTCTACCACAAACCGTGAGTATTGACCCATCAGCCCTCTGTAAATAAATGCCAGCAAATGTTCATGAGTGTGCTCAGATAACGTGGGCCAACCTAGCTGATCATATAGTTGGCATTTGTGGGTTAATCTGGGGGCCCCCAAAATAAATCTAGCAAGGTTGTTACAGCTGACTTCTAGCTTTTTAAGGTCCTGCTTTCTCCCAAAGGAATAGAATATGTCCCCCATATTCAAACATGGGAATAATCATCACATTTACCACTCTTTTTCTTATGTCCATACTCACTGCTGATCTAACCATATAAAGGGCCTCTATTCTCTTATTCACATTTTTAGCCAAATTGGCAATGTGTGTGTCCCAACACAGTAAAGTATCAAGCTAAAGACCCAAATACTTATATGTATGTGTCCGTTGGATCGCGGCTCCCCCATAGGCAACCAATCCCAGGGCTGTGCTGTCCAACTTGTTACTTTTTCGGTGGAACAGCATGGTCTGCATTTTCTTTACATTCAAAGTAAGCCTACTGTCCATTAAGAAGGCTTGAAATCCATTAAAGGCCAGCTGAAGCCTTTTTTGTATCACTTCAATAGATTCATCAAATGTATATATAATGGTATGATCAGCATAGAGGTGGTACATTACTTTGGGATCTAGAAAAGACAGACCATTTACATACACATTGAACAGCAAAGGCCCTAGGATGGAGCCCTGTGGGACCCCTGATCCAACAGGAAGAAAACATGACTCCCATCCACTCAATGATACTTTCTGGCTCCTGTTGTTCAAATATGAATCAAGCCACTTTCCACTCTGACCCACTACCCCAAATTATGCCGCCCTGGACAGCAGAACACAGTGGTCCAGGGAATCAAAAGCTTTTGATAAACCCACAAATATTGCCCCCACTAGTGTCCTCCTGTCCAGGACTGCCTGCACGTCTCCCGCAACTTTGGCAAGTGCAGAGGTTGTGCTATGAAATTTCCGGAAGCCAGACTGCATACTATTAAATAAACCAAACAAATCCAAGTGCTCTCTTAATTGAAGAGCTATTATTTTTTCTAGTAACTTGGATATCCAGGGCAAGAGGGAAATTGGCCTATAATTATTCATCTCCGTCCTATTACCTCCTTTAAATATAGGTATAACCTCAGATTGTTTCCAAGCTGATGGATACGATCCTGTATTTAATAAATTATTAAACAAATACGTTAGGGGGTAAGCTATAATTGGGGCAGCATACTTCAGCAGTATTGATGGAATGTTATCCAGACCAGTGGCTTTACAGACATAAAGGCCTATTAATTCTCTAATCACTGTTTCTACTTTTATTTCCCTAAATACAAAAGGTTTAATGCAACCATAATCCCGATTGAGATGACTGATGAGATCCAAGAGTGCTGGATGGATCAGCTAAACCAGTCACTCCCACTGTACTAAAGTACTCGTTCAGCTGATCCATCACCTGCTGTGACAATGGTAACATTTGTCCATCAATATTTAACACCCTTGGTTCATCCATTCCCTGACCCTTAATGAGTGTATTTATTGTTTTCCAAAAATCTTTTGGGTCATTTGAGCTATTTTTATCCAGTAGGTGAGAAAAATGATGCTGTTTTGCCCCTCGAACTTCCCTTTTTAAATCTGTCCCAGTCCTGTTCATCACCTCTTTTCTGACCGGAAACCATGCCTTATCCCTTAATGATTTTATCTTTCTAAGCTCTTTTCAGTACCATAATGCATTATTTTGTTTCAGAGTCTTAGTTTTAACTGGGGCATGTTTATTACAAACTTCCATGAAGTACTCCCATATCTCATCTGTAGATGGAATCAGCTACATATGTTCCCAATTAATAGCACTTAAGTCCATCATAAAATCTATACAGTCAAACTTCTTGAAACTGTGCCAACTAATACACTTTCTCTCATCTGTTTTTTTGCATTGTACCCTATCACAAAATATGAACTGGCGATTTGAGATTGTATCAGGTAATACTCTGTTTATAATATTACATGCAGTATTGGTAAAAATCAAATCCAAAATTGAGGAGGTTGAGACTGAGGCCATATTTATTCTTGTAGGCTCTTGGATTAATTGGGTTAAACTCAAGATTTTTTTGCAGGTCAATCAATGAATGGGACTCATTAATATTTTGCCAATTAAGAGTTAAAATCGCCTGCCATAATTATCTCATGCCTATCATTATAATCAAATAGCAAATCCTGTAGGCAATTAAAAGCTTGAACCTTAACCTTGGATGGGCAATATAACCCCACAATCAAAATGTTCTTAGTATAGGGCAATCTTAGTTCTAGGGCCAACATCTCCAAACACTCCATAACTTTTTTTTTATTTCTGCCAACATCTCCAAACACTCCATAACTTTTTTTATTTCTAATTGCGTCAAGATTAGATCAGATTTCCCATAAATTATAACTCCTCCTCCCCATTATTTCTATCTTTTTGCCATATATTGTACTCCGGGACATTTAAGAAGGTATCCTCAGTTTTGTAACTCAGCCAAGTTTCAGTGATTACCACAATCTCGGGGTTGCTATCAATAACCCAGGGACCAATCAGGGTCATTTTATTTAGCATACTTCTGGCATTCAAACGTGTTAGGCAGGTCCCTGTTTTATACAAGATATATCACACTGTTTGGCACCTGGATCATATCATTCCATATCCCAGAGATTCTGAGGGGCATTATACAAGGGGAATTGTTGGGAAGCCAGGAGCCCTGGATTTGGATGGACATCTTCACACATTATTAAGCATACAAAGAACAGTGCTTTAAAAACTCTATGGTATCTATTCTTCATTGAGTATGTTCCCATAAACACTTTGCTTAACCATTTCACCATCACTGAGTTAACTAACCTTTTAGAAGTTACCCGCTCTAGGAAACAGTACTCCTTATACAAGGCATTGCTAAAGCTATTAGGCCATAGAGTTGCCTTAATGAAAACATCTTTGGGTGGACCATGGTTTCTCTCACCCACAGTGTTAGATCCAACTAATGCATGCACTTGTAAGGCTGTTTGTAATTTAACATTGCTCCACCCAACCCCTAAGGCCTGAGAGTCCCATACTATCAATGTCAGGCCAAGTAATACTATCCAGAGAAACATTACCCTTATTTAACACTCTCCAGTGACCAGCACTAATATCACGAAACACTGCTGTAGAATTTAATAAGCTATACACTATAAGGTAAATAGAAAGGGAACTCACTGCCTTACACTTTAATCTTTAAAACAAAACTCCTTCTCACTGTATTGCGACTGTGTGGTGCTTGCACCACGGCGCTCACACTATGCGGCGCGGGGCTTCTGAAGTGGCTGGTGCCCTGCCCCCTTGTCTGCTTGCTACCTTGTTGGTCCGCCGCCGGAACCCCTCAACCTGAGCAGAATCAGTAATCAGCATTAGATGTAAGTGTTTCAAAATCAGGCACAGTTCATCCGTTCAGCACAACTGTTCTCTTCCCTTCAGCACACTTAGATGACAGTTCAGTCAATAAACTAGACAGCAGTGGGTAATCCACTCAGTCAGCAGCACACTCAGAGTAGCAGTCTATTAAAGTGCATGTGCAGAGACAGCAGAAATACGTAGACAGCAGCCCTCCTGTCTACCTATTTCTAACATTTTTGGTGCCACAACTGATGAACGCCCTAATATCAAAAGATGTAGTAGCATTCACACCAGTAAAACTAGTGGTTTTAGTGACATTTTGACAAAATTTGCACCTGGTGCATACAAATGTGCTACTGGGTAATGGTGGAAGATACCCAGTTGTCCCATGTTCGGCCTTCTGTAGTGGTTGAAAGCTATGTACAAGTCTGTCTTTTAAATTCTTTCCCCTTCTATATACCATTCGTGGTGGTTCCATAGTATAGTTTCTTAAGATGGGATCAGACCTTAAGACAGACCAGTTTTTCTGTACAATATCCCTGACTTTCCCACTTTGGTTACAAAGTTAAATTGTGACTTGTGATTTCTTATGATAGGTCTTCCTGATCTCAAAATTGCTGACCTAGCCATGTTTTTCACCTGGTCCAGAGCTGCATCCAAAACACCCACTCTGTAACCACGATCCTGAAATCTGTGGTACAATTCATTTTAAATGGGCACTGATAAACCTCATAAGTGGTCAGAGATTTTGAGATCAGGGAGACCTATTGTAAGAAGTCAGAAGTCACAATCTAACTTTGTAACCATGGATTGTAACCAATGTGGGAAAGTCTGGAATATTGTATAGAAAAACTGATTTGCCCCCTTCTTAAGAAACTATATTATGGATCCCCCACAAATGGTATATAGAAGGGGAAAGAATTTAAAAGACAGACTTTTACATAGCATTCAACCACTACAGAAGGCCAAACATGGGACAACCGGGTCGCTGCTACCATTACCCAATGGCACATTTATATGTAGCACGAGCACATTTTGTCAAAATGTCACTAAAAACACTAGTTTTACTGGTGTGAATCCCGCTAAATCTTTTGATATTAAGGCATTCATTAATTGTGACACCGAAAATGTTATATATCTAGTCACTTGCTGCTGCAATGTTTTTTATGTAGGAATGAAGTCACGTGCCTTCAAGGTACGAATTAGTGAACACCTTGGTAAAATAGAGAAAAAAAAACTGTTCCAATGCATTGACAAACCATGTATGTACTCATAGTGGTGGTGGTCCCCATAATTTTAAATTCAGTGGTATAGAGTGAGTAAGGTTCAGGCATAGGGGAGGGAACCTGAGGGACCTCACCCTAAGTAGAGAAACAATGTGGATTATCCAGTTAGGGGCCCTTTTTCTGCAGAGTTTAAATGACAGGACAGAATCTGTTACCCTGAAGAAAAACAGAAGTAAAAAATAATTGAAATTTTCATTTTGTACCTATATTAACGGTTTATCTTTCTATTCTCTTTTAGAGGCTGTAGTCGTTCCACTTTATGTCTGGACCTAGACTTGCAGAAAAATTCTTAAAAATTGAATTGGAGACTAAAATTTGAAGGCCCTCCGGAGCTTCATTTAATCTTCATTTATACTTTTCTGCCATTTCCAATTAAGTTCCAAATATGATGTAATACTGTGCAATAAGGGAATTTAGTGTTTGTTACCTAGAGTACTAATTATGCATTGGGTTGGTTAAAATTGTGGTTAAAACTAAACCCTTGACGCTTACTTTTTTTTTTTTTAGCGTTTTTTCTTTTTACCTTATATACCTCTTCCTTTCCTTTCCCCTTTCCCACCCCATACATGCCTCTTCTCAAAATCCACCCCCCTCCATTTCTTCCCTTCCCTCTCCTCCTTTTTTACTTCCCCCTACCCCCAATCCTTCATGTCCTCTGTTTTTTTGCTCTTGCCTATTCTGGTTCTTTTCCTTTTTATTTTCTTCTTCTTTTCCCTTTTTTTATATATTGGTGTTGGTTTTACACATGAGAGCTATGTGATTTTTTTTTAAATATTACTGCACTGCCACTTTAAGTAAATATAGTATTTGAGTAGTACACTTGCAGCTAGCAGACGGCGAAACCGGTTAGGGGATCCCAGTCCCCAGTTACTGCCGCTGCTTGTTTTCACTGTGAACTGTGTTGTGTGAGTATATTGTATTTTAAATTACTTAAAAGTTTGTATTGGAAGCTTCACTGGTGTCGAGACTTCATATACAGCCATTGTTCCAAATCAGTCCTTGATGCATTGGACGTACTGCATCACAGAGCCCTAAGGTTTATTACTACTGCTCTGTTCAGAACACACCATTGCGCTGTATATGCCCAATTTGGATGGCCCCCACTTGCCAATAGAAGGTAAAAAATTTCTTACTATAGATCACAGAGCCACCCTTCATAAACTTCCTCCTTACATCACAGACCTCTTTAAGTGTACACCCTGTATCTACGCACTGAGGAGTCATTCTCACATACTATTTGATGTACCTAGGGTAATGTTCCTCTACGGTGAATCTGCAATTAGCCATGCTCTTCCAGCCTTATGGAATAACATCTCATGTTCCTTAAAACTTACTAACACCATCTGCCTACAGGCCTTCAAAGCCGTATTAGGTCCTCTTACCCAAGAAAAATGTAATTGTTATGCATTACATGTAGTCCACCCCCTTCTACTGTACAGCACTCATGGTCTTTCCTTGTGATGCCTGTTTTGTTTACCGACAACTGCATAGCACTTGTATTCTTGCTTTCTGGTTATAGTACCGCCTATCTTATTACCTTAACAGTTTGTTATGCTCATTGTATTCTCCCTATATTCAGCCATAACTCTGTATCTACTGTGTGTTCCACACATGCCTTTTTGTGGATGTCTTGTGTACCCATACATTGTAAGCACTGTGTGTATTGCAAATCGTTGTGCCTATCCAAAACCACTTTGAAAATGAGCTTGCTTAATGGTGCTATTCCTGGTAAAATAAAATTAATGGAACTGAACTGCGGTTGCATCCACCTGCTGGCTTGCAGAGCTATAATGCAGAAAATAATTCTCCCTATTTTTAACTATGGAGACATTGTCTACAGTGCTGCTCCTATGTTCACCTTTACCAGATTCCCTCTTCTTCTCCTTCTGTCAATTTGCTCTGGACTGCCTGCCTCACACCCACTACTTCTCCCTTTATACCTCCCTCACCCTTCCCTCCTTCAAAGCCAGGTGCCTTGATCACTGTACCTCCTTTGTAGCTAAATTGTAGGCTCGCTCCCATGTCTCTCCTCCCCACCTTCTCACTACACCCTTCCCAACTCTGGATTTTGTTCCCTGGCACTTCAGTCCAGGACATCCTCAGCTGGCCAGGCTGCCTTCTCCTACTGCTTCCCCAAACTTTGGAATTCCCTTCCTCCTTTCTATCTGATCCACCTCTTCCCTACGCACTTTCTCTCTCCACGCTTCTCCTCAAATTCACTTCCGCCCGCAACTACACCTAATCCCACCCCAAGCTTCCCAGCCTTCCATTCCCCTCCTCATCTCCCTCTCCTCTAACTTCCTGCTGTAAACCCCATTCCCCTTCCGCTGCCTCTTTCTTATTTTCCTGCTGATAGCTTTACTACCTCTTGTTTACATTTACTGCACTTTTGCAATTTAATTAACACCCTTGTACTACCCTCCTGGATGCATTTTCTGCTATATCCCATGCCATCGTACATATTTGCTTAAACAGCCTATCTAGTTTAGCTTGTTTGTGATGCTTAGCTTGGTTTTCTTTAGTTTTTTTTATGCCAATTGTACATCTTTGTCTAAATTGCCTATCTGTTGTAGCTTGTTTCTGATGCTTGTGTTGATGTTTTTGATGTCTTCTATTCTTACTTATGACCTTCATTTACCTCCCCATCTCTGATGCATCTGAAAATGAGCTGCTATCAGCTCAGTATATCTTTCCTGGTGAAACTTTTGAAATAAATAAATAACTTTAGCTGTAAGGCATCATCAGCGGTTGGGTTACTGTCAGTTAATTTAGCCCTCAGGGTCATGAGGCACAAGGCACAGCCGAGGGTCCTGTGCCATTATGGTTTGATTATCGAAGGTAACCAAACATTTGGAAAACGTTAATGCTATTATTTTTATTTGTTTCCCCACCTTGTGTTTCTGTGCCTACAAGCCTTAGTCTTACAGCACCCCTCATACACAGTCAATGAACTTTTCATGAACTTACCTGTTACCCAACACTTACTCAGGACCACACATGGTGGTAGCTGGCATTTCAGATCACTCCTATGCAAGTCTGGGTGGGGGGCAGGATCAGACCACAGTTGTCCCTGGGATGCTCAATCCTCCCTCCCCCAGGCTGCCAGCATTGTGAACTATAGCCCTACCGTTACGCCAGTGGGCCAGCTTAATGATATTATTATTAAACCAAAATACTTTAATTTAAAAAATATGTATACTGGAAGTCAAATAAGGACTGCTAAATGGGTTAGCAATTTGATAAAGTACAGTTATGTAAAAACTTACCGTAACAGTAGATTTTCATGGGAATCTTTTTCATCAGGTTACACCTATGGACCTTAGCTATCAGAGGCTAGGATCCCATGGAAGCATTTTTCTGTGGCAGTCTATCAGTGGCCACCCACGCTGATGTCATCTGCTGACGTTATCTTCCCTATATAGGTGTAAGTGGCCCCACTCCCTCCTCAGTTCTTTCCTGCTTAGACTGTTTTCATCTGGCTATTCCTGGGGAACTAAGGAGAGCGAGAGAGAGAGAGACGGTGCCTAGCCCTATACAAGGCTGGAACCAGTATGAAACTGAAAAGACCCCAAAGAGGGATAGAGGTTGGGACAGCATGATCTGATGAAAGAGATTCCCTCAAAGATCTACTGTTCAGTAAGTTCTTATGTAACTGTACTGTCTTATTGAGGATATCTCTTTCATCAGGTTACACGTATGGAACGAGTCCCAAGCAGTGCTGACAGCAAAGCAACAATGGGTGGCAGGAGGATAAGGACCTAAGAAAGGAGGCTCTGAAGCATGGCCAGACCAAATCCTGCCCACCTGCAAGAGGCAATGTCCAAACTGTGGTGCTTGGTGAAAGTGTGGATAGTACTCCAAGTGGCAGAAGCACAGACATCCACAGCTGACACATTCTGGAAATAGACAACAGAAGTGGCCATACCCGACAAGCCCAGGAAGTTCCTTATTGTACTTCGTATAACAAAAAATAACACAGTTGGAAGACTATTTGGACAAGCACTGTTTTGAGACTGGGTTGCCCTCTTTCCCGAGGCAAAAGAAACAATTGTTTGGACTTCCTGCAGTCCTTAGTACAGTGGCTATAGTAACACACAGAATTCTATGCACATCCAAAGTATGGAGCAATGCTTCCACTGGACTGGCATGCTCTGGATAATAACCAGGCAGGTGGATGGACTGATTTAAGGTGAACTCAGACACCACCTAAGGAAGAAAACTAGGATTCATATGTAAGAAGACACTTTCTTTATGAAAAATCGAATCAAGTTGCTCACATGAGAGCCTGTAGCTCTGAAATTCTCACAGCAGAAGTAATAGCAACTAAAAATAATGCTTTCCTTGACAGAAAGAGTAGCTTGCAAGATGCTGCCGGTTCAAAAGGAGGCAGGGTTAGTTTCTCCAACACAAATCAGGGATTTATTTAACTCCAAAAATTGATTAGCGTTTTGCTCATAAAAGTGCTAAAACATTGTGAAAATGCATAGCATTTGCTTCATTGTGTTTAACAAACATAACACTTCTAGAAAACCTATATAAATACTTTCTGTACAGTTAGCATTGTCCCTAGAAAATAACTGCTAATCAATTATTTAAAACCCTGCAAATTCAAGTCCCAAGCCAGGACATGGCTACCAATAGGGGGTTTCATATGAAGGATGTCCCTCAAAAACGTACAGGTCACCTCTAACTGGGCTACTGTGCTGCCGTCCACGGGCACATGGAAGGCAGAGATGGCAGACGTGCACCTTAATGAAGAAATATTTATGTCTAGAGTCTGATAAGGCAACAGGTATTCCAAAACCTGGTTCACCATACAGGTGAAAGGGTCCAAGCAGTGAGCGGAGGCGAAAATTGCAAAGCGCTTCCACTTCATAGAATATGTGGCTCTGGTACAGGGCTTCATGGCAGCCACCAGCACATCAGCTACCCTCTGAGAAACCCCAAAGTGGGCAATGGCTATGTTCTGAGGAGCCAAGCATGCAGCTGAAGGGACTTAAGATCCAGATGGACCAAGGTCCTTTGAGCCTGTGTCAGCAGATCCTGCCAGAGCAGGACAGGAACCAGCTGTTTGCAATTATGAAAACCAAATTTGCCGAGGCCAGAATGGCACCACCAGTATGAGGGAGGCCCTCTCCATCTGCAGCTTGAGCAGCGCCCTCTGAATCAGGGGGGCATAAAGGAGCCTCCCTTTCCAGGAGAGGGACAACACGTTTTTGCCAGAAAACTCCAGACCCTGGATCTAGTGAGCAGAAAAGTGGCAGTTTCGCATTGAGTGGGGATGCAAACAGGTCCAACTCTGGGCATCTCCACCTTTCTAACAGGTCCTAGGCTACTGAAGACAGCAGTTTCTATTCATGCTTTTGGGACCATGACCTACTGAGGCTATCTGCTAAGACGTTTTGGTCTCCTGGAACATGAACGGTTGACAGCTCAAGACCGTGGTCCAGAGCCCAGTAGCAGACTCCCATCACCTCCTGGTACAGGGGGTAAGAAAGTGTCCCCCCCCTGCTTGCTGAGGTAGCACACCACTTGAAGGTTGTCCAACTGCACCAGCAGGTAAGCCAGAGACAAGTGGCTCTGAAAGGCCTGGAGGGTATTCAGGACCACTCATTTCGAGCACTTTTATGTGGAGGTTTGCCCCATAGGACAGCAAGACTCCTGGGTTTGAAAGGAACCAAGTGGGCTCCCCAGCCAGTCACTGAGGCGTCCATAGTCAGAATCTGCTTGGGAGAGGAGATGAGGAAGGGGACTCCACACAACAGACAGAGGGTTCCGCCACCACTGCTGTACCTTGCAAACTGGAGAGGAGACTAGGATCAATTGCTCCAAGTTATCAGGGTGCAGGTCCCATTGAACATGCAAGTTCCACTAGAGGCACATGCATATGAAGTCTGGACAACTGCACCATAGTTATAGCCGCTGCCATGAGGCCTAGGAGCCGAAGGAAGAACCTGGCCATTACATAGCGGTCCAGAGCCACAGGGAGGCCACTGCCATCAGGCTGTTCGCCCTATGCTTGGGCAGAAAGTCCTTGCCTTGTGAGGAGTCTAGAACTGTGCCTATGTACAAAAGGTGCTGAGATGGGGAGACAGTGGACTTTGGCAAGTTCACCGTGACACCCAGGGAATAAAACAGATGAAGGATCCTATGCAGGGTGATCAGCAAGAGCTCCTCTATCAGGCATTGATGCGCAGAAAGAACTCCAAAAAAAACTGTGCGCATCAATGCCTGAGCAGCTCACTTCTGCAGGGGGATCAGCCATCTCCTTCCTTTGTAGTGCTGCACCTACAGCAGTTTGCATGCTTGCAGTCATTTCTTCTGGACTGGTCAGCAAGAGCTCCCTAGATGGGGCTTGTAACAGTCAATCGTCCAGATATGGGAATACATACAGGCCACTGCCACCAAACATTTGGTAAAGTCTCATGGAGCAGAGGATGGCCAAAGGGTAAGACTCTGAACTGGAATTGTTCCCCCTAGAATGAGAACCTGAGGTACCTCTGGTGAAGGGGCTAAACCAGGATATGCAGGTACGCGTCCTGCATGTCCAGAAAACAAAGCCAGTCTTCTTGTTTGATCAGAGGCAGCAGACCTTGAAGAGTGGCCATGCAAAACCGCTGTAATTAATGCACTGGTTTAGCCCCTTGAGGTCCAGGATGGGATGAAGCTCTCCTGACCGTTTGGGCACCAGGAAGAATCTGGAATGGAAGTCATTGTGTCTCTGTTCCTGTGGGACATGCTCTATGGCCGGCTTGCACTGGAGAGAGTGAATTCCGTCCCTTAAGATGGGAATGTCATCTGGAGAACAGCTGGTGGGCCCTAGGGGAATGGTGGGAGGCTGTTCCAGAAGCTCCACTGTGGTCCCTTTGCACAAGTTGCAAAATCCAAGCATCCAAGGTGATGCCCCTCCACTGGTCTAAATGGAGGGAAAAGTGACCCCCTATCACCTCTTGCTGGCTTGGAACAAGAGGACATGGGTCGAGCAAGGAACCAGGCTGAAGTGGGGCCAGGGGCCTAGGCAGCGCTTGCAACCCTGAGGACTTTGGCAGAGGCTTGATGGTGGGGGAAGGGGTGGGAAGAGAAGAGCTGGTTTTGCACTTGCCCTGTGGATGGGGCTGGAGCCAGACTTATGAGAGACTTTCCAAAAGGAAGACCTTGGGCAACTTCTGGGCTGAGTATGGTACAGGGAGAACACAGATTTGAGCGCCCCCCCCCCCCCGAGGCCTGCAGTTCATTAATAATATCCTAAACATTAGGGCCAAATACCATGGAGCCCAAAAGGGGCATCCAGGACATTTTACTAGGTTAAATAAAGGGCCACACATATTGTTGGCCCTTTAAACTATTTGTATAATAGATCCTTACAGTTGTGTTATGTCCCAAGTGGCTGGAAATTGGCTCGTGTGGTCCTTGTTTTTAAGATGGGAGATCCTGGATACTTACTACTGTCCCATATCATTATTGCCTTTAGTAAGTAAGACCTTAGAAAAATGATTGACCCGGCAACTTATTACTTACTTGAAGGACCAGAATTTGCTGGACCAATACCAGTCTAGGTTTAGAAAGCAACATGGGACAATGGCTGCTGTGTTGAGGGTCCTGGATGACACTGGATCAGCAATGGAATCAAACCATTACACTGTTGCCATTCTGATCACTCTCTCCAGGGCCTTTGACACAGCTGACCACCAGTTATTGTTGTCCCAACTTCTTGAGGTGGGAACTGGTGGACTGGTACGGTTCCTATCTATCAGATTGGCATCAGACCACATCTGTAAATGGTATAGTATCTGCCTCATTGTTAGTGGAGAGGGGAGTCAATTCAAGCATGCATGGGACAGTCATAAGGCAATTCTAGGGGGTTGGGGTAGGAAGAAGTAGGCTGCTGGTTAACTAGGATCTGCAGCTTATCCATTAGGTAGGGAAATGGGCACACTGGGTGGGCCAAGCGGTCCTTATCGGCCGTCAAATTCCATGTTTCTATGAGTCCCCAGGGCTCTGCCCTGGGGTCCCTGCTTTTTTTAATATATCTCAAAGACTTAGAGAAACATGTGGGTAATGCTTCTTAACATCTTTGTGCTGACAATACTGTTGTTTATGCAACAAATTCTTCTCTTGAAGAAGTCCAAAAGATTCTCCAGAGTAGCTTCAGCAGGCTCCAGTCATATTTTGCAAAAACAAAACTAAAACTGAACACAATCAAGACAAAGTGTATGATATTTGGAACATCTGCTCAGGGTGTTGCTACTAAACAGCTATGTTTTCTGGACGATGCTGGTGAACAAGGACTCCTATAGGTACTTTGGCTATTGGCTTGATCAAACAGGGACAGGAAATAAACACTTAGATCACTTAATCTTCCAGGTTAATAAGAGGGTAGGATTTCTCTATCGATATAGGTATAATATGGAGGCAGATACAATAAGACTAAATGTTCAGATGCAGGCCCTCCCCCTTCCTGATTATGGGGATATTTTGTATGGTAATTCAACTTCTGATATACTACACAGGCTGGACATCCTATATAGCAGATTGGCTAGGCTGATATTAAACTGTCCAAAACAAGTCCACCACTGTGAACTATAGTATACCAGAGGCTGGGCTAGCTATCGCTATCTGATAGGAGGGAAATTTATAAACGTATTCTGTCCTATAAGTGTGATTTGGGTATGGTCCCTGGATATTTAAGGGACAGATTAAAATTTCGAGATTTAGATGCATCACTGAGAAACAGTGGTCTTAAGGAGATGCTTGTACCTAATACTAGAACATTACGATCAGACAATTTCTTTAGCCAAATGATTCCAAAGTACTGGAACAACCTTCCAAATGAGTTTAGACATAAATTTAACAAAGCATGTCTTGTGCCAGCATTGAAAAGACATCTTATTTGCCTTCCCAGGTCTTGTACCTATGTTTAACAGTTTTTGGTCTATGTTGTTATGTTGTAAATATTTTATATAATTGTACTATGTCTATAAATTGGAATAATTGTTGTCTATAAGTATGTTTTGTAGTGCTAAGGTCGCCATTGTAAATAAGCTCTGCTCTATGGGCTTAACCTTTGTAATAAAACAAACATTAAAAGCAAAATGAAGCACCCACCAAAAATGTGACAGAGTCGAAACTGTTTATAGTTCTAAACCTTTTATTAATGCATAAGTGTGACCAATAAAGTGCAGACCTTATGGAGAAATGTGCAAACAGTTACGTTTCGCTCAACTGCCATTGAGCTTCATCAGACAATTCAAATTTGTGACACACCACCATTATAGATGATATTCAAATAATGCCTAACCTATCATTGTTTTACTTGAATGATTTGGCAGTTATCTAAACCAATTTCAGCACATGCTCATTGCTCTGCTTTTGTATTTCCAAACAAAGCCAAAACCATTGTAATATATACATACATTTAGAGACACAGACATTACATATTTGTAAATTAGTGTTACCATAAAAGTTTTGAATAAAAACAATATATTACTTGATTCTCAATAATGCACCTGAAACACAAAACAAAACAACTATGGGAAAGGCAAGGTAAATGAATGGGAAAAGGAATGGGGGGGGGGAGAACAAAAGAAAAAACCTCAAACAGCAACAAACGCTCTGCACATAAAAGGAATCAGGTTCAAACTTAGATGTCACAAATTTCACATAGAAGGCAGGAAATAATATTAATAAAGTCATAAACATCAAAACCTACTATAGCTTAATCCACACACAACATATATTGTGCAATGTAACCCAATTATATTTTACACTGGATACAAATTTCAAATCAGTTGTAAAATATTCTTATATGACTAAAAAGTCATCCCTTATTCATACACAGGGTCTGTCTATAGTGTTTAAATTCTTTTGTTTTAAATCTTTTCAAAAAAGATGAAAAATCGATACTGTCATTTAAGCCATCAGCATTACTGGCATTCAATTTACATATCCAATAACTCTCTCTTTGCCCAATGCGTTTTTTCAGATCACCTCCCCTGACTCCACAATCTACTTTTTCTACAGTATACCTAGAAAAGTGACAGTGTTCCACCACTGGACTGCTGTTGATATGTGTGGCTTTGGCATAGGTTACATCTTTCCTTTGTATAGCACGAACGTGTTCACCTACCCTCACTACACTGTAACAGATTTTCTCTGGATATTTTATCCACCTGGTCCCTTGCATTATGAAACACAACATGTCTTTTGTGAAAAGAATCCTTTTTTGCAAAATATCAGACTCTACAAGCATTATATTGACGACTTGTTAATTGTATGGGGGGACGGAAACTGAATTGTCTGCTTTTGTAGCCTATCTAAAGGAAACTAATGAGAATTTAAAGCTTACCACGAGTACTAATAAAAATGAAGTAAGCTTCCTGGATGTGCTGATTAAGAAAAATATAAAGGAAGTTTAGAAACAGATTTATTCAGAAAAACATCTGGTAGTAATGCTGTACTAAAATTTGATAGTTTCCACCTGAGGAATCTAACAGAAGGTATCCCCAAAGGACAACCCTTGAGGGTTAAACGCAATACTAGTGAACAGAGTAATTTAAAGGAGAACATGAATAATGTCATAAAAAGTTTTTCAGATAGGGGATACAGTAAGAGTTGTTTGGATAATGCAAGAGATCAGGTGGATAAAATATTCAGAGAAACTCTGTTACAAACAAAACAAAAAGATAAAAATCAGAGGTTAAACTTTGTTTTAATTTTACCCCCAGAGTCGAGAATAGGAGGGATTATCAGAAAAAATGGCACATAATGAAACGGAGCCTAAGCTGAATAAGGTTATTGAACCCCCCACCCCGGATGGTCCATAGAAGAGGCAGAACTATTGGAGTTATGGTGACCAGCAGCCTGTACGAAGAAAAAAATCCAGTGGAGAACAACTTGCCAAAGGGAACATTTAAATGTGGCAACTATATCTACTGTAAGAATGTACAGATGGGAACTGCTTTTATACACCCTAAGACTGGACAGATATACAATCTGAACTCCTTTGTAAACTGCAACACAACTCATGTTGTGTATGCAGCAACGTGCAATAAATGCAAACAGTTTTACATAGGGAAACAGAAAATGGAAATTACGTACCTACCGTAATTCTTGATCTTCTTGGACGAAGTCTCCACCACTCATTCACACTTATGGGAACTATGCTGGACGCCCTAGGACCCAGCGGGAGCAAACTTTTTGCAGAGGGTCGGTGCCATAGATGGAGCCGTGAGGAGCGGAGCCACGAGCATCAGCTTGTGCAGTAATGACTATCTCAGCGTCGACCCTCCAACCGCCTCAGTAACTTTTTTTCTAAGGAGGTGCAGCGCAACTAACCTAGAAAGACTAGTCTAACACAAATTAGACATAAGATAGTCCAAACGACTTGTATAAGAAAAGAAGTCTTCACAGCCTAACCATTGAGGGGGTGAAGACCAAAACAGAGAGGTGAGCTACGGGGATGGAGGGTGGGCAAGTGAATGAGTGGTGGAGACTTCGTCCAAGAAGATCAAGAATTACGGTAGGTACATAATTTCCATATCTTCCTGGACATAAAGTCTCCACCACTCATTCACACTTATGGGATAGTACCGAGCTAAAAATCCCCCGAGAGTGCGGCAGGAAAACCAAGAGCTCACAAATTCAGGATAGAAGTCCGTTAAGGATAGTCCTGCCAAACGAAAGGTTTCATCTGGTATGGACGTCCAGCACATAGTGCTTAATAAAAGTATGCGCTGAGCTCCAAGTAGCCGCATTGCAAATGTCCGCAATGGGCACGTTGAGGATTTCCACCAGGGATGCCGTGACTGCTCTAGTAGAGTGAGCATACACTCTGCCCTCCAGCTTGACCTGTGCCATGCAATAACAGTGGCAAAGGCATGCCACCAGCCATGCTGAAATGCATCTGATAGTGACAGGCTAACCCAGCCGGGTCTCGCTGAAGGAGACAAACAGTTGTTGAGCTTTGCTAATTTCCTTCGTTCTATCTAAATAGAAGCGCAAACCTCTTTTAATATCTAAGGAATGAAGGGTATGTTCTCCTTCATTCTGGAAATCAGCAAAGTAAGTAGGTAGGACCAAAGGTTGGTTTAAATGTAATTCTGAGACAACCTTAGAGAGGAACTTAAGATGGGTCCTAAGAACTACTTTATCCTTGTGAAATACAGTGTACGGAGGGTCTGTTACCAGAGCATGTATTTCAGAAACTCTGCGGGCCGAGGTGATGGCCACCAGGAAGGCCGTTTTCCAAGTGAGTAACTTCAATTCGCAGGTAGCTAGTGGCTCAAAAGGTTTTCTAGTGAGCATGTCTAGCACGAGATTAATGTCCCAGGCTGCAACTGGATGTCTGACAGGAGGTCTGGTATGCAGAATACCCTTAAGAAACCTCTTAACTACCGGTAACTGAGCCAGCGATAAGGAAAGTAATGACTCATGATAGGCTGGAATGGCACAAAGGTGAACTTTAATTGTTGAGTATTGAAGACCTGAATTTGAGAAGTCTAAGAGGTACTCTAAAACTTTGTTGGGTGGGCAGGAAAAGGGATTCAAAGAGGATCCTGCACACCAGAGGGAAAAGCGCTTCCATTTTGCAGTGTAAGTCTTTCTGGTTGCTGGCTTTCGGGCAGCCAAAAGAATGTCAGAAACTATCAGAGAGGCATTGACCCTATTCACCTCTATCTCCTCAGGAATCAAGCGTGAAGATGAAGCAACCTCAGATTTGGAAGGACCAGAGGACCCTGGGTCAAAAGGTTAGTCTGAACAGGAAGCGCCTTCGGAGGGGTTTCCGCCATACTGTTGAGTAATGGAAACCATATCTGTCGAGGCTAGAAGAAAGCAATGAGAATCATCTTGTGTCCCTGAGACTCGAATTTGAGGAGTACCCTCTGGATTAGGGGAAGAGGAGGAACGGCATATAGAAAGCGTTTTGTCCACTGCAGCCTGAACACATCCTGACAGAAAATGCCAGGCCCTGGATTTCTGGCACAGAAAAGAGGCAGTTTTGTGTTGAGTGGGGATACAAAAAGGTCCAAGTCTGGAGTTCCCCACTCTGAGAATAGCGACTGAACTACGGTTAAGTCGAGAGACCACTTGTTCGTTCTGTATTCCTGGCAGGTAGACCGCCTGAATAAGAGCCTTGTGATCTAGGCACCACTCCCACATTCTCATTGCTTCCCTGCACAAGGGGTAAGAGTGTGCGCCACCCTACTTGTTGATGTAATACATCACTGCCTTGTTGTCTACCTGAAGGAGAATGTTCTTGTGACAAAGAATGTCCTTCAAGGCCCAGACTGCATAGAGGATGGCTCTCATTTCCAGGACGTTTATGTGAAGCTGGGCTTCGACCTGAGTCCACGTACCCCGAGTGTGGAGATCCTGACACTGAGCTCCCCATCCCGACAGAGACGCATCTGTGGTGATAGAAATCTGATGATCCAGAGGAGCAAAGGGGTATCCTTCCAGAAGATTCTTGCGACCACCAAGTGAGCGACCTCCTGAGAGGTTCTATCACCTTGATGAGAAAGGACTGAGGATGAGTAGTCAGGGACCACTGAGTACTGAGCATCCATTGAGAGGTTCTCATGTGGAGGCATGTTATTGGTACAGTAAACACCGAGGATGCCATGAGACCAGCATCCGTTGCATTGAGATAGCTTGAACCGAGCTGTTCTCTCTGATGTATCGGGCCATCTATAGGATATCGCTTCTTCTTTCCTCTGGTGGAAAAGCTTTCGCACAGGAGGTATCCAGAAGAGTTCCTATGAAAAGGAGCTTCTGGGAGGGCTGCAACTGCGATTTCTTGCAATTTAGCAGGACTCCTATGGATGTGAGGAAGTCTGAGGCCACGGCTATGGTGTCGAGAGTTTCTTGTCTGGAAGGGCTTGCTAGAAGCCAGTCATCCAGATATGGGAATACTTGTATTCCGATCTTTCTGAGGTGCGCTCCGAGAATTGCACAACACTTTGTAAAAACTCGCGGCGCCGAGGATAGCCCAAAGGGTAGGACTCTGAACTGATAATGTTGGCCCAAAGCCACAAACCTTAGGTATTTGTGATGTTTTGTGTGAACAGGAATATGTTGGCAAGCATCCTGCATGTCCAGGGAAGCTAACCAATCATGTCGATGAAGCAAGGGCAACAGTGTTCCCAGTGACATCATTTTGAACTTTTCCTTGAGAAGAAATCTGTTCAGTTTTCTGAGGTCCAAAATTTCTTTGGAACAAGAAAGTAGTGGGAGTAGAACCCTGTGTTCCATTGATCCAATGGAACTATTTCTACTGCCCTGCTGTTCAGAAGGCCCTGTATCTCGCAGGCGAGAAGTTCTGACTGAACTGTCGACAGTCTGGGTTGTCGTTTGGGGGGGGGAGATCTGGAGGGGTCTCTAAAAAATTGAGGGAATATCCCTCGCGGATTATCTGGAGGACCCATTTGTCTGATGTTATGGTCTTCCAATAGTTGTAGAACTGAGTCAGATGACCCCCCACCTCTGAGAGAAAGTCCCGCTTTGACAGCTGAGGAGGGACGTGGGCCAGAGAGTCAGAAGGTAGCACTGGGTGCTTTGGGTCCTTGTGCTTCCTGTTGCGTTTTCTTTTGAGGCTGGGGGGCTTGGTTTTTATTAAAACCTCCCCTGCCTTTGCCTCAAAACGACTGACGGTTGTGAAATTGGCGCTTATTAACACCCCCACGAGAAGGGGTGGGAGCAGGTTGAGCCAATTTAATGGCTGACCTAGTCTTTTGAGTGGCCTCCAGAACTTGTTCTACTTGAGGACCAAAGAGATACATACCGTCGAAGGGTAACGCCATAACCTGTTGCTGGGCATCATTCGTGAAACCTGAAGTGCGCAGCCAAAAGTGGCGGCAGGTACAGATGCCTGCCGCTGCCGCCCGAGAAGCAGTATCGAAAGCGTCCATAGCTGCTTTAACCTGCTGGTTGTTGGACTCGATACCCCAGGTTATGGTTTGAAGTAAGCTCCGAATTAGAGTCCGACTCCGGCAGAGCTTCTACCATTTGCTTTAGCGAATGCCAAATAACATACTCATATTGAGAAAAATAGCCCTGGTAGTTGGCAATACGCATACCCAGGGTACAGGCAGCAAAGACTCTCTTACCTAAGGTGTCTATCTTGCGAGATTCTTTGTTTATAGGCTGGGCTGAAGATGCCTGAGGTAGGACAGCCTTATCATTCTCTGCCAGGACTACAATAGGGTCCGCAAAGGTCTGGGAGGCCAAGATAGGTCAATCCTTGGGAGCAGCATACTTTCTATCTATGGACTTAGCCACAGAAGGAATGAGAGCGGGATTATTTCATATCATTTGAGAAAGCGTTTCAAAGGGGGGCTGTACTGGAGGAGTCAAATCCGTAGGGATCTCCAGAACATGGAGGTACTGGAGTCTTAACAGCTTCCCAGGATCGATATCTGTAGTCTGGAGAGAAAGAGTGGAATTCAAATTTTTCAGCAGAGACTTAAAAGACAGGTCTTCGACCAGAGGCTCTGTTACAGGATGAGATCCTTCCACATCATCACCCAGGCGAAGGTCTGGGTCAGGCTCAATGTCATCTCCTGACAGCCCAGGAGGGACTGCATGGACAGGAAAGGAGTGAACATCAGAAGGAAATGAGGAAGGAAAAGGATTCAGAGAAGAGGAGCCCTGAAGACTGGACGACGTCCTAACAGGCTTCAGCGCAGAAGAAGGGCACAGCGCCGAAAAAATGCACGGCGCTGAAAAGCCGCACGGCATCAAAGATGGAGCAGACGAGGCACATGGCGCCAAAGACGGCAACGCAGAGGTGCACAGCGCCGACAACCCCAATGGTGCCAAGGATGGCACAGACAGTCACACTGACACCGAGGACGGTGCCGAAAACATCCCAAGGCTCTGAAAAACAGGATCTGAGGAGAAAGAAGGATGAATACCAGGAGATAGAGGCATCAGTGTAGCCCCCTACGCCGCAGCCATATGGGGGGGGACACCTAAGCGCGGAGTCGACGGCGCCACGTGACTAGGGAGGCCCAACCGCCCTACCTGATCCCCTGAAAAGCCTGAAGGCCCCGGAGTGACCGGGCCAGGCAGCTGGACCAACCTCCGAGCCCATTGCTCCATAAGAGCAGCCCACTGATGAAACTGCTCATCTGAAGACCTACCGGAGGGCAGGGTAGGGCTCCGATGTCGAAGAAGTCGGCGACTGGAAACAGAAACTGGTGACTCCGAAGGAGGAGACCGGCAACTAGCCCCAATAACTGACTGTCTACGTGCAGACATACCAGGGGGCGACCTCGAGTGATGCCTTCCCTTTTTTGACCTGTGGGCCGAAGAAGAGTTCGAGGCCGAACGGTGCTGAGAGTGCGACCATTTACTTTTATGCTTCCGAGGGGACCGCCCATCCCCTCAGGCATTGGACTGTTCCTTGTCAGACCCCCCCTCCGGAGAGGGTGGCGGACCGGACCCAGCCCGGCTGACTGAACAGCTTTCATATGAAGTCTCCCTACTGTCACCTGACCCGCCCATGGTCGACTCCATCAATGTAGGCTGAGACTTCTTTTCTTTAATAAGAATAAATAAACTAAGCGGTACTTATTCGAGATATTATTACAAAACAATAAAACTGAAAAACTACGCTGCTAGTTTGAAGTTTGACTCCCGGCGGGCGAGCGACGTTGTCACTGAAGTGCACTCGACAGCGGGAAAAAAGGAACTGAGGCGGTTGGAGGGTCGACGCCAAGATAGTCATTACTGCACGAGCTGATGCTCACAGCTCCATCTCTGGCGCTGACCCTCTGCAAAAAGTTTGCTCCCACTGGGTCCTCCTAGTGCCTCCGGCGTAGTTCCCATAAATGTGAATGAGTGGAGAAGACTTTATGTCCAGGAAGATCAGTTTTACACAGGGAAACAAAATGCAATTTTAAAATCAGAATAGAAGACCATTTGTATAGCACTGAGAAAAAAGAGATTACAAATGCATTAGCACTGCACATTATGCACAAAGGTAATGAACATACATTTTTGTTTCAGGATTTGGAAAATATTAAAATGGGCCAGGGGGTTGGGGGTGATATACAGTAGAAAACAAATTGCTCCAACAGGAAAGTAGATGGCAGTATGTGCTGAGAGCTGGCTTCGATGGGAGTTTAAATGAGAATTTTAGTCTCATTCCATTTCTTAATAAAAGAAGATAGTAATGTCAATATTTTCAAGATGCAATAACATAGGAATCAGAGGTTTTTAAATAATGTTTTAAATGAATTAGTGTGTTATTAATTTGTTAAAGTTATTCTGCTGAGCTGTTAGTATTCGACTGTACAGCACCTTGATATGTGAAAGGCGCTATATCAAATAAATGCATTATTATTTAATATTATTATTAGTATGTATGTTGAGGGGGTTTGACTATTTTGCACATTACCTAAATGCAATGGTGTTTTTTTGTAAAGTAGTAATGATGTCACAAGTTTGATGCATTGGATTGGTGTGTTTAAACATACCGTGTGATCCAGTAAATATATTTAAAGATTGCGAAATGTGCTTAGACCACACCTTGATAAAGCATTGGCAAAACATGAAACGTTGGTGCTTGACATTGTGATTATCTTTTTGCTGCAATTTAACATATTTTTATTGCTTTTAAACAATAAATATGAACAATGTCACTTAACTCAGACGTGAGTGCCATTTTTTCCCTGAGTTGCTGGACTTCCAACCCCAAAATTGAGTTTCTATGATGTCTGGGCACCAAGTATTTTCTAGTAGCCACCTCCATTTGTTTCTAAACATCAATTCTGTGCTTTTCCATACAATTATAACATTGTCAATAAAACACTGTCACAAATCCAACCAAAGTAAATATGAATTTGTGGTGGCGTCATAGAGATGATGTTCTTCCCAGTAGCCCACATTGTGGCACCCATAGCAGTACCTCATATTTTTCTATAGCACTGTTTTTCAAAAAGGAACATGTTTTTATTCAAAACATTTTCTGCCAAAAATTGTAAAAAACAGGTGGGCATTTGGACACGTTCAAGTTCAGTGCACTTTTCAAGGTAAGAACCAATTGCTTCTAAACCAGACTGATGTGGAATCACTGTGTACAAGGAATGACTGTCTAACGTAGCAACGTACCATGTTTCATGCATTGCTAAGTCCTCCATAATGTTAATTACATATATTGAGTCCCTTAAATATGACCTTTGTGTTTGAACAAGAGGGTGCAAGAAACTATCAACATATACTGACAGGGTTTGTCACCCAACCCTTCTCCAAAATTATGGGATGACATGAGGTGCCTCCAAGCTTTTATGTATCTTCAGTAAGATGTAAATGATATGCACAACCAGGTGTGATACTGTAAGGGCTTTTATGTACTTTCTGATGGGTAACCACGAACAAAACCCATACTCAGTATATCATCTGTCTGGTCTTTGTAAATATTTGTGTGATTAAACTGCAATCTTTCATAAAGGGAGATTTCATCAAGCTGTCTTTTAATTTCTGAAACATAATCCCTTCTATTTAACACGACTACTGCTCCCCCTTATCTGCTTGTTTTACAGCAGTGTTAGTATTATTAGAAAGATTTGCCAAAGCTCTTTTTTCTTGTGTTGCACAATTATAGTACTGAGACCCTGAGCTATATGATTTCAAATGTTCAAGATCATTTTCACTTTTTCTAATAAACACTCTAACCACTGGACTATGGTGTGTGTCTGTTGGGGGGCAATATGTAGATCTAACATGTAGCACTTCACTATCTTTTTACGGTTTACTTATTTCATTTTGATACACTGTTTTCAGCATTAAGTTTCTTGCAAAACAATGGATATCTACAGTTGTTTTGAAAACATCAATATTTACAGAAGGTGAAAAAGACATTCCTTTACTTAATACAGAGTTTTCAGCATCAGTCAGTATGTGACTAGAAAGTTTAATAACTGGACATAACTGATTAGGTTGCAGTTCGATGGGGGTGGGGGGTTGTTCTGAGGCAATCAAGTTACACACTATTGATTTTTCTTTTTGCCTCTTCCACGCCATCCCCTCCATCTCCATGCCTTGTTTTCCTCTCCCGGCTAGGTAAGGTCGATACTGATCCTGGATTCTGGTTCTGCGCCTGCTCCTCCTGGGTTGATGTTCTTCCCCAGTACTATCTTCTAAAAGGTCTTCTTCTGAACTATCAGTATCTGAAGGTCCTGTTGTATAATCTATTACTGGCCCTGTATCCTCATTCACATCAGTTTGATTTACATCTGTGGTGGGGTGCTTGAGAATGGACCTCAGCTGTTTAGTATTTTTCTTATCTTGCCAATTATAGACTTGATCCAGTTTATAATCAATATTCTCATCTCGTAAAAATTGTTTTATTTTAGCTTTCTGTAATTGTACACATATCTTGCTATTTTGTCCCATAGTTGTTTTGAATATATATCAAATTCCTCATTGATGCTATGTTGTTTTTAAAGCAATCTCAGAAAGAGTGATATCTTTACTTAATTGTTCTCTAATGGGACTAGCACACACCTCTCAACCTCCTGCCTCACAAATCAGGGACAAGGCTTAAAAACATCAGGGACAAAGGACCAAAATCAGGGACACATCTTCAAAATTAGAGATATCCACCCAGAAAGCTGTTACAATATGGGGCTTAGTGCAGAATGCATTTTCTAAAGAAGAACAAGTCTGTAACTTTAATGCTTGATATTATTTTGTGCTTACAATTTCCACTGTTTAGCCATGGAAACACAAATTTTAGGAGGGACAGAGTAAAATTTTGAGGCAAAATCAGGGACATCCCTGAAAATCAGGGACAGTTGAGAGGTATGGACTAGCATATTGCAAGATTAACTGAATATTGTCTATGGCTGCTCCTTCCATATTGCCCCACCACTTCCTCATGCATTCTAAACCATCTATCCCATGTGCTAGTTTACTGCGGATTCTCAAACTTCAGGGGATCCTTTTTACTTCCAAATATGCCTCAAGTGTTATTTTATGCCAGTATATGCATTGGGCTTTCAAAGCCATTTTTTTTCCAACTGTTTAAATAAACTTGTAGCACTAGGCTCCTCTGTGTTCTGGACATTTATAGATTTATTTATTTATTGAAAAGTTTTACCAGGAACGGCACACTGAACAATATAAAATTGCTAGTCTCATGGAGCGTCCTGGGGGAAGGGGAACATGGGAGTACAGTAATCAAAAGCACATTTCCATGCAGTATTATAGAAAAGTATACATACAATAATCAACAACACATTTCCAAAGGTAACATAAAACAGAGAAGCAACAGAATAAAACAAACAAACAAAAAATTAAAAACAATACATCAGTTAGTAGCATTGGATAAACATTGGAATTTGATGCAAGAGGAGGAAATCAACAGCACTGCAGATTTAATACATAAAATGCAGACAAGGAAGTGCAATAAAGTACATTGGTTTCTCCTGACGTTAAGTGCTAGACTGGAAAGGGGATGGGGAAGCCAGACAGGAAATTAGGAAGAGTGAGAAGCCAGAGGGGAAATTAAGAGCAGCTGCAGGATGGGGAGAGGAAGTGACCTTGCAGATGGACTAGAGGGTAAGGCTTGTCTGTTTGCAGATGACACCAAGATCTGCAACAGAGTAGATGATCCAGATGGGGTGGGCAGAATGAGAAGAGATCTAAACTAGCAAAATGGTCAGAAGAGTGGCAACTGGGATTTAATGCAAAGAAATGCAAGATCATGCACATAGGGAAGAGAAACCCTGAAGCCACCTATAGGCTGGGAGGGGAGTTACTAGCAGTCACAAAGGAAGAAAGAGACTTGGGCATCATCATCACTGATGACCTGAAATCATCCAAGCAGACCTCTAAAGCAGTAGGTAAGGCTAGGGGGTGTTAGGTGTATTAGTAGGGGTATCACAAGTCGTAAGAGAGAGGTAATAATCCCTCTTTACAAGACACTGGTTAGGCCCCATCTGGAGTACTGCGTGCAGTATTGGAGGCCACACCTTCACAAGGACATTAACCAAATTGAGGCAGTCCAGAGAAGGGCAATCAAAATGGTGCAGTGACTGCATCAGAAGACATATGAGGACAGATTAACAGAGCTCAATATGTATACCCTTGAGCAAAGGAGGGAGAGAGGTGATATGATCGAGGCATTCAAACACCTTAAGGGCATTAACAAGGTGAACGAGTCTAACATGTTTAAATATAAGAAAAATAGCAGGAAAAGAGGACACAGCATGAGATTAGAGGGGGGCCGATTAAGGGGGACTGTGAGGAAATTCTTTTTCACAAAAAGGGTGGTGGATGCATGGAATGGCTTACCTCAAGAAGTGGTGGCTATGAATACAGTGCAGGGCTTCAAACAGGCATGGGATAGGCATAGGGGAGCAATACAAATGTGTATGAATAGATAGGCCACTGACAGAGCAAAGGCCAATGGCACATTTATAAGGTAGAAAAAGAAATGGGCAGACTGGATGGGCCTTGCGGTCCTTAGCTGCCATCAACTTCTATGTTTCTATAAGTTGAGGAGGGAGGTCGAAATGGACCACAGGTAGGAGGAGTGCCTGATTTGATTAGGCACTGAGTTCCAGAGCTTAGGGAACCTATAGGAGAATGACATATGGCCTATAGAGGTGGTGCGCCATGGTATAGTTAGGGTGCGTGAGTCACTGATCTGAGGGAGAGAGGGGCAGTGGGGCAGGAGAACAGTGAAGAGGCAAGGTAAGGGGGAAGTGTATTGAACCAGAATTTAGAGGCAAATTTTATGTAGTGGGATAGATCGTGGTTTTCTATGGAAAACCCAGTTGATGCTGCCTCAGTGCTGTCGTTATGACTTAGTAAAGGATTCTTACCTCCCACTGAAGAAAAAAATAAAGTGGCAAAGCTCCCGGTCTGTTCAGTCTGTTCGAGGTTTTCACTCGAACCCTTCTTGTTGCCTACCACGACCCAATGTTGGCTCCTGAGCCACAGCTGCATTAAAGAACCTGGAGGGAGCTACCGATACCTCTTCCAAGAAAATATGTCCTCCAAAGTACCGTTTCGACTTCAATGTACTGCTCGACTGAATGACCCATGGTAAGCACTGAAAAATTACCTGTAACGCAATTTC
Organism: Neoceratodus forsteri; assembly: GCA_016271365.2. Lineage (NCBI taxonomy): Eukaryota > Metazoa > Chordata > Ceratodontiformes > Ceratodontidae > Neoceratodus > Neoceratodus forsteri. The sequence continues at coordinate 966,081,282 of CM057452.1, forward strand.
TTGGAAGAGGTGTTGGTAGTTCCCTCCAGGTGAATAAAGGAGCCGTGGCTCAGGAGCCAACAGTGAGTCATGGCAGACAATGAGGAGGGTCCCAGTGAAAACCTCAAACAGACTGAACAGACCAGGAGCTTTGCTGCTTTACCTTTTTCTTCAGTGGGAGGCAGGAATCCTTTACTGAGTCATAACGACAGCACTGGGACAACATTTATAAATGTCCAGAGCACAGAGGAGTCTAGTGCTAGAAGTGTATTCAAACAATTGGAAAAACTGGCTTTGAAAGCCTGACACACGTACTGGTATAAAATAATGCTCGAGTCGCATTTGGAAGTAAAAAGGATCCCTCAAAGTTTGAGAATCCTCAGTAAAGCGGCATATGGGACAGATGATTTAGAATTCATGAGAAAGTGGTGGGGCAACATGGAAAGAGCAGCCATAGACAATATTCAGTTGATGTTGCAATATGCTGGTCCCATTAGAGAACAATTAAGTAAAGATATCACTCTTTCTGAGACTGCTTTAAAACAACACAGCACCAATGAGGAGTTTGATAAATATTCAAAACAACTACAGGACAAAATAGCAAGGTATGATGTACAATTACAGAAAACTAAAAGAAAATTTTTACGAGATAAGAATGATTATAAACTGGATCAAGTCTATAATTGGCAAGATAAGAAAAATACTAAACAGCTGAGGTCCATTCTCAATCGCCCCACCACAGGTATAAATCAAACTGATGTGAATAATACAGGATCAGTACAAGATTATACAACAGGACCTTCAGATACTGATAGTTCCGAACAAGACCCTTTAGAAGATGGTACTGGGAAAGAACATCAACCAAGGAAGAGCAGGCGCAGAACCAGATTCCAGGATCAATATTAACCTCACCTAGCCTGGAGAGGAAAACGAGGCAGGGGGGTTGGGGGATGGTGTGGAAGACGCAAAAAGAAAAATCAATAGTGTGTAACTTGATTGTCTCAGAACAACCCCCCAACCCCCATCGAACTGCAACCTAATCAGTTATGTCCAGTTATAAATCTTTCTAGTCACATACTGACTGATGCTGAGAACTCTGTATTAAGTAAAGGAATGTCTTTTTCCACCTTCTGTAAATATAGATTTTTTCAAAACTGTAGATATTCATTGTTTTGCAAGAAAGCTAATGTTCAGAAGTTTCAGAACAATATATCAAGATGAAACAAGTGAAGTGCAGAACGACAGTGAAGTGCTACATGTCAGATCTACAAATTGCCCCCCACCCCCACGCATAGTCCAGTGGTTGGTATGTTTGTTAGAAAATGTGAAACTGCTCTTGAAAAACTGAAATCTTGTAGTTCAGGATCTCAGCACTATAATTATATGACACAAGAAAAAAGAGCTTTGACAAATCTTTCTAATAATACTAACACCGCTGTAAAACAAGCAGATAAGGGGGAGCAGTAGTCGTGTTAAACAGAAGAGATTATGTTTCAGAAATTAATAGACAGCTTGATGACATCTCCTTTTATGAAAGATTGCAGTTTAATCACACAAATATTTACGAAGACCAGACAGATGATATACTGAGTATGGGTTTTGTTCGTGGTTACCTATCAGAAAGTACATAAAAGCCCTTACAGTATAACACCTGGTGGTACATGTCATTTACATCTTACTGAAGATACTTACAAGCCTGGAGGCACCCGTCATCCCATAATTTTGGAGAAGGGTTGGGTCACAAACCCTGTCAGTATATGTTGATAGTTTCTTGCACCCTCTTGTTCAAACACAAAGGTTATATTTAAGGGACTCGATGCAAGTAATTAACATTATGGAGGACTTAGAAATGCATGAAACATGGTACGTTGCTACATTAGACAGTCATTCCTTGTGCACAGTGATTCCACATCAGTCTGGTTTAGAGGCAATTGGCTCTTACCTTGAAAAGTGCACTGAACTTGAACGTGTCCAAATGCCCACCTGTTTTTTACAATTTTTGGCAGAAAATGTTTTGAATAAAAACATGTTCCTTTTTGAAAAACAGTGCTATAGACAAATACGAGGTACTGCTATGGGTGCCACAATGGCACCTAGTCTTGCCAATCTCTTTGTGGACTACTGGGAAAAACGTCTCTATGACGCCACCACAAATTCATATTTACCTTGGTTGGATCTATGGTGGCGTTTTATTAATGATGTAATAATTTACGGAAAAGCACAGAATTGATGTTCCTTGAGTTTGTCAAATGGCTAGAAACCACCTCTGACTGTTTGAAGTTTAAGCATATCATTGATCAAAGGAAAATAGAATTCTTGTATCTTTAGATTTTTAAAAAAAGAAGGAAAAGGGGTGTGTACTACTCTGTTTCAGAAATAAACAGATCGAAAATGAAAATTACGTACCTACCGTAACTGTTGATCTTTCTGTGCATCTTCACCATTCATCACTAGTGGGTACAGAGCCAGAGCTAGGACCCCATGGTAGACTCTTTTTCCCTATGGGTGGAGTCGACACAGGGCCGGTACTGCCCTCGAGGCAGATATTTTACATGGCGCTCGCGGGTTGCCCATTATCTGTTGTCGACTCTTCCCCAGCCCCAGTTCTGAAACGCCAGAGAATGTAAAGAAAGGGAGGTGGGGTTGGGCAAGAGAGCCCAAGGGATAGATAAAAGGAAAAGATATATATAAAAGAAAAGGAGAAATAAACGACAGAGGAGACAGGAGAGACAAACCAGATATGGGAAATTGGGAAAGGGCTCCAATCTCTTGAAGGAGGAAAAAGAAAGGGAGGGATGGGGGGGGGAGAGAGAACCACACCCCCAGAGACAATCCTGCATCCTAGGATTTTGGCAGTAACGATAGACCGAGGTTAATAGCTGCTGGGAGGCAAAGCCTGAACTATACAGCAGCATTCTCCCAGGAGGGCCAACCTTAGGGGGGTCAGGATGGGGGGTCTCATACTCTTCCCAAAATAGGGAAAACTTAAACTGCCAGGAGGACATTGAAATGAACCCAAAAGTTTTGGGTTCATAAAGAAAAACTAGGGGCCCCAATTCTATATTCACTCCCGAATAAGAGAGGGAGAAGATGAAAAGAACAGGAGAAGCCCCCGTACATCCCAATAATACCCCTTACAGGAGAAAATTCCTCCCTGTGTGTCTCCAGGGTCCTCTTCCTCCTAATCACGAGGGAGAGAACAACAACGAGAAAAATAACAGAGACACACACGGAGGGGGGGAGCCTAGAGACTGAGGCCCCAGGGGGAAGGAGGGCAGGATTTAGTGATAAATGGTGAAGACACACAGAAAGATCAACAATTATGGTAGGTATGTAATTTTCATATCTTATCTGTGTCAATCTTCACCATTCATCACTAGTGGCTGAGTACCGAGCCCCATGAAGGAGGCCCTAAACTACCCCAAGGGACTAAGTCCCTTAGCCTCCAGAGGGCGAGACACTGGAGGAGAGAACCCTTACAGGCCTGGGGAGGCCTGAGACTGGTCCGGGTGAGACACAGAGCCCCCAGTGGGGGAAGGAAGGTGCCCCAAAAGTCGCTGTCTCACCCTGCGGGAGAATAGGTGGGTTCTCCGGTATGCGGAGATCACCCTACACCAGGCCAGGGGTGACTACCAGGATAAGCGAAGCCATGCCGTCCGCCTAATGCAGATCGCTGTCCCTATCGCTCTGGATGCCACCTCAATGGTGTAATAAGATGCCCTTGCTTGGTGCCTTGCTAGCTCCAGGCCCTGAGCAGAGAGGGCAATCACTTGCCTGGTTTCCTTCCTATCAGGCACTGAGGCTAGGTGCTGTCCTAGCCTGGACCAGAAGAACCTATCGTAGGCTGCAAAGTGGGCCTGATGTTAAGCAGTAGAAAGGAGGATCCGTTCTGAATAGAAAACTCTTCTCCCCCCAAAAATCGAAGTCTGCAGAGTCCGAGTCTGGGGGGGTTAGTCAAAGTGGAGGGGGTGCAAGGCCCAGAGGGGGTGTAAGGCCCAGAGGGGGTGTCCAAGGAGGTCAAGCCCGAAGAGGGATGAGGCAGAGAACCTGGAGACCCGGGTGTGAAGCAATACCGTTGGTGTAGGTCCCTTGGGGCTGGAACAGTGGAGAAGGGATGTAGCCAAAGCCGATGTGACGCCTCATGGAAAGGAACAGGCCAGGCGGGAACCACCAGGTTGGCCGCACTGAACTCGCCTAAGAAGGCACGTGTCACATGCTCGGTATTGCTGACAGGGACCGGGGGTAAGATGGAGCTCGTCCAACATCCTCGCGAGGAAGCGCTAATAGGAAGAAAGATCAGATGCTGGGGAGATGTGGACAGATAATTCCTCTCCCTCTGAGGAGGAGGAAGAAGATGCAGGCGAGCTCCGAGGTTCAGGGTCCGGCTGCACGGAAGCATGGTGGAACACCTGCTGGTCCAGGGCATGGAGATAGGTAGGGAAATGTGCAGTGGAACCTCTGAACTGTTCCCAGGTAAGAGGTTCTCTAGGACCGGGAATACCTGGGATAGCCAGGGATGGAGACAGAGGCATGGGGGACAAGCTCCTAGCAACAGGAGAACGTTCTCTTTCAGGGCAGTGGGGCCAAGAGGAAACTTCCCGCAAGGATGGAGACCTGAAGGTACCAGCAGCTAACAGCCATTCAACCGGATCGGAACCGTCAGAGCTGTGCCCATGAGAAGAAATCCCCCTGTGAGGTGACCAGGTCCGTGCGAGCCCAGAAGAACGGCCCCTGCCCTCAGAAGTTGAAGTCCCTCTCAAAGACCGATACAGGGAAGAGCGAGGGTCTGCACTGTAGCTCCTCCCAGAACCTGGCTGGGCTCCGGTGAGGGTGCGCAGCGCCATACCCTTACTCCTCAACCCTTCAGAGTCGGAGAGGGACCTCATCCTCATAGCCACCAGCTTAGGCAGCTGACAACTCTGGGCAGCCTCCAAGGAGTCCACCCAGGGAACAGTACCCTCCTCTTCCTGGCATGACCCGGGCTGTCCCAAACTTGGACTGTCAAAACACACCAGGGAAGGGGTTGCCCCAACTGAAGAAGCAGAAGTGCCAGTGGTCCCAGGTTGGCATGGCAGTGGCCACGGGGACCACTGCTGGCTGGTCAGTACCACTGACCCTAGGGCCTACTGGCAACTACTGACCCCCAGAGGGAGGCTGAGTGGGGGCCAAGGTGCTGGAAACTGAGGTATCAGAGGATTCTGAAGAATCTGATAGCCAATCTGGATCAGACCCAGAGTCTGCATCCAAGGAGGTAGACTCAGAGGTCTGATGCCAGGTCACTCCTCGATTCCCCCAAGTTCCTGGACCCCGAGTCGGACCACCTTCCACCCTGACACTGCAGACCGGTGCAGAGTCAAGCCTGGGACCATGCTCGATGCCACCACCCTCCCCGGCACTGCGAATGGCACCGGAGTCGGGCGTGACACCGAGTGCGATGCTGCGCTCTCACCCAGCACCGCAAGCAGCACAGAAGCCAAGCATGGCACCACGCCCAATGCCGCCACCCTCCTCGGTGCCGCAAATGGCACCGGAGTTGGCATGACACTGAGCGTGGTGCAGCACCTCCCGATGCATAGAGTGGCACCAGAGCCATGGCCAGCACCAACCATGGCACTGCCCCCATCCCTGGTGCTGCGAACGGCGCTGGAGTCAGGGGCGGTGCTGGCTTCAGTCCCGGCACCACGCACAGTGCCACAAACAGAAAAAGGCCCAGAAACCACCGAAGCACAACCCCCGTGCCACCGACATCCCTGACAGGAGCAAGAGCGGCACCGAGAGATGACCCGGTGTTGACTGCAGCGCCACCCTCCAAGTCCATGGCACCACGAACGGCGCCAGTACCAAGAGTGGTGCTGCAAGACGACGCCGAGGATGGTTCCGGTCCAGACCCGGAGGGCCCAGAACACAACACGGAGGGAGCCTTCACCTCCAAAGAGGCAACTGCTAAAGCGGTGCCTCCAGACTGTCCCCAGGGAGAGGGACAGACTGGGCCTCCTACACCATGGAAGGAGCCCCTGCCATGGCAAGGCTAAGACAGGCGGAGGCCCCCTCCTCCACGGACTGTATAGGACCGGGAGGGGATCCGGAGGAAGGGCCAAGAATCCTCACCTTGGCCTGTCAACTGTGAACCCATCCTCCGAAAGTCGGCAGCGCACGCCCAACTTTAAACGCGTGGATTTCGACAACTCGATGGTCCATGGAGAAGCAGGCATTGCAGTTGTCCATATCGTGGGTTGGGCTGAGGCAAGAGAGGCAGCAGTCATGCTGGTCCATCACGGAATAAAGGCAGCCACAGGGGCACCGAGACACAGGAGGCTGCATCGCTTTCGATGGTTTCTTGCCCCCCGGATAAGACATGACTGTACGGCAAACAATAACAAAAACAGCACTCAACACCACTCAAAAGTAATGAAACGATCTTACCGGCAGAAGCGACGTCCAGCAGGGTGAACAGAACCAAGGCACACACACACACACACACACACACACACACACACACACAAGGCTGACGAACTAGGTCGCAAATGCAGTCTTGCTAACAGAGTCTCCACACAAGGTCCTCACTCGATGACGAGAGAAGAACTGGGGCTGGGGCAGAGTCAACATCAGATAACGGCCAACCCGTGAGTGCCACATAGAACGTCGGCCTCGAGGGGGGCATCCCGCGGGGTCCCAGCTCTGGTGCTGTACCCACTAGTGATGAATGGTGAAGATTAACACAGATAAGATCAGTCTGCTGAAAGCTGACAGATGTCTTACATCACATATTATCAATAACATCCCTAAGGGGCAACTTATCAGAACATTAAGGAACTGCATTGAGGAGACAGAGTCTGAGAAGGAAAAAAGCAGAACAAATAGGTTGTTTTAAAAGCAGGAGGTACAGCAATAAGTATATTGTGAAAGCAGTTCAAGAGGTAGATAGAATGGAAAGAGTTAGTACATTAATTTCCAAATATAAAGTGGAAAATGAGGCTCCACTTTGTCCCTTTGTCACTACTGTACATACTCAGGCAGAGCAACAGAAGTATCTGATATAATCAGACACAACTGGAGTCTTTTAGAGTTAGAACCCAAGCTAAAAGATGTGGTTTTCAAGGGTCCCAAGATAGTGTACAGAAGACAAAAAACAATTAAGGAAGTAGTTGCACCAAGCATGTTACCCAGTGAAGCCATAAAAGCACATACTTGGCTACCCCCTTCCCCCCCTTAGGTCCCATTCGTGTGGTAAATGCATGTATTGTTCATATGTCCTACAGAGAAAGGAATTTATTAATCCATGTGATGGGTCACTTATTAAAATCAATCATTTTATCACATGTGGGACCGAGGGAGTAGTATATTTGCTACAGTGCAGCTGTGGGAGTTACTATGTGGGTAGGACTACTAGAACTTTTAGAGTGAGGGTAGGTGAGCACGTCCGTGCTATACAAAGGAAAGATGTAACCTATGCCATAGACAAACATATCAACAATTAAGAGGTGGAACACTATGCCACTTTTCTAGGTATAGAAAAAGTAGATTGTGGAGTCAGGGGAGGTGATCTGAAAAAACGCATTGGGCAAAGAGAGAGTTATTGGATATGTAAATGGAATGCCAGTAATGCTGATGACAGTATTGATTTATCATCATTTTTTGACAAGATTTTAAAGAAAGAATTTAAACACTATAGACAGGACCCTCTGTATGAATAAGGGATGAATTATTAGTCATATAAAAATATTTTCCAACTGATTTGAAATATATACTGTATCCAGTGTAAAATATCATTTGGTTACATTGCACAATATATAGTATGTTGTGTGGATTAAGCTATAGTAGCTTCTGACGTTTATGACTATCATTTCCTGCCTCCTATGTGAAATGTGCAACATCTAAGTTTGAACCGGATTCTTTTTATATGCACAGCGTTTGTTGTTGAGTTTTTTTTTTGTTCTCCCCCCCTTTCCCATTTCCTTTACCCATTTGTTTATCTTACCTTACCCATAGTTGTTTTGTTTTGTGTTTCAGGTGCATTATTGAGAATCAAGTAATATATTGTTTTTATTCAGCACTTTGATAGTAAGACTAATTTACAAATATTTATATAATGCCTGTGTCTTTAAATGTATGTATGTGTTAAACTGGTTTTGGCTTTGTTTGGAAACACAAAAGCAGAACAATGAGCATCTATTGAAATTGGTTTAGATAACTGCCAAATCATTAAAGCAAGACAATGATTGGTTAGGCATTATCTGAATACCATTTATAATGGTGGCGTGTCTTGAATTTTACTTGTCTGGTGAAGCTCAACAGCAGTTGAGAGAAACGTAATGGTTTGCACATTTCTCTGTAAGGTCTGCACTTTGATGGTCGCACTTATGCCTTAATAAAAGGTTTGGAACTATAAATATTTTCGACTCCGTCACATGTTTGGTTTTTGATGTTTGCATTTTTGTGAGAGCACCACCATTTAAACCTGGTGCTGTATGTCTTTCACTCTACTTGGTAATAAATCAAACAAACATCTGCAGTGAACCCAGAAACACGAAACCAGGAATGTCTCCTAAGGCAGATGCCTGAGGCAGCGACTCTGGCCATAGAGTCAGACATGTCGTACAGTAAGTGGCGCAGAGGAGGTGCTTACTAACATCCTCAGCCGCATGAAGAGTCTTGAAAAATTTCCTGTTTCTGGGACCCCTCTGAGAGGGCCTGACCAGTGGCTCTGCCCTTTTTTCCACAGTGTGTTTTGGGATTTGACCAAATGAAACGGGTAGTTTGACATCCTGAGGCCCTAGGTGGCTGAGGCAAAAGTCCTCTTGGCCCATAAATCTAACCTCCTGGACTCCTTGTCACGAGGGAGGGAACTAAGGTGTTTGGGTGCCTTGGAATGGTTATGGACAGTGTTAATGATCACAAAGTCCATCTCAGGCTGGGCGGAGTGGAAGGGCTTCCCCAAAGGGGCGTGGTACAGTTTCTCTGCCTACCTGGGCATGGCAGGCACAGAGTGGGGCCTTCGCCAGACCACATGAGCAGTGTCATCCAGAGCTGGGAGCAAAAGAGGGATGACTTTAGGGGGAGACTCAGGGATCTCCAGGAAGTCTACCAGGTTCCTCCTGGTGGCATCATCCTCTTCAGTCTGGAACTCCGTAGCAAACTGGAGCAGCTTCATAAAATAAAAACTGGGGTCCTCGGGAGGAGATTGGGGAGCATGATGCTCTGAGCCCCCACTCCTGTTCCTGGAAGAGACAGTGGACCTATAAGAGGAGTAGGCCCCTTCTTCCCCTTCCTCCTCCACCTCAGGTAGAAGGAGATCAGGGCGATATTCCCCTTCAACTTGGTCTGAGCCATGGGCCAACAAAATGGATGCCGACGATGCTTGAGAGGGCACTGAATGAAAAGGCCAAATTGGTGATGAAGCCGCAAGGCGGCCCCAAGGAGGTGCCAACAGCATGACATGCACAGGGATGAACTGCTTGACCAATGTCGTGGTAAAGGAATCAAGAACAGTGTTAAGGTCGACGACAACTTGAGGAAAGACAGTCGTGACCAGGAGTGACGGCGAGGGCAAGAAGTCCACCGTCGATGGCCCAGAGGGCGCTGGAGCTGGGGAAAACCCAGCTGTTGATGGCCCTGCAAGAGCAGGGTGTGACGGGGCGAAGAGAGACGGCCAGCCATTGACAGTCCATGGCCCTGAGTGGGAACAACAGGGCCCAGCAACTGGGGAGCCTGTAGAAATCTGGCAGAGCTGGAAGGGTGGAGGCCGGTGACCCAGTGGATGATGGCCGGGCTTCCCATGAAGCCGGACAAAAAAACCCCACCTGGATCGGCCTGGAAGACCCCACAGCTATGGCTGCAGAGGGAGTCAGTCCCGGAGGACTAATGGGACTGGGACTGGTGGCCTGAGGAACCGTTCTTATGATGGCCTTGTCCTTGTGCTTACCCAAGGACTTGTCCCAGGCCTTAGCTGCCTGCAAACCCAAATAGTGTGCCGGAGAAGCTCCTGCGTCCCCCTGTTCCAAACTGGCTAGTTGCTGCTCCATAAGGACAACTTTGAGGGCTTTCTTGCAGTGCTGAACAGGGGTCAGGTTAAACTGCTGGCAGAGAGTGCAGGCCTTTGGGTTTGGGTAGGCCCCAGACAGAAGACACAAATATAATCATCCTCCTGAAAAATCTTCTTTCTGAAGCAGCAACAGAAAAGAGAGAATGATCAACAGTTCTAGACATAAAAATCAAAGAAAATAAAAAACTATCAGTTTTGGCCATTGACTGAACAATGAGGCTTCCGAAGGAGGCCGTGACAAAAAGTCGACAGCAGTAAAGAACTGAGGAGGGAGTGGGGATGCCTATGCCTATATAGGGAAGGTGACTTCAGCAGATGACATTGGCATGGGCAGCCCCTGATAGACTGCTACAGAAAAAGGCTTCCATGGGATCCTAGCACCTGATGGCTAAGTTCCATAGGTGTGACCTGATGAAAGAGATATCTCCGATGAAGATCTACTCTTTGCTCACACAAAGCAGGGTAGCAGTGGAAAATCCCATATTAGATGGCATGATTAGTGAGTTGCTAACCTGTTTGAAGCAGCCCAAACGTATGCCAGTGTGATTATGCAAAGCAGCTGACTGCATAAATGCACTGATGTATAAGTAGGTTGGGTGAGGTGGTAACCAGCTATTAGTGCCACACTAATTACCACCTACCCAGGTTTTTTTTCCCTTTATTTCTTTATGCTCCCCCAGCCGACCGGACCATATCCACTGGTCCCCCCCAGCCCTGTCATCTTGGTGTCTGCTCGGACTCACCTCATGCAGCTTCCGAGGTGTTCCACTGGCCACGTGCGGAGCCTGTGGTGGACCACTGTCATCCTACCAGTCAGCTGTTTTTCCTCTGTTTTTCTCTCCCCCCCGTCCCCAAGTGCAACTGTGAGTGTGCAATTACGCCCATGGCTGAGCTACACATGCTGATGGGTGTCTGTTTTGCCTCTGCCCACTATGTTTCGGGACTCACTGTGCCAGTCCCCAGCCACTGCTAGGGGCCAGGCAAGTGCCAGTCGCCACTCTCACCCTCCCCTTGGAGAGGAGAGCTGTTCGCCGGACGCTCGCTCCTCTCCCTCCCCGGCCAACCCCCGATGACCTCATTAGCATGGCAGGAGGTAAGGCATGATGCCTCAGCCCTCCACGCCACTGGGCTGGCCCGCTTCCCCTGGTCTTATAGCTGATGTCTCCCCACACCCCCTCCCGACTGGCTGAGTATAAAAACAAACTGCCCTGGAGGTCTAGTGTCTGCCTGTCTCTCCCAATCAGCCAGCTAAGTGTAACAGTAAACCTGTGCAGCTAAATCCTTGGAAAGTGGCAGCACTTCAGTGAATCCTGGGACAGTGCTGTAAGGTGGGGGTTGCTATCCCCTGAGCTAAGTCGAGAACACGAACAGTTACCACACTTATGGAAGGAGGAGACAGTGTTGACACAGGTAGAGATGCTGGTCAGAATTTATTTGGTCCAGCTAGGCTCACAGCATCTGCAAGCATTTCAAAAAATGCAGTGCACAACACAGTACTGTATCTGTCACTTGCTAGGAAGAACAATGTCCCAGCACTTTGCCGGAAAAGGTTTCGCCAAGGGGTGGGGACTGAGGAGACTACCAACTGTTATACAGTCTCACACAGATTAAGATAAGATAGAAAATGTACCACTTTCATCACAGTATTCTGCTCCATCATTGCCCTCACAATATTTTTTACTAAGGACTTTCTGTGGATCCACAATGCAGGACTATCTGGGAGCCAAGTGGCTGTAGAGAAAACAAACTCTGGCCAGAGCTGACAGGGCTGCAGGCAAGGCACTTGGGGTAAAAACACTGAAAATTAGTTTTTTAAATATTTTTACACCAAACTTTCAACATAGTCTTGTTTTGACCCTGCCTCACGTAGAGGGTGGAGAAAATGTTCAACTCCTGGCCTAAAGATGATACCATGCAGGGACAGCGAAATCAACTTTTGGGACACAGAAGCACATTTTGTCCAGGAGTTGAAAAATGACAGCTGTCACATTCATGAGGTGCTGTAATGAAATGGCTATCCTGAAAATTTTTGGTAAAAATACTGAATATTACCAAAGTTATGAGCCTGTGTTTGCAAAATTCAAGAGAGTCATGACTTTTTTTTTTATGTATTTTTACACCAAATGTATAACACAGCCTTTTTATGACCCCGCCTCATGAAAAAGGGCAGAGAAAATTTTCAACTACTGTCCGAAAGGTGATTTTGTACAGGAACTGCAAAAATCGTTTTTCAAGATGTAACATATTTTGGCCAGGATTTGAAAAATTACAGCTGTCACATTCACGAAGTGCTGTAAAGATATGGCTATGTTGTAGGTTTGGGGTAAAAATATTGAAAATTAAAGTTATGAGCCTGTGTTCACAAAATCCAATGCAGGCTCAAAACATTGTAATTTTTTAATATTTTTTACACCATATTTTCAACATAGCCTTTGTGACAAAAATCCCCCACCAGGGACTTCAGGTTCACTACCACCACCATGGAATTTAACCAACAGGACCCAGTTCTTACCTCCTCCTTTGCACAAGGTCCAGAAGTTCAAACACAATAACTTCAGGTAGAGTACCCTTTCAGAGATGGACTGCTAACAGAGTCCAGCAGAAATAGCAGAATTGCTCTTTTTCAATAAAACAAGCAGTCACTGATTCTATAAAAATATGATTTTTTACCAAAAGGCTACAAGTATTTACAGGAAAACAAAAGGGTCGCACATTTACTAAGAAGCAGAAAATACAAGTTGAACAGACAGTTGGTGTACAGCAGAATTCTGAGCTATTCTCACCTAAAATCCTTCACCTGCCCTAGCTACAGAATTGCACTGTCCCTTACTGTGCTATTTTAACAGTCAGCTAGTCTCGGTATGGCAGGGCCCCTGGTCTTCAGATGTTCCAAGTCCAAGAGAACGTGCTTTCTTACAGCACCTCAATTTATTTCTTATACACTGTGGGGAGGGGTCTCACTCCCTTTCAGTGACAGTTCCATACTGTCCAAGCCCCCTTTGAGTGAGAGAGAGAGAGAGTGTGTGTGTGTGTGTGTGTCTCTCCACCATTCAGCACATCCTTGCTAATCATTATGACATGCACCTGGGTCCTTTGTCCAACATGGGAACATTTCCAGGAAGGACTCATCTCTAGGGTTATTGCTTTATTGCCTCCTTCCTAGCCTTCCTTTTAGCTTTCCCATGAGAACATCAGCCCCTCCAACCTGGCTGACATAAGCCGTCATATACTACTTGATCATGTGATCGGGTAGCCATCTTGGACCTGAAGCAGATACACATACAGAAAAGAATAAATGAATCAAAAGAATACATGGCTCTGGTCCCCTTTCCCATCACATGTCTCCCTCCCTCAAGAAACGAAGGTGCCGTTCATGTAAAGCCTGGGGAGTGCCTAAAGGAATATGCTATGCACTTAGCCCTGCCTCGACAGTCCATCTGCATTGGCATTCTGTGCCCCACTTCAGTGCTGAATGATCATATGCTGTAGTACCACACTCCAGCGCAATAACTCTGTGTTTTGCCCATTAGTCCTATGGAGCAATGTCAAGTGGTTATGATCTGTAACCCCAGTGAACTCCATCCCATACAAATATGGCTGCAACTTCTGATGGGCCCACACTATCCCCAGATATTCCCTCTCCACTGTGGTATACGCCTCTGCCCTGGGCAGAAGCTTCCAGTTCAGATACACTATGGGGTGCTCCTTCCCCTGCAGTGTAACCTTGCTCAGGATGGCACCCAGCCCATGGTCCGAGGCATCCACATGTACTATGAACTTTAAGTCATAATTGGGGCTAGCAAGCACAGGTGACCCACATAATGCCTCCTTTAACAGTCGGAAGGCAGAATCACAGTCCTCAGTCCAGAGAACCTTTTCAAGCATTCTATTTCTCGACAGGTCTGCCAGAGGCTTGGCCACATCATTATAGTGAGGGACAAACCTCCTGTAGTACCCGGCTGTTCCCATAAATATCCTTATCTTTTTGTTTGTGGCAGCGATGGTCCAGGCCTGGATGGCATCGACCTTAGCTGGCTCTGGATGGATGCGCCCACTACCCACCCAGTGCCCAAGGTATGACACTTTAGCCATGCCTACTTGGTATTTTTCAGCCTCAACTGTCAACTTTGCTATCTTCAGTCTGCAGAACACCTCCCTTATGTGCCTGATGTGATCCTCCCATGTGTGGCTGTAAGTGGCGATGTCATCCATGTAAGCCAGTGCATATTCACCTGCCCCCGCCAAGATGCGATCCACAAGCTATTGGAAGTTTGCAGGTGCATTCTTCATCCCAAATGGCATTACTTGGAATTCGAATAAGCCATATGAGGTAACAAAAGCAGACCTCTCCCTCGTTGCAGGGGTTAACAACACCTGCCAGTAGCCCTTCGTCAGGTCTGTTGTGGTCAGGAAATAAAAATTACGTACCTAACGTAATTCTTGATCTTCTCTTGTATCTTCACCATTCATTACTGATGGGTGAAAGCCAGAGGCATGCACCTGCCATGGGAGCCTTTTTTCTTTTTTGGATGGAGGAGTTGGTGCATGCGGCACCACCCACACGGCTGATGCACTGCAGAAAGCATTGGGTTGGCTGTTGGGCACTGTAGACTCCTCCTCCTCCATCCCAGTTCTGTGATAGCCGGAGAGGCAGAAAGACAGGTTCCAGAGAAAGAGGGGGAGGCAAGACAGCCGAAGAATAGAGAAAGGAAAGTATATAAACTGAAAAAAGGTATAAGCTGAACAGAGGACAAGAAAAGAGAATCCTACCCTAAGTGGCTATAGGGCCCCAATCCTTGGGCGGTTTCGGAGAAAGGAGAAGGAAAGGATAGAATGAAAAGATAGAAGAGAAGGAAGTAAGGGTAAAGGGGGAGGAGAGGTCTGTCTGCCACAGTAAATTGGAAGACCACTGGCTTGAGTGTTTCAAATCCCTGTGGGGTTGAAGACAAGGGAGCAAGGATTCATATAAGTAGTTATCGAACCAAGGTCCGAAGGGGATTAATGGTCTTGTTAGACTTGAAGAAGGCAGACCCTTCCTCACCACCTTTATCCAAAATGTTACTAAACCCCACAGCCTATGTCTCACAGATTCCTGTGGCGGGGGAGACAGGCAGAAGACTCATTCATCCATGGCCCTAATGTAAGTAGGAAAGGCCACTGCAGAGGCTCTGAACATCTCCCAGGTAAAAGGCCCCGTAGGACCCACATGGCATTGAGAGAATAGGGGGTGTCTGCAGAGGGATGGGTGATGGGCACCGTACTGAAAGTGCTAAACCTCTGCCAGGGCTCTGAGACCTAGGGACTGACTTCACCACAGAAGGGAGCCCTGAGACCACACCAGGTTGTGAGGGCTGAATTTGGGAAGGCAAACTCTGGAACAGCCCTGAGGTAGTCTCTCCCCTGTGATGCGCCTGGGGCTGCATGTGTCCAGAATGGCAACCCTCTGAGCTGCCACCTAAGGGTGTCTCCGAGACCTTAAGGGAAAGGCGGGGTTCAGTTGTGCGAATCCTTACCACCCCCCCGAAGGGTGGTGGAAGGGGACAGTCGCACCTCACCCAGGCCCCTCCACCCCTCAGAATTGGAAGCAGCCCTCTTCCTTGGCCCAAGTGAAACGGGGATCCCCAATCCCACAGACCCCCCCCGAAGGGGATGGTAGAAGCGAGGATCCCCACCCCCCGAGGGGCCCCAGCCGCACAAAAAGTGGCAGCTGCCCGGGCCTCCCCAGAGAGGAGTTCCCAAGCCATCGCCCCAGAGGACCCATGGCCACCCTTGGCTGAAGAATCCGCCAGGGCAACTGGCTCTGGGGACTCAGGGATAGGGACACTGGGCTGCCTGGCACTGTGTACCACAGAGCTCTCTGACTCTGAAGAGCCAGGCCTCCAGTCCGGGTTTGCTTCCGAGTCATCCTCCTCTGAAGAGGAAGAGCCCAGGCAGACCTCAATACTGGCGACCCCGGGAGAGCTCTGAGCAGCAGCACTGCCCTGATCACTGGCACCGCAAACGGCACTGGGATCCAGACTAGCACCAGAAGGTGGTGCCGAGGATCCACCAGTGCTGGGCCCAGACCACAACACTAGGGGAGCCTGCACCTCCGAAAAGGTGACTGCGGGGGCGGTGCCAACAGTGCGACTCCAGGAGGAATCGCACTGCTCCTCTGGCACCGCAGAAAAGGCCTCCTCCTCAGCAAGGCTGGAACTGGAGGAGACCCCCTGCTCGCCGGGTCTTACAGATCTGGGAGGGGCCCTGGAGGAAGGGTCTAAAGTCCTGGCCTTGGAAACTCTCAAGCGACATCGTCCTCCGAAAGTCGGCAGGGCTCTGACCACTTTAAACGCGCGGATTTCCAAGACACGGCGGTCCATGGAGAAGCAGGTGTCGCAGCTGTCCATATCGTGGTTAAGTCCAAGGCACAGAAGGCAAACATCATGCCAGTCTGAGAAGGAGAAATCCGGGCCACAGGGGCACAAACGCATAGGGGCACTGCTCGCTTTGGATTTACGTTTTGCCCCTGAACCTGACATGATGTGAAATAAGACAACTTAGCAAAGATCCTGATCCGCTGACAAAAAACAAGGAACGGTCTTACTGGCATCAATGGAGTCAAGATGAGAACCAGGATGAAGGAACAAATTGAAGGCGTCAACAGAATCAAAGGCGTCATGGAGTCGAAGGCCAAATGGCATACTTTACACTGTAACTCGCGCAGCAGATGCGACCTCGATGGCAGGAGAAACAGAACTGGGATGGATGAGGAGTCTACAGTGCCTAACGGCCAACCCACACGTTTCACGCACTGCGTCAGCCACGTGGGTGGCACCACAGGCGCCGGCTCCTCCCTCCAAACAAGAGAAAAAAAAATGCTCCTGTGGCAGATGCACACCCCTGGATTACACCCAGCAGTAATGAATGGTGAAGATTGACAAGGGGAAGATCTGGGCTCCCCCCAGCTGTTCCATGGTCTCATCCATTCTGGGCATGGGGTAGATGTCAGATTCTGTGCAGCTGTTGAGCCTCCGGTAGTTGACACAGAATCATGTGGTACCATCCTTCTTGGGGATCAGGACCACAGGCAAAGCCCAGAGGCTCCTGGACTCCTGGATCACTCCAAGGACCAGCATCTCCCTGAGTTCCTCCAGCATGGTCTTCTTAACCCCCTCGGGTACCCTACAGGGGGACTGCCTCAGCAGAACTTGGGCCCCAGTGTCCATATGGTGTTCAGCCACTGTGGCGTACTCCAGATTCCCTGTGAACATGTCCCCAAATTATCGCAGCACCCCCTCATCTCCTCGGCCTGGGCTGGTGTCAGCTGCCCTGAAAGGGTGAGGTAATTAACTGAGGATCCCTCCTGGAATTCCCTGAGGAGGTCCACAAGGGGTCAGCCTTGTTCCCCTCCTCTGGTGCACTGCACACAGCAAGGATAATGTCCTCCCTATCGTAGCAGGGCTTTATCATGTTCACATCATATACTTTCTGTCTGCGCCTTCTGTCCGGCAGCCCTACTACATAGTTAACATCACTAATTTTCCTGATTATTGAGAATGGGCCCTCCCATGTTGCCTGCAGTTTATTATGTTGGACTGGGACAAGTACCATCACTTGTAGTCCGATTCTGTACTCCCAGGCTCTGGCCTCACGATAGTACCAGGCTTTCTGTTGCTGTTGAGCAATGGCTAAGTGCTCCTGGGCAAGCCCCATGAGCTCCTTAAGCCTGTCCCTGAAATTTAGGACATACTCCACAACAGACTCCCCTTGGGTGGCATGGTTACTTTTCCATTCATTCCTGACTAAATCTAGCGGCCCCCTCACCCTGTGACCAAACAAGAGCTTGAAGGGTGAGAACCTTGTGGACTCCTGTGAGACTTCCCTGAATGCAAACAGGAGGTGGGGCAAATATTTGTCCCACTCCCTTTTGTGCTGGTCTGCAAATGCCTTGAGCAAAGTTTTAAGGGTCCCACTGCACCGCTCAATCAGGCCATTTGTCTCGGCGTGATAGTGCGAAGCACAGAGCTGTTTCACCCCACACTTCTCCCACAAACTGGTCAAATGATGCAGATGAATCCTCGAGTCTTCTGTGTTATGCCTAATGCCCTATTGTTCTATGTATATGTTATGCTCAATGCTCTCTTGAATTAGGTAATACTCTGTACTGGTCTAATGACCCCTCTGTCGTGTAAACTTTCTATGAGTGTTCTACTTCATATGTCTTGCTGTTGTTGTAATGACTGTTTTTACCTCTGTATCATGATATGACCATGTATTGTTTTGCCTGTACCTTGTAACCTCCTGGGTCACACCTGAAAATATGCACTTGACTGTCTAGTGTGCTTACCTGGTTAACAAAAGCTAAATAAATAAATTAATGATGGCATGAAATTTGTCCCTGGCCTGACAAAATCTCCTGGGGGAAACCTCACTCGGCTAAGGATTCCCAGGAGCTCATCAGCCACCTTTTCTGCCTCAATGGAGGACATGGCCACTGCCTCGGGGTACCTGGTTGCATAATCCACAACTAGTATGTATTGTTTGCCGATGTGACTTGGGATACTCAGGGGCCCCACTATGTCCACGGCTACACTCTTAAAGGATTCATCGATTATAGGCAGGGGCACCAAAGCTGCCTTAGCTTTGTCCCTGACTTTTCCAACCCTAGCGAGCAGAAATTGGGCAGTTTTGCGTTGTATGAGGATGAAAACAGGTCTAAGTCTGGCATTCCCCACCTGCTGAACAACATTTCTACTACTGACTGAAGTAGTTCCCATTCGTGGGTGCTGCTCAGAAGGTCTGCTAGAAACATAGACTTTGACGGCAGATAAGGACCGCTTGGCCCATCTAGTCTGCCCATTTCCCTACCTACAGGATAGGCCGTAGATGCTAGTGTGTTGCAAACTCTAGGAACATACACTGCAGCGAGAGTGATGTGTTGCAGGGCCCAATTCCAAATTCTCATAGCCTCCCGGCGTAGTCCGTAGGAATGAGTGCCCCCTTGTTTGTTGATGTAGAACACCACTGAGGTATTGTTCGTCTGAATCAGCAAGTGGCACGGGGGAAATTTCTGAATTCAAAGCCTGAACTGCATACAGGACGGCCCTCATCTCCAGAACATTGATGTGGAGATGTGTCTCTGATGGTGACCATGTGCCCTGTGTTCTTAAACTGTTCAGGTGAGTGCCCCAGCTAGACCTAGATGCATCCATGGTATCAGAGAGGGAACGAGCGCTGAAAAAGGGACCCCTACTGAGAGGTGCTCCGGACTGAGCCACCACTGTAGGGCTGTTATGATGGAATTGGGAACCAACACTAGGTGATCCAAATAGTCTTGGAGCTGATCCCACTGGACTCTGAGGGTCCACTGAGTGACTCTCATGTGAAGGCGAGTGAAGGGAACTGTGGCAATGACGGCCGCCATGTGCCCGAGGAGGTGTACCATAGTTCTTGCAGGGACCTGCTTCCTCATACTGATTGTTCGAATCAGTGCTCGTAAGCATTCTGCTCTGTCTTCTGGCAGAAAGGCTCTGCCCTTGTGGGTATCTAGTACTGCACCAATGAACTGCAGTCTTTGAGTGGGACTCAACGAAGACTTTGTCAGGTTTAAAGTGATGCCTTGAGAGTCGAACAGAGTGTAGGTGTCCTGTAACACCTTGTTCAGTTCCCCTTGAGACGGGGCCATGAGAAGCCAGTTGTCAAAGCAGGAGAAGACATAGTGGCCTTGTCTCCTGACGGCTGCTGCTACTACCGACAGGCATTTGGTAAACACCCATGGGGCCGAAGAGAGGCCGAGCGGGAGGGCCCAAAACTGGTAGTGGTGTCCCTGAAACTGGAACCGCAAGAAGTTTCTGTGCGGTGGAGTGATAGGGAGGTGAAGATAGGAGTCTTGCAGGTCTAGCGAGGCTAGCCAAGCATTTGGTCTGAGCACCGGAATAAGGCCTGGTACAGTGACCATTCGGAAGTGCTTGTACGCTAACGAGGTGTTGAGATTGCTGAGATCGAGGATCAGACATAGATCCCCCATCTTTTTGGGAACCAGAAAGAAGTGGGAATAATATCCCCTTCCTCTCTGGTTCCAGGGCGCCTCTTCTATGGCCTCCTTTTCTAGGAAAGCAGAGCTCTCTTGTTGGATGAGTGTCGCGTGCTGTCCCGAATAATGGAAGTGCAGAGGCGGTCTCAACAGAGGATGCTCAAGGAACTTGATAGAGTGTCCTCTTTGGACGAGCTGTAGAACCCATAGGTCCAAAGTTATTCTTTGCCACCCTAGAAGGTGGTGCGTAAAGCAACCCCCCACACTTCTCTACCCTTTGATCTAGAAGAGGAGCAGAGGTCTGAAATGAGTCAGGCGGTGGTGGGGTTCTGTCCGGATGGCTGAATGGGCTTTGTATTTCTTGCTCCCTGGCAACCGGAAAAGTGTGGTTGGCCCTTACGGCTGAAGCTGCCTCTTGGCTGCTGGCCAGAACGAGGTTGCTGACCTTCTTTGTTTTGAAAATTGTTTTGGCCTGTACATGGCTTATGTGGACCTGACGGCCTTACCTGTGTCTTGCAGCCTGCTGATGACCTTTTCTGATTCCTCACCAAATAGGACTGAACCACTGAACAGAACATCCAAAATGCCGTTCTGGACATTGGGTGTGAAGCCCGAGACCCTCAGCCAGGAGTGTCTTCTGAGACACACACCAGGTGCTGCTCACCTAGCAGCTGAATCTGCGGAATTGTATGCAGCCCAAAGAACTTGTGTCCCCAAGTCAGAGCCTGTTTGAAAGAGTTTTAGGAGTTCCTCTTTCTTGTCTCCATCCAGAAGATCCTCGACATGATCTTGACCTTGTTCCCACAAGGCATTTTGAAACTGAACCATATGGGTCAGATAGTTCAGTGACCGTATGGAACATGTAGCAGCAGTATACATTTGTCTTCCATGGAGTCCAACTGCTTGGACTCACGGTCTGGGGGTTGCGTACTAAGGTGCTGAGGCCTTTGGGACCCATCATGGGTGGCCGTAATGACTAAAGAGTCCACCACTAGATGTTGCCCTAGGTAAGGGTCCTCTATAGGGGCTCTATGCAGATGGTCTGCATTCTTAGGGACTGTGGGTGAAAAATATGTGCTCTTCGAAGCGGCCTTCATGGCATCCCGAAAAGTGTCCACCAGTGGTGGAACCACCATAGGTTTTGGATATTTTTGTCTTAAGTACCTCGCCAGGTGTTGCCTCTCTGGGTCCAGGTCCTCTGTGTCCCAGCCCATATTTTCCTGGATATGCCTCATTATGTCCATAAATGAGGGATCATCCGGGGGGTGACCTGGGAAGATCCCGGGGGTCAGGCGAAGGGACACTGAACGGTGATGGTGACCTGGAAGTATCAGAGGTATCTCTACGGGACTCATCCGAAGAGGAAGAGCTGGATCTCCCCTGAGCTTTCTTAGGTCTATGGTCACCAGGCGATTGGGGATGGGTCTGAGAACGGGACCTCTTCCGTTTGTCTTTGCCCTGTTTCTCCAGAGACCAGCCCTTAGGAGGTGGCGTATCTTCCTTGGGGGGGGGGGTTCTGTTGGGGGTTGTCAACCTGGGAGGGGGTAATTTTTTCCCTGGAGGTTTTGTGGGGACCATATCTTTCATGATAGTCTCCCACCAGTAGAAGAATAACCCCTTGACCTCATTTATGTTGAGGCCCAAACAACTGCCCCGGTGTCTGGTCCCTGTTGGCCGTTGGGCTGGGGTCCGGTCCCTGAGGTACTGAGGCACCTGTTGATGGGTCTTTGGGTGATCTCGGTAGTTGAGGGGTACAGTCCTCCTCCTCCTTATCCCCTGATGTTTGGTTGTCTGTCTGCTGTGTGCTGACATCCATACTGTCGTCTTCCGATGGGGCCCGTTGTCTGGTGTCAGGTGCGGCCGGAGGGGGCATCTGTCCTAGGGATTGACTCCTTGGGATGCTTTGTGGTCGTCTGGTCCGTTGACTGCTTAGGGTCTGAGGTCCGTTTAAAGGACGTCAGATCTGAGGTCCACTTAGTGGATGTTTCTTGGAGACCCCACGGAGGTTGGGAGACTGATCTCTGGTCAGTGTTCCGGTGCTGGTCCAGGGAGTCAGGGCCTACTCTGGCGGCCGACTTGGAATGCACCTTATGGTGCCTATCTGAAGCTTCAGATCAGCTGGAAGAACCTGAAGGCCAGCTAAGGGAGTCCTTAGGCTAGATCTTAAGGGGTTGAAGGGAGGAGGACGTACCTGAGCCACCGGACGTACAATTGTACAATTTTTGCCAGTGGAGGCTGAGATTTAGCTTGGGATGGAGACATTTCTGAGCAGGCTGAGCCTGAGCTGGCCCTGGAATCTGAGGTTCGGGTAGACAGGGATCGCTCTCTGTCTTTCTCCCTCCTTTTATCCTTGTGCTTCCTTGATTTGGACGAATCCCTTCTGGAGGATGTACTTCTCTCCATTGCCTTGACTTTTTGTTCTAATAGAAAAGTGTCAAGTTCCTTCAGGCGCCGGATCCACATGCGGCTATTAAACTGCTAGTAAATGGTGCAGGCCTTGGTATCATGGTCAGGGCCTAGGCACCGTAAGCAGGCCATATGTTAATCTTTAAATGGAATCTGCTTACCACACGCTAACTTGGAAGGGCATTCGATGGAAGGGATCGGGGAAGTTGACATGCGAGAGGGAGAACATTTTTAGAAAATCTTTAAGAAATCTTGAAGTTCTGGTGTTGTACGATAGCTGATGGCATCCGTGGAGCCGATGCTTGCGAGTCGATGGTGGGAAAAGAACTGAGGGTTACTGGGGGACCTCCCCTTTTATGAGGTATCCAACATCGGGGGGTGGTCCTACACTGGGTATAGCTAGCTAGAAGTTTTCTGTGGGGTCTTGCAGCCTACCGGCTTTGTCCTTATGGTGTAACCTGCAGCAAGAGCTGTTTCTCAAAGTAAGATCTGCACAGGAAGTTAAATACTTATTTAGGGCAGCGACAATGCAAGAGGGATTGGAGTTTAGTGTGCCGCCCTCACGGATTGAGGGAAGGGGGATCAGAGTGGGGATGTAGTAGTGATTGGAGATCCTGCCAGAAAGAGGATGAATAGCTGTTTAAGGGGTGCAGATGCGATTTGAAAAAATCAGCTTTTGCACGGCAGATGCTGATGGTGCAGCTGTTGCACAGGTTGCGATAGGCTTGGAAGGAGAACTGGTCACCTGAGGATTTATAGCAGCGCCAAGCACAACCTCGAGCTCTAAAATTAGCTAGGATGGAGGGGGTAACCCAGGGGAGGTGGGTACGTGTAACTCTTGTAGTTTTGAGTGGCACATCAAAGTCCCAGATCTTTAAGAATATGGATATGAAATGGGTAAGGGCAGTGTCAACCAGAAGGAAGGAAAGGGCAGGGGACCAGGCTGCCAGGGCCAGGTCATGAAGAAGTCTGCATGCATCTAGGGATTTGAGGGGGTGGTACTGGATACATTTATGTGGGGTGGGAGGAGGATGGGTCTTCCAGATGCAGAAGGTGGGGCAGTGGTCACGAAGCACATTGGGTAAGATACCAGTGGAGCAGATGCGGTGGGGGTGGGATGAAAGTATCCAATCTAGAAGGGAGTGTGACTGACTCCTTGGGTTGGGATGAGTAGGAAGTTTGATCAGTTGGGTAAGGTTTAGTGCCTCAACCCTCTGGCAGGAGCTGAGTGAAGAAGGGGACAGCCAGTTGAGGTTGAAATCACTAGAAGGATTAATTCACTAGCATAAGCTAGCACAGAGGTGGAAGAGATGAAGGATAGAAGAGATGAAGGGGGAAGTTTTGGGGAGGCGTATAATACACCCACAAGACAGGGAGATGGGGAAAAGAAGCTTGATTATGAGGAGTTTGTGGGAGCAAGGGATGGCTTCCCGATGGAAGATGGTGCAGTTAAGTGAGTTGCAGAAGTAGATAGCCACTCTGCCACCATGTTTGCCATGGTCTTGTCGGAGAAGGCTGAAATTCGGGAGGGCCAGATGGGAATCAAGGATGCGGGAGGATAACCATATTTCTGTTATGCATAGAATATCGGGGAAATGTTGAGTAACCCAGACTTTTCATTCATCAAGTTTGGGGAGGAGGCTGCGAACATTAGTATGGAAAATTCGCAGACCTTTTGGGATAGTGAGCTGAGGAGAGGTGGGAGGGCAGGTAGGGTCGGGATTGGGTTCAACGTCCCCTGCAAGGAGCAGTAGGAGGACCAAGAGTGTAGGCGAGTGGCATGAGTTTTATGCTTGAGGCGGCTGGCTAGAGTGAGGGCACATGAAGGGGGTATGCAAGGATGAAGCTGACGAATGGCTGCAGTGCTTAGGAAAGGGTGGCTGAGCAGCCCGTGGTGTATAAGGAAGTGGGGGCAGGAGGAGGTGGGAAGGGGGAGGTGACAGCAGATGGTAGCAGTAGTAGATAGGTTGCAGGTTGGGTGGAGGACAATGGGGGTGAGGTTTGAGCTGGGCGGGGGAGGGGAAGGCGAGGAAGGAGGAGGACTGGGAGGGGGAAGGAGAGAGCATGCAGGGAGCACAAAGGGGTGATGTAGGAGGGAGAGGAAAGGGAAAAGGAGGCCACGAGTTAATTAGGTATGGCTAGGCTGAGAGACAAAGCAGGTGAATTCAGAGAGAATACTGGAGCAGCCAGTAGGGAAGGGGGTCAGGGACAGAGAAAGGGTGCAAAGAGACAGTGCACAATCAGGGTGGTGCAGTGGTAGAGTTGTTGCCTCAAGATGACCGCACAGGGCTGCATAACTAGTATATATGCAAAAATAACCGCACAAGTGTGGTAGTGGGGGGGGGGGTCAGTAGATCGGAAGAGTACAAGGATTCCTGCACTGGATTGGACACCCCCAGTGCCACTGTTAAGTTTCTGGGTGGGGTTGAGCGGAGTGGTAGGTACTGAGAGGGAGAGTCAGGTGGGGAGGAAATAAAAATACATTTGCAACAAAAAAAAAAAAAAACAGGGCAAACATAACCACTCATGCAGTAGTGGCTGGGGGCATAGATCGGGACACTATGAGGATTCCGCACTGAGAACTGGGCACCCCAGTGCCACTGTTACATTCTGGGGGGTAGAGTGGGGTGGTGGGTGCTGAGAGGGAGGCTCGGGTGGGGACAGGAAACAATAAATATATTAAAAAAGACACACTAACCACGCATGCGCGGTAGTGGACCGGGGGGGGGGCAGTAACAGGATTTCGAATAGTGCAGTGCAACTGTCTATAAAGACAGCAAACAGACTGCTCACAGATGCAGAGGCAACTGTGTTGACACTCCAACATTTTGTTGGGTTGCATAGAATATGGGAGTCCTTTTCTCATAGCAAGAGGTCTGCAGGGCTATGCCCACTGCAGCTCTAAAAAGTCTATAAAGTGCACAAATTTTCAGTATAACAGCCCACCCCCAAGACTATGAGTCTGCCTGGGGGTTCTCCAGATTTTTATGCACTTTAGACAAGATGCAATATGTGGGCACCCCAGGTAATTCATACCACAGGAACTTCAGCTCTTCGTTTGTGACTGAACCACCAGAAACATCTTCCTGTAGTAAAACTAAATGTTCTTGTTTAAACCCTTGTAATGGGTTGCCCCCTAAGTGTTCTGCACTTACTCTCAACTGATGGGAGGTTCATAACAAAGTTCTTGTAATTTTCTTTATTTAAAGCCACAATATTTCCAGCCCTGTCCGCAGACTAAAAAAAACAGGTATTTTTGTGCACCTAACTCCTTTAAAGCCTTTTGTTCTGAGGAGGAAAGATTGCACTGGGCTTAAATTGTGCACCCCACAGTGTGCGCACCCCCCCTACAGAATCTGTCTTCCTCGTCCGTATCGTTTTCCCTTCACCAAACCTCCCACACACACATCCCTATTCTTCACACTAAACCCATTAAGATCAAGTAATGCATGAATTTGCACCATTAAAATATTACATAGGTGCCGGCCCAGTGGTGCTGAGGGTTGAGGCGCTGGATGCCACACCTCATGTCACGCCGGTGACCCGGGTTGAGAGCGAGCCGGGCCGTCATGGACTGGCAGGGGAGAGAGAGGACTGAGCGTCTGGAGGACTGCTCTCCTCTCTCTGGGGAGGGATCCGGGCTGCTCGGCATCCTGGCGACCCCCGGTGGAGATTGGGGTAACGCAGGTAAGCCAAGCCAGAAGAAGGGGTAGGAGTGTGGCAGACGTCAGCAGGCAAGCCGTGCGCAGACGTCATTGCACGCTGCACTCCTGAGGGGGACCAGAAACAGTAGAAAATTCCCCTATCTTGCCTGAGAGATGAAGGGGATGCCAAGGACGCAGCCCACATCCCGACTGCTGGCCCGTTGTCTGGAGGACTCCAAGGCCGACCCAACACACACCAGGTAGGATCTCCCTAATTTCAGATAGGCCGTCACAGGAGGACAGGCCTGCCCCGGGGGTGATCCAGGGGGTTAGATCTGCCTGTTTGGTTGGAGAAGTCTCTCCACTAACGAGGGTTCAGGCAAGGGGTAGAGGCTGGAGTCGAGTGCATACCCCAGAAGGATGCCCAGGCGGGAAGGAGTATCAGTAGAGTGAAAAAAATATATATATATTACATAGGGGTTTCATTTGTTTATTCATCGCATGCTAGAACTGGGAACTGTGCCAGCCTGTTGGTTTAACGGTAGGACTACTGTTCACAATGCCATCGAGCTGAGTTTGGGAATAAGCCTGGGTCATTGGGGGCCAGCCAGAAGGAGGACTGAGTGTCCCGGGGATGCTCTCCTCCTCCTCCTCCTCCGAAGGGGTTGGGTTGGGGCTGGAGGGTGCTGTATCTCACTTCACTACTGCCACCTGCAGATGTATGGGTGGCAGAGTTCACAAAACACAGGGTGGGGGACGTGCCATGCTGCGTATGGTGTGAGTGCCTCGAGGCACACTCACATCAGTGACTATGTCCCAATACTGGTGGTCCCTATGGGGCATTGGGCTAAAGGAACAGAACAACAAGGATAACCAAAATAAATAAGAAAATCCCTCTTTTGCCTACAGCTATATGAAAGTCTGATAGATCCAGACCAAAAAAGGCAGGTAAACCTGCCAAGTCGGAGTGGAGAGGGCACAGAAAGTATGAAAAATAAAAAAAAAAAAAGAATTGGGAACTATACTTATACTTACTCTTCTGCATATGCTGTATGTGATATGACTATAAGAAATGAGTTTTGAGATTTGATTTTTGTTGCTAAATGCATGTGTTTTGATTCGTTGCAAATCAAGCATCCTAGGATCAACTCTTTCTTTCTCTGCAACCACTTGGCTTCCAGATAGTCCTGCTCTGTGGATCCCCAGTGATACATTTTCTATCTTATCTTTATCTATTAGTCAGCCTACTAGTGAGTCATTAACCATTGATAAGTTTAACAAAATGCTATAACTGGCAAAAAATGCTAGCCATTCGATCTGGTTTTGACAGAGAGAAACTTTAATTTTTGTAAATAACATTGATTTTTGTACTGGAAACTGCCATTATGATTAGTCACTCAATATAGTTAGGCAGAAGAAGGCACAAGGCCCATCGGGACTGCCTCCCCACACTGTGTGGGGGAATTTAACCATCGTTATCAAGGAGATATTTATCTAGTTCAGTCTTAAACCTGGTAAAATCTGTAATATCTACCAAATTGTGAGGTAAGGAGTTCCATAGCATACCAGCCCTGATTGTAAAAAAGGTTTTTTCTTTCATTGGTAAAAGCCCATGGAATGTGCAATTGCTTGTTATGGGACCTCAGATACGCAGGTTTATGAGCTGGTAAGATGTTACATTCACTAGCCAATACTGGATCATTTAGAATGTTAGTTGTGTGTTTACTCTGCATGTTACATGATGCATAATGATGTCACAAATGTGAGACTATATAACAGTAACTAGTCTTAATCCCCACCTCAAAGAAGCCTTTTCAGGTGGAGCACTGGGCTTCCTAGCAAATGATTCATACTGTGTTGGGCCAAATAAATTCTGACCAGCATCTCTGCCTGTATCAACTGTGTCCTGTTTCCATGAATGTGGTAATTGTTCCTGTTCTTGTAAAAGCAAACCCCATTGATGGTCTAGTGCCCTGTGCCACAGCAATCACCTGTCTGAGTGTAAATGCAACCCCCCCCCCAGCAGCCTAGTGTGCCCCCAACCCTGACTGCCTGCCTGAGTGACTTATGTAATGGTCCTGGTAGTCTAGTGTGCCCTCCCCCCAACTGGCCACACTATTACAGTTATATTTGTCACTGGTGGTCTAGTGTTCCCCCTCGATAGAGTATATGACCCCCCAACCCTATCACACCCACTCAGGCCCCTCCACTATTCCCTTGGCCACCCACTCTCTTTAGCAGCCCCCAATACAGTGACCAGCACAATGGCACGTGCTAGCTCTCTGCCATTCAGAAAGCGTCTGGTTGAGGTGGTGAGTGGAAGTGTGGGCTGGTCGCTGTTGGTGGGGCTACTACGGTGAGTGAGGGGCTAGGGAGATCGCAGAGGGGTCTGAGTGGGTGAGATGGGATGGGGGGAGTGACATATTTTCTATCTGGAGGTACACCAGACTACCAGGAACAAATATCATTACAATAGGGTGGATGACTGAGGGGGAGCACTAGACACCAGGGTCATTACATAAGTCATGTGGGTGATTGTGGAGGGGGGGAGAGGATGCTAGACCACTAGGAGGATTTATATTTACACTTGTGTGGGTGATGTAGGGACACTAGGCCACCAGAGGGGTTTACATTTACACTCGGGGGGAGTGGGCAAGGGACATTAGACCACTAGGACTGGGATTCAGGCAGCCATGACAGGCATGGGGAGGGGCACAAACTCCATTTGCTCCGGGCCTGTAATGGGGCCTTACTGGGATGCAATTTACCCCACAGCACCTTGCTAGAACCATGAGGTCATTTGCATAGGGAGGTATAAATAGGGCAGATTGCTCCACAGGAGCAATCGCCATTTGCAGGACCTAACAGCCAGATTGCTCCAGCACACTCCATAGCATCCTACTATCCATGTACCTTATGTGGCAAATAGGGGCAGTGGATCGTGGGCACAATCGGGATGGTGCCTGGCTGGTACACTGGAACATGCCTTTAGCGCATGCAATGTGCTTGAGTCATGTTCCAGTATACTGTACCTGAAGTTTGCTCCAGGCACTAATCTGCTCCCGGAGAAAAATTTCTGTGAGCTCAAACCAGGATCTTTTACTAACCTGGCCTTACTGTCATGGAAACAGATAAGGGTAAAGGGGTATTTCATTACCAGTTCTGCATGATTTACTCCCACTTTCTGATTTTAGAAATTTGTTTCCACATTTACAGTACATTGGTACATATGCACAAAATTGGCAGCAGCATTCAATGCTACCAGCTATGGATCCTCATACTGTTAAGAGTGTAAGCAGTAGAGACAGGGTCAAAAAACAGCATCGGTATCCACTATGTACAGTGCAGGAGACAGTGTCAGGAGTGGCTCACTGGCTGGCCAGATGGGCAGTTGCAAAATGGCAAAATGTACTACATACTGTATCAGTGGGCAAGTATCTCAAGACTCCACACTAGTTTCAGAGAAGGATCAGTGGTTGCAGATACTCAGTGGGATTGAGACTTTTTTTGTTAAGAGAGATGGGGGTGCGAGACAGGCCAATGCATGGTATTACACTGTAAAGGAAAATATTACCAGGTGGAAGCAGCTAGCAGTAAATACTTCCCAGTCCTAAAAATTATCTGGACCCCTGCTTACTGTTCTTTGTACATGAGGGTTTCCAGCTGTTAACCTCACCCTTTTAGAATGTCAGTCAGTCGGAACACTCCATTTCTAACCAATGTTTTAAAATGCCATTAGTGTCCCAAAAACAACAACATAAAACTGTTTAATAATAGCCAACTGCTGTTAGTAATCCCTTGCACCACCACAAATGTTTCCATTATTCTCATCACCCTTGTAAAGGCCACAAATTGACCCGCAGGGCTTATGTGTCCCATTAATTTTTATTTTGTGTACTGTACAAAATTACAGTTTCCATTTTGCAGGCTTTCACGTGCATTAGCATCTGTAGTACATCTTAAAGGATAACATGGGCTGGTGAGTTCAGATACTAGTGTTCTCGTTTGTCTTTTCCCTCCTTAGGACCAGTAAAACCCACAGAACTCCCAGAAGAAATAATGAAAATGTATGAGATCCAAGAGTGAAAAAGGGTTAACACTTAATTTTTTCTTTGACACTCACGTGGCTGTGTCCCTGGATAATTTGTGCACAGTCTGATCCTGCCAATGACTTTGATGTGCCCAGTTGTTCCAGCAACAAAGACTGCAGATGGAGTATGGCGGCAGAAACCTCTAGGGCCCTTGCATTCTTATCAGCCTTCTGGAACTGTAAAGAGGCAATGTGCACTCCAAGTTCTTCCTCCAGGGCCTTCTGTTGTTGTGCTCTTTCCAGAAGAAACTCGTTATGAATCTACAATATAATTCATGAACAAACTTTTAAAGTAATAAACATGCATTTGGTTATTCAGCACCTATCCCATAAAAAGATGGGCTAACTGAAAAGTCTTCCACTATGTCAGAATAATACCAGGGTCTGGAGGAAGCTGTACACAAAGCACTACAGTGCAGTGTATTAGATTTTACTGTAATACAAGTAAAAAAATAAAGAGAGATTACAAGGCACAGCACTGGAGGCAAAGAACAGAGATGACACTCAGCATTTACTTATTACAGATGAAAGACCACTTGTGGATCCAGCTATGCAGTGAAGTAGCACCCAACTACCTCTTAAGCCTGAAAACAAGCTTTTTCAAGGTTTTAAACAGCTGATACAGCATAGCAAAACGCTATGCAAAACGGGGTAATGCTAACTTCAGAAATGCTTAGCAGTACACTGCAAACCATTTTTTGAATGAATCCATGATGATACAGTACACAACATTAATAAAACTGTTAAACCTCAGTCTTACTATTGTCCTACAACATCTACTAATCCATCAGTTGATACATTTAGAAGGCTGAAGTAACAAGAAACTGATTCATTCATTGACAATAGTCTGAACTCTGGATTCTGCTACAACACTTCCACCTGAGAAAAACCAGCTACAATAAATGACTGACACTGAAATTAAACCTTCTGATACTGTGCTGAGACATACAGACAACTTGCAGACACAGACTGCTATAAAAAATGAAATTTCAATCCCACATCTATTGTTCAAGCATAATTGGATGAGATTAGCCTTTGAGCTCTTTGGTCTGGTCAGATTACTTTCCAGAAGGCAAATTTTATACATATTAAAGATCAGATTTTCCCCATTCATATATCAGGCATACCAAAGATACACAAATCACTAGTGAAACCTTCAGGATGTCCAGTTGTCTCGGGGACAGGTTCAATTACTGAAACTCTTTAGAGATTTGTCAAATTGTTTCTCAAAGAAATTGTTGTCATTCAGCTTATTTCAGAGACACTGTGGACATCCTCAGCAAATCTGTAGGTTTCCGATGGTAAAAAGAGTAATAGTTAACTGTCTGATGTTGTTTCCCTATACATCGGCACAAGCCACTCTACAGGTCTGAATTCAGTACATTTTTTAATTTATCACAGTGAAACCAAATCAATGCCATCACACTTTCTTCTGGCGTCTCGTGATTTTATCCTAACCCATTATTTTTTTATTTAATGGGAATGTTTATCACCAGCTCAGGGACACAGCTATGGGAGCCATCACGGCACCTTCTAATGCTACTCTGTTTCTCGGCTTGTAAGTGATGTTTATTTTTGATAATTCTGTAACCCTTTCTCCAGTAAGACTGTCAGATGGCATACATTTATTGGCAATGTTATTTGTGCATGGCAGGAAATAACTCAAGAAGCTAGTGTTTTCGTTTACTGGCTCAGTAATAATTTAAATGTATCTTTCACTCGTACTACTATCTCTACCAATACAGAATTCCTTGTTATTCAGTTCTGGATCCGTGGACAGCTGTGTAGTCATACGAGTAACTGTAGGAAACCACAGGTGGCAAACACTCTATTAAGAGCAGATAGTGACCACCCGTTGTATACAGCATACCTGTGGGCTAGTTCATTAGATTAAGATGCACCTGTTCAGACCATAGAAATTTTGAATGCCAAGCAGAGAGTTTAATAGTAGCTTTCATGAAAGAGGGTACGACACATCCACTATTAAAAAAGCACATCAGAAGGCTAAGGGAATTCCTTGGCAGATCACTTTGATCTCTAGGAACAGACAACATGATTTGGCTCAACAATCATTTTTCTATGACCAAATACACACATCAGGCTCTTGCAGTTAGGTAAATCAACCAAAAACATTGGAAAGTCCTTTTAAGTGACCTCTTTCTGATGAGTCTGACCTGGTAAGTCACAGAGAATTCACTTCACGGGAGGAAAAAACCTCAGTGATTTACTACAACATAGTCACTGCCAAAGACCCACAGGTACCTCTTGGTGGCATATCAAACTCAAAAGAATACACCAGTGTAATACCTGTGACACCTATGTAATACCGGTTAATTTATACAAGCAGGTGAAAAAATACAGATACCTGGATGAGAACAAATTAGAGGCAACGCAATTCATTAACTTTAACACCCTTTTTTGCAGTTTATGCTGCCTAGTGTTCATGTCTCAAAGTGTATATTGGGTGCACCAGCAGGAAATTGAAATGCAGAATATAAGAACATTTCAGGGTCATGTGGAACAGGACAATTAAAAGTACATTAGGGGCACACTTTC
Organism: Neoceratodus forsteri; assembly: GCA_016271365.2. NCBI lineage: Eukaryota > Metazoa > Chordata > Ceratodontiformes > Ceratodontidae > Neoceratodus > Neoceratodus forsteri. The sequence continues at coordinate 966,114,011 of CM057452.1, forward strand.
TGGAGAACCATAACAGTGATCCAAAAAGGAGGAAGCAGACTTCAAAATGGATCTACATAGAAAAACAATCTGTCTGCATAAAAAGGCCCATTGGCCCATCCTGTCTGCCCAGTCCTATCTAACTAATGCTGAATGAGAGTGCCCCAGAGGCTCCTCACTCCCCCACTGAAAACCTTAAACAACTAAATGATGTTCTGGGCTTTGTGTACAATTTTTACAGATTCATTCTTTATGCTATGCTGAAATGTTTTCTTAATTCTCATTCACTTTTTTCTTTTTCTGTAGCCTGCAGGTCTTAATTAATGATTCCACTTTGGTGATTTGGGACAGAATGCCTTTATGCCTCTCTGAGCTGCAACATGCTACATACTGAACCCTTGTCTTAAATGTTAAATTCAATCCCTCTGTCCTTGTTAGCACCTACCCCCTTTCTATCTACTTGGCCCCCTTCATTTTTCCTCTAGAGGTAGACTCCACATAAACACACAAAGCCAAGCATCATTCCCAGCTGCACTCATGATGCAAAACTTTAATATGCAAACCCCATCGCTGAAGAGGCTACAAAAGGTGCTCAAGAGCTGTTAAGGTCTACTAACAGTTTCTAGACAGGTCTCATTGCAATAAAATGCAGAATGAATAAAGACACAGCACCTTGGCCAAACCAATCATGCAAGAAACCTGACGCTTCGAGGGTGGACCCTCTTCCTCAGGGGGCATGACCGGCAGACAGCTAGTACCAACATGCATAGCAGAAAGCTATATGTCATGATCCAGCAAATGACTGCAAAGACATAAACGGCCCTGCTAAACTTTCAAGTGAACTCCATTTTTGAATATGTAAAACTCCAACTGTGCATACCCTGTCCTGCAGTACCAGTAGATATTGTCGAAATAATCTATAAATAAATTTAAAAAGATTTACGTACAAAAGTTATTCATGATTTGTACATCACTACACAGTTCAACAGTGGTACTGCTATACAAGCGCTCCACGCAAACTGACATCACTCCAATTGGTAAATCAAAAGGGAGAGGGAATGAGGTAACATGCTGACATCAGTGTAAAAGTGCAACATTTAAAAGTGCTAACAAAAAAAAAATCACGCATAAGTAAAGGCACAAAGCCAGCACAATGAAATGTTAGACTCTACTTAATTCTGTACAGTATATGCCTGTAACTTAAAATCTGGACAGTTTCACCGAGGGCATTTCCCTTTTCTCTGTGTACAATGTGAGTTTTCCTCATTGTTCAATATTGTCATACGGTATGGGTGGCTATGTGCTTTGTAGCTTCACTTTTTTACATTTCACTTCACACATATAATCTCATTTCGATGGGATACTGACTGAGTACATAGTTAGCAATATGTTCTCTTCTCATTATATATTTAAAACTGACAATGTTTAGTTTACTTGTAATTAAGACACCATGGGCAGCATATTACAATAATTTGTATGTTACAAACTGACTCTGCACATACCAAACTGGGTTAGGGGAGCAGAGTCGACAGTTTGTGAGCCAAGACCAATACTGGAAACCACAGTTCAGGGGGCACTAGCTAGTTTGCGAGTTCATGCAAATGTGGAAGTGGAGCACATGCTAATGAGCAGCAGAGTCATGAATATGAGTCCCAAAAGCATAATGGAAGCCCTGCTGAATGCACTGAAGTACAGTTATGTAAGAACTTACCGTAACAGTAGATCTTCGAAAAAAGCTCTTGCAGCAGGCCACACTGGTAGGACTAAGCCGTCAGGTACCAGGACCACAAGGAAAACTTGTAGTTAGCAGGCTACCATGGGGACTGCCAATGTCAGTCAGCTGACGTCAGCCTAGTTTGTAAAGGTGGGTGGTTCCCCACACCTACCTCAGTTCTCCCACCACAGACCCTATATGGACAGTTAATGGAGAACCAAAGAGGTTTCCCAAGAGCCAAAAGAAAGGCAGGAGAAGTGTGAGAGAAAAAGAGTAGCGGGGAAAGGGAAAGCAGGGCCTGTTGCAAGAGCATCTCTTGAAGATCTACTGTTAAGGTAAGTTCTTGCGTAACTGTACTATCTTACTTCGAGGAAGGCTTTTGTAGCATGCCACACTGGTAGGACTGAGTCCCAGGCAGTACCAGGTATCACCAGGAGAACAACACTGGGAGAAGAACAGATCAGCAACCAATAGCTCAGAGCAGAAGTCCTTGAAGAACTGCTAGGGGAAAACTGGACCTGTGCCTAGAGGCAATGTCCTAACTGTAATGCTTGGTGAAGGTGTGGACAGAACTCCAGGTGGCAGTTGCACAGATGTCCGCAGCAGACACATGTCTGAAGCAAGCTGTTGAGGCAGCCGTACCTCTGGTGAAAGGGCTCTTGACCACTCCTGGAAGGAGCTTGTCATACTTGTGCTAGCAATAAACAATGCAATTTGCTAACCAGTTAGACAAATGCTGTTTAGAAACAGAAGCACCCTCTCTCTTGGGGGGCGAACAAAACAAACTGGTCAGATTTTCTGAAAAGCTTTGCGCGGGTTGTGTAGTACCACAAAATCTTATGTACATTCAAAGTATTAAGCAAGGACTCCCCCTGATTAGAATACTCAGGAAAATAAACTGGAAGGCGGATGGACTGAGTCAAAGTAAACTCAGACACCACCTTGGGTAAAAACTTATGATTAGTACTGTATGCAAAGACATCCTGTCTTTGTGAAAAAACAAATAAGGCACCTTACACATAAGAGCCTGTAGCTCAGAAATCCTTCGAGCAGAATAACAGCAACTAATAAGAGTGCTTTCCATGACAGAAAGCGCAGTTCACAAATTGCAACTGGTTCGAAGGGAGGAAAAAAGAGCTTCTCCAACATAAAGTTGAAGTCCCATTGAGGGACTGGGTCCTGAATGGGAGGTTTCAGATGCAAAATGCCCCACACTTCAAGCTGGGCAATACACAGAGATTGTGGAAAGGTGCACCTTGAGTGAGGAGTACTCCAAGCCTGAATCTGAAAGGGAAAGAAGGTACATGATTCATCGGGCAGGTGAAAGGATCCAAATGGCGAACAGCAGCTCAAAGGGTGAAGTGCTTCCACTTCATAGCATAAGTGGCTCTGGTGTAGGGTTTCCTCGCAGCCACCAGGATGTCTGCAACCCTAGAGGACACCCCAAAGTGAGCAATAGTTAGGTTCGCAGGGGCCATGCATGGAGATGCAGAGACTTTAGGTCTGGATGGATCAGGATGCCCTGGTCCTGGGACAGCAAGCCAGTGCACAGAGTTAAGGGTGCCGGAGGTTCCACCGCCAGCTGTTTCAACAGAAGAAATCAAATCTGATGCAGCCAGAAGGGAGCTGTGAGAATCATCTCCACCCATTCCAGCTGGAGCTTGAGCAGAACTCTCTGTATGAGCAGGAAGGGAGGAAAGGCATACAGAAACCTCCCCTTCCAAGAAAGGGACAATGCATCTCACCAAAAAACTCCAGGCTCAGGATCAAGCGAGCAGAAAAGTGACAGTTTTGTGTTGAGTTAGGACACAAAGAGGTCCAGCTCTGAAAGGTCCCACCTGTAGAAGAGATCTTCAACCAGCATGACCTAGAGTGGCTGAGATTGTCGGCCAGGACATTTTGAATGCCTGGCACATGTATGGCTGAGAGCTCCAGGCTGTGCTCGATGGCCCAATACCAGACTCTCATCGCCTCCCGACACAGGGGGTAAGAATGGGTCCCACCTTGCTTGTTGATGTAATTCACCACACACGTTATCTGCCTGCACCAGCAGGGGCCTGGGGAGAAGATGAGTCTGAAAGGCCTGCACTACAGAGCGTAAAGGTGCACCCGCATCTCCAGGACGTCACTATGGAGACCCTGTTCTATGACCATCTAGGTACCCTGGGTCTGGTGATCAGTCAGATGAGCACCTCATCTCAGGCCGGATGCATCTGTCATGAGAATCTCATGGGGGGTCAAGAGCTGAAAGGGGACCACCTAAAGGAGGTTGGCTGGATCCAGCCACCATGACAGCACTCTCTGGACCAGGTAGAGACCAAGACCAACTGATCCAGGTCATCCATGCATTGGTCCCACTGGCCTTCAAGGTCCACTGAGGAACCCGCATATGCAGACGGACCTGGGGAACGGTGGAAACAGCCACTGCCATGTGGTCCAGAAGGTGCAGGAACACTGGCAGGAACTTACTGGCTGGAGGAAACCAGATGGGCATGCTCCATCAGTCGCAGCACCAGCTCCTTGGGCAAAAAGGCCTTGCCATGGCTGGTGTCCAGGACTGCCCTAATGTACTGAAGGTGCTGGCAAGGGAAGAGGCAGGACTTCAGAAGACTAACAGTGACCTCCAAGGCCTGAAAAAGGTGGAACATGTATTCCAGAGTCTGATCCAGGCAATCCCTGAAGGGGGCTGCTAGCAGCCACTCGTCCAGGTAGGGGAACACATAGAAGCCCTGCCTCCTCAGCGCAGCCCCTGCCCTCCTCAACGCAGCTGCCACTACTGCCAGGCATTTGGTAAACACCTGTGAGACTGAAGAAAGGCCAAAAGGGAGGGCCCAGAATTGAAAATGGGCTCCCTGAACGTGGAAGCAGAGGATGCGACAATGGGCAGGAAAGATCTGGATGTGCAGGTAAGCATCTTGCATGTCCAGGGAGCAGAGTCAGTCCCTCTGGTGCAAAAGGGGTAACAGCCCCTGGACAGTGACCATCTGGAAGCGCCTGTACTCGATGTATAGATTCAGATGCCTCAGGTCCAGGATGGACCAAAGATCCCTGTTTTTTCTGGGGACGAGAAAGAAGTGGGAGTAAAACCCCCTTCCCCACTGAGCCGGAGGGATGGGCTCTATGGCTCTTTTTTGGAAGCAGAGCCTGAATTTACTCCCAAACCAGAGGCAGGTGTGTGGGAGAGTAAGTGGAGATTACAGGGTGATTTTTTTGAGGCCACTCCAGAAACTCTAGAGTGTGATCACGCTCTATGATCTGAAGCACCCAGTTGTCCATGGTCACCCCCTCCACCATTCTAGGAGGGGGGAGAACTAACCTCTGATAGCCTCCCTTGGATCCACAGCCGGGGGGGGGTTGGTTAAGGAGTCAGGAGGTGGGGGCGAACGCAGGTATGGGCGCTCTAGCAGTGGCATCAGCAGGGGCCACTGTGACTTACTGCTTGTGCTGACCCTTGGCAGACTGGTTTCAAGGCTGCTTATGGGAGGACCTGTGAAAGTACTGACCTTGGCTTGCTCTAGGCTGAGTGTGATAGAGTGACTGGACTGACTTGAGGGCCCACACTGACTCCTGCAGGGTGGAAATAATATCCTGGACGTCCCCTCCAAAAAGGACCAAACCACGGAAGGAGGCGTCCAAAAAACGTCCGAGGCGAAGCTGGATACCCAGAGTCAAGAATGGCACTGGAGACAGACTCCAGCAGCTGCCCCACACCCGGAGGCATCCACAGCATTATAAGCAGCCTAGAGGATATGACTGCCAACGTCTGAGCCAGATTTCATGAGTTGGGCTAACTGCAAGAACACTGTGATACTGGACCACGTAGGCCAGAAAATTCAAGGCCCGGATAGCCAGGGCAGTAGAAGCGAACACATGTCTGCTCAGGTGATCCATTGCCTCGACTCCTGGTCCAGGGGAAGGGTACTAAGGTGCTTGAGCTTCTTAGTACAGTCATGTGCTGCATTAATCACCACAGAATCCACCTTAGGGTGGCCCCTTAAAAGGGTTTGTTAGCTGGGGCATGGTAAAGACGGTCCACCTTCTTAGGCAGAGGAGGGGTGGTAGATGGGAAGTTCCATGCTGCCCTACTGACGTCCTCATGGGAGTCAAAGGGAACACCACCACAGGGAAGGTATCCCACTGCTAGAGGTAGATGTCCAGGTGGCACCTCTCTGGGTTCTGCTCCTGTCTCCCAGCCCATGATGGAACTGGATGTGGTGCTTGACATCCATGAAGGATGGATCATTAAAGAAGGACCCTAGTACTTCCCTGGGAGGATCATCCCCATCCAAAGACTCCCCAGGTGAGGAGGAAGATCTCAAAGAATCGGACTGATTCTCAGAAGACTCACTATTGGGACAGACGCTGGTGGCCAGTGCTCATCCCTGCGAGAGCCTAAGCCGACTTCAGGCTGAGCCTCTGAGGACTTCCTGACATGCAGGGTTCACTTTGCCTAGCCCGGTCAGGGTTCTGGGGCTGGGGATCTCAGGGAGGACAGAGGAGAGACGCTAGAGGCGGTCCTTGAGGGGCGAGGGTCTGCCTCTGGATGAAGGGCCACCACGCTGAGAAAAGGGCGTTATATTCCACTGGGGGTGATACATTGTACACTGGTTGAAAAGGATAAGATGGCGCCGGGTAAGGGCATGACGGTGGAGGAGCCAGCGTAGGGTACCCAGGCATAGGGCTGCCTGGCACTTGCTGAGGATCCGGCGTCGGCTGTGGTGCAGGTTGCGGCAGGGGAATCGATGACACTGGGCTCATAGGCTGGGGCTGCGACAGCACTGACAGCAGCCCAGCAGGCGTTGGCCTGGAAAGTCCGGGGGAAGGATCCTCTGGTGTTGGCCTAGCCAGAAAAGAAGGTGCCTAAGATGAAGGAGACACGCAAGACAAAGGCAGAGGTGATGCTGGAGAGGAGGAGATGGTGGTAGCCTGCTGCGAGCGTTGACTGGAAGGACTGATGTCAGTCCAAAAAGTGGAAACCGACGAAGGCAGCGCTATGGCTGGGGGCAACATTTATGGAACCGATGTCCGAGGAACCACCACCGGCCAAGCCACCTGGCTGAGAGCCCTTGGAAGATATGGGCCCGAGCATCAGGGGCTGGGGAGCAGAAGATAAAGATGCCTACCCTGAAGAGCCGCCGCATGAGACAGAAATAAAGGTAGGCAGCAGAGCCACCAGGAGCCTGGAGGAAGAGAGGGTTGGCAGGGCTGGATGGGCCGACCCCCCGTGGGATGTCAACCCTGTTATGGTCAACAGTTTGTGGGTGACCACGAATGGGAAGCTGACTGGGCCCGGTCCTGGTGTTTGTCCCGGTGCTTGTGCTTCCCTCATTTCTCTTTTTGAGAAGATGAGGAGGCCCCAGAGGACTGTGCTGGCAAGGTAGAAGAACTCCTGGCCTGCAGCTCCTTCTCCATCGTAACCAACTTCTACTTCAAACAGTGACTCTCCAGAGTTTTTAGACAACATCCCTGAGTGGCCTGGTTGAATTATTGGCAAAACTGGCAGGCTTTGGTGTCATGGCTGGGGCCTAGGCAGATGACACGCAAGGAGGCCATCCTTTTCAGGGATCTGTTTTCAGCAGACACACTTCAAGGAGCAGTCAGAAGATGAGGCTGGTGGAGAAGTCAAACTCGTTGAGGAAAACACTGAAAATTCGATGTTTCAAACCTAGAAAGAATGAACAATAAAAAAGTGTGGCAAGCGTAGGTAATGGTGGTTAGCTGTAGATGTGGCATCCACTAAGGTCTGACGTGCACGGGTCGACAGCGGGAAAAGAACCGAGGTAGGTGTGGGGGATCACTGACCTTTATAGCCTAGGTTGACGTCAGCTGACTTGATGTCGGCACTGGGCAGCCCCTGTGGTAGACTGCTAGCTAGAAGTTTTCCGTTTGGCCCTGGTGCCGGACAGCTTAGCCCTACCGGTGTGGCCTTCTGCTAGAGCCATCCTTGAAGTAAGATCTGCCATTTCTGCTTCCAGTGTTAAGGATTACAAAACGCGTGCTTCAACCAAGTGCAAATGGCTGTCCTGTAAAATGACTATGGAGTATACTGTCACTGCATGCTGAAGCAGCGTAATAAAGCAGTTTGTGAGACAGACGGTACATACAGTCTAGGCCAGTAGCACATTGGATTTTGCTGTTTGCTGCCTGACAGCATATACTTGGATTTCTTGGCAGCCAGTGCCATTTCCTTAGCCTTGTGCAGAGCCAGTGCCAGGCTCCAATAACTATTACAATCTTTACAACTAAAGGTCCCCCAGGCAGTATAGCCTAGAGGTTAGAGTAATGAGCTGTGAATGAACTTGGTACATCCAGCAGACCAGACCTGGGTCTGATTCCCACAACCTCCACTTGCATACTGTGTGACTCTCGAGCCAGTCACTTAACCTCCCCAGTCCTCCAGGTTTACCACTGAAGACAGGCACCTGTGCCTAGTGGGCCTTACACACTTAATCAAAGAATAAAAAAAAATATTTGCATTTTTGTCTAGCTGCATGCCCAACACACAGCCTGCTATTAGCACTAAGGAAGTTTTATTAATTTTTTTTTTTAACCATACTGCACTGCAGTACTGCATAAGCAGTGCTGTTATGCGCTCATGGTGAAACTGGGGTGTACTGTAGGCTGGCTGCACAACAGCTTTAAATATATGTTTGTAGAAACAAAACCAGACAGCTCCACTCCACCTAAGCAGTTGCCATCAGATGAAACAAGAAATTTCTTTGAAAGATGGCACTTACAGATGTGGCAATTGCTCTTTTTGTCAACATTTGAAACCGGGCCCCAAATTTATACATCCAATAACAGAAAAAGTTCATCGAACAAGTGGTTTTATCTCATGTTCTACACAGAACATAATTTATTTGGCTACCTGCAATAAGTGTCCAGCACTATATGTGGAGAAGATAAAAATAAAATTTAAAGAACGAATAAGTCAAGCATCTAAGAAGTACACAAAAAATGGATGGGATTAGTGCACTGGCCGTACAGCAGCAGGGGGCAGGCAAGAACCATCATTTTCGATTACAAGGCATTGGACTGGTGCACCAATCCATTAGAGGGGGCGATTTGGACAACAAGACATTACAAAGGGAAACATTTTTGCAGTTCATGATGAAAAGTACGGAATAGCCAGGACTTAATGAACACTTTCAACTGGCTTCCTACTTATTATATACATGATGGACCCTTTTCCAGGGTCCCTGTGGATTATTCTCAGGTTCATACTTTTTGTAATTGATCTTAATTCCCGCTATGCCTGATAACAAATAGGAAGGTACAACTCTAGAGACCAGATAATACAGAGATAAGAAAAATGAATGCTTCCTTAATTGCAGAGTTGTCCCTATAGCTTGGCAGAAGACACCAGGAGAAAGGACTGCTGTGTGACTGGACTTCTCTACTGGGACTATATTGCCCTCCTTCCCTCCCACCCAAAGCTAGTTCTACTTTTATAGGCACAGGATTTGACTGACAACAGGAACTTCCTGTTTGGGAGCAGGAAGTGAGTGATCACAGAGCCACCAAAGACTCACCATCCTAAAAGGGCAAGAGTAGCTCTCCTGCCCCCTCTAGCTGCTGGAGGTCTGCCTCTGAGCAAGTAAGGGGTCTACTGAGAAATCTAGGATATTCTTTTCTCAGAACAGGACAATCAGGAGCTTAAAGGGCACACAGGCAGAAAGTAAGGAGAGAGAGAAAAAAAAAACAGAGGAAAGAGTAAGGATTGCAAACAGTTAAGGGGCCAGAAATAAGACATGATTGGAGTGGTGCAGTGCAGTGGCTGTGGAGCAGCAGTCTTCCGGGAGACATTCTGGAGGATGCGGTGTTGTCCCACCTTCAGGCACCTCTCTGGGCTGAGGGAGGAGGTTGCTCATCTCCAGGCTGAGTTGGCCAGGATTTGTGGGACCTCCTCTTCCATCCAGGGACCACCAGTGCCACTGCCATTGCCTCAGAGGTTGCCAAGAAAGGAGGCGGTTGGACCACAGTGGGCTCAGGAGGTGAGGGTGGTGGAACAGAGGCATATCCCTCCAGTTGTACCTCTCCACAATTCCTATGCCATTCTGGCAAAGTGTGGTTCCTCTATGGAGGCACCCGCAGTGGAGACCAAGGAGGATGCTGGGAACCTCCACAAAGGAGACCCACAGGAGGGTGGCAGGGAACCCCGCAGGGGAAAGAAACAACTCCTGGTGGGGGACTCCATTGTTAGGAAGGTAGAACTGGGAGAGGAAGGTAAGGTGCCTGCCTGGCGCCATGGCTTGGAGGAGCAGGGAGCGAATCCTCAGGATTGCCGGAGCAGCTGCACAGGGGAGGGAGCTGGATGTCATTGTCCACCTAGGGACAAATGACCTGGCTAAGAAAGGGATTAGAGAAGTGCAGGAAGAGTTTGTGGAGTTGGGGAGGGGCCTTAGACAAGTAGCATGTACGGTAACCTTCTCGGAGGTGCTGTCTATCTATGGCATAGGAGAGGCTAGGGTGTTCCGCACCATGGGATTCAATCAGTGGTTGAAAAACTGGTGTGGAGCTCAGGGATTTGGCTTCATTGGGGACTGGGGGTCCACCTGGAGTGATACAAGCTACTCGGCATGATGGGCTGCATCTGTCCAGGAGGGAACCAGAATCTTAGGTGATAGGTTTAAATGCTTCACCTGGCAAGCATTTAAACCAGCCAAGGGGAGGCACTGAAAGGAGCAGGAAATCCTAACCCCCAAAAAAAAAATCATGGTAGTAAGTGCGGCAAACACCAACATAGAGGTGCTGATAGGGAGAAGGGCAGGGGTAAATGGAGACAGTGACAAAGGCAAGAAGGACAGGATGGAGCAAAAAGGAGTAAGGCCATCAGGAAATGGAGGTGTGAGTACCAATGCCCGTAGTCTTGGCAACAAGCTCCTGAGCTGGTGGCCTTAATGGAAGAGGGATGCCTGGATATCGCAGCAGTCACAGAAACATGGTACACAGAGAACCATGACTGGGATGTTAACATACCAGGGTACATAACCTACAGGAGAGACAGGCAGGGAGAAGACGGGAGGAGTAGCTCTCTATTTAAAGGAAGGGATAAAGTAACTGAACAAAAGAGTAAACAGGGAGGAGAGGAGGCACTGTGGGTCACCTGGAGACTGGAAATGGCACCACAATCCGCACAGGGGTTGTGTACAGACCCCCATGTCAGGGGAGGGAATGGACAAGGATATGATAGAAGGCATTCTTAGAATGGCAGAGAAAGGGGAGATACTGTTGATGGGAGACCTGAATATGCCAGATGTTAACTGGAGCACATTTGCTGCAGCCACATCCAAGAGCAGGGCCATTCTTGATGCCCTACAGGTGGCAGGCCTCAGACAGCTGGTTTCCGAACCCACTCATGAGGGAGCAATCTTAGACCTCGTACTCTCAAATGGGGGCAGTGAGAGGATCTCAGATCTAGAAGTGGGTTGCCATCTGGGAACAAGTGACCATCAAACAGTGTGGTTCACGTTAAACTCAGCTACAGAGTCAAGCCATACAAAAGTGAGGGTACTGGACTTTGGAGGGCTGACTTTGGCAAGATGGAGAGTGCCTCAGAAAAGCACTAGCAAACAGGCTAGAAGGAGGTGTGGAGCAACAATGGGGAATCATCAAACTGCCATCACAGAGGCAACAAGCCTTTGTGTGAAGCAAATAAACAAATCAAAACAAAAGAAAAAGCCACTATGGTTCTCAAAAGAGGCGGCTGTGAAAGTCAGGAAGAAAAAGATAGCATTCCAGAAGTACAAGGAAACACAGAAGGAGCAGGACAGAGAGCTGTACCAGTTAAGGCAGAAGGAAGCAGGGAGGGAAGTCAGAATAGCAAAGGCCCAAACTGAGGAAAAGATAGCCACCTCAGTTAAGGGGGGGGATAAAACCTTTTATAAGTACATCAGCGAGCGTAGAAAGACAAAGGGAGGGATAGTGAGGCTGAATAGAATGAACGGTGGGTGGGCAGAGGGGGACAGTGAAAAAGCAGGGATACTGAATGAATATTTCTGCTCAGTATTCACAAAAGAGGAGGGGGAAGTGCCTAATCCAATTAACAGAAGCACTCTTGATAGGGGGTCGATCCCAGTCCTTTCACAGAAGAAAGGGTTCTGCAAGAACTCCTAAAACTGAAGGTGGACAAAGCAATGGGTCCTGATGGAATTCACCCTAGAATTCTAAAAGAATTAAGGGAGGAACTAGTGAAACCACTGGCTACTGTTTTTAATAAATCATGGGAGGATGGTGTGGTACCTGAGGACTGGAGGAGGGTGGATGTGATTCCCCTTCACAAAAGTGGGACCAAGACAGAGGCAGGAAACTACAGACCTGTCAGTCTGACCTCTGTGGTAGGGAAAGTGATGGAGTCACTTCTGAAGCAAAGAATAGTTGAGTACCTAGAGGCCAGTGGGGCACAGGACCCAAGGCAGCATGGGTTCACAGCGGGAAGGTCATGTCAGACAAATCTAATAGATTTCTTTGACTGGGTGACCAAAGTAGTAGACCAGGGAGGGGCTGTGGACATGGCCTACCTAGACTTTAGCAAGGCATTTGACACAGTCCCACACAAAAGATTAATAGTCAAATTAACCAGCCTGGGAGTGGGTCCCAGGGTGGTAGCCTGGGTAAAACATTGGCTGGACAACAGGACACAGAAGGTAATTGTAAATGGAGTCCACTCTGAAGAAAGAAGGGTTACTAGTGGGGTACCACAGGGTTCAGTATTGGGTCTAGTCCTTTTTAATGTCTTCATCAGTGACACTGCAGAGGGACTGGAAGGAAAAGTATGCCTTTTGCACATGACACAAAGATCTGCAACAGGGTTGATACACAAGGAGGCGTGGAAAGGATGAGAAGGGACTTGGCAAGGTTGGAGGAATGGTCAAGTATGGCAGCTAGGATTCAATGCAAAGAAGTGCAAATAATGCACCTGGGAAACAAGAACCCAGGGAAGAATACACAATGGGGAGGTAGTAACAACAACAAAAAGGAAAGGGACCTGGGGTTAGTCATATCAGATGACCTTAAGGTTAGCAAGCAGTGTGAGAAGGCAGTAGGGAGGGCTGGGGGTATACTGGGATGCATAGGAGAGGCATCAGCAGCAGAAAACAGGAAGTTGTTATCCTCTGTACAGACAGTTGGTGAGACCCCATCTGGAGTACTGTGTCCAGTTCTGGAGACCCCATCTCCGCAAGGACATAGACAGGATGGAGGCAGTCCAGAGGAGGGCAACTAAAATGGTGCAGGGTCTGCAAGAGAAGCCATAGAGGAGAGACTAAAGGAGCTTAATATGTATACCCTTGAGGAAAGAAGGGAGAGGGGACATGATAGAAACTTTTAAGTACCTCAGTGGAATCAACAAAGTCCAAGAGGGTAGCATCTTTCAGAAAAAGACGTGCAAGAACAAGGAAACAATTTAAAGATAGAAGAGGCGGTTCAGGAGCAATGTGAGGAAGTATTATTTCACAGAGGGGTAGTGGATGCATGGAACAGCCTTCCTGAGGAGGTTGTGGAGTCTAAAACTGTGGGAGAATTCAAGAATGCATGGGACAGACATAAGGCAATTCTTGTGGGGGGTAGGAAGAAATAGGCTGTTGGTTAACTAGGATCTGCGGCCTATCCTGTAGGTAGGGAAATGGGCAGACTAGATGGGCCAAGCGGTCCTTATCTGCCGTCAAAGTCTATGTTTCTATATATATGAGCCATTGTATTTAGTAGGTCTCCTTATAATTTCTAAACAAGTGGCTTCTTCAATAACTTCTTTCCCACTTACTTTATCTTCTTGGGATATAATATTTATCGTTTTTCAGCTTGCACTGTGATATTTATAGCAAAACATGTTTAGCCTTTAATACATATGTGAAACATAATTGAATAAGAATAAAAACGTAAGAAGTTCAGTTCTTGATCGGAAATAACAATATGATAACATACGCAACAGACAGGTTTTAGACTGCCAAGTTTGCTCCAAATGTAATTATAATGTATGGTAAGTGCCTATTAACCACCATAATCAGCAGTTACACAGCTTTGTTATGCACTGTTTAGAATTTTAAAAGTTGTTAACCACACTTCGGAACTTCCAAACAGTGACAAAACAAAAAAGAATGCACCAGAGTTCCATAATTCTCACACATTGAATGCAAACAGTGATTTTTTTTGAACATACACTATAAAAGATTATGGCTGGGATCAGGTGACAACACACTGAAATCACCCGTGGTTGCTAGGCACAGTAAACCTTCGAGCCGCGCCTCGAGGCTCACTTCAATGTCTCAGCAAACCACCAGGTGATTACAGTGTGGTTATCACCTGATCCCCAGCCATTATCCTCTATAACACTTGCACATACTGTATCTATATTCATTTTATTTTGCACAGACAGCATCTTGCCTCTCTAACCATCATCAGTTTTTTAAATAACATTTAGAAGCATTTATAGCATTGGTCTGTGTTTTAAATATGGCATATTATAAATTGCATGGAATAGTTTTTAATACAGAATCCAATTATCTGTATTTTTTTTTTATTACACATATTAAACATGCACCAGATATTTTTTTGTTGCCTGACTATCCTCATTATTAAGCACTTGTTTTGCACACAGCACCTTTTTAGACACATTGTCACTTTAATGAAACTCCCTTTATAAATGGCTGTAATGCACAATCTCACCAGTCTTGAAAAAGCGCAGTAGTGAGAGCGAAAACAAACGACCTAGTGAGATTTTGATTTCCTGGGGGGGGGGCACCTTTCCGTGGCATCCTCAACTGTTTTATTTGTTGTACTTGCAAGTTATCTTGTTTGCACTTGGATTAATAAAGCCTGGATTTTTTATTGAACTTGGAGAATCTGAACTTGATCCTTTACATTTCTATGGGTATCTGCAGCATGCCGACTCTCTCCGTAAGTAGTTCAAATATATGTTTGGCAGTTTTTTGTTTTTTTTTTCTTACACTCCGCCCCATCACAACCACCTTATTTGCACTTTTGTTTTTTAAATTCATTGTAAACTTTTAAAATTTTTCACCAAACTTGAAGGCCAGACTAGTCGCCCCCCCCAAATGACCACCCTATTTGTACTTCTTAAATCGGCTGGGGAAATGTTTTAAGGAACAAACTATTTGACTACTTTGGCAATATAAAACCAAGTCCCAGTGCATGCACAGTTGGTTATTCTTTACATTGTTTTCTGTGGGTGTTTTTTCAATCACCCATAGCTCTGTCATTTTTTAAATATTTGTTTTTCACCAAAGCCGAGGGTCAGGCTAGTTACCACTCCTTTCATGACACATATATATATATATATACGTGCGTGTGTGTGTATATATATATATATATATATATATATATTTATTTCTGGGGTCAACAAATGCAATGCTTTTGGCATGCAGTCACCAACCTCCACCACATAAGCAATAAACAGATAAGATTTAATTATTATAAAAACATTTATTATAAATGAAATACAAAAATATTTTGATTTATATAAATAATAAAGCTCAAGTAAGATCCCCACACCACCAACCCACAAATATGTAAGTATAAAGAATATTAATATGTTTTAATGTAACAAAAATAAATATGAAAATGAATGAGAAAGTTAAAAAAAAAATTAAAGACCCTACCCTAGTCATGACCCTTCCCCTGTCATTTTGTGGCAGTAGAAATTTAAAGAGCAGCTGACAGCTTCAGGACAACTTTCACAAAACATATTTAGACACAGTTCACCCTGTATGTCACATCAGTTCTATATTCCTCCTCCACATTATTTACTACTGAGGTCATTTGCATTAAAACTAAATCTTTGTTCCTGAAGAGTTCAGTTATTCCTGTTGCTTTCTCCCTACATGAGGTCACAATGCACTGCTTGTGACATCACAGTTCCTCTCCTGCTAACAGATAGTGATGTCATAACAGAGGATTATGACTTGAAGTAGGGCGTACTCTAGTGAGGCAGATGAACTGTAAAGGGAACTCTAAAGAATAAAGATCATGTATTCATCAAATGTACTCAGTAGTAAATAATGGGGAAGGGAAATATATATGGAATGCAAGCCAAATTGTATCTAACTATTATGTTTTTCAAAGTTTTCTTTGAGGAATCAGTAACTCTTTAAAGTAATTTCCCAGTATCCTGGAAAACATTTTAAAACATGGTCTTTAGATATAACTCGGCTTGTATTTAATTCATTTTCTGAAATTATGTCTTCATTCTTTATTACAGAGGATACGTGCATGAAAAAATAGGTTACTCACCTGTAACTATAGTTCTAAGAATGGTATATAGTTAAATCCACACTTTGGCATTACAGTGGAAGTGCTGATTCATCAGACGTCTTGAAACTAAGCTCCTCCTACTACCCAGGCAGTACATCCCCCGACTCTGCCCCATGATGTCAATCACTGCAAGCTAGAAGCAGGGATAAATGTACCACTTGCCCAAGAGGCCACGTGGGTTTGTGGATGTGAACTGCATACCACTCCTAGAAAGTATCGTTATGTAAGAACTTACCATAACAGTAGATCTTCAAGGTCTCTTGCAGTAGGTTATAACTCTTGGGAGTCTGCTAAATGGAGCTGTCACATGTTAGCTTCTTCCAGCAGTCTTCCATAGGGCCGCCCTCATACATCACTTCCTCTGGCTGTACATAAAAGGGGGCGGCCCCCAGGCACACTGTTCTCCGCAGGCTGCAGCACGTAAAAAGGCCGAGGGCCAAGGGAAACTGAGGGACCAAGGAAAATACCCATCCCAACGTTCTGAGAACCAAGGACCCTGCAGCAAAATAGGCAGGGGGACGGAGGGCGGGATTGTACCTACTGCAAGAGACCGTACCTCAAAAATCTACTGTTACGGTAAGTTCTTACGTAATGATACTATCTTCTACGGATAGGTCTCTTGCAGTAGGTTATTACTCTTGGGAGAGTACCAAGCAGTTATGAGAAAGGGAGGACAAACAGAGCAGGAAGCTGGGATATAAGCCATGGCTCCTAGCAATGCCAAGAAGACACAGCTGTGATAATGGAAAAAGAGGCGGCAAACACACCATGTGGAAGCAATAGAGGAGCCAAAGACATATCAAGGGACAGCCATGTGATCCCGGACAAGGGACGGTATCACAAAAGACATAGTCAGGTCAACTCAAGACACACCCAGAAGGGCCGATAAGCCAAGGGTGGTGAGGACAGAAGTACTCCACAGTGGGAGAGTAGGACTAGGGCCATGCCAATGATTCAACCAGCCGAGTCGGGATCGAGAGGCCATGGCAAGCAGAAAATGTAGTACAGCTCCGAAAGCGCGGAAATCACAGGAGGTAGTGGTGAGCTGCGGGGCAAGTCGCCCTGGAAACCTACAGCAAGAGGACACTGAAAGGCTCCAGGAGGGAGAGTAGCAGAAGTCCCCAAGAAATCTGCGAGGAGCGACATGTACGGTAACGGAAGCAAGCCTCCAAAAATGGGCAGATAATCCCCCAGGCACCTCCGAGGCCTGCACAAGGAGGCATGGGGAAAGCCCCATGGAGCGGCTAAGGTGCAGGGGCAGGCCTAGTCCCAGGAAGGGGATGGGCATAGGGTGGAGGGGCTCAATCGGGTTCAAATTCATGTCGAAGACTGCAACACAGAAGATTGAGCTAGATGCCATGTGGGATGAAGCCAGCGGGAAGATGAACAGTGTGTGCCTGAGGGCTGCTCCCTTTTATACACAGCCAGAGGAAGTGATGTATGGGAGTGGTCCTATAGAAGACTGCTGGAAGAAGCTACCATGTGACAGCTCCACCTAGCGGACTCCCAAGAATAATAACCTACTGCAAGAGACCTGTCCATTGAAGATCTACAGTTACAGGTGAGTAACCTACTGTTGTGTGGATGTGAACTGTATACCACTCCTAGAACTACAGTTACAGGTGAGTAACCTGCTAATATGTATATGCTAATATGATAAGAAGTAATATGCTCCTGCTACCCCTGACCAACTCCTCCTGTTATTAATATACTGACTACCCCAACTTATGGACTTCTACACTGCCCAACCTGCTACTTACTCCCCTCCTACCCACTCCACCAACCCCCACCCTGTGCTGGGCTGGGGGTGGCAAATGAGAGCAGCGAAGCCATGCTGTCTACCAAATGCAGACTGCTGTTTCTACCAGCCTGGAGGCTACTGCACTGGCATCATATGATGCCCTCGCTTGGTGCCTCGCCAGCTCCAGTCCCTGGGTAGAAAGGTGAATGGCCTGCCTCGCTGATGCGTAATCTGGTATGGACGCCAAGAGCTGACTCAGCATTGACCACAGGTGCTTGCCATGAGCTGCCTGATGTGCAGAAATGCACACTACAGTAAGTGCCACCACAAAAACTGTCCTGCCCCAAGCACTGATCTCCACAGAGTTGGTGTTGGGGGGGTGGGGTGGTTGTGCACTGGGTGCCTTGGCCCTGTGGGAGCCTGCAGCACAAAAATTCCCAAGGTAGGGTGAGGTATAGCACCCGGAGCCCCTGTGGTTGCACAGTATCCGTCTTGCATGTCCCTAGAGGCTGGAGAAGGGGCAAAGGGACAGAGCCAGACATGCCTGGATGCTTCCGTAAAGGGCAGGGGCCATGGAGGAATGATAGAACAGTCATCGCTGAACTTCCCAAGAAATGACAGCATCAGGGTAGCAGTATTGCAACCTGCAAAAGGATGTAAATTCACCTCCTGCATCATCCCTGACAGGAATCACTGGTACAGCGAGTACTCTGCAACAGAGGAAAGGTGCACTGAAAAATCCTCTTCCTCAGATGAGGAAGTAGGAGAAGAACAGCTGGATTCAGGCAAAGGCAGTGCAAGAACCTCAGGCTTAAAATGAGTCTGGTCTGCCTTGAGGTGATACCGGTGGAACACGCCTGTCATCAACCTGAACTGATCCCAGGTTATGGACCCCAGGGGGCCCAAAATAACTGGGAGCACAGGTGGGGGGGGGGGAGCAGAGGAGGGAGAGGAGGAAGGCCAGGTCTTCTGCCAGGGCTCCAAGAATGCTCAGGGGACCTCGCTGCGGAGGAGGGCCTGGCAAACTCGCCCAACAGGAACAAGCCAACCAACATCAGTGGACTGGCCCAGACGGTGCCCTTGAGGGGAAATGCGAAAAGTACCAAAAGGGTTCCTGTCACTGTCCCCAGTGTTAGCCTGAGGGGTAACCCCACGAGTGTCCTTCAACCCCAAGTCAGTCTCAAAACCAGGCCCAGGAAGGCCTCCCATCTCACTGGCTCCATCCCCAGGCCCAAGGTCAGTGCCATCATCCTCTCCTGGGTCACCAAAGCACTCAGGGGAAAAGAAAACAATGACCTCTGGGTCTGAGACAGGTTCAGTTCCAGAAACCTTCCCTATTCTGGCAACACGAACAGTGCCAAAAGGGGGCCTGGTCTTGTGGCCGGTGCAGCCCCCCTCACCAATACCAGCCTTAGTACCAGGAGCTGGGGTGGCACCTGGCTTCAACACCGGGGTGCCCATTGGTGTAGACTGGGCATATAGCTTCAGCCTCACCACTGGTGGCGTCTGCTGCCTGAAAGGTCAACAGACTAGGAGGGGGCTCAGCCAGCCTCCCAGAGGGAGCCAACTGTCCACCAGACACCCTACTGGGCCTTCGACATCTCAGAAGGTGAGCAAAGGGAGTGCCCTGGACTTCTTCAGTACATGTAGTACTAGGAAGGGGTCCAGATGAAGAAACCAAGGACCTTATCTTGGTGTCCCTGGTGCAATACCTGCCTCCATGGTGGGCAGATCATTGCCCCACTTCAATGCGTGCTTCTCGAGGGTGCGGTAGTCCATGGAGAGGTAGGCATCGCACCTGTCTATGTCATGGTCAGTGCAAAGGCAAGCCCAGTAATCACCATGTCAGTCCTGGACAGCAAAATGACCCCAATAGGAGCACCAAAACATGTGGGGGTTGCCATTCTTCTACTTCTTGCGTTCCTCAGGACCCAACATGATGACTTGGCAAAATAATGAACAATAGTTTAGAAAACAGTTGGGTGCCAAACTGACATGTTAAAAATAAGCGGCACTGAAAAACACTGTGCCAACAAAAAAAATGGCATTGAACTAAGGTGGTGACAAACTGAGGAAGTATGACACAGTCAGATGACTGAGACTCCCACAGTGTGCACTTAACAGGAGAACAGAATTGAGGGAGGGAGGGGGACAACGTCAACTACTTGCTAACCAAAGAGCGCAACACCACTACCTGTGTCTCATGGGAAGCGCCAACACTGATGTCTGTCCCCTCCAGGACTGCAAACGACTTTGCTTCCACTGGGTCCTAGCGCCTGTCTTAGACTAATAAGTGGGAATGAATGGTGAAGATGATTGTTGTGTTTTAAATTAGTTTGTATTAGTAATTACAAGCTGTTGAGATGTGTTGGTCTTTGGCTCCCAAGGTAAGATATTATTTCCCTTCCAGGCTCTGCAATATCCGCCCTTTTGAATATCCCCATTAACATCAGAGGTATACAGGTGCTGTAGAGCACTGGGGATAGCGCACAAGGGGAGGAGGTGGAGTTATGCGAAGGCTGGTGGTGGGAATATGCTGGGGGGGGATTGGGGTGGAGAGGACCAGGAGACACCCTGGGGTGAAATGGGTCCAGGGGAGGGGTCCTCTCTGCCTGGTTCCCATACCCAAGTGTTCCACAATTAGTGGGCAGGTGACAGGACCAGCCTCATTGATCTGTCCTTCTCGGGCAGTGTTATGTAATGCCAGATTGATTAGAAACAAGATTGCAATTATTGCCGATCTTGTTGTGTCATCTGATCTGGCTTGCATCACCAAGACCTGGCTGGATGAAAATGACGGCACAGCTTTGGGAGCAGCTGTTCTGGCCCGGGTACTCATTGATACACTACCCAAGAAAGGATTGTAGGAGTGAGGGTATGGCCATTTGTTTTAAATTGTATGTGGGCCTCGCAGCCTTCCCAGTAGGAGACAACACTTCCTCCAACTTATGTGTTCATTGGGCCTGACACAGGTTGTTGCCTCTACTACTCATATTCATGGCCATTCGTTGGACCTTGTCTCCCTACTGGGAATGGAGATCTGTGATCTTATGGAGGAGCCGGTCGTGTGGCTGGACCACCATACTGTGAGGTTCCAGTTCGAGGTCCCCCAAATAGACCCTCCATTATGGAGATTGTCCAGTACAGCCCTTTAAGGGGCTGACTCCACAGGGTCTAATGGCGGTGCTGGACCTATCAGGCCCGATGAGTGCGTGTGTGGAACCGGGGGAACTAGTTCTGACCTATAATAGGGTTATTGCCGAGACCCTCGGCTCTGTCATACCTATCCATGTTTGACCCCTCACGTCTCACCAGAGGTCTCCCTGATTTGATGGGACTCTCAGGGAGATGAGGAGGAGGGGTTGAAGGTTGGAGAGATGCTGACGGAGATCTGGTCGGAGAGAGGGACAGGCTTGTATTGATGGTCCATTATAGAGACCATCAATTTGCAATCTCCTTCAAGAAGGCAGAGTTCCTGTCCAGGGAGACTGCGGCAGCAACTAACCGACCAGCTCAGTTCTTCCGCACTGTGGACAGGCTGTGTAATCCAGCCTGCCTCCAGTCTGGGGAAGCCTTTTCGCAATCAAGATGTGATGAGTTTGTTTTGTTTTTTGCTGACAAGATTGCCTCAATCAGATTGGAGACCCAGTCAGTGTCTTTAAATGGGCGTTGCGGTGACGAATGTGGGGTCACAGACACTCAGTCTGTCTGGTCTGTCTTTGACCAGGTAGCAGTAGTACATGTTGTGAGGGTCATCCAGGAATTACGGTCAACCTACTGTAGTTTGGATCTGGGACAAACACGCCTCCTGGTGGGGAGTGTTGATGTCATCAGTCCGGCCCTAGGTAAGATAGTCGGATGCTCTCTGGTGTCGGGGTTTTTTCATGGACCCCTGAAGGAGGCGGTTGTAAGGCCCCTCCTAGAAAAACCATCACTAGACGTGGACTGTCTGAAAAATTACAGACTTTTCTCGAACCTTCACTTTGTAGGAAAGGTTATTGAGAAGGTGGTGACCATTCAACTGGAGACATATTTAACAGCCCACAACATCTTTGAGCCTCTCCAGTCTAGTTTCAGGAAAAGGCATAGCATGGAGACCACCCTGGTTTGAGTGCTTAATGATCTCCTGGTGGCTAGAAATCGAAGGAGACGCTCTATCCTTGTTCTCGAATTTTCAGCAGCGTTTGATGCCGTGGACCATGGGGTGCTGTTAGAGCACTTGCGGGTATGCTGTGGGCTACTGGGAACAGTCCACAACTGGTTTAGATCTTACCTCACTGGTAGATCGCAACATGTGGTGTCTGGGGTTTATTCCTCAGCCCCTGTGCCTCTGCTTTGTGGGGTCTTGCAGGGTTCCATTTTGTCCCCCATGTTTTTTGCTGTGTATGTGCTACCACTAGGGGACATTATAAGGTGGTATGGGTGGAGTTTTCACTGCTATGCAGATGATACTCAGCTCTACATGTCCTTTGCACCCGAGCAGCAAGAGGCGGTCTCAGTGCTGAATACCTGCCTGGATGAAATCCAAGACTGGATGAGGGCGAACTGGTTGAGTTTGAACCCGGATAAGACTGAAGTGCTACTGCTGGAACCTGGTCACTAGGGGATGAGGGTGCAATCTGGTAGAGTCTCAGGGCTTAGGTTTGGGGACTCCCAGTTGCTAACCTCTGATTGAATGAGGAACCTTGGTGTTGTTCTTGACTGCAGTTTGACGCTTAGATCACAGGTGTCAGCCGTAGTCAAAACCTCTGTTTTCTATCTTTGAAACATCCCCAGGGTGAGACACTTGATCCCCCCCCGGCAGATCTACCGGCACTGGTTCATGCCTTTGTGACCTTCGCGTTTGGATTACTGCAACGCCCTATACCTAGAGCTAGCGGGCGTAGATCTGCGGTGCCTGCAGCTAGTGCAGAATGTGGCGACCAGGTTGTTGACTGGTCTGCCAAGATTATGTCATATTACACCTGTGCTACACTCTCTGCACTGGCTGCTGGTTAGGTGGCGGATCACCTTCAAAGTCGACTTGCTGACCTATAAGGCCCTGCACGGCAAGTTACCTGCAAGATCTCCTGTCTCCTGTCTCCCTACAGGCCCATCCACTCTCTCAATTCTGAGGATGAGGATTTGCTGGAGGTGCCAAGGGTTTACTTAAAAACATCAGGGGCATGCACTTTTTCATTTGCAGCCCCAGTCCTATGAAACTCCCTTCCTTGTCAAATTTGTGACAGTATGTCGGCTGAAAGTTTCAAATGGGAACTAAAGACTTTCTTGTATGATCAAGCATTCATGGATGTTTAACATAGTTTATATATTATCTGTTATTGATTTGATTTTATCTGTAATGTTTTTAAATCTGTTGAATCCACTGTAAAGCGCACTGAGTCAAAATTGAGAAATGCGCTCTACTAAATAAATTTTGATTGATTGATTCTTGGAAGATCGTTGAGCAAAACTTCAGACAGACTCAAGGCCTGGAAATCTAGCTGCTCAGAAACCAGGCCAAGAGGTGCAGGAACTGAAGATGCAGGTGCAGAACCATCCCCTGTTGTCTGGTCAGCAGATCCAAGTGAAGAGGTAGCTGCCACAGAGGTCTGCTGCTGAAGCTGAGGAGATCTGTGTACCAGAACAGTCACGCCCAGTCTGTAGCTATCAGGATCATCCATGCCTTGTCCTTCTGGGCCTTGACCACCACCCCGTGGATCAAGGGGCTTGGAGGGAAGGTGTACACAAGGCCTAAGGTCCAGGAACTCATGAAGGCATCCCCCAACAGTGTCCTGGACTGTGGAAGGTGGGCACAAAACAGCCTCAGTTTGGCATTCTTCTGGGAGGCAAACAGATTCACCAGAGGCATGCTAAATTCTTTTCCTTTTTTGTTTACTGTACTTTTTACTGCTTCCAGCCACTTGGTACCTCAGCCTGGTCACGGACCCTTTGACTTCCGCTCTCTCATACTGGCCACAACTCCCTGATACCTCCTGGCTTACCCCCCAGGGTGGTGTTGCGGCACCGGCCCAAAGTGCTGGATCTGATGGGATAGGTCTGAGTGTCGGCCTAATAGAGCTAACTGAAGCCAAGGGCAGGCTTCATCAAGGGCAGCTGGCAGCGATTTTCTAGGCTGACCCAGGGGCAGGGACGTGTAATGATGTCCAGCATCCGCCCCGCCCCTCTTGTGTGATTGCACCGGTCGGCTGTGGTTCCCCCAGCCTCCGTCAAGGGTCCCTCAGGTGCCGGATATTCTACCCCTCCCTCTCCCCAGAGAAGGAGAGCAGTCAATGGGATGCTCAATACCTCTCCCCTGGCCAGCCCTCTGACTCCCTGGGTAACCAGCATCACAAGAGGAAATCCAACCGCTGCGACCGCGGGCCAGATACGGCATGCTAAATTTTTGGAAAATAATTGATATGTAAATGGTATTGCAACAGAATCTTACTTGTTACTTCAACAATTATTGTCTTTAAAAAACTCACAGCAAGTGCTGATAGTAGCATAGTATTATTATGCTGAGACAACAGAAGCATAGAAACATAGACTTTGACAGCAGATAAGGACCAATCAATCAATCAAAATCTTTGTTTATCCAGGCGGGCACCATTGAGCAGGGCTCATTTGCAAGATGGACCTGGTCATACAAAAATCATAGTACAGTAACATGGTAAAACATAATGCAATATTATACAAAGAAGAAAAATATACATATGTACAGTACATCAACATTTGAGTGAGAGGGCCTTTACAACAGATAGGCTCATAACTGGGTACAGCCGGAATGTTCACTTAAAAGGAGAGAGAAAGGCAAGAAGAGGGATATCAGCTTAGGAAGAAATGACGGGTTTGGAAGAGTTAACTGGCATACTTCAGGGAAGGGGGTGGAACTTGGCCATGGCTAAAGAGAGGCAGAGAAGCCGGAATTTTGGTAGGGAAAGAGAGGCAGAGGTAGGGCCGGAGGCAGGATGGGCAGGAGGAAAACTGGAAAATAGGTGAGCTAGCGATGTGGGAAACATTTGCAGGATTCCTTCATGGAGCAGTCATAGAGTGACTTGAAAATATTCAGGCTAACAGGACAGCTCAGCTTAAAGTTTATTTGCATATTGTTCCACAAGGAAGGCAACGAGAAACTTATGGCAGCTTTGCCGAAACGAGATTTGACCTTAGGTAATTGCAAGGCAATTGGGGAATAGCTTCTTAGAGCATAGGCACCTATCACACTCGGGCATACAATCAGAGAAGTATAGGGGAAGTTTATTGGTAACCACTCTGAAAGCCCATAGAGCGGCATTTCTATTTCTTCTATAATGAAGGGAAGTCCAGCCCACTGCAGTGTACAAGGAGCAATGGTGTGTGGAAAGTGGAAGGCCCATTATGAACCTGATTGCTCTGTGGTATAGGGTGTCCAACTTAACCAGGGCAGAGGCAGTACAATGGCATAGAGAATGTCCATGTAACCTATTAATGAAAGGAATGTGGCTTGAACCAACCGCTTGGCCCACCTAGTCTGCCCATTTCCCTACCTACTGGACAAGCTGCAGGTTCTAGTTAACCAACAGCCTACTTCCAATATGTGATTTCTACTGTGATATCAGCTGTTTAGCAAGTATTAATTTACATGAATATACATAAATGTCATAGCTTATGTAAGGTACTAGTGTTCCAGGAAGAGACATAGAAACATAGAATTTGATGGCAGATAAGGACCGCTTGGCCCACCTAGTCTGCCCATTTCCCGACCTGATGGATAAGCTGCAGATTCTAGTTAATCAACAGCTTACTTCCTCCTACCCCCAACTAGAATTGCCTTATGCCAGTCCCATGCATTCTTGAATTCTCCCACTGTTCCTGACTCCACAGCCTCCTCAGGAAGGCTGTTCCATGCATCCACAACTCTCTCTGTGAAAAAATACTTTCTAACATTACCTCTGAGCCTTCCCCCCCTCTATAGAAACATACTATAGTATTCAATATTATTGAACAATAAGTACATGTTCCATAATATTATAACAGAATCTTACATGTTACTAAAGTCTGTCTTTATCTATTTACAGTGAAGCCCACCAGGATGAAGCGCAGTGCTGCAGAATTCTGCACTACAGTTACTGCAGAATACAATGCAATTTCAATGGGAGTTAATCCCTTTTGTCATGCAGTGAACCTGTGACACTGCACTTCATCCTGTTGGGCTTCACTGCACATATTGCAGATGACGCAGATGTTGAGGGCACTAGTGGTGCCACAGAGCAGGCCATGGAAGGAGCCACAGTGACACACACTGCTCCCTCCTATGGTTGGGGATAGTGCACCAGTGGGCATTAGTGCTCATCTGAGCCCCAACAGCCTGTGGATAAGCCCCGGCCTATGTCTGGTACATCTGGTATTGCCGCAGGAGACTCGGTTTGCGTTAGTCAATGTAAGTATAGCAATAATTACTGCATAACTTTCTAATCAGGTTTTTTTCCGGAGGGGGAAAACCAGTTCTGGTTTAGTATGGAAATCCATACACTGTACAATGTGGCTGTGTTGCAGTAGTGACATAAGTAGCACAGCCCAATGACTTTTCATCTTGCTGCGCTATTTATATTGTTATGTAAACAAATGAGCAGCCATTTACATGGCCATTCAGTTGTGCCTGCTCTGCTGCCTAGAATATGGCATGGAACAGGGAGCAAGGGGTAGGTGAGGGGGTTGTGAATCATAAATATTAGTGTCATCAGTGTGTGGCTATTAAATCTGTACTGGTCAAGTGTCCAGGAAGTGTGAATAGTCGATGAAGGGGCTGTAAATCATAGGTATTAGTGTCATCAGTGTGTGGCTAGTCAATCCGTAGTGGTCAAGTGTCCAGGGAGTGCGAATAGTTGATCGTTGGGATCAGTGAGAGTGACAATGGTCACCAGGATAAGCCATGATAACTTCAAAGTAAGTTCTGTTTAAACAAACTTTTTTTTCTGTGATGGTTGTCCATGCCCATTCACTATACAGAATAATATTTGAGCAATCATATTTTCCAAGGCTGAGTTTCCACCTCAGGGATGCCGTGATGACAAAGACACTCCAGCTTCATTCTCAAGGTCACCCTGTCACCATGGCAACCTCTTGGTAGAAACATGGCCTTCATGTGTATAGTTGCACATACCTTAAGTTCTTGCTTATACAGGCACTATGTAGAAGACTGTCTCACGGTTACCCTCATTTACCTTCAACAGCAGATACTTGCACAGTACAAGGCCAGTGGCCAAGTGTTCTGGCAAGGATTATTTCTTTCACGTAAATGAAATGAGAAAACAACTTGCACAGACAGTTCAGTGCTGAATAAAAATATATAATGTTTTATTAATGTAATAACTTCATCTTGATGATGAATATACTGCATAATTTTACTGTTAGTTATAAATACCCTAGTGTTTGAACAAAGTAAAAATGTGTTATACATGAAAAAAAGAATGCATCATGCGGTTTACAAATCGTGGTCTTAATCTGCCCATCCTGCTTCATCCGGTGGGGGTGGGGGTGGTTGCTTCAGCCCAATTCCTTGCCCCTCCAGACTGGCTCTCCACCTCCCCTGGTGTGCGCATGGTCATACATTCTCCCAAGGTCCCCTCTCATGGCAGAGCCGAAGGGAGAGGGCATTCCCACAGTACATCAGATCGAAGCTGACCAAGTTGTGTTACTGGCTTGTGGTGTGGGTAAGGAGATGGCTGGGCCAGGCTTCATGAAGCCCTTCGACATCCATTTTCCTTCTGATTTTCTCCTGTCCCATCCATTCTGCAGAGCTTAGGACTCACACATGGAGGCGTGCCCATCCTGCATATCCCCGCAGGTCCCTCCCATACCATTGTCTCCCTGACCTGCTCTACCCCCAGGCTTCCACCTGGGGGCAGCCGAGGCCATGATGCCAGCCCATCCCTTCCATGAGAGAGAAAAGCAGTTTCTCGGAAGCTCAATCCTCTCCCTCACCAGCTGACCCCAATAACTCCAGTCCATTCCGAACCTGGGTTGCTGGTGTGGCAGGAGGTAAGGTGCTTTGGAGTGCTTCAGCCCTCCATGCCACTGGGCCTTAATCTGCACATCATTTAAGCATTTTTCTTTTGTCATTTTTCCTTCAACAGATCTACCTGCTCATCACTACATTCGGACTGGAGTTATACAAGGTAAGTTATACATTCTTTCAATGCTACAGTATGTATATTGTGTTATAAAATGGGTAAGAAAATTCCAATATAATCCAATATGGCCTATAGTTCTCTGGCTCCGCCCCCTCTCATCCCTTGTGCAGTGGGACCACATCTATGGATCTCCAGTCCTTTGATACTTCCCCCATCTCCAGAGAGCATTTAAGCAGATTTGCCAAGGGAGACACCAGTTCTTGCTCTAGTTCCTTGAGCACTTTGTGATGCAGATCATTGGTTCTTGATTCTGTATATTGCATGAATATTTTAATAAGTTTTTCTATTTTTTTATATAAATATTTTAGAGTTTGACATGTTTTGTACAGCGCTTTGATATCAGTGAATTGCGCTTAACAAATAAAGCTATTATTACTATTATCTGATTGGCTAATAGCTGTGAACAATAACCACACAGGCCTATATACTGCCATGAAAGTCTTCAAACTTGTTTTCTAGGGTGACCTAACTGACTGGAAATATTACAACACTGCTTCAGAATTCTTACTAAATGTGACAGTTGGGGGAAAAAAAATAAACAAATACAAAAAAAGCTTCTAGTAACATGACTGACTTACCTGCCAGCCAGTTTGACCTCTTTGATGGGCCAAACCCTGCTGTTTTGTGTAAAAATGGATTTTCCAGTGATGAAGATACAGGATGGGGGAAGAACTGCTGACAGTCACCAAAAGAAGAAAGGGACCTGGGGGTTATTATCTCAGATGACCTGAAAATCTCAAAGCAGAGTACAAAGGCAGCAGGGAGGGCCAGTGGCATGCTGGGGTGCATTGGCAGGGGTATCACCAGCAGAAGGTGGGAGGTAGTGTAGTGATGCCATTATACAAAACCCTGGTCAGGCCTCACATGGAGTACTGTGTGCAGTTCTGGGGGCCGCAACTTCGAAAGGACATTAACAGGCTGGAGGCAGTTCAGAGATGGGTGACTAAGATGGTACAGGGCTTGCACCACAAGACTTACGAGCAGATATTAAGAAACTTCAATAGGTACTCACTGGAGGAGATGAGGGAAAGAAGGGACATGATAGAAACATTCAAGTACCTCAAGGGCATAACAAGGTGTGTGTGTGTGGGGGGGGGGCACATCTTCCGATACAGGAGGAGTACAAGAATGAGGGGGCATGACATGAAATTGGAAAGTGGCAGGTTAAGAGGGAATGTGAAGAAGTTTTTGTTCACAGAGAGAGTGGTGGAGGCATGGAACGGTCTGCCACAGGAGGTAGTGGGAGCCAGCACTGTGGCTGGATTTAAACATGCATGGGACAGGCATAGGGGAACCACAGAAGTTAAGCAGGGGGAGGGTAAAAACCTGTAATCAAGCACAGGGCTTCCAGGCAGACTGGATGGGCTTAGGGGTCCTTATCTGCCGACAATTTCTCTGTTTCTGTGAAGCTTTATTTAAGCAATAATGACTGAGAAACTGGTCATTTCCAAGGGATTAATGACTGGTCGGGGGGAAGGGGCACCTTGAGGCGCAGCCTCGGGCCACCTCCTTCCAGACGGTCATTAATCCAAGGAAATGACCAGCTTCAAGGTTATTACTGGGACTGTAAGTCTATTCGCAATAACAACTTTCTATTTTGCCATTTTCTTTTAGCTTCAAACAGATTTTAGCTGTCACAGGAGCCGTGGGTGCCACACAGAATTAGTTGGCAGCTGGATTGGTCTTTTCCGCAATAACTGTTCCAGTAGCCTATCCGGAGCCTTGCAAAGCTCAAGAATGATTACATTTATAATTATTGCTAATTAAAAGATGTATTTACTGTTTATTGTTATTTTTGTGTCATTTTAAAAATGCTATAACACAGTTCAGAGCCTGCAGTTATTGGGTGATTACTGCACTTCTCCCTCCACCCCCCGTGATTCATGGGCACTCGGCTAATGGCTCGTTCCTCCGACCCATGGAGTGTGTGTATCAGGGGGCTGTGGTAATTACCCAACAACCACACGCCTTCTCATGTATTATTGGTTACCTATTTATATTCTACAACTGTGACATACCAACTGCTATTTCAAATAGAGGAACCCTGTTGAGACACTATGTACAACTATAAAGGTTGCATTACCTCAGCTAACAATAGTACAGTAACAATATGTACAATCAAAGTTGTTTATGTTCAGCTGTACACAGTTCAGAATGAAGTGATTTCACATACAGCACTTGAAAGCACTATTAATCACTAGTTACTCAGTTCATCTTTGCTAATAACATCATATTCCATACTGTCACAGCATTATTCACCCTTAACTGTCTTGTCATGTACAGCCTTACATATTACTTTTCTTTGCTGTTTTTATTTCAGTATTTCTTATTGTGAACAGGTGTTCCACTGCAAAAAAACAAGATTCACTGGATGTTAACGTTTCATACAACATAATGGTATTTATGTACCTATATGTGTCACATCACGTGATACAAGCACCACTAATGACGGTATCCTCTCACAACCTTCCAGCCAGTCCACCACTGCAACCTTGCTCTGTTAGCAATACGCAAGCTGTGGTCATTAATTTATTTTGGCCATTTCCACTAATATCCACAGCATGTCCTGCTCCATCATGGATCTTCATACACATGTCTGTAGCTATAGTAGAAATATGCTTATTGCTTTCAGTGTGCATAATGGTGTGTTACGTGAATAGCATTAAATGTTACCAAATCTTTAGTATTCGAGGTTTATGGTATCTTGAAGTTTGGTACCAAAATACAATAATTATATGCTTATGTATGTTGCATGAAATGTTAAACACAGCCAGTGAGTGTGTCCTCCCACAGCCTTCCAACCTTTATGAACTGCATCCTTCCTGTAGTAGAAATATGCAAGCTTAACTAATGAATTCATTTGGTTCATGTCCTGTAATATCTACTGAATGTCCTGCTCTATCACAGAAGTGGCTGTAGCTGTAGCTCAAATATACTTATTGTGTTCAGTGTGTTATTTGAGTATGATTAACTATTCTTAAATCTTAGCACTGAATTTCCTTTGTGTAATCTACCTAATTCCAATACATAGGTTCATGTAATATTAATTTGCTACTATTATCTGGTATTCACAGCTCAACCCATGTATCCACAGCAAAAAATGGTAACTACAGACATATACAAACTAAGACTGTTTTTGTTGTAACTTTTTTTCATTACAGAAATTCCAGCACCAGCTTTTAGCCACGAGCAGGAACTCCAGTGTCAAACATAGCAAGTTAGCTCTATGGCTAGGTCCCTCTCGGCAGTGCATGCTGCCCAGGAAGACTTAGCAGATAGCATGCGCCACCGTGACTGACCTGACCGCAGACATTTTTGAGGCACTGTGTGCTCTCAACAGCATCAACTTGGTCCTAAACAGGAGTGTGAGAAAACTTTCTGATAAGTTAGAGGACCACATTGCTACTGCTAAGAACACACAGGACTTGCTCCATCAGATGCTAGAGGAGATGCGTGAGAACAATCGACTCCTGCAGCAGAGGAAAGACAAGGCCTTCAATGTCTTTGTCAAAGTGCAACATTCTTTACAAGGCCCAGATCCTCCAGAAGAGCTCCTGGCTGCCTCAAGAGAAGACAAGGAACTTTGAACCACTGGTTTCTCACCCCTGGACATTGCCACTGCAGCAGTTTCCACTTTCGGTGGCCCCTGCAGGAAAACTACTCACAGATGGGCTCCCCTCTTCACCATGGATTGGGGCTAGTGATCCTTACCACAAAAAGACATTTTATATTACAAAAAATGACAGTTTGTTTAAGCAGCCAGGTCATTTAGGAGAGTATCACTGTCAAGTGACTTGAGAGGTTTATGCCTAGTCCTCCTTTCCCGGACAACAAAAACAAAATAAATAAATGTGGGGATGGACTTGAGG
Source organism: Neoceratodus forsteri (assembly GCA_016271365.2). Lineage (NCBI taxonomy): Eukaryota > Metazoa > Chordata > Ceratodontiformes > Ceratodontidae > Neoceratodus > Neoceratodus forsteri. The sequence goes on from CM057452.1 coordinate 966,145,736, forward strand.
GGGGTGCACTTTCCTGACACAGTAGGTTAGACAGTGGTCACTGAAGGTGTCTGGAGGAATGCCTGCAGCAATGATACAGTGGGGGTGGAAGAAGAGCGCCCAGTCCAGGAGAGAATAGCTAGGGAAGTAGGGATTGTGTCAGGTGGGTTATACGATTAATTGTGAGAGGTTCAAGGACTCTATCCTGTGGAGAGTGGGCCTGGAGGTGGAGGAGAGACACCTTAAGTTAAAGTCCCCAAGGAGGATGAGCTCACTGGAGGCAGCATGGGAAATGAGTGATGAGAGGAAGTTGACCAGGGATGAAGGCGAGATCTTAACAGAGGCATAGAAAACACTGACAAAGATGGGGAGGGTGGAAGGGATGGACAGCTTTGCTAGCAGGAGCTCGTGAGAGGAAGGGAGTTACTCAGTGAAAGAGACAGAGCAGGACAAGTTTTGAAGGACAGACAAGGCATCCTCACCACCACACTTGCCTTAGTCCTGAGGAAAGAGGTGTAAAGTCAGAAAGAGCTAAGCTAGAATCAGGTACCCTAAATGAAAGCCAGCTTCTAGTAACGCACAAGGGGTTGGGAGAGTGCTAGGAGATCCATACTTCCAGGGACTCGAGCTTGAGGAGGAAACTCCTTGCACTGAGGTGGAAGAAGCTGAGGCCTTTGCGTAAACTAGTGTTAGAGGAAGGAGAAAGAGAGCTGGGGTTGGGTTCAGTGTTACCAACAAGGAGGAGGATAAAAAGGAGGAGGAGAACTGAGTAAGACTTCCGCCCTCTTGTACGAGGGGGAGAGTGTGAAAGGCTGGAAAGTGGAGAAGAAAGCCAGGCTCGATGAAGGAATTCAAAGTTTAGGGAGGAGTATGAAGAAGTCCATGGAGGATGGCAGGGGTGGGGTAGGGTAGTGGGGACATATGGAGAGGAGGGAGGAGGGAGGAGAGTGGAGGAGGGAGCTGTGTGAAGGGTGAGGTGGAGGTAGAGTAGGGGTTGGAGAAGTGAGGGTAGGGAAGAGGATGAGAAGTATGTGAATAGGCCAGTGGGGGAGGAAAGTCATGGATAGGAAGGAGAGAAACATAAGACAGATAGGAAGGGTATGGAGTGTGGTGAGAAGGGTTGTATCAAGACAAAACAAGAGGTAGATATGTTAACAGTGAGGGTAAAAGTGGCAAATAAGCACCTTAGTCCTTGTTAAGCAGGGCTATATGCAAACACAGTACTTAATCAAAAACTAAAGCTAGTACATTAGGCATAATCTATGACTAGTGAGAAAACAGTACCCTAAGCAAAGTAAACTAAGAAGTCATTTGTATAGGCTGTAGATACACAAACACTGATACAGGGTGACCCAGGCAGGGAGCATGCAGTACTTAAGCAGTGGCAGTTGAACTAAAGAATATTACTAGTGCATTAGGCAGAATCTAGGCTAGTGAGATAGTTAAGCAGCAAACTGCATGGGCTATGAAAATGCAACACAAATACATGGCAACCCATGAAGGGAGTACACAGTACTTAAGCAATGGCAGTAGGTCTATAGAATAGAACTAGTGCAGTAGGTACTAATCAATGGCTATACAAACACAGATATGAGGTGACCCAGCTAGGGAGTAAGCAGTATATAAGCAATGGCATTTTAACCCAAAAACATCTTCCTCCGGCGGAGAAATAAATCTAATGTTAGAGGCCCGGGGGAGCGTGACCACACAGCAGAGTTTTGAATTAATTCTAAAATTCCATAATTAGCATAAGATTCTAGGCTCCGGGGCAGCACATTCCAGGGGAGTGATGCAGTTGTTAACCATAGTAAGAGATTCCTGTGGTTTGAAAGAAAATTCTATGTGAGATGGGGGCTGATACATGGTGGGAGCCAATATCAGTTAAAAAAAATAAATAAATAAATCTGCCTGCCAGTCACCATATCATGAAAAGAATTCTTGCAATTTTATTTCATGTATTTGTGCCACCTCACAGCCCCAGCTCTTCCACCTGACCGCACCCTCCTCTCTATTTCTGCAGGGCTTACACAACCATGTGGACTCAACATTGGAGCATAGTGAATGCCACACACAGCACAGCATGAATTGGATGGTTTCCAAGTCCGACCCCACACTATGACCCTTCTCTGAGCGCATAATTTAGACCAAAGTTTAAAAACAGAAAGTGAGGAATTTGAATAAACCAATAGTAGTTTTAACTTCACCTTCTTCCTTTCTTTTGTGCTCAACACCTTAGAATATTCAGTTTGATAGGAAACCAAAAAGTAACCTGTTTTATTTAAATATGCAGTAGGTGTTTTGTGATATTGGCTGTCAAGACAATATGACAAAAACAAATTCTAACTTGCTGGTCAGAAAACCAAGCAGCTGATATGTGGTTCATTAAAAAGGTTTGGATAAGTCACAGTTTTCATTTTCACGTCTCAACTGATATCAGTAGCTGCAGAAATGCACCAAAACATTGAGCTCATTATCCCCTATATGAAGATTATAAGCAATTTTAAAATGGAACTTAGAAACATTTATTCTCTGTGCTCAGTTTCTATTGAAATGCTAATAACCTCATCAGCTTTTTCAATATCTCCACTATCTAGCAGTTCTATTCATTCACAGCAACATATATTAAAGACTTTACATAGAATCAAATAGATAAAATGCACAAAGAAGATATACAAGATCTTTTGATTTCCACCCTGAATGCAGCTGTGACTGAGCAAGTTTTAATATGAAACAATATATACACATAAATATTTCGGAGTACTTTAAACTGTGACATTTTGGCTTTGTTCCTACTTTCTAACTGGTGTGCAAGGGCTCCTTTCATTGAGCCTGTTCACAAGCCCTGAATACCATGACCACTGAATAAGTTTCCATAGGCCTCCAGACCCATAAATCCCTGCTTACAATAATTTTATTTTTATTATTTATTTTTTGTTGACCGGGATGTGCATTAGACAAAACCTGCCTATTTTCAGGCACGACCCAGGGGACGGGATACAGATGAATGCCAACTGACCTTGAACCAGATTAAGCTGTTGGTGGTATTTTTAGTGAATGAGGGAAATTTGGCCAGGACATAGGGGAAATTCACCTACTCTGCTGTGCATTGCCGCCAGCAGAGGGCGCTGTTTGCAGCCGGTTGGGCTGCTCAGTGTGCTTTCTGTTCGTGATGGAGGAGGAGGAGGTTGTAGGTTTCGGCCCCTCTGAGCCTGCTATGGAGACATTGGCCAAATCGGACACTGCTTTACAGGATAACGCTACTTGCTTACCGGAGACCCTTCAGACTGTGTCTCAGTCTGTTTTGGTGGAAACCACTCTGGATTCTTCTGTTACGATAGCGGGAGGCTTGGTGGCTTCCTCGAGTTTGTCCGCGGAATCATTGTTGCAGCAGTCGGCTGCTCCTCGGGAGGACGGACGTTGTTCTGTGCAGGAACTGTTTCGGGATCTTCATGCAATGGGACTTCCGGATTCTGATTCTGCAGCTCTATAGGATGTCGGTTTTGTGGATCACCCTGCGTCTTTGAGTACCTCGCAGGCTGTTAGGCTACAGTTTGGGCTACCTCACAGAAAACTGTCTTACCCCACTATGGACTGGTCGGCTGATGCAGTTTTAAGCGACTCAAGTTGGACCCAGACTACCACTGGACAATGGATTCCTGACCCTGAGTGGAAGGACTCTCCGATGGCTTCTTCTGCTTCATCGTTGCATGCCACCGTTGCTACTACCCTGAGCTCAGGTATGGACTGCCGTGAAAGTTCTGCGGCCCCTATTGATGCTGCGCAGCATTTAGAAAAACGTTCTTTTCGAGGCCAAAGGCGTTGGTTAATCTCACTGAAACTGTATCTGCTTTACGGAAGGGGACTGCTTCAAATTCTTTACCTATTGTGCCAGGCCTCTCTAATCCTAGAGTTCCAATGTCTGAATTATTTAAAAATAAATTAGAGCAGGCCACAAGAAGGAACGCGGTTAGACTGCGATACCGGGGTGGGTTGCAGGTTCACCCTGATAGATATTATGTTGCCAACACTTTATTGAAGGGGTCAATGAATTTTTTTCCTGCTGATATTTTTGCCTTGATACATGTTTCTGGAGAGGACTCTTTCGACGTCAGCTTTAAAACTTCTCGTAGTTTGGAGAAATTTTGGGATAAATACTCCACACTTAAGTCCACCCCTCTTTGGGTCCCCTTTTATGCCCTCTCTCTTACGAAACCCCAAATTAGACACATTACTATCATGTTTCGGAATGAAGGGGTTAATGTTGGTAATATATATCACTGGCTGCAAAAGAGGTGCGATATCTTAGGTCCTCCTGACGCTATCTTGGATTTAGAGGGGATCTGGACGGGTAGCTGGAAATTCAAATGTAACCCCCCTGCAAATGGGGGTTCCCAAAAGACTTCCAGGAGCTTGCTTGAATGCTCCAAGCCTGAATGGTATTTGGCGTTTAAGCCATTTATCAGTGAGTGTTTTTAGAACCTCTGGTACTGTCTCTTTAAGAGCTGTCTGCTTGCAGACATAATTAGTTTGTATGGGGGACTGTGTGTTTCTTTGATTGAGTACCACTCAAGCTGCTGCCAATTCACTCCATTTTTGCAGTCACTAGGGTGCAAAGGGAACCTATCTGAAAGATGTAACTGTTTGCCAGAAACCATTTAGAGTGATAATGAAATTACAGTTTGTCTAACCTGCTTTCTTTTGCAGTCAGAACAGTGTCTGCCTAGTTCCCCATTCTGGTTTTGAACTGCTGAACTGGACCAATCAGTGTGGGGTAAGCTAGCTCTAAAATGGTGCCTTGACGAATCAGAACTTGGACTCATAATCTGAGCCAGCCACAAGAGGATTGTATGGGCAGTGACTCTGGGAGATGTAGTTTAGACTTCAGCGCCTTTTGGACCAACAGCAGCAGTCTATTGTGAGTGACAGCCAATCCAGTCAAGAACTGGGAGGAACTCAAAGGAAGTGCCAGTTTTGTCAGTTGGAGTTTCAGTTGAGCTTTGGCAGTGAAGAAGGAAGGAGCCCTGTGCTTTTTCAGTGTGCAGTTTTAGTCAAAAAGCGTGTGTAAGGCCCAGAGTTCCGGTCTGCAGCTTGTTGGAGACTGAATCCCGTCCTGTAAGAGAATCAAAGGATATCTGAAGAGTAGAAACCAGGCTCACCCTGTAGAAGACTGGAGGAATTGCTGAAAATTGCACTCGGTCTGTCAGGAACTGAATCTGCTGTGTGTTCTCCCGGGTATTGTGCAGTAATTGCGATCGGGATACAGATGCAGCCTGCCTGGTATAGTGCTTTCTTTTATATAAATGTGTGAAGAGGTTTGTGTACCTCAAGTGAGCCCTGCTGACATTGAAGGACCCTATCTTATTTGGAGGTCGTGAGTACTAATTCAGGGTCGCTCCCTGTTGAATTGCCACATTAAATCCAAATGGAATTACTGTACTGCTGACTGTTTAATTCTCCTTTTCTCTGTGAAAGGGCCCCTACCAGCTCCCACGGTTTGGACTAGCCACTAGGGCTTGGGTACCCAGGGACAGTAACTGATAGGGATAGGCCTGTGCACAGAGCCATAGGTAGATGAGTAGAGTGATAAGCTAATTAACCTGATTTCCCTGTCCTTGTTATATCCCCTAAATAAATCAGAGCTGCTTGTTTCAGCAAAGTTATACTGCCTGAGGTATTTGTCTATGTTAAAGTACTGTACTGTGATTGTTGCACTGTATCTTATTTCACAGGAGGTCCCAGTGCCGGAACCAGTCCTGGGGTAAGTGTATACTGTAAAGGTAATTCTGATGTATTGTGTGGGCCACTAGTGGGAAGAAAGGGGGGTTGCAGTGTCCCAGAGGGCTGTGACCAAGTTAGTTTAACTATTGCAAACCCTGACCTCTGGGTGGAGGCACCCGCCATTGGATCCAGGCCCCTCAACCTGTTAGTGGCAAATCAGGCAGGGGTAGTAGCCCCTGGGATAGCGCCATCTAGGGGTTACACAAAGTTAAACTGTTTCAAGTTAATGGTGAAGTTGTGCATTTACCAAACAGTTTCTTTTTGGGGAAGGATAGAGGGGTTTGTTTTTATGGCGGTCAGCCTCGTGCGTGTTATAAATGTGGGGCTAAAACCCATATTAGCATTTCATGTGATCTGTTGAAATGTGCCCCCTGTGGGGGGTATGGGCATTCGGTGGATAGATGTGTCAATATTTTTCAATGTAACTTGTGCGATGAAAAGGGCCATGCCTTTCACCAATGCCCTTGGGCTACACGCAATAAGTCGGGAGGTTGGGATCAGGAAGATTTAGTCCACAAAGCTCAGGCCAGCAGGTATGATGGTGCCCCCCCCCCAACCCCTCTAAGGTAGCTGAGGATACTCCAGGGGAGAATAGAGCTGAGCCTCAACCTGCTGCTGAGGAAAGTGTTCACCTGGTTTCTGATTCTGTGACCGCTGTTTCTGTGCCTTCAGTCTCAGCTAGTGTTACAGATTCAATCTCTGCTCCCCAGCAGGCCTCTTCTTCTATGCCTCCGCCCTTTGAAATTGTTAAACCTAGATGGTTCACCAGAGCCTCTCTTAAACTCTCTACCGTTTCTCCTGTGTCTATAGAGAATTTTTTTTCCCCCTTTGCAGGGTGAAGGGAGGGAATCCGATTTTGAATCTGATACCTCTCACTGCTCTGAAATACTTTCTGAGGATGAGGATAGCAGGTCTACTGAACTGGCTAAGGAAAAAAAGGGTAAGAAAGGTAAAAAAAGGAAGGCAAGTTTTAGTCAGAAGACTGGGCCTTGAATCTAACCTTTTTCATCATGGCTACACTTAAAATAGTTTCCTTTAATGTGTGCAGTATTAAAAATTTTAAAAAGAGGCTCTCTCTTTTTTCCTTTTTTAGTACTTTGCAGGTTGATGTTATTCTTCTTAAGGAAACCAGATTGTCTTCTTTGGCTGAAATTGAACAAGCCAAGAAGAGATGGGTTTGGGGGCCTTCTTTTTGGACCTTTGGGCCTGATGTGGCTGATGGGATAGGGATACTTTTCACTTCCACCTTGTTTCGGATTTCGAAATTAGTGGATATCTGTCCTGGTTGAGCTTTGCTTCTAGATTTTTGTTGTCAAGATTTTGATTTTCGTTTGATTAATATCTACGCCCCTCAAATCAAGTCCACCCAAATAGCATTATTTGATGACATTAAACCTTTTCTCTATACCAGACGACATGTTATTTGGGGGACTTTAACTGTGATATTGACCTTAAATTTAAGGGTGATTCTCAAAAAAAATGTATCGTGACTCTATTGCTTTGAAACAGACTGTTCAGGATGCGGGACTTATTGATGTGTTTAGAACCCTGCATGCTACTGGAGGCGCTTCTTATCACAGGAATGTTTTTTCCTCCCGTATTGATCTTATTTTTATTTCTAAGTATTTGACTCCTTTTTTTTCTCAGGTTAAGCCAACTGAGTTTTCGGATCATCATATTTTAACGGGTTTTTTTAACCTAGCAGGGGTACCTCCTAAAGTATTTTTGGCTGGTCCTCGATGGCGCTTGAATGTGTCCCTCTTGGAGGCTGGAGATTGTGTGGATGGTTTAGAAATTATGTTTGCTGCGCGGTTTTCCACTTTATGTTTATATGATAACCTTTTCTTATGGTGGATGGATACTAAATCAGAGCTCAGGTCCTTTTTACTTTCCAAAGGGAAATCTAAAGCTAATTCTCGATATCTCACTTATTTACACTATCGGAATCAGCTGTACAGACTAATGTCCATTCCCCCTCGTGATAGGATTGCCTTTCAATCACAGATCACTGAAATAAAGAAACAAATGTCTCTTTATCAGTATGATAGGGCTAAATCTTTGGAGATGGAATTCACATACGGGTTGCAATCACAGCCTGCCTTTGATCCTTATAAGGCCTGTAAGCAGCGCCTTGATAAAACATTGATGACAGGGTTGTTGTCCCCCCTGGGTACTGTGGTGACCTCGGATTTAGAAATGCTGAATGTGGTACAAGACTTTGTCTCCAACTCTTTTGGTGGGGACTATAGTCCCTCTGACACTCTACCCCTGAATTTTAGCCCTCTTCCTGTTATGGATGTCAAGTTTCGGAATACTTTGTTAAGACCTATCTCACCCCTTGAAGTGGAAGGTGTTATAAAATCCCTGAATTCTAAAACGTCCCCTGGATTGGATGGTATCCCTAATGAATTTTATAAGAAATTCCTTCCTGTTATGTGTTTTTTCTTACCTATAGTATTTAATTTTATGTTGACCTCTGAATTGGGCTTTCCAGAGTTTAGTGTTTCTTTATTGAAATTTATTTATAAGAAAAGTGATTCTTCCTTACTGACCAATTGGAGGCCCATTAGCCTCCTTAATAGTGATTACAAGTGTAACCCCTAGATGGCGCTATCCCAGGGGCTACTACCCCTGCCTGATTTGCCACTAACAGGTTGAGGGGCCTGGATCCAATGGCGGGTGCCTCCACCCAGAGGTCAGGGTTTGCAATAGTTAAACTAACTTGGTCACAGCCCTCTGGGATACTGCAACCCCCCTTTCTTCCCACTAGTGGCCCACACAATATATCAGAATTACCTTCACAGTATACACTTAGCCCCAGGTCTGGTTCCGGCACTGGGACCTCCTGTGAAATGAGATACAGTGCAACAATCACAGTACAGTACTTTAACATAGACAAATACCTCAGGCAGTATAACTTTGCTGAAACAAGCAGCTCTGATTTATTTAGGGGGATATAACAAGGACAGGGGGAAATCAGGTTAATTAGCTTATCACTCTAATAATCTACCTATGGCTCTGTGCACAGGCCTATCCCTATCAGTTACTGTCCCTGGGTACCCAAGCCCTAGTGGCTAGTCCAAACCGTGGCAGCTGGTAGGGCCCTTTCACACAGAGAAAAGGAGAATTAAACAGTCAGCAGTACAGTAATTCCATTTGGATTTAATGTGGCAATTCAACAGGAGCGACCCTGAATTAGTACTCACGACCTCCAAATAAGATAGGGTCCTTCAATATCAGCAGGGCTACTCTTGAGCTCCAAGTGACTCTTCACACATTTATATGGTAAAAAAAATAGAGAGTACTATACCAGGCAGGCTGCTTCTCTATCCCGATCGCAATTACTGCACAATACCCGGGAGAACACACAGCAGATTCAGTTCCTGACAGACCGAGTGCATTCAATAATTTCTCCAGTCTTCTACAGGGTGAGCCTGGTTTCTACTCTTCAGAGATCCTTTGATTCTTTTCACAGGACGGATTCAGTCCTAACAAGCTGCAGACCGGAACTCTGGGCCTTACACACATTTTTTGACTAAAACTGCACACTGAAAAAGCACAGGGCTCCTTCCTTCTTCACTGCCAAAGCTCAACTGAAACTCCAACCGACAAAACCGGGCACTTCCTTTGAGTTCCTCCCAGTTCTTGACTGGATTGGCTGTCACTCACAATAGACTGCTGCTGTTGGTCCAAAAAGGTGCTGAAGTCTAAACTACATCTCCCAGAGTCACTGCTCATACAATCCTCTTGTGGCTGGCTCAGATTATGAGTCCAAGTTCTGATTCAGTCAAGGCACCATTTTAGAGCTAGCTTACCCCACACTGATTGGTCCAGCTCAGCAGTTCAAAACCAGAATGGGAACTAGACAGACACAGTTCTGACTGCAAAGAAAGCAGGTTAGACAAACTGTAATTTCATTATTACTCTAAATAATTTCTGGCAAACAGTTACATCTTTCAGATAGGTTCCTTTGCACTCCTAGTGACTGCAAAAATGAAGTGAATTGGCAGCAGCTTGGTGGTACTCAATCAAAAGAAACACACAGTCCCCATACAAACTAATTATGTCTGCAAGCAGACAGCTCTTAAAGACAGTACCAGAGGTTCTAAAAACACTCACTGATAAATGGCTTAAATGCCAAACACCATTCAGGCTTGGAGCATTCAAGCAAGCTCCTGGAAGTCTTTTGGGAACCCCCATTTGCAGGGGGTTACACCCTTCCTGCCTGGGAAAGCTTGCGTCCGCGTCAAGCAAGTACCCCATAAGTTTCAACTGCAACCATATACATTTGCATTAGGCTCACATGTAATCATCAGTCAATATATCATTTTACCAAGAACACATTTCTGAAACATTGCAGTACGTCACTCTTTACACAGTATTACATACACATTGTACCATAACTCAAGTTATTACCTCTTGTACATGAAACCTGAAGAGAGGGGGCCCTTCCCTATCAGTTACCTTGGGGCTGGATGGGGCAAGGGCACCATACTTAGAGAGCAACACAAGTAACTTGGAGTTAGCACTGATGCTCAGTTTGGGCAATGAGCTCGGGGACACATACACTCCTTTATGGACAACATTGAGAGCAAGTCCACAGGCCTCCCAAGTGAATCATAACTGAGGTGCACCACAGGCTTTACAGCTCGACCAGTCTTTCTAGGGGAACTGTTATAGTCTCTGCACTCTGAGCCTCATTTTCAGCATTGTCCTCACTTGTCAGGAGTCTCCATGGGGGTAGAGAGGCTAGAACTTGGGACACTTTCAGCTCCAGGAGTTACAGTTTCTGGAGTCCACAACATTTTGGCTAGCATGGAGAGCTTTCGGACACTGGCAGTGGACTGTCAGGCACTCAAAATACTCTTCTTGTTAGGTGTATCACCAGTCTGCCCCAATCTATCATTTCTCTCCTGAAAGCTCAAACAGTTCAACCATGCACAATGATTCCATTTCATCTGATCTGATGCTTTACACTTCACTTTCTGGGAGCATTGGCTCCAGGGATGAAGCTGGGGCTTAGACAGTCGGAAGGCCCAGCTTTGTCTCCACTATTGACTAGGGATTGCCCGAAACAATTGACTCAGTTCTAAGAAGGATAGTATTCAAAGTCACTCTACTTTCTTCCGATATGGACTGACAGTCATGCTCAACTGGGACTTGTGGAGGGAACACTTTAACTTTGCTTCTGTAGGTGCAGACTTTCTTGATCTTTTCTTAGCAGCAGCTCTAGTCACTGGTCCAGAGGGGCATCTTCTAGGGGCTCAGACTCAATTAAGATTTGTCCAATGGGCAGTAAATGATTTCTATGCATTGTTTTTACATCTTTGAATTATTCTCAGGCCTTACTTTGTACACTGGCAGATCATCTAGTTTGCCCACTACGATTCGAGGAGATGGTGCCATCTGTCAGCAATCTTGTGCTTGCCATGCAGTCCCAGATTTCTTATAATACCGATCTCCCTCCTGGAGTTCCTGTGCTTTCACCTTTTATCATACCTTTCTTTGTTGGCCAGATTTCTTTTGGCAGCCATGGTTTGAGCCAGTTGGTACGCATGAGTTAGCTGGGCCTTTAACTTTGCACATACTGTAAATAGTTGTCAGCTTGAACCCCATCAGGAGAGACCCCAAAACACACATCTACTGGTAGTCGAGCTCTCTTCCAAACATCAGGCGGTAGGGGAGAACCAGTGGCATCACTTTTGGTGCAGTTATAAGCATGTACCAGGGTGCTAATTTGTTGGCTCCATCTAGGCTTGTCCTTTGGGTGCAGGGTGCCTAGCATATCTAGCAAAGTGCGGTTGAAACGTTCAGGCTGTGGGTCCCCCTGGGGTGGTAGAGTGGTTCTGGACTTTCGCACTCCCCACAGAGAAAGCATCTCTTTGATCAGACGACTCTCAAAGTCTCCCCTTGATCAGAATGGATTCTTTGTGGAGCCCCATAGTGAACAAAAAGTTTTCTACAAGTACTTTGGCCACAGTGGATGCTTTCTGGTCTTTGGTGGGAAAGCTTGGGCATATCTCGTGAAATGGTCAGTGACCACCAGCACATTACTGATATTTCTTTGATCTGACTCCAAACTCAGAAAATCAATACAGACCAGCTCCATGGGTGCACTGGTGGTGATGTTAACAAGGGGCAGCCCTCTGGGGCAAAGCTTTCCTCTGTAAGCAGCGACTACAAGTTGAATGTGTTGCTCCACATCAGCCCCCATCTTAGGCCAATAGAATCTGGATCTCACCAAGTCAAGTGTTCTGTCTATACCAAGGTGCCCCATGTGGTTGTGCAAGGACCTCAGTACAGAGTCTCGAAGGCAGTGGGCAGCACTAGTTGTTGTTTGTCTACTTGTCCCCTCTGTCTACTGTTTCTCTGTATAACAGTTTATTGATCAGTTTCAACTTAGGACCTTCTTTGTATAACAGTGCAGTTCTCAAATCAGTGGAGCGTAATTTGGACACATCTTTTCCTGCATAGAGGGCTTCTAAAGCTGCTTTGATCATGGGATCGCAGGATTGAGCCCGCTGAATACTGTCATTGTCCAGCTGAGGCAGTGCACCAATGTCTATTGCAGAAAAGTGGCAATAAGCAGCAGGTATGCAATTCTCAGAGGCTCCCAAGCAATCCACAATGCAGTCCACTGCGTCCGTGGACATTTGTTCCTCCCTGTCAAACTTCCGGCAGAGTGCCCGAATGTCAGGTTCTGCCAATCGGACCCAATCATTCTGGGGAACAGGCCTCCGGGAGAGAGCATCAGCATCTATGTGGTTCAGACCTGCTCGGTATTCGAGAGCATAGTCATATGTAGATAATGCAGAAAGCCACCTATGGCCAGTGGCATCCAACTTAGCTGAGGTCTGCACATAGGTCAAAGGATTATTGTCAGTTTTTACTAGTATTTTAGCCCCATACAAGTACTCATGGAATTGGTCAACAATAGCCCACTTCAAAGCTAGGAACTCTAACTTATGTACAGGATAGTTCTTTTCGGATGGGGTCAGGCTTCTACTGGCAAAGGCCACTGGTCTCAGGCCATTCTCGTGCTCTTGGTACAACACAGCCCCCAACCCTTGCAAGCTAGCATCAGTGTGCAGGACGTAAGGTTTTCTTGGATCGGCATAGGCCAGCACTGGAGCATGGGTAAGTTGATATATGATCTCATGAAAAGCAGTCTCACATCAGGAGTCCAGCGGGCCCCAAATACTTCCTTTCGGATGAAATACACTCTTTCAGTCTTGAGGGGCGCTGACTTTTAGTATTTTTGTGGGTTGGGGATACCCTTGAGTAAGGTTAAGTAAAGGGCGGATCACTCTTGAATAGTCCTTGATGAGCGCCGATAATAACCACAGAATCCCAGGAATCTTTGCAGTTCTTTTAGATTTTTGGGCTGTGGCCAGGTGGTCAAGGCCTCAACTTTACTTGGGTGGGTCTCTATTCCTCGGTGGATACTATGTGTCCCACATACTTTACTGATGTTTGAAAGAATTGACACTTATCAATGGACAGTTTAAGGCCAAAGTCCTCCAGTCGGTCCAATACCTTAAATAATCTGCTCTCATGTTCCTCCAGTGAGCTGCCAAAACAATAACATCATCTAGGTATACCAGGCACTCTAGTAAGTTCATGTCCCCACTGCACGCTCCATCAATCGTTGAAAAGTGGCTGGGGCACCTGAAATCCTTGAGGCATCCTCATGAATTCATAGAAGCCAAGCGGACAGATAAAGGCCGTGTCTCACGGTCCTCTGGGGCCATCGGGGATCTGGTAGTACCCACTGGGAGATCCAGCACAGAGAACCACTTGCTCCCGTTTAGGCGGTCAAAGCATCCTGAATGCGGGCATTGTGTACTGATCAGGATAGTCCGCCGGTTTAAGGTGCGATAATCCACACACATCCTTACTGTTCCATTCTTTCCTCACTACCACAATGGGGAAGCATAAGGGCTTCTGGATTCTTGTATTACACCAACAGCTAACATCTCTTGCAGATGCCGTCTCACATAATCTATGTCAGCAGGTGCCAGGCGTCGAGACCTCTCACGAAATGGTCTTCGTCATGCAGCGGATATTGTGCTCAGCTCCTTGCAGCATCCTACATCCCATTCCTTTAAAGAAACACCTGGTCTCTCTGGGCAAGCTTCTCACTGATCCTTACTTTCCATTCAGCTGGCAGCGGGAGTCATGAAATCAAACAAGTCAGGCGTTACTCTGTCATTCTTCCTTGAACTCTTGCTGTGGGTAGCACTGCAGTGTCTGCACAATGCACATTAGCCAGGATGCAACCTCTGTTTACTCGAATGTCTCTTTCAGACACATTTGAACTTGGACCATTACCCTTCTGGCATAAGCATGGGCTCTAGCGGGCAAAATACTAAGCTTGACCAGCAGTCCCTCTGCAATTTTCCATCGCCTGGTGCATCCAACATTAATATTTTATTCTTAACATCCTTTCTGATACGGACCTCTCCCTGTAAGGTACACTGGGCATTTGGCGCCAGGATCAGAGACTCAGGATCCTTCTTCCATACAATTCCGACCGGTTCCTCTGGTTCTGTTTTTTCAGCATCTCTGTGCCTCATAGGCCTTCTTAATTAAAGCCGGAACTCTTAAAGCTCTACTAGTCTTTGACCCTGTTTTCATAACACAACTGTGCCAGCCTTCCGAACATATGAGCATTTGTTCCAATCAACAAAGGGACACCATCATACAGTCCAGTGGGGACACACTAAGGCTAGGGTCTCTACTTGTTCGGCCACTCCAGCCACGGAGGTGGGAAAGACAGCCAAATTCGGATATACCGGAATAGGGGTGGCCTTCTCCTTAACCCCCATACATGCAGTCCTTCTAATGGTTGTAAGGGTACGTCTGACAAATGCTTCTGATACCAATCCTGGAACATAATTGTCACTTGGGAGCCACTGTCTAATACAGCTCTTGTAGACCTCCATTCCACCTTTACAGTGGTCTCCATGGAGGGACCCACTATTCTGGACCAGTCTGGAGGCGGTAGTGGGGGCCTGGGCAACTGACCTTGCCACAAGGACATGAATTAGCATTTTGGTGCCTCACTGGGATCATGTCGTGCCTCTTAACCACTGATTTCTTCTCCGAAGCTCTCCTTGTAGCCTATGCAACTTTGTCAGTGTCTTTTGGGGACTGGCATTCCTTTTCATGCCCATCTTTCCCACAATTATAGCAAAACATACTTTCTGGAGTTTGAGCTGGCAGGCGCACACTGGGAGCCATGGCGGGGTATTACTAACTGGAAACCTGGGTGCCATCTCTGTCTGCAGGCGTGATAAGCATTTGGAGACATCTCGTCAGTTTCTCCACTTCATGGTCAAGGAATTGAGTTTGGAGCTGTTATCAGCAGGAGATACATGGTGGGTACCCACGCCCATATAGTAGATGCAGTCGGATATAGGTCAGGGCCCGTACTTGCAGGCGTGGCCTTCATAAAGGGACTGTTTTTGAATTCCCGGATCTCTCTCAACAGTTCGCCCCATTGTGGCATATCTTTTTCCTTGTCAGAGCACTCATTGACTGTCAACCTCTGTCCCTGAACTTCACTTGATGGGTCACCCTCAGTCACTCGGGTCGTAGCCACAGCTGTTGGTGCAGGTACCTCCCGAGGTCGCCTTTTCTCAACTCCTCGAATTTCTCTCATTAACTCATCATAGGAGGGTGGGGATTCCAGTCGATTTGCCAGGCGTAACTGAAGCAACAGCAGTTCTGAGAAGGGGGCAGACTTAAGGGATTCTGTCCAGTCTGGTTCGGTCCAGTTCAATCGCTGGCAAACTACCCTTTCTGAGGCATTCTTGCAACAATTTTTCCAGCCGAGAGACATACACAGACAACAACTCCCCTTGGTACTGTTGTGCATTTCTTACTCTCCACCATAGGTCCTCATCAGAATCTGGGCTCCCATACACATTCTCCAAGGCCTCAAGATAGGCCTGTGCAGTCGCTTCAGGGTTACTGGCCCGTTTAGCACGGATGGTAGCCAGGGCAGGACCTCGGAGGCTCTCACTAACCCTCTTTCGCTTTTCGCCTTCCGAGCATTGCCATTCTAGCACTTGGGGGGCAACATAGTCTATCCAGGTCTCCCAGTCATCCTCCTCTTGGGGGGTGGGGAGGGTGCCAGAGAAGATCCTCAACCTTCGGTAAGAGTCGTGACTAATGGCAGGTGCAGAAATAGGAGTCTGCATTGGTTCAGCCACCATTACAGGCACTGGAGCAGGAGAGGGTGTTGGGGGAGGAACACCCCAGGTGGCAAGAATAGTTTCTTCAAGTCCTCACAGTTTTCCCTCTCCCAGCAACCATTCAGCAAATTTCTCCTCAAAAGTTTCAGATAGTGGTGGGGCTGATTCCCCGGTCTTTACTGTCCTTAGTTATCACTCTCCAAGCAGTGAGGGCTCCTCTGGGGTAATGGTCTGTGGCACTTTGGAGCTATCTATGGGATCCTTAAACTCTACTAGGGCCAGGAAAGTGTGGGTGAGCAGATTAGCATGCCGACCCACCACCACAGGGTTTTGTAAACCTTCCACCTTGGAAAGTACTCCCTGTACAGTGTCCGTATTGATACCCAGGGGGATGTCCAGGATAAGCATAGCATTTTGGGGTCGATCTCCTCCCAGTACACCACTCCACCAGCCGGTGCACAGCCACTTCTGTCGGGTACCCATTTTTTCTTAACAGTGGTTCGTGAATATGGCCACTAGAGGACACACAATCCCAGCGGTGAGCCTCAAGATGTAACCCCTAGATGGCGCTATCCCAGGGGCTACTACCCCTGCCTGATTTGCCACTAACAGGTTGAGGGGCCTGGATCCAATGGCGGGTGCCTCCACCCAGAGGTCAGGGTTTGCAATAGTTAAACTAACTTGGTCACAGCCCTCTGGGACACTGCAACCCCTTTCTTCCCACTAGTGGCCCCACAATATATCAGAATTACCTTCACAGTATACACTTACCCCCAGGTCTGGTTCGGCACTGGGACCTCCTGTGAAATGAGATACAGTGCAACAATCACAGTACAGTACTTTAACATAGACAAATACCTCAGGCAGTATAACTTTGCTGAAACAAGCAGCTCTGATTTATTTAGGGGGATATAACAAGGACAGGGGAAATCAGGTTAATTAGCTTATCACTCTAATAATCTACCTATGGCTCTGTGCAGGCCTATCCCTATCAGTTACTGTCCCTGGGTACCCAAGCCCTAGTGGCTAGTCCAAACCGTGGCAGCTGGTAGGGCCCTTTCACACAGAGAAAAGGAGAATTAAACAGTCAGCAGTACAGTAATTCCATTTGGATTTAATGTGGCAATTCAACAGGGAGCGACCCTGAATTAGTACTCACGACCTCCAAATAAGATAGGGTCCTTCAATATCAGCAGGGCTACTCTTGAGCTCCAAGTGACTCTTCACACATTTATATGGTAAAAAAAAGAGAGTACTATACCAGGCAGGCTGCTTCTCTATCCCGATCGCAATTACTGCACAATACCCGGGAGAACACACAGCAGATTCAGTTCCTGACAGACCGAGTGCAATTCAATAATTTCTCCAGTCTTCTACAGGGTGAGCCTGGTTTCTACTCTTCAGAGATCCTTTGATTCTTTTCACAGGACGAATTCAGTCCTAACAAGCTGCAGACCGGAACTCTGGGCCTTACACACGTTTTTTGACTAAAACTGCACACTGAAAAAGCACAGGGCTCCTTCCTTCTTCACTGCCAAAGCTCAACTCAAACTCCAACCGACAAAACCGGGCACTTCCTTTGAGTTCCTCCCAGTTCTTGACTGGATTGGCTGTCACTCACAATAGACTGCTGCTGTTGGTCCAAAAAGGTGCTGAAGTCTAAACTACATCTCCCAGAGTCACTGCTCATACAATCCTCTTGTGGCTGGCTCAGATTATGAGTCCAAGTTCTGATTCGTCCAAGGCACCATTTTAGAGCTAGCTTACCCCACACTGATTGGTCCAGTTCAGCAGTTCAAAACCAGAATGGGGAACTAGACAGACACAGTTCTGACTGCAAAGAAAGCAGGTTAGACAAACTGTAATTTCATTATTACTCTAAATAATTTCTGGCAAACAGTTACATCTTTCAGATAGGTTCCCTTTGCACTCCTAGTGACTGCAAAAATGAAGTGAATTGGCAGCAGCTTGAGTGGTACTCAATCAAAGAAACACACAGTCCCCCATACAAACTAATTATGTCTGCAAGCAGACAGCTCTTAAAGAGACAGTACCAGAGGTTCTAAAAACACTCACTGATAAATGGCTTAAATGCCAAACACCATTCAGGCTTGGAGCATTCAAGCAAGCTCCTGGAAGTCTTTTGGGAACCCCCATTTGCAGGGGGGTTACACAAGATTTTTGCCAAAATTCTCACTAATAGATTAGCACTAGTCTCGGATTCTCTTATCCATCCAGCTTAAACTTGTGCTATTTCTCAACGCAAGATTCAGCATAATTTATATTTATTACGGGAATTATTTGAGAGTAGTAATAGGGGGCAGGGGTCTGGTTTCATTGTGGCGTTGGATCAGGTTAAAGCTTTTGACAGGGTGAGTCACTTTTATTTGTTTAATTTGTTGCTTTCTTATAATATCCCACGTCCCTTTGTACAGTGGATTTCTATGCTGTATTCTAATGCTACAGTACTTCCACTGGTGAATGGACTGAAGGGGTCTGACATCCTGGTAGTTAGGGTGGTGCGGCAAGGTTGTCCCTTAAGCCCTCACCTGTATACTTATGCTTTGGATCCCATTATACGATATGTACAGGGACATGATGGTATTTTGGGGGTTGCCCCAGACATTTCTCTACCTATAGAGAAAATTACTGCGTATGCAGATGATGTGACTCTGTTGATGCGTGATGAGGCCTCCCTTCAGCTTGCCTTACAGTGTTTTCAGCTGTGGGGACGTTATTCTGGGGCTGAAATCAACACAGCTAAGAGTTTTATTTTTTCTTTACACTTCGCTCCAGTGCATCTTTCTGACACGTTTGGCATTCCTCTTGTTTCCACACCTCACAAAATTTTAGGGGTTTGGTTTGGACCTGGTGATTTGGCTACCTTTAACTGGGAGCACCAGTTAAGTGTAGGTGAAGCTAAAGTTAATTTATGGAAGCATTGGAAATTTGGGAAGAAGAAATGTGTTTTTATAGTTAAAAAGTTTCTGATTCTTGTCTTTTTGTATTTAAGCTATCTATACCCACCTCCGGTTCATTTGGAAACCCGACTACATAGTATTTTTTTTCAAATGGTTTGGGGCAATAGACTGAACCCTGTGTGAAGAGAAGTTACCTATCTACCAGTTAAAAAGGGTGGATTGGCTGTGATTAACCCGATTGTTTTTTATCATTCTATCTTTTTGTTTAATTCCTTTTGTTTTTTATGGAATCAGATAACCTTCTCTTGGCAGGTGTGGTCACACTTTGTTTGGGCTAAAGTTTTTCAAAAATGGACTGCTTTGCCCCCAAAAATCTTACCACGGGATCAGTTACCAGTTTATGGGATTCCTACCTTAAAGAAGTGCCATCACTGGAAACTATCATTCCCTAATTTATTATCCCATTCTCGGAAAACCTTTTATGATTATATTGTTTTTGAAATACAAAGCGTTCTTCTGCTTTTTCCTGAGTGTGCTCTAACCAGGATGACATTCGATCTCAATAAATTAACTGATTTTCGGCTTCCTGCCTTTGTGTGGGATGTGGTTTGGATGTATGCTCAAGGTAGACTAGGGGTACGTGGGAACCTTAAATATAAACCAGTGGTGGATAGGTTTTGTCCGAGACCACTGTGCATTGATGTGGAAGAAAGTCTTTCTCATTTTTCCATTTCTTGTTCCTATATTAAAAGTTTTTGGTCTGATGCTGCTGTTCATTGGGGCGTGCCTATATTATCAAATGTTACCTATACTGTTTTACTTTTAGGGGACTATGTAGCGGCCTGGAAACGATATCATCCCAGTACTTTGAATGTTTTTTTGCCCTACTTCAATTTTATTATGCAAGCAAGATGTCAATTTATATTTCAGCAACAAAATGTTTTATCTTCTACTATACTGTCTCAAGTTGAGGCAGGTTTGCTGATTGTCAAATCTAAAGATAGACAGAGATTTACAGATGTTAAGTTTCGTTCATTATGGAATAATTTCTTTTTTTGATTGTGTTATTTTCAATTTTTTTGTACTCCTGTAATTACCTATTATTGATATTTCTGTCTGTTTCCATTGTTTACTTGATTTCTGGTGATGTTGTGTTTTTTTTCTAAATAAACTTCCCCTACTCTTTTCGATAAGTGCCATGGGATCTTTAACATCCACCTGAACTACCACCAATCCAGGCAGATGGGACCTCGGTTTAACGTCTCATCCGAAAGACGGCACCTCAGAAGTGCAGCACCCCTCCCATGCTGCACTACAGTGTCAGTACTGGGATATTAACCCAACTGCCAGATGTGGGAACTGAATCCATAGCCCTCTGATCTCCATGCCTCATAATATACGCACATGACGCAGCCTGGTCAAGGTATAGGAAATCTAACAGATCTGGATTAGTTAACTTATCGATAGCTTAGAAACAAATGTGAAAATGAAATAAAGGCTACAGAAATTAAAAACTTGCCATTGTAGTACCAGCACACAAGTGTGGCCAACAAAACTTACAGAGAATTTTAGACTAATATCCATTTTATTCTGCCTTGACCAGATACAGAAAAAGCCTATGCACAGACATTTTATGGATTATTTTGAAAAAGCAAGGAGGCCACAGTGGAATAAGGGTGCTAACTAGAAAAAAGTGTATTCAATGTAAATAGAAGAAAACAGGGCACTCACCCCCTTTACAAGAGTTGCAAAAGAGATGTTGATAAAAATTATTCTAAAGTCCTTATTAGGTAGAATTCATGTTAATTGAAAAACAAAGAAAATCAGACCACCACAGATGTTCACTTGATGCATTTTTGCATTGTTAAGCTTTTGCAAAGAACATGTAAGATAACGTGAAACAGATCAGGTGAACTTTCCAAGGGTTGCTATGTAATTCGATTTTCTTTTTTTTTCTTTCTTTTTTTTTCTCATCCTGGTTGGTCCCCATCTCTGACTCCCCAGCTCCGCCACCATGACATCAAGTGGGATTTATCACCAGTTGTGTTCCTCATGACTTACCAACTCACCTGGCAGTGTTGGTGGGGTTACCCAACCTCCACCGTTGAATCAGATCCAATTTCGATCAGCAGGCCCAGCTGGTTGGGCGAAGGGCCTGTGGGTGTCTGGTGTCATCCTGTCAATGGCATTTTTTTCTCCGTTTTGGTCCCCAAGGGGCCATGGCATGCAATGACAACATGATGCATGACACATGCTCTCGTGTGACATGCGTTGATGGCTGCCTTGCCCCTTTGCTCTGAGGCAGACTAAAGCTGCCTTACCCCCAGCTTACACAAGGGATAGTGGAATGCCAGGCTTTACACCCCCACCCCCCGGAGGAGGAAAGCAGTCCTTGTGATGCTCGATCCATCCCCCTCCCCCAGTCAGCCCCCCCATGCCTTGAGTCTGCTCCCAAAACTGGGTTGTCTGCATCACAAACGGTGTTTCAACTGTTGTGTTGGTGGGCCAGCTGGGATCAGATTCTCACTGCAAAACAATCCGTACCAGTTGTACCTACAGAAAATGTCTTCTGATTCACTTTCTCACTGTCTCCAGTGCTGTTCTGTAAATGGGGAAGGCATCCGGATTTCTATCACTGAGAAGTCATAACATATGTAGTAGTATTAAAATTTATTTTTTATGCAGAAAATAGCGTACTCTGGTTGAAGTCTATTCTCAGATGCAAAATACTCACTAAACAAATACTACACCACAAAATATAATACAAAAACATGCTTATCTGTCTACAAAGTATGCAAATTCGATACGTACGATACAAATCAAAACACATTTTCCTATCTGTATACATTAACATGAAATTTATACACAAATAATTTTAAAGACAGTCACATATATGGGCAGGGCTCCAGATAAGATTTTTTTGGATGAGTACTGTACTCTTCATTTTGAAAGTGATGTGAGTAAAACCAAATTTATTTATTTAGTTAGTTTTTGTTGACTGGGTAAGTGCACTAGACAAATCCTGCCTATTTTCAGGCACGACCCGGGGGAGGGGGATACAGATTACTGCCAACTGACCTTGAACCAGATTAAGCTGTTGGTGGTATTTTTAGTGAATGAGGGAAATTTGGCCAGGACACTGGGGAAATTCCCCTACTCGTTGGTAGGGGGAGCCTTGGCTACTGGCTACAGGATGGCCAGTGTGCGGGAGTCTTTGGAGGAGATGGACGTGGACAGTACAGGAGAGCGGGCCTCCTCTCCTGTGCTTGCAGCTTTTGAGACCGTTGAGGAGGAATGCGCTGTAGCTGCGGTGAGTGTGGTAGAAGCTGACGTGCCTACTGCTGGGGCTCCTGCTTCGCGGCACGGAGCGGTGTTTTCTCATGTTGGATATGAAAAAGACGTTTTACTGTTATAGCGATCTGCTTTAATGCAGAAGATGGTTCTTTTGGATGTAGAGCTTGCAGCGCTTCCACAGGCATCGTTGGGGCTTCCCTGTGAAGTGGCCTTGCAGCCTACTAAGCCCCCTGCTGACGCAGAAGGTTCTGCACCATTTCTGAACATGGAGCCTGTCTCTCTCTCTCCTCTCCGGATGTCGGTTTAGAGGCTGGCAGTTTACCGAGCACTCCCTCGGTGTGCCTACAGCCCCCGCTTGCTTCCGCGGAGAATCCCACGACAAAATCTGGGAAACAACGTCTGGGGCAGGGAAAGATGAGAGGTAAGCTACCCAGAGCTCGGTCTGGGATGTCAGGCCCTTTGGATTCAGCAGCTGATGTGTTTATTTTTCCGATGTCTAAATCGCTGGGATGGAGTAAACGTCTGGGGAACTTGGCCCCTGCTGGGCACTCATCTGAGGAGGTACTTTTAGACCAGTCCGTGGAAAGTAGTCGGGGGACATCGTGGTCCCCGGAGAAGGCCTTGCAGAACGCTGGTTGGGAACAGGGAGATGGGGGTACTTGGACTCCTGACTCCCAAGATCCTACTTATTTAGCAATGCTGCAAAAGGCAGCAGTATCTGTGGCCACTGACTCTACACTGAGCTCCAACTATCCCCGGGGTAATTCTTTAGGTTGTTGCTACTGTACAACCTGCATTGCTACAGACTACTAATGACTTAGGGGGTGTTTCTACTGTTTCTGTTCTTACTGTTGTTGATCAATTGTCCTCCCTGCATAAAGTAGCCCTTTCTTCTGTTAATCCCACCAGTTTACTCCCTGATTCCGAGGTTCCTCTCAGGATGGGGCCAGCTCCTTTGCTGATAGATTCTTTAGAGGATGATCCTGTTCGGCCAGTTGGTTTTAAACTAGCTGATTTATTTTCCACTAAGGGAGAACCTGCCCCAAGGCGTAATGCTGTACGGTTGTTGTATAAAGGAGGCCTGGTGGAACCCCCAATAGGGTTTATGTGGCCAAAACTTTGCTCAAAGGCTCCATGAGTTTTTTTCCTCTGAGATTTTTGCCCTTATTAGTTTGGGGAATAGTAATTATGACATCACTTTTAAACAGGTCTCCAGCTTGGATAGATTTTAGGCACAGTATGCAGCTTGTCAAGCTTCACCCACTTGGTCCCCCTTCCAAGCTATCCCTTTAACTAAACCAGCTGTAAGGAATATTACTATTATGTTTAAGAATGAAGGGGTTAATGTGGAGGATATTTTATTTTGGTTGCGACAAAGGTGTGAGGTGC
Source organism: Neoceratodus forsteri (assembly GCA_016271365.2). Classification (NCBI taxonomy): domain Eukaryota; kingdom Metazoa; phylum Chordata; order Ceratodontiformes; family Ceratodontidae; genus Neoceratodus; species Neoceratodus forsteri. The sequence continues at coordinate 966,169,296 of CM057452.1, forward strand.
TCAACAAACCTATCTCCACACTGGACAGTGAGAAAATCTGGGATGGAGGGTGGAGAGTTCGAGTGAAGTTATATTCTACTGATGCTGGACCCAGTCATTTACCAAGTTTTTTTTACCTGGGGAAAGATAAAGGTCTCATTTTTTATGTTGGGCAGCCTAAATCTTGTTTCAAATGTGGATCCCGTGCTCACATTAGTTCAGCCTGCGATACTATCACGTGTAGTCATTGTTTTGACTTTGGCCATAATTCCAGTGCATGTCTGAATCTCTAAGTGTAGCCTCTGTGAGCGTACGGGACATGCCTATGGCCGCTGTCCCTGGGCGTCCCATGATAGGGAGGATTGTCCCTCTCACGAAGGTCTGATTACAATGGTGCAGCAAACACAAGCTAAACTTGTTGCTGCTAGAGATTGGAAAGCTAGTTTGGTTTCCTCTGAGCCCGAGGGGTTAGCAGGTGTGCCTGGGGTGGTTGCTCTCAAGGGAAATCATGTCTGCACCGCACCTATCCCGGAGGCTCAGCCTTTAGTTGCAGATCCTCCCCCTATTCCTGCGGTTCCAGTCCTAGAAGAAGAGACGGTTGTGGTTGATAGTGATGTGCCCCCCCTCCCCCTCTGCAGTCTCCTTTGGGCCTTGAGACTTCAGGTTTTGTTCAAGTACCTCATAAGCGGACTAGGAAAGGTTTGGCTGTCGCTGGTTGAGGCAAAGAGGCAGGAGTCCGCACTTGGCAGTCCGGTAATAAATTTGCCATACTGGCTACGGAACTGTTGGATAGGGACTCTGGGGAGGAAGACACTGACACCTCCTCTATAAGATCTAACACTGACACGGAGGGTGGCGGGGAGTTGGATCCCATTGCTAAACGGACCCATCAATGTCGTAGAAGTAAATCGCCCTTAGGTACTCAAATGGCTTCTTTATCGGTCTGTTCTTTAAATGTTAACAGTATAAAAGGTCACAGAAAGCTTGGGGGTGTGCTGTTAACTATGCAGGATTTCAGGTGTGATATTGTTTGTCTTGTGGATACTAGATTAAAATCTCATCAAGAATTACAACAGGCTTCTAGGGCATGGACTTTTGGTCCTTCCTTTTGGTCTTCTGGGACTGACAAGTGTGATGGAATTGGGATTTTATTTTCCAACCCTGATTTGCATGTTTCCAGGTTGGTAGACATTCAACCAGGTAGAGTATTGTTACTGGATTTTACTTACTCCTCGGAGAGATTTCGGTTAATTGTTGTTTAAGCTCCCCAGACTAAAGCACAGAGGGTGTCCTTTTTTCATTTGGTGCGTCCCTTTTTGCATTCCTCCAGGTTGCTTTTGTGGGTGGGTGATTTTAACTGTGGATTATACCAACGGGATTTATTGCTTTGAAGGAAGTGGTCACTACGGATCAACTAGTGGATGCTTATAGGTCCTGTCATGAGTCTGGTGGATTTACTTTTTTTAAGGGGCACCTGCGAACTCGTATTGATTTTGTATTTTTGTCCAAGGTTTTACAAGTTCTTTCTTGTCAGACTGTGGGCGTGGAATTTTCGAATCATGCTGCCCTCTGGGTTTCTTTTACCTGGGAAAATGCTCCAAGGTGTAGGAAAAACAAATGGAGGCTTAATGACTCCCTCTTGGTGGATCCTAAAATTCAGAAATTGTGGAGGAGGGAATGGGTGGCTAGGCTCTCTGTCACTGACCTCTATGAGGATGCTTGTGAGTGGTGGGAAGATTCGAAACTGAGACGGAGGCAGGTTTTTCAGGGGAAGGCTGCTGCGGATTGGAATGCCCGATACTTACAGTATTTGGCATTGCGGCAGCAATTGCAACATTTGATTTCCCTGTCTGATACCTCGACGCATGATTATAGTGGAGAAATTGCAGTTGTTTGTACTCAGATGAAAGCCTTGCAATATGATCGGGCTAGTTCTTTGGGACAAGAGGCTAGATTTGGGACTCGGGTGTCTAAAGGGGGGGGTTGGACCCTTTTAAGGCCTGTAAAGGACATGTGGAGTCGAGATTTATTTGGACTTAACGATCCCCCTCCAGTGAGCTGGTTATGGCTCCGGAGCATTTGGTGGATGTTGTGGAACGGCAAGTTCTTGCAATGTTGGGCACCGCCCCAGATTGTGAGTTGGCGGATTCCTTTTTGGACTTCTTGCATCTTCCTCCACTTTCTCCAGTGGAGCGGGGTATGTTACCAGCCGATATTGAGGCCTCTGAAGTCACTCAGGCCATAGGGAGTTTAAATTTGAACTCGGCACCGGGATCGGATGGCCTTACTGCCCGTTTTAACAAAACCTTTACGGAAGATATGGTTCCGGCCTTAACTTTGTTATTTAATGACATGTTGTCTAAGGCCTCTTCTACGAAAACAATTAAGGAAGCTATTTTGGTCTTGATTTTCAAAAAGGGAGATGTGGCTGATTTAAATAATTGGCAGCCTCTGAGTTTACTGAATGTGGATTACAAAATCCTGGCCAAAATTTTATTGGCCAGATTACTCAAAATTGCTGACACTGTGAGTCCGGTTCAGACTTGTGGTATACCTGGTAGATGCCAACATGATAATCTGGTTTTGAGGGAATTATTTACCCTGGGTGATAGGGGGGCAGTTACAGGCTGGGTACTGGGTTTGGACCAGGAGAAGGCCTTTGATAGGGTCTCCCAGGGGTTTTTATTTTCTGTGTTGACAGCCTTCGGGATTCCTGTTCGGTTTATTCATTGGCTTAGGGCTTTATATGCTGAGGCTGCGACCATTCCTAATGTGAACGGCTGGTTGGGGAGGCATGTGACGATTGCACATGTGATTCGGCAAGGGTGCCCCTTAAGTCCCATTCTATACAATTTGTGTACAGATGTTTTGATTAGGGCTATTTTTCTTTGTCCTCAGATCGTGGGGCTGGGGGGGGGGCCTCCTTCTGTTCCCATAAAGATATTGGCTTATGCCGATGATTTGGTTTTGACTGTGGACATCCGTACTGAGAAATCGGTTCTGGAGCAGGTACTGCAGACCTATTCCTCAGTATCGGGGTCTCACATTAATTTTGAAAAAAGTGTTGGGGCTCCCATTGGTCACTGCAATCTTCCGATTGATGGTACCTATGCGGGTATTATGATTTCTGTTGCTCCTTTTAAGTGTTTAGGCATTTTCTTTGGGAATGGAGATATGCAATCTCACAATTGGCAGGTTGCAATTGGGAGAGCAGAAGGTCTCATTTCAGGGTGGAAGCAGTACCAAATTGGTAAGAAAAAGAGGGTCTTTTTGCTTAAAACATTGGTGATTCCTCTTTTTTTGTATCTTTGTTATGTGCTCCCTCTGCCTATGGCTTTATTTACTGGACTATATGTTTTTTTTTTTCAAGGGTTTTGGGGGTCCCATTTAAACCCAGTGAAACGTAGTGTGACCTATAGACCACTGAGAGAGGGCAGGGTTGGTATGGTTCACCCAGTTGCTTTTTTTTTATAGTTTGTTTTTTGGTTATAATTTTGGGAAGGCTTTGAAGCCAGGGGAGGTGGTTTGGAAACCTTTTCTTGTGCAGTGGTTGTTACCCTGTCTTCCACACTGGGATTCAGGGAAGAAGGGTTGGGTGTCTCGACTTCTGGAAGTTCCCACATACGGGAAGGAAGCACTCAAAGTGGCCTTGTCCTGGGGCTTCTGCCCACAGGATTTTTGTGTCTAGTCTCGACATATGCTCTATGACAGGGTTTGGAGGCGAGAGGCTCAGGAGGAGGTTGCTTTCCCCTTCTGTCCACCAGCTCATTTTGCTTGGATCCTCAAGCAACTTCGTAACCCACGTTTACCCCCATATGTCTGGGGTACAGTGTGGCTGGGTAATTATGGGAGACTAAGTGTCAAGGGCAATCATAAGCATAAGGCACTGGATTCTCGATATTGCCCCAGGGATCTCTGTCAGAGTATTCTAGAAACACAACAACATTTATTTTTAGAATGCCCCTTCGCCCTTTCCTTTTGGACTTTGTTAGCTGGTCTGTGGTCTAAACCTTTAGTGCAACATTTATCTTATGAAAATATGTTTTGCATGAATGTTTCTTTATGTCAAAAGTATCATGCTGAAACTGTATATTGTTTTGACATTGATTCGTTATTATTTATGGCAGGCCAGATGCATGTTGGTTTTACATCAGAAATTGATTTCTTTACAAGAAATAATTGATAACATCAGAACTGCTGTACGTTTAGTTAAATTGCACGATTTTAATGTTTATGCTGGACCACAGTTTCAACGGTTGTGGCAACACAGCGACCTCTGGTGTACTGATTGATTCTCGTTTTCCAGATATGTAAAGTAGACTATTATGTTTTGTTTCCTGTTATTTTTGTTGCCTTTTCATTAGTTCCCGTGTATAGGATATTGTTTCTACTGTAACGAAGTCCAAACTTCTTCAATAAAATTCCCCTACTCTTTTCGATAAGTGCCAAGGGATCTTTAACGTCCACCTGATCTACCACCAATCCAGGCAGATGGGACCTCGGTTTAACGTCTCATCCAAAAGACTGCACCTCAGAAGTGCAGCACCCCTCTCATGCTGCACTACAGTGTCAGTACTGGGATATTAACCCAAGTGCCAGATGTGGGAACTGAACCCACCACCCTCTGATCTCTTGGCCTCAGAGGTGAGTGTGCTACCTGCTGTGCCACTGACACTGACATTTAGATGTCTACAAATACCTAGATGGAGTGGAGTGAGAAGTACTTGTTAAAAACAATGCAGATTTTTTCTGGATGAAAATTCATCAGGTGCCAACAATGCTCCAGATAATGTTGGCAGGTAGGAGTAATTTACTCAACAGTTTTAAAATACAGTGAATGAAACAAAACTGGGATACATATGAGTGCTGTAAATCTGTAAAGAAAATACTTCTGACTCACTAGTCATATTATGAAACACTATTCTATGGAGTGTGGAGCATTTACAAATGTTGGGTGAGGACTGGTACTTCATTAAAAATTTTTTCTGAAGAGTATTTCCTAAAATGAGGTGAGTAAAATAGGTGGGTACTCACCTTAACTGGAGTCCTGCGTATGGGGTTATATGTACTCCTACTAGGGACACTGGCACAGCTCAAAGTTATTACATCACCACAGAATGTTGGGGGTACATGACAATTCGCTCCCGCAAATTTATCCCCCGTCAACTCGCTCCCGACAATTCGCTCCCTGGCAACTCACTCCCCGGTCGCTCTGCTTGCACAGCATGAAACAGTAGCACATCGCATGGAACTTTAGATTAAATTCTACCTCATTAACATATGCTGTAAATACTGTCAGTGAACTGGACATGGCATTGCGAGGCATTGAGCAGAAATATATAATCACAATATAGGGCAGCAGTGGTCGTCAGTCACATAAGGCATGAAATGCAAAGTGCTATGAGGCTTACCTGTCTGAAGTTGTAGTTTTTGTTCTGATCTTTTCCTGAGGCGAAATCTGAACACAAAAATCATTAAAAAATATTTTATTTCCAAAAATTAAAATCAATGTCACCTTGGTTCTCCATTCAATAGCCAAAAGTGTGAGCAACACCACACAAAAATTCCTGTTGTGTGCTCATCGTATTTGGCAACAATGCACTGCAACCGAATCGCATTATCTTGGTAGATACATCTGGAAATGGTCAGCACATGTCCAGCAACTAGCTGCTCTACCTCAGCATATCTGTTTTGTTGGATTCCATCTATAAATCTCCATAAGGTTGGGTGTGCCACGGATAGGATGCTTTACATCCCTCAATGAAATGCCTTTACTGCATTGTTAGTTTTTGCTCTGTTTTCTAATATAGTGTCCCAGTGATTCCATAGATGTATGGCAAATTGAGGTGGTCTTCTGCCGGTGCCCTGTCTGTTCCTCCTCCCGACCCAGGTATCCTCGAAGTAGTCAATAACCAGTTCCATTTCTTGAGGAAACACATTAAGGCTTTCATCTGTTATTTCTTCGAACTATGATATTACCTGGTTGGGAGGGTAGAAAGCTAAGGCGGGCAGGTACCGGCATTTTAAGCTAAGCTCACTGTCCAGCACATGCCTGCCACCAAGTCCCTCAGACTGAATTTTCCGATATATGCACTGGCTAAGCGAGAACAACTTGCCGCATTTGGAAATACTGACATAAAAGCTTGGACAGTGGCCTTTTGTAGTCAGTCATTACCACTGCCAGATCCAGCCGTGAGTCAATGTCCTTTAATGCCCACAACAGGCGTTCATATGTATCCCTGCACTTACCTGGCAACAGGGCATATATTGCCTGTATGTTCCTGAATCACTCACCAAGTACCACATACATTTGATGAAATCGGAGGCAAAACTGAATGTCCCATCCGCTACCAGTGTTTTCATTTTCTAGAAATTTAACATTGGATTTTGTGCTAAACGCTACTATGCAGTTATCCTTGGCCCACTACTGTTCAACAAAAAGTTAACTTTGCCACCTCCAGAGCTAGGTATATATGTGCGATACTGTTCAGGAATAATCAGATCTTTGAGGTCTCTGGGATTGGGAGGGGAACCAGCCGCTCGCACTATCAGGACAGTTTGTTTAATGTTGAGATCCAACAAAATTCTTGTGTTGCCAAGGAAACACCTTGCTTACAGTGCAGGATAACCTGAGCCGTGTTGTCTTGGGAGTTTGAAGCAGTCTCCTTAGCTCGGTTGACTGCCTCTCTCCATTCCACAGCAGCCAGGTCAGGAGCATGAGTGTGAGTGCTGAACTACTTATAATTTAGTTATAAATAATCAGAGGCTCATCATAACTTGCAGTGTGGACACAGGCATTGCTGCACTTATCTTTTTTTTGACTGCAAGCTTGCACTGCTAGATAGCCTTTCCATGTAACCCACGCTTGGGATATGTACAGATGTAATTTTCTGCATCAAGTTTTTTGTTCATTCCTTTTTTTTTTTTGTAATTTGCCTGGTTCCCATGGCTCTCAGAGGAGGCCTTGTACCTCCTCCGTCCGCCAGGGCGATCCCCACGGCATCCCATCCCCTAGTTTCATCTGCTCATAGGGCCAGGGTGTTTTCATTTTTCCCGTTTTTTTTCCTCCCATTCCCCTGAGGTGCCTGCACTTAGGACTTGACGTCCAGGCCTGCCGACGTGCTAACGCATGCTGACAGCCTCGCGCGTAACAGTGTCCCGACTCCAGTAGAGCCACCGGTACCCTGAAAGCCCATGCATCCACCGGCTTCAGAGGCATCGGGTGGTAGAAGCACCCCTGGTATCCCGCCCCAGAGAAAGGACAGCATCGATAGGGGCGCTGAATCTTCCCACCTACTACCAACCCCCAGCAAACCGAGTCCGTACCCAAACCCGGGTCACCGGCGTAACGTAAGGTGTGGCATCCAGCGCCTCAACCCTCAGCGCCACCGGCTGGCACTTTTTGTTTATTCTCTCCGACATAATGAAACACGCTGCCATTTTGGATTACAAGTAAGCTGTCGGGTGTGTGTGGTGGGGGGAGTGTATTTGTGTAACTGCTGAGAACCCATAATTGCTCAATTAAGTACAATGATTACAGTGCGGTTTGACAAGTGGCAGAGTATGGTTTGACAAGTGGCAGCTGAGATTTTGGAGAGCAAACAACAACTGTGCAGTTATATATTTTACGCTGTATGAGTCAAGCGACCGAGGGAGCGGGTTGTCAGGGGGCGAATATGCGAGGAGCAAGAAGTGCAGGGAGTGAAGTGTTGGGAGTGGGTTGCCCAGGGATGAATTTGTGGGAGTGAACTGACGTGCTCCCGAATGTTGGTGGCATAAGGGTTCCGTAGCATCTAACTGATCAGTCCATATTTCGAAGGCTGCAGTTTTATAATAATAATAATAATACTAATGATAGGGACCCCACTAATAACACAACTATATCACCAATGACATATCCTGAATGGCTAAAAAACAAACAGAGGAAAACACATACAGTACCTCGAGGATGAATCAAAATACCCTTGAACCATGTCAGACGTCTAGACAAGCTTTATACTACTGGCTGGTCTCAGGCACCCAGGGGCTTCAAATTCAGAATGAAGTGAGTAAGGTGAAACTACCACTTTGATAAAAATCTCTGCAACTGAAAGTTCTAAAACTCTATTTTACAGGGCATTAGACAGACTAACTACAGGGCTGAATAAACACACTGGAATAAATTTCAAAACTCATCTTCAACTGAAAAACAGAGTGCTAAGCCGGCCTGGTGGCACTGAGGGTCGCGGTGCTGGATGCCACACCTCACTCCACATCGGCACTCCATGTTCAGAAACAAGCACAGGCTGCCGGGCACTGGCTGGGGGGGCCGGGGGAGGAGAACTGAGTGCCTGAAGGAGTGCTCTCCTCTCCCAGGGTGAAGACTGCATGCTCAGCCAAATGACTGCAACCAGGTGGAGGCCTGGTGGTAGCACAGGGTGGAAGCAACATAAGTAGCAAGGTGCTGCAGGACTCCCTCCACACGCATACGATGGCGAGCGCCCCTGCACTGGGAAGGGAAAAAATGGAGGGAAATGGGTGGCAGAGCAGCCCTCATGATGCCTACCCAACGATCCCTCACACACTACACTGGCAGGACCCACAGGCAAGAACTGTGGGGGGGGAGGTCTGTGGGGATAATCCAAATCCTCAAGTAAGTCCTGGAAAATTGCAGAATGGTGGGGACTGTTGGGGCAAAGCAGAAGGGAGCCTAACCTGTCCTGGCCACATGAAGCATAAAGAAAAACAGAACGCCACTCTTCTGAATTATACTGACAATATTCTCCATGAGAATGTTTGTGTGGTTGGTGTAAATTTAAGCAAGCCACCATGTTTGTCGCAGTTGCTGACAACAGTAGTAGAGTGTGTGTGTGTGTGTGTGTGTGTGTGTGTGTGTGTGTGTGTTTACTTTGTTACGTTGAATGGTCTGGCTGACATCAGCCCATTAGTTTAAATTATCAACCAGTGTGTCAGATCTTTCCTTTGATGCAAATGCAGCAGTATCTCATCACTATTTCTATTTGCAGTTGTAATACTTGTACAAGTAATAACGTGGCTGTACCAGTTTGTAGCATGGAGACAGGCTGTACACTTTAAGTTTAATGGCCTGACAGACTATAATTTTCTAGTCATTCAGTGTCAGTGAACAGTGTGAATGTCACTCTTGGTCAGGTCAGTGTCATCCCCCCTGCTCCAGCAGCCTCCAGCCACAATGAATGTGTAGTGTTAAACAAATGAAGACTTGCAATATGTTGTTAGGTACAGATGGTATTTCATGGTATATGATTTTCATTTACTGTAATAATTATAGTTGGTCTTATCATACATCAAGTTGTATGTAACCCCTAGATGGCGCTATCCCAGGGGCTACTACCCCTGCCTGATTTGCCACTAACAGGTTGAGGGGCCTGGATCCAATGGCGGGTGCCTCCACCCAGAGGTCAGGGTTTGCAATAGTTAAACTAACTTGGTCACAGCCCTCTGGGACACTGCAACCCCCCTTTCTTCCCACTAGTGGCCCACACAATATATCAGAATTACCTTCACAGTATACACTTACCCCAGGTCTGGTTCCGGCACTGGGACCTCCTGTGAAATGAGATACAGTGCAACAATCACAGTACAGTACTTTAACATAGACAAATACCTCAGGCAGTATAACTTTGCTGAAACAAGCAGCTCTGATTTATTTAGGGGATATAACAAGGACAGGGAAATCAGGTTAATTAGCTTATCACTCTAATAATCTACCTATGGCTCTGTGCACAGGCCTATCCCTATCAGTTACTGTCCCTGGGTACCCAAGCCCTAGTGGCTAGTCCAAACCGTGGCAGCTGGTAGGGGCCCTTTCACACAGAAAAGGAGAATTAAACAGTCAGCAGTACAGTAATTCCATTTGGATTTAATGTGGCAATTCAACAGGAGCAACCCTGAATTAGTACTCACGACCTCCAAATAAGATAGGGTCCTTCAATGTCAGCAGGGCTCACTTGAGGTACACAAACCTCTTCACACATCCATATAAAAGAAAGTACTATACCAGGCAGGCTGCATCTGTATCCCGATCGCAATTACTGCACAATACCGGGAGAACACACAGCAGATTCAGTTCCTGACAGACCGAGTGCAATTTTCAGCAATTCTTCCAGTCTTCTACAGGGTGAGCCTGGTTTCTACTCTTCAGAGATCCTTTGATTCTTTTCACAGGACAGTTCAGTCCTAACAAGCTGTTACACAAGCTGCAGACCGAACTCTGGGCCTTACACGTTTTTGACTAAAACTGCACACTGAAAAGCACAGGGCTCCTTCCTTCTTCACTGCCAAAGCTCAACTGAACTCCAACTGACGAAACCGGCACTTCCTTTGAGTTCCTCCCAGTTCTTGACTGGATTGGCTGTCACTCACAATAGACTGCTGCTGTTGGTCCAAAAAGGCACTGAAGTCTAAACTACATCTCCCAGAGTCACTGCCCATACAATCCTCTTGTGGCTGGCTCAGATTATGAGTCAAGTTCTGATTCGTCCAAGGCATCATTTTAGAGCTAGCTTACCCACACTGATTGGTCCAGTTCAGCAGTTCAAAACTAGAATGGGGAACTAGCAGACACAGTTCTGACTGCAAAGAAAGCAGGTTAGACAAACTGTAATTTCATTATTACTCTAAATAATTTCTGGCAAACAGTTACATCTTTCAGATAGGTTCCTTTGCACTCCTAGTGACTGCAAAATGAAGTGAATTGGCAGCAGCTAGTGGTACTCAGAGAAGCACACAGTCCCCCATACAAACTAATTATGTCTGCAAGCAGACAGCTCTTAAAGAGACAGTACCAGAGGCTCTAAAACACTCACTGATAAATGGCTTAAATGCCAAACACCATTCAGGCTTGGAGCATTCAAGCAAGCTCCTGAAGTCTTTGGGAACCCCCATTTGCAGGGGGTTACACCCTTCCTGGCCTGGGAAAGCTTGGCGTCCGCGTCAAGCAAGTACCCATAAGTTTCAACTGCAACCATATACATTTGCATTAGGCTGCACATTATAATCATCAGTCAATATATCATTTTACCAAGAACACATTTCTGAAACATTGCAGTACGTCACTCTTTACACAGTATTACATACACATTGTACCATAACTCAAGTTATTACCTCTTGTACATGAAACCTGAAGAGAGGCCCTTCCTATCAGTTACCTTGGGGCTGGATGGGGCAAGGGCACCATATAGAGGGCAACACAAGTAACTTGGAGTTAGCACTGATGCTCAGTTTGGGCAATGAGCTCGGGACACATACACTCCTTTATGGACAACATTGAGAGGCAAGTCCACAGGCCTCCCAAGTGAATCATAACTGAGGTGCACCACAGGCTTTACAGCTCGACCAGTCTTTCTAGGGGAACTGTTATAGTCTCTGCACTCTGAGCCTCATTTTCAGCATTGTCCTCACTTGTCAGGGAGTCTCCATGGGGTAGAGAGGCTAGAACCTGGGGCACTTTCAGCTCCAGGAGTTACAGTTTCTGAGTCCACAACATTTGGCTCGCATGGAGAGCTTTGGGACACTGGCAGTGGACTGTCAGGGCACTCAAAATACTCTTCTTGTTCGGTGTATCACCAGTCTGCCCCAATTTATCATTTCCTCCCTGAAAGCTCAAACAGTTCAACCATGCACAATGATTCCATTTCATCTGATCTGATGCTTTGCACTTCACTTTCTGGGAGCATTGGCTCCAGGGATGAAGCTGGGGCTTAGACAGTCCAGAAGGCCCAGCTTTGTCTCCAGTATTGACTAGGGATTGCCCGAAACAATTGACTCAGTTCGTAAGAAGGATAGTATTCAAAGTCCTCTCACTTTCTTCCGATATGGACTGACAGTCATGCTCAACTGGGACTTGTGGAGGGGAACACTTTAACTTTGCTTCTGTAGGTGCAGACTTTCTTGATCTTTTCTTAGCAGCAGCTCTAGTCACTGGTCCAGAGGGGGCATCTTCTAGGGGCTCAGACTCAATTAAGATTTGTCCAATGGGCAGTAAATGATTTCTATGCATTGTTTTTACATCTTTTGAATTATTCTCAGGCCTTACTTTGTACACTGGCAGATCATCTAGTTTGCCCACTACAATGTGAGGGAGATGGTGCCATCTGTCAGCAATCTTGTGCTTGCCATGCAGTCCCAGATTTCTTAGCAATACCCGATCTCCCTCCTGGAGTTCCTGTGCTTTACCTTTTATCATACCTTTCTTTGTTGGCCAGATTTCTTTTGGCAGCCATGGTTTGAGCCAGTTGGTACGCATGAGTTAGCTGGGCCTTTAACTTTGCACATACTGTAAATAGTTGTCAGCTTGAACCCCATCAGGAGACCCCAAAACACACATCTACTGGTAGTCGAGCTTCTTCCAAACATCAGGCGGTAGGGAGAACCAGTGGCATCACTTTTGGTGCAGTTATAAGCATGTACCAGGGTGCTAATTTGTTGGCTCCATCTAGGCTTGTCCTTTGGGTGCAGGGTGCCTAGCATATCTAGCAAAGTGCGGTTGAAACGTTCAGGCTGTGGGTCCCCCTGGGGTGGTAAGGAGTGGTTCTGGACTTTCGCACCCCACAGAGAAAGCATCTCTTTGATCAGGCGACTCTCAAAGTCTCTCCCTTGATCAGAATGGATTCTTTGTGGAGCCCATAGTGAACAAAAAGTTTTCTACAAGTACTTTGGCTACAGTGGATGCTTTCTGGTCTTTGGTGGGAAAGCTTGGGCATATCTCGTGAAATGGTCAGTGACCACCAGCACATTACTGATATTTCTTTGATCTGACTCAAACTTAGAAAATCAATACAGACCAGCTCCATGGGTGCACTGGTGGTTATGTTAACAAGGGGCAGCCCTCTGGGAAAGCTTTCCTCTGTAAGCAGCGACTACAAGTTCGAATGTGTTGCTCCACTCAGCCCCATCTTAGGCCAATAGAATCTGGATCTCACCAAGTCAAGTGTTCTGTCTATACCAAGGTGCCCCATGTGGTTGTGCAAGGACCTCAATACTGAGTCTCGAAAGGCAGTGGGCAGCACTAGTTGTTGTTTGTCTACTTGTCCCTCTGTCTACTGTTTCTCTGTATAACAGTTTATTGATCAGTTTCAACTTAGGACCTTCTTTGTATAACAGTGCAGTTCTCAAATCAGTGGAGCGTAATTTGGACATCTTTTCCTGCATAGAGGGCTTCTAAAGCTGCTTTGATCATGGGATCGCGGGATTGAGCCCGCGAATACTGTCATTGTCCAGCTGAGGCAGTGCACCAATGTCTATTGCAGAAAAAGTGGCAATAAGCAGCAGGTATGCAATTCTCAGAGGCTCCCAAGCAATCCACCATGCAGTCCACTCGTCCGTGGACATTGTTCCTCCCTGTCAAACTTCGGCAGAGTGCCGAATGTCAGAGTTCTGCCAGTCGGACCCAATCATTCTGGGAACAGGCCTCCGGGAGAGAGCATCAGCATCTATGTGGTTCAGACCTGCTCGGTGACTGAGAGCATAGTCATATGTAGATAATGCAGAAAGCCACCTATGGCCAGTGGCATCCAACTTAGCTGAGGTCTGCACATAGGTCAAAGGTTATTGTCAGTTTTACTAGTATTTTAGCCCCATACAAGTACTCATGGAATTGGTCAACAATAGCCCACTTCAAGCTAGGAACTCTAACTTATGTACAGGATAGTTCTTTTCGGATGGGGTCAGGCTTCTACTGGCAAAGGCCACTGGTCTCAGGCCATTCTCGTGCTCTTGGTACAACACAGCCCCCAACCCTTGCAAGCTAGCATCAGTGTGCAGGACGTAAGGTTTTCTTGGATCGGCATAGGCCAGCACTGGAGCATGGGTAAGTTGATATATGATCTCATGAAAAGCAGTCTCACAATCAGGAGTCCAGCGGGCCCCAAATACTTCACTCGGATGAAAATACACTCTTTCAGTCTTGAGGGATGCTGACTTTGGTATTTTTGTGGGTTGGGGATACCCTTGAGTAAGGTTAAGTAAAGGCGGATCACTCTTGAATAGTCCTTGATGAAGCGCGATAATAACCACAGAATCCCAGGAATCTTTGCAGTTCTTTTAGATTTTGGGCTGTGGCCAGGTGGTCAAGGCCTCAACTTTACTTGGGTCGGTCTCTATTCCTCGGTGGATACTATGTGTCCCACATACTTTACTGATGTTTGAAAAATTGACACTTATCAATGGACAGTTTAAGGCCAAAGTCCTCAGTCGGTCCAATACCTTAAATAATCTGCTCTCATGTTCCTCCAGTGAGCTGCCAAACACAATAACATCATCTAGGTATACCAGGCACTCTAGTAAGTTCATGTCCCCACTGCACGCTCCATCAATCGTTGAAAAGTGGCTGGGGCACCTGAAATCCCTTGAGGCATCCTCATGAATTCATAGAAGCAGCGGACAGATAAGGCTGTCTTTTCACGGTCCTCTGGGGCCGCCAGGGATCTGATAGTACCCTCACGGAGATCCAGCACAGAGAACCACTTGCTCCCGTTTAGGCAGTCCAAAGCATCCTGAATGCGGGGCATTGTGTACTGATCAGGGATAGTCCACGGTTTAAGGTGCGATAATCCACACATCCTTACTGTTCCATTCTTTTCCTCACTACCACAATGGGGAAGCATAAGGGCTTCTGGATTCTTGTATTACACCAGCAGCTAACATCTCTTGCAGATGCCGTCTCACATCATCTATGTCAGCAGGTGCCAGGCGTCGAGACCTCTCACGAAATGGTCTTTCGTCATGCAGCGGATATTGTGCTCAGCTCCTTGCGCATCCTACATCCCATTCCTTTAAAGAACACCTGGTCTCTCTGGGCAAGCTTCTCACTGATCTTCACTTTCCATTCAGCTGGCAGCGGGAGTCGCGAAATCAAACAAGTCAGGCGTTACTCTGTCATTCTTCCTTGAACTCTTGCTGCTGGGTAGCACTGCAGTGTGTCTGCACAATGCACATTAGCCAGGATGCAACCTCTGTTTACTCGAATGTCTCTTTCAGACACATTATGAACTTGGACCATTACCCTTCTGGCATAAGCATGGGCTCTAGCGGGCAAAATACTAAGCTTGACCAGCAGTCCCTCTGGCAATTTTCCATCGCCTGGTGCATCCAACATTAATATTTTATTCTTAACATCCTTTCTGATCGGACCTCTCCTGTAAGGTACACTGGGCATTTGGCGCCAGGATCAGAGACTCAGGATCCTTCTTCCATACAATTCCGACGGTTCCTCTGGTTCTGTTTTTCAGCATCTCTCTGTGCCTCATAGGCCTTCTTAATTAAAGCCGAACTCTTAAAGCTCTACTAGTCTTTGACCCCTGTTTTCATAACACAACTGTGCCAGCCTTCCGAACATATGAGCATTTGTTCCAATCAACAAAGGGACACCATCATACAGTCCAGTGGGGGGACACACTAAGGCTAGGGTCTCTACTTGTTCGGCCACTCCAGCCACGGAGGTGGGAAAGACAGCCAAATTCGGATATACCGGAATAGGGTAGGCCTTCTCTTAACCCCCATACATGCAGTCCTTCTAATGGTTGTAAGAGTATGTCTGACAAATGCTTCTGATACCAATCTTGGAACATAATTGTCACTTGGGAGCCACTGTCTAATATAGCTCTTGTAGACACTCCGTTCACCTTTACAGTGGTCTCCATGGAGGGACCCACTATTCTGGACCAGTCTGGAGAGGCGGTAGTGGGGCCTGGGCAACTGACCTTGCCACAAAGGGCGTGAATTAGCATTTTTGGGTGCCCTCACTGGGATCATATGGTGCACCTCTTAACCACTGATTTCTTCTCCGAAGCTCTCCTTGTAGCCTATATGCAACTTTGTCAGTGTCTTTTGGGGACTGGCATTCCCTTTTCATGTGCCCATCTTTCCCACAATTATAGCAAAACATACTTTCTGGAGTTTGAGCTGGCCGAGGCCACACTGGGAGCCAGGGCGGGGGTATTACTAACTGGAAACCTTGGTGCCATCTCTGTCTGCGGCGTGATAAGCATTTGGAGACATCTCGTCAGTTTCTCCACTTCCATGGTCAAGGAATCGAGTTCGGAGCTGTTATCAGCAGGAGATACATGGGTGGTACCCCACCCCATAGCAGATGCAGTGGATATAGGTCAGAGCCCGTGCTTGCAGGCGTGGCCTTCATAAAGGACTGTTTTGAATTCCGGATCTCTCTCAACAGTTCGCCCCATTGTGACATATCTTTTTCCTTGTCAGAGCACTCATTGACTGCCAACCTCTGCCCTGAACTTCACTTGATGGGTCACCCTCAGTCACTCGGTCGTAGCCGCAGCTATTGGTGCAGGTCCCTCCGAGGTCGTCTTTTCTCAACTCCTCGAATTTCTCTCATTAACTCATCATAGGAGGGTGGGGATTCCAGTCGATCTGCCAGGTGTAACTGAAGCAACAGCAGTTCTGAGAAGGGGCAGACTTAAGGATCCTGTCCAGCCTGGTTCGGTCAGTTCAATCGCTGGCAAACTACCTTTTCTGAGGCATTCTTGCAACAATTTTTCCAGCGAGATACATACACAGACAACAACTCCCTTGGTACTGTTGTGCATCTCTTACTCTCCACCATAGGTCCTCATCAGAATCTGGGCTCCCTACACACATTCTCAAGGCCTCAAGATAGGCCTGTGCAGTCGCTTCAGGGTTACTGGCCCGTTTAGCACGGATGGTAGCCAGGGCAGGACCTCGGAGGCTCTCACTAACCCTCTTTCGCTTTTCACCTTCCGAGCATTGCCATTCTAGCACTTGGGGGGCAACATAGTCTATCCAGGTCTCCCAGTCATCCTCCCCTTGGGGGGTTGGGAGGGTGCCAGAGAAGATCCTCAACCTTCGGTAAGAGTCGTGACTAATGGCAGGTGCAGAAATAGGAGTCTGCATTGGTTCAGCCACCATTACGGGCACTGGAGCAGGAGAGGGTGTTGGGGGAGGAACACCCCCAGGTGGAAAGAATAGTTTCTTCAAGTCCTCCACAGTTTTCCCCTCTCCCAGCAACCATTCAGCAAATTTCTCCTCAAAAGTTTCAGATAGTGGTGGGGGCTGATTCCCCCCCGGGTCTTTACTGTCCTTAGTTATCACTCTCAAGCAGTGAGGGCTCCTCTGGGGTAATGGTCTGTGGCACTTTGGAGCTATCTATGGGATCCTTAAACTCTACTAGGGCCAGGAAAGTGTGGGTGAGCAGATTAGCATGCCGACCCACCACCACAGGGTTTGTAAACCTTCCACCTTGGAAAGTACTCCTGCACAGTGTCCGTATTGATACCCGGGGATGTCCAGGATAAGCATAGCATTTTGGGTCGATCTCCTCCCAGTACACCACTCCACCAGCCGGTGCACAGCCACTTCTGTCAGGGTACCCATTTTTTCTTAACAGTGGTTCAGTAAATATGGCCACTAGAGGACACACAATCCCAGCGGTGAGCCTCCAGATGTAACCCCTAGATGGCGCTATCCCAGGGGCTACTACCCCTGCCTGATTTGCCACTAACAGGTTGAGGGGCCTGGATCCAATGGCGGTGCCTCCACCCAGAGGTCAGGGTTTGCAATAGTTAAACTAACTTGGTCACAGCCCTCTGGGACACTGCAACCCCTTTCTTCCCACTAGTGGCCCACACAATATATCAAATTACCTTCACAGTATACACTTACTCCAGGTCTGGTTCCGGCACTGGGACCTCCTGTGAAATGAGATACAGTGCAACAATCACAGTACAGTACTTTAACATAGACAAATACCTCAGGCAGTATAACTTTGCTGAAACAAGCAGCTCTGATTTATTTAGGGATATAACAAGGACAGGGGAAATCAGGTTAATTAGCTTATCACTCTAATAATCTACCTATGGCTCTGTGCACAGGCCTATCCCTATCAGTTACTGTCCCTGGGTCCCCAAGCCCTAGTGGCTAGTCCAAACCGTGGCAGCTGGTAGGGGCCCTTTCACACAGAGAAAAGGAGAATTAAACAGTCAGCAGTACAGTAATTCCATTTGGATTTAATGTGGCAATTCAACAGGGAGCAACCCTGAATTAGTACTCACGACCTCCAAATAAGATAGGGTCCTTCAATGTCAGCAGGGCTCACTTGAGGTACACAAACCTCTTCACACATCCATATAAAAGAAAGTACTATACCAGGCAGGCTGCATCTGTACCGATCGCAATTACTGCACAATACCGGAGAACACACAGCAGATTCAGTTCCTGACAGACCAGTGCAATTTCAGCAATTCTTCCAGTCTTCTACAGGGTGAGCCTGGTTTCTACTCTTCAGAGATCCTTTGATTCTTTTCACAGGGCGATTCAGTCCTAACAAGCTGTTACACAAGCTGCAGACCGGAACTCTGGGCCTTACACGTTTTTGACTAAAACTGCACACTGAAAAAAGCACAGGGCTCCTTCCTTCTTCACTGCCAAAGCTCAACTGAACTCCAACTACGAAACGGGCACTTCCTTTGAGTTCCTCCCAGTTCTTGACTGGATTGGCTGTCACTCACAATAGACTGCTGCTGTTGGTCCAAAAGGCACTGAAGTCTAAACTACATCTCCCAGAGTCACTGCCCATACAATCCTCTTGTGGCTGGCTCAGATTATGAGTCCAAGTTCTGATTCGTCCAAGGCATCATTTTAGAGCTAGCTTACCCACACTGATTGGTCCAGTTCAGCAGTTCAAAACTAGAATGGGAACTAGCAGACACAGTTCTGACTGCAAAAAGCAGGTTAGACAAACTGTAATTTCATTATTACTCTAAATAATTTCTGGCAAACAGTTACATCTTTCAGATAGGTTCCTTTGCACTCCTAGTGACTGCAAAAATGAAGTGAATTGGCAGCAGCTCGAGTGGTACTCAGAGAAGCACACAGTCCCCCCATACAAACTAATTATGTCTGCAAGCAGACAGCTCTTAAAGAGACAGTACCAGAGGCTCTAAAAACACTCACTGATAAATGGCTTAAATGCCAAACACCATTCAGGCTTGGAGCATTCAAGCAAGCTCCTGGAAGTCTTTTGGGAACCCCCATTTGCAGGGGGGTTACATGTAAATTCAGTAAATAAGGGAACTCAGCAACACACACAAAAGACAGAAAACATAAGCCTGAGCCGAGGCTGTAAATTAGCCAATTTAATCTACAATTATACAACAGAAAACAGCAATTATTTTTAAAACACAATCACATGTGCATCCCTAAACATGGCTGAAAAGAAAGAAATGATGGGCACTAAAGCTGTTCAACCAAAAACATCTCAAACTGCATCCTTCTACTACTCTTCTTTCACCACCACTTCACTGACTTGGGAGTCGTCATATGACTTCTACAGTTAAGTCACACTGCCAGAGCGTGTCAGTTTTTCAACAATGTTGTTTTGTAGATTTTTTTGATGTCAAATTTGAAAAGGAAAAAATATTTCAGTTCAGTGTGAGCTCTATGTGCCAAAAGTGAAACTTTTCTCCATATCCAAAAACAATGCGTCAAACTTGGAAAAAACAAATGGAACACATCCATCCTGCATATTTAGTGAAGTTCAAACAGCTAATTAGCAGCAGAAGTGATAGCCCAGCCAGGACACCCCTTGGTCAAAAAATAATATGGGAAGAGTATGACAAGATGGAAGATGAATTATCTAGCCCAAGGAGCATTACTTCATTGGCATCCTCATCATTCATGAAGAAATCTCCTAACAACAATGTGATTCCAGAAATAACTCACTTGTCAGTCAATCATGTGTTGGCAAGCTTATTATTCAGTTTGTAGATAAAGATCTTCAGTCATTCAGTGTTGTTGAATGGCCTTTATTTGTATATTAGTTACTGGTCTACACAGGAGTGCCAACTTTTATGAACCTTTGTGGGTGCTCAGTGCAAGTCGGCAGTATTTTTCCGTGACCAAGCTCCCCAGTAATCCTTTGTTGCAGGCTGCCCTCGAAAAACTGAGGATGCTTATGTCAACTTTGTGGGTGTTTGAGTATCTAAGCACCTATGGGTCTACAGCCAAACAAAATGTCTGGACATGAAAAACACTGATGGACATAATAGATAAGTTGTACCAAAACTAATCTGATTACCGAAATCAGCAATGCTGCTCGCATCTGCACTACTGCAGGCTAGGGATGGGATGAATATTCCCTTCATACCTGAACAGTGGCCTACCACAACTTAACTGTAATCAGTCCAAAAACTGAGTAGTCATTTTTGCATTTGCAGCAAGTTTTCCACCACATACCAGTATACCTGGTCTATAATATGCCCCCACCCTCAAAAAGCTGCTAATTTTGCACAAGCTGAATCTACGAAACATGAAATGCCAAATGCAGGTTGCACAATGTCTGTCGCTACTTCACTGTCACTACCTCACTTTGATTATAAGTTATAGCTTACAGCTTGACACACCTTAAATAAAAACAAACTCTGACCAGAGCCGATAGGGCTGCAGCCAAAGAATTCAGGTTAAAAATATTGAAAATGTGTTTTTTCATATGTTTATGCCAAATTTTCAACATAGTCTTGTTATGACCCTGCTTCATGAGGAAGGGCAGAGAAAATGTTCAACTACTGGCATAAAGGTGATTTGGGCAGGGGCTGCAAAATCAACTTTCAGGAAAACAAAAACACATTTTTGGCAGGAGTTGAAAAATGACATCTGTCACATTCATGAGGTGCTGTAAAGAAATGGCTATGCTTGAAAATGTGGGGTAAAAAATACTGATATTACCAAAGTTATGAGCCTGCATTTGCAAAATTCAACATGGCTCCATAACTTTACTCTTTTTTTAAATATTTTTACACCAAATTTAAAACACAGCCTTCTTATGACCCCACCTCGTGAATAAGTTCAGAGAAAATTTTCAACTACCGTCCGAAAGGTGATTTCATGCAGGGACTACAAAATCACCTTTCGGGATGTACAAAAACATTTTGGCAAGGATTTGCACAATGACAGATGTCACACTCATGAGACGCTGCAAAGACATGGCTATGTTGTAAATTTGGAGTAAAAATATTGAAAATTAACAAAGTTACAAGCTGGCATTTGCAAAATTCAACTTAGGCTCATAACTTTGTTTTTTTAATGTTTTTACATCAAATTTTCAACATAGCCTTTTTATGACCCCACCACATAAACAAGGACAGAGAAAATTTTCAGCTTCTGCCTGAAAGGTGATTTCACGCAGGGACCATGAAAACACCTTTTGGGACATATTTGCCTGATGTCAGTGTAACTATTCACGAGGAGGGTTCCCAAGAAAAGGGCATGTTGAAAATTTGGGTCAAAATGTGCAAAAATGCCCAAGTTATGCCACTAAGTTCAAAACCCCATTGAAATATTGTATATTGAACTGCATACCTGTTTCTTCAGTTTGCGGTCTGGTTTTGAAGAGTGAAGACATGTCTGCAGTCCAGAGAGGACTATGTTGTTGGACCCCCCCCTTGGGTAAATAAAGACTTGGGGAGGTGCAGGATGGTGTGTGCTGAGTGGGAGGGTTGGATGGGGGTCAGGAATGGCAGCAAAAGACATCATTGGATGGTTTTCATTTTACAGGTAAAAAAAAAAATCACAATCACAGATACAAAATCGCGACACTGGGGAACTGGGCACCCCAGTGTCACTGTTATGTTTCTGGGGGGTGAGGTGGTGGGTGCTGAAAGGGAGGGTTAGGTGGGGGAAGAAAAAATATATATTAAAAAAAGTTCATGGCAGAGCACGACTGCAGCACTGGGGGACTGGGCACCCTCAGTGTCGTTATTTTTCTGGGGGGGGTAGGGTGGTGGGTACTGAGAGGGAGGGAGGGTCAGGTGGGGGAAGAAAAAATATATATATAAAGGTCATGGCAGAGCACAATTGTGACACTGGGGGATTGGGCATCCCCAGTGTCATTATGTATCTGGGGGTGGTGGGTGCTTTGATGGAGGGTTGGGTACGGGTGGAATATCCATAATTCTAAATAAAAAAAAGGTGGGTACGGCGGGCCACCGCTTTCTACTGCACATGCGCTAGTGGCTGCACATACACAATACAGTTTGGCAGCCATCTTGGACACGGCGGATTGTGCCATGGTCTGCCGTGACCGCTGACAGAGTGAATAAAATAGTGCAGTGCAATTTCTATTTGAGACGAGTGGAGTGCTTCACGGATGTGGAGGCGACTATTTTACAACTCTAACATGTTTTTCAGTCAGAAGGAATGTGCTGAGTCCTTTTCTGATAGCTATAGGTCTGCAGGGCTATGCCCACTGCAGCCCTAATAAACTAAAATTAAGTAAAAATAATAAAGACCACAAAGCCTTGATTCATCGTTCCCTATTCGTATTCGGTATTTGACAAATACTGTCATCAGCTATGCAGTATTCCGTTGAATACTAAAAAGTACTATTCATCTCATCCCTAATGAAGACATTTGGAATGAACATAACAGGAACTGCCTAGGTGTGATAGCTCTTGGATTACTCGAGAAATACTGACACGAAAGTTGGCAGCACTGGCGTGCATGAGGATAAAAGGAATACACACATACGATGCTATTACGTCAATACTTTAACAAGTTCAACTGAAATAATGCACAAAACTTTAGCAAGTTCACCTAAAATATCGCATTCAAAACAAGGTTCTTAAAACTATCGCTGACAACAGTACAAACTGTCAAAGCATTTAAGGAGTTTGTCTCAGATAATACCAAATCCATCATTGCCACAGTCACTCAGAATGATGATGATGATGATCAACATCATCATCATGGCCAGCAGCAGCCATGGTGAAAATGATGACGACACCAGAGATGTGACTTTAGTAAATGTATGCCGGATTCTTGATGAGGGAAATAAAGACACAAAAGGGACCTACAACCTTTATTCACATCACCACCATGCAGCACATACCCCAAGCTTAGTAGCTGTGAAGGATATAGACTGCTACTTCAAATGCTGCCTACAAGAAGATCTACTGAGCACAACAGCAAAATTATCAGCTCTCTGGAACAAAGTTCACCATAGTTCACGAGAAAGTTAAATGGTTTCTGACAAAATTGGTACAAAGCTCATTGTTCTCAATAACACAAGGTAGAATTCCTACTACAAGGCCATGGAAAAAACTAAGATCCATTGTAGAAAAAGATAAAGATCTGCGTAGCATCTGTGATGATCTTGGCCTCACAAGGTTTAGAACAAGTGACATTGCTTTCCTGGTGGAGTACTGCAAAGTAATTAAGTAATTTTTGCAAACTCACTGGATATTCTGAAAGCAGAAATAAAATGCTACATGGGATATCTTCTTCCAGCACTGCTGGCATTGACAAAGAAGTTGGTTTGATATGAGGCCGGGATTGCATTATGCATCTCCTCTTCTTGACGCAATCTGAAAGCTGCGGATACTTGGTTCAGTATTAATTTTGGGCAAAGGGATCAGATTCTAGCCAGCATCATGTTACCACAGTTTTATCTTTGATGGATTGTCAATGAAGAAGAAGCACATGCAGCTAATAGCATGCTGGAAAATGAACTGCTGTCACATCAGGAAGATATTTATAGTGGAAGTCCACCATCTGAGGACCACCTGAAAAGATGATAATTTCTTTAAATCTGAAGAAAATTAGCAAGCTAGTCACGAAGTGGGGTTCTTCATGGGCCACAGCAGTACCTAAATGACACCAAATAAATTTATTTATTTGAATTTTGGTAACTGGGTAGACCCACTGAGACCATGCAGTCCCTTTTTCAGTGGCGACCCGGAAGACAATTACAGTACAACAGTGTGGAATAATTTTAGTGGGTGATCCGAATGCCAGGATGGGACACAGCCTGGGGCCTTCGAGAGAAATAATGCAGGCATGTGCAGCTCGGGATTAGTTTTGGTCAATATGGAACGAATGGCAAAAGATATAAGAGCATGTGAAAGAGGGAAACAGCTTGTAAAGGAGATGGAAGATAAATACAGGTTACTCACCTGTAACAGGAGTTCTAGGAATGGTATATGTTGTTCATCCACACTTATTGGCAGGTTCCTTGCTGCTTTAAATCTTGCCGGAAGGTCTTCAAGCTGGCTCCTCCCACCCACCCGGGTGGTAAAACTCTAGTCTCCGCCCCATGTCGCCAGATCTATCCGCTGGAGCCAGGCTCTGCGTCAAGCTGGGGAGGACGGGTGGTCGCGTGGATGAACAACATATACCATTCCTAGAACTCCTGTTACAGGTGAGTAAGAGTACAGTTACGTAAGAACTTACCGTAACAGTAGATCTTCGAGAACAGCTCTTGCAGCAGGTAACACCATTAGGACTGAAGCGGCGGGCGTCAGGACTCACGGAAAACTTCTGGCTAGCTATCTTCAGCGGGACACGTGACGTCGGTCCGCCTCCGGCGTCAGGCGTAGTACATAACGGGCGGTCCCGCCAGATTCCCAGTTCTCCACGGAGACTTCCGGCCGCAGGATGACATCAGAATGGGAGACCGAGGATCCACCGTCAGAAGACAAAGGGGTATAAGTCCCTGTTAAGGCTAGAAACATGCCTCCTCAAGGGAAGGTACCTGCTGCAAGAGCTGTTCTCGAAGATCTACTGTTACGGTAAGATCTTACGTAACTGTACTATCTTACTTCGAGACACAGCTCTTGCAGCAGGTAACACCATTAGGACTGATTCCCAAGCAGTAGTGCTTGCAAACACACTGGGAGGAGGAAACTAGAAAGTTCATTCCAGGTCCTGATTCTAGGACAGAAGACCCTGTAGCACAGCCAGGCCGAGGCCGGCTCTTCGCCGTGAAGCGATGTCCAGGCTATAATGCCTGATAAAGGTATGTACAGAGCTCCAAGTGGCTGCAGCACAAATGGCAGAGGTGGAGACGTTACAAAGTGCTGCAAAGGAGGTGGCCACTCCCCTAGTGGAATGGACCCGGACTGATCCCGGGAGGGGCTTTTGTTTGACATCATAGCAGTATGATATGCACTGGACAAGCCAGCGAGAAAGGGACTGTTTCAATACTGGTTGGCCCATCATCCTTTCAGTAAAGGAAACGAAAAGTTCCTCCGACTTACGAAGCTGCTTAGTTCTGCTCAGGTAGTACCGTAAGCTGCGGTGAACATCTAGGGTGTGGAGCAGCGCCTCTCCTCTAGTAGAATAATTAGGGAAGTAGACAGGCAGGTCAATGTCCTGATTGAGAGTGAGTGTGGAAACCACCTTAGGCAAAAATTTAGGATTCGTCCTCAGGGATACTCTGTCCCGGTGGAAAATCAAATAAGGCTCCTTACACATGACAGCATGAAGCTCGGAAACTCTTCTCGCTGACGTAACAGCAACTAAAAACAACATTTTCCACGACAGAAAACGCAGCTCGCAATCCGCGGCAGGTTCAAAGGGAGGGAGCGTGAGTTGCTCCAGGACAAAGAGTAAGTCCCATGGAGGCACTGGGTCTTTAATGGGTGGCCTAAGATGTAACACCCCTCTCAGGAATTCTCGACAGGCATCTAATTGTGCCACTGTGCGCTGTCCCACGGAGGTGATAAGCTGAAATGGCAGAGAGGTGCACCTTAATAGAGGAGTAGGCGAGACCCGAACGGAAAAGGGAGAGCAGGTACTCTAACACCGCTTTCATCGGACAACCTAAAGGGGAAAGGCCGCGTGCTTGCGACCAAAAACGTCGCCATTTCATGGCATACATCGCATGCATTGCCGGCTTTCTGGCTGCAGAAAGAACTTCCGCAACCTCTTGCGAGACCCCGTGTCGCAAAATGGCTATGTCTCTAGGAGCCATGCATGCAGGTTCAGTGAGCGTAAGTCCGGGTGGACCAGTGAACCCTCCTCCTGAGACAAGAGATGGGAGCTGAATGGCAACGGGAGCGGAGGTTCCCGGGATAGCTGTATTAGCAAAGGGAACCAGATCTGTCTGGGCCAGAAAGAGGCCACCAGGATCATTGTTGCATGCTCCCTGCGCAGTTTGAGAAGAACTCTCTGGATCAACGGGAAGGGAGGGAAAGCGTAGAGGAATCTGTCCGCCCAGGAGAGGGACAACGCGTCTCGCCAGAAAACACCAGGCCCTGGATCTAGCGAGCAAAAACTGGGCAGTTTTGCGTTGGATGGGGAAGCGAACAAGTCAATTCTGGAGTTCCCCATCGAAGAAACAGATCTCTGCTACCTCCTGAAGAAGTTCCCACTCGTGGACTCTGGCCTGAGCGACTCAGGCGTCTGCAATGTGTTGTCCACCCGGGAACATGTACTGTGATCAGGTTTGCGCCTGTGTCGGATTGACCCAATCCCACACCCTCATAGCTTCCCTGCAAAGGGGGTAAGAGTGTGCGCCTCCTTGTTTGTTGAGGTAATACATCACCGCCGTGTTGTCTGTCTGTAGCAGGAGAGTACTCGGCGGGATCTCTGACTGAAATGCCTGCAGGGCATAAAGGACCGCCCTCATCTCTAGAACATTGATATGAAGGTGAGCCTCCTGAGGGGTCCACGTTCCCTGGGACTTCACCCCGTCCAGGTGTGCTCCCCACCCTAGTCCTGAGGCGTCTGTGGTGAGGATTACCTCCAGGGACGGCGCTATAAATGGGACACCCGTAGAGAGTGTCTCTGGGTCTAGCCACCATTGCCAGTCTCGAATCACAGCGTTCGTGATTCTGACCGGATGCTGCATATGGTCTTGCCTTTGGTCCCATTGCACCTTGAGCACCCACTGAGTTACCCGCATGTGGAGCCTTGCGAAAGGGACAGTCGGAATGGCCGAAGCCATGTGTCCGAGCAAGCGAAGGACCGACCTGGCTGGGACGGTCTTCTTCGACGAAAGATCCCTGATGAGGGATCTGATGCGCTCCGCTCCGACGGTACCAGGAGAGACTTCTCGTAATTGATCAAGATGCCCAGAGATCGAAACAGATCCTGGGTACTCTGGATAGCCATTAACAATGCCTCTCTGGAGGCTGACCATAAAGCAATCGTCCGTGCAGGGAACACATAATGGCCCTGTCTCCTTAAAGACGCGGCCACTACTGCCATGCATTTGGTAAAGACCCTGGGGGCCAATGACAGTCCGAATGGAAGTGCTCGGAACTGAAAGTGGTGGCCGAGAAGAAAAAATTACTCACCTTAGTAATGTTGTTTCTTCTAATGGAGTCATGCTATATTATGACATATGCAGTTTGTCCCAGCCTTAGAACTGCTCCGGAGGTGAAATAGTTAACTTTCCATGCCAGGCATGGAATCTTGAGCGTGAGCTCGGTTGAAAACTCTGTCTGTTGTTATTCAAACTCAAACTGTCAGATCTTTACGAGCAAAACTCACTAAGATTCTGTGTGGAAGCTGTAAACCTACACTAGCCAACTGGCTACTAAAATATTAACACATTTTGGTCCCAAAACAAAGACTCAAGTCAGGATCCAAAAATAAAATACAACACCAAACACCCCAAAAGAGGGTGAAAAACACAAGGTGGGCATCTATTAAGTGCCAACACTGCACTGCCCACCCACATCCCAAGACAGAGGTTCTGAGAGGGGCAGGCGGGGAGGGCATAATATAGCAAGACTCCATTAGAAGAAACAACATTACTAAGGTGAGTAATTTTTTCTTCAAACAACATGAAGTCTTGCTATATTATGATATATGCAGACTACACAGCAGTACCTCCATGGAGGAGGGACAGAACCTACTTAGGAAATAGGCTCTGAAGCACAGCTGTGCCAAACCGAGCATCACTCCTAGCCTGGATGTCCAGCGGGTAATGCTTGGTGAAAGTGTGAACTGTTTTCCAGGTAGCTGCTTGACATATCTCTAAGATAGGGATGTCCCTGGCTGCAGCTAGGGACGCAGCTGTACCTCTGGTAGAGTGAGCCCTCAGGCCTGAAGGGGGAATCTTACCCAGTTTTTGATAACAGAATTGGATACAAGAGACAATCCACCTGGCAATGGATCTTTTAGTGGCAGGTTTCCCTTTACCAACCTCACCATAAGTGAGGAACAGTTGGAGGGAGTCAAACCTGTGACCCTTGGTACGCTCTATGTAGTAACTAAGGACTCTCTTTACATTTAAACTGTGCAGCCTCCTCTCACCAGAGGAGGAATGG
This sequence comes from Neoceratodus forsteri, assembly GCA_016271365.2. Classification (NCBI taxonomy): domain Eukaryota; kingdom Metazoa; phylum Chordata; order Ceratodontiformes; family Ceratodontidae; genus Neoceratodus; species Neoceratodus forsteri. The sequence goes on from CM057452.1 coordinate 966,197,327, forward strand.
TCAGTGAAGTACACTGGAAGAGATATAGATTGATTAAGGTGGAAATCTGAACCCACCTTAGGCAAGAACTTCCTGTTAGTCCTGAAGACCACCTTGTCTCTGTGAAAGGAGATAAAATCAGGCTCCACTGACAAAGCTTGTAATTCACTTATGCGTCTGGCAGAAGTGATGGCTACTAGAAACACAGTTTTCCAAATCAAGTACTTAAGCTCTGCTGAAGACAAAGGCTCAAAGGGGGGTTGCATAAGCTGAGCAATGCAAACATTAAGATCCCAGGCAGGACCAGGGTCCCTGAATGGAGGGTTGGTGTGAAGCAATCCCTTGAAAAACTTGGAGAAAACAGGGTGAGCAGAAAGAGAAGAGGGCTTTCCTGCTGAAATAAAAGCAGAGACAGCTGCCAAATGCACTTTCAGGGTAGCTGGCCTCAGCCCCAAAGTATTTAGATGGACCATATAATCCAGGACTGTGGGCAAATCAGCAGATTCTGGGGAAATATGCTTTCCAGAGCACCATATGGAAAACCTTTTCCATTTGGAATTATAAGTAGCCTCTGGTGGAAGGCTTCCTAGAAGCCTTCAAGATATCAGTACACCTGAGAAAGGCGTGGGTCGGCAAACTCTAACTCTTCAAGAGTCAGGCCTTGAGGTTGAGGGATTTGAGATTCGGAACTCAAACTCTCCCTGGGCACAGGTTAACAGATTGTGATTCCTGGGAAGACACAGGAAGGTGGACTGCTAAGGACAGAAGGAGAGGATACCAGGCTGTCTGGCCCAATCTGGAGCAATCAGAATCATCTTGCAAGGTTGAGATCTGATTTTGACTAGCACCTTGAACAAGAGAGGAAGGGGGAAAGGCATAGAGGAACTTTCCTTCCCAGTCGAGAAGGAAGGCATCCAGAGGGACTGAGCCCAACACTGGGGCCTGCAGCAAAAGCGAAGTTGGTGATTGTCTGGGGCTGCAAAAAGATCTATCTGAGGGGTGCCCCACCTGGCAAATACTACCTCCAGTACTAGGGGATCCAGTGACCATTCGTGATGGCCCTGGGAAATCCTGCTGAGAGCATCTGCCAGGACGTTGTCCTTGCCTGGGAGGTGAACTGCCACAAGGGAGGTGTTCAGGGAATAAGCCAGAGACCACAACTTCATTGCCTCGGTGCACAAGGCCGAAGACCGAGTGCCCCCTTGCTTGTTGATGTACCACATTGTAGTGGTGTTGTCTGTTCTGACCTGTACCACTTTGTTCTGAACAGATGCAGAAAAAACCTGAAGTGCTAGAAAAACAGCTCTGAGTTCCAACAGATTGATGTGGAGCAGAGATTCCTGAGGGGACCACAATTCCTGGGTGGTGAGGTTGCCCATGTGAGCTCCCCATCCCAAGAGGGACGCATCTGTAGTAAGGGTCAAGGAGTGAGATTGAGGGATGAAAGGAACACCCTGTCTCAGATTGCTCTGATCCTGCCACCACTGCAGGGCCTGGATCAGGGTTCGAGTTACTGGGATCAATTTGGTTAGAGGATCTCTCCTTTGAGACCAGAAGGCTCTCAAATGGAACTGGATGTCCCTCATCTGAAATCTTGCTCCTTGCACTACAGCTGTGGAGGCAGCCATGTGCCCTAGGAGCTGTAGAAAGTGCCTTGCTGGTCGAGAGACCTGCAGAGTGAAGGAGGAGGCCAGAGCCACCAGGGACTTTGATCTTTCTAGAGGAAGGAAAGCTCTGGCCTGCTTTGTGTCCAGTTCTGCGCCTATGAAGGTGAGTAGCTGAACAGGCTCTAGAACGGACTTTGGAAGATTGAGAAGAAAACCTAGAGATGTAAGCAGCTGCTGGGTAACCTGAAGGTGTAATCTGACTTGGTCTGGAGACTGACCCACTATGAGCCAGTCGTCCAGGTAAGGAAAGATGGCAATCTTTTGCCTTCTTAAGTGGGCAACTGCTACTGCCAGGCATTTTGTGAATACCCTTGGGGCAGAGGTGAGGCCGAAGGGCATTGCTCTGACCTGGTAATGGCCTGAGGGCAGTTCGAATCTGAGGTACTTTTGGTGGGAGCTTCTGATGAGAACATGGAAGTAGGCATCCTTGAGGTCCAGGGACGCTAACCAGTCCCCTGGCCTTAGGGAGGGTAAAATAATTCCCAGAGTCACCATTTTGAATTTTGGTTTTAAAAGGTGCTTATTTAGGTATCTGAGATCCAGGATGGGCCGCCATTCTGTCTTTTTTGGGGTAAGGAAGTACCTGGAGTACAGTTCTTTGCCCTGGTGTAGGGGAGGAACCCTTCTACAGCTCTGAGAGCCAGGAGGGTTGAGACTTCTGTTTCCAAAGCGAGATCCTCTGATGGATTTGCAGGTGGAAAGGATCTGGTTCTCATCTTTGGAAATTGTTTGAAGCTGAGAACCAGTCCCTGGCTTACTACTTCCAGGACCCACTTGTCTGATGTTAAAGACTCCCAGTCCTGGGAAGTAAGCCAGCCTGCCCCCTACAGGTAATGGAGAATCGGCCCTGGCCATCCCATCAGGGTGCCTGTTTGGCAGGGGCTTTAGGCTGAGGGGTGGGAGCAGGCCTGCTTGTACCCCGTCTGCCTCTCCCTCTGAAGAACCCCCTCTGGGCATAGGCTGAAGAGGAGGCCTGGGCTTGGTAAAAAGGCCTATGAAAAGGCCTGCCCCTGCCCCTGGAAAGCTGCCTCTGAGGAGTGGCTTGCCTTTCCTTGGCCTGTGCACTCCTATAAGTGGTCCTATACTCATCCATTTTCTTCATGTAATTCTCTGTCTGCTCCCCAGACAGAGAGTTACCCACAACAGGAAAATACATGGCCTTAGCCTGGGTATCCTGTGACAGGCTAGTACACCTGAGCCAAGCCATTCTGCGAAAAGCCACAGATGTAGCCATGACTCTTGAAGATACATCATTAGAGTCCACTGCAGCATGGAACTGCACCTTGGATGCCTCAATACCATCAGCAGCCACCTGCTCCAGCTCCTTGGCAAGCTGGTCAGGGACCTGTTTTGCTAGAGCCATAACAGTATCCCATCTGGATTTCTGGTATCTTGCAACATAGGCCATATAATTTGCATGTCTGAGTCCCAAGGATGCTGCCATGTACTGTTTCTTAGCCATGGCATCTATCCTGGAGTCCTTGTCAGGGGGGTGTGAAGCCAAGGGAATATTTGCCTTATCACAGGCTGCAGCCTGCACTACCCCAACATGGCTGCATTGCTGTGAAAGGAACTCCGCATCAGAGCCTGACAATGTGCACCTCTTGTCCATTTTTTTATCCACAGGAGGTATAGTGTGAGGAGCTTTCAAAATTTTTATTGTCTGTTTCCTTAAAGATTTATGTAAAGGAATAGACAGTCTCCTAGACGCTGGAATATCCATCATTTCTACATAGTCAGGCTCCTCCTGTTCATCCACAGCTTCTTCTAAAGGGAGCTGGAGGGTTTCAGCCACTTTTTTATAAAACATAAAATGAGAAGGGGACTCAGAAAGCCTAGGGGGAGACACTCCTGAAGGTCTGTCTGGGGAGATGTCCGGTTCAATGGGCACATCCAGACTTTCAAAATCACATTCACTCTCTTCATAATCTTCCTCCTCCTCCTCCGGTTCATAAAAATCTTCTATATCATATTCCTGAACCGGTGGAACCGACCGCTTACCTGATGGTGCCGGTTCGGTCGGAACCGGGGAAAGCGACTGGACAATTTTGATCGCTTTGGCTATCTCTGCAGCGGTTGGAGAAGGAAATTTTGGCTCCACACCTGCTGATTTTCTAGTCCTTTTTGCAGGGACTGACTCCTCCGAGTCAGCTCTCCGTTTGGCCGAGGAAGTCTCGCCCTGGTCAGAGGGCACTCCCTCCGGTTCGGTTGGCACCGAACCGGGCTGGCCATCCGGGTCAGCGGACTTCTTGGCCTCTCGTTCCCTGAGCCTACCAACTCTCTTATCCAGGGTAGCTGCAGGGAAATTCTTGCAAATCTGGCAGTCTGCATTGAGGTGGTCAAACCCCAGACAATAAACACATGTGGTGTGTGGGTCAGCCTTGGCAAAGGCTTCCCCACAGACACTACAGTGCTGAAACCCAGTGGCCGTTTTTCTTTTGGGTTTCTCAGACATAGTGCCAGCCTAACTAAAAAACTTGCCCGCTTCGGACAATTCACTAAGCAAGACACCTTATCGGTTCCCAACCGTGTCACAGGTCGTGGAAAAAAACGTAATGAAATCCCTGTTTTTTAGAACCGATAAGAATCGGGAACCGCACTCTAAATGCAATTTAACAAAGTTTAAACACAACCTGATCGGTTCAAACCGAACCGATAATATCGTTTGCAAGTTCCACACAGAAATAATGTAAAACCTATCTATTACTTACGATACCACAGGCAGAGCTTGAACCGACCGGTTGCGGTTAAAATAAAAACAAAATGCAGTTTAAAAACCAAGAATTACACTTTTTAACCGACAAAATGAACCAAGCAGTAGGAGAAATCTCCCGAGCGACTGTTCAGTGAGGCGGAGTAAAGAATCTGACAGTTTGAGTTTGAAGAACAACAGACAGAGTTTTCAACCGAGCTCGCGCTCAAGATTCCATGCCTGGCATTGAAAGTTAACTCTTTCACCTCCGGAGCAGTTCTAAGGCTGGGACAAACTGCATATGTCATAATATAGCAAGACTTCATGTTGTTTGAAACTCGAGCACAGGAACCTCCTGTGCGCCTGAGCTGACAGGATGTGCAGGTATGCATCCTGCATGTCTAGAGACGCTAAAAATGCGTCCCTCTTTAGCATGGGAATAAGACCCGGAAGAGTCACCATGCGGAATCTTTTGTAGGTGACCGACATATTGAGGTCGCTGAGGTCCAGAATCGGACGGAGGTCCCCTGTTTTCTTTGGAACCAGGAAGAAGTGGGAGTAGTACCCGTATCCTCTCTGGGACATACTCTGTCGCCCCCTTTTTCAGGAGCCCGAGTATTTCTTGCCTGACTTTACCACGCGTCGCGCGCTAGAATTGGAACCGAAGGGTCAAGACTTGCAAGTCGATGGCGGGAAAGAACTGAAGGTATCTGGCGGGACCGCCCCCTTATGTACTACGCCTGACGTCGGAGGCGGGACTGATGTCGGGGGCGGTCCCCGCTGAAGATAGCTAGCTAGAAGTTTTCCTTGGAGTCCTGACGCCTGTCGGCTTCAGTCGTAATGGTGTTACCTGCTGCAAGCGCTGTATCTCGAAGTAAGATCCTGTATTTCTAGGGACATGGATATGTTGTTCATCCACACTTATAGGCAGACTCCTAGCAGTTCTCCAGGAGGAGGGAGGCAAGGCGCACACCCCCTACTTAGGTAGAAAGACTGGAGAACCGAGGCCCCGACCAGCATCCCGGCGTGACCCAAGGTCGATGTGGAAGGGGAAACGGTAAAGCCTGCTTCCAGGTAGAAGCCCTGCGGATATCCTGGACCGGAGTATCCTCGGAAGCAGCCACCGATGCAGCGGAAGGGCGGGTTAAATGAGCACTTATCCCTCTGGGAGGCTCCATGCCCGCCCACCTATAGCGGAGACCTATGCAGGAGGTGACCCACCCACTCATCGTCCGCTTGGCTGCAGGTCTGCCAGGTGCGGCTTCAGCGTAGATGACAAACAGCTGGCGAACCTCTCCCGAACTTCAGCCCTACGCTCCCTGGGTAGGTGAGCGTGAAATAGGGTCCCATGGATCCTATATACGGCCTCCGAGGCGTGAATGGGGATGAACCCCTGCAGAGACAATACCCGGTTAGGGAAGACTCCGCCACCACCTACGGAAGGAACTTCGGGTGGGGCGCAGGACAACCTTGTCTCTGTGGAAGACCAGATCAGGAGATTCAAAGGAGCGCCTGGGACTCTCCCCTCCTTCTGGATGGCAGAATAGCCCCAAGAAGGTGTTCTTCCACAACAGGTGGGGGAACTCGCACCTGTGCAAAGGTTCGAACGGCTTGCCCGTGAGCTAAGCCCATACCAGCGAAGATCCCACAGAAATGGGGATACTCTCCCCCAAAGGGGAGGTGTGATCAAGGCCTAAATAAAGTGCCAGACCACCTTTTCTGCGCCACCGACTGCCTTCCGGCCCGCGCCCGGAAGACAGGGGTGACCAACAGAAGCACCTAGAGGGTCGTCGGCCGAAGCCCTAGTTCAAAAGAACGGACTGCAGATGGTCCGGAATGCTTGCCTAGGGACGGGAGAGGGGCCCAGGCCCTATCCCATCACCAAATGGAGAACTCTTCCAATTGAAGGCGAGCATGTTTGGCCGACTTCTAGCAAGACGCCTCGAAAACGTCGAGGACCTTGCCGAAGGACCCAAGGCCTGGCCCCTAGTCGCACAGGGACCAGGCCTGCCGGTGCAGGGATTGAAGGTCCAAATGAAAAGACCTTCCCCTGAAAAGAGAGATCAGGACCGGGCGGGCTGGAAGCCGCATCGGGAGCCTGGGGCTGAGACTGAGGAGAGCTGGATACCAGAGCTGGCAATCCAGTCTGGGGATACCAGCATCGCCTGCGCTTAGTCCCTCCTCACCTTGCCCGTGGGTCAAGGGAAATGGGGAGAGGCGTAGAAAAGGCCCGGGGTCCGCGGCCTCGACGGTATCCCCTACAGCAAACTTTGCTGAGGGGACGGGCATGAAACAGTCTCAGCCTCGTATTCTCCCTGGAGGGAAGGAGGGAGAAGATCCTGTGCTGCCTCCGGCAGGGGAGACCACTCGTGAGGCGCAGCCTATGTCCGGCTTAGGGCATCAGCCAGGGTGCTGGAGGCTCCTGCCATCAAATGGCTGGGAAACCGCCTCCGGCTGCGTGAAAGACTCAATGCGGAGAACCTCCTTACGCCGAGGTAAGGGGCTCAACCGAACCTGGCGGGGTAGGTAGCACATGGTCATGGTGTTGTCCGTTTGGACTTAAACCACTAGACCCCGCACAAATGGAGCGAGTGGTGCAAGCTAAGCGGACCGCCTGGAGCTCCAGCAGGTAGGAAAGACACTGGGACTCCCGAGAGGACCAGAGACGAAGCACTCTGTATTCCTCTAGATGGGCACCCCCACCCATCCGAGAAGCATCGGTCAGAGAAGACCGTCAACTCAGGGCGGACGAACAGGATGTTCTCCTGCAAGAGCTGGAATGGTCCGAGGGGGAGCGTTCCCCTAACTCCTGGGCTGTAGTCACGAACTGGTCCGAGGAACGCAGCACTGTGACCGCTGGCTGGCCAGTCCCCACTAGGGGGACGCATGAACCAGCGGGTCCAACAGACCACGCTGGAGCCGGCCACTGTGAGGCCCAGGAGGTGCAGGAGGTCCCGGCAGGGCGCAATTGTCCAGTCAGACCTGACTAGGTAAGGGAGGAAGAACCTCAGCCCTGTCCACCAGGAGCGGAGCTCGGACTCAAGAGTCGAGCCTCGTCCCAAAGAAGGATCACCTGCTAAGACACGAGTTTCAACGTGGCTCCGATAAAGGGAGACCAGTCTGAGAGCCAGAACACCGGACCGTCCCCTTCCGCCTGGAAGGGTTGTAGTCAGTCTGCCATCCGGGTGGGGTTACGCCTGGACCCCTCAATGCCGCAGAAAGCTGCTGAGCAGAGAACGAAGGGCCTAGCCAGGAACTCGTAAGGAGATCCCCCGCTTAGGAAAGGGAGGAGTCTCCCAAGAAACGGACGGAACGAGGAGTGAGTATGTCCTGGAGGCCCAGGAAAGAAGCCACACGCCTCGTTCTGAGGATGGGATATCTGAGGCAGAGAAACCATCCAGGCGTGCAGAAGAATGGGGTGCAAGCCCCCCGTCCATTTGAGACCAGGAATACCTGGACACGAACCCAGGGTCAGAAGAAGGGTCTGCAACCTTCCTGATCATCTCTAATTAGAGGGCCAGGCAAGTCGGCTCAGCGGGCCGATGAAGAGGCTGTGGACCCCAAGATCCCTGTGGGGCAACGGCTCAAAAAGGGTGGAACCTGCTCGCAACCCGCGACAGGGACCTACCTTAGCACTCCGACTCTCTAGAGATCCGGGAAGCGGACCAAGAGGAAGAGGTGCGGAGTCAGCTCCCACCGGAAACCCGGTAGGAACGAGGGCTGGGGACAGCGCCCAGCCCATCACTCAGCAGGCTTGGGGAGGAAGAGGCCGAGGAGCTCTCGGACCTTTACCTCCCTGCTTCCTTTTGGAGGAAGACGCTGGTTTGGCGCCAGGCCGCCTGAAGATGCCTGCTGGCCCTCGTGGCTGGGCGCGTCGAGCTGCAGGGCCGGAGGCAAGGGGCTACGAAGCCTGCCGGCTGCCCTTGTCCCTCCGGGCGGGAGTGACCAAGTCCGAGTGGCATCGATTCTCGGACCCCTGGAGGTGTCCCTCTACCCAGGGCCGAAAAGGTCAGTCCCCAAGAAGGGAATGTCCGCCAACTCATGCTGGGTTTCCAAAGAAAAGGAGGAGAACCTCAGCCACGCCCTGCGGTGCATGGCCACCGATCTGGCACAGGAGTCGCCCAAATCCAGAGCCATCTGGAGCTGCTGTTTCGCCACCGCCCTACCCTGGTCCCGCACCCGCCGGACCATGGTCTGCAGGTCGCTGGGAGATGAGGGAGGACCTCATTCAGGAGCTCCAAGAGGGCGGGAGAAATGTGCCATCAGTGCCGCCGAGCTGGCCTGGCGGAGGCCTTTGGAGGGCATGAGCGTAACCTGCGCCCGACACAGTCCATCCTTTGGACTCCTTGTCAGGGGCCTATTCACATCCCTAGCGTTTCCAGAACATTGGAAAACATTGTTGGAGATTACCCCTCAGCCGAGGGGTGTTCCGAGAAACCGGGCTGAGAACCGACAGGGACAGAGTACTTCCTGACCACCCTGGCCGAGGCGCAGGGTAGGAAGTAGGCCCGCCAGAGCTCAAGGCTGGACCCACGATTGCCTCAACCACCGGAAAGCCTCCGGGGTGAACCCCTTGGTCTAGAATCTCCGCAGTAGTAAGTGGTCCGCTTGAAACGGCTTTCGAGCTGCATCCCGTGAATTCCGAGATGAGCTGGAGCAGACCCATAAAGGACGATGGGCTGTCGTCCACGGAATGTTCCAGAGAAGACCATGGGTCCTCCCTGCTAGGAAACATAGAGGAGTCAATTTCGGGCTCCGAGGGGTCTGCAAAAAGCTGCCGCAGGCCTGAGTCACTCTTCGTCCGCCAAGGGCGGGCGGGAGTGAGAGGAACAGATAACCTGCGGGAAAGGTCATGGCTCGGCCTGGGTTTCACCAAGGATGGTGGGGCAGCAGGGATCGGACGAGCAACCGGCCCCGGAGAGGGCACCTCGACTGCCTCGAGCGGCTGCGTCGGCCAACCAGGCGGCAGCTGCTTACTAGCCAGAGAATGTATCGGGGTCGATTGATTCCCGGACAACAACAGCTGCTGCCACCTAAACTCCTCGTAACATCGACGCCAACGGCATCGAAGCCACTCCTCATCCGAGGAGGGGGATGAGGAAGAACGGCAATGCCACTTGACTCGGTGCCCCGACCGAGAACGCCGAGGTTGGCGTGAGCGGCTAGACCGAGAGGAGAACCGAGACCGAGACCCGAATCCTCGGCTGAACTGAGGGTGGGCTGGGAAGGGCCGGGTGCACCCGCCCTCCTTCGCTTGGAAGAAAGGGCCGGTGACCGTCGATCCGAGGTACAGGCAGAACCTCAGCCTCTGCCGGGGGAACAGGCGAAGGAATGGCGGCACCAGCAAAAGACAGCCCAGATGACGGGTTGAGAGACTCGACAACGTCGATGGGAGTCCTGGATGGCTGACCTGACAGGGATACTGTGAAGCCAGCGGCCAAAGTCGCATCCTCGAGCGAAGTCGAACGTCGGCCGGCAGGGGGAAGGGGAACGCTCCCACTCCCTCCGGAGCCGACGAAGGGACTTAGCCTGCGACTCCTTGGACTTGGGCCGAGAGGCAGGTCCCAAAGGTCCCTCTCCCTTCGAGGAAAGGGGCTGGCGAAGCTCCTTGAATGAAGCTGCATGAGGAGAACTCAAGGAGAGCGGGATGAGCGCGTGACCGAAGAAGAGGGAGGCACCGCCTCCCCGGAGGAAAGAAGATCGAGCTGCTCAGCCGAGATAGCCAATCACGGACACTGCCCGCCCGAGTCTCCGAGGAATTTTCTGGAGCGGGAAAAATTACGGTCGCCCGAGCCCGAACGGGCATGCCGATCCTCCAGAGAGCTGGACGAAAGGGCACAACAAAATTCGCAAAGTTGAGGACCATGATCCAAGTCAAGGCAGTAAATGCACGTGGAGTGTGGGTCTCTCCTGGAGGAATTAATCGGGCGCCTCCCGGAGCCGGAAAACGAATGAGCCATAGCCGCAGTGAAGAAGAAAAAGATCGAAGTTTCAGAAAACTTCCAATTGATTTCGAAGACGGAAATTTCCAGGAACCAGTTGAAAATGCAGAGCGCTAAGGAGGGAACCTGAGCTTTCAAGCGGTAAGGAAGATTTGGCGTCATGGGACGGAGCCAAGAGTTTTACCACCTGGGTGGGTGGGAGGAGCCAGCTTGAAGACCTTCCGGCAAGATTTAAAGCGGCAAGGAACCTGCCAATAAGTGTGGATGAACAACATATCCATGTCCCTAGAATAATCTGTTACTTATTAATGGGGGAACTAAAGGTGATCCACAGGGGTTATACACCAATTTAGGGTCCGGGGGGGCATCTATAATCGACTATTGTTGGTGAACGGTAAATATTATATATATATGATAGTAGATTTGCAAATTGGGAGTAGAGCAGAAAGTGAACATAGCCCATTGGAGCTTAATATAGATGTATGGCTGGTTTATTAATATTAGGGTTAAAAATAAATAAGAGCTTATTAGAGTTAAAAATGGGGTTAAATGGGATTTAATAGACAATTATAACTCAATAAAAACATTGAATGATTATGGAATAAGGAATGAAATTATAAACATTTCAAATAATGAAGATGTTGAGCAATGTATACAGGTCTTTGAAGGAATAATGAGCAATATTTTATCAACAATACTTAAGGTTTCAATAAGTAGAACAAAACAGGGAAGTAAATGGTATGATAACTAATGTAAGATATACAAATGAGAGATTAATAAAATGGCAAGGAATTTACATAGGGATCCCAATAAGATAAATAAACAAAGACTTAATAGGATGAGGAAAGAATATAAAAAAATTATGAGTTCAAAAAAGGATAATTACAGATTAACCCTGTGGGCAGAATTTGAAAAGGTAATTTGGGGAAAAGATAAAAAAAAAAAAAATACTGGCATATGGTTGCAAATGGGTAGGAGAATTACCCTGAAGTAATCAAAAATGATATCGATCCCATTTCTTGGCAGTTGTATTATAAAAAGCTCTTTTTTGATCCAGAAGCAAAACAAGATACATATTATTTACCTGAGTGGACATCAGTAAATGACCTAATTACAGAGAATGAAATAAATACAGTTATTCAGGTGGTAAAACAACATAAGGCCCCTGGCCCTGATGGCGTCCCCCTGGATATAATATTAGATGACCAGAGGTGTGGATCCCGGCTCTGAAAATTGTGTATAATTATATATTAAAGACTGGGAAGTTGCCATCTACATGGAAAGATAATATCATTATTCCTATCTATAAAAAAGGAGACAGGGCACAGCCAAGTAATTATAGGCTGATAAGTTTGCTGGATACATCCCAGAAATTATTCACAAAGATTTTACACGAGAATAATGCTGTGGATAAATAAGATGAATATAATAGATGAAGCGCAGGCAGGCTTTATGCCTGAACACTTAACTATTGACCATAGTTTTGTATCAACACATTTGATATACAAATATATCTATGTTAAAAAACAAAGGCTGTTTTGTGTCTTTATAGACTTAAAGGCAGCATTTGATATAGTTAAAAGAGAAAAAATATGGAAAGTCTTGGAAGAGTATGAGATGTATCCAGCAATGATTAACATTTTGAAAACATTATATGAAGACAATTATACTGCTATGAGATATAATAAAGAAGGAGATAATACTATCAAATTCCCGTTCAATGTCGGCTTAAGACAGGGCTGTGTCCTCTCCCCAATTTTGTTTAATATATTTTTGAATAAAGTATTGCAAGAACTATACGATCCCAAGCTGCACATGCCTAGATTGGGCTCCAGGTGGTGCCCATACCTGGCATACGTGGACAACATGATCCTTATATCAACTAGTTATCTAGGAATCCAAAGAAGTATAAGTAACTTTTATGAAAGAGGTGGAAAAGTATTTTTAGAGATACATTTTGAGAAGACAAAGTACATGGTTTACAACAATTAAATGATTAGTAGAAGGAAAATATGCTCCTTGAAGTGCAATAATCACAGAACAGAATAGGTGAAAATGTTTGCTATTTAGGGATAGTGTTTACTTATAATTTAAAGTGGCATGAGCACATCAAATCTTTAACACAAAAAATTAAAAGATTTACCCCATCAGTTGAAAGACTTGCATATAAGTATGGAGGACAATAAGTAAAAGGATCCCTAGGAGCTTTAAATGCAAACATTAAGACTCAGCTCCTATACGGGGCTAAATATGGGACTTGGTCAAATACATACAGCAACTTAGAAGTAATTATGAACAGACTCTATAAAAGATTACTGGGGCTACCACTGGGAGCATCTTCTAGTCTAACCAGATTAGAACTAGGCCAATCTTTGATTAAACAGAATATCGAACAAAGACTATGTTTAAATTGGTTAAAGGTGTATAATATGCAGGGCCAAAGATTGCCTAGAGTAAGCCTGGAGGAATCTCTGGCTTATAACTAAAGGGGCTTTATATTTCCCAGTATGAATACCCTTGAGAAATTGATTAAACCATATGGATTGCTGGAATGTCTCCCCAAAAGTTACCAGACATCATTAAAAATTATAGAGGAACAGATTAAGTTTATAATATAGAAATTCATATACAAAGGAAAATAAGCTTGGATAAAAATTGTAAACTTGGTTATTGGTTAGTCAAGAATATGAAAAGCTATATTGGCATGGAACAATACCTTAATAAAATAAAAAAATCAAAAAAAAAGAAAGGCTTTTTCTAAATTTAGATTTGGGTACGTAGATAGTCAAACATTAAGGAAATTTTATAAGAAAATAAAATCAAGTGTATGTGCCTGCAACCTCGGTGATGACAATTTAATACACCTTTTTATTCTTTGTCCACTGTATAATTGTGAGAGGGACTTGTTACTGGCTGACGTATTACCAAATTTGGACATGGAACCTGGCTACCAAGTAAATTGTTAAAAACTAATAATGTGATGTTGTTAGAAAAAGTGGCAAGATTCTGTGGAATTATTCAGAGAAAACAAAAACATATAATTAAGGGTAAATTACATATGGAGAATCTGGATGTGTGATAACTCTACATAGGGGAATGTACTGAATATAATTAACTTCTAGTAAACAATAGAATAGATAAGTAAAATGATCTGCTATAGAGAATGAGTCTAATGTGAATATAATATTTATTGTAACTGAATGATGCACTTTCTAGTTTTTTTTATATCTTTATATTATTGTATACGTTTTATGCAAATATTCTGTACTGAGACAATGAATAGTGATTAGTTAAAACAGATGCAGTGGGGAGGTTTAAGTAGATAAGAGGCAAGTTATTTTTTGGAAATGAGAGGGTGGGGCAGGTGAGTAAAGCGGGTGTGAGGGACAGTTGAAACTTCGCTAACATTCCCAACAATAAAGAATATATTCTTTTTTGTTTTTAATTTATGCTTCATGGCTCCTCCACAAAGCTGATTGGCTGCTCTGGCCCTCCCTTGGAGGGACTCATGCTCCAACCCGAATGTGTCGGGTCATCACGGACTTCGGCTCTCGGTTGTTTTTCTCCTTTTCTCCCCGAGCACCCGAACTGTGCAATGGGCAAAAGAAAACATTCTTGTGTTGCAATACAGTACAACCATCTAGTGCACCACTTGAAAGATTGTTCAGCATTGGTAGACAGGTCCTTACAGCTAAAAGAAACTGACTTGGTAATGCAAAGTTAACATACTATCTTAAAGCACTTAAGTTGTGTAGTGATTCTAATAGTCCATATTTTAAACATCCTCTAGATAACATACATAAAGGTGTAAACGTTGGTCTTTTTGCTGACTAATCAGTTTTCCTAACCCATGGAAAACATCTCAACCTTATCTGTTGTTATTTTGTGGAAGTGGTTAATGCAGTGCTATCCTTACTTATTTCATTCCAGTTATCTCCGAAAAGCTGAAGTTAAGACAACAAACAAGCTTCACTATTTTATTTGCCTTGCTGATTAGTCCTGACTAATTATTCTTGCGGTCTTGTAACAGTACAGCAGCTATTGATATCTTCTCCCTAGACAAATAACAGTTACATAAGAAATGACTGCAACAGTAGATCTTACAGAAACTTTCCTCCATTAGACCACACCTTTGGAACTACAAGCCATCAGCATTAGGACAACTCGAAAACATTTTGCTACCCAAGGGACACACACAATGATGTACAGTATCTACCCATATATAAAAGTGGGTGGCCCCATCACTCCTCAGTTCCCCACTGGAGATTAGCTTCAGGGGACCTTTAACCATGAGGAACTAGGAGATGAGACTAGCACCAGGCATACAAGGAGATGCAATGGGCTAGAGACAGGATGCATGGAGTAAGGTGCTAGGCGCAGCATCTGATATGACCCTCACTGAAAGAAAAAGTGAGGAGGAGGAAGGGTATGGCATGGCCTAATGGAGGAGATTCTCTCGAAGACATACTGGTATGATACATTCTTAAGCAACTATTCTATCTTCTTCAAGATTATCTCCTCCATTAGGCCTCACCCTTGGAACGATTTTGAAGCAATATGAAGTAAATTGGGAGGATGGCACTGTCTGATATGGAATCTAGACAGAAGGCCCAAAGCCAGCATGTCTACAACCGGCAATGTCCAGACTGTAATATTTAGTGGAAGTATGAACAGTGCTCCATGTGGCTGCAACACATATGTCAGCAGTTGGGAAATGTTTTGAAATAAGCAACAAAAGTGGTCATATCCCTTGTGGAGTGGCCATAAAAAGCACCAGGAAGTTCCTTACTGTACTTCTTACAGTATAACAGAACCTAATACAATCAGCCAGCCATGTGGATAAGCATTGTTTCAACTCAAAAGTGCCCTCTCGTGGACATGAATGGAAATTAACAGGAGGTAGGTTCAGGAGGGATGTGAGGAAGTACTGCTTTATGAAAAGGGTGGTTGAACCTTGGGACAGTCTGTCAGCTGAGGTGGTGGGTGTGAAAACAGTCAGGAGATTCAAGCAGGGCTGGGATATAGTGAAGGGAATAGTGGTTACTGGCTGTGACAGGACCTAGGAGGAGAATAGAGAGAGGACGGGGAGGGTAAGTATTGTACTCTGGTAGGTTCCAGGGATTACAGAGAACTTGGGCAGACTGGATGGACTACTGGTCTTTTTCTGCCGTCACTGTCTATGTTTCTATGTTTCTTTTCCAGGGGCTAATGAAACAAAAAGCTGAGAAGACTTTCTGCAGTCCATGGTGTGAACAATACAGTATCTTAGAATTCTACGCACATCCAAAATATGGGGCAGTTCTTTACCCTGGCTGGCATGCTCAGAATAATAAACAGGAAGGTGCATCATTTGAGTCAGTGTAAACTCAGATACCACCTTCGGTAGAAGCTTAGGATTTGTATGCAAAGAGACCCTGTCTGAGAAAAATCAAATAAGGATGCTCCTACATTAGAGCCTGATGCTTTGAAATCCTTTGAGCAGAAGTCATCAAAACAACATTTTCCATGATGGGAAATGCAAGTCACAATTCATAGCAGGCTCAAAGTAAGCAAACATCAATTTCTCAAGAGTGAAATTCAAGTTCCAAGGCAGAACTGAATTATAGATAGGAGGTTTCATATGAAGAATAACTCTCAGAAACATACGGGACACTTCTAGTTAAGCAACCGTATGACCATCAATAGGGACATGGTAAGCTGATACAATGGCCAAATGAACCTTAGGAGAGGAATACTGCAGGCCGGCGTCAGACAAGGAAAGCAAGTATTCCAACACAGCACTCACAGGGCATGTAAAATGGGTCCATATTCCAGAAAGCAGCCCACAGAGAGAATCACTATTTCAGGGAATAAGCATGCCTAGTAGAAGGCTTCCTAGCCACAAGCAGGACATCAGCAACGTTAGGGGATGCCCCAAAATGTGCAATGGCTATGTCTTCAGGAGCCATGCATGCAGGTGTAGGGATTTCAGGTCCAGATGGACAAGGGATCCCCTGCCCTGTGACAAGAGACCCCGACACAGAGGTAAAGGTACAGGAGGCTTCACCACCAGATACTGAAGGAGTGGAAACCATATCTGGCAAGGCCTTAATGGAGCAATGAGGATGAGAGTGGCACTCTCCACCCAGAGCTTGAGCAGAACCCACTACATTAGAGGAACTGGGGTAAATGCATATAGGAATATCCCTGTCCAAGAGAAGGACAACACGTCTCACCAAAAATCTCCAGGCCCTGGAGCGAGCACAAATGTGGCAGTTTTGCATTGTGTGAGAATGCGAGAAAGGTCCAACTCTGGACAACCCTATCTTGTGCAGAGGTCAATGACCATGAAGAACAGCAGTTCCCATTCATGAACCATTGACTGGGACCTGCTTAACCTGTCTGCTATGACATTTTGGAGATATGGGAGAAACACGGCTGATAACTGAAGGCTGTGAGACAGAGCCCAGTACCATACCCTCATTTCTTCCCTGCGCAGGAGACAGGAGAAAGTGCCTCCCTGTTTGTTGATGTAATGCATCACACTGACATTGTCCATCTGAATGAACAGAGGATCGGGGCAGATTAGACTCTGAAAAGCCTGGAGGCTGTACAGAATAGCCTGCATTTCCAGGACATTTATGTGCAGCTCGGCCTCCACCTTGGTCCATGAGTCCTGTGTTTGGTAAGGGCTGAGATGAGCACCCCAGCCGGAGCCCAAGGCATCCCTGTTGAGGATCTGTATAGGAGCTGCTACAAGTAATGGAACACACTTCAGGAGGTTGTCGTGATCCATCCACCATATCAACTCTCTGTAAAGAGGAGATGTGAACGAGAACCATTTGGTCCAGCTTGTCTATCAACTGATCCCACTGGACCCTGAGTGTCCATTGAGGGATCCTCATATGAAGTTGTGCCAGTGGTACAGTTACTATGGCCACAGCCATGAGGCCCACAAGATATAATATTGTTCTTGCAAAGACACTGTGGCTCCTGAATACCAAGTATGCTTGAGCAACCAAAGTATCCGTCCTGTCCTGTGGCAGAAGATCACATCCCTTCTCTGTGTACAAGACTGCCCCTATGTATTGCAGTCTTTGGCACAGAGTCAACACAGACTTTGGCATATACACTGTGACCCCCAAGTCATCGAACAACTGATTCCTGATGTGTCCAAGACAGGGTGTGTAGCAGGGCTTCCCTGGAGCTGGCCTTCAGAAATCAGTCACCCAGATAGGGGAAAACATACAGGCCTTCCTGCGAAGGACTGCTGCAACTACTTCCAAGAATGTGGTAAAGACCTGTGGTGCAGAGGACAAGCTAAAGGACAAAACCTTGAACTGACAGTGTTCAACCTCCAGCATGAAGCAGATATATTGTCTGTGGGATTTGCTGATCTTTACATGAAGGTATGCATCCTTCATGTGTAGAGAGGACAGTCAGTCTCCATTTTCCAGAAGAGGAATTAAAACTTGCAGGGATACCATGTGAAACATTCTGTATTCGATGCACAGGTTGAGCTCCCTGAGATCCAACACAGGACACAGATCCCCTGTCCATTTTGGGACTTAGGAAGAATCTAGAATAGAACCCTTTGTTTCTCTCCTGAGGAGGAACTGGTTCTATGGCAAGTTTTTTGTAGTAAAGACAGAACTTCTTCCTGCAGAAGGGACAAATGTCCTGGGGGATAAAAAGAAGGAAGTGGAAGATGATCCTGAGGGATTTGTAACAGCTTCAGAGAATGTCCCCTTGCAATTATCTCCAGAACCCACTCATCCATAGTGACCAGCTACCATTATTTAAAATACAGGGAGATCCTGCCCCCCCCCCACACTCACCCCAACCTCCTCTCTAAGCTACCCTCTCCACCACAGGGACCCCCGTGCTTTCCACCTCCCTTGCCCCTGCTCCCTTACAGGCCAAGCTGCCTTCTCGTACCATCTCCCCCTTCTCTGGAATAACCTCCCCCCTAACCTTCGCCTGGCCCCTTCTTGTTCTGCCTTTACTCGACTCATTAGGCTCCAACCTGCCCCGCCTTAAATGTTCAAATGGTCCCAGCATGCAGCCGATGCACCACACAGTCCCCACCCACCTAGTCCTAGCTGACCTCATCTCCCTTATCCCACTCCATGTGAAATTGCTTTTTGCTGTTTTACCACTGAATCAGTGTATTTTAATTATTTGTAAAAATGTTGTGCAAGCTGTCTATATTCTTCAATCTATTGTTACCTTCTGTACAAACTGTACCCAGGTTGCACCTGGAAACGAGCCTCAGCTCAGTGTGCCTTTCCCGGTCATCAAATTTTAAATAAAATAAATAATAGCTGAGGTGGGCGGAGAAAAGGAACAGAGTCAGGTGGGAAAAGGAGCAGTAGGGCCACTGGAACCAATTTCTTTTGGGTGCTTTTGCATGGGCACCAGGGGGAGGGGAACCCAGAAAGGGGCCACCTCCTCCGCCATGGTCTTGCTGATAGTAGGCACAACTATCTCTGGCAGCAGGCAGACGAAAGGAGCCCCGACCATGACCCCTAGCAGGAGTATGATACAGGGACTTTACAAACCTCTGTCATTTTGGAAGTTTGAAGGCTACATAGAGCCTTTTCAATATCACAGCCAAACAGTTTTGACCCCTTAAAGGGAGAATTCAAAACCACCTGCTGCACATCATTGGCAAAGCCAAGAACATCTCCTCATGCAAATGCCAGAAGCAGCAGCCCTGGCAGAAGCATCAGAGATATCATAAGCTGAGAGTAGCAAATGCTTGCCAACCTCAGCAACAGCAGACAATGTTTTCAGCAGATAAATCTTTGCAGAGCCACCAGGCAAAGCCTGAGCAGCAGTATGAGCAGTTTTCCACAGGCTGTTCTGGTAGCTGATCATGGGGGCCTGGCAATTTGCAATCTTAAGGCTCAGTGATGCAAAGGCATAAGTAAATTTCCCCATCACATCCAGCCTCCCAGAATTCTTATCAGAAGGCAAAGTACTCATATGTCAAGGGGCTCTAGACTTTTCATGAGCAGCCCTAACCACAGAGTCAGTCTCAGGCTAGTTAACATAATAAGGCTCAGCAGATGTTGCAAGATACTGCTTATTAGGCTTTTTAGGAACTGCAGGCAGTGAGTTTGGTCTGTACCATGCAGCTAAAGTAGCAACCTCTAATGCAGGATACACAGATGGAAAGATAATGGAAGGAGACCATGGCATCTCCAAAAATTCATGAGATTCCTTTTAGTGGAATCTTCCTCTTCTACAGTAAAGCCCATGGTAAACTGCATTTGCTGCATCATGGCTTGGGAAGATGGGTCCTTGGGAGGAGATCTCGGGGTATAAACCACCATGTCCTCACTACAGGACGAGAGGGTAGAACTAGAGCAAATTGGACCATACAGAAATTGTTCTCTGTCCTCTAAGTACATGAAGTCAGGATTATATTCCATTTCATCGTCATCAGCATGATCAACAATGGAAGCCACAAAATGGACTGGCGACACCAGCAGCGATTAAGAGGCTGGAATCTGTGGTGTGATACTGGAACCCATTAACAGGGGCAGAGGGCCGGAAGGCCCCTGCCTATATTAGCAATCCTGGCAGAATGTGTCAAATCATTTCAGAACACGATGCTAACACAGCCTGGGAGTCGATGGTGCCTTGCAAAGGGGCCAAGACTACCCGTGTTGACAGGCCTTGGCCCGTCAATGATGGCATTATACCATCCATGGTAGGTATGGTAATGCCTAAGCCAATCCCTGACTTTTGTGTCTCAACAACGGTTTGGGGGGAGGAGTTGTAGTTGGTGTTGCCAGAGAAGACAATGACATACCTACTCTGAACGGTGACTGGGACCTCATGGGAAAGCAGAAATGTCATCTTCTCTTTGCCTGTACTTATGGTTGGATGACAAGGAGGACAGTGACGACAACCATTCCTTGCGTCCATCTTTTATACTTCAATGGCTGCTTTTCGGTCAATGGTTAGGGAAACACAGATTTTAAACCCATTTCCTTTTATATGTCTTTCAATGCCTTTAGTATAACAAAATCTTCTAGAGCTTTCTTATGGCATCACCATGTAGCTGGGTTGAAGCTCTTAGTCCTCGCATTTTGAGATAGACCAAAGCAGCACATACAAACCGCGAGTGTGTTCTCTTTATAAATCTTATCACCGTACTTACAATACTAAAATAAAGGTTCTTTCAACTTCTGAGGCATACAGAGATGACAACAGAATACTAAGAAAGTAAAACAGCAAACAGCAGTGGCTAGGTTGATAGCATTTCATTCAGAAGACTCACAAAGGATGATCAACGGTGGAGAAAGAACTGAGGAATGATGGGGTTGCCCACATTTATATACAAGTTGATACTGCACATCATTGTGGGTAGCCCCCAGCTAGCAAAAGTTTCCAAGTTGTCCTGATGCTGGTGGCTTATATTTCCAAGGTTGTGGCCTAATGAAGGAAATATGCCTGAAGGGCATCGAGCTTATCTTGTTATTTCACAATTTGACATTGCTATAGTTTATCCAAATCTAAACCTCATACAGCAAACTGTGTTTCTGTAATTCTTTGTGACTTAAACAACAGTATGTGTACTGGTAATAATAATCATTTAAATTAGTACTTTGTTAAGCATTTCACACCTAAACTAATCCTAAACATTATGGGAGGTAGTTAAGATATCTATTTTCAGTGATTTTTTTTTTTAAATGCGCAATACAGTCGTCAAAGCATGATGAAAAACCTGCAGTGTACTTATTATGTTGAAAAAGCAGCGGCATTTGACAGTCTGTAGAAAACATCAGGGGTAGACTATCAGTGTGGTCCATTAGCCTGTGGCGGACAGTATTTCAGATTTCAAAACTCGCTGATCAAAACAAGGCTTCTGATTTAGTTTCTGCAAGAAAAGCTGACATAAATCTTTGAGAAGTCATGACATCACGGTAATAACAGCTAGCAATACTGGCTGCCGGTTTAACTTTGTATGTCAAATCAGTGTATTCGCTCTTCTTTGTTACTTATGTGTACTAAGATTTATTGGCGCAATCTCATGTGGTGGATGCAATGGTAGTGTATACACCATGCATGACTAAATCTCTACCATATCCTCCTAGCCCGGACCTGCCTCAATTTAAAAAGATTTTCCCAGCAAACACTCATTGACATTTTCTTCCTGTTTCTTTTTCCCAAAAAATGCTGGCTATTTTATGGTGTTGTCCACATGCTGGCTGTCATTTTACTTTAGAAAAAGGTGCCATTCAGAACCCAGCTGAGCAATCCTAGGCTACCACTTTTGCACAGCCATCATTTTCCACTGAAATGCTGATTAATGGTAACTGGTAAATAATAGCATAAGAAATTGCCAGCAGAAAAAGGTCTTATGGTCTTTCGAGATGTTAGACTGTGGTGCCCCTTATCCAGAGGTACAGTGGGCCCTGCCCCTCCCCAACCCTGAACTTCCCTTTCATCTTATCTAACTCTCTCTTGAACCCCTGCACTGCTTTTTGAGTAATGACCTCAGATGGGAGTTCATTCCACCCCAACACCACCCTCTCTGTAAAGAAGTGTCTCCTGACCTTTTTATTCAATCTTCACCCATCAGCTTAAGACAGTGCCCCTAGTGGTCTTGTTATCACTGAGACAGAAAAGTTCCCCAATATCCACTTTTTTTTAAAAATACCTTTCAGGTACCTGATGGTTTCAAACATGTCCCCACTCTTACTCCATTCTTCCAGTGAATACATGTTAAGTTCTCTCAGCCTGTTCTCATATGCCCTGCCCTGCTACCCTTGAACCATCTTTGCTGCTCTACTCTGGATTGCCTCGAGCTGGCTGATGCCCTTTTTCAAGGAGGGGCTCCAGTACTGCACACTGTACTCCAGCTACAGTCGCACTAAGGATGTGTACAGAGTAATTATAACCTCCTCCCTTTCGCTCAAATATTTATCATCACCCTCATGAGCTGAGCTCATATAGTTATTGCCACCATCATCATCAATCAACATGACTGGAAATCATTAATCATTCATCGTCACTTCCTGAAAGGAAAGGAATGGAGCAGGGCAGGAAGGCAATATAGGTGGAATGGGGACACACAGTGCCACTGTGAATGTGACAAACACTGCATACTGACACTGGCAGAGTGGTCAGCATAGTTAAGACAAGCTCAGGAACTTCACTACGTGTGTCATGAAGTTACAGACTTTGCAGCTCCAATGAACAGTCATTCAGGTGACCTTTTTTTCCCCCGAGTGAAACTACTGTTAAAAAGAACATGCCCATCCAGTGACAACATGTTTTCATTACTAGTACTGATGCATCCTAACTAAAAGTGCTGTAGATCAAGTACGGTCTGCGGTAATAATTTAGGTATGGAAAAATTGGCAGATGTGGTAGGACAAGTGGCCCTTATCTGCTGCCAAAAATGAATGAAACTAAACTGCTGAAGAATAGGAGACAGTATAGTGCAGTGGTTTAAGGCTCTGAGCTGCAAACCAGGAGACCTGGGTGTGAATCCCACAGCCCCCACTTGCATACTGTGTGACACTGAGCAAGTCTCTTAACTTCCTTGTGCTCCCAGGTCGCACCTGTAAACAAGCTTCAGCTCAGTGTTTCTCTCCTGGTAAAAAAAAAAAAAGTCCCATCTGACAAGATTGGTCATGTGGGATCAGGCTCAGATAAGCCTCTAACCATTAACTCATCATCATCATTACCAAGCCATGCTGTGATTAATCAGCGAAGGATGGCAGCTGCTACAAGGTCTCTGAGGAAGGGGATTAGGGAATGGTTTAGCTGCATGATGGGGAGGGGATGTTTTTAATTTTATTTATGTATTTACATTTATTTTTGAACAAATTTACTCCTGTGCTCTCCAGTTTTGCCTATACATACAGAGGAAACTCAGTGAAAGGTTGCCTTAGTGTAATTAATGCAAAAGTAAGAGGCCAGATTTTAGATGGATCAGAAATTTGAGGCTAATCAGACCTAAAAAACATAGAAAAACACTTAACTCATATTACAAGAAACTTCAGGGATTACCTCAAGCGTTTCATCCACACTAGTAAGAGCTGAATTAGGTCAGATACCTACAGAATATATAGTTAGAGAGAGGCTGGAATCTGTAGCCTCCTTTTTTAGAACTGTTGCTCAACTAAAGTTACATTATGAAGACAAATATTCACCCTAATGGTTGTTACACATAATTAAACAAGATAGACTATTATAATGAATCTATTTTAAAATATACATTTATTTATTATTGTATGATTTTTGATACACAAGTTTTGAAACTGATAGGACTACCAGTTTGTTTATATATTTTATGCCAAAAATAATGTATGTATGTTTTTATGTTGTTATATTGTAATGTCATTATTTGCCAATCAATAAACTTGAAAAATATTTATTTTTGTTTTAATTAACAAAACTACTAGGGAAAAATGGCCACTTAAAGTCACACTTGGCTCTAAATTGTTTTTAAGTGCCAGCACAATGTGAAGTGGCTGGCACCTTCACTGGAGAAGTGATACCATAGTGTCCTGCCTGGTGAACTTCTTGCCCACTTTGCCAGGTGAAAATAAACTACACAAAAACAAGCATTTGTCAATGCCGAATGTTGTCTTGCTGGCATTGGCATTGGTAGTGCAGGAGTTTGAGAGATGCAAAATAGGAATGTCAGTGAAGTAGTGAATTGACGCCAACCCCACCCTGCACAGACTGACAGACACTGGGGTGTGCCTTTTGGCAGCTGGCCATAATGCTCATGCCATTTCACCTCATCCTACCCGGCAGACACCGAGAAGTGTTGCGATGTGCTTTGGGCCTTACGCTCACCCCATAAGGAAATACACTGAGATGGGTGCAGTATAGGAGAATGGGGTGAACTTTGGGGGACGAAGAGTCCAAGGCACACATCGATGCCTGTCACTGGCTACAAGGTGGGAGTGGAATGGCGTGAGCACTACAGTCGACAATCCCAAGTCACACCCCTCAGTCTCTACAGGGTTTGATGTTATGGTTGGAAACCCTAACGCTCCAGGTGTTTGTTGGGATTTTCACTCCACATTTCCAACATGGGCTTTTTATATTGTTATATTGTTAAATGTTATATTGTTATATTGTACTTTCCCGGGTTGTGCCTGAAAATGGGCAGGAGTTTTGCCTAGTGCACTTACCTGGTTACCAAAAGCAAATAAATAAACAAACAAACATGGGCTTTTTGTGACTCCACCTCATGAACAATAGCACTATTAGTTCATCAGCTGACAGGTGATTTTGCACAGCGACTACGCCATTTGGTGTCAGAGGTGCGGAAACGCATTTTGGGTAGGATGCGAAAAATGACAGCTGTACTGTTCATGAGAAGGTGTAAAAAAATGGCAATGTTGAAAATCTGGAGTGAAAATATGAAAAACTGGTGAAGTCACGAGCATACATAGAAACTGTGCAACGCACACCTGCAACGCAATTATTTTAGGGATTTTTGTAACCAAATTTTCAACATGGGCACTTTGGGGCCTCTGCTCATGAACAGCGTCACTATGATTTTGTTAATCTGTCCCGAACATTGATTTCCCACAGCAACCACGCCATTGTGCGACACAAGTGCGAAAACACATTTTGGGCAGGATGTGAAAAATGACAGATGTACTGTTCATGAAGAGGTGTAAAAAAATAGCAATGTTGAGAATCTGGAGTGAAAATATGAAAAATTGATGAAGTCACGAGCGTGCATAGAAATTGCACAACATGCGCCCATAATGCAATTATTTTTTGGATTTTTTAAACCACATTTTCAACATAGGCATTTTGGCACTTCCACTCATGAACAGTGTCACTGTGATTTTGTCATTCTGTCCTGAACTTTGATTTCCCACAGCGAACGTGCCATTGTGTGCCACATGTGCAAAAACACATTTTGGTCAGGATGTGAAAAATGACAGCTGTACTGTTCATAAGTGGGTGTGAAAAAATGGCAATGTTGAAAATCTGGAGTGAAAATGTTAAAAATTTTCAAAGTTACGAACGTGCATGGAAACTGCGCAATTGACACTTGTAACAGTAATTTTTTGGAATTTTTTCACCAAATTTGAAAGATAGGTGTTTTGGGACCCCACCTCATGAACAGTGGCACTGTCATTTTGTTAACTGGTCCCGAAAGGTGATTCCATGCAGTGACCGCAAAATGACCTTTCAGGACCAAATAACGACATGACAGTGCATGTGTTCATGAGATGGGGTCTCAAGAACCCCATGATGAAAATTTGGACCCAAAATAAAAAAAAATGGCGGAGATATCCACCTAAGTTGAACCCCCCCCCCTCCATTTATGCCATTATACAGCTTACCGGCATTTCTTCAGTTCGCGGTTGGCTTTGAAGAGTCCAGACATGTCCGCCCACCAAAGATCGAGTGCCGGACTCCGGTAGGCATGGGTAGAGGGTGTTGAGAGGTGGGTGCGAGAGGCTAGTTGTGGGTTGGGGTGCCATGGACAATGGACAGTTTTCTTTTTTCAGGTACAAAAAAAAATGGACATTGCGCCAGGTTAAAGAAAATGTTGGGCACATTGGGGTGAGCTCTCAGTGTGCCCTATGACTTTTGGGGCTGTTGGCAACACTGGAGTGGGCTCCAGTGCCACACAATGGGGGTGGGGGCAGAAACATGCCGACATGGTTGGCTTACTGTGAGCGCAGCTCACTGGGGTGGGCTCCCAGTGTGCCACACTGTGTTTGGGGACATGCCGACAGTGATTGCACCCTGATGGCTTCCTTTGGGGAGCCGCTTATGTTTATCTACTTCTGAGATGGGAGGCATGTCATCTGTGCCGCTGCATGACGAGCTTGTCTCTGATTGCAGCGGCACATTTCTTACAAGTTGTGTCCACTTTACATAATTCTTGTGTCAGTGCTAGCATGCTGGCTTATTGGTGAATGAGGGACGCATCTACTAAAGCATGCCTTGCATTGGCCAACACTGACACACCTCTGAAATGTGCTACTAGCACAAGATGTTGCTTGTGCGAGCGTGCATGCCAACATAAAAAGTACAAGTTTGCGGTATTGGCCACTTTGAGCACTGCTTCATATGTAGCATAGACAGTTTTGAAATTTTGCACACATCCATCTTAAACTGTTATTTTTATTAATGACCATTTAAATATCATTTTGTTAAACCACAAAGAAAGCACTTACCATCCTTTAAGCACTGTTCTCTCAGATTGCATATATGTTGCATTCAACTGTGCTGTTGGTTTGCAAAGGTAAATCTATCTTGACATTTGTTAAAGGGCAAAGTTATTATTGTACTTGAAATACAAATGTAACATTACTGTAAATGATATGAAATTACCCAACTACAACATATGGCATGGAACATTTATACTGTATGTAGACAGACTATTGAAAAACAGAGTAGAGAACTTCCATATTATAAAGAATAGACTGGCAACTTGGCCACCAACATCTGCCAGCTCAGTTCCATAAAAAAAAGCATTACATATTGTTCTAGACAGTGTTTTTGTTATTTTGTGGAAATGGAAAGTATAGTTAGGTAAGAACTTACCGCAACAGTAGATCTTCGAGAGAAGCTCTTGCAGCAGGTAACACAAGTAGGACTGACGCCACCTGGTGGCAGTTCTTGGCAAATTCTTCTTCTAGCAGTACCGATGTGGGAACGCCCCCACCAACGTTGGATTCACCCCGACGTCACACTATATAGAGGGGGAGATCCCCACGTGCTCCAGTTCTTGCACGCCCCCTATAGGCAAACGGACTGCAACAGGCAACAAACAGGAATTGTGATCCAAACTTTTCCTCATAATGGAGGAATGGCCCGTCTGGAAAAGGCCTGATGCCTGGGGGGAAGGAGGGCAGGAAAATATACCTGTTGCAAGAGCTTCTCTAGAAGATCTACTGTTATGGTAAGTTCTTACAAAACTACTATCTTACTTCAAGAGGAAGCTCTTGCAGCAGGTAACACAAGTAGGATTGATTTCCAAGCAGTATAAACTTCAGACAACCCTTGGGAGGGGGAAACAATAAGGAAAAACAGGAGAAAAAAGAGCAGGAAGGATCCCTCAGGAAACCAGGCCCTGCAGAACTGTGAGGTGAAATCCTGCTCTGCATCTGGAAATGATGTCAAGGCTGTAGTGCCTGACAAATGTGTGAACAGAGTGCCAGGTAGCGGCAGCACAAATGTCAGCTGCAGAGATCTGTTTCAGTGCTGCAAAGGAAGTGGTGACTGCCCTGGTAGAATGAGCCTTAATCAGGTTCAGAGTAGACCTATTGTGTTTCTGATAACAAAAGGTAATGCAAAGGACCAACCAGTGCGACAGCGTCTGTTTGGTGACCAGGCAACCTAAGGCCTTTGTGCAAATGACACAAAAAGCTGATCAGATTTCCTATCCCCCTTGGTCCTAGCCAGGTAATATCAAAGAGCTCTGTGGACGTCCAAGCAGTGAAGCAGAGCCTCCCCTCTGTTTGAATACTCCGGGAAATATACCGGAAGCTGAACGGACTGGTTAAGGGTGAGCTCCGAAACCACCTTCAGTAGGAACTTCGGCTTAGTGCGAAGGTCAACCCTATCCTTATGGAAAATAAGATAGGATTCTTTACACATGAGAGCCTGAAGCTCTTAAATGTGCCTCGCCGAAATGTTGGCTACCAAAAGCAAAGTTTTCCAGGATAGGAAATGAAGCTCAGCCTCCATTGCCAGTTCGAGGGGCGGGGGAGCGAAAGCTTCTCTAGCACAAAGAGGAGATCCCTAGAAGGGACAGGATCCTGGATGGGAGGTCTGACATGAAGAATACCATGAAGGAAAGTCTTAGATACCTACATCTGAGCCAACTTCTTAGCCTGCACTAGCAAGTGATAAATGGAGATGGCAGCCAGGTGTACCTTGATGGAGGAATAACAGACTGGACTCCGAAAGGGAAAACGGGTATTCTAAAAAAGAATTAACTGGATAGACCAGGGGGTCCACCCTCTTGCCTGCAGCCCAGATACAGAAACGTTTCCACTTCATAGCGTAAGTGGCCCTGGTGGCAGGCTTATGCGCCTCAACCAAAACTTGCACTGCCTGATCAGATACTCCAAACCTGGATTTAGCTAGGTCCTGAGGAGCCAGACATGCAGGTGAAGGGAGCACAGATTCGGATAGACCAGTGACCCATTGTCCTGAGACAGAAGATGAGAGGGAAACTGGAAGGGGCAGCAGAGGCTCTGCCGCTAAACGCTGGAGCAAAGGAAACCAAATCTGTCCAGGCCACAGAGGATGACTGTGCCTTGAGGAGAACCTTCTGCAGGAGCGGGAAGGGAGGGAACGCGTAGAGGAACCTTCGCTTCCAAGACAGGGACAATGTGTCTTGCCAAAAAGCTCCAGGCTCGGGACCTAGCGAGAAGAAACTGGGCAGTTGTGCGTTGGATTGTGATGTGAAGAGATCCAACTCTGGTGTCCCCCACCGGCAGAAGATTTGATCTGCAACTTCCTGAAGCAGCTCCCATTCATGAGCCTGCGACCTGGTTCTGCTGAGCGAGTTGGCCAACATGTTCAGTTCTCCTGGAACGTGAACCGCCGTCAAGAAGAGCTGATGCTCCACAGCCCAGCCCCACACCCGCATGGCTTCTCAGCAGAAGGGGTATGAGTGTGTGCCACCTTGTTTGCTGATGTAGAACATCACCAAAGTGTTGTCCGTCTGGACCAACAGGTGTCCCGGCACTAGAACCGAGATGAGGGCCTGAAGAGCATACAGGACTGTTCTCGGTTCCAGAACACTGATATGCAGATCTTCCTCTACCGGAGACCAAGACCCTTGAGTGCGATGTGTCCCCAAGTGGGTGCCCCATCCCGAGGATGATGAGTCCATGGTCAGAATCTGGGTCGGGGCTCCTACATGGAAAAGGATACCCGCCAGTAAGTTTTGTGACGACATCCACCGGCGCAATTTCCGGTGGATCGGCTCCGAGATCTGGATTGAGGCATCCAAATCGTCCTGTGTTTGATCCCACTGGTCTGGACTCTTAATGACCACTGAACTGTCCGCATGCACAGCCACACCAGAGGAACTGAAACTATGGCGGCTGCCATGTGCCCTAGCAGCCTGAGGAGGAGTCTTGAGGGGACCCTTGAGGCTGCAGAGACTTGGTATGCCAAGACCTGAATCTGATCTGCTCTGTCAGAGGGAAGAAACACTTTCCCAAGGGTGGTATCCAGAAGAGCTCCGATGAACTGGAGCTTCTGGGATGGGAGAAGTTGAGACTTGTCCCTGTTGACTGTGATCCCCAGGTGTTGGAACAGCGATAGGGAGTCCCTTATGATTTCCAACAGGCGGGGCCTGGAGGGAGACAGTCATCCAGATAAGGGAACACGAAGTGGCCTGGTCTCTTAAGTGCCGCGGCAACCACTGCCAGGCACTTGGTGAATACTCTGGGGGCTGAAGAGAGACCAAAGGGGACGACTCCGAATTGATAGCCCTTGCCTTAGAATCTGAACCTCAGAAATCTTCAATGACCCCTGGCAATAGGGATATGCAGATAGGTATCCTGCATGTCCAGGGATGCCAGTCAGTCTCCCACCGAAATTAAGGCAGGAGAGTGGGGAAGGAGACCATACGGAATCTCCGATAGGAGACCCATTGGTTTAGATCGCTGAGGTCCAGAAAAGGTCTGAGGTCTCCTGACTTCTTCAGGACCAGGAAGAAGTGGGAGAAGAACCCTGTCTCTCCTTCGGCTGGGGGTACCGGCTCAATGGCGTTTTTGTCTAGAAGGGAATTGGATTTCCCCTCGGATCAGCACCAGTGTTCCCTGGGATAGTGGGATGGGGGTGGAGGTCTGTCCGGAGAGATGACATCGAACTCTATGGAGTGCCTGAACCCCACGAGCTCAAGGACCCACTGGTTGGAAGTCACTTGACTCCAGGCATCTGCATAGAGAGAAAAGCATCCTCCAACTGGCTCCCCTGACAAGGCATCTGGGGAGTCAGGCAGTGGGAGGGAGGGTGGCAGTAGCTAGTTTAGCCTGTCTAGAGGAGGAGGCCAAAGAGCCCCTGGCTCCTTCCCTACGACTAAAGCCACCTCGCTGCGAGTGGGACTGGTAGCGACGTTGCTGAGGCTGATGTCCCCCACGGCCACAAAAAAGGGGCTTCCAAGGTCGCCCCTGCTTCGTGCGGTACATGGACTGCACGGTTCGGATGGCCTTACCGGAGTCCTGCAGCTTGGTGATAATCTTCTCTGTGTCATCACCGAAGAGCACGGAGCCCTTAAAGGGAGCATCCAGAATGTTTGTCTGCACATCTGGATCGAACCCAGAAACCCAAAGCCATGCGTGGTGTCGGAGGCAAATGCCAGTAGCGGACGCCTTGAGGAGGTGTCCGCAGAGTCATAGGCCGACCTCAGAATTTGAGTACCCATGTCTGAGCCAGTCTGCAGCAGTTTGGCAAGCTCTGCCTGCTGACGGCAATTGGGCATGTTTTGCACAATGTCCATTCCTAGTTTCCAAAGGGCGTTCTGGAATTGGACCATGTGTGTTAGGAAGTTGAGACTCCTGATACTGCAGGTGGCAGCAGAGTACACCTTGCATCCCATGGAATCCAGCTGCTTCGACTCCCTGTCAGGCGGCTGGGTGCTCGGGCCTCTGCAAATGGTCGTGAGCTACCAAAATCATCACTGAGTCTGCTGCGGGTGGTTCAGCCAAGAAGGGGTGGCCCTTAGGGGCCCGGTAGAGCCGATGAGCCTTCTTGGGTATGGCAGAGGAGGAGTGAGGGTGCTTCCAGGTAGCAAACGTGATGTCCTCAAAGATGTCTACCATGGGAGGGATGACCACCAGCAGCCTAGGGTCTTTTTGGTGGAGGCATTTAGCCGACCGCAGTCGCTTGGGGTCCAGGGCTTCAGTGTCCCAACCCATGTTTGCCTGGATCTGCCTCATCACTTCCATGAAACTGGGGTCTTCTGGGGGAGATCTGGGGTGCCCTCTGTGTCCCCTAAATCTGGTCTGACATCCGAGTCAATACGACAGCTGTCAGAGACGACATACGAATCCGAGGCTGAAGAGGATGGAGATCTGTGTCGTCTCCTCTTGTCTGGAGAGGGACAGCGGGAGGAACTGCTGGACCTAGTCCTCCTGCGCCTCTTGTCTTTATGTTTTTTTAGGTGCTGCAGGCTCCTTCTCTGCCTCTTGATCAGAAGGCTCCGAGACTGGGACCGGATAAGGAGCAGGGCCCCCTGGGGTATCTGGAACCGGGGTTGGCTGAGGCATGGATGGAGGCACACCCACTGGGAGATCATGTTTGACCGTGCCCCACCAATGGGAGAAGAGCTCCTTTATCTGCGAAAGGTTCAGTTTTGGGGAACGAGGCACGGGAGGAAGAGGTGCACCAGACCCGGCGCCAGCCCCATTGTCGGGTCTGAATCCCTGGCACCGCTGTCCGTAGGCACGGTGTCGGTCTTTGAGGCGACAATGGAGGGGCATCAGCTTCCCCATCATTGGCCTCCGATGTCAGGTGGACCGGCATCTGTTGCGGACAGGGGGTCCCAGAGCTGACGTTGGGTAGTGCGGGGGTGACTGGCGTCAGAACTACTTTAACTGGGAAGTCACGTGATGCAGTGCGCTGGGTAAGACGCCTCTCTACCCACTCCGACCTACCGCCTGTTATTTGCCCTTCAAAATCCTGCTCTTCAGTAATTTTTATAGAAGACTATCTACCTACAGCCTGTCTGAGCACTCCTGTTCTCTCTACGGGGCATCGATGGATGAGGAGATGCCAAAAATCGCTCCAAAGCACACACCTCCCACTATGCCTGAGAAGGCCTCTAAAAAAGCCAGGGCCTCCCCCTCGCAACCCTCGCTGCCTGTTACCGCTGAGTGTCCTGATAGAGACCTTCTTACCCTCTCGAGGTTTCTAGAGGAGTTTCAGCCTTTTAAGGCCGAAATGCAGAATATGGCAGGGGAAATTAAAAGCATTTCTAATACCCTGGAGGCGCTTTCTAAGAAAACTGCTGACAACAAAATATGTATACGATCCACTGAAAAGAAGCAGGATGAAAACATTACTCACCTTAGTAATGTTGTTTCTTCTAATGGAGTCTTGCTATATTATGACATATGCAGTGAGTCTCAACCTTCGAACTGCTCCGGAGGTGAAAGAGTTAACTTTCCATGCCAGGCATGGAACGCTGAGCTCGAGCTCGGTTGAAACTCTGTCTGTTGTTCTTCAAACTCAAACCGTCAGATCTTTACGAGCTCCGTGGAAGCTGTAAACCTACACTAGCCAACTGGCTTCTAAACATAAGAACACATTTTTTGGTCCCAAAACAAAGACTCAAGTCAGGAGACCCAAAAAATGAAAAACACACCACCAAGCACCCAAAGAAAGGAGGGGTGAAAACAACAAGATGGGCACCTACTGAGTGCCAACACTGCACTGCCCACCCACATCCCAAAAACAGAGGTTCTGAGAGGAGCAGGCGGGGGTCATAATATAGCAAGACTCCATTAGAAGAAACAACATTACTAAGGTGAGTAATTTTTCTTCAAACAACATGAAGTCTTGCTATATTATGACATATGCAGACTACAAAGCAGTACCTCCATGGAGGAGGGACAGAACCTACTTAGGAAAAGACTCTGAAGCACAGCTGTGCCAAACCGAGCATCACTCCTAGCCTGGATGTCCAGGGAGTAATGCTTGGTAAAAGTGTGAACTGTTTTCCAGGTAGCTGCTTGACATATCTCTAGAATAGGGATGTCCCTGGCAGCAGCCAGGGAAGCAGCTGTACCTCTGGTAGAGTGAGCCCTCAGGCCTGAGGGAGGAACCTTACCCAGTTTTTCATAGCAAAATTGGATACAAGAGACAATCCACCTGGCAATAGATCTTTTAGTGGCAGGTTTCCCTTTACCAACCTCACCATAAGTGAGGAACAGTTAGAGGGAGTCAAACCTGTGACCCTTGGTACGCTCTATATAGTAACTAAGGGCTCTCTTCACATCTAAGCTGTGCAGCCTCCTCTCGCCAGAGGAGGAATGGTCAGTGAAGTACACTGGAAGAGATATGGATTGATTAAGGTGGAAATCTGAAACCACCTTAGGCAAGAACTTCCTATTAGTCCTGAGGACCACCTTATCTCTATGAAAGGAGATAAAATCAGGCTCCACTGACAAAGCTTGCAATTCATTTATGCGTCTGGCAGAAGTGATGGCTACCAGAAACACAGTCTTCCAAGTCAAGTACTTAAGTTCTGCTGAAGACAAAGGCTCAAAGGGGGGTTGCATAAGCTGAGCAATGCAAACATTAAGATCCCAGGCAGGGGCAGGGTCCCTGAATGGAGGGTTGGTATGAAGCAATCCCTTGAAAAACTTGGAGAATACAGGATGAGCTGAAAGAGAAGAGGGCTTACCTGCTGAAATAAAAGCAGACACAGCTGCCAAATGCACTTTTAGGGTAGCTGGTCTCAGCCCCAAGGTATTTAAATGGATCATATAATTCAGGACTGTGGGTAAGTCAGCAGATTCTGGGGAAATATGCTTTCTAGAGCACCATATGGAAAACCTTTTCCATTTGGAATTATAAGTAGCCCTGGTGGAAGGTTTCCTAGAAGCCTTCAGGATATCCATTACACCTTGGGTGAGGTGTAGATCAGCAAACTCTAACTCTTCAAGAGCCAGGCCTTGAGATTGAGAGATTTGAGGTTCGGATACCAAACCCTCCCCTGAGCACAGGTTAACAGGTTGTGCTTCCTGGGACGACACAGGGGAAGATGGACTGCTAAGGACAGTAGGAGTGGATACCAGGGTTGTCTGGCCTAATCTGGAGCAATCAGGATCATCTTGCAGGGCTGAGATCTGATTTTGACTAGCACTTTAAACAGGAGAGGGAAGGGAGGAAAAGCATATAGAAACATCCCTTCCCAATTGAGGACTAAGGCATCCAAAGGGACTGAGCCCGACACTGGGGATCTGCAGCGAAAAAGGGGAAGTTGGTGATTGTCTGGGGCTGCAAAAAGATCTATCTGCGGGGTGCCCCATCTGGCGAAGATCACCTCCAAAACCAGGGGGTCCAGTGACCATTCGTGATGGCCCAGGGAAATCCTGCTGAGAGCATCTGCCAGGACATTGCCTGGGAGGTGAACTGCCATAAGGGAGGTGTTCAGGGAGTAAGCCAGAGACCACAACTTCATTGCTTCGGTGCACAAGGCCATAGACCGAGTGCCCCCTTGCTTGTTGATGTACCACATTGTGGTGGTGGTGTCTGTTCTGACCTGTACAACTTTGTTCTGAACAGATTTGGAAAAAGCTTGAAGTGCTACAAAAACTGCTCTGAGTTCCAACAGATTGATGTGGAGCAGAGATTCCTGAGGGGACCACAATTCCCTGGGTAGTGAGGTCGCCCATGTGAGCTCCCCACCCCAAGAGGGATGCATCTGTAGTAAGGATTAAGGAATGAGACTGAGTGACAAAAGGAACCCCTTGTCTCAGATTGCTCTGATCCTGCCACCACTGTAGGGCCTGGATCAGGGTTTGAGTCACTGGGATCAATTTGGTTAGAGGATCTTTCCTTTGAGACCAAAAGGCTCTCAAATGGAACTGGATGTCCCTCATCTGAAATCTTGCTCCCTGCACTACTGCTGTAGAGGCAGCCATGTGCCCCAGGAGCTGTAGAAAATGCCTTGCTGATCGAAAGACCTGCAGGGTGAATGAGGAGGCCAGAGAGACCAGGGTCCTTGCCCTGTCCAAAGGAAGGAAGGCTCTGGCTTTCTCTGTGTTCAGCTCTGCGCCTATGAAGGTGAGGAGCTGTACAGGCTCTAGAACTGACTTTGAAAGATTCAGAAGGAAACCTAGAGAGGTAAGCAGTTGCTGAGTTATCTATAGGTGTAACCTGACCTGGTCTGGGGACTGGCCTACTATGAGCCAATCGTCCAGGTAAGGGAAGATGGCAATTTTTTGCCTTCTTAAGGAAGCAACTGCTACTGCCAGGCATTTTGTGAATACCCTTGGAGCAGAGGTGAGGCCAAAGGGCATTGCTCTGAACTGGTAATGGCCTGAGGGCAGCTCGAACCTGAGGTACTTTTGATGGGAGCTTCTGACGAGAATATAGAAGTAGGCATCCTTGAGGTCCAGGGACGCTAGCCAGTCCCCTGGCCTTAGAGAGGGTAGAATAATTCCCAGAGTCACCATTTTGAATTTTGGTTTTAAAAGGCGCTTGTTTAGGTATCTGAGATCCAGGATGGGCCGCCATTCTCCTGTCTTTTTTGGGGTAAGGAAGTACCTGGAGTATAATCCTTTGCCCTGGTGTAGGGGTGGGACCCTTTCCACAGCTCTGAGAGCCAGAAGGGAAGAGACCTCTGCCTCTAGGGCAAGTGCCTCTGGTGGATTTGCAGGTGGAAAGGATCTGGTTCTCATCTTTGGAAACTTTTTTGAAGCTGAGAACCAGTCCCTGGCTTACTACTTCCCGGACCCACTTGTCTGATGTCAGAGACTCCCAGTCCTGGACAAAGTAAGCCAGCCTGCCCCCTACAGGTAGGTGAGAATCGGCCCTGGCAACCCCATCAGGGTGCTTGCTTGGCAGGGGCTTTGGGCTGAGGGGTGGAAGCAGGCCTGCCTGCACCCAGTCTGCCTCTCCCTCTAAAGAACCCCCTCTGGGCATAAGCAGAAGAGGAGGCCCGGGCTTGGTAAAAAAAGACCTATGAAAAGGCCTGCCCCAGCCCCTGGGAAGCTGCCTTTGAGGAGTGGTCTGCCTTTCCTTGGCCTGTGCACTCCTATAGGTGGTCCTATACTCATCCATTTTCTTCATGTAATTCTCTGTCTGCTCCCCAAACAGAGAATTACCCACAACAGGAAAATACATGGCTTTAGTCTGGGTATCCTGTGACAGGCTAGTACATCTGAGCCAAGCCATTCTGCGAAGTGCCACAGATGTAGCCATGACTCTTGATGACACATCATTAGAGTCCACTGCAGCATGGAATTGCACCTGATGCCTCAATACCATCAGCAGCCATCCGCTTCCAGCTCCTTGGCAAGCTGGCCAGGGACCTGTTTTGCTAGAGCCATAACAGTATCCCATCTGGATTTCTGATATCTAGCAACATAAGCCATATAATTTGCCTGTCTGAGTCCCAAGGATGCTGTCATGTACTGTCTCTTTGCCATGGCATCAATCCTCCTGGAGTCCTTGTCCGGGGGGTGTGAAGCCAAGGGAATATTTGCCTTGTCAAAGGCTGCAGCCTGCACTACCCCAACATGGCTGCATTGTTGTGAAAGGAACTCCGTATCAGAGCCTGACAATGTGTACCTCTTGTCCATTCTCTTATCCACAGGAGGTATAGTGTGAGAGTTTTAGAATTTTAAATGTCTGTTTCCCAAAAGATTTATGCAAGGAATAGACAGTCTCCTAGACTCTGGGATATCCATCATTTCACATAGTCAGGCTCCTCTTGATCATCCACAGCTTCCTCCATAAGGAGCTGGAGGGTTTCAGCCACTTTTTTATAAAACATAAAATGAGAAGGGGACTCAGAAAGCCTAGGAGGAGACACTCCTGAAAGTCTGTCTGGGGAGATGTCTGGTTCAATGGGCACATCCAGACTTTCAAATCCACACTGACTCTCCTCATACTCCTCTTCCCCCTCCTCCGGTTCATAATATTCCTCTAAATCATAATCTTGAACCGGTGGAACCAGCCGAACCGGGCGCTTACGTGAAGGTGCTGGTTCGGTCGGAACTGGGGAAAGCGACTGGACAATTTTAATCGCTTTGGCTATTTCTTCAACGGTTGGAGAGGAAAGTTTTGGCTCCACACCAGCTGATTTCCTAGTCCTTTTTGCTGGAACCTACTCCTCAGAGTCGGTTATCCTTTTGGCCGAGGAAGTCTCGCCCTGGTCAGAGGGCACTCCCTCTGGTTCGGTTGGAACCGAACCGGGCTGGCCATCCGGTTCAGCGGACTTTTAGGCCTCCCTTTCCCTGAGCCTACCAACTCTCTTTTCTAGGGTAGGAAAATTTTTACAAATCTGGCAGTCTGCATTGAGGTGGTCAAACCTGAGACAATAAACACAGGTGGTGTGGGGGTCAGCCTTGGCAAAGACTTCCCCACACACACACTGCAGTGTTGAAACCCAGTGACTCGGTTTTTCTTTTGGGTTTCTCAGACATAGTGCCAGTCCTAACCAAACTTACCAGTTTATGGCAATCCGCCAGGCAAGACCCCCTTATTGGTTCCCAAACATGTCATGGGTCGTGGAAAAAAACGTAATAAAATCCGTTTTTTTTTAGAACCGATAAGAACCGGTAACCACACTCTAAATCACAGATTAAGATATTTTAAACAACCTGATCGCTTCAAACCGAACCGATAAACCGTTTACAAGTTCCACACAGAATAGAAATAATGTAAACCTATCTAGTACTCACAAATACCACAGACAGAGCTTGAACCGACCGGTTGCGGTTTAAATTCGGTTGAAAACCGAGAAAAACAATACTTTAACCGACAAAATGAACCGAGCAGAAGGAGAAATCTCCGGAGCGACTGTTCAGTGAGGTGGAGTAAAGAATGTGACGGTTTGAGTTTGAAGAACAACAGACAGAGCTTCAACCGAGCTCGAGCTCAGCGTTCCATGCCTGGCATGGAAAGTTAACTCTTTCACCTCCGGAGCAGTTCGAAGGCTGGGACTCACTGCATGTCATAATATAGCAAGACTTCATGTTGTTTGAAAAAGCTGATCTGGAGCTGGTGGCCCTGAGGCAAAAGCTAGTGAAAATGGAGAATAAGGTGGAAGACCTGGAGGGGCGCAGTCGCCGGAACAATGCAGTAATAACTGGCTTGCCAGAGGGTGAAGAGGGCTCGGATCCCGTCAAGTTTACCAAAAAGTTCGTGGAAAAGGTGGCAGGCCCTTCTCCTTTCGGTGCTAGCAACATCATAGAAAGGGCTCACTGGGCACTACGCCCCCCTTCCTCGGCCGCAGCCCCTCCTAGGGCATTCATATTTCGTTTTCTGAATTTTCAGGAGCGACAACACTTCCTATACAAGGTTAAAGAGGTGCAAGATTTACAACGGGAAGGTAAAAAGCTGAGGGTGGCACAAGATCTGCCCTTATCTGTACGCCAGAAAAGAGCTACGTTTCATAAAGTGGTTCTCAAGCTGATCGTCGTGGGAATTAAGTTCCGAATGGGTTTTCCTGCAAGGCTTCAAGTTTGTATAAATGGCTCGTGGGTGACCTATGAGGAGGTGGAGACGGCATCTACTGGGCTCAAAGAAGCCCTAAAGAAGATCTATTCAAGCCTGTATGAGAGTGGATCGGGCGTAGAAAGACACGCCGAATTTCCATCTGGTGGAGCTGCCTATCTGCAGTAAATCATATTTGACTGCAATACTTTTGGGGCCAGGCCGCTGATATACTGTATAGCTGGTTACTTATCTTTCCATTACAGTTCTCGAGTGGGGTCCTCCTTCTGATGCAACATGAACATTCTATTCCCAATCTGGTTTTCATCTTCAGGACCTTTTGATACATTGTGGACTCTTATTTCTCACTCCGGTTTATCTCTGTCTCAATTGTGATTCACGAGCTAGGTGTTAGCGGGCTCATTTGTGTTTTCTCGGTTTCATTTAATGAGCATATGAACGGGGTCATGGTTCTTATGCTAAATCCCAATTTGCTAGTTCTGGTATCTCTGTTTCCCAGTAGTGTTGACCCAATCTCATGGCAATGGGGGAAATGCTTCTCTTTTTCAGATTTTATTATGAGACCTCTCTGGCATTTGCAGTCTCTCCCTGGCCTTGTTAACATGGCCTACTCTTTTTTTGTTCTCAGATTTCACTCTTCTCACACTCCCTGCTATTAATGGGCAATGAACAAGGATAATCCATGATATTAAGGGAGATCCCGATTTAAGGATAGATTAAATGCCAGGGTTTTTGCTCGCTACACTGGGCTCTGGTTTGCTCCCTCTCTATAACCCTGTTTAAGTATTGTCTCTGGAGGACTCCCGTTTTTTCCTTTTTCTCCCCTTTTTTTTTTTTTTTTTTTTTATAATCTCCCTCTCTCATTGTGATGGCCACTGGTTTTGATTTAATATATGCTCTGGACAGTGACCTTGGGCCTTTCAGTTCTCCCCTATTCCACGGCGGGTAGCCATGGACTGCCTGCCCTCAGTCTTTAAGCACTGATATTGTGAGGCTGCACCACAAGAGGGCGTCTGAGATTAATCCTTACATATAATACCTTTGTGTTTTAGCCCTTATGCTCTGAGGGCCATGTTATTCTATGGCTCGTGGGATTACTATAGGGAAGATTGTTTTTTCTAAAGGGCTGGTATAGCCAATCCCCCGGGATCATCTAGGGATATTGTCAGGCTATTAATGCTGAGAATAAGCTATTCTACTGGAATGTTTTTATTATCGAGGGGTAATTCTGTTCCTGATTTCTGCTTTGTGAGGGCGGGGTGGTTGGGGGGAGAGGAACTTTTCAGTTTGCTGGACATCATGTACCATGTAAAATATGGGAGAGGGCAGGAGGAGGGGTTAGGGTCCACGGGTGTTTTGGGTGGGGGATCGTGGGGGGGGGGCGGCTGGGGGAATGTATCTAATCGGGGCAGAATTGGGGGGGAAGGTAGAACAACCCAGAGCATACTATGTTTGAAGCACTATAGATGGAGTATGCATATATATTTGAGTTTTGGAGGATCCTGAGCTGGCAACATGAGTGATGGCTAGAAACATTCAATTTATTAGTTGGAATGTTAAGGGGGTGAGGCACAAGACCAAGCAGTAGAAAATACTGAAGCATATAAGCCATTTAAAGGCAGAAATTGTGTTTTTGCAAGAGACGCATTTGCTCATGGGGGAGGCTGAAAAGATGAGATGGCAACAAATTGGGCAGATGTTTGCAGCAGAAGGAACGACCCACAGTAGAGGGGTCATGATCCTCCTACATAGGTCAGTTCCGTTCAAATCTCTTCAGGTTATATCTGACCCTTCAGGCAGATTCCTGTTTGTAAAAGGTAGATTGCATACCCTGGACATTGTCCTGGGTGCTATCTACGGCCCCAGTGTAGATTCCCCTAGTTTTTTTGCCCAGATAATTAAAGTCCTAACTCCCTTTTTGGACACTCCCATGGTCATAGGGGGTGATTTCAATCTCGTTTTTGATCAGACCCTTGACAGGTCGGGTCAATCCCATCAAGGTCTTTCCCTGGCACAAATAGCCTTTAGGGACCTGATGGACTCCATTGGTCTTTGTGATATATAGCGCGTATTGCATCCCAATGTATGGTAATACACTTTTGTTTCTCCGGTGCACGCAACCTCCTCTAGGATTGATTATATCCTCACTTCTCAAACCCTGTTACCAGGGGTTATATGTTCCAGCATCGTCTCAGGGCCCCCTTCGGATCACTCTGTGGTCACCTGCCTAATAACCCTGGCCTCGTTGCCAAATAAAGGGGGCAGATGGAAGCTGAATAACCAAATTCTGAAGGAGCCAAAGACGGTTCAGTACCTAGCATCCCAAATAGAGCAGTTTATTGCTTCTAATTCTAACTCTGTGGGGAAGCAGGACATGATATGGGGTGCCTGTAAGGCGTATCTAAGGGGGATTATAATTGGTTTAACATCAAAAAGGAAGAGGGAGAGGGCATCTCGGATTTCTAACCTTCTCTCCCAAATTAGGAGTATGGAGACTGTTCTTTCTCCTTCTTCCTCTGAGGCATTCAAACAAGATTTAACGAAAGTGAGAGAAGCCTACCTAGCAATGTTAACGGAACAAACTGAATACGCAATTTTGAAAACAAATGTGGTATATACCGATCAGGGCGAGAAGGCGGGTAGAATGCTAGCATTACGTATTAAGCAACAGGAATCCACCAGACTCATTCCTGCTATCCACTCTCTTAGTGATAATTCTCTTAAGGTCTCGCCCCCGGAGATAGCGGAGGAGTTTACAAAGTACTTTCGGGATTTATATGGCCCTATGGTTAGTTCCCCATCTAAGGAAAGACTTTATGAATATCTGAGTGATTTACAGTAGCCAACCCTTACACAATCCCAGCAAATAATTCTGGAGTCTCAGATGGCGAAATTGAAAGAGTAATTAAATCTCTCTCATCCGATAAGTCTCCTGACCCTGACGGGTTTACTTCCAATTTCTATAAAGCTTTCTCAAAGCAGTTGATTCCCATCTTGCTGCCGCTTTTCCAGGCTATTCTCTCGGGTAAAGTGTCTGATCCCTCTCTTTTTGAGGCCTTAATAGTCCTGTTGCCCAAGCTGGACAGACCGCTGGATCAGGTGGCAAGCCATAGGCCGATCTCCCTACTTAACCAAGATATTAAAATCCTGGCAAAATTACTAGCCGACCGTGTGGAGGCAGTACTTCATTCTCTTATTGGGGCTGACCAGGTTGGTTTCATGAAAGGGGGATCATCGGTTGACCATCTGAGGACCCTGTCCCATGTCTTCTTGGCATCCAAGGATGCTCCACATCCAATGGTCTTGATCTCGTTGGATGCCGAGAAGGCGTTTGACAGAGTCCACTGGGAGTACCTATTTGTTACGATGGAAGCCTTCAGTTTCCCTAAGGAATTCCGGAATTGGGTGAGTTCTCTATACAAGTTCCCCTCTGCCAGAATCTCATGTAACGGAGTTATTTCTAACCCCTTTAAACTATATGTTGGGACTAGACAGGGGTGTCCCCTATCTCCTCTTCTCTTTAACATTTATTTGGAGCCGCCTATCAGAAGGTTATCAGGAACCCAGGGTATATCGGGTATCTCTCTTGGGCAACAGATGGTTAAAGTAGCAGCCTATCCTGATGACCTACTGTTGCAGATATCGCATCCACTCACATCTATTCCTGCTATCCTAAAGCCAATAGAGGATTTCAGTAAGGTTTCAAATTATAAACTTAATGTAGGAAAGACGGTAGTTTTTCTTCTTAATCATAGGGTCTGTAAACAGGATATTACTGTGTTTGGACTCACCTGGAAGTCCAATTATATTAAATACCTTGGGCTTCTTTTAACAAGGAGCACTACACGGCTCAGACAGCTAAATATTGATGCGCTAGTACATAAAGTAGATCTTGACCTTCGTAGGTGGACCCTACTCCCCCTCTCTCTATGGGGCAGAATAAATTTAATCAAAATGGATGTTTTCCCTTGTCTGTTCTACCCCCTTAACATGTTGAACGTATGGTTTCCCTTGTCCTGGGTCAAAAAAGTACATGGTATGATTTCTGCTTTTATATGGGGGGATAAGAAGGCCAGAATGGCATTTCATAAGTTAGCAGCCCGAAGGCAAAAGAGTTTAAGACTTCCCCATATTGGGCTATACTGTGGGCCAGCCAGGCAATAAATATCTCAGATGGCTGACAGTGACCAGTCTCCACGGTTGCTACATATATTCCGACTTGGTTAGCTGTCGAATCTGCTTCCATTAAAAAACACGGTCTCTCCCCCGCTGTGTTGTTATATACCAAAACTGGTTCCCTACCAAAGTCACTACGTAGTTCCCCTATAGCCGTCTCTATCAGGGTTCACACTCAGTTGTGTGCATTTCTAAGATATATGAATCTCAAGGATTTATCACAACCTGTAATAGGTAGTCCCAATTTCTTATTAAAGGGTAAGCCTCTCCCAGCCACATGGCTTTCTCAGATACGAAACTGCTGTTCAGAGGAGTTTGTGTCACCTAATAGTCAATGGTATTCTTCAGCTGATATTATGTGTAAGTTCTCTATACCTCGTGCAAATATTTTCAAAATTTTCCAGTTTCGTCACCTCTTGGTTAAGGTAATGGGCTCGACCCCCCCCCACCTCCTAATTTCAATTTTCAGATCACCTTAACGGAGCTTGCATGTCTGCGTCATGCCATATCCAAAATATATAGTGTTCTCTTCACCTGGGCCTACCCTGATAATTATGCTCCCGGCTCCTTTTGGGCCTCTCTCTTTCACGGTAAAGATCTGGATTGGTCTCTCCTGTGGCAGAGCTGCCATAAGTTCCTTAAGCAGGACAGACTTAGGCTAATGCATTTTAAGATTCTGCATAACAGCTACTACTCACCGCAGAAACTTGCTAGGCTTGGTCTTGTGTCCTCCCCCCTTTGTACAAGATGTCAATCTCAAGAAGGAGATCTTCATATTTTCTGGAGCTGTTCTAAAATTGTTCCACTCTGGACTGCGATTAAACAGCGTGTTGGCCCTCTGTTGGGGCTCTTGGACCTCTTCAGCCCTGAAATTTGCTTTCTTGGGGATTTCTCTTCCATCTCGGTGGTGAACAGGAAGTATTATACAGCCCTGATGTCGATGTCTGTTAAAAAGGTGGTTTTAAGACACTGGAAGGATTCAGAGGTACCAATATATGTTGAATGGCTTCAGGAGTTACTTGCAAATCTCAGAACTGAAAGGACTATTGCCAGTTTACTTAACAAACTTAAGAAGTTCAATAAAATTTGGGGACCACTACAAGCTCTCTATGCACTTCAAGGTTAAGCACTAATAGGTTACATTCATAGGTGTAGTGCTAGAG
Organism: Neoceratodus forsteri; assembly: GCA_016271365.2. Classification (NCBI taxonomy): domain Eukaryota; kingdom Metazoa; phylum Chordata; order Ceratodontiformes; family Ceratodontidae; genus Neoceratodus; species Neoceratodus forsteri. The sequence continues at coordinate 966,241,089 of CM057452.1, forward strand.
ATGTAAAACGGCGCTGGGTTGTTCGGGGTGGGAGTGGGGTAGGTGGATGGGAGGGTGGGGGGAGAGCGAATCACTTCATACTCTATACCCGATGTATATGGACATTTCATCATTGTTATGATTCGCTCTTTGTACTGGAAAACTAATAAAATTTGAATTGAAAAAAAAAAAAGAACTACTTTAACTGGCGGTGGAACGGCCTTCGCCGACGGGGGGGAGGAGGCCAGAGGAGCCGCGGGCAGACGCCGTCTGGCGTCCGCTTGTCTCTGGAGTCTGATGGGCGTCCCCTGGTGGCGTGAGCCTTGGGACGGTCGGACTTGTGATGTTTAGAGGACTTCTTGACCAAACGTCGGTCAGACGCCGGGGGCGGAAGATGTCAGAGTCCTTTGATTTCTGGTGGCAAGGACAAGGCACTACGGCTGGAAGACCTGGTGGCCTTGCTCGGCTCCTGGAGGTCGGCCTTGAAAGCGGAGGCCGAGCGGGAGGAGGACTTACCTACGCCCGCCAGGGAGGCCTTCTCGGTGGGCAGACACACCTTCAAGGGCTGGAGGGTGGTCCCTGAGGGCTTGGTCGCCACAGACCCAGCGGAGGAAAGTTGGAGGGCCGTGAGGCGGGAATCATGCCCCGACAACACCGACTTCGAGCCTGAGGACCTGGACCTAGAATGGGACCTCTCTCTCTCCTGGTGCTCTCGATGTTTGTGGTGCTTCTTATGGGCGGGAGGGTGGTCTGATTCCCCCGAGGACGAAGCGTATTCCATCGTGGCCATTTTGGACTCCGCTTAAAAGGCAGAAAGAGATTTCTGTCGCCTGATGCATACCCGGGAGTTAAAGGCCTGGCAATGGGGACAGGTGCTGGTGTCGTGGTCAGTCCCCAGGCAAAAAAGGCAAGAGGAACGGCTGTCCTTAGATGGTATCTATCACCCGCAGGAGCACTTGTTAATGTGCCCCTTGGAGGAAGAGGACATAGATGAGAGAAAACACTTTAGAAAACGGTGGAGAAGGAAGAGAGCGATCGACACTGCAAGCGGTAAACTGAAGGTGAACTAACCCTGACCGTGCAGTGGGAAAGAACTGGAGCACGTGGGGAACTCCCTCTCTATATAGGGTGACACTGGGAGTGGAGCCGACGTCGGTGGGGGCGTTCCCATGTCAGTACTGCTAGAAGAAGAATTTGCCGAGAACCGCTGCCAGGTGGCGTCAGTCCTACTTGTGTTACCTGCTGCAAGAGCATCCTCTCGAAGTAGGATAAAACATTCTCATCTCACATTTGCTCCTCTTACTTTATAGTAGCTTTCTTCTTTGCCATGGCCAAAACATGTTAGATGAAAACAACAAAACTAATGGTACTTATTTACTGATCTTAATTGACAACCTAATGATGCACTGATGCCCATCAAGTGTGTGCATGTCTTACAGTGTGCATGAGCACTTGAGGCTACAGAAGTGCTGGTCTATTACTGGCCTGCACTTCTGCAGACAAAACCACTCTTGTAATTTAGGTATCGTGGATTTGTATCTGTGGCTGCAGATGCCTGCACTTCTGCACACAGAAGCAGTGTTGTGATTTGAGTATCCTGGATTTCTGTCTGCACTGACCAGTGAGTGTGTCCATCTTGCAGTGTGCGTGCCACAGATACAAATCCATGAAGGTAGCACATCAGTGGTACTGCATTTGTGTCATCTGGAAACAGCAGTATGTTGTTTGTCTCATCTGTTGATGGCTGTCTGTGTTTGCTTGTGTGGGCTTGTCCTTTTGCTGCTTGGTGGGTGGAGAGATATGGTTGGAAACCCTAACGCCACATTTCCCTCCTTTTGTGACGTTAACTTGAACCCAAACTGATGCGTAAACGCAATTTTTTGCAATGAATATATGTATTACACATACGAAGCTCTTGTCTTTTCATAATTATGAAAACAAAGAATAAATAATATACAAACTCATTCACTGGCTGTGGACTCTCTCCTATTTCTTTTATATGACTTTGAAGTTTCTTGAGCATGTAGCTATGAGCAATAAACAAAGTTAGCAAAAGCAATATAAAGTACTATAATATGAAAATTAATGAGTTAGTTACAGTTACGTATTACTTTTATGACAGAGTAATAAATAACTGTACCCGATTACATTTGACAGTAACTGTAACTGATTACTTTTTAAAAGTAACTTACACAACACTGATGTCACTTGTTGAGCCAGTTGCCAAGCTGCAAACAATTACAGCTACGTGGTTATTGAAAGATGGCACCTGCTCCACCCTGAGACAGGGTCCTCTACCCCAACCCGCATTGTCCCCACCATCTGGTAGAGGAGGGGAAGGGACAGGCCAGTGCTGGGGGGGCAGGGGACAAGGAAGGCCACCAAAGAGGTGGAGGGAAAACGGGGGGGGCGGGGCTGGCCCAGGAGGAAAGCAAAGGGTTAAAATATCAGGCACAGCATGTATCTCTCTCTTTCCTCCTGGATCAACTTCAGATCCCACCTGTCCACCCTTGTAGAAGCAGAGACAAGGCAGAGCCAGGTCAGTGTGAAGAGCAATTTGTCCCACTATAGGGAAATCACCATAGGGATTGGGGGAGGACTTTTCCTAAATTTTCACCCATGCAAGGTTTTTTTTTTTTTTTCACTGTTCTTTCACTTTCTCTGAAGGGATGGGTTAAATAGGTAACACAACATCTAAACATTAAAATGTCACAATCACTGCAAACATGGCTGCAGCTTAGGAGTCTCTTGAAAAGGCAATGGTAACAGAAGGGCATAGAGTACCAATGCCCTGTTTGGACAGCGTATCTCAAAGACAGAATGAGGGGCATGGTCAGGAGACACACATCTTTTAAACTACAGTTTTATTGTTGGTATGTCTTGTTATCCAGGTTGTTTCTGAAAAAGTTATGTCAGTCCCAGTATGCTTACCCAGTTATCAAACTAAACATAAAATGAATTGGCCAGGATGGATCTTGATACCCCCATTAGGTTTACTTGCAAAGACGAGAGCTCTGGCAGATGAAGCACAAGGCTCTCCTATCAGCCAATGGCTCCCCTCACTGTTGGAAGGGTCCTCTGAATTTTGGTCTAGTACCCCTTGGTGATGGGGTCTAGTATCCCTTGGTGAAGGGGCAGGGCCTCCGTCTATGTATGAACCCAGTCTCTCTACTGTGGTGGGGTGGGGTTGGGGGCAATGGAACCAAGGCTGAGACTCCTAACAGAGAACATCACTCTGAATGGGATATCACAAAATGGAATAAATAATAAACATATGGCTGTGGCCATGTAACTTAAAAAGAGTTTCTGCTGTAGTTATTTACTAGGTAAGGAGGAAAATGGGACCCGTTGATCCAATTACTGTACAACTGTAGGGGTATAAAAATGCCTTTAAAACAGCAATATTCATTCATAAAAATATTCGATATTCCATTAAACTAGTAAAGAATCATGTCTGACAACATACTCGTAGTTTTTTCACTAACAACAGACAGAATGGTGGATTACAATGGATTAAATCTCCGTTCTAGATAAACCCTCACCTAGTCCGCCATCACTGACTGACACAACAAGGGGTGTCTGTACGCTATATGGGGGTCTTTTCTGATCGGTTTGAAGTATGCCATCAGTCAAGTACGTGTGCATTCGCGTTTGATGTTTACTTCAGAGCACTGATGCCATGAAGACTGCTAGCTCCATGTTAGCTTCAGAGAGAGTACCAGCAGTATTAGGTTAATGTAAAGCCTTTCTATGAATCTGTACATATTTATAAAAAAAACTTTAAGTGACAGACCATCATTTCTAAGTTACATAAACAATGCTGCTCATGTTGTAGAGACATTTATTCATTCATTATAAACAAACAAGTGAACTCGTGTCGATTCTGTTTGTCAAGATACTGTACTGTCAGTACCCCAACATGTTAGCCAGCAGAGAGAGAGAGAGAGAGAGAGAGAGAAAGTCTGTCTCTTTAACATACTCGTTCTTACTCTCCAAGCACTTCTCTGAATCTTGCTGAAGTTTGAACTGCAGGATGCCAGAACTTCTGACCCACTGCAGCTTAGATCGCTGACTTCTCTGACCTCAGCTAAGTCATCCATGTAATCAAAATACCCCCCCATCAGCCAGCACTGCGAGAGACAGAGAAAAAGAGAGTGTTAAACAGACACACTTTCACTCACTTTTACTCTCTAAGCACTTCTCTCCGAATCTTGTTTGAACTGCAAGCCACCAAAACCGCTGAACAACCACATGCAGACCAGTGACTTCCCCAGCTCAAGCTAGCTGATCCAGATGATCAGTACAAAACAACTACCGTGAAAAGATACTGGGGAAACACTTTATTTCAGTACCTTTTATTGTCATCAAAGAAGTAAAGTGAAATGTTGACTGCAAACAAAGTGAAGCCGAAATTCTGACTGATTGCTGGATGCTGAAAGCATGTATCGTCTTCCAACTCCCACCATGTATCCTGTTTCCATAACCGGATTCACAACTTATACTACTGTACTGTTTCTGTAAATAGCAGCATTACCAGTATTGGTATTTGTATGCTATTATACCCATTAGTATATGCAGTATATAAAGAATAAAGGATGGAGAAGGGGGTGCTATTAAAATTTAATGCACACCCGAGTTGTGGGATGCTACATAAACCCGGAGGGCAAAGCCTGAGGGGTTTATCAAAGCATTCCACAATGAGGGTGTGCATAAAATTCTCATAGCACCCCCTTCCCCAATCTTTTATTTTTTATAATACACTGGGCAGCAATTTTTTTTAGGCAGGATCAACCAGATATAAAAAAAAAACTATGCTGAAAACTCATGTTGTGGTGGCTCCGAAGTAAGCGAGAGACGGAGCCGCCATGTTTTTTAAACTGTTACGCCTGCCCACAAGCAAGACAAGCGCCAATGAGGGAGTGGCATACTTTGATTGAAATGGCTCGTGAATGCCATAACAACCAGCCGGTTGTTACATGAAATATCAACTGGTCCAGCCCATAGGAAAGCTTGCTGACCAGTTATTACATAAATGATAATGGGGATTGTCAGACGTAATAAAAGGGATTGGTAAATTTCTGCAGACGCTAAGTTATGTAGCAGGTTGAATCATGCGAAATACAACAGCTACAAATTCAACTTGCTATTCAATATGTTTATTATGGTTGTGTTAGATTTCAGAGACTGCTTCAGAGGTTCTCTGGTAACTGGTATGAATTTGGACTGGATGCCTGTTGATCACATCCTCATGAGCGAGCACGGCGCGGAGATTAGGCACCATGCACAGCAGTTGTTCAGCGTGCTCCCGTGGGGGTGCTCATATTTTGTGACTCGAGTCCCTAACTGAAAATTAAAAAAAAAACAACTTTTCACTTGAAAGAGACTACTTTGAATAAAACACTGCTGAAAACAGAATTTTAGGACTTCACAATACTACATGGAACACACAGTATAAGGTTAGAAAATTTCCCCTCTGAGGAATACTGCTGCTTTAAGATCTTTCTTACAAGTGTTAAAAATAAAAAGCTTAGAAAACTAGACTTACACCAATTGTGTTTTAACTGTTTTCTAGTTATGTTTTTTTTCACATTCCTCTGCTATTAGTCTACTCAATATTGTATATAATGCAGCACTTCTTTCATTAAGTCTTCAAAATGTAGCTGACTCTCCCCTGTTAATCACACAATAGCTGTTTGTGACATCACAGCCTGCTGTCATGTTGAGCACTATGGTGTCATAAACAAAGGCATTGTGAGGTTAACGGGACAGGCAAATGTTTTATATACAGACTTTTCAGATGGACTACAAGATGTGCTGTAAATATTGGAAAGGAACATTGAAAATGAAAACAATGTATTCGCTGGTAAAGTATAACAAAGGAGCACCTTATTTATGAAAGCACATGCTGAACTGCAGAGTTGTTCTTTAAATAAATGGCTAAAACACCATATATTGGAGAGGCAGAACCAGCAACCACCTAGCTGTGCAAAAATAGGAGGCAGTATAGCACAGTGGTCTAAGGCTCTGAGCTGCAAATCTGGTGACATCCAGGAGACCAGGCCTGGGTCTGAATCCCACAGCTTCCACTTGCATACTGTGTGACCCTGAGCAAGTCACTTAACCTCCTTGTGCTCCCAGGTCGCTCCTGTAAAAAAGCTTTCAGCTTAGTGTGCTATACCTGGTTAAACAACTAAATAAAAAAAAAATACACACTATCGACATTTCAATGCTAAACTAGAGCAGAGGTATGTAAAACACACTCTAGTGTTGGGAACAGGATCTGCAGGTTTTTTTGTCCTGTTACACCAAGAATGAACTCTTACTGGTCTAGTGAAGATGGAAAACCATTACAAGTGGAATCTCACACTGACCAAGAAGAAGTAAATGTTAAAGTTATGACAATTATACTTGTTACAGTAAACTGCATGCCTAAGCTTAATATGATTGTCTAATTCCTTCAATACAAACGGGCTTGTATTGTTCAAGATGGACTACTGATTTCCAGTTCTAGCACTACGTTTCTGGGAGCACGTCAATTCGCTATTGGCAATTCACCCCATGACAGTTCGTTTCATCTCTCCCACCGAAACGGAATACTACAGCATGATTTTATTTATATTTCTTGAACCCCATAAATTACTAACTTACCTTTCACTGGGAAACATTCACTTTCCTGTAACGGTTCCTAAGATCTGGAGGAAGTGAACTGTTGTGGGGTGAACAGCCCATAACAGACTGTTGTGTAGCCATGCTTTTCCTACATATTACATCTGTCTGAGCTGCTATGCTGTAGTTGTCAATTAGAAAATGTTTCAGCCTTGGTAGAGTGACTGAGTATTTTAGACAGTTTTAAATTTTGTGGCCTCAGATCAGTTGAACAAACATTCTATTTCTAGCTGTACCTACAGTATATGTTGATATGAACTGGCCGGAGAAGTTGCTTAATTACATTAATCCTTTAAAATGAGTCTGAGAATGTAGGTTATGCGGCACTTTTCTGATTACCTTTTCCAGCTCTTCTTCGACCATGTCGATTTCTTTTTCAAAGATGCAGATTTTTTCCTCAGTAGATTTCTTTAGAGTTTCTATCTTAATTTGGTTATAGCTCTTTGCATCTCCAGCCCACTGCTTTTTGTACATAGACTCTTGCTATAAAGTAAAGAAAAAGTTGCTTTGTCACCTTTAATTAACAAGTCACTTCCCTATTTAAACTGATCATGTGGATGCTACTTTCATAATAATAATCACAACTTTTCCTCAAAGAATCTAATGTATCATATAATGTAGTTGCTTTTCAACGTGCAATTAAGCAAATAACTTTTCCAGATGCTGTAGCTTCCTTTTACATATGTACTACTAATAAAATGTAGTTCATTCACAGGCGTTCCAAAGTTTTCATATTCCTTATCAGTACCGGCTACTTTTAAAACAGTAGTACTAGTTAGCAAAAAATTAGTATTTGGCATTATGTTGTTCCCAACTGCCCCTTATGCAACTAACCTATTTTTTTCATTTTCAGTGCAATATTTGCTCCATTTTCTTCTCTGTGTACAGCAGAATCGCGATCCATGTTGATTTATGCCGACTGCTGCAGATTGCATATGTGTTAGCATCCTCCATCACTGACTACACATCCCCCAGCTTCCTGTTTCATGTGCACACTTCTGTTGGCAGTTCTTGGTGTGCTTTTACTGTTCTCAACATGGCCAGTATTGAGGAGTTTGTCCTAATGTCTTCAAGCTCAGATTTTGAGCTTTCAAAGTTGGTTTTCATCACTTTTCACTGACTGCTGCTAAAACTTCTTAAACAGCTTGAATCTGTAAAATTTACCAGTCCCTAATGTACTGTCCCCTCCCACCTCCCACCTCAATCTAAATGGACAGTGCAGCATACACACACTAGAGGGAGTTCTATGAAATGGTTATTGAAATCAATGCTGCTCACCACCTCAGCTGGATGCCATAAAAAATGACAGTGACTGAAGGGGCATTCACTGGCATTCTTTGGTGGCAGGCAGAAGTGATAAGTGGCGGGAACTGGCTGGTTATGTCAAAGAAATACGTAACAATCATCAGTCTGTTCTAGTACTGATAGTTGCAGTAACATGGTGGAGGGGGTTTCTAAAAGAAAAAAAATATTCACCATAGTGATGTTGTTTCTTCCAAGGGATCCCTCACTATGCTTACTTGTGCAATCAGCCTATGGGTCTGAGCTGCCCCGGAGAGTGGAATTTTATGCAAATTAGAGAATGTTGGAATGAAATTCAAATCTCTGATGCGTGGTCATGCTCCACTCTGCCCTCTAACGTCAGATTTGTTTCTATAGTTAGGGGAGCAGTGAGCACTAAACTAGATAAACGTAGACAAAAAATAGAAAGTCCAAAAAGTTTTTGGTCCCTGCTGGGACAAATATGGTAGACCAAAATTCTGAAATAAAATCACAAAAAATTTTATTGTAGGCAATGCACAAATAATGCACAAGCAAAGTAAAGACAAAAAGAAAACTGATTCTTGGAGAACCTTTTCCTGATTATGGATGGGTTGGTAGGGTGGGTTTGTTGAACATAGTGAGGGATTAATTGGAAGAAACAACATTACTATGGGGAGTAATTTTTTTCTTCAAATCCCAGGATTCCTCATTATGCTTACTAGGGGAAGGTCTACGAGGAACTAGAAGGAGGGCTTCAGAAACAGACAACTAGTGCAATAGCTAACATACAAATAGTGTAATTACACAAATAGTGTAATAGCTGTTTAAGTGCAGAATAATGTGGGGAGTGGTACAATGCAGTGGATGCGGGATAGCCGTATTCAGGCAGACCTTGTGGACACTGAGGTGCTGCCCTATCTGCAAGCATCTCTCTGGACTGTGGGATGAGGTAGCCAGACTCAGAGTGGAGGTAAACAGAATACCTTCACCCCCCCCATCCAAACACCACTCAGTCCAATGCCACAGCCTCAAAGTATGCCAAGAATGAGGAGTACTTGGACAATGGTGGGATCGGGGAGGGTTAGGACGGTCAGGCAGAGGCACATCCCAAATCCTATTCCACTCCAGAACTCATATGCTGCACTGGCAAATGGGGACAACCAGATGGAGGCACCCAGAGAAGTGGAAGGGAAGGATGTGGAGGTCAACCTAGGAGGTGACCTCAGTGGGGGGCAGTGGACCCCAGAGGAGGAGGAAGTGAATCCTGGTGGGAGGCTCTATCATATGGGGGACTGGACTAGGAACATGCAAGGGGGAGGGCAGGGAGGTGAGGTGCCTATCAGGTGCCATGGCGTGCAGGGATGGGAGGAAGATCCTGGGGATCACTGGGAAGGCAAGAAGGGAGGGAGAGCTGGATGGGTTGGAGGGTGGTAACACTAAATGCTAGGAGACTGGGGAATAAGGAGCGGAACTACAGGCTCTTCTGGAGGAGCGGGAGTGGACTTGGCGGCTATAACCGCGACATGGGCCACCCAAATCCACTACTGGGGCATGACGGTTCCGGGATACAGATTACACTGGAAGGATAGGGAAAAGGGGAAGGGGAAGGGGTGGCACTGTATGTAAAGGAGGGATTAAAATGTGTAAGGGAGGAGGGAGATACAGAAGTACTGTGGGTGCAATTACACGATCCCAATAATAGATCACTAGGACTGGGGGTGGTACACAGGCCACCCTCTCAGTCTGAAGGGATGAACAGGATACTGGCAGAACAGATCAGGAGGAACTGCAGGAAGGTGGGGCGGTGGTGATAACAGGGGACTTCAACCTGCCGGGGGTGAAGTGGGATACACCTACCACAAACAACAGAAAGGAGCAGGTAATGCTGGACGCCTTCCAGGAAAACTTTCTAGTACAGTTGGTCAAGGAACCAACTAGGGAAAGGAACACCCTTGACCTCATACTTACGAATGGGGAGTGGGTGAGGGATGTGAAGGTGCAGGAACCACTGGGACGAAGAGACCACCGGACAGTATGGTTCCAGTTACAGATGGCTAAAGTGAGGGGGGCATCTGGCACAAGGGTGCTGGATTTCAGGAACACCAACTTTAAGATGATGACTTTGAGGGAGTTGGTACAGGGGTTCCTGTGCAAAAAGTCAACCGGGTATGGACACACAACAGAGGTGGGAACTGATAAGACAGGGGATGGTGAAGGCAACAGAAACTTGCTATAGGGCCCAGTGTGGAAAGAAACCCAGCTGGATAAGCAAAGAGGTGTTAGACAGGGTGAGGAGGAAAGGGCAGCTTACAGGAGATACAGAAAATTGGGGAGGGAGGAGGAAAGGGAGGAATGTCTGCAAGAAGTAAAGGAAGTGAACGGGGGGGCTAAGGTGACAAGAGAACTCAGGCTGGTGCAGGGCATAAAAAAAGGGGAAAAAGACTTCTTTAGGTACATCAGGGAGAAAAGAAGCTGTAAGGACCAGATTGTAAGAATTAAGAAGGGTGGAAGAGGGGGTGAAAAGGCAGAAGTGCCCAATGATTACTTCTGTTCAGTCTTTACGAAAGAAAGGGAGGGGTGCTAACCACAGCAGGAGAGAGGATAGACAGACCACGAGCGCTGTAGCTGCACTGCTAGTGTATCTAATATGGGACAGACTTTTTCCACCCTTTTTTAGTAGTACAAATAAGTATTTTATTTATATTCTTTATTTCACACACATCTTTTTCTTTTTTCCAATCTTGCCATCTAATATACTGCAGAGTTAGTGTATTTCTAAAACTGAAAAGTCATTTCTGAGTTATTACCACATTCCCAACAGTTGCCAGTGGTTACTTTCAGGTTGTCTGTTTCACCCATTCATTGAATTTTCTCCTGTTCGTGGCTCAATTGCTTATTCCATTTTCTGAGAGTGTTATAGCCCTTTTAGTAGAATTTCTTATCACCAGACCGGTTCCATAGCTAGTTATCGAGGGTAAATTGAAGCTGAGTAGAAGCTACTAAAAAAATATGCACTCCGAATGCTCCCCTGCTAACTGCTCGTTTCCAGCGTGTGTTCCTTCGGGCATCCATTACGAGTTGCTTCTTGTTTTCTGCTTCAATTTACCCTCGATAACTAGCTATGGAACTGGTCTGGTGATAAGAAATGGGTGAAACAGATGTCCTGAAAGTAACCACTGGCAACTGTTGGGAATACGGTAATGACTTTTCAGTTTTAGAAATACCCTAACTCTGCAGTATATTAGACGGCAAGATTGGAAAAAAGGAAAAGATGTATGTGAAATAACAGAGTATAAATAAAATATTTTTTTGTACTACTAAAAGGGTAGAAAAAGTCTGTCCCATATTAGATATACTAGCAGTGCAGCTACAGCGCTCTTGGTCTGTGAGCACGATCTCTACCATCTGTTGTATGTCTGTCACCCTTTCCACTGATGTGGAACCTTTGTAAAAGAGCTGTTATGTGCTCAAAGGTATTGTAATCCAATAAATAAATAAAATAAATAAACTATTTTCCAGCGAAAAAGATGGTCCAGGACTAGAGTGCATGGGATGAAGATGGAGGGGGTCGATTCAGAGGAAATGTTAGGAAGAATTTCTTCATAGAAAGAGTGGTGAACAAGTGGAACACCCTGCCTGAGGAAGTGGTGGGGGCTGAAACAATTCTGGGATTTAAGAATGAATGGGATAGACATAAGGGAATTCTGGAGGTTAGGGGTAAAGGGTAACAGACTTCTACAGAAACTTAAATGTGATCTTATGAGCTCAAATGGGCAGACTGGGTGGGCCATAGGCCCTTATCTGCTGACAGTATCTATGTACTAGTGCAGTCTACAAAGCAGTACCTTGGGACACTGGGTACAGAACCTATTTAGGGAAAATGTTCTGCAAGACAGCAGTGCCAAATCTGGCATCCCTTCTGGACTGTACATCCAGACAACAGTGCCTTGTGAGGTGTACACTGTTTTCCAGGTAGCCACTTTACAAATTTCCAGCAAGGGGATATCTCTTGCAATTTGCTACAGAGGCAGAAGTGCCACGTGTGGAATGTGCTCTGAGGCCTTGTGGTGGTAGCTTGCTACCTTTGATATAACAGAACTGGATGCAGGTGACTATCCAGCAGGCAACTGTTCACTTGGAAGCTGGCTTACCTCTGCCCACTTCGCCATATGTACAAAACAACTATGAATGGAGGGACCTGACTTCCTTAGTGCAGTCCAGATAGTAACCGAGTACCCTCTTGACATCCAGGCTGTGGAGCCTCTGCTCTCCAGAGTTGGATTTTGCTTTAAAGGACACTGGAAGGATAATGGACTGGTTCAGGTGAAATTCAGACACCCCTTTAGGGAGGAATTTTCTGTTTGTCCTTAGGACTACCTTGTCCCTGTGGAAGATTATGTAATTTGGGTCTGTGCAGAGGGCCTGCAGCTCACACACCCTTCTGGCAGAAGTCATGGCTACCAGAAGACTGTTTTCAAAGTGAAATACTTTAAATCAGTAGTAGCCATGGGCTCGGGGTCCATGAGTCTAGCGATGCATAGGTTTAAATCCCATGGAGGGACTGGGTCCCTGAGAGGGGGATGCAGGTGCAGAAGCCCTTTAAAGAACTTTTTGAAAATGGGATGTGAAGCTACTGTTTTCTCTTTACCTGCCGAAACATAAGCTGATACTGCTGCTAGATGCACCTTGAGGGCCTGAGGCCCACGGACTGAAGGTGGGCTAGTTAGTCCAAGACTGTGGGCAGATCTGCTTGTAAATGCTGCTTAGGAGCACACCACAGGCAGAACCTTTCCCACTTGGAAACATACACTTTCCTGGTTGCTGGTTTCCTGGAAACCCTAAGGACTTGCAAAACCTCTTCAGAAAGGTTAAAGTCAGAGTACTCTAGATCATGAACCATCCCTTGAGGCACAACAACCTGAGGTCTGGGGAAGGTTATCCTGCCCTGTGACATGGTCAGCAAATTGTGCCTCAGTGGTAGGTAGATAGGCCACTTGATGGAGAGGGCCAAGTATAGGGAGCACAAGAGCTGCCTGGCCCAATCTAGGGCTATTAGGATCATGGTTGCAGATTGGTTCCTCAGCTTCAAGAGTACTCGGCAAGAGAAGGAGGGGAGGAAAGGCATATAGTAACCTCCCTGTCCAGTATAGAGTCAGGGCCTCCAATGGGACAGAGTCCACTGCTGGAGGCCTGCAACAAAATAGGGGAAGCTGATGATTCTGCCAGGATGTAAACAGGTCTATCTCTGGCGCACCCTACCTCCTGAACACTGTGACTAAGACCTGATTTTTCAGGGTCCATTCGCGATATCCCTGGCTGATCCTGCTCTGGGAGTTTGCCAAGAGATTGTCTTCACCTGGCAGGTGAACTGCTGATAGTTGTACCTCCAGGAAGTCGGCCAGATTCCATATCTTTTTTTTTTTTTATTTTTTTATTTTAGTCTTTTGGTAACTGGGTAAGGCCCACTTGGCACACGTGCCTGTTTTCAGGGATGACCTGGGAGCACTGGGCGGTTAAGTGACTTGCTCAGAGTCACACGTATGCAAGTAGAAGTTGTGAGAATCAAACTCAGGTCTGGTCTGCTGGATGTATCAAGCTCGTTCACACCTCATTCCTCTAAGCTCTAGGCTATTCTGCCAGCCCAAATATCTTCATTGCTTCTGTACATAGCTTTGAGGATCTTGTGTCTCTCTGTTTGTTAATGTAGTTTATGGTGGTGGTGTTGTCTGTCCTGACCTGGACTGACTCACCCCTGATGTGGGAGGTGAAAGCCTGTAGAGCCAGGTATACTGCTTTGAGCTCCAACAGGTTTATGTGTCCTGGGATTCCTCGGAGGAACACACCCCACTTATCGTTCGATGGTCCAGGTGGGCCCCCAGCCTAGGAGGGAGGCATCATTTGTTAGAACAACTGTGGGTGACTGTTGAAGGAAGGGCACACCCTCCCTGTGGTCGTCCTCTTCTATCCAACAGTCCAGTGCCCTTAAGACTTTGTCACAAGCACCAGCCTTGAGAGAGGGTCTTGTCTTTGGGACTAGTGGGCCCTTAGATGGTACTGGATGTCTCTCATTTGGAACCTGGCCCCTGCCATTACTGCCGTGGAAAAGGCCACGTGGTCTAATAGCTGGAGGAAGCATCTTGTAGGCCTGCACTGACCCAGTCTGAAGGACTTTGCCAGACTGACCAAATTCTTCACTCTCCTGTGGGAGGAAGCCCTCCCTCGGATGGCACCCAACTTTGTTCCTATGAATCCCAGAAGTTGTACTTGTTCTTGCTGGGACATCTGAGTGTTCATTATAAAGCCCAGACCCTCCAGGTTGTGCCAAGTGAGGAGAAGAGAGGCCTTGGCCTCCTGGTGAGATTTTCCTGTGACCAGCCAGTCATTGAGATAAGGGAAAACCACCACTCTTGCCTCCTCAGATTAGCTGCCATCACGGCCAAGCACTTTGTGAACACCCCTTGAGCTGATGAGAGTCCGAAGGGAAGGGCTGTGAACTGGTAATGACCAGACCCTACCCTGAATCGTAAATATTTTCTGTGACTGGGCCTGACTGGAATGTGGAAATAGGCATGTTTCAGGTCCAGAGATCCGAGCCAGTCCCCCTGCTGAAAGGATGGGATTACTGAAGCCAGGGTTACCATCTTAAACTTTTCCTTTTTGAGGTGTTTGTTCAGATAACTGAGGTCTAAAATGGGTCACCACTCCCCATTTATTTTGTGGGTCAGAATGTGTCTTGAGTAAAGGCCCTTTTCCCACTGTGATGGGGGGACTTTTTCTGCTGCCTTTGCTTGCAACAACTTCCTTACCTTCAACTCCAGCAGGATTTTTTTTTTGTTGGGGTGGGAAGTGCAAAGTTTTTGTGAACCTGCAGTATTGGGAACTTTTTGAACTACATGGTGAGCCCCCCTTCCCCCACTCCGCTCACTACTTCCAGAATGCACTTGTCTGTGGCAATGGTTTTCCATTCCTGAAAAAAATTAGCCAGCCTTCCCCCCACTGGCAATGGATGGGTGACCTGGACCGACTTGTCAGGGGTTCTGCTTAGGCTAGTCCTTAGGTGCTGGAGGTGAGTCAGTCAGAACGCTTAGACCTCCCTTCTACCTCTGCCTCTGAAGAAACTCCTCAGCTGGAAAAAGTCACAGGTGAGGAAACCACAGGGAAAATATCCCACACCCCTACCTCCCCTTCCATAAGGCCTACTGGAAGTGGAGGCCTTTTCCTTCTCAGTGTTGTTTTTGAAGGTGACTTTGTACTCCTCCACCTTTTTCATATACGCCTCTGTGTTATGAGCAAACCTGGAGTTACCCTCACTAGGAAAATCCATAACCTTTGACTGAGTGTCCTGGGAGAGACTGGTGGTCCTGAGTCAAGCAAACCTCCTTAGGGACACTGCATGAGCCGTAACTCTGGAGGCAATGTCATTGGTGTCCAGTGTCCGCTGCCATAGGGAACTAGGATTTGGCGGCACTCATGGCTGTCTTAGCAGTGTCTACTGAGCCTTGTGCCAGGTCACCAGACGCTTTATTGCTCATGGCCAGAATGGAGCTCCACAGAGCCTTCTGACACTGGGCAGTATAAGCTATGTAGGCTGCTTGCCTTAGAAGCATAGATGCTGAGGTATATACCTTTTTCCCCATGCTAGCAAGCTTACTGGAGTCCTTATGCAGAGACTGGGTAGAGAGGGGGACTTTTGCCTTGCCACAGACCGCAGCCTGTACCACCCCCTTCACGGTCAGGGTGGGAGTAAGTGTACTCTGCACCCTGCTTATCAAGCTGGTATTTCTTTTCTATGTTCCTATCAATTCCAGGGATAAAGGTTGGTGTCTGCAAAAGCTTGCAGGTTGCCTTTTTAGGGGCTTATGAACTAACAGAAGCAGCCACTTGGGTTGGGGTTAACCCCATCATATCCAAAAAATCTACCTCATCATCATCGGTCTCCTGGGTGGAAAGGTTGAGCATTTGCTTCACAAAAGAATAGTGTGAGGAGCGGTCATCCTGGGTTTGGGGAGCCGAATTCTTGCTCAGGGGAACCATCAGGCTCAATAGGTTCCCACTCCTCCTCCTCTTCATCATAGTAAAATTCAGCCCACTGCTCCTCTGGAGCCGGGGTAGGAAACGAAACCAGGGGGGGAGGAGGAACTGGCATACCCATGAGTGATCCCACAGCCTGGAAGGCCTTGAAAAAACTGTCATGTCTTGGTCACGTCCTCCACAAAAGGCATTTTACTCTTATCTATTGATGGCTCCTTTCCTTCTTCACGAGGAGGTGCAGCCACGTTTTTCTTTTTGGTTTTTCTTAGCAGGCACTGTCTCTAATACCTGCTCAGAGGGTCTCTTGTGTTTACTTGTTTAGGGCTCCTTTGTTCAGACCCCTTGAACTCCAAATCCTCTTTAGCAGACTTGTCCTTCTGATTACTATGAGGGTCTGCATCTTCTTCTGAGAGCTTTAGTGACATGGAGGCAGACTGGGAAGCCACCAGGTCGTCTAATGTTTTAGACCTTTTTTCAATAGTTTTAGGGCAAAACGTGATACTTGATTTCTTTCCTCCAGATGTTCCAGAACAGCCGCCACTGGATAGCATCCTACATCGGCTGGGTCACTGTAATCAGCTGATTTACGTGACTTCGGCGCTGGGACCACTGACAGCCCAGCTCCCACTGGAGGGGGCGCATCAGTCAGTGGGCTTAACAGACAGTGCTGATGCAGGATCCCATGTACCCCAGTAGTCTCAGAAAATCCCGGGCAGGATGCAAGAGCCCCAACTTGAAACAGAAACACAGAAACTGACAAAAGATAAGGGCAGCAGGGCCCACCAAGTCTGCCCATTGTTATTATCTTGATGTTTGCTGCAGACTCTACTTGATCTGTGACACTGTCTCTGCCCCCCCCACTAACAATTCTCCTGTGTCTATCTCAGGCATTTTTGAACTCCAGCATTGTTTTCACCCCCACTACCTCTGCTAGAAGGGTGTTCCAGGAATCCATCACTTTTTCTGTGAAGAAGTACTTCTTCCCATCTCTCCTGAATATACCTCCCTCCAGCTTCATAGCATGTCCCCTTGTTCTAGTGCAACTTTTCCTCTGGAAAATACCCCGCCTGTACCTTGTTAACCCCTGTGAGGTATTTCAAGGTCTCTATCATACCACCCCTCTCCCTCCTCTCCTCCAGGGTGTACACATTGAGCTCCTTTAGTCTCTCCTCATAGAGTTTTTGATGCAGCCCCAGCACCATTTTGGTAGCTCTCTTCTGGACCACCTCCACTCTGTCAATGTCTTTCCTAAGATGTGGTATCCAGAACTGGACACAGTACTCAAGGTGGGGTCTTACCAGCAATCTATATAGGGGCAACACCACCTCCCACTTCCTGCTGGTGATATCCCAACCTATGCACCCTAGCATACCACTAGCCTTCCTGACTCCTTCCGGAGAGGAGGATCTGTGAATATGATTTCATTTAGATTTCTACTACATGAATTCAATCTTGACTGACATTACCCTCTGCACTAGCTTAATCTGTCACAGATTCTGACTAACTTTCACAATGGTGGTCCTGGCAACATGATGTGCTGGCCTCCAACATTATAATCAATGTTATACCCAACAATGCATTCCCTTCATCCCACAGGTCTGGGTACTAAGAATGAAATCCATAGCCCCGCTCCTAACATCCTTAGAACACAGGTGGCTAGCCCAGCTAGCAATGCAAACCAAACAGTTAATCCTGTGCAAGTGGAAGACACCCACAATCCCCGCAATCCAAGAAATAATGTCCTCACTACTGAAGACTGCCTCCCTAGATAAATTCTCCCATGTAGCAAATGACACTCTCCCAGCATACGAAGCTTGCTGGAAACCCTTTTTCATTTATAATATCCCCAAAACTGGGATAGGCTAAGCAAGGAACTTAGTTAGGCCTCCTCGCTCCTCACCCGCCTGTAGCACACATAGAAGCATCAATGATCAACATAAGGCCCAGGTCAAAAGAACATTCCTTGTGCGTAAATAGCTTTTTGAGGTTTAGAGTAGCAGAACTATGTTTCTTTGCGATATTTATTTTGTTTTAGGGTGCAAGATGTCTTGGCTACTCACCTGACTAAAACATGTCGGGCAGTGAGAGATGGTAAGTCCCAAATCTCTTTCCTCAATTTATTTATTTATTTTTTATTTTATACTACACCACCTTCACACTCAGAAATGTCTTTTTTTTGTACTAGATGGTTTAGGAGGAAGTTATCCTTAACAGTATGGATGTATAGCCATGTCTGTGTTCCATGTAATCCTTACTTGCTCACTTGTGCATGTGTATCTGTACTTGTACCTTTGAATATACATTAAAAAGTTTAACCACAAAATAATCAATGTCATGATTCTATAACCTGCCACAACAAAAATATATCCCAAACAACACCATGCCCAAAAAATGATTTTTAACTGTTCCAGGTAATCGTTTGCAAAACCAAGCAACATTTGGGCACTGCCGCTTAGAACTGTAATAAAATCTACTTTCAGAAAAAAAATCTTAAAAAAGGCCAAACCTGCTTCTCCTGTACTGCCAGGCTATTCTCCACCTTTCTTAGTGCTGCCTTTCTCCATTCTGCTAAGTTGGTCTGAAGCATATATCTTGTCCGAGCATTTGGTACAGCCAAGCTACAGTCCATTTGGGAGAAGATGTTGTGAAACTCAATTCTTAAAGTTAGCAGTTCTTCCTCTGATAATGCAAGCTGAGTTCTTAGAAGATGCCTGTTTTTGAAATAACAAAGTCGTGTGCAAAATACACCATAAATTTCTAACAAATGAATGCTGTAACCTTATACATATCTTTGTAATTCATAACAAGATACAATTATCACTTATAACATGGCTAGGAAAAACTCTTGCTTCTGATTTATTAACATAGATCACTTGACCATGGATCAATTCCCAAGTAATCCACACTTGCCAGAATGAATCCATGGCTTCTGTCTAGAGCAAACACTGTGTGCTTGGGGCAGAGCTATCGGGAGTGTGCTTACAGGCAGACTGGCTGAAGAGGACATACACAGCAGAGGTATAGCTGTTGCATCTGTCTTGTCTGTCTCTCTCTCTCTCTCTCGCCCCCTCCTCAATTAACAAAATAACACTAACCTGACAATGTACTTTTGTTCTGCTCGCCCACTGACCACGTGCTTCTCTGTTCCAACACTGCTACTAAACAGCAGCTTGCTGCTCTCTCTCGATATCTCTCTCTCGTCTGGCATAACGCCGGGTGACATTCACTGTCTCAGGAGAGCCATGTCATGCCCCGCTACTCTCCTGCATCATGAATTGTACATCTGCCTGTTTTCGTAGCTGCAGCATGGCACGAGTCCTGACAGCACTTTCCATCACTCGGGCTGTTACGCCTGGGTTATGCCCCTATCGTCCCACATACACCTCACACTGTATTCCTAGTATATTATACTGTGACACTGCTATTTTACACTACATATATATATGTATATTCTCATATACAATATATATATATATATATATATATATATATATTCTCATATAGTCATATGTAGTAGTGGCCAGTCAGCATTTCTCTTTGTCTAAGCAAGCTGACAGAGAGAAAACCTTTGTTATGTCTTACACACAGGCAAAAAATGCCACGTGTAGTTTGAACCCGTCAGCATTTCTTTTGTCCAAGCTATAATGCAAATGGAAGCATATTATTTGTCTCATATGATACTCATTAGTAATTATGTCTCCTAAGTCATTATCCAATAGATACTGTTTCTCACATCTGTAACTATGAGGTAATCTCTGTTGCTATGCTGTTATCTGTAGTATGTATTTATTTAGATTTTAATAACTGGGTAAGCTCACTGAGACCAGAGGTCCCTTTTTCAGAAGCGACCCGGATTATTTACAGACAATAAATGGAAATTACGTACTTACCGTAATTATTGATCTTCTTGGACAGTCTCCATCACTCATTCACACTAGTGGGATAGCGCCGGAGGCGCTAGGACCAAGCAGAAGCCAAACATTTTCTGAAGGGCAGCTGAGACCACACGCACGCTGCTGCAATCATGAGACTGACTCCGCGCTTCTGTACATGCTATCTCGGCTGACCCTCCAACCGCCTCAGTACCTTTTCACCAAGGAGGTGCAGAACTAATGAGAATAACTCATTCTGAGTGTCTGGGCCTGAGAGGGCCCAGATGGCCTTGTAAGAAAGGTCAAAGAACAATGTCTTCACAGTCTGAACCATAGGCCATGAAGACCAGGAAAGAAAACAAGTGAACCCAGGATGGTGGTGGTTAGGAATGAGTGATGGAGACTGTTCAAGAAGATCAATAATTACGGTAAGTATGTAATTTCCATATCTTCCTGGACTAAGTCTCCATCACTCATTCACACTAGTGGAGAGAGTACCAGGTTAAAATCAACAACCCTGAGTAGGGTGGTAGGAGATAGGTTCACTGGAAAGGACAGCCAAGGACTGTCCTGTTAATAAAAGAGCTGTCTTGTAAGAGCATCTATAACATAGTGCCTACAAGATAAATGCTTGAGTTGTAACTCGTCACCTTGCCGACAACTACAATGGGCAAAAAATTAAAGTCTGCCAGGCAGCTGCAACTATTCTAGGGGAGTGGCAAGAACCTGGCCTCACAATTTGATCTAGGACCAAAATTAATAGTGTCAAAGACATGCACTAATCTAATGTAAAAGACCTCAGGAACTGCAAGAGCCGGAGGTAAAGTGTACAGGTTCAGGGTAGTATGACTGTATGTGAATATTTATGTACCTTAGAAAGAACCTACTTGACCAATGGTCAAGAAAGAAGCATGTCATCTGTTAAGCTGGAGCAAACATGGAAGTAGGAATCTAAGTTCCGACTTGCTGAAGAGTCACTTCTGTTGTGCAAGGCTCTGATCAGGAGAAGAAAGCCTGATTAAAAAACCAAAAGGGGACTAACAGACTGGTTAGATGCCTAGGTTTTGGAAATATCTCGGAATAAGAGAAATTCTCTTAAAGAAAAAAGGTGAGCTATACCACCGCTGGATCGGACTGCCCCCTAGGGGTAGAAGAAAACAGGTACCCTTTACTGAGGTTTAGAGATGACCGCCTCAGGGTTGAGGCGGAACCTGATCTGATCCAAGCGTGGTATCAGGAAATTCCAACTAGGCCCTGTGCTGTGATAATTCTGACCCCTCCCCCTTTTTTTTAAAAAAAAAAAATATCATTAGTCCGAGCCTGACAAGGTTGCTGGCTGCTATTTGGCAAGTATTGCCTGATACAGAAATGACAAAGATGTCATCCCTCTGAGGAGCAGGAGGAGCCTGAAGATCCATAACTGAACCCCTGACTGGACTAATAATAGCTAGACAGATGTTAACTACCTGTGGCGAAGCAGCCACCAGAGGGGCAGCATCAAAAAACGGGCTGTATACCCCTATCAAAGGAGCGGGACAGTCTGTGCAGCTCCCGACCATAGAATTAAAATGTTCCAAAGAGTGTAATTTTCTTGACCACTGAAAAAGTCTAGACGCAGAGGTATATAGTCCACAGATCCAGTCTGAACACTATAGTGGACCCCATAAATGAGGAACTACTAAAAGAGCTTGCATCACAGACTCTGATGATAGAGAGGGCGTTCAGTATATAAAATGAGTCATCCGCTGTATCACTGACCAGAAGGACAGGGAAAGACTCATCCAGATGCCTTTCTACCACAGAAGGACCCCAAAAGAGGTCTCGGTCAGAGCCACTAGAGACTCCGCCACCAGGAAGAGTGTCGAGGAGCTTGGCACCACGTAGGGGGCTGAGAAAGTGCTGAGCGGAATGAGAGATTCCGCTGACAGAAACAGAACAGAAGAGTCCCATCAGCGGAAGATCGCTGGATGAGGAGATCCGATGCAGACCGCCACCCACTAAAATGTGTGGAAATAATCCGCAGAATGGGAATTAATTCCATGGAAACATCCCAACACAAGTCCTGCGGAGAGAGGTCTGCAAACACAGATCTTTCCCTAGTTCTGTCAGACAGCACCAACTGGCACCCCTGCGGCACTAGCATCACTCCTGGCACAGGAAGGCACCAAGCAGTAACCATGCCAACCTGAGAGACACCAGAGGGCACCCACGGCAGAACCCGCAGGTATCCTCGGTACCAACGGCAGCAATGGCACGCAACGGCACCCCCCGATGCCCACGGCACCCGCTGGTGCCAGGTATCACCATGCTGGCACCGCCAGTGCTCATGTTTCACCCATAAGTGCCCAGCGCCGTTGAGGGCCACTTGCCGCACCCGGTGGTGCATCGGCGCCACCCACGGCACCTGCGGGTGCCCAGCACCACCGCAGCACCCATGGGTGCCCGTGGGCATCAGTGGCACCGTGAGACACCCACAGCACCGCTAGCGGCGCCGACAAAGAAGCACCCACAGTGCCAAGCACAGTGCCAAGCACAGCGTGAGCCAAGAAGCCAACCCACAGCACCGAGCACGACGCCGACTGCAGCACAGAGCATGGTGCCGACCATGGCATCGAGCACGGCACCGAGCAAGCCGGCGCTGACTGCAGCACAGAGCACGGTACCGAGCACGGCGCCGAGCCACGGTGCCGACTGCAGCACCCAGTACGGTGCCAAGCACGGCACCGAGCCACGGCGCCGAACCAAACACCAGCGGCGCCACCTATGGCACCCATGCCAAACCAGGGGCACGGCACCAGACCTGCGGCGCCACCAAGGTGTTGGGCACAATGCCAGGAAAAACACCATGGAAAAGAAGAGAAAGGTGGTGCCCGTGCTGGCCCCTGCATGGAAAAGGAAGAGGGGGGTAGGCACGAGGGGATGGCGAAGGCACCAAGAGGGCACCGCGCTCATTCAGATCCAAATGACCCGGCTCCGGTCCAACGGCTCCGAGGCCCAGAAACCAGGAACACAACCAGGAAAAAAGGAGTCAAACCCCCTGCTCCACAGGAGCGGCCCAGAGGTGAAACTGCTCACCGGAACTCCAACGAGGACAGAGATGGAGTCCGGAGTCGAATGCAGCCGTTAGAGCGAGGCCAAGGGGAACCCACTAGTCGGTTCAGGCCTATCGCCTCTACCAACCAACAACTCGTGCAGACATACCAACGGGCAACCTCGAGAGGCACCGATTCTTCTTCCACAAACGAAGAAGAAGAGCTCGAGGCTAAGCGGAGCCGGATCCCCGGCACCGCCAGATTCCTGCTTCGGTGGACTGTCCTCCCCGCCGAGCACAGGACTGTCCGTAGTCAGACCCCCCCCATTACTTAAGGGTGGCGGACCGGGCACAGCCCCTCTGCCATAACAACGATGGCAAGAAATAATTTCTTCATAATCTTCTTATTTGTAAAATAAAAAATTACTACTAAATAGTTAAATTAAAACTTTTAAATTAAACACTAAAAGCTGCTGTCATATAGACGAAAACTTTGACTCCGGCAGACGAGCGACGTCAACATCCAAGCGCACTCGACGGCGGGAGAAAAGGAACTGAGGCGGTTGGAGGGTCAACGCTGAGATAGCTTTGCTACAGGCGCTGAAAGAAGTCTCATGCGTGCCGCTGGCATGCGGGTCCTACCTCGGCGCCGGCCCTTCAGAAAATTTTTGGCTCCCGCTGTCCTAGCGCCTCCAGCGCTAACCCACTAGTGTGAATGAGTGATGGAGACTTAGTCCAGGAAGATTTACATATATTGGTAGAAGTACACAGTAGTACATACATTGGTAGGAGTACACACTAGCTGGAGCATACATTGGATAGGGTATAGAGTACATTACAGAGCATGTCAGTTACATACGCATAATAACATAGCAAATTAAATCAGACATATGACATCTTAACCAAAAATGCTTTAGTGGAGAGGTGGTAACAGCAATATGCAGGATATATTGCCTCCCCCTAGGCTGACTGCCATGGGACAAGCAAGTAGCTTTCTGCAACCTACAGTAGCTCCAGGAGAGCGGGGAGAGAGAGAACGAGATCTTGGAGAACCTGAGATCCTACAATCCTGGAAATTATGTACATTCTTCATGAGAGTGGTGAGAAACCCATCTCCCTTGTGATTTTCTTTGTCAATTGCTTGGAGTAAGTAGTAAAATAAACATTTATTAGTACTCTTGCTTGTTTACGAATGTTTCTTGTCAGACTCTGAAGATATAAGAATCTGTATTATTAGTTTTATTATTTACCCTACACACTGAGAGTGTTTAGGCAACATAAAATGGTGGCTGGGCAGTGTGTCTGGGTGTTTGCCAAGTTACATTTTTAATTTGCTTTGTAAATTAAAACACTGGATGAAAAATCCTCAGTAACAAGCAGCTGAGAGTGTCTTCTGTTTAAATATTCGGTCTGTTGTGTGTTCCACAGTGCAGACAAAACAATCATTTGGCAGATATTCAAACTCTGTGTAATGAGTTGTTTTATTTTTGTTTTGTTTTTTTCCTCTTTCTCTGTGGGAACACACACCTGTAAAGGGATTCGAACAAACAGACCGCTTTCATTTGTGGTCTCAAATCTTAATTTTTTTTTCACTCATCTAGGAATCCACATTACACCAAGTGTTGTTTATGTCCTGTCATGAACTTTGGTTGCAAACAAAGTTTCTGATCCACAGACAGCTAAGGGTTCCTCATTTCTTAAAGGACATGTCTAAAAAAATCAGTACTGAAGTTGAGGCTGGATGCCTCACAAATTCAAACTGCTTACAGTAGTTTGAAAAAGTTTGCCAATGTGGCAAAGACCAGAAACAGTCCCATGAGGGTCATTTCTGAAAACTATAGTCAGTTAAACCATGGTACCAAGAAAGATATTCCTGAAAATGTGCTAGGTGCAACACTATTCTATTGCTTAGAATTTTCTATAAAAAATGTGATACTCTGAAGTCAGATTACACTGCATACAGGCAAAAGATGAGTATGTTACATGCCAAGTCTGCTGAAAAAGTTAATGAACAGTTACTTCAAAACAGGACCTTGACTAAGCATTGTGATTAATTACTAAGTAGTTATGAAAACAGTAGACGTAAAGTGAATGCGTTGACTATAAAATGTGATAAAGCTTCTCTGGATAACAGACTAGTTTTACACTATGAGAATGTCTTACAGACTGAAGTTAGATTACTTCACAGTGTGCTCGCTCATGTTTTTGAGGAGCCTGAATGTAAGAGTAAGGAAAATGCCAAACTTACCACTGTGTGTAGAAACTTGGAGAAACAGGTTATGCACAATGTGTGTGATACCAAATCTGAGGTTGAGCATATAAATTGCAAATTGCAAGCAGGAAATTAGTCTAAAAAAGGCTTCTCATACAGAAAGGACAGACTGCAGTCTTAGCTGCAGTCTCTCCGTCAAGAAAATTAGTTTCTCTTTAATGAGAGGGGCAGCCAACACCTGCATGCCTTAAGAGATAATGCTGAAAAGGCAAAACTTGGAAAAAAAAGTTTTTCAAACGAATGGTGTTCTGGCTAATAACACTGATTCCTTACGTTTTGAAAACAAGGAACTTAGAGATGATAAGTCTGAAGTAATTACTGAAAGAGTTAACGTGCTGGTATTTCTACACCAGACCTTGACTGAATAGCATGATTCATTATGTTTTGATTACAGCAGACTTGAAATGAATGTTTTGAATCTAAACTGTGTCACAGCTTCTGTTGATAAAAGGCTAGTTTTACTAGATGAGAATGTCTTGCAGTCTGAAAACAATGCACTTTACAGCATGCTAACTCCTGTATCTGAGCAGTTAGAATGTAGGAGTAAAAAGTCAGATATGGCGAATGTGCGCGCCATCAGCCAGAGGTATTGGCAGGGCATACTACCTTAATGCCCATAGACCTTGCCTCTTCTGATGTTGAACAGTTTGATTTTGAACACTTCACAGTATGCTGTGGGGTGGACTAGAACAAAGGTTAGTGACTTGCTTTTCTGTGATTCACAAAATGGAGAACTGTTAGAGTCTCAAAATGGTGGACACACATGTCATCAGGTTGCATCCCAATACCATCCCCAAGATGGTTGCTCATGGTCATGTGGTGATGGTCATAACACAGTAACCAAAAATGCCCATAAGGTAATCCAAAATGGCCGACCACCACATCACGGAGGTTGGATCATGCAGTCACAGGGACCTGTGATTGCTGCCATAACCAAACAAAACATACCGGAGGTTTTTGGCAGGATTAATAATGTTATCAGTAACACTAGTGTTTCTGAGGGACAGAAGATTCTCGTTAAAAATGATGTTGATGTACTTTTGAATGACGCTGGTATGCAATCTGTCATGAAGTCAGTGTCTGACGCTGCAGAAGAAGCAACTTCTGCTAGCAATGTTTACTATACTAGTGTCTTTGGTTAAAGAACACATTGCAGTTAATTACATGAAATGTTGTGATTCTTCCCTATGCAATTTAGCATCAGCTTTCCCTGACAAGACTGAATGTACTGCTTTTCCTATGCAGTGCGTTAATACTTTAACATAGAAACATAGAATTTGACGGCAGATAAGGACCGCTTGGCCCACCTAGTCTGCCCATTTCCCTACCTAACGGATAAGCTGCAGATCCTAGTTAACCAACAGCCTACTTCCTCCTACCCCCCACTAGAATTGCCTTATGTCTGTCCCATGCATTCTTGAATTCCCCCACTGTTTTTTGACTCTATGACCTCCTCAGGAAGGCCGTTCAATGCATCTACAACCCTCTCTGTGAAGAAATACTTCCTCACATTACCTCTGAGCCGTCTCCCCTCTATCTTCAAATTCTGCCTCCTTGTTCTTGCCCATCTCTTTTTCTGAAAGATGCTACCCTCTTGGACTTTGGTGATTCCCTTGAGGTATTTGAAAATTTCTATCATGTCCCCCCTCTCCCTCCTTTCCTTGAGGCTATACATCTTAAGCTCCTTTAGTCTTTCTTCATATGTCTTATGGTGCAGACCCTGCACCATTTTGGTTGCCCTTCCCTGAACAGTCTCCACCCTGTCTATGTCTTTGCAGAGATGGGGTCTCCAGAACTGTACACAGTATTCCAGATGTGGTCTTACCAACTGTCTGTGCAGAGGGCCAACAACTTCCTATTTTCTACCGGTGATGCCTCTCCCTATGCATCCCAGTATCCCCCAGCCCTCCTTACTGCCTTCTCACATTGCTGGCCCACCTTTAGGTCTTCTGATATGACTACCTCCAGGTACTTTTACATTTTTGTTGTTGTCAGTGTCTCACCACCCATTGTGTACTCTCCCCCTGGGTTTTTATTTCCCAGGTGCATTACTTTGCACTTCTTTGCATTGAATCTAAGCTGCCATACATTTAACCATTCCTCCAACCTTGCCAAGTCCCTTTTCATCCTTTCCACCCCACCTTGCGTATTAACCTTGTTGCAGATCTTTGTGTCATCTGCAAAGAGACATACTTTTCCTTCCAGTCCCTCTGCAATGTCACTTATAAAGACATTAAAAAGGACCGTCCCCAGTACTGAACCCTGCGGTACCCCACTAGTAACCCCCCTTTCTTCACTGTGGACTCCATTTACTATTACTCGCTGTGTCCTGTTGTCCAGCCAGTGTTTTACCCTGGGACCCACTCCCAGGCTGGCTAATTTGTTTATTAATCTTTTGTGCAGGACTGTGTCAAATGCCTTGCTAAAGTCTAGGTAGGCCATGTCCACAGCCCCTCCCTGGTCTACTACTTTGGTCACCCAGTCAAAGAAATCAATTAGATTTGACTGACATGACCTTCCTGCTGTGAATCCATGCTGCCTTGGGCCCTGTGCCCCACTGGCCTCTAGGTACTCAACAATTCTTTCCATCAGAAGTGATTCCATCATTTTCCCTACCACTGAGGTCAAACTGACAAGTCTATAGTTTCCTGCCTCTGTCTTGCTCCCACTTTTGTGAAGGGGAATCACATCCGCCCTCCTCCAGTCCTCAGGTACAACAACATCCTCCCATGATTTATTAAAAAGGGTAGTCAGTGGTGTTACTAGTTCTTCCCTTAGTTCTTTTAGAATTCTGGGGCCCATCAGGCCCCACTGCTTTATCCACCTTCAGTTTTAAGAGTTCTTTCAGAACCCTTTCTTCTGTGACAAGATTAATATCAATCCCCCATCCAGAGTGCTTCTATTGACTGGATTAGGTAACTCCCCATGCTTTTCCATTGTGAATACTGAGCAGAAGTATTCATTCAGTATCCCTGCTTTTTCACTGTCGCTCTCTGCCCAACCACCTTCCTCTTTATTCAGCCTCAGTATCCCTGCCTTAGTCTTTCTTTGCTCCCTAATGTATCTATAAAAGGTTTTATCCTCCTTCTTAACCGAGTTGGCTATCTTTTCCTCAGTTTGGGCCTTTGCTATTCTGACTGCCTTCCCTGCTTCCTTCTGCTTTAACTGGTACAGTTCTCTGTCCTGCTCCTTCTGTGTTTCCTTATACTTCCGGAATGCTGTCTTTTTCTCCCTTACCTTCCCTGCCACTTCTTTTGAGAACCACAGTGGTTTTTTCTTTCATTTTGATTTGTTTATTTGCTTCACACAAAGGCTTGTTGCTTCTGTGATGGCGGTTTTGATGTTTCCCCATTGTTGCTCCACCCCACTTTCTTGCCTGTTTGCTAGTGCTTTTCTGAGGCACTCTTCCATTTTGACAAAATCAGCCCTCCTGAAGTCCAGTACCTTCACTTTTGTGTGGCTTGCCTATACAACTAAGTTTATCATGAACCACACTGTTTGGTGGTCGCTTGTTCCCAGATGGCTACCCACTTCAGGATCAGAGATCCTCTCTCCATCCCATTTGAGAGTACCAGGTCTAAGACTGCTCCCTCCTGAGTGGGTTCCAAAACTAGCTGATTGAGGCATGCCCCCTGTAGGGCATTGAGAATGGCCCTGCTCTTTGATGTAGCTGCAGCAAAGGTACTCCAGTTAACATCTGGCATATTCAGGTCCCCCATCAGCAATATCTCTCCTTTCTCTGCCATCTCAAGGATGCCTTCTGTTATTTCCTTCTCCATTTCCTCCCCCTGAGATGGGGGTCTGTATACAACCCCTGTGCGGACTGTGGAGCCATTTCCAGTCTCCAGGGTGACTCACAGTGCCTCCTCTCCTCCCTGTTTACCCTTTAGTTCTGTTGCTTTGATCCCTTCCCTTACTTAGAGAGCTACTCCTCCTCCTCTTCTTCCCTCCCTGTCCCTCCTGCAGATTGTGTACCCTGGTATGGTGACATCCCAGCCATGGTTCTGTGTGTACCATGTTTCTGTGACTGCCACAATATCCAGGCATCCGTCTTCCATCAAGGCCACCATTTCGGGAAGCTTTTTACCTAGACTACGGCTATTGGTACTCATTACCCTCCATTATTTTATGGCTTTATTTCTTTTTGCCCCATCCCTGTCTTTACTGCCTTTGCCTTTTTCTCCATTTACCACTGCCCTTCTCCCTAATGACTGCTTTATCTTTAAGCTGTAACCTAAAAAACAATGTTGCTACCATCCTGCAACCTTCTGGTGGGGAAACCCATTTTACATTTGATAGGGGAAGGGACAACCCTGATTCTGAAAGCTCCATGGCTGTGACAGTTTCAGCATCACAGGCTACGTTGAGGGGAGGAGGGTTACAGGTTTGATTTCTGAACCTGTGCCGACAGCTGCTTCAGTACTACTTTCTCCACCCCTGATGGCTACTGAACCACAATCCACAGCTGGAGAACTATATACAACTTGCACACTTTTTTCCACTGTGCAGGCACCCCTGATAGTGCCAGCACTGCCAGTACATGATGCAGAACCCCCAACATCAGTGACACCTGTATCATCCCATACTGTGGCTGCAATAGTAGGTAAAAGCCAGGGACAGTCTGGGTTATTCCCTGCACATGCAATAGCAGACACAAGTCAGAAACAGTCTGGGTTATTCCCAGTACACACAATAGCAGGCACTTCTGGTAAGAAGGTACAAGGTATCCTAATACTGATATCATTGTCTTTTCTTTTGGGATCACTGACCATGGTCCCAGCATTGGTTAATCCTAACACAGTTTCGGGGTATACTGAAACTGCTACATCAGATATAGCAATCTCAGCAGTTTTAGCCCAAGCATACAATGGACACATCAGACCCATTGCTTATGCATCCCAGATGCTTGCCCCAGTGGAGCTGAAATACAACCTTTGTGAAAGGAATCTTTTGGCTACATACTGGACAGTGAGATACTTTATGTACATCATTGGATATGCACCCATTGTGCTGCTATCCAATCATTTACCAACTAACTTTTTGTTGTCAGACAGAGTAAAAGATGACTCTGTATCCAATGCCAGACTTACACACTGGTCTCTCATTTTACAGGCTCATGACCTCACTGTCCTTCCTATCAAAACTTCATCTTTGTTGGCCCATGGCCTACAATTTACAGGAGAGACCCATGATTGTTAACTCCAAACCACTGAGCTACCTGTCCCAGGGCCCTTTCTGACAGAACCACAGAAAGTGTTAAAAGACACCACTGTGTGTCATGTTTTGACTGATGACTCAGCTGCACATACCGAGGGTCAGATAGCAGGGTTTGGAATTATTTTACATTCTGGTGATGACAGAGTGTGCATGGCTAGTAATTGCATCATCGTATATGCACGATTCACAGGCATTGTTAAAACACGTCTGGCAAATAAAATGAAAAACAGGGAGGTGAGGAGTCTCTTTATTACCACAAATATTTGTGGATGGTTTAGAGAGCTGGTAAGTCCTTAAGAAAGACAAAGCTTGTGTTAAGAGATTTTTCCTTACGTAAAATACCAGCATTCCATGAGAGGGTTAAGTTCTGCAGTTTAATAACAGCCTTGAGATAATTACAGAAAGCACTGCAGATGCTATGTTTTTATTATAGATTCTAATTGGGTCTGTTTCTCTCTAAACTGAATTTCTTTCGAAGGAAACAAACTTCTATTCCAATACTCTAATATTACCTTTGTGAAACACAGAGACTTGTTTGTGTACATTACAACCTAACCAGCTTAAATACAAACTGTATATTCATAAGGTTTGAGCATATTCTAAAACATGAACCTTATGCTCCAAAAGAAGGACCCACATTTGAGGGCAGTATTTAGGTTCCTTAATAAAGGAACTGAGGAATAACTTCCAGAAGTAAGCCAAAATAAGAAAGTGAAAATTACCTTCATCTATCCTGTGATGGCCTACTCATTTGGAACATCACTGCTGTAACGCTAATGAAAAGTTACGGGTAATTCCTGAACACTTAAGAGTAAATTTTATCTACTGTACCAAGTACATGACACTCCAACTGTTGGACACCAGGGAGTCAGTAAAAACCTTAGACAGACTGACATCCTCTGTCTGGTGACCACATATGAGAAATGATGTAGAACACTACATGAGCAACTGTTTGATCTGTGCACAGAACAATCCTATACCAGCTAGGAAAAATTCATTCTTACCCCAGAGGCAATCAAATGTCTTGGTAAACCAGTTATTTACCAGGTAAAGTTTACCCCCTAAAGGTTAAATTCTAATTACAGGGATCCGGCTTTATAGCAAAAGTAATGCAGGAAATTCTGGATTTGTTATGGGTAAAACAAAAATGTCATATCCATTACAACCCACAGTCATTCGGACAGGTGGAATGGGCTAACAGGCAGATCAAACTTATATTATAATAAACTTGTTCAGAAAAACCCAAAAGGACTGGGATTCATTATTGCCTTTACTCCTTATGGCAATAAGAGGGACACCCTCTGCAGGTACACAGCATACCCCATTTTTGAAATCATCACTGGACGGTCCAGGAGACTCCCAGAACATTTACTTCTGGACCTGTGTACTGCCACTGCTGTGGAGCATCAGTAGATAAACATGTTAACTCCAACAAGACATCCAAAAGGTACACTTGTTTGTTTCACAAAGTATAGGCAAGGTCCAACAACAGGCCCTATCCCATTGCAAACAAACTCAGTCCAACAGTCTATCAAGTTAAATTGTCTCCCAATGAAAGTCACTGATAAATGGCTACATGCCAATCAAATTAACCTGTTTAAAGGAGATTAAATTACTTTTTCATACCCCAAAAGGTAGAATAGTACTAAACTATGTTTTTCTTTTTATCATTCCTTTTAGGTTCCAGAGAGAGAGATGCTTGCTTTTATGCTTATTATTCTTTTTAAAAGTATGGGTCTTCTTACAAGCCCAAACTGCACATTGTATTGCAGATAAGAACCAGTGACCTAAACCTAAACAGCTTGTTGAGCAGAGTACCTCACAAGCCCACATGATCTAATTGTATCCTGTGGAATTCACACTAAAGTCCTAAAAGACATGTTCATTGTCCAGAAGGGTAGTGAGGCCCTACTGAATGTTATGATCATTGCTTTTGATCAATTCTAGCAGCTAGACTTGATCTGGACCCCTGTTTACATTTAATTGATAATCAGGAATTTTGCATCCAAAATTGATATGGCAATAAAAGCCATTTAGACCTTAAGGTTTTACCCTATGATGCCCTATAATTTGTGACACTTAATACCGAGTGCCCAAAACAGAAGCCTGGCCCACCCAGTGATCTAATGGCCACTTCTCAGCCAGGTACCATGGTTAATAATATGCAGTTCATGTACATCCCAGTGATTTTAAATCTCACCCTTTAAAACTTGGAATGATTTGTTATATGTTTCACAACAAACATTTCCAACATTCTGTTTTTAAATAAACAATATGATTCAATACCCTGGCAGCATACCAGGTACTCATTAATGACCCCCTATACAGGGACTCATAGCACACATGCACCACATACACACATTTAGGATTTTCACATCCTGACTGCAAGTGGTACATCTTA
This sequence comes from Neoceratodus forsteri, assembly GCA_016271365.2. Classification (NCBI taxonomy): domain Eukaryota; kingdom Metazoa; phylum Chordata; order Ceratodontiformes; family Ceratodontidae; genus Neoceratodus; species Neoceratodus forsteri. Next base: position 966,273,821 of record CM057452.1, read on the forward strand.
TAACAGTAAACCTACCCAAACACACTAGGCATTTTGTTTTTGTTTTTCTTATTTAAACAAAAAAAAACACACACACAGGGTTTAGACTCAGGCCTATTTGGCTCTGACATAGCTACCTGAAATAAGGCTGAAATAGCCATTATTCAAGCACATATGTTAACAGTTCATGATAGTATGAAATATAATATCACCCCCATTGCATGGTATACATGATTTTGCTCATGAAAAGTTATTTACATTTACAATATTAAGGATATTGTGAAGGGGTTTGACCTGACAAATGTTAATGTTTATGAATTAATTTCTGCTCACATTAAGGAACGCTGATGAGCGTCTCACAGCTAGGAAAGTCCTTTGCACTGCCTACAGCTATTATGTTCTTATAACCCTTTGGTTATCTCTTCCAGGATCTGGAATTAGGACATATCCTTGATCTCACACATGACAAGATGTATGGGTTAGTGGCATTGCCACATTTTGCACTTCTATTGCATGCGTTAACAAATGTTTATTTGAATCTAGCACTAGTCCCTTGTCAATGGCAAGGAACCTTGGATATGTCACCACACACACCAGTACTGCTACATCTTTCAAAACTTATTCCTGCACAATACAGGAAGCCATGTTTGTGACTCTCACAGTGTCATTGCCGCATTTTCATCCAGCAATATCAATCTCTGATCGTCTGGCAACTGTCCATTCTATTGATCATCTTGATGGGAACTTTTATCGTGAAATGTTTAAACTACCTCCTTTCCTGGTGTAACCCCCTATCAACTGGGGTTACAAGAATCAGCTGAGCTGGAGGGATGACATCATACAGAATTTTCACAGCAGCATAAGCCACACTGGAATGTTGCAGATGGGAGTTAGAATGTTGGGAGGTTTTGAATTCAGTCTTCAGTTCAGTCTAGTGGGAGATTCAGTGGAGGAAGGAGGTGCACTGCAGTGTGCAGTCCCTCAGAGCCCTCAGCTCTGACCAGAGCTACCTGTTTGTAAGGGTGTGTGTTCTCACCATAAGAAGGACACAGAAGAACTAGCATCGAAGTGGTAGAGACCGCTCTCAAGTTGGTTCAGGGCCCCATCCCTGCGGAGATGGGGAGAGCCAACAGCCAGCTTCCGGGGGCAATCCCCTGGCCTGGCTAGAGAGAGAGAGAAAGCTGCCTGTGGTTTGTGCTGCAGCACCATGAAGAATTGTGATGTTTTCCTGCAAGAGAAGCCCGAGGGCACTAGCAATCAGGAGTGAGTCTGCTCTGCTAAGGGCCTATGTTTCACCAGAGACTGTTGTTTAAAGTATCTGCTACTGTGGGTCAAGAAAGGACAGCCAAATACAGTGCTTAAGGAGTGTGTGACTTGAACGCCTTTAATATGTGGGGGTCTACAGGGATGGACAATGCCACTTAAAAAAGTACATCACAAGTCAGGACACTGGAGTTTCAGAGACTGTAGATTGAGTGTGGTACACATTTAAAGTGTTACTCTACAAACTCAGAGTTTTCAGATGAAGAGGTGTTTGAGTCCAAATGAATGGCCGGGTATGAATTATGGGAGCAAGAGGTGGGAGACCCCCATCAGGAGTAACCAGATTCACCTGTACGGGTTCACTTTGGGACACCTGTTGCTTTCTTCTGGGCACTTGGCCAGTGTTCGGGGAAAGTACCCAGACATGGGATTAGATGGAAGAATCTTCCCTTATGGAGCCAGTATGTGCTCATGGGTGGTGGAAGGAGCCACCAGTAAATATCCATGCTATATGGAAAACAGTCCAGTTGCTGGCCGGATGTGCCATGCAAGGAAGTAGTCCAAGGCTGGTCGGATGTGCCAGGCCAGGGAAATCCAGAGAAGAGTACAAGTTTGGGCTGAGTGCCCAGTGTGTTTCCAAACCTGAGGGTTACAGTGTGTAGAAGATGTGTTCTGGTCTCCGGATATCTGCATTACCAGGAGTGTAGCCCCGTGGGGGGTCCATCTATGCTTTATTGTTCTGTTGTGTTGAAAATAAAAGCCACACTCTAGAATCCCATTCCTGATTTGGACGTTACAGTTATTGCTTCCTGTGTCCAGAGTTACTTGGGTGCCCCTGACTAGAAGTCAAACCTAGCCAAAATGCCGAGCAACAGTTTTCTCCCTGAACCCAGGCAACCAGTTAGTAGGTTACATAATGGAGGCACCGTACAGCGCTAATAAACAAAAAATAACATCAACCCAAGCCCTGGCTGGTTACACTTGTTTACCACGAGGTCTTGGAATTGTGACCGACTCTGAACACTGAATATCGTACCTGAAAGGAACACCACCGTTTATGCAGATGTGACATCTTCCAACTTGTATTACCAACTTGTGAATACAGGCCTAATAACTGAAATTAGGCTTCCACTTGTGAACTCTCAAATAAACTATATTCGGTCCAGCCAATTAAGATTCTACAATCAAGCTCATCGTTATGCATACTATGAAGCAAGTCTTGGGAAGGGGCAATCCCCTAACTTCAGCAAGAAGACTCTTTTTCATTTGATCTACAGTCAAGAAATCCATTTTCTTCACTGCTTGTTTTCCAAGCCTGGCTGGCACCTCATACAAACTGAGCACTGTCATAAACTTTTACACTTTGTGCAGCCGTGTGATCATCTTCAACTGAGCACTGTTGCTATTCCATTGTAAAACTCAATATGCAATCTAATGTACCCCCTGCTGAGGTCTCTGAAAATACTGCAGCCTCCTGAACATTTTGATCTACCTTTGGAAAATCTGAATGCATCAAATTTGAACTATGACTCTTTAGCTAACACTTAAAGAAACCCTGGATTTATCCCTGGAACTGTTCATAGTTTATGGCTTGTGAACATTGACATTTCGTGTCCTGTTCAACTTACCAGTTGACAAATGCCATCCTCAAAGGTGGTATATTCTGCTGATGTGGAACACTGTGTGGTGACCAACTATACAGTCTTCTGATATGGACTAAAAGTTATGCAAAATGAACTTTTCTAACTTCTGTTTTTACTCTCTAAATAGGTTATACGGTACTCACACCCGTTCCCATCCCGGAACCAGATATCATTAAGTCTAGTCCTAACTATCTTAATGCTCTATCTCGATTTTTCCTTATTTTTAATATCCATACAGACAACTTAAGTTTGCCTCTTCAATTTCTTCCCAATAGGACATACATACACCTGATAGATATATATCGGTATTTACTGATCGTTTTGATATTGGAAACCCCCATTGTGAAGTTTTATTCCAAATGTTTATAGTAATACAAGGTTTACTAACATTTCCCTTATAGCTACATTTTGTTGTTTAAGCAAAACCATGAAACATCACCGTGACCAGTTAAACTTTCTCTATCAGTCTCGTGCCTCGTGCCTGTAGATGAATGGAGCCTAACAGTTGTCTTTTTGTTATGTTGCCACTTTTGTAATTAGGGCAACAAAGAGGGGACTGTTACACCTGGGTTATGCCCCTGTTGTCCCACATATACCACATACTGTATTCCTGGTCTATTAAACTGTGATACTGCTATTTTACACTATGTGTGTGTGTGTGTGTGTGTGTATATATATATATATATATATATATATATATATATATATATATATACACACACACACACACACTATATACATATTCTCATATACACTATATATATATTCTCATATACAGTGGTAGCCACAGACATTGCAAGTTATTTCCAGATATTTCCGGAAATTTCTGAAGAGTTTCTCTCTGCTGCCCCTACTGTTTAAATGCAAAAAGCATCAGATATTTCTGGAAATATCACAGAAATTTTGGGAAATAGCTGGCAGTGTCTGTGGCTACTGTTGTAGTCACATGTAGTATTGGCCAGTCAGCATTTCTCTTTGTCTAAGCAAGCTGACACAGAAAGAAAACCTTTGTTATGTCTTATACATAGGCAAGAAATGCCACGTGTAGTTTGAACCCGTCAGCATTTCTTTTGTTCAAGCTATAATGCAAACGGAAGCATATTATTTGTCTCATATGATACTCATTAGTAATTCTGTCTTTTAAGTCATTATCCAATACATATTGTTTCTCATATCTGTAACTATGAGGTAATCTTTGTTGCTATGCTGTTATCTGTATTATATAGCCTTCTGCAACCTACTGTAGCTCCAGGAGAGCGAGGAGAGAGAGAGAGAGAGAGAACGAGAACCTGAGATCCTACAATCGTGGAGATTATGTACATTCTTCAGGACAGTGGCGAGAAACCCATCTCTCTTGTGATTTTCTTTGTCACATGCTTGGCATAAGTAGTATAACGAACATTTATTAGTACTCTTGCTTATTTACGAATGTTTCTTGGCAGACTCAGAAGACATAAGAATCTGTATTATTAGTAGTATTATTATTTACCCTACACACTAAGAGTGTTTAGGCAACAGCTCCCATGCACTGAGACTGCAACAAGGACACCAGCTACGGGTGGCAGAGAGCAACGGCCATTTTATAAGCCAATTAACCCACTCCAGAGTGTGTGTTAGCTGAGAAATTAATCTATGCCTTGGTGGTTAAAGGCACGAGGCAACCCCCCAACCCCCAACGTGGATTAATTCTCCAGCAACTGACGCTCTGCTGTGGTTTAATCCTTATATAAATCGCAGCTACTGGATCACCTATTCAAGGCATCTCCCTGCAACTATGCAACCCAAGATGTTAGCTGCTATCCTGACTGTTGATATGTGTTATGTTAGCGAACCATTATGCTATATTAGCAACTGTTTCCATTTCTTCTATGCCGATTTACAAAACCTAATTGGTTTAACACAAGTTATTGTACCACTTTACTGACACATTATCCTAATGTTTATTTTTGTGTTACCTGTAAATTCTGTTATTTTTGCAAATGTATTTTCCCAGCTCGTTTATAATCAAGTACAACCCTTACTCTTCACCTCTCTAGGCCAGGGTCCTCCCTGAAAAAGTTTCCTCCGACCAGTATATTTAATTTGCCAACAAATATATAAACCAAACAGTTGGTGTTGCTCAGTGGGTAGCACTCTCATCTCTGGCAATAAGTTACAGTTTCAAATCCCACATCAGGAGACTTGAGCTTATATGCAATGGTGACACCGCAGTGCAGTACTCGGGGGGGGGGGGTCTACATTATCTGAAGAACTGTATTCTGATAAGACATTAACCTGCTATTTCTTCTGGTGGTTGTACAGGTGGAAATTAAAGATCCCATGATATGACATGAGTTTTCTAATACATTTTTATGATAGCTGTAAAAAGGTCTCTTAATTACCCCCTCTCTCCTCAGTGGCAGAGCTCTGAGAAGGACTTTCTATTTACTTCCTCAAGCTCTGAAAAGGTCTGAGAGAACAAACTGTGTTTGCTCGCCTCACAATGCTACATGAGAGAGTAGCAATGATGAACAAGATATGGAGGCAAGCGAGGACAGACAACTGTACATACTGTAAGAGATGAAATGCTATATACGCTCAGTTGTACATCTTCCTACATCTCTTAACTGCAGTCAGCTGTACATCCATCAAAACAAGCCACACTGTGCCCTGCAGCGCAACCATGAGGTCATGCTGAACGACTGACGCACACCATCTGATGGCGTGCTGTGCTGCTGAGACTTCAGCCACTACATGATCTCACAGGTGGTGGCTGACTCAAAAACACCTCTGCTGTGCCCTTCTGTTTAAATACAGTAGTGCATGTCCTAGGCACAGAAATACAACAGCTGTCCCTGCTGAAAAATGGCACTCTGGGATGGGTGGACAATTTTTTTTTATTTATATTTTATGAAGGCATATAGTATATCAAGTTGTGATACAGCGTCATCAGAATTCAATAAGAATAACATAAATAGTACAGACAATATCAATTTCATATGCCAGCCCGGTGACCCTGAGGGTTAAGGCGCTGGACGCCACATCTCACCAGCGACCTAGGTACGGAAGTGTGCTCGGGTTTCTGGGAACTGGCAGGGGAGGAGAGAACTGAACATCCGGAGGACTGCTCTCCTCTCCTGGGGAGAGTGAGTTGTGGTTCTCTGGCATTAGCTACTCCCAGCGGAGGCTGAGGGTGCTACAGCTAGGGATCACTTAAGAAAGGAGTGGAGGCAATGGCGGATGTCTGCGGGCTGGCATGCTGGATGTCATTACACGTCCGTGCCTCTCGGGGTCACGTTTCCACTCATGGAGCAAGGAAACACCCCGGTGCCTGTGAGGATGACAAACCCGCAGCAGCCCCACGCCCACTGCTGGATCTTGCCCACCCAGGTCCCTGATAACCTCTGACCTCACTCTGCCTGCAATGATTGGAATGAAGGAGCGTTAACGGTAAGTGGATGTGGCTGGTATAAGCCGGGGGGGTTCATCACATGAGGGTCAGAAGTGGCATGTAGGAGTCCCGTGAGGGGGGGGGACCTAGGACTGGGAGGGTTTCAGGCCTGGTGGGAGAAAGCTGGCAGGGCTATGTCCGAGGGAGTTTCCAAGGGCCAGGGTCCAGAGGGAAAAAGACTGGAGAAAAAAAAATTAATAATTTTATATTTAAGTGGTCTAAAGTGCAGTACAAGTTGCAGTTCTCTGTGATGGCGTCCACCTATGGAATTAGAATCTCTTCCAAGATTCAGAGGCATCTAAATGGCCCAAAGGTAGGGGTATGTGAATACCTTATCCCACGTATCTGGCTGAGTATTCTATTTGGGCCCCAAATATTCAGGTATTCGTTACTTGGGTTTCTTATTTTTGGTTTTTATTGTTGATCTTTTTCTGCCTCAGTTCAACTGGCCCCCGTCTACTAGCCACATCAGCCCCATCACCCTAGTGTCCTCCAGGACTTGCTTGTCGATGTCTTTCTCCAGGGCTTACTCCCCAAGGTGGGTTTCCCCATCCTCTGCCAAACAGGATCCAGTGCACTGGACTGGGCCTGTGGGTGACCAATGTCATTGCCCCAGTTTAGAGATTGTCTTGTTATTGCACCTACAGATGTGCATCAATGGCCGCCACACCTCACTCTTCTGGTGACCCTGGCCTGCCTTCTGCCAAGCCTCCACTAGGGGGCTCCGCACCACCCGCCACCCACCGAAGAGGAGAGCAATCCCACGGCCATCTGATCGTCCTCCCCCCCCAGCCGGCCCTCTGAAGCTGTGAGTTTGCTTCCAAACCCGGGTCATTGGCGCCACAGGCGACAGGGCTACCGCTCCACCACCAGGCTGGCTCAGGTTATGTTACCAAAAAAAAAAAAGAATAGAAACAGCCTCCCACTCTCCTACATAGCCCAAACCTTTTAAATTAAACAAAACCCCATCCCCCACCCTTAGTTGAACCTCAATCCTACCCTCCCCGCAGCACCCACATTTTTAATATTAACAACAGAATTGTAATTAGAGATTCGATGGGTGACCGGCACAACCCACCCACCTCCACGGCTCGCCACAGACTTTCAGCATATTGCAGCATACTACAAGAAATATGAATTCCCCCACCCCATTGGCAGCAGCACCCTCCTCCACTGCCCCACCAGCACCTATTCCGAAGGAGCAATAAGGAAGAAAGTGGCCAATACAACTTGACCCAGTTTTACTATGCTAGCCAAGTACATGAGTGCTTTCATTCAGAAGAAGGTGATCAACCATGAGGGAGGGTGAGTTGTGTCAGTTGCCTTTTTGCTTATCGCCCCTTTGGTATTGGGTGCAACTGGGTTGCGAAGGAGGGTGCTGCTGCCAGGGTGGGTGTAATCCACAATTCTTGTAATGCGCTGAAAGTCGGCGGCTGGCCATGGAGGTGAGCGGGTTGTGCCAGTTGCTCATCGCTAGAGTTTTAATAACAAAATTAATGTTATTATCAAAATGTGAAAGTGGGGGGATTGGTATTCTTACTGAGGATGGGTGGATGGGGCCTTGTTTATTTTAAAAGATGTGTGCTAGGGAAGAGGGTGGTGGCTCTTTCTTTTCTTTTTCTTTTCAAGATGCTATTTCCCAAATAAGGGTCAAATAGTGCTGCTATTCGTTATTCAGATCTGAGTAATGAATAGTGCATTGTTTGTGAAATTTGGGACGTACTATTCATTACTCGCACCATTCCCTTAAGGTCCCCATGGCTTATCTGAGTAGGTCCCCACTGTGTTATTGAAATTCTTGATCTTGATATGAAGGTATGTATCCTTCATTTCCAGGGAGCAAATCCAGTTCCCTGTTTGCAACAGGAGGGTCAGATTTCTCAGGAAGACCATGCAAAACTAGTATATGGAGTAGAACCCTTTGCTTTTCTGGCATGACAGTACAGCTTCTACGGCATGTTTGGTTAGCAAAGCTTGTACCTCTTCTTTTGGGGCAGATGTCCTTGGGCATATGTTGAAAGAGACAGAGGATGCTCCAGAGGGGTTTCTAGCAACTCCAGAGAAGGTCCCTTTGTAATTATCCCCAGGACCCACTTGTCTGTATTCTCTCTCCACTGTGTTAAATAAAGGGAGAAGCAATACACTACCACCAACTCCTTCTGGTGAAGTGGTTTGGGGGGAGTCTCGCACGAGTCTTGCTGAGCTGGTGGGGGCAGCGCTACTGGCTTTAGAGGGTTTGGAATGGGCTCCTGGGGAAGGAGGAGCTAGCCAGGTCTCACCACCCTTACCTCAGCCTTGCTAATGGTAGGCTTGATGGCTGGCTCTGGCAGCAGGCTGGTGAAAGGATCCTTTACTTCGACCTCTACCAGGTGTGGGATACAAGGACTTAACTGACCTCAAAGTCATTTTTGGGACCTGAAGGCCTCTTTATGCCTCTTCTACATAGTATTCAGTCTGGTGCCTCTAAAAGGAGCATTCAGAACTCTCTGCTGTACATATGCTGCAAACCCAGCCACCCTGAGCCAAGGATACCTTCTCATGCAAAAACCAGTGGCAGCTGCCCTGGCAGATACATCTCAGACATCGTATGTTGAGCGTAGCAAATGTTTCAAGAAAATACAAAATCACACATGCCCCCACAATGCAAAGCATCACTGGCTGCATATGCAAATCACCACAGAATGATATGCTGGTCCAACTTTAAGCAGAATTGCATGGTGCCGAAAGGCCTCTCACACAGTTTGCAAAGGGTGCTAACAGAAGACATAGACACGTGTTTCTCCTACCAGGACTCATTTGCCTACCTCAGCTCCAGCAGTCATATTTTAAGCAATTCATTCTTGGCAGTGCCCTCCAAGAGTGCCTAAACTGCAACCTTTCAGAGGCTATTTTGATAGCTGACCATATAAGACTGATAGTTTGCAATACATAAATCCAATGAGGCAGAGGCATATGTTAGCTTGCCCATCACATTAAACCTCCTGGACTCCTTATCAGGTGCAAGGGTACTTATATGCTTTGGTGCCCTGGATCTATTATGGGCAGTCATTATAACCACAGAATGTGTTTCTGGTTGGCTGGCATAAGGCTTGGCAGCAGGGGCAGGGTACTGCTTGTCAGCCTTTCTGAGTACAGCTGGCATGGTATTTGGCCTATATCATTCGGCAAAGGTGGCATGCTCCAATGCATGATAAATTGGAGGAACAATGATGGATGGAGTGTAGGGAACCTCCAGGAAATCCATCAAATTATTTTTGCTGGAATCCTTTTTATCCACAGCAAAACCCATAGCATTTGCTGCATCACTGTTTGAAAGGTAAAGTCTTCAGAAGAAGATCTGGGTATAAATACTTAAGAAGCCTCACTGTAGGAGGATGCAGTGGAGCTGGAATAGGGAGCATAATGTTCCTCTCCATATCCCTCCTCATCCTCATAATCCTCTTCCATTATGAGGACTGGAATATATGCCTCCTCAGCGTCGATGTTCTTGTCGATGATGGGAATGGAGGACCTCGCTGGCAATGCTGAAGGCCTCTGTTCAGGAGGTGCTTGTTGTGTACCAGCCGAGGATGCCGACAGAGTCTGTGATGCAGTATCCCCCATCAATGGAAGTAGAGATTGCATAGGCAAGCCAGGAAGTATGTGCCATATCATATCTGAAAATGATGCCAATACTTCCTGCATGTCAGTGATGCCCTGGTCTGGGACCCTGACTGTAGGAGTCAATGACAGGCCTGCACCCATCGATGATGGGGACATACTGTCCATTGGTACGGTAGTGCCTATGCCAAGCCCCGACCTTGGTATCTGGTCAATGGTCCGGGGCTGGCATCAGCGCCTGGGTCGGACGACGACGATGCAGGCTGGCTACCTGTAGGTAACCATGACGACCTAGATCTTGCCGGGGAAGCAGATCTATCCTTATTGTTATGTTTGTACTTATGTCCCAATGACAACCTGTCTTTTTTGCTGTCTTTTGACTTCGATGACCACAAATTAGTTGATGGGGCTGGAGACACTGCCTTCTGACCCTGGGCTTTTTCCGTGGCTGCTAGAGTTTTTTCTAACAAAACAGTCTCCAGCACCTTTATTCTGCGTTGCCTGGTTGCTTGATGAAAGCTCTGGCGAATCTTACAAGTCCTTACATTGTGAGGGAGGCTTAAACAGCAGACACGCACTTTGTGTGTGTTGCCCTTGTAGATTTCTTCTCCATACTCGCAGTACCGGAACAATGTTGTTGATTTCAGCAGTATACAGAGGCAGCAATATCACTAAATTATCAGTAATTACTTTGTAAGAAAAGAAAAAAATACTCACCATAGTAATGTTGTTTCTTCTAATAGAGTCTTGCTGTATTCTGACAATATGCAGTTAGCCCCAGTACTTGAACTGCACCGGAGAGGAAAGAGTTAACTCTATACAGAAGCATAGAACGTTGAGCTCGAGCTTGGTTTTCAAACCTCTGTCTCTGGTATTTACCAGTGTAACCATCAGATTCTTACGAGCAAACTAAGTACTACACTAAGGAAATTGTTTAATATATAGCCAAAAGAAAAAAATTACTCACCTTAGTAATGTTGTTTCTTCTAATGGAGTCTTGCTATATTATGACATATGCAGTTTGTCCCAGCCTTAGAACTGCTCCGGAGGTGAAAGAGTCAACTTCCATGCCAGGCATGGAATCTTGAGAGCGAGCTCGGCTGAAAAAAACTCTGTCTGCTGATCTTCAAACTGAAACTGTCAGATCTTTACGAGCAAAACTCACTAAGGTTCTGTGTGGAAGCTGTAAACCTACACTAGCCAACTGGCTACTAAAATATTAACACATTTTTCTGGTCCCAAAACCAAGACTCAAGTCAGGGGATCCAAAAAAATAAAATAAAATAAAATAAAATACAACACCCAAAAAAGAGGGGTGAAAACACAAGGTGGGCATCATTAAGTGCCAACACTGCACTGCCCACCCACATCCCAAGAGCAAAGGTTCTGAGAGGGGCAGGCAGGGGGAGAGGTCATAATATAGCAAGACTCCATTAGAAGAAACAACATTACTAAGGTGAGTAATTATTTCTTCAAACAACATGAAGTCTTGCTATATTATGACATATGTAGACTACACAGCAGTACCTCCATGTAGGAGGGACAGAACCTACTTAGGAAATAGGCTCTGAAGCACAGCTGTGCCAAACCGAGCATCACTGCGAGCCTGGATGTCCAGGGAGTAATGCTTGGTGAAAGTATGTACTGTTTTCCAGGTAGCTGCTTGACATATCTCCAAGATAGGGATGTCCCTGGCTGCAGCTAGGACGGCTGTACCTCTGGTAGAGTGAGCCCTCAGGCCTGAAGGGGGAGCCTTACCCAGTTTTTGATAGCAAAATTGGATACAAGAGACAATCCACCTGGCAATGGATCTTTTAGTGGCAGGTTTCCCTTTACCAACCTCACCATAAGTGAGGAACAGTTGGAGGGAGTCAAACCTGTGACCTTTGGTATGCTCTATGTAGTAACTAAGGGCTCTCTTTACATCTAAACTGTGCAGCCTCCTCTCGCCAGAGGAGGAATGGTCAGTGAAGTACACTGGAAGAGATATAGATTGATTAAGGTGGAAATCTGAAACCACCTTAGGCAAGAACTTCCTGTTAGTCGTGAGGACTACCTTATCTCTATGAAAGGAGATAAAATCAGGCTCCACTGACAAAGCTTGTAATTCACTTATGTGCCTGGCAGAAGTGATGGCTACTAGAAACACAGTTTTCCAAGTCAAGTACTTAAGCTCTGCTGAAGACAAAGGCTCAAAGGGGGGTTGCATTAGCTGAGCAATGCAAACATTAAGATCCCAGGCAGGAGTAGGGTCCCTGAATGGAGGGTTGGTATGAAGCAATCCCTTGAAAAACTTGGAGAATACAGGGTGAGCAGAAAGAGAAGAGGGCTTTACTGCTGAAATAAAAGCAGAGACAGCTGCCAAATGCACTTTCAGGGTAGCTGGCCTCACCCCCATAAGTATTTAGATGGACCATATAGTCCAGGACTGTGGGCAAATCAGCAGATTCTGGGGAAATATGCTTTTCAGAGCACCATATGGAAAACCTTTTCCATTTAGAATTATAAGTAGCCCTAGTGGAAGGCTTCCTAGAAGCTTTCAAGATATCGAGTACACCTTGAGAAAGGTGTAGGTCAGCAAACTCTAACTCCTCAAGAGCCAGGCCTTGAGGTTGAAGGATTTGAGATTTGGATACCAAACTCTCCCCTGGGCACAGGTTAACAGATTGTGATTCCTGGGGAGACACAGGGGAAGGTGGACTGCTAAGGACAGAAGGAGTGGATACCAGGGCTATCTGGCCCAATCTGGAGCAATCAGAATCATCTTGCAAGGTTGAGATCTGATTCTGACTAGCACCTTGAACAAGAGAGGAAAGGGGGGAAAGGCATAAAGGAACTTCTCTTCCCAATCGAGAAGGAAGGCATCCAGAGGGACTGAGCCCAACACTGGGGGCCTGCAACAAAAAAGTGGAAGTTGGTGATTGTCTGGGGCTGCAAAAAGATCTATCTGAGGGGTGCCCCACCTGGCAAATACTAACCCCAGTACTAGGGGATCCAGTGACCATTAGTGATGGCCTGGGAAATCCTGCTGGAGCATCTGCCAGGACATTGTCCTTGCCTGGGAGGTGAACTGCCATGAGGGAGGTGTTCAGGGAATAAGCCAGAGACCACAACTTCATTGCCTCGGTGCACAAGGCTGAAGACCGAGTGCCCCCTTGCTTGTTGATGTACCACATTGTAGTGGTGTTGTCTGTTCTGACCTGTACCACTTTGTTCTGAGCAGATGCAGAAGAAACCTGAAGTGCTAGAAAAACAGCTCTGAGTTCCAACAGATTGATGTGGAGCAGGGATTCCTGAGGGGACCACAATCCCTGGGTAGTGAGTGCCATGTGAGCTCCCCACCCCAAGAGAGACGCATCTGTAGTAAGGGTCAAGGAGTGAGATTGAGGGATGAAAGGACCCCTGTCTCAGATTGCTCTGATCCTGCCACCACTGCAGGGCCTGGATCAGGGTTCGAGTTACTGGGATCAATTTGGTTAGAGGATCTCTCCTTTGAGACCAGAAGGCTCTCAAATGGAACTGGATGTCCCTCATCTGAAATCTTGCTCCTTGTACTACAGCTGTGGAAGCAGCCATGTGGCCAAGGACTGCTGAGCAAGTGCCTTGCCGGTCAGAGACCTGCAGAGTGAAGGAGGAGGCCAGAGCCACCAGGGTCTTTACTCTTTCTAGAGGAAGAAAACTCTGGCCTGCTGTCCAGTTCTGCGCCTATGAAGGTGAGTAGCTGAACAGGCTCTAGAACTGACTTTGGAAGATTGGGAAGAAAACCTAGAGATGTAAGCAGCTGCTGGGTAACCGGAAGGTGTGATTTGACTTGGTCTGGGGACTGACCCACTATGAGCCAGTCGTCCAGGTAAGGAAAGATGGCAGTCTTTTGCCTTCTTAAGTGAGCAACTGCTACTGCCAGGCATTTGGTGAATACCCTTGGGGCAGAGGTGAGGCCGAAGGGCAGTTCGAATCTGAGGTACTTTCGGTGGGAGCTTCTGATGAGAACATGGAAGTAGGCATCCTTGAGGTCCAGGGACGCTAGCCAGTCCCCTGGCCTTAGGGAGGGTAAAATAATTCCCAGAGTCACCATTTTGAATTTTGGTTTTAAAAGGTGCTTGTTTAGGTATCTTAGATCCAGGATGGGCCGCCATTCTCCTGTCTTTTTTGGGGGTAAGGAAGTGCCTGGAGTACAGTCCTTTGCCCTGGTGTAGGGGAGGAACCCTTTCTACAGCTCTGAGAGCCAGGAGGGTTGAGACTTCTGTTTCCAAAGCAAGAGCCGCTGATGGATTTGCAGGTGGAAAGGCTCTGGTTCTCACCTTTGGAAATTTTTTGAAGCTGAGAACCAGTCCCTGGCTTACTACTTCCAGGACCCACTTGTCTGATGTTAAAGACTCCCAGTCCTGGACGAAGTAAGCCAGCCTGCCCCATACAGGTAATGGAGAATCGGCCCTGGGCATCCCATCAGGGTGCCTGTTTGGCAGGGGCTTTAGGCTGAGGGGTGGGAGCAGCCCTGCTCGTACCCCGTCTGCCTCTCCCTCTGAAGAACCCCCTCTGGGCATAAGCTGAAGAGGAGGCCTGGGCTTGGTAAAAAGGCCTGTGAAAAGGCCTGCCCCTGCCCCTGGAAAGCTGCCTCTGAAGAGTGGCTTGCCTCTCCTTGGCCTGTCACAGTGGTCCTATACTCATCCATTTTCTTCATGTAATTCTCTGTCTGCTCCCAAACAGAGAATTACTCTATGAGGAAAATCCATGGCCTTAGCCTGGGTATCCTGTGACAGGCTAGTACACCTGAGCTAAGCCATTCTCTGAAAAGCCACAGATGTAGCCATGACTCTTGAAGATACATCATTAGAGTCCACTGCAGCATGGAATTGCACCTTGGATGCCTCAATACCATCAGCAGCCACCTGTTCCAGCTCCTTGGCAAGCTGGCCAGGGACCTGTTTCGCTAAAGCCATAACAGTATCCCATTTGGATTTCTGGTATCTTGCAACATAGGCCATATAATTTGCTTGTCTGAGTCCCAAAGATGCTGCCATGTATTGTTTCTTTGCCATGGCATCAATCCTCCTGGAGTCCTTGTCAGGGGGGTGTGAAGCCAGGGAATATTTGCCTTATCACAGGCTGCAGCCTGCACTACTAACATGGCTGCATTGTTGTGAAAGGAACTCCGTGATCAGAGCCTGACAATGTGTCCTCCTGTCCATCTTTTATCCACAGGAGGTAAAGAATTAGGAGCTTTTAAAATCTTTATTGTCTGTTTCCTAAAAGATTTATGTAAAGGAATAGACAATCTCCTGGACTCTGGGATATCCATCATTTCCACATAGTCAGGCTCCTCCTGTTCATCCACAGCTTCTTCCAAAGGGAGCTGGAGGGTTTCAGCACCTTTTTTATAAACCAGAAAATGAGAAGGGGACTCAGAAAGCCTAGGGGGAGACACTCCTGAAGGTTTGTCTGGGGAGATGTCCGGTTCAATGGGCACATCCAGACTTTCAAAATCACATTCACTCTCTTCATAATCCTCCTCCCCCTCCTCCGGTTCATAAAATTCTTCTGTATCATATTCTTGAACCAGTGAACCACCGAACCAACCGTTTACCTGATGGTGCCGGTTCGACGGAACCGGAAAAGCGACTGGACAATTTGGATTAGCTTTGGCTATCTCTGCAGCGTTGGAGAAGGAAATTTTGGCTCCACACCTGCTGATTTTCTAGTCCTCTTTGCTGGAACTGGCTCCTCCGAGTCAGCTCTTCGTTTGCCCGAGGAAGTATCGCCCTGGTCAGAGGGCACCGAACCGGGCTGGCCATCCGGGTCAGCAGACTTTTTGGCCTCTCGTTCCCTGAGCCTACCAACTCTCTTATCCAGGGTAGCTGCAGGGAAATTCTTGCAAATCTGGCAGTCTGCACTGAGGTGGTCAAACCCCAGACAATAAACACATGTGGCGTGTGGGTCAGCCTTGGCAAAGGCTTCCCCACAGACACTACAATGTTGAAACCCAGTGGGCCCGGTTTTTCTTTTGGGTTTCTCAGACATAATGCCAGCCTAACCAAAAACTTGCCCTTTTCCGGCAAATCGCCAAGCAAGACACCCTTATCGGTTCCCAACCGTGTCACGGGTCGTGGAAAAAAACGTAATGAAATCCAGTTTTTTTTTAGAACCGACAAGAACCGGGAACCGTACTCTAAATGTAATTTACAAGTTTTAACAACAACCTGATCGGTTCAAACCAAACCGATAACAACGTTTGCAAGTTCCACACAGAGAAATGTAAAACCTATCTATTACTTACGGTACCACAGACAGAGCTTGAACCGACCGGTTGCGGTTAAAATATACAAATGCGGTTTAGAAAACCGAGAAATAACACTTTTACCAACAAATGAACCGAGCAGTAGGAGGAATCTCCGGAGCGACTGTTCAGTGAGGCGGAGTAAAGAATCTGACAGTTTCAGTTTGAAGATCAACAGACAGAGTTTTTTCAACCGAGCTCGCACTCAAGATTCCATGCCTGGCATGGAAGTTAACTCTTTCACCTCCGGAGCAGTTCTAAGGCTGGGACAAACTGCATATGTCATAATATAGCAAGACTTCATGTTGTTTGAAGGCAACAATTTAGGCCCAAAAAGACTCAGGTCGAGAACCCAAGAAAAAAGGGGTAGTGACAATATATATAAAACATAACAGTAGTAACAATCAGACAGCTACCCCACCCTTAAGAGGGAGGGTACAAGGTACAACCCTGAGGTGCAACACTGTACCTGCCAGCCCACTTCCCAAACACTAGGTTCTGAGAGGGGAGGCAAGAAGGGCGGTCAGAATACAGCAAGACTCCATAAGAAGAAACAACATTACTATGGTGAGTAATTTTTTCTTCAAACAACATGAAGTCTTGCTGTATTCTGACAATATGCAGACTATCAAGCAGTTCCCCTAGGAGAAGGGAATGCAGAACCTACTTTGAGAACAAGATCTGCAGCACTACTGTGCCAAACCTAACATCACTCCAAGCCTGGATGTTCAGAGAGTAATGCTCGGTGAATATAAGGACTGTTTTCCAGGTGGCTGCTTTACAGATTTCTAGCAAGGGTATATCACTGGCCGCAGCTAAAGTGGCAGCTGTACCCTGAGTCGAGTGAGCCCTCAGGCCTGGAGGGGGTGTTTTTCCCAATTTGTCATAGCAGAATTGTATACAAGAGACAATCCACCTGGCAATAGTTCTTTTAGTGTCAGGCTTACCTTTCCCCACTTCAATATAAGTGAGAAACAATTGAAGGCAGTCATGCCTGTGTGCCTTAGTATGCTCTATGTAGTAGCTAAGAGCCCTTTTAACATCCACACTGTATAATCTTCTTCCCCCTGAAGAACAGTGGTCAGTGAAAATACTGGAAGAGACACAGACTGATTCAGATGACAATCTGATACCACTTTGGGTAAGAATCTCCTATTGGTTCTTAGGATCACCTTATCTCTATAGAAGGAAATGAAGTCAGGTTCGACTGACAGGGACTGTAATTCACTAATCCGCCTGGCAGAAGTAATAGCTACCAGGAACACAGTTTTCCAGGTCAAGTACTTAAGCTCGACTGAAGCCAGAGGTTCAAAGGGTGGCTGCATAAGCTGGGCAATGCAGACAAAGACCCCAAGCTGGAGCAGGCTCTTGAAGGGGAAGGTTACTATGAACCAGATATTTGAAAAATTTACCGAAAACAGGATGACATGCCAGGGAAGAGCACTTCCCTGCTGAAAAGAATGCAGAGACAGCTGCTAGGTGAACCTTCAGAGTTGCAGGCCTAAGGCCTAGACCATTAAGATGAACCAGATAATCTAAGGCTGTAGCAATATCTGCAGAATCAGGCACAATGCCCTTCTGAGAACACCAAATGCTGAACATTTTCCATTTGGAATTATAAGTTTTTGTAGTGGAAGGTTTCCTGGAAACCTTCAAAATATCCAGAACTCCCTGAGAAAAATGCAGGCCTGCATATTCTAACTCTTCAAGAGCCAGGCCTTGAGGTTGAGAGACTGGAGATTGGGGTACCAAATGCTCCCCTGAGAGGATGTTAGGGGATTGTATCTCTTGGAGAGAGAGAGACAGGGGACGTGACACTGCCAGAGACAGCAGCAGAGGATACCAAGGCTGTCTGGCCCAATTTGGAGCTACCAACATCACTGTACAGGATTGGGACCGGATTTTGATCAGCACTCTGAACAACAGAGGGAAGGCATAGAGAAATCTGCCCTTCCAATCCAGAATGAGAGCATCCGGAGGAACAGTTCTCAGGACTGGAGGTCTGTAACAAAACAGAGGAAGTTGGTGATTGTCCGGGGCTGCAAAGAGATCTATCTCTGGGGTGCCCCATCTGGAGAAGATTACCTGTTATATGGGAGGGTCCAGGGACTATTCGTGATGCCCCTGAGAGATTCTGCTAAGAGCATCTGCCAGTACATTGTCCTTTCCTGGAAGGTGAACTGCTATCAGGGGAGTCTGAAGAGAATAGACTAGAGACCACAGTTTTATGGCCTCTGTGCACAAGGCCGTGGACCGAGTGCCTCCTGCTTGTTGATGTACAACATTGTGGTAGTGTTGTCTGTCCTGACTTGTACCACCTTGCCACTGACCGACTCCGAGAAGACCTGAAGGGCCAGAAAAACTGCCCTGAGATCCAGGAGATTGATATGAAGGAGAGACTCTTGTGGAGACCAAACCACTTGAGCCATAAGGGCTCCCAAATGGGCTCCCCAGCCTAGGAGAGAAGCATCTATAGTCAGGACTACTAGAAACATGGAAGTTGATGGCAGGTAAAGACCGCAAGGCCAATCCAGTCTGCCCATTTCTTTTTCTACCTTATGAATGTGCCATTGGCCTTTGCTCTGTCAATGGCCTATTTATACTCATCTGTATTGCTCCCTTATGCCTATCCCATGCCTGTTTGAAGCCCTGCACTGTATTCATATCCACCACTTCCTGAAGTAGGCCATTCCATGCATCCACCACCCTTTCTGTTAAAAAGAACTTCCTCACATTACCCCTTAATCGGTCTCCCTGTAATCTCATGCTGTGTCCTCTAGTCCTGCTATTTTTCTTATACATACTGAGGGGACTTGAGAGAGAAATGGAGCTCCTTGCCTGAGATTGTCCTGGTCCAGCCACCACTGGAGAGCTTGGACCAGAGTCCGAGTCATTGGAATCAAGTTCATGAGAGAGTCTCTTTTCTGAGATCAAAAGGACTTTAGGTGGAACTGAATGTCCCTCATCTGAAATCTGGCTCCTTGCAGCACTGCAGTGGAAGCTGCCATGTGGCCCAGGAGTTGAAGAAACTGCCTTGCTGGACGAGAGACCAGAGGTCGAAAAGAGGAAGCAAGATCTGTTAGGGCCTTTACCCTTGCCAGAGGGAGGAAGGCCTTTGCTTGAATAGTATCCAGTTCTATTCCTATGAAAGTAAGAAGTTGTACTGGTTCGAGAGCAGACTATGGGAGAGTGAGAAGAAACCCCAGAGAACTGAGCAAGTCTTGAGTGATTTGCAGAGCTGACTTGACCTGGTCGGATGACTGACCTACAATTAGCCAGTTGTCCAGATATGGGAAAATGGAAATACCCTGTCTTCTGAGGAAGGCAACTACTACTGCAAGGCACTTTGTGAACATCCTTGGAGCTGATGTTAGGCCTAATGGTATGGCTCTGAACTGATAGTGGCCTGAAGGCAACTCGAACCTGAGGTACTTTCTGTGGAGGACCTAATGGGAATATGGAAATAGGCACCCTTGAGGTCCAGGGATGCTAGCCAATCCCCTGGCCTTAGAGAGGGAAGAATCATTCCCAGAGTCACCACTTTGAATTGTGGTTTTGAGATGTGTTTGTTCAAATACCTTAGGTCTAGGATGGGTCGCCACTCCCCTGACTTTTTTGGGGTAAGGAAGTACCTGGAGTACAGGCCTTTGCCTCTGTGCTGAGTAGGAAGTTTCTCTACAGTTCTGAGAGCCAGAAGAGACTAAACCTCTGCCTCTAGGGCAAGGGTCTCTGAGATGGATGCAGGTGGGAAAGACCTGGTCCTCAGTTTTGGAAACCTTTTGAAGCTGACGGCCAGTCCCTGACTTACTACCTCCAGGAACCATTTGTCTGAGGTAACAGACTTCCAGGGCTGGAAGTAGTAAGCCAACCTTCCTCCTACTGGAATGGGGGAGTCGACCTGAGCTGACACATCAGGCTGTTTGCTTGGCAGGAGCCTTGGACTGGGAAGAGGATGCAGCCCTGCTCATCCCCCTCCTGCCTCTCCCTTGAAAGAACCCCCTCTGTGGGAAGGAAGAGGAAGCCTGAGCTTGGTGGAAAGGCCTGCCCCTAGACTGCTGCTTCTGAGGAGTGGCTTGCCTCTCTTTGGCCTGTGCACTCCTGTAGGTGGTAGTGTACTCGTCCATTTTCTTCATGTAAGCCTCTGTCTGCTCCCCAAACAGAGAGTTACCCACTACAGGGAAATCCACAGCCTTGGCCTGGGTATCCTGCGAAAGGCTAGTACCTCTGAGCCAAGCATGTCTCCTGAGGGCCACAGATGTAGCCATGATTCCTGATGCCACATCACTGCAGTCCACAGCAGCATGAAATTGCACTTTGGATGCCTCAATTCTATCAGCAGCCACCTCCTCCAGCTCTTTGGCTAGCTAGGGGGAGGCCTGTTTAGCCAGTTCCAGAACCATATCCCACCTGAACTTCTGGTACCTGGCTGTGTAGGCCATATAGTTAGCATGCCTGAGTCCCAAAGATGATGTCAAATACTGTTTTCTGGTCATGGCATCGACCTTCCTGGAGTCTTTGTCTGGGGATGTGAAGCCAAAGGAATGTTAGCCCTGTCACAGGTTGCAGCCTGCACAACCCCAACATGGCTGCAATGACTGTATAAAAACTCTGTATTTGGGCCTGATAGCATATACCTCCTGTCCATTCTCTTATCCACAGGAATCAAGGAGTTAGGTGTCTGTAAAATCTTTTTTGCCTGTTTCCCCAAGGACTCGTGAAGAGGGACAGACAGTCTTTTGGACTCTGGGATGTTCATCATCTCTACAAAATCAGGCTCTTCCTCCTCCTCAGCAGCTTCAACCATTGGGAGCTGGAGGGTTTCAGCCACCTTCTTGTAAAACAAGAAGTGTGAAGGGGGCTCAGAAAGCCTGGGAGGGGAGACATTGGAGGGTCTGTCTGGGGAGATGTCCGGTTTAATGGGCACATCCAGATCTTCAAAGTCGTTGTCTTCATCTTCTTCCTCGGGATATCCTTCATCTCCCTCCCACTCCTCATAAAAAGCATCTAGATCATAATCTGATGGAGTAGGATTCGACCACCTAACCCGAGGTACCGGTTTGGACGGAACCGGGCAAAGCGATTGAACTATACTAATCACTTTGGCTATCTCGTCAGCCGAGTTGGGTATGCAGTGCTGGATCCGAACCTGACTGACTTCGTTTCTTTTTCGACGGAACTGATCCCTCTGAGTCAGACCTCCTTTTGCCCGAGGAGGTATCGCCTAGGTCAGTAGGCACCTCCTCAGGTTCAGCCGCAAGCAAACTGGGCTGGCCATCCTGATCTGTGGACTTCTCGGCCTTCCTTTCCTTCAGCCTACTCAACATTTTTTCCAGAGTGGCATTAGGAAAGTTCTTACCAATCGGGCAGTCTGTTTTGAGGTGGTCAAACCCCCGACAATAAATACAGATGAGGCGGGAGTCAGCTTTGGCAAAGGTTTCCCCACACTCAGTACAGTGTTGAAACCCAGTGGGACCGTTTTTTTTTCCTTGGGTTTCTTAGACGTGGCCAAGCTAAACAATTACCCTTAAAAGCTTTTAAGCCAGGTAATAAGCAACCGATTGGTTACAAACCGTGTTACGGAGTCTGTAAAAAAAACCAGAAAAAGTCTGGTTCTTTTGAAACTGATCGGCACTGGAACACCACACTAAATCCCAGAAAAAACAAAAACAATCAAAAAGATTGGTTCCTAATTGGACCGACCGATGAGAAACCGAGACAAAAACAATTTCCACAGAATTTAAATAAAACAAGTCACCACCTATCTACCACACTACCTGTACCGTAGACAGAGGCTGGAAATCCGAAAATAATAAAACAGAAAAACCGAATGCTGATTCAAACTCTACTGAACCGAGCAGAGGAGAAATCTCCGGAGCGACTTCACTATTAGGCGGAGTAATGAATCTGATGGTTACACTGGTAAGTACCAGAGACAGAGGTTTGAAAACCAAGCTCAAGCTCAACGTTCTATGCTTCTGTATAGAGTTAACTCTTTCCTCTCTGGGGCAGTTCAAGTGCTGGAGCTAACTGCATATTGTCAGAATATAGCAAGACTTCATGTTGTTTGAATAATAAATGACAATGGCTAGTCATATCCTTTTCCATGGAAGGTCCGATGAGTATAGTCGATGGCAGATAAGAACTGAGGAGAGATACGCCAGCCCGTCAGCGCAGCGGTTGGATTTCCACATGCGACGCCGGCGACCCGGGTTCGGGAACGGACCAGGGTCGCTGGAGGGCCGGCCGGGGGGAGAAGGATGGAGCGTCCTAGGGACTGCTCTCCTTCTCCGGGGGGAGGGAGGGGAAAGTGTCTGGAGCTTTGATGTCCCCTGGCGGAGGACAGGAGTCACGTAGTTCCCGGCACTAGGCAATGCATAGGAGGCGGGGCAGACGCCGGCGTCATTGCACAACCCCGCCTCCCTGAAAACGGAAAAAGGGAACAGCTGCCAGCTGCCACTAATGAAGCCCGCCATGGCTTCAATATGCTCCCCAGGCCTGCCCTTCAACCTATTCCGAAGTCTGCGGCATGCAAGGGGGAAGTGCCGCAGCCCCGCCGTGGGGGGTAAGCCACGAGGTATCGGAGGGCCCGAGGCCAATTTGGGGGTTGCAGAAGCCGGTGGCCCGTGACCGGGCGGATCTCTGGAACATCAGGCGGCAGGCAGCTTGGTGGATAAAGAATAAATGGGAAAAAAAAGAACTGAGGAGAGATGGGGTGGGGCCACCCATGTTTATGTACACACTGACACGTGACGTCATCATGGGTGTTCCCTGGCTAGGAAAATTTTCCATGTGGTCCTAGTGCTGATGTGGATATAGTTCCAAAGGTGTAGCTTAAGGTAAGAGAGATATTTGAAGATTAAACTATCCAGAAGTGGGTTTCTAAAGAATACTGTTTGAGATTTGGTAGACAGACCTTGATTTGTGGCAGGTGTAAAACAGAATATTTAATTCAAGGGTGCTCCCACCTTGAGAAAAAACAAAAAACACACACACAAAAAAAACAGGAAATAAGTTTCCACCGGAGGCAAAATAAAACTGTGCTGGTACCAGCGGTAGGGTTTGAAGGAAGTAAAGTACTCAGGGCGATAGGTTTATTTGGAAATGGGAGAAGAAAATGGCAACTGTCCCCAATTCATTAAATCCATTGTAAAGTTCTGAGTAAGCAGCTCAAAATTTAGAAGCTCCAAATTACCCAGGTCCTTGACAATATAAATCCCCAAACATTTAACAGTTGTCCTGCTCCATTTAAATTGAAACCATGCTTTAATTGTAGGGGAAGGAGTATAATATAAACTGTAAGATTTCAGTTTTGTGCAACTTAACTGAATCCTACCACTGCTTCAAACCTGTCAAATTCTGCCTAGGCATTAACCATAGGGCTATTGGGGTTTAGAAGGGTCAACAATATGTAATCCGTATATAGCAGTCTTGTATTTAACTCCCCCTAGGGGTATCCCCTCAATCCCTCCATTGCACTGGACAGCTGTTGCTAGTGATTCAATATATAAGGCAAACAACAATGAAGGACAGTGGTTGTTTTGACCCATTAGCAGGTATGGTATATATGAAAAAAGGACTAACGTTATGCTACAAAATCAAAATATAAAATATTCCAAGGTAATAAGACAATGTCAACTAACCTCACTGTAGGTGTATATAAACTGTATCTAAGTATAAAAATATAATGAAGGGAGGGCGAGAAGGAGACTCAACTTTGACCAAATAAAAATGTTTCTTTGAATCTAAAAAATTGTCCCCACCTAGCACTCTAAGAATGCTGTAAATCATTATAAAATCTGTGAATACCACGACACCAATATTGTGATATTGTTAAAGATTAGTGTACTCACGTAAATAATGATGCTTCCCATTGTCTAAAGAGTCTTTGTTCCTTAACTTCAAATTCAAACTGCTTATCCAAGTTTTGCTTAGAATTCTGAAGGATGATATTAGCAGCGTTTTCCTCCTCTTCCTCTTCTTTTCTTTGGTTTCTGATTAGGATTGCTAACATTGATCCATTCTCCTCTACAACTTGATGAATGTGGTTTTGTGGTATACCAGACCTTGACAACTGTTCAATGACTTCACTTTGGATTTTTCGGATATTTACAATGGCATTTTGGCTCAGATCCTGGTGAAGTAGTTTGAGATCACGGGCTGCATCATTGTCAAGCTTTTCAGCAAGCTTACTCAACTGAGCAGTATGGCTGGATAATACAACTTTCCACTGATTCAAGTACTCGTTGATGTCTACGGTGCTTTTAGTTTTATCTAGAATTCTAGTCAGTTCTTTTAGATGTTGTTGATGCTGTCGAAACTATATATATATATATATATAAAAAAAAATCAACATATTAAGCCATTTTTTTCAACTGCATCTTGATTCGCATACATTTATCAACCAATATACAGGATAATGCACAATGTTTATTCCTGGCAAGAATCTTTAAAACTGTGCAGTTGAGTCTCATGAATATATTATAGTAGCAGTGTAGCGCCACTATAGTTAAGGTTGAGTAGGCTATTTAATGTTAAATTCTAACTTTGCACTTTAATAGTTTCGCCACTGTTCAATGGATTTGCAAGAAATTTTGCAAGTGTGACCTCAGGACCTAGATCTCTGGACTTGACAGTTTTTTTCTGGTCGGATGTATTGATTCTGAGATCTGGATAGTGAAAAAAAAAATCAGTGTTTATTTTTTTTGTCACTGTTTTTCCTTTGTCATCAACTAGAGCCCTAACGGTTTGTAAATGTGGTAGAAATGGCTTGGGCCAGAGTGGTGCCTTTTGTTGGTTCTATGAAAAAATAGTAATCCGTTCCAGAGTTATAAGGATTTGAAATTTCAGTTCTGAGCATGCTCAGTATTTTATTTATTTATTTAAAAGTTGATAACCAGGAAAAGCATCATGAGCCAAAGCTCGTTTCCAGGTGCGACCCAGGGGAGGAGGGTACACAGGGGTCGATCTTAACATCGTTTTACTAACCCAAACACTAGTGTAAACTGACCAGGGCTAGTGCAGCTAACTCTCTACTTGCCCGTCTTGACTAGTGCAGATTTTCATGGCTGTTAATGACATTAAAAAAGTCTCTACTTTAGCATTCTCTAATCCTCATGCTAATCTCTCTCAATGTTCCAGATGGCCAGGTGTGAATAACAGCTCATTAAGAGCTGCAATTATCTGGCAGTTCAAGAGAGGGATCCCACAAAAGACTCAGTGTGAGTCATTCATTATTATCACTCCACTGCTAAGACTTTCAGCTAGTGTCCAGGGTGTGATCAAGGGTAAAGTGCTGTTAAGTCACTAGGTTCCAGTTTTCTGAATGTGTCTATGTCTAACAATTTGTCCAATATTATTAAGACCAGTGCCCCTCATTTCTCTACATTTTGGAAGTTTGTTATCCAACATTTCAGTGACAAAACGCGAAGAGGTATACAGGATTGGCCCTGCAGGTGGTGGGTTTTATTCCAGCCTCACCATAACTTCCCTCTCCCCTCCAAATCTCTTAACTCTGTTCTTTCCATGGACATCACTGCAGACCAGACTCTGAAGTGACAATCCATAGAGCCATAGCTGCCATTACTGGCAAGTGTAGGGGTTCCTAGCTCTTCTAAATGGACCATGCCAGCATCACCATCCATATAATTCCACCCATATCCCACTCAACATGTCCTTTCAGCCTAAAAACAAAGCTTTGGATCATGTATGGTACAAAAATAAACCTTGATAAAATACATAATTTGAAACCTTGAAATAGGCATTTTTGGGGTGCATAGATCATCCTATACAGAAATAGAGAAAGTATAGCATTATGCCTGTGTACTGTTTCCCCTGGGTCGATGAAAGGACAATGTTAAAGAAAAATCTGTTATTGTTTGGGCAGAGCATATAAAAATCAATGCTTTTACAAATAAAAATGTCAAAGTTTTCTATTTCCCAAGCCCCTTAGGGTTGTCTAGCCCCCACCCCAAAAAAACCTTAGATGTGCCCCTGGCTCACTTGAGACTGCACAAAACTTTCAGAAGTGCAGGTCTCCAGTTGACTATAGGGTGGGGGCTGAGAGTGTCTTTCTCTTCCTGACTCTGTTCATTGCCCTGTGGGTGGTGGTGACAGTGTGGTGAGGTGCATCATGATGTCGACTATTGTGTGTGTGCAGAGCTAGGACTGCTTGATTGAACATTTGCTGTTGTGATGTCCTCTCTCTGTTTGGTGGGGAGGCAGATAGAGGAAGAGAGGAGGCCATGGTACAAAACAATGGGGGGGGGGATGCTCACTGTCTGTGATGGCATTGTAGTCTTTTTTCTGCTGTGGAGCTGGAAGCAGGATAAATGTGCAATAATCAGATTATTTCTTGGCTCTGCTTGCACTGTTTCCTGTATAAGTGATCAAAATGTACCACTGTAATTAGGGGCTAGTGCAAAGATCTGCGGGCTAGTGCAATTTTGAATCAACTTGCCCTGCTGGCTAGTGTAAAAAAAGGGTAAGATTGACCCCAGAGGGTACAGGATACAGACAAATACAACTGGAATGATACAATTACAGCGCATATACAGAGTGGGTAATATGTACAAACAAAAAGACAAGCTAGGAGACTATGTATAAATAAAATAAAATACAAAAAAAGGAAGCTATGTACCATAATTACAAACTGATGTGCAAAGTTTTGCAGTGGTACACAGTAAGCTGTAGTCAGTGGTGGTCTAGGAAGCAGAACAGGTGCAGGAAATTACAGGGGTAGGTTTGAGTAGGTGCTTGACAGTGGGGAAGGAGGGAGAGAGGTGAGTTTGGGAGGGAAGGCTGTTCCAGAGGGAGGGCAAATTTATAGGAGAAAGAGAGTTTGCTAGCTTAGATGCAGACACGAGGGAAAGAAAAGGTGCAGGCACAGCTAGACCATGAGTAACAGGGTGAGGGGGAAGCAACGTATGATGGAACAGACCTGAACCAGTACTTAGCTGAGAAGGTGGAGCAGTGAGAGGAACGCCTCTGCGCTAATGACTGTAGAGAGAGGGAAGAGTAGAGTTCACAGTGGTCCGTTAGCGAGGGGGGAATCAAGATGCGAAACTACAGAAGGCATGAAACAGGATGTCCAGTTTTGCAAGGGAGGCATCTGAAGCAGCCCTGAAAACTATGTCAGCATAGTCAAAGGCCGGGAGGATCCATTTGACTACAAGGTTGTGTCTTACAGTGAGGGAGAGACTGGCTTTGTGATGATAGAGAAGCCAGAGTTTAGGGCGTAGTTTGGTATGGAGTGAGCTGAAGTGGGAGCAGAAATCAAGGGAGGGGTCAAGCCAGACACCGAGGTACTTGTATGTGAGGACATGATCTAGCGGAGTGCTAGCTGCAGAGAAGAAGACTGGGAGTGAAGGAAGTTTGGTAAGTTTTTGTTTAGACCCAAAGGTCATGGCAACGGTTTTCTTGGTGTTCAGCTTAAGGCAGTTGGCATCAAACCAGGCTGTGACCACTGAGAGGTCGTTTTGAAGGAGGGGTTTGGATGGCTTGTGTGGACAGGCCAGACAGGAAAAGGACAGTGTCACCCACGTACATGCGGATACTGGAGCGGGTGCATACAGAAGGAAGGTCATTTATGAAGAGGGGGGAAAAAGAACCAGCCCAAGAGTAAAGCCCTGGGGCATGCCTGCGAGGGTGGGGAGGGATGTAGACAAGATATTTGGGTAAAGATGGCGGCCACGCTGGGTCAGCCGTTGAGAGCTATTGAGAGCTGTGGAGTTTAGTTTAATCTATTTAATCTATTTTAATAGTTTCTTTGTTAAAGTTTAACAGTTAAAGTTTAACAGTTATTGTTAATTTGCGGTCCTTTTCATCGACCGCGTGGACTGCGTTATTTTGGGACATCTGCTGAATACCAAGAGCTGAATACACTAGCTGAACACGCTAGTTTTTTCCAGCGTTGTATGACTAGAGCTGGAAGATCGAGGGGATTGGCTGTAGCCTGCTTGAGATTGGTGTGGTGGGCCCTCACTGCCGTTGCCAGGACTTGTGGTGTTGCGATCTGCCGGAAGAGGTGGAGGAAGCGTGGTTGGATTAGCGGGCTCAAGCAGGGCTCACTGCAGGCGAGTAGTGCTGGGTGGGGACCTGCCTTGTGCCTTCGAGAGCTGCGGCCGCCGTTTCAGTCCTCAACCAGGCAGGGGTCGCCTTGTTTGATCTCTGGGGAGCTAGAGGGAAACTACAGGCCTCTCCTAAGCCGCCTTGGGGGTCAGCCATGGAGCTGGGTTGCTGAGGCATCTGTAGCCGTAGGTCGTGGGCTGATTGGGGGGTGTTTGGCTTCTGGTGGGGAAGGGGTCTATCTGAACACCCGTTATTGCACTCCTTGAGTGATCCGCCTGTCCTGAGTTTCCCTGGAACGTTTGAATAGGATAAAGATCAAGTCGAACTGTGTGGATTTGCTGCCGTGAGGATTGTGTTGGATGCCACCTAAACTTTTTGTTTGGATGTAATTGGTATTGTTGGAGAAACTGACTTGCTCTTCCTCCCTGCTTTTGTCCTGGATATACGGGTGGTGAGAGTGCTGTGCACACAGTTTTATTTCTTCAGACAGTTATGGATTAATTCGTGGATTAATTTATGAAGGGTCCCCCACCATGTGAGAGGTGGTGTTGGGGGTATATACAGCACTTTTTAAGTTATTCTGATATGCTGGTGATTCTGCTGGATTTGCCTGCATGTGAGAGGTGCTGCATCGAGGTCATAAAACAGATTTCATTTTTTATTTTAGTAATCAGCTCTAGTTATTTTTTTAGTTCTCCCCCACTACTATCCTTTGTTGTGGTAGTGAGAGCACCAAATTTTTTCAGCTCGGGTTCATTATTCAGCAACTTTTGAAGACACTAGACATTGCGTCTTATTGGACAATAACTGATGCTTTAATTTGTTATTGTATTTTATTGTTATTGTGGGGTTATATTTAGGGTTGGGGTTTTATTTTATATTTTCTCTTTTAAATGTGTAATAGTGTTTGGTTTTTGTTTGTTCCCCCCTCTGTGAGAGAGAGTGGAGGAGTGATTTATTATTTATAGTTTTTGATACTGATAGGTTTATTTTTGTTTATATTTTTTTGTTTTCTCTCTAGTTAATTTGTTTAATTATAATGTGTTGGGGAGGTTTAGTGACGGTGGGGCGTTATTCCCCCACCAGGCTCAGGGAATTACATCCCTTTGAATGTCCCCCATTGTCATCCAACACCTATTTTAGGTGTCGTGCGTTGGGCATTCTTAGGAAGCTTAGGCGAAGGTGGAGAGCTGGGCCTGGTGGAGGACAGGAAAGAGGTGGGCGGATTGGGGTTTTGGGGTTCAGGAGACGCCCTGGGACAAAATGGCGTCAGGATAGAGGTTATTCCTGTCTTGTCCCAATACCCAAGGGTTCCGATGTTAATGGACAGGTGCCGAGGTCTTCCCCGACAGCTCATCCTACATTAGCGGTGTTATGCAATGCCAGATCTATTAAAAACAAGACAGCTATTATAGCTGATCTTGTTGGATCAACTGATCTGGCTTGCATCACACCATTTCTAACTGGATGAAAATCCAGGCCCTATACTGGCCTCGGCACCCAGCTAAGCTCGTGAGACACCGCCTGTTGGATCAGGCGGGGTGTGGCCATTATGTTTAAGACTGAGCTGGGCCTTGTGGATGTGCCACTGGGAAGTACCAGATCCTTTGAATATATCCTGGGAGAGGGTGTATGCTGCAGGATTCTCCTCGTCTACCGTCCACCAGGTGACAGTGGAGAATTCCTGCAGGAGATAGCAGACTTCATCGTCGACTTGGTGTTGAGGTTTCCCAGACTGATACTTCTGGGGGACTTCAATGCCTGGGTCGACGATGAACTCTCGCATTTTGGTCAAAATCTCCTCCAGCTGATGATTACGCTGGGCCTAACACAGGTGGTTACCTCCTTGACCCATATAGGGGGTTATTTATTGGATCTGATCTTTCTTTTGGGTATGGAGATCGCTGAGTTGGGGGTGGAACCTGTCAGCTGGTCTGACCATCACACCATAAGGTTCAGTTTCAGGGCCCCCCCAATAGGTCTGCCCCTACGGAGATGGTTCGGTACTGCCCTTTAAGGGGTATTAACCCCAGTGACCTAACGACGGTACTGGATCTATCGAGCTTGTCGGGTGAATGCATGAGTCCAGATGATCTCATACTAGCCTATAATAAGGCTGTGGGAGATACTCTGGACAAAATTGCTCTGTTAGGTATTCGGCCTCTCACCCTCCGTCCAAGGAGCCCTTGGTTTGATGGCTCCTTGAAGGAGTTAAGGTGAGTTGGCCGAAGACTGGAGAGAGCCTGGCGGAAGTCGGGCCATGATGCTGACAGGCTTAGGTTGATGGCACATTGTGATAGCTATCAATCAGAAATCACCTGTAAGAAGGCAGAGTTCCTGTCCAGAGAGATTTCTGCTGCACAAAATCGACCGGCTCAGCTTTTCCGGACCGTTGACAGATTGTGCAATCCAATCCAATCTGTCTTCAGCCCAGAGAAGCCTTTTCTCAGCTAAGATGCGAGGAGTTTGCTTGGTTTTTTGCAGATAAGATTGCCAGCATCAGGTCCGGCATCGGTCTGACCTCTCCTATGGGGGACTGCAGTGGTCGACGGGAAGTGGCATGCCCTTGGTCTTTCTGGTCAGATTTTCGCCGGCTGGAGTTTGGGGACATTGTGAAGACCATCCAAACAATGCGACCAACTAGTTGTAGTTTGGATCCGGGCCCTACACCTCTTTTAGTAGGATGTGTAGAAGTTATCTGCCCAATCCTTGCTGACATTGTCTGGAAGTCTTTGGAGAGGGGAGTCTTTCCCAACCCCCCTTAAGGAGGCGGTCGTTCGACCACTCCTTAAAAAATCCTCCTTGGATCCAGATTGTCTAGCTAACTACCGGTCTATCTCTAACCTGCCATTTGTTGGTAAGGTTATTGAAAAGGCAGTTGCGTTGGAACTGGATGATCATCTTATAACTCACAATGTCTATGATACTCTCCAGTCTGGCTTTAGGAAGAGGCATAGCACAGAGACTGCCCTTGTCCGGGTATTGAGCGACCTCCTAATGGCTAGAGCTCGAAAGGCATGTACCATTCTGGTCCTTCTCGATCTCTCTGCTGCATTTGACACTGTAGACCATGGAGTGCTGTTGGAGTGCCTGCATTTTTTTTGTGGGCTGTCTGGCACAGTCCTCAAATGGTTTCATTCTTAGCTCACGGACAGGTCCCAGAGAGTTGCCACTGGAGTTTATTCCTCTGGTGCTCACTCCCTGCCTTGTGGGGTACCGCAGGGCTCCATTTTAGCTCCCATGCTGTTTGCAGTGTATATGCTGCCACTGGGAGAAATCATCAGGAGATACAGTCTGGGTTTTCACTGCTATGCAAATGATACTCAGCTGTATCTGTCCTTTCTCCCCAGCCAGGGTGATGTACTCTCTGTGCTGAATAACTGCCTTGCGGAGATCAGACTTTGGATGAGTTCCAGCTGGCTGAGACTGAATCCGGATAAAACTGAGGTATTGGTAGTGGACCCAGGTCGTCTGTGGGTGGGTTTGGGAGCTGGACAACCATCAGGTTTGTTACTCGGTGATATACCACTCTCTACCTCCGATCAGGTGCGAAATCTGGGCATTATTTTTGATGACGGTCTGACCCTAAAATCTCAGGTGTCAGCTGTCGTCAAATCCTCTTTTTACCATCTGAGGAATATCGCCCGGGTGAAACACCTGGTTCCTCCGGGTGATCTTCCAACATTGGTCCACGCCTTTGTCACTACCCGTCTGGACTACTGCAATTCCCTCTACCTAGGGCTACCTGGAGTTGATATCCGCCACCTCCAGCTGGTGCAGAATGCGGCAGCCAGGCTTTTGACTGGGACTTCTAGAACCAGTCATATTACGCCTGTTGTCTGCGAACTGCACTGGCTGCCTGTTTGGTGGCGGATCACCTTTAAGGTTGGTTTACTAACCTTTAAAGCCCTACATGATCAGGGACCCGGTTACCTGAAAGATCTCCTGATTCCCTACTGCCCCCTCCATACTCTCTCTGTTCCGCCAACGAGGGATTGCTGGAGATTCCCAGGGTTCGATTAAAGACATCAGGATCTCGTGCTTTTGCCTTTTCAGCACCAACCCTGTGGAATTCTGTACCTCGTTGGTTGAGAGAATGCCCAACCGACGATAGTTTTAAGGTTGGTTTAAAAACATATTTATTTAGTTTAGCTTTTACTTAGTCATGGCTGATATATTTTAACGTATGAAAAACATTTTATTATTGTGTATATGTTTTTATGTACAGCACCTTGGATTTGAAAGGCGCTATATAAATAAAGTTGGATTGGATTGGACTGGATATTGTTGATAGAAACTGATTGGGAGCAGCCAGTTAGATAGGAGCTGAACCAGGACACTGAGGCAGAGGATAGGCCAATGGAGCATAGTTTAGAGAGTAGAAGAGGGTGGGAAACGGAGTTGAAGGTCTTGGCTAGGTCAATTAATATAGCTGAGATGATCTGGCCAAGATCCATGGTGATGTGGATGGCAGCAGTAAAGCAGAGGAGATGAGGTGGTTGAATGGGATTTCCCGAAACCTGACTGGAACAGGGAGAGGGTATTTGAAGTGGTTAGGAAATTGATGAGCCTGGAAAGGATGAGGGATTCTTGGACTTTTCCAAGGGCAGGGAGGAAGGAAATGGGGCAGTAGTTACCAGGGGTGGTGGGGTCACCACCTTTGAAAAGAGGGAGAACTGTGGCAGACTTCCAGACTGTAGGAACTGTGGCAGAGGAAAGTGAAAGATTTAGGAAGAAGGTTAAAGGGGTGATAATTGAGAGTGGGGCGATTTTGAGGAGCCAAGGGTGCAGTCCATCAGGGCTAGACTTAGAGGGTTTCAGGGACGTGAGGGCTCTCAGGACTTCTGAAGGTAAACTTGGGGATAGTTGAAACTCTAGGAGCTGTGGGGAAAAGGGGGATAGAGGAGGGGTGGTAGGGGTCAGAAGTGAGACAGTACAAGATGTGAAATACTTATTTAGGGCTTCAGTGACACGGGAGGATCAGAGATAAGTGAGCCTGCCTCCTGGAATGAGGGAGGGGGGAATCAGATTGGGGGTGCAGGAGTGAGTGGAGATCCTGCCAAAAGGAGAATGGAGTACTGTTTGAGAGGTGCACGAGCTGTGAGGAAGTGAGGGGAGAGGAAGGAGAGGTTGTAGGGGTCATAGGTGAGACAGCACAAGATGTGAAATACTTATTTAGGGCTTCAGCAACATGGGAGGGATCAGAGATAAGTGAGCCTACCTCCTGGATTGGGGGGGGGCAGGAATCGGATTGTGGGTGCAGGAGCGAGCGGAGATCCTGCCAGAAAGGATGGAATACTGTTTGAGGGGTGCAGATGAGATTTAAAGAAATCTGACTTTGAACGATGGATGCTAAGGGTACAACTGTTGTGGAGAGTGCGAAAGGCTTGGATGGAGGCCTGGTCGCCTGAGGATTTAAAACAGTGCCAAGCACGATCATGAGCTCTACACTTTGTCAGGATGTCAGGGGTGATCCAGGGATGGTGTGCATATTTTACTCTCAATTTTTATAGCGGGATATGGGCATCCCAAATCCTTAGAAAGATGGATGTGAAGTGGGCGAGGACACTGTTAACCAAGAGGGAGCAAACGACTGGGGACCAGTTTGCCAGGGTCAAATCATACAAGAGTTTATTTACATCAAGGGATTTGGGGGATGGTACTGGATGTATTTGGGGGGGATAGGGTGGGGATGGGATTTCCTGATGCAGAAGGCAGGACAGTGGTCGCTGAGCACATCGGGTAAAATGCCAACAGAAGAGGGTGGGATGAGAGCATCCAGTCAAGAAGGGAGTGAGATTGACTTCTAAGATTTGGTAGGGTGGGTCCTTTAATCAGTTGGGAAAGATTTAGCACTTCAATTTGCTGGCATGGGGTTAGTGAAGAGGGGGAGAGCTAATCTCGGTTGAAGTTGCCAAGAAGGATTAATTCCCCTGAGTTTACTAAGGCGGAGATGGTGGTGATGCAGGAGACTAGGGATGAGGGGGAAGTTTTGGGGAGGTGTATAGCACCCCCACAAAAAGGGGACTGAAGAAGGACAGGTAAGATTATGTAGGAGTTCATGGGAGTGGGGAATAGCTTCAAGGTGGAAGACAGGGCAGCTTAAGGAGTTATGAAAGTAGACGGCCTCTCCGCCACCTTGTTTACTATGGTCTTGTCTGAAAAGGCTGAAATCTGGTAAGGCCAATTGGGAATCTGGGATATGGGAGGATAACCAAGTTTCTGAAATGCAAAGGATGTCAGGAATATTGAGTAACCCACACTTTTAGGTTGTCAAGCTTGGTGAGAAGGCTGTGCAAATTAGTGTGGAAGATCCACAGGCCTTTAGGGAGTGCCTGCATGGGGGAGGTGGCAGGGCTAGTAGGCCCTGGAGTTGGTTCAATGTCCCCAGCTAGGAGCAATAAGAGGACCAAGAGGTGTAGGATTGGGACATGACTTTTGCGCTTGCTACAGCAAACTAGGTGGAGAACACGCCAAGGGGGTATGGGGGAAGAAGCTGGCGAATAGCTGCTAGGTTTAGGAGAGCGACTGAGTAGCCCATGGTGTGTGGTGATAAGGGGGGGGGTTGAGGGGGAGAGGGTGGAAGGAGATAGTAGAGGGAGTAGAATAGTTGCGGAGTGGGCAGAGGATGGGGGGAGTTAAAAGATGGGGGGGGATAAGCAGGAGGGGCAGAGGGTGGAAGGGGAAGAACTACTAGGTGTCATCGAGACACAGGTCAGGAAGCATAGGAAACACCAGAAGCAGTTGTAGAATTCACCAAAACTGTTTATTTACTGTATCAGTAACAACAAAAAAAACTTGTTCAGAATAAATATGTACAGAGAAATAAAATAAAATCTTTTTTCAGTCTCTCTGTATCACTTTTTCTTCTAATTCCCTTTCTGCAGTTCAAGCTTAGCTCTTTTATAAGTCTTTTCAACCCCATCCTTAGCAAACATCCTGTCCTAACAGGTTTCAGGAGCTGCTAGAACACATTGTGCCTGAACTGAGAGGTCCCTTCTGCAGCTTCTGCAAAAGGCTCAACATTTGCACTCAAGTAATCTCTAGAGTTAATGCAGTCATCTCAAAATATATATACATTTCAGCCGTAACACTATATTTTCTAAACAATAGGGATCCCAATATCAGTTACATTTCCATACATAGATTTACACACATTTTTATATCCTAGCAGATCTAGAAATGCAAGAGAGAAAGACAGACAGCAAGAGAAAACTAAGAGACAGAAAGAGAGAGGCAAAGAATTGCGAGACTGTGTGGGCTGATCAAGTCTGAGGTCTCACAGGAAAATTTGGTTGCGCAACCAGACGGAGAAGAGACAGAAAAGGAAAGATCCTTGCATTTAAACACTATCTCCATAACAAATGGGACAGGGTCCTATTCTACCCTGTCACACAAGGAGAGGGATGAGCGGGACACGAAGGGTCCCCATAGGAATGACCTGAGGGAGGAAAGGTAGGGAGATGGAGGCCATGGGACAGCAAGCAGTGTAGGTTAAAGGCAGAGTAGGGTGGCTACTTATGTATACTGGAGCACCTAATTGAGGAGGAAGGTGGAGTGAAAGTTAAGGAGCGCAAAAAGGCATAACAACTTAAGGCAATTGCTGTGGTACAGTGGTAGTATTACTGCCTCTGGTGCAACAGGTTGGGGGGGGGGTCAGGTGAAGCAGAATTGTGTGGAATTCAGAAAAGAGGTCTGAGAAGGCAGGATCGGAGGGTAGATGGCAAGGAATGGGTACTAGGGAAAAAGGAGGAAACACACAGGGGACGGAGTGCTCGACAGTGACGCCTGGTAGTAGCTTGATATAACCTTTAAATGGGAAAATGAGGAGACAGAAACTGGCTGAAGAGGTCATGTGACAGGATGTGACCTATATATGTAAGGATGGACTAGGGTGGGGCAGTCGCTGCAAAGCAGCGACGGGCTAGCCCAGTTCAAGGAATTGTACAGATCGCCAGTCGCAGGATGCTCACCTTGCTGTTCTGTCTAGGGGGCCAGGCTGGAGGGAGACGGTGAACTCCATTCAGGGAGCTGGAATAGACGGAGTCCCTGTGGGAGAGAGGAGGAAGAGAGGGATATTGTAAGGGGAGACAATTAAAGATGCAGCGGGAACAGGGGGAAGGACTTGGAAGGGGGATGGGCAGGACACAATGCGCATGCGTCACCCAGAGCAATCCCGACCATGTCTAGAGCAACAGAACAGAGGATCAGCAACTTCACCTTAATGGAAACTAAATTGCAGTAAGCATCTATCTAAACAAACCTCTAGGGCAAGGAAAACAGTAAAAGTAACACAGTACAGAACAGTGCAAGGCAATTAAAGTAACCTAGTCACATCATTGTTAATACAGGTAGCTCACAGCATGCACTGAGGAATAAAATCAATCACTATTGCTATGCCGACTGAAACTGGTTAAATACACAAATGCAGGAGAGGTAAATATTCATGAGTACAACACATAAATTAATTAATTTAGCAGCCCAGTTTAAGGAATTGTGCAGGTCACCAGTCACAGGACGCTCACCTTGCTGTTCTGTGCAGGGGGCCGGGCTGGAGGGAGATGCTGAGCTCTGTTCAGGGAGCTGGAATGGCCTGAGTCCCTTGCTGTTCTGTGGAGGGGGCCAGGCTGGAGGGAGATGCTGAGCTTCGTTCAGGGAGCTACAACAGCCTGAGTCCCTGAAAAGTATGGTCTTTTGGGTAGCTGTTTCATATAAAAAATGAATTTGGCCCATGTGAAAAAAGATTGTGTTATTCTGTTTTGTCCGGGAAATCTTTTTGTGAGAAAAAATATTTTTACGTATGGCCACATTGTTTCCGTTACTTTTCCTTTCAAAAAGATTTTTTTGAAAACCCATAACAATATCTTGCAGAGACACCAACATGTGTATCTTGCAAATCGGTACCCTCTTAGGTGGGTTCTGCAGTTAGTTTTTGGAAAAATCACACAGAAGTGTGTTTTTAACACGTTAAAAAAAATTTTCTGACACAGATTTCTTTTTTCGTATGACCATATGAGACAAGCATTTGTCAATGCCGGAGGTTTGCTGTTGGTATTGCTGTTGTGCATGCCTCCAATATTTTTCTGTGTATATTCCTCTGCCTTGCAATTTAAGGCATCACTCTCAACACAGATTTCTTATGTTCTTCCAGCATTGGTTTACTTCATTACAAAAACAAGCATTTGTCGATGCCTAATGTTTGCTTGCTGGTATTGGCTTTGGTAGTGCAGGAGTTAAAGGGATGCATAATAGGAATGGCAGTGATGTACTGAAATAATGTCAGCCCCCACCCTGCAGAGACTGACAGGCATTGGGGGTAAGCCTTTGGGTCATCGGCCACAACACTCACGCCATTCCACCTCACCCCACCCTGCAGACACCGACCGGTGTCGCAGTGTGCCTTGAAGTCTTCGTCCCTCACGCTAACCCCATTCCATAAGGAAATAAGCTGAGATGGGTGCAGTATAGGAGAATGGGGCGAACGTTAGGGTTGAAGATCCCATGGCACACTCGATGCCCATCAGTGGCTGCAGAGTGGGGGAGGGGGAGGAATGGGGGTGAGCATTATGGCCGATGACCCCGAGTCACATGCCTGACGCCTGTCAGTCTGTACAAGGTAGGCATTACGGTTGGAAACCCTAACACCCTGGGAGTTTGTTGGTATTTTTGCTCCAGATTTTCAACATGAGCTTTTTGGGACCCCACCTCATGAACATCATCATCATCATCATCATCATCATCATCATCATCATCAAATCTTTATTTATTCAGGCGAACATCATTGAGCAAGGCTCATTTACAAGATGGACCTGATAAGGTCAAGGTTCAATAGTTGATACACAGCAGATACATCATACACTTATATAAGACAGTTATACATATAGAGAAAAATAATGTTTATAACACAGTGATGTACAGTAAATTCACATGATAAAAAACGGTTACAGGAAAGTTAAGCTAATATTTACAGTATGTACAGTATATACATATCCCAGTGGGGGGCATGGCAGACACTCAACATAATGTAATACTAGGATGGTGAAGGTATTACTGGGTGCCATAAGATGGGGAGTCCGTCTGGAAGGAATATGCCATATATGGTTTGGAAGGGAGATTTGTGAGATGACAATGCTAGCTCTAGTGGTAGCAATTGCATTTCTCTTTAAAGAAGACTGTACAATGCTGTTTAAAGGATGCAAATGGAATGATATTGGACAGTTTAAGGGATTTTGTAGGGTGTTCCATGCTATAGCTAGAGAATAGCTGATTGCTGCCCTCCTAGCCTGGTGTTGAATTTGGGCAATTTGAGCAGGATGATGTTGTTGCTTCTTAGGGCATAGGAGCTAGGAGAGGTCTGGGTGAAGCAGTCCAGGATATAGTTTGGAAGTTTTTTTGACAACGCTCTGTAAATCCATTGTGCTGCATTTCTGTTCCTTCTGAGGTGAAGAGAAACCCACCCAACTGCAGCATAAAGAGAGCAATGATGAGTATTAGATGACAGATCTGTAATGAACCTTATTGCTCTATGATATAAGGTATCCAACTTGTGATGGTAGGAGATGGGGCAGTGACTATAAAGGAAGTCTGCATAGTCAACAACTGATAGAAAAATGGCCTGGACTAACCTCATCTTTGAGTCTCTGTTTAGGAAGGGTTTTAATCTATAGAGAAGGCCAAGCCTTTGCAAGCTTTTTAACAGTTCTTCTAAATGATGAGTGAAGTCAAGTCTGTTGTCAATCCACACACCTAGGTATTTGAAGTTTTCTACATACTCCAGATTTTCTCCAAGTATAATGCGTAGCTGGGGAGAATGATTGGAGGATGTGCTAGTGGAGCTTTGATTTGTGAACATCATTGCTTTAGTTTTCTTTGCATTTAACAGAAGCTTTTTCTCGAGCAGCTGATATTGTAGCAAGGAGAATTCTGTTTGTAGGATTTCACGAGCAGCTGCAGGCGAAGGGTTGCCGACATACAGAACAGTGTCATCAGCAAAGAGGTGTACAGAGGAATTGGTAAGGTTTGAATCAATGTTATTTATATTTATATAAAACAGTGGCAGTATCATTTCGTTACTCAATCCCAAAAGGTGATTTCGCACAGAGTGTGTGCCATTCTGTGCCACAGGAGCAAAAACACATTTCGGTCAGGATGTGAAAATGATAGCTGTACTGTTCATGAGGAGGTGTGAAGAAATGGCAATGTTGAAATCTGGGGTGAAAATATGAAAAAGTGGCAAAGTTACGAGTGTGCGTATAAACTGTGCAATGCATGCTCGTAACACAGTCATTTTTTGTAATGTTTTACCAAATTTTCAACATGACCTTTTTGGGACCTCCCCCTCATGAACAGTGGCACTGAAATTTTGTTAATCTGTCCCGAAAGTTGATTTCGCACAATGACCGCGCCATTCTGCGCCACAGGTGCAAAAACGCATTTCAGGAAGGATGCAAAAAATGACAGCTGTACTGTTAATAAGGGTGTGTGAAAAAAATGGCAATGTTGGAAATTTGGAGTGAAAATCTTAAAAATTTATGACGTTATGAGCATGCATAGAAACTGCGCAACGGATGCTCATAACACAGCCATTTTTGGGATTATTTTCACCAAATTTGAAACAAGAGCTTTTTGGGATCCCATCTCATCAACAGTGGCACTGTTGTTTTAACTGGTCCTGAAAGGTGATTCCGTGCAGCGACTGCAAAATCACCTTTCGGGACAGAGAAACGAAATGACAGTGACTGTATTCATGTGGTG
Organism: Neoceratodus forsteri; assembly: GCA_016271365.2. Lineage (NCBI taxonomy): Eukaryota > Metazoa > Chordata > Ceratodontiformes > Ceratodontidae > Neoceratodus > Neoceratodus forsteri. Next base: position 966,313,830 of record CM057452.1, read on the forward strand.
GGGTCCCAAGAACTCCATGTTGAAAATGTGGGACCAAAACTCCAAAAAGTGGCTGAGCTATCAACCTAAGTTGAAACCCACCACTGATTACCATTATAGGGCTTACTGTGATTTTCTTCAGTTTGCGGTCAGCTTTTGCAGAATGCAGACATGTTCCTGGTCGACAGAAGATCGCTGCTCCCGACCTCCGGAGGTAAGTATGGGTGAGGGGGGTGCAAGGAGGTGGGGTGCGCAGAGGGAGGGTGCGGGTGATGGGATGGGGGCCGGCAGGAATGACAAGGGACCATTTTCTTTTTTTTCAGGTTTTAAAAAAACATATGTTGTGAGACTGTTTTTGTTTTTACAGGCAAACTATTCAAAACACGGATTTCAGCACACTGGGGTGGGCTTTCAGTGTGCCTGAGTACTTGGGGGGGGATCAATGCTGACTCGGAGATTGGGCACCCTAAGATTGGCTGAATAAAAGCAGCGTGGGGGGCACATTCGACACGGGAGTCAGAAAACCCAGAGACAGTTTTGGCACACTGGGGTGGGCTCCCAGTGTGCCACATTAAAGGGAGGGGATACATGCTGACACAGGAATTGAGCCTTAAGTACTGCGTGCATTTTGGAGCACACTTAAAGAGGGACATTGAACTCCTGGAGAGAGTCAGAGGAGGGCAACAAAATGATTTGGGGCTTGGGGGATAGGACCTATGGGGAGAGGCTCGAAGAGCTAAATATGTACACATTGGAAGAGAGAAGGGACCAGGGGGACATGATGGGGTCTTCGGTACATGAAGTGGGTAAATGGGGAGGAGCAATCAGGGTGCTTGAAGGAAGGGGGGCAACTAGGCGGCATGGGTGGAAGCTGAGGGGGATTCAGTGAAGAAAGGAGGAGTGCTACTTCACTGAGAGGGTGGTGAAGCCATGGAATGCGCTGCCCAGGGGGCTGGTGGAGGCAGAGACAGTGGTGGGGTTCAAGAGGGGTGGGAGAGGTACAGGGGAAGGGTTCTGGAAGCAAAATCCAGTGCAGCGAGAATATCTGGAATTGGGAAGGGAGAAGCCAGAGAGGGCGAGGGGGGCAGCAAGGTCAGCTCCCAGGGTGGCGGCTGACCAAACAAGCAGACACGAAAGACCGTTGGGCCTATTCTGCTGGCATTTTAGTATGCCAGCAGGTTGGGGGGGATCTGCTACAGCGATCGTGCTTGGCTGTGGCCTACTCCGCACGGGTGGGAGAAAACAAGCAAAAGGAGTCAGCGGGAAGTGGAGGAGGCAGGCGAGGAAAGTGCCTCCTCCCACCTTCTAGGAAGGGATCGGTGGGGTGGTGAAGTTGGGGGGGAAGGGGTGTGGAGATGTTAGCCAGGTTGATTGTGATGCAAACTGTTTGCTGCACATTGACCTGCAGATGAAAGGAAAAAAAAAAAATTAATTACCTACCATAATTCTTGATCTTCTTGGACGAAGTCTCCACCACTCATTCACACTAATGGGACTACTCCGGAGGCGCTAGGACCCAGCGGGAGCCAACATTTTTCAGGAGGACCGGCGCCGAGGTAGGGCCGTGAGGAAGCGGCATCACGAGCCAGGCCCATGCCGTACAGACTACCTCAGCATCGACCCTCCAACTGCCTCAGTACCTTTTTTTCCAAGGAGGTGCAGCGCAACTAACCTAGTGAAAGACTAACCTAATATCGGACATAAGATAGTCCGAATGACCCATGTAAGAAGGGTCAACAGAACCGCGTCTTCACAGCCCAGCCATCGAGGGAGTGAAGACCACAAATAGATAAGTGAGCTCGGGGCATGATGGGTGGGTGTGTAAATGAGTGGTCGAGACTTCATCCAAGAAGATAAAGAATTACAGTAGGTATGTAATTTTCATATCTTCCTGGACATAAAGTCTCCACCACTCATTCACACTAGTGAGAGAGTACTGAGCTAAAATAATCCCCCAAGACAGGCGGCAGGAGAGAAGAGCTCACCTAGGACAGAAGTCCATTAAGGATTGTCCTGCCAAAAGACTGATGCTGTCTGGCATGGACATCCAAGGGGTAGTGCTTTACGAAACTGTGCACAGAGCTCCAAGTGGCCGCATTGCAGATGTTTGCGAATGCCAGAGAAGCCGCGACTGCTCTGGTAGAATGAGCGTACACTCTGCCTTCTAACTTAACCTGTGCCATACAGGAACAGTGACTGAGGCATGTTACTATCCACGCTGAAGTACACCTGATAGCTACAGGTTGACCCAGCTGGGTCGGGTTGAAGGTGATAAACAGTTGTTTAGACGTGCGGATTTCCTTAGTTCTGTCTAAGTAACACTGCATATTTTCTAAGCAATAGGGATCCCAATATCAGTTACATTTCCATACATTGATTTACACATATCTTTATATTAGCTGATATAGATATACAAGGGAGGAAAAATAGACAGCAAGAGAAAAGTGAGAGACAGTGAGAGGCAAAGAACTGCGAGCCTGTCGGGTTTATCAACTCCGAAGTCTCACAGGAAAATTTGGTTGCGCAACCAGAGAGAGACAGAAAATGAAAGATCCTTGCATTCAAACACTTTCTCCAAAACAAATGGGACAGGGTCCTATTCCACCCTCTCACACCGTCCCTTTTCGGGACTGCGGAAGGGGGTCCTAGTCATCCTGACGGCTGATCTAGTTTTCTGAGTGGCCTCCAGCGCCTGCTCTACCTGAGGTTCAAACAGATACATACTGTCGAAGGGTAAGGCCATAACCTTTTGCTGGGCATCATTCGAGAAGCCCAAGGTGCGCAACTAAGAGTGGCAACGGGTGCAAATACCAGCCACCTCCACTCTAGAGGCAGTGTCGAAAGCATCCATGGCAGCTTTAAGCTGTTGATTACTGGACTCAATGCCTCTCGTAATGGTCTGTAGGAGTTCTGCGTTAACCTCCAAATCGGGAAGAGCTTCTACCGTAACTTTGAGCGAATGCCAGAGTGTATACTCATACTGTGAAAACTAACCCTGATAGCTAGCAATGCGCATGCCCAAGGTTGAAGCAGCAAAGACTCGCTTACCCAAGGTGTTGATCTTGCAAGATTTGTTGTTTATTGGATGTGCTGTAGCTTCCTGTGGAAGAACAGCCTTGTCATTTTCTGCCAGAACAACAAAGGCATCAGCAAAGGCTTGAGAGGACAGAATGAGACGATCCTTGGAAGGGGCATATTTTCTATCTATGGACTTAGCCACAGAGGGAATAAGAGCCAGGTTATCCCACACCATCTGGGATAGAGTCTCGAAAGAGGGTTGCACTGGAGGGGTAAAATCTGTAGGGATATCCGGAACATGCAGATACTGCAGATGTGGCAGCTTCCCAGGATCAATAGCCAAGGGATGGAGAGAGAGAGAGAGACAGAGTAGAATTTAGATTCCTGAGCAGAGACTTAAAGGAAAGGTCCTCGACCAAATGCTCTGTAGAAGGTTTGCTCCCTCCCCTAAAGCGGAATCATCATCGAAGTCATCTCCCAATTGAAGTTCAGGATCAGGTTCAATGTCATCCCCTGCCAGTCCAAGAGGTACTGTTTAGATAGGAATGGGGTGAAAAGAAGAGGAAGGAAGAGGAGCAGAAAGAATCAGTGTCGAAAACTTCTGATACCCATGCGGTGCTGCTAGAGCCCCGGCGCCACTGCTGGTGGGAAGCGGTGCCAAGAACCAGAGTGCAGCACCGCATAGGAAGTGGCACCGGAAAGGATTGCGGCACTGAGCACAGCACCAACACAGCACATGGCACCAAACCCAGTTCCGGCGCCAGGGAAGCCGGCACCGAAAGCCACGCCAGGGAGGCCGGCGCTGAAGCAGAAGTCTGTAAACTCTGATTTGAGGAAGAAAAGTGAAAATATTCACCAGGAGATAAAGGCACTGGTGTGGACCTCTGCGCCACAGCCATGTGAGGGGAATAGACACCAGGGCATGGAGTCAACGGCACTGGAGAGGGCACCGCGCAATTTGGAATTCCCAACTGCCCTGCCTGAAGGCCCCAGAGATGGACTAGCCGGTTCAGGCAGCTGGGACAACCTCCACACCCACTGCTCCATAGGAGCGGCACAATGGTGAAACTGCTTATCGGAAGTCCCCCCAATGGGCGTGGAGGGACTCCGGAGTTGAGGATGCCGGTCACCAGGGACAGAAACTGGAGGGGACTCCGGAAGAGGTGGAGACTGGCCCCTGCCTCCAGCAACTGAGATCTACATGCAGATGTACCAGAGGGCGACCTTGAGCAGTACTGCTTCTTTTTCGACCGAGAGGCTGAAGAAAAGCTCAAGGTTGAGCGGTGCCGAAAATGGGACCGCTTCTTTTTGTGCTTTCAGGGAGACCGCCCATCCCCCTGAGCACTGGACCATCTGTAGTCGGAATCCCCCCTTCCATAGAGGGCAACGGACCAGACCCAACCTGGCTGACTGAACAGCATTCATGCAAAGTCTCCCTACTGTCACCTGCCCCCCTCATGGTTGACTCTGTCAATGGAGAGCTGAAGACTTCTGATGATGAAATATAATAAAATGTAATTGGTACTTCATTTTCTCTAGAAAATAATAAAAAACAATAAAAACTAATAAAACTGAAGCTGCTGTTGTATAGACGAAGAAGTCTGACTCCCGGCAGGTGAGCGACATTGTCATTGAAATGCACTCGACGGCAGGAAAAAAGAAACTGAGGCGGTTGGAGAGTCGACGCTGAGCCAGTCTATACAGCATAAGCCTGGCTTGTGGTGCTGCTTCCTCGCCGACCTACCTCGGCACCGGCCCTCCTGAAAAATGTTGGCTCCTGCTGGGTCCTAGCACCTCCAACGTAGTCCCATTAGTATGAATGAGTGGTGGAGACTTTATGCCCAGGAAGATCTGCCACATGATTGGTGCAGCTTTTTCTTTTCAAGTGCAGACCACTTCAGGCAAAACAGTGTCACGACTAGCCTGGCTGATTGGTGTGATACTGTCGAGCCTCTTGCAGAACGCACTGCATTGGACAGACAGTGTCACACCCTTTAAAAGTCACTATCCCAAGGAGATTGAAGCGCATGCGTGAACTCAAAAAGAATTAGGCCATATGTAAAAAGATTCCTTTCATATGAAAAAAGAATTTGGACTTAGGTTTTTAATTTTTCAGATTCTTTTTCCGTATAAAGGAATCTTTTTTTATATGAATGACACAACCTCATGAAAAAAGATCCCTTCATACGAAAAAAGGATTTTGACTTTGTTTTTTATCACATTCCTTTTCGTATGAAGGAATCTTTTTTCATATGATTGACATGACCTCATGAAAAAGATCCCTTTATACAAAAAACTAATTTGGACTTAGTGTTTTTTTCAACATTTCAGCTTTAACAAACCATAACTCTGTCAATATATGCAGGTATGAGACAATATATGTAATATATAACTATATATATATATATATATATATATATATATATACACACACACACATATTTATATACGAGTACTACAACACTTACACATAACACCCCCCAAAGATTTAGAGGCCCTGTAAAAAACAATTAAAAAACTACAATTCCCATAGGATAACACTGCAACTTTAACAAGCTGTAACTCTGTCAATCTTTGGGGTTAACAGACAATATATTAAATGTAAAGGTCTTAATGACTAATACAACACTAAGCCCCCAAGAAATAATAACTAAAAGTGGTCCATCCCTGCTTCCACACCCACATACACATGTGGATAAATGGAGTCACAGAAGCGCAGGGCCAAGAGGGCCCTGCGCTTCCATAATCACATGGACGTGTTCACGCAGGTCCCAAAGGAACCTGTGTGAATGATGGTACAACTCTACTATCTCAAGAAGTAAGGAAATTTGTTGTAAAAAACTTCATTAATGCACCAGTTAAGGTTAAACTGACAAAAGTAGGTAAAAGTGGTATTAGTGTTTCCAACCCTAATACCTCACGCCCACCCTGCAAGTAGCAAAAAGAAAAAACGTTATGGTTTTAGTTGTTTGAACTGCAAGAAGTGCGCACTAGGAGCGCTGTGCTCTAGAAACTCACCCAATATTCTGTCCAACAGGTTTCTGGCACACATTAACCCTTCTAGAGGGATGCAAAAAAAATTCAGCTAAGACTCAAAATAATTACATAAAAAACATTTTTTAGTGCCACTCCAAGTGAAGAAAAATCCCACCTGACATGTTTCGGACTAGAGGAGTCCTCTTCCAAAGGCTAGGGATTCAGTGCAGACAACCACACCATGTGATTTCATGATGTCATTATGCAAAGTGTCTTATCATTGGTTACATGAATCAAAACAAAGTGACTAAGCAGTGAATTAAACACCCCAAAAGTTCTATGCTATAAGTAACATTGTAAGGAATAGAGATGCACTACATGATGGCCACCAATACAAAAATCTAAAACAAGACTCAGATCCTTTAATAAGCTAAAAACATAATCTCAGTAATATTGCACAGCATTTTCCTCATATGAGGAAGATAAAAAGACGAACTAGGATAAACGTAGGAGAAATAGGGGAGGGGGGTTTGGTCGGAGAAGGGAAAATGAAGGGGGAGAAGCATTCCTGACATTTACATTGCCATACTGCTGTAAATATTGCTTTCATTCATATCATAGAGTGCAAAATCTGCAGTAATTTAGGTAAACATAAGTTAGATAGTTACAAGTGCAAACCAGGAAAACAAAGGACTCACACTGAACCTGATTTTCTCACGGTAAAGAAACTCAGTTATTACAGAACCAGGTATAAATTAAATCAGTGTCTATTATGTTTTTGCAAATATGGTCACACATCTTATTATGTCTTTAAATAAGGGGATTTATTCACTTTGAGCGTTAGTATCCAAAAATTCTCTCTCAGGAGCAGAAGATTTTCAAAATCCCCACCCCTGGGGTTACGACACTTTGTCTATGGCTATAAATTTAAAGCCATGGCTCACTCCTTCCCCATATTCAGTGTGCATGCTGCTGTAGCATATGTGATGTCTTTGTTAAGTATAGCTCTTATGTGCTCACCCACCCTGATCTTAAAAGATCGGGTGGTTTTCCCACATAAAACTCCGAACACTCATGTTGCTAGATAAATGCAGGTTACTCACCTGTGACAGGAGTTCTAGGAATGGTATATGTTGTTCATCCACACTGTCTGGCAGGTATCCTTGCCGCTTTAAATCTTGCCGGAAGGTCTTCAAGCTGGCTCCTCCTACCCACCCGGGTGGTAAAACTCTCGGCTCCGCCCCATGACGCCAGATCTGGCCCGCTGGAAGCTCAGGTTGTGCGCCGAAGCTGGGAAGGTCGGGTGGGTCGTGTGGATGAACAACATATACCATTCCTAAAACTCCTGTTACAGGTGAGTAACCTGTATTTCTAGGGACATGGATATGTTGTTCATCCACACTGTCTGGCAGACTCCTAGCAGTTCTCCGGGAGGAGAAAGGCAAGGCCCACACCCCCTACTTAGGGAATAGAGACTGGAGAACCGAGGCCCCAAAACCAGCATCCCGGCGTGACTCAAGGTCGACGTGGTAATGGGTGATGAAGATGTGTGCTGACTTCCAGGTAGCAGCCCTGCAGATTTCCTGGATAGGGACGTCCCTGGAAGCAGCCACCGATGCAGCAGTATGGTGGGTAGAATGAGCTCTTATCCCTCTGGGAGGCTCCATGCCCACCAACCTATAGCAGAGATCTATGCAGGAGGTGACCCACCTGCCTATCGTCCGCTTGGCTGCAGGTCTGCCAGGTGCGGCTTCAAGCGTGGGTGACAAACAGCTGTGAACCTCTCCCCGGAGTTTCAGCCGTGCATCTCCTTATAGTAATGGCGCCTTCTAGGGTCAGAGTATGGAGCCTATGTTATTATCGAGGTATGATTGGGGTAGAACACCGGCAGAGTCAACACCTGGTTAAGGTGAAACTCCGACACCACCTTCGGAAGGAATTTCGGGTGGGGGTGCAGGACAACCTTGTCCCTGTGGAAGACCAGGTAAGGAGACTCGATGTAGAGCGCCTGGAGCTCTCCCATCCTTCTGGCTGACGTGATAGCCACCAAGAAGGCGATCTTCCACGACAGGTGAGAGAGTTCACACCTGTGCATTGATTTGAATGGCTTGCCCATGAGCTCTGCCAGTACCAGCAGTAGATCCCACGGAGGTGGAGGTTCTTGCACCGGAGGGGAAGTGTGATCAAGGCCTTTGAAAAAGCGCCAGACCACCTTCTCCTGCGCCACCGACTGCTTCCCGGCCCGCGCCCGGTAAGCAGAGATGGCTGCCAGGTGCACCTTAAGGGTCGTCGACCTAAGCCCTTGCTGAGAAAGGGACCAAAGGTAGTCCAATATGCTCGCCAAGGAACAGGAGGAAGGGTCAAGGCCCTTGCCCTGGCACCAAATGGAAAATCTCTTCCATTTGAAGGCGTAGCATTTTCTGGTCGACTCCTTATGGGACGCCTCAACTACGTTGAGGACCTCGTCGGAAAGACCCAAGGCCTGGAACTCTAGCCGCTCAGGAACCAGGCCGTCAGGTGCAGGGATTGAAGGTCCGGATGGAACACCTTCCCCTGATTGACTGAGAGCAGGTCCGGGCGAGCTGGAAGCTGCCTCGGGAGCCTGGAGCTGAGGCTGAGGAGATCTGGGTACCAGTACTGGCGGGGCCAGTCTGGGGCTATCAGAATCACCTGCGCCTTGTCCCTCCTTGCTTTGAGAAGCACCTTGTGCATCAAGGGGAATGGGGCAAAGGCGTAGAAGAGGCCCGGGGTCCACGGCCTCGAGAAGGCATCCCCCTGCAGCGAGCCCTGCTGAGGGGGGGGGGCATGGTTTGACGCTCAGCCGCATTCTCCCTGGAGGCAAACAGGTCCACCTGAGGTGTGCCCCAATGGGAGAAGAGATCTTGTACTACCTCCGGCAGGAGAGACCACTCGTGGGACGCAGCCCCTATCCGGCTTAGGGCATCGGCCAGGGTGTTGGAGGCTCCTGCCACATGAATGGCTAGGAGATCCGCCTCCAGGCTGCGCACAAGTGACCAGATGTGGAGAGCTTCCTTGCATAGAAGCATGGAGCTCGTCCCGCCCTGGCGGTTTAGATAGTACATGGTCGTGGTATTGTCCGTCTGGACCTGGACCACTTGACCCCGAAGAAACGGAGCAAAGGCGGTGAGAGCTAGGTGGACCGCTCGGAGCTCCAGCAGGTTGATGTGGCATCGGGACTCCCGCGGGGACCAGAGGCTGTGCGCTCGGTGTTCCCCCAGATGGGCACCCCAACCCATCAGAGAGGCATCGGTCGATAGAGAGACCGTCGGCTCGGGGTGGACAAATGAGATGCCCTCCTGCAGATGAACTGGAATGGTCCACCACTGGAGAGCGTTCCACATCGCCTGAGTCACCGTCACTAGCTGGTCCAATGGATCGCAGCATTGGGACCACTGGCTGGCCAGCCCCCACTGAAGGGGGCGCATGTTCCAGCGGGCCCAATGGACCACACTGGTACAGGCCGCCATGAGACCCAGGAGGCGCAGGAAGTCCCGGGCAGGGCGCGTTGCCCAACCAGAAATGATTGGGCAAAGGAGGAAAGAACCTTGGCCCTGTCTGCTGGGAGCCGTGCTCTGGCTCGAAGAGAGTCGAGCTCTGCCCCGATGAAAAGAATCACCTGCTTTGGCTTGAGTTCCGACTTGGCCTCGTTGATAAGGAGGCCGACCTGAGAGCAAACCTGGAGGGCCAGATCTCTGGACCGCTCCACCTCCTGTCTGGAGGGGGCTGCTATCAGCCAATCGTCCAGGTAGCGGTAAACCTGGACCCCTCGGTGCCGCAGGAATGCTGTCACCACTGCCATGCATTTGGTGAAGACCCTGGGAGCTGGAGATAAGCCGAAGGGCATGGCTTGGAACTCGAAAAGGGATCCCTCCTCGCAGGCGAAGGAACCTCTGATGTGGCGGATGGATAGGGACATGAAAGAATCGTCCTGCAGGTCCAGAGAGCAGAACCACACGCCGTGTTCCAAGGATGGTATTATCTGAGCCAGAGTGACCATCCTGAAGGTTCGAGACCTTACGAACTTGTTTAGGTCATGTAGGTCGAGAATGGGGTGCAAGCACCCCGTCCGTTTCGGAACCAGGAAGTACCTGGACCACGAACCCGGGTCTGAGGGAGGGTCCGCCACCTCTCTGATCACCTCCTTCTCGAAGAAGAGAGCGATGTCGGCTCGGCGAGCCGACAGCCAGCGTCGAACCCGAGGCCCCCGAGATCTGACGGCTCTGAAGGATGGGGCCTGCTCGAACTCCAGAGGCAGGCCCTTTCCACCACCTCCAACACCCACGGTCTGTGGTGATGCGGACTAGGCGGAAAAGTGTGAAACCGCCCCAGCAGGGGCACCAAGGTGGTGGCGGGGTTGGGCGACACCCCTCAACCCGTCACTGGGCAGGCTTGGAGGAAGGACCGGCCGAGGACCTCCAGGGCCTTACCTCCCTGCTTCCTGGAGGAGGAAGCCGAGGTTTGGGATGCCAAGCTCGAGCCTGCTGGCCCTGACGTTGCTGGGCCGGACGTGCCGCGGGCGCAGAGGGACGAAAGGGCTTAGGCTGTGGTCTGCGGCCTTTGTCCTTCTGAGCAGATGAGACCGAGTCCAAGGTAGCACTGGACTTCTCGATCCTCTGCAGGTGACCTTCCACCCCAGGGCCGAAGAGGTCGGTCCCCAGGAAGGGGACATCCGCCAACTTGTGCTGGGTATCCGAAGTGAAAGTGGATATCCTCAGCCATGCCCGACGGCGCATAGCCACTGCGGCCGCTACTGACCTGGCACATGAGACTCCAATGTCCAGAGCAGTCTGAAGCTGCTGTTTGGCCACTGCCCTGCCCTGGTCCCGCACCTGCCTAACCGTGGTCTGCAGGTCCGCCGGAAGATACATACATAGATACATAGACAGTGTCGGCAGATAAGGGCCTATGTCCCACCCAGTCTGCCCATTTAAGTTTGTAAGTTCAGTTTATGTTTTCCAGGAAGTCTGTTGCCCCTTACCCCTGACCTCCAAAATTCCTTTATGTCTATCCATGCATTCTTAAATCCCATGATTGTTTCAGCCCCCACCACTTCCTCTGGCAGGGTGTTCCACTTGTCCACCACCCGTTCTGTGAAGAAATTCTTCCTCACGTTTCCTCTGAATCGTCCTCCTCCAACTCATCCCATGCCCTCTAGTCCTGGAACATCTTTTCGCTTAAAAATAGTGCATTCCTGCACCCTGTTCCTCCCTGTAAGATACTTGTATGTCTCCATCATATCCCTCTCTCCTCCTCTCCTCCAGGAGTACAGGTTCAGTGCCTTCAACCTGTCCTCATAGGACTTGTGATGCAATCCATGCACCATCTTTGTTGCCCTCCTCTGAACCTTCTCTACCCTGTCTATGTCCTTACGTAGGTAAGGTCTCCAGAACTGCACAGTGTACTCCAGGTGCGGCCTCACTAGTGTCTTGTATAGTGGAATTATGACCTCCCTTTTCCTGCTGGTGATGCCCCTGCCTATGCATCCCGGCATCCTATTTGCTTTACCTGCTGCCTTGTCACACTGTTTCCCTGCCTTGAGGTCATCAGAGATGATAACTCCAAGATCCCTTTCCTGCTTGGTGCATGCTATATCCTCACCCCCCAACTGATATATTGTGCCAGGGTTTTTGTGCCCATATGCATTATCTTGCACTTCTTGCATTGAATTTCAACTGCCAAACCCCGACCATTCTTCAAGTTTCTGCAGGTCCTTCTCATTCTGTATACACCCTCTGGTGTGACTACTCTGTTACAGAGCTTTGTGTCATCAGCGAACAGTGAAATTCTGCCTTCTAGGTCCTCGCAATGTTCACTGATGAAGATATTAGATAGTACCGGTCCCAGCACTGATCCCTGTGGTACCCACTGGTCACTCTTCCCTCTGTGGAGTGACAGCCATTTACCACCACCCTCTGTGTCCTGCTGCAGCCAGTTACCTACCCACCACACACTGTCCTGCCCACCCATATTCCCCAGTTTGTGCAATAGTCTTCTATGTGGCACAGTGTCAAAGGCCTTGCTGAAGTCCAGATAGGCCATGTCCACTGCCCTCCCCTGATCCACCTCCCTAGTCACCCAGTCAAAAAATTAAATGAGGTTGGTCTGACATGACCTTCCCTGGTGAAACCATGCTGCCTTGGGTCCTGTAGTCCATTGACAACCAGATGTTCCACCAATCTCTCCTTCAGTAGTGCTTCCATGATCTTCCCCACTACCGAGGTGAGGCTGACTGGTCTGTAGTTCCCGCTTCCTCTTTGTTCCCACTTTTGTATAAGGGGACTACATCTGCTATCCTCCAGTCTTTGGGTACCTCCCCTGTTTCTAGTGATCGGCTAAACAGGATAGCAGAGGTTCAGCCACCACCTCTCTTAGTTCTTTAAGGACCCTAGGGTGCACCCATCTGGCCCCATTGCTTTATCAACTCTTGTTACTTCCAGTTCCTTCAGGACCCTTTCTCGTGTAAAGGGACTTGTGTCCATTCTGCACCATTCTCACCCCTTGTACTCCATTCAGACCCATTACCCTCCTCTTCCTCAGTAAAGACTGAGCAGAAATACCTGTTCAATATGTCAGCTTTACTGTTGTCATCCTCCACAGCCCCATCCTCCCCTTCAGTCTCACTATCCTCCCTTTGCCTTTCTTTTTCACTTATGTACCTGTAAAGGTTTTGCCCTCTACCCACTGATTTTGCAATGTGTTCTTCTGTCTGAGCTTTGGCTTCCTTACTGACCTCCTGCCTCCTTTGCTTCTCCTGGTACTTCTCCCTATCCTTCTGCCTGTGCCTTTTGTATTGCCTGAATGCAATCTTTTGGCTTTCACTTTCTTTGCTACCTCTTTGGAAAACCATAATGATCTCCTCTTCCTTTTCCTCTTGCTAACCTGCTTAATACATAATTCTGTTGCTCTTGTAATCCCCATTTAAATACTTCCCACTGTTCCTCAACCCCTGATTCCGCCCCATTCCCTTAATGCCTCTTTCAAGTATCTCCCCATTTTCTCAAAGTTGCCCCCTAAAATCCAGGATACGTGTTTTGTGTGGTTTGGTTCTGCTCTTTCTGTGATTTCAAACCACAGTGACTGGTGGTCACTGTTCCCAGAGTGCTCCCCACTCTTACCCCCATCACACTGTCCCTGTTTGTGAGCACAAGGTCCAGTATTGCCTTCTGCTGAGTTGGTTCCATGACCAGTTGCTTGAGGAAGGCACCTGAAGGGAGTCCAGGATAAATCTGCTCCTAGTTGATGCTGCTGCTGGGATGCTCCAGTCCACGTCTGGAATACTGAAGTCTCCAACCAGTACTACCTCACCCTTGTCTGCCATCCTCTGGATGGCTAGCATCAACTTCTATCTGTTTCTTCCTCCTGGGCTGGTGGTCTATAGACCACACCTGTGCTGGATGGCTGGCCCCATTTTCCTTTCCAGCAACCCAGCTTAAGATGAAGAACTACCTCGTCAGGGGAGCCCAACAGGGCATGAGAGAAATGTGCCATGATGCGGCGAGACTGGCCTGACGAAGGCCGAGGAGGACGTAGCGTAGACTTTAGCCGGCATAGTCAATTTCTTGGACCCTTGTGGGAGGTTTGTCCACGTCCCTAGTGTTCCGGCCCTACCGAAAACGCTGTCGGTAACTAGCCCTCGGCTGAGGGTGTTCTAAAACGGACAAAGAACCGTAGGGACGCATACTTCCTGGCCATCCTGGCCGAGGGTGCAGGACAGAAAGCAGGGCTGCCAGAGCTCCAAGGCCGGCCCACTATGGCCTCGGCCACTGGAAAGGCCTCCGTAGGGGAATCCCCTCGGTCCAGTATCTCCGTGAGGGGATACCTGGCCCGCTTAGACACAGGTTCGAGCTTCATCCCGGTGGACTCTGAGATGAGCCGAAGCAATCCCAGATAGGACGAAGGGCTATCGTCTATTGACTGACCTCCAGAGGACTCCAAGTCTACTCGCCTGCAGAAAAGGGAGGAATCGCCGGACTCGGAAGAGTCCACAAAGAGCTGCCTCGGGCCTGAGCCACCCTCCACCTGCCGAGGTTGATCGGGAGTGAGGGTAACAGACAGCCTATGGGGCAGGCCCTGAGCCGACCGAGAATTCTTGGTCGGAGCCCCAAATAATGGCTGTGAGGCGGAGGTTCCACCGGAATCGGTGGAGCAGCTGGTTTTGGCCGAACAACCGGCCTGGGAACAGGCTCCTCGGGAAGTCGAGGGGTTGTTTCGGCCACTCCGGTGACAGCCATTTAATGGCCGGGGAAGGCGACGGCGTTGGCTTGTTCCCGGTCAGAAGGAGCTGTTGCCACATGAGGTCTTCGTATCGTCGATGTAACTTACGTCAAAGCCTCCCCTCGTCCGAGGAGGAGGACGAGGACGAGCGGCGGTGCCGCTTACCGCGGTGCCGAGACCAAGACTGCCTATGATGGCGGGATCGGCTGGACCGCGAAGAAGTCCGAGACTGAGACCGAGAACCTCGGCTTTTCGAGGGCGATGCGGGGAGGGGCCAGAGACGGCTCTCCCTCGGCTCGGAGGGTTCACCGAGGTTCCGGAACCGGAGGCACTGGCAACCCACGGGATCCTCAACTCCCACCGGGGGAACCGGGGAGAGAGGATTCTCGCTGGCGACAATCCGTCCAACGGGTCGAGAAAAATCTCGACTGCGTCGACGGGAGTCTCGGTCAACTGACCTGACGGGGACACCGTGAGACCAGTGGCCGAAGCCGAACGATCGACCGAAGTCGAAGGCCGACAACTTGGGGAGAGGGACCTTTCCAGCTCCCAAGAGCGTCAACGGAGAGACTTACCCTTGTCTTTCTTTTTGGACCGAGAAGAAGGTCCAGCAGACGTTGGTCCCTCTCCCTTAGTGGAGAGGGACAGACAAAGCTCCTTAAAGGAAGCTGTATAAGAGGAACCCAGGGAGAGCGGGATAAATGCTGCGGACGAGGAAGATGCGGCCCGCGCCGCCTCCTCTTCGAGGGCGATCATCTGCTCTAGCTGATCCGCCGAGCCCGCCGCCGCGGAAACCGCCGACTGGGCCTCTTTTGACTTCACCGAGGGAAAATGTTTCTCGGGACGCCCCAGTTGTAAACGGGCAGCACGGTCTTCGAGGACGTAGGCTGAGAAGGAAGAGCACAGGTCGCAAGCCTGCGGGTCGTGCTCAAGGCCTAAACAGTAGACACACGTGGAGTGCGGATCCGTCTGAGACATCTTCTGCCCACAAGGGCATCTCCGAAAACCAGGAGTCGATTTGTCCATCACAGACGCGAGGGATAGAAGACCGAAGTCTAGAAATGCGAAAACTTTTAAATTCGCAAAACCGAAGAATTAGGAACCATTCTTATACGCAGAGCGTTAAGGAGGGAACCTGAGCTTCCAAGCGGTAAGGAAGATCTGGCGTCATGGGGCGGAGCCGAGAGTTTTACCACCCGGGTGGATGGGAGGAGCCAGCTTGAAGACCTTCCAGCAAGATTTAAAGCGGCAAGGATACCTGCCAGACAGTGTGGATGAACAGCATATCCATGTCCCTAGAAATGACCGTTTCACTAGTGCAAGTAGTGCATTGTCTAATGTCATAGTTTCTTAAGATGTTATAGCTTGTGCAACTTTTCTTTTGTTCAGTATGTTCACAGTAAATCCTCCTCCTCCTGTTAGCAGCCATCTTGGTACCCATCTTCTAGTCACCCTGCTAACCCACCTCACATGCACCCTCCCAGTCCCTATCACACACGATAAAAATCCCACTGATTTCCAGTGTAAATGCGCCTCACCAAAACTGATCAGACTAGCACTGCTCCGACATGCTCTCCTCCTAGTGCTGCTATCAGGAAATATGCCCCCCCCCCCCAAACTGTCTCTTCAAACGGCAAACATGGAAGCCTCCTGCTGGCAACACTTAATATCTGCAGCCTTCAAAAACAGTTCATCCCCCCTACAGGGCTGGACTGCCCAGCACTCACCTGATGTCTTAGCTCTATCTGAGACCTGGCTCTCCGATAAAATACCCAACGGAGCAGTCACCCTCAGCGACTACACCATCTATCGAGCTGACAGGTATAGTAAGAGGGGAGGCGGCTGTGCCATCTACGCAAGATCCTCCCTTCGCTCCCTGGAAGTCCGCACACCGCCACCTATGCATGGAGCCCAGACCCTAACAGTCAAGCTCAGCCTTGGCAACCCGGGTAAAACCCTTTACATTATGGCGGTTTATATTCCCCCTTGCAACCAAAAGCTTGCTTTCAATTCAGTCCTGGACAGTATTTCCCACCTTCCACCTAGGAGTGAAATCGTCTTACTGGGAGATTTCAATGTCAATTGGCTATTGTCTGCCTCATCCCCCTGCAAAGACTCAGCCCTAGCTTGTGACCTCGCCCAGGTCGTCAAATCCCCGACCAGACTGGACACTAGAACGGGGACCTCAGCCCTTATTGACCTAATCCTCCCCAACAGGCCTAATACCATCTCCCAAGTAGCAGTGCTCCCCAACTCGATTAGCGACCATTCCCCTGTGACCTGCCTGTGGTCCACTAAACCCCCCAAATGTCACTGTACATAGACGCCTCAAAAAAGGAACCCTAGCACGGTTCATGTCTCACCTAGCCTCCTGCGACTGGTCCTCTATTCACACTGCCCAGTCCGTGGACGCTGCACTCACCTACTTTACTGCCATCTTCAATACGGCCTGTGACATATTTGCACCCTTCTCCAAACAAGTACTAAAGCAAAGAAACACCCCTTGGATCTCCCAAGCTCTACCTGACCAAATGCACCAGAGGGATAACCTATGGCATAAGGCCCTTGACTCACAGCTCCTGCAGGACAGGCAACTGTACAGAGAGGCCAGAAACAGATGCACATGGGCTACCCGGCAAGCCATACCTGCGTACTATAAACAAACCCTCACCTCCTCTTGGGGCTCAGGGAAAAAATTCTTTAACAATATTAACGAACTCCATGGGAAATCTGTTTCCCCTACCCCTGTTCAGCTTATAGTAGATGGGGTTATCGCCCAGGACCCTACTGCTATCTATGATGCCCTCACTACCTCCTTCTCTGATCTTTCTTATAACTCCCACCGAATTTCTTTGACTCAACCACCCCCACTGACACCTCGCCATCATCATCACTACCCCCTTCAGGCTAAGAGTCCTCTCTTGTAATGAGGCAAAACGCTATCTCATCAAAGCTCTAGCAAACTCTCATCATAGCAGTGATTCTTTGGACCTCAAACTCATTCGGCTTTCACTGGATATGACACTAGCTCATCTCACCAAAATCCTCAAGCTGTCCTTATGCCTCAGCCAATTCCCCACGGCTTGAAAGAGAACAATAGTACCCCTATCCTGAAGAGTGGCGACCCCACCACCACAAGCAATTATAGACCAATATCAATCCTGCCACCCCTAAGGCCCTTGAAAAAATAGTATTGGATCAACTTACTGACTACCTACCTAAACACAACCTCCTCTGCCATGAACAACACGGTTTCTGGAGGGGCCACAGCACCTCCACTGCCCTCACTGAACTCACTATATTTATTCATGAGGCCCTAGAACAAGGCTCCGTGGCAGGGGCTCTCTACGTTGATCTGACCAAGGCATTTGATACCATCAGTCACAAGCTACTACTCCATACTCTCTCATCCCTTAATTTTGTTCCAGAAGTCACCGCCTGGTTCAAAGATTATCTCTCAGGTCAGACACAACAAGTCAAAATAAATACAACTATCTCCACTAGCAAACCGGTACTTACTGGTGTCCCACAAGGGTCAATACTTGGCCCTCTACTCTTCACCCTCTTCCTGAACTCCCTCCCTAAATCTTGCCACAGTCAGATACTGCATTATGAAGACAATTAGGTAGTTTTTTGGAAACACCCTCATCCAAATTCTCTTCAAAATGCCCTGCAGGGCTTCTTTAGGGAGACAGAAACCTGGTTCTCTGAACACCGTCTTATAATCAACTACAAGAAAACCAAGTCCAAGATCTTTGCCCACTGCCAAAGCCCCCACTGTCACGCACCACTAGTTGTAATGAACACACGTGGCTCAACGGTGGAGCAGGTCTCATATTTCAAATACCTTGGAGTCACCTTAGACACTTCCCTCTCCTACCACTCTCACATACAACATGTCTCCTCCTCTATTAACACTAGATTGGGGATCCTTTACAGGCATAAGTACTGCTTACCCCCTCAGGCCATGCATCTCGCTGTGTCCTCATCTATTCTATCCTTGGTGGACTATGGAATAGTTATTTATGGGTCAGCTGACCAAACTGCCCTACACAGCATCAACCTCGCCCTCAACAAAGCTTGCCGACTAGACATGGGATGTGACAGGTTAACTCACACGTGAGCTTTATAAACATACTGGCTGGCTAAATTTCCAAGGCAGGCTTAAGTACTACACCTGCCTCTTTGCCAAAAAGATACAACTTAAGCAAGCCCCAATCGGCCTCCACCTGCTTATCCGCACAGCCCCCCGGAGGAGGAAACAAAGGCAGTAAACTAACCCCCACCCTTCTAGTCCCCCACTATAGAACATCGCTTGGACAAAGATACTTCCGCTATCGTGCCCCTCTGTGGCTAAACAGCCTACCGTCCTCCATCTCCTTGGCCCATAGTCTCAACCTATTTAAATCAGGTCTCAAAACCCTACTCCTTGACTTAACAACCTGTGACTGTAATTAAACCCCCACATTGCTATCTCCACCCCCGAACCTCATACCAGAGACATATGGTACACAGGAGCCTACCCTATCTCAGTAAATATCCTGTAGCTAAAGGTTAGTTTGTTAGCCTCCCTCCTATGTCTCTCCTACATTCCCAATCCCCCTGTCTAGATATTACGATTCTGGGTCCCTCAAGATCCTATGAAACTGTGTCCTGTCTTAACTCTGATCAGGGACCTTCCTTATGCTCCCAGTTGATGTAACCCACAAATTACGCTTAAGCCAGGACTGTATGACCTTGTATTATTACACCATTTATTTGATGTGGAGCCTTTGCAGAAGAGTCTATGACTCAAAGGATTGTAATTCTGATTCTATTCAATAAATAAATAAAAAAAAATGCATCTCTTGCATTTAAAACACCTATTGACTTGGTTCACCCACGTTGTTTTGGAAATATTCTTAAAATGGCTTTGTACTAAAAGATCCCTCAATACAGGGCCTCATTTGTAGCACATTCTAGGTTTCGTTTTGACCAGTTCCTTGAGGCCTACATCAGCTGTGAGGACGTGCTAGTGTTTATTAATAATTGTTTCTAAGTCCCTGGCTTGTGAGGAAAAACTTGTGACAAAATTGAATCTGTCCTCCCTTTGTTCATTTACAATTTTTTGTTTTAAAAGGTCCTCCCTGTTAATACTTGTGACTTCAGTTTTAGCTGATTCTATCCTTTCTTTTTCATAGCACCGTTCTAGAAGTCTCAATGTCAATTCAGAAGACCCCTATCAAAAGATTAAGCCACCCGTGGAACAATTCTTCGTTCTGAAGAACTGGCCCCTCAGGATATTTTTGTCACATGGGGTGGATGGCAAGTACTCGCCAGCAGTATTGTGTTGCCATCCACCTCCTTCCTAAAGGTGTCACTTTCAATTCTGCCTTCCTCATTTTTTATTAGCTTTAGGTCTAGATACGTGATGGAATCTGGGCTAATCGTGTGTGTGAACCTGAGGTGGGTAGCTGTACTATGTATCCAGCCTAAAAAACAAACATATTCCTGTTCACTGCCTTGCCAGACAAATTTATCTTACTCATAGGAGGCAAAATGGTGTGCAATATTACTGAAATTATGTTTTTATCTTATTAAAGGATCTGAATCGAGATTTTTGTATTGGTGGCCATCATGCAGTGCATCTCTATTCTTCTATACAATATTATTCATATTATAGTACTTTTGGGGGGTTTAATTCGTTGCTTAGTCACTTTGTTTTGATTCATGTAACCAATGACAAGACACTTAGAATAATGACATCATAAAAGCACATGGTGTGTTTGTAATTTAAATTGAGGTTTGTTTGCACTGAATCCCTAGCCTTTGAAAAAGGACACCTCTAGTCGGAAACATGTCAGGCGGGATTTTTCTTCACTTGGAGTGGCATTAACATTTTTTTTTATGTAATCATTTTGAGTCTTAGCTGAATTTTTGTTGCGTCCCTCTAGAAGGGTTAGTATGTGCCAGAAACCTGTTGGACAGAATAGTTATAGTTGTCCTGAGTCTTGGCAAATCAGGCCTGGGGTCTTTCTTGGGGTTATCAACCCTAAAGCACACGCCACACGCCTGCCCTTACCTATATAATATATTGGTGCACCAATATAGTTAGGGTTGGGTAAGGTGCTTAATATTAAACCCCAATTTTTGCACCTTAATAACTTTGTTGGTGTTCAATGAAATAGCCCAAAATTTTGCATGTGTTTTCTGGCTAAGAGGGTCTCAAGATGTGAAATGTGTTTTGACAGCATCTGGCACGGTTTCAGAGATACGGAGTCTTGATTTTTAATGAAGTACCTTCCCCCTACACTTAACATAATTTTGTTTGCTCTCATGTACAGCTCAGACAGAAAAAACAGGCTACTCACCTGTAACAGTAGTTCTAGGAATGGTATATGATGTTCATCCACACTGTCTGGCAGTTAAGACTTGCCGAAAACGTCTTTAAGCTGGCTCCTCCCACTCACCGAGGTGGTAACTCACTTGGCTCCACCCCATGACGCCAGATCTTGCCTGCTGGAAACAAAGATTGTGCGCTGAAACTGGGGAGACTGGGTTGGTCCATGTGAATGAACATCATATACCACTCCTAGAACAACTGTTACAGGTAAGTAACCTGTTTTTCTAGGGATGTGGATATGATGTTCTATCCACAGTGTCTGGCAGACTCCTAGTAGTTCTCCGGGAGAAGGGAGGCAAGGTGCACATCCCCTACTACAGGAACAGAGCTTGAAGAACTGAGGTCCCAAAACCAGCATCCTGGTGTGACTCGAGGTCAATGTGGTAATGGGAAATGAAGGTGTGTGCTGACTTCCAGGTAGCAGCCCTGCAGATTTCCTGGATAGGGGCGTCCCTAGAAGCAGCCACCAACGCAGTAGTTTGGTGGGTTGAATGAGCCTTTAGCCCTCCAGGAGGCTCCCTAACCACCAACCTATAGCAGATATCAGTACAGAATGTCATCCACCTGCCAACTGTCTGCTTGGCTGCAGGTCTGCCAGGTGCGGCTTCAGCATAGGTGACAAAAAGATGGCAAACCTCTCTCCAAACTCCAGCTGTGCGCTCTTTATAATAAGCGAGTGCTCACCTCAGGTCCAAAACATGGAGCCAATGTTCAGCCTCTGAGGTGTGATTGGTGAAGAACACTGGTAGAGTCATCACCTGGTTCGGGTGAAACTCTAACACAACCTGCACCGGGTCATAATATCGTACGCTTAATAGCATATGGCATTATGGCGAAACCCGGACCTGTGAGTACTCCGAGATGGCCACCCCCCCGGAGTTGGAATCTTTAGTGGGAGGGTCTGGAGGGCACAGCCCCCCATAACAGGCGGTGTGGGGAAGCGGAGCCCCCCCAGTGCCATACGGCATTCTGCCGTGCGACATTATGACCCCGTGCTGAAACAACCTTCGTGAGGAACTTTGGGTTAGGGCGCAGGATAACTTTGTCCCTGTGGAAGACCGAGTAAGGAAACTCTACTGAGAGCGCATGGAGCTCACTGATCCTTCTGGCTGACGTGATAGCCACCAGGAAGGTGGTCTTCAATGGCAGGTGAGACATGTCACACCTGTGCATCGGTTCAAATGGCTTGCCCATGAGCTTTGCCAAGACCAGCAACAAGTCCCACGGTGGTGGTGGTTCACACACCCAGAGGGGAACAGCCCGTGCACGGTAAGCAGAAATGGCTGCCAGGTGCACCTTAAGGGTCGTCAACCAAAGTCCCCCTTGGGAGAGAGACCACAGGTAGCCTAAAATGCTAGCCACCAGACAGGTCATAGGGTCCAACCCCTTGCCCTGACACCAAATGGAGAATCTCTTCCATTTGAAGGCATAGCATTTTCTGGCTGATTCCTTGCACGATGCCTCCACCACGGTGAGGATATCTTCGGAAAGACCGGAAAGACTGGAACTCTAGCTGCTCAGGAACCAGGCTATCAGGTGCAGGGATTGAAAGCCCGGGTGGTGTACCTTCCCCTGATAGATGGAAAGCAGGTCTGGGCATGCTGGAAGATGTCTCGGGAGCCTGTTGCTGAGGTTGAGGAGATTGGGGAACCAAAACTGGCAAGGCCTGTCCATAGCCACCAGGATCACCTGTGCCTTGTCCCTCCTGACCTTGAGTAGCCCTTTGTGGATCAAGGGAAGTGGAGGGAAGGCATATAAGAGGACTGGGGTACACAGCCTCGAGAAGGCATCCCCCTGCAGCAAGCCCTGCTGAGAGGGGTGGGCACAAAACAGCCTCAGCTTTGCATTCTCCCTGCAGACAAACAGGTCCACCTGAGGGGTGCCCCACTGGGAGAACAGACTGTGAACTACCTTCAGGTGGAGGGACCCCTTGTGAGATGCCTCGCCTACCCGGCTGAGGGCATCTGCCAGCTTATTTGCGTCTCCTGCCACATGGCTGGCTAGGAGATCTGCCTCTAGGCTATGCACAAAGGTCCAGATGTGGAGAGCTTCCTTGCACACAGGCAAGGAGTGCATCATGCCCTGCTTGTTGAGATAGTACATGGTCATGGTATTGTCCATCTGGACCTGGACCACTTGACCCCAGACAAACACAGCAAATACAGTCAAGGCTAGCTGAACCACTCGAAGCTCCAGCAGGCTGATGTGGCATCAGGACTCCTGGAGGGGGTGGTCCAGAGCATGTGGATTCTGTGTTCCCCCAGGTGGGCACCCCAGCCCATCAGAGAGGTTTCTTTCGTCAGAATAACTGTTGGCTCCAGGAAGACAACCAGGATCCCTTCCTGCAGATGTTCTGGAATGAGCCACCACTGAAGGGCATCCCACATCTTCTGGGTCACCGTGACCAGCTGGTCAAAGTGACCTTTGCACTGAGACTACTGGCTGGCTAGCTCCCACTGGAGGGACAGCATATTTATTTATTTATTTTATTTAGATTTTGTTGACCGGGTAAGTGCACTAGACAAATTCTGCCTATTTTCAGGCACGACCCGGGGGAAAGGGATACAGAGGAATGCCAACTGACTTTGAACCAGATTAAGCTGCTGGTGGTATTTTAGTGAATGAATGTGCCAACAGGCCCAATGGACTATGCTGGTGCAGGCCGTCATGCAACCCAGAAGGTGCAGGAAGTCAGTCCCAGGCAGGATGCAAGTGCACAACCAGAAATGATTAGGCAAAGGAGGAGAGAATCTCTGTCCTGTCTGCAGGGAGCCGAGCTCAGGCTCGGCACAAGTCAAGCTCTGCCCTGATGAAACTGATCACCTGCAAGGGCACGAGTTCTAACTTGGCCTCATTGACCAGGAGGTAAAGGTCGATGCAAGTCTGGAGGCCCAGGTCCCTGGACCACTCCACCTCCATCCTGGAGGGATCTACTATTAGCCAGTTGTCCAGGTAGGGGTACAACCAGACCCCACGGCACCTCAGGTAAGCTGCCACCACTGCTATGCATTTGGTGAAGACCCTGGGGGCTGAGGAGAGGCTGAAAAGGCATGTCTTGGAATTTGTAAAGGGTTCCCTCTGCTCAGAAGAGGAGAAACCTTCGATTGGACGGATTGGGACATGAAAGAATGTGTCCTGAAGATCCAGAGAGCAAAACCACATGTTCTGCTTCAGAGATGGTATGATCTGGGACAGAGTTATCATCCTGAAAATGTGAGACCTGAGGAATTTGTTCAGGTCGTGCAGATCTAGAATGGGGTGCCAGCCCCCTGCCACTTTGGCACGAAGAAGTACCTGGAGACAAACCCTGGGTGTTCTGGAGGATCCACAACTCTGACCATAACCTCCTTGCGGAGGAGCTGAGCAATGTCGTCTTGAAGAGCCAACTGAGTGACTGCGGATACCAAGTCCTCTCATGGGGCGCTGGCTTGGCTTGGAGGGTACTACTTGAATTCCAGAGGTAGACCCTGACCGACCACTTCCAGAACCCACATTCCCGTGGTAACAGTGGACCAGGTGGAAAGGAAGTGGCAGAGCCGGACCCACACAGGAGGACCCAGGGGAGGCATGATGGGTATGAGGGTGGCAACACCCATCCCATCACTGAGGAGGCTTGGAGGAAGAGGATCTGGCCAAGGAGCCACTGGGTCCTTTCCCTTCGGACTTTTGGACCACCGAGGCCACGGACTTGGCCAGAGGTCACCAGGACTGAGCCTGCTGGGAAGACTGATGCTGGGATGGTTTGACCGTAGGAGTGGAGGACTGAAAGACCTTGCTTTTCTGCTGCTTAGAGCCCTTGTTGTCTTTCTGGGCGGATGTCACAGAGTCCAGGGTAGCACTGGACTTTTCAGTGTGCTGGAGGTGACCCTTCACACCAGGCCCAAATGGGTCATTGCCCAAAAAGGGGACACCCGCCAGCTTGTGCTAGGTATTTGCCGTAAATGGTTGAGATCCGCAGCCAAGCCCTAAAGCACATGGCAACCACGGTCGCCATTGAGCGGGCACAAGAAATGAAAATTACTTACTTACCTACCATAATTCTTGATCTTCTTGGATGAAGTCTCCACCAGTCATTCACACTGATGGAACTACACTGGAGGTGGTAGGACTGAGTGGGAGCAAAAAGTCTTCAGGAGGGCCTGCGCCTAGGTAGGGCCATGAGGAAGGGGCGCCGCAAGCTCAGATCGTGCTGTATAGGCTACCTTGGTATCGACCCTACAACCGCCTCAGTACCTTTTTGACCGAGAAGGTGCAGCGTAAATTAACCTAATGAAACTAACCTATGATGGACATAACATAGTCCGGAATGACCCATATAAGAAGGTCAGCACAACACAGTCTTCACAGCCCAGCCATTGAGGGAGTGAAGACCAAAACAGATAAGTGACCTCAGGGGATAGAGGGTGGGTCTGTGAATAAGTGGTAGAAACTTCATTCGAAAAGATCAAGAATTATGGTAGGTATGTAATTTTCATATCTTCCTGGACATAAAATCTCTACCACTCATTCACACTGATGGGAGAATACTGAGCTAAAATAATCCCCCGAGAAGGGCGGCAGGAGAGAGGAGCTCACTTGGGACAGAAGTCCATTCAGGATTGTCCTGCCAAAGGATGGTTACTGTCTGGCATGGACATACACAGCATAGTGTTTCACAAAAGTGTGCACAGAGCTCCAAGTAGCTGCATTGCAGATGTCTGCAATGGGCATGTTCCGAATTTCTGCCAGAGATGCCATGACTGCCCTGTTAAAACGAGCGTACATGCTGCCTTCCAGTTTAACCTGTGCCATGGAGTAGCACTGGCGAAGGCATGACACCAGCCATGCCGTAATACATCAGATAGCGACAGGCTGACCCAGCCGGGCCATGCTGAAGGAGACAAACAGTTGCTTTGATTTGCGGATCTCTGTAGTTCTGTCTGTACAGAACCACAAAACCCTTTTAATATCCAGAGAATGTAGGGTACACTCTCCTTCATTCTGGAAGTTCGCAAAGTAGGTCGGTAGAACCAAAGGCTGATTCAGATGGAATTCTGAGACTACTTTCGGGAGAAACTTAGGGTGAGTTCTGAGAACTACTTTGTCCTTTTGAAATACAGTATATGGGGGGTCTGTGAACAGCGCATGTATTTCAGATGCTCTGCGAGCGGAGGTAATGGCTACAAAGAAAGCGGTCTTCGAGGTCAGAAACTTAAGCTTACACGTTGCTAGAGGCTCGAAAGGTTTACAGGTGAGCATGTCTAGGACAAAGTTAATACCCCAAGCGACTACTGGTCTCCTGACTGGTGGCCTAATGTGGAGTATACTTTTAAGGAACCTCTTAACCAGGGGTAACTGAGCCAGGGACATAGAATATATAGGCTCGTGGATAGGCTGAAATCGTGCAGAGATGGACCTTCCCGGTTGACTATTGTAGCCCTGTGTTTGACAGGTCTAGCAGATACTCCAGGACATTGTTAGGTGGGCAAGAAGAAAAAATTACTCACCTTAGTAATGTTGTTTCTTCTAATGGAGTCTTGCTATATTATGACAAATTGCAGTTTGTCCCATCACTAGAACTGCTCCGGAGGTGAAATAGTTAACTGCATTCCATGAATGGAACTTTGAGCACGAGCTCTAAGATAGAAGCTCTGTCTGTGTAGTTTCAAACCTGAACTGTCAGATCTTTACGAGTAAAAACTCACTAAGGTCTGTGTGGAAGCTGTAATCTACACTAGCCAACTGGCTACCTAAATAATAACACCCATTGCTGGTCCCAACACCAAAGACTCAAGTCAGGGGACCAGAATTAATAATATAATTTAACAATATGAGAAATAAAATGAGAGAATAATAAAACACCACACCCCAAACCCCAAAAAAGGGGTGAAACGCCTAAAAAGGGCATAAAATATTGCCCACACTAGGTTGCCCACACCATACCCAAGTAGAAGTTCTGAGAGGGGCAGGCTGGGGAGGTCATAATATAGCAAGACTCCATTAGAAGAAACAACATTACTAAGGTGAGTAATTTTTCTTCAAACAACATGAAGTCTTGCTATATTATAGACAAATTGCAGACTACACAGCAGTACCTCCATGGAGGAGGGACAGAACCTACTTAGGAATAGGCTCTGAAGCACAGCTGTGCTAAACCGAGCATCTCTCCTAGCCTGGACATCCAGGAGTAATGCTTGGTGAAAGTGTGTACCGCTTTCCAAGTAGCAGCCTGGCATATCTCCAATATAGGGATGTCTCTGGCAGCAGCTAGAGACATGGCTGCACCTCTAGTAGAATGAGCCCTCAAGCCAGAGGGGATCTCTGCCCAGTTTCTGATAATAAATTGGATACAAGAGACAATCCACCTGGCAATTGATCTCTTAGTGGCAGGTTTCCCTTTCCCAACCTCACCATAAGTGAGGAAAAGTTGGAGGGATTCGAACCTGTGACCCTTGGTACGTTCTATATAGTAACTAAGGGCCCTCTTAACATCCAAACTGCGCAATCTCCTCTCACCAGAAGAGGAGTGTTCAATGAAGAATACTGGAAGGGAGACAGATTGGTTAAGATGGAAATCTGAAACCACCTTAGGCAAAAACTTCCTGTTAGTCCTGAGGACTACCTTATCCCTGTGGAAAGAAATAAAGTCAGTTTCTACTGACAAGGCTTGCAACTCACTTATGCGTCTAGCAGAAGTGATAGCCACTAGGAAAACAGTTTTCCAAGTTAGAAACTTCAGCTCTGCAGAAAACAGAGGTTCAAAAGGGGGTTGCATTAACTGGGCAATGCAAACATTAAGAGTCCAGGCAGGGGCCGGATCCCTAAAAGGTGGATTAGTATGGAGTAATCCCTTAAAAAACTTGAAAAACACAGGGTGAGCGGAAAGAGAGGATGACTTTCCTGCTGAAACAAAAGCAGAGACAGCTGCCAAATGAACTCTCAGGGTAGCTGGTCTGAGGCCCAAGGAATTAAGATGGACCATGTAATCTAACACAATGGGCAACTCAGCAGATTCTGGGGAAATATGCTTCCCAGAACACCAAATGGAAAACCTTTTCCATTTAGAATTATAAGTAGCCCTAGTGGAAGGCTTCCTAAAAGCCTTTAGAATTTCAAAACACCCTGAGAGAGGTGTAAGTCAGCAAATTCTAACTCCTCAAGAGCCAGGCCTTGAGGTTGAGGGATTTGAGGTTCGGATACCAAACTCTCCCCGGGCACAGGATAATAGGTTGTGATTCCTGGAGAGACACAGGGGAAGACTGACTGTCAGGGACAGAAGGAGTGGGTACCAGGGCTGCCTGGCGCAATCCGGGGCAATCAGAATCACCCTGCAAGGCTGGGATCTGATTTTGACTAACACTTTGAATAGGAGAGGGAAGGGGGGAAAAGCATAAAGAAACTTCCCTTCCCAATCCAGGAGGAGGGCGTCCAGGGACTGAGCCCAACACTGGAGGCCTGCAACAGAACAGTGGAAGTTGGTGATTGTCTGGGGCTGCAAAAGATCTATCTGAGGGTGCCCCATCTGGCAAAGACTATCCCCAGTACTTGAGGATCCAGGGACCATTCGTGATGGCCCTGAGAAATCCTGCTGAGAGCATCTGCTAGGACATTGTCCTTTCCTGGAAGGTGAACTGCTATGAGGGAAGTGTTCAGGAATAGGCCAGAGACCACAACTTCATTGCCTCAGTGCACAAGGCCAAGACCGAGTGCCCTCCTGTTTGTTGATGTACCACATTGTTGTGGTGTTGTCTGTTCTGACTTGTACCACTTTGTTCTGAACAGATGCAGAAAACACTTGAAGTGCTAAAGACAGCTCTGAGTTCCAGCAAATTGATGTGGAGCAGAGATTCCTGGGGGGACCACACTCCCTGAGTGGAGAGGTCGCCCATGTGGGCTCCCCACCCCAGGAGGGAAGCATCTGTAGTGAGAGTCAAAGTGTGAGCAGGGGGAATGAAGGGGACCCCCAATCTTAAATTGCTCTGATCCTGCCACCACTGGAGGGCCTGGATCAAGGTTCGAGTCACTGGGACCAACTTGAAAGGGGTCTCTTCTCTGAGACCAATAGGCTCTCAAGTGAAACTGAATGTCTCTCATCTGAAATCTTGCTCCCTGCACTACAGCTGTGGATGCAGCCATGTGCCCCAGGAGCTGCAAAAAGTGTCTTGCTGGTCGAGAGACCTACAGAGTGAAGGAGGAGGCCAGAGCCACCAAGTTCCTTACCCTTTCTAAGGGAAGAAAAGCTCTGGCCCGGTTTGTGTCCAATTCTGCACCTATAAAGGTGAGTACCTGGACTGGTTCCAGAACCGACTTTGGTAGATTTAGCAGGAAGCACAGGGAGGTGAGAAGCTGCTGGGTGACTTGCAAGTGAGATTTTACCTGTTCTGGGGACTGGCCTACAATGAGCCAGTCGTCTAGATAGGGAAAAACAGCAATCCTTTGCCTCCTTAAGCGAGCCACTGCTACTGCCAGACATTTTGTGAATACCCTTGGGGCAGAGGTCAGGCCGAAGGGCATTGCTCTGAACTGGTAATGACCTGAGGGCAGTTCGAATCTGAGGTACTTTCGGTGGGAGCTTCTGATTAGGACATGAAAAAGGCATCCTTGAGGTCCAGGGAAGCTAGCCAGTCCCCTGGCCTTAGAGAAGGTAAAATCATTGCCAGAGTTACCATTCTGAACTTTGGTTTCAAAAGATGCTTGTTCAGATATCTGAGGTCTAAGATGGCCGCCATTCTCCTGTCTTTTGGGGAAGGAAGTATCTGGAATACAGACCCTTGCCCTGGTGTAGGGAGGAACCTTTTCTACTGCTCTGAGAGCTAACAGGGTTGAGACCTCTGCTTCTAGAGCAAGGGTCTCTAAAGAACTTTGGTAGAAAAAGCCTGGCTCTCATCTTGGGGAACTTTTGAAGCTGAGAACCAGACCCTGGCTTACTACTTCCAGAACCCACTTGTCTGAGGTTAAAGACACCCAGTTCTGACTGAAGTAGGCCAACCTGCCCCCTACTGGTAAAGGAGAATCGGCCCTGGGCACCCCATCAGGGTGCCTGCTTAGCAGGTGCTTTAGGGCTGAGGGGTGGGAGCAGGCCTGCCCACACCCCGCCTTCTGCCTCTGAAGAAACCCCTCTGAGCATAAGCAGAGGAGGCCTGAGTTTGGTAAAAGGCCTGTGGAAAGGCCTACCCTACCCCTGGGGTGTGCTCTGGGAGTGGCTTGCTGCCCTTAGCTTGGGCAATTTTTGTAAGTAGTCCTATATTCATCCATCTTTTATATAATTCTCTGTCTGCTCCCAAACAGAGAATTCTCCCACCACAGGAAAATCCATAGCCTTAGCCTGGGTATCCTGTGAGAGGCTAGTACACCTGAGCCAGGCCAACCTACGAAAAGCTACAGATGTGGCCATGACTCTAGAGGAGACATCATTAACATCCATAGCAGCATGAAACTGCACCTTAGAAGCCTCAATGCCATCGGCAGCTACCTGTTCCAGCTCGCTAGCAAGCTGGCCATGGGCTTGTTTGGCTAATTCCATAACAGTATCCCATCTAGATTTCTGATACCTTGCTACATAAGCCATATAATTTGCTTGCCTGAGTCCCAAGGACGCTGCCATGTACTGTTTTTTTGCCATGGCATCAATCTTCCTGGAATCCTTGTCAGGAGGATGTGAAGCCAGGGGAATATTAGCTTTATCACAGGCTGCAGCCTGAACTACTCCAACATGACTGCATTGCTGAGAAAGGAATTCTGTATCAGGACCTGACAATGTGTACCTTCTGTCCATCTTTTATCTACAGGAGGCACAGAATTAGGAGTTTTAAGATTTTATTGTTTGTTTCCTAAAAGACTTATGCAAAGGAATAGACAATCTCCTAGACTCTGAATATCCATCATTTCTACAAAATCAGGCTCCTCTTGCTCATCCAAAGCTTCTTCCAAAGGAAGCTGGAGGGTTTCAGCAACTTTTTTGTAAAACATAAAATGAGAGGGGGACTCAGAAAGCATAGGGGGAGATTCTAAAGGTCTGTCTGGGGAAATGTCCGGTACAATGGGCACACCCAGACCCTCCCAGCCACATTCATACTGTTCATAATCATCCTCCCCCTCCTCTGGTTCATAAAACTCCTCAACATCATATTCTTGAACCGATGGAACCGGACGAACCGACCTTTTACCAGATAGTGGCGGTTCGGTCGGGACCGAACAATGACTGGACAATTTGAATAGCTCTTGTTATCTCTGCAGCAGTTGGAGAAGGATTTTGGACTCCAAACCTGCTGACTTCCTTATTCTCTTTACTGGAACTGGTTCCCCAGAACCAGCTTTTCTTTTAACAAGGAAGTCTCGCCCTGGTCAGAGACTCCCTCCGATTCGGTTGGCACCGAACCGGGCTGGCCATCCAGGTCAGCGGACTTTTGGCCTCTCGTCCCTGAGCCTGCCCAATCTCTTTTCCAGGGTGGCTGCAGGAAATTCTCCAAATCTGGCAGTCTGACCGGTGGTCAAAACCCAGACAATAAACATGTGTGTGTGGGTCAGCCTTGGCAAAGACTTCCCCACAGACATCACAGTGTTGAAACCCAGTGGGCCCGGTTTTTCTTTTGGGTTTCTCAGACATAATGCCAGCCTAACCAGAAAAACTTGCCCTTTGAACGGCAGTGCCAGGCAAGACACCCTTATCGGTTCCTAACCGTGTCACGGGTATTGGAAAAAAACGTAATAAATCCGTTTTTTTTAGAACCGATAAGAACCGGGAACCGCACTCTAAAATGACAAGCTTTAAAATTTTTAAGGTTTTAACCCAGCTGATCGGTTCAAAACCGAACCGATAAACTTACAAGTTCCACACAGAAAATTCAAATTTAAATTACTTACGATACCACAGACAAGAGCTTGAACCGAACGGTTTTGCGGTTAAAATAAAACTATTCTCGGTTGAATCGGACCGAGAAAACACTGTTTAAACCGAGCAGTAGGAGAAATCTCCGGAGCGACTGTTCAGTGAGGCGGAGTAAAGAATCTGACAGTTCAGGTTTGAAACTACACAGACAGAGCTTCTATCTTAGAGCTCATGCTCAAAGTTCCATTCATGGAATGGAGTTAACTATTTCACCTCCGGAGCAGTTCTAGTGGTGGGACAAACTGCAATTTGTCATAATATAGCAAGACTTCATGTTGTTTGAAAAGGGGTCCAGTAAAGATTTGCATACCAAATGGAAAACCGTTTCTACTTTGCCATGCAAGTTTTCCTAGTTGCCGGTTTGCATGCCACTAGGAGAATGTCTGAGACTATGTGAGATATCAAATCTACTCACTTCTATCTCCTCAGGAGCCATGCATGGAGATGAAGGGATCTCAGGCTGGGATGGACCACAGGGCACAGGGTCAGCAGGTCCAACTGAAGTGGTAATTGTCTCAGTGGAGTTTCCGACAATTTGTTGATCAATGGAAACCAAATCTGACAAGGCCAGAATGGGACGATAAGGATCATTCTGCCCCCCTGTGCCTCCAGCTGAAGCAGCACCCTCTGAACGCATCCTGACAGAAAGCGCCAGGTTCTGGATTTCTGGAGCAGAGCAGAGGCAGTTTTGTGTTGAGAGGGGATGCAAAAAGGTCCAGGTCTGGAGTGCCCCACTCTTCGAACAGCGACTGCACAACGTTTATGTCGAGAGACCACACGTGAGGGTCCGCCTCCGTTCTGCTGAGGTGATCTGCCAGATCGTTCTGGACTCCTGGTAGGTAGACTACTTGGATCAGGGCTTCGTGCTCTAGGCACCATTCCCACTCTCTCATCGCTTCCCTGCACAGGGGGTAAGAGTGTGTCCTGCCCTCCTTGTTGATGTAGTACATCACTGCTTGGTTACCTGTCTGAAGGAGAATTGCTTTGTGACAGAGGAAGTCCTTCAGGGCTGGGACAGCGTACAGGACAGCTCTCATTTCCAGGACAATAGAGTTGAGATTCGTCCTGGGTCCACAGACCCTGGGTGCGGAGAGTCTGACATTGAGTTCCCCAGCCGACTAGAGATGCATCTGTGGTAATGGTGATCTGTGCCTCCAGTGGAGCGAAGGGAAGGCCTTGAAGCAAGCTGTCCTCAAGTCCACCAGGTGAGTGACTGCTTTGAAGGTTCTGTCACCTTGATGTGAAAGGACCGAGTGTGTGGTCGGAGACCACTGAGTTCTAAGCATCCACTGAGTGGTCCTCATGTGAAGATGAGCCAAGGTCACTGTGAACACCGATGACGCCATGAGACCCAGCATCCGCTGCATTGAGAGAGCTCGGACTGAGCCGTTTTCCTTGATGAAGTAAGCCATTTGGAGGATATCATTTCTCCTGTCCTCCAGAAAGAAGGCCCTTGCTCTGGAGGTGTCCAGGAAAGCTCCTATGAAGAGGAGCTGTTGGGAGGGCTGGAGCTGCGATTTTTCCAGATTCAACAGAACTCCCATAGATGTGAGGAATTTGGAAGCCGTGGCCACAGCTTCCTGTGTCCCTTGTCTGGATGAGCTTGCTAGGAGCCAGTCGTCCAGATACGGGAACACCTGAATTCTGAGTTTCCTGAAATGCGCTGTGAGTACTGCAAAGCACTTTGTAAAGACTCGAGGTGCCGAGGACAGCCCAAAACGCAGGAATCTGTATTGGTAGTGCTGACCCAGTGCCACAAACTGGAGACACTTCTGATGGTTTGGGTGCAAGGGAAAATGTTGGTAGGCATCCTGCATGTCCAGGGAGGCCAGCCAATCATTTTGATGATTCAGAGGTAGGAGCGTACAGAGTAAAATTATCTTGAACTCCTTGTAAAGGAATTTGTTTAACTTCTGTAGGTCTAGAATAGGGTGCATACTGCCTGTTTTCTTTGGAACTAGGAAGTAATGGGAGTAGAAATCTGTGTTCCTTTGATCCTGAGGAACTATTTCTACAGCCCTGTTGTTCAGAAGGCCTTGAATCTCAGAAGGGAGAAGGTCTGACTGCGTGACAGAGAGAGAGCCTGGGCTGTCGTTTGGGTGGATGATCCGGGGATTCTGACAAATTTGAGAGTAACCCACGCAAATTATTCTGAGGACCCATTTGTCTGATGTGACTGACTTCCACTGGTTGTAAAGCTGAGTCAGACGCCCCCCTAATGCCAAAGAAAAGTCCCCCTTGGACAGCTGAGGTGGGACTTGGGCAGGAATCTCAGAGGGTGGCACTAGGTGCCTTTTGGCTCTGTGCCTTCTGCTGTAGCAGCGATGAAGACTCACTTACCTAGTGTTTAAATCTTATGGAATTCTTTATTTACTGGACAAGCTGTAGATTCCTGAGGGAGTACAGCTTTGTCATTTTCTGCCAAGACCACAATGGCATCCGCAAAGGCTTGGGAGGCCAGGATTGGCTGATTCTTAGGGGAAGCGTACTTCCTATTTATGGCCTTAGCCACGGAAGGAATAAGCACCAGATTATCACACACCATCTGTGAGAGAGTCTCGAAAGAAGGCTGTACCAGAGAAGCCAGCTCAACAGGGATCTCTGGAACATGCAGATATTGAAGGTGCAGCAGCTTCCCTGGATCCACGTCCGATGTCTGGAGAGAGAGGGTGGAATTCATGTTCTTCAGTAGAGATTTAAAGGACAGGTCCTTGACCAAAGCCTCTGCTGAAGTAGAGGGCTTATTTTCCACTCCAAAGGAAGAATCCTCATCGAAGTCATCTCCTAATTGTAGATCAGGATGAGGCTTCTACTAGCCCAAGAGGGATAGTATATAAAGGAAAGTGAGGAAAGAGCACGGGGGGGGGGGGTGCTCCACGAATCAGAGTCGAGAAACCCTGCATCTGAGGCAGCACCATCACCAGAAACAGCACCAAATGCGGTGCCACAGATTGTGCCACATGCGGCACTGATCATGGCGCCGCCAAGACCGGAGTCGAAAATGGTACCGCGGCTGGTACTGCATGGGCGCTCGGGGACCCCAACCCAAACTCAGGGGCACCCAAGGATGAAGATCTGAAAACCTGAGAAGAAGGAGGAGGTACCTGTGCTGCAGCCATGTAAAGGAGAAAAGCATAAAAGCATGGTGTCGACCGCACCGAAGAAGGTGTTGCGTGACAAGGCTGACCCATCCACCCACCCCCAGGTTCAAAGCCTCTAGGCATGAAGGCCCCGGGACCGATCCCGCTGGCTCAGGAAGTCGGGAAACCACCAAACCCACTGCTCCATAAGAGTGGCCCAATGATGAAACTGCTCATCAGAGGACCCCTGGGGTGAGGAGGGACTCACGAGTTGAAGATGCCCGGTGCGCCAGGACGGGGCAAGGTGACCACAACTGGCGTTGGGTGGCCTGTCCTACAGCGAACGATGCGACATGCAGACCTACCAGAGGGTGACCTTGAGTGGTACTGTTTCTTCTTCGACTGGTGGGACGAAGAAGAACTCGAGGCAGAATGGTGCGGATTACTGTCAATATCGAGCGTCCGTAATAGCGGGAGTCTTTTTAGCGCGTATATAATCGCACTTGTAAGTATAGCATTTTAGCATTACAGCGTGCATGTTTTTTTTTTTATTTATGAGTTGATCCACTTACATGAGACTCATATGTCCAATGTTTGTCTATGATGTTCCGCGAGCTGTCCTGGGGACTTCTATTTGTGTTGTGCCTGATTTGTCCAACCACCTAATGCTTCCCCTCTAAACAATGTTGTAACTTTTCATTCCTTGACTAATCATATGACCACCATGCATGCAGTTGAAATACTCACTGAGATCTTCAGGTAATGTGCTGAAGTTTTCTTTTGTTTTCTTTTTTTTTTCCTTTTTCACTGCTAGTGCTAAACTTATCAAGTTAATACCGATACCCACGTATTCACCCAGTAGCAATTCAAACGAAATGTATTATATTCAATTCATGTATTCATTAGCTGCACGTTGCACAGTGTTCATGCACCCTTT
Source organism: Neoceratodus forsteri (assembly GCA_016271365.2). NCBI lineage: Eukaryota > Metazoa > Chordata > Ceratodontiformes > Ceratodontidae > Neoceratodus > Neoceratodus forsteri. The sequence goes on from CM057452.1 coordinate 966,349,304, forward strand.
CAGGCCTGTAGCTGAAAATTATATGCGATCCCACGGAGATACTCAATTTTGGGATGCACACTAAACTGTTCAACGATTATAGTAATTCGCTTTGCAGTGTCTTTATATATTTTTTCCATGTCTGTGCTTGCCGTTCCTGCAATTAACTACTCAATCACAACAGTACTGTAGTGTTGTTCCTCTCTAAGGCACTGGAGGAATTTCCATATTGAAGGATGATGTGCACTGAGAAAATGGTTGAACTTACGGTGCCAAGCTTCAACAGAGTTTGTAGTGAATGGGATGCCATCCTCCATCGCATCATAGCTGTTCCACAATTTAACATCAAACATAGGTCTGCGACTACCTCTTGCCAAAGGATGTCCCAGCCAGGTATCCTCGAAATAGTCAATCACTGGGGTCAGTAACTGTACATTAGTTTGGTAGAATGGTGTTGTAATAACCTCTTCAAAAGTTTTGCCATTAAGATATAAATGAAAGGTACTACAGTGTTGTTTCGTATCCCATGAATAGTATACAGTTGGTGAAATATACTTGGGCAACATTTACATTGCCTTCAGAAAGTATTCAGCCCCCTTGGATTTTGTCACATTTTGTTGTGTTACTACCAGAATTTGTAATGCATTGAAATTATTTTTTCCCCCTTGACTCACATAGCATACTCAACAATTTAAAGGGGCAAAAATATTTATATTGTGTAACAAAAATTTATGAAACATTAAAAACTGAAATATCTTGTTTACTTAAGTATTCACCCCCCTGAGTCAATACTTTGTAGAAGCGCCTTTGGCAGCAATTACAGCTTTGATTCTTCTTGGGTATGTCTGTATCAGCTTTGCACATCTGAATTTGGGGATTTTCGCCCATTCTGCCTTGCAGATTTGCTCAAGTTCTGTCAAGTTGGATGGGGAGCGTAGGTGAACCACAATCTTTAAGTCTTTCAACAGATTCTCAATGGGATTCAAGTCTGGGCTTTGGCTGGGCCACTCAAGGACATTCACCTTCTTGTTCTGAAGCCACTCCAGTATTGCTTTGGCTGTATGCTTGGGGTTGTTGTCCTGTTGGAAAGTAAATCTTCGCCCCAGTCCAAGGTCTACTGCAGACTGATGCAGGTTCTCCTCAAGGATGTGCCTGTATTTGGCTCCACTCACTGTTCTCTCGATCCTGACAAGTGCCCCAGTCCCTGCCGCTGAAAAGCATCCCCATAACGTGATGCTGCCACCACCATGCTTCATGGTAGGGATGGTGTTACATGGGTGATGAGCTGTGTTCGGTTTGCGCCAGGCATAGCGCTTTGCATTCAGGCCAAAGAGTTCAATTTTTGTTTCATCAGACCAGAGAATCTTTTGCCACATGGTCTCAGAGTCTGCCATGTGCCTTCTTGCAAACTCCAGGCATGCTATTATGTGGCCTTTTCTCAGGAGTGGCTTCCGTCTAGCCACTCTCCCATAGAGGCTACATCTGTGAAGTGCTGCAGAGATTGTTGTCCTCTGGAAATGTTCTCCCATCTCAGCCATGGAACTCTGTAGTTCTGTCAGGGTGGTCATTGGGTTCTTGGTCACTTCCCTGACCAAGGTCCTTCTTGCCCGGTTGCTCAGTTTGGGATGACAGCCTGCTCTAGGAAGAGTCTGAGTGGTTCGTAATCTTTCCATTTCCTAATGATGGACTTGACTGTGCTCCTGGGAACTTTCAACACCCTAGAAATGTTTTTATACCCTCCCAGATCTATGCCTCCTCACAATTCTATCACGGAGTTCTATGGACAGCTCCTTGGTCTTCATGGTAGAGTTTCTGCTCTGACATGCACTGTCAACAGTGGGACCTTATATAGACAGGTGTATTTCCTCTGACATCATGTCAACCATTTGAACTGACCACAGGTAGACTCCATTCAAGTTTTAGAGTGATCTCACAAGGAAATTGGATGCACCTGAGCTCAATTTGGAGTGTCATAGCAAAGGGGGTGAATACTTATCAAATCAAGACATTTCATGTTTTTATTTTACATTACATGTACAAAACATTCCAGAAGTTTCATTCCACTTTGACATTATAGAGTAATTTGTGTAGATACGTGACAAAAAAAATCCCATATAAATGTATTTTAATTTGAGTTTGCAACATCACAAAATGTGACAAAGTCCAAGGGGGCGAATACTTTTTGAAGGCACTGTAAATGTACCATCTGCAAACCAGTGATTATAATTTTTTAAGTGTTCCAGATTCTGTGATGAGCTGAAAATAAGTATTCTATCTGGAACAGGCCCTGAATCGAAGAGAAGAAACTTTTCATTTTTTATTGGAACACACAAAGCTGCAGTTAGCGCAAGCGATGCTGCATTGCTTGGTTCTGGGGGTGGACAGGCAAAAACCCTGCGTGTTCTTCTTACAGTCTGCTTAATGAGAGACATCGCGGGAAGCTGGGATGCTACACACAGGCATAGTTGTGCAACAGCTCCTGCAACAATTTGGTGGGTTGTTTCACTACTCGTTGCAGCCTTATCCATCTCAGCGATGGCTTCTTTAACAGAGACAACTGCTGGATCAGGGACGTGATTGTGCTCTCCAATTTTCTTCAGCACAATTTCCCCACTTAAATGTATTCGGGCAGTGCAATGGCCCTTATCATACTCAGGGCATTTGTAATATGCCTTTGCAGCTGTAGTTCTTTCATGGCGATATAGAAAGCCATTTAGCAGTGCGAGCTCTCCACCCTTCCTACTTTTCACAAATCTCACTGACTCAGACGACATGTTTGCTAACTTTGGATGTACTAATGAGTGACATTTAAGCACAAGTCAATTGCAACGCTAGATGGTGCTATATAATCCTTGCACTTTCATCCTTCATGCTATTTCATACACGCGCTGAGATGTTTGCGCTATTAGTACTTGCCGCTATTGTGGACGTGCTATTTTCACCACATACCGAATGGTGCTGGGTTCTCGATGAAGGTCGGGAAGGGGCCCGCTTCTTTTTGTGCTTTTGAGAGGACCGCCCTTCCACCCGAGCACTTGACTGCCGTGGTCAGACCCCAGGTAGAGGGTGATGGACTGGACCCAGCCCTGCTGGAATACAGCTTTCCTGTGAAGCTCCCTACTGTCACACGGCCCTTGCTTGGTTGTTTAATCTGTCAAGGCGGGCTAAAGAAAACTCCTCTGTTCTTTCTTGCGAAAAGAAATTTTTTTTTTTTAAATAATAAACTATGAATATACTAAATCAAAACTGAACAATTTAGTGGCTGTTGTATAGCCATGAAGATTTGACTCCCGGCACACGAGCAACATCGTCACTGAAGCGCACTTGGCAGTGAGGAAAAAGGAACTGAGGTGGCTGGAGGGTCGATGCCGAGATTACTTATATAGCACGAGCCGGGCTCACAGTGCCGCTTCCTTGTGGCCCTACCTGTGCACCGGCCCTTCTGAAGATTTTTGGCTCCTGCTCGGTCCTAGTGCCTCTAGCGTAGTTCCATCAGTGTGACTGAGTGGTGGAGACTTTATGTCCAGGAAAATTCACCAACATCCAGAGCTGTCTGGAGTTGCTGTTTCACCACTTCCCTATCCTGGTCTTGGACCTGTTTGACCGTGACCTGAAGGTCCACAGGGAGGTGAGGGATCACCTCATCCAGGAAGCCTAATAGGGCATGAGAGAAGTGTGCCATCAAGATGGCTGAGCTCGCCTGGCGGAGGCCTAGCAAGGAGGCAGCATAGACCTTTTTGGCCAAATGATCCAGTTTCTTGGACTCTTAGTCTAATGGTCTATCGATGTCCCCAGTATTGCTTGAGCACTGAAACACGGAGTCAGACACCAAACCCTTGGCCAAGGGATGCTCTGTGAACCCTGGAAGGGTACCGGTGGGCACTGCATACTTGTGGGCCATCTGGGCCAAGCGCGCAGGGCAAGAAGCAGGGCTCTGCCAAAGCCCCAGGGCAGGGCCAACAATGGCCTCGGGCACTGGGAAAGCCTGCATTAGAGAATCCCCTTTGTTCAGGATTTCTGTGAGGCAATACCGAGCCTGCTTTTGGACAGGCTCCAGCTTCATTCCTGTAAATTCGGAAATGAGCCGAAGAATGCCCATGAATGAAGTAGGGCATTTGTCTGTGGAAAGATCCCCTATCAAATCTGTGTCCAGTGGATGGGAGAGCAGAGAGGAATCCTCAGACTCCGAGGAGTCCGCATGAAGCGGGCAGCCACCTGTGTCACCTCCGACCTGCTGCGGGCAGTCAGGAGTAAGAGTGACCAACAGCCAATGGGGAAGTCCCTTGGCTAGTCGAGACTCCTTGGTTGGAGCCCCGGCCATCGGCTGTTGAGGTAGCAGCTCCGCTATGATCGGTGGTGTCGCCTGCTTTGGCCTAACCGACGGGGTCTGGTCCAGCTCCGCTAGGGAAGAAATGGTGTTGACTGGCCCCCACCGGGGGAGTTGGCATTTTGAGCGACAGCCATGTAATGGCTGGGGTGGTAACCCATGTTGGCCTGGAGAGAACCAACTGTTGCCACATAAGGTCTTCGTAGCATCGACGCAAGCCTCTCCTCACCCGGGGAGGACAAAGATGAGTAGTGGCGGAGCCGCTTACTGTGGTGTCGAGAGCGAGAATGCTGATGTCGACGGGACCTGCTTGACCCCAAAGTTGAAGATGACCTTGACCCTTGGTGGTGCTGACGGGGGGCCTCGGAGGGAGCCAAGGAGTGCTGCAGACCCCCCCCCCGGTCTTGGTCGATGACCGGCAGGTTTGGCTCAGCGGACTTGGCAACTAGTCTGTGGTCACCGGTAGGACCGGATTCCTAAAAAAAGAGTTATCGGCCTCTTCAGATGATAACCAGTCGGCTTGCTCGAGAAAAATCTTGGGCACGTCATTGACAGGTGTCACAGCCAAATGATCCAATGGGGTAACCATGAAACCAGCGGCCAAGGCTGCGGTTTCGAGCGTAGTCGAAACTGGAGTTTCCTGAGAGTGGGAATGTTCCTGGTCCCAGAAGCGTTGACAATTAGTCTTCTCTTTGTCCTTCTTCAACTCCTCCTTGCGTGAGCGGAAACTGTGCAACTTGGTAGGGTCCTCTCCTTTAGTAGAGAGGGACTGGCACAGTTCCTTGAAGGAGGCCGAACAGGTGAAGCCCAACTGGAGCTGAACAAAGGCCAAGGGTAGAAGAGGACTGAGAAGTGACCTGGGCCAGCTCCTCCTCCTCAAAGGCCTTGAGCTGTTCTAACTGCTCGATGGACCACGCAGCATGGAGACCACTCAACTGGAATCCTTGGATTAGACCAACGGGTATCGTTTCTCCGGTTGGCCCAACTTGAGGTGGGCAGCACGGTCGTCGTGAATGCTCGGGTGGAACGATCAACAAAAGTCACAGGCTTGCGGATCGTGATCGAGGCCCAGACAGTAGATGCACGAGGCATGAGGGTCCATACGGGACATCTTCTGCCCACAAGGGCACTGGCAAAACCCAGGAAAGGTCTTCTCTTCCATTACTGTCGCAATTGACGATTGAGGCAAAGACGAAACTCGAACGAGTTTTAGAGTAAGTTTAGGAAGTAATTCCGAAGATTTGAGCATTTAAACCTTCCAGTGTAAAGGAAGATCTAGCATCATGGGGCAGAGCCAAGAGAGGTACCGCCCGGGTGGGTGGGAGAAGCCAGCTTGAAGACGTTTTCGGCAGGTCTTAAAGTGAAAGGCACCTGCCAGACAGTGTGGATAGAACATCATATCCACATCCCTAGAAATAATTTTTTCAAGAACCTTCAGGGCACACGTGGTCCATGCCAAGATAGTGCCTTTTGAAGGTTTCATGAAATAATATTAAAACAGTTCCTGAGTTATAAGGATTTTAAGTTTTTTTCTGAACATGCTCAGTAGGCTTTTCAGATAATCCCGGTATGAATGACAGAAAACTATAATAGTGAGGGTTTAACCATCTATCCATCCGTCACTCCCCCCCCCCTTTACTCTCTCCCCTTCTTATTCACCCTGTTTTTTCTCTTCCCCTTCCCTGAACCTGGAGTTGCTCTACTGTGCCCTCCTACCCCTCTGCTCTAAGGATCAGATATCCCTCTCTTTCCTCTTGCTCCTGTTCCTTCTCCTCCTCCTGTCTGGTGACATGGAGTCCAACCCTCAGCCCCCGCTTCCGTGCCTCCCCAACTACCAAAGGCCTGAGCATATTTCACCCCAGTGCTTGGAATCTTTTTCCAAAACTTGACTTTCTGTCTGTCTGGACTTCACAATACTCTCCTGACATCCTCTGTGTCTCGGAACCCTGGCTCTACTCCAGGATCTCAAACTCTAGACTGTCTCTTTCTACCATCTCTTTAGGCAGGACAGGGGAACATTTTGTGAGCGTGTGTGTATGCTATCTACGCTCATCAGAGCCTCTCTTGCACTATCGTTACCATACAGGTTGTAGCTTCCTCCCACAAATTTCTCACTGTAAGACTACAATTCCCCTTCATCTGTGCCCATCTTAATTGGGGTCTTCTATGCCTTAACAAGAACATTCTCCTCCTCATCCTCCATGGTAGATTCCCTCTCTACCATAACCTGTCATTCCTCCGCTGGTGAACTAATCCTGCTAGGTGATGTCAGTGTCAATTGGCTCTCTTTGGCCTCCAGCACAACCATCCAGAAGTATGAGTCCCTTAATCTCACACACATTATCACTGTACCCAATCGGCTCAAACACCATTCCCACAATCATTCCCTCCTGGATTGGGTTCTCTCCTCCCACCCCCACTGCACTGTTGCAGCAGGTATCTTGCTGAACACTTTCAGTGACCAATGTACGACGCTCTGCATGAGGAAGATCTGGTGTCCACCCGCCTCTTTTAAATATGTAAGAACTTGATACCTCCAGCCACTCAATACCCTTGCTCTCTCGAGTGACTGGGCAGCCACCACCAGTATTGATGCTGCCCTCTCTCTCTCTCTTTCACTATAAATTCTTCTCTGTCTGGGACAAGCATGCCCTACTCAGAAAATCTAGGGTCAAAACTCACCACCACCCTGTAACTATCCCTGATGTCATTCATAAGTGCAAGTCGAGAAATCAAGCTTGGGCACATTACAAATCCTCTCACTCCCTTCCTGACCTCCTTTTATACAGGTGTATCAGAAACTCCTCCACAAAGGCTTTCCAGGCTGCAAAATTACAATATTTCAAGGCCAACCTTCAGATGCCCCCTCAAAGTTTAGGAAGATAATTCACACTCTCTGATCTTCCCTCCCAGTCCACCCCTACAGTCCTTCTGGTAGATGGCTCACCAGTGTTTGACCCCTCCACTATTGCTGTTCACTTCAATGAGTTTATTTAAGTCTCGGATTACAGACCTTTGAGCTGGGAGCTCATTTGCAAAGGTTCCAAGTCAAACAGTAAGTATTTAATAGGTACATAAAGGTTACATACAAGGGTCATATAATAAGTTTCATTGGTGATACAAACATGAATAAGAGATTCAGGCAAACACTTGGTACATACAGGTTACCATCATAGTTGCACAAGTTACATAGTTGGTTCAAGTGTGATAATAAGATTCAGACATGGCTTTAGGATGTAAATGGTTGTGCAGAAAATCAAGGAAGGCTGTTTTGCTACACAGGAGGCGGAGGGGACCTCCAGTGGAAGGTAATAGGCAATGGGGTGAGGGGAGTGGGGACCAGGCAGGATCGAGACTCACTGTCAAGGTGAGGTAGTTGGGGAAGTAGTAGGGGGAGAGGAAAGTTTAGGACCAGAGTGTGGGGGTAGAAACAGGTGATAGGGATGGGGTATGGGGGATACTGGAGGAGCAGGGGATTATGGAAGAGAGGGAGATTAAGGAGGAGAGGGGGGATGATGGTAGACAAGGCGAGGATGGGTAAAAGAGACAAGGGGAGGACAGAGTACTTTGTCTCTCCATCCAGCCTCCTCCACTACTCCCTCATGCTCTTTCTCCCTCCTATCCCCTCACAGGATCCCCCCCCCCTCCCAATAACTGCCCAGGAATTCCTGACTGTCCTTCACTCCCTCAACCTGCACAGATCCAGCCCTTATGGACTGGATCCTGAATTACTCTATATCTCCATTCCTGACATAGCTTCTACTCTGACTCATATACTCAGCCTCTCCTCCCTCAGTGCTGTCCCTCAGCCTTGGAAGTTGCTCAGAGTTCTTCCACTTCACTAAGTGGGGTAGGGGGAGAGGGAGGAACATGTCCTCCCCAGGTAACTTGTAGCCAATCTCCCTCCTCCCTTCCTTTGCTGCAAGAGAAGCTTACCTACAACAGACTCTCTGAGTTCCTATGTTCCACCAGTTTTCTCTCCCCATTCAAGTCTGGCTTCCAGAAACATCACTCCACTGCCTCCTCCCTGCTGCATGAAACTGATTCTATCTTCTCAGGGATGTATCAGGGGCACACACATTACAGCTGCCATCTTCACTAACCTGGCCAAGGCCTTTGACTTGGTGTACCAATCACTCCTCCTGGACAAGCTAGGTTCTGCTGGCCTCTCAGCTCCTGCGGTTGACTGATTCCATTCTTATCTCACAGGCCTTCTACAGACAGTACAGGCTGATAGCACCCTGTCTCCTTCTCTTCCCATCCAGGTGGGACTCCCACAGGGCTCCATCTTGAGTCCCAATCTCTTCTCCATTTTTTCTAATGACATCCCCTGGCCTGTGCCAACTCACATATTGATATGTATGCAGACAACACAGTCATCTATACCTCTGGTCGTCACATCTCAGCTGTGGACTGTCTGCTCCTGCGAGACTTCCACAAGATCCAGCGCTGATTCCAAACAAACCAACTCCAGATCAACACACAAAAAAAAAAGTGCTTTGACACCAGACAGAAACTGGCCAGACTCCCAACTATGCCCCCCTTCTCCACCTTGGATAGTAACCTTCTCAAAGTGGTTCAATCCTTCAAGTACCTTGGTGTGTGGCTGGACAGCAAGCTTGACTTGTCTGCTCACATTCACACAATTCTTGCAAAGCTCCATGCTAAACTTGGTGCCTTGTACCACAATAAAGATGGCCTGTCTCCACAGGTTCGCTGTAAGCTTGTTACCAATTTGGTACTGCCGGTCTTTTGACTATGCTGACATGGTCTATGGCACCTCACCCCCACTTCCCTGGCCAGACTGGATTCTCTCTGCAGCTCTTTCTGCCACTTTGCTACCATCTCTCCTCCCTGCACTCATCAGTGCTCACTGTACTCCTCCTTATCCATTCTCCCTCTACCATCACTTTGCCAGACTCACTATGTCTCATTCAGTTCCAAATAATGGTTTGAGTCCCTTTCCTCCTACCTCTCATCCCGCCTCTCCATTATCGCTCCAAGCATCCTCACACCTTTGCCGTTCCTCATCCCAGTCCTTTGCTGGGCAATCAGTCTTTTCCTATCATCTTCCATCACTTTGAAACCAACTCTCCTCTTCCCTCAGCTTCACTGCCACCCCTGGCTTCCTTAGGTACCACCAGAAACTCCTTCCCTCCCCATTCCCGCTTCTGTTTTCCCTCTCTCTGACTGTTCCCCATGAAACTGCCTCATGCCTTGGTGTAACTGTTGCTTAAATGCTCAATTTGTTGCTCATGCCTTGTTTGCTTATTCTGCACTTATTCCTGTATTACTCGTGTTTCCGAGTATACTTTATTGTAACTGTAAACTGTGATTGTACTATGTATTTTGTATTCCCTACTCCTTTCCCCTGGGACACAGCTAGAAATGAGCCTCAGCTCTGTCTGCCTTTCCCGGTCACCACTTTTCAAATAACTACCTACCTATGTACCCTACATAATGGTTTGTGATTCATCAATCGTGAGAAAAAATATCAATTGTGACGGCTGCCTTTTTTTTTAAAATGTGTATAATACCTAAAAATGATGTGTTTTCAAAAAACAAACACATGAGCCTAGGTAACTGGCTACGTAGGTTCAGGTGTTAAGTTTTTTGAAAATATGCCTGCACTTAAGGTTTCTAGGCACCTGAAAATCCAAGGTGCCCAGCTTACTGAAAGGAGTCATTCACCAGTGTTTTCTGTACAAGAACAGTGGGACATTCTTGGTATGTGTAGCTGCAGCTGGCGTTGCACTGCCGGCTTGAGTGAAAGTAGTGAGCCAGAGATCATGACTGCTCTCTTTCTCAATACGTATGTATGTATCTACCTATTGTTGTTGAGGCACAGGCCAGGAACCATAGGAAAACCAGGAGCAGTTGTAAAATTCGCAACAAGAGTTTTATTATGAATTACAATAAAATAAAAAAATAAAATTGTTCAGTATAACTATTTATAAATGCAAAATAAACAAAGAAGATCCATCTGAGTTTTCCTTCAATCTCTGTGTCCCCCAAAACATTGCAGCTCTCTCTTATAAGTCTTTGCAACCTCCCTTCTTAACAAGCATCCTGTTTTTTTTTCTAAAATGTTCTTGTAAATTTTAGGCAGGTGCAGCAGGAACACAATGTCCCAGAACTGAGGCCCCTTCTCCACAGCTTCTGAAAAAGGGCTTAAAAAATGTTCCTAGGTTAACCCCTTGAGTTCCCAATAGCTGTTTGCAATCATCTCAAACTATAATTGTATACATTTCAACGGTAACACTATATAATTTCTAAACAAAGGGATCCCAAAATCAGTTACATTTCCACATAATGATTTGCATATATTTTTATACCAGTAGATATGCAAGGGAGGAAAAGACAGAACAGCAAGTGAGGGTAGAGAGACAGTGAGAGGCAAAGAACTGCAAGACTGTTGGGGTGATCAAATCCTAGGTCTCACCGGAAAATTTGGTTGCGCAACCAGACAGACAAGAGATAAGAAAGGAAAGAACAGAACAGATCCTTGCATTCAAACTCTCTGTAACAACTAGGACAGGGTCCTATTCAACCCTTTCACATACCACCCTCCTTAAGAGGGAACCGGTTTTATTAAACAGGTTTTCAAAACTTTCTATTAATTCTCAACTATTAGCTTCTAACTTTCAGAAATTAAGCACATGTGCAGTATCCTTTTTCTCTATATCAGTACAGTAAACAGTAAAGTTTAAACTCATACATTTGTTTTTCAGCCTTCAGAACCCTCAATTCCTGATCCATATCTTGACAGAAAATCAGCATTGCTGTTCTCTTTACCAGATTTGTATATCACCTTGAATTTAAATGGCTGTAGTGCCAGGTACCATTTTGTGATTCTGGAATTATCTTTCATTTGGTTAAGCTAACAGAGAGGATTGTGATCTGTTATAAGTACAAAGTCAGTTCCTAGTAAGTAAAACTTAAGGGACTCCATGGCCCACTTTGCTGCTAAACATTCCTTTTCAATGGCGGAAGTACCTTTTTTCTCTGTTGTGCAATTTCCTACTTATGTACAGAATAGGATGTTCTATCCCATCTATATTTTGACTCAGGACTGCACCTAAGCCTACCCCTGATGCATCTGTCTGTAACAGAAATGGTTTCTGAAAGTCTGAGCTTCTTAAAACAGGTGCTGAACATAATGCAGCTTTAATGGCTTGAAAAGCTTCATCACACTCTGGGGTCCATTTCACATTATTTGGGTACAGTTTTTTGTGAGTTGAGTGAGGGGAGTAGCAAAGTTGGGAACAAATCTCTAATAATAACTAGCCAGCCCTAAAAGCCACCTGACATGTTTCTTGGTTTTGGGGACAGGGCTGTTAGCTACTGCTTCTATTTTAGAAATGTCTGGCTTAACTTCTCCATTTCCCAATACAGAGCCCAAATATCTGGTTTCTTGCAAGCCCAATGCACATCTGGTAGGATAAATAGTCAGACCTGCATTTTTGGTAGCTTGGCTAACTGCTCATAGGTGTTCCAGGTGGCTTTTCCAGTCTGGACTGTACACCACGACATCATCCAGGTATGCAGCACTATAACCAGTGTGAGGTGATAAAATTACATCCATGTACTGCTGGAATGTAGCTGGCGCACCATGTAAACCAAATGGCATGGTGGTGAACTGACAGAATCCAACAGGAGTGGCAAATGCAGTTTTGTGTCTGGATTCTTTAGCTAAAAGTATCTGCCAGTAACCATTGGTAAGATCGAGGGTACTGATATACTTTGCACAACCCCAGTCTGTCCACCAAATCATCTATTCTGGGCATAGGATAACTGCCAAATTCTGACACTTGATTACGTTTCCTAAAATCAAGGCAGATTCTAACACCCCTTTCTTTTTTGTTTAGAATTACCACTGGAGATGACCAAGCACTCCTCGAATCTTCTATGATACCCAATTCATTTTGTAATTCCTTAACCATATCAGCTCTTAACCACTCTGGTAACCTGTATGTCTTTTGCCTAACAGGGCAAGCATTCCTTGTCACTATTACGTGCTCGACCCCTTTTTGCTCAGCCTGGTACCGTGGTAAAAGTACTGTTAAATGTCTTTAGTACATTACAAATTCCTGCAGTTTGTTCTGAGGTTAAGGAAACATTCACCTTTACAGCATCAGCAGTTACAGTTTGTTCCAGTCTATCATAAGCTACATCAATATCTTCTTTATCAGTTTCAGGTAAAACTAGCAAAGCAGCTTTTGGCATTTTTTCAACCCATTTCTTGTGGAGGTCTGCATGGTATATCTTCGTAAGATTTTTCCTGTCGGGGTCTCAATCTTGTAGTTAACTGTGCCAGTACGTCTAAGCATTTTATAAGACCACTGCCACTACATTAACAGTTTATTTTCTGTTGTGGGTAACAGCAGCAAAACCTTTTCACTTTGCTCGAAAACTTTTTCTTTTACCCCATGGTCATAATATACCTTCTGCTGGTTTGGGACTTCTTCCTGATTACTGTGGGCAATTTCAACATATTTTGCCAGTTTCTTTCTTAGGGCACACATATAAGACATTATAGATTGTTTCTGAGTGGGGTTATCTTCCCACGTTTCTTTTATCACATCCAGTGGCCCTCTTGGCTGCCTACCATAAAGCATTTCAAATGGTGAAAACCCTGTAGATGCCTGTGGTACTTCTCTGTAAGCAAAAAGTAGGTGAGGCAAGCATTAGTCCCAATCTTTCCCTTCCTCTTTTACAAACCTTTTTAACATGTGTTTTAGGGTTTGGTTAAAATGCTCAACAAGACCATCCATCTGAGGGTGATGGGGGAGGGTCTTATGGCAGTGATACCTAGTAATCTGTACAACTCCTTAAGTAATGCAGCACCAAAATTACTACCCTGATCAATAATTTCTTTAGGTATGCCACTCTGCTGAAAATGTTTGTAAGCACTGCTGCCACATTTGAAGCTGTGACAGTACACATCGGAACTGCTTCTGGGTATCAAGTAGCATAGTTGCATACTGCCCGGATAAATCTATTATGCTTTTTACTTTTGTCTAAAGGGTCAACCACATCCATTGCAATTCTCTCAAAAGGCACATCTATCAAGGGTAGGGGCACCTTGTCTTTTCTAGTGACTGGGGCTACTTTCTGGCACTCAGCACATGAATTACAATAGGTAGCAACATCTTCATGAATTCCAGGCCAGTAAAATCTACACAGCAATCTGGCAAGGGTGCGATCCCACCCTGAGCGACCAGCCATAGGATTATCATGTGCTATCTGTAACAACTCTGTTCTATACTTCTGTGGCATAATTAATTGTTCTGTCTGTTCCTGTGTCTGAAGTTTAACCCAAACTTTGTACAGCAACCCATTATTTTTTTTAAACATTGGTTTACCCTGTTTTGGTTTCACCCCCAGCTGCTTAAAATAACCCTGGAGAGAAACATTGTTAGCTTGTTCTGAAATAAAATCACAATCAGTTATCAATTTAGCCTCAGCATGTTCATATTTTAACCGTTTATGTCCATCAGTCTTTTGTTGCCACTGTTGTTTCAGACATCATCTTTTTTTCCTGGACTTCTGGATCTTGGAGCTGTTCTCAAACAAGTCCGAATCAAAGTCACTGAAAGGAAAAGTGTCCCCACCATTTGAGATTTTCTTTGCTGAGCTCTTGTTACCATTGCAGCTGAAACTGCAGGGTCCAGTTCCTCTGAGATTAACTCAGTCATTTCCAATAATCATGGGTACAGGTAACTTAGGTACTACCCCGACTTTCATTTGGTGCGACACACCCTTAATGGTCAGAGTCACTTGGGTGGTGGGTTAGTATCGAGTGTTCCCATGTATGCAGATGACACCAGTATCTGGTCCTTTTGCACAGTGTTTTCACAGCACTTCAACATGCACTAGGGTCTGTCTGCTTCCCGAATCAATGAGTCCCTTTACAGCCTTTCATCCCACCCTCACATCTGTTAGGTACTTGCCCCAATTTGCCAAGGACAAATCTGCTCCAGTGCCACTCTCTTTACTATGGCAGTTTCTTGCAATGTGGCCTGGCTTGTTACAATTATAATAAATAAAGTGTTTGAGGGGAGATTTGTTACCCCCACCAGAGTTCTTAGACGACTGAGTTTAAATGGGAAAAAGAATGTCTTATCAGTGCTTGGCTGTTACCTTGCTGATGTGGCATTTGTCTGGCCACTTGGTAGTCCTCGGCCAAAGAAACAGCCTTTTCCCCACTTTCTGGTTGATGTTTTTCACCCAAAGCTGCACATCTGTAGGCAGGATGTTGATGAATTACTCCACTGCAAATGTGTCAATGATCTGAGGGACTGTTTTGCCTGCTGGTTGGATCCATTTAATAAGGAGCTCTCTGAGTTGGGTGAAGGCTTCTCAAGGATTGTGGAATGCGTTGTACTTCAGAGACCGGAATCTTTGCCTGTAGGTCTCTCCTTTGATGATGTATCTTTCCAGGATTTCTTTTTTCACAAGATCATAGTTTTCTGACTGTGCAGTGTCTATACTGTTGTAGCAAGTTGGGCTTTATCTGTCAGGTAAGGTACCAGTCTGACTGTCCATTGCTGCTTTGGCCATTAGCAGGCTGTGGCAACCCTTTCAAAAGTTGTCAGGTATGCCTCAACATCATCCGAGGGACACAACTTTGCAAGTCTGCCTTTTTTTTTTTTTTCTATTTTTGCTCCTATCTCTTCCCCCAACTGGTCCACTCTCTCAGAGCCCCAAGCACCCACACTCCGCCGCTAGGGCCAAGGTGTCTGCTCCTAGAGTACACCACTCCATTAAATTCTAGAGACCCAGTTAACTCCCCCGGGTGGGGCAAAGAGGGATTCCCCTTTACCTCCTCTGATCCTCAGGGGTGAGTGTGTATAGCAGAGTTTGCCCTCAGTTCCCTTTTTTTCGCAGAAGTGCGGTGCGGTGGCTCAATGCCCGGACCAGCTGCAGGGTGTTCTTTCCTTTGTTCTGCGCCTTCCCCAGCTGATGTTGGCACTCAATGCAGGCCAATGAGACAGGGGAGCACTGAGACACATCTCTGCTCAGGGCCTTCGGCAGACGTCAGACCCTCCCTTTCATTCTCTGCTTCCCCATCCGCACTGCCAGTACCCAGGTTCACCCGGGAGATGGCAGTAATGCAGCGGGCTAGCTCACAACCCCCAGAAAGGGAGAGTGCTGCCGGGTGCTCAATCCCACCGGTGACCTGAATTCGACATCGAACCCAGGTCGCCACTGTAATGCGAGGTGTGGCATCCAGCACCTCATCCCTCAGTGCCACTGGGCTGGCCCCAGTTTAATGTCTTTTAAGTTGCTTGTACCTTGTTGTTCTGCTGAACCAGTGCCAGATTCTTCTGCTTTGATAGCTTGCAAGGCATCCAGCCAACGCTGCTCCTGTCGCTGCATCTCTTCTCTGTTTCTCTCTTTTTGTTGTATAGCCCACCATTTGAAAAAGTCCATCAGGCTTTCAGGTTCTGTTACTGCCTGTTCTTTTTCCATAACTTGTGCTGGCTGTACAGTCTCAGCTTGGACTTCTGTCTCTGCTAGTTTTACTGCCACTCTCCTGGTAACCACTCCTGGACTTGCTGCTGCAGAATCCATACCTTTCTCTATGCGTCCCTGGTACTAGGTCCAGTACCGATGCACAAAACTCCTTGCTTAGAGTATGCACAGCGTAAATCCCACTCAGGCTGACACCATCTGTCTTCGAGAAACAGGTCAGGAGGCTTAGGAAAACCAGAAGCAGTTGTAAAATTTGCAACAAGTTTTATTATGAATAACAATAAAATAAAAAAGATAAAATTGTTCAGTATAACTATTTACAAAGGCAGACTAAACAGAGAAGATCCATCTGAGTTATCCTTCAATCTCTGTGTCCCCTAAAACACTGCAGTCTTTGCAACCCCCTCCTTAACAAGCATCCTGTCTTTTTACAAAATGTTCTTGTAAATTTCAGGCAGGTGCAGTAGGAACACAATGTCCCAGAACTGAGGCCCCTTCTCCACAGCTTCTGAAAAAGGGCTTAAAAACGGCTCTCAGATTAACCCCTTGAGTTCTCAATAGCTTTTTACAATCATCTCAAACTATACTTATATAAATTTCAACAGTAACACTATATAATTTCTGAACAAAGGGATCCCAATATCAGATACATTTCCACATAATGATTTTCATATATTTTTATACCAGCAGATATGCAAGGGAGGAAAAGACAGAACAGCAAGTGAGAGTAGAGAGACAGTGAGAGGCAGAGAATTGCAAGACTGTTGGGGTGATCACAGGAAAATTTGGTTGCGAAACCAGACAAACAAGAGACAGGAAAGGAAAGAACAGAACAGATCCTTGCATTCAAACTCTCCATAACAACTGGGAGAGGGTCCTATTCAACCCTGTCACACCTATTTTTTTAATTATTGTTTATTCCCTCTCCCTCCCAGCTCGGCCAACCTCCCCTTGTTATTCTCCAATCTACTGTTAATTATTTTACAAAAGCGGAACTGGCTGCCAGCCCCTGGTACCACTTGCCCACCAGCCTCCCTTCCAGGTTGCATGTACCCCCATGCATAGCTGGTGACACTGGGGTGTCCACCCCTGGTGCTGTCATAGAGATGAAGCTTAAGCAGATACAGGGGTGCTTTGAAAGCGTGAGCAATGCTAGTTTACACAAGCCCACTGGGTAAGCAATATCACATGTTAACCATCCTGTTTGAAATCGTGCTGTTAAAGTTTCACCTTATTCTGCCCTCCCAAACACAATTAAGAGTCTAACTCCACAAGAACAAAAAAGGCAGCCCACACAAAAGACTCACTGTAGTGAAAACAAAGCTTCAGATTTTCTTTTTCCTTTTATTTATTCTGCTGCTGGCTGTGCCCCCCTTCCAGACCAACCTGCCCCAGCCCTGTCACCCGATTTCCCATGAACTTTCCTGCTGCCTCCTCTATCTACCTCCATGGCTTACCACCACGGTGGGGGTGGCAAGGCCCCAACAGCTGCAGGACAGGATCTGGTTCTCAGGGGCCTGACACGTCACTGGTGCGGGGCCTGTAAAGAGTTGGTCTATCATGTTGGCCCAGGCCATCCATTTTCTGCCATTTTCTCCCTGAAACACTAACCCTTGGGGTGTGCACAAGCTCATCCCATGCAAGCTTACAGAGCAAGTCACCTGCCAGCGTTTTCCCACTCAAGTGCCTGTACTGCTATATGCAGCCCCCTAGGTGGCAGGAGTGCACCAGAGCTGGGGTTATCCTCCCTTCCAGAGGAGATCATGCTCTGGGATGTTCATCCTCCTCCTCCCGGCCACTCCCAACAACTATGCTTGTTTCTGAACCTGGGTCACTGGCGTCATGAACAGCAGCCCTACTGATGCAGTGATAGACCGGCTCTAAAGCTTCAATTTATTACTAAAATGCTTGTACACATAACATCCATGTTAAAACATAAGGAAAGCCATTTTTTTCCTTTGTGCTACTGTACCTTGACTAATATCGACATTATCTGTGAAAAACTTTTTCCAAATTAACTTAAGCTTTGCTTCAACTAAAACAAGAGTTTTGTGTGTGCCGCCTTTTTTTGGTTATTGTTCATTATCTACTGTGGTTGTTGGCAGCACCACAAATGGTTGTCTGAGTGCATATTCTCCTCCTCCCTCCCTCCTTCTTCAGTTTGAGTTGTGTTTACAAGACTTAACAATAACTGGTGCATTATTTCACCAATCTACTGTCAGCAAACTGTCAGAAACAAAAAACATACCATTTCAGAAATAGGACATCTTCTTTTTATCAGTTGGTGATGTAAAGTTTTCTTCTTTCGGTTTAAATCATCATCCAACCTTTGCTTTACAGTGAGAACCTCTACCTGGACCTTCTCCAACAGTGACTCAGACTGACCTTTTGTTAGATGACCAGTACTGGAAAAACAACGGTAACTGGTTAAATCCAAGGAGAGTGCCAACATGAACTAAAAGGTCAAGAGCAGAAACTTGCTCAGAAAATGACTCCTACTCCTTGTCAGTGGGTCCATTATAAGGCATCTGCTCTGTAATAATTTTTGACAGAATGAAATGTGAACAGTAGCAAATACTTCTTCTGAACATTTTTAGCTGCAGTCCTTTCTGTGAAAATGTGTGCTTTTGATTAATTTTTGATCCAGTCGGTTCCTCTTCTGACCCTTATTTTGTAAACCGGTGGGTGTAATTTGACCAATGTTTTAACTCCTAGTGCTGTCACTGGTAAAATCTCATTTTATTTCTTTACTTAACTTTTTATTGATTGGGTAAGCACACCAAATAAATGCCTATTTTCACATACAACTTGGGAGGTTACAAAGATATACAGTACTGGCAAGCAGTTTTAACAGTGAAAAGGCAACAGCATATGGGTAAAGTAAATACAGGTTACTCACCTGTAACAGGAGTTCTAGGAATGGTATATGTTGTTCATCCACACTTACTGGCAGGTTCCTTGCCGCTTTAAATCTTGCTGGAAGGTCTTCAAGCTGGCTCCTCCTACCCACCCAGGTGGTAAAACTCTCGGCTCCACCCCATGACGCTAGATCTAGCCCGCTGGAAGTCAGGTTGCGTGCTGAAGCTGGGGAGGTCGGGTGGGTTGAGTGGATGAACAACATATACCATTCCTAGAACTCCTGTTACAAGTGGGTAACCTATATTTCTAGGGACATGGATATGTTGTTCAATCCAGACTTACTGGCAGACTCCTAGCAGTTCTCCGGAAGTAGAGAGGCAAGGCGCGCACCCTCTACTTGGGAAATAAGAACTGGAGAACCGAGGTCCCAAAACCAGCATCCTGGGGTGACTCAAAGTCGATGTGCTAGTGGGTGATGAAGGTGTGTGCTGACTTCCAGGTAGCAGCCCTGCAGATTTCCTGGATAGGGACATCCCTGGAAGCAGCCCCAATGCAGTAGTATGGCAGGTAGAATGAGCTCTTATCCTTTTGGGAGGCTCCATGCCTGCCAACCTGTAGCAGAGATCTATGCAGGAGGTGACCCTCCTGCCTATTGTCCATTTGGCTGCAGATCTGCCAGGTGCAGCTTCAGCGTAGGTGACAAACAGTTGGCGAACCTCTCCCAGAATTTCAGCTGTCCGCTCCTTGTAATAAGAGAGCGCTCTTTTAGGGTCCAAAGTATGCAGCCTATATTCATCCTCCGAGGTGTGACTGGGGTAGAACACAGGCAGTCAACACCTGGTTAAGGTGAAACTCAGACACCACCTTTGGAAGGAATTTCGGGTTGGGGCACAGGACAGCCTTGTCCCTGTGGAAGACCAGATAAGGAGAGTCGATGGAAAGTGCCTGGAGCTCTCCCATCCTTCTGGTTGACGTGATAGCCACCAAGAAGGCGGTCTTCCACAACATGTGAGAAATATCACACCTGTGCATCGGTTCGAATGGCTTGCCCATGAGCTTAGCCTGTACCAGCAGTAGATCCCATGGAGGTGGAGGTTCTCGCATGGGAGGGGATATGTGATCAAGGCCTCTGAAAAAGTGCCCGACCACCTTCTCCTGCGCCACTGACTGCTTCCCGCCCCGCGCCCAGTAAGCAGAAATGGCTGCCAGGTGCACCTTAAGGGTCGTTGACCGAAGCCCTAGCTAAGAAAGGGACCACATGTAGTCCAGAATGCTGGCCAAGGAACAGGAGGAAGGGTCCAACCCCTTATCCTGACATTAAATGGAGAATCTCTTCCATTTGAAGGCATAGCATTTTCTGGTTGACTCCTTACGGGATGCCTCAACAACGTTGAGGACCTCGTCGGAAAGACCCAACGCCTAGAACTCTAGCCGCTCAGGAACCAGGCCATCAAGTGCAGAGATTAAAGGTCCGGGTGGAGTACCTTTCCCTTGTTGACTGAGATCAGGTCCGGGTGGGCTGGAAGCTGCCTCGGGAGCCTGGAGCTGAGGATGAGGAGAGCTGGATACCAGAACTGGCGGGGCCAGTCTGGGGCTACCAGAATCACCTGGGCCTTGTTCCTCCTCACCTTGAGAAGCACCTTGTGGATCAAGGGAAATGGAGGGAAGGTGTAGAAGAAGCCCGGGGTCCACGGCCTCGAGAAGGCATCCCCCTGCAACGAGCCCTGCTGAGGGGGCGGGCGTGAAAAAGCCTCAGCTTTGTATTCTCCCTGGAGGCGAACAGGTCCACCTAAGAGGTGCCCAAGTCGGAGAACAGATCTTGTACTACCTCCAGCAGGAGAGACCACTCGTGAGATGCAGCGCCTATCTGGCTGAGGGCATCGGCCAGAGTGTTGGAGGCTCCTGCCACATGGATGGCTAGGAGATCCGCCTCCGGACTGCTCACGAGGGACTAAGTGCAGAGAGCATCCTTGCACAGAGGTAAGGAGCGGGTCCTGCCCTGGCGGTTTAGGTAGTACATGGTCGTGGTGTTGTCTGTCTGGACCTGGACCACTTGAGCCCGTACAAATGGAGCGAAGGCGGTGAGGGCTAGTCGGTCCGCTCAAAGCTCCAGCAGGTTGATGTGACATCAAGACTCCTGAGGGGACCAGAGGCCGTGTGCTCTGAGCTCCCCCAGATGGGTACCCCAACCCATCAGAGAGGCGTCGGTTGTTAGAGTGACCGTCGACTCTAGGCAGACAAATGGGATACCCTCCTGCAGATGAGCTGGAACGAGCCACCACCGGACAGCGTCCCACATCTCCTGGGTCACTATCACTGGCTGGTCCAAAGGACCGGAGCGCTGTGACCATTGGTGGGCCAGCCCCGATTGAAGGGGACGCATGTGCCAGCAGGCCCAACGTACCATGCTGGTGCAGGCCGCCATGAGGCCCAGGAGGCGCATGAAGTCCCGGGTGGGGCACAATTACCCAACCAGAAATAATTGGGCAAAGGAGGAAAGAACCTCGGCCCTGTCCGCCAGGAGCCATGCTCTGGCTTGAAGAGAGTCGAGCTCTGCCCCGACTAACTGAATCACCTGCGTTAGCATGAGTTCCGATTTGGCCTCGTTGATGAGGAGGCCAATCTGAGAACAGACCTGGAGGGCCAGATTCCTGGACCGCTCCACCTCCAGCTTGGAGGGGACTGCAATCAGCCAGTCGTCCAGGTAAGGGTACACCCGGACCTTTCGGCGCCGCAGGAATGCTGTCACCACTGCCATGCATTTGGTGAAGACCCTGGGAGCTGGAGAGAGGCCGAAGGGCATGGCCCGGAACTTGAAAAGGGATCCCTCCACTCTAAAGTGGAGGAATCGCTGGAGGGACAGATGGATTGGGATGTAAAAGAATGTGTCCTGGAGGTCCAGAGAACAGAACCACATGCCTCGTTCCAAGGATGGAATGATCTGAGCCAGAGTGACCATTCTGAAGGTTCGAGACCGTAGGAACTTTTTCAGGTCGTGTAGGTCTAAAATTGGGCGCTAGCCCCCCGTCCGTTTTGGGACCAGGAAGTACCTGGACACAAACCCTGGGTCTGGTAGAGGATCCGCCACCTCCCTGATCACCTCCTTCTGGAGGAGCAGGGCAATGTTGGCTCGACGAGCCGACAGAGAGGCTGCGGATCCCGTAGCCCCCCGTGGGGCGATGGCTCGATAGGGTGGGTGACTGCTCAATTCCAGAGGCAGACCCTTTCCTACCACTTCTAAAGTATTCAGCGTCCATGGTGATATCGGACCAGGCAGAAAGGAAGTGAGGAGCCATCCCCATGGGGGAACTCGGGAGGAGTGACAAGGTTGGGGAGACACCCTCAACCCGTCACACTGGGCAGGCTTGGAGGAATGACCGTCAAGAGCCTCCTGGACCTTTCCCTCCCGGCTTCCTGCTGGGGGAAGCAGCAGGCTTGGCTTTGGGGTGCCAAGTGCGAGCCTGCTGGCTCTGATGCTGGTGTTGCTGGGCCGGACGTGCAGCAGGGGCTGTAGGATGAAAGAGCTTACGCTGCTGCTGGCGGCCTTTGTCCTTCTGGGCAGACATGACCAAGTCCAATGCGGCGCTGGACTTCTCGATCCGCTGAAGATGCCCCTCCACCCCGGGACCAAACAAGTCGGTACCCAGGAAGGGAATGTCTGCCAGCTTGTGCTAGGTATCTGCCATGAAGGTGGAGATCTTCAGCCAAGCTCTGCGGCGCATGGCCACTGTGGTAGCTACTGACTGGGCACATGAGTCAGCGATGTCCAGGGAAGTCTGGAGCTGCTATTTGGCCACCACCCGTCCCTGATCCTGCACCTGCTTGACCGTAGTTTGGAGGTCAGCTGGGAGATGAGGAATCACCTCATCCAGGGAGCCCAAAAGTGCATGTGAAAAGTGTACCATCAGGACGGCCGAGCTGGCCTGACGAAGGCCTAAGGAGGAAGCAGCATAAACTTTCTGCTCGGAATAGCCCAACTTCTTGGACTCCTTGTCGGGAGGCTTGTCCACGTCCCAAGCATTCCCAGAACGCTGGAAAATGCTGTCGGTCACGAGCCCCTCCGCAAAGGTGTGCTCTGAGAAACCGGAAAGTGAACCAGTGGGAACAGCATACTTCTGAGCCATCCTGGCCGAAGGTGCTAGACAAGAAGCTGGCAGCTGCCATAGTGCCAGGGCCGGGCCAACAATGGCTTCGGCTACCAGGAAGACCTCCGTAGGGGAATACCCTCAGTCCAGTATCTCCATGAGGGGATATTTGGCCCATTCTGAAACGGGTTCGAGCTTCATCCCAGTGGACTCTGAGATGAATCGAAGCATTCCAAAGAACGAGGATGGGCTTTTGTCCACCGACTGACCCCAGATGGACTCCACGTCAAGCAGCCTGGAGAACAAGGAGTCGTTGTCGTCAAACTCCAAGGAGGCAGCGAACAGCTGCCGAGCGCCTGAGCCACCCTCCACCTGCTGAGGTCGATCGGGAGTGAGGGTGACCGACAATCGATAGGGCAAGCCTTGACCCGACCGAGAATCCTTGGTCGGGAGCCCCTGATTTAGGTTGTGGAGGCGGGGGTTCCACCCCAATGGGTGGCGCAGCCAGTTTCGGCTGAACAGCCGGTGCTGGCTTTGGCTCCTTGACTACAACAAGGGGTTGTTTTGGCCACTCCGGTGACAACCACTTAATGGCAGGGGAAGGCGACGAAGTCGGTTTATATCCAGTCAAAAGGAGCTGCTGCCACATTAGGTCCTTGTAGCGCCGACGCAATTTGCGCCGGAGCCTATCCTCCGAAGAAGACGATGATGAGGATGAGTGGCACTGCCACTTTCCACGGTACCGAAATCGAGACCGCCGATGTCGGTGGGATCGGCTGGACCTGGAAGAGGTCCGAGACCGAGACCTTCGGTGTTTACGAAGTTGGGTCTGAGAGGGAGCAGGGGAAACCCGCTCCTCCCTCAGTTCAGGGACCTTAACCGGGGACTCCGGCACAGGAGGCACAGGCAAGTCCTCTGATTCCACTGGGGGAACCGGTGAAGAAGGGTTGTCGGCTTCTCCAGTCGACAGACTGTCCAATGGGTCGAGAAAAATCTCGACTGCGTCGACGGGTGTCTCAGCCGGCTGACCTGATGGGGACACTGTGAAGCCAGCTGCCTTAGCTGCAACCTCGACTAGTCGAGTGCTCGACTATCCGGGAAGGGACCTCTCCCGATCTCACGAACGTCGATGGTGGGACTTACCTTTGGAGTCCTTCTTTTTGGACCGAGAGGAATGTCCCGAAGGCCCCTCTCCCTTGGTGGAGAGAGACTGCAAAGCTCCTTAAATGAAGCCGTGTAGGAGGAGGAGCCCAAGGAGAGCGGGATAAATGCCGTGACCAAGGATGATGATGCTGCAGCCTGGGCTGCCTCCTCCTCAAGGGCGATCATCTGTTCCAGCTGCTCAGCCGAGCCCGCAGCCGCGGACATTGCCCAACGGGCCTCCTTCGACTTGACCAGAGGGTAACATTTCTCTGGGTGCCCAAGTTGCAATCTGGCAGTGCGATCCTCTAAGACCCGAGCTTGAAGGACTTGCACAAGTCGTGAGCTCTGCGAGTCGCGGCCAGCCTCCAAGCAGTAAATGCACGTGGAGGCGGATCGTCCGGGACATCTTCTATTCACAGGGCACCGACGAAATCCGGGAGTCGATTTGTCCATCGCAGCCACAAGGGATGATAAAGACCAAAGTCTTGTGAATTTTAAAATTAGTTTCGGGTTAACCGAAGAGTTTGGATCCAGGCCTAAAACGCAGAGCGCAAAGGAGGGAACCTGAGCTTCCAAGCGGTAAGGAAGATCCGACATCATGGGGCGAAGCCGAGAGTTTTACCACTCGGGTGGGTGGGAGGAGCCAGCTTGAAGACCTTCCGGCAAGATTTAAAGCGGCAAGGAACCTGCCAGTAAGTGTGGATTGAACAATATATCCATGTCACTAGAACAATAAATTAAAGATTGCAGTATAGGTACATATGACACAGTTGTACACAAGCATGGACCTGTACAGACAGACTAGCCATCCACTAGAGCCCACCATTCATTGGAGGAAGGGGATACCAGGAGTAAGCGCAAGTACAGCACAAGTTAGATTTCAGGTGATCTACAAGGACCTTCTAAAAAGGTAGTGACAGGTGGCACTGCGAACAGACACTAGGAGGGAGTTCAATAGCTTAGGTTCTCAGAGAGCAATGGCCTGGTCCCCACTGCCGTGCAGGTTTTTGGAAGAGAAAACAGAGACGAATCACAAGACCTGAGGGGGTAAGTTAACAGCCCTTAATTGCTCCACCAAGATAAGCAAGGTGGCAGTTCTGGCAACTTTATCAATAAAGCAACTCAGGGTAAAGGTACGATAATTCCCAGGGGACAACCATTCTAATTTATCACAAAGTTCACAGTGATGCATAAGACAAGTGACAGAGAGGGCAAATTGACATACATTGCTATAAGCTACATCCCACTTGGATAAAGTGGACTTAGCAGCATGAGTAAAAGTAAGGAGCCCATAACTAAGAGTGGGAAAGAGCACTCCGCTAGAAAGGGCAAAATGCACAGCTGGTGTGAGGATGCATCTGGCTCTATAAGCCAGGCCCAACTTGCATTAACTGTGTTACATACATTATGGATGAGCAAGGAAAGATCTAGATGGGGATCAAGGGTGACTCTCAGATATTTCAAGGAGTCAGCAATAATAACAGAAAATCATTCAGCAGTAGTAATATCCAGCAGTTCCAAACAAGTTCTGATTTTGGCCCGAGAGCCAAAAAGCATAGCTTGCATTTTCTTGAGATTAAGGACTAATGTATTTAACGTAAGCCAAGACTGTATCTGGTGGAAGTCAGACTTCAGCTATAAGTTGATGACTTTGATATCTTGGGGACTAATTAGTAACACCAAGTCATCAGCATAAAGGATGGGGCTACAATAAGTCCTTGATAAACAAAGAAAATAAGATGGGTCTCAGGATGGAACCCTGAGGGACACCAACCATGAAAGGAGTAAGCTCAGAGAGCATCCTGTTGTACTTGACAAGTTGATGCATACCCTGCAGGTAGTTTGCAAACCAGGCTAGAGCACAGCTGACAATCCAAAAGAACGTAGCTCAGAATAGAGGAGTTTATGGTCTACCAGGTCAAAAGCCTTGGAGAGATCTACAAACATAGCTCCAGCAAGCTTACTGTGCTCCATGGTGACCCAAGTCTCTGAGGTAACTTTAGCAAGAGCAGTAGAGGTACTATATCCCTTTTGGAAGTCAGGCTGCGCCAAGGATAGCAGATTATATTTATGGAGGTACTCCATGAATTGGGCAGCCACAACTTTGTCTAGTAGTTTGCCAACAGCAGACAAGGTAGCTATGAGATTATATATTTTTTTCCATAAAAGTTTTTATTGAGTTTACAGCTTTACAAAGTACACGTACACATCAACCGAACAGTTTCCTAAAGGAAGCACATGCACAGAGAGCATTACAATCAGTGAATATCCAGGGACAAAGCTGATAACAACAATGTAAAAAAAGTACCATAAAACATATGGTGTAGTACTAACAGCTATAAGATCCAGAATAAATTCCTAATAAGATGACTTCAGATCATTGTTAAGTCATAGAACTAGTGCGTTAAGCCTAGTAAACTACTACCGAAAGGCTTGTGGCGTAGGGCTGTTTAGCAAGAAGTCTGTGCCTCTGAAGTCTTGTAAGGTGCAAGTCATGTCTGCTCAGCTAGAATAAATTAACTAGGTGAAATAACCAAGGATAGCTGCGGTGTTAATCTAAAAATTTGATAATCAGATGAGGGTGGAGGAGGGGGATTAAGGGAAGAAAGAATAATCTTTTACGTAAATAGTTTAAAGCAGATGCGGGGGTGGAGGGATGCAAAGGGAGGACAGAAGAGCCTTTAAGGGCACACCAAGGGTAGTAGTGAAACAGGAAAAAGTGACCCATCCTGAGTATTAGGATAATCAACAGCTTGAACAGAATAACAACAAACTGAGAATCTGGGAAGCTATTACCTCAACTGTGAAAGGCAGGGGTTGGGGGTTATCTGTTTTCCAAAGCAGGAAAGGTCTCCAAATGTTTTCATACAGAGGTATAGTGATATGGGCTACTTTTCATACCTTGCTGTGAGGGAAAGAAGATTTAGCTATTTCGAATATGTAAATAACTCTGGGTCTCTCCAATGGCATAAAATAACCCAATTAGCAGCAGCTAGGGCCCTATAGCCCATAGTTCCTGTGCATGTGACAAAAAATGCCATCCGAAAGAATGCCCCAAGAGAGCAAAGCGCGAGTCTTTTGCTCTGGGTAAGGGTACAATGTCCCTGCAGTGTTCCCAGACCCTATCCCAGTAATGATCTAACAAGGGTCAGTACCACAGTATGTGGGACAGAGATGACGGAGGAGATGAACATCTCCAGAAGTCACTCTGTGGGAGTAGCCTGGCTTTATAGAGCCATAATGGGGTATGATATGCTCTGTGCATGACCTTGTATTGGACAGTCTAGGCCTGTACATCTCCCGATACTTTGTAAATCAGAGGCCATAGCTTGTCCCATTCTTCAAGTGGGATGGACACATCTAATTCCTGCTCCCATGCTTCCCGTGGGCCTGTCAATGGGGCAGGCATAGTCAGTGTGTACTGTAGGGTAGCCAACTTGTGGGACATCCGTTTCAAAGAAGACAGGGTACCGATTTATTGTTCCAATGGATGCACGATAGGTAGGGTATGCGTCCCAGAGACTCTGAGCTTCAACAGGTCTCTGATTTGCAGATACCTCCAGAACTGATTGTGTGGGATGGTATATTTTTCAGAAAGCTCCCTAAAGCAGAACAAAACTACCGTGAGGAGATGGTATAGGTCTCCTAGGGAAACTATGCCCTACCTCATTCAATCATCCCAGGCTAGGGGTTTATTGTCAATACATAAGGCAGGATTGTTCCAAATGGGATGACTATGGGCTGTACAAGGGGACCACCCCCCGAGACTGAGGAGAATCGAGTTCAAATTAGCCTGGTATATTTAACACTGGGAGGTGCCTCTCAGGGAAGAGTACAGGAGAGCAGGAGGGGAGGGAAACCCAGTCTGTGCCAGCTCTAGGGTGAGCCATTGTGGAGGCAAGGAAGTAAGCTTCAATCAAATGAGGGTTTGGTGGAGTACAACATATTTGTGCTGTTTTTTAACACTGTACAAGCCAAAATCTCCCTCTATCCAGGACTGCATCATGGTTTTCAGTTTTATTTTAGGCATCTTCCCATTACAAATGAATACCAACATTTTAGACATAATGGTTTTGAAAAAGGAAAAGGGAAGTTGCACTGGGAGGTTGTCCAAAAGGTACTTGAGCTTGAGAAGGGGTATAAATTTGAGAACACTGACTCTGCTCCACGTGGAGAGGAAAGTAGGGGAGAGCTCTGGAGTCCGGAGGTGGAGAGGGAGTGTGCCATCTCGGACGTACAGGAACCTGGGGGGGCACCGTCGTTGTAAGGCGGCTCTCGACTTCCTTGTTGAGTTGAGCCTTGGCCTCGGCCCACCAGGAAGCCAGAGTCTTCTGAAGATCCACCGGCGGTCGTGGTGGAGGTGGAGGAGGAGGGGGAAAAGTGTATGGGTTATACCCGTATGGCGAGTATCCAAAACCCGGCTGAAGGAAACCCGGCGTCGGGTATTGTGGCATCGGGTACTGCGGTGCTGGATACTGTGGTCCCTGGTATGACGGCATCGAATAAAACGGCAGGTAACCGGGAGCCGGTGGGGGGGTGCTGCCGGAGCAGACGGCCTGGTCGGCGGCCTCACGGGCGGGACCACATTGGGAGGCCCGGAAGGCGGAGGGCCCGATGGAGGGGGAACATCCGGAGGCGGGATGTCTCCTGGAGCTGGCAGAACCGGCGTCGGTGCCGGTGTCAGAGGTACTGGCGCCGGGTCCGACGTCGGAGGTACCGGCAGAGGTACCAGCGTCGAGGCCGGTGTCCGGGTGGCCGACGTCAGATCCGGTTCCGACAGAGAAAGGTCTGACGGAGGAGGAAGATCCCCCGCATCGACGGGGATGGAGGAGAAATCCCAGGGTCAGGCTGGGGAGTGACTCACAGCTCTCCAGACTGCAGCGAAAACCGCAGGGAGCAGTCACGATGGACGTGGGAGATCTATCGTCGGTTCCGTCGCCTGGCCGGGCTCAGAGAACCCGACGTCGCGACTTAGGCAGAGAGTTCCGGCGGGCAGAGGAGCCGCTCCGACTTACGGGAGTCATCACCGGAGGCGGCCGAGGAGAAGGATCGGCCCGGTCCGGTGGTGTAGAGGTCGTGCGCCACCCCGAAAGTTCGGGCGTCTTATCGACCCTCTCCATGCGGACGTCGGAGGAGCCAACGCCAAACTTAGAGGAGTCACCCACGCCAGTAGGCCGCAAGCCTGCAGCCGAACTGGGGGCAGAGGCCTCCATTAGCCCGGAGGCACCCGCAAGGCCCGAGCGCGAGCCAGACGGGCGGGCCGACGCCGCCTCCGAAACCTTGGAGGCAGCTGTCGAGCGGTCCCCTCGGGGACGCATTTTGTCCCTCTGCGCTCCAGCGGGAGACGAATAGAGGAGGTCTTTTCCCGTGCCTCTCCTTGTCCTCCTTTTTCCGATGTCCCTCGGGGGAAGTGGACGCCTACCTCAGTTTTTTCAACTCCTTTTCCATAGAAGACATCTTTTTCTTGAGGAGATGGGCTTCCAGGGACTGTTGGTGCCATTTATGGGTAGCTGCGTTGAAGCTGAGGCAGTGCTGGCACCTCTCAACCGGGTGATCGGGGCCTAGGCAGAAAAGGCACAGGGAATGGCCGTCCTTGTGTGGCAGTTGGGCGCTGCACGAGTTGCACTTGTTTTTGTGCTCGGAGGGTGTAGGGGTGTAGGGGACGACTGTATTTACATACACCGACGATGACCTTACATATAATTGAAAATAATCAATTTTCGTAAAACCGACGAAAGATAGGGCTGACGAAGTGAACTTTACCGCGAGGCGCTGCACGAGCTAATGATGGGAAAGAACTGGAAGGCGGGCATCCGGGACCGCCCCTTTATACCGACGGCGTATGACGCCGGTCACCTGACATGGGGGCGGTCCCTCGCCAGGGACTGCTAGCTAGAAATTTTTCCGTGAGGTCCTGCCGCCAGCCGGCGTCAGCCCTATATGTAATTACCTACTGCAAGAGCCCTCTCGAAGTAAGATAGTAGATTTCCAAGCATTTAAGTCAGTGGTTAACTTGTTCAGTATAATGCTGGTATTAGCATTGACAGTAGCTGCAAATATAGGCTTGATCTACACTCCCAGGCATGTGACACCATATGGCGATCACTGAAAGGGATATGTCAAAAATAAAGCCTGGGCACAAGAGGAATTAAGGGGGAGAATCTGGGATTTTATTTGGCTTCATTTAGTTTGTAACCTGCCAGTTTGGAGTATTCCTCAATAATCTCCTGAAGGGCATGCAGGGAGGAAGGAAAATCATTAAGAAACAGCGCAGTATCATCTGCAAATCCGGCAATTTTACGTGGGGTGCCTGCTACAAGGATACCTGGGAACCATGGAGAGGATCGAATTTTGAGTGCCATCAGTTCCACTCCCAAAAGAAAAATAAAAGGGGACAGGGGGCAGCCCTGCTGAGTCTCCCTGTGTAAAGGGAAAGGTTGGGAGACTGCAGAGTTTGTGAGAACTGTGGCAGACGGGTGGGCATATAGGAGATGGACCATATCCACGAAGGCTAATGGGAGACCAAAGCATAGTAAAGCATCAAACAGGTGAGGCCATTCCACCCTGTCAAAAGCTTTTCTGGCATCCAGTGACAGGGTGGCAGAGGGCTCTGGGGAATCCCTACCCTGCCATGAGAGATCCAGGGTACGCCACAATGTTGTCTGACCCCAGATGGTCAGGCACAATGCCCACCTGGTCAGGGCAAACCAAGATGCCAAGGATGGGTTCTAGTTGATAGGCCAATGCCTTCGCAAAGATCTTGCCATCCACATGGATTACAGAGATGGGGCAAAACTGGGAGCATAAAACACTTTCTTGGGGGGGTGCTATGGAGCCCAAGCCGAATGGCAGCATTTTTTAACTGCTCTCCATTTGAGCATCAAAATCATTAAAAATCACCCCTTAAAAGCAACAACTCGGGAAAGTAGCATATACTATTCAATAGAGGAGTTTTTCAAATACAAGTTGGGTAATTCTTGTAAGGACAGAAGCAGTGGCTCATGCACCAAACTGACAGGAATTTCGCAGCTCCAAGATCGGGCCCTGAAACACAGGCCGATTCCCAGCATGAGTCGGAGGAGACCATGTCTTCCGTAGGCCTCAAACTATAATAGCTGATCACATCGGTCTCCAACTTAAGTAATAAGATGGACTCCTTTGGTACAAGGGTATCAGTGGTGGACAAAACGGTAGAGGGGATGCAGTCAGAGGTTGGAGACATAAAGTGGCAAGCTGAATCGGCCACTGCTGCATCCTTGCTCATGGTTAAAGGGAACTCTCATCTACGGGCCAGGCTCAAGACCCTAGAAAACCAGGCCCACTCTTCCCATATTCGAGTCCTCAGGTTGCCTGAGGGGATTGAGGAAGACCACCCTCTCATGTTTTTGCAGGACTGGCTTGGGGACAAATTGGTGGCTGACAGTCAAAACATCTCTTTGGACTACAGAAGGCTTATAGAATTACCCCTAGGGGATACCGAGAGGACTTGGAAACCCGTCGCACCCTGCTCATTGTTACAGATGGAGTGGGCACTACAGACAAGATCCTCTGTTTTGCCTGTCAGGTGGGCCCCCTTACCCAGGATGATCGAGCAGTCTACTTGTTCCCAGATATCAGCTATGCTACTTGGATGCGTTGGAAAAAATTTGACGGAGTGAGAAAACAGCTGAGGGAAGCTTCAGTTGTGCACGCGATGTTTTTTTCCAGCAAGATTGAAGACTGTCCATAACGGCAAAATCTGGGTGCTTTTCAGTCCTACTGAGGCAGGCATGTGGGCATCCCACTTTGTTGTTGGCAGCCAGAGCCAACGGCGCACTAAAGGAACCGTGGACACTGATTCGGAAGACCATGAGGATGGTTGAGTGGCTTGATGTAGTGAGACATAATTTTTTTTTTTTTGATGCCTCTTTGCTACAGACATTTACAGGCCTTTTGCTTTTAGCAGTGGGACATTATTTAGCTTTATGGACACCATAACTGACAGAAATTATATAACTTTGGCTCAATTAAGTTGAGAGCTCCTTTTGACTAGTAGCATCTAAGTTTTAGGATCTGCTTTTCATTATTGTTTAAGGGCTTGCTTCTTACCCTAGATTTTATAACTTGTTATTAATAAACAACGAACTGCAGCCTGATAGAGAAAGGATTTTTGCAATCTTACAATATGGGGTGTACAGATGGTGCTTTTTAAGTAGAGGATATGTGCTGCCTTAATTGTCTCTTCCAGTATACAGATTATACTTTTAGGTAAAAAGTGTGGCGCCATTAGACCCAGTCTGGGGTACAAATTCTGGGGACTCTAAATCAAAGACTTTAACATAAAGAATTAGTCACACTGCTCTTAGGCTTGTTTACACAGCTATATATGTCTATATCCTTGTTAGTTTAACATTTTAGTTTTCTCCTCTATGTGGTATCAATATATTTGGGATGCACCAATCCTGGGATTAATGAGAGGAGATACTCTTCCATGTAATGAATGGCTTGTACTAAATATGGCACTGTTATTTGTATGATAATATATTAAAATAATAAAAATAAGGTTAATAAAAAAAATACTGTCTTTCCCTTTCTTTATCAGAGTAACAAGAGCTTGCATAAAGGATGGAGGTAGGGCTCCCCTCTCACTAGCTTAATTGAAAACTCAAGCTAATCAAGGCACCAAGATATCCGCAAAGACATGGTAAAAATTGGCAGTGAAGCCGTCCGGCCCCAGGGACTTTCCCAGAGAGAGGGAGCGAATGGTCTGCTGTACCTCCCATGGGGTAATGGGAGCTGCAAGGTTTTGGCAGGCTGCTGGAGGTACCTGAGGCAGATGAAGGGCTCTATAACCTATCAAAAGCCTAAGGAGTAGTGTCTGCCACCAAGGTGTACAAGGTACTCTAAAATGTCCAGAACACTTCACTGATGAGGGGAGATGATACAGTTGTACCATCTAAGCACTGAATAAGAGGAATGTACCTCTCTGTCTCCCCAGTTCGCATGTGATGGGTCAAGAGTCTGCCGGGTTGTTCCCTGGCTTCCCAGTAAGATTGATTTAATTTAAACAAAGCATATTCAGTTCTGTGCTGAAAGAATTCCTACAGGGCAGCTTTGGATTCAGTTATCTGCGGGTGAAGTGTGCCCCTTCTCTCTAAGTGGCCAGAAAACCACCTAGTACTTCAAAGACTGTTTTTTGTCTCTGCATACTACCTTATCAAAAGAACTCTTACACCCATGTGTGAAAGTTTATTTACCAGTAGCTCTCTCTATCCTTAGTAAAGAAGCTTGTTTTATGTAGAGCCTTTCTGCTATGCCTGATGAAAGGCTCTGTGTAGCCTGAAAGCTTGAGTTTTGTAAATCTCTTGATGGTCCAATGAAAGGTATCAGATCACTCACTTTATTGCATACTATCCTTGCCTGTAACACTAGCCATCTTAGAAGGACTATGTAATACATTTACATGAAATAACATTTACATCTAATTATCTAGATCAATCAGTTAAATATTTATGCAGCTTTGAAACTACTGGTGTGCTTTTACTTTATACAAAAGTCATCTATATTCATGACAAACTGTTGCTACATTTGACCTTGCTCACAGCACACACTTTACACCATGCATATAAATAATCACCCCTTTGAATAATCATGTTTGCCAGTACAGCAATTATTAAAGTGATCTTTATATATGTAGAAAAGCACTCTACTATTGATTTTCTTACCACAGAATGGATGTATTTATAATTCAACAATACTTCAATTAACCACTTTAAATAAATTATGAAAAAAATAGGATAATCAATTTTCCTTGTTAGCCAGAAATCGATTATATAATTTAAGCATTTTTTTCTTTGCAGCTGGGCAAGCTGCATAATCATCACTTATCTCACTGTGTGTTCTACCAAAACTTCAGAGGAATTCTAGCTACATTTAAATTAAGTCTCCAACTAGCTTTTTAATGCCCTCGCCAGCAAACTACTCTAAGTAATGGACCGATATTCTAGAGCAGAATTTATACACCAAACCTGCCTAACATTTAGCTCTATCTGGTTAATTACAGTATGTTGTCCACTATATTAAAATGCAAAAGACAAATGAAAAAATTACTCACCATGGTAATGTTTCTTCTTAAGGGATCCATCAGTAAGCCTTACAACAACAATCAGTACACTTATGCCAATTTTAGAACTACAACTATGTTCAAACTCTGCACTGTAGTCATGCTCCCTCTGCACCCAACATGAGATTTGTTTCTAAAGCTAGGGGGAGTTGAGACCAGTAAACTAGCTAAATGGCTAACAAAACATTTTAAAATGTGTTTAAAGTTTGCAAAATTGTAAACAAGTTAAGGCAGAACAAAAATACATATAAGAAAAAACTTTTGTGACAAGACTACTTAGCAACCATTGTGAAGGCTCTGTTACAATAATACTCATGCAAACTGAAAAGAGAATTGATTCTTGTGTGAACCTATTTTCAGGTTCTTGAAGGGGAGGCAAGATAAGGGATTGTAAAACTTACTGATGGATCCCTTAAACAGCATCTGATGTCCTCTAGGCAGACAGCTCATGATAAGAAGTTGCCAGCCCACGGACTTAATGGAGCCACTTTTTAAATTTGTTTAAAAAGGGATTATTTAGATATTTAATATATTATTTTGTCTGCAATGCTTCCTCATTTGACCAATCTGCCAATCACAAGCTGCAGTCCTGCCCCTTAAAACTGTGTTATAATGATGTGAAGTAGGGAAGGGGCTGCAATGTAACTAACAGGTATATCTGATAGGTTTTGATGCAGTGACGGCTTTACATTTGTAGGCAACTGTGCATGCAAAGGGGGTAGTATACTAATTGCCTACAAATGTAAATAAACACAATGAATGTCGCTGCCACAAAACTTATTAGATGCCTATTAGGTTATATTACAGCCCCTTCCCTACTTTGCACCATCACCATCATTATGCGGTTTTTAAGGGCAAGGCTGCAGCCTGTGACTGGCAGCTTGATCAAATGAGGAAGTATTGTCAACAAGGTAATACATTAAATATCTAAATACTCAGTTTTTCAAAAGTGGCTCTATGGAGGGGCGGGGTGTGTGGCTTGGACACCGAAAAAGATGGCTGTCTAATCTCTTAGCTCTCAGCTACCTCAAATTAAATCCATCGTAATCCGCCTCAACAGCAGCAACTTTTAAGTCTTTGAACCCACAATCCATCAACGTTTGCAGATTTCTTTCGATTTAGCTTACCGTTGCTGCTCTTCCCCAAGTATTAACAGACAGCCAATCCAGTTTTCTCATCGTTGACCTACCTAGCAAGCACTGACCCCCACTTCAATGGTGTTGGCCCTAATTAACCCAAGTCCTGACCTAGCGAAGGTCAAATCCATGGTTGCCTGCCGTCTGTCAGGAATGGTGGAAATCAGGAACGTCTGCATGCAGATAAAGCAATAAATCTCCGCTTTGGATAGCTGGGTCATCAGCAACAAGGCCCAACTGCAGCAGACAGAGGAGAAACTTAGTTCAACAGACGGGTACCTCCAGGACCAAGACTGTCTTATCTGGTATCTGTGGGACAGGGTGGAGGACTCAGAGAACAAGTGACGATGAAACAATCTCCACTTCCTCAACTTCCCTGAATGGTGCGAGGGACAAGATTGTTCTGCCTTTTTACAACATGTTCTCCCCATCTTACCTGGATCATACTGAGCTGCGCCTTATGAGATCGAGTGGTCGCACCATTCCTTGGCACTCAAACTTTGCACCGGTGAATGTCCTCAACCCATCTTGCCCACTTTTTCCAGTTTAATGACTGGGTCAACATTTTAAGACTGGTGTGAGAAAGAGGACCCTTAACGTGGCAGGACATCATATTCAGGCATCTCAGGATTTTTCTCAGGAACTTTCAAAAAAAAAATGAAAGGCCTATGCTACCATCAAAAAACAGCTGCAAACCCTAGGATTTCACTACAGTTTGAGCTACCCCGCCACACTCAGGGTCATCATCAATGGGGTTCTCAAAGACTTCAACACACCTAAAGCGGCAGAGCAATTTGTGGACACTCACTGGCCTGCTGATGTGGCTGGCCTTCCAATGCAGTGTCAACTTCCACCAGTCTCGATGGACCTCTTACAGCCTCCTGAGGAGTAGGACTCGGCACGGCCCCAGACTTTAGTCAAACATGAATGGAGAGTGGTACAGCAAGGCTGTAGCCATAAACTGCACCCTAAAGATCAGCGCAAAAGCAGGAATAAAAGACTGGATGACCGGGTATCCAGGGCTAACCAAGTTCACAGCCACAGTAAAGACTCCTGACTCACCTCTGCGACTCACCTTGTATCTCTGAAGCCAATAAGTTTGCTGTACTCTGGTCCCAGTCTCTCTCTCTCTCTCTCTCTCAGCTGGCTAACTCCCCCCCCCACTCTCACCAGTGACAGCCTTTATGCCATCACCTGACATTCCAGCAGTCTCCTGGGCAGAAGCTGCAGCATCTTCTTCTCTGCCAGTGGACAGCTCTTCAGGTCCCAAGGAGCCATGTCACACTAAGATAACTGTCACCAGCACTACTGGATGAACTCTCTCTTCAGCAAGTCAGACTGCTTTTTACGGCTTCCCTGAGGTGGGACTGAACTCTCCTTCCCATTAATGAACTGCACCTTGGTAGGTCATCTGCTCTTAAGCCTCCCATTTTCTGTAAAGACATTATTTCGCCCAGTGGTATGTGAGCACAGTTGTTTTATGAGGGTGTTTGCCACTTAGGTTCACACTGTCAGCTTTACTCTCCCTGTACTGGCTTATTCAGTCCCCTTCCCTTTTCAGAAATAAATTGTGGGGACCGTTAGGAAACTGTTTACCAGAGTGCTTGCTGGATTTTCTTTATTCCATTGTATAGTTACAATTAGTTTGCTATGCACATGTTTACTGAGTTCAATTATTTTTTGCCAACCTGATTCCCAAAAATCAAGGGTTACATCGTACCACCTACAAGAAAGTACAGTTACATAAGAACTTACCATAACAGTAGATCTTCAAGAGGAGCTCTTGCAGCTTGTAGCACCTTTAGGACTAAGCAGCCAGGCACCAGGACCCCACGGAAAACTTCTAGCTAGCAGTATCCAGTGGGGTCCGCCCCTTCGTCGGGCCACCCCCTGATGTCACTAATCCTACAACGAGGCAGTCCCCCAACCCATCCCCTGGTTCTCCCACCAGAGACCCTGGCAAGTTGGTAATATTGGAGAACCGAGGAGGTTCTTCTAGAAGAGGAAGTAAAGGTATCTAAGATAGAGAAGTAGCTACCAGGGGGAAGGTGGGAGGGAAAAACCATACCTGCTGCAAGA
The DNA here is from genome assembly GCA_016271365.2 of Neoceratodus forsteri. NCBI lineage: Eukaryota > Metazoa > Chordata > Ceratodontiformes > Ceratodontidae > Neoceratodus > Neoceratodus forsteri. The sequence continues at coordinate 966,386,492 of CM057452.1, forward strand.
GCTCCTCTCAAAGATCTATGGTTAAAGTAAGTTCTTACATAACTGTACTATCTTATTTCGAGATTCGCTCTTGCAGCAGTAACACCTTCAGGACAGAGTCCCAAGCAGTAACAGAGGAAGCCCAGGTAGAAGAGAGGAGGCGTAAATCTCTCAAAAAAGTAGAACAGGAGGCCCTGAAGAACTGCCAGTCCAAAGCCTGCCCTACGGTGAGAAGTAATGTCCCAACTATAGTGCTTCACAATGGTGTGGACAGAACTCCAAGTGGCTACAGTACAAATGTCGGAAGCAGACACATTTTTCAGTAAGGTAAAGGAAACAGTCATGCCCCTGCTAGAATGACCCTTGACTGAGCCCAGCAAGGGTTTGTTGTGCTGCTTGTAGCAGAAAACAATTCAATTAACCAACCATTTGGACAAACATTGTTTAGAAACAGGAGCCCCTATCATGCGGGGAGTGAAAGAAACAAACAAATGATCAGACTTACACAAGGGCCTGGTTCGCTCTAGGTAATAATGCAGTGCTCTGTGAACATTCAGAGCATGTATAAAGGCACCACCCCCTCCCGATTAGAGTACTCCGAGCAATACACCAGTGAGGTGGATGTCCTGATTCAAAGTAAACTCCAACACCACCTTCAAAAGAAACTTAGGATTAGTTCTCAAGCACACCCTGCCTTTTGAAAAAAACAAATAAGGCCCCTTACACATCAGGGCCTGAAGCTCAGAAATCCTTTGAGCAGAAGTACGGTAATGGCAACTAAAAATAACACTTCCATGACAGAAGACGCAGCTCGCAACTTGCGGCAGGTTCAATGGGAGGCAATGTGAGCTTTTCAAGAATAAAGAGAAGATCCCATGGCAGGACAGGGTCCCCGATGGGAGGCTTCAGATGCAAAATGCCCCATTGGAAAGTACGGGGAAGGTCCAGCTGGGCAACAGCCTTGCCCTTAATTGGCACATGGTAGGCCAAAATGGCAGACAAGTACACCTTTATGGAAGAGTAACCGAGTCCTGTATCAGATAAAGATAGGAGGGACTCTAATATCGAGTTCATTGGACAAGTGAACAGGTCTAAATGCTGAGCAGTGGCCTAAATGCAGAACCGCTTACTTTTCATAGGGCAATTTGCCCTAGTGGAGGGTTTCCTGGCTGCCAACAGGACATCTGCTACTCTGGATGATACCCCAAATCTAGAGATGGCTAGGTTTGTAGGAGCCACGCAAGGAGATGCAGAGATCTGAGATCCGGATGCACTAGGGTCCCCTGCTCCTGGGAAAGCAAGTCTGATCAGACGGGCAGGGAGACCGGAGGCTCCACTGCAAGCTGCTAAAGCAGTGGAAACCATATCTGACGTGGCCAAAAGAGTACCGCAAGGATCATACCTGCCCCTTCCGACTGCACCTTGAGAAGAATCCTCTGCAGTAGAGGGAAGGGAAGTAAGGGAACATGTACAAGAACCTCTCCACCCAGGAGAAGGCTAACATGTCTCACCAGAAAACACCAGGCCCTGGATCTAGCGAGCAGAAACTGGGTGCTTTTGCATTGGAGGGGGAGGCAAATAGATCCAGTTCTGGATGACACCAACTGTCAAAAAGGTCCTCTACTACTAAAGGATGAAGCTCCCACTCGTGGGCCCTGGACCAAGAATGGCTGAGACTGTTGGCCAGAGTATTTTGAATGCCTGGGATGTGGAATGGTGATAAGTGTAGCTGATGGTCCACTGCCCAAGTCCACACTTGCATGGCTTCTCTGCAGAGTGGGTAGGAATAAGTCCTAAAGAAGCTAAAATGTCACCACAACGGCCGGGTGTGCTTGTGAAAGCAACAACCAGCAAAACACAAAACTCCAGCACCACTCAATGCAGTCTAGACAAATGGACCCACAAACAAATAATCAAACAGATTATTTAAGCATATTAAAGTAATGCTTTATTCAACTCATTCATAGTACAAAAGCAGCCAAAAATCACTTGCATTCTACTAAAATGAGAGCTCACAGTGAGACCCACAACCTCCTACCGGATTCGCTTCAGAGCATCATCTGGGAGTGTTCAAACAGGAGGTGCACTCTGCTTATAAAGGTGGAACTTAAAGTGACAGTAGAAAAAAACATATAGTATCCCACCCTAGAGTGACACACACCTATAGTAAAATCCATATAAGAAAAAACATATAACACATAAAACAAGCATTTGTCAATGCCGAATGTTGCTTGCTTGTATGTGCTGTTTATGTATTTGGAAGTCATTGGAGTGCAAATATTGAAAATTCACGAACTTACAAGTGTGCATAGGAACTGCAACGCACACTCTAAAACAGTCATTTTTAAGAATTTTTTCACCAAATTTTCAACATAGGCTTTCTGAGAGCCCACCTTATGAACACTGGCAGTGTCGTTTCGTTAATGTCCCAAAAGGTGATTTCGCACAGTGACTGAAATCACCCTTTGGGCCCGATTAACGCCATGACAGTGCAAGAAATCATGAGGAAGGGCCCCAAAAACCCCATGTTGAAAATTTAAATAAAATTCCAAAAATACCTGAGATATGCAACAAAGTTGAAAAACCCTATTTATTCTATTGTACAGGTTACGGCATTTCCTCAGTTTGCGGTGGGCTTTGAAGAGTGCAAGCGTGTTCCCGGTGCACGAAGATCGCGCGCTGAGCTCTGGAGGTAAGTATGGGGTGGGGGTGGGGAGGCAGGTGCAGAGTGGGTGGGTGCGGGTTGAGGAGGGGGCAGGGAGAAGTGCCGAGGACAGTTTTTGTATTTACAGGTTTATTGTTTTTTGATAAGACGACGAGGCGTTTGCCACCGGGGTGGGCTCCCAGCGTGGCAGCTGGAAAGGCTGTTTGAGGTGCTGCAGCCGATGGGGATTGGGCACCCCCATCGGCCATAACAAGCTTTGCCACGCTGGGGTGGGCTCCCAGCGTGGCACCTGGAAAGCTTTTGGGGCGTGCAGCCGTGGAGCCACGGGATTGGACACCCCGTTGGCTATGACAGTTTTGCCACGCTGGGGTGGGCTCCCAGCGTGGCACCTGGACAGCTGTTGTGGGGTGTGGGAGCCGAGGGGATTGAGCACTCCTGTCGGCCATACAGTGTGTGCATGGGGGAGGAGCGCATCAGCACGCAATATGCGTGCTTGCAGTGTGTGTGGGGGAGAGCTCTGCTCACTGAAGCGGAGCTCTCCCTTTCAACTGTATGCCACTGCATTCTCAAGTGCTGTCATAGACAGCTGCAGCAGTGATTGGGGAACTGGGGCCACGCCTGCAAACACACTGACTGAATTGGAAGACAGGTGCCACACCTCTGAAAACTCCGATGATGGCACTATGTTTCTTGCACATGTGTGCAAGAAACATAAAAATGGTTTGCAACACATCCCCCTAAGTTTCATGTTTTATAATAGTTTGTAAAAAAGTATCATTTTTATAATAATTAGTTTATAAATAATGTTTCTGAAACTGTATATGCTCCTGTAAGGAGAAGATGTTTTTTTTTTTTCAGTTGAAGGGCGTGCTCTCTGTTTCACAGTCCTCTTTATACATGTGTATAATGCAGAATGATATTACTGGAATTTGGACTGTAAGCAATCCTTACCAGTTAGTATAGCTTCTTAACATAGATGTGGCTTTACTCCTGGTGAGTTTTGCATGTTATTGTCACATGTGGAAATAAATTCCCAGATTGGTTTGGCATTGTATCTGTAATTCCAGGTGATTTCCCCATAGACTAGTTTCTATGGAAGATGAACTGCTCTGCTTTCCTGCATAATCAATGAAAGTCTGTGGGAAGAATTTGCTTGTAGATGGCTAAAAATCCATGTAGATCTGGGAGCCCTGCTCTCTAGCCCACCTCAGGTCCATTATGTATCCCTCCTCTCCACCCCCTTCCCATCCCCATCCCCAGTCTTTTATGTTTGGTCGAGGTAAAAGACATCGAGTTGACATTCGTTTACAAGTGGATCCTCGGAGCACTAGGAGATTAAGTAACTTGGTCATACAGTATGCAAATGGAGGCCGCAGGATTCAAGCCCAGGTCTGCTGGGTTTCCTGGTTCACAGCTATGCTAACTGTCTGTCTGTCTGTCTATGACACACACACACACACACACACACACACACACACACACACACACACACTTCTTTAGGCATTAAGGCTTTTCAAGGTGCATTTAATATTTGGAATAGCCTTGAAATAAAATATGTATAAGCGATTAAAGAATACTTTTGAATCTGGATAACATCCAGATATTAAAGACCGCAGGTTCTGCAATTAATCCGACTGCACGTGTCACCAATGGTTCCCGTAAACTGAATATTGCTGGGAGGTTATACCATTTAAAGACTTTTTGAAATCACTTCTTTAAAGGGCCAGTTGGGAACTCAGCATTGGATAGCGGTCTGGACAAATGGCTATATGGCTCAAACGACAGTTAATGCAATCGTGCCAATAAGGGCTGTGATTCAAGCAAGATCCTACTTTAACATGGCTATGAAACAGAGTTAGACATCAGGATGATCATCATAGGTTTCATGTTATGTCACTCTGAAGGAAAGTTTATGTATATGTCTACTTAATTTGATAGTTATTCATACAGTGAACGGATATGAATTTAATCATTTACCACCCAAAGTGTTGTTCTTAACCACTGTCCCTAATCGTTTGCAGTGATGCACAGGCTAATATTGTAATAGCCATATCATACGACAAACATACAAGCTAGAACAAGAAACTCTTCCCTTTTTATTTAATCAAACGTATATATACCTAAGTAACAAATGCACCAACATAAATAAAAGCAAATGCAGACACTGACACTGCTGTTGCTACTGCCACACAGTTCAGGATCAAGCACGGATTCCAGTTTTGTTTCTACGTTGTCTGATTGTTTTTCCTTTCACGTTTTGCCCTAATGACAAATTACCAATTCTATGAATTGCAAAGCAGCTGGGAAGCAGGAGAGAGAAAGAAGGGGGGGGGGGGGCTGCTTACAATCACTTCTCTAATGTAAATTGTGAGCTTTTTAAAATCGTACACCCTGCTTTTGCCAGCTCCAGATGTAGAAAGGAAATACCACTGTATGTTATTCGATCTCTACAAGAACGAACTGTGTGACTGCAGTATTAGGGTTTGTTTGAGAACCCCAGCTTTGAATGCAATCTGTGGGCATCAGCCATCGAACTATGGTATAGGCTTCCAAAGGACCTGGTGAGTTTTGCATATCCTTGTGGGTCAGACGGGCGAATGACATTTTATGTGGTCACCCCTGCATTCCTAACTATGTAAGACTGTACTTTTACTTTGGGGGGTCATGCGGGTCTTATCATTGCTAGTGTCATTTCTATTCTAGAATCACATATGAAAGAAATGGCTTGCCAGGAAAAGAGCACCCAATAAAATACCTTAGGTGTGATGTGTTCTTAATTGCTGCGGTGTCTGTTCTTTTTCAAAGCAAAAACTTCTCTGACAGTAGGCAAGTTTTCTGATACATAAAACCTCAAAAGAAGCATACACGCACACTTATTAACTCCTGAACAGATCTTCGATTTATTTTCCCTCCGCTCTCAGTGTGTTTTACAACAAAAGTTTTTGTGCACCTCATTTATAAGAAATAAAGACGGAGGAATCAATAAAATGTTTTATTTCTTCAATGTAATTTTCTAAAATATGGGGCGGTTGACTGTTTCTGTGTCTCTAAATGTTGCCGACATCCAGCAGGCAGCAGTTAATGACATTTATAATAACACCAGCATCCTGCACCAGTAACGAGTCCCATCGCGGTACTTGAGTGAGTCACCTTCCCCTCTCAGCTCAGGCATATAAGTAGTGTGAGTGCAAGTTGTAAAATCTAAGGGCGTATAAATTCATCACTGGATGAAGATAAAATAAACAGGTACCCCATGAAAATTGGTAGGTATTTGCGGAGACAATAAATATATATAGTTGTTCAACTAACTTGAGGGAGTTGCCTGTGATTTTACACTGGTTCCTGTACTTAGAGCACTTTACTAACGATGTACCTGCTTATGGAGCAAAGAACACACTCCTGAAAAGCAAAACATACTTCGGTCTGGTGAGAGTACGGTATTTCATTTATCAACACAGCATATATAATAGAAGTGATTAGCTTCAGTTGGGTGCAGATCTTTTGGTGATTCTGCAAATATTTTATAAGTGCTCAACCAGGCTAAAATGAAAATCACGGGGGGGGGGGGGGGCAACTAAGTTGCGACTTTGCCAGTAAGGGCTAAGTTTTGTATTTCAGAAACACCAGGCAATATTCCAAGCTGCCCTAAGTCATCATCCCAGGCTTTGCCATTTTATTTATTCATTTCCTCTTGGCGGTACAATAAGCGTGGGGGAGAGGAGCATCAGCATGCAATATGCGTCTAGCTGGTGTGTGTGTGGGGAGAGAGCTCTGCTCACTGAGCGGAGCTCTCCTTTCAACTGTATGCCACTGCATTTGACTGCTGTCATAGACAGCTGCAGCAGTGATTGGGGAACTGGGGCCGCGCCTGCAAACACACTGACTGAATTGGAAGACGGGTGACACACCTCCGAAAACTCCGATGATGGCACTATGTTTCTTGCACATGCGTGCAAGCAACATAAAAACAGAACAACAAACCCTCTACAAGTGCAGATGAACACAAGTATAACAATACATGCAATACCAAAAAACCAAAACAAACATAATTTACAAATGCCAGTAAATACAGGTTACTCACCTGTAACAGGAGTTCTAGGAATGGTATATGTTGTTCATCCACACTTATTGGCAGGTTCTTTGAAGCTTTAAATTTTGCTGGAAGGTCTTCAAGCTGGCTTCTCCCACTCACCCGGGAGGTAAAACTCTCGGCTCCGCCCCATGACGCCAGATCTTGCCCGCTGGAAGCCAGGTTGTGCGTCAAAGCCGGGGAGGCCGGGTGGGTCGTGTGGATGAACAACATATACCATTCCTAGAACTCCTGTACAGGTGAGTAACCTGTATTATGGGACATAGATATGTTGTTCAATCCACACTTATTAGCAGGCTCCTAGCAGTTCTCCGGAGGAGGAGGCAAGCGCACCCCGATACTTACTTGGGAAACAGAGACTGGAGAACCGAGGCCCAAAACCAGCATCCTGGCGTGACTCAAGGTGATGTGGTAGTGGGTAATAAGGTATGTGCTGACTTCCAGGTAGCAGCCCTGCAGATATCCTGGATAGGGACATCCCGAAGCAACTACGAAGCAGCAGTAAGGCGGGTAGAATGAGCTCTTATCCTCTGGGAGGCTCCATGCCCGCCAACCTATAGCAGAGCTCTATGCAGGAGGTGACCCACCTGCTTATCGTCCACTTGCTGCAGGTCTGCCAGATGTCGGCTTCAGCGTGGGTGACAAATAGCTGGCAGAACCTCTCCCGAACTTCAGCTGTCCGCTCCTTATAATAAGCGAGAGCTCGTCTAGGGTCCAAAGTATGGAGCCTATATTCGGCCTCCGAGGTGTGACTGGGGTAGAACACCGGCAGAGTCAACACCTGGTTAAGGTGAAACTCTGACACCACCTTCGGAAGGAATTTCAGATGGGGGCGCAGGACAACTTAGTCCCTATGGAAGACCAGGTAAGGAGACTCGATGGAAAGTGCCTGGAGCTCTCCCATCCTTCTGGCTGACGTGATAGCCGCCAAGAAGGCGGTCTTCCACGACAGGTGGGAAATATCGCACCTGTGCATCGGTTCGAATGGCTTGCCCATGAGCATGGCCAATACCAGCAGTAGATCCCACAGAGGTGGAGGTTCTCGCATGGGAGGGGAAATGTGGTCAAGGCCTTTGAAAAAGCGCCCGACCACCTTCTCCTGTGCAACTGTCTGCTTCCTGGACCGCGCCCGGTAAGCAGAGATGGCTGCCAGGTGCACCTTAAGGGTCGTCGACCGAAGCCCTTGCTGAGAAAGGGACCACAGGTAGTCCAGAATGCTTGCCAAAGGACAGGCGGAAGGGTCCAAGCCCTTCCCCTGACACCAAATGGAGAATCTCTTCCATTTGAAGGCGTAGCATTTCCTGGTCTACTCCTTACGGGACGCCTCAACGACGTTGAGGACCTCGTCGGAAAGACCCAAGGCCTGGAACTCTAGTCGCTCAGGAACCAGGCCGTCAGGTGCAGGGATTGAAGGTCCGGATGGAATACCTTCCCCTGGTTGACTGAGATCAGGTCCGGGCAGGCTGGAAGCCGCCTTGGGAGCCTGGAGCTCAGACTGAGGAGATCTGGATACCAGAACTGGCGGGGCCAATCTGGGGCTACCAGAATCACCTGTGCCTTGTCCCTCCCCGCCTTGAGAAGCACCTAGTGGATCAAGGGAAATGGGGGAAAGGCGTAGAAAAGGCCCGGGGTCCACAGCCTCGAGAAGGCATCCCCCTGCAGTGAGCCCTGCTGAGGGGGGCGGGCATGGAACAGTCTCAGCTTTGCATTTTCCCTGGAAGCAAACAGGTCCACCTGAGGCGTGCCCCAGTGGGAGAAGAGATCTTGTACTACCTCCGGCAGGAGAGACCACTCATGAGACGCAGCCGCTATCCAGCTTAGGGCATCGGCCAGGGTGTTTGTGGCTCCTGCCACGTGAATGGCTACGAGATCTGCCTCCAGGCTGCGCACGAAGGACCAAATGCGGAGAGCTTTCTTGCATAACAGCATGGAGTACGTCCCGCCCTGGCGGTTCAGGTAGTACATGGTTGTGGTATTGTCCATCTGGACCTGAACCACTTGACCCCGCAGAAATGAAGCGAAGGTGGTGAGAGCTAGACGGACCACTCGGAGCTCCAGCAGGTTGATATGGCACTGGGACTCCCGAGGGGACCAGAGGCCGTGGGCTCTGTGCTCCCCCAGATGGGCACCCCAACCCATCAGAGATGCATTGGTCGACAGAGAGACCATTGGCTCGAGGCGGACAAACGGGATGCCCTCCTGCAGATGTGCCAGAACGGTCCACCACTGGAGAGCGTTCCACATCTCCTGGGTCACTGTCATGGGCTGGTCCAACGGATCGCAGCGTTGTGACCACTGGCTGGCCAGTCCCCACTGAAGGGGACGCATGTATCAACGAGCCCAACAGACCACGCTGGTGCAGGCTACCATGAGGCCCAGGAAGTCCCGGGCAGGGCGCGATTGCCCAACCAGAAATGATTGGGCAAAGGAGGAAGAACCTCGGCCCTGTCCGCCGGGAGCCGAGCTCTGGTTCAAAGAGAGTCGAGCTCTGCCCCGATGAAGAGAATCACCTGCTTCAGCACGAGTTCCAACTTGGCCTCATTGATGAGGAGGCCAATTTGAGAGCAAACCTGGAAGGCCAGATCTCTGGACCGCTCCGCCTCCACTCTGGAGGGGGCTGCAATCAGCCAGTCGTTCAGGTAGGGGTACACCCAGACCCTTCGGCGCCGCAGGAATGCTGTCACCACTGCCATGCATTTGGTGAAGACCCTGGGAGCTAGGGAGAGGCCGAAGGCCCGGAACTCGTAAAGGGATCCTTCCTCTCTGAAGCGGAGGAATCTCTGATGAGACGGATGGATTGGGACGTGAAAGAACGCGTCCTGGAGGTCCAGGGAACAGAACCACATGCCTCGTTCCAAGGATGGGATTATCTGAGCCAGAGTGACCATCCTGAAGGTCCGAGACCTTAGGAACTTGTTCAGGTCGTGTAGGTCGAGAATGGGGCGCCAGTCCCCCATCCGTTTTGGGACCAGGAAATACCTGGACACAAAACCCGGGTCTGGAGGAGGATCCACCACCTTCCTGATCATCTCTTTTTCGAGGAGCAGGGTGATATCGGCTCAGCAGGCCGACAGCGAGGCTGTGGACCCCGTGGCCCCCCGAGGGGCGACGGCTCGAAAGGGTGGAGCCTGCTCGAACTCCAGAGGCAGGCCTTTTCCTACCACCTCCAACACCCAGTGGTCCGCGGTGATAGCGGACCAGGCGGAAAGGAAGTGGCGGAGCCGTCCCCCCATCGGGGGAACCCAGGGGGGAGCGACAAGGCTGGGGGCAGCACCCCTCAACCCGTCACTGGGCAGGCTTGGAGGAAGAACCGGCCGAGGGACCTCCTGGGCCTTTACCTCCTTGATTCCTGTTGGAGGAACCCGCCGGCTTGGATTTGGGATGCCAAACGCGAGCCTGCTGGCCCTGTTGCTGGTGCTGTTGTGCCGGTCGAGATGCAGGGGCCGAAGGGCAAAAGGACTTCTGCTGTTGCTGACGGCAGCCTGTGTCCCTCTGGGCGGAGGTGACCGAGTCCAGGGTGGCATGGGACTTTTCGATCCACTGGAGGTGTCCCTCCATTCCAGGGCCGAAGAGGTCAGTCACCAAGAAGGGCACATCCACCAACTTGTGCTGGGTATCCGCCATGAAGGTGGATATCCTCAGCCACGCCCTGCGGCGCATGGCCACCGTGGCCACTACTGACCTGGCACAGGAATCACCTATGTCCAGAGCAGTCTGAAGCTGCTACTTCGCCACCGCCTTACCCTGGTCCCGCACCTGGCGGACCATGGTCTGCAGGTCGGACAGAAGATGAGGGACAACCTCATCCAGGGAGCCCAAGCGGGCGTGGGAGAAGTGTGCCATCAGCATGACCGAGCTGGCTTGTCGGAGGCTGAGGGAGGACACAGCGTACACCTTGCGCCTGGCAAAGTCCAGCTTTTTGGACTCTTTGTCGGGGGGCTTATCCACGTCCCGAGTGTTACCGGAACGCCAGAAAACACTGTCAGTAACTAACCCCTCGGCAGAGGGGTGCTCTGAGAAACCGGGCAAACAGCCGGTAGGGACCACATACTTCCTGGCCATCCTGGCCGAGGGGCGCAGGACAGGAAGCAGGCCGCTGCCAAAGCTCCAAGGCTGGGCCGACAATGGCCTCAGCCACCGGAAAGGCCTCCGTGGGGGTATCTTCTCGGTCCAGTATCTCCGTCAGGGGATACTTGGCCCATTTGGACATGGGCTCGAGCTGCATCCCAGTGGACTCCGAGATGAGTCGAAGCAGACCCAAGAAGGACGATGGGCTATCGTCCAATGACTCCCCCAGAGGACTCCAGGTCGACCTGCCTGGAGAACAGGGAGGAGTCGTCGTCGGATTCCGAAGAGTCTGCGAAGAGTTGCCTCGGCCCTGAGCCACCCTCTACCTGCCGAGGATGGTCGGGAGTGAGGGTGACCGACAACCTGTGGGGCAGGCCGTGAACCGACCGGGAATCCTTGGTCGGTGCCCCAGACTTCGGTTGTGGAGGCGTAGGTTCCACCACAATCGGTGGAGCAGCTGGCTTTGGCCGAGCAACCGGCCCTGGAGTGGGCAACTCAACTCAACTCAACTCGGGCGAGTGGTTGCTTCAGTCGTTCGGGCGACAGCCACTTGATGGCCGGGGTCTGGACCGGAGTCAGCTTAGGCCTGGACAACAGCAACTGCTGCCACATAAGGTCCTCGTAGTGCCGACGTAATTTACGCCGAAGCCTCTCCTCATCCGAGGAAGAGGACGAGGAGGAATGGTGTCGCCGCTTACTTCGGTATCGAGACTGAGACCCTCAGGGGAACCGAGGGTGGGTTTGGGAAGGGGCGGGGGACACCCACTCTTCCCTCGGCTCGGACACTTTAACTGGGGACTGCGGCCCCGAAGGCACAGGCAGATCCTCGGTATCCACCGGGGGAACTGGTGAAGGAGGGTTGTCAGCTTCACCAGTCGACAGCCCGTCTAACGGACTGAGAAAATCTCGACTCGGTCGACGGGAGTCTCGGCAGGCTGGCCTGACGGGGACACCGTGAAGCCAGCGGCCTCAGCCGCAACTTCGACCGAAGTCGACGGTCGGCTGTCTGGGGAAGGGGACCTCTCCCGCTCCCACGAACGCCAACGGTGGGACTTCCTTTCGACTCCTTCTTCTTGGGCCGAGAAGAATGTCCCGATGGCTCCTCTCCCTTCGTGGAAAGGGACTGACAAAGCTCCTTGAACGAAGCCGTATTCGAGGAACTCAGAGAGAGCGGGATAAATGCCGCGGCCGAGGAGGAGGAAGAAGATGCGGCCTGGGCCGCCTCCTCCTCGAGGGCGATCATCTGCTCAAGCTGCTCAGCCGAGCCAGCCGCCGCGGAAACCGCCCAATGAGCCTCTTTTGATTTTACCGGTTGGAAACACTTCTCAGGGCGCCCGAGCTTCAAACGGGCAGTGCGATCATCCAGGACGTTGGCCCAGAAAGAGCGGCACAACTCGCAGGCCTGTGGATCGTGATCTAGGCCAAGGCAGTAGACGTATGTGGAGTGCGGATCCGTCCTGGACATTTTCTGCCCACAAGGGCACCTCCAAAAGCCGAGAATAGATTTGTCCATCGCAGCCGTGAGGGAAGATGAAGACCGAAGATTAGAAAACTTCAAAACCAATTTCGGACGAACCGAAGAGTTAGGATCCAGTCTAAAACGCAGAGCAATAAGGAGGGAACCTGAACTTCCAAGCGGTAAGGAAGATCTGGCGTCATGGGGCGGAGCCGAGAGCTTTACCACCTGAGCGGGTGGGAGGAGCCAGCTTGAAGACCTTCTGGCAAGATTTAAAGCGGCAAGGAACCTGCCAATAAGTGTGGATTGAACAACATATCCATGTCCCTAGAAAACGGATTTTAACCCCCGGAAAAATGGTGCAGGCTCAAGATGCACCACAAACATAACACTTGGTTATATATAATGTATATGTAAAACATAGACAATCTGCAGCAAGAGCCTGCATATACACATAACAATATTTGTATATAATTGATAAACCAAACATCCAATACACATGGAAGGGGATTTGGCCAGTGCATAAATATCATAGCTATAGAAGCACAGTCATCAAAACATTCTTATAAATAAACAAGCATAATAAGGATATAATCCATCATAAACAAAAGGACCTGTTTATCCATAAATCATGGTTAACATGAAAATTCTATAATTATAAAAAAGCTAAACAGCTATAAAATGTGCAGTACCTACAAAAAAAAAAAACCCAGAATACATTGGATTTAGTGATTAATCTATAGGTTCATATGTGCTAAAAATGCATAATGTATAAAAGCACAACACCTATAGTATTTATTGGGATGAAAAACGTATGTATGTGTAACATGGACCCAAAATCAAAGTCCAATAATCATAATAAACACCCATTTAATTCTTTATTTATATTATTCTTAAATTACTGAGGTTTTACCCCAAAAAATCTCAATTCATTTATTCAAAAATGGTACTAGCTCAAAAATTTCATTTAACCCAGGATAACACAGTGCTCCTAATTTGTGTATCCAAAACTGCTATCTACGAGAAAGAAGTAACTCAAGATCACCTCCTCTAGGGCCTAACCTGACCCTTTAAATTCCACAGAACAAAAAGTAATGTTGTGGTGACGTTCCCACATTGGCATTAAGGCGGCAAAACAAAATATTTCCATAATCACTAGTTCTAATATCACTAAGATGTTCCCTTACCCTTATTTTAAAAACCCTAGCGGTTTTCCCTACATAAAAGGCGCTGCTCACACAGGTAGCCAAATATGCTACACAAGTAGTGCTGCAGTTAATGAAACCTCTGATATCAAAAACAGTATTCACATTAGCAGATGTAAAACTTTTAATCTGTTGGATTTTATCACAGTAGGTACATATGCCACATCGCGAGCAGCCCAAAGGCACAGCAGGTAGCCAGGTACATTTAGGTTGAACAGGGAGAAAACTATGTACTAACAAATCCGAGAGATTCTTAGATCTCCTGAAAGTAATTCTTGGTTTCTGCTTTGTTACTGGATCTAATGCTGGCTCAGTACTGAGAATATGCCAAAATTTGTTTATACTGTCTCTTATTATATTGTTTTTGGCACAGTACCTAGTAACCAATCGTACCTCCTGGCTGTTATCATTAAGATCCCTCTTTTTATATTTTAACAAATCTCCCCTAGGAACTAAATCAACTTCTAGTGCCTTTTTCTCCACCGGGGGGGGCTATATCCCCGAGCCACAAATCGCTGTTGTAATTCCTGACTTCTAAATGTATATATCTCTGCCTCAGAACAAAGTCATTTAACCCTCATGAACTGGGATTTAGGGATGTTGTTGATGGTGTGGAGGGGGTGACACCTGCCAGCCATCAAAAGACTATTCTTATCAGTCGGCTTCCTATATAAATCTGTTGTTATAGTCCCATCCTCTAGCTTACAAATATTAATATCCGAAAGGGGAAATCTGCTCATTACTTTGATGTACAGTGAACCTAAGATTCAAATTAGTTCGTTCTAAATATTGTACAAAGCATGACAACATCGCAGTGTCCCCCCGCCACACCATCAACACATCATTAATAAAACAACGCCACAGATCTATGAACTCATAAAAAGGGTTCTGAACCATGTCATAAATATAGTCAAGTTCCCATCTGCCTAAATACAAATTCGCATATGTGGGGGCCAAAGTTGCCCCCATCGCCATCCCTTTTACCTGTAGAAAGAACTGACCCTGAAAAAGAATTACATTTTTCAATACAACAAATTCTGCCAACTGACATAGGAAGTCATTAAACTTGGATGTATAGGAGGAATGATTCTCTAACCAAAACCTAAGAGCCGAGAGACCACCCCGCATGGGGTACATTTGAGTACAAAGCCTCAACATCCAGAGTAACCAAAGCCCATTCTTGTTCTATTTGTAAATCGCACAAGATGTTAAGTATCTGGGTGCAGTCCCTTACATATGACCTTAATTTAGGCACCAAAAATTGATATACTGATCCACAAACTTAGATAGTAGCTCTGTGAGGGAGCCCATTCCCGAAACAACAGGACGCACCGGGGGGGGGGCACTCAGACTCTTATGGATCTTGGGCAGAGTATACAATATATAGTTTGTCTAACTGGATGTGAAACACATAAGTATTTAAATGTTTGCAAATCAATAAGCCCCTCGTTCAAAGACTGGGTCAAAAAAATACAGGTTACTCACCTGTAACAGGAGTTCTAGGAATGGTATATGTTGTTCATCCACACTGTCTGGCAGGTTCCTTGCTGCTTTAAATCTTGCCAGAAGGTCTTCAAGCTGGCTTCTCCCACCCACCCGGGTGGTAAAACTCTCGGCTCCGCCCCATGATGCCAGATCTAGCTCACTTTTTGAAGCCAGGGTTAAAGGCCGAAGCTGGGAGGTTAGGTGGTCGTGGTGGATAAACAACATATACCATTCCAGAACTCCTGTTACAGGTGAGTAACCTGTATTTCTAGGGACATGGATATGTTGTTCATCCACACTGTCTGGCAGACTCCTAGCAGTTCTCCAGGAGGAGGGAGGCAAGGCGCACACCCCCTACTTAGGAAATAAAGACTGGAGAACTGAGGCCCCAAAACCAGCATCCCGGCGTGACTCAAGGTCGATGTGGTAGTGGGTGATGAAGGTGTGTGCAGACTTCCAGGTAGCAGCCCTGCAGAGTTCCTGTATAGGGATGTCCCTGGAAGCAGCCACCGATGTAGCGGTATGGCGGGTAGAATGAGCTCTTATCCCTCTGGGAGGCTCCATGCCTGCCAACCTATAGCAGAGATCTATGCAGGAGGTGACCCACCTGCCTATCGTCCGCTTGGCTGCTGGTCTGCCAGGTGCGACTTCAGCGTAGGTGACAAACAGCTGGCGAATCTCTCCCTGAACTTCAGCTGCCCGCTCCTTATAGTAAGCGAGCGTACTTCTAGGGTACAAAGTATGGAGCATATATGCGGCATCCGAGGTGTGACTGGGGTAGAACACCGGCAGAGTCAACACCTGGCTAAGGTGAAACTCCGACACCACCTTCGGAAGGAATTCCGGGTGGGGGTGCAGGACAGCCTTGTCCCTGTGGAAGACCAGATAAGGAGACTCGATGGTAAGCACCTGGAGCTCTCCCATCCTTCTGGCTGACGTGATAGCCACCAAGAAGGTGGTCTTCCACGACAGATGAGAGATGTCACACCTGTGCATCGGTTCGAATGGCTTGCCCATGAGCTTAGCCAATACCAGCAGTAGATCCCACGGAGGTGGAGGTTCTCGCACCGGAGGGGATATGTGATCAAGGCCTTTGAAAAAGCACCCAACCACCTTCCCCAGCGCCACCGACTGCTTCCTGGCCCACGCCCGGAAAGCCGAGATGGCTGCCAGGTGCACCTTAAGGGTCGTCGACCGAAGCCCTTGCTGAGAAAGGGACCACAGGTAGTCCAGAATGCTTGCCAAGGAACTGGAGGAAGGGTCCAGGCCCTTGCCCTGACACCAAATGGAGAATCTCTTCCATTTGAAGGCATAGCATTTTCTGGTCGACTCCTTACGGGACGCCTCAACAATGTTGATGACCTCGTTGGAAAGACCCAAGGCCTGGAACTCTAGCCGCTCAGGAACCAGGCCGTCAGGTGCAGGGATTGAAGGTCCGGATGGAATACCTTCCCCTGACTGACTGAGATCAGGTCCGGGCAGGCTGGAAGCCGCCTCGGGAGCCTGGAGCTGAGACTGAAGAGATCTGGATACCAGAACTGGCGGGGCCAGTCTGGGACTACCAGAATCACCTGCGCCTTGTCCCTCCTCGCCTTGAGAAGCACCTAGTGGATCAAGGGAAATGGGGGAAAGGCGTAGAAGAGGCCCGGGGTCCACGGCCTCGAGAAGGCATCCCCCTGCAGTGAGCCCTGTTGAGGAGGGCAGGCATGAAACAGTCTCAGCTTCGCATTCTCCCTGGAGGCAAACAGGTCCACCTGAGGCATGCCCCAGTGGGAGAACAGATCTTGTACTACCTCCGGCAGGAGAAACCACTCGTGGGACGCAGCCCCTATCTGGCTTAGGGCATCGGCCAGAATGTTGGAGGCTCCTGCCACATGGATGGCAAAGAGATCCACCTCCAGGCTGCGCACGAGTGACCAAATACAGAAAGCTTCCCTGCACAGAGGCATGGAGCGCGTCCCGCCCTGGCGGTTTAGGTAGTACATGGTCGTGGTATTGTCCGTCTGGACCTGAACCACTTGACCCCGTAGAAACGGAGCGAAGGCGGTGAGGGCTAGATGAACCGCTCGAAGCTCCAGCAGGTTGATGTGGCATTGGAACTCCCGAGGGGACCAGATGGGCACCCCAACCCATCAGAGAGGCGTCGGTCGATAGAGAGACCGTCAGCTCGGGCGGACAAACGGGATGCCCTCCTGCACATGAGCTAGAACGGTCCACCACTGGACAGCATTCCATATCCCCTGGGTCACTGTCACTAGCTGATCCAGGGGATCAAAGTGCTGTGACCATTGGCTGGCCAGCCCCCACTGAAGGGGATGCATGTACCAACGGGCCCAATGGACCACACTGGTGCAGGCCGCCATGAGGCCCAGGAGGTGCAGGGAGTCCCGAGCAGGGCGCAATTGCCCAACCTGAAATGATTGGGCAAGGAGGAAAGAACCTCGACCCTGTCCCGGGAGCCGTGCTCTAGCTGAGAGAGTCGAGCTCTGCCCCATGAATTGTATCACCTGCTTTGGCACGAGTTCCGACTTGGCCTCTGATGAGGAGGCCAACCTGAGAGCAAACCTGGAGGGCCAGATCTCTGGACCGTTCCACCTCCATTCTGGAGGAGGCTGCAATCAACCAGTCGTCCAGGTAGGGGTACACCCAGACACTTCGGCGCCGCAGGAATGCTGTCACCACTGCCATGCATTTGGTGAAGACCCTGGGAGCTAGAGAAAGGCCGAAGGGCATGGCCCGGAACTCGTAGAGGGATCCCTCTGCCCTGAAGTGGAGGAATCTCTGGTGGGACGGACGGACTGGGACATGAAAGAACACGTCCTGGAGGTCCAGACAACAGAACCACATGACTCGTTCCAAGGATGGGATTATCTGAGCCAGAGTGACCATCCTGAAGGTCCGAGACCTTAGGAATCTGTTCAGGTCGTGCAGGTCTAAAATGGGCGCCAGCTCCCTGTCCGTTTCGGAACCAGGAAGTACCTGGACACAAAACCCTGGGTCTGGAGGAGGATCCGCCACCTTCCCGATCACCTCTTTTCGAGGCAGGCGTGTCGGCTCGGCGAGCCGACAGAGAGGCTGTGGACTCTGAGTTCCCGAGGGGACAGCTCGGAAGGGCGGGGCCTGCTCGAACTCCAGGGGCAGGCCCTTTCCTACCACCTCCAATACCCAGTGGTCCGTGGTGATAACAGAGCAGGCGGAAAGGAAGTGGCGGGGCCACCCCCCCACGGGGGGAACCCAGGGGGAGTGACGAGGCTGGGGGCGACACCACTCAACCCGTCACTGGGCAGGCTTGGAGAAGGGACCGGCTGAGGGACCTCCTGGGCCTTTTCCTCCCTGCTTCCTGTTAGAGAAAGCCGCAGGCTTGGCCTTGGGGTGCCAAGCGTGAGCCTGCTGGCCCTGATGCTGGTGCTGTTGGGCCGGACGTGCCGCAGGCACAGAAGGGCAAAAGGACTTATGTTGTTGGCGACGGCCCTTGTCCTTCTGGGCAGAGGTGACAGAGTCCAGAGTAGTATGGACTTTTTGGTCCGCTGGAGGTGGCCTTCCACTACAGGGACGAGCAGGTCAGTCCCCAGGAAGGGGACATCCACTAGTTTATGCTGGGTATCCGCCGTGAAGGTGGATAACCTCAGCCATGCTCTGTGG
Source organism: Neoceratodus forsteri (assembly GCA_016271365.2). Lineage (NCBI taxonomy): Eukaryota > Metazoa > Chordata > Ceratodontiformes > Ceratodontidae > Neoceratodus > Neoceratodus forsteri. The sequence goes on from CM057452.1 coordinate 966,405,082, forward strand.
CGCATGGCCACTGCGGCCGCAACTGATCTGGCACAGGAGTCTCCAATGTCCAGAGCTGTTTGGAGCTGCTGTTTTGCCACCGCCCTTCCCTGGTCCCGTACCTGCTTGACCGTGGTCTGCTGGTCGGCCGGGAGATGAGGGATCACCTCATCCAGGGAGCCCATGAGGGCGTGGGAGAAGTATGCCATCAGCACGGCAGAGCTGGCCTGGCGGAGGCCAAGGGAGGACGCAGCGTACACCTTGCGCCCAGCATAGTCCAGCTTTGTGGACTCCTTGTCGGGGGGCTTATGCACATCCCTAGCATTCCCGGAACGCCAGAAAATGTTATCGGTGAACAACCCCTCTGCGGAGGGGTGCTCCGAAAAACTGGACAAAGAGCCGGTAGGGACCGCATACTTCCTGGCCATCCTGGCCGAAGGCACAGGACAGGAAGCCGGCCACTGCCAAAGCTCCAAGGCTGGGCCAACAATGGCTTCAGCCATCGGAAAGGCCTCCGTGGGTGAATCCCCTCGGTCCAGTATCTCAGTCAGGGGATACTTGGCCCACTTGGATATGGGTTCGAGCTGCATCCCGGTGGACTCCAAGATGAGCCGAAGCAGACCCATAAAGGACGATGGGCTCTCGTCCATCGACTGCTCCCTGGAGGACTCCAGGTCAAGGGGCCTGGAAAACAGGGAGGAGTCATCGTCGGACTCTGAGGAGTCCGCGAAGAGCTGCCTGGGGCCTGAGCCACCCTCCACCTGCCAAGGACGGTCGGGAGTGAAGGTGACCGACAACCTGTGGGGCAAAGCCTGACCCGACCGAGAGTCCTTGGTCGGCGCCCCTGATTTCGGTTGTGGAGGTGGAGGTTCCACCACAATCGGTGGGGCAGCTGATTTCAGCTAAACAACTGGCCCAGGCTTGGGCACCTCGACTACAGCAAGGGGTTCTTTTGGCCGTTCGGGTGACAGCCACTTGATGGCCAGGGAAGGCGACAGCGTTGGCTTGTTCCCGGACAGAAGTAGCTGCTGCCACATTAGGTCCTCGTAGCGTCGACGCAATTTGCGCCGGAAGCCTCTCCTCTTCCGAGAAGGAAGACGAGGACGAGTGGCGCTGCCGCTTACTTCGGTGCTGAGACCGAGACCACCGATGTCGGCGGGATCGGCTGGACCAAGATGAGGTCTGAGACCGAGACCCTCGGTGTTTACGAGGGCGGGTCTGGGAAGGGGCACGGGACACCCGCTCTTCCCTCGGCTCTGAAGCCTTGACCGGGGACTCCGGCAAGGGAGGCGCAGGCAAGTCCTCAGTCTCCACCGGGGGAACCAGTGAAGAAGGGCTGTCAGCTTCACCAGTCGACAGCCCGTCCGACGGGTCGAGAAAAATCTTGACCGTGTCGAAGGGTGTCTCGGCCGGCTGACCTGACGGGGACACCGTGAAGCCAGCGGCCTTAGCCGCAACCTCGACCAAAGTCGAGTATCGACTGTCCGGGGAAGGGGACCTCTCCCGCTCCCACGATCGCTGACGTGTGGGACTTACCTTTCGAGTCCTTCTTTTTGGACTGAGAAGAATGTCCCGATGGCCCTTCTCCCTTCATGGAGAGGGATTGGCAAAGCTCCTTAAAAGTAGCTGTGTAGGAGGATCCCAGAGAGAGCGGGATAAATGCCGCGACTGAGAAAGATGAAGATGCGGACTGGGCCGCCTCCTCCTCGAGGGCGATCATCTGCTCGAGTTGCTCAGCCAAGCCAGCCGCCGTGGACACCGCAAAACGGGCATCCTGGACTTCACTGATGGTAGCGCCGGACACCCAAGCTGTAACCGTGCAGCGCGGTCTTCCAGGATGTTGGCCGAAAACAAACGGCATAACTCACAGGCCTGCGGGTCATGATCTAGGCCGAGGCAGTAGACGCACGTGGAGTGCGGATCCGTCCTGGACATTTTCTGCCCACATGGGCACCACCGAAAACCGGGAGTTGATTTGTCCATCGCAGCCGCGAGGGAGTAATTTGACCGAAGTCTTGAAAACTTAAGAATTAGTTTCGGGCAAACCGAAGAATTAGGATCCAGTCTATACGCAGAGTGTTAAGGAGGGAACCTAAGCTTCCAAGCGGTAAGGAAGATCTGGCATCATGGGGCGGAGCCGAGAGTTTTACCACCCGGGTGGGTGGGAGGAGCCAGCTTGAAGACCTTCCTGCAAGATTTAAAGTGGCAAGGAACCTGCCAGACTGTGTGGATGAACAACATATCCAAGTCCCTAGAAACTATCGATTTCTTGCTTAAAACCCATAGTAGGATCTGTTTTCAATCCTGCATAGAAATCAGTATTTGATAACTGTCTTTAAATCTCTTTCACATAATCGCCCCTATCCATCAACACTAATGACCCCCTTGTCAGCTGGCTTAATAACCAATTCAGAATTAGCCTGCAGCTGTTGTAATCCAAGTTGTTCTTCACTATCAATATTAACATAATTCAGGTCCATTAATTCACTCCTACGGTGCTCTAATTCCTGTAGAACAGCTCTTTCAAAGGTAATAACAGCAGGGGAATAAGCAGGCAAAGAAGTAGAGGGATGTTTAAACCTCAATTTAGTTCTTTCTGCTGAAACCTGTTCACTTTCCACAGACTGTTCCACCCGTGCCGTAACTATTAAGGTAGGCAGGTACTGCAGATTTTATAGCTATTTAGCTTTTTTATAATTATTGAATTTTCACGTTAACCCTGACTTATGGATGAACAGGTCCTTTTCTTTATGGTGGATTACATCCTTACTATGCTTGTTTATTCATAGGAATGTTTTGATGACTGTGCTTCTATAGCTATGATATTTATGCACTGGCCAAATCCCCCCCCCCCACATTTCCATGTGTATTGAATGTTTGGTTTATCAACTGTATACAAATATTTGTATGTGTATATGCAGGCTCGTGATGCAGATTGTCTGTGTTTTGCATATACATTACATATAACCAAGTGTTATGTTTGTGGTGCATCTTGAGCCTGCACCATTTTTTGGGGGGTTAAAATCCATTTTACTGGCCTTTGTATATTAGCGATATGTGCCTTTATATATATACATGTTTATTTTTGTTTTTTGGTATTGCTTGTGTTCATCTGCACTTGTAGTGGGTTTGTTGTTCTGTTTTTTTTATGTTATATGTTTTTTCTTATATGGATTTTACTGTAGGTGTGTGTCACTCTAGGTTGGGATACTATATGTTTTTTCTACTGTCACTTTAAGTTCCACCTTTATAAGCAGAGTGCACCTCCTGTTTGAACCACTCCCTGATGATGCTCTGAAGCGAAACCGGTAGGAGGTTGTGGGTCTCACTGTGAGCTGTCATTTTAGCAGGAAGTAAGTGCTTTTTGGCTGCTTTTGTACTATGAATGTGTTGAATAAAGCATTATTTTTATATGCTTAAATAATCTGTTTGATTATTTGTTTATGGGTCCATTTGTCTAGAAGGCAGTGGGTGGTGCTGGAGTTTTGTGTTTTGCTAGGAATGAGTCCTCCCTTGCTTTGTTTTTATTTATACGTTATTAATATTTTCTCAGGAGCAGTTTACATTGTCTTATTGCACTTGATTAATAACTGGCTAAATAATCACTGTCATTTGAAACATTTTCACATACAGTCAGTTCCCATAGCTTATAAAGGGTTCTTTGTTATATTCTAAAGCAATGGTGGTTTCACTTAATTTCTTCCTAGGGAATGATCCCCCCTACACTGCCGCACTTCTCAATAGTACAATTTCTGGTCTGTGGTTCATAATCCATAGCAGCCACTTATTCCAGAACCTTGTAAAGCTTTTCATTCTAAGATTAAGGCCTGTGGTTATCGTCTCTAGTTCATAGATATGCTGGACTGTCTTTCCACTCCCTTTGGGTGGGGGCTTCCTTCTTGAGCCATTTCTGAGAGATGACTTTCTGGCAGCCATCAAGAGCAGAGCCTTCATATTTTTTGTATGGCTATTAGTTATGTGGGGTGGTAAGTGTAATAATAATGCACTTGCTGAGGTCAATTTTGGTAACTCTGGGAAGAGTTCCCTAAGGGCCTACTCTGTTGTCCACCAGAAAGGCCCTAACTCCACACAACTCCAAAACACATGTGTATGTGTGGCACAAGAGTCTCCACAATCTCTCCAATACCTTGATCCTCTATCTATGTCGTATTTCCCCGTAATTTATGGGGTTTTGAAATATCGAACCACACATTTCCATCCATATTCCCTCCAAATCTATGATTGTGTTGTTTTATGTTGTATAGTGTTTAATTTTGTCCAGTCTTCATCTGTTAATGTTATCTCTAACTCTTACTCCCATCTGGTACAAATGCTACCTATAGCCTTGCTAAGGGAGCCCGGATAGCCCTCACAATCTGTGAGATTATACGATTTGGAGTCCCCCCCCCCCAGGGTGGTAATGATTAGTTGCACAAGGGGATGAACCTCCACTCTGTGCCAGGATTGTCCCAGTTTCCCCACAAAGTAGTGTCACACTTGCAGATATCTAAATAGTCTTGCCTTCTTAAATCATATTTTAGCTGTAACTCCTGAAAGGTTTGGAAATTACATTGGTCGTAGTATTGATAATTGTGAATTAGGCCCTGCCTCTGCCATCTGTCAAAAACAAGTCCAATTTAGCTGGTCCAAAGTTCGAGTCATCCCTTGCTTTTACCACTGACATGATTTAGGTGTGACCCGACGCACACAGTCAGAATCTATCTGGGGGCCTTTTTCTGGAGACAAACTCCTCTGGAAAGGTTGGAGGAATTCAACCACCAAAGCAGGGCCTGTTTGACTGGGTTGGATACCAGGACAGGTTGGTCCAGGTTGTCTGACCTTTGATCCCATTGAACTCTCAGATTCCACTGAATTGTCCTCATATATACTATGACTTCCGTCGTTCAATGGAAGATGAATGAGAGGAAGACAACATGCAAAAGATTGAAGACGGTACTAATTTTGAAGGAAAATAAGAAAACGTGGGTAACATGAAAAATGGCGGTTGACAAACTCAAGGAGTCCGTGGAGGTCAGACTTGCATGGTCAATGGCAGGAAAAGAACTGGGGATGAGTTGGGTGACCGCCCCTTTTATATGTTGCGTGACATCGGGGGCGGGCCCCCGATGGATACTGCTAGCTAGAAGTTTTCCGTGGGGTCCTGGCATCTCCCTTCGCTACCTGTCTGCATTCATCCAAAACCACACTACTGTGCTAGAGTGGGGATCCAACTTGTTGTAGGTATCTGTGCCTTCTTCAGCCACTGCTACCATGGTTAACTCACACAGCATACTCTACAGTGCAGTTCTGACAACTACTGCTCCTAGGTTTGTGAAGGTTCTTCGCGAACATGTGACCTGATCTCCCCTACATGACACAGCTTGCCGGCCCCAACTGCAGTGCAGACCTGAGCCGTGGAATATTATGTTTGGACATTTTGCTCAGACGTCAACCCCCCCCCCCCCCAAATATTCTTTTCCTTCGTTCTTTCTTCCTCAACTCAGGGGCCCACCTGCTGGTTATAGATTTTGTTGCCCCCAGTCTGCCTCGATCCAGTCTCCTTGTTAAGGGCCTCTACAGGCTATTCATATCTGGACATTGCTCGAGTGTCACATGATCCTAACAGTCAACTAGACAGCTCCTGCTCTTAGTCAGGTGTTCCCCTAGACATCCACTTTTCATATGATGGAAGAAGGGGCTGCTCTATGGTTCTGTAATTCTCTGCAGTACCACTCTCCCCATACTTTATGTCCTCCCCTCTCCTACCAGTTTTCCTCATAGTCCAGGGGTAAGCGGGGATCCTCCGACTGGGGCTTATACGGGTTGTTACTACCTTCCTCATAATGCTGTCAACTGTGATTGCCAACACTACATGAAGTCTAGGAGACAGCATCCCCTTTACAATGTGGGGTGCTTTTCTGTGTTTATTAACTCCTACTTTTTTATGACTGGGACAGGCAGGCCAGGGGATCAAGAGTATGCTCTTTGCCCTTCCAGAAGGAGAGGACTATGCTGTCCCATGGCAAGTTTTCCTCCTGCTGATATCCCCACTTCCACTTGCTAGGGGATTCTGGCTCTCCACTTACAGGAATGCTGATAGAATCTGGTCATTGGGGTCCTATACACCCCCTATGCAGACTGAACTCAATATAATTGGTGCGAGGTACTACCCCCTGCATCTGTATGGCAGCAGTGGAAGTAGTGCCCTTGTCTGTGCCTCAGTTCTTACTAACAATATTTTCTTTCCCTCAGCTACTCAATGTACAGGCTGCTGAAATGTTTAACGTTTCCATTTTTCTCTTTCACTGCACTGCTTTCTACTATGTGACCAACTCCCAACAATGAGTGGCCACAACCAGGGACTAGGTCACAATCCACTTTTCACTACATCTACACCCCTCTCCAACAATTCTGTCAGCCATAACGCGTACCCCATTCTCATATACTGAACACATCTCAGCTTATTTGCTGATGGAAAAGGGTGAGCATTAGGGCTGACAACCCCAAGGCATACTCCACGTTTAATTTGTGAAGATGCAGGAGAGGTCAAATAGTAATGATTCTTCCTGTTGCTATCTGCAGGGTAGGGGTCGGGAGCCCTAATGCCACATTTTCCTACATTAGTTGGTTTAACCCTAAACAGTGCATTTAAGTGCACTCATGTAAGAACTTACCGTAACAGTAGATCTTTGAGGCTAGGAGACTTCAGGTGGGCGGGAGTCGGACAAGCTATGAGACTACACTGGAGAGAGAGTCTAGGTGGCCAGAGAAGTGGGCGCATAAAGAAAAATATAAAAATAAATAAATAATGACAGAGTTAGCCTCTGGGTGCTCCCCTTAAAAAGGTTCGTCCCTTGGGGCATTATACAGGTGATCTGCCTTCTTAGACGTCGCCAGAGTAGTAGAGGGGTGCTTCCAAGCAGCCCTACTGACATAATTGAAGGAGTTAATAAGGAAAGGAATGACTAAAGGCAATGACTCCTTCTTACGGAGGAACGCTGCCAGCTGATGATGCTTGGGATCCACTTCCTTCATGTCCCAACCCATAAGGGCCTGAATGTGCCTTATCACATCCATGAAAGTCAGGTCATCTGGAGGAGAACGTGGGGTGCCCTTGGGGTCCTCTGGCTCAGACAGTAGATCAGAATCTCCAGAGTCACCATAAAAAGAGAAGGAAAGATATCCCCCTGACTCGCCTGAGTACGGAGAGGATGAGCAACGATGCCTATGTCGGTGGATCCTCAGACGTCCGGTGCCAGCTCCATCTGGTTGTGGAGTAGGCTCCTTATGAGGTGTTGTCAGGGCCTTCCTAGAGGGAATCTGCTCCTTAGGTTGGCAGGAGGGTCCACTGGAGTCAAGAGTTGGGGGCTCCTTCGGGGCCTCCTTATCCTTGAAGTGCACCCACCAGGCCACAAAAGGGCACTAAGGTCTGTGGGAGGGTTCTGAGGCATGGCTGAGGGAACCAGTGTCTCTGGAGTAGGTTGAGAGGGCCCCGGCGTCTGTTTCTTCAGCTGAGGTAACCCTAGCATCAGATCAACTGGCACTGCGTTAACTGGCATCGGTCCCTGGGGTAGGGAACCATCCGGTGTTGGTCTGACTGGAGTGGAGAGACTGGGCGTCCATTCCTCAGGCATTGGCTGTGTGACAATAGGGCCAGCCGGCGACTATGGAGGGTTAGGACACGATGGCTGAGGCATCATCGGGGTCGATGTCGGGTTGGTCAGTGTCAATGCGACAGGTGTGGGCTGACGCCGGCCTGGTGAAGCAGCCGGCGCCAGCCTAGAAGGGGAAGCCTGTTCCAGGGAGCTAGCTCCCAAGTGGGGCAAAGGCATCACTCTCGCAGGGGGAGGTGAGCGCATGTCCCTGGTGTCGCTTGGAGGCGTTGGTCCCTGATGTTGGAACTGACCTAGCAGATGCCTTGACCGGGAGGGTGACAGGCAAAGACCCACCATATCTACTGTATTTACAATATATAAGGAATGCATAATGGATTGCCTAAGGAATAAGACAGGATGGGGTGTGGTTTATGGCTTAGTAACAGCATGCCCTAGGTGCGTAATGAGGCACAAGGCGCTTGCACAGAGTGTCTTTAGCACCTTGGAAGTGTTCTTATCAGGCCATAAACCACACCTCAATGTGTCTTATTCCACTTATAAAATGCCCCCGTAAAGCAGTTAATTTAAAAATTCACATAGTGTACATAAAAGACTAAAAAATGTGATGTCAGTAGGAAAAAAATAGTCCATGTCATTTGTCGTATAATGGAGCTCTTAAATTAAAGTCCACTGAGGGTGTTGGTGTCACCCCCCAACACACACACTTTCAAAACCATTATTTTTATTTCTTTCTTAATTTGCCCATGAGTTTCAATTACAATGAACAGGAGAGATCGTGTCCTGGATAGGCTGGCATATTTAGTGTGATGTTGCTTGTCCCCCCCCCCCCGCCACACACACACACAGGGAAGAAACATTTTTGTGTCCTTTTTATATTTTTGGTGTTACTCTTTCATTGACTTTTTCAGTTTATTTACTTACATTAAATGGCTGACTTGACAGGTGAGCTTGTCCCTTATCTGCAACTTGAAGATAGAGGGGGGATGGCTCAGAGGTAATGTTAGAAAGTATTTTTTCACAGAGAGAGTTGTGGATGCATGCAACAGCCTTCCTGAGGAGGTTGTGGAGTCAAGAACAGTGGGAGAATTCAAGAATGCATGGGACAGGCATAAGACAATTCTAGTGGGGGGGCAGGAGGAAGTAAGCTGTTTAACTAGAATCTGCAGCTTATCCATCAGGTAGGAAAATGGGCAGACTGGGTTGGCCAAGTGGTCCTTATCTGCCATCAAATTCTACGTATGTTTCTGCAGCCATCTAGGGTGGTTTTCGGCTGGCTTCTTGGTTCTGCTTTCTCCTTCCCTGTGTCTCTCTCAGACCGACTGCATTTTTTTAAAAATTAAAGATGCCGCGAATGTAATAGGAGCCACTGTGTGGCAGAGCGGCTCTGGTTATACAGCACCATGGGGTTTGCAGCACGGGCAGTGCGGGGGGCACCACTTGAGGAACAGAGCCATGAGCAGTATTGCTTAGCCACATAATGAGCAGCGAGGATTACTGTGAAAGCCATGGATGACTGGCACACAACGAACTGCTGTGTAAAGAAATCACAGTATTTGGGGGGTGGGGGTGGGTGCTGTGGAGCCTGAGCTAAGCAGCAGCAGCAGATTTAATTAGCTCCGGTTTATCTTGCCAAAATTGCTAAAAATCAACATTTTGCAGCTACTTTTGCCAGATATTTTAAGTACCATCGAAAACAGGAGCCTCTAAAACATAAAGATAGGCAACCAGAAGAAAGGCAGAGGTACAGGTGGAAAATCGATGGGGACTTCTCACCCAACTGAAGTTATTGGTGAGGCACAGGCCACTTCTAATACAGAGTCGGAAGAAACCATGGCTTCCACTGGATCAAAGTTGCAGCACTTGCTTTCATCGGTAACAGACGTAAGTGCCAAAATGGATACTTTCGCATCAAGGGTGAATGTGGTAGAAAAGAGGCGGAAGTACTTAAAACAGAATTTACTGCTGTTAAAAAAGTTTCAGATATTTCGTCAGCCGCCACGATCATGCTGGTAAAAGAGAACTCACATCTGCGGGCTCTAGAAAATGGTAGAAAATCAGGCCCGCTCATCCCATGTTAGAATTCTCGGATTACCAGAAGGGACAGAGGGAGATCACCGCCTCTTATGTGTAAGGGACTGGCTGGAATGGAAACTAGTACCACAGGGACAGTCCATTACCTTTGGATTGCAGAAAGTGTACAGGATCACTCCTAGAGGATATTGAGAGTATCTGGGAACCCCACGCACACTGTTAATAGTTACAGATGGAATTGGGACTAGAGACAAAATACTGTGTCTGGCCCGGCAAGCAAGACCTATTACTTTTTCCCAGATATAAGTTATGCCACCAGAATGCGCTGTAAAAAATTTGACAGGATAAGGCGGCAGCTTTGAGAAGCATCTATCCCTCACTCAATGGTATTCCCTGCCAGATTGAGAATCGTGCATGAAGGGAAAGTATGGCTATTTTCAGATCCTTCTGAGGAGGGGAAATGGGCCACCTGGTTTGCCTCTTCATCTACCCGGTGCAGTCGAGAGTCAGATACCAAGGAAGGAGATTTGGATGAGCAAGGTACTGGCTGAATTTTTGGACTATTCCCTACAATCAGGTACCCTAATTTTGAAGGACAATGACCCATGTGGCCATAGTCTATTTTAAAAGACAGTTCGGGACATTTCAAGTTACAGAGGATATCAATGCTGTATTACTGCCTTTTAGCCCCTCTGTGCAGTTTACATGAGAGTCTCCTCAAAGTGAATTAAATACATTAAATACATTGCTATAAGTTTAGCATTCGATGGTATACTAAATGTTCTTACATCACATCTTGTGGCAGGGTATTAAATGAAAATTTGCTGCATGTGTTAAGTTTTATGGGTTTTAATTAATCTTTAGGTATACAGTGTGATGTCATTAACCCCAGTATGGGGAAACTCATTTGGGACTTTGACCCAGAAGGACTTTAGAAATTCGTAATTATTCACACTATTCTTGGGCTCAATTTCATGGCTAAATACTGTTTATGTGCTTTTCTAGAGTGGATTGTATTAGTTACTCCCTCCAATGAGGTATCACAATGTTCAGGATGCAATTTTCTCCTTTGATTAAGGAGGGGTTATTATGCTCCTCTGGGAGGGATAATACTGTACTATTCTGGAATGACTTGAATACGGAAATGTAATTCTTGTACTAACATTTGAAAATATTAAAAATAAAGTATAAAAATAAGAAATCACAATATAGGTGGGTTGATCTTGCTGGTGAATGGGCATCTGGGTGGGCTGAGGAGGAGCGGCTCTGTGCTAAGTTTTTTTTTTTCTCATTCATTATGTTTAAAGGCCATAACAGTCCATGGAGGAGCAGGTCTGCAGTCTGGTTTTAAATGTTTCAATCTCAGCTCCTAGTCGGCTTTGGAGATCGCGGTTGGCTGATAGCGTGGCACGACCAGTGATTCCTTCCTGTTAAGTGGCTCTGCCTGGCACAGTGAGTGCCGGTTGTAACATTATGGCTTAATAAGGACACGGGTAAAAGGGGCTGTTAGCCAATCAGGTTTCTAGAAATGTTGTGCCCATTTTATAAAGTGTAATAACACATTTACCTCCACTAGTGAGTGGTAAGACCCATAATTCACAAGTGGTGAAGCCACAAGTTAGTTATATAGAGGATAATGTATGGTCCTCTATCAGTAACCGGTCTGTTAACCGTCGAGAGGTTGCCAGGGCAACCGTGTAAACCTCAAGAGCAAAGCTCAAGAGGTGTACGTCGCCATGGCAACCTCGAGACAGTTAACAGTAACCGGCTGCTGATAGAAGGACCATACATTATTTTTTGTATTGTATGGTCCGAAGAAAAAGGGAAAACGGCGCCTTACTTTTCTAAACATAGTCACCGCCACAGCCGTTCAGTCCTTCCCTTACCGCTGCGTGCATCTGTTGGTTCCCGAGTGAAAAAAAAAAAGAAGGCAAAGACCGATCCCTGTTGTTAACCTATCGATGTGATGTAGCATCGATAGGTTAACAACATTACTACGTCACATCGATGGTACAACCTTAGGAAATGATGATTTCCTAAGGTTAACATCATTCTATCATACATTATAAAGGTCTTACCACTTATGTATGAAGATAAATGTGTTATTCTACTGCAACCCATTTTGTATTTGATATATACCACACCATGTGTCATGTTTTTACTGGTGTTTTACCTTGTTTTAGCTTAAAACTGCCTTTCTTGCCATTGTAAATTCTCTATATGGTCCATTGTACTCTGTGTTCTGTTTCCAAATTCTAAGTGGAAATGACATGCTCTATGGTAAATAAATTGTGTTCTAAATGAAAATAAATATTTATCCCAAAATGACATGATTTATTTACCCAATTTCTTCACCACTGGTGTGGTATATATCTTCTTTCACTTTGTATTATGCAGATCACATTTTAAATAAACACATAGTCTTTGTTTATATTTTTTATTGCACGACTGTCTCCTTTCTTTTTTATGCGCACCCCCATCACACCTGGAAGCGAGCCTTGGATCAGTTTTTTTTTTCCAGACAAAATGTTTAAAAGATATACATACATAATATATATATATATATACAGTATATATATATATATGTTTAAAGTAACATTGTATTCATTAGCAAAAATATGGTAACATCACAAGTATAATCACGGAACTGTTTCTACATGTTAAAGAAGCATACAGAAATATCTATCTTGCTCAGCTGGTACCACACAATTTACTAACCACTGTAAGAACGGAAACTGCATCTACAGTAATTAATTATTACAACTTACGTTTCCATGTTACTGATGAGACTCCCTATGTGGGTTGAAACTTTATTCAGCAGAGAACGGTTACGATTTCTGCAGCCCTTGAGGCTTTGTAGGAGGTACTTTCTATGGGAAAGTCTTTCACCTAGATTCTTCCTCTGATTAGCCAGTAGAAAATCCATCAGGTCTTCCAGCTGTTTCTAGATTCACAGAGTTAATCACAATGTTTTTAGAACTGCTGCTAGATATATAAAAAAAAATACCTCCTCCTATATATAACACTGCCTTTGATAAGAAAGCATACAATATATGAAAAAAAATTACTCACCTTAGTAATTATGTTTCTTCTAATGGATTCTTGCTGTATTCTGACAATTGCAGTGATTCCCAACCTTTGAACTGCCCCGGAGAACAAAGAGTTAACTTTCTATGCAAGGCATAGAATGCTGAGCTCGAGATCGGTTGAAGTCTCTGTCTGCAGTGTTTCAAACTTAAACCGTCAGAGTCTTATGAGCCCAACTAACTAAAAATTCTATGTAGACATTGTAAAAATTCCTACTAGCCAACTGGCTGAAAAAAGTTTTGGATTCCCAAGGAAGAATCAAGTCAGGAAACCCACAAACCAAAAACCAATCTAATACAAATAACAATAAGAAATCAGCACCCAAACAAAAAGGAGGAGGGTGCAAGCAAAAAACACCCCTGGGGTGCAACACTGCACCTGCCCACCCACTTCCCAAAACGGGTTCTGAGAGGGGAGGCAGGGAGGGAGGTCAGAATACAGAAAGACTCCATTAGAAGAAACATAATTACTAAGGTGAGTAATTTTTTCTTCAAACAATTCTGACAATTGCAGACTACCAAGCAGTACCTCCAAGGAGGAGGGACAGAACCTACTTTGGGAATAGGCTCTGAAGTACAGCTGTGCCAAACCGAGCATCACTCCATGCCTGGATATCCAAAGAATAATGCTTGGTAAAGGTATGGACTGTTTTCCAGGTGGCTGCTTGACAAATTTCTAAGAGAGGGGATACCCCTGGCAGCAGCCAGGGAAGCAGCTGTACCTCTTGTGGAATGAGCCCTCAGTCCTGAGGGTGGATTTTTTCCCAGTTTTTCATAGTAGAATAGTATACAAAACACAATCCACCTGGCAATAAATCTTTTGGTGGCAGGTTTGCCCTTTCCCACTTCTCCATAAGTGAGGAACAACTGGAGGGAGTCAAACCTGTGACCCTTGGTATGCTCAATGGAGTAACTAAGGGCTCTTTTAACATCTAAACTGTGTGTAGCCTCCTCTCTCCTGAGGAAGAATGATCAGTGAAGAAAACAGGAAGAGACACAGACTGGTTTAAATGGAAGTCTGAAACCACTTTGGGCAAGAACCTTCTATTGGCTCTAAGGACCACTTTATCCCTGTGAAATTAGATAAAATCAGGTTCCACTGACAGGGCTTTCAATTCACTGATACGCCTGGCAGAGGTAATGGCTACCAGGAACACAGTTTTCCAAGTCAAGTACTTAAGCTCTGCTGAAGACATAGGCTCAAAAGGGGGTTGCATAAGTTGAGCAATGCAAACATTCAAATCCCAGGCAGGGGCAGGGTCTCTAACAGGAGGATTGGTGTGAAGCAATCCTTTAAAAAATTTACAGAACACAGGATGAGAAGATAGTGAGGAAGACTTCCCCACAGACAAAAATGCAGAAACAGCTGACAAGTGTACCTTGAGAGTAGCTGGTCTGAGGCCTAGGCCATTAAGATGGACCATATAATCCAGAACTGTAGGCAATCCGGCAGTGTCTGGAGAAATATGCTTCTTAGAACACCAAATGCTGAATCTCTTCCATTTGGAGTTATAAGTCTTTCTGGTGGAGGGCTTTCGAGAAGCCTTGAGGATATCCAGAACCCCTTGGGAAAGATGCAGATCTGCAAACTCTAACTCTTCAAGAGCCATACCTTGAGATTGAGAGACTGAAGATTGGGGTACCAAATCCTTCCCTGAGAGGATGTTAACAGGTTGTATGTAATTCCTGGGAAGAGACAAGGGAAGATGGACTGCTAGGGACAGCAACAGGGGGTACCAGGGCTGTCTGGCCCAATCTGGAGCAATCAGAATCACCTTGTAAGGTTGAGACCTTATTTTTTCCAAAACTTTGAACAGGAGTGGGAAAGGGGGAAAGGCATACAGAAACTTCCCTTCCCAATTCAGAATCAGGGCGTCCAGGGGGACTGAGCCCAAGACTGGAGATCTGCAACAAAAGAGAGGGAGTTGGTGATTGTCTGGGGCTGCAAAGAGATCTATCTCTGGACTGCCCCACCTTGAAAAAATCACTTTCAACACCTAAGTGTACAGGGACCATTCGTGATGGCCCTGAGAGATCCTGTTCAGTGCATCTGCTAGCACATTATCCTTGCCTGGAAGGTGAACTGCTACAAGAGAGGTTTGCAGGGAATAAGCCAGGGACCACAACTTCATGGCTTCTGTGCACAAGGCCGTGGACCAAGCGCCTCCCTGCTTGTTGATGTACCACATGGTGGTGGTGGTGTTGTCCGTTCTGACTTGAACCACCTTGTTCTGTACTGACTGAGAGAAAGCTTTTAGGGCCAGAAAAACTGCCCTGAGCTCTAGGAGATTGATGTGGAGAAGAGATTCTTGGGGGGACCACAGCTCCTGGGCAGTGAGGGACCCCAGATGGGCTCCCCAGCCCAGAAGAGAATCATCCGTGGTAAGGACCACTGAACAAGGCTGAGTAACAAAAGGAACACCTTGTCTTAAATTGTCCTGATCCTGCCACCACTGGAGGGCTTGGATCAAGGTCAGAGTCAATGGGATCAGTTTGGTAAGGGAATCCTTCCTCCGATACCAAAAAGCTCTCAGGTGGAACTGAATATCTGGAATCTTGCCCCTTGGTCCACTGCTGTTGAAGCTGCCAAGAGCTGGAAGAAATGCCTTGCTCGCCGAGATACCTGAAGGCTGAAAGAAGAGGCTAGTTCCATAAGAACCCTTGCCCTTTCTAGAGGAAGAAAGGCTCTTGCTCTGAGTGTGTCCAGTTCTGCCCCTATAAAGGTAAGAAGCTGGACTGGTTTGAGAACTGACTTGGGAAGGTTGAGAAGAAATCCTAGAGAAGTGAGCACTTGCTGGGTAACTTGCAGGTGAGACCTGACTTGGTCTGGAGACTGACCCACTATTAGCCAATCGTCCAGATATGGAAAAATGTAAATCTTTTGCCTTCTTAGAAAAGCAACTATTACTGCCAGGCACTTTGTGAAAACCCTTGGGGCTGAGGTTAGGCCAAAGGGTATTGCTCTGAACTGATAGTGGCCTGAGGGCAACTCGAGCCTGAAGTACCTTCTGTGGGAGCACCTGATGGGAATGTGAAAGTAGGCATCTTTGAGATCCAGAGAGGCTAGCCAGTCCCCTGGCCTTAATGAGGGAAGGATTATTCCTAGAGTTACCATCTTGAACTTTGGTTTTACGTGATGTTTGTTTAGATATTTTAGGTCTAGGATGGGTCGCCACTCCCGTCTTTTTGGGGGTCAGAAAGTACCTGGAGGACAGTCCTTTGCCCCAGTGTAGGGTAGGTACTCTCGCTATGGCTCTTAAAGCTAGGAGAGAAGAAACATCTGCCTCTAGGGCAAGGGTTTCCGAGAGATTTGCAGGTGGAAAAGATCTGGCTCTCATCTTTGGAAATTTTCTGAAGCTGAGAACCAGTCCCTGGCTTACTACTTCCAGGACCCACTTGTCTGATGTAACAGACATCCAGTCCTGGACAAAGTAAGCCAGCCTGCCCCCTACTGGAATAGGAGAGTTGACCTGGGCAGGCCCATCAGTTTGTCTGCTTGGCAGGGGCTTTAGGCTGAGGAGTGGATACAGCCCTGCTCATCCCCTTTCTGCCTCTCCCCTCTGAAGAACCCCCTCTGAGAAAAGGAAGAAGATGCCTGTGCTTGCTAAAAAGGCCTGCCCCTGCCCCTAGACTGCTGCCTTTGAGGAGTTGCCTGCCTCTCCTTGGCCTGAGCACTCCTGTAAGTGGTCCTGTACTCATCCATTTTCTTCATGTAATTCTCTGTCTGCTCCCCAAACAGAGAATTACCCACTACAGGAAAATCCATGGCCTTAGCCTGGGTGTCCTGTGAGAGGCTAGTATATCTGAGCCAAGCCATACTCCGAAGAGCCACAGATGTAGCCATAACTCTTGATGACACATCATTAGAGCCCACAGCAGCACGCGAAATTGAACCTTAGATGCCTCAATCCAATCTGCAGCCACTGCCTCCAGCTCCTTAGCTAGCTGAGGGGAGGCCTGTTTAGCCAGTGCCAGTACAGTGTCCCACCTGGACATCTGGTACCTGGCTGTATAGGCCATGTAATTCGCCTGCCTGAGTCCCAAAGAAGATGCCATGTACTGCTTGTTTGCCATGGCATCAATCTTCCTGGAGTCCTTGTCTGGGGGGTGTGAAGCCGAGGGAATATTTGCCTTGTCACAGGCAGCAGCCTGTACTACCCCAACATGACTGCATTGCTGATATAAGAACTCAGTGTCTGAGCCTGAAAGTGTATACCTCTTGTCCATTCTTCTATCCACAGGAGGTATAGTGTTAGGAGACTTTAGGATTTTTTGTGTCCGTTTCCCAAAAGATTTGTGGAGGGGAATAGACAGTCTCCTTGACTCTGGGATGTCCATCATCTCTACATAATCAAGCCACTCTTGATCTTCCACAGCCTCCTCCATAGGAAGCTGGAGGGTTTCAGCCACCTTTCTGTAGAACATAAAGTGAGAAGGGGGCTCAGAAAGCCTAGGAGGGGAAACACCTAAAGGTCTGTCTGGGGAGATGTCCGGTTCCATAGGCATATCCAGACCCTCACTTCCAACATCATCCTCAAATTCCCCTTCCTCTTCAAATACCAGTTCATAAAAATCTTCAAGGGCATAATCTTGAACTGGGGGAACCAACCGAACCGAACCCCTGCCAGAAAGAGCCGGATCGGTAGGAACCGGACGGAGCAATTCCACAATCTGAATCGCTCTGGCTATCTCTTCGGTGGTTGGAACATGAACCTCTGGATCTGAACCGGTCGATTTGTCTTTGCGTTTTCTTTTTGTCGGAACCGATCCCTCGGAATCGGCTCTCCTTTTGCCTGAAGAAGTATCGCCCTGGTCACAGGGCAACCCTTCTGGTTCGGTCGGAACCGAACCGGGCTGGCCATCCGGGTCAGCAGACTTTGCGGCTTCCTTTTCCCTCAGTCTATCTAATCTCTTCTCAAGGGTAGATTTTGGAAAGTTTTTACATATTTGGTAGTCTGAATCAAGGTGGTCAAATCCCAGACAATAAACACAGGTGGTGTGGGAATTGGCCTTAGCAAAGACCTCCCCACACTCACTGCAGTGTTGAAACCCAGTGGGCCCGTTTTTTTTCTTGGGTTTCTCAGACATGGCCAACCTAACCAACTTACCCTTTTTATGGCAACCGCCAGGCAAGACTCCCTTATCGGTTCCTAACCGTGTCACGGGTATTGGAAAAAAAACGTACTAAAACACATTTTTTTAAGAACCGATAACCACACACTAAGTAAAAAAACACAATATTTCACTATCAAATGGCCGGTTCAGCTGAACTGAGCCGCATGTTTACAAGTTCCACACAGAAAAAATAGAACAATTCCTATCTAGTACTCATGGCACCACAGACAGAGACTGAACCGACTATGCGGATAACTTTTTCGGTTTAAAAAAATGATGAAAACTGAAACTTTAGCCAACTTTCAAACCAATCAGGACTATTTTCTAAACATTCCAAGTGCTCCTATAACCATAGCAGGGTGGCTCATGCATATAGTTTTAAAATTCTGAAGTTCAAAGTTTAGCAGGCAAAGTCGTTTCTCACAAAGGGAATTTTCTAATATTCTGCTAAGTCAAACATTTTGATTTTAAATTCAAATCACATTTTCCCCCACAAAGGTCTTTAGTGTGATTAATATGTAAGTAATAAGACAAAATGGGGTATGTGCTGTGTTGGCACAACACACACACAGTGGAGTAGAGAGGCATGATGCCACAGGTGGAGTGCCTTCCACCACTGGAAAAGCTTTGTACCAGCACAGTGCTCTCCTCAAGGTGTTTTACTGCACTTACAGTATAAAATATGTTAAACTGAGAACATTTAAAAGAACAGAAAAGCAAACTTAAAAAAAAATTAAAAACCGGTATTTTCTTTTGTTAAAAATAACTAATAAAAAGTGTTTGTTAATCTTGGAATGAAGGAATTCGAACATCTTCAGAATTCTACTGGCTGAACGTCTACCTCTCTCCCTATGCAAAAAGAAACAAAAGGCCTCAGAAAAGCCAGAGATTCAATTTTATCTGGGGCTGCAAGCAGCAAGGATTTTCCTGATAGGTATGTAGGTAATCAGAAAAGAAGCTCCAAAAAGTAAAATGGATTATTACTTCATTTAATATATGTGTGTGTGTGTGTGTGTGTGTGTGTGTGTGTGTGTGTAAGGAGGGTAAAATTAAAGAAGAGAATATTTAATAAGTTTGTTGTTTTTATTTTGGCGGACAATTTTTAGGGTCCAAGTGATTTTTTAAGGAGTAAAGTTGCCAGCTATGTTTGTAAGGGAATCGGGAATAAAAAAATAAAAGCATTCATAGTGTTAGTATGCCATGTAATGATTGTCAGCACTTTTTTTTACCTGTAAGTTATGCTCTCTCTCAATGCACAGGTCCTAGCTAATCAGGATACAGTATTTTCTCTATCCATTTTATAAATATAGAATAATGCATGAGGTGGTGTGCACAATGTAAGCAATAACCCACAACAGGGTGTGCAGTTATTGGGAATTAATCAACACCCCGGGTGCGCTGGCGGCCTCGTGCTCTCATAGCACCCAGGGTATCTGGATTGCCGATAGCCTCCTCGCCACCGAATTCCACCCCCCATTTCCCACATCCTCCTTCAAGACCATCTTGATTAACCTCCTCCCTGGAGCAGATAAAATGGTCACAGTCAGCGTGGTATACCTGCCACCCTCCTCCTCACCCCGTGATCTTGACCTCTTCCTCGATATCAAGACCTCCCTCCCCCAAGGGAGAGACTGGATCATCCTAGGGGATTTCAACCTAAACTAGCTGCACCTTCACTGTGACTCCACCAAGGAATCCACACTTGGCCTTAGCCTACACCAGCTCATCACTGAACCTACCAGAACCAACTACAAAACTGGATCTCAGTCCCTCACTGATTGGGTTCTGGTCTCATACCCCCTCCCATGTCACCACCTCCGGAGTTCTTCCCGACTCAGTCAGTGACCACTGTGCTGTTTTCTGCTGATGGTCCACAAAAACACCCTCTGCCCACACAAATTCATCCAAACCAGGTAGTTGAAGAAGCTGGATGCCTCAGAGTATTCCAAAGCCGCCCTAGCCCAAGACTGGTCCTTCACTAAAAACATTTCTGACATCTGCAAAGTACTTGAAGCTGGCTGGCCCAGTGGCACTTAGGGTTGGTACTGGGCGCCACACCTTGTGTCACATCGGTGACCCAGGTTCAGGAATGAGCCGGGTTGTCGGTGGTTGGCAGGAGGAAGGAAAGATTGGCGTCCGATGGACTCCTCTCCCGGAGAGGGTTCAGGGGCGCCAGCTGGCCGGTGGCTGGGGGTACTGTCATGTGGCCTTGGCGTATGTTGGGGCAGATTTGCAACCTGACGTTGTCTTGCAAAGTTGTGCTCTGCAGGGGAAGGAGAAAGTAACCAAGTAGAAAATCCCCGCCGATGGGGATAGGCAAAGGCACCACGGACCCTGGGCAGCCACACTCCAAGGCTGGGCACCTCTCCTCGACCCCCCCCCGACCACCTGGCAAATTAGATTATAGATAGAGTGCCCTGGGAGGATAGGGCGGCCCTACCTCAGAGAGTGTAGAGCTGGGGGGAGGTCTGCCAGGGTGGCTCGGGTGAGGAGAAGGGTGCTTCAGGTAGGAGGCAGAGCTCCGGTGGTCAGTGAATGCCGGAGAGAGTTCCACACCGGTGGAGTTAACAACCGAGTTCGGAAAAAAGAAAAAAAAAGTGCTTGAAGCCTTTAGCAATAAGTTCCTTGTCCTCTGCGACTGTTTCATCCCACTTAAAAAAAAAAACGGGTTAAGGGTTCTAGTCAAGAATGGGTCACCCCTGAGCTTTGCAAACTAATGAGGGATAGGGTCCACGCCTGGAAGTTGTACAGAAAACACAAAACCCCCCTTCTCCTCCAAGACTTCAAAACCCTCAAGAACAGGTGCAAATCTTCCACAAGATTTTCTAAATCCTCCTTCATCCTGGAAAAAACAACGTGCTGCCCAGGGAAACCCTAGGAGGACCTGGAACATTCTTAACACCTTACTGGTAGGGGAATTTCCAAAGGTCATATCTTTCTTACCTCTGAAGGAGCAACCACCACCGAGCCAAGTGAAATAACCTCCCTTTTCAATATATACTTTGGTGACCTCGACCAGTACAAGCCCAGATCCACTCCTACCTTGTTTACCCCTGCACCCCTCCCAGTCTCCCAACCTAAGTTCCATTTCAGGAACCTAACCCTTAGTGAAGTGGTCAAGCTAATCAAAACAAATGACTCAAGACCATCCAAGGGCGCCGACAACATTGACTTCAGAGTTCTCCGTCTTGTCTGTGACTCCTTGGCCATCCCTATTAGTAACATTCTCAACCACTCCCTCTGCATGGGGTCCTTCCTGAAAGTTTGGAAGTGTGCCATTATTAAACCTCTTCCCAAATCTGGTTCCAAGGATCTAGTATCCAACTACTGTTCCATCTCCCTCCTTGCCCTTCTCTCCAAAACTTTAGAGAAAGTGGTCTACAGGCAAACCTCGGAATTCTTCTCCAAATACAACCTGCTCATAGAGGCCCAGCATGGGTTCTGTGCTCGACACAATACCGAAACTGCCCTCATCAAGTTGACCCACTCCATAGACAAAGCTAACAACGAAGGCCTCTACACCAGTGCTGCACTCACAGACCTCAGCAAAGCCTTCAACCTCATTGATCATGACGTCTTCCTCTGCACCCTTGCTGGCCTCCATTTTTCGCCCGAGGTCTGCCTCTGGTTCAAGGATTACCTAACGGGCAGATCCCATTGCAACATTATTGGCAGTGTCCTCTCTGAATCCTGCCCCATCAAATACGGCATCCTCCAAGGGTCCATCTTGGGCACTCTCGCTTCTCTCTGATCGTTAACTCCCTGCCTGACATTTGCACCACCTCAGAACTCATTCTCTATGCTGATGATGCAGCCTTTTTCTGTCAGACGCTCTCATTAACAAACTCCAATTTGATTTCAGCAGACTTCACACCTGGTTAATGTCCAAAGATCTTGTACTCAACTACAAAATATCTAAGTTCACGGCTTTCTCCAGCCCCTGCAAACCCATTGGCTTTGACCTCTCCCTCTATTACAACCTTGGTAACTCCATTGAAAGAGTCAGTGAATTCAAATACCTTGGCTTACTTCTGGATAGCCACCTCAATTTCGATGCTCACACTAGCCTCACAATCAAAAAAGCCCACCAATGCCTCGGTATCCTCCACAGAACTAAGCATTACCTTAACAGGGAATCCAACTCCCTCTTAGTCTCCAGCTTTCTCCTTCCTGTCTTTGACTATGGTTCACTTGTCTCCCTCCCCCGCCTCGCCACCAAAAATTTCTCCAGACTTTGAAGCTCCTACCACAACGCTATCTGCTTTGCCTCTGGTCTCCCTAAACTCGCACACCACTGTGACCTTTATAAGCTCACCAGTCAGCCTCTCTTGAGGTCCGCCTCAACTGCAAGATGGCCACCTTCTTCTTCAGACTCTCCGGTGGACTGCTCCCTGATTGCCTCACTTCTCTCTTCCAGACAGCCACCACCACCAGGACCACTAGACTGTCCTCCATTCTCTCTTTCACTGTTCCTTTCTGCCAGACCACTCAAGGCCAGAAAATAGTCTCTCTTTTGTGGAACTCAAGCTCTTCAACTCTCTCCCTCCAGAACTAAAACTCTGTCCCTCCACAAATGCCTTCAAACACAATATCAGGAGACATTTGTCTCCCACCTGCTCGCAGCCCTAATCTGGCTCCCCTTCTGCACTTTTCCCCTCATTCTCTGGTTATCCACCTCAGGCGCTTACCCTTTCTTTCTAGCACCTGTAGTATTGTTAATCCACCTAGGCTAGTTTTTAGAGTACACTTACATTTTTTGTTTCCCACTGCTACCGTATATTATATTATTGTTAAACCCTCACTGAATGCTTAATATCACCTTGTATTTGTTAACTCACCAAGGCTAGTTCATGGTTTGCCCTTTAGTCTATATTATCCTAAATGTATGTACCATTTTATTAACCCTCGCTGTTAGCTAAATGTTTAAGTCTATATCATGTCTCATGATTGTTGTAGGTAACTGGATGCTTGTGTAAACGGGCAGCAATGCTCACATGCCTTTCCAGTATAACCAATAAAAATGAAAATGAAATGATACTGCTCCTGCTGCTTGTGGAAGGGCAGGCTCTCCCAGTAGGTCTGAAGGGTGAGTTATATTTCAAGGAAATTAGCCATGAAAGGTCCTCCAATGCTGGGCCCAGCCAGGGCTAATGCCAAGACTGTGAAAGAGCCTGCAGCCCCTCCTCTAATGATAAAAAAAAATATATATATATATTTCCCCTTTTCTTTTTTTCCCCAGCAGGGATAGATTGAGGGAAAAAGCCCCAGATCCCTGTCCCTCTCCCGTCCATTTTTTTTTTCCTAAACATGCCCAAGGGATGAAGAGAAGAGAAAACGAGAGAAAGAGAGAAAAAGAAAGGGTGAGCTGCCCAGAGGCCTGGTTCATACTGAGCAGGGAATGGTGGGTGGGTTGTGGTAATAAATGAAGATATTCTGGAAGAGCAATAATTATGTGGAGCACGTAATTTTCATATCTTCCAAGAATCTTCACGATTTATTACCACCTATGGGTCAGAGTACTAAGCTTACCACCTATAAAGGGCGGTGCTGGCTCACTCTGAGGGAAATGGTTGTTCACGCTGCCTCCTCTGGAGGATAACAACTGGGAGGCAGGGACCCCTTACGAGTCTGGCAAGGCCGAGAGTGGTCAGGGTCAGGTGGGGGCACCCGTGGCCTTGGAGCAAGACTGCACCTCCCTAACTTGTGCCTGACCCTGTGGGAGAAAAAGTGGGTCCCCTGGAACTGTGAGACAATCACCCTATGCTAGGCTAGGTGTGACAACCGGGTAAGACAAAGCCATGCCATCTGACTAATGCAGACTGTAGTTCTAGCCAGCATGAAGGCTACCTCACTGGCATCAAAGAAGCAGTCACTTGGTGCCTCGCCAGCTCCAGACCCTGGGCAGAAGGGCGAATGGGCTGCCTAGCTGCCTCACAATCTGGCAAGGACGCTACGAGCTGATCCTGCGTTGACCACAGGTGCCTGCCATAGGTTGCCTGATGTGCCTGGTGGGCGGAGATGCACAACATGGTGCGTGCCAATGAAAAAACCCTTCGGCCCCAGGCATCAAAAGCCGCAAAGTCTGACTCTGGAGGACGGTCACACACTGGGCAATGATACCCAATGGGGGTGTCCAAGAGCTGCATCCCAGAGGAGGAATGTGGTATGGCACGACTCCTGTGGACCTGTGAACCCCATGGGTGTGCAATACCTGTGATGGGCGTCCCTTGGGGCTGGACAGGGGATGAGGGATGGAGCCAGACATTCCTGGATGCCTCCAAACTGACCTAGGCCACAAAGCAATGACTGTTCAGTCACAGCTGTAATCCCCAAGGAATGACAGCACCAGGTTTGCAGGATTGTGGCCTGCACAAATGGCCAATTCCAAGTTCCCTCATCATTTCCATGACAAACTGCTGGTACAGAGTGTGCTAAGCATCACAGCAGATGTGCAGGGAAGTGTCCTCTTCCTCAGAGGAGGAAGCTGGAGATGAGGAAGAGCTGGAGTTAGGAAGCAGTGGTGCAGGGGTCTCAGGCCAAAAAATGGCCTAGTGTAGAGATCAGAAATATTGGGGAAAGGCACTTGCTGATGCCCTGAGTGTGTTCCAAGGATAGGGGATCCGAAGGATACAGAATGCCCACGAGAGGTGGAGGTGGAGGCGGGGAAGGGGGAATAAGGGTTGTGAATGACCAGGCCAGGTCCCCTGCCAGGGCTAGGAGAGTGCTCAGGTGACTGCGGCCGGGGGGTCTGGCAGGCCCATCCACCAAAGATCACTCAACAGGCAAGAAGCAGTGAAGGTGGTGCCCTGGGGGGGAGGGTGAGGGGAGTCCCCCAGTGGGGAGAGCGGAGCTGTGAAGGTCCCATCGGGCAGCCCTGATCCCCACCAAAGACAGGGCCTGACGGTTCTAGTAAGGCCAGGGGCTCTGAGTCAGCACTGCAACTCCTGTCAGAGCTGCCACCTACTCTGGCAAGGAGTGAGACAATGATTGGGACTGCCCAGCACCCACCCCACCAGACAGTGCCCTGCCGCTGGGGCTAGGCCTCTGAACAAGCTACGCATCAGCCTCCAGAGGCAGTGGGAGAACCAGCACCATGAATGGCACCTGAACCCTCCTCAGCACCGCAGATGGTGTTAACCCCCTGCCTGACACTGTGGCTGGCACAGACAGCCTCTCCAGCACCACGAACGGCACCGGAACCATCCTTGGCACAACTGACAGTGCCGAGTGACAGCAGGGCAGCAGCACTGTGATTGACACCAGGCAAAGAGAGTCCACAGAGACTATGCTGACCCCAATCGAGACCTAGAACCAAGCAAAGGAAGACCCTCTTCAACACCAGAGTCCTGCAAACACATGAGGCTGTCCCAGAACCCAATGCCTGGGTCATCTGACTGCTCAGAAGAAGAAATCCTGAAGACCACTACAGGACACCAAGAAGGCCTGGATCCAGAGGTCTTCCCTCTCCTGGCACCGCAAGCAGTGTCAATAGGGGACTCAGTATTGCGGCTGGCATTGCCTTGTTCACCAGCACTAGCCTTAGTACCAGCAGACGAGGCGTCATCTGGCCACAACGCCAAGTTTTCTGCCAATGTAGGGCCAGTGTATTGCTTCAACCACACCAACAAGGGTGTCTGCTGCCTCGAAGGGGCTACAGACTTGGAGGGGTACTCAGACAGGCCTCAAGGGTGGCCAACTGTCCACCCGACTCCTCCCCCTGGCTCTCCGTCTCGGCAGGGTGAGGATTAGAAGAAGCCTGGTCTCCCTCAGTATGTGCGTTACTGGGGGAGGATTTAGGAGAAGAGCCCAGAAACCTTACCCTGGGAGTCCCGAATGTGCGGCCTGTCTCCAAAAGTGGGGGGATGACAACCCCTCTTCATTACGTGGATCTCTAGGGTGCAGAAGTCCATCGAGAAGCAGGCATTGCAGTGGTCCATATCATGGCCAGCTCCAAGGCAATAGTCATGCTGATCCTGGATGGACACACATCTCCCACAGGAGCACTGACGCATGGGAGGGGGGTGGCCATGTTCTTCTCCTTTTTCTTTTGGCCCCAAGAGTTGGATATGACCAAAGCAGAAAATAAATAAATAAGTGAAAAAGTGGCTAAGCACCGTAAGATAGAAAAGGAGAAAAAAGCGGCACTGAAAAAATGGTTATATAAAATATGATGCCAATCAAAAAACTGCAGCAAAAAGGTATGGTGCAGTTAGCTAAGCTCATACCTGAAGTTCCCACAGTGTTGCCTCAATGGCAAAAAAAACAGAACTAATGTGAATTGGGGGCCCGCATTAGTTACTTGCCAGTCTACAAGCCCCGTCATACGTGAGCCTCGTGGCCAGTGCCATCACTTACACTGCCCCCAGCTGTAAGCTAGAGAAGATTTTAGCTCCCAGGAGGTCCTAGTGCCTCCAGCACAGACCCATAAGTGGCAATAAACATGAAGATTGATTCTTGAAAGTTCTGGAAAACATTATCTCTAAATTTAGGCAAAAAACTTTTCTGAATAAGCTGAAGTTCACCAGAGAAACAGGACTTGAAACTGGAATCTCGTTAATGTATGCAGAGGTGTGAAGGAGGACACCTGTCCCTTCCTGCGGAATGAAAGACCTGACTTTACGAGGCAGAGCCAGATGATATACCACCCACGTGGTGGAAGGAGCTTAGCTTGAAGCTATCCAGCGACTCGTCTGTCTTCAGCAGAACTTCCAGTGTGTGGATAGTGAACTGAATCCACATTATTAGAAATCTGATTTTGCCCCTCTGATTATTTTATTTGCTGACACCAGTACGCACAGACTTATCAGTTCCATCCTATGTTCCTACAGGCTCACCAAGTATCTATAGCGAAGCTCCCTTGGTACGAGGACCCTGTGTCTTACTTGTATCCCACATCTACTGTGGGTAGAGTCCCCTGCTCACTGCAGTTTCCCTGCAGGTGCCTCTGCAAAGGCAGTCCTCCTCATAGTTTTCACCCTCAAGGTTACTCACATGAGAGTTACTGGGACCAGTGGGAGTTAAATACTGGACTGCTAGGAATGATTTTCCTCTAGCAGAACCAGATCCTCACTAGTCCAGAATTCCCTCCTTCCTCTTCACCACCCTGCACCCCGATCCCATAGAAAAGATTTGAAAATGTGGCTATTGGCCAGCCCGGTGGCGCTGAGGGTCAAGGGGCTGGATGTCACATCTCACGCCACACCGGCGACCTGGGTTCGGGAATGGACTCTGAGCATTGGGGGGTCAGCCGGGAGAAGGAGGATCGCGTGTCCCACAGACTGCTCTCCTCCTTCGGGGAGGGAGGTGGGAGGACCGCCAAGCCACTGGCCCCTGGTGGTAGCCAGGAGCTAATGTAGGCTTTGGGGATCAATGTGTGGGATGGCGTGGGCAGGCGTTGGATGCACTGTGTGCGACTGCGCGTGCAGGACATCCTTGACGCCACTGCACGCTTGCGCCAAGGGGGTACAAAGGAACAAAATAATCCTCCAGCGCAATGACGGCAGACCCATCGGTGCCGCCGGGTGGGCCCATTCGGGTTAGCTCCCCTTGGCCCCTGGCCTCTAGGTCTCCACGGTGCCGGGATAAATCCCCGCTGTGAAGCGACCTGGGATGGCAGGGCGAAAAGGGTCAGAGCTCTGACTTGGTCCGGGGGGGGGGGGGGAGGAGCAGCCGACAAAAGTCATCTGATATGGGGAACCACAGGACCACCCCCCCAACCATGGAGGTGAAAAGAAAATATGTAATGAAAATCTGGCTATTAATGCAGCAAATAAAAAGCCCATTAACAGCAGATCCTAGCCCTGTGTGTTCCTCCCTGTTTTTACTTCATGTGAAAAATCCTGCTGGTACCAAAAAGATGGGCATGTCAATTTAAGGCGGTCTAACCCTACATTTGTTTGACAGGAATACATTCTAGATATCTTCCATTTATACTTGCTTGTGCAGTTTTCCAGTTCAACCAAAGGAATACATTAGTCATCTATAACCATAGTTCTAGGAGTGGTATATGGTTCACATCCACATTCCTGCAGTTCCACTGGAATACGCTGATTGGCCGGATGTCTTTAAGCTAAATTCTTCCCACCACCTGGGCAGATATATCCCCCGACTCTCCCCTGGGACATCAGAGTTTGAATGCTGGAAGCAGGATTAGGTGCCACTTGCCAGGGGTGGCAGGATGGATTGTGTGGATGTGAACCATATACCACTCCTGCAAAGAACAGTTATGTAAGAACTTACTGTAAAGTATAGTTATGTAAGAACTTACTGTAACAGTAGATCTTCGAGAGCAGCTCTTGCAGCAGGTTACACCATTAGGACTGAAGCCGGCAGGTGCCAGGACCCCACGGAAAATTCTAGCTAGCAGTATCCAGCGGGGGAACATCCCTGACGTCGGACCTTCCCCGGCGTCAGGCATCACATAAAAGGGGGCGGTCCCCCAGCATCCCCAGTTCTCCCTCCGGAGACTCCTGCCCCAAAAGTGACATCTGAAGGAGAGACCGAAGATCCGCTTCCCAAGGAAGGTTTGTAATAGGTGTCAAAAGACGCAATAGCCTAGAAACTAGGTCAGAAGACTCAACCTCCAGAGGGGAAGGTGGGAGGGAAACTACCTGCTGCAAGAGCTGTTCTCGAAGATCTGCAGTTACGGTAAGTTCTTACATAACTGTACTATCTTACTTCGAGAAACAGCTCTTGCAGCAGGTTACACCATTAGGACCGATTCCCAAGCAGTAAGGGAACAATTCTTATTGGGAGGAGGAGGATGGGAGAGATGTCTCAGAGTTCAGGAAAAAAGTCCCTGAAGGACCGCCAAGTCGAAACCAGCTCTGCGTCTAGAGGCAATATTCAAACTGTAGCACCTGATAAAGGTGTGTACAGTGTTGCAGGTTGCTGCTGCACAGACGGCTGAAGTGGAAACATTTTTTAGCGCAGCAAAGGAGGTAGCCACCCCCCTTGTAGAATGACCTTGTACCGGTCCCAATAAAGTCTTGTTGTGCTTCTGATAACAGAACATAATGCACTTTGCCAGCCATCGAGACAGTGACTGTTTGGAAACAGGAGCACCAGGCATTCTTTGTGCGTAGGATACAAAGAGCTGGTCTGACTTACGATGTGCTCTGGTCAGGAAAAGTGAGCAAAAATTGGGCAGTTTTGCATTGTATGGAGATGCAAACAGGTCTAATTCTGGTGTCTCCCATCTGTGGAACAGGTCCTCTGCGACTTCCTGAAGCAGTTCCCATTCGTGGACTCTGGCCTGCGATCGGCTTAGACCATGCGGTAGTGTTGTCCACTCCAGGAACATGAACTGCAATGATATCTGCGCCATGTTGCAGTACCCACTCCTAAATCCTTTGGGCCACCCTGCAAAGGGGGTAGGAATGAGAGCCTCCTTGTTTGCTGAGATAGTACATCACTGCGGTATTGTCTGTTTGTACCAGAAGAGTACCCGGTGGAATCTCCGTCTGGAATGCCTGTAGGGCGTAAAGGATGTCTCTCATCTCTAGAATATTTATGAGAAGCTGTGACTCCAGAGACGACCAGGAGCCTTGAGTCCTGGCCCCAGTGAGGTGAGCTCCCATCTGGACCCCGAAGCGTCCGTGGAGAGAGTCACTGAAGGACGTGGCGTAATAAAGGGGACTCCCGACGAGAGGCAGTCTGGAACAAGCCAACAAACCCACTCTCAGGTGACTGCATTCGTGATCTGGACTGGATGCTGCAGATGATCCTGCTTTTGGTCCCATTGTGCCCTCAACATCCACTGGATGACCCACATATGGAGTCGAGCTAGGGGAACCATTGCAATGGCAGCTGCCATGTGTCCGAGCAGACAAAAGACGGACCGGGCCGGTACCGTCATCTTTTCCTTTATGTCCCCTATGAGGGATCTAAAGCATTCTGCCCTGTCCTGAGGAAGGAAAGCCCTTCCCCGAGTGGTGTCCAGCACTGCTCCTATGAACTGCAAGTTCTGAGATGGGACAAGGTGCGACTTCTCCTGGTTGATAGTGATGCCCAGCGATAGGAAGAGAAATGAAAATTGCGTACCTACCGTAATTCTTGATCTTCTTGGACGAGTCTCCACCACTCATTCACACTATTGGGATCTGCGCCGGAGGCACTAGGACCCATCGGGAGCAAACTTTTTGCTGGGGAGTCGACGCCAGAGATGGCGCCGTGAGCCCTAGCTCACGCAGCAATGACTATCTCGGCGTCGACTCCCCAACCGCCTCAGTACCTTTTTTACCAAGGAAGTGCAGCGTAACTAACCTAGAAGGGTAGCCTAACCTAAAAACCAGACATAAGATAGTCCGGACGACCCGTGTAAGAAGGGTCAACAAAGAAGTCTTCAAGGCCTAAAGATTTGAGGGAGTGAAGACCAACAAGAGAGGTGAGCTCGGGGGATGGAGGGTGGGCGTGTGAATGAGTGGTGGAGACTCATCCAAGAAGATCAAGAATTACGGTAGGTACGTAATTTTCATATCTTCCTGGACATAAGTCTCCACCACTCATTCACACTATTGGGAGAGTACCGAGCTAATAATCCCCCGAGAGGGCGGCAGGAGAAACCAAGAGCTCAAGATTCTTAAGACAGAAGTCCATTAAGGATGGCCCTGCCAAAGGAAGAATGTCGTCTGGCATGGACATCGAGTGCATAATGCTTAACGAAAGTATGCAATGAGCTCCAGGTGGCTGCATTGCAGATGTCTGCAATGGGCATGTTGCGGATTTCCGCTAGGGATGCCGCTCTGGTAGAGTGTGAGCTGCAAACTCTACCTCCAACTTAACTCATGCCATGGAATAGCAGGACGAAGGCACGCCACTAGCCATGTTGAGATACATCGAATAGCGACAGGTTGACCCAGCCGGGCCTCACTGAAGGAAACAAACAGTTGCTGGGCTTACGAAATCCTTGGTTCTATCTAAGTAGAAAGCAGAGGCCTCTTAACATCCAGAGAATGAAGAGAGCTGCTCCCTCATTTGGAAGTCCGCAAAATAAGAGGGAAGGACCAAAGGTTGGTTAAGATGAAATTCTGACACAACCTTAGGAAGAAATTTAGGATGAGTACGAAGGACTACTTTGTCCTTATGGAACACAGTATACGGAGGGTCTGTGACCAAGGCATGTATCTCAGAGACCCTACGGGCTGAGGTAATTGCCACTAGGAAGGCAGTCTTCCAGGTGAGGAACTTTAGTTCACAGGTAGCTAGAGGCTCAAAGGGTTTCCGGGTGAGCATGTCTAGCACAAGATTAATGTCCCAGGCTGCAACCGGACGTCTTGTAGGGGGTCTGGTGTGCAGAATGCCCTTAAGAAATCTCTTAACCATAGGTAACTGAGCCAGAGAAAGAGAAAAAAACGGCTCATGATACGGTGAAATGGCACTAAGGTGAACCTTAACTGTAGAGTACTGGAGACCCGAATTTGAGAGGTCCAAAAGGTACTCTAAAACTTTATCTGGAGGGCAGGAAAAGGGATTCAAAGAGGACTTTGAACACCAGAGGGAAAAACGCTTCCACTTAGCCGTGTAAGTTTTCCGAGTGGCTGGCTTCCGCGCAGCCAGAAGGATATCCGAAACTCTTCGAGAGACATTGAACCGATTTACTTCTACCTCTTCAGGAGCCAAGCGTGAAGGTGAAGAGATCTCAGATTGGGATGGACCACCGGTCCCTGAGTTAAAAGGTTCATCTGCAGGGGAAGTGGTCTCGGAGGAACTGCCAACATACTGTTGAGAAGTGGAAACCACAGTTGTCGAGGCCAAAAGGGGAGCAATGAGAATCATCTTGTCTCCCTGAGACTCGAACTTGAGGAGTACTCTCTGAATTAGAGGAAGAGCGAAAGGCGTAAAAGCGTTTTGTCCACCGTAGCCTGAACGCATCCTGACAAAAAATGCCAGGCCCTGGATTTTTGGAGCAGAAGAGAGGCAGTTTTGCATTGAGTGGGGACGCAAAAAGGTCCGGGTCCGGAGTTCCCCACTCTTCGAATAGTGACTGAACTATGGTTGAGTCGAGAGACCACTCGTGAGGATCTGTCTCTGTTCTGCTGAGACGGTCTGCCAAGTCGTTCTGTACACCTGGCAGGTAGATTGCTTGAATTAGAGCCTTGTGCTCCAAGCACCATTCCCAGACCCTCATCGCTTCTCTGCATAAGGGTAAGAATGAGCACCGCCCTGCTTGTTGATGTAATACATCACTGCTTTGTTGTCTGTTTGGAGGAGAATATTCTTGTGACAGAGAATGTCCTTCAAAGCTCGGACTGCATAAAGGACGGCTCTCATTTCTAGGACGTTTATGTGAAGCTGGGACTCAAGTTGAGTCCACACACCCTGAGTGTAGAGAGCCTGACAGTGAGCTCCCCACCCCATTAGTGAGGCGTCTGTGGTAATGGAGATCTGATGGTCCAGAGGGGCAAAGGGGTATCCTTGCAGGAGATTGTCCTCTTGAGACCACCAGGTGAGAGACCTCCGTAGGGGTTCTGTCACCTTGATGAGATAGGACTGCGGGTGAGTGGTTGGAGACCACTGAGTACTGAGCATCCACTGGGTGGTTCTCATGTGCAGACGGGCCAGAGGTACAGTGAACACTGAGGATGCCATGAGGCCCAGCATCCGTTGCATCGAGAGCACTGTAACTGACCTGTTCTCTCCAATGTAACGGGCCATCTGAAGGATATCGTTCCTTCTGTCCTCTGGGAGAAAAGCCTTCGCACAGGATGTGTCCAGAAGGGTCCCTATGAAAAGGAGCCTCTGGGAGGGCTGCAGCTGTGATTTCTTGAGGTTCAGCAGGACTCCCATGGACGTAAGGAGGTGAGAGGCCGTCTCTACGGCATCCAGAGTCCCTTGCCTGGAAGGACTTGCCAGAAGCCAATCGTCCAGATAAGGGAACACCTGTATTCTGAGTTTTCTGAGGTGTGCTGCGAGAACTGCACAACACTTTGTAAAAACTCGCGGCGCCGAGGATAGCCCAAAAGGCAGGACTCTGAACTGAAAATGTTGTCCCAGAGCCACAAACCTCAGGAATTTGTGATGTCTCGGGTGAATGGGAATGTGCTGGTAAGCATCCTGCATGTCTAGGGAAGCTAACCAGTCGTGCTGATGAAGCAAGGGTAACAGGGTTCCTAGAGAAATCACTTTGAATTTCTCCTTGGGGAGAAATTTGTTTAGCTTTCTGAGATCTAGAATGGGGCGCATTCCCCCAGACTTCTTTGGAACCAGAAAATAATGAGAGTAGAACCCCGTGTTTCGTTGATGCAGTGGCACAAGTTCTACTGCCCTGTTGTTTAGAAGGCCCTGAATCTCGGCGGTGAGAAGGTCTGACTGAAGGGCAGACAGCCTGGGCTGCCGTTTGGGAGGACAATCTGGAGAAGTTTCCACAAAATTGAGTGAGTACCCCTCGCGGATTATCCGAAGGACCCATTTGTCTGAGATTATGGACTTCCACTGGCTGTAGAAGTGCATCAGCCGACCTCCACCGGAGAGAAAAGTCCACCTCGGGCAGTTGAGGTGGGACTTGGGCCAGCAATTCATAAGTAGCCTAGGCGCTTTGGGCCCTTTGCGCTTTTGCGCGCCTTCTTTGAGGTTGGGCAGGTTGGTTCTTATGGAAACTACCCCTGCCTCTGCCTCAAAGGACTGACGTTGTGAAACTGACGCTTACTGGCATGCCCTCTAGAGGGGCAGGAGGGGTCTAGCCAACTTAATGGCTGACCTAGTCTTTGTGTAGCTTCTAGAGCTTGCTCGACCTGAGGACCAAAAAGATATGCACCATCAAAGGGCAATGCCATTACCTGCTGTTGCGCATCATAGGTGAAGCCTGAAGTGTGCAGCCAGGAATGGCTACGGGTGCAAATACCAGCAGCTGTTGAATGGGAAGCGGAGTCGAAAGCGTCCATGGCTGCTTTAACCTGTTGGTTGTTAGATTCAATACCCCTGGTAATGGTTTGGAGAAGCTCTGGTTCTGAATCCGACTCCGGAAGAGCTTCAACCATTTGCTTGAGAGAGTGCCACAGGATATACTCGTACTGAGAAAAATAGCCCTGGTAACTGGCAATATGCATACTTAGGGTAGAAGCAGCAAAGACTCTCTTACCTAAAAGTGTCTGTCTTCACGAGATTCCTTGTTAATAGGTCGAGCTGTAGTGGTTTGAGGAAGGATGACCTTATCATTCTCTGCCAGGACTACAATAGGATCCGCAAAGGCTTGGGATGCCAAAATGGGACGATCCTTGGGGGCTGAATATTTTCTATCAATGGATTTAGCCACCGATGAAGAGAGAGCAGGATTATTCCATACCATTTGAGACAGCGTCTCGAAGGAAGGCTGAATCAGAGGAGTCAAATCCGTAGGGATCTCCGAGGCGTGAAGGTATTGGAGTCTTAGCAATTTCCCAGGATCAATGTCTGTAGTCTGGAGAGAAAGTGTGGAAATCATATTCTTCAGCAGAGACTTAAATGACAGGTCCTCGACCACAGGCTCTGCAGCAGTAAAAGAACCTGCTTCATCCACCTCATCGCCCAGCCAAAGGTCTGGTCTGGGTCAGGCTCAATGTCATCTCCTGACAGTCCAGGAGGGACTGTATGGACAGGAAAGGGATGAAAGCCAGAAGAGGAAGGAGGAAAAGAGACAAAAGGAAAGTCTCCAAGAGCCCCCGGCGCCAAGGAGGCGCACGGCGCCGAGAACGACGGCGAGGAACCATGCGGCGCCGCAAACGGCGCCGAGAAGCCGCACAGCGCCGAGGACGGTGCCGTGGTGCCACATGGCCGCAAGGCGCTGCAAGCGATGCCGAGGCCACGCGCCTCGCTGGGGACACCGAGATGGCGCCACTAGGCGCCTGCCGCGCGCCAAAGGCGCCCCCAGAGACCAAAACAGGTTTTGAAGGAAAAAGAGCAGGAGATAAGGGCATCGGTGTGGCCCCCTGCGCCGAAGCCATGTGGGGGACACCTAAGCACGGAGTCGACGGCACCGAAGAAGGTACCGCGCGACCAGGAAAGTCCAACTGCCCTACCTGGTCGCCCAGAGAGCCCGAAGGCCCACGAACGACCGAGCCAGGTAGCCAAACCAACCTCCGAGCCCATTGCTCCATAAGAGCGGCCCACTGATGAAACTGCTCATCTGAAGACCTACCTGCGGGCGGGGTAGGACTCCTATGTTGAAGACGTCGGCTACCAGAAGCCGCTGTTGGCGACTCGAAGGAGGAGGACAAATCAACTAGCCCGATAACCCGAGCGTCTGCACGGCGTATCAGAGGGCGACCTCGAGTGATGCCTTCTCTTTTTAGACCTGCGGGCGAAGAAGGCTCGAGGCTGAGCGGTGCGAGGGGAGGCGACCCGTTTGGCTTTATGCTTCCTGGAGGACCGCCATCCCCGACATTGGACTGGCCGTTGTCAGACCCCCTTCCGGAAGGCGGCGGACCGGACCCAGCCCGACTGACTGAACAGCTTTCATCGAAGTCTCCCTACCGTCACCTGACCTGCTCATGGTCGACTCAGTCAGTGTGGTGAGACTTCTTTATCGTTTTATTTAAAATAAGAATAACTTAAGCGATACTGTATCGAGATAATACTACAAAATAATAAAACTGAAAACTATGCTGCTAGTTTGAAGTTTGACTCCGACAAGCGACGACGTCATCACTGAAGCGCACTTTCGGCGGGCGGAAAAGAACGAGGCGGTTGGGGAGTCGACGCTGAGATAGTCATGTCGCAGTCGAGCTAGGGCTCGCGGCGCCATCTCTGGCATCGACTCCCCAGCAAAAAGTTTGCTCCCGATGGGTCCTAGTGCCTCCGGCGCAGATCCCAATAGTGTGAATGAGTGGTGGAGACTTATATCCAGGAACATCAGAATTCTTGTATCGTGGACATCAGGGCCTCCTGTGAGGGTGCATTGAGGAGCCAGTCGTCTAGATAATGAAACACATAGTGGCCTCTTCTCCTGAGAGCTGCTGCCATGCACTTCGTGAACACCTGAGGTGCAGAAGACAGCCTGAAAGGGAGGGCTCGGAACTGGTAGAGGTGTCCCCGAAACTCGAAGCGCAGAAATTTCTGGTGCACTCGAGCGATCGGGAGATGTAGGTAGGCATCCTGCATGTCCAGTGACGCCAGCCAATCGCCCTATTTGACCATGAGAATAAGGTCCAGTAGGGTCACCATGCAGAAACACTTGTACAACACAAACGTGTTGAGGTCACTGAGATCCAAGATCGGGCTCAAGTCCCCGGTTTTCTTTGGAATCAGGAAGAAGTGAAAATAGTAATCTTTTCCTCTCTGGTTCAGTGGAACGTACTCTATGGCCTCCTTGTCGAGAAGGGCCAATATCTCCTGCTGAATAAACAGGGCATGCTAACCCGAGTAGCGGGAGAGCAGGGGAGGTCTGGATGGTTGGTGATCGTGGAACTCTATAGAGTGACCTCGTTCGACCAACTGCAACACCCACCGGTCGGAGGTTATCCTCTGCCATCCTGAAAGGTGATGAGAGATGCGACCCCTGACCTTCTTAGCCCTTTGATCCAGAGGAGGGGCGGGGGCTGGGAAGGAGTCATGCTGTGGTGGTGTTGGACCCCACGGGCTGGGATGCTTTGGGCCCTGGCCCGAGGGGAACCTGGGTTGATTTTTTCGACCGAAGTTGCCCCTGGGTTGCTGGCCAGAATGTGGCTGTTGCTGTTGTTGGCAGCCGTGAAAACGATTCTGGTTCCTACGAAAGGAATCAGATTTTGGTCTGTACATGGCCTGTACAGTCCTGACTGCCTTCCCAGCATCCTGCAGTTTGGTGATGACCTTCTCGGACTCCTCACCAAACAGGACCGCTCCATTGTAAGGGACATCTACGATGTTCTTCTGGACATCCGGGGTAAATCCAGAGACTCTCAACCACGAGTGTCTCTGGAGACAAATGCTTGTGGCTGCTCCCCTGGCTGCCAAGTCCACTGAGTCTTAAGCGGCCCGGAGAATCTGGGTCCCCACATCAGACCCAGTTTGGAGGAAGTTCAGCAGCTCCTCCTTTTTGCCATCTGGAAGATCTTTTAGAAGGTCTTGGCCCTGTTTCCAAAGGGCGTTCTGAAATTGCACCATGTGCGTCAGATAGTTTAGAGACCTAATTGAGCATGTAGCAGCCGCTTACACACGTCTTCCCATAGAATCTAATTGCTTAGATTCCTGGTCCAGAGGCTGGGTTCTCAAATGCTGAGGCCGCTGGGACCTATCATGAGATGCAGTGATGACCAGGGAGTTGGCCAGGGGTTGTTGCGCCAAATACAGATCCTCCGTGAGAGCTCTGTAGAGGCAAACAGCCTTCTTTGGAACAGCCAGAGTGGAATGTGGATGCTTCCAAGCTGCCCTGGTGAATTCCGTTAAGGTGTCCACCAAAGGTGGGACCACTACAGGTTTTGGGTCTTTCTGCCTGAGGTAACGGGCAAGGCGTTGTCTCTCGGGGTCTAAGTCTTCCATCTCCCATCCCATATTTTCCTGGATGTGCCTCGTAATTTCTGAAAAGGAGAGATAATCCGGAGGCGACCTTGGAAGGTCCCGTGGGTCTGGTGATGGGGGATTGAAGGGAGATGGAGACCTGGAGGTGTCGGACGTATCCGGTCTGGAGTCATCTTCCAGTGAGCGACATCTGCTCTGGGTCGCTTTGGGCTTGGGAACTCTGAGGGACAGCATGATGGGCGTTTTCTGTCTCTCGATCGTCTCCGAGGAGGAGGAGTTGGTTCCTTGGGGATTGGAGGTCTAGCACCTTCAGCGCCCCGAGGCGGAGGTGGCTGAGGCTTGGGGGGCACCACATCTTTTCTTATGGTTTCCCACCAAAAGTTGAACAGTTCCTTCACCGCCTGCATATTCATGCCAGATGACGGGCCTGGCGTCGGTGTGGGCCTGTCGGCGGCGTCTGGCGTTGGGTCCTGAGGAACCACCTTGTCCGGCGACGGTTCCCTGGGTAGGCCGGCGTCCTCCGTGTCACCCGTCTGGTTGTCCGGCGGCGCGGTAGCCTCTTCACCTGAAGACCTCTGACATCTGGTGTTCACCGGCATCGGTATCACTGTCGTTGGGGTAGTCCATTTTGTGGGCGCTGGGTTGGATGCCTTCTTGGAATCCGTTGTTCGCTTGAGGGACATCAGTTCGGCAGTCTTCCTTGCAGGAGCCTTCGGAGGTTGGGAGACAGACCTGACGTCGGTGTCCCGGCATTGGTCAGACGTACTCCGAGATTTAGAGGAAGACTTCTTGTATCTGTCCGAGGAATTGGGCTTGGCGGCATCCGGCGCCCTGGAGGTCTTGAGCGGGTGCAGGGCGGCAGAAAAGCCCCCTGAAGACCTTACCTTCACCAGGGGGGATTGGGAGCGAGTCCGGGAAGGAGAACGGTCGGACCGAATAGAGCTGGAGCTGGCTATGGACTCGGAGGCCCTGCTGGGGGATCTCACCCTATTGGAGTCCCGATGCTTGTCCCGGTGCTTCCCTGACCTATGGGAAGACTCCCCTTTGAAGGAAGGTTGTTTCTCCATCTTTTTCAATTTCTCCTTGAGGAGGAATCCCTGAAGGGCCTTTTGGCGGCGGATCCGGGTCCTGTTATTAAATTGCTGGCAAATGGAGCAGGCCTGGGTGTCATGCTCTGGGCCCAGGCACCTGACACAGGCCGAATGATGGTTGGCAAAAGGGATCTGTTTGCCACAGGCACACCTGGAGGGATGTCCTTCAAGAGAAGGGGTAGGAGAAGCAAACATGGATTGATGTTTTTAAAGAAAAAAGATTTTAAATGTTGTATCGATAGTGCAGGCATCCGTGAGGCCGATGCTGGCGAGTCGACGGAGGGAAAAGAACTGGGGATGCTGGGGGACCACCCCCTTTTATGTGATGCCTGACGTCGGGGAAGGGCCGATGTCAGGGGCGGTCCCCTGCTGGATACTGCTAACTAGAATTTTTCCGTGGGGTCCTGGCACTTGCCGGCTTCAGTCTTAATGGTGTAACCTGCTGCAAGAGCTGTTTCTCGAAGTAAGATCAGTAGATCTTCGAGGGGATCTCAGTCATCAGGTCATACCATAGTAATTTCACCGTCGGTGAAGCAGGATCCACACAGAAGATTTTCAGCAGTACAACTGGGGTCGCCCACGCCATCGATGTCATCAACCCTATAAAGGTGTGAGCAGACCCACTCCCTCTTCAGTTCTTTCCCCGGAGACAAAGGGAGCATAGCTCTAGTCATGGGGAACAGAGGAAAGAGAGAGGTGCCCAGGCCT
The DNA here is from genome assembly GCA_016271365.2 of Neoceratodus forsteri. Classification (NCBI taxonomy): domain Eukaryota; kingdom Metazoa; phylum Chordata; order Ceratodontiformes; family Ceratodontidae; genus Neoceratodus; species Neoceratodus forsteri. The sequence continues at coordinate 966,444,118 of CM057452.1, forward strand.
ATAAGAAAGGCTGGATACACCAGATAGCCAGTTCCAGTAAGCAGCCCCAAAAAGGAGAATGGTGGGAAGGAAAGCAATCTGATGACTGAGATCCCCTCGAAGATCTACTGTTACTGTAAGTCTTACATAACTGTTCCATCTTCTTTGGGGTTATCTTAGTCATCAGGTCACACTGTAGGAACGAGTCTCAAGCAGTTACAGGTGCAAACAGACAGTCTGGGAGGAAGGTCAACCTTAAATTTAAGACAGAATGCCCTGCAGCACAGCCCTGCCAAATCCTGCTTGGGCTCTAGAAGCAATGTCCAGACTGTAATGCTTGGTGGAAATATTATGCAAGGTACTCCAGGTGGCAACCACACAGATGTCAGCAGCTGAGACCCCTCGAAAACAAGCCACAGAGGTAGCCATGCCTCTTGTGGAATGAGCTTTGACAACTCCAGACAATTTTTTTTTGCGTACTTGTAGCAGGACACAATGCAATTTGCTAACCATTTAGCTAAACATTGTTTAGAAACCTGAACGCTCTCTCTACCAGGGGCGAAAGAAACAAACTGCTACAATTTTCTGGATGCCCTGGTTTGGAGCAGGTAATAACTTCAGTGTTCTGCGCACATCTAACATATGGAGCAGTGCTTCCTCTGGATTGGCACAGTCTGGAAAAAAGAACAGGAAGGTGGATAGATTGGTTGAGTGTAAACTCAGACACCACCTTAAGGAGAATCTTAGGATTTGTGTGTCTTTGTTAAAAATCAAATAAGGCTCCACGCACCAAAGAGCCTGAAGCTCTGAAATTCTTTTGAGCAGAAGTAATAGCAACTAAAAATAATACTTTCACCAGCCCAGTGGTACTGAGGGTTGAGACGCTGGATGCCACACCTCATGCCATGCCGGCGACCCGTGTTCGTACTCAGGCTGTTGGGGGTAGTCAGGGCTCTATCCTCTCCTGTGGTGAGATCCGAGGGGTTTCCTTACCTGCAGTGGCTCCTGGTGGGGACCGGAGGCACTGCACCAGGCAGGGATCCAACGTTGGGGGAGGCAGCGGCAGACATCTGTGGGAGGGACTGATCTGGTCCTTCGCTGCGCTGACATCACTGCATGTCTGCCGCCTTGGGGACAATCAGTCCTGGGACAGGCGACAGCAGCCTCCAGTGCCCTGCATCCACACACTCACTGCCGGACTCATCTCTCCAGCTCTCCCGATCCCTCACCTTGCCCTGGTTCAGCATGCTAGATTCATAGATAAAGCACCAGGGTTGGTCGGAGGCCCCGCCCCAGGGGGTTCAGAGCTGGAGGGGTCTGTCGGACCAGGCAGGGTGAGGAGTGTCTGTCCCTGATTTCCTGGAAGAGTGAGTACCAGGCAAGTGGTAGAGCGTTAGGGGCAAGAATGGCCTGCCAGAGAGAGTTCCCACGGACTCAGTGAAGAAAGTAAGTTAAAATAAATAAATAAATAACACTTTCCAGGAAAGAAGGCGTAGCTTGCAAGTTGCAGCTGGCTCAAAGGGAGAAAGGGTCAACTTTTCCAAATCAATTCCCAAGCCGGGACAAGGGTATGGATTGGGGGTTTCAGATGCAGGATGCTCCTCAAAAAGGTAGGGAAACATCCAGATAAGCTATGGTACTGTCACCCACAGGCTCGTGGAAAGCCGAGATAGGAGAAAGTTGCACCTGGAGGGAGGAGTATTGGAGACCTGAGTCAGACAAAGAGATCAGGTAGTCCAGGATCTGGCTCACCGGACAGGTGAAAGAGTCCAGATTATGCTTGGCAGCCCATATGGCGAACCGCTTCCACTTCATGGCACAAGTGGCTCTAGTGGAAGGCTTCCCAGCACCACTAGGATGTCTGCTACCGTACTGGACACGCCAAGTCTGGTGATGGATACGTCCTCAGGAGCCAAGCATGTAGACAGAGGGACCTGCGGTTGGGATGGACCAGGGTCCCCCCCGGGCATGGGTCTGCAGATTCCTGCAGAGGGGGAGAAGGACCAGAGGTTCCTCTGCCAGCTGCTGGAGTAGTGGAAACCATATCTGCTGACACTTGAATGGAGCTACCAGGATCTTGCTGGCCCCCTCCATCTGCAATTCGATTAGCACCCTCTAAATTAGATGAAATGGAGGGAAGGCGTAGAGGAACCTCCCACTCCAGGAGTGAGACGTGTCTCACCATAAAGCTCCAGGCCCTGGATTGAGTCAGCAAAAATTGGGCAGTCTTTGCATTGAGTGAGGACATAAAAAGGTTGAACTCTGGACACCCCATCTGTTGAACAGATCTTCTGCGAAGGATGACAGGAGCTCCCACTCATGCATGCTGGACTGAGTCCAGCTGAGACTGTCTGCTACGGTGTTAAGCACCCCGGGGACATAGTCAGCTGAGAGAGTCAGGCCGTGATCTAATGTGCAATACCATACTCACAAGGTCTCCATGCATAAGGCGTATGAATGTGTTTCCCCCTGCTTGCTGAAGTAGTACACTACACCGCGGTTGTCTGACTAAATCAGCAACTGACCAGGAAGAAGATGTTTCTGAAAGGCTTGCATGGCATACAGAACCACCCACATCTCTAGGATATTGATATGTGGGGAGCTTTCAATCCGGGACCAAGAGCCCTGAGGCTGAAAGGAATCCAGATGAGCTCTCCAGCCCAGACCAGAATCATCTGTGGTGAGGATTTGCTGAGGGAAGAGATTTTGTCCACCCCAGACAAACCAGCAACTCAAGACCGCCCTCCTGGAGCCCTAGACCAGGTCCCTGCACCAGGTACAACCGCTTGCTTGCTGCGGAGCCTGGTTCTCCTTTCACTGCCTCCTGATAGGTCACCGCAAATCCTAGCGGCCTGTGATTGGGCGCTACGGACCCTTGCAGCACGACCATTGGAGCGCTTTTTTGCCCTACTCTGCCGACCTGCTGCCTTGTACTTGGCTGGATACTTTGGGTTGTATTTTGTCCCACCCCTACCACCCCCTCCCAGGCCTCCTTTAAATAGGCTTGTCGCCCCTCCCACTCTGGGTGCTGCCCTCCCATTGGATTAGCTATCCCTGTGTGCTGCCCTCCCATTGGATTAGCTATCCCTGTCCCTTGCCACGTATCCTCCTCAGCTGAACATCACACTGTGCCCTGACTATCTGCTACTTCATCTCCATATCCAAGCCTTCTTAAGCAAACCCCCTCTCCCATCCTTCATCTCCCTCAGACCCTGATTCATCCTCTGACTGAATAATGCTTTTCCAGGTGTTTTTACTGACTATGTGCTTTAACCCATTAAATTTACATGGGGAGCAACCCAAAACAATCTCATCCTCATCATGCATCCCTCTATGCCCTGCATAATAACCTTAGCATGACCACAGGGATATATATCATGGATAGTTCCAACCTCTGTTCCCCTCTATGGCAGTTTGGCTACTTTCTGATACTAAATGTGCACTGCCCACCGATTATCCCCCTGACCATGTTTGTACACTACAACCTATCCAAACAGTGGTGGCACTGTAGCGACGGAAGGCATGGGAGCAAAACAAACTGGCAAACCTACAAGATGCTGAAATCCTTTCTCCTACAAATTCTCCTTATGCTGCTCCTGCTCTCAGGAAATGTTCACCCAAACCCAGGACCACCTGGGCAGCCAGCAGACGCACCAAGTAGAAGGACAGGGACACTCACCCTGGCATCTATCAATGCCTGCAGTATCCTCAACAAAACTGATTCCCTCCAAACATGGATCCTACAGCACAACCCTGATGTCCTCTCAGTTGTGGAAACATGGCTAAACCCTAAAATTCCTGATATCTCAGTCTCTATCCCTGGCTACTGCATACCCAGGCAAGACAGGATTACTAAACGGGGCGGGGGCTGCACCATCTATCTTAAGGATACCCTTACGGGTCACATCATCCCATCCCCTAGCCTGAGCAACTCCTCTCAGGTCCTCACAATCAAAATTCTCCTTTGTGCACATAACAAGGAACTCACTGCCATCTCAGTTTACCTACCCCCAAGAAACCAGGCCGCTGGCTTCCATAGCATCATGGAATATCTAAGGGTCCAGCAACATAACTCTGAAACCATAATTATGGGTGATTTTAACATTAACTGGCTCTCCGCTGAGGCCGCTACCTATAAGGATGCAGCTGCGGCGCATCACCTCACTCAAATGGTCAATGTCCCCACTAGGTGTAACTATAGGACAGGCTCCTTATGCTCTAGACTGGATTCTATCTAACCGCCTGAACGATTTCAATGTTTCTGTACTCCTGGATACAATAAGTGACCACTCGCCTGTCATCTGCTCCTGGTCAAACAAATTCCACAAGCCCCCTCCCAAGCTCATCTATGCCAGGGTTATCAAACAAGGGCACCTCCAGCTGCTAAAATCCCATCTAACCAGACTGAACTGGGCAGTGCTTGACTCCCTCAGTGACACCAACAAAGCCTTGGACCTATTTATCAAACGTTTCAACGAAGCCTGTGACATCTATGCACCAGTGAAAAAGATGAAGGTCAAAGGACAGACCAACCCCTGGGTTACTACTGACCTTTTAACTCAACTCAAACACAGAGACCACCTCTGGCATTGTGCTGCGTGCAACTCCGACATAGTAAACATACACAAAATATAAAGCAGCCAGAAATGATTGCTTTTGAAAATGCTGAATGCTAAACGATCTATTACAAAGAGGCTCTGACCAACTCTTAGGGCCAGCGGAAAAATTCTGGAACAACCTGAAAGAACTCACAGGCAAGGATCCTAAAGCACCACCCACTATGCTCAACCTTCATGGCACTCCTACACTCGACCTAGGTACCATCACCAGCACTTTTAATAATGCATTTACAAACCTAGACAGTGTCCTTCCACCTAATTTTTTCGACGACCTCCCCTCCAGCTCCTCCCATGTGACCCCCCAACTAGAACATACAATCCCAAAGTTTTTCTTTAAGGAGGTCCCACCACAAGTAGCTAGAAATTACATTCAAAAGGCCATCGGCAAACAAGGGTACAGTGATGACTCACTTGACCTGAAATTGCTGGCACAAGTCCTCGATGAAATCTTAGAACCACTTACAAAGATCTTCAATCTCTCACTTAGATTGGGCCATTTCCCCTCTTTCTGGAAGAAAGCCACAGTCACACCGGTTCACAAAAGTGGAGATAGGATGCTCCACACCAGTTCCAGACCTATGTCACTCCTCCCCCCACTATCCAAAGCGCTGGAGCGAATAGTGTCGGACCAACTAGTTGAATTCCTGGATAAGTACAATGTACAATGCCCAGAGCAGCATGGCTTCAGAAAAGGGCACAGCATCACCACTGCACTACTGGAATTCACAACTTTCATCCAAGCCACACTTGACAAAGGGAACTGTGGGGGGGCAGTATTTATAGACCTGACCAAGGCCTTCGACACAGTTAACCACCCCCTACTGCTCAGGCAACTGTCCTCCATTGGGATCTCCAGTGATGCCCTTCCATGGTTCACCAGCTACCTTGATAATCGGATGCAACATGTAAGGATTGCAGGGATCTCTTCGGATGAGAAACCAGTCCACTCTGAAGTCCCCAAGGGGTCTATTCTGGGCCCTCTACTCTCTTCCCTCTTCATCAACAATCTCCCCAGTGCCTGCCACCAAAAAATATTACTATACACAGACGATATAGTCCTGTTTTCCAGCCACCATGACATTACAGTCCTTGAATCCCAGCTGCAGCTCGACTTCAAGCGCATCGAAGACTGGTTCAACTCTCATAAACTTGTCCTGAACCACAGCAAGACCAAAGCCATGTCCTTCTGTAACCAACGGAGCAGGCAGAACTCTCTGTCCCTCACCATCAAGAACCATGCTGGGAACCCACTTGAACATGTCAAGGAGTTCAAGTACCTTGGTATTACCCTGGATAGTACCCTCTCCTACACTCGGCATATTGACACTGTTGCCAAGACCGCCAATATACGGATTGGACTGCTACACAAACACAAGCACTGTATGCCTGTGGATGCCCTTAAACTAGCCATCTACAGCTCTGTCATATCTATCATTGACTACGGCCTTGCCATTTATGGCTCTGCCTCAACAAGTGCCCTCCGCAGGATCTCAGTTTCTCTCAACAAAGCCTGTAGGCTACTAACGGGTGTGGCCCAACAAACTCACACCTGTGACCTCTATGCACAGGCCAGCTGGCTACCCCTACTCAGCAGAATACAATACCAGACCTGCTTACTTAGCAAAAAGATTCTCCTCGGTCTCATGCCACCTGGTGTTAGCATACTCCTTACTACCTTCAGTGGCACTCAACAAACGCATGGTGCCCAATCTCTAACCTTTCAGGTTCCCAGATGTCGTACTCTCCATAGGTCACGGGTCCTTTATCTACAGAGCCGCCAATGGTTCAATTTCAATAAAGAAGCTTTCTCTCTACTACACTTGGACCCTTCAAAAGGAATCTCAAACTTTACCTCACCTCTACCACTCAATGTAACTGTTTCTCTGAATAGAGATCTCTCTAAACACCTCCCAGCTCACTCATGTCTCACAGCCCGCCCTTTCCCAGTTTCATTCCCTCTGGCACTGGGCCTTCCTTGTGACTCCTTTCCCGCTTCGCTTCTCCACTGGTACAAGACATTTTCCCCCACCTTCTGACAGTGGCCCATTAGCCTGCCTACTTCCTCTCCCTGCCCCACCTGGTCGCACGCCTGCAATACAAACTGCCTCTTGTGCCCTCTGTCTCTTATTGTTACCGCAGCCAGCTGCCTACTCAAGCTGCTCGTTGCATGAATATTATCTCAAAGTATGTTATAACTGTATATCTTTTTTCCTTTAGTTGTTTTGGTTGTTTATTGTGCATTCTTTTACTACCTCTGTATGTATGTTGCCCCTCATCCTCTGACGTGGAACCTTTGTAAACGAGCAGTTTCTGCTCAAAGGTATTTGTAATCCGAGAATTTAATAAATAAATAAATGCAAATTTGAAATGGGACACCCTGCAACAGGTTCAGGGGGTCCATCCACCACTGGAGCACCTTGTAGACTGGGAAGAGACCAGCACCAACTGATTTAACCCATCTGCTCACTGATCCCAGTGTACCTAGAGTCCACTGGAGAATGTGCATGTGGAGCCTGGCCAGTGGAACAGTTGGGATGACAACTGACATTAATCCCAACAGCCTTAGGTATACCCTGGCAGGAACATGTCAGTTCTGGGTCACTTCCTGAGCCTTGGCAATAAAGAACTCTGCCCTGTTTTGAGGCAGGAAAGCCTTCCCCTGTGCCAAATCTAGAACCGCCCCTATGTACTGCAGCTTTTGGGACAGAACCAGGACTGACTTGCGCAAACTGATGGTAATGTCCAGGGAGAGAAATAACTGACAAGTTCTCTGTAAGGTCTGCATGAGCTGTTCCCTGGATGGGGCCTTTAGAAGCCAGTTGTCCAGATAAGGGAAACATGCAGTCTCTTCCTTCTGAGGGCCGCAGGGACAGCTGCTAAGCACTTGGTAAATACCCATGGCCCAGAGGACAAGCCAAAAGGCAACACTTTGAACTGGTAATGCTTGCCCTGGAAGAGAAACCAGAGAAACCTCCTATGAGGAGAAAACACCAAGATGCACAGGTAAGCATCATGCATGTCTAGAGCACATAGCCAGTCACCTTGTTTGAGAAGGGGCATCAGACTTGGCAAAGTTATCATTCTGAACTTTTTGTACTGGACATACAGATTGAGGTCCTTGAGGACTAAATGAGCCTCACATCTCCGGTCTTTTTGGGGACCAGGAAGAATCTGGAGTGAAAACCCTTGTTTCTCTGGTGCCTGGACATGGGCTCAATGGCCTGCTTGCAGAGGAAGGACTGCACCTCCTCCCCAAGGACACACAGGTGGGATGCAGGGTAGCTGGAGGGTAAGGGAGGGGTCTCTGGGGGAGGCACAGTTAGCTCCAGAGTGTGACCCTTTTCTATCATTTGAAGAATCCAGGCATCTGATGTTATAGTTCTCCATTGTTTGAGATGGTGGGAGAACTGACCTCCGATCACTACCTGTTGGTTGGGGACCAGAAGAGGGGTGGTCTGGCAAGGAGTCAAGCTGAGGTGGATCCAGCCACTGGGGCTGGTCCATCACCTCTAGGATGCTTGGCCATAGCTCCAGCATTGGAGGCTCTGTGCTTGCCTTGGGGCCAAGAGGCAGCACCTTACCTATTGGATGCCTTACAAAAGGGAGAGCGCTGTCTTTTCCTAGATTGTGTATGGTAGAGCGAGCGGATAGATTTGATAGCCCTGCTAGATGCCTGCAGGTCATTAATGATGTCCTGGAGATCTGGCCCAAAAAGTTTAGAGCCACTGAAAGGGGCATTAAGCACTTTCTGCTGAACATCAGCAGCAAAGCCCCGAGATCCTAAGGCAGAAGTGCCTATGTAGGTAAATGCCGGTGGCAGCAGCCCTGGCAATAGTGTCGGAGATATCATAGAGGGCCCATAGGAGGTGTTTGCTGACATCTTCAGCAGTCTGCAAGCATTGAAGCACCTCCTGCTTCTTCGTGCCTTTTGGGAGGGCCTGGGCAGCAGCCTTGCCCTTCTTCAGGTTGGTATTCTGGTACTTTACCATGTGTGACAGGTAACTGGCAATCCTCAGCCCAAGGGTGGAGGAGGCATAAACCCTCTTACCCCAAAGATCTGTTCTACATGACTCTTTGTCTGTGGGGAGGAAATTAAGGTATTTGGGCACCTTAGACCTGTCATGCGCTGCCTTTATCACAGATGAATCTGTTTCAGGCTGGGCAGCATAGTGAGGGAACCCCTGAGGGGCATGGTAAAGTTTGTCTGCCCTGCAGGGCATAGCTGGCACCATATCAGGCCTATGCCAAACCATAGTGGTAGCATTCCTCAGGGCAGGCAGGATAGGAGGAATGATTTTAGGAGGAGACTCTGGAATCTCAAGGAAATCCACCAGATCTTGTCTGATAACATCTTCCTCCTCAGTATGGAACCCAATGGTGGAGGACAACTGCTTTATCACATTGAAGAAGGTGGGGTCCTCTGAAGGAGACCTAGGGGTGTGCGTGAGAGAGTCCTTGCTGACTGAGGAAGCCGTGGACCTGTCTGAAGTGAGGGGTTCTTCCTCCTCCTCTTCCTCATCAGGAATGATGAGATCTAGATGGTATTCCTTTTCAACATCAACCTCTTCCAAGTCAAGGTTTGATGTCTGCGATGCCAACAACAGCCCATAGGGAGCGGCCCATGGCCATCGAGGAGTCGTCGAAGACGCTGCCGTTGACGGCGCAGGTAATGTGGGCCTGTAGATGCCTCGATGGTGAACAATCACTAAGGTAAACTTAGTTAAAATCTCATTGAGGTTGATGAACGTACAAGACTGCATCGACGGAGGGGGGATCGATGGCGCAGGAAGCAATGACCCACTCGAAGAACCCTGGGATCCCCAAGAGCCTGACAGCCACTGGCCTAGAGAGGGATCGGGCCTCGACACGAGGGCCATCGACGACAAGACAGTCACTGATACTGAAGGGGCCTATGACCTGGAGGTCAACGACCGACCACCCTGAGAGTCGGTCGGAGGCGCTGTCAGTATGGGTCTGGTGGGCACAGAGACCTGGACTGTGGTTTTATGCATCAGTGCAGTCGCAGCCAACAAAGAACCCCCAGAAGAAGAAGGAGATACCATTGGGGAGCGGGACTGCCACCGGGGGGAGCAGTCTGGATCGTGGTTTTTCTTATGACTTTTCCCTGAGGACTTGTCTCTGGCCTTGGAGTTCTGGGAGCTTGATGACCCTGCCGGCGACTGGGAGGCTGGGACCCTGGAGAACCCTGCCCAAAACTGGCTACCTGTTCCATCAGGAAATATTTAGGAGCCTTCTTGCATTGCCTGAGAGTTGTTTGGTTAAACTTCTGGCAGAGCTCATAGTTGGAGACTTTGTGATCAGGCCCAAGACAGCAGACCTATAGAGAGTGTTCATCTGTGAAGACAAACTTCTTTTCACAGCAGCGACGGAAGAGAGAAGTCATTGGATTATCTCTTGACATAAACAAATTAAAGGAATCACTTTTTAAAAAAGAGATTCTAAATCAAAAGTTTGAAAAAATCTGTAGGTGAAATGTGGCACGAAACTCTGTAGGAGCTTCCACGGAGACGCATGTGAACAAGTTGACGGTGGGAAAGAACTGAGGAGGGAGTGGGGCTGCTCATGCCTTTACAGGGTTGATGATGTTGACGGATGTTGATGGCGTGGGCAGCTCCAGTTGTACTGCTCAAAATCTACCATGTGGATCCTGCTTCACCAGCGGTTAAGTTCCTACGGTGTGACCTGATGACTGAGATACTCCCGAAGAAGATAGCACAGTTACGTAAGAACTTATTGTAACAGTAGATCTTCAAGAAAGGCTCTTGCAGTAGGTAATTACAAATAAGGACTGAAGCCAGCAGGCGTCAGGACCCCACGGAAAATGTTTTAGCTAGCAGTCTCTGCCGGGGGACCACCCCCACTTCAGTATAAAAGGGCAGCCCCCCATGCCCGCCTTCCAGTTCTTTCCTGCCAAAAGCCAAAAAGGCAAGACGAGAGAGAAGTGGATGTTTCCTTCCCTGAAAAAGGAGCTGAAAAAGCCTAGCGGTGTGGAGGGCGGGAAGGTGTCATTCCTGCAGAGAGCCTCTCTCGAAGATCTACTGTTATGGTAAGTTCTTACATAACTGTACTATCTTACTTCGAGAGGGCTCTTGAAGTAGGTAATTACAAATAGGACCGAGTCCCAAGCAGTCTGGAACAAGGAGAAGCAAATGGGAGGAGGAAACTACTCAAATGTAGACCCTCTGGCTGTGAAGGTCTTAGGAAAGAAGACCTTGTAGCACAGCCAACCCAAAGCCAGCTCTACGACAAGAGGCAATGTCCAAACTGTAATGTTTCATAAAGGTATGGACAGAAGTCCAAGCTGCGGCTGCACAAATGTCTGCCGCTGACACATTCTTGAAACAAGCAGCAGAGGCAGCTACACCCCTGGTGAAGTGGCCACTGACTTGACCCGACAGGGTCTTGTTGTACTTGCCGTAACAGAAAGTGATACAATGAGCCAACCATTAGATAGGCGTTGCTTGGAAACAGCATTGCCTTCTCTTTTACACGCAAAAGAGACAAACAGCTGGTCAGTCTTTCTGAGATCCTTCGTCCTAGTGGTGTAGTATCTCAGAATTCGGTGAGCATCCAAAGTGTGCAAGAGGTACTCCCCTTGATTGGAGCGCTGCGTAAAGAAAGCAGGCTGCTCAATGGATTGATTCAGCATCGATTCTGCTACTACCTTAGGGAGAAACTTAGGGTTGGTACGCAGAGCCACATGTTCCCTGTGGAATATCAAGTACGGGAATTTGCACGAGGGCCTGGAGCTCGGAAATTCTTCCAGCAGAAGTAATGGCTACTAGGAAGAGAGTCTTCCATTAAAGGAACTTTAGGTCTGCTGAGGCTGCTGGCTCAAAAGGAGGCAGAGTAAGCTTCTCAAGAATAAAATTCAAATCCCAAGGAGGGGCAGGAACACGAATAGGGGGGCCTCAAGTGGAGAACCCCTCTCAGAAAAGTTTTAGAGATTTCCAATTGCGCAAAGGTTCTGTCCCCAAAAGGAACATGGTAAGCGGAGATGGCCGCCATGTGAACCTTCAGAGAGAAATGACTGAGACCCAGATCAAAGAGATGGTGTAAGTTATCCAGAAGCCGCCCAACAGAGTAAGAGAAAGGCTCAAAATCTTTGGAAGCGGCCCAAAGAAAGAACTGTTTCCACTTCATGGCATAGGTAGATCTAGTGGAGGACTTTCTGGCCTCCACCAGAATCTCAGCCACCAGCGGGGAAACCCCGAACCAGGCTTGATCTACGTCTGCAGGAGCCATGCGTGCAACTGAGAGGGCTTGAGGCCTGGATGGAACAGGGTCCCCAGATCCTGGGTCAGCAAAAGCTGTGACAGAGGAAGAGGAGGTTCCTCTGAATACTGTTGCAGAACAGAGAACCAAATTTGCCTGGGCCAGAAAGGAGTGATTAGGATCATGCGAGCTCCTTCTGAGCCGAGTTTCTGTAAGACCCTCGGAATCAATGAAATCGGGGGGAAGGCATAGACGAATCTGCCCCTCCAGTCTAGAGACAGAGCGTCTCTCCAAAAAAATGCCACACCCTGGAGCAAGCAAGAAGAAGGTGGGAAGTTTTGCATTGTAAGGAGATGCAAACAGGTCTACCTGTGACGTTCCCCAGCGTAGGAAGATATTGTCTGCCACCCCCTGATCCAGTTCCCACTTGTGAGCGTGAGCAGACGACCGACTGAGGTGTTCTGCCAACTTGATCTCAACCCCCGGGATGTGAATTGCCGTGAGGTGAAGGTTGTGCTGCACTGCCCAATCCCAAACTCGCATTGTCTCCCTGCAGAGCAGGTAGGAACAAGTTCCTCCCTGTTTGTTGATGTACCAGACTACACACGTTGTCTGTCTGGACAGCTAGATGCCCGGGGAGGAGATACAGATGTAGAGCCTGAAGAGCATACAGCATGGCCAGAAACCCATGCACATTGATGTGAAGAGTTTGTTGGAGCCAGGACCAGGAGCCCTGGGTCCTGTGAGACCCCAGATGGGCTCCACAACCCTCACTCGAGGCATCTGTTGTCAGCGTCTGGGAGGGGGGAGAAAGGCAGAAGGGAACCCCCGGCAAAGGTTCTCCTGAACCATCCACCATTGCAAGTCCTGAACCATGGGGTTGGAGACTAGAACTTGTTGATCTAGGTCGTCCACCAATTGATCTCACTGAGACCGAAGGGTCCACTGAGAGATTCTCATATGGAGCTGAGCATGAGGGACTGTCAGAATAGCAGCCGCCATGAGCCCGAGGAGGTGAAGGACTGACCTGGAGCTGACCCGCCTCTGACTGGACAACAGGCTGACCTGAGCCTGGAGTACGGCTGCCCTGTCCGGAGGTTGGGTCCAGGATCGCCCCAATAAACTGGAGCCTCTGGGACAGGATCAGATGGGACTTGGCCTGGTTAATGGTAATACCCAGGCTGGTGAAAATCTGCAGGGTAAGGGAAAGAAAGCACAGGAACTCCTCCCTGGACGGGGCTGCCAGGAGCCAGTTGTCCAGGTACAGGAAAACCTGAACCCCTTGGGTACGCAGGTAGGCCGCTACCACCGAAAGGCATTTGGTGAACACTCAGGGTGCCGAGAAAAGACCAAATGGGAGGGCCTTGAACTGGTAGTGGTCCCCCTTGAATAAAAAACGTAGGTATTTGCGGTGGGAAGGGCGAATAGGGATATGCAGGTAAGCATCCTGCATGTCCAGAGCACACAGCCATCCCGGCCAAAGGAGGGGCAGAAGACTATGCAGAGAGAGCATTCTGAACCTTTTGTACTCCATGAACAAGTTCAGGGAGCACAGGTCGAGAATTGGCCTCACGTCTCCTGACTTCTTCGGGACCAGGAAGAAATGGGAGTAGTAACCCATCCCCCGAAGGGGTGGGATGGGCTCCATCACCTCCTTCAGAGGAAGAGAGGATATTTCTTCCCAGACCAGAAGAAGGTGTTCTGGGGAGTAAGACGACCTGGGGGGGTTCTGAAGAAACTCTATTGAGTGTCCTTCTGCAATCAGCTGGACAACCCAATTGTCTGAAGTGATCCTCTCCCAACCCGGTAGATGGAAGGAAAATCTCCTTCCTACCGGTTCCTCTGGGAGGCCCAGAGACTGTGGGAGAGGAGAGGAGTCAGGAGGTATGAGGCAGCGTCACGGCGGAAGCTCCAACCGCTTTTTTGGGCGGGGGGACTTGGCTGCTGGAGGGGCCCGATGTTTATTGGCCCGCTTTCCCTGAGGTTTTGCCTTGGGCCGAGAACGTCTGCAAAAAGGATGACGCTGAGCTTGAGGGGGCCTGTACAAGGAGTCAACAGACTTAAGTGCAGTACCCTTCTCCTGCAGATCGGTGATGATGTCCTTGACATCGCCACCGAACAGCACTGAACCCCTGAAGGGCGCCATCCTGGATAACAGACTGCATCTCCGGGACCAAACCTGACACCTGGAGCTAGGCATGACGCTGCAACCCTGCGGCGAAAGCCGAGCTCTGACCAGCAGCGTCCACTGCATCGTACATGGCACGAAGCATGTGCTGACTGGCCGAATGAGCAGACCGGACTAGGTTAGCGTCTTCCTGCTTCATCTGAGACTCAGGAAGGGAGTCCAACTTAGTTTCCCCCTCGCTAAGGATCGCCTTCTGGTAATCCCCCATGTGAGCAACGTAATTCAGGGCCCTGATTCCCAGAGTGGAAGAAGCACAGACCTTCTTTCCGTACTGGTCCAGAAGGCGGGATTCCTTGTCAGGTGGTGACGAGCTCAAGTGCATGGGGTTAGCTGTCCAGCCGTGAGCAGTGCTAATCATAACCGAATCAGCTCTGGGGTGTGAATTCAAAGAGTCAACACCCTCCGGAGCCGGATATAGCCTATCCAACTTCCTAGGAAGGGAGGCTAATGCTGATGGCTGCTTCCAAAAAGTGGACACAAGGCGGGCATGAGGCTCAATCCAGGGTGGAACCAGAGTAGGAGCGGTCTCAGGCAGATCCAGGTGCGCAGCGAGTTTCTTATGCTGTGGATGTGGCTCCAAGGATTGCCACTGATGTACAGCCTGGATTTTATGCAGCAACTCCATAAAAGAAGGATCCTCCGGAGGGGACTTCGGATGAGTACTTGGCCTGGGCTTGTTTGGAGTGTGCGGCTCGTCATCCAGATCGGAACGACCGTCTGAGTCATCAGAGGTCTCCTCCTCCCGGCGCGGGGGAGAAGAAAAAATTACTCACCTTAGTAATGTTGTTTCTTCTAATGGAGTCTTGCTATATTATAGACATTAGCAGTTTGTTCCAGCTCTAGAACTGCCCCGGAGTGAAATGGTTAAAACCATTCCAAAATAGAATTTTGGCACGAGAGCAGCTCTATCTGTGTCATTTCAAACTTGAACTGTCAGATCTTTACGAGCCAAACTCACTAAGGTCTGTGTGGAAGCTGTAACCTACACTAGCCAAATGGCTACCTAAATAATAACAACCATTGACGGTCCCAACACCCAAGACTCAAGTCAGGAGACCAGAAATACTAACACCATTCTAATAATATGAAAATGGAACATAAGTATAATAAAACACACACACGCAGCATACACATTACCCCCAAAGTCCCAAAGGGGACAAAATGCTAACAGGACATAAGTAGTGCCCACACTAAGTTGCCCGCACCCCACCAAGTCGAGGTTCTGAGAGAGGCAGGTTGGGGGGGAGGTCTATAATATAGCAAGACTCCATTAGAAGAAACAACATTACTAAGGTGAGTAATTTTTTCTTCAAACAACATGAAGTCTTGCTATATTATAGACATTAGCAGAATACACAGCAGTACCTCCATGGAGGAGGGGCAGAACCTACTTAGGGAATAGGCTCTGAAGAACAGCTGAGCCAAACCGAGCATCTTCCTGGCCTGGACATCCAGGAAGTAATGCTTGGTAAAAGTGTGACCGCTTTCCAAGTAGCAGCCTGGCAAATCTCTAATAAAGGATATCTCTGGCAGCAGCTAGAGACGCAGCTGTACCCTGGTAGAATGAGCCCAAGAACCGGGGGGGGCTCTGCCCACTTTCTGATAAAATTGGATACAAGAGACAATCCACCTGGCTATTGATCTCTTAGTGGCAGGTTTGCCTTTCCCAACTTCACCATAGGTAAGAAAAGTTGGAGGATTCAACCTGTGACCTTTGCACGCCTATATAATAACTAAGAGCTCTCTAACATCCAGGCTGTGCAACCTCCTCTCACCCGAAGAGGAGTGATCAGTGAAAAATACTGGAAGGGAGATAGATTGATTAAGATGGAAATCTGAAACCACCTTAGGCAAAACTTCCTATTAGTCCTAAGGACTACCTTATCCCTGTGGAAAGAAATAAAGTCAGTCTCCACTGACAAGGCTTGCAATTCACTTATCTGCCTGGCAGAAGTGATAGCCACTAGAAAACAGTTTTCCAAGTTAGGTACTTAAGCTCTGCAGAAGACAGAGGTTCAA
The DNA here is from genome assembly GCA_016271365.2 of Neoceratodus forsteri. Lineage (NCBI taxonomy): Eukaryota > Metazoa > Chordata > Ceratodontiformes > Ceratodontidae > Neoceratodus > Neoceratodus forsteri. Next base: position 966,460,159 of record CM057452.1, read on the forward strand.
AGGGGTTGCATTAACTGGGCAATGCAAACATTAAGGTCCCAAGCAGGGCCGGTTCCCGGAAGGAGGATTAGTATGGAGTAATCCCTTAAAAAACTTGGAAAACACAGGATGAGAGGAAAGAGGAGATGACTTTCCTGCTGACACAAAAGCAGACACAGCTGCCAAATGAACTCTCAGGGTAGCTGGTCTGAGACCCAAGGAATTAAAATGTACCATGTAATCTAACAAAATGGGCAATTCAGCAGATTCTGGGGAAATATTTTTCCCAGCACACCAAATGGAAAACCTTTTCCATTTAGAACTATAAGTAGCCCTAGTGGAAGGCTTTCTGGAAGCCTTTAGGATCTCAAGCACACCCTGAGAGAGGTGTAAATCAGCAAACTCTAACTCTTCAAGAGCCAGACCTTGAGGTTGAGGGATTTGAGGTCCAGATACCAAACCCTTCCCTGGGCACAAGTCAACAGATTGTGATTCCTGGGGAGGCACAGGGGAAGATGGACTGTCAGAGACAGAAGGAGTGGGTACCAGGGCTGCCTGGCCTCATCCGGGCAATCAGAATCACCCTGCAAGGCTGAGATCTGATTTTGACTAGTACTTTGAATAGGAGAGGAAAGGGGGGGAAGCATAGAGGAACTTCCCCTCCCAATCCAGAAGAAGGGCATCCAGGGGAACTGAGCCCAGCACTGGAAGCCTGCAACAGAACAGAGGAAGTTTGTGATTGTCTGGGGCTGCAAAAAGATCTATCTGAGGGATGCCCCACCTGGCAAAAACTATCCCCAGCACTTGAGGATCCAGGGACCATTCGTGATGGCCCTGGGAAATCCTGCTGAGGGCATCCGCTAGGACATTGTCCTTCCCTGGAAGATGAACTGCTATGAGGGAAGTGTTCAGGAATAGGCCAGAGACCACAACTTCATTGCCTCGTGCACAAGGTCAAGACCGAGTGCCCCCTGTTTGTTGATGTACCACATTGTTGTGGTGTTGTCTGTTCTGACTTGTATCACCTTGTCGTGGACAGATGCAGAAAAGCTTGAAGAGCTAAAAAGACAGCTCTGAGTTCCAGCAAATTGATGTGGAGCAGAGATTCCTGGGGACCAAACTCCTGAGTGGAAAGGTCGCCCATGTGGGCTCCCAACCCAGAAGGGAAGCATCTGTAGGAGAGTCAAGTCGTGAGAAGGGGAAATGAAGGGGACCCTCGCCTAAATTGCTCTGATCCTGCCACCACTGGAGAGCTAGGATCAAGGTTCGAGTCACTGGGACCAACTTGGAAAGGGTCTCTTCTCTGAGACCAAAAGGTTCTCAAGTGAAACTGAATGTCTCTCATCTGAAATCTGGCCCTGCACAACAGCTGTGGATGCAGCCATGTGCCCAGGAGCTGCAGAAAGTGTCTTGCTGGTCGAGAGACTGCAGAGTGAAGGAAGAGGCCAGAGCCACTAAATTCCTTACCCTTTCTGGGGGAAGAAAGGCTCTGGCTAGCTTTGTGTCCAATTCTGCCCCTATAAAGGTGAGTACCTGGACTGGTTCCAGAACCGACTTTGGTAGGTTTAGCAGAAAACCCAGGGAGGTGAGAAGCTGCTGGGTGACCTGCAGGTGAGATTTTAATCTGAGAAATGAACCGAGCAGAAGGAGAAATCTCCGGAGTGACTGTTCACTGAGGCGGAGTAAAGAATCTGACAGTTCAAGTTTGAAATGACACAGATAGAGCTGCTCTCGTGCCAAAATTCTATTTTGGAATGGTTTTAACCATTTCACTCCGGGGCAGTTCTAGAGCTGGAACAAACTGCTAATGTCTATAATATAGCAAGACTTCATGTTGTTTGAAATGGACCCCTTGGGAAGCCCTCGGGGAAGCGTGTCCTGCCCTGCCCTGGAACCGGAGGGTTCGCCTCTGGTAGCCGGAGGGGGGGAGGGAGTCTCTCGCCTCTGACATAGGGGAAGCCAGAATCTCCTTCAAATCCACCGGCGGCTGAGGGGGTGGTGGTGGAGGAGGAGGAGGGTACGGATACTGGGGGTGTCTGTACGGCGCGTATCTGTATCCTGATGGTGGGAAGCCCGGCGTTGGGTACTGGGGCACCATGTATTGCAGCATCGGGTACTGGGGTGCCAGATACTGCGGGCCTGGGTAGGACGGCATCGGACATGACAGGGTCGGATACCCAGGTACCAGAGGATCTGAAGGAGCAGAGGGTCCTGGAAATGCCCAGCAGGCGGGTCCGTAACGGGAGGCTCGGCGGGCGGCAGACCCTGCATAGGGGCGGCGTCCAGCAAGGGGATATTGCTAGGCGTCAGATAGGCCAGCGCCAACGTCCAAAGATCTGAAGTCGGGTCATCCGGCCCACGAGAGGGAGACCTGACAGTAGCGTGCCAACATCCTCCATGTCGCCCGGAGAAGAAGGGTTACCATCCCTGGGGTCCAGTAAAGGAGACACTAGGGCCTCGGCATGCAACGAGTGTTGCGGCGAGCTTGGGATGATGGAGAGACTGGAAGGGTCCAGCATCGGCTCTAATGTGAGCGGACGTCGGAGGAGCCGACATCTGGCTTACCGGGGGGGGGATCCGGGCGGACATCGGAGAAGCCGATATCAGACTTATCGGTCCCTGCGTTCGACGAAGGCCACAATGGAGAGATGGCCTTGGCAGCGCTTTGGAGGCCACGCGCTGCTCCGAAGGGTCGGGCATCTTATTGGCCTCACCCGGGCGGGCGTCAGAGGAGCCGAAGTCCAGCCTACCGGGGCCGCTTGGACCAGAAGGCTGCATGGCGGCGGTCTTGCTGGGAATGGCTGCCTCCTTTGACCTGGAGGCTCCCGAGGGACCCGAGCGCGAGCCCGATGGGAGGGTCGACGCCACCTTGGAAGCCTCCAAGACGGCCGTCGCTGAACTGTCTCCCGAAGGAGACATTACCTGCAGCACCGCGACCCCAGCCGAGGTCGCGGCGACTGTAGAAGAGGAGTCCCAGTGCTTCTTCTTGCGGTGGCCCTCCAGAGAAGTAGAGGCCCGCCTGAGTTTTTTCAACTCCTTTTCCATGAGGGTCATCTTGAGTTTGAGAACGTGGGCCTCCAGGACTGCTGCCTCCGCCTTCGGGTGGCCGCACTGAACTGTTTGCAAGGCTGGCACTTCTCCATGGGGTTGTCAGGGCCTAGGCAAAAAAGGCATTGGGAGTGTCCATCCTTGTGTGGGAGCTGGGCGCCACAGGAATCGCACTTGTTTTTGTGCTCGGAGGGAGTTAGGGACGACATACACAGCAGTTGAGGTAAAGGCTGACGAAATTTTGAAGAAAAAAATCGAAATAGGAGGTAAAACTACTGACGATAGACTGTGAATTCAATCTAGTATGGACACTAACCAGAGGTGAGAGCTCACAAAGCTGGGGATAGTGGAGGCAACCAAAACCTGCTGCAAGGCCCAGAGCAAGAAGGCTAGGGCTAAGAAACCGAGCTGGTTGAGCAAGGAGGTCATGGAAAAGGTAAGGAGGAAAACAGCTGCCTTTAGGAAGTACAAGAAAACAGGGAGGGGGTGAACAGGGAGGAGTACTTGACAGAATAGAAGGAGGTGACAAGGGCAGTAAGGGGAGCCAAAGCATCTGCGGAACTCAGGCTGGCACAAGGCATTAAGAAGGGGGAGAAGGACTTCTTTAGGTACATCAGGGAGAAAAGGAGCTGTAAGGACCACATAGTAAGGTTTAGGAAGAAGGGGAGCTGGGTGGAAGCAGGGTGAGATAAGGCAGAAGCACTAAATGAGCACTTCTGTTCAGTATTTACTAAAGAGAAGAGGGGGGTGACACCCAAGGGGGGAGAAATGGCAGAAACAGGGGGGGAAGGGGTGACAGATGGGGATATCATGGAGGGCAGAGTTCAGGAAGGTTTGAAGGCACTGAGGGTGGACAAGGCGCCAGTCCCAGATTGCATCCACCCCAGGGTACTGAAGGAGCTGGCAGAGGTCCTTGGAGGACCTTTGGCAGACCTATTTAATGCCTCACTACATTCGGGGTGTGTACCTCAGGACTGGAGGATGGCTCACGTGGTGCCCCTCCACAAGAGTGGCCCCAAGGATGAACCGGGAAACTACAGACCAGTGAGCCTCACATCCATCGTGGGTAAGCTAATGAAGACTATCCTGAAGGAGAGGCTGGTGGCCCTCCTAGAGGTCAAAGGACTACAGGACAGCAGACAACATGGCTTCATACAGGGCAGATCCTGCCAAACCAACCTGGTGGAGTTCTATGACTGAGTAACCTGGCAACTAGACAGGGGCCATGCAGTGGATGTCCTGTATCTGGATTTCAGTAAGGCATTCGACTCAGTGCCGCATGGAAGGCTGGGAAGTAAGTTAGTAGGCACAGGGGCGGGTGCAAAGCTGGTGAGATGGGTAGGAAACTGGCTTCAGGAAAGGCAACAGAGGGTGGTGGTGGGTGGGGAGCTCTCTCACCCAAGGGTAGTGATGAGTGGTGTTCCACAGGGCTCGGTGTTTGGGCCAGTGTTGTTTGGGATATTCACTGCAGACACATCATGGGACATCAAGAGCAAGATCAGTCTGTTTGCTGATGATGCCAAGGTAGGGGCGGTGGTGGATGACCTAGGGGGATGGCAAGGGTTGCAGGATGATCTGGCAAAGCTTGAAACCCGGTCAGACACCTGGAAACTGGGGTTTAATGCCAAAAAGTGCAAGGTGCTGCATTTTGGGATGAATAACCCAAGGAGGAGTTACCAGCTGGAGGGAGTGCAGCTAGTCCAGACAGAGGAGGAGGAGAAGGATCTGGGGGTGCTCATTACAGGGTCAATGAGCAACTTGGCACAATCTAGGAAGGCAGCTGCAAAGGCCAACAAAATGCTGGGTTGTATTGCAAGGGGTATATCCTCGAGGAGGGAGGAAGTGATTCTGCCACTGTATAGGTCATTAGTTAGACTGCACCTGGAGTACTGCGTGCAGTACTGGCGCCCGTATCTGAAGAGGGACATTAAGTTATTGGAGGGAGTGCAGCGCAGGGCGACAAAGATGATCAAGGGCCTGGGGGACTTCTCATACGCGAGGAGGCTGAGGGATTTGAACATGTACTCACTGGAGGAGAGGAGGGACAGGGGGGACATGATTGAAACCTTTAAGTACATGAAAGGAATAAACAAGACAGGTACAGAGGGGCTGTTCAAAGTAAGGGAGGGGAGGGACACCAGGGGTCATGACATGAGACTGGAGGGAGGAAGGTTCAGGAGGGAGATGAGGAGACACTTTTTTACAGAGAGGGTGGTGGCTGGGTGGAATGCGTTACCTGCAGAAGGGGTATCCAGTAGAACAGTGGACTGCTTCAAAAGGGGATGGGACAGGACAACGGGAGGGTTAATGAAGGGGAAGGGTGGAAGGGAGGAGCAGCTGCAGAATAAGGTGTGCTAGCTGCACATTGAACAGACTTGATAGACCTCTAGGCCTTTATCTGCCGGCAGGCCCAAGTATGTTAGATATAACTTAACCGCGAGGTGCTACACGAAATAATGAAGGGAAAGAGAACTGGAAGGCGGGCGTGGGGACCGCCTTTATACTGACGTCGGTCACCTGACATGTGGGCGGTCCCCCGCCAGAGAGCTAGCTAAAAATGTTTCTGTGGGGTCCTGCCGCCTGCCGGCTTCAGTCCTATTTGTAATTACCTACTGCAAGAGCCCTCTCGAAGTAAGATCTATGGTTACTGGTGAGGAACCTGTTCTTCTAGGGGTGTGGATATGGTTCACTTATCTACACTCGGGCAGACTCCTAGCAGTTTTCCCGGAGGAGAGGGCAAGGCATGCACCCCCACTTGGTGAACAGGGACTGGAGAACCAAGGCCCCAAAACACACATCCCGGTGTGGCTTGATGTCGAAGCAGTAGTGGGAAATGAAGGTGTGTGCTGATTTCCAGGTAGCAACCCTACAGATCTCCTCTATGGGTATATCCTTGGAGGCAGCCACAAAGACAGCAGTATGTCTGGTAGAATGAGCCAAAATCCCAATGGGAGGCTCCTGACCAGCTAACCTATAGCAGAGGTGGTTGATGCAAAATGTGATCTACCTTGCAATTGTCCTGTCCACAGCTGGTCTGCCAGGCACAGCTTCAGCGTAGGCGACAATCATCTGGCGAGCCTGTCCCCAAAATTCCAGCTGTACACTCAAAATAAACTGAAAGCGTTCTCCACAGGTCCAGGGAACGAAAATGCAGTTGGCCACAGAAGAGAGGTTCGTAAAGTATACTGGTAAGTTAATCATCTGGTTAAGGTGAAACTCAAATACTACCTTCAGGAGAAGCTGCGGGTTGGGGCGAAGGATGACTGCGGAAGTCTAAATAGGAAGAGTCCACTGAGAGTGCCTGGAACTCCCCAATCCTTCTGGCAGACATAATGGCCACCAGGAAGGTTGTCTTCAACTGCAAGTGTGATAATTCACATCTGTGGATTGGCTTGAACGGCTTGCCCATGTGCACAGCCAGAACCAGTAGTAAGTCCTACACTGGTGGTGGATCATGCACCAGAGGGGACAAGTAGTCGAGGCCCTAGGAAAAGCACCCACCTTCTCCTATGCCACCGTCGGCATACAGGCCTATGCCCAGTAAGCAGAGAAGGCTGCCAGGTGCAATTTAAGGGTCACTGCTCGCAGACTCAGCTGGGACAAGGACCAGAGGAAGCCCAAGGTGTTAGCCATAGGGCATGCAAGAGGATCAAGTTCTCTGCATTGGCACCAAATGGAAAATCTCTTCCATTTAAAGACATTGTACCTATGAGAAGACTCCTTTCTGGATGCCTCCATGATGTGGAGGACGTCCTTGGAAAGACCAAAAGCCTAGAACTCTGATCGCTTGGGAACAAGGCAGTGAAGTGCAGGGATTGAAGGCCTAGGTGCAGGGCTGTCCCCCAAAGTTTGGCCAGCAGATCTGCGTGGAGGCATTCACTGTGGAAACCATTTGCTGAGGCTGAGGAGATCCAGGTATGAGACCTGCCTTGGCCAGTGTAGCTATTCAGGATCATCTGCACCTTGTCCTTCCTGACCTTGACCAGTACCCTGTGGATCAAGCAGAAGGGAGGAAAGGCATACATGAAGCCTGGGGTCCAGGGCCTCACAAAAGCACCCCCCATTAGTGTCACATCAGACTGTGGAGGGTGGGCACAAAAAGAACAGTTACTTAAGAACTTACCGTAACAACAGATCTTCAAGGGGATCTCAGTCATCAGGTCACACAGTAGGAACTTCACTGTCTGTGAAGCATGATCCACACAGAAGATTTTCCAGCAGCACCACTGGGACTACCCATGCTGACGTCACTAACCCTTTAAAGGCGTGAGCAGCCCTGCTCATTCCTCCGTTCTTTCCCCCAGAGACTAAGGAAGCACATCCATGCCATGGGGGACCGAGAAGAGACAGAGGTGCCCAGGCCAAAAACAAAAAGGCTGGATAGACTATGGTAGTTAACCAGTTTTGAGAAGAGAACCCCATACAAAGGGGTATGGTGGGACGGAAGGCAGACCTGATGACTGAGATCCTCAAAAAGATCTACTGTTACGGTAAGTTCTCACGTAACTATTCTATCTTCTATGGGGGTATCTCAGTCATCAGGGCACACTGTTGGAATGAGTCTCAAAAAGTTACAGGTGCAACAGAATAGTCTGGGTGGAAGGCCAACTAAAACTTAGGACAGGAGGCCCTGCAGAACAGCCCTGCCAGAGCCTGCATGTCAGCAGCTGAGACCCCTTGAAGCAATCCACAGAGGTAGCCATACCCCTTGTGGAATGGGCTTTCACTGCCCCTGGTACCTCTTTGCCATGCTTGATGTAGCAGAACACAATACAGTGTGCCAACCATTTGGACATACATTGTTTAGAAACTTGAATACCCTCTCTTCCTGGGATGAAAGAAACAAAAAGCTGCTTTTATTTTTTGCTGTCCTTAGTGCGCAGCAGATAATATTTCAAAATTCTGTGCACATTTAATGTATAAAGCAGTGCTTCCCCGATCTGGCATGCTCAGGAAATTAAACAGGAAGGTGGACGGATTGGTTCAAGGTAAACCCAGACACCACCTTGTGAGAAACTTAGGATTTATGTGCAAAGATACCCTATCTTTGTGAAAAATCAAATAAGGCTCCTCACACCAGACAGCCTGAAGCTCAGAAATTCTTTGAGCAAAGTAATGGCAACCAAAAATAATGCTTTCTAAGAAAGAAAGCGTAGCTCACAAGCCGTGGCTGGTTCAAACGGAGGCAGGGTCAATTTCTCCAAAACAAAATATAAATCCCAAGCCGGGACAGGGGAACGGCTCAGAGGTTTCAGATGCAGGATGCCCCTGAGAAATATGTGGGACACATCCAGCAGAGCCATGGTACGACTGCCCATGGCTCGTGAAAGGCAAAAACAGATGAAAGGTGGACCTTGAGGGATGAATACTGGAGATCTGAGTCCAACAGGGAAATCGGGTAGTCCAGAATTTGGCTCAGCAGACAGGTAAAGGGGTCCAGATGATGCTTAGCAGCCCAGATGGCAAACTTCTTCCACTTCATGGTATAAGTTGCTCTGGTGGAGGGCTTCTGAGTTGCCACAAAGACACCCGCCACCCTCTGAGATACCCCAAACTGGGCAATGGCTATGTCCTCAGGAGCCAGGCATGCAGATGCAAGGACTTGAGGCTGGGATGGACCAGAGTCCCCTCAGCCTGAGTCAACAGATCCCTGTATTGGGGCAGAGGGACTGGGGGTTCCTCCGCTAACTGTAGCAGTAATGAAAACCATATCTGCCATGGCCAGAAGGCTGCAACCAGGATCATGCTGGCCCCCTCCATTTGCAGCTTGAGTAGCAACTCTGAGTTAGAAGAAATGGAGGGAAGACACAAAGGAACTTCCCGCCCCAGAAGAGGGACAACATGTCTCACCAGAAAACTCCAGGCCCTGGATCTAGTGAGCAGAAAATGAAAATTACGTATTTACTGTAATTCTTGATCTTTCTGTGTATCTTCACCACTCATCACTGCTGGGTTCTGGCTGGAGAACAGGACCCCGCGGGAGCTTTTTTATTTTTATTTTTTGCAAAGAGGCAGAGCTGACGTCGAGGCGGCACTGCCCTCAAGGCCGACGCATTGTGTTTTGCTTGTGGGTTGGCCAGTAACCGACGTCGAATACTCTTCAGACCCAGTTCTGCACGCTGGAGAGCAGTTAAGAAAAAACAAGGCGGGGCAAGGAAGCCCAAGGGATAGAAAAAGGAAAGGATATAAAAACCAAGAAAGGAATAGTGCCGGAAAAGAAGACAGAAGGATAAGAGCCTAAGGGTCTGGGACAGGGGGCCCCAACCTTTAGGCAAGGAAGGGAGGGGTAGAATAAGGGAGGAAGAAAGGTAGGATAGAAGAGAAAGGAGAAGGGGGGAGGAAGAGAAGACACTGCACTCCAGCCAACAGAGTCCAAAGGACTGCCTGAGGACTACAGAAGGGCAATACTGCTTTAACCATGTTATTTTATTCCAGAAGGAAGAAATCTCTAGAAGAATCCAGAGGACGGCTGGTCTGAAGACCAGAAGAGGAAGCAGAGCACCGACTCTGAAGAGTCCTCATTGGGGAAGATAGATGGCAACTATTCCCCCCCCCCCCAAGAAAAACAAGAAGGGACAGGACTCATCCTGAATTAGACAACAAAAATAAGTCCCCAAACTCTTCTTCTTCTTTGTTTTTTGTTTTTTTAACATCTCTCCAAGGAGGGACGAAGAAGAGGAGGCTTATCCTTCAAATTAAGAGCGACAGGAAATCCCAGAGGGAAACCCTGCCAGGGAAATTGTAAAAAATAGATACAGAGTGGAAAGGATCACCAGGGCCCCACCATCCCTGCTTTAAGAGAACCCCTAGGGCTTTAGATACAGCAGGAAAGAGTATCCAAAATGGGTCCAAGCAGAAAGAGGGTCGCATTAGGAAAAAACAGAACCCTGGTGACCAAGAAAGGTTACCTCCCTGCTTATCCCCCCAAACACTCTAGACACCTTCTAAAAGGGATGGAGCGAGAGGTACCAGAATTACCCGCAGGACATAGTTTGGAGAGACAACCAGGGAAGAGGCTTCGGCCTGAGACTGAGGCCTAAGAGGGGAAGGTGGGTGGGAAGCAGTGATGAATGGTGAAGATGCACAGAAAGATCAAGAATTACGGTAAGTATGTAAATTTTCATACATTATCTGTGTCAGTCTTCACCATTCATCACTAGTGGGTGATTACCAAGCACCCAGAAGGGGACCTGGTACCTCCTTGAGGGAAAGAAGTCCCTCAGCCTCCTGTGGGAGAGACACCGGAGGAGGGAACCCTTCCAGGCCTAGTTAGGCCTGAGACTGGTCTGAGTGAGGAGGCGTTCTCCTTTGGGTAGGAGAGGGAAGTCGACCCTGAAGTTTCTGCCTCACCCTGCAGGAGAAAAAGGTGGGTTCCCCGGAATAAGGAGGCAGCCAACCCTATGCCGGGCCAGGGATGATAACCTGGAAAGACGAGCCCATGCCATCCACCTAATACAGATAGCTGTCCCCACTAGCCTGGATGCTACCTCACTGTTATCATATGATGTCCTTGCTTGGTGCCTTGCAAGCTCCAGACCCCGTGCGAAGAGGGCAATGGCCTGCCTGGTAGCCTCCGAATCAGGCAAGGACACTAGGACCTGTCCTAGTAGAGACCATAAGTGCCTGTTATAGGCAGCATGATAGGCCTGATGTGCTGTGAGTGACAAAGAGAGACGTGCCAAAGAGAACATTCTCCTCCCCCAAAAGTCAAACTCAGCAAAATCTGTCTCTGGGGGTCAGTAATGTCTTGGGCGTCTATGCCCAGAAGGTGTGTCCAGGAGTATCACGCCCCAAGGCGGGTGAACCAAGGCTCCTGGAGACCCTTGGGTGTGCAGTATCTGCGCCGGCAGTCCCTCGGGCTGGAGAGAGGGTTGAGGGACTTCTCCAGGTGTGGTATGACACCTCCCTGAAGGGCAAGGCAGGAACCACCAGGTTGGCTGCACTGAATTCGTCTAAAAAGGTACGGTTCATCCACTCAGGAGTGTGACTTCCTAAACTAGATACGTGGAGCTCGCCGACTAACCCCGAAAGGAAGCGCTGCTAGCTAGACAAATCAGTTGCTGGGGACAGGTGGAAGGAGGAATCCTCTCCTTCAGAAGAGGAAGACTATGAGTCCAGAGAGTCAGGCACTGGCTGCACGGGGGAAATGGTGGAACACCTCCTCGTCCATGGACCTAAAGTAGGAAGGGAATAGTGCAGCCATGGACCTAAACTGCTTCCAGGTGAGAGGTCCCGTAGGACCGACGTGGCCTGGGAGAGAGGGAGGTGTTGGCAGAGGTAAGGGGGTTAAACACCTCTGAAGTGGAGCGTGACCTCTGCTAGGGCTGGGGGACCAAACAGGACATCTCAAGACTGAAGAAGATCTGTCAGCCAGAGCAGTCGGGGCCATTCAACTGAGCTGGAAGAGTCAGGACTGAGCCCTAAAAGAGAATCCCCTCTGTGAGGCAACCGGGGCCACATGAGCCAAGAAGGGCAGCCCCTAGCCTCTAAAGATGAGATTCCTCCCGGGGAGGCTTCAAGGGGAAAAAACAGGACCGGTGCTACGACTCCTACTCGAGCCCCTGCGGGCTCCCATGGAGGGGCACTGCCCCAGATTCTGTCCCCTCAACCCTTCAGACTAAGACAGCGACCTCTTCCTCAGAGTCAGCCTAGGCAGGTCAATCGTCATGGTGGACTCCTGAGAGACAGTCACCAAGAGAGCACCCTCCCCTACCCCAGGTGCCTCAGACGATTCCAAAATGGGACCAGCTTGAGCACCCAAAGAAGGGGGTACACCTCTTAAGGAAGAAGGAGAACCACTGACTCCGGCATGTCTTCCGGTGCCATCCTGAGCACCAGAGCACTGGTCAGGACCACCGACAATGCAGCTGACTGTAACTGCCAACCCCAAAGGAGGGTGCTGAATTGGAGTCATAGAGCTGGACAGAGAGGAGTCGGAGGACTCCGAAGAATCCGGGAGCCAGTCCGGGTCCACTTCTGAGTCGTCATCCTCACCTGAGGAGGCTTGGACCCAGACCACTCCAAGATCTCCTCCGGTCTCGGGACCGTGAGCGGCACTCCGAACCGGCCTGCACTACTCACGGTGCTCCCACGATCACCGGCACTGGGAAAAGAGATGGCACCAGGAGCCGACTCTGTACTGCCCACAGCACTGCCCCACTCTCCAGCGCCGGGATTCAAGGTGGTGCCAATAGACGGTGCCAAGGACGATACCGGACCAGCCCTAGGCCATGATACTGGGGGAGACTTCGCCTCCAAGGAGGTGACTGCCAGAACGGTGCCTCCCGCCCAACTCCCAGGGCAATCAGGCTGGGCCTCCTACACTGTGGAAGGAGTTTCCACTGAGGCAAGACAAGAAGAAGTGGAAACCCCCTCCTTTACGGGCTGTATAGGACCAGGAGGGGACCCAGAGGAAGGGTCAAGAAATCTGCACTTGGTGTCCCGGGTGCGAGCCTGTCCACTGAAAGTCGGTGGTGTACAACCGACTTTCAACGTGTGTACTTCAAACACTTGACGGTCCATGGAAAAACAGGTGTCACAACGATCCATATCATGATGTGGTCCCAAGCAGGTCAAGCAACGGTAATGCTAGTCCATAACGGAAAAAAGTTAGTCACTGACCGCCTTGCAGGGTTTCTTTTTGTGCCCCGAACGAGACATGACCAGACAAAAAAAAACAAGGAACAGAAATAGCACACGGCGTCATCGAATAACATAAAAGGAATGGTCTGACCAATTGACAGCGCCGGGAAAACCTGTACAGAACAAGATACCAACTAACTAGGCCGCTGTCGCAGATTTGCTCCACATGAGGTATGTGTCAACTTGACGGCGGGAGAAGCAGAACTGAGTCTGAGGAGGAGTTGACGTCAGTTACTGGCCAACCCATGAGCGCCACGCAATGTGTCGGCCCTGTTCTCCGGCCAGAAGCCACCAGTAATGAATGGTGAAGATTGACACAGTTAAGATCTGGGCAGTTTTGCGTTGAGTGGGGATGCAAAATGGTCCAACATCGGACAACCCCATCTGGTGAACAGATCTTCTGCGAAGGATGAGAGAAGTTCCCATTTGTGCATGCTGGTCTGCGTCCTGCTTAGGCTGTCTGCCAGGGTGTTTAGTATGCCTGGGACGTGGACTGCCAAAAGAACCAGACAGAGGTCTAGTGCCCAGTACCATACTCTCATGGCCTCCCTGTACAGGGGGTACGAGTGCGTTCTACCCCCCCCCCCTTGTTGATATAGAAGACAACACTGATTGCTGGACTGGATCAATAGCTGACCTGGAAGGAGATGGCTCTGAACTGCCTGCATAGCATACAGGACCACCTGCATCTCCACACTGATATGCAGGGAGGTTTCGGTCTGGGACCACATTCTCTGAATCAGAAAGGGGCCCAGATGTGCTCCCCAGCCTGACCCAGAGGCATCCGTGGTAAGGATTTACTGGGGGAAGGAGACCTAAATGTGACCCCTTGTAATAGATTCTAGGGGTCCATCCACCACTGAAGCCCCTTGTGAACTGGGGGAGGAGACCAGCACTAACTGATCCAAGCTATCCATGCGTTGGTCGCACTGCACTCTGAGTGTCCACTGGAGGACTTGCATGTGCAGTTTGGCCAAGGGAACCATGGCAATGGCCACGGTCATAAGCTCCAATAGCCTCAGGTACATCCTGGCAGGAACATAACGGCTCTGGGAGACTTCATGAGCCTGGGCAATAAGGCACTCTGCATGTTGAGAGGCAGAAAGGCTTTGACTTGTGCCGAGTCCAGGACTGCCCCTACATACTGCAACCTCTGAGATGGAATCAGGATAGACTTGGGCAGACTGATGGTGATGCCCAGGAGCAGAAACAGCTGAAGGATTCTCTCCAGGGTCCAGCGAAGCTGTTCTCTGGACAGAGCCTTTAGAAGCCAGTCGTCCAAGTAGGGGACAACGTACAGTCCTTCTCACTCAGGAGCCACAGCTACTGCTGCTAAGCACTTTGTAAAGACCTGTGGCACAAAGGATAAGCCAAAGGGCAATACCTTGGCACTAGGTCAGGACTGCCCACACAACAATGGCACGGTCCAAGAGTGTGACAGCAGAACTGCGCCTGGGGAAATGAACGACCACAACAATGATGCCAATGGTAGCAGTTCACAAACTGATCGACTGCTACCATGGCTTACAAAAAAAGGGATAATACCCCCATACACCCCAAATTTTTATAACTAACTCTGTGGGGGGGGGTGGAACTCGGGGAAGGGGAGAAACTTGGAGGGGGGTTACACTGGGTGAGGGGCCAATAAAAAAAAATTAAACAACATGGAGGGGGGACGGAAAACAGAAGTACATTAATCGGGAGACCAGGAACAGAACCCTGGTTTCCAGGAGAATTCTGTGCAGTAGCTGCTCAGGGCCTTAGCCCCTTCCAACATGGAAGCATGTCAGCAGGGCACCACACTTTCGGATACTTCTTCTCTCCTATGGCACTGTGCCTTGACAGCTACCCTACCTGTCACTGTCAAGGAAAATGCAGTTTTTGAAGTGCAGTTTTGCCTGCGCTATTGTTGAAATGCTGTTTTAACTCTTTACCTCCAGTTGTGCCATTCAGCATCTTAAAAATACACCGCCCATGCCACCGAGAGTGAGATTCCGCGTGTCTCAGACGCTCCTCTTATACCCGAAATATGCCGAAAGGCGTATCATGTTCTTGTGCTCACAAATCACCTATCTACCCAAATACAGATTCAAAAGCAAACTTATTTGATTCCTTGCTTTTGAATCTGTATGTAACAGCTTAGAGAAGAGTGGGTCACCATTGGAAAATTGTACTCAAACCGCATTTTTAACTTGGTGGTTTGACTCAGTGCGTTTGCCAGAGCACCTGTTTTGCTGTCATTGATCTTTGTGTTGCATTGAAGCACATACGCACCCCCCCCATGCCCCTTACCGTTCTCCTGCCGAGTTGTGGCCATGAAAAGGATTTTTCCTTACTTTGTGCTGCATTTTCCACCATCGATCCTCTTTCCCCAAGTGCTCAGCTTGTTCTCTGCTTCCCTTTTCGGCGTCTTACCATCGCTGCACATGGATGTGATGTCACGGTACTTCTCCACTAACTGGAGTGTCCCTACCCTGTCCTACCGCAGCATATCACCCCCTTCCCCTTACTGCTGCTAATTATTTGGTCCCCACCTCCCCTACATAACTGTGCTGCCGAGTCCACGGAACATTGTATTTTTCATCGGAAGAACTGTATCTCAATTTCTGCATCGGTGAGCAGCATCCAAATGGCGCGCACCATTGGAGACCAGCAAGCAGCTCACAACTGAGAGACAGCGGACTGCAGCAGATGACCAAGGTAAGGCGAGGGAGTGCAGACAGAGCTCGGGGATAGACTCTGGCCTCCATGTCAGCAGGATTAACTGTGAAGCTGGCTCATCTTTGTGAGTGTCCTGTTTTTTCCTTAGGAACCCAGTGAATACTGCACCGCTGACTGGGGGGGTTTTGAGGGCGGTGGAGGGGGATACTAAGCCCGCTGATGAGGCTGGGGAGCAGGTCATTGTTATATATATATATATATAGGAGGCTGAATTAGCAGCAGTCAATATTCATGGATGTGCAGAGGTACCACCCACCTACCAGCAAACCTACACTCTGGACAGGGATTGAAGTGGCAGCAGCCAAGATCAAGGACTGCAGAGATACAGTAATCCCATTTTATCTACCAGTGTAGCTACACTCCAGACAGGGATTGGAGGCTGAGTGGCAGCAGTCGATACTCATGGATGTGCTGAGATATCACCCACCTGTCATTGTAGCTAAACTCCGGACAGTGATATAGTCTACTTGCAGCTAGTGTGCTGCTGCTGTCATTATTGTTCACAAATTGACAACCTAGCAACTAACTGTGGGATTTTAGGTGGAAACTAAGGCTTAGGAGATTTAGGGAGCAGGGACCCGGATTTATCCTGTCTAAGAGTGCTGAGTTTTTTGGACTCGATGTTTACTGGTCAACCCTTGGGGGTGCCATGGCAGCATGCAGACCCCTGCAGCAGATGCACATCTGGGGCAGGATATTCATACTGCACCTTGACCGGGGTGTAGGGGGGGAGCAGGGTGGCAGGTCTGAGTGGACGGGTGGGGAGGGGGTTACTAAGCCCGCGATCAGGCTGGGGAGCAGGTCCACTGGACCACCGGGGAATTTCTATAATTACAAAACCCGCAATCAGGCTGGGAAGCAGGTCCACTGGACCACCAGGAAATTTCTATAACTAAAGCCCCAGCGAATACCCTATTTACTGTTTCAAAGTCTACTTGCAGCTAGTGTGCTGCTGCTGTCATTGTTGTTCACAAACTGACAAACTAGCAACTAACTGTGGGATTTTAGGTGATACCTACCTCTATTTATTTTAACCTGACATTCTCTGTGTACAATAAGTGGTTCAACTTCTGTGGAAACTAAGGCTCAGGAGATTTAGGGAGCAGGGACCCGGATTTATCCTATCTAAGAGTGCTGAGTTTTTTGGACTTCATGTTTACTGGTCAACCCTTGGGGGTGCCATGGCAGCATGCAGACCCCTGCAGCAGATGTACATTTGGGGCAGCATATTCATACTGCACCGCTGACCTGGGGGAGATGGGTCTGAGTGGCGGGTTGGGAGGGGATACTAAGTTTGTAGCCAGCGCCCCGTCTCCACCATGGTCACTGTGAGTATTGTGGTGTTGTGATGTGTCGTTAAGTATGGACTTCTGAATATCCTGCAGTCCCTAAACCTCTGTGCATCGCTTCCTTTACCTGACTTACCCTATTTAACTGGAGATCTGTGATCCTTTCCCCATTAGTCAATACTGGATCTAGGATAGCCCTGTCCCTTGTGGGTTGTTGTACCAGTTGTTTGAGGCCCTCCCCTGCAGGGAATTCACTGTGTGTCTAGTTCTTGCAGATGTTCGTACTGGTATTGACCAATCTGTATCATGGTATGTTGAAGTCTCCCACTATCAGAACCTCCCCTTTAGTCATCATGTTTTGTATATCTTCTAACAGTAATATATCTATGTCCTCCCCCTGGTCTGGAGGCCTGTAGACAACCTCAACTCGTATGGTTGTCCCATTTTCTGTTTCCAGAGGGATCCACAGTTCTTCTGGCTCCTTATGTGTATTCTGAATTTCTGTAGCATTGATATTTTCAGTGACATAAAGCGCCACTCCACCCCCCATTTTTGCACCTCGGTCTCTTCTGAACAGTACATAGCCGGATACTGAAGTTTACCAAGTGTGGTTATTGGTGAACCATGTCTCGCTAATAGCTACTGTGTCCATTTTAGCCTCTGTGATTGTTGCCTGCTGGTCTGGGATCTTGTTTCCCAGACTACAAGCATTTGTGTACATGATTTTCCATTGGCCAGATTTCGGTGTGTTAGTTGTTAGGTGAGGTCCGGTGTTTCCTCTCGGAAGCCAGACCTTTTTCCTTACCTGCTGATGCAAATGAACTACAAACATGCTGAACTCCTGTTTGATCACTAGCTGAGGGGGGAAGGGTGATCTTCCCATTCAAAATATCAGGTGCTGCTCCCCTCTCCCCATCTGCTAGTTTAAATATTCTGCAAAGACCTTAAACTTCTTCCCCAGTGCACTGACTCCCTCCTTAGTCAGATGCAATTCATTAAATTTAAAGAACTTTCTCTCCCATTTGCGTCCGTGGACCAGTCATGTCACCCCAGAAAAGGCATATGGTGAAATGGTGGTGAACACAAAAAAGCGGCTTATGTATCTGTGGAGCTCACTAGAACTAACAAATAAAACCACAAAATGACTATGAGCTCACTGTAATGCATCACAGTGCTACATTTTATTGAAGCAGACGTATGTTTCAAATCCTAATTCATGGAGGTTTTCTCACGACTGAGTCTGGGGAAAACATCCATGAAGTAGGGTGTGACACATACTTCAATACAATTTAGCACTACTATGCACTAAAGTGTTCTCCTAGTTGTTTTGATAGGTTGAAATAGTTAGTGGGGTCCCATCGATGACTGTTGCACTAAATATAATGTTGGGCCTACAAGGCGCAGGAGATTTAGGGAGCAGGGTTCCACTGGACAACCATGGAGACAGCTGGCAGGTAACGTGGTGGGCTATGGACTGGGCACCTTGGGGGTGCCATGGCAGCATGCAGACCCTGCAGCAGATGCACATTTGGAGCAGGATATTCATACTGCACTGCTGACCTGGGGGTCTGAGTGGGCAGGTGGGGAGGGGGATACTAAGCCCGCGATCAGGCTGGGTAGCAGGTCCACTGGACCCCCAGGGAATTTCAATATTTCCAGAGCCCGCGATCAGGCGTGGGGGCGGCGGCGGGCCCTTTGAATATCCCGTCCTAGGATGTGTAAGGTTGTAGCCAGCGCCCGGTCTCCACCATGGTCACTGTGAGTATTGTGGTGTTGTGACGTGTCGTTAAATATGGTGCAAAACCCCCAGTCATTGGGGACTTCTGAGTATCCTGCAGTCCCTAAACCTCTGTGCATCGCTTCCTTTACCTGACTAACCCTATGTGCATTTGCGTCTGTGGACCAGTCATGTCACCCCACATTAGAACTGCTTGTCATTTCCATTTCCTTTTGCTATTGTATGATTTCCAGCTTTTGTTTTACTATTTGGATTTCTGTTATTGTTGTGTTGGACCGGAAAACAGCTTGTCTCAGTGACCTTACCCTATTACCTAGATGCACTGTAGGCAGGGTGTCAGCTGTTATAGTGTGTGACATGATCCAAGACTGTGACTAGGTGGTCAAAAGTGTTTCAATTGCTGTCTTTCAGATTTACCCCCTCTGAAGACTCGTGGGAGTCGAGGCGCTAGGGGTGTTTTGTCTGTTACAACACTCAGCTATTTTTTGCACCAGATGTTATATTATTGTAAGTGAAGACAAATAAATGTGTGATTTTTGCAACGTATAATAGTGTCTTCACTAGTATATTACTTTTATTTGGTGCTTATCGCTTTTTGCGCTCCCGATTGTGGACTGTCTGTTTGTGGGGCTGGCTACCCCTTGGTGAGCTGCACAATTACTGCAGGAGTTCTGTTCACGGTGTTATTTTGGATTTGATTTTTCAGATTTACAAGACAGCCAGTATTTGTGTCACCACACTATTACAAGCAACGAACACACAACACACAGAAATCGACGGTGTTTCAAACGTCATCTAATATTTCCCATTGCACTTTGATGAGGAGCAACACAAATAGTGCACATGTTGCAGAACAATCTTCCCCGAGATGCACTGTTTGACACTGGCAGCAAAAGCGACGAAGACTTTCTTGGATTTGCAGAATCTGATGTAGAGGTGGAATTACAGCCAATGGACCATGAGGACTTCAGTGATGATGATGACAACGTTCCTCTGGCTAGGCTATGGCAAAAGCTACAGTACACTAACAGTGACGATGAGGATGATGTACCACTTGCTGTACTGCGGCAGCAAATACATCCCAAGCCACTTCAAGAGGAACCCCTTGCCCTCAATATGCACCAAAGGCGCATGACGGACAGCGAGGACGATGATCAGCCCTTGTCTTGACTCCAACATGCCAATTTCAACAGTAATGTTGATTATGCTGAACAACATGTCCGTGAACCTGGTCCTTCTAATTGCGATGTACAGTCCACGGAAAACTGGGAAGGCCACTTACAGGCTGTGCATGTCGATGACTTCAAGGAGCCCGCGGGTCCTGTCACTCAGATGAACATTGACAAGACAGAGGTGGATTTCATGAACTTGATGTTTCCACCAGCACTGTATGAATTGGTTGCCCTGGAGACAAACCGTTACAGTGCGCTGCAGCAGGCACAAGTGAAAAAAGTAGATGTGCGATGGAGTCCAGTCACAGCAGATGACATCAAAGCTTTCCTTGGACTACGGGTCTACATGTCTGTAGTCAGTTTGCCGGAGTACCGCCAGTACTGGGAAACGGATCAACTGTTTGGACAATTTCCGAAAGCACAAGTGATGACGCGTGACCGATTTGAGAAGATTCATCAGTGCCTTCACTGTAATGACAGCTGGCAAAACCCTCCCAAAGGAACGCTGGGTCACGACAAGCTACATCATGTCCGTCCAATACTGGAAGTGGTTCTGAATGCCTGCAAGACTGAGTACAACCTGAACCGAGAAGTAACAATCGACAAGGCCATGGTTGGGTACAGAGGCCGTTTGGGATTTAGGCAATACATGCCCGGTAAGCTGCAAAGGTATGGCATCAAGGTGTGGGTGCTTGCAGATGCCCACAATGGTTAGGTATGGGACTTCCAGGTATACACTGGAAAAGTGGAAGGCACCACAGAAGTTGGACTGGCGCAGTGTGTGGTCACTGATCTGATAAAGGATTTGCGTGGGAAAAAACACCATGTGTATTTTGACAACTTCTTTACATCTGTACACCTTGTGCAACAACTATTGGAAGATGGGTTGTAATTGTGTGGTACAGTGCGCACAAACAGGACAGGATGACCACAAGCACTGAACAAATTCAGTCTTCGGAAGTCAGAGTGCGGTCATTTCGTGCAGCTGCAGAATGGACCACTGGTTGCAATGGCATGGAAATATACTAAGCCAGTGTTTATTCTGTCAACAAGTCATGCCCCAACTGGACCGGCATCATCAGTCAAACAAAGACAGAGAGACGGTAGCACCTCAAACATTACGTGTCCAGCAGTACTACCGCAGTATAACACGTACATGAATGATGTAGACATTGCGGACCAGCTGCGTGCTCAGTACCCCTGCATCAGGAAAGCAAGAAAATGGTGGCTATACCTCTTTTGGTTTCTTTGGGATATGGTGTTAGTTAATGCTTTTACACTCTTCCATGAGAGTGGCAACCACGCAGTGAGATCAAAGACTGGCAAGTTGCAGAAACACACCCAGCTACACTTTCGCCGGATGCTGGCTAAACAGTTGCTTGGTGGGTACAACAAAAGAAAACGCAGTAGTGCATCGGGTGTTGCACTGGAGGACCCACTGTCACTACCCGGTGAAAGTCAAGAAGGGTAGGTGCCGCAATTGTGCTCTGAAGCAGAAGCGAGCAGAACCATCAGTAGCATGCCTGGCTTGCAAGGCGCACCTCTGAATTGAGTGCTTTGCTGAGTATCACCAGTACCGGACGATGACTCCAACAGCAATGCTTTGATGTCTTGCTGGGAAGGAAGGCTTCATGTTAGATTGGATGACAAGGAGAAGAATGCACACATGATTACTTTCAAGGGATCACCAATGTTGTTTCAGGGGGATCATGTGTCTTCTACAGCTAGGTCCCCCTGACGAAAGTATGGCACTAAGGTCACAAAGTGTGGTGGTGAAGGTGACAATAGGAAAGTTTGAAGGATCAATGGAAATGGGATACAAGGGGGTGTAACACTGTGAAGACACCAAGGGTCATGTGCAGCAAGGCCTGTTGGCAGCTGTACCATTACATGATTTGGACAAAGGATCATGTGCACACGCGACGGTTGCTTTGCGTTTGTGGAACAATGCGTGGGACTGCTTGTGGATGGTTGTTGGATCATAGCTGCACTTACAGGATGTCATCTGACTGTTCTTTGACAGATTGTGGGTGGCTTAGGCTATGCAGTATTTGGCGCTGCAGGCCGAGATTGTTTGGCACAGAGTGAATCTGTTTGTGGGGCAGACGGGGTTTTGGCTGACGGATCTTGAGTGTAGGACATGCGGTTGTGTGATGGCTAGGAGAAAGACACGTGCGACGAACCTTTCTCCACTAGCTCTTCCAGCACTGTTGTGGAGTGGGGCATTTAGCTCCGCATTTTTATATACATTTGGACACATAGCCCCATGACACGCATGATGGCCAGCCAGTGTTACGAAGTCATACTGTGAGTTGCCGCACCTGTGGGCAGCTTAAGCCATCCATATGGGATCCGGAAGAAGGGTAATGTGCAGTGACACAGAATGCATCATGCTGCGGGCCTTTTGGTGGTCGGAAGAAGGCTGATGTGCAGTGGGCATGGTTGTTCACAGTTGCAGGCCGAGATTGTTTGGTACAGAGTGAATCAGACACTCTGGATGTCTGTTTGTGGGGCAGACGGGGTTTTGGCTGACAGATCTTGGGTGTAGGACATGCGGTTGTGTGATGGCTAGGAGAAAGACACAGCAGCCTATGCAGTCTTTGGCACTGTGCCAAATAAAAAAAAAATGCAGAGCTAATGTGGACTGATGACTGCGATAACAAGTGGTGATCAAGTGTCTCACTCACTAGATCAATGGGACAAGCTGACAGAGGTACTGGAGAGCAGGACCGGTTCGAGCACACCAGTTGGTGCATTGGCACGTGAGACAAACCTTTCTCCACTAGCTCTTCCAGCACTGTTGTGGAGTGGCAGATTTAGCTCCGCATTTTTATTTTCATTTGGACGCAGAGCCCCATGACACGCATGTAGACGTCATGTTTTTGGATTGCATGGCTACGTGAGCGGACTACAGGCACAAGCAATTTCAACACAGTCTTGATTTGAACGAACCTCTCCCCGAATTTCAGCCGTGCGCTCTTTGTAATAGGCGAGCGCCCTTCTAGGGTCCAGAGTATGGAGCCTATATTCGGCCTCCGAGGTGTGATTAGGGTAGAACACCGGCAGAGCCAACACCTGGTTAAGGTGAAACTCCGACACCACCTTCGAAGGAATTTCGGTGGGGCGCAGGACAACCTTTGTCCCTGTGGAAGACCAGGTAAGGAGACTCAATGGAGCGCCTGAGCTCTCCCATCCTTCTGGCTGACGTGATAGCCACCAAGAAGGCGGTCTTCCACGACAGGTGAGAGAGAGCACACTGCATAGGTTCGAATGGCTTGCCCATGAGCTTTGCCAGTACCAGCAGTAGATCCCACGGAGGTGGAGGTTCTCGCACCGAGGGGAAATGTGATCAAGGCCTTTGAAAAGCTGCCAGACCACCTTCTCCTGCGCTAATCGACTGCTTCCCCGCCCGCGCCTGTAAGCAGAGAGATGGCTGCCAGGTGCACCCATAGGGTCGCTGACCTAAGCCCTTGATTAGAAAGGGACCATAAATAGTCCAAGATGCTTGCCAAGGAACAGGAGGAAGGGTCCAAGCCCTTGCTCTGACACCAAATGGAAAACCTTTTCCATTTGAAGGCATAGCATTTTCTGGTCGACTCTTACGGGACGTCCAACTACATTGAGGACCTCGCCGGAAAGACCCAAGGCCTGGAACTCTAGCCGCCAGGAACCTGAGGCCATCAGGTGCAGGGATTGAAGGTCCGGATGGAACACCTTCCCTGATTGACTGAGAGCAGGTCCGGGCGAGCTGGAAGCTGCCGCGGAGTCCTGGAGCTGAGACTGAGGAGATCTGGGTACCAGAACTGGCGAGGCCAGTCTGGGGCTATCAGAATCACCTGCGCCTTGTCCCTCCTCGCCTTGAGAAGCACCTTGTGGATCAAGGGAAATGGGGGAAAGGCGTAGAAGAGGCCCGGGGTCCACTGCCTCGAGAAGGCATCCCCCTGCAGCAAGCCCTGCTGAGGGGGGCGGGCATGGAACAGCCTCAGCTTCGCGTTCTCCCTGGAGGCAAACAGGTCCACCTGAGGTGTGCCCCAATTGGAGAACAGATGCTGTACTACCTTCGGCAGGAGAGACCACTCGGGATGCAGCCCCTATCCGGCTTAGGGCATCGGCCAGGGTGTTGGAGGCTCCTGCCACATGAATGGCTAGGAGATCTCCGCCCAGGCTGCCGCACGAAGTGACTAAATGCGGAGAGCTTTTGCATAGAAGCATGGAGCGTCCCCGCCTGGCGGTTTAGATAGTACATGGTCGTGGTGTGTCCGCCTGGACTCGGACCACTTGACCCCGAGAAACGGAGCAAAGGCGGTGAGAGCTAGGCGGACCGCCTCGGAGCTCCAGCAGGTTGATGTGGCATCGGACTCCCGCGGGACCAGAGGCCGTGAGCCCGGGTGTTCCCCAGATGGGCACCCCAACCCATCAGAGAGGCATCGGTCGACAGAGAGAACCGGGCTCGGGCGGACGAATCGGGATGCCCTCCGCAAATGACCTGGAACGATCCACCACTGGAGAGCGCTCCACATCTCCTGTGTCACCGACACAAGCTGGTCCAAAGGATCGCAGCGCCAGACCACTGACTGGCCAGTCCCCATTGAAGGGACACGATGTTCCAGCGGGCCCAACGGACCACGCTGGTGCAGGCCGCCATGAGACCCAGGGAGGCGAGGAAGTCCCGGCAGGGCGCAATTGTCCAACCAGAAATGATTGGGCAAAGGAGGAAAGAACCTCGCCCTGTCCGCCGCGAGCCGCCTCTGGCTCAAGAGAGTCGAGCCGCGCCCGATGAACAGAATCACCTGCTTGGCTCGGAGTTCCGACTTGGCCTCGCTGATAAGGAGGCCCAGTTGAGAGCAGACCTGGAGGGCCAGATCTCTGACCACTCCACCTCCTGCCTGAGGGAGCTGCTCATCAGCCAGTCGTCCCAGGTAAGGGTACACCGACCCCTCGGCGCAGGGGAATGCTGTCACCACTGCCATGCATTTGGTGAAGACCCTGGGAGCTGGAGACAAGTCAAGGGCATGGCTTTGAACTCAAAGGTGATCCTCCGCTTCAGAAGTTAAGGAATCTCTGGTGAGACGGACGGATAGGGACGTGGAAAAACGCTGGCCCCTGCAAGTCCAGAGAGCAGAACCACACGCCGTTGCCCAAGGATGGTAGTATCTGAGCCAGAGTGACCATCCTGAAGGTTCGAGACCTAGGTCGTAGGACGAGAATGGGGCGCCAGCCCCCCGTCCGTTTCGGAACCAGGAAGTACCTGGACACAAACCCTGGGTCTGAGGGGGTCCGCTACCACCCTGATCACCTCCTTTCGGAGGAGGAGAGCGATGTCGGCTCGATGAGCCAACAGTGAGGCTACGGACCCCGAGGCGCGACGGCTCTGAAGGGTGGGGCCTGCTCGAATTCCAGAGGCAGGCCTTTTCCCACCACCTCCAGTACCCACCTGTCCATGGTAACAGCGGACCAGGCGGAAAGGAAGTGTCGGAGCCGTCCCCCCACGGGGAACCAGGGGTGGCAGACGGGATGGGGCGACACCTCAGCCCGCCACTGGGCAGGCTTGGAGGAGGGACCGCTGAGGGACCTCCTGGGCCTTTTCCTCCTGCCTCCTGTTAGAGGAAGCCGGGCGGTTTGGGTTTGGGATGCCAGGTCGAGCCTGCTGGCCCTGACGTTGTTGGGCCGGGCGTCAGCTTAGAAGGACGAAAGGGCTTTAGGCTGTGGTTTGCGGCCTTTGTCCTTCTGAGCAGAAGAGACCGAGTCCAAGGTAGCATTGGACTCTCGATCCTCTGCAGGTGACCTTCCACCCCAGGGTCAAGAGGTCAGTCCCCAAAAGGGAACATCCGCCAACTTTGCTGGGTATCCGCGTAAAGGTGGATATCCTCAGCCAAGCCGTCAACGCATAGCCACTGCGGCTGCCACCGACCTGGCACATGAGTCCCAATATCTAAAGCAGTCTGGAGCTGCTGTTTGGCCACTGCTCTGTTTCTGGTCCCGCATCTGCTTGACCGTAGTCTGCAGATCCAGCGGGAAGATGAGGATGACTATCCAGGGAGCCCAACAGGGCATGAGAAAATGTGCCATGAGGACGGGCGAACTGGCCTGGACGAAGGCCAGAGAGGACGGCATAGACTTTTCGCCGGCATTATCCAATTCTCTTGATTCCTTGTCGGAGGTTTGTCCACATCCCTGGTGTTGCCGGCGCGCTGAAAACGCTGTCGGTAACCAACCCTCAGCAGAGGGGTGCTCCAAAACCGGACAGGGAACCGTACGGACCGTGATATTTCCTGGCCATCCTGGCCGGGCGCAGGACAGGAAGCAGGGCGCTGCCAAAGCTCCAAGGCCGGACCCACTATGGCCTCGCCACCGGAAGGCCTCCTGAGAATCCTCGTCCAGAATCTCCGTGAGGGGTACCTGGCCCGCTTGGAACGGGTTCGAGCTCATCCTCGTGGACTCGAGATGAGCCAAGCAGTCCTAGGAAGGACGACGGCTATCGCCCATTGACTGTCCTTCCGAGGACTCCAAGTCTATTCGCTGGAGAAAAAGGAGGAATTATCCTCGACTCAGACGAGTCCCTCAAGAGCTGCCTCTGGCCTGAGCCACCCCTACCTGCCGAGGTCCGGTCGATGAGGGTAACAGACAGCCTATGGGGACCCCTAGCCGACCGAGAATCCTGGTCGGAGCCCCAAATAGTGGCTGTGGAGGCGAGGTTCCACCGAATTGGTGGAGCAGCTGGTTTGGCCGAACAACCGCCTCGGGTACAGGCCCTCGGTAAGTCGAGGGTTGGTCGGGCCCGTGACAGCCACTTAATGGCCGAGGAAGAGCGACGCGCGGCTTATTCCCGGTCAGGAGGAACTGTTGCCACATGAGGTTCTCGCACTGCCGACGAATTCTTACGCCAAGCCTCCTCGTCCGAGGAGGAGTGACGAGCGGCGACGCCGCTTACCGCGGTGCCGAGACCGAGACCGCCTATGACGGGCGGGGATCGGCTGGACCGCTAAGAGGTCCGAGACCGGTAGAACCTCGGCTTTTCCAGGTTCGTGCGAGAAGTGTTGGCAGGAACCGCACTCCTTCAGCCCGAGGGTTCATCCGAGGGCCCGAACCGAGGCACAGGCAAGCCCATGGATCTCTAACTTCGGGAACCGGGAGAGGGGTTCTCGGTTTATAGGCGACAACCCGTCCAACGGATCGAGAAAATCTCGACTCGTCGACAGAAGTCTCAGTCAACTGACCTGACGGGACATCGTGAGACCAGTGGTCAGTCGAGCCGGGCGTCGACCCAAGCTTCCGACGGCCCATTCCACTGGGAGAGGGACCTTTCCCGCTCCCAAGAGCGTCGACGGAGGGATTTACCTTTGTCCCTCTTTTTGGACCGAGAAAAAGGTCCAGCAGACGTTGGCCCTTCTCCCTTAGTGGAGAGGGACAGACAAAGCTCCTTAAAGGAAGCTGTATAGGAGGAACCCAGAGAGAGCGGGATAAATGCCGCGGCCGAGGAAGATACGGCCCGCGCCGCCTCCTCTTCGAGGGCGATCATCTGCTCGAGCTGATCCGCCGAGCCCGCCGCCGCGGACACCGCCAACCGGGCCTCCTTAGACTTCACCGGAGGGAAACGCTTCTCGCGACGGCCCAGATGCAATCGGGCAGCACGGTCTTCGAGGACATAGGCCGAAAAGGAAGAGCACAAGTCGCAGTCCTGCGGGTCGTGCTCAAGGCCTAAACAGTAGACACACGTGGAGTGTGGATCCGTCCGAGACATCTTCTGCACGCAGGGGCATCTCCGAAAACCGGGAGTCGATTTGTCCATCGTACGCCAGGATTTCAAGACTGAAGTCTTTTAGCAAAAACTTTAAATTCGCAAAAGGAAGAAATAGAACTAGTCTCAAACGAGCGTTAAGGAGGAACCTGAGCTCTGCTGTAAGGCAGATCTGGCGTCATGGGGCAGAGCCGAGAGTTATACCACCCGGGTGGGTGGGAGGAGCCAGCTTGAAGACCTTCCGGCAAGATTTAAAGCGGCAAGGATACCTGCCAATAAGTGTGGATGAACAACATATCCATGTCCCTAGAACACATGTTCTGCTCCAGAGATGGTACAATTTGGCTCAGAGTGATCATCTGGAACTTGTGCTTCCGCATGTACTGATTGAGATTGTGAAGATCCAGTATGGGGTGCCAGCCTTCCATCCATTTCGGGATCAGAAAGTACTTGGACATGTAACCATGATTGACCAGGGTGTTTGGGACATGAGCTATAGCTCCTTTCACAAGCAGCTGAGCAATGTCCTCCCTGAGAGTAGGCAATGTGCCCTGAGAAACCCCAGGCTCTTGAGGCATGTGGAGTCAGTACGGCAGAAAAGCCTCAAAATCAAAAGACAGTCCTCTGCCCACTACATCCAACAACCACATGTCCGTTGTGATAGTGGACCAATGTGGTAAGAAGGGACACAGCCTGCTTCTGACAGGGACAGCAGTCAGTAACAGGACAGGTGGTGGGATAACACCCTCCAACCTGCCACTGGGCAGCTTTTGAAGGGGCACTGGTGATTGCTGCCGGAGGGGCACCACTACCCCTGCACCCTGCCCCCGGACCTCTTGGGGTGCAAGGTCTGAAACTGCCACTGCTGGGGCTGCTGCCAGGGAGATTGAGACTGGAAGGACCAGTACTGAAAGGCCGGTTTCTTAGGCTTTTTCTTCTGGTCCTTCTGAGATTATGTCACAGAATCAAGGGTGGCACTGGAATTCTTGCTCCTAGTGAGGTGCCCTTCCACCCCAGGGCCAAAGAGGTCAGTGACCAGAAAGGAGACATCCTCCAACCTCTGTTGGGTGTCTGCTGTGAAGCTGAACAAGTGCAGCCAAGCCCTTCTATGCATGGAGACAGACGCTCCAACGGCACAGGGGCAATTGTTGCCCATGTCCAAGGCTGTCCAGAACTGGTGCTCAGCCAGAGATTGACTGTGGTCTCTAATGAGTTCCATCGCCGCCTGCTGCTCTGGGTGGGGGTTGGGGAGGATAATATCGAACATTCCCATTATGGAATGCCCTTTTTTTTTTTTTTACTTACATTTTATTTAGCAGTTAATTATATAGATCTTCTACACATTCATTAACAAAACAAGTCAGGATCATCATATACAATATATGACTACTGTACATTGGTAGAGGTGCAATTAATTATCTAATTTCAGTTAAAGTCTTAATAAGCGCTCCTTTTCAAGTGTGGCATATTTCTCCTTGTCCATCCACTAACCCTTGGTTTTTCCTTTTACAGTGTCCAAGTGTCCTGTTTGGTGATGCCCGGGGTCAATATTCCTTTGGATCCCCCTGTGTATTGAGCTTCCCTGCTCCCCTCTACACCTCCAGATCTTTTCTTACTCGTTTGGTCTCTTTAAACTGCCATTTTTATATAAATGCATGTAACCAGTTAACATCTAATAAAACATTATTCATAACATTTAAGTAAAATCCTTAATAAATAAAATAAAACATTACTAAACAAAATAGAGTGCTGTTATTTCTTAGTACATTTGGTTCTAACAATGTGTTTTTCTACAAGTATGTGCATTGAAGAATATTATCGCCCCTTCTTCCACCATTTGGTCCTTAAGGAGCCCCTTTGTTATCTATCATAAAAGCTACCTATCTCCCCCTGTCCTTAAGCTAGCAATTGTTCCAGTATTGTTTGGCCTTCCACCTCCTCAATATAGGTGTAATATGGCAACCTCCTTGTATTAAATTTGTCTACCTGTAATCTAATCCTGGCCATAATAGCCTCCAGATTTGTAATGGTTGTGACATTTGTTTTCCACTGGTCGACCAACAAGATGTTGCCAGTCAACCAATTTTGAGTGATCACCTTCGATGCTGCCACCACCAACACATAAAACAAGTACTTGGCCGCCGCTGCCTGAAGTCCATCTGGTGGCATTCCCAACACAAAGTGTGGAAATGTCAGGAATGCCCATATTTTGCCATCATAATGACACAGCTAGCCTGCCTGCGACCCACGGTAGCAGCAGAGTACACCCTTTTAGCAGCGTGGTCCGTCTTACAGAACTCCTTGTCCAGAGGCTTGTCCTCATTTCTCTGGTGTCCTGACTATATATATATATATATATATATATCACAGAATCAGTAACCAGGCGTTTACATCAAGGGGTGGTTGGAGAACCCAGAAAGGGAGTCTGTAGGGAATGCGTACTTGAGGACCATGCAGGCCAAAGGTGCTGAGCAAGATGCTGGATGCTGCCAAAGCTCCAGGGTCAGTCCCAAAATGACCTCAGTCACCAGGAAGGCAACCACCAGGGATTCATCCTGGTCCAAAATGTCTGTAAGAGGGTACCTGGCACTCTTCTGGACTGGCTCCAACAGGATGGACATGGACTCTGCGATCAGGCGGAACACCACACTGAAGGAGACTGACCCTTGGTCAGTGGAAAGCTCTTCGACTGAGTCATGGCCAAAGAGCAGAGCCCCAGAGAAGGCCATGGACTCCTTATCTGAGCTGTCCAATAATTCCTCAAAGACAGCCCTCAGCCATATTTTACCACAGACCTGGGACTCCTCACCTGTGGTAATCCTCACAGACAACTGGCCTGGCAAGCCTGTAGCCAAACGGCCAGCTCCTTAATTGTAGCGCTGACTGATGGCTGTTGGGGTGGTAGCTCCATCATGATCAGTGGTGAAGCAGGTGCAGAAAGTACCTGCGGAATCTGAGAGGGGGGAACCACTGGTGGCTGTCAGGAGACCGTGGGTCCTTGGGGTAAGGCCCTATCCTACCCACGATGGCCCACTGCTGCCACAGGAACTAGCAGCACCAATGTATTTTCCATCAGTGCCTCTCCTCATCCGAGGAAAAGGGGTGGTGGTGGTAGGGAGCATTGACAACAATGCCTTCCGGTCACGCGGGACTGGAAGTGCAAATGCCTCAACCTCGACTGCCCAGTTGATGGCAAGTGGGGTCCTAAGGATGCTGGCTGTACATAATGTGCCAGTTCAATTCAGTAACAAGGGCAAAGATCTGACCATGGGAGGAGGCTTGTCCTGAACAGGGTCGAATTGGGTCACCAACTGAACCATGTCCTTCTAGGTGAGGACTTGGAACCCCAAGGTCAGCGAGACAGAATCTTCGGCCTCATTCGACAATGAATTGACCAGGTTGAGAAACATCTCGGTAGGTTGATCGACTGAAGTTGATGCTGACTGGCTCAATGGCGGGGCCAATGAGCCTTCGACCTGCCCAAACTGCCCCTCGGCCGAGGGGCGCTTGACAGTCACAGAGTGGTCAGACAAATCAAGGGACCGGATCCCAAGATGGTAGTGAGAAGATTTCTTGGATTTGGTCTTGGACTGAGAGCCACGGTGGGCAGGGCTCTCCTCCATCCATAGTCTGCTGGGACAAGCACATATCACGGAACTGGTCCATGAAGGTTCTTCCAGTGCTGGCCCCAAGTGTGAACAATACGGAGGCTGAGAAGGTGCCCGCTGCAGCCACTTCTGCCTCAAGGGCCACAAGCTCTGCTGCAGACATAGCAGTTACCGAGGCCTTTTTGCTACCCTTAGGGCAATCCTCCAGTTCCTGTTCCAAAGGCTGACAAAGTGCGAACCAGAACTTCCTATCCTCAAGGGACTCAGGGAACACAGAAAAACAAAGGCTGCACCCAGCCACATCGTGTTGCCCCTCCAGACAGTACACACAAGTGCTGTGCAGATCACAGACCTATATCTTCTGGCAGCACCAAACACAACATTTTAATTCAGGTTTCTTCCAATCCATTGTTGGTCCTGAGATAGAGTTGAAGTTACCCCAAAAAAAGAACAATCAAGCTTCAAAAGCTTTGAAAATAATAGTTTGCCTATGGCACAGAGAAAATCCTAAGCGAAGAATGAAGGAGGTGACCTGTTCTTCCAGTGGAAAGAAAGATCTAACATTATGGGTCAAGAGTCTGGGGATATATCTGCTTGGGTGGTGGGAGGAACTTAGCTTAAAGAAGTCTGGGCAGTCATCGCTTTCCAGTAGAACTGCCAGAGTGTGGATAAGTGACCCATATTTTTTTTTTTTATTTGTTTACTTATGATTCAGAAATAACCTTTGAGCCATGGCTCTTTTACAAAGGTTCCACATCATGGGACAGATCACAGACATATACACAGTAACGGTACAGTGCAAATGGACATAGGTGTACAACAGACATAGTTACAATCCAGAATCTTTATACATACCAATATTTAATGAAACAGTTATGGAGGTCTAACGTAATGGCTGGGTATACTAGGTTTAGAGAGGTGCAAAAAGGGCCCCCTGTGAACTGCAAGCACAGAGGCAATAGCAGTGGTCAGACGACAGTAATATCCCCTTCCTAGGGAGGGGGAGCGCAGAAAGCAGCCCATGGCCTCGAACCAGAGACTTTGTCGTGGTGCCGGGGGCAGGTAGTGCAAGAAGGGGGTGGGAGTGGTAGCAGCGGGCTAGTGGTATCACCTCCCAAGGGTGGAGGATGAGGGTCATATCCACGTCCTTAGAATGCAAGTATTATTAAAAATGTTTTTAATTATTTTTTTTTCAATTAAAAAAATGCTTCTTCCTTCAGCTTAGAAATATCATTGTGGACGTGACAAGGGTTAGGTTTAGAAGAAAGACTGAGAAAATAAAAAATATATATATTGATTTAGTGCACAGCATAAGAAGCACTTAGAAAAGCACACTCAACATGTGCTAATATTTTTATTGACTTTAACTTGAAACTGGCTTTTTGGAAAAACATTTTCCATTGCACTACTGCTCCTCAGTGATTCATCATGGTCTTATTGATCTAGAAAGCATACTAGCAAACTTAATACCTTGTATCTAAGGCTGCATCACTTTTTTAGTACTGTTGCCACAAACATTGTTTTAGACTCAATTATTGTATAAAGAATAACACTTCCTTTAAAATTCTTTATACAATCAACCTTGTAACTTGCTCTGTACGACTTTATATAAGCAATATCCCTAGTGTACATCATGACTTGGCAAGTGTATGTAACTTGTGCAATAGTATCCCTGATGGTTCTTACTGTACATCACGTATTGTGTACGTAACGTGCAATATTTTTTTAACGTAATCAACTCTGGTTCACCCCTGAAAAAGGGATTTCTTGTCTCAGTGGGCCTACCTGGTTAACAAAATTCAAATAAATAAATAAATACAACTAGAAAAGAATGTGCTTATTCTTAGAACAACCACTAGTATCTTCGGACCATTTCCAAACAGTAATAAAGTTCTTATAATGCTTGAAGCTGCATTTTGAAAGTTGTAACACTGAGTTTTCTCTAGCTGTATCAATATAGAGAATACTGGATGGGTAACTATGCAGAACCAGTGTATTCTGCCACAGAGGGATTCCGATTCCCTCTGACCTCGACAGCGAAGCTCGAGAGGCCCATGGGAATCAGAATCCCGAGGTGGCAAAACACACTGGTTCTGCATAGAGTTGCTCATCCTGTATTTTTTATAGTGTATAGTACTGTGTGAAAATGTTTTTTGTGAGTTCTTTTGCTTTCAAAATGAAATTGACTCTTGCAGTCTCTCGAGGTCCTAGAATGCTGTTCTACCACAGTAGGGTAGAACAACATTCCATGACCTTAGAACTGTGTTTGAACAGTATTTTGAGAGGCATGGAATTCTATACAGCACAACACTCCACTATACACTATATATATTTATTTATATATATATATATATATATATATATATATACATATATATATATATATATATATATATATACACAGTATATATATTTTAGGACAGAATATTTTTCTTTTGTAAAATAAATGATACTGATATACTTTTCCATAATGATAAAGTACATAGATATATTTTTTTAATAATGACATGGAAAAGTAATGGTTTTAAAAATATAAAAAAATGTTTGTATTAGTCCCCATAATTTAAAGACGTCCCATGGTGTTTCAAATTCCCATTTTTCTAATGCTCTTGAAAAAGTTTTCAAGTTTTTATGTTGATTGCGTGCATGCGCAAGAAACATATTGGGACAGCTTTCTCCACAAGCAGGTTGTGGAGGTGCGGCACTGTTGTGGCCAATGCCCCCACATCCTGTAAAGGCTTGTCCAGCATCCCCCAATGCCGTGGCACGCTGCTGCTGACACTAGTTCAGCCAGCATGCCACCAACTTGTAAAAACAGCCGCTGCAATCAGGGGCTGCCTCTCATTGCAGCATAAGCCATTCGCTGCAATGAGGAGCGACCCGTCATTGCAGGGCGGATCTTCACAAGTGATATTGTTTATGAACACGGCAGTTTGCCGCTGTGTTCACAAACAATATTAACCCCCACATGTTTATTTGACGGGGGGCAACCCAACTCGCCGGCTTCAGTGCCCAGGTGTTTTGTTGTCGATGGGGAGCCCACTCCCATTGGCATTACGTGAAACCCACCCTCCCCACCTATACTGTCTGCCAACGGGTGCCCAATCCCAGTCGGCATAATGTGGCCCCCTTTGTTGGTGCCGATGGGGTGCCCACCCTCGCAAGGCTAGCTTGCCCCCCAAAGACTCGGGTGGCACGCTTGGAGACCACCCAGCATGCCACATGCCCCTGTGAAATAAAAAACGGTCCCACAATGTCTTTTTTCTTTTTAAACCTGTAGAAAAGGAAACTGTTTCTCGGAGGTCTCCCTGGCCCCCTTCCGCAACCCGCACCCACCCACTGCGCACCCTGCCTCCCCATACCCCATACTTACCGGAGCTCGGCGTGACGATCTTTGGTGGACCGGGAACACGACTGCACTCTTCAAAGCTGACTGCGAAATGAGGAAATGCCGGTAAGCTGTATAATGGAATAAATGGGTTTTTTACAACTTTAATGCATTTCTCAGTTATTTTTTGGGATTATGGCACCAAATTTTCAACATGGGGTTTCTGGGACCCCTCCTCATGAATTCTGGAACTGTCATGGTGTTAATTGGCCTGAAAAGTGATTTTGCGGTCACTGCGCGGAATCACCTTTCAGGGCCAGTTAACAAAATGACAGTGCCAGTGTTCATGAGGTGGGCTCTCAAAAAGCCTATGTTGCAAATTTGGTGGAAAAAATCCAAAAAATGACTTTTACGACCGTGCGTTGCGCAGTTGCTACGCACGCTCGTAACTTCATGAATTTGCAATATTTTCAAGCCAGATTTTCAACATTGGCATTTTTTCACACCTCCTTGTGAACAGTACAGCTGTCATTGTGCACTTTCTGTCCAAAATGTGTTTTCGCACTTCCGGCGCCGAATAGCATGGTCGCTGTGGGAAATTAGTGTTTGCAACAGATAAAGAAAATGACAGTGACACTGCTCATGAGTAGAGGTCCTAAAATGCCTATATTGAAAATTTGGTGACAATACTCAATAAAATTACTGTGTTACGAGCCTGCGTTGCGCAGTTTGCACGTACGCTCGTAACTTCACAAATTTGTAACATTTTCACTCCAGATTTTCAACACTGTCATTTTCCCACACCTGCTTATGAACAGTACAGCTGTCATTTTTCCCATCCTGGTCAAAATGTGTTTTCACACTTCTGGTGCAGAATAGAGCGGTTGCTGTGGGAAATCACTGTTCAGGACAGATTAAGAAAATGACAGCGAGACTGTTCATGAGCAGAGGTCCTAAAATGCCTATGTTGAAAATTTGGTGATGATTGCCCATCAAACGACTGTGTTACAAGTGTGCGTCGCGCACTTTCCATGCACCCTTGTAACTTCGCAGATTTGTAATACTATCATGCCAGATTTTCAACACTGCCATTTTTCACACCTTCTTACGAGCAGTACAGCTGTCATTTTTCACATGCTGACCGAAATGTGTTTTCACAGTTCCGGTGCAGAATAGCGCGGTCGCTGTGGGAAATCAGTGTTTGGGATAGATTAAGAAAATGACAGCGGTACTGTTCATAAGCAGAGGTCCTAAAATCCCTATGTTGAAAATCTGGTGACGAAACTCCATAACATGACTGTGTTACAAGCGTGTGTTGAACTGTTTCCACGTACCCTTGTAACTTCGCAAATTTGTAATATTTTCACGCCACATTTTTAACAGTGGCATTTTTTCACACCTCCTTATGAACAGTACAGCTGTCATTTTTCACATCCTGGCTAAAATATGTTTTTGCACTCCTGCCAGAGAATAGCACGGTCGCTGTGGGAAATCAGTGTTTGGGACAGAATAAGATCGAGCGAGTGAGAGGGGGGAGTGACCGAGCTCAACTGAGCACTGTCGGGACTGCTGCGGATTTGTTTGTACAAAAGGGTAGCCTGCAGCACTGGGAGAAACAGAATGAGAGAGCGAGTGAGGGAGGGGGAGTGAGCGAACTCACCGCAGTGCTGTCAGAACTGCTGCAGATTTCTTTGTGGCCAGAAAAAGGCATCAATGCAGGCAGGGGCCCAGTACAAAAGGCCAGCCTGCAGCGGTGGAAGAAACAGTACGAGCGAGCGAGACAGGGGGACTGAGTGAGCTCAACGGAGCTATGTCGGGACAGCTGTGGATTTCTTTGTGGACAGACAAAGGTGCCAACGCAGCCAGGAGCCCCATACAAAAGTGCAGCCTGCAGCGCCAAGAGAAACAGAATGAGCAAGTGACAGAGCGGTAGTGAGTGAGCTCAAAGGAGCTCTACTGTGACTGCTGCGGATTTCTTAGTGGGCAGAAAAAGGTGGCAACGCAGGCAGGAGCCCAGTACAAAAGGCCAGCTTGCAGCGCCAGCAGAAACGGAATGAATGAGTGAGTAAGAGGGGGGGAAGAGAGCGAGCTCAATGGAGCTGTGTCAGGACTGCTTCAGATTTCTTTGTGGCCCGAAAAAGCCGCTAACCCAGGCAGGAGCCCAGTACAAAAGGGCAGCCTGCAGTGGCGGGAGACACAGAACGAGCAAGGGAGGGAGGGGGAGTGAGTAAGCTCAACGGAGCTCTGTTGGGACTGCTGCAGATTTATTTGTGGGCAGAAAAGGGCAGCAATGCACGCAGGGGCCCAGTACAAAAGGGCAGCCTGCAGTGGCGGGAAAACCAGAATGAGTGACTGAGAGAGGGGGAGTGAGCGAGCACAACGGAGCTCTATTGTAACTGCTGCAAATTTCTTTGTGGGCAGAAGGCAGCGGCAACGCAGGCAGGAGCCCAGTAGAAAACGGTAGCCTGCAGCGCCGGCAGAAACGGAATGAGCGAGTGAGAGAAGGGGAGTGAGCGAGCTCAACGGAACTTTGTCAGGACTGCTGCAGATTTCTTTGTGGCCAGAAAAAGGCACCAACAGAGGCAGGAGCCCAGTACAAAAGGGCAGCCTGCAGCGCCAGGAGAAACAGAATGACTGAGTGAGACAGGGGGAGGGAGTGACCTCAACGGAGCTCTGTGGGACAGCTGCGGATTTCTTTGTGGGCAGAAAAGGTGCCAATGCAGGCAGAAGCCCAGTACAAAAGGGCAGCCTGCAACGCCGGAGAAACACAATGAGCAAGTGAGACAGGGAGGAGCGAGCCAACAGAGCTCTACCATGACTGCCGGATTTTTGTTGGCAGAAAAGGCGGCAACGCAGGCAGGAGTCTGTACAAAGGCCAGCCTGCAGCGCCGGCAGAAACGGAACGGTGAGTGAGAGAGGGAGTGAACACGCCAACAGACCTGTGTTGGGACTGCTGCAGATTTCTTTGTGGGCAGAAAAAGCCACCAACAGAGGCAGGAGCCCAGTACAAAAGGGCAGCCTGCTAAACCAGGAGAAACAGAATGAGCGAGTGAGAGAGGGGGAGTGAGCCACCTCAACGGAGCTCTGTCGGGACAGCTGCGGATTTCTTAGTGGGCAGAAAAAGCTGCCAATGCAGGCAGGAGCCCAGTACAAAAGAGCAGCCTGCAACACTGGGAGAAGCAGGCTGAGCGAGTGACAGAGGGGCAGTGAGCGAGCTCAACAGACCAACGCAATCAACATTCGGCATTGACAAATGCTTGTTTTTTCTGGCACAAGTACATTTTTAAATATACGGAAGTATTATTAGAATACTAATTTATCCTATAATGTCATGCTCGGCTAAGAATATATACAGGATGGCAGCAAGGAAATTAGCTCCCACAATTGCAGCAGCTGGTATCATTCAAGGCACTTTACCTAAAACTGTCTGCCTTTTGTTATGCTGTTTATTTTATGTTAAAAATCAATGGTAAATATAAAAATACAGGGTTTTTTTTGTTGTACCTTTATTACGGCCTGCGTATTAAAATCCTATCCCTGACAATCAATACATAAGCCTCCTGTCATTTATTTTAATGAAATGTAAACTTCACACCCCCACATATTTACCAAGTGAAATCCGATGGCTTTTTTTTACTCTTCATTTTTGCCTTTGTGGAAAAAATGAAGCAAGCATCATAGCAAATGATGTGTCCTTGTTTCACATTTTCCTTCATACTCATGTTGACATCTAAAATACTCATGTTATAACCACATAAAATGTATGACCCATTCTGGATTTTTTCCAATACGAGAGATTAAGTCTCACCAACGTAACTTAAAAACAAGCATGGAAACCGATGCTTTTTGTTGTGGATTTTAAATGTTTAGATGACCTCCATGTACTGAGAAAAAACACGACTTTGACATGGGGTTGCTAAAACACCAGGAAACGTCCTTAATTGGTATCTACGTAAGTGTAATACCCATAAACATCCATCTTGTATCTGAAATTGCATTGCTAACATTTCACTCTACCCCTCAGCAGTACCAATTCTTCTTTGCATTGCTTGCAAAAACATTGGAAAATAATAAATAAATGAATAAAGCTTGACACAGACAGGTGGAAAACAATTTGTGATCCATTGTGAATGCTAGTATGCAAGATACAAAGCACTACTTGCAACTGATTACCTGTATTATTGAGTACTCCTGCAGCAGACTTCTCGCTGCTTCTAAATGTAGTTCTCCTTTCTCTGTGGCTTCTTTAATTTGTGCCAAAAAGATTTTGTGAAGCTCCAGCCTCCTGCAGATAACGGACTGCCTCTGGGCCTTGACAGATGCTTCCTCCTGTTTGCTCAACAGAAGTCTCTGTAAGACATTTTTCTCATATCTGTGGAGCTTGTCTAGAAGAGTTCTGCATTCCAAATCAGCCTGCTAAGATCAAAAAAAAAAAAAAAATTACATACTCACCATGATTCTTGATATTCTAGGAAGATTTTCACCAATGATTCACACAAGTGGGTCTGAGCAGGAGGTGCTAGGACCCAGCAGTAGCCACGTCTCAGGAAAGCTAGTACTGAGGTAGGCTGCACACATGCGTGGCTCCATGAGACTCAGCTAGCGCAAGCACAGGCTTACCGTAGCACTGGCCCTCAACCACCTCAGTACCTCTTTTACCGAGGAGGTGCAGCATGACCTAACAAGTAACCATGCACTTAACCTAAGGGCATAAGGTGGCCTGTGCAAGAGGGTCAACAAACCACTAACGCACTGTCTTCACAGCCCAGAAAAAGCACGAAGGGATGAAGACCTATATAAACATATATTCCTTTCAAAAAATGTTGTTAATGCACCAGTTATCGTAACTTAATGCCATTAAAGTAGGGAAATATGGCATTAGGGTTTCCAACCCTAACCCCCCTCCCCCCCCCAGCAGCAAATGGATAAAAAAAACATTAGGGTTTGGGGTTTCTGGAGTCTTGGCGAATCAGTGGT
Source organism: Neoceratodus forsteri (assembly GCA_016271365.2). Taxonomy (NCBI): domain Eukaryota; kingdom Metazoa; phylum Chordata; order Ceratodontiformes; family Ceratodontidae; genus Neoceratodus; species Neoceratodus forsteri. Next base: position 966,499,399 of record CM057452.1, read on the forward strand.
GGGGTCTTCATTGCGGCTGTCAGCCCTAATGCCCACCCCATTCCCTGACCAAACAACATCACACATGATCTCCTTTCTTCACACAGGGCCTGCGGGGCACTGCCTGAAGAAATCTACAACAAACTGTGTTGGCAACATGTGGTGAGACACACTTCTCTATCTTTGAAGAGTGCATCATTATGAGGCACTGGTATGGAGCTATACCTTGTGCTTCAGACCGGAGGCTATGGGCTGGGGGATGAGCATTAGGGTTGACAACCCCTAGGAAGACCCCACCACTGATTCGCCAAGACTCTGGAGACCAAAAACCCTAATCTTTTCTCCTTTTGCTGCTTGGGGGTTGGGGGTGGGGAGACAGGGATGGAAACCCTAAAGCCACATTTCCCTACTTTTTTGGCGTTAAGTTACCCTAACTGGTGCATTAATGAAGTTTTATTGCAAATAATTTCCTTTCTTTTTTAGACAGCTGAATCATATCCTCATTCACACAGGTCCCTTTGGGACATGCGTGAACAGGTGCAGAAGTGCATAGCCCTCTGGGCCATGTGCCACAAGAAGACTCTGTCCACCTACAGAAGTACAGGGCCTGGCACATTCACATTAAACTTGACATAAGCCTTTATTGTTTTTAATTTTGTCCTCAGGTTTTCAAGATAGTCATTTTATGACTGCCCTTATAAACATGACAACATGAAATACTTAGGGTATATTGGCCTAAATGTAATGTTGCACCAGGACCGCACCTAGACCTCCCTCTGAGGCATCTGTTTGCAACAAAAGTGGTTTCTCACAGGGCTTGACAAATCCTATAGCCTGACATCCCGGACTACCATTTTTTATGTAGGGACAAGCAGATGCCAGAGTTCTGCTTGTCCCACGGACTACCATGCTGGAGTTTAAAATTTGCAGGTTTTTACCTGCTTTTCTCTTGCTGGCCACTAGATGGAGTCTTTGTGCGCATTGTTGAATGCCCGCACCATGTCCCGACGCCCGAATTAACTGTGCAATCGGGCACCAGCAGACACTTGGGGAGGCGCGAGGGCGGCGCCAAGAAGAAATGCGCCAGAACTGGTCAAAATAGCCAGACTGACAGGCTAGGCAGCCTATAGCTGATGGTACAGTCCTGTCAGTCCTGGCTAATGGTGATCGCGTTAGGGGTTGGACTGGAGCTCTCCAGAGTGGCAGTAGCACTGGCTCCATGCACATTAGCAAGCAGCATACATTTAAGCTGCTTCTCGGAGAGAGGCAGAGAGCACATCGTTCTGTTTGGAGCACAGTCAAACTGTGTATTTGGGGCTGATTGCCACGAGTCACTAGCAAATCAGTAATAGGAGAGAGAAGTTAGAATATAATACAAATATATATTGGGAATTTTGGAGCAGGAGAGTAGGAGGATCTGTAGTTTGGGGGGAGGGGGATGTGAGAGGAGAGAGAGTTTGCTTAGAGTGGAAAGTCTGATAAAACAATCTGCTGATTATATATATATATAAAAAAAGAAGGAGAACTAAGCAAAAACACTGCACACTGAATTCAGGGAGCTGTGTGTGTTGTTTGGACTCGTGTGGACTCATGTGAAGTGAAGAAAAATAAAAGGATACACAGCTCTTAAATAAATAAAAAAGGCAAAAAAACATGAGACTCTAAGTGGGGGAAGTGATTGTGTGTTGAATTTAAGTTGTGGAATTACTAAACATTTCAATAATAATCGTGTGATAAGGGTTGGGTGTGTGTGTGTGTGTGTGTGTGTGTGTGTGTGTGTGTGTGTTTGTGAGACAAGCCTGCCTTCCCTGAGAGAGCAGAGATCAGGGACTTGGACCTGATTGATAATGTGTGCCTCCTGCAAGACCACCGAACCTGCCCTGAGAGCCTAAGGGTGAGTAGAGGAAATTGTGGAAGGGAAAGAACTGAATACTTAATAAAATAAACAGTCGCAGTATAAAAGAGATTGATACAAAAAAAAAAAAAAAAAAGATAGGTACCTTAAATAAACTTATTAGCTAGTACTTTGTCCTACCAAGTACTTGGTGGAGGTGTGTGGCAGTGGGCTGTGAGTGAGACCTAACCTGCCCTGAGAGGAGAGGTACAGGAATTTGGGAACTCGGACTTCTTTTCTTAGAAATATACTATAGGAAGGGAAAGGAAAGACATTTTTGTGTGAAAGTGACAGTGACACTACACAGAAGAAAATAATAAACCCTAGCTAGTACTTTTGGTGGAGGTGTATGTGTGTGGCTGTGAGGCCAAACCTGACCTGAGAAGGAAAAGGCATTTTTGGGACACCGAAAAATAAAATAAACCTACCAGTACTAGCTACACTGGTGGAAGTGTTTGTTTGTGTGTGGCTGTGAGACCGAACCTGCCCTGAGAAGGAAAAAGCAATTTCCTGCTAGTACTCCGTCCGGCTCTGGACTCAGCCCCTCCCACTCACCCACCTCTGTCCTGCCCTCTTGTAGTGCTGCATAACACAACAGCTTAAGGTAAAAAATTACAGTAACACAACACACACAAAGATAACACAAAATAGAATTTTATTGTGTACAATAATACAACAATCTTTATTAGTTTATTTCACAATTGCAGCATAGAAGACAGTTAAAATAATGCAACAAAATAAGCCAAAGCAAGCTACTCTATTTTCCCTTTGGACAGGGAAAAATCTTCTTCATCGGAAACAAAAGTAAAGAGCCTGACCCTGAGCCTTCTTCACAGTCTGAAAGCCAGCCCCAACCAGCCCCCGGCCTACTAGTAGTCAGAAAAAAGCGACCAGGGTTCTCGGTCTGGGTCTGTGTTTGTAGACATAACAGGCGATCAGTCTAACTTGACCGTATCAGTTTCTGAAATGAGTGAGCATAACAGTAGCAGCAGTTCAGTGCCATCACATTCTGGTTCAGTACAGGTAAAGCGACCTTTCATTTTAGACGATGAGGAAATAAACACTGAGAAAAGAAGCAAAGATAAAAATACGATGTTGAAAAAGGGCTCGAACATTTCAGCATCACTGACTAATCAGTTTACCTGGTTAAGGTATGATGACCAAAATACGTCATGTACTGCTCTGCCTGTGAGAAATATCCCACTCTTGCAACTCCTGCTTATTCAAAAACCTAACGTGTTTGCCACTGGTTCAAATAATTTCAGAATTGAGTCCGTGAGAGCCCATGAGAAATCAAATCCATATAATTTGTGCAAACCAGCATAGTCAATGAAACTGGTCAACATGCAGTCAATTTTAACATATCTGAAACTGCAATATATCATGCATTTTCTCAGATGGAGGAAGTCACCAAAATAAAATGAGGCATTTATTTAACACCGCATATTCCTTGGCTAAAATTCGTCCTTTCTCAGATATGGAGTGGCTTTGCACATTGCAAGAAAAAAATGGGGTTAAACTTGGCAGCAATTACGCAAATGGTAAACGGGCCAGAGATTTCTGTAACGCAATATCAGCTGTCACGTCTACAACACAGATCCAGACTATCAAAAATACAAAATCCGTTACCGTTCTTGCAGATGGCAGTACAGATGCAAGCATTGTAGAGTGGGAAAATGTCTTCCTTCGTTTTGTTGATGGTGCAGAAAAAAAAGTTACAACTGTGTTAATTAAAGCTGTACCTCTTGAACATTCTCACGCAGATGGAGTTTTTAAAGCAATAACCTCTGCACCTGAGTCTGTTGATCTTTCTTTTGCGGACCTTAACGATGTGAGCAGACCTGGACCAGTTCTCGATGTGCCAACTTTGATGGTGCCAGTGTGATGATGGGGCCATACAGGTGGCACCATAGCAAAAATCCGAACATGTCCCCACTGTAATACCCATGCATTATGTAGCCCACAAACTGGAGTTAGCAGTTCTCGACATCATGAAAAAATCCCTTTGTTCAAAAGTAGAAAACACCTTGAAAGGAATTTTAAATTTTACCACTACAGCCCCAAGAAACTTGGAACTGCAGGAAATAGCAGATGTCATACACACCGAGTTGGCTCATTTCAGTGCAATAAAGCAAGTGCTGCTACTTGCAAGTAAGACATATTCAGTTCATGCTGCTCAAGTCAACCTGCCTACACTAATTCAGCATCTTGAACATGTGTCAAACTCTGCTGGTGATGATGGGGCCAAAGCAAAGGCACTTCTAAGAATCTTGCGCATGAGTACAGTTTGTAAATCACTGTTTATTCTTCAAGATTTTCTGCCAATATTGAAAAATTTATCACTTGAATTTCAGAAGGATGACCTACTAATATTAGAAGTCCCCCAACTCGTTGAGACATGCTTACTTCAGTTGACTGAGCTAAAAACAAGACCTGGAAAGTTTATGACATCATTTCTGAACCAATATAATCCTGCAGAGAAATGCATGAACTACCTCATTTCAAAACGTGGCAGTGAGGACAAGATTGTTCCTTTTACTTTCAAAAGGAACTGCCCAGAAGTAAATTTTACGACTGATACACAGCTGCACAGTTTAATAGATGCAGCAGTACCTTACATTGATCAGCGTTTTCGGAATTTCTCGGAAGAACCTCTGAAATGGTTCAGTTGCTTGGATTTCAAAAATTTTGATCTGTCACGAGAAGAACTTGCACAATTTGGCACAACTGATTTAAGTAATTTATTAGACTACTTTCACAACTTTTTTTCTAAAGATCATGTAACCAGTATAAAAAGGGAGCATTGTGCATTAAAAGCAATGCTTAAGTCTGCAGTTGACAAGCCATATCTGCAAGTGTATTCACGACTACTACGAGAGAAACCTGCCCAGCTTGCTCACATCCTTAACCTAATAGAAATGTTACTGGCTATGAGTGTGTCTACTGCTAAATGTGAGAGAGTATTCTCCATTCAGAATCTTATAAAACAAAAATAAGAACAAGTTTGCTGATGACACGCCTCAGTCACTTCTGCATATAGCAGTTGAAGGCTGCATTAGACAGCTTTGATCCAGATCAGCTATCAACCACTGGCTACTATCTGGTCCCGCACACACCACATTCATGGTCATCATGGTCATGCTAGTTCAACTACTAGTTCTGCTGATTCACGCGAAAATGTCCCTGACGCTGTCACTAGTCTTGATGACGACATGACTGAATATGATGCTCCGGCTGGAGCAAGCTCAGGCTTCCTGTAACTTTTCCCGATGCTGATGCTGTACTGTCTGCTACTCTGCTGTAATGATGTTCTCACTGTGCTGCAGGCTGGCACTCTGTGCTGCTGCTGCAACCACACTTGCTGTCAGTTCCTCGCTGCTAATGCTAATTCTGTCTATGCTCGCAGCCTCGCCATGCTGCTGACAAAAATAAAATCATATTATTTATTCTCCTTATTGTCTATTTCAACACTAAATAACTACTACAATAAATCCATTGAGTTTTCTGTAGTTTGATACTTTCCATTAAAAATATGCCATCTTATACCGGGACTACCAACTCAAGCACTGGGACAACTACTTTTGGACAAGCCACTTGTCCATGGACAAGTACCTAATTTTAAAATTTGTCAAGCCCTGGTTTCTCAATGTCTGGGCTTCTTAAAACAGGGAGTAAACAGCCGGCCCGGTGGCACTGAAGGTTGAGGCGCTGGATGCTACACTTCGTGCTATGCCGGAGACCTGGGTTCGGAAACGACCTCGGGTCATCAGGGTGCCAGTATGGGGTGGGAGGAGTAGGACTAAGCATGCCGTCAGGCTGCTCTCCCCTCCTGGGGGGGGGTGGTGGGTTGCCTACCCTCCTGTAGTCCTGTTTCCACTGGGTGGAGGTCCGGTGGGGTAGCGTATCTGGGTAGAGGCGTCAGCATGGGTGGGCAGAAGGGCTGAGCTGGCTTCCGTGTGCGGCGCTTCCATGCACACATATGGCCATGTGCCAGGGCTCGGGGGAACCCAAGAAACCCCAGAAAAATCTATATGGAAAAAAAAAAAACACAGGGGCAGAACATAATGCAGCCTTAATGGCTTGAAAAACTTAATCACACTCTGGGCTCCATTTCACATTATTTGGGTACCGTTTTTTTGTGAGTTCAGTGAGGGGAGTAGCCAACTCAGCAAAGTTGGGAACAAATCTCTGATAATAACCAACCAGCCCTAAAAATGACATGACGTTTCTTGGATTTGGGGACAGGGCTGTTAGCTACAGCTTCTATCTTGGAAACCTCTGGCTTAACTTTTCCATTTCCCAAAACAAAGCCCAAATATCTGGTTTAATGCATGCCCAATGTACGCTTAGTAGGATTAATTGACAGACCTGCATTTTTGAGTGACTGGATAACTGCTCGTAGGTGTTCCAGGTGGCTTTTCCAGTTTGGACTGTACACCATGACATTATCCATGTACGCAGCACAATAACCAGTGTGAGGTGATAAAATTACATCCATGTACCACTGGAATGTAGCTGTCGCACCTTGTAAACCAAATGGCATGGCGGTGAACTGATAGAATCCAAAAGGAGTGGCAAATGCAATTTTGTCTCTGGATTCTTTAGCTAAAGGGAATTGCCAGTAACCCTTGGTGAGACTGAGGTTACTGATATACTTTGCACTGCCCAGTCTGTCCACCAAATCATCTATTCTGGGCAAAGAATAACTGTCAAATTCTGAAACTTGATTAAGTTTCCCAAAACCAAGGCAGATTCTAACACCCCCTTCTTTTTCGTTTACAATTACCATTGGAGATGACCAAGCACTCCTTGACCCTTCTATGATACCCAATTCTTTCATTTTTTGAAATTCCTTAACCACATCATCTCTTAATTGCTCGGGTAACCTGTATGTCTTTTGCCTAATAGAGCGAGCATTCCTTGGCACTATTACGTGCTCGACCTCTTTTGCTCCGCCTGGTACTGTGGTAAAAGTACTGTTAAATGTCTTTAGCAAGTTTCGAATTTCTGTGGTTTGTTTGGAGGTTAAGGAAATAGTCACCTTTATAGCATCAGCAGATATAGTTTGTTCCAGTCTATCATAAACTACATCAGTATCTTCTTTATCAGTTTCTGGTAAAACTAGCAAAGCAGCTTTTGGCATTTTTTCCAACCCATTTCTTGAGGAGGTTAGCATGGTATTATCTTAGTAGGATTTTTCCTGTCAGGGGTCTCAGTCTTGTAGTTAACGGTGTCAGTACATCTAAGCACTCTATAAGGCCCTTGCCACTTCATTAACAGTTTATTTTCTGTTGTGAGTAACAGCAGCAAAACCATTTCACCTGGCTCAAAAACTTTTTCCTTTACCCCATGGTTACTTCTGCTGGTTTTGGACCTCTTCCTGAATACTATGGGCAATTTCAACATATTTTGCTAGCTTCTTTCTTAGGGCACACATATCAGATGTCATAGATTTTTTATTAGTGGGGTTATAATCCCATGTTTCTTTTATCACATCCAGTGGCCCTCTTGGCTGCCTACCATACAGCATTTCAAATGGCGAAAACCCTGTTGATGCGTGTGGCATTTCTCTGTAGGTAAGGCAAGTATTGGTCCCAATCTTTCCCTTCCACAAACCTTTTTAACATGCATTTTAGGGTTTGGTTAAAACGCTCAACGAGACCGTCTGTCTGAGGGTGACAGGGGGAGGTTTGTATGGCAGTGATACCTAGTAGACTGTACAGCTCCTTAATTAATGCAGCACTAAAATTACTATCCTGATCAGTAATAATTTCTTTAGGTATGCCCACTCTGCTAAAAAGAAAAAAATACTCAACTTAGTAATTGTGTTTCTTCTAATGGAGTCTTGCTGTATTCTGACATTATGCAGTTAGCTCCAGCACTTGAACTGCTCCCGAGAGGAAAGAGTTAACTCTTTGCCAGCGCATAGAACATCGAGCTCAAGCTTGGTTCAAACCTCTGTCTGCTGCACTTCAAAGTGTAACTGTCAGATTCTTATAAGCTAATACTAACTAACTCTACCTGCTAGGTGGAAATTGTAAATTAACTAGCCAAAAGACAACCAAATGTTTTGGGTCCCAAAAGACTCAAGTCGAGAACTCCAAAACAAAACTAGGTAGTGAACAACATAACTATCAAAAACAACATAAACATAACCCACTCCCCCTCTCTATACAGGGGGGAGTGCTAAGTGCACCCCTGAGGTGCAGCACTGTACCTGCCAGCCCACTTCCCAAAAAACAGGTTCTGAGAGAGGAGGCAGGGAGGGAGGTCAGAATAAAGCAAGACTCCATTAGAAGAAACACAATTACTAAGGTGAGTAATTTTTTCTTCAAACAACATGAAGCCTTGCTGTATTCTGACATTATGCAGACTACCAAGCAGTACCTCCACGGAGGAGAGACCAAACCTATTTTGGGAATAGGCTCTGCAGTACTGCTGTACCAAACCTAGCATCACTCCTTGCCTGGATATCCAGGGAGTAATGCTCGGTGAATGTATGGACTGTTTTCCAGGTGGCTGCTTTGCATATTTCTAATACGGGTATATCTCTGGCAGCAGCCAGGGAAGCAGCTGTACCTCTAGTCGACTGAGCCCTCAGGCCTGTATTGGGTATTTTGCCTAGCTTCTCATAGCAGAATTGTATACAAGAGACAATCCACCTGGCAACAGTCCTCTTAGTAGTAGGTTTGCCCTTTCCCACTTCACCATAAGTGAGAAACAACTGAGTACAGTCAAACCAAAGTGCCTTAGTGCGCTCAATGTAGTAACTAAGTGCCCTCTTAACATTCAACCTGTGTAACCTTCTCTCTCCTGAAGTAGAATGATCAGTGAAGAAGACAGGAATAGACATGGACTGGTTCAGATGAAAATCTGAAACCACTTTGGGTAAGAATCTCCTGTTAGTTCTAAGGACCACCTTATCTCTATGGAATGAGATAAAATCAAGCTCCACTGACAGAGTTTGTAATTCACTGATATGTCTGGCAGAGGTAATAGGTCCCAGAAACGCAGCTTTCCAAGTCAAGTACTTAAGTTCTGCTGAGGCCAAAGGCTCAAAAAGGGGTTGCATAAGCTGAGCAATGCAAACATTAAGATACCAAGCAGGAGTAGGATCCTTAAAAGGAAGACTGGTTTGGAGCAATCCTTTAAAGAATTTACAGAAAACAGGATGAGATGCCAGTGAGGAAGCCTTCCCCACTGACAGAAATGCAGAAACAGCTGCCAAGTGTACTTTCAGAGTAGCTGGTCTGAGGCCTAAGCCATTAAGATGAACCATATAATCCAGAACTTTAGCCATATCAGCAGTATCGGGAGATAACTGCCTATTGGAACACCAAATGCTGAATCTTTTCCATTTGGAATTATAAGTTTTTCTGGTGGCAGGTTTTCTACAGGCTTTGAGAATATCCAAATTCCCTTGAGACAGATGGAGGCTTGCATATTCTAACTCTTCAAGAGCCACGCCTTGAGATTGAGAGACCGAAGGCTGAGGTACCAAATCCTCCTGAGAGGAGGTAAACAGATTGTGATTCTTGGGAAGAGATAGGGTAGATGGACTGCTAGGGACAGCAATAGAGGATACCAAAGCTGTCTGGCCCAGTCTGGAGCAACCAGGATCACTTTGCAAGATTGTGACCTTATTTTGACCAGAACCTTGAACAATAGAATAAAGAGGAGAAAGGCATACAGAAATTTCCCCTCCCAATCCAGAAGTAGAGCATCCAGGGGTACTGAGCCCAAGACTGGGGGTCTGCAACAGAAGAGAGGAAGTTGGTAATTGGCTGGGACTGCAAAGAGATCTATCTCTGGAGTGCCCCATCTTGAAAAAAAAAACCAAAAACACTTTTAACACTAGGGGATCCAGGGACCATTCGTGATGGCCCTGAGATATCCTGCTCAGAGCATCTGCTAACACATTGTCCTTCCCTGGGAAGTGAACTGCTACAAGAGATGTCTGTATGGAATAAGCCAGGGACCATAATGTCATGGCTTCCGTGCACATGGTGGTGGTGGTGGTGGTGGTGGTGTCTGTCCTGACCTGAACCACCTTGTTCTGTACTGAGTTCGAGAGTGCTTGTAGAGCCAGGTACACTGCCCTGAGCTCCAGAAGACTTATATGAAGTAGAGACTCCTGAGGGGACCACACTCCCTGTACTGTGAGAACTCCCACGTGAGCTTCCTACCCCAGGAGAGAAGCAGCTGTGGTTAGTACCACAGAATGAGTCTGGGTGATGAATGGGACTCCTTGTCTGAGGTTGTCCTGATCCAGCCACCACGGGAGAGCCTGGATCAGAGTCTGAGTCACTGGAATCAGTTTGGTTAGAGGATCTTTTTTCTGAGATGAAAAAACCCTCACGTGGAACTGAATGTCCCTCATCTGAAATCTGGCCCCTTGTACCACTGCTCTAAAGGCTGCCAAGTGGCCCAGGAGTTGAGGTCGAGACACCAGAAGGCGAAAAGAAGAAGCCAGGTCTGTAAGGGCCTTTACCCTTGCCAGAGGAAGAAAAGCTCTTGTTTTGAAACTGTCCAACTCTACCCCTATGAAGGTCAGGAGTTGCAGTGGTTCGAGAACTGAACTGACTTTGGAAGATTTAGGAGGAATCCTAGAGAAGTGAGCAATTGCTGGGTCACTTGCAGGTTTGACTTGACTTGGTCTAGAGACTGCCCACAATGAGCCAGTCGTCCAGGTATGGAAACATGGAAATATTTTGTCTCCTCAGAAAGGCCACTACTACTGCTAGGCATTCTGTGAACACCCATGGTGCTGATGTTAGACCAAAGGGCATTGTTCTGAACTGATAATGGCCTGAAGGCAGTTCGAACCTGAGGTACTTTCTGTGGGAGCACCTGTTGGGAATGTGAAAATAGGCATCCTTGAGGTCCAGGGAAGCTAACAAATCCACTATCCTCAGAGAGGGAAGAATTATTCCCAGAGTCACCAGTTTGAATTTTGGCTTTACTAGGTGATTGTTTAAGTATCATAGATCTAGGATGGGCCGCCACTCCCTGTCTTTTTTGGGGTGAGGAAGTATCTGAAGTACAGACCCTTGCCCCTGTGTGTAGTAGGAACTCTCTCTCTGGCTCTGAGAGCCAGCAGAGAGGAAACATCTGCCTCTAGGGCAACAGTTTCAGAGATGTTTGCAGGTGGAAAAGACCTGACCCTCAGCTTTGAAGATTTTCTGAAGCTGAGAGCCAGTTCCTGGCTTACTACCTCCAGGAAACCACTTGTCTGAGGTAACAGACTTCCAAGCCTGGAAGTAGTAAGCCAGTCTGCCTCCTACTGGAAAGGGGGAGTTGACCCGGGCTGACACATCAGGGTGTCTGCTTGGCAGAAGCCTTGCACTGAGAGAAGGATGCAGCCCTGCTCATCCCCCTTCTGCCTCTCCCTCTGAAGAGCCCCCTCTGAGGAAAAGGAGAGGAGGCCTGTGCCTGGTAGAAAGCCCTGTGAAAGGGCCTGCCCCTGCCCCTAGATTGCTGCTTCTGAGGAGTTGCCTGCCTTTCCTTGGCCTGTGCACTCCTGTAGGTGGTCCTATACTTGTCCATCTTTTTCATGTAATTCTCGGTCTGCTCGCCAAACAAAGAATTACCCACCACAGGGAACTCCATGGCCTTAGCCTGGGTGTCCTGTGAGAGGCTAGTACATCTGAGCCAAGCAAATCTCCTAAGAGATACAGATGTAGCCATGACTCATGATGAAACATCATTAGAGTCCACAGCAGCATGAAACTGGAGTTTGGATGCCTCAATCCCATCAGTAGCCACCTCCTCCAGCTCTTTGGCTAGCTGGGGGGGAAGCCTGTTTAACCAGCTCCAGAACAGTATTCCACCTGGACTTCTAGTATCAGGCTGTGTAGGCTATATAGTTTGCCTGCCTGAGTCCCAAGGAGGATGCCAAGTACTGTTTCTTGGCCATAGCATCCACCTTCCTAGAGTCTTTATCTGGGGGTGTGTGAAGCTAAAGGTATAGTAGCCTTGTCACAGACTGCAGCCTGCACGACCCCAACATGGCTGCATTGTTGGAACAAGTACTCTGTATCCGAGCCTGACAGCATATACCTCCTGTCCATTCTCTTGTCCACAGGAGGTAATGAAGTTGGTGTCTGAAGAATGTTTTGTGTCTGATTCCCAAAAGATTTATGGAGCCTTTTGGACTCTGGGATGTCCATCATCTCTACATAGTCAGGTTCCTCTTGTTTCTCAACAGCTTAGACCAGAGGGAGCTGGAGGGTCTCTGCCACTTTTTTGTAAAACAAATAGTGGGAAGGGGACTCAGAAAGCCTAGGAGGGGAAACACTGGAAGGCCTGTCTGGGGAGATGTCCGGTTCAATGGGCTCATCCAGGCCTTCCACACCATAATCATCATCATCATCGAACCCTTCTTTCCCTTCCAAATCCAGTTAATAGAGATCATCCGGACAATATTTTGGAACCCGAGGAACCGACCGAACTGAGCGTCTACTGGGAGGCGCCGGACCTGCCGGAACCGAATGGAGCAATTCTACAATGCTAATCGCCCTGGCAATTTCTTCGGAGGTTGAACATGACGGTTCTGGATCTGAACCGGCTGATTTCTTTTTTCTCTTAGATGGAACCGACCCCTCGGGATCGGCTCTCCTTTTTCCCAAGGAAGTATCGCCCAGGTCAGTGGGCAGTCCCTCAGGATCGGTCAGAACCGAACCGGGCTGGCCATTCAGATCAGCGGACTTCTCTGCCTCCTTTTCCCTAAGCCTATCCAATCTCTTGTCCACGGTGGCCTTCGGGAAATTCTTGCATATTTGGCAGTCTGAATCGAGGTGGTCAAATCCCAGACAATACACACAGGTGGTGTGAGGGTCTACCTTAGCAAAGGCATCTCCACACTCACTACAGTGCTGAAACCCAGTGGGCCCGGTTTTTCTTTTGTGTTTCTCAGACGTAGCCATCCTATCAACTTACCCCTTAGCAGCTTTAAAGCCAGGCAAGACCCCCCTATCAGTTACCAACCGTGATACGGGCTGTGGAAAAAACCTTCTAAAAATATTTTTTTTGAAACCGATAGGGACCGGTACCTCACACTAATATAAATAAACCAAAGACTTTACAGAATAAAGAAAGAAAAAACAATCAGTTCCTGCGAGATCGATCGAAAAAGTTTTTACAATTTCAACACACAGAAATATATAGGATAGTGCATGAGTACCAGTTAACAACAGGGCTATTCTTTCACCAAGTTGGTACTATGATGACAGATAACCTCGAGAGCGCAGCTCGAGAGGTAATCAGTTGTCATAGTACCAACGAGGTGAAAGAACAGCCCTGTTGTTAACTGGTACTCATGTACTGGTCTGTATAGTGTATAGTGGAACGTCGATGACTCAAAAAAAAAAAATACATCTTTTTTTTTAAAATAAGACTAACTGTCAGATTGCTGCTCGAGGACACCATGTGTGACATCCGCACTGCAGCAGAACGAAAAGTCTTTTTCGTTCTGCTGTCCTGCGAACGTCACTAGTGCAGCAGAACAACATTTTGAGAGCGCTAGATTTCAGTGAACAACGACGTTCCACTATACACTATAAACTAATGTCCACTACCTACACACTTACTGTACCACAGACAGGGATCTGAACCAAAAAAACAATAAAATTTGTGGTTAAAACTGACGTTTTACTGAGACCGAACCGACAAGCGAAGGAGATTTCTCCGGAGCGACTGTTCATTAGACGGAATAAAGAATCTGACAGCTGCACTTTGAAGTGAAGCAGACAGAGGTTTGAACCGAGCTAGAGCTCAACGTTCTATGCTCTGGCATAGAGTTAACTCTTTCCTCTCTGGAGCAGTTCAAGTGCTGGGGCTAACTGCACAATGTCAGAATACAGCAAGACTTCATGTTGTCTGAATTTTTGCAAGCTCTGCTGCCACTTTTGAAGCTGTGACAGTATACACTGGAACTGCTTCTGGGTATCGAGTAGCATAGTTGCATACTACCAGGATAAATCTATTACCCTTTTTACTTTTGTCTAAAGAGTCAACCACATCCATTGCAATTCTCTCAAAAGGACCATCTATCAAGGGTGGGGGCACCTTGTTTTTTGTTAGTCACTGGAGCCACTTTCTGACAGTCAGCACAAGAACTGCAATAGGTAGCAATATCTTCATGAATTCCAGGCCAGTAAAATCTGTACAGCAATCTAGCAAGGGTGTGATCCCTCCCTGAGTGACCAGCCATAGGACTATCATGTGCTATCTGTAACAACTCTGTTCTATACTTCAGTGGTATAATTAATTGTTCTGTCTGTTCTTGTGTCTGAGGTTTAACCTAAACTCTGTACAGTAACCCATTAGATTTTCTAAACATCTCCATGTTTTGGTTTCATCCCCAGCTGCTTAAAATAACCCTGGAGAGAAACATTGTTAGCTTGCTCTGAAACAAAATTAAAATTTGTCAGTGTCAGTGGCTCAACAGGTAGCACACTCGCCTCTGAGGCCGGGAGATCAGATGGCTGTGGGTTCAGTTCCCACATCTGGCACTTGGGTTAATATCCCAGTACTGACACTGTAGTGCAGCATGAGAGGGGTGCTGCACTTCTGAGGTGCCGTCTTTCGGATGAGACGTTAAACCAAGGTCTCATCTGCCTGGATTGGTGGTAGTTCAGGAGGATGTTAAAGATCCCATGGCACTTCTCGAAAAGAGTAGGGGAATTTTCCCGGTGTCCAGGCCAAATTTCATTCATTCACTAAAAATACCATAAACAGCTTAATCTGGTTCAAGGTCAGTTGGCATTCATCTGTATCCCCCTCCCCCGGGTCGTGCCTGAAAATAGGCAGGATTTGTCTAGTGCACTTACCCGGTCAACAAAAACTAAATAAATAAAAATCACAATCAATGATCAGTTTAGTTTCAGCATTTTCATGTTAATCCTTTATGTCTTTTAGTCATTTGTTACCACTGTTGTTTCAGACATCTTCTTTCTTTCCTGGACTTTTGGATCTTGCAGCAGTTCTCAAACAAGTCCAATCAAAGTCACTGAAAGGAAAAGTGTCCCCACCATTTGAGATTGTCATTGCCTACTAAGCTTTTGTTACCACTGCTGCTGAAACTGCAGGGTCAGTTCCTCTGAGATTAACTCAGTAAATCCTGGAGAGTTATTTCCAATAATCACGGGTAGAGGTAACTTAGGTACTAGCCCCACTTTCACTTGGTGCAACACACCCTTAATGGTCATAGTCACTTGGGTGGTGGAATAGTATTGAGTGTCCCTGTGGATGTAGATGACACCAGTACCCAGTCCTTTTACACAGTGTTTTCCCAGCACTTCAACATGCACTAGGGTCTGTCTGCTTCCTGAATCAATGAGTCCCTTTACAGTCGTATCCCCCACCTTCACATCTGTTAAGTACTTGCCCCAATTTGCTAAGGACAAATCTGCTCCAGTGCCACTCTCCTTATTATGACAGTTTCTTGCAATATGGCCTGGCTTGTTACAATTGTAACAAATAAAGTCTCTGGGCACAAATTTGTTACCCCCACCAGAGTTCTTATCAGACTTGGAGTTTAAATATGAAAAAAAAGAGTAACTTATTAGTGCTTGGCTGTTACCTCGCTGCTGTGGCATCTGTCTGGCCATTTGGTAGTCTTCGGCCAAAGAAACAGCCTTTTCCCCACTTTCCGTTCGGTGTTCCTTTACATAAAGCTGCACATCTGTAGGCAGGATGTTGATGAACTGCTCCATAGCAAATGTGTTGATGATCTGTGTGACTGTTTTGCCCTCTGGTTGGAGCCATTTTATCAGGAGTTCTCTGAGTTAGATGAAGGCTTCTCAAGGATTGTCGACTGAGTTGTACTACAGAGATCGAAATCTCTGCCTATAGGTCTCTCCTGAGATGTCATACCTTTTTAGAATTTCGTTTTTCACCAGGTCATAGTTTTCTGACTGTGCAGTGTCCATATTGCTGTAGGCAAGTTGGGCTTTCCCAGTCAGGTAGGGTACCCCGTCTAATTGTCCACTGCTGCTTTGGCCATTGGCAGGCTGTGGCAACTCTTTCAAAAGTTGTCAGGTATGCCTCGATATCATCTGAGGGACACAACTTTGTAAGTTTAATGGCTTTTAAGTTGCTTGTGTTTTGTTGCTCGTCTGGATCTGTGCTAGATCCTCTGCCTTTGATAGCTTGCAAGACATCGAGCCAACACTGCTCCTGTCACTGCATCTCGTCTCTCACCTGCTGCTGCTCTTTTCTCCTCTGCTGCTCCCGTCACTGCATCTCTTCTCTTCTCTTCTCTGTTTCTCTGTCTCTTTTTGTTGTATAGCCCACCATTTGAAAAAGACAGTCAGGCTTTCAAGTTCTGTCACTGTCTGTTCTTTTTCCATAACTTGTGCTGGCTGTACAATCTCAGCTTGAAATTCTGTCTCTGCTAGTTTGGCTGTCATTCTCCTGGTAACCACTCATGGACTTGCTGCTGCAGAATCCATACCTTTCTATATGCTTCCCTGGTACTAGCTCCAGTACCCATGCACAAAACTCCTGGCTTAGAGTACGCATAGCATAATCCCACTTAGGCTGACACCATCTATCGTTGAGGCACAGGTCAGGATGCACAGGAAAAACAAGGAGCAGTTGTAGAGTTCACAAAAAGTGTTTATTAGTACTAGCAATAACATAAAAAAGTAAAATTGTTCAGAATAACTATTTACAAAGGCAGAATAAACAAGAGAAAATCCATCTGAGTTTTCCTTCAATCTCTGTGTCTCTCGTGCAAGAAATTGCAGCTCTGTTTTTATAAGTGCTTGTAACTCCCTCCTTAACAAGCATCCTGTTTTTTTCTAAAATGTTCTTGCATGTTTCAGGCAGGTGCAGCAAGAACACAATGTCCCAGAACTGAGGCCCCTTCTCCACAGCTTCTGAAAAAGGTCTTAAACTGCTCTGAGGTTAACCCCTTGAGTTCCCAATAGCTCTTTGCAATAACCTCAAACTATAATTATATACTGTTCAACAGTAACACTATATAATTTCTAAACAAAGGGATCCCAATATCAGTTATATTTCCACATAATGGTTTGCATATATTTTTATACCAGCAGATATGCAAGGGAGAAAAAAGACAGAACAGCAAGTGAGGGTAGAGAGATAGCGAGAGGCAGAGAACTGCAAGACTGTCGGAGTGATCAAATCCTAGGTCTCACGAGGAAATTTGGTTGCACAACCAGACAGACAAGAGTCAGGAAAGGAAAGAACAGAACAGGTCCCTGCATTCAGAGTCTCCATAACAACTGGGAAAGGGTCTTATTCAACTCTGTCACACCCCCCAAGATCATGCACGTAAAATTTCATGCACATCCATTGAACATGGGCAAAGCTGCTTTGTGCAAAGTTAGGAGTTTAACATTAAACAGCCTATTCAGCCATAATCATAGTGGCATTACCGCACAGACAAGGACAGTTCTGTACTTACCATAACAGTAGATCTTTGAGAGAATTTCTTTCATCAGGCCACACCTATAGGACTATAAGCCATCAGGCTCCAGGACCACATGGAAACTTATGGTAGTAGTTCACTATGGCTGCCCACAGCGACGTCTGATGCCGTCACCCCATGTAAGCGTGGGTGACCCCATCCCTCCTCAGTTCTCCACCAGAGACCAGGCTTGGAGGATCTCCTGATAGGCAACCAATGAGAGAGACAATGGTTCTGCCCATAAAGCAAGGCACAGAAAAGCAGAGAAGCCCTTAGGGGAAAAAGGGAATTCTGGAACAACCCACAGGTCCCAAAAGGAAGCAGACGCAGAAGGTCTCTCACTAGGAAACCAGGGGAAAGCGAATAATTCTAACTAACTGGCATGGCTGGGAACAGCCAGTTGACCATCCTGGAGAAAGTGCCAGGTGAAAGCCATCAGATTTACCAAAGGCTCTACGTCAATGGGGGATGGAGGGTGGGATGGCATGGCCTGATGAAGGAGATTCTTTCAAAGATCTACTGTTAAGGTAATTACATAACTGTCTTATCTTTTTCATGGACATTTCTTTTATCAGGCCACACCTATAGGACAAGTCTGAAATATTATTGACCAGGAGACAGTCTGGGTGGCTGGAGGCTAGAAGTCTAAGAAAGGAGGCCCTGAAAGGCAACGTTCAGACTGTAGTGCTTTGTGACAGAGTGGACAGTATTCCAAATTGCAGCAGCACACATTTCTGCAGCAGACACATTCTGGAAACAGGCAGCAAATGTGGCCAAGCCTCTGGCTGAATGACCACGAACAACCTCAGGAAGTTCCCTACCATACTTCCTGTGACAGAAAGTAATATAGTTGGCCAACCAGTCGGACAAACACTGTTTTGAAATGGGAACACCCTCTCTTTCAGGGGCGAAGGGAACAAAGAGCTGTGAGGACTTTCTGCAATACTTTGTATGGTGAACATTACATCTGAGTATTCTATGCACATTCAATGTGTGGAAAAATGCTTCCCCTGGATTGGCATGCTCCAGAAAATAAACTGGCAGCTGGATGGTTTGATTTAGAGTAAACTCAGACACCACCTCTGGCAAAAATGTAAGAGCTTATACGCAAAGACACCCTGTCTTTGTGGAAAATCAAATAAGCAGGCTCACTAGGAGCCTGACACTTGGAAATCCTTCGAGCAGCAGTAATAACAACTAAAAATAATGCTTGCCATGACAGAAACTGTAGCTCACAAGTCAAGTCTGGCTCAAAAGGAGCTAAAGCAAGCTTCCCTAGCGTAAAATTAAAGTCCCAAGCAGGACTGGATTGCGGATGGGAGGCTTCAGGTGTAGAATGCCTCTCAAAAATGTACAGGTCACATCCAGTTGGGATACAGTATGGCCATCAGTAGGCATGCGGAAAGCTGATATAGCAGCCGAAAGCATCCTAATAGAGGAGTATTGTAGTCCTGCGTCTGACAAGGGCAGCAAAGACTCTAAGATCCGATTCTCTGGATAGGTGAAGGGATCAGGTGAGAGGGAAGCAGCCCATAAAGCAAAACGCTTCCCTTCATGGAGCAAGTGGCCCTGGTGGATGGTTTCCTGGCAGCCACCAGGACATCAACCCCTTGTGAGGACACTCCAAACTTTGCAACGGCTATGTCTTCAGGAGCCTGGCATAGAAATGGAGTGGCTTGAGGTCCGGGTGGACAAGGGTTCCCTGTTCCCATGACAGCAAGCCCTTGCACAGGGGCAGGGGTAAAGGTGATTCCACTGCTAACTGTTGCATTAATGGCAACCATACAAGACAAGGCCAAGAGGGGGCCAGGAGAATGAGAGTGCTTTCCTCCATCTGCAGCTTGATTGGCACCCTGTGAATCAGAGAAAAGGGAAGAGAGATGTAAGGGAACCTCCCATTCCAAGAAAGGGACAATGCATTTGCCAGAAAACTCCAGGCCCTGGATTGAGCAAGCAGGAAAGCGGCAGTTTTATGTTGAGTGGGGATGCAAAAGGGTTCAACTATGGATGAACTCACGTGTCAAACAGGTCTTCTGTTACCGAAGTCAGCAGCTCCCACTCATGCATTCTGAACTGAGACCAGTTTACCCTGTCTGTCAGGACATTTTGGACATCTGGAAAATGGCCAGCCAGCTGTTCTAGACCATATCCTAGAGCCAGGTACTAAACTTTCATTGTCTCTCTGCACGTGGGGTAAGACTGGGTGCCTCCCTTTGCTTGTTTATGTAGTAAACCATGCTGGTGTTGTCCGTCTGCTCCAGTGGAGATCCTGGGGACAGATGATTCTGGAAGGCTTGTAAAGCATACAGAACAGACCCCCTCTCTAGAACCTTTATGTGAAGGTAAGCCTCCACTCTGTTCCATGTTTCTTGTATCTGATGAGAGCCCAGATGTGCCTCCCCAGCCTTGCCTCAAAGCATCCATGGTGAGAATCTGCTGAGGGGAAGGAATGAGGACAAGAACCCCTGTGTTACTGGGTTCTATCCACCACTCTAGCACCTTGTGGACAGGTGAGATTACTAGAACCTGCTGTTCCAGAATGTTGGTTTGCCAATCCCACTGGACCCTTAAAGTCCACTGACGGATACTCATATGCAGCTGAGTTAGAGGTACAGTGACACTGGCTACTGTCATCAGGCCCAATAGTTTCAGGCATGCCCTGGCTGTGACATGCTTACTCTGAGAAATGAGCTGGTCTGGCGCTTTGAGACGGTGTGCCTTGTCACAGGGCAGGAAGGCATGTCCAGTACTGCTCCTATACACTACGGAAGCTGACGAGGGTTCAAGACAGACTTGGGCAGATTAAGAGTGATCCCTAGGGCACTGAACAACTGCCTGGTATGTGCTAAGGTGTGCAGCATTTGTTCCTTAGGCTGAGCGTTAAGCAATCAGTTCTCCAGAAGGGGAAGACATACAGTCCCTCCCTCCTGAGACCTGCTGCCACTACTGCCAAGCATTTGTAAGTATCCATGGTGCAGACAAGCAAAAGGGCAATACCCTGAACTGGCAGTGTTCCCCCTGGAACAGGAACCTGAGGTACCACCCGCACAAGAACAAAGCTGTATATGCAGGTAAGCATCCTGCATGTCCAGGGAGCATAGCCGGTCCCCTTGTTTCAGCTGCAGCAGGCCTTGGAGGGTAACCATTCTGAACTTCTGGTACTGAATGCAGAAGTACAGATCTGTCAAGTTCAGAATGGACCTCAAGTCCCCTGTGGATTTGGGGGCAAGAAAGACATGGGAGAAGAATCCTGTGTTCCTTTGTTGCCAGGGAATTGGTTCTATGGCCCACAGCTGTAACAGTGCGTGGATTTCTGCTAGCAACACTGGTGTGGGATCTGGAGGGGACATCGAGTAAACAGGAGGAAGGGCTGCAGGCAGCCCCAGAAATACTAGAGCATGGCCTTGCCTATTAATTGCAGGGCCCAAGTGTCTATAGGGAGTGCCTCCACTGTTCTGGGTGGCAGAAAAAAAAATGACTCACTACCACCACCTCCTAGCTTAGTACCGGAGGGGGACGTCAGGGAGGGAGTCTTGCTGAAGCGTACTCAGCGGCCTGAGGTGCACCTCCACACCTAGGGACTTGGAGTGTGCACCTATGGTGGAGGTTGGGGCCAGCAAGGCTGATCCTGTTCTATGATGGCCGTGTTTGGCCCCTGACCTAGATTAAGAGAAACCCTGAAGTTTGCAGGTCATTGAGGATCTCCTGCACATCAGCCCCAAAGAGCTCACAGCCTCTGAATGGGGCAGTGGGGATGGATTACTGGTCATCAGTAGCAAATCCTGATTCCCCCCGAGGCAAGAATGCCTTCTTAGGCAGAGACCAGCAGCAGCTGCTCTAGCTGAGGCCTCTAAAATGTCACAGACAGACCTCAGAAGGGGCATACCCCATCAACCGCAGATGGAAGAGGGGTTAAAAAGAGGGGCTGGGTGGGAGGAATAAGCCAGCAGTGGGGAGCATTCCATAGAATCCTGTCCACATCCTTCCCCAATGGCACACAGTGGTGACTGCTGGCGTCCATGGTCTAAAAAGGAGCGACCGGTGATGTATGTCGCACGTTTTACTAGGGTCTCAAAAGTAGGAGCTGTGTTACACCATGTTGACAGGGAGTTGTTTGAAGGAGCCATCTACAGGGCCATGCAGCTGTTGTGCTCCACGTCAACAAGAGGGTTGTTCAAAGGAGCCATTGACAGGGCCAAGCAGGAAGGAAGCCCGGTCCTAACAGGAAGGACTGAGGCAAGCAAACCACCGGGCATCAAAGTCCACACTGTCGATGGTCTGGAAAGTAGAACTGATGGGGGAGGCCAGAGGCCATTGTCAGGCCAAGAGTGTTATGTATATGGTGGAATACCCAAGGCAGCATCGGCGGGGCCTTGCCAAGACGGTGCCTGGGCCGGAGAAAAGGGCCAAGGCAAATAGGGAGGGCCGCTCAGTGTCGATCTGTACTAAGAAACAGTTGATGGAGGAGGCACTGAGTGCTATGGTCAGGGCCAGCACTCTAACCATCTCCAAGCAGAGGAGGAGAAACACTGATGGGGAAGGCAAGGGCACCATGGGCTACAAGCCTAGGTCAGACACTGAGAGATCCCAACCAGCTTTACCCCGCCTGTGAGGATGGGGGCTGGGGGACCAACAGCCACCATCATCACTATCCAGGAATTGCTGGCATAGCCCAGGTTACTGAGACACACCCTAGACCCCCTGCCTGGGAGATGCAGTGAGGGGGGGGCAGTGTCATCCAAAGCATGTTTACCCCTGGGTAGAGGGCCCAGTTGGATCCAAAGGGCCATCTGAATGACAGTGGGTCTGGAGGCATACTGTTCCAGCTCCTGAGGAGGAATCCGGACCACCAGCCATGAGATGCCTTCCTCCAGAAGCGCTGTCTCTGGAGTAACAGGTCCGTGTTTTTTAAAAGGTTGGGCTAGCACCACATCGCAACAAGTCATATCTTCCATCTGAGGAATTCTCCCGGGGTGCTGCACTGGCTGCAACAGTGCAGAGGGTCACTTCCAGGGTGGGAATGGTTAAGACCGGACTGGGAAGCCTCTCCCACCAAACTGACTCACCATGCATGGGGCCAGGTCACAATCTCGGACCAGACAAGGAGGAGTCACTGCTGAAGCCCCTCCAAGGATGGCACAGGAACTGGTGACTGAGGCGGCAGGCAGCGGAGATAGAAAATAAATACAAAACCACTAGACAGAAAAGCATACAAAGTTTCCGTGGTGATCTGACGAGCAACTGGTCGATGGCAGGAAAAAAAAACTGAGGAGGGCCGGGACCAATCACACTTAAATAGGGGTTATGACGTCAGATGGCGCCATGGTTGACCCCTAGTGAATTGCTATCAGAAGTTTCCATGTGGTCCTACAGCCTTACAGCTTATAGTCCTATATATATATATATATATATATATAAAATCCTCGTGGAGTCAAAAACAGTGGTGGAATTCAAGCATGCATGGGACAGTCATAAGGCAATTCTAGGGGGTGGGGGTAGAAAGAAGTAGGCTGCTGGTTAACTAGGATCTGCAGCTTATCCAGTAGGCAGGGAAATGGGCAGACTGGGTGGGCCAAGCGGTCCTTATCTGCCGTCAAATTCTATGTATATGCAGCCTGATGAAAGAGATATTCTCTAAGATCAAAGAATCTGACAACAGATAAGGACAGCTTGGCCTAGCCAGTCTGTCCATTTCTCCCTACCTACACTATTACTGCAGACCGTGACCAATCTACATCTCTTTCTCTTCCCCTTTCCTTTCTGCTATGATTCCATTTTGCTAATTGTCATCAAGGCACAGGTCAGGAAGCATAGGAAGACCAGGAGCAGTTGTAAAATTTGCAGGTAGTGTTTTATTATTACTAATAACGGAAAAATAAGAAATAAAAATTGTTCAGTAGAATTATTTACAAAGGCAGTGCAAACAGAGAAAAAGTCCTTGTCTGAGGGTATGTCTAATTCCAAGTTTCAGTCTCTTTCTCTGTCTCTCGTAAAAGCATTGCTGCTCTTTTTATACGTCTTTGCCTGGGAACTCATTAAAAGACATCCTGTTTCTCTCAAATGTATCGGAACTTTTTATGTTTCTTTCCTTGCAGGTGCAGCAAAATAGAACAGTGTGTCCCAGAACTGTGCTGACAGCTCAGCAAAACAATTTGCAAAAAAACCTGAGAGGAGCTCGAACTGCATCTAAGGTTGACCCCCTAAATTCCAAATAGTTTTTTGCAATCATTTCAACAACATAACCATATACATTTTCAAACCAAGGAATTCCCAGTTTCACATACAGATTCACATTTATTTTATAACCACAGATATGCAAGGGGAAGAAAAGACAGACACGGCAAGTGAATATAGAGAGATAGCGCGAGGCGGAGAACCGTGAGACCATCAATGATCAGTTCCTACGAATCACGAGAACATTCGTTTGTGCAAGCCGACAGACAAGAGACAGAAAAGGAGAGGACAGAACAGATTCCTATGTTTAACTCTGTCTAAATAACAAATGGGACAGGGTTTTATTCAACCCTGTCACATACTCCCACCTTTAAGAGGGAATCTGTGTTTAAAAAAAAAAACAGGTTTCCAAAATTTTCTATTAAGTCTCTTTTTAACATTAGCTTATATCCTTTACAGTTTGGTGCATATGCAGTATAACTAACAGAAATGTTTAAAGTCACACTTTTTTTTCAACCTTCGGAATTCTCAATTCCTAATCCATATCGAGACAGAAAATCAGCAATGACATTCTCTTTCCCAGATCTGTGCATCACTTTAAATTTTAATGGCTGTGGTGCTAGGTACCACCTTGTGATCCTGGAATTGTTATTCTTCCTTTGGTTAAGCCAACAGAGAGGACTGTGATCTGTTATAAGTCTTAGCACATAAAACTTACGGGACTCCATGGCCCACTATGCAACAAGGCATTCTTTTTCTAATGGCCGAGTACCTCTTCTCTCTGTTGTGCAATTTCCTACTTATGTATAGAATAGGATGTTCTTTTCCATCTGTAAGTTGAATCAAGACTGCACCTATGCCTATCTCTGATGCATCTGTCTGTAACAAAAAATATTTCTCAAAGTCTGGGCTTTTTAAAACAGGGGCTGAACATAATGCAGCCTTGATGGCTCGAAAAGCTTCATCACACTCTGGGGTCCACTTCACATTATTCAGGAACCATTCCTTCATAATTTCAGTGAGGGGATTAGCTAACTAGGCAAAATTGGGAACATATCTCCGATAATAACCAGCCAGCCCTAAAAATGACCTGACATGTTTATTTGTTTTAGGGATAGGACTGTTAGCTACAGCTCCTATCTTAGAAATTTCTGACTTTACTTCCCTTTTTCAACACACAGCCAGTCTGGACTGAACACCACATCATCATCCAGGTAAGCAGCACAATAACCAGTGTGAGGGGATAAAATGACATCCATGTACAGCTGGAATCTAGCGGGTGCGCCATGTAAACCACATGGCACAGTGGTGAACTGATGGACTCCAACAGAAGTGGCAAATGCAGTTTTGTTTCTGGATTCTTTAGCTAGGGGGATGTGCTAGTAACCCTTGGTGAGATCAAGGGTACAGATGTACTTGGCACTCCACAATCTGTCCACCAAATCATTTATCCTGGGCACAGGATACCTGTCAAATTCTGACACTCGATTAAGTTTCCTAAAATCAAGGCAGATTCTTACACCCCCTTCTTTTTTATTTACAATCATCAATGGTGAAGACCAAGCACTTCTCGATTCTTCTATGATACCCAGTTCTTTCATTTTTCATATTTCCTTAACCATGTCTGCTCTTAATCGCTCTGGTTATCTGTATGTCTTTTGTCTGATAGAGTGAGCATTCCCTGTCACTATTACATATTTGACCCCTTTTCCTTGGCCTGGCACTATGGCAAAAGTACTGTTAAATGTCTTTAGCAAGTTATGAATTTCTGTGGTTTGTTTGTAGGTTAAGGAAACATTGACCTTTACAGCATTAGCAGTCACAGTTTGTTACAGTCTGTCATAAGCTATATCAATATCTTCTTTATCAGTTTCTGGTAAAACTAGCAAAACAGCCTTTGGTGTTTTTACCCATTTCTTCAGGAGAATAGTGTGGTATATCTTGGTAGGATTTCTCCTATCAGGGGTCTCAATTTCATAGTTCACTGTGCCAGTATGTCTAAGCATGCTATAAGGCCCTTGCCACTTCATTAACAGTTTATTTTCTGTAGTGGGTAACAGTAGCAATACCTTTTAACCTGGCTCAAAAACTTTCTTTTACTCCATGGTCATAATATGCCTTCTGCGGGTTTAGGACCTCTTCCCGATTACTATGGGCGATTACAACATATTTTTCCAGCTTCTTTCTCAGGGCACACATGTAAGATGTATTAGTTTTTTTTCAGAGTGGGGTTATCTTCCCATGTTTGTTTTATTACATCTAGTGGCCCTCTAAGTTGTCTATCATACAGCATTTCAAATGGTGAAAAACCTATTGATGCCTGTGGCACGTCTCTGTAAGAAAAAAGAATGCAAGTTAAGTATTGGTCCCAATCTTTCCCTTCCACTTTTACAAACCTTTTTAATGTGTTTTAAGGTTTGATTAAAATGCTCAACAAGACAGTCCATCTGAGGGTAGTAAGGGGAGGTTCCTATGGCAGTGATACCTAGTAGTCTGTACAGCTCCTTCAGTAATGCAGCACTAAAATGACTACCCTGATAAGTAAGAAAAATTACTTACCATAGTAATCTTGTTTCTTCCATGGGATACTCCAATATTCCTAACTCTCATGCAGTATGCCTTTTTAGCCAGATCTGCCCGGAGATGGAACGTTATGCTAATGATGGAATCATTGGCACGTGCCAGATTTTCAAATGCTGCCACCTATCAACGGCCCACATTCTTTCTACCCTCAGATTCTGTGGACGCCTGACAAGACAGGGCCAGAGTGGAGCTTAATAATTATTTATAATAACAACAGTGTTAATAAAACACCCAGAAAAAAAACTCCAATTGGAGGGAAAATATTAACACCCCAAAATGTCATAATCACCTGAAGGCAGGAAACACCTTTGAACACAGTTCCAAATATAAAGCCAGAGTGTGGCACACATACCCCTAGTATTATATCATGGAATGCAGAGGTCACTGGTTCTAGCAGGGGAGGCAGGGTTGGAGAGTTAGAAATATTGGCTTATCCCCTGGAAGAAACAAGATTATTATGGTAAGTGGTTTTTTCTTCTCACCCCAGGAATACTCCATATTCCTAACTCTTATGCAGACTAAGAAGCAGCACCTTTGGAGGTGGGCACGGGACCTATTTTGGAAACAGGCTCTGCAGGACAGCTGTGCCAAACCTGGCATCACCGCTAACCTGCATATCCAGGCTATAATGCTTGGTAAAGGTGTGCACTGTTCTCCAGGTAGCTGCTTTACAGATGTCCACCAAAGGAACCTCCTCGGTAGCTGCTATGGTAGCAGCTGTACCCCTTGTGGAGCGGGCTCTAAGCCCTGCTGGGGCCTCCTTCCCCGCTTTTGAATAGCAAAACTGGATACACTGGACTATTCAGCGAGAAATGGACCTCTTAGATGCCAGAGTTCTTTTTCCCGCATCCCCATAGATCAAGAACAGTTGCTTCCTTTCCTGCCTATGGGACTCTGTGGTTGTCATGTAGTAGCTAAGAGCTCTCTTGACATCAAGGCTGTGCAGCCTGTGCTCACCAGAGCATGAATGCTTAGTGAAGAAAACAGGTAAGGTGATGGACTGGTTCAAATGAAAGTCAGGGACCACCTTTGGGTGAAATTTTCTGTTAGTTCGCAGGCCCACTTTGTCCCTGTGGAATGAAATGAAGTCCTGCTCAACACAGAGAGCCTGGAGCTCACTGATTCTTCGGGCAGAAGTGACTGCCACTAGGAAAACTGTTTTCCATGTGACATTTCAAAGGAGCTGAAGACATGGGTTCAAAAGGGGGTCCCATAAGTTTGGCAATACAGATATTTACATACCAGGCTGGCACCAGTTCCCTGATGGGGGGTGGGGTGCAGGTGGGCCATACCTTTAAAGAACCTTTTAAAGATAGAATCTGATGCCAAAGAGACATTCTTCCCAGCTGAAGTGTAAGTAGACACTTAAGCCAAATGTACTTTTAGGGTAGAAGGCTGCAGGCCCAATGAATGCAGATAAGTAAGGTAGTCCAGCACAGCTGGAACACCTGCCTGGGCTGGTACTATATTCCTGGTGGAGCACCAGATAGAAAATCTTTTCCATCTAGAGGCATAGGTTTTCCTGGTGGAAGGTTTCCTGTACCCCCTTAAGATATTCAGGACGCTTTCCGAGGGATGCAGATTAGCATACTCTAAGTCCTCAAGAGCCATGCTTTGAGTCTGAGTGACTTGAGGTTCGGGTACAGGAATTTCCCCTGACTGGAGGTTAGCAGGTTGTGCCTCCGGGGAAGGTGTATTGGTTCGGCCACAGACATGGAGAACAGCAGAGTATACCATGGCTGTCTGGCCCAATCCGAGGCTATCAAGATCATTGTGGCTGACTGGGCCCTAAGCTTGAGTAGCACCCTGTACACCAGAGGGAATGCATATAGGTACCTCTCTGACCAGTCCAGAATCAGAGAGGGGTATTGTTCCCATAGCTGGAGGTCTGCAACAATACTGTGGCACGTGATGACTTTCGTGGGATGCAAAGAGATTTATCTCTGGGGTACCCCACCTTCTGAAAATCACTTCCACCACCTGCCTGTTTAAGGTCCATTCATGATGGGCCTGGTTGATACCACTGAAGGCATCTGCTAGGGTATTGCCTTTGCTTGGCAGATAAATGGCCTGAAGAGAGACTCCTAGGGAGTAGGCCAGGGTCCAAATTTGCATGGCTTCTGTGCAGAGAGGATCCAACCTTGTTCCTCCCTGCTTGTTTATGTAATACATGGTAGAGGTATTTTTCGTTCTGACCTGTATCACCTTTCCCTGACTTAGTGGTGAGAAGGCTGGCAATGCCAGGAACACCGTCCTGAGCTCCAGCAGGTTTATGTGCTGAAGCGACTCTGCACTTGACCAAGTGCCATGGATAGTGTGATCCCCTAGGTGAGCACCCCACCCTACAAAGTGATGCATCTGTTGTGAGAATTACTGATGGAAGGTATTTTTGGAAGGGGAACCCCTCTCTGAGGTTGGTTTCCTCTTTCCACCTCTGAAGGGCCAGGAGTAAAATTTTTATTACTGGGACCATCTTTGATAGAGAATCCCTTTTTTTGACACCAATGAGCTCTTAAGTGGAACTGAATGTCTCTCATCTGGAACCTGACACCCATAACTGTGCCAGTGGCGGCTGCCATGTGACCCAGTAACTGCAGAAAATGTCTTGCAGTTTTTGGTCTGTTGAGGCTGAAGGAGTCTACCAGTTGCAGGATACTTTTTACTCTGTCCAGGGGCAGGTAAGCTCTGCCCACCTGAGTGTTTAATTCTGCTCCTATGAACTGCAGGACCTGTGCAGGAATTAGGACTGACTTTTTGAGATTTACCAGAAAACCCAGAGACTCCAGGAGTCCTTGGGTGAGCTGCAAATGTTCCTTTACCTGTTGTGATGACTTTCCCACCACCAACCAGTCATCTAGATAGGGGAACACTGTGATGCCTTGCCTTCGCAGATGTGCCATAACCACTGCCAGACACTTTCAATCAATCAATACCTTTATTTAACCAGGCAGAACACCATTGAGCAGGGCTCATTTACAAGATGGACCTGGCAGTTTAAACAGCAACAAGTCATAATACAAGAATTTTGAGTAGGCGTAGCAACATTAGCAGCCTGTGTACAGTCATTACAAGTGAGAAAGGCATGGCTTGGCACGGTGGTGTACAATAATTTACAAATAGCGACGTAAGGCCTGACACTGAGAACAGAACAATGCAGCATAATTTATAGGCATGGTGCCAAAGGCAGCCAGCATACTGCTATGTGCGACTTCTATGCAAGGCAGATCTCTGATAACAGAGTATAATACTATATTGGATGAGGTCTAGACCAGCAAAGCATTACGTGGCCTAGGAAAAGACCATAAAGCAAAGGCACCTAGGGCACAGGATGTGCTAAGGATAGTGGAGGGAGGAGAGGTTAGGAGGGGTGGGAGAGGAGAAATTGTAATACCTTCAGGATTGACATAGCTACATTAGTCGGCGCGGTAGGTGTCACGGTAAGGGGGAGGGTATGGGGGTGAAAAGGTACCATTAGTAGGGAGAGGTGACAGGTAGGAGGAAGAGTCAGAGATTCAGCGCCGGAAGCAGTTGCAGGACTCCATAAATGATCATTGATAAGATTTTTGAAGGCAGCTAATGGTACAGGTGAAATGAGCTGCAATAAATTTTGAGCAGTATTCCAAAGGACTGGTAAGGCATGACTAATCACCGTCCAACCAAAGCGCATCCTAACTCTGGGCAGGTAAAGGGCGATACGAGTCTGGCTTCTCAGCAGATAGCTGCCAGGAATGCAAGAAGGTAGGCAATCCTTAATTTACTGAGGTAGCTTGTTAGAGATGGCCCTATAGATTCAGAGCACGGTGTTCTTTTGTCGTCTAAAACTAAGTGAGCCCCAACCTACAATGTTGTAGAGGGACAGTGGTGTGTTGAGTAGGGGGCACTGGTAATGAACCTGAGCACCCGGTGGTACAGAGTGTCTAGTTTGGCAAGGGCCACACCAGAGCAGTGCCCGTACCAAAGGCCTGCATAGTCGATGAGAGACAAGAACGTTGTTTGTACCAACCTAGTTCTCTCCCCTGAGTTTATAGGTGCCCGATTCTGAAGAAAATCCCAAGTCTCTGTTTAAGCTTTTTGGAGAGTTCCTCGATATGGACTTTGAAGGAAAGACTGGAGTCAATCCACACACACAGATATTTGAGGGAATCTACACAGTCCAGCGATTTGCCGAGCAAGGTGTGGATTTAAGGGGATTTCCCCACCATGACAGAGTAAGGGGAGTTTACTACAGGGGAGAAGATCATGGCCTTTGTTTTCTTAGCGTTTAACAGAAGTTTAGAATAAAGGAGATTGTTCTGTAAGTGGTTAAATTCTATTTGGAGGTCACTACATGCCAGTTCCAGAGTAGGTCTGGCTACATACAACACAGTGTCATCCGCAAAGAGGCGTATGCCAGCCTATTTGACTCCAGCATCTAGTTTGCTTATGTAAATGGCAAACAAGAGAGGACCCAAGATGGACCCTTACAGTACTCTTCTAGAGAGTGTTTTTTTGGGGGAGAGACCCCCCCCAGCCTTGATCTGTTAGTGTCAATCAGAGAGATAGTTAGAAAACCACTCTAGGGCCATGTCACTGATGCTAATATTCCGTAAAGCAACCAGGAGCAAGGAGTGGTCTACCATGTCGAAGGCTTTGCTAAGGTCGAGAAACAGAGTGCACACATAACTTCTGGCATCCAAGGCTCTCAACCAGTCATTCGTGACCTTAGCAAGCAGTGAGGTGGTATTATGGTGGGGTCGGAAGCCAGACTGAGCAGGGTTTAGAAGGTCTGAGTCACTGATGTGCTGTCTAAGCTGGGTATTAATCACTTTTTCCAGAAGCTTAGAGGGGGTATGGAGTAAGGAGATGGGGTGGTAGTTACTAAGATCGCTAGTGCTGCCAGATTTAAATAGTCGAATAACGTGGGCAGTTTTCCAGAAGGCTGGGATTGAGCCCTGGGTAAGGGACATGTTGAAAGATGTGTGGTTGCGGGTTAACAGAATGTGGTAGCCAAGTCTGAGGAAGAAGGGCTCTATCACGTCTGCCCCAGCACTTTTCCTACAATCCAGATGGAGCAGAAGGTCCTCAACTTCCTTTACTGTGACAGGGGAGAAGGAGACTGTCGTGTGAAGAGGGGGGCGAGGTTGGGGCAGGGCCTGGGCAACTTGAGCCAAGAGTAAATAGTTGTGCACATAGGCTAGAAGCAGGGGAGTCATCAAACACTAGGCCCGTGGTGGCAAAGTAATTATTAAAGAGTTCAAGGATTTCTTGCTTGTCAGTAACAACTGAGTTGCCTGAAGAGATTTTTGGTAGGAATGGACTAGCAGAACTGTGGCCTTGGATTTCCTTTAAGGTTTTCCAGAATTTAGTTGTACTGTACTTTGTGAACACTTGGAGCTGAAGTGAGACCGAATAGCAGGGCTGAAAACTGGTAATGACCTGAAGGGAGTCTGAACCCGAGATATTTTCTGTTAGACTCCCTTATAGGAATGTGGAAATAAGCACCTTTTAGGTCCAGGGATGCTAGCCAATCTCCTTTTTGGAGAGCTGGCAGAATCAGTGATGAAGTTACCATTTTGAACCTTGGCTTTGTTAGGTGCCTATTTAGCACCCTTAGGTCTAGGATAGGCCGCCACTCCCCATTTTTCTTTGTTGTTAGAAAGTATCTTGAATAAAAACCCGTTCCATTTTGTTGTGGAAGCACAGGTTCCACTGCTTTTGCCAATAGTAGGTTTCAAACCACATTTTCCAGCAGCTTTCTTTCCGAAATGGAAGCTGGTTTGAACACTCTGGTTCTCAGGGAGGGAAGGGATTTGAAGCTTAGCAACAATCCATGACTCACCACTTTCAGGATCCACTTGTCTGAGGTGATCTGTTTCGAAGCCTGGAAATAGTGAGTTAGTCTGCCCCCTACTGGAAGTGGGGAGGCGGCCTTGGTAGATGAGTCAAGGGTCCTGCTTTGCCTGGGGCTGAGACTGGGAGCCATGCCTGGAACCCCTACTGCCTCTGCCTGTGAAATACCCTTGCTTAGGGTACTGTTGTACTTGGGGCACGGCCATGGCCTAATAAAAAGGCCTGGAGCTGAATTGTCTGCCCATGCCTCCCCTTCCAAATGGTCTTGTGGATGGGGAAGCCTTCTCTTTGGCAGAGTTACTTCTAGAAGTGGCCTAGTATTCATCCACTTTTTTCATGTAGGCCTCTGTGTGAGTTCCAAAGAGGGAGTTACCCTTGACTGGGAAATCCAGAGCCTTGGTTTGGGTGTCTTGAGTAAGGTTTGTGGCTCTTAACCAGGCAAACCTCTTCTGAGCAATTGTATTTGCCATCTAGCTAGCAGCAGTGTCACTGTTGTCTGCTGCCATCTGGAACTGATATTTGGCAGCCTCCAAGCCAAATCTGGCAGTTTCAGTACAGTCTGCTGAAAGGTTAGAAGGAGCCTTGTCTGCTATAGTCATGACAGACTGCCAGAGGGATTTCTGGTACTGGGCCGCACAGGCCTGAAAATTAGCTCGTCTTATGGCCAAAGAAGCTGATACATATCCCTTTTTGGCCATAATGTCTATTTTTCTTGAATTCTTCTCTGGAGACTGAGAAGCAAGAGGAACATTTGCCTTATCACAGGCTGTAGCTAGTACCACCCAATGGTAGTCAGGGTGGGAAAATAAAAATTCCGACCCATCCCTGTCAAGCTGGTACTTTTTCTCCAGCCTTTTATCCAAAGGTGGGACTGACCTAGGTGTTTGGAGGAGTTTTATTGCATCCCTATTTATAGGGAGCAATAGCTTTCTAGTGGGTGTTAACCCCATCATTTCTAAGTACTCTGTCTCCTCATCTTCCATCACCTCAGTTGTAGAGATATCCAGTGCAGCCGCCATTTTTATGACAAAAGAAAAATGAGATGAGTAATTCTCTGATGATTTAGGAGGAGAGCCAAACTCCTGCTCAGGAGAGACTTCAGTCTCCACAGACTCTCTCCCTCATCCTCCTCTTCATATTCCCCCCAGTCATCATGTTCGTGCGGAGAGGACTGGGTAAATTCAGACGGGGTCTGGGCTGCAGACTGCTGTCCAGCAGGCAGCAGATCCTGCAAGGCTTGTAAAACTTTAAATGCCTATGCAGATTCCAGAGGAGAAGGCATGGTTACAGATACAGCAGACGTCCCCACAGACTGACCAGCAGAGGGTTCAGTGTATTTAGTTTTCATATTTTTTTCTCGGGAACTAGAGAGTTAGCCGGTTCAGCAAGCCTCTTTGTACCCGTATCAGGGGTAGAAAGTGTGGCTCCTGTGGTTTCACCAACAGCCACAGAGGGTATCAGCTGGTCAGAGCCAGAGGGACCCTTAGGTGGAGGCAATTTCTTTTTAAGCCTTTCCAAACATTTTTCATGCATTTTTTCAGGAAAGGTCTTACAGATTGCATAATCTGTCTCTAAATGATCATAACCAAGGCAAACAACACAAGAATTGTGTTCATCTGCCTTGGCAAACACTTCTCCACACTGTACAATTTTTGAAACCGGGTTCACCGGTCTTTTTCTTAGGTTTTTCAGACATTCCAACAAAAAAACCCCCATAAAACTGCAACCACAATTAATTTAGACTTTTATCAGCTGCAGACAGTTCAGAACCGATCGGAACCATGAACAGAAAAAGAAAAAAAGAAAAAAAAAGGAACGGGATTAGCGGTTCAGTAACCGATAATAGTGGTTATGAAAAAATTAATTTAAACAACAAATTACCTTAACAAAAGAGTTTAATGCGGAAAAAAACTCAGCTAAGGGTTAAAACCCCAGTTCCTCACTGGTTATACCGAACCGTGAGAAACCGAGAAAATTAGTAATTTAACTAAAATAAGCCAACGGTTTTACTATAAACAAAAGATAAGGGCAGCAAATGAAAACAAAACAATACTTAGATGTATTTTTTAAAGTTTCATGATGAGATGATGAGAAGATGATCTCCGAGCATCTAGTCTTGACAGATGGAGTGAGAAATCTGAGGGTAGAATGTAGGCAGTTGATAGGTGGCAGCATTTGAAAAAGTGGCATGTGCCAATGATTCCTTCAATAGCATAACATTCCATCTTCGGGCAGATCTGGCTTAAATGCATACTGCATAAGAGTTAGGAATATTGGAGTATTCCTGGGGTGAGAATAATCTGTTTAGGTATGCTCACTGCTGAAAATGTTGGCAAGCTCTAAAGCCACTTTTGGACCTGTTAACAGTACGCACTGGAACTGCCTCTGGGTATCGCGTAGTGTAGTCACATTCTACCAAAATGAATTGATTACCCTTTTTACTTTTGTCTAAGGGGCCACCACATCCATTGTAATTCTCTCAAAAGGCACATCTATCAAGGGTAGGGGCACCAGGGGCACCTTGTCTTTTTTAGTCACTGGGGCTACTTTCTGACACCCGGCACAGGAACTGCAATAGGTAGCAACATCTTCATGAGTTCCAAGCCAGTAAAATATGTACAGTAATTTGGCAAGGGTGCGATCCCTCCCTGAGTGACCAGCCATAGGTCTATCATGTGCTATCTGTAACAACAAGGATCTATACTTTTGTGGTATAACCAATTGGTCTATCTGCTCCTGTGTCTGAGGTTTAACTCAAACTCTGTACAGTAACCCATTACATTTTTTAAACATTGGTTCACCCTGTTTTTGTTTCACCCCCACCAGCTTAAAATAACCTTGGAGAGACACATTGTTAACTTGTTCTGAAACAAAATCACAATCAGTTATCAGTTTAGTTTCAGCATGTTCATATATTAACCCCTTATGTCCATCATTCTTTTGTTGCCACTGTTTCTTCAGGCATCTTCTTTCTTTCCTGGACTTCTGGATCTTGGAGCTATGCTCAAACAAGTACAATTCAAAATCATCGAAAGGAAAAGAGTCCCCACTGTCCGAGATTTTCTTTGCATGTGCTCTTGTAATCACAGCTGCTGAAACTGCAGGTTTTGCTCCCTCTGTGATTAACTCTCTAAATTCTGGAGCGTCATTTCCAATAACCACAGGTACCAGTAACTTAGGTACTACCCCCACTTTCATTTGGTGAGACATACCATTAATATTCAGAGTCACTTGGGTGGTAGGATAGTACCGAGTGTCCTCATGGATTCAGATGACACCAGTACCAGGTCCTTTTGGAAAGTGTTTTCCCAGCACTCCAACAAGCACCAGGGTCTGTCTGCTTCCCGAATAAATAAGTCCCTTCACAGTTTATCTCTGACCTTGATAGCTGTTAAGTATTTGCTCCAATTTGCTAAGGACAAATCTGCTCCAGTGTTATTACCCTCCTTATATTTATGGCAGTTTTTTTGCAATATGGCCTGCCTGGCTTATTACAGTTATAACAAAGTCTTTGGGTGCAGATTTGTTACCCTCACCAGAGTTCTTATACTTGGAGTTAAATTGGGAAAAAGAGGGTCTTACCAGTGCTTGGCTGTTACCTCGCTGCTCTGGCATCTGTCTGGCCATCTGGTAGTCTTCAGCCAAAGAAACAACCTTTTCCCAACTTTCTGGTGAGTGTTCTTCTAGCCAAAGCTGCACATCTGTAGGCAGAATGTTGATGAACTGCTCCATTGCAAGTGTGTCAATCTGTGGGATTGTTTTGCCCTTCAGTTGGAGCCATGTAATATAGAGGATAATGTATGGGCATCAGTTAACAAGAACGCTGTATTCACTTTGAGAGTTTACCATGGCAACTGTGTAAATCTTGAG
The DNA here is from genome assembly GCA_016271365.2 of Neoceratodus forsteri. Taxonomy (NCBI): domain Eukaryota; kingdom Metazoa; phylum Chordata; order Ceratodontiformes; family Ceratodontidae; genus Neoceratodus; species Neoceratodus forsteri. Next base: position 966,535,164 of record CM057452.1, read on the forward strand.
AGCGAAGCTCAAGAGGTTTACTGTTGCCTGGTAAACTCTAGAAGTGAATTCAGCAATGTTGTTAACTGATGCCCATACATTGTCTTGTGTAGTGTATGGGCTCAGTACACCAAGAATTCTCTGCTGGATGCTTACTTTTTGTTTAAAAAAAAAAAATATTTAAAAACGTGCTCCCCACCCCAATAAGTCACAATCAGTCCTGGTCCCTCTCCTGATCTCACAGACAACACATTTAAGCAGGGCTGTGGTTTTGTAGGGAAAAAAAAGATTATCTGATTTCCCTTACTTTGTCGTTCCTCACTTTTGGGTCGGTTTCTTACTGCCGTGGCCATTTTCCAGAAATGTGGCGAACTTACACGCATGCACATGTGTATTCCATGCTGTTGTACCATCGATGTGATGTCCTCAACATGGTACAACTTGTTGACGTCACATCGATGGTACAACAGCATTGTGTTTCCATCAATTTTTATACACAACAGACCGCTCCCATACACTATAAGGAGTTCTCTGAGTTAAGTGAAGGCTTCTCGGGGACTGTCGAATGAATTATAATTCAGAGACTGGAATCTTTGCCTGTATGTCTCTCCTGAAATGTTATATCTTTTCAGGATTTCTCTTTTCACCAGGTCATAGTTTTCTGACTGCGCAGTGTCCATATTGGTGTAGGCAAGTTGGGCTTTGCCTGTCAGGTAATTTACCAACCTGACTGCCCACTGCTGCTTTGGCCACTGGCAGGCTGTGGCAACCCTTTCAAAAGTTGTCAAGTATGCTTCGCTATTATCCGAGGGACATGACTTTGTAAGTTTAATGTCCTTTAAGTCGTTAGTGTCTTGTTGCTCTGCTGGACCTGTGCCAGATCCTCCAGCTTTGATAGCTTGCAAAGCATCCAGCCATCGCTGCTTCTGTCACTGCATCTCTTCTTTTCTCTGTGCCTCTAAACGTTGAATCTCTTTTTACGGCTGTGGGTAGAGCCTACTGCTGTTTTGGCATGTCTTGCCTTAAAATGGCTGATTGTGGCACCTTCTGCTGGACTTTTAGAAGTATCCTTCTGAAAGTCCAACAGGGCTTGAAACACTCCGCCACGATTGGCCACTACGGAGTAATAGCCTCATTATTCGGCTGTTACTTCACCATTCCGAGCAAGAGTGCACATGTGCAACTCACATCCATGTGCAGTTCCATGGCGCCATCTTGTGATGGCACTGTGCCATTCACCACAAGTGCGCATGCACAAGTGCCGCACATGTGCAGTTGCGTCACCGCCGCCACTTTCAGATGGCACTCCTCCCGCATCCTCCCACTGCTCCTGTCCTCCCCACACCCTCTCAGCACCAAATAAAACTCTCCTGCTCCCTCCCACTGCTGCTGTCCTCCTCACTCCCTCCATTCCCCGTCCCCGCACTGTCACCGGGGTGGCTAATCCCCGTGTCAGCATCATGTACCCCCCCAACTCATGTGGCACACTGGGAGCCCACCCCAGTGTGCCCAAATTCATTTTTTTTCCCATGCAGACATCAAGGTGCCCAATCCCTGTGTCAGCATCGTACCTCAAATCATGTGGCACACTGCGAGACCACCCTCGTGTGCCCAAATTTAGTTTTTTTCTTTTAATCTCCTGTAAATAAAGATAACCGTCCAGATGTCTTATTTTTTTTTTTACCTGTAAAAAAGAAAACGGTCCCTTGTCTTCGACGCAGTCCCCCCTTCCCCATCCCCACACTCCCATTGAGCACCCACCTCCCCGCACCCCCCACCTCATACTTACCTCTGGAGGTTGGCACTGTCATCTTCTCTGGACCGGGACACGTTTGCACTCCTCAAAGCCGAACCGCAAACTGAAGAATTAAAGGTTAGTGTGGTATAATGGCAGTCAATGGGGTTTTCAACTTATGTTGATAGATCAGCCATTTTTAGAAATTATGGCCCCAAATTTTCAACATGGGCTTCTTGGCACTCCACCTCATGAACACTGTCACTGTCATTTCATTACTCGGTCCCGAAAGGTGATTTCGTGGTTGCTTTGTGGAATCACCTTTTGGGACAGATTGACGAAACGACAGTGCCACTGTTCATGAGGTGGGCTCTCAAAAAGCCTGTGTTGCAAATTTGGTGAAAAAATTCAAAAAAATGACTGCGTTATGTGCGTACATTGCGCAGTTTCTAAGCACACTCCTAACTTCACCAATTTTTAATATTTTCACTCTAGATTTTTAACATTGCCATTTTTGCACACCTCCTTATTAACAGTACAGCCCCTAAGCCCCTAAGTCCTCCCTGGCCAGACTGGACACCCTCTTCAATTCAATTCAATTCTCCTTGTGCCACTTTGCCCTGGATGCCCTCCCTTGCACCCACCACTGTGATCTTTATCATGCTCTATCCTTCCCCTCTCTTACAAACAGGCGACTCTCCCACTGTGTTAAATTCATCTCCAAGCACTGGTTAGGTGAGCTCCCTTCCTACCTAACCTCCTCCTTTATAACAACCCCCCCATCCTCCCATTCCCTTAGATCAACAGACTCCTGAACCCTGGTAGTCCCCCGCAGCTCCACCCTAATCAAATCGGCCAATCTGCTTACTCTCACCGCCTCCCAAAAATTTGGAATTCACTCCCTCCTCAAATCCGGCACTCACCCTCCGCCTACTCCATCAGCTCTGCCCTCAAAAATTACCTTGTGCCTAGCTGTTCCTGCCATGTCCCTCCCTACGTCCTATAAGCCCTGGATAAACCCTACCCCTCTACTGTCACCTTCAGTTTACCCTATGCATCCTCACCCCCCAAATTTCTAGCTCTCCTCCCCTTCCTCCAACTTGCTCCCCCCTACTGGCCTCCCTTGATCCCTCACAGAATGTAAGGGACACCAAATGTTCTCTATGGGTCCCTCTCCTACCCTCACTAGGGGCTTGTATCCCTCATCTACTCCCCTCCCACTACATCCCTCCACCTCACCCCTCCCTCTCCTTTCACCCTTTTCTTCATGTAAGCACTTGTTACTTACTAACCTGGCACTTATTATTGATTCCCTTTTTCTACATATTATGCACAACTCTGTTTTAACACTGTTTGTAACACCTGCCCTGCAGGTGTTAATGTTGTTAATGTTGATCTTGTAACTTGAATGTAACTTGAACATTACTCTTCCCCTTCCCCCCACCTTACCCCTCCCTCCCTCTCCTTTCCCCCTCTCACCGTCCCCCTTTTCCTTACATTTACGTAGGCACTTGTTTACTTATTAACCTGGTACTTATTACTGACCACTCTTTCTTCCTATAATGCGCAACACTGTTGCACCACTGCTTGTAACACCTGCCTTACAACTGTATGTTAATGTTGATCTTGTAACTTGAATGTTTAATGTTTCAGTCTTGTTGTACCCCTTCCCCCCAGGTCGCACTGGGAGACGAGCGACTTGTCACTCAGTGTGCCTTCCCAGTGACACATTTCAATAAATACATAAATATAAAAAGTACAGCTGTCATTTCTCACATCCTGCCTGAAGCGTGTTTCTGCACCTGTGGCACAGAATGGCATGCTCGCTCTGCGAAATCACCTTTCGGGACAAGTGAATGTAATGACAGTGGCACTCTTCATGAGGTGGGATCCTAAAAAGGCCCTGTTGAAAATATGGTGAAACAACTCCCAAAAATGGCAGAGTTACATCCAGGCGTTCAAAGTTTTTTATGCAGATGTGTAACTTTGGTCATTTGGCAACTCTCCACAGCCGTATTGGCTCTGTCTAGAATTTGTTCTCTCTCTGCTGCATCTCCTCTCTTGTTTCTCAATCTCTTTTTGTTGTATAACACACCATTTCAAAAAGGCAGTCAGACTTTCAGGTTCTGTCACTACATGTTCGTCTTTTTCCACGACTGGTGCTGGCTGTACAGTCTCAACTTGGGCAACTGTCTCTGTTAGTTTGGCTGTCTTTCTTCTGGTAATGACTTGGGCTTGCTGCTGCAGAATCCATACCTTTCTTCTATGCTTCCCTGGTACCAGGTCTAGTACCCAAGCACAAAACTCCTGGCTTAGAGCATGCACGGCATAAATCCCACTTACGCTGACACCATCTGCCATCGAGGCACAGGTCAGGAAGCATAGAAAGACCAGGAGCAGTTGTAAAATTCTCAAGTAGTGTTTTATTATTACCAATAACAGTAAAATAAGAAATAAAAATTGTTCAGTAGAACTATTTACAAAGGCAGTACAGAGAAAACAAAGTCCTTTGTCTGAGGGTATCTTTAATTCCAAGTTTCAATCTTTCTCTCGTAGAAGCATTGCTGCTCCTTTTACAAGTCTTTGCCTGGGAACTCATTAACAGACATCCTGTTTTTCTCAAATGTATTAGAACTTTGTAAGTTTTTTTCCTTGTAGGTGCAGCAAAACAGAACAGTGTGTCCCAAAACTGACCTCTTATTGACAGCTCTGCAAAACAGTTTGCAAACAAGCCTGAGAGCAGCTCAAACTGCATCTCAGGTTAATCCCCTAAATTCCAAATAACTTTTTGTAATCATTTCAACAGTATATATATATTTTCAAACCAAGGAATTCCCAGTTTCACATACAGATTCACGTATATTTTATAACCACAAATATGCAAGGGGGAAGAAAAGACAGAAACAGGAAGTGAATGTAGAGAGATAGCGAGAGGTGGAAATTGCGAGACGGTCAGAATGATCAGTTCCTACGTCTCACGAGAACATTTAGTTGTGCAACCCAACAGATAAGAGACAGAAAAGCAGAGGATAGAACAGATCCCCGCGTTTAACTCTTTCTGCATAACAAATGGGGCAGGGTCTTATTCAACCCTGTCACACTAATCTCATGCATTCTTGAACCCCACCACTGGTTTCGCCCCTACCACCTCCGCTGGAAGGCCGTTCCAGTAATCCACCACTCTTTCTGTGAAGAAATACTTCATCACATCTCTCCTGAATCTACCCCCCCAGCTTCACAGCATGATCCCTTTTTCTTGAGCACCTTTTGTTCTGAAAAATACTCCCCTCCTCTGCCTTAATTACCCCTGTGAGGTATTTAAAGGTCTCTATCATACCCCCCCCCCGTACTCCTTTCCAGGGTGTACATACTGAGGTCCTTTAGTCTTTTCTCATAGGGCTTCTGATGAAGACTGTGTACAATTTTAGTTGCCCTCCTCTGGACAGCCTCCACTCTGTTTCTGTCCTTCTAGAGGTGACTCCAAAACTGGACGCAATACTCTTGGGGGGGGTGACTTACCAGCGATCTATACAGAGACAACACCGCCTCCCTCTTTCTGCTGGTGATACCCTCCCAACGCATCCCACTAGCCCTCCTTACTGCCTTGTCATACTGCCTAGCCCCCTTCAGGTCATCCGATATGATTACCCCCCCAAGTCTCTTTCTTGCTTGGTGATCGACAATACCACTCCACCCATGAGTTTCTGTGCCCTAAGTGCATTATTTTGCACCTTTTTCACATTGAAAGCCAGTTGCCAGTCCCTTGACCACTCCTCTAGTTTTCTCAGTTCTCTGTACATCCTTTCCACCCCCCCTCCCCGAGTGGTCACTCTATTGCAGATTTCGGTGTTATCCACAAAGAGGCAGACCTTCGCCTCCAACTCCTCTGCAATGTCCCTTATAAAGGCATTAAAAATGACCTGTCCCGGCACTGATCCCTGAGGCACCCAGCTGGTCACCCTCCCTTCTTTGGAGTGAACTCCATTTACCACCACTCTCTGTTGCCTATCCCCTAACCAATTTCTTATACAGTTTACCACCTTTAGACCCACTCCTGAGCTACCCAGCTTGCTTAGTAGTCTCCTATCTGGAACAGTATCGAATGTCTTATTGAAATTTAGGTGGGCCACATCCACCCTGATCTAGTTCCTTAGTCACCCAGTCAAAGAAATCTATCAAATTTGTTTGACATGACCTACCCTCAGGAAACCATGCTGCCTCGGGTCTTTACTAGGATTTTAACGACATGGGGGGGCCATCAGGCCCATTATATATGTCTCCCACATAAGTGGGATAATTATACCAGTAAGTTATTATAGTACATACGATCTAAATAATTTTTGAATATTTCCAGACTAGCCCTATCTATTGCGTCCTGTGAAAGTTTATTCCATACAAGTGGTGTTTTGACTGTAAAAAAGTAATCCCTTTTAAGTGTTTTAGTCTTTTCAACCAATATTTTCTGATTGTGGGAATGAAGATCATTTCTTGTATTGCTATAGTACATATTAAATTCCTGCAAACCATCTTGTATATGTACTATTTTATATAACAGTAAAAGGTCTCCTCTTTGCCTTCTAGCCTCCCATGTGTGCAGAGCAGTCTCCTGCAATCTATAAAAATATTGCTCTGTTTTTAGTCTAGGAATGTATGTAGTTACTTTTCTTTGCACACCCTCCAACAATTTAATATATTTTTTTAAGTACGGGGACCAAAAGAAAAAAATACTCACCTTAGTAATTATGTTTCTTCTAGAGGAGTCTTGCTGTATTCTGACTTTTGCAGTTAGGTCCTGCCTTTCAACTGCTCCGGAGAACAAAGGGTTAATTTTTCTATGCCTTGCATAGAACGTTCATCACGAGCTCGGTTGAAGCCCCTGTCTGTTGTTGTTCAAACTGCAACCGTCAGATCTTTATGAGCAAAAACTCACTAGGTGTTCTGTGTGGAAACTGTAAAATTTTTACTAGACAAATGGCAAATATATAATGTTTTTGGTTTCAAAGGAAGACTCAAGTCAGGAAACCCAAAAACAAAAACACATTCAAAACATAGCATTCCACTCAAACAAAAAAAGAGGGTGTAAAAAGGACACCTTTAAGGTGCCAACACTGCTCCTGCCCACCCACATCCCAAAAACTAGGTTCTGAGAGGGGAGGTGGGGGGAGGTCAGAATACAGCAAGACTCCACTAGAAGAAACATAATTACTAAGGTGAGTAATTTTTTCTTCAAACAACATGAAGTCTTGCTGTATTCTGACTATTGCAGACTACCAAGCAGTACCTCCATGGAGGAGGGACAGAACCTACTTTGGAAATAGGCTCTGAAGTACTGCTGTGCCAAACCGAGCATCACTCCTAGCCTGGATATCCAGAGAGTAATGCTTGGTGAAAGTATGGACTATTTTCCAGGTGGCTGCTTGACAAATTTCTAAGAGAGGAATATCCCTGGCAGCAGCCAGGGAAGCAGCTGTACCTCTTGTGGAATGAGCCCTCAGGCCTGAGGGTGGAGTTCTACCAGTTTTCATAGCAGAATTGTATACAAGAAACAATCCACCTGGCAATAGATCTCTTAGTGCAGGTTTGCCTTCTCAACTTCTCCATAAGTGAGAAACAACTGGAGGATTCAAACCTGTGACCCTTAGTACGCTCTATGTAGTAGCTAAGGGCTCTTTTAACATCAAAACTGTGTAGCCTCCTCTCTCCCGAGGAGGAATGGTCAGTGAAGAAAACAGGGAGAGATACAGACTGGTTGAGGTGGAAATCTGAAACCACTTTAGGTAAGAACTTTCTGTTAGTTCTAAGGACCACTTTATCTCTGTGAAAAGAGATTAAATCAGATTCCACTGACAGGGCTTGCAATTCACTGATATGTCTGACAGAAGTAATGTCTACCAAAAACACAGTTTTCCAAGTCAAGTACTTAAGCTCTGCTGAGGACAAAGGCTCAAAGGGGGGTTGCATAAGCTGAGCAATGCAAACATTAAGGTCCCAAGCAGAAGCAGGATCCCTAAAGGGGGGTATTGGTGTGAAGCAATCCCTTGAAAAACTTACAGAATACAGGACGGGATGACAGAGAGGAAGACTTGCCTACTGACAGGAAAGCAGAAACAGCTGCCAAGTGTACCTTGAGGGTAGCTGGTCTGAGGCATAGGCCATTAAAATGGACCATATAATCCAGAACCGTAGGCAATTCAGCAGAGTCTGGAGAAATATTCTTCTAAGAACACCAAATGCTGAATCTTTTCCATTTGGAGTTGTAAGTCTTTCTGATGGATGGATTTCGAGAAGCCTTAAGGATATCCAGAACCCCTTGGGAAAGATGCAGATCTGCAAACTCTAACTCTTCAAGAGCCAAGCCTTGAGATTGAGAGACAGAAGATTCGGGTACCAAATCCTCCCCTGAGAGGATATTAACAGGTCGTAATTCCTGAGAAGAGACAGGGGAAGGTGGACTGTTAGGGACAGCAACAAGGGATACCATGGCTGTCTGGCCCAGTCTGGAGCAATCGCAATCACTTTGCATGGTTGTGACCTTATCTTGACTAATACCCTGAACAGGAGAGGGAAGGGGGGGGGAGCATACAGAAATTTCCCTTCCCATTTCAGAATCAGAGCATCCAGGGGGACTGAGCCTAAGACTGGGGGTCTGCAACAAAAGAGAGGAAGGTGGTGACTGTCTGGGGCTGCAAAAAGATCTATCTCTGGAGTGCCCCATCTCGAGAAAATCACTTTCAAAACCAGAGGATCTAGGGCCCATTCGTGATAGCCCTGGGATATTCTGCTCAGTGCATCTGCTAGGACATTGTCCTTCCCTGGGAGGTGAACTGCTATCAGAGAGGTTTGCTGGGAACAGGCCAGGGACCATAAGTTCATTGCTTCTGTGCACAAGGCCGCAGACTGAGTGCCTCCTTGCTTGTTGATGTACCACATAGTGGTGGTGTTGTCTGTTCTGACCTGAACCACCTTGTTCTGTACAGATTTGGAAAAAGCTTGCAGTGCCAGAAACACTGCTCTGAGTTCCAAGAGACTGATGTGAAGCAGAGATTCCTGAGGTGACCACAGTCCCTGGGTGGTAAGATCCCCAAAATGGGCTCCCCAGCCCAGCAGGGAAGCATCTGTGGTATCACTGAATGAGACTGAGTGACAAATGGAACCCCTTGTCTCAAATTGTCCTGATCCTGCCACCACTGCAAGGCTTGGATCAGGGTTCGAGTCACTGGGATTAGTTTGGCAAGGGAATCCTTTCTTTGGGACCAAAAGGCTCTTAAGTGGAACTGAATGTCCCTCATTTGGAATCTTGCTCTCTGGACCACTGCTGTGGAGGCTGCCATGTGGCCCAGTAGCTGAAGGAAATGCCTTGCTGGTCGAGACACCTGAAGGGTGAATGAAGAGGCCAGTTCCATAAGGATCCTTGCTCTTTCCAGGGGAAGGAAGGCTCTTGCCTTTACTGTATCCAGTTCTGCACCTATGAAGGTGAGGAGCTGCACTGGTTCGAGAACTGACTTTGGTAGGTTGAGAAGGAATCCCAAAGAAGTGAGCACTTGCTGGGTCACTTGCAGATGTGACTTGACTTGGTCTGGAGACTGACCTACTATAAGCCAGTCGTCCAAGTATGGGAAAATGGAAATTTTTTGTCTTCTAAGGAAGGCAACAACTACTGCCAGGCACTTTGTGAAGACCCTTGGGGCTGATGTTAGGCCAAAGGGCACTGCTCTGAATTGACAGTGGCCTGAGGGCAACTTGAACCAGGGTACTTTCTGTGGGAGCACCTGATGGGAATGTAAGTAGGCATCTTTGAGGTCCAGGAGGCTAGCCAGTCCCTGGCCTTAGAGGGAAGGATAATTCCCAGAGTTACCATTTTGAATTTTGGCTTTAACAGATGTTTGTTCAGATATCTTAGGTCCAGGATGGGTCGCCACTCTCCTGTCTTCTTGGGGGTTAGGAAGTACCTGGAGTACAATCCTTTGCCTCTGTGTAGGGTGGGAACTCTCTCTCTATAGTTCTGAGAGCTAGGAGAGAAGAAACCTCTGCCTCTAGGGCAAGGGTCTCTGAGAGATTTGCAGGTGGAGAAGATCTGGCTCTTATCTTGGGAGATTTTTTGAAGCCGAGAACCAGTCCCTGGCCTACTACTTCCAGGACCCACCTGTCTGATGTAAGAGACATCCAGTCCTGGACAAAGTAAGCCAGCCTGCCCACTACTGGTATAGGAGAATCGACCCGGGCAGACCCATCAGGGTGTCTGCTTGGCAGGGGCTTTAGGCTGAGGGGTGAATGCAGGCCTGCTCTTCCCCCTTCTGCCTCTCCCTCTAAAGAACCCCCTCTGCAAAAAGGAAGAAGAGAAGGCCTGAGCTTGGTAAAAAGGCGCCTGCCCCTGGGCTGCTGCCTTTGAGGAGTTGCTTGCCTTTCTTTGGCCTGAGAACTCCTGTAAGTGGTCCTATATTCGTCCATTTTCTTCATGTAATTCTCTGCCTGCTCCCCAAACAGGGAATTACCAATTACAGGAAAATCCATGGCCTTAGCCTGGGTATCCTGTGAGAGGCTAGTACACCTGAGCCAAGCCCTTCTCCGAAGAGCCACAGATGTAGCCATGACTCTTGATGACACATCATTGGAGTCCACAGCAGCATGAAACTGTACTTTCGATGCCTCAATCCCATCTGCAGCCACCTGCTCCAGCTCCTTGGCAAGCTGGGCGGGAGCTTGTTTAGCCAGTGCCAGTACAGTGTTCCACCTGGACTTCTGGTACCTGGCTGTATAAGCCATATAGTTAGCCTGCCTCAGTCCCAAAGATGCTGCCATGTATTGTTTCTTTGCCATGGCATCGATCTTCCTGGAGTCCTTGTCTGGGGGGTGTGATGCCAAGGGAATGTTTGCCTTATCACAGGCAGCAGCCTGTACAACCCCAACATGGCTGCATTGCTGAAAAAGGAACTCCGTGTCTGAGCCTGAGACAGTGCATCTCTTGTCCATTCGTCTGTACACAGGAGGTATAGAATTAGGAGACTTAAGAATTTTTTGTGTCCGTTTCCCAAAAGATTTGTGGAGGGGAACAGACAGTCTCCTGGACTCTGGGATGTCCATCATCTCAACATAGTCAGGCTCTTCCTGATCCTCTACTGCTTCCTCCCAGGAAGCTGGAGGGTATCAGCCACCTTTCTGTAGAACATGTAGTGTGAAGGGGACTCAGAAAGCCTAGGAGGAGAAACACCTGAAGGTCTGTCTGGGGAGATGTCCGGGTCAATAGGCACATCCAGACTTTCACCATCACCATAATCATCCTCATACTCTCCCTCCTCTTCAAACTCCGGTTCATAAAATTCTTCCAAAGTATAATCCAGAACCGGGGGAACCGACCAAATCGAGCCCCTGCCAGATGGTGCCGGTTCGGCCAGAACCGAACTAAACGATTGCACAATCCTAATCGCCTTGGCTACCTCATCGGTAGTCGGAGTATGAGATTCTGGGTCTGAACCGGTCGATTTGTCTTTTCTTTTTGTCGGAACCGATTCCTCGGAATTGGCTCTCCTTTTGCCCAAAGAAGTATCGCCCTGGTCAGAGGGCACTCCTTCTAGTTCGGTCGGAACCGAACCGGGCTGGCCATCCGGGTCAGCGGACTTCTCGGTCTCCCTTTCCCTCAGTCTACCTAATCTCTTTTCCAGGGTAGATTTGGGAAAATTCTTACAAATTTGGCAGTCTCAATCGAGGTGGTCAAACCCCAGACAATAAACACAGGTGGTGTGGGGATCAGCCTTAGCAAAGACCTCCCCACACACACTGCAGTGTTGAAACCCAGTGGGCCCGTTTTTTCTTGGGTTTCTCAGACATAGCTAGCGTAACCAAAAGCGTACCCTTTTTATCACAGAACACCAGGCAAGACTCCCTATCGGTTCCTGACACGTGTCATACGGTCTTGGAAAAACGACTTAAACCTTTTTTTTTTTAGAACCGACACGGACCGTAACCACACACTAAAGTAAAGCACAAGTTTTTACCTCAAATTGATCGGTTCAGCTGAACCGATCCACAATTTACAAGTTCCACACAGAAAACAGAACAAAAACCTATCTAGTTCTCACGGTACCACAGACAGAGACTTGAACCGACTATGCGGAAACAACAATTCGGTAGAAACCGACCGAAAACCGACACTTCAACCGACTTTTGAACCGAGCAGCAGGAGAAATCTCCGGAGCAACTGTTCAGTGAGGCGGAGTAAAGAATCTGACGGTTGCAGTTTGAACAGCAACAGACAGGGGCTTCAACCAAGCTCGTGATGAACGTTCTATGCAAGGCATAGAAAAGTTAACCCTTTGTTCTCCGGGGTAGTTGAAAGGCAGGACCTAACTGCAATAGTCAGAACACAGCAAGACTTCATGTTGTTTGAACTATGAACCATAGTCCAGGATAGGCTGAACATAGGTTTTATGTAAGGGTATAATAAGATGTTCCAATCTTCCTATAAATGCTCTTCTTATTCTTGTAAGTAGGGACTGAGTAGTGTTGGCTAGTTTTCTACACTGACTATTAGACGTAAAACTATCATTAACCATAATTCTTAAATCTCTAACACAACTGGTTGATTTGATTAGGGTTTGATTAAGGATATAGGAATATCCAGGGTTATTTTTGCCTATGTGTAACCCACTTGATTCAAGATATTCCACAATCCTTTCCTTCAGCAGTGATTCCATTAACTTTCCCACCACTGATGCAAGGCTGAGCGGCCTGTAATTGCCGGCATCTTCCCTGCTACCACTTTAGTGCAGTGGGAAAATATCTGCCCTCTCCTACTCCTCTGGAACCACTCCTGTTTCCAGTAAGCTGTTAAACAGAACTGTCAGAGGTGCAGCCAGTATTACCAAGAACTCCTTCAACACCCTTGGATGCACCCCCGTCTGGCCCAATTAATTTGTTCACCTTCAGATTAGCAAGTTTCTTCAGGACTCTCGCCTCCAAAAAATACCAGTGTCCACCTCCCTCCCTCCAAAGCTTTTGTTGCTTTTTTTTGTGGCCCCTCCCCTTCTCCTTCCTCTGTGAACACTGAAGAAAAGTATATGTTCAGAATGTCTGCCTTTCCTGGTCCCCCTCTGCACAGCCCCCCCTTCCCTTTTTAGCCTTACAATCCCACACCATGTCTTCCTCTTTTCAGTTACAAACCTTAAAAATGTCTTGTCCCCTTTGGTTATCTACTGGGTTATTCTCTTCAGTATAAACCTTTCTGCTGCTTACTGCATTCCCTACTTCCCCTCGGTTTCCCTAGATACATCTCCCTATCCTCCTCTCTCTGCATCTCCTGTTACGTTCATAAGGTACCACTATTATACAGGTACATATATATATATATATATATATATATCCAGATGGTTAGGAATTTTTGTCTGAAATTTTCAGGGTAGCCAGGAAGCCCGAGGTGAGGTGACCATGCACCGATCATCAGCAGCTCCCATAGAGCGGTCAAGGGAATTTCTGATCTGATGTTGGCCACCTTATCCGCAAAGAACCGAGCAAGTCCATCACACTCCACTTGCGAAAAAGATCTTTGGAGCTGCAGACAGGTTGGGCTGCACAACCTGTCAACAGTTTGGAAGAACTGAGCTGGTCAGTTCTGAGTGGCAGAGATCTCCCCAGTTAGGAATTCTGCCTTCTTATGGGAGATCGCTGATTGGTAAGTCTGATAGTGTTCAACCAATCTAAGGTGGTCGGCCTCCGTTGAATTTCATACGCCGCTGTAACTTCGTCGTGCTACGTGCAACTCCCTCAGAGAACCATCAAACCAAGGGGTCCGAGGGCAAAGGGGGAAGAGGACGAACACAGACAGGAGCAATCGAGTCCAGGGCCATAGAAATGGCCCTATTATAGGCCACAACTAAAGTCTCTGGACTCGAGCTAGCCACAGGAAACTCTGAGAAATCATTAACCGCCGCTAGGCCTCCAGGGCTCACCTCCCGTAAAGGGCGGTAACTGACCATCTCCACAGGGGCAGGCCTTCGAAGGGGGGTGCAAAAATTGAACATCACGATGTAATGATCGGACCAACTGACAGGTTCCACCACCAAATTGGAGGCCTCGATCCGCAGGAGGAAAACCAAATCAAGAGAGTGACCGTGCTTATAGGTGGCTGAGGTAACAACCTGTGTAAGGCCCAGAGATGTCATGAGCTGGAGGAAGTGTTGTCCAAACTGCGAGAGTTCGTCCTCAACTCAGGCACTGAAGTCACCCAGCACCATCAATCTGGGCGACTCCAATGCCATATCGGCAACGAAATCTGCCACTTCCGGCAGGAATCACGACTCGTCCCCGGGTGGATGGTAGATGAAGACTAATCTGCAACCTACACCAGCCACCATGATACACTCGAATGATTCGGCCTCCTCAACTGGTACACTAGTGAGGCCTAACTCAGTCTTAAAACAGACTGCAACCCCCCCTCCCCCCCCGCGATCCAATCGCGAGAGGTGCATCACTGAGTACCCGTCCGGAATTGCAGCATCCAAAATGGGCCAACATTTTCATCCAGCCAGGTCTCGGTGGTGCAAACCAGATCAGTTGTACCAACAAGATCTGCAATAATTGCAGTCTTGTTTTTAATAGATCTGGCATTGCATAACACCGTTCGATTTGGATGGGCTTCAAGGGCTGCCCTAGCTACTTGCCTGCATAAAGGCAGTGCCCATGAGTATGGAGACTAGTCATGGAGCTCCATTTACTTAGGGCATCCTCTAGACCCTAACCACCTAATGTGAGAGGTGCATTCATTCTGTCCTCTACATGTTCACACCCCACCCCCACCTACTAACAATACCCATGCACGCACAGCACTGGCAAGTTGACAACAACAAGGGGAGGGTGGAGAGTGGAGGACGAATAGCGCATTGACCGGGGGAGGGGGGGAGAAAAAATTACTCACCTCAGTAATTATGTTTCTTCTATTGGAGTCTTGCTGACAAGTGCAGTTAGCCCCAGCCTTTAAACTGCCCCAGAGAACAAAAGGTTAACCCTTCTATGCAGAGCATAGAATGCTGAGCTCGAGCTCGGTTGATGTCTCTGTTTGTTTCCCTTTGAATGCTAACCATCAGATTCTTATGAGCAACACTCTAATAGCATTCTATGTGGAAATAGTAAAAACATTTTTAATAGCCAACTGGCAACAAAAAGTTTTGGACTACCCAAAGAAGACTCAAGTCAGAAAACCCAAAACTCAAAACCCAAACCAAACAGGAATATAACAAAATAAACACCCACACAAGAAGAGGGTGTAAAAAGAGCACCCCTGAGGTGCAACACTGCACCTGCCCACCCACTTCCCAAAACCAGGTTCTGAGAGGGGAGGCAGGGAGGGAGGTCATAATACAGCAAGACTCCAATAGAAGAAACATAATTACTAAGGTGAGTAATTTTTTCTTCAAACAACTTGAAGTCTTGCTGTATTCTGACAAGTGCAGACTACCAAGCAGTGCCTCCATGGAAGAGGGACAGAACCTACTTTGGGAATAGGCTCTGAAGTACTGCTGTGCCAAACCGAGCATCACTCCTAGCCTGGATATCCAGAGAGCAATGCTTGGTAAAGGTATGGATTGTTTTCCAGGTGGCTGCTTGACAAATTTCTAAGAGAGGGATATCCCTGGTAGCAGCCAGGGAAGCAGCTGTACCTCTTGTGGAATAAGCCCTCAGGCCTGAGGGTGGAATTTTTCCCAGTTTTTGATAGCAGAATTGTATACAAGACACAATCCACCTGGCAATAGATCTCTTGGTGGAAGGTTTGCCCTTTGCCACTTCTCCATAAGTGAGGAACAACTGGAGGGAGTCAAACCTGTGACCCTCGGTACGCTCTATGTAGTAACTAAGGGCTCTTTTAATATCTAAACTGTGTAGCCTCCTCTCTCCTGAGAAAGAATGATCGGTGAAGAAAACAGGAAGAGACAGACTGGTTTAAATGGAAATCTGAAACCACTTTGGGCAAGAACCTTCTATTGGTTCTAAGGACCACTTTATCCCTGTGAAGGGAGATAAAATCAAGTTCCACTGACAGGGCTTGCAATTCACTGATACACCTGGCAGGGCTAATGGCTACCAAGAACACAGTTTTCCAAGTCAAGTACTTAAGCTCTGCTGAGGACATAGGCTCAAAAGAGGGTTGGATAAGTAGAGCAATGCAACCATTCAAATCCCAGGCAGGGGCAGGGTCTCTAAAAGGAGGATTAGTTTGAATCAATCCTTTAAAAAATTTACAGAACACAGGATGAGAAGATAGTGAGGAAGACTTCCCCACAGACAGAAACGCAGAAACAGCTGACAAGTGTACCTTGAGAGTAGCTGGTCTGAGGCCTAGGCCATTAAGATGGACCATATAACCCAGAACCGCAGGCAATTCAGCAGTATCTGGAGAAATATGCTTCATAGAACACCAAATGCTGAATCTCTTCCATTTGGAGTTATAAGTCTTTCTGGTGGAGGGCTTTCGAGAAGCTTTGAGAATATCCAGAACCCCTTGAGAAAGATGCAGATCTGCAAACTATAACTCTTCAAGAGCCAAGCCTTGAGATTGCGAGACTGAAGATTGGGATACCAAATCCTCCCCTGAGAGGATGTTAACAGGTTGTAATTCCTGGGAAGAGACAGGAGGAGATGGACTGCTAGGGACAGCAACAGGGGGTAACAGGGCTTCTTGACCCAATCTGGAGCAATCAGAATCACTTTGCAAGGTTGAGACTTTATTTTGACTAAAACTTTGAACAGGAGCGGGAAGGGAGGGAAGGCATACAGAAATTTCCCTTCCCAATTCAAGAATCAGGGCGTCCAGGGGGACTGAGCCCAAGACTGGGAGTATGCAACAAAAGAGAGGGAGTTGGTGATTGTCTGGGGCTGCAAAGAGATCTATCTCTGGAGTGCCCCACCTTGAAAAATCACTTTCAACACCTGAGGGTCCAGGGACCATTCGTGATGGCCCTGAGAGATCCTGCTCAGTGCATCTGCTAGCACATTGTCCTTCCATGAAAGGTGAACTGCTACCAGAAAGGTCTGCAGGGAATAAGCCAGGGACCACAGTTTCATGGCTTCCGTGAACAAGGCCGTGGACCGAGTGCCTCCCTGCTTGTTGATGTACCACATGGTGGTGGTGTTGCCCGTTCTGACCTGAACCACCTTGTTCTGTACTGACTGAGAGAAAGCTTTCAGGGCCAGAAAAACTGCCCTGAGTTCTAGGAGATTGATATGGAGAAGGGATTCTTGGGGGGACCACAGCCCCTGGGCAGTGAGGGCCCCCAGATGGGCTCCCCAGCCCAGAAGAGAAGCGTCCGTGGTAAGGACCACTGAACAAGGCTGAGTGGCAAAAGGAACCCTTGCCTTAAATTGTCCTGATCCTGCCACCATTGGAGGGCTTGGATCAAGTTCAGAGTCACTGGGATCAGTTTGGTAAGGGAATCCTTCCTCTGAGACCAAAAAGCTCTCAGATGGAACTGAATATCCCTCATCTGGAATCTTGACCCTTGGACCACTGCTGTTGAAGCTGCCATGTGGCCCAAGAGCTGGAGGAAATGCCTTGCTGGTCGAGATACCCGAAGGCTGAAGGAAGAGGCTAGTTCTATAAGAACCCTTGTCCTTTCCAGGGGAAGAAAGGCTCTTGCTCTGACTGTGTCCAGTTCTGCCCCTATAAAGGTAAGAAGCTGGACTGGTTTGAGAACTGACTTGGGAAGGTTGAGAAGAAATCCTGGAGAGTGAGCACTTGCTGGGTCACTTGCAGGTGAGACTTGACTTGGTCTGGAGACTGGCCCACTATTAGCCAATCGTCCAGATATGGAAAAATGGAAATCTTTTGCCTTCTTAGAAAGGCAACTACTACTGCCAGGCACTTTGTGAAAACCCTTGGGGCTGAGGTTAGGCCAAAGGGCATTGCTCTGAACTGATAGTGGCCTGAGGCAACTCAGAACCTGAGGTACTTTCTGTGGAGCACCTGATGGGAATGTGAAAGTAGGCATCTTTGAGGTCCAGGGAGGCTAACCAGTCCCCTGGCCTTAGAGAGGGAAGGATTATTCCCAGAGTTACTATCTTGAACTTTGGTTTTAAAAGATGTTTGTTTAGATATCTTATGTCTAGGATGGGTCGCCACTCCCCTGTCTTTTTTGGGGTCAGGAAGTACCTGGAGTACAACCCTTTGCCCCAGTGTAGGGTAGGTACTCTCTCTATGGCTCTTAAGGCCAGAAGAGAAGAAACCTCTGCCTCTAGGGCAAGGGTTTCCGAGAGATTTTTAGGTGGAAAAGATCTGGCTCTCATCTTTGGAAATTTTCTGAAGCTGAGAACCAGTCCCTGGCTTACTAATACTTCCAGGACCCCCTTGTCTGATATAATAGACATCCAGTCCTGGACAAAGTAAGCCAGCCTGCCCCCTACTAGAATAGGAGAGTCACCTGGGCAGGCCCATCAGGGTGTCTGCTTGGCAGGGGCCTTAGGCTGAGGAGTGGATGCAGCCCTGCTCATCCCCCTTCTGCCTCTCCCTCTGAAGAACCCCCTCTGTGAAAAGGAAGAAGCAGCCTGTGCTTAGAAAAAAGGCCTTTGAAAAGGCCTGCCCTTGCCCCTAGACTGCTGCCTTTGAGGAGTTGCCTGCCTCTCCTTGGCCTGAGCACTCCTGTAGGTGGTCCTGTGCTCATCCATTTTCTTCATGTAATTCTCTGTCTGCTCCCCAAACAGAGAATTACCCACTACAGGAAAATCCATGGCCTTAGCCTGGGTATCCTGCGAGAGGCTAGTACATCTGAGCCAAGCCATTCTCCGAAGAGCCACAGATATAGCCATGACTCTTGATGACACATCAATAGAGTCCACAGCAGCATGAAACTGAACTTTTGATGCCTCAATCCCAGCTGCAGCCACCGCCTCCAGCTCCTTGGCTAGCTGGGGGGAGGCCTGTTTAGCCAGTGCCAATACAGTGTCCCACCTGGACTTCTGGTACCTAGCTGTATAGGCCATATAATTCGCCTGTCTGAGTCCCAGGGAAGATGCCATGTACAGCTTTTTTGCCATAGCATCAACCTTCCTAGAGTCTTTATCTGGGGGGGTGTAAAGCCAAGGGAATGCTTGCCTTATCACAGGCAGCAGCCTGCACAACCCCAACATGGCTGCATTGGTGATATAAAAACTCAGTTTCTGAGCCTGAGAGTGTATACCTCTTGTCCATTCTTCTGTCCACAGGAGGTATAGAATTGGGAGACTTCAGAATTTGTTGTGTCTGTTTCCCAAAAGATTTGTGGAGGGGAATAGACAGTCTCCTGGACTCTGGTATGTCCATCATTTCTACATAATCAGGCTCCTCCTGTTCCTCCACTGCCTCTTCCATAGGAAGCTGGAGTGTCTCAGCCACCTTTCTGTAAAACATAAAGTGGGAAGGGAACTCAGAAAGCCTAGGAGGGGATACACCTGAAGGTCTGTCTGGGGAGATGTCCGGTTCCACAGGCACATCTAGACTTTCACCATCACCATCGTCATCTTCAAACTCCCCTTCCTCCTCAAACTCCGGTTCATAATATTCTTCCAAAGTATAATCGTGAACCGGGGGAACCGACCCGACCGAGCCCCTGCCAAAAGGTGCCGGATCGGTCAGAACCAGACGAAGCGATTCCACAATCCGAATCGCTCTGGCTATTTCTTCGGCGGTCAGAACACGGACTTCTGGATCCGAACCGGACAATTTATCTTTGTGCTTTCTTTTAGTTGGAACCGACCCCTCGGGATCGGCTCTCCATTTGGCCGAAGAAGTATCGCCCTGGTCAGAGGGCACTCCTTCCGGTTCGGTCGTAACCGGACCGGGCTGGCCATCCGGGTCAGCGGACTTCTCAGCCTCCTTTTCCCTCAGTCTACCTAATCTCTTTTCCAGGGTAGATTTGGGAAAATGTTTGTAAATTTGGCAGTCTGAATCAAGGTGGTCAAACTCAGACAATAAACACAGGTGGTGTGGGGATCGTCCTTAGCAAAGACCTCCCCACTCACATGCATGTTGAAACCCAGGTAGACTGTTTTTTCTTGGGTTTTCTCAGACTTGCCTACCTAACCAAACTTACCCTTTTTGGCAACATGAGCAAGGACTCCCTTATGGGTTCCCTAACCGTATCATGGTCTGGAAAACGCTTCAAAACACGTTTTTTTTTTTAGAACCGATAAGGACCGTAACCACACACTAAAGTTACACAAGAATTAAACAAATGATCAGTTCGGCCGAACCGATCCACACTTTTTACAAGTTCCACACACAAAACACAGTACAAAACCTATCTAGTACTCACAGTACCACAGACAGAGACTGAACCGACTATGCGAGAAACTTCTTCTGTTAGAAACCGACGAAAAAAACGACACTTAAACCGACTTTCGAACCGAGCTGCCGGAGAAATCTCCAGAGCGACTGTTGAGTGAGGCGGAGTAAAGAATCTGACGGTTAGCATTCAAAGGGAAACAGACAGAGACATCAACCGAGCTCGAGCTCAGCATTCTATGCTCTGCATAGAAGGGTTAACCCTTTGTTCTCTGGGGCAGTTTAAAGGCTGGGGCAAACTGCACTTGTCAGAATACAGCAAAACTTCAAGTTGTTTGAATTTACACATTTCACAATTCAAACCAGTATCAG
The DNA here is from genome assembly GCA_016271365.2 of Neoceratodus forsteri. Lineage (NCBI taxonomy): Eukaryota > Metazoa > Chordata > Ceratodontiformes > Ceratodontidae > Neoceratodus > Neoceratodus forsteri. The sequence goes on from CM057452.1 coordinate 966,555,491, forward strand.
AGTACACGGCATTCAGGTACCCACCTCAAAAGGACCCCCTAAACAACAAAAATAAAATTAAGCTAACAATACCCACCCAGTTAAAAAATATAAATAAATACCACTCTATTCCACATTATATCTAATCAAATAAATAAATCAAACTAAGCCCACGTCCCATCCAACAAACTATCCAGCAATAAATTATAATAAATTAAAATGATAAAACATCAATCCAAGCTCCGAGGTCTCTAAATAGAAGATGAGAATCCAGAGGAGAAATATGTTATAATACCATAGGAGTCCACTCAGGAAAGTCCAAAGAAGTCCAGAAAACAAAAATATAACTGAAACTCGAAACCAAAAACAAAATAAAACTTGAGTACCCCTCCTCTCACTGAGGAATACAAATTAAATTGACATAAAAAAGCAAACAATGTTTAATGCAGTTTCAGCCCCCGAGCAACTCTCACTACCTGGGAGTCAAAAATTAAATACAACAAATTAACAATGATTAATACAATTTCAACCCCCAAAGTACTCTCACTACTTAGGAGTCAAAAAAGTAAATAAAACAGGCACTCTCACTGCCCAATAAAGTTTGCAGAAAATAAAATAAGCTCTGACCGCAGGTCTGGAACTTCAGCACCTCAAGTTCCTGTGGATAATTCCTTCATGGCACAAAACCTCACAATATAATCCAGATCTTCCTTAAAGACACCAGAAAACAGTCCAGATATTTCACTGAGACCGAGCCGATAGGACTATGCAGTCTAAACAGTCTATGCAGTCTTAAAATAGCGATAAAACTGAAGAGTTAGAGAGAGATTAAAACCGAATTAGCGGTTTGTAGCATGATCTGTAGAGCTAAGCTACTTCAGCACGCCCAGCGTGGAGGCCATTTTCCAAGTCTGGCCAATATGAAAGTATACGGATCTTTTTGTGGGTTTTTTGGTGTTCTGTAGCTTGAAAACCATAGAAGATGCTATCACAAAACTTTTCATGTCTTGAGACTCTGACAGCCTGAACACGCATGCCATGTTTTTTATTTCATCAAATGATGGCAAAGTTATTAAGGTTCATACTAAGGACTGGAGTGATTAGGCTTGTCTGCCCATGCTGATCCAGCACCAACAGTAATTTAGTATTGAATTAGTCGTTAGGTATTTGTCTAATTTGTTTTAAATTCCAATTTTGTTTTACTTAAAATTATTTCAAGGGGCAAGGAGTTCCATGGATTAACCATGCCTTGTGTGAAAAAATTACCTTCTTTTTGTGTTTTTTTGTGGTTCACATTTGTTTGCGGGAAAAACAGAACTGAAGCAGTTAGGGCATCATCAACAGTTGCTGGATATAGCATGTGGTATCAGACATGTGCCGGTGCCATTACCACTACAAGTACCCTTACTGAAAGTTTTACTCCCATTGGGTTTATCTTCTCTTGTCTGAGACCAAAGAGTGGATCTCTATGGAGAAGATAGATTCTTAAAAGATCATGAAAAAGGAACAGTTAGGTAAGAACTTACCGTAACAGTAGATCTTCGAGGGGATCTCAGTCATCAAGTTACACCGTATAAACTTCACCATCAGTGAAGGGGAATCCACATGGAAAATTTTGAGCAGTACAACTGGGGCTACCCTCACCGTCATCAACCATATAAAGGCGTGAGCTGGCCCGCTCCCTGCTCAGTTCTTTCTCTCAGAGACTAAGGGAGCCAAGTTTGAGTCATGGGGGACTGAGGAGAGAGAAAGAGGTGCCCAGGCCAAAATGAAAGGTTGGATACGGCAGACAGCAAGCACCTAGACAGAAGCCCTAAGAAGGGGGATGGTGGGAGGGAAAGCAGACTTGGTGACCGAGGTCCCCTCGAAGATCTACTGTTATGGTAACATAAAACATAGACTTTGATGGTAGATAAGGACTGCTTTGCCCACCTAGTCTGCCCATTTCCCTACCTACTGGATAAGCTGCAGATCCTAGTTAACCAACAGCCTATTTCTTCCTACCCCCCACAAGAATTGCCTTATGTCTGTCCCATGCATTCTTAAATTCTCCCACAGTTTTAGACCCCACAACCTCCTCAGGAAGGTGGGTCCATGCATCTACCACCCTCTCTGTGAAAAAACTGCTTCCTCACATTGCCCCTGAGTCGTCTCTCCTCTGTCTTCAAATTGTGCCCCCTTGTTCTTGCACATCTCTTTTTCTGAAAGATGCTACCCTCTTGGACTTTGTTGATTCCACTGAGGTACTTAAACATTTCTATCATGTCCCCCCTCTCCCTCCTTTCCTCAAGGGTATACATATTAAGCTCCTTTAGTCTCTCCTTGTATGGCTTCTCTTGCAGACCCTGCACCATTTTAGTTGCCCTCCTCTGGAGTGCCTCTATCCTGTCCATGTCTTTGCGGAGATGGGGTCCCCAGAACTGGATGCAGTACTCCAGATGGGGTCTCATCAGAGAGGGATAACAACTTCCTGTAAGTTCTTACATAACTATTCTGTCTTCTTCAGGGGTATCTCAGTCAACAGGTTACACCGCAGGAATGAGTCCCAAGCAGTTACAGGTGCAAAGAGACAGTCTAGGAGGAGGGCTCACCATAAACTTAAGACAGGAGGCCCTGCAGCACAGCCCTGCTAAATCTTGCACGGGCTCTAAAGGCAATGTCCAGACTGTAGTGCTTGGTGAAAGTATGGACGGTACTCCAGGTGGCAGTCGCACAGATGTCAGCGGCTCAGACCCCTCGGAAACAAGCCACAAAGGTAGCCATGCCCCTTGTTGAATCAGCTTTGAAAGCACCAGGCAGTTACTTGCTGTACTTGTTGTAGTAGAACACAGTGTAATTTGCTAACCATTTGGATAAACATTGCTTAGAAACTGAAGTGCCCTCTCTACCTGGAGCGAAGGAAACAAACAACTGCTTCGACTTTCTACATTCCTTGGTGCGAAGCAGGTAGTACTATAAAGTTTTACACACATCTAATGTATGCAGCAGTGCTTCCTCTGGATTGGCACACTCAGGAAAATAAACAGCCAGGTGGACAGACTAGTTGAGTGTAAACTCAGAAACCACCTTAGGGAGAAACTTAGGATTTGTGCGCAAAGACACCCTGTCGTAGGGAAAAATCAAATATGGCTCCTCGCACCAGAGGGCCTGAAGCTCTAAAATTCTTTGAGCAGAAGTAATGGCAACTAAAAATAGCGCTTTCCAAGAGAGAAAGCGCAGACTGTATTTTGCGATAGGCTCAGAAGGAGACAGGGTCAACTTCTCCAAAACAATAATTAAGTCCCAAGCCAGGACAGGAGAATGGACTGAGAGTTTCAGATGCAGGATGCCCCTTAGAAGGCTACTGGCGACATCCAGCTGAGCAATCGTGCATTCACCCACAGGCTTATAAAAGGCAGAAATAGCCCAAAGGTGCACTTTGAGGGAAGAATACTGCAGACCTGAGTCAGACAGAGAAATCAGGCAATCCAGGATGTGGTTCACTGGGCAGGTGAAAGGGTCCAAACTATGTTTGGCAGCCCATATGGCAATCTGATTCCACTTCATGGCACATGTGGCTCGACTGGAAGGCTTCCAGGCGGCCACTAGGATATCTGCCACTCAGTTACAGACCCTGAACCTTGCGATGGCTATGTCTTCAGGAGCCAAGCATGTAAATGGAGGGACCTGAGGTTGAGATGAACCTGGCGGGTCCCCTGATCCTGGGTTAGCAGGTTCCTGCAGAGGAAGAAAGGGACTGGACATTCCTCCGCTAGCTGCTGAAGCAGGGGAAACTGTATCTGGTGAGGCCAGAATGCAGCTACCAGGATCATGCTGGCCCCTTCGATCTGTAGCTTAATAAGCACCCTCTGAATTAGAGGAAGCGGAGGGAAGGCATACAGGAACCTCCCACTCCAGGAGAGGGACAATGCATCTGGCCAGAAAACTCCAGGCCCTGGATCTAGTGAGCAGAAATTGGGCAGTTTTGCATTGAGTGAGGATACAAAAAGGTCCAACTCTGGATAACCCCATCTGTCAAACAAGTCTTCTACGATGGATGAGAGAAGCTCCCATTCATGCATGGTGGACCGAGTCCAGCTGAGACTGTCAGCCAAAGTGTTTAACATGCCTGGCACAGGGACTGCTGAGAGTGTCAGACCATGATCCAATGCCCAGTACCACACTCTCATGGCCTCCCTGCACAGTGGGTACAAATAAGTCCCCCTGCTTGTTAATGTAGTATACTACACTTAGATTGTCTGACTGCACCAGCAGCTCACCCGGAGCAAGGTGTTGCTGAAAAGCCTGCATGGCGTAGAGCACTGCCCTCATCTCCAGGACACTGATATGCAGGGAAGTTTTCAACTAGGATCAAGGGTCTGGAAGGGACCCAGGTGTGCTACCCAGCCCAGACCTGAAGCATCTGTGGTTAGGATCTGCTGCAGGGAAGAGAACTGGAATGGGACACCTGGTCCATCCACCACTGCATCATCTTGCAGACTGGGGAAGAGACAAGGTGATCTAAGTCATCTATGCGCTGGTCCCGCTGTACCCGGACGGTCAACTGGATAATGTAAATATGAAGTCTGGCCAGTGGGACAGTGGGTATGGCAGCTGCCATCAGGCCCAGCAATCTGAGGTACACCCTGGCAGGAATTTAGCGACTTTGAGCGACTTCCTGAGCTTGGACTGTAAGACACTCTGCCCTGTCTTGGGGCAGGAAGGCCTTTCCCTGTGCCAAGTCCAGAACTGCCCCTATATACTGCAGCTTTAGGGAAGGTACCAGAGCCGACTTGTGTAGACTGACCATGATACCCAGGGAGTGGAAGAGCTGGAGAGTTCGCTCCAGAGTTAGCAAAAGCTATTCCCTGGATGGGGCCTTTAGGAGTCAGTCATCCAGATAAAGGAAAACATAGAGTCCCTAACTTCTGAGAGCTGCTGCTACCACTGCTAAGCACTTGGTAAAGACTTGCGGCACAGAGGACGAGTCAAAGGCCAACACCTTGAACTGATAATGCTCTCCCTGAATGGCAAAACAGAGAAACTTCCTGTGAGGAGGAAAGACCAATATGTGCAGGTACAGTAAGTGTCCTGCATGTGCAGACAGCAGAACCAGTCCCCTGTTCTGAGGAGGGGTATCAGGCCTGGCAAAGTGACCATCCAAAACTTTTTTGTTTATCTAGCTGCTGGACCCTCGTTGCCACCTCCCACCTACTTTGGCGATGGGGGTACATAGTTAGACGGCTCTGGCTCCACCCTTGGAGGGGCTTGGTCTCAGGACCTTCCGTGTTTCCTGCCCCCGACCATCCCCCATGGGTTGTCCCCTTGTGGCAGGGCCGAAGTGAAGGGTGTCGACCCCCCCCAGGGACCAGCATCTAGACTCCGGGGAGGGGGGGCAGAGCGGGTGCTGCAGGACTGTCATAGAGCCTGACGGCTCCATTTTTTACTAATTTTTCTCCCCACTACTTGCTGTGGAGGCATGCGTATGCAGCGACCCACAGCACCCTCCCTTCTCTAGTCACTCCTGACTGCACAACCTCTGTGCTTCCACCCAGGGGTAGCCTTGCAGTGGGCACGGCTGGGTCCCCACCTGGGAGGGGAGAGCTGCCTTACGGCTGCTCGGTCCATCTTCCGGCCAACCCCTGATGACCTGGACTCGTTCCTGAACCCGGGTCGCCAGTATGGCGTAAGGTGTGGCATCCAGTGCCTCAACCCTCAGTGCCACCGGGCCGCCCCACCATCTGGAACTTTTTATACTGGACATGCAGGTTGAGGTCCTTTAGGTCTAGGATAGGCCTCAGATCGCTTGTCTTTTTGGGGATCGGAAAAAAAACCTGGAATAAAACCCCTTGTTTCTCTGGCACCTGGGTACTGGCTTGATGGCCCACTAGCACAGAATGGACTGCACTTCCTCTCAGAGAATGGACAGGTAAGCCAGAGGATAAGTGGAGGATGGGGGAGGGGTTTCTGGAGGTTGCTCAATGAGCTCCAGGGTGTGACCCCTTTCTATGATTTGCAAAATCCATGCATCAGTAGTTATGGTTCTCCATTGATTCTGATTGAGGGAGAATTGACCTCAACCACCGCCTCCTGGTCTGGGACCAGAAGAGGGGTGTCTGGCAAGGAGTCAAGCAGTGGTGAAGCCAGCCGCAGGTGCTGGTTATACCGGGCCAACTGTTGGTTTTGTTAAAGGGAAGGCACCCTCTATCCCTTGGTTGGGTATGGTAGAGGGGTGGACAGACTTGAGGACCCTGCTCGAGGCTTGCAGATCATTAATAATGTCCTGGACATCAGGGCCAAACAGCTTAGTGCCAATAAAGGGGGCATTAAGCAATTTTTGTTGAACATCAGCAGCAAAACTGGACACCCTCAGCCAGGAGGGCCTACGTAGGCATATGCCCTTAGCAGCTGTCTTGGTAATGGTGTCAGAAATGTCATATAGGGCTCTGAGGAGATGCTTACTGACATCCTCGGCTGCTTGAAGGCACTGAACCAGTTTCTGCTTTTGAGTGCCATCTTGAAGGACTTGGGAGGCAGCCTTGCCCTTCTTCAAATTGGCATTTTGGTACGTTACCATGTGAGACAGGTAATTTGCAATCCTCAAACCCAATGTAAAGGAGGCATACCCCATTTTACTCCAGGGCTTGATTCTACGAGACTCTTTATCTGGGGGAAGGGAACTAAGGTGCTTAGGTGCCTTAGACCTGTCATAAGCTGCCTTAATGACCAGAGTCCATCTTGGGTTGGGCAGCATAGCAGGGGAACCCTTGACGGGCATGATAAAGTTTATCTGCCCTGCGAGGCATAGCTGGCACCATGTCTGGTCTGTGCCAGGCTGCCATAGCTGCATTTCTCAAGGCTGGTCAGATAGGAGGAGTGATCTTTGGGAGAGATTCTGGAATCTCCAGGAAGTCCATCGACTCTTTCCTGGTGGCATACTCTTCCTTAGCGTAGAAGCCCATGGCTGAGGACAGCTGCTTCTTCACATTGAAAAATGTGGGTCTGTCGGGGGGGATCTAGGTGTGTGCTTCACCAAATCCTTGCTGACAGAGGAAGCAGATGATCCATCAGAGACAAGGATTTTTTCCTCCTCATCATCAGGAAGAATGAGGTCTGGATGGTACTCCTCCTTGACATCAACCTCTTCTAGGTCCGGGTCTGGGATCGGTTGTGCTGACGGCCTCCGGGGAGCTTCCCGAGGCCGATGAGTAGATGTCGATGACGAAGATGCCATCGATGGTGTCAGAGAGGATGGCCTAAGGGCACCCATCTGCTATACAATCACACTGGTGAATTTAAGCAGAATTTCATTTAAGTTGATGGCGTCCATCGATGGAGGAGAGGTGGATGGCACAGATGTCGAAGACCCACCAGCGGGGCCGTGAGAACCTGAGGAGCCTGTAGCCCTAGTGGGAGAAAGGGCATGCCTCATTGATGACGAGCCCATTGTCAACGAAGGAGGGGCTCACAACCCGGAGGTTAACGGCCAATGCCCGGAGAACCGTCCGTGGGTGCGGTCTGTATGGGTCTGGTGGGCACAGAGACCTGGACAGCAGATGTCTTTATTCATGCAGCCACTGCTGATGAAGACCCTTCAGAAGGAGAGGCCAACGGGGAACGAGATTGACGCCAGGGGGAGCGGTTGCAATATCAACCTTTTTTGTGACTTTTCTCCGAGGATCTGTCTCAAGCTTTGGAGGCCTGGGAGCTCGAAGATCCAGTAGACTACTGGGAGACCGGGACCCCAGATGACGCCTGCCAGAATTGGCTAGCTGTTGATCCATCAAGAAATTTTACAAAGCCTTCCTGCATCACCTGAAGGTTGTTTGATTAAACTTCTGGCAGAGCTCAGAGTCTGAAACATCATGATCAGGTCCAAGACAGCAGACACCGAGAAAGTCTGTGGAGGCAATCTTCATTCTGCAGCAGCAATGATGGAAAAGAGAAGTTGAAGGATTAACTCTTGACATATACGAGTTGGAGGATTCTCTTTAGAAAAAGACATTCTGAAAAACAACAATAGAAAAGCCGTAGGTGAAAAAAGGCATGAATACTGCGTCGGAGCTTCCACAGGAACCCATGAAAGTGAATCGATGACAGAAAAGAACTGAGGAGGGGCTGCTCACACCTTTATATGGTTGATGACGTCGATGGCATGGGCGGCCCCAGTTGTACTGCTGAAAATCTTCCATGTGGATTTCTTTTCACTGACGGTGAAGTTCCTATGATGTAACCTGATGACTGAGATACCCCCGAAGAAGATCAATAAGTTCACAACTCAGGTATAGTTAATTGTTACCATAATGTTCAAGAGTAACCTTTTACGGTCCACAACTGTTTTCTGAATATTTATCCAGGCAATATACATATCCTAAAGCCTCAAACAGAAGTTACCTTGAAAACAGAAATTTCGATTAGTTTCGGGCAAGAGTAACAATGACAAACTGCAAACAGTCCCCAAATTAAAACCATATGCAGGTTAAATATTTTTTGATATTGTGATAGGCTTAAATGATAACCATTTTAGGTAGGCAACTATTAATCAGGGAATCAATTTTGCAGGCACAGCAACATTATAAAACAAATTACTAAACAACCCATAATTGTTCATTTTAATGAAAGTTTTTTTGTAATCTAAAAACATAAATGGTGTTATTAATTTAATTTTTAAGTTTGTGATTAAGCAACATACATTAAACAAATAATTACTACTTAGAAAATGGTGTAAGAAAATCCTGGGCTCTTATTGGCTGACAGCCCTGGCAAGGTGGGCGTCTATCAGACAACAGAGCCCATGTAAAATAAGGTGCCAGCACAGCCTGCCCTTTCACAACAAAAATCATAGTGTCAATAGAATTTAAAATTTGAATGCCAGCCATTTTCCCCCTCACTAGTGAGATAATTTGTACCACACCTCAAAGCTGACTTGTCTGCTACTGTTCATTTCTCCTTCTCTCAAAGCTGACTGCTAGAGAGAGATAAACATTCAGCTTTTGAGAGAACAATTGAGCATTAACTCGTTTAAAAAAAAAGTCCATTTCCACATTCAAATTGTGCTCACCGCTATTTGAAGATGCCCGATAGCCTTCACTGCAGCCTCGCGCTTGACCAAAAAAAAGACACAAAATAAATGTTCCCCAATTAGATTGTTGATAGCACAGCTGCCTTCTTCAGATCTCCTAGCCCATCATGCCTAACTGCACAACACCACAATTCAAATCCAGATTCCTGTACTGTAACTGTCATGCCCGATCCCTTTAAAGATACTGCATTAAACATTTCCAATGCTGGTCTTGTGCTCCAGTCCATTCTACCACTATCTCGCCATCAGAAATTGCAGTTACTTAAGAACTTATCATAACAGTAGATCTTCAAGAGAGGTTCCTGCAGTAGGTTTTCACATATAGGACTGCACCTCCTGGCATCAGGTTCCAATGGCAACCTTGTAGGTAGCAATCATCAGCGAGAACTACCCCAGACGTCAGGTGACGTGACGTCAGCCCGACTATAAAAGGGGCAGTCCCGAGCACGCTCTCCAGTTCTTTTCCACCGGAGACCTAGAGGAAGCTAAGTAGAAAATAGGAAGAGTAAAGCACTCCTAGGACCGTGCTTTCTCTCTAGATTCAAGGACGAGACAGGATGAAAATGAAGGAAACACTCCAGGAATAGGGGGAAGTGTGGGAGGGAAACTCGACCTACTGCAGGAACCTCTCTCGAAGATCTACTGTTACGGAAAGTTTTTATGTAACTGCAATATCTTACTTCGAGTGGGTTCCTGCAGTAGGTCTTCACATATAGGACTGAATACCAAGCAGTCCCAAAGGAAACAATACGAAGGTACATCCGGGAGGAAGAGAAGTCACTAAAGTACAGTTACGTAAGAACTTACCATAACCGTAGATCTTCGAGAACAGCTCTTGCAGCAGGTTACACCATTAGGACTTAAGCCGGCAGGCGCCAGGACCCCACGGAAATTTTCTAGCTAGCAGTATCCAGCGGGGACCGCCCCCGACATCAGGCATCATACAAAAGGGGGTGGTCCCCCAGAATCCCCAGTTCTCCCGCTGGAGACTCCCGGCCGCTATATGACATCAGAAGTGGAGACTGAGGATCCGCCATCAAAAGGTATTCAGAGCGGTGTTAGAAACACCTAATCCTAGAAAAGAGATATCGGAACAACTCTACCTCCAGAGGGGATGGTGGGAGGGAAACTACCTGCTGCAAGAGCTGTTCTCGAAGATCTACTGTTACAGTAAGTTCTTACGTAACTGTACTCTTACTTTGAGAAACAGCTCTTGCAGCAGGTTACACCATTAGGACTGATTCCCAAGCAATACTGGAAAACCCTCACAGGTGGGAGGAGGCTAGGTAGAGATCGCGAGTTGGACCGAAGCCTAGGACAGGAGTCCCTGAAGGACTGCTAGACCAAAACCAGCTCTTCGCTGTGATGCACCGTCCAGCCTATAATGCCTGATAAAGGCATGCATGGTGCTCCAAGTAGCTGCGGCGCAGTTGACTAAAGTGGACACGTTCTTCATGGCCACAAAGGAGGTAGCCACCCCCCTTGTGGAATGTCCCTTAACTGTGCCCGGTAAAGGTTTGCTACGTTTTTGGTAACAGAACATGATACAATGGATGAGCCACCTGGACAGCGATTGTTTAGAAACCGGAGTTCCCATCATCCTGTGGGTGAAGGAGACGAAAAGCTGATCAAATCTACGGTGGTGCCTGGTTCTGGTCAGGTAGTATCTTAGACACCTATACACATCTAGAATGTGCAGCAGGGCCTCTCCTCTATTAGAGTATTTAGGAAAGTACACTGGTAAGTCGATGTCCTGATTGAGGGTGAGAACTGAGACCACCTTAGGTAGAAACTTTGGATTTGTCCTTAGGGACACCCTGTCCTGGTGAAAAACCAAATAAGGTTCTTTGCACATCAGTGCGTGAAGTTCAGAAATCCTTCTGGCTGAAGTAACAGCAACTAAAAATAACATCTTCCATGTCAGGAGACTTAGCTCGCAATCCGCGACTGGTTCAAAAGGTGGCAGCGTGAGCTGCTCGAGGACAAAGGGTAAATCCCATGGAGGAATAGGATCCTTAATCAGAGGTCTAAGGTGGAGAACACCTCTCAGGAAGGCTTGTGCGGTGTCCAACTGAGTTATGGGACGTAGGCCTACAGGTGTACGATAGGCTGAGATGGCACAAAGGTGTACTTTAATAGAGGAGTAGGCCAAGCTTGCCTGAAGAGAGACAGGAGGTAGTCTAGGACTGACCTTTCCGGACAATCCATCATGCTTGAGCCTAGAGGCAAAATCTGCGCCATTTCATGGCATATGTGGCATAAGTGGTCCGTTTTCTAGCAGCCGCTAGAACGTCTGCTACCTCTTGAGAGACCCCGTACCGCATGATAGCTAAGTCTCTAGGAGCCAGGAGTGCAGGTTCAGAGAGCGAAGGTCCGGATGGACCAAAGAACCTGCCTCCTGGGACAATAAGTGAGAGCTAATTGGCAGAGGCATCGGAGGTTCCTGGAAGAGCTGGTTTAGCAGAGGGAACCAAATCTGTCTGGGCCAAAAAGGCGCGATAAATATCAGCATCGCCTGCTCTCTGCAGAGTTTCAAAAGGACCCTCTGGATCAACGGGAAGGGAGGAAACACGTAGGGGAATCTGCCTGTCCAGGAGAGGGACAACGCGTCTCGCCAGAAAACACCAGGCTCTGGATCTAGCGAGCAGAAATTGGGCAGTTTTGCATTGGATGGGGACGCGAAAAGGTCTAACTCTGGTGTGCCCCATCTGTGAAACAGATCCTCTACCACCTCCTGGAGTAGTTCCCACTCGTGGACTCTGGCCTGAGAGTGACTCAGACTGTCTGCGATGACGTTGTCCACTCCTGGGACATGAACAGCAATGAGGTTTGCGCCATGTTGTAGAACCCAATCCCACACCCTCATGACATCCCTGCAAAGTGGGTAGGAATGGGTGCCTCCTTGTTTGTTGAGGTAATACATCACCGCGGTATTGTCTGTCTGTAACAGCAGAGTACCTGGTGGGATCTCTGACTGGAAGGCCTGCAGGGCATAAAGAACTGCTCTCATTTCCAAAATATTTATGTGGAGATGAGCTTCCTGGGGCATCCATGAGCCCTGAGACCTAACCCCGTCGAGGTGTGCTCCCCAACCAAACCCTGAGGCGTCCATGGAGAGCGTCACAATTGGAGATGGCGCAATGAATGGGACCCCCACCAACAGGTTCTTTGAATCTAGCCACCAGTGCCAATCCCGGATGATGGCATTCGTGATCTGAATTAGAAGCTGCAAATGGTCTTGCTTCTGATCCCAATGTACCCGTAACATCCACTGGGTCACCCGCAGGTGGAGAAGAGCTAGCGGGACTGTTGCAATGGCCGCAGCCATGTGTCCGAGCAGGCAAAGGACCAGTCTGGCTGGGACTGTCTTCTGTGCCAAGATGTCCCTGATGAGGGATCTGATGTTTTCCGCTTGGTCCTGGGGCAGAAAAGCTCTCCCCTGGATAGTGTCCAGAACTGCGCCCATGAACTGCAGATTCTGTGACGGAACCAGGTGTGACTTCTCCTGATTGATGATGCCCAACGCCCCGAACAGGGACTGAGTACAGTGGATTGCGGACATCAGAGCCTCCCGAGAGGGTGCCATGAGGAGCCAGTCATCCAGGTAGGGGAACACGTAGAGGTCTTGTCTCCTTAGAGTCGCCGCTAAGACTGCCATACACTTCGTTAACACCCGAGGTGCCGATGACAGTCCGAAGGGGAGGGCTTGGAACTGATAATAGCGACCTAGAAATTCGAAAGTGCAAGAACTTCCTGTGCGCTTGAGCAATGGGTATGTGCAGGTAGGCATCCTGCATGCCCAAGGACGCTAGGAAGGCACCCTGCTTGAGCATGGGTATCAAACCGGGAAGGGTCACCATGCGGAAGCATTTGTAAAGGACCGAAGCATTGAGATCGCAGAGATCCAGTATCGGAAGGAGGTCCCCTGTCTTTCTAGGAACCAGAAAGAACTGGGAATAGTAACCTGCACCTCTCTGACTCCTCGGTACGTGCTCTATAGCTTCCTTTCCCAGAAGTGCGAGTACCTCCTGCTGTATGAGCAGTGCGTGCTGACCCGAATAACAGGAAAGCAGGGGAGGTCTTGACAGTGGGTGGTTGAGGAATTCTATAAAGTGACCTCTCTTGACCAGTTGAAGGACCCACTGGTCGGCGGTTATCGACTGCCATCCTGAAAAATGGTGAGCAGCGACCCCTGGCCTTTTCTGCCCGTTGATCCAGAGGAGGGGTGGGGGCCGGGAAGGAGTCATGCTGTGGCGGCATTACCCCCCGCAGGCTGGGCCAGTTTGGTATACCGCTGACCTTGGCCTGGGGAAGACTTAGGTTGGGCCTTAAGGTGGAAGGTTCCCATTTGCTGCTGGCCGGAATGTGGCTGCTGTCGTCGTTGTCGGCCGCGAAAATGGTTCTGTTCCTACGAAAGGAACCAGATTTGGGTCTGTACATGGCCTGTACAGTCCTTACTGCCTTCCCGGCATCCTGAAGCTTGGTGATGACCTTTTCAGAGGGTTCACCAAACAGGACCTCTCCATTATAAGGGACGTCCAGGATACTCTTCTGTACGTCCAAGGTAAATCCGGAGACACGGAGCCAGGAATGTCTCCGGAGACAGACGCCTGAAGCTGCACCCCTGGCAGATGAATCCACAGAATCATATGTGGCTCTTAACACTTGGGTCCCCACATCTGACCCTGTGCAGAGGAGGTTCAAGAGCTCCGCCTTCTGCTCGCCATCCGGTAGTTTGTCAACCAGGTCCTGACCCTGTTCCCACAGGGCATTCTGAAACTGAACCATATGAGTCAGATAGTTCAGTGACCTGATGAAGCATGTAGCAGACGCACATATGCGTCTCCCCAGGGCATCCAGCTGCTTGAATTCCTGGTCCGGTGGCTGTGTACTCAGATGTTGTGGTCGTTGAAACCTGTACTCAGATGCTGTGGTCATTGAGACCTATCATGGGAGGCCGTAATGACCAGGGAATCAGCCAGGGGTTGTTGCGCCAAGTATGGTTCCTCTGCAGGGGTCCTGTACAGGCGGTCAGCTTTCTTCGGCACCGCTGGGGTGGAATGCGGATGCTTCCACACAGCCTTGGTGACATCCACAAAGGTGTCCACCAAGGGTGGCACCACCACAGGCTTAGGGTCCTTCTGCCAAAGATAACGAGCTAGGTGCTGTCACTCGGGGTCGAGATCTTCCGATTCCCATCCCATGTTCTCCTGGATGTGCCTCATAATTTCAGAAAGAGAAGGATCAACCGGAGGTGACCTGGGCAGGTCTCATGGGTCAGGAGATGGGATGCTGATTGGAGAAGGAGACCTGGAGGTATCTGAGGTGTCAGGTCTAGAATCACCCCCCTGCGGAGTGGGCCGTCGACATCTGGGTCGCTTGGGACTGGGAGACCCTGAGGGAGATCTTGAAGGGGGCCTTCTCCTTTCATTGGATCTTCCCCTAGGAAGTGGAGTAGGTTCCTTGGGGGTCGGTGGTCTTCCTGCTGGGCCCTGCGGTGGAGGAGGGGAAGTAGGAGGTGAAGGAGTAGGAGGAGGAGGTTTTACTGGGATCACGTCCTTCTTTATTGTGTCCCACCAAAAGATGAAGAGATCTTTGACCTCCTGAATATTCATGCCGGACGATGGTCCTGGCATCGGTGGTCTGTCGTTGGTATTGGGCGTTGGGTCCAAGGGCGTCGCCGGGTTTGGCGAAGGCTCCTGTGGAAGCCCCGTGTCCTCACTGTCACTTGTCTGGTCATCAGGCAACGTCGGATCCTCATCTGTAGAGTCCTGACGACCGGTGTCCACCGGTGATGGGGAAGCAGTCTTCGGCTCCGGTGAACGTCTCACTGATGTCGGATGCTTAGCCGACGTCTAGTCCGAAGGGCGCTTATCCAATGAAGGGTCGGTAGCCCGCTTCGGGTCAGTCGTCTGTTTTAGGGACGTCAGGTCCTTAGTCTTCCTGGGAGGGGGATCCGGACCCCTAGGAGGCTGGGAGGCTGATCTGGTGTCGGAGTCCCGGCGTCTATCTGAGGAAGCTTGAGGTAGATTTGAAGAGCACTTGGACTGGTGACGGTCTGAAGACTTTGAGGTGGCCCAGGAGGGTGCTAAAGAAGCCAAAGGCCTGTAAGTCTTGATGGGATGCAGAGAAGCCGAAGCGCTGCCTGAAGACTTGACCTTAATGGGAGGGGGCTGAGAGCGAGCCCTGGAGGGAGAGTGGTCTGAGCGCGTGAAGTCTGAGCTGGTGCGCGAGTCCGAGGCCTGGTTAGGGGATCTGGACCTGGCCTTCTCCTGATGCTTGTCCCGGTGCTTATGGGACTTAGAGGTAGACTCACCTCTGGAGACAGGGTTTTTGTCCATGCTTTTCAACTTTTCTTCCAAGAGGAACCCCTGAAGTGCCTTCTGGTGGCAGATCCGGGTGTGACTACTAAACCGCTGGCAAAAGGAGCAGGCCTTGGTGTCATGTTCTGGGCCTAAGCACCGCAGACAGGATGAATGTAGATCCTTGAAAGGGATCTGTTTGCCGCAGGCACACTTGGAGGGACGTCCTTCTGAGAAAGGAGTTGGAGATGCCGACATTTAGAGGTAAAATGCTGAAAGTTCTAGGCGTCGTTCGCTAGAGTGGGACCGTGAGGCCGATGCTGGCGAGCTGACGGCGGGAAAAGAACTGGGGATTCTGGAGGCCGCCCCTTTTGTATGATGCCTGACGTCGGGGGCTGGGCCGACGTCGGGGTTAGTCCCCGGTGGATACTGCTAGCTAGAAAATGTCCGTGGGGTCCTGATGCCTGCTGGCTTCAGTCCTAATGGTGTAACCTGCTGCAAGAGCTTCTTTCCCGAAGTAAGATCAGGAATTTATGACAGAAGGCCTTGTAAAACTGCAAGACCAAAGCCAGTTCTGTGCCTAGAGGCAATGTCCAGACTGTAATGCTTAGTGAAGGTGTGGACAGACTACCACATGGCCGCTGCACAGATCTCTGCAGTAAACACACTCCTGAAAAAGGCAGTAGAAGTTGCAACACCCCTAGTGAAGTGACCCTTAACTGCCCCCGGAAGGGACTTCCCATGTTTTTGGTAAGTGAAATGGATGCAGTTGGCTAACCATCTAGAAATGGTCTGTTTGGAAATAGCCTTGCCCTGGCACTGGGGAGCAAAGGCTACAAAGACTGACTGGATTTACGAACCTCCTTAGTCCGGTTTGTGTAGTGTCTCAGAATCCGGTGCACATCTAGAGTGTGCAACAAGTGTTCCCCCTGTTAGAATGCTGGGGATAGTAGACGGCCAGTTCTATACTCTGATTAAGAGGGGATTCTGATACCACCTTGTAGAGGAATGAAGGGTTAGTCCGAAGGACTACTCTGTCCCTATGAAAAATTAAATAGGGTTCCTTGCAGACGAACGCCTGAGGTTCAGATACCCTTCTGGCGGAAGTGACAGTGACTAGAAACAGAGTCTTTCAGGAAAGGAAGCGCATGTCACAGCTAGAGGCTGGCTCAAACGGAGGTAAGGTCAGCTTCTCCAGCATGAAATTCAGGTCTCAGGGGGGACACTGATTCCGGATCGTAGGTTTCAGGTGGAGGATGCCTTTCAGAAAAGTTTTGGCAGCCTCCAGCTGAGCCAAGGTTTTGCCCTCCACCGGGAGGTGACAGGCACACACCGCAGAAAGATGGACCTTAATGGAGGAATAGCTAAGGTCAGTCTCAGATAAATGTCCGAGGTACTCAAACACCTGGACCACCGAGTACAAAAAGGTCTTGCTAGGGCCAAGATCGAGAATCTCTTCCACTTCATGGTGTAAGTGTATCTAGTAGATGGTTTTCTGGCTTCTACCAGGATATGTGCAACCTGTGAGGAGACTCCATAGCGGGAAACTACTATGTCTACAGGTGCCATGCATGAAGATGGAGAGATTGAAGGCTCGGGTGCACCAGGGTGTCCTGCTCCTGGGTCAGAAGGTCGTGGGTTGTTGTTGTAAAAGAGGATACCAAATCTGGCGAGGCCAGAGAAAAGCAATTAGGATCACATGTGCTCCTTCCTTTTGAAGTTTCACCAGAACCTTCTGAATGAGAGGAAAGGGAGGAAAGGTATAAAGAAAACTCCCTGTCCAGGAGATAGACAGTGCGTCTCGCCAAAAAGCACCATGCCCGGGAATGAGCAAGCAAAAGCTGGGTAGTTTTGCGTTGAATGGGGAGGCAAACAGATCTATCTCTGGTCGACCCCATCGAAGAAAGAGGTCTTCGACTACCTCTAGCTTTAATTCCCACTTGTGAGCCCTGGCTACTGATCGACAAACTGTCTGCCAGAACATTGCTCATGCCTGGAACATGGACTGCTGTCAAGAAAAGGCTGTGCTGAATCGCCCAGTACCAGACCCTCACTGCTTCTCTGCAGAGAGGGTACGAGTGAGTTCACCCATTTGCTGATGTACCAGACAGTGGACATGTTGTCCGTCTGGACCAGAAGTGACTGGAACGTCTGGAGGGCGTAAAGTACCGCCTGGGTCTCCAGAACGTTGCTGTGCAGCAGAAGCTCCTGATTGTACCAAGACCCCTGTGTCTTATATACCCCAATATGGGCTCCCCAGCCTGAGTCTGAGGCATCCGTGGTGAGGATTTGCATAGGAACGGAGAAAAGAAAGGAGTTCCCCTTGACAGATTGGAGAGATCCTGCCACTAGTGAAGATCTCTCTGTAGGCTGTTGGAGATCATGATTTTCTGGATCATGTCATCCATCCTCTGATCCCACTGGACTCGGAGAGACCATTGGGTGACCCTCATGTGAAATTTGGCCAGGGGCACTGTGGAAATGGTCGCTGCCATCAGTCCCAAGAGACGGAGTACGACATGTGCTGGGATCCACCGAGCCTGGGCCACGAGAGTGGCTTGAGCAACTAGAGTTACGGCTCAATCCGATGGCAGAAAAGTCTTGCTCTGAACTATATCTAGTACTGCTCCAATGAATTGGCGCCGTTGGGATGGTACTAGCTGGGATCTGGGCTGATTGACCGTGACACCCAGAAAAGAAAACAAGTTCAGAGTGAAAGAGAGAGCCTCGTTCAGGCTGTATGGAGAGGGTGCTGCGAGGAGCCAATCACCTAGGTACGGGAAAACATAAAGGCCCTGGTGGCGAAGAAAAGCCACAACCACCACTAAACACTTCGAGAACACCCGAGGGGCCGAGGAAAGGACAAATGGGAGTGCTCGGAACTGAAAATGGTGCTCCAGGAAAGTAAAATGGAGAAAGCGGCGATGGGCTGGGAGGATAGGGATATGCAGGTAGGCATCCTGCATATCCAGGGAGCACAGCCAAGAACTTGGATGGAGCAGGGGGAGGAGCCCATTAAGGGTCAACATGCAAAATCTCTTGTATACGACAAAGAGGTTTAGGGTGCTGAGGTCCAGGATCGGTCTCAGATCACCATCTTCTTTGGAACAAGGAAGAAGTGAGAGTAAAATCCCCTTCCTATTTGATTTTGAGGGACAGGTTCTATTGCCTTCTTTAGCAGAACAGCCTGGATCTCTTGTGAGAAAATGGGGATCTGATCCCTTGGATAGAAAGACCGTCCCGGCGGATGAGGGGCCAGAATCTCAAAAAACTCTATCGAGTGACCCTGCTGGATGAGTTGTAACACCGAAGATTCTGCGGTGATGAACCTCCACCCCTCCAGGTGGAGGCTGAACCTCCCTCCCACTGGTTCCTCCTTGCTCAATGGAGGTAGCGGAAGGAGGGGAAAGGAGTCAGGATGTCGGGGGAGCTTTGCCCCAGAGGCTGAGCAGGAACTCGGCCTGGGGGTTTGTGCTCCTGGACCGGTAGCGTCTTTGCCCTGGCCTTACCTGGTTTTTATTCCACCTTCTTTGTGACGAAAAGGCTGCTTTTCTCCCCATCCAGTACATGGGTGGAAATCCTGAAGAGCATCTGTCACTGCAGCCCGGTGATAATATCTTTGGCATCACTGCCAAAGAGGACGGAACCCCTGAAAGGGGTGTCCAGAAGAGAAGAATGGAGGAATGGACTTCTTGTGCCAGACCTGCTATCCTTAGCCAAGGAAGGTGGTGGAGGCAGATCCCCGAGGCTGCCACTCTAGCCACTGAGTCATACGTTGCGCGCAATGCATAACGGCAAGAGGGCTTTCCCATCCTGACCTTGTCCAGTAACATTTAATGAAGGGTTTCATCCTGGACCTCTAGAAGGTCCCTTTCCAGTTCTGAGAGAGATGCCTTCTGGAATGCAACCATGTGAGTGACATAGTTGAGGGACCGAATGGTGCAAGAAGAAGAGGAATAAATCTTCCGGCCAAACTGGTCCAACTGATGAGAGTCCTTGTCCGGAGGCAAGGAGCTCAAGTGTTTCGGTTGGGCTGACCGGTCATGAGCAGCCATGATCACCACAGAGTCAGCCTTGGGATGAGTGGTGAGGTGTTGAATCCCTTCCGGTGGATAATAAGTGCGATCCGCCTTTCTGGAGACCACCGGGATGGACGATGGCTGCTGCCATACTGTGGTCACCAGATTCTCATGAGGACCCATCCGGGGGTAGAATGGGAGGGACCTGAGTAGCTAAATCCAGGTGTTCTGCCAGTCTCTTACGTTGGGGATCCACCTCTTTGAAGGCCAGCCTCCTGCTGCCTGAATGGTGTGTAAAAGGTCCACGAAGGAAGGGTCCTCTGGAGGAGATTTTGGGACTCCTCGGGAGGTACCTCAATGGGGGACCTAGGGTCCGAAGGCTCGGAATCATAGTCCATGTCGGAGCACTCAGAACCACTGGGGATGGAAGGATCCACCCCTGATGATCCTACAATGAGAGCACCTGATGCCCGTCTGGAGGAAGGCGGTGGAAGGGGGGCCCTCGGTAGGGGGATGTCCCCCACTGACTGCCTAATCTCTGTGAGGAGCTGGGTTCTGGCATCCTGCTACCACAAAGTGGCTGACTCGTGGTCTGGCGCCAGAGGTGGAGGAGGCTGAAAGCCCAGGTAGCCTGGGTACTGGGTGTATTGCCATGAAAGGTACTGGTAACCAGGCAATCCTTGAGAGTAATAGGAGTACCTAGGATATCCCAGCATCGGGTATCCTGGCATCGGGAGCACATGGTCTGGCGTCGAGTACTGAGTAGCTGACTGTGGGTCGCCCGGTGGCAGGACATGGGGGTCTGTCCCCGGGAAACCGCCTGAAGGTTCTGGACCTACCGTGGGAGGTGCCAAAACACCACTAGGTGGCGTGGGATCCGGAAAGGGCCCCAGAAGGTCCCGAACGAGGAGGCTCCATGGCCGGATCCCCAGCCAGCGACCGACTCCTGTCCAGGGGTGGCAAAAGACCTGGCGAAGGGGGAAGATCCGGGAGGGACCCCAATGAAAGGTCAATCAGCAATTCTGACAGGAGGGAAGGAGAACACAGGATCGGGTGGCGAACCCCTAGGGCGAAGAACCCGGAGGGCTGACGAGTCACTCTGCAGCTCACTCCGTTCAACGTCAGGGGCCGGGGTGGAGCCCGACGGGAGAGTGGAAGGTTCCAGGTGGGCGACGGAGGATCTGTCATCTGACTGATTGGACCTTATCGGGCTAGAGGAGGTCGGAAGACCGCTGCTAGACATATCGGCAGGGCGTGCACCCCGACAGAGTCGGTGACTTGTAGCCATGCTGAGAGGCGCGTACTGAACAGAAACTTCCAGAGAGGCGACCCATGGCTGCCCTCTCACCTCGGCAGCAGGGGGAGAAGGTGACCGGCCCAAAGAGGCGGACAGGGTACCAGAAGAAGTACTCACAGTTTCTGGAGGCCTCTCGCGTGGCGACAGACTCCTGTCCCGGCGTTTCTCCTTACTATTCTTCTTTCTTGGGGCCGGTGATGACCTTTCCCTCAGCGCCAGACGTTGAATAAGGGCCTCGAGGGTCCGCTTGCACCTGGTCCGAGTTGCCTGGTTGAAGGCCTGACAGATGGAGCACTCCTCAGTGTTGTGCTTGGGGCCTAGGCACAAGAGGCAGCGGAAATGGTTGTCCCAGTGCAGGATTTGGGCTTCGCACTTCGAGCACTTCTTCTTCTTTGTTCGAGCAGATATCAATCGTCGGAAAAACTAAAAGAAAGGTTATGAGATGAAGAAAAACTTCGACTAACGCTGCGGGCGTTTGATTGCTGTTCTAACTCGTGGCCAAATGAACTGAGGCAACGGCGGGAAAGAACTGGAGGG
The DNA here is from genome assembly GCA_016271365.2 of Neoceratodus forsteri. NCBI lineage: Eukaryota > Metazoa > Chordata > Ceratodontiformes > Ceratodontidae > Neoceratodus > Neoceratodus forsteri. The sequence goes on from CM057452.1 coordinate 966,576,686, forward strand.
CGGGCGTGGGACCGCCCCTTTTATAGTTGGGTTGACGTCACATCACCTGACGTCAGGGGCGGTCCCTGCTGATGATTGCTATCTACAAGTTTGCCGCTGGAACCTGACGCCAGGGGGCGCAGTACTATATGTGAAGACCTACTGCAGGAACCCTCTCGAAGTAAGATCCACCTTTCACCACTCGCCCAGACTGCAGTCCGGCTCCATCCCCTAACAGTCTACCACTTGTAACACACCTCATAAATAATTTAAAAATAGAAAGGTTTGTTTTTTAAATTACTAGCGCCAGCTGATCTCCCCGATTGCCCGATCCCATCACCAGTAAGCTTAAGGAAGGGGGTTACACTGCAGTCACAGAAAGAAAGGAAAGGGAAACAAAACATAAAAAAACTACCAAAAAACGTAACGCAAGTAAATTGGGGGGGTTGATGGTTCAGGAGCCAAGAAGATGCTGTACACAGCAATAGAAAAAAAGCAGAACTGTAAAAGATTGCACTGCCCTCTACTGGTATATACTGATAAGGATACCTGCAGAGGGACTACCTTACTAACAAAGTAACTATAAGTTCATTTGTAATCTTTTTTTATTATTTATTGCTCTTAAATAGAAAATTTTTTTTTTTTTTTTTTTTTTTTACATATAACCCATTTTCTAAGCGCAATAATACCCTCCAGGGTGGGTAGTATGGGCAATACTGGACCTTCCAGGGCCTATAAGGCCCTCGCCTGAAGCGTTGGGCCTCAATAAGCCTGAAGCGGACTAGTTGCCCAATACCGCCCACCCTGTTACGTATTATTGTTTACATACAGCCTACCTTCTGACTGGCGTGCTTCAGAATTTGTTCCGCCTCCCGTTCTTCAGCCACTTCTCTTTGGTGTTGCACATCCATTTCCTCCTTCATATGTTTGTTGCATTCAGTTGTTAATGCTAGCAGTCTCTCATCAGCCTCTGCCTGCAGCATGCTGTCCATTTCTATAAGCTTCTCTTTAAAAACACGTCTCATCTTTTTCTCCACCAAAATCGAGAAATCACTGTGTGCAGTTCTATTTCTTAGCAGAATGAATATCAGATCTTTGCTTATCTGCATGTGATGATTTTCTAAATTAGCATCTGCTCGCACTGTATATACTGTGTTCAGGCTGTAAAGTAAAATGATAAAGCTGGTTACCATTTAAGGCCAAGGCAGCTTCTGCTCAAGTATATTATTTTTTATCTGCTCCCTATACTGTACTTTAGTTATAAGATGTGGTGCATGTACGCATTCTGCTAGAGATATTCTGGGGATCGGGCAGTTACTGGTGACATACAGCTGTTCATGGTTGCATTCCCATTAAATGCTTAGGTTATTGAGTCTTTGCATTTTGTGAATCACTCCAAACCACACACACACACACACACACACACACACACACACACACACAATGTAAAGTGTAACATCTCCCCCCACTACCATCTATAGAAGAAAAGGCAATTTTTAACAATTTCTTCTGGAATAAAAGATTGTACCGATTACCTGCACAGTGCACAGGATCATAAAAAGTGCAGTAGCACAGTTATTATTTTGTAACGTACAAAATCTACAGGGTATAGTGCATGAATACAAAGGCATACAACTCATCGAGCGGCGCCCCACTGCAAGAGGCGGAGCTTCATGGCCGCCGCACCATTGCCACCCAACTGAACAAGCATCAAAAGGCCGTCCTCCTGGTCCCCCTTCTTGGACAAATGCTGAGGACTTCACCACACGAGTGGCATCCCACTCCAAGAGGCGAAGCTTCACGGCCACCGTCTGACTGAACAAGCATCAAACGGCTGTCCTCCTGGTTTCCCTTCTCGGACAAATGCTGAGGACTTCACCACCTGAGCGGCACCCCACTCCAAGAGGCGGAGCTTCACGGCTGCCACATCGGCAGCAGCCCAACTGAACAAGCATCAAACTGCCGTCCTCCTAGTCCCCCTTCTTGGACAAACGATGCAGTACAAACCGTTATCCTGCTCCTCTGTCTGCTAACTCCTGACTGGTGCAGCACCCCTGCTGCCCGTAGCTGACTAGTCTGCCTTGCCGTGAATCTGTCTGCTGATTGGAGTGCCTTTTTTGGCTTCCAAACTGCTGTTTTAGGCGCCTTTTAGCACGGCGGCCTTTAATTTTCGGCAGGTCTGAATCTTTCTGGACTGTATTTTTATCAAATTGTAATTTGTTGTTTTGCATCCTACATTGTAGTAACTGCTCCTTTAGACTACTGCTGTATTTGAGCCTGAATTTTACCATGCTACCTGTTTCTGCACAGTAGTTGCCTTTCTCCTGCCTCTACAGTTAAACTTTTCTACCTTTTCTCCCACTGCTTTCTCAAATCTCACTGCCTATTCTCATTTCCAACTGCACTCCCTTTTCCTTGCCTCTCGCCTGCCTCTTCCTAAGTACCTCTACTCTGGCTGCTCACTTCTATCTCTCTTTCCCTCTCTCACTACCCTACATAAATCCTTTATGAACAGCATAGAACTACTATCTTACAATGTTTTTTTCCCCACAAATCAGACAATATGTTATTAACCACTACTTATCAGAATGCTTTGTGTTTCTCTGTTCTTGTATATTTAAACACTGTTACTGTATCTTTAGCTACTTTTGCTCTGTTATCAAATTGTCTATTATGTTTTTACTTTCTCTGTATTTCAAGTGTTTCAATTATGTCAAAACTTGTATTTGCTATGTGTACCTGTGCTGTTTGTACTGTACCCTCCCGGGTCATGCCTGAAAATAGTCATTACTATGGCTAGTGCACTTATCCGGTAAACAACAACTAAATAAAATAAAATCCCTAATACAGTATGTTAGAAGATTAACAATATTTTTTAACTTCCACATTTCAACTATTAAATTGGTATAAACGGAGGAAACATTATTTAGCCTAATTTTTTAAATTTATTTTACAGTTTTTTGGCCAGGAAAGAAACACTGACCCAAGGCTTGTTTTCCAGGTGCATCCTGAGAGCACAGGTAAGTAACTTGTTCATGGTCACACAGTATGCAAGTGGTGGCCGTGGGATTCAAACACAATTCTCCAGGTTTGGAGCTCAGTGCTCTTAACCACAATGCTATATGGCCTCCTGCTTTTATTTAGGAAGACACCGTTCTCAGCTGCCGTGCTGAGCCAGGACCAAGGGGAATAGAAGGAGAGAGGTAAAAGGGAAGCTACAGTGCTGTGTTGGGTTTGCTGCTGCAGTAAAAACTTGTGTTGCTGGGGGAGGGTTTGTGTCCCATCTCACTTTTGCTAAAAATCCAAGATCTACGGTATCGTAGCATTGGTGGGTCTAGTGCTCTAGGCTCTGGCCCAAGCCGAGAAGATGTTCCACACACTGTCATAATCATGGGCTGCTGAGGTGGACACCTTCCTAGAGGACATTAAGTTGTCCACCACCTTTTCTGAGAACCCCTGCTTTAGGAGTCTGCTCATATCAGGATCCAGGCTGCCAAAAACATAGGTTCAACCAGCAATTGTGTGCTCAAGCCAAGGAGCAGTGCTGCTGTTAAAGCCAAAATTCTACACTTCAACCAGAAAACAGCAGTGCACACAAGAGAGGCAAAATGTATAAAAATTAATTTATTAAACATCAAGAAGAAAAAAAATTACTTACCATAGTAATACTGCTTCTTCCAAGGGATCTCCCCAGTTAGATTTTTTTTTAAATTTAAACAATTGGTAACCGGGAAAGGCAAACTGAGCCGAGGCTCGTTTCCAGGTGTGACCTGGGAGCAGAGTAACAGGATTATTATACAGATGAGATAGATACATAGCTACATTACACATGAGAGAGATACATATTTACAAAAGGATACAATATACTAGCCAGAACAGGTTTGGCTGGTCAGGGTAGCACTTACGCAAAATAGATGCAATGGCAATGATTTACATGTACTATGCTAATAGGAAAATACACAGATAAATACAGGATTGAGTGTGTCAATTTAACAATATTGCTGGAATGGCTGGGAGACCAGGAGGTGAGGCCAGGGGAGGTGATAATCATGGAGGGCCAGGAGGCAGGGCTGGGGGAGGTGAAAAGCAGGAGCAGGTAGCAGCTGTCTGATAGAGTTGTGCGAGGGCGAGTTTCTTAGGAGTGGAGGTAGTTGGTTCCAAAGGAAAGGGAGTTTGTAAAAGAAGGCAGATTTGCCAGCAGATGAGGATGGTTTGGCAGTGAGAAAGAGTGGGCATTCCTTAATCTTAAGATGTAAGGAGATGAGTTTGCTAGTGAAAGCATATCTGAGAGGTAGGAAGGTAGCAGGTTGAATCAAAATTTGGATATAAGGGAGACTGAATGAATGTAGCAGTGGTGAGGCAGGGGTACAATACCGAGAGTGGAGTAAAGGGAGCAGTGGTGGGTTTTGAGGGGGAGTTAGTGGTAAATCGGCAGAAGGCATTTAGGATGGAGTCTGGTCTGGATAGAGATGATGCCGGAGCTGCACTGTAAACTACATTAGCGTAGTTCAAAAATTGGTGTGATCATTTTCGTCAGTAAGTCACGTCTCACTGGCAGTGCGAGGGAATGCCTGTTGCGGTACAGCATACCAAGCTTATGGCAATGTTTTGAGGTTATGGCTTCTATGTGGGCTGAGAAGTTTAAGTGGGGATCGAGCCAGACGCCAAGATATTTGTATGATGTGATGGCGTTTAGTGGGGTCCCATGCAGGGAACTGAATGCAGGGGATAGGGGAACTCTAGCTAGTTTTTGTGAAGTCACGGAAGTCACTGAAACTGTTTTAGAGGTGTTTATTTTGAGCTGGTTTGCCTGGAACCAGGGCTGTATGTTATGGAAGTCCTGCTATAGTTGAGACTGGACATCATCTAGAACTAGCCTGGATGCAAACAGGAAGGTATCATCCACATACATGTGTATGCAGGACCTTGTGCAAACAGTGGAGAGTTCATTGATAAATAAGGAGAAAAGGATGGGACCGAGTATAAATCCTTGGGGAATTCCTGTGAGTATGGGAGGAGTTAGCGACCCTGACAGATTGAAGCCTGTTGCTAAGGTAGGAATTGAACCACTGGACTTGGGGGGTGCTCTAGCTGCTTCGACTTTGGTAAGGAGCAAGGGGTGTGAGACTGAAACTAAGGCCTTGGCAAGTCTACAAAAACTGCTGCAGTTAGGTGGCCTTGGGCCATGGCAAAGTGGATGTGTCCAGTGACTTGTAGCAGAGATGATATTATGTAGTGATGCTTTCTGAAGCCGGACTGATAAGGAGAGAGGAATTAGTAGCTGTGCGGAACTCAGTCAGCCTGATTGAACAAGTGCTTCTTGCACTTTGGCAATGGCAGGGAGGCGAGAGATAGGCTGGTAGTTACCTGGCACTGAGAGGTCACCACCCTTATGTAGGGGGATTATGCATGCCATTTTCCGTGCTTGAGGAACAGTTCCCGAAGAAAAGGACAGGTTTAGTAGGAATGCCAGTGGGGAAGCGATTTCAGGGGCTGATATATGTAGAAGTTTTGGATGAATCTCATCAGGGCTGGATCTGGAGATGTTTATGGAGTATAGAGCTTGCAAGACTTCCTGTGTGGAGATGGGAGCTAGGAGGAAGATGTTGTGACCTGTGTTATGGGGGGCATCTTGGGAGGGGGTGAAGGATGATCAGGGAGGGCACAGGTGGTGAAGAATTTATTTAGAGTGTCAGCTATTATGATGGGGTCTGTGAATGGTAGGCCATTTTGTTTCAGGGCAGGGGTGTTGGTTTGAGTAGGGGGATCAATGAGGGAGTGTACCACCTCCCAGAAGGAGGAAGACTGTGCATACTGGAGGTGTGATCTAAAGTAATCTGCTTTAGCTTGTCTTATGGCCTTGGTACAAGTATTTCTGAGTGTATTGTAAGCTTGCTTGGATTGGGGGGGGGGGGTCTGTATGGATTTGAAATGAGACCAAGCCTTGTCCCTGGCTTTGCATAGGGCAACAAGTGGAGCAGACACCCAGGGATGGTGTCGTTTCTTGACTGTAGCTTTGATCAGAGGGGCATGAGAGTCCCAGACCCTGGTGAATATGTGCAGGAAGTGAGCGTTGGCTGTGTCTACATCTGGGGCTGAGTAGACTGGGTACCAGTCTGAGTGTATCAGGTATGCAGGAACCGGTTGGTATCAAGGGAATTTAACGGGCAAGTTCTTATGTATTAAGGGGCTGATTTGGGCAATTGGGGTTTTCTAGTACAGTAGGTGATGCAGTGGTCACTTAGGGTGATGGCTATTACATCAGCTGTGGATATTCTGTGGGGATGGGAGGAGAGAATCCAATCAATTAAGGAGTGGTTTGTGGAGTGGGGCTTGTAGCGGGTGAGCTCTGCGATTAGCTGAGTGAGGTTTAGAGCCTTGATTTTGGAGATGGCCGTTTTGGAGGGGAGGGAGAGCCAGCCCAGATTGTAGTCACGCAGTAATAACAACTCACCATTTGCTGCAAGGGGAGACAAGGTTGATATGCTTGAGATAAGCGAGTCTGGGGATAGTTGATGGGGAGGTTAAATTACCCCAATGAAAACTGGGAGAGTAGAGGGGAAGGTGATGTAGATGAGGATAAGCTCGTGAGAGGCAGGGTAGGTTTCTCGCTTGGTTATAGAGTAGGATAGTGGTTGCCTTACATAAACTGCAACCCCTCCACTGCTCTTGCCATGGTCCTGGCGAAAGAGTGAGTAGTCTGGAATTGTGACTGAGGAGTCTGGTTTTTATTTGGTTTTGTTTAAAGATAGCCATGTTTCTGTGAGGCAGAGAATGTCAGGCGGAATGTTGAGTTATCCAGCAGTAAAGTCGGCCAAGTCTTCCTAGAAGCACTGGAGTGACCAGACTAAGTTGTATTACTGGGCCATTCATTAAAATTTTCTGTTTCAGTGGTTTCATTCTATAGAACCAGGTCCCTCTTGTTCTTATACCCCAATGTGGCTTACTATTGAGAGCAGTGTTCCCACTGCATCCACATAATAGAGGGTACAGTGAACCCTCCTCTATATTCTTCAGGGGTACAATATGAGTTTTGAGAGTACGTCATAACCCTTGTTAAAAATCACTGGGGGTATGTGTTGGTTTGACCTGTTCCTGCGTAATCACTCAACAGCAGGACACCTACTTAAATACCAACAAGGTAACAGAGTAGACAATTTAAAAAATGCAGCAGATGGGCAGATCACATATGGGCCACAAATTACATTAAAAACTTGACTTTTGCCACCACTCTTTTTTTATTAAGGGTATATAGGTAAGGTTATACATGAGATTAAAAGAAGCATTGCCCCCTTCAGATCAACTATGATCTATTTCTGGCACTGAAAGCAAAACTGCCAAGTTTATGACTGGCAATATCACTTTTACATTTTCACAAAACAACAATCAGCACAGCAGATTTATGACTTCCAATATAAAGAGTAATTTTTTACACAGTGGTCGAGGAGGATAGGTAGGTGAAACTGTTTACAGTGTGAACAGAAAAATCAGTAGTGCACTACCTGGGTGCCTCAGACATACAGTACATCCTGCCTGGTCCACCACCAGTCACCATCTTGGCCACTCACTAGTACACCCATGGTCAGATTAGCTGAGAGCAGGTAGAAGATACTGACAGCATTTCTGTTTTGTTTTTTTGCATCTCGGGTTCAGAAATGCGGTGAGTGGATTTAAAGGTGGCTCTGCATGGGGGGAAGGGATTGGGGAAGGCAAAAGCGGGCAGGATAGGGAAGGGGGGGGGCACCAGTGCCTCAGCGAGCAGCACAGTGTTTGTTTTTAAGCCAAGTCACAGGTTGGCAAAGCAAGTCAGCAAGAAGAACTGCATAGAGTACAGCAAAGGGAGCAAATTTATTTTGAGCTGTCCTGAACTGGATTTTTCTTTTCATCCCGACGATATGTTGTCCCCCCCTTCCCCTGCCTAGTCCGTCATCGCTTAGTCCTCCTTTAAGGACCATCCGTCGCCCGATCACTAGCTCTGTGATACTGAAGGGGTAGTGCAGTAATTGCTGCACTAACAATTCGATATCACCGAACTGGTGATCTGGCGATGGTTGGTCCTTAAAGAAGGACCGAACGATGATGAACTAGGCCGGTGTTGTGGGGGTTGGGGGGGAGAGAGACATGTCATTGGGAAGAAAAGAAGAATCCAATTCAGGGCAGCTCAAAATAAATTAAAGCAATGCTTGATAAAAGACACAGTCCACATACCTGATCATCAAATGAAGCACCGACCTACACTGTATGGGTCCATTGGGGTGGGAGTGGGACTCGGCAGGTGATCAGGACGGCGGGCGCCAGAAGGTTCGCACGGAGATCAGGGGTTGAGGCGACAAGCTAGCATGTGAGCGATGACGGACTTCTCTGCTTACATCAGCTCCAAGTTGCAGCTTTCCTCTTCACTGGCGCCAGCACACGAAGCCCGCGATTCCATTTAGCACCACCCCACGGGATGCAGTCTGTCCAACCCACTTGCTGCATCTCCTTGAAACTGATAGCGAGTGCAAAGCAGCTAACTGTGGATGTGGACCAATCACAAGGCGGTTCAAAATAAGGAGAAAAAGAAAGCGCCCTTTGTAAGAGTACAGGCTGCACATAAAGGAGCACACAGACAGGACTGCTTCCACAAAAGTCACAACAGCTTCTGTACATGCAGTGTACCCCTGTCACACATAGATGTGCGTGAATTTTGTATTTTTTATGTGATTCACGTACATTTATGCGTGAATGAGAACACTGGTTGAGCGGGAACAAATCCTCGCTTGGGGACTTTCTCCTCTTTCCATTATCTACACTACGTTTACAAACTTTTCTAACTAAATATGTTGTTTGGTGGTTGGTTCTTCTCTTTCAGTATTAAAGCAGTTCCTGGTCTGCTTTTCCCTCCAACTCTCTACAGATATCTCGCAACCCCTTGTTCAGAACCTCAACTTTGCTACTGGTGATAAACCTACTGTACCCGGATGGCTGCCCAATCTTGATACTGTCTCCCTCTCCAACATGCTAACAGAAGACAAGTTTTTGTCCTTCACTGCTGCTCAGGGAAAGTTCCACTGGTCTGGTAACATATTCTTTAAATATTTTCAACTTCAACATGCTATGCAACACCATATGGGTGCCCCTCCATGGAGGCATACTTGTAAGCCTTTCATATCCGCTTTAAACTTATGGCTTTATCTCTCCATGGTATTTCTAAAATATATCATATTTTGCTTGCAGAGCTGTATAAAACATAGAAAACATAGAAGTTGACAGCAGATAAGGACCACAAGGCCCATCCAGTCTGCCCATTTCTTTTTCTACCTTATAAATGTGCCATAGGCCTTTGCTCTGTCAGTGGCCTATCTATTCATACTCATTTGTATTGCTCCCTTATACCTATCCCATGCCCGTTTGAAGCCCTGCACTGTATTCATAGCCACCACTTCTTGAGGTAGGCCATTCCATGCATCCACCACCCTTTCTGTGAAAAGAATTTCCTCACATTTCCCTTATAAAGCCCCTCTTAATCTCATGCTGTGTCCTCTTGTCCTGCTATTTTTCTTATATCTAAACATGTTAGACTCTTTCACCTTGTTAATGCCCTTAAGGTGTTTGAATGCCTCGATCATATCACCTCTCTCCTTCTTTGCTCAAGGGTATACATATTGAGCTCTGTTAATCTGTCCTTATATGTCTTCTGATGCAGTCCCTGCACCATTTTGGTTGCCCTTCTCTGGACTGCCTCAATTTGGTTAATGTCCTTGTGAAGGTGTGGCCTCCAATACTGCACGCAGTACTCCAGATGGGGCCTAACCAGTGTCTTGTAAAGAGGGATTATTACCTCCCTCTTACGACTTGTGATACTCCTACTAATACACCCTAACACCCCCCTAGCCTTACCTACTGCTTTAGAGGTCTGCTTGGATGATTTCAGGTCATCAGTGATGATGATGCCCAAGTCTCTTTCTTCCTTTGTGACTGCTAGCAACTCCCCTCCCAGCCTATAGGTGGCTTCAGGGTTTCTCTTCCCTATGTGCATGATCTTGCACTTCTTTGCATTAAATCCCAGTTGCCACTCTTCTGACCATTTTGCTAGTTTATCCAGATCTCTTCTCATTCTGCCCACCCCATCTGGATCATCTACTCTGTTGCAGATCTTGGTGTCATCTGCAAACAGACAAGCCTTACCCGCTAGTCCATCTGCAAGGTCACTAATGAAGATGTTGAAGAGGACTGGCCCCAGGACTGATCCCTGAGGTACCCCACTTGTGACTTGCATCTCTTCTGACTGTATACCATTTACCACCACTCTCTGTTTTCTGCCCGTCAACCAGTTTGCCACCCAGTTGACCAACTTCAGCCACCCGAGCCTACCCAGCTTATTTATCAATCTTCTATGTGGAACAGTGTCAAAAGCTTTGCTGAAGTCAAGGTAGGCGACATCAACTGCTCCCCCTTGGTCCACCACTCTGGTTACCCAGTCAAAGAAATCTATGAGATTAGTCTGACAGGACCTTCCTTTTGTAAACCCATGCTGTCTTGGATCCTGTGCCCCTATGGATTCCAGGTGTTGCACTATCCTTTCCTTAAGGAGTGCCTCCATAATCCTGCCCACTACTGAGGTAAGGCTGACTGGTCTGTAGTTCCCTGCCTCCTCCCTGCTACCACTCTTGTGGAGCGGGATCACATGAGCCCTTCTCCAGTCTTCTGGGACCTCTCCTGTGCTCAGAGACTCACTAAACAGTTCTGCTAGTTCCACCTTTAGCTCCTTAAGTACCCTGGGATGTATGCCATCGGGTCCCATTGCCTTATCCACCCTGAGCTTAGCAAGCTCTTGTAGGACCCTTTCTTTTGAGAAGGGAGTAGTGCTCACCTCCCTCCCCCCTGTGTCCATGGTGCTGAGCTGTGGGCCCTGCCCTACCTTCTCTTCAGTAAATACTGAGCAAAAGTATCTATTTAGGATAGATGGTTTTACATGGTCCTCCTCCTCACATGCTCCCTTTTCTCCATTAAGCTTGCAATACCCCCTCTGGACTTTCTCCTTTCACTAATGTATCTAGAAAGTCTTGTCTACTTTTACTGTTAGTGCTAGTGTTTCCTCAGTTTGGGACTTTGCCTGCCTTACTGCCTTCCTGCTTCCCTTAGGGCAGTTTGGTATGCCTCCCTATCTTCATCCCGCTGTGTTCCTTATATTTCCTGAAGGCCAGCCTTTGGCTCTGACCTTTTCTGCTACTGTATTTGAGAACCAAAGTGGTTCCTTCTTCTTTGCACTCCCTTTCTGTCTAACACAATGGGATGTTGCTTCAAGTATTGCATCCTTAATGCTTGCCCACTTTGCCTGTACCCCCTCACCTGTGTTTCTTTTTGACAGAGCTAGCTTAACTCTGTTGGCCATCTTATCAAAGTCAGCTCCTCTGAAGTCCCATATTTTTGCCTTGGAATGAGATGATTTAGATGTAGTAGCCAAACTGAACCATACCATGTGATGGTCACTGGCCCCCAGGTGACTTTCTACCTGGAGATCTGTGATCCCTTCCCCTGTTAGTCAGTACTAGATCTAGGATAGCCCTGTCTCTTGTGGGTTGTTCTACCAGTTGTTTGAGGCCCTCCCCCTGCAGTACATGTAATGTACAATGTAAGTACTGGCAGGAAGCTCTTCCTGACTCAGATCTCAGTTGGTCTAACATATGGAAGTCCACATTCAGCTATTTAACATGCAGGACAGACTTAAGTTGACACAATATTTTATTTTACACGACTTATATTATACACCCCCATAAACTGCATAAAATGGGAAAACTGGATTTGACCACATGTAATAGGTGTGATTCAGCTGCAGGAACGCCATTACATATATTCTGGGACTGCACTCCTGTGCATACTCTTTGGAATGAAATCAAAGATAGGGCAGATCCCTTGTTAGGTATCCAGGATTATTTTACACCCGAAATTTGTTTGGTAGGCGATCTAACTTCTGTCTCTTCTAATGAACAGAAATATCAGATTTTGATGCCCGCTATGTCAGTTAAAAAATTTAGTTTTACGACATTGGAAGGACTAACACAATTTTGTCTGTGCTGAGTGACCTAATGAATTATTTAACAATCTCTGAATGGAGAAGCTTTTTGCCAGTACACAAAACAACCCTGGTGCACATAACAAAAGATGGTTGAAATTACATATGCTTTATAAAGTGTCATAAGTCTCACAGCTCCCCAGTTCTTTATATCTCATTCTAAGTTAGAGTAGATGTGCAACTTAATTTTCATAGTGATCTACCTTATCTTGTGAATATCTCACCCTTGGACTGTTGTTTTAAGTATTTGATTAATTTTACCAGCTGTCTTATTTCTGGCCATGCACTTGCTTTTTTTTGTATATAGTTGGTAGGGGTTTTTGTTAGCTGCTGCTGCAGTTATTGATTTATTCTATTGTAACTTTTTGGAATATAAAATAAATTAAAAACAAAAAAGTTTGTCCAGTTTTAGTAATGGGCTCTGGATGTTAATGTGCACAATGTGAAGACCTTTGTGAAAGTTTAACAGCTGTGGTCCCACTGGGGGGCCTGGGTTAAGTTCAATATCCCCAACAAGAAGTAGGATGAGCAGGAAAAGGTAGAAGGTTGCAGGGAGTCTGCACCACCTTGTGGTAAGGGTGGATTGGGAAAGTTGTGAGAAAACTAGAGGAAGGTTGTGCAAGTATCCACTGGGGAGGTGCTGAAGTAATCATGGGGAAGGTGTACAGGGTGAGGGTTGAGGTGTGGGGGAGTTTGGGTTATACTGAGGATTGGAGGAGACAGTGGCTTCAGTAGTGGGGGGTATGGGTATATGTAGCTAGAGAGCAGGAGTGGAGTTGAGGAAGAGAGGAAGTAGGAGATGAAAGAGAATAGAACTAGGGTGACTGCCACTTCCTGGTTCAGGTGTTTCAGAGTCTGGTTTACAGCCCATGGTTTCACCTGGTTTAGTGGAACTGGGGAATGAAGAAAACAACCTCATGTGGGCACAGCGAAGAATTCTATGGTGTATTCCAGGCCAGAAGTCTGCAGCCGAAGCTTACTGTGAAAAAAGATCAGTGCAGTAGCACTGTAGTAGACTAAGCTACCATACACACTTTTTATGGTTTCCAGATACTATATAACGAAAAGTGTATGAAGTCCAGCACCTGAAAACTGAATGAATAAACCAAAGAATATATTGATATCTGTGGTATCACTGAAACATGGTTTTTAAAGGAGGAATGGGGTATAACCCTTCCTGGTTACACCTTGCTTAGTGAGGTACGGAAACAGAAGAAAGGTGGAGGTGTGGCTTTTTATATAAAGGAAGAATTAAAACCTATTGAATTAGAACAAGCAAATGATACAATCGGTGACAATGAAATAATCTGGGTTAAAATCCCCAGCATCCCAGCTGAATTAACTCTTGGGCTGGGCTATCGCTCCCCAAATTTGAATACTGAGGAATGTCACGCTTTCCTTAATGAGATTGAAAATAGGGTCACAGATGGAGATGTTATACTTATGTGTGATTTTAATTTCCCAGCCATTGACTGGAATAATTTAACTGGGGAAGGCACCCTAGAAAACAGATTCATAGAGATAATAGCCCAAGGTAACTCAGATCAGGTGGTACATGAGAGCACTAGGAAGGCAAACATATTAGATTTAATTTTCTTAAACCCAGAACTAAGTGTCTCCAGCCTGAATATACTTCCTCCCCTGGACACTAGTGACCACAATGTAATTCAACTAGATGTTCAGTTCACAGTTAATAAACCAATAAAAGGAATAACCAAATTCAAGGATTACTAAAAAGCTGATTATCCTAGTATAAAAAGATTCTTAGAGAATTGGGACTGGTCTAACAAACTAAATAACCTTGAAGTAGAGCAGATCTGGGAAAAACTGTATAGTATATTAAATATATGTATAGATACTTGGGTACCAGAAAGAACCAAATATACAAATAATCATAGAGTACCACTATGGTGGACCAGAAAAGTCCAAAAAGTGATTAGAAGGAAAAATAAATTATACAAAAGATACAAAAAAACTCCCCACAAATATTAATAAAATGGCTTACAAGAAAGTTAAGGAAGCAAAAACAAAAATGCCAAAAAAGATGCTGAAAAAGATTAGCCACAATAGCTGCAGACAACAAAGAGAGATTCTATAATTATATAGTGTCCTTAAAAAAGAATAACAATATACCAAGACCAATACTAACAGAAAATGGTCTAACGAACTCAGAAAAAGAAATGGCCACAGTTTTCAATCAATACTTCCTTAGTGTACAGAAGGAGAAGGAGGTGTTCACTAAAGAACTCCCTCCCTTGCAGTCTGATCATCCAGTATTTCGCACTTCTGTTATTATAGAAGAAATAAAGCTCATTAAAAGTAACAGCTCAGCTGGACCCAACGGCATAACACCTAAATTCCTGAAAGAGTTGATCTATCAACTTGCAGGTCCACTTACTATCCTTTTTTAATGCTTAACTAAAATCTGGGAAGACTATACAAATATGGAATAAGGCTTTGGTAACCCCAGTAGACAAGGGTGGTAAGAAACAAGATGTTAAGAATTACAGGCAGATAAGCCTCACATCTGTCCTGGGTAAAACCCTTGAAAGGTTATTAGAAAAACAGATTATGGAACATCTAAATAATATAGGACATAGTGATCTAACACAGCATGGTTTTGTGTCTGGTAGATCCTGTTTGACCAATCTTATGAGTTTCTTTGAACCAATAAGTGCCGCTTTGGACAATGGTATGCCTGTAGATGTGGTATTCCTTGATTTTTCTAAAGCATTCAATTCTGTTTTACATAAAATTATGGTTCAGGAATTAATCAAACTGCATTTCCGCCCAAATATAATTGAGTGGATCAGCTCATGGTTAAACAATAGATCTCAATGCGTGTCAATAAGCGGCTATAAATCTACATGGGGAGTAGTGACAAGTGGGGTACCTCAGGGCTCTGTTCTGGGCCCAATCTTGTTTAATATCTTAATGACAACTATGCAAACACCATCAAGTATCTGGTCTTGTAAGTATGATGATGATTGTAAAATGGGTGGAATTGTTTACAATACAAATTCAGCTGAAACATTTGATAGCCTAGATCACATAGCTAATTGGGCACAAGAACACAAATTCATATCTAATGAGCAAAAATGGAAGGTTATGCACTTTGGGACAAATAACCTTGGTTTTCAAAATAAATTAAACAATACACCCTTAAAAGAAAGTACAAATGAAAGAGACTTAGGGGTTTGAATCTCTAAAAATTTAAAATGTGATTATCATACAAACATGACCACAAGGAAATGTAACCAAATAATCCGATGTATTTTAAGATCAATAAACAATAGGGACCCTGAAGTCATTCTTCCACTATACATAGACCTTGTCCGCCCACACATGGAGTATTGTTTACCTTTCTGTGTCGCATGCTCAATCCAGGGGAAAAATAAACTGGAAAAAGTTCAAAGATGGGTAACAAGACAAATCAGGCCAGTAAAAGATCTGAGATATCATGATAGATTAGAACAATTAAACCTTTATATAATGGAATATACAAAACTGAGGGGTGAACTATGTTTCACTTTTAGAGCTTATAATGATGATGCACTCCTTGAATTAATTGGTTTAATGAAAAATTCTGTTCATCAAAAAATAACGAGGTCACATAACCAGAAGTTGATTGGTGAAGTAAACAAAACACAAAAAAGAAGTCAGTGGTACACTCAAAGAATAGTTAACACCTGGAACACGCTGTCAAGATATGTGGTTGATAGTGACAATATGACAGTTTAAAAAAATAGATTAGACAGCTTTATGGGCGATAGAAATTTCCTAAGTTCCACCATGAAAACCTGAATGGTGGCAAATTCAATTATGGACGTTAGTCTTTCTGAACCTGATTCCAATCTAAGAACCTATAACAACAACTCAGCCAAGACAATGTATCCCAATAATTAATAAATTCTATCCTAGGGACTCATTTTGCTTTTTCTGAACACTTGCAAAAACAGGAGATGCAATAATGAACTGACTGCTCAGCAGTGTACTCTGCCTCGCCTGTCTGAACTTTCATCGCAAACCCAGTAAACTGGATTTTCCTCAGAACCATTTATTTTGGGACTTCCAGTGACATCAGCACCAAAATGGCAGCTTGATCCTTCTTGCTTCTCAGCCCAGAAGAAATCAACCAGCATCCACCCGAGAAAAGACATGCAATCACCGGCTAAAACTACTAGATCTAAAGCAGGCATGGTCAAGATCAATCAGACCCCGGTGCAGAAATTACAATCAATGTTACAACAAGAAAAAAACATCCTGCTTCCCAGGACAATGGAGGAAGAATCCAGCATGGCCTCCTCCGATGGCTCGGATGAGACCTGCTCACAACTAATAGCCTCAATATTACAGACGGCCAAAACAGTAACCAAAATAGATACGGGGTTATCGGAGTTGCGAGCAGATATCAATAAGATAGAACACAAAACTGAACAGCTAGAAATGGGCCTGGTTAATACAATGGAACAAACTGACCGGCACGACCATCTGCTGTTATACCTAATGGCCAGGGAGAGAGAGCTGACGGTCAAGCTTGATGATTTAGAAGGGTGCAGTTGGCGCCAAAATATACGGATTTATGGTATTCCAGAAGGGGCAGAGAAAGGAGAAGTGGACACAATTACCTTCCTCCAAACAGTGTTGAAAGAATCTCTTCGACAGCCTGAAGATTTCAACCCAACAAATCCAAATGTCCGTCCAAGGTAATTCATGGCAAAGTTTACATCATACACTTCCAAAGAAGAAATAATTCGTAGAGCTTGGAGGGCATGACCGATTACATACTGTGGCCAGCGAATCACAGTGGATAACGACAATACTTCAGGGGTTCAGGAAAACAGAAGAGCCAAGTGGCCAATCCTAAAACAGTTAAGGGCAAGAAACCTGAAGGCCCAGATGATGTTCCCAGCCAGATTAAAGGTAGGGACACCACATGGAATGAAGGTCTTCGAAGATTTGGTAGCGGCGTCTGGCTTCCTGGAGACACAGGGAATAATCGTGCCCTCATTGTCGAAGGAGAGATTAGAAAAGAGCTCCTGTGTTTGGCATGATTGGTCGCTCAGAAAGGTACGAAGAATCCAAAACAAGATAAGCCGTCACACCACACTAACCTGACAGTGGATGTTTGCTCTCTGCTGAAACCATACTTATCCCCGGTGCAGCTGGCGGGCATCGTGGCTCATGACCGGATGGAGAAAGGCACTAGGGAGGACGGGGCAAAGAGGACACCAGATCGTGGAACCTGAAGAACCGGAGGCACGAGTTTCTCCTACGCAACAAACGGAAGAAAGTGTCAGCGATTTCAAAGCGGATCTTCTGAGCTAAAGATTGAGGTACTTTTGGATGTAGAGGTTTAATGTAACCTCAGATCTGGGGGGTGGGGGGAGGAAAAACTGGTCGGAGAAACGGAGCACCACAAAAGCCAAAGTGATCACTTGGGACTACAAACTTGAACACTGCAAAATGAGGACCATGATCCACCGAACGTTTATCTGCGAACTCTGGTGGAGGGAAGGGTAGTAAATCGCAAGGTAACTCAAAATACCAAAGGTACCATTGAGAAGGTTTTGGGGGAGGGGGGGAATTACACTAATAGTAAGAAACAAGGAATAATATCTTAAAGTGGTGGCAAATTATGCTTTCTCAGACACAGAGTGGTTAGATAAAGTAAACCTTGACAGAGCACAAAAGAGAACTGTAACATAAGAAGGGTGAGGGGTTGGTGCAGACATAAATTGAAAATGGGGGTGGATACTCGAAAATGCAACTGAGATGAGGAAGATGGGAGGGTAACTCTGAAGGGGAATTCCACACCCTGTTAATTGTATTGGGTGGAGTGGGGTAAGGGGAAGAGCGGTTGCAACAGAAACTATGTTATACTGTATATGTTACTGCTGATGTTGATTCTGCCTCAGAGGCAGGAGTCTGAACCCCACAATAAACCTCTGATAAGGCTAGGCTCATACCATCAATGGGAGCCAAGTGCCTCAAAGGTGGCACATATCAACCCAACAAAGGGTAGTTGGGATAACCTAGGAAGTTCATGTGCCCCAACGGACCTGGAGGTAAAACTGGTAGGTCCTTCTGTACGGATGATCATGCCATATACAAGGTTTCACCCCAGGAGGTACGTTGGGACCGACAATCGAGGGTGGGGAACCCACCTGGGGATCTGAAGGAGTTTGGTGGGATACCCACCTCGAACATCAGTTAACGAAGTTACACAACAGTTTAATGAATTACTAAATTCCTGTTGGTTCAAGGACAGACAAGGTTTCCGTGTGTTTGCAGCCCTACCTAGTGGGGAATGTTTAGAATGTATTATTGAATTACTACTGTTTTTTCTCCAAAATGGAGATAAAAAGGTTTATTCTTTCTCTATTGAAAGGCACTTAAATGGAATGGGCATTGAGAAATCATATGAGAAGGGTCGACATGTTGGGAGGAAATAGAGCAGATGACCTGGAATACAAGAAAGGAAAACGTCAAAGGGGGTTCGGACCCCTGAAAGAGAAAAGGAAATGGTATAAACAAAATAAGGATGGCACAAATTAAGACTAAAATAATATCGTATAACATTAATGAGATTAGTCACCCCATCAAAAGGAAACAACTTCACAAATTTTTGTGGGAACACAAATGTGAAATTAACTTCATACAACAGACACATTTGACCACTAAGGAGGCACTTAAATTGAAAAATAAAGGGTTCCTTGGCCTCTATCATGCATCCTTACCAAGTGGAAGGAGGAGGGGAGTGGCTATACTCTTGCCGGCCTCTCTCCCCTTTGAGGAGGAGGAGGTGGTGGTGGATGAAGGGGCTAGATACTGTATGTCCTAGTGGCGGGGAGGATACAAGATGTCCAAGTCATCATGATCAATGTCTATGCTCCACCTGGGTCATCAATTAACTTTTACTCAGAGTTACTTTAGATAATAGCTGAAAAGTGAAAGGGACAGTTATAGCGGGGGATTGGAACGTAGTACTGAACCGACTTATGGACTCTACATCAGGTATCCAAGCTCCAAACAACAGGATAGCTAAGCAGTTGAATATACTAATGAGGGAAACTGGGATGGTAGATGTATGGAGAGCAAAATACCCAAGAGCAAAGAATTACACCTATTACTCACACAGATATAAAATTTACACCCGGATTGACATGTTCTTTGCATATGTGAAAGATATGTCAGTGTTTGACTCTGTTTGGGTTGGGACAGCAACCCTGTCAGACCAACAACCTCTCCTAGCAACCGTAGACTTACAACTCCCCAGAAAACCAACACAATGGAGGCTGAACACAAGCCTTCTAAAAGAGGAGTAGATAAGGGAGGCAGCTAAAAAAGTGATAGAGCAAACAGTGTAAGAAAACAGACATCCAGATACCACCCCACAGATGCTGTGGGACACGGTCAAGGTAATGATTAGAGGTAAATTGATCTCTATTGCAACGTACAAAAAATGGGACAGACACAAGACTCTTGATGGTCCGACACAGCATCTACGAACGTCAGAGGGGCTTCAGAAATGACAATTTGTAAAAAGAGGGAAGGCGAGATAAAGGAAATTAAAAGGAAAATTCAAAATCTAAATAAACTTTACATTGATAAAAACCTGCATTACTTAAAACAATCCTTTTACGAGGGACGGCCCCGAGCGACTAAACGGCTGGCCTTCCATTTAAGACAGCAGACAGCCACAGCCCATATCACAGGCTTGAGACACCCAGAGACTGGACAAACTTTGCATAAATGGGAACAGATAGCCAACTCATTTGTAGCTTACTACAGTAAACTATATCACCTACCACTGGAATCTCATACTGAAGAGGCAAAGAAATTCCTGAATAATCTAAAACTACCCAAGCTGGGACTTCCGGTGATGTCATGCACTAGGTAGCAGATAGGGTCGCGAGGCTCCCTTTGGAATAATTTAACTACCTTAAATTTACTAGCCAAAAATAAAATAAAAGTATCTCACTGAAAGTAAGAGGTAGTAAAATGCCCAGAAGAAGAGGAGATTCCGCCCGTGGCTCGCCAAAGCGCCTGGATGGTGAGAGATCCCAAGAAGAAGATTCAGAGAGCGGGGACTCGCGGGCATCTTCGGCCTCCCGCCATGGCACCGCGCAGGCCGATCGTGTCCCGCTCTCCATCCTGCAGAGACAAATGACCCAAATGCTGGCAGAGATCCGGGATTTCCGGAAGGAAATGAGGGCGACGGTCACTGCTCTTCGGACTGACATGGGCAAGCTTGAAAGAAGGCAGGAAGATTGCGAGGAGCAGATGACTGCAACAGATAAAAGAGTCGAGGAGACCGAGCTGCCATCGCCCAACTACATGCCCAGCTGAGAGGCCTTCAAGATCGGGCGGAGGACGCAGAGAGCAGGAGCCGTCGAAATAATATTCGACTCTCGGGGCTCCCGGAGGGAACGGAGGGCGCTGAAATTATACCATTTAGTCAGAAATTGCTGAGAGAATCGTTAAAGTTACCTGGAGAAATGACGCTGGAGATGGAAAGGGTACATCGCACGCTAGGTCCCAGGCCAGCAGCAGGCGCCCGCCCCCGCACATTATTGATTAAGTTCCTCAGGCATCAAGAAAAAGAAAAGGTGCTACACACCGCCTGGAGACAGGGAACAGTCCTCTACGGATCCCACAGGCTGTTTTTGGAAAACGACTTCGCTCCCGAAGTAATGGCTCGGATAAGGGCCTACATTCCAGTCATGAGGGCACTTAAAGCGGCAGGGGTGCGTTTCAAGACGTTGTACCCCTCAAGAATCGTGATCCACTTTAAGGAAGGGGCCCACATGTTCGACGATGCAGCTGCAGCAGTTACGGTGCTCAAGACGAGGAAGATGGAGATCCCCCAGCAGCGATCTGAAGTTGCTACTACCCCTGCCTCTAAGTTGGCACAAAAAGTATGGAATGCGGGCCAGAAAGATACCAGACGCCGCCAGGGCATTGCAGCAATACAGTCGATTGTGAACACGTTGAAAACCAGAGCCGAAGGTTCATCAGAGAAAGTTATGCCAGTCCCCAAGACTTGAACTGACTTTAAGTATTAATGCGGACTGAGCATACTAAATATCGCCATATTAATTAGGTCCAGCTACAGTTTAAATTAAAGTTAGACACCGTTACGTTTTGGCTTGAGTAGAGGGCGGAATGAGGGCGAAGCAAGGCGGCCGCTACGGTATTTTGAATAGGCCGAGGAAGTGGGGATCCGGGGAGGTAGGGGACACCGTCTGTTGGTTAAAGTTTAGATCCAGGCAGCTAGGAACTTCCGGGAACTCGTGGAGCTTGTGGATAATCGCTGAGCCAGCTGATCGTCGCACCTTTGTAGGTCTGCTAGTCGCAATGAAGACCACTGAGAAGGAGGAGCAGCGATCACAATTGGGCCTAAGCACGATGCTGGACATAATTTTACACCGGAGGCTCGGTGAAGGGGGCAGATACGGAGACCAGCGAGACGGCGGGAGGAATTGAGAGATCTCCGTGGTGGCTTCCTCATGTAATTCAAGGGACCAGACGCTGGACGTTGCTGACCCCGAATCCACGTGGGGAACAACTAGCTTTAAGACGGGGTAGCATGGGGATTCTTGGGTCAAACGTGGACAATCCCCAAATGAATACTTATAGTAGCTGAGGGATGGGCAGTTGTGAGCAGTCCTACCTACAGCAGCTGCACCTTTTAACAGTTAGCATGGAGAAATGGATTGGGAGCTGGTTACACTGTAGGTTGATTATGAATGTAAGGAGGGAAGGGGAAATTTCCACATGTGACCCAAGATTTAGCAGGTTTTTGAACGTTATGTTTATTTAAAATATGCTCGGTCGGGGGGTGTGTGAAATGGGCATCTAGTATTAGGAATTGCGGATTGCCATCCCTCCTGCTGCCCACGTGGAACCATGGTTTGCTCCGATCCCCAATCCTCTGTCGGACGGATCATAAACATAAGCACCGGGGCTCCTGGGTTCTGAGGGGATGGTTCCACGGCGTGGTCAGGGAGGATGAGGGAATAAATTACCAAGTTCGTAAACGCTACTGCATAATCTAAATGGGGTTCCTGGGCTCTGGGGAAGCTATCAAGATGGGGAATGAGGATACTCCAGTTTGGAGTAGAGCAGATTATGTGACTGGGAAGGGACGGCACAGACTGGAATTTTGATAAAAGGTCCACATAGATGTATGTCAAGGGTAGTCTGTGACAAGCATAAAAGACCATCAGAGGAGGGGTTGGGGGATTACTTAGGACTGAGGACCAATTTATCCAGCTCACATCAGCCGGGCCTTGTTGGGATATGGATGTGTAGACTTAATCCTGGGTCCATGGGGCGCCCCCTCCCTTGGAGGTCAGGTATCTAGGATTGGGAGGCCCCACGAGTCGCCACGACGAATTAGGCGAATGGTTAATTTTGCAGAAGGCAGTACTGGAGCCACTCCTGGAAACCAGGACCAGCAGCTTCTGTAGAAGAAGCCACAGCAGGGACACTGGGCTATACACCTGCGGAGTCCTGTGGGAGTGGGAAGGCCCGGGAGCATACCCATATGGGCAGAGTTTTCGTCAGTCCGGGGGGACCCTGAGGCAGGACGGTGGAAGCCGGGTCACAAACAGGGACATAATCACCTGGACTGAAGAAGGATAATCAACCCGGTTACACGGCGGAAATCCCTCTATGACCATTGCAGCATCCAGGGGAGCCTACGATCCTGCCATGACTGTCGCCTATTCCCAATACCTTTTCCCCATAGGTACTTTGGTACCTAAGGCCCGGAATACTAAGGGCCGTTTAGGTAGGGTTATATCCCTACCTTAAGATCAGGGTTCAGCCCAGATCGGTGGAAGTGCCAATAGAAGTTCTGTTGACCAGGTTGGTCATTAGGTGGCATATTATGCCTCTGTTATCTGTTAACCTATGTTTATCATGTTGTTGGTGTTGTTATGTTTGTCGAAGAGTCACCAAGTTTGCACAATACAAAATACAGTCACAAGCCTTAAATGATTTCGGGGGGACGGCCTGTGGGGGATCAGGGAAGCCAGGTCCTAAACAATATGATGATCCTAAACAATGCATGTCCATGCGTTGAAGTTGTTGTCCCTTAATATCAAGGGTCTTGCCTCGCCCATTAACAGATCAAAGGCATTGGCTTATGTCAGAAGGTCAAAATCAGATATTGCTTTCCTCCAAGAACGATATGAGCCCTGCTGAACATAATAAATTAACTAAACTAAGTAAAGGGCAGGTGTTTCATTCATCCTGTAAGGCTGGTGAGACGAGAGAGGGTAGCTATTATTATTTCCTCACTCCGTTTCAGGTGGAGACTACCTGGTCCGATCCAGAAGGTCGACTGATAATTGCCCAAGGAGAAGTTAATGACACTGAGGTAACACTGGTGAATATTTACCTCCACCGGGCATTACAGTCACAAGATTGAGACCTTTATTGGACAAGATAGTCCAGAAGACTAGAGGCATCCTCTTGATGGCAGGTGACTTCAACCTAACTATGGACCCCCAGGTCGACTCCACTAGTCGGAGACCCCAAAAACAAACTGCCACCCAGAAGTTTTTCAATAAATTTGTAGCGGAGATGGGCTGGTGCGACGTATGGCGGAGGTTGCATCCGAATACAAGAAATTACTCATATTATTCCCCAGTGCATCGCACCTACTCCCGAATAGACTATGTATATACCCAAATAGAACACCTAGGCACTATACGGGATGTCCAGTTGGGAGACATATCAATCTCGGACCATGCGCCCCTGACAACCCACTGGGACCTGGGCCTACAGCCAAGAAACACACAGTGGCGGCTGAATCCATTTCACTTGCGGTCAAAAAAATTCCAAGAATTCCTCTCAGAAAAAATCACAGAAATCATAACAGATAATCCTCCACATGCCTCTACATCCTCGGTGCACTGGGACACAATTAAAGCAGTCCTTAGAGGGCATATAATTAAACACACGTCGGAATTAGGAAGGCAGCGTAAAGCATATAAGGATAAACTAGAAGACACTCTCCACTTCCTTCAAATGGCACATCAACATGGGGATGAGTCAGTCCTACCCCAGTTACAACAAACCAGGCGGGAATTGGACACGCTAGCTCAGCAACAAACCGAAATTGCTCTGACTTTCTTGAGGCAGCGATTTTATGAAGTGGGGCCACGAGCTACGCGTCTGCTCGCATACCAAGTGCGTAAACAGAAGAAGAGTGCAACTATTGCTTCCATCAGACATCCCAAGGGGGGACGGCCGTTATCCCAGCTACATGACATAGTGGACGCCTTTACAGCGTTTTACAAAACCCTTTACACCCCGGAATCTATTCCGTCAGCAAAACAGCTTGGGGAATATTTAGACTCAATTTCGCTCCCGTCACTCACTGAGGCGCATAGGGAGGTCCTGATACAGCCCATCACTGACATAGAGGTAGCTCAGGCTATAGCCAGAGCTAAATCATTGAAGGCCCCTGGACCAGATGGTTACGGCTCAGAGTTCTATAAGGCTACTAACACCCAAACTGCTCCTTTACTCCTTCGGGTCTTCAACTCAGTCCTGGGGAGCTCCACCTCAATCGTGGTCTTACGCCACAATCTCAGTGATTCCCAAACCAGGTAAGAATCCCCAAATCTGCGCCTCTTATAGACCCATATCTGTACTAAATCAGGATTATAAAATATTTATGAGCATATTAGCGCGGCGCCTAGACCAGGTACTTCCCCTACTAATACACAAAGACCAAACGGGGTTTGTTAGATCTCGCACTACCACGGATAGCATTAAAAGATCCCTGTATATAGTGCACCAGATGCAAGAGACTAGAGACCCGACAGTGTTAATAAGTCTTGACGCAGAAAAGGCCTTTGATAGGGTCGCTTGGCCCTTCCTGTACGTTACCTTGAACAAATTTGGATTTCCTTCCGCACTTGTTCAAACATTTCAGAATATATACTTAACCCCTAAAGCCTGTGTGAAAGTGAATGGGCACCATTCTAACTACTTTCAACTCCAGAGGGGCACTAGACAGGGGTGTCCTTTATCGCCCCTGTTGTTTGCCCTAGTCATTGAACCTAAGCGCAGCAATCCAGAATCCCAGGAAATCCAGGGGATTAGGATAGGAGACACTGAGCACCGTGTTGCTTTGTATGCGATGATATACTCTTGTACCTTCAGAACCCTGATTGCTTGATCCAGCTGTGAGACAGATTTTGGATTCTTACGGTTTGGTATCAGGCTACAAACTTAATTTCACTAAGGCAGAATCCTCACCTTTAACTCATTTACATGAGTGCCGAGATGCCCTACCAGGCAGGTGGGACCTGCAGAAACTGAAATACCTCGGTATTCACATTCCAAGGACTCCACAAAATATTACAAGGAAAACTATAGCCATTTGTTGTGCAACTAAAACAGGACTTGCAGGCCTGGACCATCCTGCCCCTTAGCCTGTCCAGGAGAGTAGACCTAATCAGGATGATAACATTACCGAGAGCTTTATATCTATTTCAAAATATCCCTCTATACATACCATTAAAAACCTTTCGCAAAATAAATCGCCCAATAAGGAACTTTATATGGGCCTACCAAAAACCGCGGATCCGCTTGGGGATACTCACCCTTCCACGTTGGTGTGGTGGTTTAGCTCTGCCCGACCTAAAGCTTTACCAACAGGCTACTAACCTCACACACATAATGGCCCGACAGACCGGAGCTTACGCTCCTCACTGGCTTGAAATAGAGAAAACTTTTATAAGCGATCAGGCCCTCTTTAGAATCTTATACCGACAAGAACCGGTAGAAAGAGCCCAAAGATTTCTAATCCTGCTGCAGCGCAAATTAAAACTGGACCCTGCTTAAAAATCCCAGCGATTAGCGCCCTTCCAGGCGCTCATCTGCCCAATCTCAAGTCTAACAGACTTCCTCCCTAATAGGGTGGATAACGGTTTCATTAAATGGGAAAGGCAGGGGTTGAAATATCTGCTACAAATAATGACACAACGCAGCATTTGGACTTCTGCAGAAATTCAGAGAAAATTTCACCTTTCTCACAAGGATTTTTATCGCTATCTTCAATTGCGTCACTATATAGAAGGTCTCCCACGGACATTATGGAACCCGGAGGGATACCCGGAGTTAGTTCAATGCCAGGTACAGTTAAATAGAATGGGGATGCGAGACCACTTGGTCTCACGGTATTACCAAGCTCTTAGTCAAAGAAATGACCTAACCATGGACATCCGTACACAATGGTCACAAGAAACAGGATATCAGCTTTCTCTGGAGGAATGGAGTCAGGCATGCAACCTCTCCAGCTCAGGTTACTAGTTCCATCAGTGGCGAAATGCCTGGAAAGTCTTGGTTCGATATTTCCGTTCCCAGCGGTTACAAAACATTACACTCCAGGCAACACAGCGGAGTGCTGGAGACAGTGTGGGAGCTGCTTTAATCTGTCTCACGTCATGTGGCTGTGCCGGCCCTCCAGGTGTTCCTCATTCAACTCGAGGCTCAGCTGCAAGAGTTGATTGACCCACAACTCCACTGACCTTGGAGATGTTCCTGTTTCTTCATTTCCTAAAACCCTTAGAAGCCCTAATGTTACATATCTGCTCTCTGCTTCTAACAGCTGCAAAGAATTACTAGACAATGGTTAACAACAAAATCCCCACCATCCAAGACTAGTGGGATATCACAAAACAAATTTATAGCATGGAGAAAATAACACATAACCTAAATGAACAGGAAGAAAAATTCAAAGCCAGATGAATAGCAAATATACTACATGTTGAAGGATCCTACCTTTACACCTTAAGAAACCTTAGCACGAGGAACTCGTTGGGGTTCACAAATAGAGATGGTGGTGGGAGGCATCTCAGTGCTCCGGCCTGGCTCCCCTGGTCCCCGTGGGGCAGTTGCTCGCACATAAAAGCGGCTCGCCGGAGTTAGTCCGGACTAGAGGTGGTTCGAGAGGGGATGAATATATGGAAAAGAACGACATGTATAATCAAATGATCGATGGAGCTAGATTGTAACCCGAAACGGGAGATAGAGCAAATAAATGCCATTCACTGCTTCTCCACCTTCCTTTCCTGAGGGGGAGGAGACTACCGGGGGTGTCAACCCAAAGCACCTGTGAAGAACAGTCTTTTACAAAATTAAATCCCTGCCCCAAGGGGGCTAGAAACTGCATGGTTAGTATCACTAATAGATGGGTGGACATGGGAGCAACTTTTGACCCCTCGAGCCCTATATGGGGCCCCAAACTATCGGCTTCTTAGATCCTGAGGCTGAAGGCACGGTCCAGTTGTATTGTGATGCACTAAGCAGCGAATGGTGGGGTAGGTTGGCATGCCACGCTGGGAATGAATTCCATAAAGCTATTTTCATCTGACTGTATAATAAGGAATCCATGAATGTTTCTGTAAATTTGTAAACATTGGTGACTAATATGTATATAAGTTAAAAATTCAATAAAAAGAAGAATTATAAAAAAAAACCAAAATAAATAAAACTACCCAAGCTTACTGAAATGCAGATACAAACATTGCTTAAACCGATTACTCAGGCAGAGTTTGGCTCAGCAATACAAAACTTAAAAGTAGGTAAATGCTCAGGCCAAGATGGTTTTGGCAGAGAATTTTACAAAGCATCTGCTCCCGAAACTGTCTCTCAACTGCATAATATATATAACCAGATTTGGACAGAAGGGGACATAGTACCCCCATCTTGGAATTACACAACAATCTCAGTAATACGCAAACAAGGTAAGAACCCACAAGAGTGTGGGTCATATAGACCCATCTCCCTCCTAAACTTAGATTACAGATTTTTCACAACCATAATAGCAGCCAGACTAAATCCTGTTTTACCGGACCTAATTCACCAGGACCAAACAGGATTCATAGAAGGGAGGCAGGCCCCAGAGGGGGTCAGACGCACACTAAATCTTATTGATACTATAAATAAGCAGCATATCCCTACATGTATCATGAGTATGGATGCCGAAAAAGCATTCAACAAGGTCACCTGGAGTTTTCTTTTCGCATCCATGAGCAGAATGGGCTTCCCTCCGGCCTTCCTGGGAGCTATCAAGGCTCTGTATGCCTCATCTCAGGCGTATGTAAGGGTAAACGGTAAACGGGGGAGTCTCAACAAGATTCGACTTAGGTAGAGGCACAAGACAGGGGTGTCCTTTGTCACCCCTGCTCTTCGCGTTGTATATTGAACCCCTGGCACAAGCCATTAGAGAAGACCCTGACATAAGCGGAATTCGGACTGGGGGGGGAAGAGCATAAAATATCCCTGTACGCGGACGTTGCCCTTGTATACATGTCCAACCCAGACAAATCTATACCTAGACTATGGGAGATCATAGATGAAGTCGGTCAATATTCAGGATATACCTTTAATAAACACAAAACTGAGGTCCTTAAGTTCTTCTACACCCCATCTCACAAGATACAACAAATAATCTCATTGAAATGGAACAACCAAAAGATCAGCTATCTGGGGACTGAGATTCCCAGGAATCTCTCATCATTATTCACACTCAGTTTTGAGCCACTGATAAAACAAATCAAGATGGACATCCAAAAATTGGAACTACTAAACCTCCCCTTGTATTCTAGGATCCAGTCCATAACAATGAATGTCCTCCCGAGACGTCTCTATCTTTTTCAGTGTCTGCCCTTAAGGATACACCATAACCAATTTCAAATCTGGCAAAGGCTCATCTCAAAATATATATGGATTAAAAAAAGACCCAGAGTCAACCACAAAGTCATGTCAGGTGATAAAACAAGGGGGCAGGAATGTCCTGAATTTAGAGGATTATTATCTAGCAGCTCAATTAAGATGGGCCTTATTATGGTCAACAGACAAATATAAGGCTCACTGGAAGACAATAGAGATACTGAGTTCGGAGGGGGGCTCCTCTAGGAGCTAGGCAGTCAAGTCCTGAAGGGAGACAAGAGGACGAAAACACATTGCCACTCACAGTGAGAAATACACTACAGGCACTAAGGAGACTGTGGGCCAAACACAGACTCTCCGGGGAACTCTGGCCAATGAGATGGCTGGCATGGGATAGTTCCTTTATTCTCACTAAACAGGACCTAATCTTTAGAAGGTGGGGTAGACTGGGCTAAACAACACTACCACAATTCCTAGATGGTCCAAACATTAAAAATTTCGGAGCAGTTAAAGATAAGTTTCAACTGAGACAGGAAGATTACTTCAGATATATGCAGGTAAGGTTGCACATACAAGAACTAAAAAAAGATATACAGGGAGCATGGGGACTTGAGGAAATTAGGCCAAATAATAATAGAAATACTGAGCATGCATAGGAAGAGGGGACACATCTCGGCTATATATAAAGCCATATGAGACAGGGATGAAAAACTCACTAAATTTATTAAAGAAAAGTGGAAAACAGAGCTCGGAGAACAGACATAAAATAAGGAATGGGAAATAATTTGGGCTCAGGGAATCAGGACAACGTACTGCCCTATGTGGAGAGAATTTCAGTGGAAGGTCAAGATTAGATATTTTATAACCACCGTGATCAAAAGTAAATGGGACAAAAATTACCTGGCTGCATGTTGGAGAGGATGTCAGGGAATGCAGGCACATCACTCATGTACTCTGGCAGTGTCCCAAACTGGCGAGATTTTGGAACGAAATTATACAGAGCCTGAAAACTATTTTCACCCTCACAGACTCACTGGCCCAAAGCAAATGGTATTGGGCCTACCGCTCTGAGAGATAAAGGGGAGAGATAGGATATACCTGTGGAGCATATTGATCTCAGCTGCTCATAAGGCCAACACCAGAAAGCGGTTATCCCCCGAGCCACCTACACGACAACACTGGATCTCTACAGTCCTTGAAATACAGGACATGGAGGAACTCGCATATAAGATTAACAACCAAACACAAAACTTCATAATGTGGTGGGCCTTGTGGGTGGTTTGGCATGCAATCCCTCAGAATGGTCAACAAAGTATAGTAGACAGAGTTACAGACTGTATCAATATACCTGTAATATGAATTGACTTCATCAATGTATCAAGCACTAAATAAGAGATGTATTTGTGCCTAAATAATCAATAAACTTGAAATAAAAAAAAAGAACCATTTATTTCAACCTTAACAAAAAAAAAATCACATTTTAATTTATGGACCGCATAAACCACTCAAGCAAGAAAATTATGGAGCTGTCAACACAAGCACATATTTTACATTTCAGTACTGCAACATTAGGAATAAAAGATGAAATGTCTATGAAATATATCCTATAGAAGATTAGATGAGACTAGTCAAACATTTTAGTGGACTGTGCCTTCTGAACATTAATGTAATTATGTCAGCAGTAAAAACATCAACATGTTCAAAAACAGTTCTGAAGATCTTGGATTTTACTGTCTTAATCTTACACAGCTATCTGCCTTGCAGACGTGAATGGGACCAGTTGTCTCTTTCAACTTCAGTTCATCAAGGTCAGAATTAGGCCAGCTTGGTTTAAGATTAAACAGAAAAATTTGAAAGTTTTCTACACATATAGCAAGTTTACTTGTCTTGTGCCAAGACTGGGATAGTCAAAAGAGTGTAAAAATGGGGAAAGGGTCAAGCCAGCCCAGTGGCGTTGAGGGCTCGGACACTGGTGCTGTACCTCCAGCCGTGCCAGTGACCCAGATTCTGGAACGGACCAGGGTCGCTTGGGGGCCAGCCTGGTGAGGGAGGATTGAGCACCCCAGGATGGCTCTCCTCCCTTGTTTCACCTGCCACTTAGTGGAGACTGGATGGTAGCACCGGTAGGACCAGCAGACATGGGGGAATGCGCACTGATGCAGCACACATGTGCATCAATATGCATGCACATGCATCACGTGCAGATGTGCTAGGGGAGAAAATGAACCAAAATGCCTCAGCTCACTTGGCATCCCCAGCAGGTGCAGCATGACCCTGTGTGGCTGGCCACCCACCAATATGGCTGTGTAAGTGGTGGCTAACCTGTAAGTCCATGAGGCGGGTCGGTGACGTGGATGGGAGGATGCTGCCAGAACCTGGCAGAGAAACAAGTCAAAAGAAAAAAAAATGTGGAGAGGCTCACTTTTTGGCATGTACAATGCGCATCCACACATTCGCAGACCATGATTTTCAAACAGCTCATAGAACCATAGATAATGACGTCAGAAAAAGACCAAAGGTCCATCCAGTCTGTGTGGCGCACCCTAACAAATCCAAAGGCCAATCGTCCATGGTAGGTTCTGTTACATATTACCTACCCCCTTTTGCTCCACACCCTACTGCTACAGCCCTGAGAAACCACTAAGCCCTTTATTCTGTCCCGGGCATGCTGGAAACCATTAAGGGTTTAGGTGTCCAGGACATCAGGGCTGACCCTGAAAGAGGGACCTCTAGCTCTAATGGGCCTACCTGGTTATCAAAATTCAAAAAATAAATAAATAAATAAATCAGATGGCAGACTGTTCCACAGCTAAACCACCCTTTCTGTAAAACAAAACTTTCTCACATCCAGTTTAAGGCAAATCTGGATAGACAGGAGACAGGATACACATTAAAAAATACACATTTAACACTTAATAGAACAATTAAAATATAGACCAGGCGAGCACCATGGATGAAAGTCTATACTATGCTCAGTAATACCTATGGTTATATTAAATGCACGCTGAAAATAGAAAATAGAGTTAAAAATCTACGTTTCGACCTTAGGTCTTCTTCAGGAAATATCTAAAAGAGAAAAAAAACAAGTTAGTGTAGAGGAGAGGTAAAATGAGAGAGATATATATGTGGAGAAAGAAGAAGGGGGAGGCAAAGGGAGAAGAAGTGATAAATGATAAGATTAAGAGAGAATCTGTGAAACAAAAAGGTGATGATGGGAAAGATAAAACATAATGGGAGAGAAAGAGCTGGGGAAGATCCCAGGTAGAGACTGATTAACAGGGCCTTGTAAGAAGGCTGAAAGGTGACAAATGTGTGAGAAGGAGACAGAAATGGAGACATATGGTGAAAATGAAAAATAAACCAGTACAAAAACAAATTGACTTTAGGAAAAAAGGGGAGGCTGAAAGATGTTAGTGGAAAATAAGTCTATCATTTAAACCAGAGGGCTGCTGGGAGCCAAGGCGGATGATCAGCTTAGCTTCCATGTTTTTCTATGGTTAGGATCCCGGAAGCCCTGCTGAAGGACAAAACAGAAAGGTCATTGACATTGTGGTCCCTGGAGATAAAGTGGGACACAATGGGTTTAGCTGATTTCACCATTCCTGACCGCTCTGTAATGTTCCTGAAACGGTCAGCAAGACGCCTACCAGTTTCTCCGATGTAAATAGCTGAACACCTCCTGCAAAGAATACAGTACACTACATTAGTGGAGGTGCATGAGAACTCCTTGGTGATGTGAAAAACACCTGTAGGCCCCCAAATCTCAGTTACACTGGAAATAAATTTGCAGGTGTAGCAGCGAGCCCTGTTGCAAGGTTTGGTACCGGGGGGGGGAACTGTTAGGAGTGGGTAGGCTGCTTTTTACCAGGAGATTGCGCAGGTTAGGTGGCCGGCGGTAGGAGGCAATAGGTGGTTCTGTAAAGGAAGCACCAATGTTAGGGTCAGTTTGCAAAATGGGAAAGTTACTAGTGATGATCCTGTGAAGAGAAGGTGTGCTCTGATGGAAAGGAAGAACTAGTGGAATTCGCCGTTGTTCTTGTGTGAGTATCCCTCTATGGGGAAGTCCAGGTTACGGGCATGTTACTGACCGGGAGAGTGCTCTGTCCACTGTGCTTTTAGGGTATCCTGTTGATAAAAAACTATGCATTATTTGGGTCTGCTCAGCAAAATCATCCTCTTCACTGCATAACCTATGAAGTCTAAGAAACTGTGAATAAGGCAGGCCATTCTTGACATGTTTAGGATGGAAGGAGCTATGGAGGAGGAAACTATGAGAGTCAGTGGGTTTGTAATAGACTGATGTCTTCAGACCAGTGTTCTGGACTGAGAGCTGGATATCCAGGAAAGGCAGTGTGAGGAGGATACTTCAACCCGTGTACTGAAGGGAAGGATGAGCCATGGTGAACTTGTCAAGGAAGACTTGGAGGGTCTCCCTGGAGCAGGAGGTGGCCCCCACACAGTCATCAATGTAGCGTTTGTAGAGTTCAGGCACAGTCCCTGTGAATGAGAGAAAAAAACATTCCTCCACCCAACCCACAAACAGATTAGCAAAGCTGGGACCCATCTTGGTACCCATGGCAACTCCACTGACCTGCTGAAAAAAACTGTTGTTAAAAGAAAAAGCATTGAGTGTTAGAACCAGTTCTGCCAGGTGAATTAGTGTGTGTGTGTGGGTGGCTGCTGGACTTCCCGCTTGTTCAAGAAATGCTGCAAAGCTGTCAGACCATCATCATGGGGGATCACTGTGTAAAGAGATTTGATGTCCATGGTGAAGATGAGCTGATGAGAGCCACTGAATCTGAACCTGTCAAATAACTGGAGAGCATGGTTAGTGTCTTTAACATAGGAGGGCAGGGACTCAACAACGGTCTATGAGGCCATCCAAAAGCGGAGATATGGGATGTGGGGCAGGAGCAGGCAGACACTATGGGACGACCGGGTTACCTGTTTTGTGGATTTTGGGAAGAAGATAAAACCTAGATGTCTAGGGATGCTGGACTATGAGTCTCTTAGCAGAAGCAGGGAGCTCATTGTTTTCAATAGCAGAGGTGATGGTGGTGGTGACCTCCGTCTGATAGTCAACAGTGGGGTCCTGTGGAAGAGAAGAATAAAACCTGGTGTCAGAGAGTTGCTGTGTGGCTTCCGTGATGTATAGCTCCTTTGCCAGACCACAACAGCACCTCCCTTATCAGCTGGTTTAATAACAATGTCATTCCTACATTGTAGAGATCTGAGGGCTGCAAGCTCACCAGGTGTCAGGTTGGAATGGTTGTGCCTGCAATGAAGATTAAAGTTAGTGGTGTTTTCCATGCATTGGTTAACAAAATAATCAACAGCAGCAAAACGTCCTGGAGGGGGTGTCCATGCACTTCGCTGGGGATTGATGTCATTGATAGTTCTGGTGATACCGTCATCATCTGTGGGAAGAGGAGTCATATTAGAAAAATGAGCTGCAAGGCGTACTCTACGATAGAAGCACTGCAGATCAACTTGAACCTGGGGTGCATCAAGATATCTGGGTGTGGGCACAAAGAGACCTTTGCTAAGGAGTGAGTGCTCATCTTGTGTCAGGGAAGGTCTGGAGAATACAAAATACCAAATTGTTAGGATGTGTCTGACTCGAGGGCTCGTGCTGGTTGTTGATCTGCTGGGTGAGAGACTGGAGTTTTGCAGCTTTGGTATCCTTGAAACTGAAAGAGAGTGGAGTTAAGGTTTTGGATGCAGTGCTTAATAAAAGGAAGGTTATGTGGAGCCGTTCGCTGCAGGAAATCCTTTTGCCTTTGAATGGTTTTGTCCACAGAGATCAGCTGTGTTTTGATGGAGAGAATGGTGTGCACGATAAGTTTCCTAGAGAAAGTTTTCAAAAGCTTGTTAGTAGAGGAAACATGTGTCTCAGATCCTACCGCCGGCCACCTAACCTGCGCAATCTCCTGGTAAAAAGCAGCCTACCCACTCCTAACAGTTCCTCCCCCCCAGGTACCAAACCTTGCAACAGGGCTCGCTGCTACACCTGCAAATTTATTTCCAGTGTAACTGAGATTTGGGGGCCTACAGGTGTTTTCACATCACCAAGGAGTTCTCATGCACCTCCACTAATGTAGTGTACTGTATTCTTTGCAGGAGGTGTTCAGCTATTTACATCGGAGAAACTGGTGAGGCGTCTTGCTGACCGTTCAGGGAACATTACAAGCGGTCAGGAATGGTGAAACTGCTAAACCCATTGTGTCCCACTTTATCTCCAGGGACCACAATGTCAATGACCTTTCTGTTTGTGTCCTTCAGCAGGGCTTCGGGATCCTAACCATAGAAAAAACATGGAAGCCAAGCTGATCATCAGTTTGGCTCCCAGCAGCCCTCTGGTTTAAATGATAGACTTATTTTCCACTAACATCTTTCAGCCTCCCCTTTTTTTCCCTAAAGTCAATTTGTTTTTGTACTGGTTTATTTTTCATTTTCACCATATGTCTCCATTTCTGTCTCCTTCTCACACATTTGTCACCTTTCAGCCTTCTTACAAGGCCCTGTTAATCAGTCTCTACCTGGGATCTTCCCCAGCTCTTTCTCTCCCATTATGTTTTATCTTTCCCATCATCACCTTTTTGTTTCACAGATTCTCTCTTAATCTTATCATTTATCACTTCTTCTCCCTTTGCCTCCCCCTTCTTCTTTCTCCACATATATATCTCTCTCATTTTACCTCTCCTCTACACTAACTTGTTTTTTTTCTCTTTTAGATATTTCCTGAAGAAGACCTAAGGTCGAAACGTAGATTTTTAACTCTATTTTCTATTTTCAGCGTGCATTTAATATAACCATTTTGTTTTGCTTTTAGACCACATGCTGACGCAGCGCCTTGTCTCAGTAATACCTATGGTACCTATGATCCCTTTCGACCCACCTGGACAGCTTCCACTTGTGTATGCTACATAATTCTTCACAGTTTACCTTGTTTATTCCTATCAGGAAATTATAGGTCTCTTTCCTGGCCTCTAGCGAGTACATGTTCAGAACCTTGAGCCAATCAGATCTGTCCTGCTCGTCACAAATCATTCTGGTCACCCTACACTGCACCATCTCTAGCCTGTCCCTATCTTTCCTTACATCAGGACTCCAGAAAGAACAGTTACATAAGAACTGACCATAACAAACAGATCTTTGAGAGAATCTCTTTCATCAGGTCACACCTCTGGAACTATTACTGTGTCAGTGCTATGACCACATGGATCTTTTGCAAGCAGTCAGCCAGGAGCCACCCATGATGACTTCAGACGTAAGGGTGTACATATAAACATGTGCAGCTCTTAATCTTCTTGGTTCCCTGCCGGAGATCATGCTTGCAGGACCTCCCTCTAGGGAAACAGTAGAGACCCCACCACATACCAGATGAGACAAGAGTGCTGAACAAATAGCAATGCAGACAGCAGTACTAGGATCCTTTGTCACAACCCCTA
Organism: Neoceratodus forsteri; assembly: GCA_016271365.2. NCBI lineage: Eukaryota > Metazoa > Chordata > Ceratodontiformes > Ceratodontidae > Neoceratodus > Neoceratodus forsteri. Next base: position 966,612,872 of record CM057452.1, read on the forward strand.
AGAGGGAAGGAGGGTGGAATGGCATGGCCTGATTAAAGAGATTCTTTTGAAGATAGAACAGTTACTCAAGAACTTACCATAACAGTAGATCTTTGAGAGAATCTTAATTATCAGTTAACACCTATGGAACATGGCTGTCAGAAGCTAGGATCACCCAGAAGCTTTTCTGCAGCAGTCTAGTAGGCACCACCCATGCTGACATCAGGCTCCGATGTCACAGCCCTATATAAGTGTGGGCGGCCCTGCTCCATCCTCAGTTGTTTCCCAAGCCAGAGGCCATAGGAGATAGGAGTCCCACCAGAGAACCGAGGAGAGAGAGAGAGAGATAGAAGTTGCCCAGCTAGCAAAAAGGCTAGAGCAACAAGACCGCTGAGCTGGAGAGAAAAAGAGAAAGGGGGATGGAGGGAGGGAGGGACAGCATGACCTGATAAGACAGACTCCCTTGAAGATCTACTGTCATGGTAAGTTCTTACGTAACTGTTCTATCTTCTTCAGGGATATCTCTGTCATCAGGTCACATCTATGCCACGAGTCCCAAGCAGTACCGAGAACAAAAACAGTCTGGGTGGCCGGAGGCTAGAGGCCTAAGAAAGAAGGCCCTGAAGCACAGCTAGGTCAAAGCCTGCCCTTCTTCTGGATGCAATGTCCAGACTGTAGTGTTTGGCAAAAGTGTGGACAGTACTCCAAGTGACAGCAGCACAAATTTCTGCAGCTGACACATTCCTGAAACAGGCAACAGAAGTGGTCATGCCTCTGGTTGAATGGCCATGATTCACACAAAGAAGTTCCTTACTGACTTCCTATAACAAAAAGTGATACAGTTGGCCAACCATCTGGACAAGCACTGTTTAGGTACTGGAGCACCATCTTTTTTAGGATGAAACAAACAAATAACTTATAGGACTTTCTATAGTCCTTAGTATGGTGTGTATAGTACCTCATAATTCTATGCACATCTGAAGTATGGAGCAATGCTTCCCCTCGGGATTGGCATGCTCTGGAAAATAAACAGGCAGATGCTAGACTGATTCAAAATGAACTCAGACAACGCCTTAGGAAAAAATTTAGGATTAGTACACAAAGAGACCATGTCTTTGTGAAAAATCAAATAAGGTTGCTCACACATGAGAGCCTGTAGCTCTGAAAGTCTTCGAGCAGAAGTAATGGCAACTAAAAATAACGCTTTCCACGACACAAAGTGTAGCTAGCAAGACACGGCTGGCTCAAAATGAGGCTGGGCCAGCTTTTTTTTTTTTTTATTTTTATTGATTTTGCAAGCAGAAATCTTACAAATGAATACATAGGAGGATAGCACAATGACATTTTCCAGGTAATACTGTTCACTTACGAAGGATAAAATGTAAGACACCTCCTCAAGTGTTACCACATACGGGGACGTTCCAATAAACGACTATCATTTATAACATTAACAAACTGTATGCAGCCTAGGAAACTTACAACGGGTCAAACAAAATATAGCCCCGATATATCCTCTTTTCAAATTGACCTACTGGTCTACAGACCCCTTAGTGGAGAAAAGGAATATAATCATTACTAAAGTTCCCTTAACCTCCCAGGGATAAACATTATCTGCACTAGCAGTTCGGAGAGCATGCAAACAAATTCAGCCCAGCTAACTGTGAACTTCGTTTATAGACTGAAGTAAACAATTGTCAAAAATAGAACTAGAAAGGATACTGTAGTGGTAAGCATTAATCTGTCATTAAAAGAGAAAAGTTTAACAATTGACTCGAGCCAGAACACTTTTATCTCGGGCAGGTCTAACAGCTCATAAGGAATGTTCATGGTGCCCACATTACACTGCAGAGTTCGAGCTGATTATCACCATGCAGAACAGAAATATATGCAGTAAAACTTGGAAGATTGGCGGGAAATGCCACCCTCATTAAAAGGAATGTCAGCTGCTAATATTCAGTTCCCGTATTATGAAGAAAGCAAGATTGTATCGTAATTACTGACTAGCAGCATCAAACAGGCTAGTTTATGAGCAAATACAATTGTATAAAACATAGCACTGCTCTAGACATACATGTCAAATTCAGCACTCACTACTGAATATTATTAATTAATTAATCCCTGTCTAAGGAGTCTGCATCAACCTCCTGGTGCTCTATCTCAGATTCAATGCGCCACAACTTTTCAGCCTCTTGGGGATCAGAGAAAAGGAACGACTGACCGTTGCACTGCAGGTGCAATTTCACAGACAAAAGAAACTGGTGTTGAAGCTTTAACTGCCTAAGCCAAGTCCGAATGCCATCAAAACCCTTTTGTCTTTGTCTTGTACTGTACGAAAGATCAGGAAACAGTAGGATAGTATCTTCGCTATAACGCAGTGATCTCTTCCATAATGCCATTGCCACAATTCTATCCCGATCCCCTATCCCTGTGCACACCACTATGAAGGTCCAGGGAGTAGTCGCTACTGCAGCCACCAGCCATGGCGTGATGTGGAAGGCCTTCTCAATAGAAAGGGGAAGGTCAGCTTCAGAAAGTCCCAACAAAGTAGGAAGAAACATTTTGGTGAAACCCAGACAGTCCTCTCCCTTCACTCACTTGGGAAACCTGACAATACAAACAATTCCTTTCCCGGGTTGGATTCTTCACAATTTCAAGTCTATGGTAAAATAAGGAGTTTTCCTTTACAAGACGGGCAGTGGCGTCGACTGATTTCTTAATGGATAATTCAGCATGCTGGAACAAATGCTCCACCTTGTTCATTCTGCTTTCCAGGGTGGCTAGCCTCAGATGTAGGGCATCAAATTTACGTTTCAGATCCTGGACCATTTTCACCAGTTGTCCCAACATGGTGTTAATGGTGGTTAGAGTCACCTCGCCTGCCTGTGATTCAACAGAGATCCCTGCTTTGCCTTGCTGCACAGCCACTCCTCATGCCTTTGCCCTTTAGGTTTGAAAAAAGTCATCAGACAGTGGATTATAACCTTTAGGTTTGCCCATCTTGCAATATAAGGTACCAGCAACAATATGTAGAAGATTAAACTGGAACTTAACACTGAAAATAAGAGTAATAAATTTGATATAATTCTCCTGGGAGCCCAAGTGAAATTGCAGTTACGTAAGAACTTACCGAAACAGTGGATCTTCGAGAGAGGTTCCTGCAGTAGGTCTTCACATATAGGACTGCACCCCCTGGTGTCAGGTCCGAACGGCAAACTTGTTGTTAGCAATCATCAGCAGGGACCGTCCCCGATGTCGGGCGTCATGACGTCAGCCCGGCTATAAGAGAGGCAGTCCCGCGCCCGCTCTCCAGTTCTTTTCCACCGGAGACCTAAAGAAAGGTAAATAATAGCTAGGAGTAAAGAAACTCCTAGGACCCTGCTTCCTCTCTAGACCCAAGGACTAGGTAGGATGGAAACTAAAGGAAAAAACATCCAGGAGCTGGGGGAAGGTGGGTGGGAAACTAGACCTGCTGCAGGAACCTCTCTTGAAGATCCACTGTTACGGTAAGTTCTTACGTAACTGCAATATCTTACTTTGAGAGGGTTCCTGCAGTAGGTCTTTACATACAGGACTGAATACCAAGCAGTCCCAAAAATAACTTATGCTGAGGTGCATCCAGGAGGAGGAGAAGTCGCCATAGGGAATCACGACAGGAGGCCTTGCAGAACTGCAAGACCAAATCCTGTTCTGCGCAATGTCGAGACTGTAATTCTTAGTGAAAGTGTGAACAGACGACCACGTGGCCGCTGCATAAATTTCTGCAGTGGATACATTCCTAAAAAAGGCAGTAGAGGCAGCCATGTTGCGGGTGGAGTGGCCTCTGACTGCCCCGGAAGGGACTTCCCATATTTCGTGTAAGAAAAATGGATGCAGTTGGCTAACCATCTAGAGATGGTTTGTTTGGAAATAGCCTTGCCCTGGCACTGGGGAGCAAAGGCTACAAAGAGTTGGTTAGATTTACGAACCTCTTTAGTCCGGTTCATGTAGTACCTCAGAATCCGGTGCACATCTAGGGTGTGCAGAAGGTATTCCCCCCTGTTGGAATGCTGGGGATAGTATACTGGTAATTCCATGCTCTGATTCAGAGTGGTTTCTGATAGGAGAAAGGAAGGATTAGTCCGAAGGACTATTCTGTCTCTATGAAAAATTAAATAGGATTCTTTACAAACAAAAGCCTGGAGCTCAGAGACCCTTCCGGCGGAAGTGACTGCGGCTAAAAATAAAGTTTTCCAGGAAAGGAAGCGTAAGTCGCAAGTAGAAGCTGGTTCAAACGGGGGTAAAGTCAGCTTCTCGAGCATGAAATTCAGGTCCCAGGGTGGACAGGGATTCCGGATTGGAGGTTTCAAGTGAAAGGTTTTGGCAACCTCCAACTGAGTCAAGGTTTTGCCCTCCACCGGGAGGTGGTAGGCTAACACCGCAGAGAGATGGTCCTTAATGGAGGAGTAGCCAAGGCCCGTCTCAGACAAATGTGCGAGGTACTCTAACACCTGGGCCGCTGAGCATGAAAACGGATCCCAGCTCTTTGCTAGGGCCCAGATCGAAAATCTTTTCCACTTCATGGCGTAAGTGGATCTAGTAGAGGGTTTTCTGGCCTCTACTAAGATATGTGCAACCTGCGAGGAGACACCATAGTGGGAAACCGCTATGTCCACAGGTGCCACACATGAAGGTGGAGAGACTGAAGGCTCGGGTGCACCAGAATGCCCTGCTCCTGAGTCAGAAGGTCATGGGAGAACGGCAGGGGGACCGGAGGTTCCAGTGCCAGTTGCTGTAAAAGAGGGTACCAAATCTGGCGTGGACAGAGAGGAGCGATAAGAATCATATGAGCTCTCTCTTGATGAAGTTTCACCAGTACCTTTTGAATGAGAGGAAAGGGAGGAAAAGCATAAAGAAACCTCCCTGTCCGAGAGAGAGACAGTGCATCTCACCAAAAAGCACCATGTCCAGGAACAAGCGAGCAAAAGATGGGTAGTTTTGCATTGAGTGGGGAGGCGAACAGATCTAAATCTGGACGACCCCATTGAAAAAAAAGATCTTCGACCACCCCTGACTTTAGCTCCCACTCATGGGCCCTGGCCACTGATCGACTGAGACTGCCCTCCAGGATGTTGGATACGCCTGGTACATGGACTGCTGTCAAGTAAAGGCTGTGCTAGATTGCCGAGTACCAGACCCTCATTGCTTCTCCCAGAGAGGGTACAACCTGGTTCCTCCCCGTTTGTTGATGTACCAGACTGTGGACATATTGTCCATCTGGACCAGAAGTGATCCTGGTACCAGAGGGGACTGGAATGCTTGGAGAGCGTAAAGAACCGCCCTGGTCTCCAGAATGCTGATGTGGAGCATAAGCTCCTGATCGGACTAAGACCCCTGCGTCTTGTGTAGCCCCACATGGGCTCCCCAGTCCAAGTGTGAGGCATCCGTGGTGAGCATTTGGGTTGGGACAGGGGAATGAAATGGAGTTCCCCTCGAAAGGTTGGAGAGATCCTACCACCAGTGAAGATCACTCTGAAGGCTGCTGGAGACATGACTTTTTGGTTCATGCCGTCCATCCTCTGATCCCACTGGACTCGGAGAGACCACTGGGTGACCCTCATGTGAAGTCTGGCATGGGGTACTGTGGAAATAGCCGCTGCCATCAGTCCCAAAAGACAGAGCACAGCATGTGCTGTGATCCGTCAAGCCTGGGCCACAAGAGTAGCCTGAGCAACCAAAGTCTCAACCCAATCCGATGCCAGAAAAGCCTTGCTCTGAACTGTATCTAGTACGGCTCCAATAAATTGGAGTCGTTGAGATGGTACTAGCTGGGACCTGGGAAAGCTGACTGTGATCCCCAGAAGGGAGAACAAGTTCAGAGTGAAAGAGAGGGACTCTTTCAGGCTGGTAGTAGAGGGTGCTGCGAGGACCCAGTCATCTAGGTACGGGAAGACATAAATGCCCTGGTGGCACAAGAATGCCGCCACCACCGCTAGACACTTCGTGAACATCCGGGGGGCTGAGGAAAGGCCAAAAGGGAGCGCCCAAAACTGGAAGTGATCCTCCATAAAAGCAAAATGGAGGAAGCGGCGGTGGGCCGGAAGGATAGGGATGTGCAGGTAGGCATCCTGCATATCCAGGGAGCACAGCCAGGAGTTGGGATGGAGCAGGGGTAGAAGCCCCTGAAGAGTCAACATATGAAACTTCTTGTACTCAACAAGATGTTTAGTGTGCTGAGGTCCAGGATTGGTCTCAGGTTGCCCGTTTTCTTTGGGACTAGGAAGAAGTTGGAGTAAAATCCCCTTCCTATCTGGTTTTGGGGGACGGGTTCTATGGCATCCTTTAGAAGAAGTGTCTGAATCTCTTGAGAGACGAGGGGGACCTGATCCCGTGGATAGAATGACCATTCCGGAGGTAGAGGGGCTGGAATCTCGAGGAACTCGATTGAGTGATCCCACTGGATGAGCTGAAGCACCCAAGACTCTGTGGTGACGAGCCTCCAACCTTCCAGGTGGAGGCCGAACCTCCCTCCAACCGGTTCCTCCTGAAGTAAGGGAGGGAGCGGAAGGAAGGGAAAGGAGTCAGGATGCCGAGGGGAGCTTTAGCCCCCGAGGCTGGTTTGGAGAACTTAGCCTGTGGGGTTTGGGCTCCTGAGCCAGTGGCGCGTCTTTTCCCCTGACGCTTTGCCTGGTTCTTGTTCCACCTTCTTTGGCAAAGGCTGCTTTCTTCTGACCTGTATTTGGCACATAAGCACATCTCTTAGGAGCGTCACTCTCTTGCAGTAATGTTATGATATTTTGGCATCGCTGCCAAAGAGGACGGAACTCCTAAAAGGGGCGTCCAAGAGGGAAGACTGTACATCCTGTGCCAAACCGGCTATCTGAAGCCAGGAGAGCCGGAGGAGACAGATCCCCGTGGCTGCCACTCTAGCCACTGAATCCACCGAGTCGTACGTCACTCGGAGCGCATGACGACATGAGGACTTTCCCATCCTGACCTTGTCCAGGAGCTTCTTCCTAAGGTTTTCATCCTGAACCTCAAGTAGATCATTTCCAGCTCCGAAAGAGTAGCTTTTTGGAAAGCAACCATGTGCGAGACATAATTGAGAGATCTAATGCCACAGGAGGAAAAAGAATAGATATTTCACCCAAACTGGTCCTACTGATGAGAGTCCTTGTCTGGTGGCGAGGAACTCAGGTGTTTCGGTTGGGCTGACCGGTTGTGAGCAGCAGTAATTACCATGGAGTCAGCCTTTGGATGGGAGTTAAGGTGCTGAATCCCTTCCGAGGAATAACAGGTCCGGTCTGCCTTCCTGGAGATCACTGGTATGGAGGACGGTTGTTGCCATATTGTGGTCACCAAGTCCTCATGGGGTCCCATCCATGGGGGGATGGGGATGGGATCAGATGTAGCAAGTTCCTGGTGCTCCGCTAGCCTTTTTCATTGTGGATCCACCTCTTTCGTGGGCCAGCCTCCGGCTGCTTGTATGGAGCGCAAGAGGTCTCCAAAAGATGGGTCCTCTGGAGGAGACTTGGTGACTCCTTGGAAGGAACCTCAACCAGAGATCTGGGGTCCAAAGGTTTGGTGTCAGATTCTGTATCAGAGAGCTTGGAGCCGCTGGGAATGGAGGGTTCTATAACAGCGGAACCCGCAGCAAGAGAACCCGAGGCTCTGCGGAAGAAGGCGGTGGGGGTTCCCCCACAGACTGCCTAATCTCTGACAGTGGCTGGGTTCTGGCTTCCTGCCACCATTGGGGGGCAGTCTCCGGTGCCGGTGGTGGTGGAGGAGGAGGAGGCTGGAAGGAAGGATAGCCTGGGTATTGAGGCCAAGAAGGGTAGTGATCAATCAATCAATCAATCAAAATCTTTATTTAACCAGGCGGGCACCGTTGAGCAGAGCTCATTTTCGAGGTGAACCTGGGATAAGGTACAACTACAGAAAGAAACAACAGGATTGCAAGTGCTGCCAACACAGCAGTATACAACAGAACAGATATGAGCAGGCTTTACACAAAGCCATCATACACAAAAATACTAAGTATACAAAAATACAGTATCATAAGAGAATGTATAAATTGATCGCTTTTTTTTTTTTTTATTTTTTTTTATGCCCCAGTGGGCAGAAGGTAAGGGGATGCATAAGACAGAAGGGGAGAGGAGAGGGCAGGGATATGGATCAAGGGCTGACAGAGTGGGAGCAGGGATAAGCACAATGGCTGTAATCCGTGGGATTAAACGAAGCAGTTGCAGGATTCCTTGAATTTGCAGGTGATTAAAGCTTTAAAAGCCGTAAGCTTGCAAGGGAGGTTTAATTTCAGGGATTTCTGCAACTTGTTCCACAGCGAGGTAAGTACGTGGCTTATTGACGCCCTGCCGAAGTGGGATCTAACCTTCGGGATTTTCAGGGGTACGCAAGAAGCACTTCTTAGGGCATAGTTAGGTTGGGGGCTTAATGGTAGGCAATCAGTGATGTAGCTGGGCAGGTTATTGGTAATGGCTCTGAAAGTCCAGAGTACTGCTTTTCTCTGGCGCCTAAGGGTAAGAGAAGACCAGCCCACAGCAGTATACAGGAGACAGTGATGGGTGGAGTAGGGGAGCCCCATTATAAACCTTAAGGCTCTGTGGTAGAGTATATCGAGTTTTGCAAGAGTACCGGCAGGACCGTGGCTATAAAGGAAGTCGGCATAGTCTAGCAGGGGGAGAAATGTAGTTTGGACTAGCCGTTTTTTAGCCTCCCTTGGTAGAAGGGTTTTATCCTGAAGAATAGTCCTAGTCTCTGCTTGAGTTTCTTTATAAGCTCTTCAATATGACCCTAGAAGGAGAGAGAACTGTCAATCCAAGCCCCAAGGTATTTGAAAGAAGACACATATTCCAGCTGTTCCCCCGGTATGGTAGTGATAGGGGATAGTGAGCCATGAGACAGAGGGGCACTAGAGTTGGACGTAGGGGAGAAGAGCATGGCTTGTTTTTTTTGCGTTCATGAGCAACTTCTGTTTTAGGAGTTGGAGTTGTAGCAGATCAAATTCACTCTGGAGAGATGAGAGTACAGTGTCAGGAGATGGTCCACTGGTGTAGAGCACCATGTCATCTGCAAAGAGATGAATTTTAGTCTTGTTAATGGTGGCATTAATTCTACTAATGTAGATTGCGAAAAGCAGGGGTCCCAAGATAGAGCCTTGAGGAACACCCCGAGTAAGAGGTTTGAAGAGCGAGACCTCACCATCGGTCTTAACTTGCTGGGAGTGGTCAGTCAGATAATTGTGGAACCACCTAAGAGAGGGAGCATCCAGACCAATATTCCACAGGGATGATAGAAGCAGGGAGTGGCCAACAGTGTCGAAAGCCTTACTGAGGTCCAGGAAGACTGCTCCGACAAAATTCTTGTTGTCCAACTCCCCCAGCCAGTTATTACTGACTTTGGCAAGGGCGGTAGTCGTACTATGTTGAGCCCTGAACCCGGACTGGAGCGGGTTAAGGAGGTTCGCTGATTCCAGATGGGTCCTGAGTTGGGAGTTAACGATTTTCTCCAGCATTTTTGACAGTACGGGGAGGAGAGAGATGGGACTACAATTGTTCAGATCGCTAGTGTCCCCATTCTTGAGTATAGGAACAATTGGGCAGTCTTCCAAACAGTAGGAAGGATACCTTGGGAGAGGGATAGATTGAACAAATGAGTAATAGGCAGGGCGAGAGCACGGGAGCCTGCTTTTAGAAAGAATGGATCGATCAGATCAGCCTCGGGGTTTTCCTTTCATCCAGCTGGAGCAGGAGATCCTCCACTTCCTTCAAGGATGTGGCTTGGAGAAAGAAGGATGGGCTAATTGCAGGGGGTCAGGGGTATCAAGCCCAAGCTGTACCCGAAGAGTACTAGCTGGGGAGGAATCAAAAGCTAGTCCCGCAGTGGCAAAATGATTGTTGAAAGAGTCCAGAATAGTAGGTTTATCAGTAATTGTGGAATTACCAACCTGGATTTTGGCAGGCAGGTGGTTACCAAAGGAATGGCTTTCGATATCGCTAATAGTCTTCCTGAATTTTGACGAACATGTGGAGGAAGCTTCAAGTTGAGAGCGGTAATCGTTAGCCTTTGTTTCTCTAACCAATTTGGTACAGTGGTTTCTAGCTCTCCTGAAAAGATTCCAGTCGTTAGGTAGCTTTGTTCTGCGAGCAGTTTTCCATAGCCTGTCGCTATTCCGCAGTGCACTCTTTAGGTCAGTAGAGAACCACCGGCAGTGCTTGCTTCTAACTCAGGATGTAACTAGTGGGGCATGCTTATTCAGAACACTTAACACAATGTCATGAAAAATGTCATAGGTGGGGGCCACGGATTCTGCTAGGTAGAAGTAGTGCCACCGGGGAGAGCAACTTAGCTCAGTCGTGAATGACCAAGGATCAAAACTATGCCTGCTTCTTTTTGCTGTGAATTCGGGTGGGAGAGTAGGGGTATGACAAGACCTAACACAAGCAACAAAACAGTGGTCACTGATGTCGGAGAAGAAGACTCCACAGTGGGAACACAGGTGAGGCTTACTAACTATCATAAGGTCCAGCAGTGTACCTTTGGCTGGGTTACTCTTGTTTGGACAGGTAGCTTCAGTGATGAGCTGGAACAGCCCCAGGGAGTCACAAAGGGACTTGAGGGGAGAGGAGGCATTAGAATGCCAGTCTAAATTTAAGTCCCCGAGTATTATTGTTTCTGAAGAGTTATGCCCCAGGAGGTTGCTTAAGTTGTTTATAAGCTGCAATCCTGCTGAAGGGGGCCTATAACAACTGGTAACTGGAGCTCCTTTTCCATCGACGCCAGTGATAACCCATTTGTGGACAGTAAGAGTACCCAGGGTATCTCGGCGTCAGGTATCCCGGTGTCGGAGGCACATGGCCTGGTGTTGAATACTGTGGAGTCGACGGCGGGCCACCCGGAGGTGGGACAATGGGGTCTGAGCCCGGAAACCCACCCGGATGATCTGGTCCTGCCGGGGGAAGTGCCATGGGGAGGTGTGGGATCTGGGAGGGCCCCCGAAGGTCCCGGGGGAGGAGGCCCCATGAGAAGATCCCTAACCGGCAGTGGACTAATGTCTGGGGACGGCGGTAGACCTGGCGAGGGGGGAAGGTCTGGAAGGTGCCCCGACGGCAGGGCCGAAGGCGATCTCGCTGGCAGAAAAATCAGCGGATCAGGTGGCGAGTCCCTAGGAAGTAAGACCCTAGAGGACGAAGGGTCGCTCTGCTGCTCACTCTGTCCGGCACTGGGGGCCAAACTGGAGCCCAACAGGAGAGTGGAAAGATCTGGGCCAGCGACAGAGAAGCCATCGTCCGACTGATCGGACAGTGCCAGGCTAGTGGAAGTCTGGAGAGCGCCGCTAGTCTGATCGGCAGGAGCCATGCGCCCTTTGACGGGGTCAAGGGGTGTCTTATCGGCTAGGAAGGGCGACTTGACAGAGACCTCCAGAGAGGCTACCCCCGACTGCCCACTCACCTCAGCAGGAGGGGAGAAGGTGCCTGGCCTAAAGAAGCAGACAGGGCACTGGCTGAAGTACTCATAGTTTCGGAGGGCCTCCCGTGTGGCGATGGACTCCGGTTCCGACCCTTCTCCTTGCTTTTCTTCTTTTTTGGGCCCGGTGATGACGACCTATCTCGCAGTTCCTGGAGCTCCTTTTCTATCGATGCCAGTCGTTGGGTCAGGAGATGGGCCTCGAGGGTCTGCTTACGCCTGGTTCGGGTCACCTGGTTGAAGGCCTGGCAGATGGAACCAAAGCAGAGGAGGCAGTGGGAGTGGTTGTCCCCGTGCGGGATTTGTGTGCCGCACTTCGAGCACTTCTTCTGTCTAGAAGACATCAAATATGAGCAAAACGATTAGGGAAAAAATAGTTATGAGGAGAAGAAAACTTCAACAAAATGGCAGACGTATAATCGCTGTTCTATCGCGTGCCAAACGTACTGAGGCAACGGCGGGAAAGAACTGGAGAGCGGGTGCGGGACCGCCTCTTTTATAGCCGGGCTAATGTCATGATGCCCGACGTTGGTGGCGGTCCCCGCTGATGATTGCTATCTACAAGTTTGCCGTTCAGACCTGACGCCAGGGTGCGCAGTCCTATATGGAAAAGACCTACTGCAGGAACCCTCTCGAAGTAAGATGTGCTGTTTCCCCTCAGGCTGCTCAGCAGCACCCCCCTGCAGGGTCTGCGTCTTGAACACAAAATTGAAGTCCAAAGTTGGGAACGGATTCCATATAGGGGGCTTCAAGTGTAGAATCCCTCTCAGAAAAGTATGGGCCACATCCAATTGGGCCATAGTCCTGCCATCAGTAGGCATATGGAAGGCTGAAATAGCAGATAGGTGCACCTTAATAGATGAATATTGTAGTTCTGCATCCGATAAGGACAGGAGATCTCTAGAACTTGGTTGACAGACAAATGAAAGGGCCCAGGTGATGAGAAGCGGTCCACGTAGCAAAGCACTTCCATTTCATTGAGTACGTGGCTCTGGTGGAGGGTTTCCTGGCAGCCACCAGGACATCAGACACCTTCTGGGAGACCTCCAAGGGAGCAATGGCTACCTCTTCAGGAGTCAGGCATGCAACCGGAGGGACTTGAGATCTGAATGGACTAGGGTTCTCTAAGCCTGTGTCAATAGGTCCCTGCAAAGGGGCAAGGGTAACGGAGGTTCTACAGCCAACTGTTGCAGTAATGGAAGCCATAATTAGGGGAGCACCCTTCCTTTGTAGCTTGATAAGCATCCTCTGAATCAGAAGAAATGGTAGGATGGTGTAAAGAAACCTCCCTTTCCAGGGGAGGGACAACGCGTCTCGCCAGAAAACTCCAGGTCCTGTATCTAGCGAACAGAAATGCGGCAGTTTTGCATTGAGTGGGGATGCAAGAATGTCCAACTCTGATGACCCCACCTGTTGAACAGGTCTTCTATAACCAAAGGCAGCAGTTCCCACTCGTGCATTCTGGACTGTGACCAGCTGAGGCTGTCCACCAAGGCATTTTGGCTGTCTGGTACTTGGACGGCTGACAGTTCTAGACAGTGATCTAGAGCCCAGTACCAGACCCTCATCACCTCCTGTCACGGGGTAGGAATGGGTTCTCCCTTGCTTGTTGATGTAACTGACCACACTGAGGTTGTCTGACTGTACAAACAGTGGGCCTGACGAGAGATGGTTCTGGAAGGCCTGTAAGCCATACCCCTGGCTGAGCACCAGGATCCCGCTCGCTGAGCACACCGTACTTCTGGATTCACTGTAAGGCATACAGAACTGCCCGTAGTTCTAGAACGTTTATGTGGAAGTGGGTCTCCCACTGGGACCAGATCCCCCGAGTCTGATAAGGGCCTAGGTGCACTCCCCAATCCAGACCCGAAGTATCCGTGGTGAGGATTTGGGGAGCAGTGGGGATAAGAAAGTGGACCCCTTTGAAGAGATTGACTGGGTCCATCCACCACTGAAGCACCTTACATACTGTGGAGGAGACAAGGATGAGCTGATCCAGATCGCCGGAGTGTTGATCCCAATGGACCCTGAGGGTCCACTGTGGGATCCTCATCTGCAACCTGGCCAAAGGGACCGTGACAATGGCTGCGGCCATTAAGCCTAGCAGCCTCAAGAATGTCCTAGCTTGGACATACCGGCACTGAGCCACAGTCTGGGCCTGAGCTATGAAGCAGTCCGCTCTGTCTTGTGGTAGTAAGGCCTTGCCCTGATTAGAGTCCAGAACAGCCCCTATGTACTGCAACCGCTGGGATGGGGTCAGCACACACTTGGGCAAATTGACAGTGATGCCCAAGGACTGGAACAACTGCAGGGTGCGTTCTACAGTCAGCAACAGCAGTTCCCTGGACTGGGCTTTCAGTAACCAGTCATCCAAGTATGGGAACACATAAAGGCCTTCACATCAGACGGCTGCTGCAATAGCTGCTAAGCACTTGGTAAATACCCATGGCACAAAGGATAAGCCAAAGAGTAGCACTCTGAACTGGTAATGCCCCCCCGGAAAAGGAACTGTAGGTACCACTGGTGAGGGGGTCAAACCATGATATGAAGATAGGCATCCTGCATGTCCAGGGAGCATAGTCTGTCACCCTGCTTGAGCAGAGGAAGAAAGCTGTGTAGAGTTACCATCCAGAACCTTCTGTATTGGATGTACAGATTCAAGTCCTGAGTTCTTCTGGGAACCAGGAAGAACCAGGAGTAGAACCCTTTGTTCCTTTACCGCCTGGGCAGTGGTTCAACAGACCTTTTGCGCAGCAAGGTGAACACCTCCTCCCAGAGCACAGCTGTGTGGTCCAGAGGATAAGAGGTGGGAACCGGTGGAACATCTGGAAGCTGTTCTAGAAGTTCTAGAGCATGGCCCTGTTTGATCACTTATTCATTTAACAAACTTTATGATTATAACCTTTGAGTCAGGGACTCATTTACAAAGGCTCCGCATCAGAAAAAACAAATACAAACACTTAATATATATAGACATAGAATGGCAGCTAAAGGTTACAGTTTTTTTTAGTTATACAACATTGCAGAATCAAGATCAGCTATACACTGCATTGAATGTGTTACCAAGACCTGTAATTATCTGTAGGATCCAAGCATCTGTGGTGATGGTTCTCCATAGGGCCAGATGGAGAGAGAACCAAACTCTGACCACCATCTTCTGGCTTGGAAAAAGAGGAGGAGGGGTCTGGCAAGAAGTCAGGATGAGGTGGAACCAGCGGCTGGGGCCACTCCTCCTCCCCTGTAGTGCTTAGCAGAGGAACCAGTGGTGAAGGAGAAGGGGGTAGGCAAGGCAGAGCTGGCCCTGCGCTTGCCCTAGAGCTTGGTTCCGAAGCCAGACTTGTGAGAGACCTTGCAAAAGGAGGGCCTCGGTCTGCTCCTAGGCTGGACATGATAAAGGGAGTGAACAGTCCTAACAGCCCTGCCAGAGGCCTGCAGGTCACTAACAGTATCCTGCACATCAGGACTAAAATGTTTGTGACCCACAAAAGGGGCATTCAACAGCTTTTGCTGGACATCAGCAGCAAAGTCAGAGACTCTAAGCCAGGAGTGCCTTCTAAGGAAAATAACGTAGCTGTAGTATCAGCTATATCACGAGTGATGCAGACAGGATGCTAACTAACATCTTCTGAGACCTGGAGAATTTTGAGAAGCTCTTGTCTCTGGGAACCCTCAGGAAGGACCTGAGCAGCAGCCTTGCCTTTCCTCCAGAGGATACTGTGGTACTTGATCATACAAGTCAAGTAGCTGGCAACTCTAAGGCCCACAGTGGCTGAGGCAAAAGTCCTCTTGCCCCAGAGGTCAATCCTCTAAGATTCCCTGTCAGGGGGAAGAAGCAAAGGTGCTTGGGTGCCCTGGACCTGCCAGGAGCTGCCTTGATTACCACTGAGTCTGTTTCCGGCTAGGCTGCATAGAATTTCTAAGCAGCCCCAGGGACACCTGGTAAAGCTTATCAGTCTTTCTGGGCATGGCAGATAACAAGCTGGGCCTATGCCAGGCAGCAATGGCAGCATCCTGCAGTGCTGGAAGCACAGAGGGACTAACTTTGGGTGGAGATTCTGGGATCTCCAAGAAATCCACAAGGTTCCGCCTTGTGACATCCTCCTCCTCAGTCTGGAACCCCAAAGTGGAAGAGAGCTGCTTCATAGTACCACTAGCAGGAGGCGAGAGGTGGTGATGCCATTGTATAAAAAACACTGGTAAGGCCTCATCTGGAGTACTGCATGCAGTTCTGGAAGCCACACTTGTGCAAGGACACAGATAAGGTGGAGACGATCTAGAGAAGGGTGACAAAGATGGTGCAGGGCTTGCACCACAAAACATGTGAGGCGAGACTAAGGGACCTTAATATTTACTCACTGGAGGAGAGGCGAAAGCAGGGGGAAAAGTACCTCAAGGACATAAACAAGGTGCAGGTGTGGGACCTTTTCCAATGTAGAAAAAGTACTAGAAAAAGGGGGCACAATATGAAATTGGAATGGGGTAGATTAAGAGGTAACATGAGGAAGTTTTTCTACAAAGAACGGGTAGCTGATGCTTGGAATAGTCTGCCACAGGAGGTAGTGGGGGCAAGCACAGTGCAGGGGTTTAAGTATGTCTGAGACAGGCACAAGGGAAGCTTGAGAGGGGAAGGAATGATGAAAAGCCATTGATCACATAGGGTCAGTGGCCACATACAATGTATAGGGCCTATGAGCAGACTGGATTGGCCTAGCGGTCCTTATCTGCCGACAATTTCTATATTTCTATGTTTCATAGTATTAAAGAAGGAGGGGGCCTTGGGCAGGGGGGACGGACGGACCCAAGGGTGTGTTTGACAGAGTCACCACTCCTGGAGGAGACAGTAGACTTGTCAAAGGAGTCAACCTCCACATCTTCCTCTCCATCCTCTTCATCAGGGAGAATGAGATTAGGGTGATATACCTACTCTACGTCAGCCTGTTCTGCAGCACTGACCAACGTCCAGAGTACTGACGGCGCTCTAGAAGGCACGGGTCGGATAGGTCAAACTGTCATTGACACCATAGTACCACACAACAGCAAGGGCAAGGAAGGCCCAGGCTGTGGAAGAAACTGTTGGAGAAGAGCCAAACTTATGGAAGTGAGAACCGCATTGAGGTCGATGGCAGGGTAAGGAAGCACCGTCGATACAGGTATTGACGGAGAGGGCACAGGATCCAGCTCCGATGAACCGCCACCAGCTGCTGTAGAGATGGAGGGCCCACTGCTTGTGGACTTCATAGTTCAAGAGGTTGCAATGGCGGGGCCGATGGCCCCTCCACAGCCCTAAGAATGTTGGGAGAACTCTCCACTGTGGGGGGCCTGATAGGAGCAAAAGCCTGCATGGAGAGAGGCATCGAAGCTCAAGCGTTTGACGGTGCGATCCCAGGAGAAAAGGAGGAAGAATCCAGTGGGGACTGGGATCGCTGTTGGAGAAAATGGTTCTCAGATCAATCCTTATCCTGATGAGGATGTTTCCCTGAGGACTTGTCCCAAGCCTTGGCAGCGTGAGAGCCCAAAGAGGATGCCGGCAACTGGGAGAAGGGAGCCCTGGAAAACTGCTGCTCTCCACTGGTTGGCTGTTGCTCCATGAAGAACTTCTGCAGGGCTTTCCTGCAGCGTCGCTGGGAGGTGAGGTTGAACTTCAGGCTAAACTCACTGGCAAGAGCATTGTGACCAGGCCTGAGACAGCAAACACAAAAGTTATCGGTCGTCGGTTGAAGAAATTTTCCTTCCACAGCAGCAGCAATGGGAATAGAGCAGACAAAGGAGTGGTTCTTGACATACAAAAATAAAAGGAATCACTTTAATATAAAGTGATTCGAAGGCTGTAACAGAATAAAAGGTAAGAAATATTTGGCAATTGACTGAGGAGTCCATGTGCGAATGATCGACGGCGGGAAAGAACTTAGGAGGGAGCAGGGCCACCCACGCTTACACAGGGCTGTGATGTCGAAGTCTGATGTCAGTGTGGGCGACTCCTACTAGACTGCTGAAGAAAAGCTTCCGTGTGATTCTAGCGCCTGACAGCTAAGTTCCATAGGTGTGACCTGAAGATCAGAGATATCCCCAAAGAAGATCTATCTACTGTTATGGTAAGTTCTTATATAACTGTGCTATCTTCTTTGAGGATATCTCTTTCATCAGGCCACTTCTTTGGAATGAGTCTCAAGCAGTACTAATAGCGAACAATCTGGGTGGCTAGAACCCATAGGCTTATCATAGTAGGCGTTGTAGCAAAGCTAGGCCAAAACCAGCTCATCTATGAGAAACAACGTCCAGACTATAGTGCTTAGTGAAGTGTGGACAGTACTCTGGCAGCTACACGGATCTCTATAGTGGAAACATTCCGAAAACAAGCTACAGAAGTGGCCATGCCTCTGGTGGAATGATCGTGAACCACACCGGGAAGTTCCTTACCGTACTTCCTGTAACAGAATGTAATACAATTCTGCTCACAAGATGCTGACTGACCCAAAATTACAGATGCTACAAAAAAAAATTCTAAGCAGGTGGTAGCAGACCCCAGATAGACTACTCAGAATGGGGGTATTAACCTCTCCTGCCTGCTGGAGTTGTAATGTGAGGACTGGTACTTTGCTTCATATTTTATAGGGAAGGCCTCAGATTTCTGCCTTATGGTCATCTATTATTGCAAAACTAGAACATGCCATAGAAGTCTCCCTTACTCATTCACCTAGGTTTTGACTCCTGGGGGGATTTCTCAGTATTGAATCAAGAGATACTACGATATAAATTTTCTTTACATATTTTGGCATTGGAGACTATTAAACATATTCTGCTTAAGTGGGCCCTACATAGCATCCTTTTGTTGTCCCAGTGGACGCAGGCCATAATTAAGGTGGTTTCCTATGCAAAAATTCATTATTGGAGGAAAAGGAAAATGCCTACCTATTGGGAAACTTGGGGTCCTTTTTTATCAGGTATCAGGGTGGTTGACCTGGGTAATGAAAATTAGTATCTGAGCTGGCCCGGTGGTGATGAGGGTTGAGGCGCTGGACGCCACACACCTCACTCCACACCGGCGACCTGGGTTCGGGAGCGGACTTGGGTTGCCGGGGGGTCGGCAGGGGTGGAGAGAGATGGAGCGTCCAAGTGAGTGGTCTCCCTCTCCAGGCTGGGGGGATCCCAGTTGTTGGTGCACTTTCGGCCCCTAGCAGTGGCTGGGGGTGGTGCACTGGCAACATGCAATGGGGGCTGAGATGGGGCACAGCACCGGGAGGGAGCACATGCGGACACGTACGCACTCCTTCCCTTGGCGCCACTGCACGCCCCACCTGTGTAGGGGTAGAAAAAGGAAAAACATCTAGCGACCGGTCATGGCGGCATGATGGCCATCCTACGGGGTGCCTGGCTCTGGGGGACATCGCCGAATACTGGATCCTGACCAGGCGGAGATTGGAGGGTCTCTCTGCCACCCCGCTGCGGGGGGGTAACAGGCGACGGTCCCCAAGGGAGCTAGGAGGTACCGGACAGTGCCTGGAGACTAGGATGCGCAGAAGACTGGGTCAGCCAGGTAAAGAAAAAATGAATAAGAAGAAAAAAAAAAAAAAAAAAAAAGAAAATTACTATCTGTTAATCTTTTTTTATGTTTTAAGGTGTAACAATCATTTTGGTAGAAGAATAAGCTCAGTCTTTGCAGCTGTACTGGATTCTGGGGTGGAATATATTTACTTTCTATCTTGCTTTTATAAACATTCTTATATGGGAATTGTTGGGAGAGGAATTGAAATGGGGAACTGTTTCGTCTATAATGTAACTGTTGCTGCAGTTGTAATCCTGTTTCTTTATATTACTTTGCTTTTTCTCCGAATAATAATAAAGTATTCTAATACAAAAAAAAAAAAAGAATGTAATACAATGTGCTACCCATTTGGACAAGCACCGTTTAAAAACTTGGGTGCCCTCTTTTCCAGGGGTGAACAAAACAAAAAGCTATGAAGACTTTCTGCAGTCCTTTGCATGGTGTGTATAGTACTTGAATATTCTATGCACATCTAAGGTATGGAGTAATGCTTCCCCTGGGTTTGCATACTCTGTATAATACATTGGTAGGTGGATGGTTTGATTTAAAGTAAACTCAGACACCACCTTTGGTAGAAACTTAGGATTCGCATGCAAAGACACCCTGTCTTTCTTGAAAATCAAATGAGGCTCTCACAGTAGAGCCTGCAGCTCTGAAATCCTTCAAGAAGAAGCAACTGCAACTGAAAATAACACTTTCCCAGAGAGAACACATAAGCCACAAGTCATGGCTGGCTTAAAAGAAACCAAAGCAGCTTTTCAAAAATAAAAACAGGGTTACAAGATGGGACTGGCTTTCGAATGGGAGGCTTTATGTGTAAAATGCCTCTCAAGAACATATAGGCTATCTCCAGCTGAGCAGTAGTACGGCCATCCACAGGCACAGGGAAAGCTGGTATAGTAGCCATGTGCACTGTGATGGAGGAATATGCAATCCTTAATCCAATAAGGACAGGAGGTACTGTAGAACCAGACTGACTGAGCAGGTAAATGGCTCCAGGTTATGTGAAGTGGCCCATAAAGCAAACCGCTTCCATTTCATGGAGTACGCATGTCAGGTGGATGGTTTTCTAGCAGCCGCTAGAACATCCGCCACTTTCTGTGACACCCCAAAGTGATCTATGGCTATGTCTTCAACAGCCATGCAGGTGGACTTAGGTTCCCTGTTCTGGGACAGTAGACCCTTGCATAGGCGCAGAAGCATTGGGGGTTCCACTGCCAATTGTTGCAGCAGGGGATACCATATCTGCTGAAGCCACAGGGGAGCAATGAGTATTACAGTTGCCCCCACCATCCTCAGCTTGAGAAGTATTATCTGAATTAGCGGAAAGGTAGGGATGGCATACAGAACCCTCCCTTTCCAGGAGAGGGACAGCACGCCTCGCCAGAAAACTCCAAGCCCTGGAGCGAGCAGGCAGAAAGATGTTGTGTGGTGATGCAAAAATGTCCAACTCTGGGTGACCCATCTTTTAAGAAGCTCATCAACCACTGAGGTCAGTCCACTTGTGCATCCTGGACTGTGACCTGCTTAGTTTGTCTGTCAGAACATTTTGGGCACCTGGAACATGTATTTCTAATAGTACTAGACCATGTTCTAGAGCCCAATAACAAACTCTCATTGCTTCCCTGCACAATGGGTAAGACTGAGTCCCCCCTTGTTTGTTAATGTAATGCATCACACTGACGTGGTCTGTCTGTATTAACAGAGGACTGGTGGACAAGTGGTTCTGGAAGGCCTGGAGTCCATATAGAACCGCTCTCATTTCCAGAATATTTACGTACAAAGCTTGCTCCATCTGATTCCACATTTTTTTTTTGCTCCTCCGACTGGCCATTCCTTCGGGCCGCCATGGACCCCACCGGCACTTGTCCCTGCCACCAGCCACCACCTCAGATTGCAGCCCTCCCCAGGTAACCCTTCACTGGATGCCCCCCCCCGAGGGGGAAGGCGCCAGTGGGGGTGGCCAGCGCACTCTCTACAATTGGCCCAGGGTTCTGCTTAGGTTTTCCAGCGGTTTTTGCAGTGGTGAAGGCAAGCAACCGTCATCCGATCGGTCAAATAACGTGTTTCTGCCTTTCTCCCCATGGGAGCGTGATGTGCCACCGATGTCAGGGCATACGCCGATGTCTGTTACACTCCTAGGCAACAGGGCCCTGCCGCATTTCTTTTCTCCCGGCCTCCACCAAGAGTCAGCAAGCGCTAGGCTGCAGAACCTAAGCAGTCATTTGACACTCAAGCCTTCCTACCCGGCCGGCCCTCTGATGCCAGAGTCCGTTCCCGAACCTGAGTCACTGGCATCGCAGTGGTGAATCTTTTTGCTGGGCTGGCAGGCCAGCTGATTCAACATGTTTATGTCTACAGGGGTCCTGGGTGGGCTCTCCATCCTGATCACAGCACATCCATGGGGAGGATGTGTTGTGGAGAAGGAATCAAGGAAGGAACATCCTTAAGCAGGTTGTTGCATTCCATCCACTACTTGAGTGCTTTGCACAAGGAAGAAGTGACTAGAACCATCTGTTCTAGATCATCTGTCAGTTGATTCCTCTGGACTCTCAGGGTCTAGTGTGGAACCTGCATGTGCAACCTGGTCCATGGCATGTTAACAATGGCTGCCGCCATGAGTCCCATAAGTTGTAGAAATGTCCTTTCTGAGACATAACGGCGGTCATGCAACAACTATGCTTGGGCAATCAGGCGACTGCCCTGTACAGAAGTAAGAATGCTGAACCCTGAGCCACATCAAGAACTGCACCTATAAACTGCAGTCATTGACAGGGTGTCAGAACAGACTTTGGTATGTTGACAGTCACCCCCAGTGCATCGAACAGCTGTATGGTTCGAGGTGAGGTCTGTAAGAAAACATTACTCACCATAGTAATCATCTTTCTTCCAAGGGGTCCTTTAGCATCAGTAACAATAGCAGTTAGCTGGCTAGGTGCAACCGCCCCAGAGATATGCCTTTAAGATAATTTATTTAAATGATCTAGGGCATCAGCCAATCAAAAAATAGGAGGGGAGTGAGCTGAGTGAAATCAGCCTGAAGGACTTCAGAATTTTTTCCAAGAAAATGGGCACATGCCCCGAAAAGTGAACCAACAGAATTCAAAAAACATGCAAATGTCTTAAAACTGAAAACAGATAATAACAACAACCTGAGCATGAAAGCTCTTTAATAAAAAAAAACACATTTGGTAAGAACACTAAGAACAGAGCCCTTCTCCTGACAGGTGAACCGGTGAGGAAGGTGGGAGCTTACTGATGCGAAAGGACGCCTTGGAAGAAAGAAGATTACTACGGTGATTAAGAAAAAATTACTTACCATAGTAATTTTGTTTCTTACCAGTGATGCTCAGATATTCATAATTTTATGCAGTAAGCCTGAGGGGTTGGACTGCCCGGAGAGATAGAACACATGCAAATGATGGAACACTTTGCACGTGATCACCTTTCAAATGCTGCCTCTACCAACTGCCTGTGTTCTAACCTCTTCAGATTTTGTAAGGAGCTTGGAAAGGCAAGCCTTAAGTAATGATTATAGTAATTGTAATTATAAAATTGGGGTTTTTCCAGAATTTAAATTTTTTATTATAATCTACCTCCAAGGGAGGAACAATATTTGTTAGCAAAAGTTAGAACAAGACATCAGAGAAAAACTCTAAAAAGAGAGAACACAAATGAACTTTTATTTAAAACTGGTACTAGGTGCAAAGAAAACATACACTTTAGAGGTATACTGTGATTCAATGGCACCAGCATGTGGAGTGCAGAGGCTGAAGTTCTGGAAGGGGTGGTAAGGAGGGAAGTTATGAATATCCGAGCATCACTGGGAAGAAACACAATTACTATGGTAAGTAATTTTTTCTTCTAACCCCAGAAATGCTCAGTATATTCATGACTTTATGCAGACTACCAAGCAGTACCACTGGAGATGGGCACAGGACTTATTTTGGAAACAGACTTTGCAGGACTGCTGTGCCAAACCTAGCGTCACTCCTGGACAAAATACCCAGGTTGTAGTGCTTTGTAAAGGTGTGTACTATTTTCCAGGTAGCTGCTTTACAAATGCCCACTAATGGGACATCTCTTGCAGCTGCTAGTGTAGCAGTTGTTCCTCTTGTACAGTATGCCCTCTACCCTGTTGGGGGTTCCCTACCAGCTTTAGTGTAGCAGAATTTAGTACATTGGACTATCCATCGAGAGATGGAACTTTTTGAGGCTGGTTGCCTTTTCCTACATCCCCATATGTCAGGAATAGCTGTTTTCTATCCTGCCTATGGTCTTTAGTGGCTGTCATGTAATAGCTGAGAGAAACATAGAGACATAGAAACATAGACTTTGACGGCAGATAAGGACCACTTGGCCCACCCAGTCTGCCCACTTCCCTACCTATTGGATAAGCTGCAGATTCTAGTTAACCAACAGCCTACTTCCTGCAACCCCCCACTATAATTGCCTTATGTCTGTCCCATGCATGTTTGAATTCCCCCACTGTTTTAGACCCCACCACCTCTCCAGGAAGGCGGTTCCATGCGTCCGGATACAACAGAGTTCCCTGATTTGAGGTCAATAGAGTGTGCCTCTGAGGAAGGTGTACTGATTTGGTGACAGACATGGAGCACAGAAGAGAGTACCATGGCTGCCTGAGCCCTTTTTACATCCAGACTGTCTAGCCTTCTTTTGCCAGAGCTGGCATAGTCTGTGAAAAAGACAGGAAGAGTAGTGGATTGATTCAGATGAAAATCCGAAACCACCTTGGGGAGAAATTTTTTGTTTGTTCTGAGGATTACCTTATCTCTATGAAATTAGATATAGTCCTGGTCGATACAGAGAGCCTGGAGCTAACCAGTTCTTATTGCAGAAGTCATTGTCACTAGGAAACTGTTTTCCATGTGACATATTTTAAATGGGCTGTAGCCATGGGCTCGATGAGAGGGCCCATGAGTTTTAGCTATACACACTTTGAGGTCCCATGCTGGCATTGGTGCCCTGTGAGGGGGACACAAGTGACTCAAACCTTTAAAGAACCTCCAGAAAATAGATTCTGAGGCCATTGTTACCTCTGCTCCACCAGAGAGGAAAGCAGACACTGCTGCATACATAGATACATAGACAGTGTCGGCAGATAAGGGCCTATGACCCACCCAGTCTGCCCATTTGAGCTTGTAAGTTCAGTTTTTTTTCCTAGAAGTCTGTTGCCCCTTACCCCCGACCTCCAGAATTCCTTTACGTCTATCCCATGCATTCTTAAATCCTGTGATTGTTTCAGCCCCCACCACTTCCTCTGGCAGGGTGTTCCACTTGTCCACCACCCGTTCTGTGAAGAAATTCTTTCTCATGTTTCCTCTGAATCGTCCTCCTCCAACTTCATCCCATGCCCTCTAGTCCTGGAACATCTTTTTGCTTAAAAATAGTGTTTTCCTGCACCTGTTCCTCCCTGTAAGATACTTGTATGTCTCTATCATATCCCCTCTCCCTCCCTCTCCTCCAGGGAGTACATGTTCAGTTCCTTCAGCCTGTCTTCATAGGACTTGTGATGCAATCCATGCACCATCTTTGTTGCCCTCCTCTGAACCTTCTCACCCTATGTCCTTACGTAGGTATGGTCTCCAGAACTGTACACTGTACTCCAGGTGGGGCCTCACTAGTGTCTTGTATAGCGGAATTATGACCTCCTTTTCCTGCTGGTGATGCTCTGCCTATACATCCCAGCATCCTATTTGCTTTACCTGCTGCCTTGTCACACTGTTTCCTACCTTGAGTTCATCAGAGATGATAACCCCAAGATCCCTTTCCTGCTTGGTGCATGCTATATCCTCACCCCCAACTGATATATTGTGCCAGGGTTTTGTGCCCCATATGCATTATCTTGCACTTCTTGCATTGAATTTCAACTGCCAAACCCCTGACCATTCTCCAAGTTTCTGCAGGTCACTTTCATTCTGTCTACACCTCTGGTGTGTCTACTCTGTTACAGAGCTTTGTGTCATCAGCTAACAGTGAAATTCTGCCTTCTATATCCGTGCAATGTCACTGATGAAGATGTTGAATAGGATCGGTCCCAGCACTGATCCCTGTGGTACCCCACTGGTCACTCTTCCTCTGTGGAGTGACAGCCATTTACCACCACCCTCTGTGTCCTGCCACCCAGCCAGTTACCTACCCACCACACTACTGTCCTGCCCACACCCATATTCCCCAGTTTGTGTAATAGTCTTCTATGTGGCACAGTGTCAAAGGCCTTGCTGAAGTCCAGATAGGCCATGTCCACTGCCCTCCCCTAATCCACCTCCCTAGTCACCCAGTCAAAAAATTCAATGAGGTTGGTCTGACATGACCTCCCCCTGGTGAAGCCATGCTGCCTTGGGTCCTGTAGTCCATTGACAACCAGATGTTCCACCAATCTCTCCTTCAGTAGTGCTTCCATGATCTTCCCCACTACCGAGGTGAGGCTTTTTAAGCAAGATGAACTTTTAAAGAACTGGGTTGTAAACCCTGAGAATGCAATTGAGTAAGATAGTCAAGGACAACTGGGACTCCAGCTTGAGCTGGCACAAAATCTCTAGCTGAACACCAGACAGAGAATCTTTTCCATTTGGATGAATAGGTTTTCTTAGTGGAAGGTTTTCTGTGACTTCTTAAGATATCTAACACAGCTTCAGAGAGGTTTAAATTAGCATATTCTAGTTCCTCAGGAGCCAAACCTTGAGATTGAAGGACTTGAGATTCGGATACAACAGAGTTCCCTGATTTGAGGTCAATAGAGTGTGCCTCTGAGGAAGGTGTACTGGTTTGGTGACAGACATGGAGCGCAGAAGAGAGTACCATGGCTGCCTGGGCCCGTCTGGAGCTATCAAGATCAGAGATGCTGAGTGGGATCTGAGCTTCAGTAGTACCCTGAAAACCAAAGGAAAAGGAGGGAATGCATACGGTAACCTCCCTGACCAATCTAGAGTCAGAGCATCCGGAGGAAGTGTGCCCTGATCTGGTGGTCTGCAACAGTACTGAGGCAGGTGGTGGTCCTGGTGGGACGCAAACAAGTTTATCTCTGGAGTGCCCCACTTTCAGACAATAACCCATACCACCTGTTTGTTCAGGGTCCATTCGTGATGGGCCTGGTTGATTCGACTCAAGGCATCTGCTAGAGTTTTGTCATTCCCTGGCAAGTGGCTTGCCTGCAGGGATACTCCCAAGGAGTAAGCCAGAGTCCAGATTCTCATGGCTTCTGTGCAGAGGAGGTCTGACCAGGTGCCCCCCCTGCTTGTTTATGTAATACATTGTGGTGGTATTGTCTGTTCTGATCCGTACCACCTTGCCCTGTACTAGAGAAGTGAAAGCTTTTAGAGCAAGAAGCACAGCTCTGAGTTCCAGCAAGTTTATGTGCTGAAGGGACTCTATAGCTGACCAGGTACCCTGGGTTGTGTGATCCCCTAAATGGGCACTCCAGCCCAGGAGGGATGCGTCTGTTGTGAGAACAACTGAAGAATTTTCCTTTCGAAATGGAATTCCTCATCTTAAGTTTAATTCCTCTTTCCACCGCTGGAGGGCCTGTAACAGAGACCTTGTTACTGGAATTAGCTTTGAGAAAGAATCTTTTCTTTGACTCCATTGAGTCCTGAGGTGGAACTGGATGTCTCACATGCAAAATTTGGAACACCGTACTCTGCCTGTGGAGGCAGCCATGTGGCCCAGTAGTTACAAGAACTGTCTTGCAGTTTTTGGTATGTGTAATCTGAAGGAATTTCCTATTGACTGAAGACTTCTTAGCCTGTCCAGAGGCAGAAACGCTCGACCCTGGAGAGTGTTGATCTCTGCCCCTATGAACTGCAGTATTTGTGCAGGTATGAGGACTGACTTCTTGAGATTGATAATGAAACCCAGCGACTCCAGAAGATCTTGGGTGAGTTTTAAATAAAGCTTGACCTGGTCTGGTGTTTTTCCTACCACCAGCCTGTCATCCAGATACAGAAAAAGTGTTACTCCCTGCCTTCGAAGATGTGCCACTACAGCTGCTAGGCACTTTGTGAATACCCTTGGGCCCGAAGGAAGGCCAAAAAGCAGGGTTGAAAACTGGTAATGGCTTGACGGGAGTCTGAATCTTAAGTATTTGCTGAAAGATTCCCTTATGGGGATGTGGAAATAGGAGTCTTTTAAGTCCAGTGATGCCAGTCAATCCCCTTTTTGGATTGTTGCCAGTATCCAGGCCAAAGTTACCATTCTGAACTTTGTTTTTTTCAGGTGCTTGTTCAGGGCTCTGCGATCCAATACAGACTGCCACTCCCCATTTTCTTTTTGTAGTTAGGAAGTATCTGGAGTAAAAATCCCTTCCTCTCAGGGTGATTGGAACTGGTTCTACTGTCCTGATCTGCTGCAGGTTTCGAACCACTGCCTCTAGCAGTGTTTTTTCTGCTAGGGATGGTGAGCTGAAGACACTGGTCTTTTGAAGAGGAAAGGTTTTGAAATCCAGAGACAGACCTTGACCCACCACCTCCAGGACCCACTTATCTGTCGTGATGTTCAACCAAGCCTGGAGGAAGCGGGACAGTCTGCCTCCGACAGGGAGGAAAGGAGGCGGCCTGAGCCTCAGGGGTTCTGTTTAGGTTGGGGCTGAGGTTGAGCCTGAGACCCCCGCCTGGAGCCCCTTCTGCCCCTACCCCTGGAGTATCCTTGCTGTGGATACTGCTGGTATTGGCGCAAGGCCACTGGCTGGAAGAAGGGCCTGGTATTAAAGGACCTGCCCCTGCCCCCCCCTTCCATAGGGCATGGTGGATAAGGAAGCTCTCTCTCTTTAGCAGAGTTGCTTCCGTAAGTGGCCTTATACTCATCTACCTTCTTCACACAGGCAATAGTGGACTCCCCAAAAAGAGAATTTCCCTCCAGGGAAAAATTCAGTGCCTTGGATTGGGTATCCTGAGTAAGATTTGTGGCCCTGAGCCAAGCAAATCTCCTCTGTGCCACCGTGTTTGCCATCCACCTGGCTACAGTATCGTTGGTGTCAGCAGCCATTTGGAACTGGTATTTAGCCACCTCTAGCCCAAACCTGGCAGTTTCAGCCAGGTCCTCTGACAAAGGTGAGGGGGCTTTCTGGGACATAGCCAAAACTGACTGCCACAGTGACTTTTGGTACTGGGCAGCACAGGCCTGGAAATTAGCCTGTCAAATAGCCAGAGAGGCCGACAAATAGCCTTTTTTGGCCATACTATCAATTTTCCTGGACTCCTTGTCCGGAGGGTGTGAGGACAGAGGGACCCTAGCTTTGTCACAGGCTGCTTGCTGTATTACCCCCTGGTGATCTGGATGTGAGAAAAGGAATTCAGCTCCTTCCCTATCCAGCTGGCACTTCTTATCCATCCTCCTGTCGAGGGGAGGGATGGAGTTTGGTGTCTGTAGGAGTTTCAAAGCATCTTTTTTTAAAGAAGTTGTAAACTGGGAGGAGGAGCGTTTTTCTGGGTGTCAAACCCATCATTTCCATGTATTCTACCTCCTCTTCATCCTCAACTTGTTCTATAGTGGAGATGTCTAGTGCATCTGCCATCCTCCTAACAAATGTAAAATGGGAGGAA
This sequence comes from Neoceratodus forsteri, assembly GCA_016271365.2. NCBI lineage: Eukaryota > Metazoa > Chordata > Ceratodontiformes > Ceratodontidae > Neoceratodus > Neoceratodus forsteri. The sequence goes on from CM057452.1 coordinate 966,641,414, forward strand.
TAATCCGTAGACACCCTTCTGGGAGAACCAAAGTCCTGCTCAGGGAACACTTCAGGTTCTATAGGTTCCTCCTTGAAAGGAGGGTTGCACATTACTGCCAGCCTGGGGACCCTCAGCAGAGGAGAAGGCTGTTGAGGAGGAACAATAGTTTGCAAGGTCTGAATCATTTTAAATGCCTGGGCAATTTCTTGAGCCGAAGGCATAGTCAGACCAGATGCAGAAGTCCCCGGTTTAGAGGGCAAGGGTTCTGCATACTTCAGTTTCTTTGATTTCTTTGCAGGAACCGGGGAGTCAGCCGCTTCATTTACCCTTTTTGTACCCCTGTCGCCCGTCTCAGGGGCAGGGATAGTTGCAATTGTGGGTTCATCCACGGTAGGTTGGGGTGTCGGCTAGTCAGAGCCCAAGGGACCCCTAGGAAACTTTTTCTTATGCCTTTCAAGGCGTTTTTCAATAGTTTTATCTGGGAATGTCTTACACACCTCACATTCCTCTTTAAGATGTTCAAAGCCCAGACAAGCCACACATATAGTGTGCTTATCTGCCTTTGCAAACACTTCTCCACACTGTAAACAACTTTTAAAACCAGGCTCACGGGTCTTCTTTTTAGGTTTCTCCGACATGTTAATAACAGGGAGAAAAACATCAACCGTTAAACAAATAAGCTTTTTTTTTTTTTTTTTAAATAACAGTTGCGATCAGTTCCGCAACCGACAAGGAACCAAGAGAACCGAATCAATGGAGAAGAATAAGAACCGGTTCAGTGGTTCAAAAACCGAGATTAATCGGTTATAATTTTATGTTAAAACAATGTTTTTTTTTTTGTTTTGTTTTTTTATTTACTATGCTTTTTGTCCCTACTGCCGACAACCCGGCACCTCTGCCTGGTCATGAACCCCGGCCTCCACCTCCACATGAGACCCTTGGATACCCCGCCCCCCCCGGCTTGCCCCTCAGGATGGGGTCGCGGCACTGGTCCCCTTAACAGTACTACACGAAGGGACTAGGTCCATGGGCCAGTCCTGGAGGCTGATGAAGGCCAGGGCAGGCATCATCTAGGGTTGTCGGCAGGAGTAATTTTTGTGAGCTGTATGTGGGGGGCCGGAACGTGCAATGACGTCCCGCACACTCTAATGCCAGTTGCTGCGGTACCCTCAGCCTCCACTAGGGGTCCATCGAGCACTGGAGATTCACCCTGCCCTCCCCCCGGAGAAGGAGAGCAGTCCCTGGAATGCTCCATCCTTCTCCCCCCGCCCGGCCCTTTGATGACCCAGGTCCATTCCCGAACCAGGGTTGCCTGCATCACAAGCAGAAATTAAACCGCTGTGCCAGTGAAAACAATGTTTTTTAATAAAAGGAAAAAGGTTCTCTAGTTAGAGAACTCCGATTTTAACTAAAACTAACCCAGTTTCCTCACGGTTACACCCGAACCGAGAAGAACCAGGAAAATAATAAATTTTACCCGTAAACTAAGATTAAATAACTAAACAATTAGCAGAGGCAGTAAATGAAAACAAAATATACTTATTTTAGTAAGTACAAGTTTTCTTCATGCAGGAGAAAGTGGAGGAATGAAACTCCGGGCAACCAAACTTTTCAGGTGGAGAGAAAAATCTGACGAGGTTAGAGCACAGGCAATTGGCAGAGGCAGTGTTTGAAAGGTGATCATGTGCAAAGTGTTCCATCATTTGCACGTGTTCCATCTCTCTGGGCAGTCCAACCCCTCGGGCTTACTGCATAAAGTTATGAATATACTGAGCATTACTGGGGTTAGAATGTTTTCTTCTTACCCCAGGGGTCCTTTAGCATCAGTAACAATAGCAGACTATTGCGCAGTACCAAGTGGGAGATGGGCAGAGAACCTACTTAGGAAAGAGGAACTGCAGAACTGCCCTGCCAAATTTTGAATCAGATCTGGACTGCACATCTAAACTACAGTGCATCATGAGGGTGTGCACAGATTTCCAGGTAGCTGCTTTGCACGTTTCCCACGAGCAATGGGGGCATTTTTTTTCTGTACAGACTATCTTTTTAGCCACTTCATAGTAGCCTGATAATGCTTCCTTTTTGGACACCTAATCAGCGCCCTTATTACCCGTCTTTTTTTGAGAGAAACTTCATGAGCCCCTTTGGAAGCTTTATTTATCTGGCTAGGACCTTTAATTTTTATTAACTCTTTTTTTCCCTCAGCCATATATATTCTTTAAGTCTCTTTGCTCTGTTTCTGACCAGATTTGTGCAAAGAGACAATTAGATCTGGACCAAAAACAACTGAAGCACAGGTTGCTGAAAATGCTGTTAAGCCAGTCCTGTGACAGCTGATACATTCTCCAGATTTCTCTAACGACCTCAGTGATCATTGTATTATAGCCTGCGTGAGGACCTACCCTGGGTTTATTTCCACCACTAGCTATGTCCTTAAAAGATTAAAATGACATTTTGACCCTAAAGCCTACCTCTTTGACCTGCAATATGCATACTGGCAGGACTTCTACCTAGCCCCTTCGGTTGAAGAAGCCTTCACAGTCTTCCAAAACATTGTTCTCGGTTCCATCAATAAATACACACCTCTTGAAAAAATCTGAACTAATAAGAAAACGCCCTTGGTTCTCATCAAGCTTGAAAGAAGAGCTGCTCCACAGAGACTCGCTTTGGAAGAAGGCCAGGAAGACCAAACAGCCTAATAATTGGTCAGCTATCAGAGCTGTCAGAAACCGCTACACGAGAATGGTTAGGGATGCAAAATCTAGTTACTATCAGTCTGAACTTAACTCTTCCTCTAACAGAACAACTAAATTCTGGAAAACCTTAAAGGAAATTCAAGGCCACAGTTCTGCTAGTCCATTCCTGCCAAAATATCTCTTCAGGCAACTCGGTTGTACTGACAAGCAAGAAATCCTTGAACTCTTTAAAAATCACTTTATCATCACAGGACTAGCATTTGATGACTCCCCAGCTTCTAGCCTACGTGCACAACTATTTACTCCTAGCTCAAGTTGCCCAGGCCCTGCCCCAACCTCGCCCCGTCCTCACACGTCATTCTCCTGCTCCCTTGTCACAGTAAAGTTGAGGACCTTCTACCCCATCTGGATTGTAGAAAAAGTACTGGGGCAGACCTGATAGAGCCCTTCTTCCTCAAACTTGGCTACCGAGTTCTGTTGCCTGCAATCACCCATCTCTTCAATACGTCCCTTACCCAGGGCTCACTCCCAACCATCTGGAAAACCACCCACGTTATTCCACTATTTAAATCTGGCAGCACTAACGATCTTAATAACTACCGCCCCATCTCATTACTCCCTACCCTCTCTAAGCTTCTGGAAAAAGTGGTTAATACCCAGCTTAGACAGCACATCAATGACTTGGACCTTCTATACCCCGCTCAGTCTGGTTTCCGACCCCACCATAGTACCACCTCAGTGCTTGCTAAGGTCACGAATGACTGGTTGAGAACCTTGGATGCCAAAAGTTATGTGTGCACTCTGTTTCTCGACCTTAGCAAAGCCTTCGACATGGTAGACCACTCCTTGCTCCTGGTTGCTCTACAGAACATTGGTGTCAGTGACACGGCCCTAGAGTGGTTTTCTAACCATCTCTCTGACACCAACAGATCAAGGCTGGGGGGGTCTCTCCCTCCTAAAAACACTCTCTAGAGGAGTACCGCAAGGGTCCATCTTGGGTCCTCTCTTGTTTGCCATTTACATAAACGAAGTAGATGCTGGAGTCAAGTCAGCTGACATACACCTCTTTGTGGATTATACTGTGTTGTATGTAGCCAGACCTACTCTGGAACTCGCATATAGTGACCTCCAAATAGAATTTAGCCACTTACAGAACAATCTTCTTTACTCTAAACTTCTGTTAAATGCTAAGAAGACAATGGCCATGATCTTCTCCTGTGACGTAAACTCCCTCTACTCTAGCACAGTGGGGACAGCCCCTCAAATCCACACCTTGCTCAGCGAATCGCTGGACTACATAGATTCCTTAAAATATCTGGGGGTGTGGATTGACTCCAATCTTTCCTTCAAAGTTCACATTGAGGAACTCTCCAAAAAGCTTAAACAGAGGCTTGGGATTTTCTTCAGACTCAGGCATCTATTAACACAGGAGAGGAGAACTAGGTTGGTTCAAACAACGTTCTTGCCTCTCATCGACTGTGCAGACCATCTGTATGGGTACTGCTCTAGTATGGCCCTTGCCAAACTAGACACTCTGTACCACCAGGCACTCAGGTTTATTACCGGTGCCCCTTACCCTCTACAACATTGTAGGGTGGGTCTCCCTTAGTCTTAGACGACAAAAGAACACTGTGCTCTGGATCTATAAGGCCATCTCTAACAAACTGCCTCAATATATTAAGGATTGCCTACTTTCCTGCATTCCTGGCAGCTATCTGCTGAGAAGCCAGACTTGTATCACCCTTTACATACGCAGAGTTAGGACGCACTTTGGTCTGGCGGCAATTAGTCACTCCTTACCAGTCCTCTGGAATACTGCTCAAAATTTACTGCAGCTTGTTCCACCTGTACCATTAGCTGCCTTCAAAAACTTTATCCAACAATCATTTATGGAGTTCTGCAACTGCTTCCAGCACTGAATCTCTGACTCTCCCTCCTACCTGTCTGTCACCTCCCTCTACTAATGACATCTTTTCACCCCATACCCTCCCCTTCCCTTACCCTCAGACCTACCGTGCTGACTAATGCAGCTATGACAATCCTGACGGTATTACAATTGCCCCCTCCCACCCCTCCTAACCTCTCCTGCCTCCACTATCCTTGGCACATCCTGTACCTTCGCTTTATAGTCTTGTCCTAGGCCATGTAATATTTTGCTGGTCTAGACCTCATCCAACATAATATTGTATTCTACTGTCTATCAGAGACCTGCCTTGCACAGAACTCGCACATAGCAATATGCTGACTGCCTTTGGTACCGCGCCTGTAAATTATGCAGCCTTGTTTTGTTGTCAGTGTCAAGTTTTATGTTGCTATTTGTAAATTATTGTACACCACTGTGCCAAGCCACGCTATTCTCACTTGTAATGACTAAACATAGACTGCTAATGTTGCTACGCCTATGCCAAATTGTTATATTGTGACTTGCTGCTGTTGTTGTTTAAACTACCAGGTCCATCTTGTAAATGAGCCCTGCTCAGTGGTGTTCCGCCTGGCTAAATAAAAGATATTGATTGACTGATTTCTGTTTAATTGTCCCCAATAGTCTGTACCAAACTCAAGAGATGCACAGGTAACTGATAACACTGTGAATCCAGCCCTGTGACCTGTTTATTTCTGGGAATCTCTGACCAGTCAATCCACAGAGAACCAAGCAACAACTGTCAAAGTCTGAAAACAAATGGTGACCTCGCAGTAGAGACCTGAGAGGTCTGAGGTAAAAAAATAAGGCAAAATGCAAAAACTCGACACTTCCTTCACAAATTGTGTTCAAAAAGTGAAGAAACGTAGAAATTAAGCATCTGTGGTAAAAACTAATATAAATTAAGCAGATACCGTAAAAATAATGCATTTGCGGTAAAAATAGCGCAAATGCGCGGAAAAAACATAGCTACTAACAAAAAAAGTTAAATTGCACTCAGCACACTAAACAATTACATTTGTGAGGAAAACTTTACCAAGATAAGCGAATAGGAGGCTGTCAGCAAGGAAAGTTGAGAGGCACCTCAGGGGCAATGTTGCTCAGTCAGCGAAGAAAAAATTTTTGAAGCCCTTCAGGCTGCTCTCACTCAGCTCACTCCCCTCCTATTTTTTGATTGGCTGATGCCCTAGCTCATATAAATAAATTCTCTTAAAGGCATACCTCTGGGGCAGTTGCACCTAGCCAGTTAACTGCTATTGTAACCTATGCTAAAGGACTCCTGGGGTAAGAACAGCTGTTCCCTGGAGTGGACTTTTAATAGCCAGTCATCCAGACAAAGAAAAACATACAGGTCTTCCCTATAAAGGGCTGCCGCCACCACTGCCAAGCATTTGGTAAAGACTAGTGGCATAGAAGACAAGCTAAAGGGCAGCACTCTGAATTGGTAATGCTCCCCTTGAAATAGGAGCTTCAGATATTTTTTGTGAGGTTTCCAGATCTTGATATGGAGGTATCCATTCTTCATATCTAGGAAGCAAATCCAGTGTCCTGTTTACAATAGGAGAAGGAGACCCTGCACAGTGACCATCTGGAAATTCTTCTATTCTATAAAGAAATTCAGATCCCTTAGATCCAGACTAGACCTCAGATCCCCTGTCCATTTTGGGATGAGGACGTATCTGGAGTAAAAACTTGCGTTCTCCTGTTCTAGAGGTATAGGTTCTCTGGCACATTTTTGAAGCAGAGTCTGTACTTCCTCTAGCAACAGGGATATGTGCCCTGGTGGGTATGTAGTCACCACTGGTGGATAACTTAGAGGGGTGTCCAGAAGCTCCACAGCATGACCCTTCTTTATATTCTCTAGAACCAATATGTCTGTAGTTACCGGCCTCGAATGGCCCAAGTGGAAAGACAGGCAACCCCCTACAGTCACTGCTGGAGGTAAAGGTGGTTGGCGGGTGTACAAGGAGTCATGCTGAGCCATGGGGGGGGGGGGACAAGCCCCCAGCTCCACTATGACTAGGTGTTTTGAATGGGCACCTGCGGTTATGACTGGGACTGGCCAGGCCCCCTAACCATTGCCTCTTCCCAGCTGTCTGTAGGTCGGACGCTGCTCTCTGGCAGCAGATGGGTGAAAGTATCCCGTTTTGGGTATGGTAAATGGATTTTACTGACTTCAAAGTCTTGCCAGATGATTGAAGATTTTTCAAAGCTTCTTCTACATCATGGCCAAACAATTTCTGACCCCTGAATTGGGCACTGAGAACTGCTGGCTGCACATCAGGGGCAAAAACTGCTACTCTGAGCCAAGAGTAGCACTGGAGACAGATGCCAGAGGCCACAGCCCTGGAAGAGGCATCAGGAATATCATATGCTATGCGGATCAAATGTTTCTCCATGTCAGCACCACCAGAAAGTGTTTTCATTAACTCTTGTTTACTAGAACCTTCAGGCATGACCTGTGCAGCAGCCTTAGCCTACCTCCAAAGGATGTTCTAAAATGTTATCATATGTACTGGGTAATTAGCAATACATAGGCCCAACAAGACAGAGGCATATGCACACTTGCCTAGGACATCCAATCTTCTGGATTCTCTATCAGGAGCAAGGGAGCTCTGGTGCCTAAGTGTCCTGGACCTGTCATGGGCAGCTATGATCACCTGAGTCAGTTTCAGGCTGGTTAGCATAAAAAGGCTTTCCAGAAGGTGCAGAATACAGGTTGTCTGCCTTTCTGGGCACAGCTAGTATATTGTTTGGCCTATGCCAGGCTGCATAAATGGCATCCTCTAAGGCTGGAAACGGGAAGAACCACAGCAAAGGGAGATTCTGGCATATCCAGAAATTCCAGCAGGTTCTTTTTGCTAGAATCCTGCTCTGCTAAGGTAAAGCTCATGGCAGCTTGTATTGGCTGCACGTTAAAAATAGGGATCCTCTGGAGGTGACCTTGCTGTGTTCATAACAGATTCCTCACTATAGGAGGAGACCGTGGAGCTGGTGCCATGTCCGCAGTGGCTCTTAGCATAGTATTCCTCCTCCTCCTGCATCATAAGATCAGGATTACATTCATGTTTGTCGTTGACTCTGTCATCAGTGGGAATGAATGACCATGCCGACAGCAGCACAGGAGGTCTATTCTGCAAGGGATTACCCTTGTGGCATCGATGGGGTATTTGTGGGAGTCCCCATCGAAAGGCCCCCTTGGACAGGGAGGTCACGTAGCAGACATCTTATGTCTGAAAATAGCAGTATTGCCTAAGCACTAGTGCCACTTTGGTTGGTAGGAGCAACTGAAGTGGTTGATGTTGGAAGTTGAATCTTTGTTGATGACAGCAACGTACTGACTGTAACAGGCCTGGTAGTGTCCACGTCAAGCCATGACCTTGGTGTCTGGTCGACGAACAAGGGTGGGTGTCAGGGTCTCCACCGGAGAGGTCGACATCGAAGCAGAGGTCGTACCTGTAGTCTGCAGTGGTGACCTGGATCTGGCTGGGGAGGCCTTGTTTTTGTTTTGGTGCTTATGTTTGTGACTCCCTGAAGATTCTTTCCAGAACTTCCAGTCAACAGGGATGGCAACACGGCTTTATCCTGAAGCTGCTTCTCCACTGCTTTGACAGTCTTTTGGAGGAGGAATTTCTCCAAAGCTCCCTTCTTGCATCACCTAGTCACAGAGCTGAACTCCCAGCAGATCTCAGAGGCTTTCACAATGCGAGAGAGGCCTAAGCAGCAGACATAGACGTTGTGGGAGTCATATCTGTAGATCTTCTTTCCGCACTTGCAGTCCCAGAAGAGCTAAGATGATTCCTTCAGTGGCATATAAGTCGTCGAAAATAACTACAGTATAAAAGCGATTATCTGAATATATGAAAAAATAAAATGTCAGCTTTGAGCAGTGACATTTCCGATGGTGGGTCCAGAATGTCTGATCAATGGAGGGAAAAAATTGAGACTAGGAAGGGTCACCCACATTTATGTACACGCCGACATCATCGAGGACAGCTCCTGGCTGACTGCTTGCAAAAATTTCCATGTGGTCCTAGTGTGATGCGGTAATAGTTCCAAAGGTGTGGCCTGATAAGAGATGGCCTCGAAAAAGATCTGGACACAGCACTCCAGGTGCGGCCTCACCAGTGATATAGGGACAGATAATAATACCTCTTTTCTTCTGCTGTCAATACCCTGTCCTGTATACCCCAGCAACCAGTTTGCCTTACTGTAGGCCTTGTTACACTGGCTTGGTTGTTTTAGGGAGTCAGTAATGATAACTCATAGGTCTCTTTCCTCAGCAGTACTGCCCAACTTTACCCGTCCCATCCAGTACTCCCCCTCCCATCCAGTACTCTGTCCTGGGGTTCTCGTTGTCTAAGAGCATCTTCAACTGCCAAACCTTGGATCAGCTCTCTAGTCTTTGCAGGTTCCTGTGCATCTCCCTTATCGCCTCCTCTCTGTCTACTCTATCACTGAGCATAATGTCAACTGTGAAGAAACAAATCTTGCACTGAAGTCCTTCCCCTATGACGCTGATGAACAACCATTGGACAATGGCACCAAATTTAACTCCACCTTTTCTGAGATAGACAATTTGACTTCTTATTTGTATGAACAAATTAAAAGAAAAAAAAATTACTCACTGTAGTAATATTGTTTCTTCCAAGGGAACCCTCGCTATGCTTAACAACTGCAATCATTCACCTGGAATGAGCTGCCTTGGATCCTAGAATTTTATGCTAATTAGAGAACCTTTAGAATGAAATTCAAAACTCTGCTGTGTGGTCATGCTCACCCCTGCATTCTTTTTTTGTTGTTGTTATTTTCTTCTTTTATTCCCCCTCGGCTCTGGTCTTCCTCGGGAGCACCAAGGAGTCATCCCCCTGCGGTCTGCACCTACCTGCAGTCCTCCGTCGCCCATGTAGCCTCAGATTACCCCCTGGGTGGGGACGAGGTGGGCCCCAACACTCCGACAATTCAGTAGTGTCAGTCGGTTGGATATCAGGACAGCGGCCGCAAATCAGGGGCAAGCTCCGGTATTTCATCTCTGCTGGAGTTGAGAGGCATTTTCCCTTTTTCTGAGAAGTGGCTGGCGCCTTGACGTCAAGGCATTGATTCCGAGGTCTGCCACTTCCCTACTCCTCCTTCTGCTCCTTAGCACTTGCTGTGTCTCTGGCCTCCGCCAGAGAGCAGCCGAGCGCAGTACAGGGACCCCTGTCCCTCCCCAGGAGAGGAGAGCTCTCTTCTGGAGGCTCAATCCTCTCCCTCCCCTGTCGACCCCCAGCGGCCCGGGCTCATTCCCGAACCCAGATCACTGGCATGGCGCGAGGTGTGTCATCCAGTGCCTCAACCCTCAGCGCCACCGGGCTGGCCCACCCCTGCATTCTAACAGCAGATTTATTTCTAAAGCTGGAGTGAGCAATGATCAAAACTAGTTAAAAGGCTACCAAAAATACACACCAATTAGAAAAGTTCCCAAAGCTTTTTAACAAGGCAGAATAAAGCATTACAATTGTAATGAAAACATTTTTAAAAGATATATCACTGAGTATCAATTGTAAGGTACTGGAACAAGTAACGCTCAAGCAAAATGAAAGGAACTGATTCTTGTGTGACCCTTTCCAGGTTCTGGAAGGGGAGGTAGGGATGGGATTGTTAAACATGGTGAGGGATCTCTTGGAAAAACAACATAACTACGGTGAGTAATTTTTTTCTTCAAACCCCAGGAATCCCTCACTTAAGCTTAACAACTGCAGACTCCATAACAGCACCTTGGGAGGATGGGTTCAGAACCTACTTAGGGAAAAGGTTCTACAAGACAGCAGTGCCAAAGCTATATCCCTTCTGGACTGTATATCCAGAGAGCAGTGCTTTGTGAAAGTGTGTACAGTTTTCCAGGTAGCTGCTTTACAGATTTCCTGTAGGGAGACGCACCCAGAAGCTACCACAGAGGCAGATATGCCCCATGTAGAGTGGTCCCTGAGGCCTTCAGGTGGCAGTTTGCCAGCTTTGGTATAACAGAACTGAATGCAGGAAACTATCCAATTAACAAAGGTACTCTTGGATGCTGGTTTACCCTGCCCTGCTTCACCGTGACAAACTGGTGGATATGACATCCTTTATGTGGCCCAGGTAGTACCTCAGAGCTCTCTTAACATCCAAACTGTGGAGCTTTTGCTCCTTTGGCATGGATTTTGCTGTAAAGAACACTGGAAGTGTTACTGACCGATTCAGATCAAGGATATAAATGAGAAAGGAAAAGTGTGGCCCACTGGGATTTGAACCTCAGATCTCTGGTCTGCAGTTCCAGCGCCCTAACCATTAAGCTACAGGCTCACTGGTTAAAGTGTCTGAGGTACTTCCTTTTTACAGCCACACATTCCTTTCTCTAGTGTTGCGAAATCATGCAACCAGGAACCAATTTAGAAATACCACTTCTCTCAGTGCAGTTTAACCCCTGCAAGGTATATTTTTAAATCAAGGATGGAAATAAGAAAGGAAAAGTGTAGCCCACTGATTCAAACAGAATTCAGACACCACTGTGGGGATGAATTTTCTGTTAGTTCCCAAGACTACCTTGCCCCAGAAGAATATGATATAGTTAGGATCTGTACAGAAGGCTTGAAGCTCGTTTACCCTTTTGGCAGATGTGAGTGCTACCAGGAAAACTGCTTTCCAGGTAACATTCCTCAGGGCAACAGTTGCCATAGGCTCAAAGTAAGCAGCCATTAGCTGAGCGATACACAGGTTTAGGTTCCAAGGGGGAACAGAATCCCTTACCGTAGGGTACAGGTGAGCAACACCTTTAAAGAACTTTTTGAAAATGGGCTGCGAGGCCACCAACCTATGCTTGCCAGCTGAGGCGTATGCTGTCACCACTGCCAGATGCACCTTCAGGGTTGAGGGCTTAAGGCCCAGAGACAGGAAGTGGACCAGATAATCTAGGAATGAAGGGATGCTTGCCTGAAGTGGGCTGAGCTGCCTAGGGGAATACAAAAAATGAAAATCTTTTCCACTTTGAGGCACAGGTTCTTCTAGTTGCTGGTTTTCTGGACACCTTAAGCACTTTGAAAACCTCCTCAGGTTTAGCCCACAGAACTCCAGCTCTTCAAGTATCACGCTATGAGGTGCGGAGATCTCAAATCTGGGAATGTTATCCTGCTCTGAGAAATGGTCAGCAGGTTGTAACTCAAGGGAAGACTGATGGAATGCTTGATGGAGAGGAACAGGAGAAGTGAGTTCCAAATCTGCCTGTCCCAATCTGCAGCTATGAGGATCACTGTTGCCTACTCCCTTCTCAGTTTTAGCAGCACTCTCAGCAAAAGTGAGAATGGGATAGCACAGATAAATTTCCCTGCCCAGTTGAGGACTATGGCATCCTCTGGGACTAAACCTACTGAGAGGGGCCTGCAACAAAACAGTGGGAGCTGGCTGTTTTCCCAGGATGCAAATAGATCTTTTTCTGGTGTACCCCACCTTCTGAACACTGTGGCAAGCAATTGCTTGTTCAGTGTTCATTCTTAGTTTCCCTGGTTGATTCTGCCAGGATGTTGTCTTTTCCTGGCGGGTATACTGTCAACAGCTAGACATCCAGAGAAATCGCTAGGTTCCAGATCTTCACTGCTTCTGTGCACAGTTTTGAAGATCATTTTCTTCCCTGGTTGTTTATATAATACATGGTAGTGGTGTTGCCTGTCCTGAGCTGGACAGGCTGACCCCTGATGTGGGAGGAAAAGCCTTGTATTGCCAAGTACAGTGCCCTGAGCTCCAGGAGGTTTACATGCTCCTGAGACTCCTGTGGGCTCCACAAACTGCTTACAGTAAGGTCCTCAAGGTGGGCACCCCAACCCCAGGAGGAAGGCATCTGTAGTGAGTACAACTGTGGCTGATTGCTGATTGAAGGAAGGAAACTTCTCTGAGATGGTCTTCTTCCTTCCGCCATTCCAGTGCCCTTAACAGACACTATGTGACAGGCACTAGCTTTGACAGTGGATACTCCCTCTGGGAGCAGAAGCTGTCCAGGTGGTACTGGATAACTCTCATATGGAACCTGGCACCTTGGCACCACTGTAGTGGATGAGGTCATGTGCCCCAGCAACTGTAGAACATCCCTTGCACATCTGGGCTGACCTGCTTTGAAGGATTCTGCAAGTACTAGCAGGTTTGTTACCCTTTCCTGAGGAAGAAATGCCTTCCCTTGGTGGGTATCTAACTCTGCTCCTATAAAGTCCAGTACCTGTACTGGTTCTGAGACTTTTGGGCGTTTATCAGGAAATGGACAGTGAAGCTGTACAATCCCCTTTAGGCAGCTCCGGCCCTCACTGGCGGCAGGATCAGCACACCACTCTGGGGAGACTCCACCTCTCGGCCATCACCTGACCCCGTGCTGTTGCTGCCTCCAGCACAAGGCCCAGGGCCGATGACTGGCCTAGAGATGGGTTCCTCGCCATCACCGCCCTTGGTGCCGGGTTTGGCGTCAGGTTCTGCATCGACTCTGGGACCATCCCCACTCCCAGCAGCACAAGTGCCATCAGGAGCCAGCCCAGTGTCACAAGCGGCACTGGGACACAGCGCAGCGACTTTTGTTGGGCCCAGAACCAACACCATGGCCAATGCCGTATTCATCACTTGGGCAGTGCAATCCACTCCCCCACAGCCATGAGGAATGCTTGATGAAGATACTAGTACAACCACCTTGGCAAACTTACACCACACAATCCCAGTGTCGGTCCCTCTCCCGTCACTGCAAATGGTGTCAGGACACCCAACATTGCAGAGAGCACCCCCCATGACAGTGAGGTGTCCACCGGAGAAGACCGGGCCATATAGCTACCACCTCACCAACCCGACATCTACTGTCCAGGACAGACGGGTGGGGGTGGGGGTTGCCCAGTCGGATGCACAGAACGATCCGGATGTCCACTATACCCACCCCCCAAGGACCTCTGACAACTCGGCGAGGCAAGGTTGAGGAGGACCCTGTGCTTTCTCGACAGTAGAAGTGCTCAGATGGGCCCAGCAGAAAGGCCCAGAAACTGTGCTTTAGCTTCATGAGTGTGATGCCTGCCTCTAAAAATTGAGATTGGGTGACTCAACTTCATCATGCAGATTTTGGGGGTACAACAGTCCATCGAAAAGCAGATCTCACACTCATCCATTTCATGAGTGGAACCAAAGCAGGTCCAGCAGTGCTGATGCTGGTTCATCGCAGCAATGGGTTTCCTACAGGGGCAGCAACACATGATAGGAGGATGCTGGTGTTTCTTGGACGTTTTCACCCCCTTCTTGTCTTTCTCAGGCTTTAACATTGCTAAAAACAAAAATAAAGTTAGATAGCAATGTGACAAAAAACTGAGCAGTGACACAGAAGAAATTTGGCAGTGCTGGTGATCCAAGGCGCTGCCATTTCAACAATGTGCAGCTGACAGCGAGAACAGAAATGAGGTGCATGAGAGAGCGGCAACATTTACTGGCTGGCATGAAAGACACTGCATGGAATGTGCAGGTACCCTTAGTACTCGATGTCCGTTCCCTCTTGCAAAACAATTTGCTCACTCAGGGTCCTAGTGACTCCAGCCCCAGACCGTTCAGTGGTAGTCAACGGTGAAGATGGATTCTTGGAATATCAAGAAGTTCTGATCTCAGTGAGGCAGCACATTACTATGCCCAGAAAAAAAAAAAAATAGAGGCAGCTGGGACCAAAGATGCTATTTATAGCAGGATGGGAAGTACAATAGTGCCAATGTTGGTGTCACCAGCCCCAAATATTCTGGTTTCCACATGGTGTTAGTGCCTCTGTCCTTAAGACCAAAGGAAGAAGTTCTACGGAGCAGAGTTAATCTAAGAAGACCAACCTCCCCCCCCCAAAGTGCTTGCATGAATGCTAGCATGTGGGTACTGGGTAAACTTCACAAGGGACAAAACCTCCCTGCAATACACATGATGACTGTGCTGGCTCATGTTAATCAAATCAAGTATGTTCCAAACTCAACCCCTCAACCCGGCATGTGGGGGTATGTAACCTTTTAAATAAGCCTGAGGTGGAAGGGCCCGATTGCCCCCCCCCCCATGTGGTGGTGGTGGGGAGAAGACCTTTTCCGGGGGTGGGGGGGTCTTCCATCATCACTAGTCTGGACCGGAGCCAGGGGATACAGTAGACCTGTGAGGCTAAAAACGGAAGGCTACGGCTGACTGACAAAAGAGATGGAGGTAAGTGAACAGGAGGGGAAAACACTGTAAATGGCATCTAATGGCCACATTTATAAGAGGCGGAGCTCAGTTTGTTGACATTCGTACTGCACCAGGTCAGGCCCCTCCTGGACATCATGAGGGGGGAGCGGCTCTCCTGGGATTCAATCTACACAAGCAGAGGCGTCAGAGGAAGCTGTAAGGGAAAAAATGAGGGTTACCCACCTGTAACTGTAGTTCTAGGAGTGGTATATGGTGCACATCCACACTTAGGCAGTCTTCCTTTCCCCTTTAAATTGAGCCAGAATGTCTTCAAGCTAAGTTCCTCTCACCCACCCGACAGGTATACTCCATGGCACCACCCCATGATGTTATATCTTACATGCCGGAGGCAGGGATCTGTGTGCCACTTGCCACAGGAAGTCAGGTGGGATGTGTGGATGTGCACCATATACCACCCCTAGAAAGTACAGTTACGTAAGATCTTACCGTAACAGTAGATCTTCCAGGAATGTCTCTTGCAGTAAGTCATTACTTCTGGGAGTATCCAGTAGAGGTCGCTGTCGCACGGCAGCTTCTTCAAGCAGTTTTCGGCAGGGACCACACACATATGACATCACATCCTGCTTCCTATATAAGTGTGGGTGGTCCCTGATATCCTTGTTCCACTGCCGGATTCAGCTCGCAAAGGAGTGATCTGAGGTGAAACAGAGGATCCAAGGAGCCCACTCCTACTTCTGTGGAGCAAACAGAATTTGCCTCAGTCAGAGAAGGAGGGGGTCGGAGGGAGGGACACTTACTGATAGAGACATTCCTGGAACAGCTACTGTTACGGTAAGATCTTACGAAACTGTACTATCTTCCAAGGAACGGTCTCTTGCAGTAAGTCATTATTTCTGGGAGATTCCCCAGCAGTTTGTCCAGAGGGTGGACGATTATGATATGAGACCCTGTAGAACTGAACGGCCAAAGGCTGTCCTGTGTCTCAAAGCCACATCCAAATTGTAGTGGCGAGTGAAAATGTGGATCGTGGACCACATGGCCGCATTACATATGTCTGCAATGGAAGCATTCTTGAAGCAGGCTGCAGTAGTGGCCATGGCTCTTGTGGAATGGGCTTGGATTGGACCTGGAAGAGCCTTGTTATACTTTTTGCAGCAAAATGTAATAGTTTGCCAACCACGAGGATAGAGTCCGTTTAGTAACAGGAAGTCTCTCTCTGCCAGAGGCGAAGGTGACAAATAATTGAGATGTCTTTCTGATGTCTTTGGTACGATTAGTGTAGTACCTTAAGATACGGTGAACGTCCATTAAGTGTAATAGGTGTTCACCCTGGTTGGAATACTTCAGAAAGAATACCTGGAGCTCCACAGATTGATTCAGGGTCTTTTCAGACACTACTTTCGGTAGAAATGAAGGGTTAGTATGGAGTACTACCCGGTCTTTATGGAAAATCAAGTAGGGCTCCCTACACATAAGGGCATGGAGCTCGGAGATATGCCAAGCGGAGGTAATAGCTACCGGAAATAAGGTTTTTCCATGAAAGAAAATAAAGTTCAAAAGTAGCTGCAGGCTCAAAAGGGTCAAGAGTGAGCTTTTCTATAATGAAATTGAGATCCCACGGGGGCGTGGGTCTTCGTATAGGAGGCTTCAGGTGAAGCTTTCCTTTCAAAAACATTTTGGATAAATGATGCTGATAGAGCAATCTACCAGCCAGAGGTTCATGAAAAGCCAAAATGGCTGCTAAATGAACTTTGATGGACGAATAGCGTAGTCCCGACTCAGATAGGGAAGCAAGGTAATCAAACACAGTCGTAAGTGGACATGAATAAGGATCCACATTATGAGAGGCTGACCATATGGAAAATCTTTTCCATTTGGAGTTATATGTTTCTTTGGTTGCTGGTTTTCTAGAAGCCAACAGAATACTGGCAACAGAAGAGGACACCTGTAATTTGTTTATAAATGTGTCCTCAGGAGCCAGGCATGAAGACGTAGTGTCTTGAGGCTGGGATGTAGGAGGGACCCCTGATTCTGCATCAAAAGGTCTGGTCTGAATGGCAATGGAATGGGATCTTTCACCGATAATTGGTGGAGGAGAGGAAACCACTGTTGTCGAGGCCACAGAGGTCTTATTAGTATCATGGTGGCTGGCTCCACTTGAAGTTTCAACAGAGTTCTTAGAAGGAATGGGATGGGAGGGAAAACATACAAGTAGCGTCCTGTCTAAGGTTAAGACAAGGTATCGATAGATTTCCCCCGGTTGTTTGAGATAATGGAGAAGTAACTGGGGAGCCTGTAATTGGCTGGGGAGGTGAACAGGTCCAGCTGTGGTGTCCCCCAGAGCGCGAAGATGTTACGTAGGATATCCTCATGAAGTGTCCATTTGTGAGTGGACGACTGACAACTCAGTCTGTCCGCTGATTGCACCATCCTGGAAGATGAACGGCTGTCAGCGTCAAGTCTTGTTTGATTGCTGTCTGCCAGACTGCAATGGACTCCATGCAAAGGGGAGTGCGTGCCCTTTGCTTGTTTAGGTATGAAACCACTGCAGTGTTGTCTGATTGAATCAGCAATTGTCCTGACTTGAGGTAAGGTAGGAACGCCCGAAGGGCGAGACGGACTGCTCTCAGTTCTAGGAGATTGATATGACCTAGAGTGCTCCATTGACCTTGGCTCTGATATGGACCCAGATGGGCACCCCACCCCTCCAGGGATGCATCTGTGGTCAACATCTGCGTGGGAGGTGGGGAGCAAAAGGGCATTCCCTGACACAGATTGGTTTTGACTGTCCACCAGGTGAGGGCCGAAACCAAGGAAGGCGTGACCCGAATCTGGTCGTCGAACTGTCCTGTTCTCTGGGACCATTGGTTCTGGAGAGTCCACTGGACAGGTCTCATATTGAGACGGACAAATGCCACCGTGGGAATAGTGGCTGACATGTGACCCAATATTTCCATTATTTGTCTGGCCATTACTTTCGGCTGGGACTGGATGTATAAGGCTAGGGATATTAGAGTGTCCTGGAGGGCGGGTGGAAGGAAAGCTCTTGCTTGGACTGTATCCAGGATAGCTCCGATATACTGTATAGTTTGGGCTGGATGTGGACTGGACTTTGGCCAATTAACCATGGTCCCTAGATCGTGGAATAGATTGACGGTGGTGGTCAGACAGGATAGCAGAGCTTCTCTGGAGTCAGCTTTTATTAGCCAATCATCCAAGTATGGGAAGACGTGGTGCCCTTTTTCCCTTAGTGCTGCTGCTATCACTGCTAGGCATTTGCTAAAGACTCTCGGGGCTGATGAGAGGCCAAATGGGTGGGCCCGAAACTGGTAGTTTTGGTTCAGTAAGGGGAAGCGCAGGAATCTGTGATGAGCAGGGTGAATAGGGATGTGAAGATAAGCATCCTTCATATCTTGGGCACACATCCAATCTCCTTGTTTTAGAAGCGGCATTATGAGTGGCAAAGTGACCATACGAAAATGTTGGTACTGAATATATCGGTTCAGATGTCTCAGATCTAGAATGGGTCTGAGATCTGCGGTTCTTTTGCGTGCCAGAAATATAGGTTACTCACCTGAAACAGGAGTTCTAGGAATGGTATATGTTGTTCATCCACACTGTCTGGCAGTTTCCTTGCCGCTTTAAATCTTGCCGGAAGGTCTTCAAGCTGGCTCCTCCCACCCACCCGGGTGATAAAACTCTCGGCTCCACCCCATGACGCCAGATCTAGCCCGCTGGAAGCCAGGTTGTGCGTCAAAGCTGGGGAGGTCGGGTGGGTTGTGTGGATGAACAACATATACCATTCCTAGAACTCCTGTTACAGGTGAGTAACCAGTATTTCTAGGGACATGGATATGTTGTTCAATTCACACTTACTGGCAGACTCCTAGCAGTTCTCCGGGAGGAGGGAGGCAAGGCGCACACCCCCTACTTAGGAAACAAGGACTGGAGAACTGAGGTCCCAAAACCAGCATCCCGGCGTGACTCAAGATCGATGTGGTAGGGGGTAATGAAGGTGTGTGCCGACTTCCAGGTTGCAGCCCTGCAGATTTCCTGGATAGGGATGTCCCTGGAAGCAGCCACCGATGCAGTGGTATGGCGGGTAGAATGAGCTCTTATCCCTTTGGGAGGCTCCATGCCCGCCAACCTATAGCAGAGATCTATGCAGGAGGTGACCCACTTGTCTATCATCCACTTGGCTGCAGGTCTGCCAGATGCGGCTTCAGCGTAGGTGACAAACAGCTGGCAAACCTCTCCCCGAACTTCAGCCGTCCGCTTCTTATAGTAAGAAAGCGCTCTTCTAGGGTCCAAAGTATGGAGCCTATATTCGGCCTCCAAGGTGTGACTGGGGTAGAACACCAGCAGAGTCAACACCTGGTTAAGGTGAAACTCCGACACCACCTTCGGAAGGAATTTCAGGTGGGGGCGCAGGACAACCTTGTCCCTGTGGAAGGACCAGATAAGGAGACTCGATGGAAAGCGCCTGGAGCTCTCCCATCCTTCTGGCTGATGTGATAGCCACCAAGAAGGTGGTCTTTCACGACAGGTGAGAGATGTCACACCTGTGCATCGGTTCGAATGGCTTGCCCATGAGCTTAGCCAATACCAACAGTAGATCCCACGGAGATGGAGGTTCTCGCACCGGAGGGGATATGTGATCAAGGCCTTTGAAAAAGCGCCCGACCACCTTCTCCTGCGCCACTGACTGCTTTCTGGCCCACACCTAGCAAGCAGAAATGGCTGCCAGGTGCACCTCAAGGGTCGTCGACCGAAGCCCTAGCTGAGAAAGGGACCACAGTTAGTCCAGAATGCTGGCCAAGGAGCAGGAGGAAGGGTCCAACCCCTTACCCTGACACCAAATGGAGAATCTCTTCCATCTGAAGGCGTAGCATTTTCTGGTCGACTCCTAACAGGATGCCTCAATAATGTTGAGAACCTCATCGGAAAGACCCAAGGCCTGGAACTCTAGCCGCTCAAGAACCAGGTTGTCAGACGCAGGGACTGAAGGTCTGGGTGGAGAACCTTCCCCTGGTTGACTGAGATCAGGTCCGGGCGGGCTGGAAGCCGCCTCGGGAGCCTGGAGCTGAGGCTGAGGAGATCTGGATCCCAGAACTGGCGGGGCCAGTCTGGGGCTACCAGAATCACCTGCGCCTTGTCCCTCCTCACCTTGAGAAGCATCTTGTGGATCAAGGGAAATGGGGGAAAGGCGTAGAAGAGGCCTGGGGTCCACAGCCTCGAGAAGGCATCCCCCTGCAGCGAGCCCTGCTGAGGGGGCGGGCATGAAACAGCCTCAGCTTCGCATTCTCCCTGGAGGCAAACAGGTCCACCTGAGACATGCCCTAGTGGGAGAATAGATCTTGTACTACCTCCGGCAGGAGAGACCACTCGTGAGATGCAGCACCTATCCAGCTTAGGGCATCGGCCAGAGTGTTGGAGGCTCCTGCCACATGGATGGCTAGGAGATCCGCCTCCAGTCTGCTCACAAGAGACCAAGTGTGGAGAGCTTTCTTGCACAGAGGCAAGGAGCGCATCCCACCCTGGCGGTTTAGGTAGTACATGGTCGTGGTGTTGTCCGTCTGGACGTGGACCACTTGACCCCATACAAACGGAGCGAAGGTGGTGAGGGCTAGTCGGACCACTCGAAGCTCCAGCAGGTTGATGTGGCATTGAGATTCCTGAGGGGACCAGAGGCCATGCACTCTGTGCTCCCCCAGATGGGCACCCCAACCCAACAGAGAGGCATCGGTCATCAGAGTGACCGTCAGCTCGGGGTGGACAAACAGGATGCCCTCCTGCAGATGAGCTGGAACGATCCACCACTGGAAAGTGTTCCACATCTCCTGGGTCACTGCCACTTGCTGGTCCAGAGGACCAGAGCGCTGTGACCATTGGCCAGCCAGTCCCCATTGTAGGGGATGCATGTGCCAGCGGGTCCAATGGACCATGATGGTGCAGGCCACCATGAGGCCCAGGAGGCACAGGAAGTCCCAGGCAGGGCGCAATTGCCCAACCAAAAATGACTGTGCAGAGGAGGAAAGAACCTCAGCTCTGTCCGCCGGGAGCCATGCTCTGGCCTGAAAAGAGTCGAGCTCTGCCCCAATGAATTGAATCACCTGCATTGGCATGAGTTCTGATTTGGCCTCGTTGATGAGGAGGCCAATCTGAGAGCAGACCTGGAGGGCCAGATCCCTTGACCGCTCCACCTCTGGTCTGGAGGGGGTTGTAATCAGCCAGTTGTCCAGGTAAGGGTACATCCGGACCCTTCGGTGCTGCAGGAATGCTGTCACCACTGCCATGCATTTGGTGAAGACCCTGGGAGTTGAAGAGAGGCCGAAGGGCATGGCCCGGAACTTGTAAAGGGACCCCTCTGCTCTGAAGTGGAGGAATTGCTGGTGGGACAGATGGATTGGGACGTGAAAGAACGCGTCCTGGAGGTCCAGAGAACAGAACTACACACCTCATTCCAAGGATGGAATGATCTGTGCCAGAGTGACCATCCTGAAGGTTCGAGACCTTAGGAACTTATTCAGGTCATGTAGGTCTAGAATGGGGCGCCAGCGCCCCCTCCCCCGTCCGTTTTGGGACCAAGAAATACCTGGACACAAACTCTGGGTCTGGTGGAGGATCTGCCACTTCCCTGATCATCTCCTTCTGGAGGAGCAGGGCAATGTTGGCTCGATGAGCTGACAGAGGCTGTGGACCCGTGGCCACCCCATGGGGCGACGGCCTGAAAGCGGGCCTGCTCGAATTCAGAGGCAGACCTTTCCAACCACTTCCAACACCCAGCGGTCCATGGTGATAGCGGACCAGGCGGAAAGGAAGTGGCGGAGCCGCCTTCCAAGGGGAACTGGGGGAGGACGAGGCTGGGGTGACATCCTCAACCTGTCACTGGGCAGTCTTGGAGGAAGGACCGCCGAGGGACCTCCTGGGCCTTTCCTCCCTGCTGGAGGAAGCTGCAGGCTTGGCTTTGGGGTGCCAAGTGAGCCTGCTAAGCCCTGATGCTGGTGTTGCTGGGCCAGGCGTGCGCAGGGGCAGAAGGCCGAAAGGGCTTACGCTGCTGCTGGCGGCCTTTGTCCTCCTGGGCAGACGTGACCGAGTCCAAGGTGGCACTGAACTTCTCGATTCTCTGCAAATGACCCTCCACCCTGGGACCGAACCAGTCGGTACCCAGGAAGGGAACGTCTGCCAGCTTGTGCTGGGTATCCGCCATGAAGGTGGAGATCCGCAGCCAAGCTCTGCGGCGCATGGCCACTGTGGACGCTACTGGCCGGGCACAAGAGTCTCCAATGTCAGGAGCAGTTTGGAGCTGCTGCTTTGCCACCGCCCTTTCCTGATCCCGCACCTGCTTGATCGTAGTCTGGAGGTCAGCCGGGAGATGAGGAATCACCTCATCCAGGGAGCCCAAAAGGGCGCGGGAAAAGTGTGCCATCAGTACGGCCGAACTGGCCTGACGAAGGCCTATGGAGGACGTGGCGTAGACTACACCCGGCGTAGTCCAGTTTTTTGAACTCTTTATCAGGAGGCTTATCCACATCCCGAGGGTTTCCAGAACGCCGCAAAACACTGTCGGTCACGAGCCCCTCCACAGAGGGGTGCTCCGAGAATCTGGAGAGTGAGCCAGTGGGAACAGCATACTTTCTGGCCATCCTGGCCAAAGGAGCTGGACAAGAAGCCGGCCGCTGCCATAGCTCCAGAGCCGGGCCAACAATGGCTTCGGCCACAGAAAAGGCCTCCGTAGGAAAATCCCCTCAGTCCAGTATCTCCGTGAGAGGATACTTGGCCCACTTGGACATGGGTCCGAGCTTCATCCCAGTAGATTCTGAGATGAGCTGAAGAAGTGACATGAACGAGGATGGGCTCTCGTCCATTGAATGTCCCCCAGTGGACTCCAGGTCGAGAGGCCTAGAGAACAGGGAAGAGTCATCGTCAGACTCCGAAGAGTCTGCAAACAGCTGCCGGGGGCCTGAGCCACCCTTCACCTGCCGAGGCCGATCGGGATTGAGGGTGACCGACAACCGATGGGGCAACCCCTGACCCGACCGAGAATCCTTGGTCGGAGCCCCAGTTTTAGGTTGTGGAGGTGGGGGTTCCACCACAATGGGTGATGCAGCTGGTTTTGGCCAAACAACCGGCATCGGCTTCCGCTCCTCGATGACAACGAGGGGTTGTTTCGGCCGCTCAGGTGACAGCCACTTAATGGCCGGGGAAGACGACGAGGTTGGCTTGTTCCTGGTCAAAAGGAGCTGCCGCCACATCAGATCTTCATAGCGCCAACGCAATTTGTGTCAGAGCCTATCCTCCGAGGAGGACGAAGACAAGGATGAGTGGTGCCGCCACTTCCCTTGGTGCCGAGACCGAGACCGCCGATGTCGGCGGGATCGGCTGGACCGAGAACAGGTCTGAGACCGAGACCTTCGGTGTTTCCGAGGGTGGGTCTGGGAGGGAGCGGGGGAAACCCATTCCTCAATCGGCTTGGGAACCTTAACCGGGGACACCGGCACAGGAGGCACAGGCAAGTCCTCGGTTTCCACCGGGAGAACCAGTGAAGAAGGGTTGTCGGCTACTCCAGTCGACAGCCCGTCCGACAAATCGAGAAAAATCTCGACTGCGTTGACGGGTGTCTCGGCGGCTGACCTGGCGGGGAGTTCCATGAAGCCAGTGGCCTCAGCCAAAAATCTCGACCGAGTCGAGTCGACTATCCGGGGAAGGGGACCTCTCCCTCTCCCACGAACGTCGACGGTGGGACACACCCTTTGAGTCCTTTTTCTTGGACTTAGAGGAATGTCCTGATGGCCCCTCTCCCTCAGTAGAGAGGGACTGACAAAGCTCCTTGAAAGAAGCCGTATAGGAGGAGCCCAAAGAGAGTAGGATAAATGCCGCGACCGAGGAAGAAGAAGATGCGGCCAGGGCCACCTCCTCCTCGAGGGCGATCATCTGCTCAAGTTGCTCAGCTGAGCCCGCCGCTGGACACTGCCCAACGGGCCTCCTTCGACTTCACCAGAGGAATACATCTCTTGGGGCACCCAAGCTGAAGTCTGGCAGCACGGTCTTCGAGAACGTTGACCGAGAAGGACTTGCAAAATTTGCAGGCCTGCGGATCGTAATCGAGCCCAAGGCAGTAAATGCACTTGGAGTGCGGATCGGTCCGAGACATCTTCTGCCCACAAGGGCATCGCCGAACTCCGGGAGTCGACTTGTCCATCGCAGCCGCAAAGGAAGAAAAAGACCGAAGTCTAGTAAATTTAGGTATGAGTTTCGGTTTAACCGAAGAGTTTGGATCCAGGCCTAAAATGCAGAGCTCTAAAGAGGGAACCTGAGCTTCCAAGCGGTAAGGAAGATGTGGCATCATGGGGCAGAGCCGAGAGTTTTATCACCCGGGTGGGTGGGAGAAGCCAGCCTGAAGACCTACTGGCAAGATTTAAAGCGGCAAGGAACCTGCCAGTAAGTGTGGATTGAACAACATATCCATGTCCCTAGAAAGAAATGTCACAACCCCACTCAGCAGGTCAGGCCCTCTGCTCCCACAGTGCCACCCTCTGAGCACAGTATTGTGAACAGTTAACAGAACAGGGTAACCCTCCTGTCTGTTTGTGGGTCTGAATCACCTTTGGTCTCAAGTTCTGGAGGGATTCAAACTGTGAACCTTATGCTAGCGTACCCAAATGTAGAGGCTCAGATAATTCTGCTCTTCAGGGAATGCCAGATATCCTTGCCAAGGGCACCTAACCAGGTATACGAATGAACCCTAAAAACTCTATGAAAAACCTTAGGAAAATTCTTACCTTTTCCCAGTTTGGTATTACCATCAAGCTTTGAACAGTTTAGTCAGCCTTAACCGTCTGTAATTCACATGCAAAAGAAAGAACTTCGAAGGCACCAGGCAGTCTCTTTAAATATAAGAGGTTTACTTAGAAAGTGGATAAAAATAGGTAAAATGTAAACACAGAATATATCACAAAACATACAATCACTTAAAAGAAAACAAGGAAAAAGTGCAAACTCCTACCACAATACAATTAGACTTGTCTATCTAATGTATTATCTTCTTACAGTGCTTATAATTAGATGTTGTTGCTTCAGAGTCCAACAGGAATGTGTCAGTTGAAAAACACAGAATACAATTTAGAAATGCTGTGTTTCAACCCCTTCCATGAGGTCATCTAGCTCCTCCTTCCAGAATGTAAAAATTATACAAAACAGGATGTCCTATCAAGTGGTATATTAAATACTGTGAGTTCAGCAACACTCATTTCCCAAATTATGACACTCTTTAAATAACATCCCCTCTTTGATCTTGAGTAGTTTCTCTTCTCAGGACATTTCAAAGGATTTTTATGACTTACCACCACAGTGATAGAACCTGTTTTCTTCCTCTAAAACCTCATAGAATGGATATTTTAGTTCTTGGCTTCAAAGAAGCACAGCTCATCAACAAGGCCAAAAAATACGACTTCTTGGAAATTAATCACATTACAGATCTCTGCTGTTTAACATATATCCTGTCATTTTAACTGAACCCTTGGGGAGGTGATGTCATCCCAAGGGCACAGGATGTCTCCTGTGAGACAGGTCACATACCACATTCTATATTACAAATCATAGAACAATCATAACCAGCTGGCCAAGTGTCACAGGGAGGGTTGGGGAACGGAAGTAAATTCCAAGGTGTGACCCATCTGGATTATTTGTAGTACCCATTTGTCTGAAGTGATCATTTGCCAAGCCTCTAGATGGAGAGCAAAATGACAACCCACCGCCTCTGAGGCCTGGTCGAAGAGGCAGGGAGAGAGACAAGAGAGGTCACTGAGCAACGGGCTGGCCGGCTGCCACAGGGAGGTGGGCACGGGAGCCACGGGTGGCAGATGGAGCACCTCATGTTGGCTGGTTTCATCCTCTGGATCCACCTCTAGTAGAGTTTTATATTTTCCTCTTCTCTTAGAGTAGGAGGAAAAGCGGGTACGGTAGGTAGATTGAGAGGTATTGTATAACCCTTGAACCATACGAAGGGTTCTTCCAGATGCTTGTAGGTCATCTATGAGAGTCTGTGTACCTGGCCCAAATAGTTTGAACCTATTAAAGGGTGCATTAGTTATTTTATGTTATATGTCAAGTGTAAATCCTGACACGCGCAGCCAAGCATGGCGACGCAAAACCACACCAGTGGCTAAAAGTTGGGCAGAGGAATCTATGGAATCATAACCCAACCTGAGAAGGTGGTGGGAGATGGAATTGGAAGTAGGAACCACAGCTAGTAATTGGTCTTTCTCCTGGGAAGGAGGGAACTTACTGATTGTCTCCAAGATAGAGGTCCCCAAGGTATGTTGGTATTTAACCATATGTCCCATATAATTCAGTATATGGACATTCATAGTACCTGAGGAAAAGACCTTTTTCCCTAGGCAGTCAATCTTTCTGGACTCTTTATCTGGAGGTAAGGAGCTCAAGTGTTTGGGTCTCTTGGACTGTTCATGAGCAGCAGTAATGACCACCGAGTCAGCCTCCGGTGCAGTAGAGAGGAATGGGTGATCAAGAGGAGACTGGTATAGTCGAGTAGCCTTGCGAGGAACCGCTGAAATATTTGAAGGCTGCTGCCAAGCAGTCAATAAAGCATTTTGGTATGTAGGAATTAGCGGTGGTACTACCAATGCTGGTTCCTCAGGCAATTCTAAATAGTCTGCCATGTCCTCACGTTCTTTATCATGTTCTGACATGGAAAATTCTGTCACTTTTTGTATTTGGAGCATCATGTCATAAAAGGTGGGATCACTTGGAGGAGAGTATAGCCGGTGGTAAAGGCAGGTCTTCTTCCAGAGAGGAGATGGCTGAATAAGGGGAACCCGGCCCCTGAAAGTCAGGAGCCAGGGACTCCTCATCAAAATCATCAGGGACATCTCCATATATCTCCCAGTCCTCCGTGTAAGTTTTCATAGGAGTAGGAGAGTATGCAGGTTCGTAATCAGAGTCGACGACGCTTACAAGACAGATAGTGACTATTCCCCCACCCTGGGTCGGGAAGGGGTTCACAGCGTAAGCTATGCAAGACCTGCTGCATGATTTTCTTTTGGAATTCCTGCTCCTGGGAAGGTGAAGGGGTAAGGGAAATAGGGTAAGTTAGTTGGGAAACAATAGGGATAATGTTAGTAGGAGCAGGACGTGCAGAATAAGCAGGTCTTACACCTGGGTGGTAGTAACCAGGATCCCTGTCTCGATCTGTATGAGCCCACTTGTGATGATGGAGGGGTATGTTGAAGGGCAAAAGCCAGTGGCTTACTCTGAGGTCTTTGGGTCCTGGTAGCGGATCCAATTGATGTATTATCATGAAGATAATCTGCTATCATTGACGGGGAAGGTGTCCCCATCGACAGAGCAACACTGGGTTTTGTTGCATACATGACGCTGGGAAGCGGCATCAACGGAGCAGGTATGTCCTGCACCGCACTCAAGGCAGTGGCTAGCCTCGTCAACGACAGAACAAGGTCAGTCGATGGGGAGGCATGCCTAAAGCCTTATGTCGACGAGAGAGCAGCTCTCGTCGACGAGGAAGCATGCTTTGAACCCATCCATCGACAAAGATGCATGTTCCAAGCGTTCCGTCGACAGTGTGACCATGAACATAGGGGGGCTGTCGGCGAGGAGAGTACATTCCTAGAGCCTTCCCGTCGATGAAGGTAGCCCTCCGTTGGTGGAAGCATACTTTAAACCCGCTGGCCGACGAAGCGAGTAGCCCTCGCCGACTGGGAGGCATGTTCCAAACATTTTGTCGACGATGTGACCATAGATATGGTGGCCGTCAACAACGTTGAGAGTGGGAGGTGGGGGGGGGGTTAACCCTATTATATTTCCCATGATGAGAACTCTTTGCTGGGGAGCCCTTGGTACGGACTCCCTTGTTCTTAGGCTGAGACATTTTCTGCTCGGAAGGGAAAAGTTGAAGCTCTAACACCCGTCATTGATGAATGGCCTGGTTAAATTCTTGGCAATGTTTACAAGAATCAATGTTGTGTGAAGGTCCCAGGCATCTTACACAAAGTAAATGGTTATCAGATCGAAAAATCTTCCTGCCACAACATCTGGAACGAAATAACGCTTACTTGGATGAAGAATCAATAGACATTCGTCTGGAATCCAATTTCTCATTGATGAACTGCTACACAGAAGTTGAACTAGCTGCTGAGCGAGCTGAAGATGGCAGGAAAAGGAACAAGGATACCAGGGACCACCCACACTTATATAGGAAGCAGGACGTGATGTCATGTGTGGGTAGTCTCTGCTGAAAACTGCTAGAAGAAGCTGCCGTGCGACAGCGGCCTCTGCTGGATACTCCCAAAAGTAATGACTTACTGCAAGAGACCATTCCGTAGAAGATCCACAGTTACGGGTGAGTAACCCTCATTTCTAGGGGCATGGATATAGTGCTCTATCCACAGTTAGGCAGACTCCTAACACTTCCCCAGGAGGAGGGGGCAAGATGTACACCCCTATCTGGCAAACAAGAATTGGAGAACTGAGGTCCCAAAACCAGCATCCTGGCATTACTCAAGGTCCATGTGGTAGTGGGGAATGAAGATGTGTGCTGACTTCCAGGTAACAGCCCTGTAGCTCTCCTCGATAGGGACATCCCTGGAAGCAGCCACAAGGTAGTGGTATGTCTGGTGGAATGAGTCCTAAGCCCTAGGGGAGGCTCCCTATCTTCCAACCTGTTCCAGAGGTTGATGCAGGAGATAATCCACCTGCCAATCGTCCGCTTTGCTGCTGGTCTGCCAGGTGCAGCTACAGTGTAGGATACAATGAGCATCGCCAGTACCAGCAACAAGTCCCAAAGTGGTGGTAGTTCATGCACTGGCAGGGACAGCTGGTCAAGGCCCTCAAAGTAGCACGTGATCTGCTTCTCCTGTGCCACTGTTGGCATTCCAACCCATGTCTGGTATGCAGAGTTGGCTGCCAGGTACACCTTGAGGGTAGTTGACCTCAGGCCCACCTGGGAGAGGGACCATAGGTAATCCAGAATGCTAGCCAAAGGGCGAGCCAAGGTGTCTAGCTCCCTGCCCTGACACCAAATGCAACACCTCTTCCATCTGAAGGTTTAGCGCTGGTGGGTCGACTCTTTCCAGGAGGCTTCCACAACATGGAGAACCTCTTCGGAGAGACCCAAAGCCTGGAACTCTAGCAGCTCAGGAACCAGGCCTTCAGGTGCAGGAACAGTCCAGATGCAACACTGTTCCCTTGTGACAGAAGAGCAGGTCTGGGTGTAGGGTCAATCACCACAGAGGCCTGCTGCTGAGGCTGAGGGGATCTAGGTATCAAAACTGGTGTATCCAGTCTGGGGCTACCAGGATCATCTGCGACTTGTCCCTACGCAACTTGAAAATCACTCTGTGTATCAGGGGAAAGGGAAGAGAAGTTGTAAAGGAGGCCTTGAGTCCAGAGCCTTGTGAAGGCATCCCCCATCACTGTCCCACACTGTGGGGGCAGGCATAGAACATCTTCAGCTTTGTGTTCTCCCAGGAGATGGACAGGTTGACCAGAGGAGTGCTCCACAGGGAGAACAGGAGGTTCACCACCTCCTGATGCAGACACCACTTGTGAGGCACCTCACCCCCCCCCCAGGCTGAGGACATCTGTTAGCTGGCTGCAGGCTCCTGCTGCATGAATTGCCAAGAGATCAGCATTCAAGCTGTGCACGACGGGCGAGGTGCAGAAGGCCTCCTGATACAAATGAAAGGAGTGTGTTCCACCCTGCTTGTTTAGTTAGTATATAGTCATGGTATTGTCCGTCTGGATCTGCATGACCGGACCCCAGACAAATGGAATGAATTCCATCACAGCATGGCATGATACATGGAGCTCCAGTGGGTTGATCTGGTAACAGGATTCCCCGGGGTCCAGAGTCTGTGGGCCCTGTGGTCCCCCCAGGTACACTCACCATCCCACCAGAGATGCGTAGGTTGTCAGGGTGACAGTCGGCTCTAGGCAGACAAATGGGACTCCTTCCTCCAGATGTTCTGGGATAAGCCACCACTGGATGGCATGCCACACTGGCTAAGTTACCATGACCAGCTGATCCAGGTGACCTATGGTAGGGTGAAGGTTATTAAGTTATTGATGAAAATCTTTAAGTGCATCTGTGCCCTCTGTCCAGATAATAAACAAATCATCAATGTAACGGAAATAAGCTAGTGGTTTGTGGGGACAGTGCCTTAAAAAGTCCTCCTCCAAGTCTGCCATAAAGAGGTCAGCATACTGTGGAGCCATCCTGGTGCCCATTGCTGTTCCCATATTTTGAACATAATGTTTGCCATTGAAGTTGAAGTTGTGTGTTAAGACGGATTCCATAAGTTCCTCCACCACATCAGGGTTGATGTTTTGTTCCAGTCCTTTCTCCTGCATGTATTTAAGACATGCTGTAATGCCATCCGTGTGTGGAATATTAGTGTTGAGGGATGTTACATCAATCGTCACTAAAATGGTATCAGGTGGTAAGTCCTTATAACCAGAAAGCAGACGCAAAAAGTGCTTAGTGTCCTGGATAGAACTGTCTCTTTCCATAACCAGCGGTTTCAAGATCATTTCTACAAACCCCGAGATCCCCTCAGTCAAGGTAACATTACCAGAGACTATGGGTCTTCCCGGATTACCAGGTTTATGTATTTTACGCAGCATGTAGAATGTCCCTGGCCTGGGTTCAGCAGGGATGAGGTCAGTTTTTTTTTTAATATGGTCTGGAAAATTTCTAATGAAGTCATGCAGTTCATTTTTATATCTTGTAGTGGGGTCACACTCCAGTTCTCTGTAGTAGGTAAGATCAGTGAACTGTCTGTTAGCTTCATTAATATAATCCTCTCTGTTTAAAATCATCACTGCAGAGCCTTTATTAGCTTTTTCAATGACAATGTTGTGGTTTGATTTCAGTGTCTGTATAGCTCTCCGTTACAGCGAAGAAAGGTTATAACGGGCCTGTTTTTGCCTAGTAAGGATCTGACCACTGACTTGGTGGCGGAAACAATGAATGTAAATGTCTAGTTTTTTGTTACGCCCAATTGGGGTAAATTCAGATTTCTTTTTCTTATCCATTAAATTATTACTGATTGCGATATCTTTGCTACCAGTGATTTCTTCCTTGCCATGAAAGAATTCTTTAAGTCTCAATCTACGGAGGTATTCCTCCAGTTCACCACAAAACTATTTTAGCCAGTGGTTTTGTTGGTCAGAAAGTGAGGCCCTTTAAAAGTACATTTAGTTCTCCAGTAGCCAGTGTGTGGTTGGACAAATTAACAACTGAATGGTGCCCATCTGTGTGGTGTTGTTGTTCAGTGACTCCATTATGTTCTTCATGGTTGTTAGGAAGTATGGTATGCTGAAGGGCATCCAATTTCTGATTTTTCATAAGCATGGCTTTTCTTAGGATCCTTTGGTAATGAATGTGTATCTCTCGCAAGATGTCCTGAATAGGTTCCCCAGACATCCTCTCCAGTGTGGCAACAATTTCATCAAACTCTTTGTTCAGAACCACTTTTTTGGCATATGACATGTGACTCCTGTGATTTCTCAATTTCTCAGAGGTCCTACAACAGAGTTGTTCTGCACATATAGAACGGTCTGTATTTTTTAATGGATTCCAAATAGTAAGACCTTTAGGGATTATGTTTCGCCTCTTGCACTGGGTTAGACAATAGACGTCACTGTCTGGCTGTGCCAATTTTTTCTTGATGTTATGTAACTGCCATATTCTATAGTGAATTCCAGTATCTTCCATGTCTTTATGCCATAAAGATGGAAATCCTCAGCCAGGCCCTGTGATGCATCATGGCAGCTGCTACCAAGGAACGGGCGCAGAAATCTCCAATGTCCAAAGTCATCTGAAGCTGGTGTTTGACCAGCGCTTGACCCTGGTTTCTGATCACATTAACTGCTGACTGCAAATCCACAGAAAGGCAGGGGGCAACATGATCAAGGACACCCATCAGAGCATGACCAAAGTTGGCCATCATCAAAGTGTAACTTGCCTCTCAGAGATCCAGGGAGGACGCAGCGTGAACTTTCTTGGATGCGTGGTCCAGCTTCTTGGACTCCTTGCTGGGGGACTTGTCCACATCCCCAACACTGCCAATCTTACAGAAGACGGAGTCAGCTACCAAACCCTCGGCTGAGGGGTGGTAATAAAAACTGGACAGGACATCAGTCGGGACTACATACTTGCAGACCACTTGGGCAGGGGGTGCTGCACAGGAGGCCATATGCTGCCAGAGCTCTACTGCAGGTCCCAGGATAGCCTCCACCACCAACAAGGCGACCCCCAACGAATCATCCTAATCTATGATTTCCACGGGGGGGGGGGGTCTTGGCTTGCTTCTGGACTGGCTCCAAGGGGATCTCCATCGATTCTGAGATCAACTGCAGCAAAGCCCCGAAGGACACCAGCCCATGTTCAGATGATTCACGATCAAAACCTGGGGTCCTTGAGGACTGCTTGGAGGACCCCTCGGAGTCTGAAGACTCCTCAAAGGAAGCCCTTGGCTGTTTCTTACCATGAACTGCCCTGGACTCATCCAAGTGGGTAATCTCAACTGACAGCCAAGGGAAGGCTGGTTGCCAAGCAGGACGCCTTGGTAGGGGCTTCCTGCAATGGTTGCCTTGGCGATGGTTCCACCTGAACTGGTGCAGAAGCTGGCGCCAGAGACACCAGGTGTGGCAGGACCTGGGTGGGCTGGACCAGGGGCGACCAGGGAAGTGCGGAGGCCATGGGAAGGGGCCTACCCTGCCCAAGGACCCACTGTTATGCAGCCTTCAACCAAGCCTCTCCTCATCCAAAGATGAGGAGGAGTTCTGGCACACTTCTGAGCCAAGGGTTGAGAGCAGGGACATGAGTAGCCCCTAGACCGTGATCTCAACCTAGACAGAGATCGCGACAAATGACTGGGGCACTGATGGAGAGGGGAAGTAGGCAGAGGGGCCGTGTACAAAACACACACACTGGCTCCTGCCACAGAACCCCGAAAGGAGGTAACTTCTGAGAGGAAACAGTCTGGTCCACTGACTGCTCCTGACCCTCCTGGAAGAGGGCTAAAAGGACCAGAGTCCTGTTGACCGAGTCATCTTTAATCCGCTCGGACAATGGGTCAACATAGGTTTCAACCAGCTGGTCGGCCTGTGTCATGGCCAACAAGTCTGACGGAGGCACCCTGGAACTAGCAACCTGGCCCTCAACCAACACATGCTTGGCCGAAGCCCAGTGCTCAATGGCTGTCAAGCGGTCGAGGGAATCGCAGGAGTGGGAAAAGCATGCTTATTCCCAGTCCCACGATAGACGGTGCAATTCTTTTGCCTTTTTCTTTTCACCATGGGAAGGGCCTTCCCTGAGTGTCTGGAGGGATCTACCCATTTCTTTAAATGTGACCATTCTGGATGTCCCAATGCTGGCCCCAACTGGGAGCAGTGCAGATGCCAAGGAAGCACCCATCACAGCTTGGGCTGCCACCTCTTCCATGGCCACAAGCTGGGTTACTGAGCCAGCTGCTCTGGACACTGCCTTACGGCCATATATTTGGCGCAAGCCCCGTAATAAGGATCCCCTGAGTGCTGCAAGATAAACCAAGGAAAAGCTCATCTAACTTGTGTCATTGGGCGTACAAGATTGAAAATTTCAATCACCAGCCGGGAGAATGCTGCAAGCCCTGTGCACCAAATGATTGGCACACCAGGGGCTTGTAGCATTCTCGGGGCTTCGAAAATCGAGCCCTTTATATTCTTCCCTTAAAAATAAAGATAGTATGCAGTGATAGAGGCTTGAGGAGCATACAGTGCTACTGGCCTGAGAACATTCACAAACTAAACTGAGGGAGTCCTGGAAAGGAGGAAAGAGATCAGATCAGATGACAAAGCAATTCAGAGGTTTGTGCATCATCTTATCAGAGGAAGTCTACACAACCATCTGTGATGATGTCAGAAAGCAGTAAAAGTTATGATGCATAATAGCATTCCTTAACAGTCTGGCTTCCAGAATAATCACTCCACAACCACCTCCCTCCTCAGGCTCACTGACTCCATTCATAATGGTATGAACCGAAGCCTTCCTCCTCGCCTCCGCCATCTTCGTTGATCTAGCCAAGGCATTCAACACCGTCTCCCACTCCCTACTACTATCCAAGCTTCAGGCTGCTGGCCTCTCTGACATGACCATCAGCTGGTTCCACTCCTACCTCATGGACAGGTCCAAATCTGTCAAAATTGGTGATGCCCTCTCCCCTCCCTTGCCAAAAACCACTACGGCCCCACAAGGTTCTGTGCTAGGCCCTATATTATTTTCCATCTTCCTAAATGATCTCCCCTCCATCTGCTTGTCCACATCCTACCACATGGGTGCGGATGACAGTTCTTTTCACCTCAGGCCCTTCCACTGATGATGCAGCGCACCAATTTCAGCTCGACTTCAATCAAGTTCAACTCTGGCTATGCTCTAACCAGCTATTCCTCAATGCCAAGAAGACCATCTCCATGTCTTTTGGCATGAGACAGAGATTATCTAGGGTCTCCTCCCTTTCCGCCTTCTGCACCTTGGACGGATTCCCTCTGGAGGATGTTACCACCTTTAGGTACTTAGGTATCTGGCTTGAGCAACTTCTAAACTTTTCTGGCCATGTGGATGCTATTGTCAAAAAACTGCACCCCAAGCTTGGTGCCCTGTTCAGAAACTGTGACTGCATCTCACTGCTGGCCCACCGTGCTATCATCCAGAGAATGATCCTCCCAATCTTTGACTATGGCAACGTAGTCTACAGTGCTGTCCAACATACTGCTCTTGCCAGACTGGGCACTCTTTTCCACTCTTTTTGCCGCTATGCTCTTGACTGTCCCCCTCGCACTCATCACTGCTCTAGGTATCTATGTCCTCTCTGGACAAATGTACTACCTAAGGACATCTGTGATGCAGCAACAATTGGCTTTTTTAAACACAAAACTGTGGCAACACCTTCTCGCCACAAGTACCTGTGCCTGCCTCCATTAAATCCCGCCTCAAGTCAGTAATCCCATTGCTATAGTCTGCACTTACCCTCTAGCACTTCTTAACCCTGTCACTGTTCCACTGGATAGCCCTGACCTTGCACTTCACTGACCCACCGTCCTCTCCCATGGTGCTGCCACGCTCCCCCCACCTCTCTTCCCTACCCCTACCCCTCCACCTCATAGTCCCACCCACCCCTTCTTCTTACCATTACCTCTCCATCTTCTCCCCCTTCTCCTCCCTCTGTCTACTCTACTGACTTTTGTCTCTCCTTGATGTGGGCATACATTGTACAATGCTTCAGTATAGTGTAACCATGAACTTTGTCTGCATTGTTGTATATGTGTTTGTATATTTGTTACCGAACCACTCTATTTGAATATGTATGTATCACTCTGTACTTGTTAACTGATGTGGAACCAATTAATGAGCATCCGCTCATTGGTGCTATCCAGGATTTCAAAATAAATAAATAAATGCATCGGTCTCTCTCCTTTCTTTCTCTTGAGGACAGGTGCTGTGCCCACTGCACCAACTTTGTAAGCAAATTCTGGTTCAGCTCTCTCCCCTTCTACCTCTCCCCCCCCCCCCATACACTCACATACCCTCAGAAGCTCTAATGCTCATACCCTCCAGACTCCACGACCACCGGCCAAACTGCTTTCAGCCACCACTTCCCTAAATTCTGGAACTACCTCCCTCTTGTCATCTGACTTCCTCCTTCCCCTTGGGCCCTCTCAAACCACCTCAGAGGCCTTACCTCGCCCTCCTGCAACTGCTCCTAAATTCCCACTCCTGCCCTGACCACACACCCCCTCCTCATTTCCTCTCCCTACTCCCTACTTCTCAGTACCCAAGTGGTATTTACCACTGCTTATAGGCCCTTATGCTTCGACTACTCTATGTTTGCTTGTCGGTTAACAGTAACTATCTAAAATCCAGTTATCATGCCTTGTTGCTGTACTAACCTCATTGTTATACTGCACTTGTGTGCTGAATCAAGTTATTCATGCCTTGTTATTGCACCTAACCTCATTGTTGTATTGCACTTGGGTGCTACTTCTGCTCTGTAAATGGATTTGTCAGCTTGTAACTGGACCTAATCTCCAGGTATTATGGCACTATTTTGCTCTGTAATTTGGATTGTTAACTTGTAACTGTACTGTGTTCTGTGTTCTCAGGCTATCATGCCCACTCTGTACTGCTCCCATCCCCCCCAGGACACATCTGGAAAGGAGCTACTAGCTAGTATGCCTTTCCTGGCAAAACTTTTAAATAAATAAAATATAAAAATAAACAACAGCTATCACTGAGGCTTTGGTTCCAGCAACTGCAGGTACCAATAATGATTTCTTGGGTGGGTGTGGTCTCTCGATAGCCCTGAGACAGCAATGGTAAGAACGCTGCTCAGAAAGCAAAATCTAGATCCCCAAGCACCATCTTCCATCTCCAACCTGCTATTTTTGGCTAAGGTTGTGGAGCGTGTAGCTATGGCGCAGCTTGGAGAGCATTTGATGAAAGGTAAATTCTTCCAGCCATTCCAGTACAAGTTCCACCAACATGGCAATTCAAACAGCACACAGATTAGAGAAAGGTTAAAACTGGTGCATGTTTGCATGGCATACTTATTTCATCCCTGCTTATGAAGTAGGGGTTAGACATGGTGGATCTAGAGTCCCTTCTGACATTAAATTACTGTGTTAAGCAAAAGGAGGTAAAGTAATTTGCTCAGGGTCATACAGTAAGCATCAGGTGCGTAATTCCAATCTGGGTTTCCCTGTTCATAATGCTGCACTCCAAACACCAAGCCAGACTGCCAACCTAAAAGGCATCTCATTACTTGGAAGATACAGTGCTCGGTTTCACTGACATCCAGTTGTAGCTGTCTTTTGTACAGAACAAGAGCTCCTCAGCACTGTTGTTAAAATGACGTCTGTCTGAGATCATGGACTCTATCATATCCATCTGGTTGGCACTTTAACCAGAACAAAATGGAGCTGTTAAGTTTGAACTCAGATCAACAGGTCTTTGCAGGAAAACTCAGACTTGGGCTACCAGTCTGGGATGGGGTACAGTTACTGTGCATTTCTAACTGAGCGAAGCATTAAAACAAATAACTACCGTATATACTCACGTATAAGCCAAGTTTTTTTTACCCACTTTTGCAATCTAATTTTCAGTACCTCTCGGCTTATATGCGAGTCAAATCAGAAATGAAAATGGATCCCCCTTCTAAACACCTCCTGCAACAAAACTGTCTGTGACCTATTGGGTTTAGAGGTATTAGCGGAGCTGGAGGGATGTTGAGGGATGTTGAGAGCGAGGGAGGAGTGGGAAGGCAGCAGGAGATGGCCGTGAAGGCAGTCACGAGGGAATGTGGACGATTTGTGCCCTTTGCGAGGCAAGTACTAGAACGCTAGAAAGACTTTTAATATGGCAGATTTAGCAAGTCCACTGCATAAGGGTTCTAACCACTGTTAGCGAGGCACTGATCCTGTGAATGCTTGCATAATCCCTTTGAATATCAAGGTTCCAGTGTTGTAAACATTTATGGTACGTATCTCTCTTCAAAGACTTGTGGTGTCTTTGGGAAAACCTGGAAAATGATAAAAAAGCTATAAAACTTTCTACAACATTTTAACAGTCCCTGGATTACCTGGCAGCAAGCCGCGAGGATGATTTGCGCCCTTTGAGGTTCTGGCCGATCGCAGTGGATAAGGGACTGGGAGGGTTTGCTTCAGGCACCACAGCGTGTACATGCCTAAAGAGGCTGTAATGTTTTACTAGGGGAGGGACAGAACAACAGTAAAGAGACATTAAAGAGACAGCATATGGGCTAAAACAGCCTGCAAACAGCTCACTGAATAAATAATTTTTCATGGTCGGCTTATACGCGGGTCACTGTTGATTTAAAAAAACGCATCTCGAGTTGGGGGGGTTGGCTTATATGCAGATCGGCTAATACACAAGTATATACGGTAAATAATTATATATCGGGATACTTTACCTAACCTGCAGTGTTTGTTAAGGTTCAGTAGCTTTATGAAATTAATTTCAAATTTAAAGAGCAGGCATTCCCTTCTGTGTATAATTTTATTTCTAGCATCACTCATTATCAATAAACATGCATGACTGCACTCATGATTCACCGTTGCTCCGCCACTCATGACGTCGACAGTTCCTTCTTAACTCAGTAAAATATAACATGCATCTGCAGCTAACCCATGTCTTACCTTCTATACACATACTCTATTTAACAATTAAAATTTTAGGGACATGTTTTGAAAAATGTTACAGTAATTTCCCATGTTTAACTTTCACAGGATTTTCTGACTTCATAGGGTACTTACATAGAAACTGAGGGGAAATAAATGCCTTTGGCCCACCTAGTCTGCCCAATTGTGCATGTAATTTTGCCTCTTCAAGCTTCTCTTCAACTCGTCATCCCTTCCCCAAGTGCTAAGATCTGAATACCTATCCATACGATTGCAGATCCATAATCATATCAGCCCCACAACCTCCTCTGGCAAGGCGTTCCACTTGTCCACCACCCTTTCCATGAAGAAATACTTATACAGAAACATAGAATTTTACGGCAGATAAGGACCGCTTGGCCCACCCAGTCTGCCAATTTCCCTACCTAATGGATAAGCTGTAGATCCTAGCTAACCAACAGCCTACTTCTTCATGTTACCTCTGAATCTCCCTCCCTCCAATTCTGTCCCATGACCCCTAGTCCTGAAACATTTCTTCCTCTGAAAAACAGTGTTTTCCTGCACCTTGTTCCTCCCTGTGAGGTACTTGTATGTCTCCTTCATATCCCCCCCCTCCCTCCTCTCCTCCAGTGAGTACATATTTAGGTCCTTCAGCCCGTTCTTGTGATGCACACCGTGTATGATCTTGGTTGCTCTCCTCTGAACTGTCTCTACCCTGTTTATATCCTTACGTAGGTAAGGCCTCCAGAACTGAACACTGTAGTCCAAGTGTGGCCTCACTAATGTTTTTTACAGTGGAATTATGACCTCCCTTTTCCTGCTGGTGATGCCCCTGCCTATGCATCCCAGCATCCTATTTCCTTTACCTGCTGCCTTGTTGCACCAACTCCCAACCTTTAGGTCATCAGAGATGATGACCCCTAGGTCCCTTTCCTGCTTGGAGCATGCTATAACCCCCAAAACACACACACACACAAAGCTGATATGTTGTTCCAGGGTTTGTAGACCCCATGTGCATTATTCTGCTATGGTATCTTAGTATTTACTAAGACATCAGACTGGGATGCTACACAAACAGGAACTGTGATATCAATTTGGGCCAGTCAGGTGTTTTTGAAACAGTGGAAAAAGCAATGATTTATGTTAATTACTTAAAAGATGGAACATGGGATACTACCAAAATCCTAGAAAACTGCAACTGCATAAACAATAATGTAAAACATTTTATTTCAAAGAAAACCTACTTTTTAATTTAATAAACCTCTATTAACTATTTTACAGTAATTTGGTGGTGAAAAATTGTTGCTCCTCAACACGGATGGCCTTTTAAAGTAGGAAACAGCAATCTACCACTGACTTCTACCTTTTGTTTGACAGTTGTCAGGTTAGCTTTAAACATTATCCTGCCAACAAACCTAAATGCAGCTCTGACACTGTATAATCATGATGTTCTCTCTTTGCTGCTGTTTCAATACAGATTGACAGGGCTGGTGCAGCCAAGAAGATTAACAATGTTATGAATTGTCACAATAAAATGACAGCAGGTATGAAACAGAAATCATTCAGAACCCTTACTCTTCCAAAGCTTCCAGCATGTTGTCTGGGTCTTCATATACAAATATGTCAATTATTATATCCTCCATGTTAAGATCTTCTTTAAAAGATTCAGCTGACTCGCATTCTGAATTTTCTGATTTGTTTCTAGGATGAAATCCAGTTCTTCTTCCCTGTACAAAAGTAAGAACATTATATGTAAATAAAAAATGAACATATCAATTTAATAAATCTGGACAGTTAAGCACTTACATAAAATTGTTATGAATGTGTTTGCAAGAGCAAAAAATGTATGAATGATGTAAAACACAGAAACACAGAATTTGTCAGATGAAAAAAACTGCTTGGCACCCAGATGGTCCCCCATCAAGTTAGGCTCCACAGACCCTAACTGGTCTCTGGCGACCCTCCCTCCTCCATGCCCATTTATTAACATTCCTCTGTGTTTATCCCACACATGCTTGAAGCCCCCTACTGTTTTTGCCTCCACCACTTCCGCTGGCAGTCTACTCCAGGTGTCTACCACCCTTTCAGTGAAGTAGTACTTCCTCACATTCCTCTTAAACTTCCCACCCTCCAGCTTCATCGCATGCCCTCTGGTCCAGGTACTCTTCTTCATTCAAAAGAGACACTCCTGCCACACCCAGTTTGCCCATTAGAGGTACCTGTAGGTCTCTACCATGTCCCCTCTCGCTCTCCTCTCTTCCAGGGTGTACATGTTGTGATCCCACAGTCTCTCCTCATAGGACTTTTGGCACAACCCCTGCACCATTTTAGTTGCCCTCCTCTGGCCTGCCTCCATCCTGTCTATGTATTTTTTGAGGTGTGGCCTCCAGAACTGGACACAATATTTCTGGTGGGCCTTCACCAGTGAGCAGTACAGTGGCAACACCACCTCCCTCCTCCTCCTGTAGATACCTCTCCCAATGCAGCCCAGCATTGCTCTGGCCCTACCCACTGCCTTGCTACACTGCCCTGTCACTTTAAAGTCATCAAATATGTTAAGCCTAAGGTCCCTTTCCCACTAAGCGGTGGATAATACTCACCCCCCAATCCTATACACAGTTCCTGGGTTCCTATGCCCTAGGTGCATGATTCTGCAATTTTTGGTACTGGACCCCAACTACCATGTTCTTGACCACTCCTCAAGCTTCCCAAGATCCATACACATTCTTTCCACCCCTTCCTCAATATCCAATTCATTACAGATTGTTATATCTTCTGCAAAAAGGCATACTTTCCCTTTCAGTTTGTCTACAATGTCACTTATGAAGACACTGACGAGGACTGGTCCAAGTACTGAGGCTTGCAGCACCCTGCTGGTCACACTTCCATCATTAGAGTGAGTGCCGTGGCGTAGACCACCATCACTGTCACCTATCCATTTATTAGTTCCTTACCGAATTCCGCACTTTGGATCCCACCCCTAGACTGCTCAGTTTCTTAATCAGTCTCCAGTGCAGAACAGGGTTGAAGGCCTTGGTAAAGTAAAGGTTGTTAAAATAATTAAAAAAGTACTGTATGTTTAAATATGTTATAAAACACAAATTCAATAAATATGATATCCATGTTCTGAAACTGGCCTAATAAAAGGTATTAAAGTTTAAAACAAAATGCAAGCAACATTTGTTTCAAATGGTGGGCTTGAATGAAATGTGCCTTGAAGCCGGGTGAATTAGCAAGCTTCGTCTAGACTGACTGGACAGATAAAATTCAATGTACAGTAGGCAAATGTCGAGTGTTGCATTTAGGTATGAATATCTCAGATGGTATGGAACCAGCAAAGACAGACTAGCAAAGTGATGTTGGGGCTATAATATAGTAGCTAGGAAACTGGCTTTTTCAACAGTGTGTGGCAGCACTGAGTAACAATATGCTGGGATGCATTAAAGCAGAACTGCATTAAAAATTAAGGAACACAGGAAAGATTACAGACATAAATAGGCCAGGGTAGCCTATCTGAAATGTCTGCCACTCAAAAGTGGTTAAAAAGAACACTTGCGTACTTAACACAACAGTAGATCTTTGAGAGTATCTCTTTCATCAAGCTACACCTATGGAACTATAAGCCGCCAGGTGCTAGGACCACATGGAAATTGCAAGCAGTCAGCCAGGGGCCACCCATGATGATGTGAGACATCAGCAGACACATAAACATGGGACCCCACCCCCTCCTCTCCTCAGTTCCCCGCCGGAGATCATGCTTGGAGGACCTCTCTGTAGGGAACCGGGGGAGAACCCAGTACCCTGTGAACCCAGGTGAGGCAGAGGGCTAAGGGTAGACTGGAATGGAGATAGAAGCAATCCAGGATAGACTTTTAGGTCCAAAAAGGAGGGTGGGATGGCATGGCCTGATTAAAAAGATTCTCTCGAAGAGCTACTGTTATGGTAAGTACTTAACTGTTCTATCTTCTTTGAGGATATCTCTCATCAGGCCACACCTATGGAACGAGTACCATGCAGCACTGACAGTGAACAGTCTGAGTAGCTGGAGCCTACAGGCCTAAGAAAATAGGCATTGGAGCACAGCTAGGCCAAAAATACAGGTTACTCACCTGTAACAGGAGTTCTAGGAATGGTATATGTTGTTCATCCACACTTCTTAGCAGGTTCCTTGCCGCTTTAATTGTTACCGGAAGGTCTTCAAGCTGGCTCCTCCCACCCACCCAGGTGGTAAAACTCTCGGCT
Organism: Neoceratodus forsteri; assembly: GCA_016271365.2. Classification (NCBI taxonomy): domain Eukaryota; kingdom Metazoa; phylum Chordata; order Ceratodontiformes; family Ceratodontidae; genus Neoceratodus; species Neoceratodus forsteri. The sequence goes on from CM057452.1 coordinate 966,683,645, forward strand.
CCGCCCCATGACACTAGATCTAGCCCGCTGGAAACCAGGTTGTGCGTCAAAGCCGGGGAGGTCGGGTGGGTCGTATGGATGAACAACATATACCATTCCTAGAACTCCTGTTACAGGTGAGTAACCTGTATTTCTAGGGACATGGATATGTTGTTCAATCCACACTTATTGGCAGACTCCTAGCAATTCTCCGGGAGGAGGGAGGCAAGCCGCACACCCCGATACTTACTTGGGAAATAAGGACTGGAGAACCGAGGCCCCAAAACCAGCATCCCGGCATGACTCAAGGTCTATGTGGTAGTGGGTAATAAAGGTATGTGCCGACTTCCAGGTAGCAGCCCTGCAGATATCCTGGATAGGGACGTCCCTGGAAGCAGTTACCAATGCAGCGGTATGGCGGGTAGAATGAGCTCTTATCCCTCTGGGAGGCTCCATGCCCGCCAACCTATAGCAGAGCTCTATGCAGGAGGTGACCCACCTGCTTATCGTCTGCTTGACTGCAGGTCTGCCAGGTGCGGCTTCAGCGTAGGTGACAAACAGCTGGCGAACCTCTCCCCGAACTTCAGCAGTCTGCTCCTTATAATAAGCGAGCGCTCATCTAGGGTCCAAAGTATGGAGCCTATATTCGGCCTCCGAGGTGTGATTGGGGTAGAACACCGGCAGAGTCAACACCTGGTTAAGGTGAAACTCCGACACCACCTTTGGAAGGAATTTCGAGTGGGGGCACAGGACAACCTTGTCCCTGTGGAAGACCAGGTAAGGAGACTCGATGGAAAGCGCCTGGAGCTCTCCCATCCTTCTGGCTGACGTGATAGCCACCAAGAAGGCGGTCTTCCACACAGGTGGGAAATATCGCACCTGTGCATCGGTTCGAATGGCTTGCCCATGAGCTTGGCCAATACCAGCAGTAGATCCCGCGGTGAGGTTCTCGCACGGAGGGAAATGTGGTCAAGGCCTTTGAAAAAGCACCGACCACCTTCTCCCTGCGCCACTGACTGCTTCCCGGCCCACGCCCGGTAAGCAGAGATGGCTGCCAGGTGCACCTTAAGGGTCGTCGACCGAACTCCTTGCTGAGAAAGGGACCACAGATAGTCCCGAATGCTTGCCAAGGGACAGGCGGAAGGGTCCAAGCCCTTCCCCTGACACCAAATAGAGAATCTCTTCCATTTGAAGGCATAGCATTTCCTGGTCGACTCCTTACGGGACGCCTCAACGATGTTGAGGATCTCGTCAGAAAGACCCAAGGCCTAGAACTCTAGCCGCTCAGGAACCAGGCCGTCAGGTGCAGGGATTGAAGGTCCGGATGGAATACCTTCCCCTGGTTGACTGAGATCAGGGCCGGGTGGGCTGGAAGCCACCTCGGGAGCCTGGAGCTGAGGCTGAGGAGATCTGGATACCAGAACTGGCGGGGCCAGTCTGGGACTACCAGAATCACCTGCGCCTTGTCCCTCCTCGCCTTGAGAAGCACCTTGTGGATCAAGGGAAATGGGGGAAAGGCGTAGAAGAGGCCCGGGGTCCATGGCCTCGAGAAGGCATCCCCCTGCAGCGAGCCCTGCTGAGGGGGGCCGGCATGGAACAGACTCAGCTTCGCATTCTCCCTGGAGGCAAACAGGTCCACCTGAGGCGTGCCCCAGTGGGAGAACAGATCTTGTACTACCTCCGGCAGGAGCGACCACTCGTGAGACGCAGCCCCTATCTGGCTTAGGGCATCGGCCAGGGTGTTGGAGGCTTCTGCCACGTGAAAGGCTAGGAGATCTGCCTCCAGGCTGCGCACGAGGGACCATAGGCGGAGAGCTTCCTTGCATAACAGCATGGAGCGCATCCCGCCCTGGCGGTTCAGATAGTACATGGTCGTGGTATTGTCATCTGGACCTGAACCACCTGACCCCGTAGAAACGGAGCGAAGGCGGTGAGAGCTAGGTGGACCGCTCAGAGCTCCAGCAGGTTGATATGGCATCGGGACTCCCGAGGGGACCAGAGGCCATGCGCTCTGTGCTCCCCCAGATGGGCACCCCAACCCATCAGAGATGCATCGGTCGACAGAGAGACAGTCGGCTCGGGGCGGACGAATGGGATGCCCTCCCGCGGATGTGCCGGAATGGTCCACCACTGGAGAGCATTCCACATCTCCTGGGTCACTGTCACGGGCTGGTCCAACGGATCGCAGCGCCAGACCACTGGCTGGCCAGTCCCTCATTGAAGGGGACGATAGTACCAACGGGCCCAATGGACCATGCTGGTGCAGGCCGCCATGAGGCCCAGGAGGCAGGGAAGTCCCCGGCAGAGTACCCATTGCCCAACCAGAAATGATTGGGCAAAGGAGGAAAGAACCTCGGCCCTGTCCACCAGGAGCCGAGCTCTGGCTTGAAGAAGTCGAGCTCTGCCCCTGGTGAAGAGTATCACCTGCTTTGGCACGAGTTCTGACTTGGCCTCGTTGATGAGGAGGCTAATCTGGAGAGCAAACCTGGAGGGTCAGATCTCTGACCGCCCAACTCCGCCTGGAGGGGCTGCAACGCCAGTCGTCCAGGTAGGGTACACTCGACCCTTCTCGCACCGCAGGAATGCTGTCACCACTGCCATGCATTTGGTGAAGACCCTGGGAGCTAGGGAGAGGCCAAGGGCATGGCCCGAACTGTAGAAGGGATCCCTCCGCCTGAAGTGGAGGAATCTCTGATGAGACGGACGGATTGGGACATGAAAGAACGCATCCTGGAGATCCAGGGAACAGAACCACACGCCTCGTTCCAAGGATGGGATTATCTGAGCCAGAGTGACCATCCTGAAGGTCCGAGACCTTAGGAACCTGTTCAGGTCGTGCAGGTTGAGAATGGGGCGCCAGCCCCCCGTCCGTTTTGGGACCAGGAAATACCTGGACACAAACCCCGGGTCTGGAGGAGGATCCGCCACCTTCCTGATCACCTCCTTTTCGAGGAGCAGGGTAATATGGGCTCGGTGGGCCGACAGCGAGGCTGCTGACCCCGTGGCCCCCCGAGGGGCAATGGCTCGAAAGGGTGGAGCCTGCTCGAACTCCAGAGGCAGGCCTTTTCCTACCACCTACAACACCCAGCGGTCCGTGGTGATAGCGGACCAGGCAGAAAGGAAGTGGCAGAGCTGTCCCCCCACGAGGGGAACCCCAGAGGGAGTGACGAGGCTGGGGGCGGCACCCCTCAACCCGTCACTGGGCAGGCTTGGAGGAGGAACTGGCTGAGAGACCTCCTGGGCCTTTACCTCCTTGCTTCCTGTTGGAGGAAGCCGCCGGCTTGGGATTGGGATGCCAAGCGCGAGCCTGCTGGCCCTGTTGCTGGTGCTGCTGGGCCGGTCGAGCTGCAGGACTTATGCTGTTGCTGACGGCAGCCTTTGTCCCTCTGGGCGGAAGTGACAGAGTCCAGAGTGGCACTGGACTTTTCGATGCGCTGGAGGTGTCCCTCCACTCCAGGGCCGAAGAGGTCAGTCCCCAAGAAGGGGACGTCCACCAACTTGTGCTGAGTATCCGCCATGAAGGTGGATATCCTCAGCCACGCCCTGCGGCGCATGGCCACCGCGGCCGCTACTGACCTGGCACAGGAATCACCTATATCCAGAGCAGTCTGAAGCTGCTGCTTCGCCACCGCCCTACCCTGGTCCCGCACCTAACAGACCATGGTTTGCAGGTCGGTCGGGAGATGAGGGACAACCTCATCCAGGGAGCCCAAGAGGGCGTGGGAGAAGTGTGCCATCAGCACGGCCGAGCTGGCCTGACAGAGGCCGAGGGAGGACGCAGCGTACACCTTGCGCCCGGCAAAGTCCAGCTTTTTGGACTCTTTGTCGGGGGGCTTATCCACGTCCCGAGCGCTACCGGAACGCTGGAAGATGCTGTCGGTGACTAACCCCTCGGCAGAGGGGTGCTCCGAGAAATTGGGCAAAGAGCCGGTAGGGACCACATACTTCCTAGCCATCCTGGCCGAGGGCGCAGGACAGGAAGCAGGCCGCTGCCAGAGCTCCAAGGCTGGGCCGACAATGGCTTCAGCCACCGGAAAGGCCTCCATGGGGGAATCCCCTCAGTCCAGAATCTCCGTCAGGGGATACTTGGCCCATTTAGACACGGGTTCGAGCTGCATCCCGGTGGACTCCGAGATGAGTCAAAGCAGACCCAAGAAGGACGATGGGCTATCATCCAATGACTGGCCCCCGGAGGACTCCAGGTCGACCTGCCTGGAGAACAGGGAGGAATCGTCGTCGGATTCTGAAGAGTCTGCGAAGAGCTGCCTCGGCCCTGAGCCACCCTCTACCTGCCGAGGACAGTCGGGAGTGAGGGTGACCGACAACCTGTGGGGCAGGCCGTGACCCGATCAAGAATCCTTGGTCGGTGCCCCAGACTTCGGTTGTGGAGGCGGAAGTTCCACCACAATCGGTGGAGCAGCCGGTTTTGGCCGAGCAACCGGCCCTGGAATGGGCAACTCGACTGGGGCGAGCAGTTGCTTCGGTCGTTCAGGCGACAGCCACTTGATGGCCGGGGGTCTGAACCAGAGTCGGTTTAGACCCAGACAACAGAACTGCTGCCACATAAGCTCCTCGTAGCGCCAACGTAATTTACGCCGAAGCCTCCCCTCATCAGAGGAAGAGGATGAGGAGGAACGGTGTCACTGCTTACTTCTGTACCGAGACCGAGACCGCCGATGTCGGGGGGAACGGCTAGACCGAGAAGTCCGAAACCGAGACCGAGACCCTCGGGGGGACCGAGGGCGGGTCTGGGAGGGGGCCGGGGACACCCGCTCTTCCCTCGGCTCGGGCACTTTAACCCGGGACTGCAGCCCCAAAGGCGCAGGCAGATCCTCGGTCTCCACCGGGGGAACTGGTGAAGGTGGGTTGTCGGCTTCACCAGTCGACAGCCCGTCCGATGGATCGAGAAAAATCTCGACTGCGTCAATGGGAGTCTCGGCAGGCTGGCCTGACAGGGACACCGTGAAGCCAGCGGCCTGAGCCGCAACTTCGACTGAAGTCGACGGTCGGCTGTCTGGGGAAGGAGACCTCTCCCACTCCTATGAACGCCGATGGTGGGACTTACCCTTCGACTCCTTCTTCTTGGGCTGAGAAGAATGTCCCAATGGCCCCTCTCCCTTCGTGGAAAGGGACTGACAAAGCTCCTTGAACAAAGTCGTGTAAGAGGAACTCAAAGAGAGTGGGAAAATGCTGTGGCCGAGGAGGAGGAAGATGCGGCTTGTGCCGCCTCCTCCTCCTCGAGGGCGATCATCTGCTCGAGCTGCTCAGCCGAGCCAGCCGCCGCGGAAACCACCCAACGAGACTCTTTTGATTTTACCACCGGAAAACGCTTCTCGGGGCGCCCGACCTGCAATCGGCAGCGCGATCATCCAGGACGTTGGACGAGAAAGAACAGCACAACTCGCAGGCCTGCGGGTCATGATCTAGGCCTAGGCAGTAGACGCACGTGGAGTGCGGATCCGTCCTGGACATTTTCTGCCCGCAAGGGCACCTCCGAAAGCTGGGAATAGATTTGTCCATCGCAGCCGCGAGGGAAGATGAAGACCGAAGTTTAGAAAACTTGAAAACCAGTTTCGGACGAACCGAAGAGTTAGGATCCAGTCTAAAACGCAAAGCGCTAAGGAGGGAACCTGAGCTTCCAAGCGGTAAGGAAGATCTGGCGTCATGGGGCAGAGCCGAGAGTTTTACCACCCGGGTGGGTGGGAGGAGCCAGCTTGAAGACCTTCCGGCAACAATTAAAGCGGCAAGGAACCTGCCAAGAAATGTGGATTGAACAACATATCCATGTCCCTAGAACCAGCCCTTTTGTGAGAGACAATGTCCAGACTGTAGTGTTTAGTGAAGGTATGGACAGTACGCCAGGTAGCAGCTGCACAGATATCTGCAGCAAACACATTTTTAAAACAAGCAACAGAGGTGGACATGCCTCTTGTGGAATAACCATGACCCACCCCAAGAAATTCCTTACCATACTTCCTGTAACAAAAAGCAATAAAGTTGGCTAGCCACTTGGACAGGCAGTGTTTGGAAACTGGGGTACCCTTTTGCCCAGTGGTGAAAGAAACAAATATTTACGAAGACTTTCTGCAGTCCTTTGTGTGGTGTACATAGTGCCCGAGTATTCTATATACATCTAGACTATGGAGCAATGCTTCCCCTGGATTGGCATGCTCAGGATAATAAACTGGCAGGTGGATGGTTTGATGTAAAGTAAACTCAGTCACCACCTTCGGTTAAAACATAGGATTGGTATGCAAAGACACTCTGTCTTTGTGGAAAATCAAATAAGAAGGCTCACACATTGGAGCCTGTAGCTCAAAAATCCTTTGAGCAGAAGTGATTGCAACTAAAAATAATGCTTTCCAAGAAAGAAAGCATACGCCACAAGTCACAGCATGCTCAAAAGGAGTCAAAGTCTGCTTTTCCAGAACAAAATTCAGGTCTCAAGCCAGGACTGGATAACAGATAGGAGGCTTCAGATGTAAAATGTCTCTCAAAAACGTATGGGTCACCTCCAGCTGGGCAACCGTATGACCCTCTATAGGCACATGGAAAGCTGATATAGCAGCCAGGTGCACTTTGACAGAAGAGTATTGTAGGCCTGAATCTGATAAGAACAGCAGATGCTCTAGAACCTGCCTGACTGAACAGGAGAATGGATCCAGGTGGTGGGAAGCGGCCCATAAGGCAACCCACTTCCACTTCACAGGAAGCAGTATAGCACAGTGGTTTAAGGCTCTGAGCTGCAAATCTGGTGACATCCAGCAGACCAGAGCTGGGTTTGAATCCCACAGCTTCCACTTGCATACTGTGTGACCCTGAGCAAGTCGCTTAACTTCCTTGTGCTCCCAGGTTGCACCGTAAAAAAGCTTTCAGCTTAGTGTGCTACTCCTGGTTAAACAACTAAATAAAAAAAAAAAAAAAGAATAAGTGGATCTGGTGGAAGGCTTTCTAGCAGGCACCAGAATATCCGCCACTTTTTGGGAAAACCCAAAATCAGCAATGGCTATGTCTTCAGGAGCCATAGATGCTGATGGAGAGATCTGAGGTCTGGACCGATCAGGGTTCCCTGTTCCTGTGACAGCAGACCCTTGCACAGGGGCAGAGGAATTGGGGTTTCTTCCACTAGCTGTTGCAATAAGTGGAACCAGATCTGTTGCTGCTATAGGGAAGTAGTAAGTATCAGAGTTGCCCCCTCCATTTGTAGCATAAGTAGCACGCAGAATTACAAGAAAGGGAGGGAAGTCAGAAAGGAACCTCCTTTTCCAAGAGAGGGACAACACATCTCACCAGAAAACTCCAGGCCTGCAGTGAGCGAGCAGAAAAGCATCAGTTTTGTAGTGTGGGGACACAAAAAGGTTCAACTCTGGATGACCCCATCAGTTGAACAAGTATTCAACAACTGAAATCAGCAGTTCCCACTCATGCATCCTGGACTGGGACCTGCTTAGCCTGTCTGCCAATATGTTTTGGATGCCTGGAACATGTACTGCTGAGAGTTCTGGACCGTGTTGCAGAGCCCAATACTATACCCTCACTGCTTCCCTGCATAGGGGATAGGAATGAGTACTCCCTTGCCTGCTGATGTAATGCATCACACTGACGTTGTCCATCTGTACCAACAGAGGGCCTGGGGACAGGTTGTTCTGGAAGGCTTGGAGCCCATACAGGGCAGACTACAGTTCTAGAATATTGATATATAAGGTGCTTTCTACTGGGGACCATGTACCATGTGTCTGATGGGAGTCTAGGTGGGCACTCCAAACCATCCCCGAGGCATCTGCTGTGAGAATCTGGAGAGGGGAAGGGATCAGGAAAGAAATCCCCTTTAATAGGCTGCTTGGCTGTATCCACCACTCAAGCACTTTGTACACATGTGACATGACTAGAACCATTTGCTCTAGATTGTCTGTGAGCTGGTTCCACAGGACCCTCAGGGTTCACTGGGGAATCACATATACAGCCTGACCAATAGTACTGTCACTATGGCTGCTGCCATGAGACTCAGTAAGCGTAGGAACATCCTGGCCAAGACACATCTGCTGTCGTGAATTAGCCATGCTTGATCAACCAGACAGTGGGCCCTGTCCAGAGGCAGGAAGGCTGAGCCCTGGGCCATTTTCAAGACTGCTCCTATATACTGCAGTCGATGTGAAGGGGTCAACACTGATTTTGGTATGCTGATAGTCACCCCAAGAACGTCAAACATCTATCTGGTTTAAGCCAAAGCCTGCAGCAGCTGATTCCTGGAGTGGGCTTTCAATAGCAAGTCGACCAGGTAAGGGAAAACATAAAGACCTTTCCTGCAAAGGGCTGCTACCACTACTGCCAAACATTTGGTAAAATACCTAAGGCACAGAAGACAAGCCACAGGGCAACACTCTGAGTTGGTAATGTTCCCCTTGAAATAGGAACCACAAATATTTTCTGAGAGGCTACCGAATCCTGAAATGGAAATAAGCATCCTTCATATCGAGGGAACAAGATCCAATCCCCTAACTGCAGCAGTGGGAATAGGCCTTGCAAGGTAACCATCCTGAACTTCTTGTACTCTATGAAGAAGTTCAGCTCCCTGAGATCCAAGATTGGCTGCAAGTCACCTGTCTACTTTGGGACCAGGAAGTACTGAGAGTAAAACCCTGTGTGCCTTTGTTCTAGAGGTGCTGATTCTATGGCCCTCTTTTGTAACAAAGCCTGTATTTCATCCAGAAGCTGGGGTAGGTGTTCCAGAGGATAATGGGTTACAAGTGGAGGATGATCTGGAGAAGAAGTTCCAAAGAACTTCCAAAGCATGACCCTGTTCTATGAGTTCCAGAACCCATGCATCTGTCATCTCCTCTTTCCACTGGTTTAAAGGACAATTAAACAGCTATTTTTGGGAGGGTCGCTTACTTAAAAAAATGAAATCGTGGTACAGTAGCGCCAGGGGTGCCATTTTAAATATAGTGCTCCTTTTGGGCAGCCTAGGTGGGCCAAGAGGTCCTTATCTGCCATCAAATTCTATGTTTCTTACCTTTTATATACTGGTTTAACCCATTTTCGGCAGTTTTTTAACTTTGTAAACAAAGATCCCCGGAGCTTGAAAGGAGGCACCACGATCTAGCCATAAGATGGCACTGGCAAGACATGATAATCTCATTGGAGCGAGACACCCAACACAGACCAATAGAAACCTTGTGTACTGGCCCTTTTCAGCTTGTAGCTTAAAACTTCTAAAGCCCACCAACATGCCAATCGGCACCTTACACATGTGTCACAGTCTGTAGGCTATTCCAGACAGAGATCACTTTCTTGACTAGAGAACCCTCTTCTCTTTTCAGTTTTGTATAGATCCCTGTTTAACTAATAATTATGTGATCTTGTTGTTTGTACACTACTGCTTTTTTTTGTAATTAAAATACTTTTTCACTTTCTGCGAGCACCACTATATGATCTAGTTTATGTCCGTTTCTATCAGAGTTCTACAGAAAGACAAAAATGGCAAGAAAAAAAAAAAAAAAAAAACAACAACACAGGTTCATCAAGTCTGCCTGGAGTTCCCTATCTGCCCTGGGACCTATTGTCCATGCAGGGTTTTATCCCTCCCAGTCTACCCCACTGCTCCCCTCCCTACTGCTACCAAGCTGAGCAACCACCAGTCCCTTCCTCTGTCCCAACCATGCTTGAAACCATTAATTTTAAAATACACAGTTGCATAATGGAGGTTTCCCGGGGGACAGGAAGTGACCCGGAGATACTTCCTGCCCACCCAGCTTAAAGCAGCAGCCCCACGTGAGCGGGAGCAGATTGCTGGACTCGGAGTGCACACTAGGAGTTGCTGGCTTGTCCAGGTGGGAGACAAACGTTTATTGCAAAACTAAAAGCTGTGTAAATATTGGTAGAGCGTTCCTCTGGGGAGAGGAGGTAGTGTTTTTGGGCCGTTGCCACGGAAACAGCAGTATCCAGGCTTCCTGGTAGGACTGCATTGTGGGACTGAGGAGGCTTACCTTGCTCTCCAGTCCCTTAGCATATCGGGGCACGCTGTGCAAGTGATCCGGTGGTGAAAGCAGGGAACAGGCTTTCATTTTTAAAGTTAAGACCACCGCATGAGGTGGCAGTTGTTTTCCTTTGGTTTTATAATTTTAAAATAAACACAGTTGCATATTGGAGGTTTCAGGGGACAGGAAGTGACCCGGAGATACTTTCTGCCCACCCGGCATAAAGCAGCAGCTCCACAAGAGCGGGAGTGGGGCGAGCGCGCGTGCAGAGACATGCGTGTTTCATGTCTGCTGTGTCCACTGTGGACACTGGTGGACAGCTGGGAAATATATATCCTGTGTCTAGCATGAGGAAGAAGTGTGAAGCCAAGGGGCACAGGGACAATAAGGTGCAGACAGTAACTAAAATGGCACAAGGTAAAACGAAGAGGGCAAAGGGCAAGAAGGCATGTAGTGTGTGTAAAATGTATACGGAGGATGCTGTGTGCAGCAAGTTTACGTGTGATAAGTGTATTTTGGTTGTTACTCTGCAGGGAGAAATTCAGCAGCTAACTCAAAGACTAGTAACTCAAAGAAATTGTCAGGTTGGAAAGCTTTATAGATGAGGCAGCCTGTAACATCAGTTGTACTGGGAATATGGCTCGCAAAACTGAGGATGGTGTTCCCAGATGGGGAAATGATGCAACGGATGAGGTAGTCGATACTGAGGAAACTGGCACAAGTTTGCAAATTAATCCTAAACTAGGCCCCTTACTAACAACACCACTCCTGTCGTCTAACAGATATGAAGGTCTAAATATGGATGAGGAGGGATTGGAAGGGGCACAAATAGTACAACCTGAGGTTATAGCTCCTTTCCTGGCTGGTGATACACAGGATCAGACTAATGGGGAACACCCTAAGCAGGAAGGAACTGCAGACAGAGCTGTAGTAGTGATAGGGGACTCCATAATAAGAGGGATAGATACTGCAGTATGTTGGGAGCAAAAAGAACATACCACAGTCAGCACATTACCTGGAGCTAGGCTACATGATGGTTCAATCTTACTGGACGGGCTACTTGAAAATACAGTTAGTCCACCGGTGATTTTACATACAGGTATTAAAGATGTAGCCAGAAGTAGGATGGAGGACGTCCAAGTGGAATTTAGAGATACAACAACAGGGATTAGGAACCGAAATGGGGAGATTATAATATCTGGGATTTTACCCACTCATGGCTTTCAATCCAAAAAAGAAAAAAAAAATGGGTTTATTTTACAAATCAACAGGTGGTTGAGACAATTCTGCAAGGAGGAACATTTTGGTTTTATGGATAATTCTGTAACACTTAATAGAGCAAGTTTGTTTAAAGCTGATGGCCTGCATTGAAACCCTTCAGGTACTAGGATTCTGGGTAAGAAAACTCTTGAAGTGATCAGATTTCATTTAAACTGGAAAAAAAAGGGGTGGGGGCTTGGAAAATGATTTAAACAGTGGCACTGATACTACGGCAGCTCCCAAAGAAACCCCTGAATGGAAGGCAGTTCTCATTAATGCTAGGAGTTTGGTTAATAAATATGATGAATTTAAACTGCTATTACACTCCCAGAATATCCACTTGGTGCTAGTTACAGAAACCTGGTGGGATGAAAATGACTTGTGGGAAAAAAAAGTGACAGGTTATAGCTTGTTTTCTAAATCTAGAGTCCATAGGAAGGGGAGAGGAATAGCATTCATTGTATGTGCATGAATCTATCCACTGTGAAGAGCTACAATGGAATGAGGGAGCTCTAGACCCATTATGGGTAAAGCTACTCCCCATTAAGGCACCAGGATCATTGTGGGACTAACATATACGTCTCCGTCGATATCACCCTAAGATGACGAGTCACTTTTAAAGAGAATAGCTGATTTGAACACAGCAGATAGAATTTTGCTAGCAGGAGAATTTAACCTACCTAGTATAGATTGGGTAAAGGAGCAAGGAGGTAATACCATGGAAAATAAGTACTTGGATATCTTCGAACAGGTGGGACTGGAACAACTAGTCCTAGGTAGCACCAGAGGAACTAGACTTCTAGATCTGGTGCTTACCAATATGGGCAACACAGTAAATAAAGTCCAGGTAAACAGCCCTTTGGGTAGCAGTGACCATTGCTCAGTCCACTTTAGTGTTAGGGAGGCTGTATTTTCCAAGAATTCAAGTACCACAACTAAGTTACATTTTCGAGAGCAGACATCTCAAACATGAGTGGAGAAGTGGGGAAGGAGGGCAGGGACATTAGCTTAAGCTGTGGACCCTGCAATATGAGCAGACTTAATAGACCAAATGGCCTTCTTCTGCTGGCTTGTTCATATGTTCATATGTAAATGTTGCTGTGGGACTGGAAAATGAGTTCAAGGGGCTATCTGTGCAGGATATGTGGAGACGGCTGTTAGCCACAGTAACAAGTCTGGTTAAAACCTATATGCCAAGCATGCCAAAATACAACAACAGTAACAAAAAGAAAAAACCTGTATGGCTGAATGCATCCATTAAAAAAATGATAAACAGGAAGAACACTGCATAAAAAATTAAAACTCAATAGATCTACTGGGGCTATTCAGGCCTATAGAGAATGTGTCAGGAATATCAAAGTAAAAATTAAAAAAGCAAAAGCACAGTTTGAGGTGGACTTAGCAAATAGGGTGAATGATAAGAAATCTTTCTTCTCCTACATTATTTATTTATTGCAATTGTTTCACCTGGAAAGGCACACCGAGCAACAAGATGCTCGTCTCCCGGTGTGACCTGGGGGGGTGGTACACATGGATATGATAACACGCAGGTTATCAACTGAACAGTTAACAGAAGCAAATAAAAAGCAGCATAAGGATACACGATTGCATGAATATACAAGCAGCGCACATTGAATACTTAGGATATTATAGTACCAAATAACAAATCTGTGACAAGAAGCAGCAGACAAGGTAAATTAGCACAGTAGTAACAGCCGTAAATAACAGAGGACGTATATCAGAGTTATACACAGTATACAGGGCAAGATAGGCCCAGGACATAAGTGCAAGGTTGGGGTTATATGCCAGCTTCTGTAGCAAGGCTAAGGCCGCTGGTCAGGCATTGGGGAGGGGATAGTGGGGCATGGCAGGTTCAGGGACAGGAGCAATTTGTAGTAAGGAAGTTTGCTAGGGTGGTAGACAGAGAGTAGGAAGAGGAGGACTGCCGAATTTGCGGTGGGAGGGCGTTCCAGAGGTTGGGTAGCCAGTGTGAGAAGGCAGCTTGACCGGCACAGGTCTTCCGCCTAGGGACTGAAAGTTGGCGGGAGTCACTGGATCTAAGATGATGGGAGGAGGGTGGGGCATCTGTGAGCATGGTGGCAAGGTAGGAGGGGATGGACCCAAGCCATAGGTTGGAGACAAATTTAGCACTGTGAGAGATGCGGCGGTTTTCGAGGGACGGTAGTGCCAAGGCTCGGTAGAGGTCACAGTGGTGGGTGAGGGGAGAGGCATCGAGAGCAAAGCGGCAGAAAGCATTACAAAATGTATTCAGTTTAGACAGGGTGGACTTAGGGGCTGCACTGTATACAATGTCGCAGCAGTCGATGGAGGACAGTATCATCTTCAGGACCAGTTCACGTCGAATTCGGGGAGGGAGGCTGCTGCGGTTCCTATATAGTGCACTGATCATGGGGTGTAGTTTTTTTGAGATAGCATCGATGTGGTCAGAGAAGGAGAGATGGCTGTTCAGCCAGACCCCCAAGTAACGGAACAAAGAGACATCTTCAAGTTTTTGGCCATCCAGGGTGGCGAAGTAGGGAAGGAAGGGGAGTCTGGCCAGGCGTTGTCATGTGCCGAAGGTCATAGTGACAGTTTTTTTTGCATTTAGGGACAGCTGGTGTGAGCTAAACCATTGCTGTACCTTGTTGAAGTCAGCTTGAAGGTTTGATTGTACCACATCAGGGGCGGAGCCCGAGTAGTAGAGTACAGCACCATCTGCATACATGTGGACTGAGGCAGTGGAGCAGATGAGTGGCAGGTCATTTAGGAATACAGAGAACAGAATGGGACCAAGAACCGACCCCTGTGGGATACCGGTAGTTAAGGTAAAGGGGGGGTGGAGATCGCATTTGAGACTCTAACAGACCGAGTTCTATCAGAGAGGTATGATCTGAACCAGTTTGTGGCTGCGACAGAGAGGCCTGATTCAGCAAGACTCGAGAGCAATATGGGGTGGGAGACGGTGTTGAAGGCTTTTGCAAGGTTGACAAAAATGGCTGAGGTGATCAGTCCACTCTCCATGCCTGTCAGGATAGTGTCTGTAAGCCTTATCAGGGAGGAGGTGGTGGAGTGTCCCTTCCTAAAGCCAAACTGGAATGGCGTAAAGAATTTGGAGTCAGAGAGGAAGGAGGTAGGATTGGGTGAGCACAAGGTGCTCTTGTAGTTTTGCTAGGGCTGGGAAGAGGGAGATAGGCCAGTAGTTAGAGGGGGAGGTAGGGGCACCTCCTTTTGGCAGAGGGATGACAATGGCATGCTTCCATGCATGGGGGACGGCAGCAGCAGCAAAGGATTGGTTTAGGAGTTTGGCAAGTGGAGTTGCTATAGTGGGGGCAGAGAGGTATAGAAGTTTGGGGTCTAATCCATCCAGGGATTTGCCTTTTGAAGGGTTGAGAGAAAGTAATGCATCTAGGGTCTCAGTTGCAGAGATGTCATTGAAGGAAAAGGAGCGAGGCCTAGTCTGGGTCTTTATGTCTGTAGGTGGTGCGAGAGGTGTAGTGTTGGGCAGGGAAGAGAGGAGGGTGGCAGCACAAGCGGAGAAGTACCAGTTGAACTCAGTGGTGACTATGGTGGGCTCTGATAGGAGAGAGTTATTAACATTTAGCATTGGAGTGGGATTGGCAGCCAGTGAGGTGAAAAGGTGAATGACCTTCCAGAATTTTGAGGGTTTTTTTAAGTCTGACTGGAGGGAGCTGCTGAAGTACTCTGTTTTTGCAAGATGAGTGGCTCTGGTGCACTTGTTAGAGAGCATGCGGTATGTAGAGAGGTGTTGTGGGAGGCGTGAGGATTTATGCATTTTCCAGGCTTTGTCCCATGCGATTTGACATGCAGTCAGTTCTTGGGTGATCCAAGGTAGGTGGTTTCCTCGTACTCTTGTACGACGCAGTGGGGCGTGTGTGTTCCAGGCGCTGAGGAATGTGTTTTTAAAGTGTAGGAAGGCGTCATCAATGGAGATTGTAGGAGAGGCAGGGGCCCAGTTTGCTAGCGCAAGGTCATCTAATACAGGGGCTAGACTGAGGGATTTATAGGAGCGTTGGACTACAAATTTAATGGGGGATTTTGGGCAGTGGATTTTACGCACTAAGAAGGTTACGTGGTGGTCGCTGAGGGAGTCAGGAAGAATACCGGCTTGTTTGACCCAGTGGGGGTGTGTGGTAAGGACCCAGTCGATGAGCGAGTGATTACCAGATTTTAGGTTAAGCCGGGTGGGCTCAGTAATGATTTGTGAGAGGTTTAGGGCGGAAATTTCAGTCCTGGTTTTGTTGAGGGCAGGAGCTAGCCAATTGTGGCTAAGACTGCCCATAATGTAGAGTTCCCCTGTCGTGGTTACGCAGGAGATTTGCTTGAGGAGGTCAGTGACAGCAGAAGCTGGTGTACCAGGTTGGCAGTTTATCCCAGCAATGTAGACTGGTAGCAAGAAGGGAAGGACACGCTGAATTAGTATTACTTCAAGGACTTTTGGTTCGGACTTGGTCAGGACCACTGAATAGTGCAAGTCCAAGTTTACGTAGATGGCTATTCCACCACCTTTAGAGGCTCTATCCTGGTAGGCCATAGTGTAGCCTGGGATAGCGACAGAGGAGTCATTGATATTTTTGTTGAGCCAAGTTTCGGACAGGGTGAGGATATCTGGAGCGTAGTGGACAGCAAGAACCTGAAGGGAGTCAAGCTTGTAGACAAGGCTTCTTGTATTTAGGTGCAGGAGGTGCAGACCACGTGGGAGAAGGTCCCCAGAGTGAGGTGAAGAAGAGGCCAATGTTGGAGAGGGGCATGGGGGGGTAAGTATTGGGGCCGGGGTTAGGGTGGATGTCACCTGCTGCAAGGAGCAGCAGAGCGAGAGTTAGGTAGTGAGCAAATAGCTGTATATGACTGACTGCGAGCAGACGTCTCTTAGGCTGATGGCATGTATGAGCTGGGCATAGGGGAATAAGTTGAAAAATGACCCAGGAGAGCGATGGGTTGAAAAGAAAAGGGCTGGGACGTGTGGCAGAGTGTGTCCATGCTTGGGTGAAAGGGGAGGTGGATGTCGGGCTGGAGGGGTAGAAGAGCTCAACGAGGTTTGGCAGGATTTGGGAGGGGGGCATGGGAGAGGTGGATGGTATGTTGGAAAGGAAGGGAGGGAGAAGAGAATAGGGATGGGCAGGGTCAGGTGGCCTGGCAGAAGGATCATGGTGCGGATCAGGTGCTAGGAGGACCCTACTACTGTGGTTACTTAGTGGGGAAGGTAGGTGCTGTAGTTACTTAATGGAGAAGGTGGAAGGTTGAGATGCGGGGACCTGTAAGAACTAGGAACCAATGGGGGAGCAGAGGGAATGAGGGTTTTAGGTAGCCAATGAGGGAGCGAGCAGTGCTGCTAGGCTTATTAGCCAATGAGGGAGCGAGTGCTGCTAGACTTACTAACCAATGATGGAGCGAGAGGGAATGTGGGTGGGCAGTACTTGTATTTAATCAGTGGAGGGACTGGGGGTGGATGGGGGAGCCAAAAATCCTTCTATGAAACACTTGAATTTTGCTTAGTTGCAGCTAAATCTATTTGTAAAAAGAGCCAGGCGGCAAAAGCAGGGGAAAAGGTCCTGGCCAATCGGAGCGGGTTTGCTGGAAGCACCTGTGTTCCGATTGGCTGCGCTGTCACTGTACTTTCCAAGGAGCTGCAGGCGGGCATCCTGGTCTCAGTCGGCTGGGTGCCGTCCGACCATGGGGGAGTTGAAGCAGCCCTGTTCATGGGCAGGCAGCTGGACAGAAGAAAAATAGCTGGGGTTAAACAGCGTAGAGGCAGGACAGGTTTAGATTGAGCAATTTAGCAAGACAAAGGAGAGTGAGACTTTTTGGCGCCAAGGCAGAGTGCTTGCTTGGATGGGGGGGTAGGGGTACAGGAGCAAGGAAACAACAGAAGAGCTGTAAGCACTTTAAAACAGTAGTAGAAATTACAATCCAGCTAATACAGTTGAAATCCTTCTATGAGACACTTGAATTTTGCTTCGTTGCAGCTAAATCTATTTGTAAAAAGTGCCAGGCGGCAAAAGCAGGGGAAAAAGACCTGGCCAATCAGAGTGGGTTTGCTGGAAGCGCCCGTGTTCCGATTGGCTGCGCTGTCATTAATGGTATGAAAGGAGACCATAGTATGATAGGACCATTTACTGTATGAATGACCTAGGGCAGACAGCTACAACCTCTGAAATGGCAGACATCCAGAATAGATATTTTTGTTCAGTCTACAATCATAGTAATTTAGTAGTACACATTGGAAAGGATGCAGCCAACCCTGGGGAAACTGTTATCAACCCCAAGGATGTACATGAAAGGCTTACAAAGACTGATGTCAACAAATCACCTGGCCCCCAGGATTTACACTCTAGGGTCCTACACGAACTAGCCAATGTGCTAGCATTGCCAGTTACACACATCTTTCAGGCCTCACTAGATACAGGCTCTGTACCTCTCGATTGGAAAACCACCATAAAAGTCATCATTTTAAAAAAAGGGCCCAAGTCCAAACCTGAAAACTTTAGGCCAGTAAGCCTAACCTCTCTGTCAGGGAAGATTATGGAGGGGTTGGTCAAGGATTTAATCTCTGAATTCCTATTAACTCATGGACTAGTTGACCCGGTACAACACGGGTTTACAAACTCTAGATCGTGCCAAACAAATCTTTTGGCGTTTTACGAGAATGTCAGTAGAGAGCTGGACCTTGGGAATTCAGAGGACGTGGTTTATACGGACTTTGCAAAAGCTTTTGACAATTGACCTCACATGAAACTATTAAAAATGTTGGAGACTGGCCCAGTGGCGCAGAGGGTTGAGGCGCTGGATGCCACACCTCGAACCATGCCAGCGACCCAGGTTCGGGAACGGACTAGGAGCGAGGATTGAGCATCCGGAGGACTTCTCTCCTCTTCGGGGAGGTACATAAAACAAACAGTAGTAACACTCTGGATACAGAAGTTGATACCAGCCCATTTACAGAAGAAAGGGTTCTGAAAGAACTCCTAAAACTGAAGGTGGACACAGCAATGGGGCCTGATGGGATTCATCCCAGAATTCTAAAAGAACTAAGGGCAGAACTAGTGACACCACTGACTACCCTTTTTAACAAATCATGAGAGGATGGGGTGGTACCCGAGGACTGGAGGAGGGCAGATGTGATTCCCTTCACAAAAGTGGGAGCAAGGCAGAAGCAGGAAACTACAGACCTGTTAGTTTAACCTCAGTGATAGGGAAATGATGGAATCACTCTGAAGGAAAGAACTGTCTAGTATCTAGAGGCCAGAGGGGCACAGGACCCTAGCAGCATGGATTCACCAGCGGACGGTCATGCCAGACAAATCTGATAGATTTCTTTGACTGGGTGACCAAGTAGTAGATCAGGGAGGTGCTGTGGACATGGCCTACCTAGACTTTGTAGCAAGGCATTGACACAGTCCCACACAAAAGATTAATATACAAGTTAGCCAGCCTGGGAGTGGGTCCCAAGATGATAGCCTAGGTAAAGAATTGGCTGGAGAATAGGACACAGAGAGTAATAGTAAATGGAGTCCACCAGAAGAAAGGAGGTTACTAGTGGGGTCCGCAGAGTTCAGTATTAGGACGGTCCTCTTCAATGTCTTTATGGGACATTAGGAAGGACTGGAAGGAAAAGTATGTCTCTTTGCAGATGACACTAAGATCTGCAACAGAGTTGATGCACAGGGTGGGGTGGAAAGGATGAGAAGGGACTTGGCAGGTTAGAAGAATGGTCAAATGTATGGCAGCTTAGATTCAATGCTAAGTGCAGGTAATGCACCCGGAAACAAAAACCAGGGAAGAGTACACAATGGGGTGAGATACTAACAACAACAAAATGGAAAGGGACCTGGGGTAGTCATATCAGATGACCTAAAGGTGGGCAAGCAATGGAGAGTGCAGCAAGGAGGGCTGGGGGATACTGGGATGCATAGGGAGAGGCATCACCAGTGAGAAACAGGAAGTTATTATCCTGTGTACAGACAGCTGGTGAGACCCCATCTGGAGTACTGTGTGCAGTTCTGGAGACCCAATCTCCTAGACATAGACAGGATGGAAGCTGTCCAGAGGAGGGCAACTAAAATGGTGCAGGGTCTGCACCGGAAGACATATGAAGAGAGACTTAAGGAGCTTAATATGACTAGCCTCGAGGAAAGGAGAGAGAGGGGGGACATGATAGAAACTTTCAAGTACCTCAAGGGAATCAACAAAGTCCAAGAGGGTAGCATCTTTTCAAAAAAAGAGGTGTGCAAGAACAAGAGGGCAAAATCTGAAGATAGAGGGGGGGCGGCTCAGAGGTAATTTAAGGAAGTATTTTTTCACAGAGAGGGTTGTGGATGCATGGAACGCCCTCTGGAGGAGGTTGTGGAGTCAAAATCGGTGGTGGAATTCATGCCATGCATGGGACAGTCATAAGGCAATTCTGGGGGTGGGGTAAGAAGAAGTAGGCTGCTGGTTAACTAGGATCTGCAGCTTATCCAGTAGGTAGGAAATGGGCAGACTGGGTGGGCCAAGCGGTCCTTATCTGCCACAAACTTCTATGTTTCTATGTTTCGGGGGTTGGGGGAGTGGGTCACCTCGCTCAACAGCGGCTCCCAGTGGAGGGTGGGGACACTGTTTATGAGCGGAGCAAGAAGGGGAACACCAGGAAAACTGAAAATGGCTCTGTGTGCTCGCCAGATGACGGCTCCCCTGCTCCGCGAAAGCACTGAACCTCCAGGGACTTCCTTGCCTCAGCAGCGCCTCCCAGGGCCTAACAGAGAGTGCAGAGCAGCCCCTCCCGGTGCCTTACCACTCGGAGAAGGGGGACCCATCCAGTGAAGGGATACACCGGGATACCCCTCGACAGTCGGCTGCAACATGAGGACAGTGGGGAGCCCAGGAAGAGGATGGCTGGTGAGTCAGGAGCACTGTGGAGCCCGAAGGAGAGGGAAGCACCGGAGTGTGGAAGGAGAGTAAAATAACATAAAAAAAATGTTGGGAGGATAGTAACCTAAACAGTAATATCTGTAACTGGGTCTCGGCGTGGCTGCAGGGGCGCAAACAAAGGGTCACCATTAATGGGGTGCTTTCTGATTGGGCACCAATCACTAGCGGGGTTCCCCAGGGCTCAGTTTTGGGACCTAGTCTCTTTAATATTTATGCATCTTTCCTCAAACTACATAACCCTAAAATCTAGCTATATAAATTTGCAGATGACTGCAGACTTGGCACAGTAGCGAACAATCAAGAAGATACTGCATTCCTACAGAATGCTATTAATGAGATCTTGGAGTGGACAGTATCAAATAAACTAGTCCTGAATACGGACAAATGCAAGGTTATGCATTTTGGCAGATATAATGGTAGGGGCTCATACAATCTTGATAACAATAAGCTCACAGTCACTTATGAGGAGAGAGACTTGGGGATTCATGTCATGGCTGATCTCAAGTTCAGGTCCCATTGTAGGGCACAGGTAAAAAAAGCAAATCAGAATCTAAACTTCATCCTTAGGCATATACTGTATCTAGCAGGGATAAAAAGGTTATTATGCCATTGTATGCAGCTTTGGTTAGGCCTGCTCTGGAGTACTGCACCCAGGTGTGGTCCCCACAGAACAGGGAAGACATTAACAGACTGGAGGGGGTTCAGAGAAGATTTACTAGATCTATAAAGGGATTAAAGAATATACCATATAAAGAAAGACTGTCATCACTGAATCTGTACTGCCTTCATTATAGAAGGTTAAGGGGGAACCTTTGTTTATTATACAGAATCATGGGAGACAACAATCTTTGTGCAGAGGTTGGTATCCAGCCCAAGTCCAGTTGGTGTAGTAGCAGGAGGCGTGGCAGTCAACTTGTCCAGTTTGAATGGAACCGTAACCTTTGAAAAACCTGGTTCAGTCAAAGGGTTGTGGTACCATGGAACGAACTACCACCAGGGGCTGTGGATTGCACTAGTATGAATAGCTTCAAAACCAACCTGGATCGACACTACAGTATGAGATCTACTCGATTCTAACATTTTTGGGATATGGCAAGCAAATATGGACGCAAGTCTGCTAGCTTGAAACTACCTATGATAATGTTCTTGGTGCCCACCACCTCCTCTGGCAGACTATTCCATGGCTCCACCACCCTTTCTGTAAAACAGAACTCCCTCGCTGGCTTGATTATATAACAGAGTCACTAATGAGGATTCCCAGGTCCCTGGTAAAATTCTAGAAACTGAACTGTCTGCACACTGATAAAAAATGAAAATTACATACCTACCGTAATTCTTCATCTTCTTGGATGAAGTCTCCACCACTCATTCACACTGATGGGACTACGCCAGAGGCGCTAGGACCAAGCAGGAGCCAAAAATCTTCAGGATGGCCGGCACCCAGGTAGGGCTGCAAGGAAGCGGCGCTGCGATTCCGGCTCTCGCCATCAACCTTACCTCAGCGTCAACCTTCCAAGTGCCTCAGTACCTTTTTGACTGAGGAGGTGCAGTGTAAACTAACCTAGTGAAACTAACTTATGACAGACATAAGATAGTCTGAATGACCCATATAAGAAGGGTCAACACAACAGAGTCTTCACAGCCCAGCCATCGAGGGAGTGAAGACCAAAACAGATCAGTGAGCTCGGAGGATGGAGGGTGGGTGTGTAAATGAGTGGTGGAGACTTCGTCCAAGAAGATCAAGCATTACGATAGGTACGTAATTTTCATATCTTTCTGGAAATAAAGTCTCCACCACACATTCACATTGATGGGAGAGTACCGCGCTAACATAATCCCCTGAGAATGGCGGCAGGAGAGAGGAGCTCACTTACGACAGAAGTCCATTCAGGACTGTCCTGCCAAAGGATGGATACTGTCCTGAATGGACAGTCAAAGCGTAGTGCTTCACAAAAGTGTGCACAGAGCTCCAAGTAGCTGCACTGCAGATGTCTGCAATGGGCATGTTCCAAATTTTTGCCAGAGATGCCACGACTGCCCTGGTAGAATGGGCATACAGGCTGCCTTACAGTTTAACCTGTGCCATGGAGTAGCACTGGCAAAGGCATGCCAGCAGCCACGCCGAAATACATATGATAGCAACAGGCTGACCCAGCTGGGCCATGCTGAAGGAGACAAAGAGTTGCTTTGATTTGCGGACCTCTTTTAGTTCTGTCTATATAGAACCGCAAAACCCTTTTAACATCCAGAGAATGTATGGTACGCTCTCCCGGTATCCTGGCCAACATTCCCCTTCCCATAAACTGGTTCATGCAATTGTCCAGGCTGTGTGTGGATGTTGATGTGCATTATGGCCGCCACCACACTTTCAGTCACTTCACAACCAGTCTAGCATTGCTTGTAAAGCACTTTGGGATACACTGTGTATGAAAAGCACTATATAAATGCTGATTCTTCTTCTTCCTTCATTCTGGAAGTTTGTGAAGTAGGTCGGAAGAACCAAAGGCTGGTTCAGATCGAATTCCGAGACTACTTTGGGAAGAAACTTAGGGTGAGTTGACAACCACCTTGTCATTATGAAATACAGTATATGGGGTCTGGGGTCTGTGACCAGCGCGATGTATTTCAGACATTCTGTGAGTGGAGGTAATGGACACAAGGAAGGCAGCCTTCCAGGTAAGGAACTTCAGCTCACATGTTGCTAGAGGCTCAAAGGTTTTATGGATCAGCATGTCTAGCACAAGGTTAATATCCTAAGCGGCTACCGGTCTCCTGATTGGTGGCCTGGTGTGGAGTATACCTTTAAGGAACCTCTTAACCAGGGGCAACTGAGCCAGGGACATAGAGTGTATAGGCTTGTGATAGGCTGAAATCGCACAGAGATGGACCTTCACGGCTGAATATTGTAGCCCTGTGTTTGACAGGTCTAACAGATACTCCAGGACTTTGTTAGATGAGCAAGAAAAGGGGTCAAGTAAAGACTTTGCACACCAGATGGAAAACCATTTCCACTTTGCTGTGTAAGTTTTCCTAGTCACCGGTTTGCCTGCCACTAGAAGAATGTCTGAGACTCTACATGACACATCAGATCTACTCACTTCTATCTCCTCGGGAGCCATGCATGGAGATGAAGGGATCTCCGGTTGGGATGGACCACTGGGCCCTGGGTCAGCAGGTCCGACTGAAGTAGTAGTTGTCTTGGTGGAGTTTCCAACAATTTGTTGATCAACGGAAACCAAATCTGATGAGACCAGAATGGGGCAATGAGGATCATTTTGCGCCCCCGTGCCTCCAGCTTCAGCAGCACCCTCTGAACTAAGAGAAGAGGAGGAAATGTGTATAGAAAGCGTCTTGTCCACAGCAGTTTGAATGCATCCTGACAGTAAGTGCCAGGTTCTGGATTTCTGGAGCAGAATAGAGTCAGTTTTGCGTTGAGTCGTTGAGTGGGGATGAAAAAAGGTTCAGGTCCGAAGTGACCCACTCTTTGAAGAGCGATTGCACATCTACGTTGAGAGACCACTCATGAGGGTCCATCTCCGTTCTGCTGAGGCGATCTGCCAGATCGTTCTGGACTCCTGGCAGGTAGACTGCTTGGATCAGGGCTTCGTGCTCTAGGCACCATTTCCCACTCTCATCGCTTCCCTGCACAGGGGGCAGAGTGTGCCCCACCATACTTGTCGATGTAGTACATCACTGCTTTGTTGTTCGTCTGAAGGAAAATGGCTTTGTGACAGAGGAAGCCCGTCAGGGCTTGGACAGTGTACAGGACAAGTCTCATTGAGATTCGTCCAGGGTCCACAGACCCTGGGTGTGGGGAGTTTCATAGTGAGCACCCCAGCCGACTAGAGGTGCATCTGTGGTGATGGTGATCTGTGCCTCCAGTGGAGCAAAGGGAAAGCCTTGAAGCAGGTTGTCCTCGAGTCCACCAGGTGAGTGACCACTTTAGAGGTTCCGTCACCTTGATGTGAAAGGACTGTGGGTGTGTGGTCGGGGACCACGGAGTACTGAGCATCCACTGAGAGGTCCTCATGTAAAGACGAGCCAAGGGCACCGTGAACACCAATGACACCATGGGACTCAGTATCCGCTGCATCGAGAGAGCTTGGACTGAGCCATTCTCCTAGATGAAGCGACCCATGTGGAGAATATTGTTTCTTCTGTCCTCCGGAAGGAAAGCCCTTGCTCTGGAGGTGTCCAGGAGAGCGCCTATGAAGAGGAGCTGTTGGGAGGGCTGGAGCTGCGATTTTTCCAGATTCAACAGAACTCCCATAAATGTGAGGAATTTAGAAGCCATGGCCACAGCTTCCTGCGTCCCTTGTCTGGATGAGCTTGCTTGGAGCCAGTCATCCAGATATGGGAAGACTTGAATTCTGAGTTTCCTGATATGTGCTGCGAGTACTGCAAAGCACTCTGTAAAGACTTGAGGCACCGAGGACAGCCCAAAGGGCAGGACTCTGAACTGATAATGTTGACCCAGAGCCACAAATTGGAAATACATATGATGGTCTGGGTGCACGGGAACATGTTGGTATGCATCCTGCATGTCCAGGGAGGCCAGCTAATCATTTTGATGAATCAGAGGTAGGAGCGTACCAAGTGAAATCATCTTGAACTTCTCCTTGTAAAGGAATTCATTTAACTTCCATAGGTCTAGAATAGGGTGCATACTGCCTGTTTTCTTTGGAACCAGAAAGTAATGGGAACAGAAGCCTGTGTTCCTTCGATCCTGCGGAAATACTTCTACTGCCCTGTTGTTCAGAAGGCCTTGAATCTCGGAAGTGAGGATGTCTGACTGAGTGACAGACAGCCTGGGCTGTCGTTTGGGTGGGTGATCTAGAGAGGTTTCTGACAAATTTAGAGAGTAACCCTTGCAAATTATTCTGAGAACCCATTTGTTTGACATGACTGACTTCCACTGGTTGTAAAACTGAGTCAGATGCCCCTCTACTGCCGAAGAAAAGTCCCCCTTGGACAGTTGGGCCAGAAGCTCAGAGGGTGGCACTAGGCGCCTTTGGGCCCTGTGCTTTCTGCTGCATTTTCTTCTGCAGCTGAGGGGCTTGATTCTTGTTGAAACCCCCTCTGCCTTTGCCAGGAAAGGACTGGTGGTTATGAAACTGCTGGCGGTTCCTGCCCTGTTGAGGGGCAGCAGGGGCCGGTCTGGTCTTAATGGCAGTTCTAGTTTTCTGTGTGGCCTTTGGTGCCTGCTCCACCTGTGGGCCAAACAGATAAACTCCATCAAATGGTAAATTTATGACTCTGTT
Organism: Neoceratodus forsteri; assembly: GCA_016271365.2. NCBI lineage: Eukaryota > Metazoa > Chordata > Ceratodontiformes > Ceratodontidae > Neoceratodus > Neoceratodus forsteri. The sequence continues at coordinate 966,709,047 of CM057452.1, forward strand.
GAGCATCATTTGTAAACCCCGAGGTCCGTAACCATGAGTGGCGGGTGCAAATCACTGCTGCTGCTGCCCTAGAAGCAGTGTCAAAAGTGTCCATAGCAGCCTTAAGCTGCTCGTTATTGGACTCGATGCCTCTACTAATGGTCTGCAGAAGCTCTGAAGCAGCAACTGACTCCAGAAGAGTTTCAACTAAGGTTTTCAGTGAATGCCAGAGGGTATACTCATACTATGAGAAGTAGCCTTGGTAGTTATCAATTCGCATTCCTAGGGTAGCAGCAGCGAAGACTCGCTTCCCTAGGGTGTCAATCTTACAGGATTCTTTATTTACCAGATGAGCTGCAGATTCCTGGATCCACCTCCGATGTCTGGGAGAGAGAGAGAGAGAGAGAGAGAGAGAGAGGGTGGAATTCATGTTCTTCAGTAGAGATTTAAAGGACAGGTCCTCGACCAAAGACTGTGCTGAAGTAGATGGCTTACCTTCCACTCCAAAGAAAGAATCCTCATTGAAGTCATCTCCTAATCATACATCAGGATCAGACTCAATGTTATCTTCTATTAGCCCAGGAGGGATAGTATATAAAGGAACAGGAGGAAAGAGAACAGGAGGGGTGCTCCTCGAATCGGAGTTGAGAAACCCTGCATCCGAAGCAGCACCGGCAACAGCACCGAACACGGTGCTGTGGACGGTTCCTCACGCGGTACCAACCACAGCGCCACCAAGACAGGAGTCGAAGGCAGCACCACGACCGGTGTCACACAGGCGCTTGGAGCCCCCACCTCAAACCCTGGGGCACCCAAGGATGAAGATCTGAAAACCTGAGAAGAAGAAGAAGGAGGAGGTACCTGTGCTGCAGCCATGTGAGGAGGAAAAGCATAAGAGCGTGTCAATGGCGCCGAAGGTGTCGCATGACAAGGCTGACCCAACAGCCTCATCCACGGGTTCGAAGGCCCCGGGACCGATCCCGCCGGCTTGGGAAGTCAGGACAACTGCTGAACCCACTGCTCAATAAGAGCGGCCCAATAATGGGCTCACTGGTGGACTCACCAGGAGGCGATGATGGCGGTCACCAGGGACAGAGACCACAGGTGACCCTGATGGCATCAGAGTCGGCCTCCTGTCCCCTGCAACCGATGATCGACGTGCAGACCTACCAGAGGGTGACCTTGAGCGGTATCATTTCTTCTTCGACCAGTGGGACAAAGAAGAACTCGAGGCCGAGAGGTGCCAGGTTCCCGAAGAAGATCGGGAACGGGACCACTTCTTTTTGTGCTTTCAAGAGGACTGCCCTTCCCCCTGAGCACTGGACTGCCTGTAGTCAGACTCCCCCCCTCTCATAGAGGGCGGTGGACCAGACCAAGCCCTGCTGGAAATACAGCTTTCATGCGAAGTCTCCCTACTGTCATCGGCCCCATTCATGGTCAAATCCATCATAAGGCGGGCTGAAGAAAACTTCTCTGTTCTTTCTTGTGAAAAGAAAAACTTATTTTTTTTTTAAATAATAAACTATGAATATATTAAAGCTAAGTCAAAACTGAACGACTTAGCTGCTGTTGTATACACGTGAAGATTTGACTCCCCGCAGGTGACCGACGTCATCACTGAAGTGCACTTGACGGCGGGAAAAAAGGAACTGAGGCGGTTGGAGGGTCGACACTGAGGTAGCCTATACGGCGCGAGCTGAGCTTGTGCTGCCGCTTCCCCGAGGCCCTACCTAGGCACCGGCCTTCCTTTTTCTGGCTCCCGCTCAGTCCTGGCACCTCCAGCATAGTCCCATCAATGTGAATCAGTGGTGGGGACTTTATATCTGGGAAGATCAAAGAATTTCACAGAATTTGGCATTTTATAGCAGATCAGCCAATCTACAGAACTTGTATGTTTCTTATAATTGCTTCCTGAACTATTTTTAATTTACTTCATTTAATGTTCTGTGTATTAATATACATACTAAAAGAATAACAGTAGAATCCAGGTAAAATCCGGAAATTAGACTAACAATCTCAAGTGCAATTTCAAGTCTTGAAAATGGAACTTCATACTTTAATCACCGTAAATCAGTGGCCTTGCAAAGAGACACAACATGCCCTACATGCCCTCTCCAATGTCGCTGATGAACATATTGAAGAGGACAGGACCCAGGAGAGATCTCTGCAGGAGCCTACTTGTGACTTCCCCCTCTTCCATTTGACCCCATTTACCACCACCCTTTGCTGTCTCTCCTAAAACTAGTATCCTGATCCATCTGTGTCTCTAGGCACACCAAGGTCCTCTAGTTTCTTCAGCAATCTTCTGTGTGGCACCAAGTCTAATGCCTTGCTGAACTCGAAGTACAGTAACTCAACAGCATGGCCTTTATTTATTACTTTGTTACCCAATAAAAGAAAACTATCAGGTAGGTCTGACAAGACCCCCCTCCCACAAACCCATGCTATTTACTATCCTGCAGACTGCTGCTCTCTAGGTAGTCCACAAAGTCCTCTTTGATCAGTGTCTCCATCAGTTTACTCACTACAGAGGTACGACTGACAGGTCTTAATTCCCTGGTTGCCCCTTGCCCTCTCTACTTGTTTAGTGGTACTACGTCTGCTATACTCCATATTGTGTTTTACAGCAGAACATAAATGCACTGGTTTGAAGTTTTATTCATAACTTTGACATTTTCTAATATTTTTACACCAAATTTTCAACATGGCCTTTTTGGGGCCCCATTTCATGACCAAGGGCAGTGGAACTATTCAAATCTGCCTCAAAAGGAGATTTCACGGTTGCGTTGTAAAAATCACCTTTTGGGTAGGATTTGAACATTATCAGCACCCTTGTTCATGAAGTGTGGTCATAGGAAGGCTATGCTGAAAATCTGGGGTCAAAATATTGAAAAAACAACAATGCTATAAGTGTACATTGAAAATATTTTACACTCACTCATAACTTTGGTAATTTTCAATATTTTCACCCCGAAATTTAAACACAGACACTTTTTTTTAACAACACCTCATGAATATGACAGTGTCTGTGGTATGGAATGATGTTTCAGCTGGAATTTGAAAGTCTTCACATACTGGGGTCATGAGGTGGGGTCACAAGAAGGCTGTGCTGAAAATTTGGGGGACAAATACAGTAAAATGACCAAGTTATGTGTGAACATTTTAATATTCCAACATTCACTCATAACTTCGTTAATTTTCAATATTTTGACTCAAACTTTAAACAAAGCCATTTTTCACGCCACCTCATAAACATGGCAGGTGTCCTTTTCTTAAATCCTGGACAAGACGTGTTTTCGCACTTCTGGTGCAAAATTACGTTTTGGCCGATATACTATAAATGCCATATGTCATGTATAAAAAGGGAGTCGTAAAATGACTATCTTGAAAATTAGGAGTCACAATAAAAAAAAAAAAAAAGATAATTATTAAGAAATTTTGTGTGTAGTGCCTGTCTTGACTCCAGCGGGTAGTGCTTTGAGATCCCGTGTTGGTGAGCAGAGTTAAGGGGTGAGCCATGACCCAGCTGGATGGGGGCAAGGGTGGAGAGATGGTGCTGTCATGTGATCCCCCCAGACAGGGAATGAAAGACACAGGGTTGCCTGAATGGGCCTAGGTACCATATGGTGAAGACAAGTCTTCTCTTGGCATGGGGCCCTGCACCTCTGCAGCATGGGTGGCACAGGGTCCTGCGCACTGACTGAGACATGGACTCTTGGTCATGTTCGTCTGTATCTGTGGCCACATGGAAGCACAGCCCACCAAAAAGTCACACAAATTCTTGTCTTCCGTAGGCAGATGGAGTCTTCCCTTGTTGCAGGGCCCAGTGGGCCCTGCATGTCTGCAATGTGTAGGATATGATTCCACTATCTCAAAAAGAAAGGAAATTATTTTCAAAACTGTGTTATTGCACCACTCAGGGCTCAAGTTGATGCCGCAAATGAAGAGAAATGTGGCTTTAGGGTTTTCAACCCCAACTCCCCAGCCCCACCCTCCAAGTAGCAAAAGGGAAAAAAAAATTAGGGTTTTGGGTCTGCATAGTCTTGGCAAATCAGTGGTGGGGGGTCACCTTTGAAGAATATATCACTATGAGGCACCAAATTGGAGCTGTACCTTGTGCTTCAGATAGGAGGCTGTGGGGGAAGGATAAGCATTAGGGTTGACAACCCCAAGGAAGGCCCACTACTGATTCACCAAGACTCTGGAGACCCCCAAACCCATTTTTTTTTCTTTTTTACACTTTTGCTTCTTGGGGGTTGGGGTGGGGATTTAGGGTTGGGAACCCAAATGCCACATTTCCTTACTTTTGTGACATTAACTTGAACCCTAACTGATGCATTAACACAGTTTTTATGCAGTTTTTACAAAGAATGGGAGATGGCCATACCAGCTACAACAGATTCAGAAGAGACAGGGCAGGCAGGAAGGAAGGAGGAGTGGTACTTTATGTGAAAGATGGCATAAAGGCCACAGAGATCCAGGATGAACAAAATGGGGGAGAGATACTGTGGGTTAAGCTGGCAAGGCAAATGGGGTCAGCCATCCACACAGGGGTGGTCTACAGACCACCAGCCCAGGAGGGAGAAACAGATAGGAAATTGATGCTAGCCATCCAAAGGATGGCAGACAAGGGAGAGATGGTGCTAGTTAGAGACTTCAATATTCCAGACGTGGACTGGAGTCTCCCAGCAGCAGCTTCAACCAGGAGCAGATTTATCCTGGACTCTCTTCAAGGTGCCTCCCTTAAGTAACTGGTCATGGAACCAACTTGGTAGAAGGCAATACTAGACCTCGTGCTCACAAACAGGGACAGTGTGATAGGGGTAACAGTGGGGAGCACCTGGGGAACAGTAACCAGTGGTCACTGGTTTGAAATCACAGAAGGAACAGAACCAAATCACACAAAAACACGTATCCTGGATTTTAGGAGGGTAGATTTTGGAAAAATGGGGACATGCCTGAAAGAGGCACGAATGGGGAGGGATTCAGGGATGGAAGAACAGTGGGCAATATTTAAAACAGGGATTCCAAGAGCAACAGAATTATGCATTAAGCAACTTAGCAAGGGGAAAAGGAAGAGGAAATCAATATGGTTTTCCAAGGAAGTAGAAGAGAAAGTGAATGCCTAAAAGACTGCATTCCGGCAATACAAAAAGACAAAGGCAGAAAGAGATAGGGAGAAGTACCAGGAGAAGCAAAGGGAGGCAGGGAGGTCAGTAAGGGAAGCCAAAGCTCACACAGAACAGCACACCACAAAATCAATGGGTAGATGGGGCAAAATCTTTTACAGGTACATAAGTGGAAAAAGAAGGGCAAAGGAAGGGATAAGGAGACTGAAGGGGGAGGACGGGGGCCAAGAGGAGGATGATAACAGTAAAGCTGACATACTGAACAGATATTTCTGCTCAGTCGTTACTGAGGAAGAGGAAGGTAATGGGCCTGAAGGGAGTACAAGGGGTTGGAATGGTGCAGAAATGGACATAAGTCCCTTTATATGGGAAAGGGTCCTAAAGAAACTGGAAGGAATAAGAGTTGATAAAGCAATGGGGCCAGATGGGGTGCACCCCAGGGTCCTAAAGGAACTAAAAGAGTTGGTGGCTAAACCTCTGGCAATCCTGTTTAGCCAATCACTGGAAACAGGGGAGGTACCCAAAGACTGGAGGACAGCAGATGTAGTCCCCTTATACAAAAGCGGGAACAAAGAGGAAGCAGGGAACTACAGACCAGTCAGCCTGACCTCGGTAGTGGGAAAGATCATGGAAGCACTACTGAAAGAGAGATTGGTGGAACATCTGGTTGCCAACGGACTACAGGACCCAAGGCAGCATGGTTTCACTGGGGGGAGGTCATTCCAGACCAACCTCATTGAATTTTTCGACTGGGTGACAAGGGAGATGGATCAGGGAAATCCAGTGGACGTGGCCTATCTGGATTTCAGCAAAGCCTTTGACACAATGCCACATAGAAGGCTATTAAACAAACTGGGGAATATGGGAGTGGGCAGGGTGGTAGTACAGTGGGTGGGTAATTGGCTGGGTGGCAGGACACAGAGGGTGGTGGTAAATGGCTGTCACTCCACAGAGGGAAGTGTGACCAGTGGGGTACCAAAGGGATCAGTCCTATTCAACATCTTCATCAGTGACATTGCACAGGACCTAGAAGAAAAAATTACTCACCATAGTAATGTTGCTTCTTCTAATGGAGTCTTGCTGTATTCTGACTATATGCAGTTAGCCCCAGCACTTGAACTGCTCCGGAGAATAAAGGGTTAACTCTATGCAAAGGCATAGAATGTTGAGCTCGAGCTCGGTTTTCAAACCTCTGTCTGTGGTACTCTGAAGTGTAACCGTCAGATTCTTACGAGCACTAAACTAACTAATTCGATAGGTAAAAATTGTTTCTAACATTTTTGTGCCAAGTGGCAATAACAGATTTTTAGGGTCAAAAAGACTCAAGTTGAGAACCCCAAAAAGAAAATAAGCAGGTAGTGAAACAACCCAAAAATATTAATAATAAGAAAACAGAAAAAAAACCCTAATAAAATAGAGGTATGTCAAGTACACCTCTGGGTTGCAGCACTCTGCCTGCCCACCACATCCCAAAACTACTAGGTTCCAGGAGGGGAGGCAGGGAGGGAGGTCAGAATACAGCAAGACTCCATTAGAAGAAACAACAATACTATGGTGAGTATTTTTTTCTTCAAACAACATGAAGTCTTGCTGTATTCTTACTATATGCAGACTACCAAGCAGTACCCCCTTGGAGGAGGGAGTCACAGAACCTATTTCAGGAACAGACTCTATAGCACAGCCATGCCAAACCTAGCATCACTTCATGACTGAATGTCCAGAGAATAATGCTTGGTAAATGTGTGAACATATTTCCAGGTGGCTGCTTTACAGATGTCCACTAAAGGTATATCTCTAGCTGCTGCGACCGAAGCAGTTGTTACCTCTGGTAGAATGAGCCCTCAGGCTTGAGGGAGGCTCCTTCCCAAGCTTTGTATAGCAGAACTGGATACAGGAGACAATCCACCTGGCAATTGTTCTCTGGGTAGCAGGTTTCCTCTTTCCCACTTCTCCATAAGTGAGAAACAACTGAGAACAGTCATTCCTATGGGCCTTAGTATGCTCCAGATAGTAACTAAGAGCCCTCTTTACATCAAGACTGAGTAGTCTCCTCTCCCCAGAGGAAGAGTATTCAGTGAAAAATACAGGCAATGACGTAAACCGATTCAAATGAAAGTCTGATACCACCTTAGGAAGAAACTTTCTGTTGGTGTGAAGGACCACCTTGTCCCTGTGAAACGAAATTAAATTACTGTAGGTTCCACTGATAAAGCCTGTAATTCACCGATTCTCCTGGCAGAGGTAATGGCTACCAGGAATACAGTTTTCCAAGTCAAGTACTTCAGCTCAGCTGAGGATAAAGGCTCAAAAGGGGGCTGTATAAGCTGTGCTATACAGATATTCAGATCCCAAGAAGGGGTAGGATCCTTAAAGGGAGGATTAACATGTACTAAACCCTTGAAAAAATTCTTGAAAACTGGATGAGAAGCTAGGGAAGAGCCCTTACGAGCCGGAAGAAAGGCAGACACAGCTGCCAAATGGACCTTGTGAGTAGTAGGCTGGATGCCTAAGGTATTAAGATGCACCAAATAGTTCAGTACAGTGGCAGTGTCAGCCAAGTCTGGCTGAACATGTTTCTGAGAACACCAAAAACCAAACCTTTTCCATTTGGAGTTGCAAGTCTTTCTGGTAGCAGGTTTCCTACTAACCTTTAAAATGTCCAAGACCGATTGAGAAAGGTGTAGGCTTCCATATTCTAGCTCTTCAAGAGCCAGACCTTGAGCCTGAGAGTCTGAAGACTGGGGTACAGAATCCTCTCCTGTGAGGAGGTAAGAAGACTGAACTGTCTGGAAAGACACAGAGGCACTGTTACGTTACTGACAGTGACAAGAGAAGAGGGTACCAAGGCTGTCTGGTCCAGTCTGGAGTCACTAGAATCACCTTGCAGGGCTGACACTTGATCTTGATCAGGACACTGAATGTCAGAGGAAAAGGAGGGAATGCATAAAGAAACCTGCTTGTCCAATTCGGCAAGAGAGCATCCAGAGGGACAGGGCCCACAAGGGGTGGTCTGCAACAAAAAAGGGGACGTTGATGATTGTCCGGGGCTGCAAAGAGATCCATCTCTGGAGTCCCCATCTTTTGAAGATGACCTGAAGAACTAGAGGGTTCAGGGTCCATTTGTGGTGACCCTGGGAAATCCTGCTGAGAGCATCTGCTAGAATGTTGTCCTTCCCTGAGACGCACAGCCATCAGGGAAACCTGAAGGGAATAGGATAGAGACCTTACTTTCATGGCCTCTGTGCACAAGTCCAAGGACCGAGTGCCTCCCTGCTTTTTATGTACCACATGGTTGTGGTATTGTCTGTCCTGATCTGCATCACCTTTCCCTGAATAACAGCTGAGACTGTCTGAAGTGCTAGAAAGACAGCTCTCAGTTCGAGAAGGTTTACGTGTAGAAGGGATAGAAGGGACTCCTGGTGTGACCAGGTTCCCTGAGCTGTAAGCTGATCCAGGTGAGCCCCCCAACCTAGTAGGGAGGCATCTGTGGTGAGAATCACTGAAGAAGCCTGACTGATACATGGGACACCTTGTCGCAGATTGCCCTCCTCCAGCCACCACTGGAGGGCCTGAACTAGAGTTTGAGACACTGGAACCAATTTAGAGAGAGGGTCTCTTTCCTGAGACCAATAAGATCTGAGATGAAACTGAATATCTCTCATCTGAAACCTTGCTCCCTGGACCACAGCTTTGGCAGCTGCCATGTGGCCCAGTAACTGCAGAAAGTGTCTGGCTGGACGAGAAATGGAAATTACGTATGTACTGTCATTCTTGATCTTCTCTTGTATCTTTACCATTCATTACTGCTGGGTGTAAGCTGGAAGCGCGCACCCACTACGGGAGGTTTTTTTTTTTTTTTTGAAGAGAGGAGTCGGCGCCGACGGCACCGCCCATGAGAGCTATGCACTGTGGTGCGCGAGGGGCGGCAGTTAGGTGCCGCAGAATCCTCCTCCATCCCAGTTCTGTAAGCCAGAGAGGCGAAATAAAAAGAGTTAGAAGAATAAGAGTGAGGCAAGAGAGCCGAGGGATAGACAAAGGAAAGGAAACAAACTAAAAAAGGAATAAGCCGAAAAGAGGACAGGAAAGAGGAGAACCCTACCCTAATAGACCGCAGGACCTCACTCCTAGGGCGGCTCTGAGGGAGGAACAGATAAGGGAGAGGGAAAAAAGAAGGAAGAGGAGGAGGAAGAAGAAAAGAGGATATTAGGAGGAGGGGAAAATTCTGCCACAAATTTTGAGAGAAATTGGCTTGAAGCTTATCAGCTCGGACTTAAAAGGCAAGGGAGCAAGGATCCCTTCATAGAAAACTGGTTTAGATGGTTCACCTGAACCTTCTGCACAGTTTGATACAAGAGTGGCAGATTTCCCTATACATCCTGCTATCCTATTACCCATCACTCAAGCTGAGAGCTCACAGATTGCCAAGGCAAATAATCTGCTCCGGAGAGGAAGAGCCCCTAAGTAGGTCTAGGGGAAAGGGCCCCACTAACACATAGCCATGTGCTAGTACTAGGGGGTGGGGAAGCCCTAGAAGAGGGCAACGTCTCTGTCAAGATGGACAGAGAAGGAAACTCTTTCTGACCTCTGGAGAAGGCAAGGGCAAAATGCAACCAGACCAGCAGAACAAAATGGTGATTTTCGAATTGGGCTAGAACATCCGTTGACTAGCCCTGGTCTGGCATTCACAAGGCAAGATTTAGGGACACCAGCTAAGTCCAAAGACCGAGGGTTAGAGTACTGTCTCAGAGACTAACCCTGTTGGCTGGTGATTGAACTAATCTGGCCTGAAGGAAAAGTCCCCGAAGGGAACACCTTCCAGGAAATCAGAAAGAGTTTCCTCAGAGAGACAGGGGAAGCTCCGCTCGCTCGCCTCCTTCTTCAAATCCTTCTCTGTTCTTTAGAGAAGAACAGAAGGTCCCAAGGAACCAGGGGATTTAGCCCCCGAGCAGCCTCGAGATGGGGGGGAGGGCGAGCAGGGTGGGGGAGATGCTCAAGAATTGAGGCCCGAGAGAGGAAGGTGGGCGGGATTCAGTGATGAATGGTGAAGATATGTAATTTCCATATCTTCCCTTGTCAATCTTCACCATTCATTACTGCTGGGTGAGTACCAAGCCCCCCAAAAGGGGTTTAGCATAACCTTGAGGGAACAATACCCTCAGCTTCCTGCCAGTGAGAAACAGGAAAAAGAGACCCTGGCCGTACGAGACTGGAGTCTAAGGCCAAGGAGAGCTAGGAGGTGTCCCCTGAAGATGAGGAGACAGAGGAAGCCCCTGCAGAAGCCTCCTAGCCCTGGTGGAAAAGAGGCGGGTTCCTCGGAAGGCAGAGCAAATCACCCTACGCCGGGCCAAAGGTGACAACCTCGATAGATGAAGCCACGCCGTCCGCCTAATGAAGACCGCCATCCCCGCAAGCCTGGAAGCCACCTCACTGGCATCATAAGATGCCCTTGCTTGGTGCTTTGCCAGTTCCATGCCTATGATGGAGAGGGCAATGGCCTGTCGAGATTGCTCCGAATCAGGCACAGATGCTAGCACCTGAGCCAGCATCAACCACAAGTGCCTGTTATAGGCAGCACAATGTGCCTGATGTGATGCAATGCACAACATAGCATGAGAAGAAGAGAAAACTCTTCACCCCCACCAGTCGAATTGTAGGGAATCAGAGTTCAGTGCTCGGTCGTGTGCCAGGCGCAGATGCCCGGAAGGGGTCTCTAGGCATACCAAGCCCGAGGGAGGGTTAGGGAGAGAACCTAGAGACTCCAAAGGAGCACAGTACCTCCTCCTGCAGTCTGCCGGGGCTGGAGAAGAGGCGGCTGGAGACTGCCAGGTGCGGACAGACACTTCCTGGAAGGGAACAGGCCAGGATGGCACCACCAGATTCTGGGCACTGAATTCACTGAGGAATTTGCGCGTCTCTTGCTCGATATTGTCCCGTCTGATGAAAGAAATATGGAGATCCCGAACCATCCTCAATAGGAAACACTGATATTCAGTGAAATCAGCGTCGGACGAGAGGTGAATAGGAGGTTCCTCTCCCTCCGAGGAGGGAGTCAAGGAGGATGGGAAACTTGAATGTCCAGAAGACTCTTGCAGTGGTGAGGACGGGCCAAAGACCTGTTCATGCCTGCACCTAACATATAACAGAAAGGCTGCCACAGTGCCTCTGAATGTCTCCCAAGATAAAGGCTCCGTGGGACCCACATGGCCCGGGAGAGAGGGGGATGGCTGCAGAGGAATGGGAGAAGGGCACCTGCAAGAAGGTAACTGTCCTCTGCCAGGGCTCTGGAATCCAAGGAATGGTGCCCAAGCTGGAGGGATCCCTGAGATCAAACCAGGTCACATGGCGGAACTCCAGGAATGCGAACTCCGGAAGAGCCCAGATGGGGAATCTCCCCTGTGATGCACCTGGGGCTGCATGAGTCCAGAAGGGCAACCCAGGTGGTGCCACTGGAGGGACCCCAGGGCCCAGAAGGTGAGATGGGCGTTCAGCATTATGGCTCCTCCTGCACCCGTGGGGTGGCAGAGATGCCGCCCAGCCTCACCCCAGACCCTCAACCCCTGTAGACTCGAGGATGCCCTCTCCTTGACCGCAGCACAGGAGTCCCTTGATTCAGAGGTCTCTCAAGGAGGCCTCCGACCGGGCCTCCCATCCTGAGAGGGCACAGCAGCACCAAGGCCAGGAGCTGCCCAGCCCCGAGGGGAAAACCCTCCCAAGAGCCAACCTGTCCTCCCTAGTGGACTCCAGACCACCCCCACCTGGGAATCCTCACAGGCAGACTGCTATGGAGACTCAGGGATGGGGGCGCTGGGTCGCTTGACGCCGTGTCCCACAGAGGCCTCTGATTCCTAAGAATTGGGCAACCAGTCTGGGTCCACATCTGAGTCAACACCTCCAATAGGGAGTCGACCAGCAGGACTTCAATACTGGCTATCCCGAGACCACCCTGAGGGAGCGGTGCCGCGAACAGTGTCGGCATCTCCAGCGGTGCCAGCTGTTCCCACCGCACAGCACCAGAGCCCAACGCTGACCCATCGACAGCCCCGGCTGGTACACCGGTGCCACATGCAGTGCCAGGACCCAAAACGGTGCCACCGACTGCGCCGTGCTGGCCACTGGCGCCACCCGTGGTGCTGAGAATCGAACCAGTGCTTCCGCTGGCACCACCCAGATTACCGATGCCGCGAACAGCACCAGGATCCGAGGCGGTGCCGTGAGGCACCGTCGAGGGTCCACCAGTGCCGGACCCTGGGCAGCGACACTGGAGGAGCCTGCACCTCAGGAGAGGTGACTGCCGAGGCGGCGGTGCTGACGTGATCCCAGGAAGGGCCACGTCACTCCTCTGATGCCACAAAAGAGGTCTCCTCCTCGGCAAGGCTTGAAGATGAGGTGGCTTCCTCCTCACCAGACCACATAGACCTGGGAGGGGGACCCGGAGGAAGGGTCTAAAGACCTGGTCTGGGAAGCCCAAGAGCGATGCCGTCCTCCAAAAGTCAGCAGGGCACTGCCGACTTTTAACGTGAGTATTTCCAAAACACAGCGATCCATGGAAAAACAGGCATAGCATCTATCCATATCATGGTTAGGTCCCAGGCACTGGAGGCAGACATCATGCTGGTCCGTCACGGATAAATGCCGGGCCACAGGAGCACCGACGCATGGTGGCGCGGCCCACTTCTGACTTACGCTTAGCTCTCAAACCAGGCATGATGCAAAATAAACCAAAACACAGCAAAAGCTCCTGACACCTTTAAACAAATAATTGGAACAAACTTACTGGTGTCCGGATGAGAACCGGGATTGAGAAGTCGTCTATGAACAGGCATCGTCGATAGAAAGCCTGATGGTGTACTTCAGAAAACACTCTGTACTCGTGCAGCAGGTGCAGCTTCAATGGCAGAAGAAACAGAACTGGGATGGTGGAGGAGTCTGCGGCGCCTAACGGTCGCCCCTCGCACACCACACAGTATGTAGCTTTCATGGGTGGCGCCATCTCCTCCCTCAAAAAAAAAGAAAACTCCCGTAGCGGGTGTGCACTTCCGGCTTACACCCAGCAGTAATGAATGGTGAAGACTGACAAGGGAAGATACTACAGGACGAAAAGAGGAAGCCAGAGTGACCACGGCCTGGACCCTTGAGAGAGGGAGAAATGCTCTTGCCTGAATAGTGTCCATTTCTAAACCTATGAAGGTGAGAAGCTGGGCTGGTTCCAGAACAGACTTTTCTAGGTTCAGAATGAAGCCCAAGGATTCTAGAAGTCTTTGAGTGACCTCTAAGGCTGACTTGACTTGGTCTAAGGACTGCCCCCACCAGGAGCCAATCCGTCCAGGTATGGGAACAGAAGGATACCCTGTCTCCTGAGGAATGCCACCACTACTGCAAGACACTTGGTGAACACCCCTGGAGTGGATGTAAGGCCGAAAGGCATAGCTCTGAACTGGTAATTGCCTGAGGGCAACTCGAACCTGAGGTACTTTCTGTGGGAATGTCAGATAGGTATGTGGAAGTAGGCATCCTTGAGATCCAGAGAAGCTAGCCAGTCTCCTGGTCTCAGAGAGGGAATAATTACTCCCAGAGTCACCATCCTGAATTTTGGTTTTGTCAAATGTTTGTTCAGGTACCTTAAATCTAGGATGGGTCGCCACTCCCCTGTCATTTTTGGGGTAAGGAAGTATCTGGAATACAGTCCTTTTCCCCTGTGACAAAGAGGTACCTTCTCCACTGCTTGCAGAAGCAGAAGAGAGGAGACTTCTGCCTCTAAGGCCTTTGTCTCCAAGGGAGAGGGAGGACTGAAGGACCTTGCTCTCAGTTTTGGGAACATTTTGAAACTGAGAGCCAGTCCCTGGCTCATTACTTCCAGGACCCATTTGTCTGAAGTAATAGACTCCCAGGCCTGGGAGTAGTGAGACAACTTGCCCCCTACTAGAACTGGGAAGGCGACCCTGACCGACACCTCAGGGTGTCTGTTTGGCAGGGGGCTTAGACTGCATAGATGATGGGGTCCTGGTCATCCCACGCCTGCCTCTTCCTCTAAATAACTCCCTCTGCTGAAAAGAAGAGGAGGCCTGAGCTTGGTAGAAAGGCCTTTGAAAAGGCCTGCCCTGCCAGCCCTACACTGCTGCCTCTGAGAAGTAGTCTGTTTTTCTTTGGCTGCAGCACTCCTACAGGTGGTCCTATACTCAATCAATCAATTAATCACTTTATTTAACCAGGTCTCATCCATACTCATCCATCTTCTTCGTGTAATTCTCTGTTTGTTCCCCAAACAGAGAATTACCACTAACAGGAAAATCCATGGCCTTAGTCTGAGTATCCTGCGAAAGGTTGGTACATGTAAGCCAAGCAAACCTTCTCATAGAGATCGATGTAGCCATGACTCTAGAATGGACATCATTCGAGTCCACAGCAGCATGAAACTGCACTTTGGATGGCTCTATACCATCTACAGCCACCTGCTCCAGCTCCTTGGCTAGCTGAGGAGGGGCATTCTTAGCCAGCTCCAGAACTGTATCCCACATAGATTTCTGGTACTTGGCTGTATATGCCATGTAGTTTGATTGCCTGAGCCCCAAAGAGGATGCCAAGTACTGTTTCTTGGCCATGGTATCCACTTTCCTGGAATCCTTATCTGGGAGGTGAGATGCCAGGGGAATATTAGCCTTGTCACAGGCTGCAGCTTGCACTACCCCTACATGGCTGCTATGTACTGAAAGGAATTCTGTGCCAGAATCTGATAAGGCATATCTCCTGTCCATTCTTTTATCCACAGGAGGAATGGATGTGGAAAATTGCAAAACATTCTGTGTCTGTTTTCCCAGGGATTTATGCAGAGGGATAGACACTCTCCTTGACTCTGGAACATCCATCATCTCCACATAATCAGGTTCCTCCTGATCCTGATCAGCCTCTTCCATAGGAAACTGAAGAATCTCAGCCACCTTCTTGTAAAACAAGAAGTGGGAGGGGGACTCGGAAAGCCTGGGAGGAGAAACACTGGAAGGCCTGTCTGGGGAGATGTCAGGCTCTACTGGCTCATCTAGGCATACAAAATCTCCTTCTTCGTCATCTTCTTCCTCCTTCCAATCGCCCTCATAGTATACCTCTGGGTCAATATCTGAGGCAACCATTTGTGACCGAACCGATCACCTTTCAACCGATGCCGGTTCGGTTGGAACCAGGCAAAGCGATTGCACTACAGAAATCGCTTTCACTATCTCCTCAGCGGTCAGAACACAGGAAGTCGGATCCGAACCGGCTGATTTTTTCTTTCTCTTAGCAGGGACCGATTCCACAGAATCAGCTCTCCATTTGCCCGAGGAGGTATCGCCCAGGTCAGTGGGCACCTCCTCAGGTTTAGTCGAAACCGAACCGGGCTGGCCATCCGGGTCAACGGACTTCTTGGCCTCCTCTTCCTCAGCCTACTCAAACGTTTTTCCTGAGCGGTTTTGGGAAAGTTCTTATAGATTTGGCAGTCTTCTTTGAGGTGGTCAAACCCCAGACAATACACACAGACGAGGTGAGGATTAGCCTTAGCAAAGGCCTCCTTACACTTAGTACAGTGCTGAAACTCAGTGGGCCCGGTTTTCTTTTGGGTTTCTCAGACATGCCAGA
Source organism: Neoceratodus forsteri (assembly GCA_016271365.2). Lineage (NCBI taxonomy): Eukaryota > Metazoa > Chordata > Ceratodontiformes > Ceratodontidae > Neoceratodus > Neoceratodus forsteri. Next base: position 966,724,763 of record CM057452.1, read on the forward strand.
AATTCAAAAAGTCACCCTTGTCAACGTTTAAGCCAGGCAACTAAAAATGTATCGGTTCCAACTGTGTCATGGGTCGGTTAAAAAAATTCCACAAATACCGGATTTTTTTAGGAACCGATAAGTACCGGAAAACCACAATATAAATGAAGGAAAACAAACCAATCACAATAAATTTTGGTTCTGAACCAGACTGACTGGAAAAGAACCGAAGGCAAAACAATTTCCAACAAGATCAACAAAAATTAACACTACCTACTACTACTACTTACTGTTACTGAGACAAAAGTAAGAAGACCGAAAAAAATAAAGAGTTGTGGTTGAAAAACCGACCGATTCGAACTTTTACCGAACCGAAACGCAGGAGGGATCTCCGGAGCAACTTCACAGTTAGGCAGAGTAAGAAATCTGACAGTTACACTTCAGAGTACGACAGGTGGGTAGGTAACTGGTTGGGCGGCAGGACACAGAGGGTGGAGGTAAATGGCTGTCACTCCACAGAGGGAAGAGTGACCAGTGGGGTACCACAGGGATCAGTGCTGAGACTGGTCCTATTCACATCTTTATCAGTGACATTGCGCAGGACTTAGAAGGCAGAATTTCACTGTTTGCTGATGACACAAAGCTCTGTAACAGAGTAGACACACCAGAGGGTGTAGGCAGAATGAGAAGGGACCTGCAGAAACTTGAAGAATGGTCAGGGGTTTGGCAGTTGAAATTCAATGCAAAGAAGTACAAGATGATGCATATGGGGCACAAAAACCCTGGCACAATATATTAGTTGGGGGGTGAGGATATAGCATGCACCAAGCAGGAAAGGGATCTTGGGGTTATCATCTCTGATGACCTCAAGATAGGGAAACAGTGTGACAAGGCAGCAGGTAAAGCAAATAGGATGCTGGGATGCATAGACAGGGGCATCACCAGCAGGAAAAGAGAGGTCATAATTCCACTATACAAGACACTAGTGAGGCCCCAGTACAGTGTACAGTTCTGGAGACCTTACCTACGTAAGGACATAGACAGGGTAGAGAAGGTTCAGAGGAGGGCAAACAAAGATGGTACATGGATTGCAGCACAAGTCCTATTAGGACAGGTTGCAGGAACTAATATGTACTCCCTGGAGGAGAGGATGGAGAGAGGATACGATAGAGACATACAAGTATCTTACAGGGAGGAACAGGGTGCAGGAATACACTATTTTAGCGAAAATGATGTTCCAGGACTAGAGGGCATGGGATGAAGTTGGCGGGAGGACGATTCAGAGGAAACGTGAGGAAGAATTTCTTCACAGAACGGGTGGTGGACAAATGGAACACCCTGCAAGAGGAAGTGGTGGGGGCTGAAACAATCACGGGATTTAAGAATGCATGGGATAGACATAAAGGAATTCTGGAGGTCAGGGGTAAGGGGCAACAGACTTCTAGGAAAACATAAACTGAACTAGACAGAGGTTTGAAAACTGAGCTCGAGCTCAACGTTCTATGCCTTTGCATAGAGTTAACCCTTTACTCTCCAGAGCAGTTCAACTGCTGGGGTTAACTGCTTATAGTCAGAATACAGCAAGACTTCATGTTGTTTGGAGGCAGAATTTCCCTGTTCGCTGATGACACAAAGCTCTGTAACAGAGTGGACATGCCAGATGGTGTAAAGAGAATGAGGAGGGACCTGCAGAAGCTTATGGAATGGTCAAGGGTTTGGCAGCTGAAATTCAATGCGAGGAAGTGCAAGATAATGCATATGGGGCACAAAAACCCTGGAACAACATATCAGTTGGGTGGAAGGATATAGTATGCACCAAGCAGGAAAGGGACCTTGAGGTTATCATCTCTAATTACCTCAAGGTAGGGAAACAGTGTGAGAAGGCAGCAAGTAAAGCAAATAGGATACTGCGATGCATAGGCAAAGGCATCACCAGCAGGAAAAGAGGGGTCATAATTCCATTATACAAGACACTAGCTGTATGTGACGGGGTAGAATAGGACCTTGTCCCAATTGTTATGGAGAAAAGTGTTTTAATGCAAGGATCTGTTTCTTTACTGTTTCTTGTCTGTCTGGTTGCACAACCAAATTTTCCTGTGAGACTTCGGATTTGATCACCACAACAGGCTCGCAGTTCTTTGCCTCTCACTGACTCTCAGTCATCAGTTGCTGTCTGTCTTTTTCTCCCTCGCATAGCTGCAGGTATAAAATTATATGCAAATCATTATGTGGAAAGGAAACAGATACTGGGATCCCCTTTGTTTGAAAAATGTATAGCATTACTGTTGAAATGTATATAATTATAATTTGAGATGACTGCAAAAAGCTGTTGGAAGCTAGAGGTTACCAGAGTTCAGTTTTTAAGCCTTTTGCAAAAGCTGTGCAAAAGGGGGCCTCAACTCAAGAAGCACACTATGTTCTAGCAGCTCCTGCCTGATATTTACAAAAACAGGATGCTTGCTAAGGATGGGGGTTGCAAGGACTTATAAGAGAGCTGAGCTGCAATTGCTAAAAGACAGAGATGGACACACACAGACAAAGAACACTATTTTATTTCTTCTTTGCAGATAGTTACACTGAACAAGTTTATTTATTATGTTACTGCTACTGTAAATAAATATATTTGGTGAATTCTACAACTGCTCCTGGTTTTCCTATGCTTCCTGAACTGTACCTACGTAAGGACACATGGCAGAGAAGGTTCAGAGGACGGCAACAAAGATGGTACAGGGATTGCATCACAAGTCCTACGAGGACAGTCTGAAGGACTTGAATATGTACTCCCTTGAGAAGAGGAGGGAGAGAGGGGATAGGATAGAGACATACGAGTACCTTACAGGGAGGAACAGGATGCAGGAATACACTATTTTCCAGAGAAAAAGATGTTCCAGGACTAGAGGGCATGGGATGAAGTTGGAGGGAGGGCGATTCAGAGGAAATGTGAGGAAGAATATTTTCACAGAAAGGGTGGTGGACAAGTGGAACACCCTGCCAGAGGAAGTGCCAAGGGCTGAAACAATCATTGGATTTAAGAATGCATGGGATAGACATAAGGGAATTCTGGAGGTCAGGGGTAAGGGGCAACAGACTTCCAGAAAAACATAAAGGGAACTTACAAGCTCAAATGGGCAGACTGGGTGGGCCATATGCCCTTATCTGCCGACAATGTCTATGTATCTAATCTATAAAAACACAATAAAAGTGGTGGAGACTTTTAATATGGGTGTTGAATAAGTTTGGGATCACTACTAATAGGGGTTTTGGAGACCCAAGCATGTGTGGTGGGCTCTACTACAGAATACTTCTGTAGATGAACTTATATAGCAGAAACAAGTATTTGCTGAAAATGAAATGTCATACCTTATACTTGGCATCAATTACTAATGCTATGAACCAGGTATGACAAGTACATCTACTACAAAACAAACAAACAAAAACAACCTTGTCCTGCTTTTCCCCAGATATTTTGCAACAGACAGCTATCACAAACAAATGTTGTGTTTTAAAGCACCACACCAAGTAAAATTGATATTTGCCTAACCAGACTGTCAACTGATTAACGCAATGTACTGTAGTAGGTCACCCAGCTGGAAAAATGGGAGAGCTGTTGCCTCCATAAGCAACACCACTGCTTAACTGTGGTCATCCTACAGAAGGTGCTCTTGCACTAGACAAATCTCATCCTCTGTAACTGAAAGAAGTGTTACTGGCATCTACCCCATATTCACTCTCCACCAGCACAGGACCACGAAGTCTATGTCTTTTGATTTATGTATAGTAATAAAAATTAAGCCGATTGCCGTGAAATTTACGGTCATACAAAAACATACAGTAGCACAATATACAGCACTGTATGAAAAAAAGGCAGCACAACATAATTCAATGGGTACCAGGGTTTAAAGCAGAGGACATAAGAAAAAATTACTTACCATAGTAATCTTCTTTCTTCCCAGTGATGCTCAGACATTCATAACTTTATGCAGAAAGCCTGGAGGGTTGGACTGCCTGGAGAGATGTAACACATGCAAATGAGTAGAATTCTTTGCACGTGAGCAGCTTTCAAATACTGCCTCTACCAACTGCAGTGTTCTAACCTCTTCAGATTTGTGAAAAGCCTGGAAGTCAGGCATTAGGAGACTAATGTAACTAACATTTTATAAACAAAAGGAGGGGTTACCCCTAATTAAAGCATGGAATTTAACAGAAAAAAACTCCAAAGGGAGGAGAATAATAACATTTGACCAAACCACATCTAAGAAAACTCCAAAAGGAGAACACATTGAAAAAAACCCTGTTTTAAAATTATTAAAAGCAGAGAATATGCAACAAAACCACATGGCTTGGTGGCACCAGCATTCAGAGTGCAGAGGTTGAAGGGGAGGAAGGGAGGGAAAAAAAAATTACTCACCTTAGTAATTATGTTTCTTCTAGTGGAGTCTTGCTGTATTCTGACAATTGCAGTTAGCCCCAGCCTTTAAACTGCCCCGGAGAACAAGGGGTTAACTTTTCTATGCATGGCATAGAATGTTCATCTCGAGCGCGGTTGAAGCCTCTGCCTGTTGTTATTCAAACTGCAACTGTCAGATCTTTACGAGCAAAACTCACTAGGTGTTCTGTGTGGAAACTGTAAATTTTTTAACTAGCCACCTGGCAGAAAAATAATGTTTTGGGTCCTCAAAGGAAGACTCAAGTCAGGAAACCCAAAAACTAATCAAATGAAATAACATTCCACCCAAAAAAAGAGGGTGTAAAAGGGGGCACCTCTAGGGTGCCAACACTGAACCTGCCCACCCACATCCCAAAAAAACTAGGTTCTGAGAGGGAAGGCAGGGGGGAGGTCAGAATACAGCAAGACTCCAATAGAAGAAACATAATTACTAAGGTGAGCAATTTTTTCTTCAAACAACATGAAGTCTTGCTATATTCTGACAATTGCAGACTACCAAACAGTACCTCTATGGAGGAAGGACAGAACCTACTTTGGGAATAGGCTCTGAAGTACTGCTGTGCCAAACCATCACTCCTAGCCTGGATATCCAGAGAGTAATGCTTGGTAAAAGTATGGACTGTTTTCCAGGTGGCTGCTTGACAAATTTCTAAAGAGGATATCCTGGCAGCAGCCAGGGAAGCAGCTGTACCTCTTGTGGAATGAGCCCTCAGGCCTGAGGGTGGAGTTTTACCCAGTTTTTCATAGCAGAATTGTATATAAGAAACAATCCATCTGGCAATAGATCTCTTGGTGGCAGGTTTGCCCTTCCCAACTTCTCCATAAGTGAAGAACAACTGGAGGGAGTCAAACCTGTGACCCTTAGTATGCTCTACGTAGTAGCTAAGGGCTCTTTTAACATCCAAACTGTGTAGCCTCCTCTCTCCCGAGGAAGAATGATCAGTGAAGAAAACAGGGAGAGATACAGACTGATTCAGGTGGAAATCTGAAACCACTTTAGGCAAGAACTTTCTGTTAGTTCTAAAGACCACTTTATCTCTGTGAAAGAGATGAAATCAGATTCCACTGACAGGGCTTGCAATTCACTGATACGCCTAGCAGAAGTAATGGCTACCAAAAACAGTTTTCCAAGTCAAGTACTTAAGCTCTGCTGAGGACAAAGGCTCAAGGGGTTGCATAAGCTGAGCAATGCAAACATTAAGATCCCAAGCAGGAGCAGGATCCCTAAAGGGGAATTGGTGTGAAGCAATCCCTTGAAAAACTTACAGAATACAGGATGGGATGACAGAGGAAGACTTGCCTACTGACAGTAAAGCAGAAACAGCTGCCAAGTGTACCTTGAGGTAGCTGGTCTGAGACCCTAGGCCATTGAGATGGACTTATAATCCAGAACCGTAGGCAATTCAGCAGAGTCTGGAGAAATATTCTTCTTAGAACACCAAATGCTGAATGTTTTCCATTTGGAGTTGTAAGTCTTTCTGGTGGAAGGCTTTCGAGAAGCCTTAAGGATATCCAGAACCCCTTGGGAAAGATGGAGATCTGCAAACTCTAACTCTTCAAGAGCCAAGCCTTGAGATAGAGAGACTGAAGATTGGGGTATCAAATCCTCCCCTGAGAAGATGTTCACAGGTTGTACTTCCTAGGAAGAGACAGGGGAAGATGGACTGCTAGGGACAGCAACAAGGGATACCATGGCTGCCTGGCCCAGTCTGGAGCAATCAGAATCACTTTGCATGGTTGTGACCTTATCTTGACTAGAACTTTGAACAGGAGAGGGAAGGGGGGAAAAGCATACAGAAATGTCCCTTCCCAGTTCAGAATCAGAGCATCCAGGGGGACTGAGCCCAAGACTGGGGGTCTGCAACAAAAAGAGGAAGTTGGTGATTGTCTGGGGCTGCAAAAAGATCTATCTCTGGAGTGCCCCATCTTGAGAAAATCACATTCAATACCAGAGGATCAAGGACCCATTTGTGATGGCCCTGGGATATTCTGCTCAGTGCATCTGCTACAACATTGTCCTTTCCTGGAAGGTGAACTGCTATCAGAGAGGTCTGCAGGGAATAAGCCAGGGACCACAACTTCATTGCTTCTGTGCACAAGGCCGTAGACCAAGTGCCTCCTTGCTTGCTGATTTACCACATGGTGGTGGTGTTGTCTGTTCTTACCTGAACCACCTTGTTCTGTACTGATTTAGAAAAAGCTTGCAGTGCCAGAAACACTACCCTGAGTTCCAAGAGACTGATGTGTAGAAGAGATTCCTGAGGTGACCACAGTCCCTAGGTGGTAAGTTACCCCAAATGAGCTCCCCAGCCCAGCAGGGAAGCATCTGTGGTAAAGACCCCTGAATGAGACTGAGTGGCAAATGGAACCCCTTGCCTCAAATTGTCCTGATCCTGCCACCATTGTAGGGCTTGGATCAGAGTTCGAGTCACTGGAATTAGTTTGGTAAGGGAATCCTTTCTTTGGGACCAAAAAGCTCTTAAGTGGAACTGAATGTCCCTCATTTGGAATCTTGTGCCTTGGACCACTGCTGTAGAAGCTGCCATGTGGCCCAATATCTGAAGGAAGTGCCTTGCTGGTCGAGACACCTGAAGGCTGAATGAAGAGGCCAGCTCCATGAGAGCCCTTGCCCTGTCAGGGGAAGGAAGGCTCTTGCTTTTACCGTATCCAGCTCTGCAACTATGAAGGTGAGGAGGTGCACAGGTTCGAGAACAGACTTTGGTAGGTTGAGAAGAAATCCTAAAGAAGTGAGCACTTGCTGGGTCACTTGCAGGTGTGACTTGACTTTTGGTCTGGGGACTGGCCCACTATGAGCCAGTCATCCAAATATGGAAAAATGGAAATCTTTTGTCTTCTTAGGAAGGCAACAACTACTGCCAAGCACTTTGTGAAGACCCTTGGGGCTGATGTTAGGCCAAAGGGCACTGCTCTGAACTGATAGTGGCCTGAGGGCAACTTGAACCTGAGGTACTTTCTGTAGGAGCACCTGATGGGAAATGTGAAAGTAGGCATCTTTGAGGTCCAGGGAGGCTAGCCAGTCCCCTGGCCTTAGAGAGGGAAGGATAATTCCCAGAGTTACCATCTTGAACTTTGGCTTTAAAAGATGTTTGTTCAGGTATCTTAGGTCCAGGATGGGTCGCCACTCTCCTGTCTTTTTGGGGGTTAGGAAGTACCTGGAGTACAATCCTTTGCCCCTGTGTAGGGTAGGCACTCTCTCTATAGCTCTTAGAGCTAGAAGAGAAGAAACCTCTGCCTCTAGGGCAAGGGTTTCTGAGAGATTTGCAGGTGGAAAAGATCTGGCTCTCATCTTGGGAAATTTTTTGAAGCTGAGAACCAGTCCCTGGCTTACTACTTCCAGGACCCACTTGTCAGATGTAACAGACATCCAGTCCTGGACAAAGTAAGCCAGCCTGCCCCCTACTGGGATAGGAGAATCGACCCGGGCAGACCCATCAGGGTGTCTGCTTGGCAGGGGCTTTAGGCTGAGGGGTGGATGCAGGCCTGCTCATCCCCCTTCTGCCTGTCCCTCTGAAGAACCCCCTCTGTGAAAAGGAAGAAGAGGCTCGTGCTTGGTTAAAAGGCCTTTGGAAAGGCCTGCCCCTGCACCCGGACTGCTGCCTTTGAGGAGTTGCTTGCCTTTCCTTGGCCTGAGCACTCCTGTAAGTGGTCCTGTATTCATCCCTTTTCTTCATGTAATTCTCTGTCTGCTCCCCAAACAGAGAATTACCCACTACAGGAAAATCCATGGCCTTAGCCTGGGTATCCTGTGAGAGGCTAGTACATCTGAGCCAAGCCATTCTCCGAAGAGCCACAGATGTAGCCATGACTCTTGATGATACATCATTGGAGTCTACAGCAGCATGAAACCGAACTTTCGATGCCTCAGTCCCATCTGTAGCCACCTCCTCCAGCTCCTTGGCAAGCTGGGGGGAAGCCTGTTTAGCCAGTGCCAGTACAGTGTCCCACCTGGACTTCTGGTACCTAGGCTGCATAGGCCATATAATTAGCCTGCCTGAGTACCAAGGATGATGCCATGTACTGCTTCTTTGCCATGGCATCAATCTTCCTGGAGTCCTTGTCTGGGGGGTGTGATGCCAAGGGAATGCTTGCCTTATCACAGGCAGCAGCTTGTACAACCCCAACATGGCTGCACTGCTGATAAACGAACTCTGTATCTGAGCCTGAAAGAGTATACCTCTTATCCATTCTTCTGTCCACAGGAGGTATGGAATTGGGAGACTTAAGAATTTTTTGTGTCTGTTTCCCAAAAGATTTTTGGTTGGGAATAGACAGTCTCCTGGACTCTGGGATGTCCATCATTTCTACATAGTCAGGTTCTTCCTGATCCTCCACTGCCTCCTCCACAGGAAGCTGGAGGGTATCAGCCACCTTTCTGTAAAACATGAAGTGTGAAGGGGACTCAGAAAGCTTAGGAGGAGAAACACCTGAAGGTCTGTCTGGGGAGGTGTCTGGGTCAATATGCACATCCAGACTTTCACCATCACCATGATCATCTTCCAACTCTCCTTCCTCCTCAAACTCCAGTTCATAAAATTCTTTCAGGGTATAATCTGGAACCGGGGGAACAGACCGAACCGAGCCCCTGCCAATAGGTGCCGGATCAGTCAGAACCGATCGAAGCGATTCCACAATACGAATCGCTTTGGCTATTTCATCGGCGGTCGGAGTATGATATTCTGGATCCGAACCGGTCAACTTGTCTTTTCATTTTCTTTTTGTCGGAACCGATTCCTCGGAATTGGCTCTCCTTTTGCCCGAAGAAGTATCGCCCTGGTCAGAGGGCACTCCTTCTGATTCGGTCAGAACCGAACCGGGCTGGCCATCCGGGTCAGCGGACTTCTCGGCCTCCCTTTCCCTCTGTCTACCTAATCTCTTTCCAGGGTAGATTTGGGAAAATTTTTAAATTTGGCAGTCTGAATCGAGGTGGTCAAACCCCAGACAATAAACACAGGTGGTGGGGATCGGCCTTAACAAAGACCTCCCACACACACTGCAGTGTTGAAACCCAGTGGGCCCGTTTTTTTCTTGGGTTTTGGTTATGGCCAACCCTAACCAGTTTCACCTTTTTCGGCAACCGCCAGGCAAGATTCTATCGGTTCCTGACCGTGTCACTAGGTCTTGGAAAAAAACGTACTAAAACCCGTTTTTTTAGAATCGATACGGACCGGTAACCACACACTAAAGTAAAGTACACATTTTACCTGAAAGTGATCGGTTCAGTCGAACCGATCCACACTTTTACAAGTTCCACACAGAAAACAGAACAAAACCTATCTAGTACTCACAATACCACAGACAGAGACTTGAACCGACTATGCGGAAACAATTTCAGTAGAAAAACCGACTGAAAACCGACACCTCAACCGACTTTGAACTGGGCAGCAGGAGAAATCTCTGGAGCGACTGTTCAGTGAGGTGGAGTAAAGAATCTGATGGTTGCAGTTCGAATAACAACAGGCAGAGGCTTCAACCGAGCTCGAGATGAACATTCTATGCCATGCATAGAAAAGTTACCCTTTGTTCTCCGGGGCAGTTTAAAGGCTGGGGCTAACTGCAATTGTTAGAATACAGCAAGACTTCATGTTGTTTGAAGTTATGAATATCTGAGCATCATTGGGAAGAAAGAAGATTACTATGGTAGGTGATTTTTTCTTCTAACCTCAGTAATGCTTAGGATATTCATAACGTTATGTAGACTACCAAGCAGTACCACTGGAGGTGGGTACAGAACTTATTTTGGAAACAGACTCTGCAGGACTGCTGTGCCAAACCTAGCATCACTTCTGGACAGAATGTCTAAGTTGTAATGCTTTGTAAAGATGTGTACTGTTTTCCAAGTAGCTGCTTTGCAAATGTCCACCAAGGGAACCTCCCTGGCAGCTGCGAGAGTGGCAGCAGTCTCTCTTGTAGAATGCGCCCTCAACCTGGTTGGGGGGCTCTTTACCTGCTTTAGTGTAGAAGAATTGGATACACTGGACTGCCCATCTAGAAATGGATCTTTTTGAGACTGGTTTACCCTTTCTTACATCCCCATATGTAAGGAATAGTCGTTTTCTATCCTTTCTATGGTCTTTAGTGGCTGTCATGTAATAGCTGATGGTCCTTTTCACATCCAGACTATAGAGCTTTCTTTCACCAAAACTGGTATGGTCTGTGAGAAAGACAGGCAGAGTGAGTGACTGGTTCAGATGAAAGTCTGAAACCACTTTAGGAAGAAACTATCCGTTTGTTCTGAGGACTACTTAATCTCTGTGAAATGAGATATAGTCTTGATCAATACAGAGAGCCTGGAGCTCGCTAATTCTTCTTGCAGAAGTAATAGCTACTAGAAAAACTGTTTTCCAATTAAAATATTTCAGATGGGCGGCAGGCATGGGCTCAGAAGAAGGGCCCATGAGCTTGACTATACACATGTTCAGATCCCAAGCAGGCACTGGTGCTCTGTGAGGTGGGTTCAAATGCATCAGCCCCTTAAAAAAATCTTTTAAAAATGTTGTCTGATGCGACTGACACCTTTGTCCATACAGAAAGGTAGGTAGATTCTGCTGCCAGATGAACCTTTAGGCCAGGGAACTGGGTTGCAAACCCTGTGAATGCAAATGAGTGAGATAATCTAAGACAACTGAAACTCCAGCCTTACTTGATGTAAGGTCCATACTTTAATAACATAGAGAAAATCTTTTCCATTTGGAAGAATAAGTTTTCTTTGTAGAAGGTTTTCTATAACCTTTTAAAATATCTAAGACAGCGTCTGAAAGATTTAAATCTGAACACTCTAACTCCTCAAGAGCCATGCTTTGAGATGAAGGGACTTGAGATTCGGGTACAACAATGTTCCATGATTGGAGGTCAGGAGATTGTGCCTGAGAGGCAATTGTATTGGTTTGCTGACAGACATGGAGAGCAGAAAAGAGTACCATGGCTGCCTGGGCCAGTCTGGAGCCATCAAGATCAGAGATGCTGAGAGGGATCTTAGTTTCAGAAATACCCTGAAAACCAGAGGGAATAGGGGAAAGGCATAGAGGCGTCTGCCTGACCAATCCAGAGCCAGGGCATCCAGAGGGACTGTGCCCTGTGCTGGAAGTCTGCAGCAATACTGAGGTAGCTGGTAGTTCTGGTGTGATGTGAACAAATCTATCTCTGGAGTGTCCCACCTCCTGAAAATAACTTGTACCACCTGCTTGTTTAGAGTCTGTTTGTGATGGGCCTGGTTGATGCGACTTAGCACATCTGCCAAGGTATTGTCCTTTCCTGGCAAATGGATTGCCTGCAAGAATGCCTTCAAAGAGTACGCCAGAGTCCAAATGTTCATGGCCTCTGTGCAAAGGAGGCCTGATCTGGTGCTTCCCTGCTTGTTTATGTAGTACATCGTGGTGGTATTGTCCGTTCTGATCTGTACCACCCCTCCCTATACCAGTGAAGAGAAAGCTTTTAAGGCTAGGAGCACTACTCTGAGCTCCAGTTAATTTATGTGCTGAAGGGACTCTGCTGCTGACCAAGTACCCTGAGTTGTGTGCTTCCCTAAGTGGGCACCCCAGCCCAAAAAGAATGCATCTGTTGTGAGGACCAGAGAGAGATTCTCTCTCTGAAAAGGAACTCCTTGCCTTAGATTGGATTCCTCCTTCCACCACAAGAGGGCCCTTAATAATGCCCTTGTCACGGGAATAAGCTTTGAAAAAGGGTCTCTCTTTTGACTCCAGTGAGTCCTGAGGTGAAACTGGATGTCCCTCATGTGAAACCTGGATCCATGCACTGTGCCTGTGGATGCAGCCATATGACCTAGTAGCTGCAGAAACTGCCTTGCAGTTTTTGGCTTGTGCAGACTGAAGGAATTTGCTATTGACTAAAGACTTTGCACCCGAAGCTTAAAAAAGCTCTGCGCTGAAGTGTGTTGATTTCTGCCCCTATGAACTGCAAAATTTAAGCAGGAGTTGGAACAGATTTCTTTTGGTTTATTATGAACCCCAGGGATTCCAAGAGGTGCTGGGTGATTCTTAGGGAATTCCTTACTTGGTCTGGTGACTTGCCCACCACCAACCAGTCGTCCATGTATGGCAAGACATTCACTCCCTGTCTTTGAAGATATGTCACCACAGCTACTAGGTATTTTGTAAATACCCTTGGTGCTGAGGAAAGGCCGAAGGGAAGAGTTGTAAACTGGTAATAACTTGAAGAGAGCCTGAATCTGAGATACTTGCTGTATGATTCCTTTATGGGGATGTGGAAACAGGAGTCTTTCAAATCCAGTGATGCCAGTCAGTCCCCTTTTTGGACTGTTGGCAAAATCTGAGCCAGAGTTACCATTTTGAACTTTTTTCCAGATGCTTGTTTAAAGCTCCGAGATCCAATATTGGCTGCTACTCCCCAATTTTCTTTGTTGTTAGACAGTATCTGGAGTAAAAACCTCTTCCCTCAGGGTGGTAGGAACTGATTCCACTGCTCTGAGCTGTAACAATTTCTGAACCTTTGCTTCTAGTAGTGTTCTCTCTGCTAGAGGAGGTGAGCAGTAAACCCTAGTCTTTTGTAGAGGAAAAGATTTAAAATCCAGAGACAGACCCTGACCCACTACCTCCAGAACCCACTTGTCTGTGGTGATGCTTAGCCAAGCCTGGAGGAAGTGGGACAGTCTGCCTCCGACAGAACCTGAGCCTCAGGGATTTTGCTTTGATTGGGGCTGAGGTTGGGCCTGAGAGTCTCTCCTGGAGCCCCTTCTACCCGTACCCCTAGAGTATCCCTGCTGTGGATACTGCTGGTACTGGGGCACAGCTACTGGCTGGAAAAAGGGTCTGGTCATAAAAGACCTTCCTCTGACCCCCCTTCCATAGGGCCTAGTGGATGAAGAAGCTCTCTCTTTAGAAGAGCTGCTTCAATAAGTGGGCTTATATTCCATCCACTTTCGTCATGTAGGCAACAGTGGATTCTCCAAAAAGGGAATTTCCCTATAAAGGAAAGTCCAGGGTCTTGGATTGAGTGTCCCGAGTAAGGTTCGTGGCACTGAGCCAAGCAAACCTTCTCTGTGCCACAGTGTTAGCCATCCATCTGGCTGCAGTATCATTTGAATTAGCAGCCATCCTGAACTGGTACTTAGCCGCCTCCAGACCAAGGGTGAAGGGGCTTTCATGGACATGTCCAGTACCGACTGCCACATGGATTTTTGTTACTGGGCAGCATAAGCTTGAAAGGTAGTCTGACTCATGGCCAAAGATGCAAATAGCCTTTTTTGGCAATACTATTTTTCTGGAGTCCTTGTCAGGAGGGAGGGAGGACAGGGGGACTCTGGCTTTGTCAAAGGCTGCCTGCTGTATAACTCCTTGATGGTCTGGATGGGAGAAAAGGAAATCAGCTCCCATCCTGTCCAACTGATATTTTTTATCTGTTCTCCTATCAATAGGAGGAACAGAATAAGGGGTCTGCAGAAATTTCAGGGTATTCTTTTAAAAAAATGATAAACTGCCAGAAGAAGAGCTTTTGTGGATGTTAAACCCATCATATTCAAGCATTCAATTTCTTCCTTATCCTCAATCTGCTCTGTGGTAGCAATTTTATTTTATTTATTTAGGTTTTGCTGACCGGGTAAGTGCACTAGACAAATCCTGCCTATTTTCAGGCACAACCCGGGGGAAGGGGATACAGAGGAATGCCAACTGACCTTGAACCAGATGAAACTGTTGGTGATATTTTTTAGTGAATGAGGGAAATTTAGCCAGGACACTAGGGAGATTCCCTTGCTCCTTTTGATAAGTGCCATGGGATCTTTAACATCCACCTGAACTACCACCAATCCAGGCAGATGGGACCTCAGTTTAACGTCTCATCCGAAAGACGGCACCTCAGAAGTGCAGCACCCCTCTCATGCTGCACTACAGTGTCAGTACTGGGATATTAACCCAAGTGCCAGATGTGGGAACTGAACCCACAGCCCTCTGATCTCCCGGCCTCAGAGGCGAGTGTGCTACCTACTGAGCCACTGTCCAGAGCATCTGCCATTCTCCTCACAAACGTAAAATGTGAGGAATAATCCTCAGACACCCTGTGGGGAGAACCCAAGTCCTGCTCAGGGACACCTCTGGGAGAATTGGTTCATCCTCCTCCTCAAAAAATTGCTCCTCTGGCAAGGAGGGCAACACATCACTGCTAGCCTGGGGACCCGGGGGCAAGCTGCTGGGGTATGATGTTTTATAGCCTCTGGATAATTTCAAAAGCCTGGGCTATTTCTTGAGTCGAGGGCAAAGCAGGCACTTTTGCAGCAGACCCTGGTTTAGTAAGAAAGGGTTCTGCATGTTTCACTTTCTTCAGTTTCTTTGAGGGAACCAGGGAGTCAGCTACTTCTTCACCTCTTTTTGCCCCTTTTTTGCCCATATCAGGGGCAGGGGTAAGCAAACTTGTAGGTTTGGCCACAGCAGATTGGGGTGTCAGCTGGTCACAACCTGAGGGACCCCTAGGAAATCTTTTACTGAGCCTTTCAAAGTGTTTTTCCATGGTTTTATCCGGGAAAGTTTTGCATAGTTCACAATCCTGGTCCAGATGATCGAACCCCAGACAAGCCACACATAAGGTGTGCTTGTCTGCCTTAGCAAACACATCTCCACATTTTAAACAATACTTAAAACCCGGCTCTCCGGTTTTCTTTTCAAGTGTCTCTGACATGGTAATGCCCAAAGAGAAAAAACACTAAGCACTAAACAAAAAAGAGCTAATGCGGTTCCCTTTTTTTTTTTTTTTTTTTTTTTGCGGTTGGTTCCAGAGCCGGAGGAACCGTACTGAAGAGATGACAAATGAACCAGCGCAGCGGTTCTGTAACCAATAAAAGCGGTTACAGAAACAGTAAAATATACACAAAAAACTAACTAGTAAATACACTAAATCAAAGGCTCTTTAATCAGAGAACCCCGATGAAAATAAATAACTAACCCGGTTCCCTCACGGTTATACCAAACAGCAAGGAACCAGAAAAATAACTAATTTAAATAATAAACAAGATTTTTTTACCAACAATTAGTAGAGGTAGTAAAAGAAATGAAATATACTTAAGTTTTTAAGGTTTTTGAATCTTCCTCACGCTAAAGAGGACGACGACAGCTCTGAACGACCAGACTTTCAGGCGGAGAGAAAAATCTGAAGAGGTTAGAACGCTACAGTTGTTAGAGGCAGTATTTGAAAGATGCTCACGTGCAAAGAACTCTACTCATTTGCACGTGTTCCATCTCTCCAGGTAGTCCAACCCTTCAGGTTTACTGCATAAAGTTATGAATATCCTGAGCATTACTGGGGTTAGAATGTGCCTGGAGAAAATCCCATGAGAAGAGCATCTGCCAAGGTGGCACTAGATTGAGCATTTGGCCTTTGTCTCGAACTATTTACAGTATGTAACAGCACACTTTGGGCAGCGTGGGAGGGCCTTTGTTTTACTTTCTGCTTCTTGTGCTGGTGCAACACAACACAACAACATAGTAAATTGAGTTCATAAGGGACTCCATGTCCAGCCCCTACGCCCCCGCCAAGCAGGGATGAAATAAGTATGCCAAACACACCAATTTATAGATTTCTTACCTATGGTACTCATCTAGCCAGGGTACCCATTGATTCACCTGATAAGCAGAAATTTATACCAAGTACCTTAAAGATGTTCCCTGGTACTTCAGCAACCACATGTCAGTTTCACAATTTTTTGCCCAGTGATCATCGTCATCTAAACATGTAAAATCCACAACAAAAAAACATGGTTTGTCATGCTTATTTTTAAGTTACATGGTGAGATTGAATCCCTCTTTATGGAAAGAATCCATAAGGTGTCAGATTGTTTTATGCAGTTATAGCATCGGTGTTGTAGGTGTCAACATGAGTGTGAAGAAAACATGAAACAAGGACACATCATTTGTCAACATGTTTGCTTCATTTTTTCCACAAATGCAACAGTAAAGAGTAAATTACTAATACTATGACACCCTTTTGAACTAACAGTCCCAAAAGGGGGGGAAATATTTGTATTTTTTTTTTTGCAAAAGATAATTTCAGTCCCATGTCACCTGTCGTCAAGGCACAGGACAGGAAGCATAGGAAATCCAGGAGTAGATATAAAATTTGCAACTAGCATTTTATTTTTTTTAATAAAAGTAAAATAAAAAAATAAAAATTTTCAGTACAACTATTTACAAAGGCAGTACAAACAGAGAAAACAAAGTCCTTCATCTGAGGGTATGTCTAATTCCAAGTTTCATTCTCTCAGTCTCCCTCTTTCGCTCTCTAGCAAAAACATTGCTGCTCTTTTTATAAGACTCAGTCTGGAAATTTGTTAAGAAGACATCCTGTTTTTTCAGAAAATGTTCTTGTCAGTTTCCATCCTTGCAGGTGCAACAAAATAGTACATGGTGTCCCAGAACTGACGTCCTGTTCACAGCTCTGCAAAGAGTTTGTAAATCACCATCTCAGGTTAACCCCCTGAGCTCCAAATAGCTTTCTGCAATCATTTCAACAATATAACCATATATATTTTCAAACCAAGGGATCCCACTTTCACATAAACATTCACACATATTTCATAACTTCAGATATGTAAAAGGGAAGAAAAGATAGAAACAGCAAGTGAAGGCAGAGAGATCGTGGGGTTGGGTGGGATAGTGAGAACGTCAGAGTGGCCAGTTCCTAGGTCTCACAAGAAAATCTGACTGTGTAGTCAGACAGACAAGAGACAGAAGAGGATAAAACAGATCCCTGTGTTTAACTCTTTCTACATAACAAATGGGACAAGGTCTTATTCAACCTTGTCATATCGCCGGCCCAGTGGCGCTGAGGGTTGAGGCACTGGACACCACACCTTGAACCACACTGGCGACCCGGGTTCAGGAACGGACTCAGGCTGCTGGCAGTTGCCAGGGGAGGTAAGGGATGGAGCGTCTGGAGGCAGTTCTCCCTTCCCTGGGGAGGGATAAGCATCTTGCGCCTTTCTCCAATGGCTCCTGAGGGCATTCAGGGGTAATGCAGGGATGTGGTGCCAGCAGTGTGGGGCGGAGCATCGGCTGACATCAGCATGTAGTGCCACGACATCATTGCATGTCCGCATTCCTGTGGGGAAAACACACATAAAAATCCCCAAAGGACTGGGGAGGCGATGAGGGCCTCAGGGATCTAGGCCTCATGCTTCCAATGCTGGACCACTACTCTGATAGTCCTCAGGCACCACCCACACAGGACCGACCCTCTAATTTCAGAAAGTGCTGCCAGGTAGGTGAGGTGGGCCCTCTCCCGGGGGGTGATCCGGGGGGGGGCTGGGAAGTCCTGATGGGGGGGGACCATTGGAGGAAGGGTCTCGGCAGGGAGTAGAAGGCCCAAGATCGAGTAGGCACCTCAGAAAGATGCCCCAGTTCGAAGGTGCAGAAACAGAGTCCACAAAAAAAAACCCGTCACACCACTTTCACATAACATTTTTGATAGATGAAGAATGTGGTTGAGAATATAGCAAAAGTGCCTCTTTTGCTTATATCTGTTTTCAGAGTTGTAGTTTCACAGCTGGTCGACTTGGGACAAAAATGAACAGAAAAATCCCAATAAAACTAAAACTTGCCAGAAAGCTATTCAAACAATTCTAAAATACGTGCAGAATGACAAAGACATTAATATAAAAGTAACAAAAGACAGGCAGACATGTATGTAAAGCACCTTAAATGATGCCAGCAGCTGCAATTGGGGGAGCTAATTTCCTTGCTGCTATCCTGTATATATTCTTAGTTGGACATGACATAATAGGACAAATCATTATTCTAATAATGCTTCCATATATTTAAGAATCAACTTGTGCTAGTAAGTAGCCTTGAAAACATTTTTGGGTTCATCAGAAAAATGAGAATTTGAAACACCAGGGAACGTCTTTAAAGGTCTGTTTTGTCCTCAGTGTTAGGCTGTTCCTCATGTTCTCCACCCTCTGGAAGAAAACATGCCACCTAATGTTACCTTCAAATTTATCACCCCTTGGCTTCAGGAAGAGTCTCTGCATCCTGCTCTAAGACATCAGATCAAACATCTTTGACTGTTCCATCTTGTTGCTACCTTTGAGTATGCAAATGACTAAGATAATGTTCCCTCTCAGCACCTTTTCTCCAGGGTGAACATGTCAAGGGCCTCCAGCCCCTCCTCTAGCTTTTGTTCGCAATACCTCCGTCATTTTGGCAGCCCTGTGCTGCATTTTGTAATGAACAGACCAAAAGTGCACTTAGTACTTTAGGAAGGAACTGATCAAGGTCTTGTAAAGTGGCAGGATTACTTCTCCTGCTCTGCTTTCTAACCCCATTTGATACACCCTAGCATTCTGCTGGCCATTTTGAGAGGGGCTATGTATTGCTTCTCCTGCTTAAGCACCTTGTCTATTATGATCCCCCAGTCCTTTTCATAGCCACTCCACCAAAATAAATAAATAAATACAACTTGCGTATGTCCTACCTCCGTTTTTTTTTTCTCACCAAGTGTAGCACCTTGCATTTGTCTACACTGAATCTGAAGCTCCAGGACTCCAAACAATTGCTAAGCTTGTTCAGGTCCTCCTAAACTTTGTTCCCATCCTCAAGGGAGTATACTACCCTGGCCCGCTAAGTGTCATCAACAAACTGAAGTACATGATGGACACCCCAGATTCCAGATCACCGAAAATGTTAAAGAGCTGTGGCCCCAGCACAGATTGTTAAGGAAAGCTGGTGAGTACTCCTCTCCACTCGGAACAGTGTCTGTTCAACACCACCCTCTGCTTCCTGCCCTCGAGCCAGTTAGCGATCCACTCTGTGTATGTCTCATGTACTGTACACTGGTTTAATCGCATACCATAGTATCAAAGTCCTTACTGAAGTCCAGACAGATCCCATTCATGGCACAGTCCACCTTCCTGGACACCCCCCCCCCGAGAAAAAGGCTGGTGTGATATGATCTGCCCCGCATATAGCCATGCTGAGAGTGGGCAAGAACCTCGGCCTCAACCAAGTGTTCCATTTTCTGTTCTTGATAATGGCCTCTAGCACTCTGCCCAGCACTGATGTCAGGATGACTGTTCAGTAGTTGCTCATGTCGGACCTTGACCCTTCTCAGTGGGTATCACACTGGATACTTTTCAGTCCACTGGC
The DNA here is from genome assembly GCA_016271365.2 of Neoceratodus forsteri. NCBI lineage: Eukaryota > Metazoa > Chordata > Ceratodontiformes > Ceratodontidae > Neoceratodus > Neoceratodus forsteri. Next base: position 966,744,314 of record CM057452.1, read on the forward strand.
ATTACACCTGTCAGGACAGACTCCTGAAAGATTATTCAAGTAGCGCCGCCAACTGTTCTTTCAGCTCCACTATAGAAACACATATCTGATGGCAGAAAAGGACCGCTTGGCCTACCTAGTTCACCCATTTTCCCTACCTACTGTAACACCACAGATCCTACCTGATCTCTGGCTTTATCTCCCCTTTTCCCTACCACTAAGGTTTTGTTTTCCTTATCCCATGCTTTCTTGAATCCCATTACAGTTTTTGCCCCCACCACCACTGCTGGGAGGCTGTTCCAGGCATCCATCATGCTTTCTGTGAAGAAGTACTTCCATACATCTCCCCTGAGTCTACCCCCTCCAACTTCATAGCATGACCCCTTGTTTTTGAGCATCTTTTACTCTGAAAAAGGCTCCCTTCTGGAACCTTACTTATACCCTTGAGGTATTTAAAAATGTCTATCATATCCCCTCTCTCTTTCCTCCAGGGTATACATACTGAGGTCCTTCAGTCTCTCTCTTCATATGGTTTTTGATGCAGATGCTGCAACATTTTAGTTGCTCTCCTCTGGACCGCCTCAACTCTGTCTATGTCCTTCCTGAGATATGGTCTCCAGAACTAGACACTGTATTCTAGGTGAGGTCTTACCAGTGATTTATACAGATGTATCACCACCTCCCTCTTTCTGCTGGTGATACCCCTTCCTATGCACCCTAGCATCCCACTGGCTCTCCCAACTGCCTTGTCACACTGTTTGGCCACTTTTAGGTCTTCAGATATGATTACCCTCCAGGTCTCATTCCTATTTGGTGGTCGCCAGTACCACTCCCCCATTTCATAAAGACATTAAAGTGGACCAGTCCCAGTACTGATCCTTGTGGCACCCACTGGTCACCCTCCCTTCCTTGGAGTGGACTCTGTTTACTACCACCCTCTGCCTCCTATTCTCCCAACCAATTTCTTATCCAGTTTATCATCTTTGGACCCACTCCTAGGCTACCCATTTTATTTATGAGTCTCCAATGGGGAACAGTGTTGAAGGCCTTACTGAAATCTAGGTAGGCCACATCCATTGCTCCACCCTGATCCACTTCCCTAGTCACCCAGTCAAACAAATCTATCAGATTTGTTTGACATGACCTCCCCCTTGTGAATCCATGCTGCTTCAGATCTTGTAAATCACTGGATTCAAGGTATTCCACAATCCTTTCCTTTAGTAGTGATTCCATTAATTTCCTCACGACCAAAGTCAGGCTGACTGGTCTGTAATTGCCAGCCTCCTCTTTGCTACCACTTTCTAAAGTGGAATTAAATCTGCCCTCCTCCAGCACCACTCCCATCTCCAGTAAGTGGTTGAACAGGACTGTCAGAGGTGCAACTAGCACCTCTCTGAGCTCCATTAATATCCTTGTAGGTATCCTATCCGGCCCCATTGCCTTGTTCACTTTCAAATTTTCTAGTTCATTTAGGATCCATTCTATCGTAAATGGACTAGTGTCCACCTCCCTACCATCGATACCCCTGGCACTTATCTATGAACCCTCGCCCTTCCTCTGTGAACACTGAACAAAAGAATTTGTTCAGGATGTCAGCTGTTTCCTGGTCCCCTTCCACACACACACCCCCTTAGCCTTATGATCCCGCCTTTGGTCTTTCTCCTTTCACTTACATACCTGAAACATGTCTTGTCCCCATTTTTTACTGACTGTGCTATTTTCTCCTCCATTTGCACCTTTGCGCTTTGACTGCTTTCCCTGTTTCTCTCTTGTTCTCCTGATACTCTGCCCCATCCTCCTCCCTCTGTGTCTCCTTATACCTCGTGAATATTGACTTTTTTGTCTTTACCTTTCCAGCCACCTCTTTTGAGAACCACAGTGGTCTCCTTTTCTTTTTGATTTTGCTTACTTGCCTGATGCAGAGGTATGGTACCCTCATTATCCCCGCTTTTAGTTTCGCCCACTGATCCTCCACTCCAACTAAGTCATCCATATGATTCAGTGGTGTATCTCATCTGCCCCTTGACCTGGTTTGATCTTTACCAGGTAGTCAGCTATAACACTGACAGAAGTTTGTTTACAAAAGAATCAATAAATAAGTCACTTGAAAACGGTACACCATATGCATAATAAATAAATATTTAAATGAATATATATATACCTGTTTGAGATTTGATGCTCTCCTTCTCGATCTTCTGATTTGATAAGCAATAACAAGAATGCCACACATTAAGGCAAAAGAAATAATGAAGGCGACAATGAATCCTACGAAGTGAATACCATGGTTTGGTAAAACCTGAAAAAGGAAAACATTAAAATAATTCAGTGACTGTTACTGGAGGGTTATTTATTTATTTATTTTTGTGTAGTCTTTGGTAACCGGGTAAGGCTCACCAGGCACAAGTGCCTCTTTTCAGGGGCAACCTGGGAGCACTGGGTGGTCAAGTGACTTGCTCAGAGTCGCACCGTATACAAGTGGAGGTTGTGAGAATCAAACTAGGTCTGGTCTGCTGGATGTACCAAGCTCATTCACAGCTCATTACTCTAACCTCTAGGCTATACTACCAGCCTACATACATATAGCTATCTATATCCTTGGAAAGCAACCTGCAATCTAATTGGTTTAAACAGTCACATAATCAAACAGTATGTGCTTCATCCCCGTTGCCATGACAGCAGGAAATAGTCTCTATACTGATGCCCTCAAAGCAGTCAATAGTCTTCTGGGCATGAGCAGTGCACCCTTTAATCTGACTTCTGATTTTTTAAAGCTTCTCCTGACTGTACAAGCTGCAGCTGCCAATTAAAAGTTTCTGCAGTGCAACTGCTAATTACAGAATTATTGATGCACACTGAAAGTACTGTTGCTGCAGCTCATTGAATGAAGCTGTGTGTTAGCAAGAAGCTACATCAGAGCTGCTCAAAAAAGGGTACACATCTCACTCAAGAAAAGGTTTAATAAAACAAATATGGACTGGAGTTCTCAGTTAACAATGGAAAACTACTGTCCCTCAAAATGAAAATGTGACTTCTAGTAGTAACAATGCCCCTAAAATTTACTCACTTTTTCACCCTCGGAGCAACAGTTTTCTACTAGAAGTCTCCACTCTAGTCCATATTTGCATGCATGCATGCATCTATGTAAGTAATAAGACATGATTATTCCTGAACTTCACGACCAGGTACATTGTGAGGCACTTGGCGCTTGCTGTGCCTATATACAGATATAGATATGCAACAGATAATCTACCACAGGGTGTGCAGTTATGCTCTGATATACGCATGCCTTGCTGTGTGTAGTGAGGCATGAGGTCACAGGTCAAATGCTTTCATCTACCCAAGGCGTGCGTATTTGTAGTGGATTATCTGTCTTATAAAATGGCCAAAATTGTTTTAGACGGGGTGTAAAACAGAATGGCAAATGGCAAGGCAAGGCAAATTTTATTTAAAAGTTGCCCAATCCCAGAGGCGCTAGGCGCTGCACACAAATGAAATCAATAACAATAATAAAGCCAACAATACAATAAACACTATAATAAAGAGGAGTAAATTAAATTGCACGGTTATAAAATTTAAATAGATAAGTCAGAAAAATAACTAAATAAGTGGCCAGGGACAGAGTTGAAAAACTTAAGTCAGGCCAGGACAAAAATTATAAAGCAAAGTCCAGGAAAGCCTGATTGTACAGGAAGGCCTTGAGGCGGGCTTTGAAAAAAGTGCAGGTCTGCAGTCGTTGTGGGATAATGCACGGTCATGTGGTGTATTTTGTCCCATGAGGAGACAGCATTTTTTTTTTATTTTTACTAATTTTTTTCACCAACTTTATAAATATGTATAGATATAGATATATTATAAGGGCACAGTCGTGCCCCTATAGGTAGGGTTTAATAGCCTGTTTAATGTTAAACCTCAAATTTTGCATATTAATAACTATGCAACCGATGAATGGATTTGCCAAAAATATGGTATGCACTGTGCTGTGGGGGTAGATTTCTTGATGTGGCAAGTTTCATTACAGTTGGATGTGCGGATTCTGAGATCCGGATAGTGAAATAAGGTAAAAAGTCACCATTTTCTGCCGTTTTTTTCCTCATCTCCTTGCACCAAGAGGGTGTGGAATTTTGTTTTGTTTTTTTATGGTAGAAAGAACTTGTGTAACAGAAATCCCACTGTTAGTCTGGTGCTAAAATATTAAACTGTCTCAAAGTTATTACGTTTTTAAGTTCCTATTGTATCCTATGGGAAGATCATTTTTCAGGACAGATGTATAAAATTCAACAAAGGAATCTCGTGAGATCCATTCCTTTTTCTAGAGGAAGAAATCCTTTTTCGTGAGGAAAAAAAATCATGTTTCGTGACGCATCTTTTTTTTTTTTACCAACTAAAAGACATGGAAAACATAAAAATGCTGTCATTTACAAAACAAACACCAGAACCTAGCTAAACAGGCCCATTTAGCTAGATTCTGGTGTTTGTTTTTCACAATTAGAGTCAGAAAATACTACTTCTGGGCACCCGAAATCCCAGGTGCCCAGCTTAACGAGAGGCGCATTCCCCGCATTCTCTATATGAGAACAGTGGATTTTCTTTACTTCTGCAGCCGCAGCTGAACTCCTGCTGCCGGAGCCCTCTTGGCCTCGTGTGTAGTGGTACCCCTCACCCACCAATCACAGCCCCCCTTATGTCTTACGATATGAACAGGCTACTGGGTACAGTAGGTGTCACTGTAGGAATTTGGCCCAGCTATCTTCCTTACTGTGTATCTCTCTCGGTCTCTGTGTAGCTGCACGGCTCTATCTCTTGTCCTTTGCCTGCTAGTTCCACACTCAATATATAACTGCAGGCAGAGGAATTGACCCCCGCTACCTGCGGAAACGCATACTTTGCCTACTGTCATATAATTAGCAGGGGGGAGAGGATCAAACCCGGAGCCCTGGAACCAGTCCAGATTACTCTCTCCCTCTTTTCCTCTGCCAGAGCTTGTTCCATAGGTGATATAAGGGTTCTACCACTGGTACACGTGAATAAAAAATTTCTCACCTGAAGTAATCTTGTTTCTTCCAATGGGATCCACTAATATTATTACTTCTTGCAGTGTTTCTTTAATTTCTAGTTCGAAGTCCAAATCCAAGGAGAGGGAAGTTCTCAGAACTGTTGTAATAAATCCTTCAAGGTCTTGCCCCTCAGAATTTTCAGGGACTCCGTATATACGGAGGTTGTGGCGTCTGTGCCGGTTCTCGGTATCTTCCTGCCTGTCCACAGTTAACTGGCAGAGGTGAGTAATTTGCTACATTGTGGACTGTAGCTGGGACACCGTCTCTCCTTGTTCAGCAATAGTCTGCTCAATCGTCAACACTCTAGTACAGGTATCAACGATTTCTTTTTGCAGAGTTTTGATATTGTTTAATGTTCGAAAATTCCATTTTGAGGTCGGTAATTTCACTCAGTATTTTGTCTAGTTTTTGGTCCATATTGGAAGGTTTCTTAGATTTACTGCTCGGGGTTTTGCCTTGCGCCCGCTGTTTCGGGGCAGCAGTTACAGAGGTCTCTGCTTCTGGTTGCTCGTGGTCTGATGGCTCCGAATCTTGTGCAAATATCTGGAAATGGTTGTTCCCACCTTTGTTTCTGTTGCTACCCATCAGTTTTGTGTTGAATTGGGTTGATAAAATTTGCTTTCGGAAGGCTAGATTTGCGATTGTTGCTTGTGGGTCAGTGAAGCCGAGAGATTATGCCGGCATTACCATAAGTGCTGCACCAGAAGTCCCCCTGGTGAAGTATTTCAATAAACATGGGGGCAACTGCCGTGGCCTGCTGCACAATGCCGACTCCAGGGGTGCTCAATCCCCCTGTCAGTATGCTAAATAACCTCCCCTCCCAAGACTGTGTGGCAGGCACTGGGAGCTCACCCAGTGTGCCTCCCCATAATCAAAGCCACTGTGGGTGGCATGTTTCTGCCCACCATTCTGCCTACATTGGGAGCCCACTCAGTGTGGCCAACATCACCCCTTCCTAAAGTCATGGGAAACACTGGGAGCCCACCCCAGTGTGCAGAACAGTTTTACACACCTGCAAAACTGTAAAAAAGAAAACTGTCCACGGTAAAAAAGAAAACTGTCCACGGTGTTCTTTTTCTTTTTAAGTACCTGAAAGAAAAAAATGGTCCCACACTGTCTGTGGCACCACCCAGCCCAACCCACGCCCACCCTCTGTGCACCCACCTCCCCACACCCCCTATACTTACCTCCGGAGCTCGGCATGTCAATCTTCAGTGGACCAGGAACACATCTGCACTCTTCAAAGATGACCGCGAAATGAAGAAATGCCAGTAAGCTGTATAATGGCATAAATAGGAATTTTTTAAACTTAGGTGCATATCGCAGCCATTTTTTTGAATTTTGCCTCCAAATTTTCAACATGGGGTGCTTGGGACCACACCTCATGAACACATGCACTGTCATCTTGTTAGTCGGCCCCAAAAGGTCATTTTGCAGTCACTGCGTGGAATTACCTTTCAAGACCGATTAACAGAATGACAGTGCCACTGTTCTTGAAGTGGGGTCCCAAAAACCCTAGCTTGAAAATTTGGTGGAAAAATTCAAAAAATGACCATGTTATAAGCGTGAGTTGCACAGTTTCAATGCACGCTCGTAACTTTGATAATTTGTAATATTGTCACTCCAGATTTTCAGCATTGCCCTTTTTTCACACCTCCTTATGAACAGTACAGCTGTCATTTTTCACTTCCTGCCCGAAATGTGTTTTCACGCATGTGGCGCAGTCCCTGTGCAAAATCAATGTTCAGGACACATTAGCAAAAATCACAGTGACACTGTTCATGTGTGGAGGTCCTAAAATGTCTATGTTGAAAATTTGGTAAAAAACGTACCCAAAATAATTGCGTTACGGGTGTGCATTGCACAGTTTCTATACATGCTCGTGATGACACCAATTCCCCATATTTTCACTCCAGATTTTCACCACTGTCATTTTTGTACACCTCCTTATGAATAGTACAGCTGTCATTTTTCACAGCCTGCCTGAAATGTGTTTTTGCATGTGTCATACAATGGCGCAGTCGCTGTGGGAAATCAATGTTCGGGCCAGATTAACAAAATCACAGTGACACTGTTCATGACCGGAGTTCCCAAAATGCCTATGTTGAAAAGTTGGTTAAACAAATCCTCAAAATAACCGTGTTGCGGGCGTGCGTTGCACAGTTTCTACGCACGCTTGTGATGTCACCAATTTGTCATATTTTCACTCCAGATTTTCAACAATACCCATTTTTTTTACACTTCCTCACACACAGTAAAACTGTCATTTTTCACATCCTGCCCGAAATGTGTTTTCATACCTGTGGCGCTAAAATGCACACTCGCAGTACAAAATCACCTTTTGGCAAACAAACTCATAGTGCCACTGCTCATGAGGTGGGGTCACAAACGGCCCATGTAGAAAATTTGTAGTGAAAATACCAAAAAGTGCCCTGGGCATTAGGGGTTTCCACCCGTAATGCCCCCACCCTGTACAGACTGACAGGCATCAAGTGTGTGACTTGGTATTGTCGGCTGTAATGCTCACGCCATTCCACCCCCACCCTGTAGCCACACAGGTGTCAAGGTGTGATCTGGACTCTTCGACCCCAACATTCACCCCATTCTCCTACACTGCACCCATGTCAGTATTTTTCCTAATAGAATGGGGTGAGTGTAAGGCCTGAGGAACCCAAGGCACATTGTGGCACTTGTCGGTCTCTGTGGAGTAGGGTGGGGTGAAATGGCATGCGCTTGATGGCCAACGACCCAAAGGAACACCCCAATGCCTGGTATTCTCTACATGGTGGGGCTAGGGTTGGCGTCACTTCACTATTTCACTGCCAATCCTATTATGCATCTCTCTAACACCCGTACTACCAATGCCAGTGCCAGCAAGCCAACATTCGGCATTTACAAATGCTTGTTTCTTCTAACCCCAGGAATCCACTAATATTATTACTTCTTGCAGACTACGAAGCATTGCCTTTGGAGGTGGGCACAGAACCTACTTAGGAAAAAGACTCTGCAGGACTGCTGTGCCAAACCTGGCATCACTTCTGGACTGGGTGTTCAGGCTGTAATGCTCTGTAAAGGTGTGAACTGACCTCCAGGTAGCTGGTTTACAAATTTCCAGCAGAACCTCCCTGGCAGCTGCAATGGTGGCAGCTATATCCCTTGTGGAATGAGCTCTGAGCCCGGCTGGGGCTTCCTTGCCTACTTTTGAGTAGCAAAACTGGATACACTGAACTATTAATCGAGAGATAGTTCTTTTAGTGGCAGGTTTCCCTTTACCTACCTCTCCACAGGTGAGGAAAAGTTGTTGCTTATCCTGTCTGTTTTCCCACATGTAACAACTCAAAGCTCTTTTTACATCCAGACTGTGAAGCCTATGTTCACCTGAGCTAGAATGCTCATTGAAAAAGACTGGCAAGGTGATAGACTGGTTCAGATGGAAGTCTGAGACCACTTTGGGAAGGAACTTTCTATTTGTTCTCAGTTCTATTTTGTTTCGGTGAAAGGAGATACAATCCTTTTCAATGCACAGGGCCTGGAGCTCACTTATCCTTCTGGCAGAAGTGAGGGCCACCAGGAAAACTGCTTTCCAAGTAACAAACTTGAGGTCTGCAGAAACCATGGGCTCGAAGGGGGGAAGCATAAGCTGAGTAATACAAATGTTTAGGTCCCAAACTGGTACTGGTTCCCTGTGAGGAGGGTGCGGGTGGGACAACCCTTTGAGACACCTCTTGAAGATAGGATTTGATGCCAAGGAGGCATCCTTCCCCGCCAAAATGTGTGCAGATACTGAGGCCAAACGCACTTTCAGGGCTGAATGCTGCAGACCCTGGGAATGCAGGTGTGTTAAATAGTCCAGCAAGGCTGGTATACCAGCTTGAGTTGGGACCACATCATTATCTGCATACCACATGGAAAACCTTTTCCACTTTGAGGCATAGGGTTTCTTGGTGTAGCATTTTCTATACCCTCTACAGACCTCCAGGACACCTTCAGAGAGTTACAAACCTGCATACTCTAAGTCCTCAAGAACCATGCCTTAAGTCTGAGGTTCCTGAGGTTGGGGTACATGACCCTCCCTTGGAAGGAGGTCAGTAGGTTGTGCCTCTGAAAAAGGTGGACCAGTTTGGCCGCACACATAGACAGCAGGAGAGAGTACCAAGGCTGTCTGGCCCAGTCTGGGGCAATCATTGAGGCTGGCTGCGATCTGAGCTTGATGAGCACCCCGAGTAGCACAGGAAAGGGGGGAAGGCACAGAGATGCCTCCCTGTCCAATCCAGCGTTAGGGCATCCAGGGTAACTGTTCCTATGGCATGGATACTTCCCTGCAGCAGTACAGGGGTAGGTGGTGGTTCTGATGGGATGCGAACAGATCCATCTCTGGGGTGCCCCACCACCTGAACAGGACGTCCACCACCTGCTTGTTCAGTGTCCATTCTTGATGGGCCTGGTTTATTCTGCTCAAGGCATCTGCCAACATGTTGTCCTTGCCAGGCAGATGGATTGCTTGTAGGGAGGCATTGGGAGAGTAAGCTGGACTCCAGATTCTCATTGGCTCTGTGCAGAGAGGAGTGGACTTTGTCCCTCCCTGCTTGTTGACGTAGTACATTGTTGTGGCATTGTCTGTTCTGACTTATACCACCCTTCCTTGCAGCAAGTGTGAGAAGGCCTGAAGGGCCAGATAAACTGCTCTCCGGTCCAGCAGATTTATATACTAGAGGGATTCTGCACTTGACCACGTGCCGTGGGTGGTATGCTCCCCTAAGTGAGCACCCAACCCTAACAGGGAAGCATCTGTTGTGAGAACTAGTGATGAAGATTCCTGCAGGAAGGGGACCCCTTCTTTTAGATTGTCTGGTTCCATCCACCACTGAATTGCCTGCAATAACCCCTTCATTACTGGGATGGGTTTTGAGAGAGGATCCCACCTCTGGCACCAGTGTGCCCTGAGGTGAAACTAAATATCTCTCATTTGAGACCTGGCACCCAGGACTGTGCCTGTTGCTGAGGCCATGTGGCCTAGCAATGGCAGAAACTCTCTTGCTGGCTTTGGTTTGTACAGGGTGAATGAACTTGCCAGCTGCAGTACGTTGGCTACTCTCTCCTGAGGGAGGTAAGCTCTTCCCACAATGCTCTTCAGTTCTGTAGACATGAGCTGTAGTACCTGTACAGGGGCTAGAACTGATTTTTTGACACTGATGAGGAACCCTAAGGACTGCACCAGGTCCTGTGTTACGTTGTAGGTGCTCTCTCACCTGCTGGTGAGACTTTCCCACGATTAGCCAATTGTCCGGGTAGGAAAAAAATGAAACACCTAGTCTTCTTAGGTGTGCCCCCAACACTGCCAGGCACTTGGTGAATACTCTTGGCGCGGAAGTGAGACTGAGAACTGGTAGTGGTCTGAAGGGAGTCTGAACCTTAGGTATTTTCTGTGTGACTCCCTTATTGGAATATGGAAGTAAGCGTCCTTTAGGTCTAAGGAGGCTAGCCAGTCTCCTTTCTGTAATGTTGGCAGAATCAAGGTTAGTGTGACCATTTTGAACCTAGACTTTACCAGGTATTTGTTTAGTAGTCTGAGGTCTAGGACAGACCGCCACTCCCCATTTTTCTTTGTTGTCAGAAAGTACCTTGAGAAGAATCCTTTGCCTTTTTTTTCTCAAAGAGACAGGTTCTACTGCTCTTGATAAAAGCAGAGCCCGAACCTCCTGTTCCAGCAGCTTTCTTTCTTTTTTTTGTAATTCAAAGTTTATTAATTTTTAACAATAGGGGAACATACCCCATGGAACAGTCAACATCAGAACACTTTCATAACATACAAAAAGCAATGACGCTGTTCCTCCTCCACCCATCACCCCTCTCCCAGCTCTCCCCAACATAACACATCCAACCATCCCTTCTCTCCCCTCCCTCTTCAACACAGTCTGTTAATACAGCCAATAAAAACTAGGAACTGAACACCTGTTAAAAATATTGTATTAAAGAGAATACAGAGTACGCAGGGGTTCCCATATTTTTGTGTACTTTCCAAGTCTGTTATTGAGGCTTGCTATACCTTTCTCAGTCCTGAGATTTGCCAGGAGCTCAGCAAGCCATTCAGAATAGGAAATTTCATTACTGGCTTTCCAATGACGTAAAACTACCTTTTTGACCAACATGGATTATAAGAGCCATGTTGTATCTTTTTATGAGCACTGGAATTTCACTATAATCACCTAGTAGACAAATTTCTGGGGTAAAGAGGTCATCTAGACCCAATACGGGGTCTAGCTTCCGTTGAATAGTAGACCAGAGTGGTGTAACCATGGGACAGGCCCAAAAGATGTGGTACAGGGAACCCTTTGCTTGCTCACAGTGATTACAAGCAGGTGACGGGATAAGACCAAACCTAAATAATTTCTGGGGTGTATAACATAGGTTGTGCAGTATATGGAATTGAGTAAGGCGGAGCCTATCTTGGGTGATATATTTGTGAGAATTCCAATCTAATTCACAGGTGGTGAAAAAAGAGGCCCAGCAGGTTGCAGGCACAAAACAGGTTGGGTAGGCCTATAGATATAATTTTTTGTGTAGACTGGATATTGAGTGCTGTGAATCAACCAAATGGCCCAATTCACTAAGAAAGGATTTAAGGCCCTGCTTGGGGGGGGGGTTAGTCCATAAACCTGCATAAGTAGGTGCCACAATTGAAAAATTTTAAAGACATAGTTTGTGGAAATATTGAAGTTTTTTAGGCTCTCGGAAGAGGAGGCCATCGTCCTCTTTGACAATAATTAGGCAGGAGATATATTGACCGGGGTAGCTAATCCAACTGTATTAATTGATGTCCAGTTTTAGGTTTGGGTTGCCCCAAAGGAGTTGTGTTAAGTCCCGAGTGTTTTTATAGTTAAGGAAAGCACATAACTGGGAATGAATTCTAATGGAGGTTTCAATGGGGGTTGCTTTTAAGCTAATAGGCAGAACTCTGGGTTTGATATGGAAAAGTGCGGACGGAGTTAAACCACTAGTTTGGATGAGAGACATTTCTAGTTTAAGCCACTTAGGAGCGGCGGGAGAGGCAATCACCTTTTCCAAGGGGGACATCCAGCAGATATATTTGGCTACATGACCCGACCAGTAATAAAGGGTCAAATGGAGGAGTCGTAAACCCCCTTTATCTTTGGGAGCGGCCAGCTTATAGTAAGCAATCCTGGTTTGTTTGTTGGCCCAAATAAATTTAGTAACGAGACCATGCACTTTGCTGAACCAGTCTAAGGGTAGCCAAGTATTAAGTAGCTGAAGAGGGTAAAACAGTCTAGGGAAAACATTCATTTTAATCAAATTCACTTTACCCCACAGGGAAATGGGTAACTTGGACCACCTATCTAAATCCTGACCAATAATTCTCAGCAAAAGATCCAAGTTTAATTTTTGACTAGTAACCGGGTTTCTGGAAATTACAATCCCCAAGTATCGTACCGAATCCTGCTTCCAAGAAAGACTCAGCTCAGTGACAGTGTTCTTAATTACCTTATGGTTTAAAGGAAATATCACAGTTTTATCTAAATTCAATTTGTAATTAGATAATTGAGATAACTTTTAGATGAGGGTAACATGGGAGGGATGGAGGCAGATGAGCAAGATATCTGTAAAAGAAGGTCATCTGCATTAGCTGAGACCTTGAGTCTGAATTCTGAAATTAAAATGGCCTGAATGCTTTCACAGGATACCAGGCAGCGAATAAGGGGTTCCAAATATAAATTAAAAAGCAAAGGGGACAAAGGGCAGCCCTGTCTAGTACCGGAGTGTAACAAGAAGAGGTTAGATATCGCTCCATTAGCAGTGATCCGGGCCGAAGGTGTACGATAAAGAGCTTTTATCCAGCCTTGAAATTCTAACGGAAAGTTATAGGTGTTAAGATCTTGAGACAAAAAATTCCAGTTAACACGATCAAAAGCTTTCTCGGCATCAAGAGAGACCAAGGCGGCAGGATAAGGGGCATCTCTGGAGACCGAGAGAACATGCGAGAGTGTGCGAAGGTGATCAACCGATGAGCGCCCTTTCATAAATCCCACTTGTTCAGGACCAATAAGGTCTGGTAATACTAAATTAATTCGGTCTGCTAACAATTTGGCTAATATTTTAACATCCTGATTCAATAATGATATTGGGCAGTAAATACAGGTTACTCACCTGTAACAGGAGTTCTAGGAGTGGTATATGTTGTTCATCCACACTTATTGGCAGGTTCCTTGCCGCTTTAAATGTTGCCGGAAAGTCTTCAAGCTGGCTCCTCCCACCCACCCGGGTGGTAAAACCCTCGGCTCCGCCCCATGAAGCAAGATCTAGCCTGCTGGAAGCCAGGTTGCGCGTCGAAGCCGGGGAGGTCAGGTGGGTTGTGTGGATGAACAACATATACCACTCCTTGAACTCCTGTTACAGGTGAGTAACCTGTATTTCTAGGGACGTGGATATATTGTTCAATCCACACTTATTGGCAGGCTCCTAGCAGTTCTCCAGGAGGAGGGAGGCAAGGCGCGCACCCCCTACTTAGGGTATAAGGACTGGAGAACCGAGGTCCCAAAACCAGCATCCCGGCGTGACTCTGGGTCAATGTGGTAATGGGAAATAAAGGTGTGTGCTGACTTCCAGGTAGCAGCCCTGCAGATTTCCTGGATAGGGACATCCATAGAAGCAGCCACCGAAGCAGCGATGTAAGCGGTTAGAATGAGCTCTTATCCCTTTGGGAGGTTCCATGCCGCCAACCTAGCAGAGATCTATGCAGGTAACCCACTGCCTATCATCCGCATCGTGCAGGTCTGCCAGGTCAGCTTCAGCATAGGTGACAAACAGCTGGCGAACCTCTCTCTGAACTTCAGCCGTCCGCTCCTTATAATAAGAGAGCGCTCTTCTAGGGTCCAAGGTATGGTGGAGCCTATATTCGGCCTCCGAGGTGTGACTGGGGTAGAACACCGGCAGAGTCAACACCTAGTTCAGGTGAAACTCTGACACTACCTTCAGAAGGAATTTCGGGTGGGGGCACAGGACAACTTTGCCCCTGTGGAAAACCAGATAAGGAGACTCAATAGAAAGCACCTGGCGCTCTCCCATCCTTCTGGCTGACATGATAGCCACCAAGAAGGCAGTCTTCCACGACAGGTGAGAGATGTCACACCTGTGCATCGGTTCAAATGGCTTGCCTATGAGCTTAATAATACCAGCAGTAGATTCCATGGGTGGGGTTTCCTGCGGAGGATACGTGATCAAGGCCTTTGAAAAAGCGTGACACACCTCCTCCTCGCCACCGACTGCTTGCCCGGCCCGGTAAGCAAGATGCTACCAGAATCTTATAAGGGTTGTCGACTGAAGCCTAGCTGAAAAGGACCACAGGTAGTCTAGAATGCTAGCCAAGGAACAGGAAAGGGTCCAACCTTGAGTCTGACACCAAATGGAGATCTCTTCTATTTGAAGGCATAGCATTTTCTGGTCGACTCCTTACGGGACACCTCAAGTACACTGAGGACCTCATCAGAAAGACCCAAGGCCTGGAACTCTAGCCGCTCAGGAACCAGGCCATCAGGTGCAGGGATTGAAGGTCAAGGGTGGAGACTCTTCACTGTCATCTGAGGAAGCAGGGACCAGGCGGGCTGGGAAGCCGCCTCGGGAGCCTGGGCCGAGGCTGAGAGATCTGGGTACCAGTACTGGCGGGGCCAGTCTGGGGCTACAGAATCCCTCTGCGCCTTGTCCCTCTGCCTTGAAGCACCTTGTGGATCAAGGGAAATGGAGGAAGGTGTGAAGAGCCTGGGGTCACGTCCTGAGAAGCTGTCCCCTGCAGCGAGCCCTGCTGAAGTGCGGGCATGAAAAGCCTCAGCTTGCATTCTCCCTGAAGGCGAACAGGTTCACCTGAGGGTGCCCAATCGCAGAACAGATCTAGTACTACCTCCGGCAGGAGAGACCACTCGTGAGATGCAGCGCCTATCCAGCTGAGGGCATTGGCCAGACTGTTGGAGGCTCCTGCCACATGGATGGCTAGGAGATCCGCCTCCAGGCGGATCACGAGAGACCAAGTGCGGAGAGCCTCCTTGCACAGGGGCAAGGAGTGCGTCCCACCCTGTCGGCTGTAGTGTTGTCCGTCTGGACCTGGACCACTTGACCCCATACAAATGGAGCGAAGGCGGTCAGGAGACAGATCAGACCGCTCGAGCTCCAGCAGGTTCGTGACATCGAGACTCTGAGGGGACCAGAGGCTGTGGACTCTGAGCTCCCCCAGATGGGCACCCAAACCCATCAGAGAGGTGTCGGTCGTCAGAGTGACCATCGGCCCGAGGCGGATAAACGGGATACCCTCCTGCAGATGAGCTGGAACGAGCCACCACTGTAGGCCGTTCCACATCTCCTGGGTCACCGTCACTGGCTGGTTTAGAGGACCGGAGCACTCTGACCACTGGCGGGCCAGCCCCCATTGCAGGGGATGCATAAGCCAGCAGGCCCAATGGACCACGCTGGTGCAAGCCGCCATGAGGCCCAAAAGGTGCAGGAAGTCCCAAGCAGGGCGCAATTGCCCAACCGAAATGACTGGGCAAAGGAGGAAAGGACCACCGGCCCTGTCCGCTGGAGCCGGACTCCTGTTTCGAAGGAGTCAAGCCCTGCCCGATGGAACTGAATCACCTCACGATGGCACGGTTCGTTAAGAGAGGCCAATCTGAGAGCAGACTGGAGGCCAGATCCTGGACCGCTCCACCTTCAACCTGGAGGGGGTTGCAATCAGCCAGTCGTCCAGGTAAGGGTACACCCGGACCCCTCGGCGCCGCAGGAATGCTGTTACCACTGCCATGCATTTGGTGAAGACCCTGGGAGCTGGAGAGAGGCCAAAGGCATGGCCCAGAACTCGTAAAGGGATCCCTCTGCTCTGAAGCGGAGAAATCACTGATGAGACTGATGGATTGGGACGTGAAAAAACAGGTCATGAAGGTCCAGGGAACAGAACCACATGCCTGGCTCCAAGGATGGAATGATCTGAGCCAGAGTGACCATCCTGAAGGTGCAAAACCTTAGGAACTTGTTCAGGTCATGTAGGTCGAGAATGGGGCGCCAGCCCACCGTCCGTTTTGGGACCAGAAAGTACCTAGACACAAACCCTGGGTCTGGAGGGGGGTTCGCCACCTTGCTGATCACCTCCTTCTGGAGGAGCAAGGCAATGTCAGCTCAACAAGCCAACAGAGAGGCTGCGGAACCCGTAGCCCCCCGTGAGGGTGATGGCTCGATGGAAGTGCTTTCGAATTCCAGAGGCAGACCCTGCCTACCACTTCCAACACCCAGCGGTCCATGGTGATAGCGGACCAAGCGGAAAGGAAGTGGCGGAGCCTTCCCCCCCATGGGGGGAACCCGGGGAGGAGTGATGAGGTTGGGGCGACACCCCGCAACCCGTTACTAGGCAGGCTTGGAGGAAGGGCCGGCCGAGGAGCCGCGTGGGCCTTTTTCTCCAGGTTTCCTGCTGGAGGAAGCAGCAGGTTTGGCTTTGGGGCACCAAGCGTGAGCCTGCTGGCCCTGATGCTGGTGTTGCTGGACCGGACGTGCCGCAGGGGCTGAAGAACGAAAGGTCTTATGCTGCTGCTGGCAGCCTTTGTCCTTTTGGGCAGATGTGACGGAGTCCAAGGTGGCATTGTACTTCTCGATCCGTTGGAGATGACCCTCCACCCCGGGCCCGAACAAGTCGGTACCCAGGAAGGAAATGGCTGCCAGCTTGTGCCGGGTATCAGCTGTGAAGGTGAAGATCCGCAGCCAAGCTCTGCAGCGCATGGCCACTGCGGCCGCTATTGACCGGGCACACAAATCATCAATGTACAACGAAGTTTGGAGCTGCTGTTTAGCTACCGCCCTTCCCTGATCCTGCACCTGCTTGACCATCATCTGAAGGTCAGCCGGGAGATGAGGAATCACCTCATCCAGGGAGCCCAAAAGGGCGTGTGAAAAGTGAGCCATCAGAATGGCCGAGCTAGCCTGACAAAGGCCTAGAGAGGAAGCAGCGTATACATTCCGCCCTGAGTAATCCAACTTTTTGGATTCCTTATCGGGCAGTTTGTCCACATCCTGAGCGTTCCTGGAACGCCGGAAAACACCATCAGTCACTAACCCTTCCGCAGAGGGGTGCTCCGAGAAACCAAAGAGTGAACCAGTAGGGACCGCATACTTTCGAGCCATCCTGGCCGAAGGTGCGGGACAAGATACTGCTGCCACAACTCCAGGGCCGGGCCAACAATTGCTTCGGCCACCGGAAAGGCCTCCGTAGGGGAATCCCCTCGGTCCAGTATCTCCGTAAGGGGATACTTGGCCCATTTCTGAACTGTTCAAGCTGCATACCAGTAGACTCTGAGATGAGTCGAAGCATTCCCAAAAACGAGGATGGTCTCTCGTCCACCGACTGACCCCCTGCAGATTCCAGGTCAACTGGCCTGGAGAACATGGAGGAGTCGTCGTCAGACTCAGAGGAGTCTGTGAACAGCTGCCGAGCGCCTGAGCCACCCTCCACCTGCCGAGGTCGTTCCGGAGTGAAGGTGACCAACAACCTATGGGGGCAAGCCCTGACCTGACCGAGAATCCTTGGTCGGGGCCCCAATCTTAGGTTGTGGAGGTGGAGGTTCCACCACAATGGGTGGAGCAGCCGGTTTCGGTCTAATAACCGGCGCCGGTGGCAGCTCCTTGACTACTATGAAGGGTTGTTTCAGTCACTCCGGTGACAGCCACTTAATGGCCAGAGAAGGCGACAGAGTCGGCTTGTTACCAGACAGTAAGAGCTGCTGCCACATCAAGTCCTCGAAGCGCCGACGCAACCTGCGCCGGAGCCTAGCCTCCGAAGAGGACGAAAAGGATGAGCGGCGGCGCTGCTTTCCATGGTGCCAAGACTGAGACCGCTGACGTCGGCGGGACCGGCTGGACCTGGAAGAAGACCGAGACCTTCTGGGATTCTGAGGGTGGGTCAGAGAGGGAACGGGGGAAACCCGCCCTTCCTTCGGTACAGGGACCGTAACTGGGGACTGTGGCACAGGAGGCACAGGCAAGTACTCGGTAATCACCGGGGGAACCAGTGAAGTAGGGTTGTCGGCATCACCAATCGACAAACCGTCCAACGGGTCGAGAAAAATCTCGACCGCGTCGATGGTTGTCTCGGCCTGCTGACCTGACGGGGACACCATGAAGCCAGCAGCCTTAGCCGCAACCTCAACTGAAGTCGAAAGTCGACGGTCCGGTGAAGGGGATCTCTCCCACTCCCACGAACGTCGACGGTGGGACTTACCTTTTGAATCCTTCTTCTTGGACCGACTGGAATGTCCCGATGGTCCTTCTCCCTTGGTGGAGAGGAACTGACAAAGCTCCTTAAAGGAAGCTGTATAGGAAGAGCCCAAGGAGAGTGGGATAAATGCAGCGGCCGAGGAGGAAGAAGACGCGGCCTGGGCCGCCTCCTCTTCGAGGACGATGTATCTGTCCTCAAGAGGAGTGGAGCAGGGTCTTGCATAGGCTGTAAGCCTGTGGGTCATGCCCCCAAAGAATATATGCACAAGGCGTGATGGTCAGCATACAACATTTTTTGGTTGCACTCCAACCACCATTTGAACCCTGGGCTGGTTCGGGGTTCGTCGCACTCCACATCGAGGAGTTCTAGTGAAGAAAACCAACCGGAGAGAAAAACAACACCTGAAGATGAAAACTGGAACTACTGAGCTTACACTCCACGCAGAGATGTGCGAAGGAGGAGACCTGACTCTTCCAGTGGAAAGGAAGATCTGACATCATGAGGTGGAGCTGGGGAAGATACCACCTAAGTGGGTGGGAGGAACTTAGCTTGAAGGTGTTCCAGATGGATTTAAAGGGAAAGGAAGACTGACAATGTGTGAATGGTACACCATAGCCATGTCCCTACAATTTTACCTTTCTATTAAGAATAATTTTTGTAGGTAATACAGGCATACAGTTCCACATATACCAAAAAAGCCATGATACAGAATATATAAATGGTATTGTTCATTGTTTCTGGAGCACCTTAGGTCACATTATACAATATTCGTTCCTGAGGTTCCCTTTCATGCCTTCATATAACTACATGATAAAAACTATTTTGCAGGATGTCGAGTTTCAAACATCAATCATTCATGGAACAAAATCTGAGAACCCACCCCATCTATTATTAAATAAACCTATTTGTTGTCTAAGAGTGTATGTTATTTGTTTCATTTTATAAATGGTTTTCATAATCTGCTGCCATTGAGAAATCTTGGGGGGAAGGGGGCTGGGAATACAACCATTGTTTGATAATCACTTTCTTAGCCGCTGTAAGGGCACTGCCAATGAAATATTTCTGATATTTATTGAAGCGAGCCTAAGGAAAATCATATATATTTTTTGTTCAATATTTTTAGTAAGTAAGTAAGTAAGTAAAAATTTATTTTTAAGCGCTTTTCAATATCAAAGCGCTGTACAAAACAATTTAAATACATATAAAACACATTCATATAACACAACAACAACAAAAAATAGTTACAATAAAACACAATAAATCATTCCCCATACGCCCTTTGAAATAAATAAGTTTTCAGTTCTGACTTAAAACTTTCAGCAGTCAAGCAGTTTAAGTATCCGGCGAGGTAGAGAATTCCACAGGGTAGGAGCAGCAAAAACGCTCATGCTCCTGATGTTTTCAAGCGAACCCTAGGAACCTCTAGCAATCCTCGCCGCGGAGCGGAGGAGCGAGGGACAGTAGGGAACAAGCAGATCTTGAAGATATCGCGTCCCTGTTCGTGGTAGGGTTTATAGGTCAGTAAACCGACCTTGAAGGTGATCCGCCATTGAACCGGCAGCCAGTGCAGCTTGCATGGCGCAGGCGTGATATGATTCCTTATAGATGTTCCCGTCAATAGCCTGGCTGCTGCGTTCTGCACCAGCTGAGCGGCGGATATCAACCCCGGCAGCCCTAGGTACAGGGCATTGCAGTAATCAAGGCGGGGAGGTAACAAAGGCATGGACTAATGTCGGAGGTCGGCGGAAGAACAAGGTGTTTCACCCGAGCAATATTCCTCAGATGGTAAAATGAGGATTTGACAGCAGAAGACACCTGAAATTTCAGCGTCAAACTAGTCTAATAATAACGCCAGGTTACGCACCGGTCTGAGGTCAAGAGCTGGACACCATCGATCCATATGCCCGAAGGAAGACCAGCCCTACAACCCGCTTCAGGACGACCTGGGTCCACCACCAACACCTCAATCTTATCGGGTTTAACCTTAGCCAGCTGGCACTCATCCAATCACTGATCTCGGACAGACAGTTGTTAAGTATTGAGACTGCCTCTTCTTGCCCGGGACTAAAGGACAAATATAGCTGGGTATCATCTGCATAGCAGTGAAAGCCCAAGCCATATTGCCTAATAATGTCTCCCAATGGCAGCATGTAGACAGCGAACAACATGGGTGCCAAAATGGAACCCTGCGGAATTTTACTCCAAATTTACAACATAACCTTCTTATGGCCCCATCTCAAAAACACAGCAGGTGAAAATTTGCAAATCCAGCCTACAAAGTGATTTTGCACAGCAACCACAAAACTGCTTTCTGGGCTGGATCTGAAGAACTCCATTACCCTTGTTCATGAGGTGGCGTCCCAAAAAGGCCATGTTGAAAATTTGGTGTAAAAATATTAAAAACCAAGAGTTATCAATAAAACTTCAAATCACACTGAAATACATTAAATCAGACTTATTTTCTCATACCATAATCATCGGTTCCAGCAGCAAGACGTGTCTTCGATGGGAGAGTGGATCTATGTCATGTGACATGTTCAGGTGAATAAGGGTGTGGCTGTGTGGCAGTATGGGGTGGTTGGTGCGGAATGGGGTGGCTGCGGGATGCAGGGGGTCAGATCAGTGAGGGACCACTTTCATTTTTACAGGTTCTAACATAAGAATAAAATCAAGGAGGGACTGTTTTCTTTGTTTAAAGAGACTTTACCAACACTGGGCATTGGGTACTCCAGTGTCGGGCTCCTGTTTAGCAGCATCGGGGGTGGGCACCCCGATGCCATCATGTATATAATGGAAAGGGGGTGGGTGAAGAGAAGCAGTACAAGGGGTGGGCACCCTGGTCCGCTTATTAGATATATACTACTAAATGCAGCTAGACAGATAGATAAGACAGACAGACCAGAAGATCGCAGGCTCACTGCTCTAACTGAAGCTGGCAACACGACTCCAGTGGAGGCTTCACATTTCAAGAAAGTCAATGCAAATGATGGTGCATGCTGAGGTGAAAACCCTCCTTCCCAGGTAGCTACCTCTTTAGAAGCAGTCTCTGGAGGTCAGTCATGCACAGGGCATTTAGGTCCATTTGGAGTATGCAGCACCAGAATCCCTGAAGTGGGATCAGGTATGGTTCCTGCAGATCCTGTGGGAGAGCAATACCTGTGCTGGATGTTCTTTGGGGCTGCAGCAGGGAAAAGGACGAAGCCAGGTAGCCCTGGATGCCTCCTTGAAGGTCCATGGCCAAGGAGCGATGACAAAGCTGTCATTACTGAAATACCCAAGGAATTACAGCAGCAAAGACATGGGATTGGGACCAATGAAGGATCCTACATTCAGCTCCTTTAGCATCTCTGTGAGGAACCGCTGTTACGCAGAGTAGTCAGCATTTGGAGACAGGTGAAGGGAGAAGTTTTCAACCTCAGAGGATGAAGTCAGAGAGGAGCAGCTGAACTTAGGAAGAGGTAGTGTCAGAGTTGGGGTCTGAACTCGACCCAGTTGGACTGCAGGTGGAACTGGTGAGGGCAACAGCTGCCCTCACGTACTGAGGCCAGGTGAGAGGACCAAGATGACCCATGATACCTAGCAACTCAGGGAGGGGTGGCAGAGGCCCAGGAGGAATAAAGAAGACAAAGGCTCCAGGCTGACTGCCAGGGCTGCGGGAATGCTCAGCCCTTGTGGGAGACCCCAAGATGAGGAGAGTGAAATTGGACATGCTCCACAAGGTAGCTCTGCTCCTTAATAGTGAATACATGTGCTGGTTCCAGGCAGAAACTAGCCACTGGGCCACTGCCAGAACCTGGCCAGTGCTGCCTCCAGCACCAGTCATGGGTCAGCAGCAGCAGGTTTAGTGACAGTTCCATCCCCTCACCAGGACTGGTGCTGTTGTTGAAGCTAGGCACTTCACCAGTGCTGGGACCACCTCTGGAGCCATCCTCATTCCCATGAATGTCATGGAGAACTGACCTGGCACCGTGAATGGCACAGAGTCTGGATCCAGCGCTGTGGATGGCACCAGAACCTGAACCAGTACTATGAGTGGCACCAATATGGGTCCCAGCATCATTCCTGGCATCAGGCCCTGAAACGACACAGGGGCAAAACTGTTATTGGTGCCATGCTCAGAACCAGCCGAGGCTCAGACCCATCATTGCTGCCCCATCCCCAGGCCCACGACTGGTGTCCTTATCCTCTCCAAGGCCAAAAGGGTGCTCAGAAAAGGAGATGATGGCCACCTCAGACTAAGGGTCAGGGGCAGCTCCGGTATTGACCTCTCTTCGGGCACCACAAATGGTACCAGGAAGAGACCCAGCCTCGTGACCAGCACTGCTCTATTGACTAATACCGCAGGTGGCACCAGGAGTTGGGCATCTCCAGGCCGAGACATTGAGGTGTCTACCACTATAGATCCAGCATATAGCTTCGGCCTCACCATCGGAGACATCTGCTGTCCAGGACAGATGGACATGGGGGTGCTCAGCCGACCCCTCAGAAGAAGTCTACTGTCCACCAGACCCCTGCCCCAAGGCCTCTGATGTCACAACAAGGTCACCGGGGGGGGGGGGACCTTGACCTACCATAATGCCAAAGGTACTGGTAAGGGCCCAGGGGAAAGGACCAGACTTCTGACCTTGGCATCGCATGTATGATGCCTGCCTCTGAAAATGGGGTGCAAACGACCCCACTTCAGTGCATGGAATTCTAGGATGCATTTCTCCATGAAGAAACAGGTGTCACACCCATCCATGTCTTGGTCAGGACCATGACAAGAGTGACATTTTAAATGCTGATCTGACACAGGAGCATCAACACACTGGTGGGTTGCAGTCCTTCTTTTGCCACTTGGATAAACTTGGCATCATAAAAGCCAAAATAATAAAATGAGAATACAAAATACTTGTTAATCGGGTAGGGACTGGACAAAAGACCCTTTAATTTAAATACTTAAATTGATGCCAAGTATTTTAAAAATGGAGCGGAAGTGATAAGGAGCCGAATTTGGTATCAAAATGGCTTCAAGTGCTGACGCAGTTTCAGACTTCTTCTACTCCCATGGTGTGCTCTCTATGGCAGGGAAAAACAGAGGAAGGGAAGGGTCCAGCTTCAGTTACTGGCTGGCTTGCATACATGATGTCAGCATGCTGGCCTCGTGGGTGGCGCCACCAGCCAACGTCAGTCCCCTTCCAGCTACAAAAGACTTTGCTCCTAGGGGGTCCTAGCACCTCCAGCTAAGAACCATTAGTGGGACTGAATGGTGAGGACTGATTCGTGGAAGACACTGTATTTCTGTCTTGTTTTAAAGGGCAGGTGAAATCTTTCTATCTTGTTTTAAGAGGCAGTTCAATCCTTCTAGCCACTGTAAAGAAACCATTGCCAAAGACAATAGGATGGTTGTATCAAATGCCTTTTTTCTTCTCGACACAAAATATTAATTTTCCACCATAAGAAAAAAAACCTGGTGAGATCCCACTTGGATTACCGTTCCCCAGTTTGGAACGCTTACCTCAATAAAGATAAGCACACTCTTGAAAGAGTTCAGAATTGCTCAACCAAATTAACTTGGGAATTAAAGCATTTACCAAATAATGAACATCTAAATCAACCTGGGTTGATGTCTTTAGAAGTGAGAATAACATGTAACCTTCTTCTAATGTTTGATTTTATGAATGACTTGATTCTAAGGAAGAGCCTGGGTATCGAAATAAAAAACGGCATTAGGTCTGGTCAGAAACATAACAGATGGATTAAAATAGTGGAGAAATGTCTTTCAACAGCAAGACAATATTACTCCTCTCATCGGATGACTGGTATGTTGAACAATCTGCTGGATGTGGTCAATAGTCCAAAGAAATCTTTAAATGCAGAATCGATTAATTCTCAATGGACACAATTTTACTTATCTAATAGCATAGGTAGTCTCAACGGACCTTATGGTCCTTTCTCTGTCTTATATCCTAGCATAAACAACAGTTTACTATTCACACTCTGGTAGACTCCTAGCAGTCCTCTGGGAAGAGAGGCAAGGCACGCACCCCTATTTCACAAACAAAGACTGGACAACTAAAGCCCCCAAAGCAGCATCACAGCAATTCAGCATGTCGATGCTGTAGTGGGAGATGAATGTGTGCGATTTAGTCCAGGTTACAGCCCTAGTAGCGGTATGTCTGGTTGAATGAGCTATCAGACCCTTGGTGGCACCTTACCAGCCAGCCTTTAGCAGAGGTCAATCAGGATGTGATCCACCTGGCAACTGTTCCCTTTGCTGCGGCTTCAGCTTATGTGACAAACGGCTAGCGAGCCCCACTGCAAACTCCTGCCACGTGCTTCTTAGACTAAGTCCAGTGTGTGAAGCCTGTAATTGGTATCCAAGGTGGGGTATTAAAATAAATCGGGAGGTTAATCACCTGGTTCAGGTGGAACTCCAACATGACCTTTGGAAGGACTTTCATGTGGGGACAAAGGATGGCCTTGTCCGTGGGGAAAACCTGATATGGAGACTCCACCGAGAGCACCTGGAGCTTGCTAACCCTTCTGGCTGATGTTAACAGCCCCCAAGAAGACAAGTCTTTAATGACATCTTACACTTGTGCATTAGCTCAAATGGCTTGCCCATGAACACAGCCAGTACCAGCAGCAGGTCCCAGAGTGTGGACAAAGACTGCACCCACGATGGTGCAATTAAAATGTTCTTAACATCTGAAGAAAAAATTCTGCCTATTCCTATATAACAAACCTAGACACCGATTATTTGTTCATGCAACATAATCTATATGAGAAGAAAAGAACAATGTAAAATCAAAGATTTTGCCAAAATATTTAAACTCATAAATCTGCTCAATTAAGTCCCCTGAAAGTGTACTGGATAACGCAGGACAATCATTTAAGTGGTATTTACTGCCAAATTATTGTGCTTTTGTTTTCTTCGTGTTTTAATAACTAAGTTATTTTTTAGTAAACAATAAGCATCTCTTATTAAAATTCGATTACATATATTTCTTCAGAACAGTCAAATCCTGTTGTCTGGTAAACAAAAAACTACAGTGGCATCAGCATACAGAATAATTTTGGAGTGATCATACAAACTGGCAATGAGGTTAATAAGCTAAACAACAGCGACCTCATAATGGATCCTTGCAGGACCCCAGTATTTAGTGGCGGTACCACAGAGTACTGCATGTATCACCACTATTCACCTTTTGTGTCCTACTGCTCAAATACTTTAAGAATCATACAGCTGCATGCATTAACAGATCAATCTTTAATAATTTTCTAACTAACAACGGCCATTGAAGGATCACTGACGGCAGTATCGATGTACTCCCCTCCATCCAAGGCTGTTGGCAGTTCCTCAGTCAGTTCAGTAATGCAGCAGTAGTGCTGTGAAACTTCCTATGGTCATGCTGTTCTTTAGCCATTAGGTCATAGCCACTAACAGACACCACCAACTGATCACTGGCTATCTTAAGAGTCCTAGATACAGCTGACAAAATGAGATTGGCCTATACTGTGAGACAGCAGCACAGCCTCCAGACTTGAAAACTGGGACCACATTACCTAGCAACACATTAAACTGAAGAGAAAAATTAAACAGCTTCGTTACTGGAACAGTCAACTTGTCAATTGCCATACTGAAGAGTTTCATATCCACTGAGTGAAGTCCAAATCTTGTTTTCAAAGAAAACTTCTTAAGGTATTTATTAACAGCGTAATTAGTCAGGTACTTAAAACTTACTCCTATTCATTCGAACTTCTTCACTAAGAACACAGTCACGGGTCAGAGCACCTGCAAGCAAATTACTGCCTACACTTGCAAAGAAAAATGAATTAAAATGGTCAACAATTGCAGGCAGATCAGTAATATCATGACTGAACGTTCAATACAGAAGTACAGTAATTTCTGTTACTATTTAAAACACAGTGTTGTTTCACAGCTTCTTTGGATCATTCCAAGAAGCTAGTTGTTCAGATTTAAAAAAAAAACACTTTTGATTTCCTGACCAACCTTTTACAGTGTTTCCTCAGTACTTTAAACTTTACCAAATGTCGAGAGTCCATTTTTATACTGTAACTTATCCAGCAAACAGAAGATGTGAACCAAGATAGCAATGTACCAGTGCAGGTGTAAAGACACTTCGGAAAAACACAATAATCAATTGCATCAAAACTTGCACAAAGGTCAAGGAGTATTAAAAAACAGAAAACACTGGAGGGATGAAGAAGAAAGAAAGAAAGAAAGAAAGAAAGTTATTGCTCTAAGGAGGGCAGTCTCAGGGCCACTAAAAACTGAAAGTCTTGCCACCTAGTGGCCCAGAGTAAATACATCACAATTCCATGCAGTTAATAGTAATCCATCCTAGATTTCATTAGATGCATCAGCCACTGGCGGTACTGTCCAGAGTGTGAGGTCCACTCATAACCACAAGAGTACCTTACAAGCAAGCAACTAATTTTAAGTGATATGGTTTTTACCTTTTCAGCTGCTTTCTCTGTTATGCTGAATGATGCCTCCAAAGGACCAAGCTGCGTGCTACTCTGAAAATGTAAATACTAATCGTTGGTAAGGTTTTATTTTGGTTTGTCATACTGTACATGATCTAGCATATGATACCAGTTTTATGGTTCAAGACGATAATAATCATACAGGGTTACCAGTTAAGGAAGCATCAAAACCTTACATTAGGCAATGTATTTTGCCAATGTTGAAAGCAAAAGCCAATTATTTTTCACACCATTCACAACAGGATAAGGTTCTACCTGTTTATGATCTCCTTTATCTCACTCCAGCAGGTCACATTTTGGTGATCAATACCACAGTGAACTGCTTTATCATGTCCCCTCCCCAATGCTTTTTCTCCTTTTTCAAGGCCTCTCCCAACCAGTGTCTTGAAACATCATAGCTGTTACAGCCCTGACTTGCTGCTGCAATGTCCACTTCTCCTCCACTGTGAAGGTGCTTTAAGGTTGGTGGAGGACCCTTCCTAAGACAAACATCCAGCTTGTTTGTGGTTGACCATGGGGATTCAGAACACCTGCCACCATCCTGATGCCTGTTATTTTCTGAATCCCCCCCAACATACCAAAACCAACAAGCATGCATATGCAACATGTTGTTGCAGGACTGGCCAGTGTTTCAACCTCCCTGCAGCAAGGCATTTTGGAAGCTCTGTACGCTAGGCCATCAGGGAACAGTGAAGAACTAAGATGGCTTGCCTTTCTCTCCCCAGAGGCTGTAAGTGCTGTAGATGCTACCCCCTACTGGCTGCAAAGGCCATCCAGGCTTAGGGACTGAGCCTGGTTGCCAACATGGCAAGCAGCACTCTATATGCTGTGCTATGGGGTCAGTCCACCTTGTTGTTTGTCAGTTACATTACCAATAATCTATCTAGCTTACTGGTCAGGTGTGTTCCAGATGACTAGGATTCTTCATTGACAGTAAATAAATTCAGCTTTCTTCTAGGTCTTATCTGGCTTATCATTTAAGAGGTAATTTGGAGACAAACAACATTTTTTACTAAAATCACCCTGACAGGTAGTAACAGCCAGTGCTCCTGATAATGTTGGCAGGTAAGAGTGATTTACTTACCGGTTTTGAAATATGGTGAGTAAAACAAAACTTGGATGTGTACAAGTGCTTAATATGGGGAAAATGCTATCTCTGAAACACCAACAGTTTTATGAAGCTTTATTCTATGGGGTGTGGAGCATTTCTAAGTGTTGAAATAAATATTGGTAATCATTAAAAAAAAAAATTCTGAAGATTATTTCTTAAAATAAGGGGAGAAAATTAGGCCCCTACTCACCTTGAGAACTGGTAAGTGCATCTGAAACTAATATATAGGGGAGCATTGCCAAAATTAAAAAAGGAAACATTTCAATTACATTATCCATATCAACGGTCTGTGATGTTAAATACGGAAGATGAAGAACTGGCCCAGTGGCGTGGATGGTTGAGGCAGGGGGTCTTGCCACCTGCCACACCAGTGATCTGGTTCAGAAATGAACTCGGGTTGCTTGGAGGCTGGCTGGGAGAAAGAGGGTCAGGCATTTAATGACAGCTTTCCTCCGGGGGCATACCACTGCTTGGCCACCACCACCTAGTATAGGTCAGGTGGCACGGCAACAGTTGTCAAACTGGTTGGCCTGGAGCATGCGCAGAAGCTTCACTGCATCTCCACATAGTGTGTGCATGCCATGACATGCATGTCAGTCCAAGGGACAAGCCGGAGATGGGAAAATGGAATGGCAACACCCCGTTGGCTCTGTACCACCCACCAAGGCACCCACCTACCAATGGTGCTTCAAAAGTTAAGGTGATAAGTCCTGGGTAGGGTGGGTGATGGGGCTGTGAGTCGCCACCAGAAGGGAGATCGCCAGAGTGTAAAGCAGATAAAGAAGGAGCAGAAAAAAAATGCAGATGATGCAAAGGCTTCCTGATGGCCCAGCATGCTATGGTGACCTAAGTCCAGGAGTCGACTCGGGTGGTGGCTGGTGCAGACTGCGATAGGGAGGGCTGACTATGAGTTCCAAATCCACAGTGACACCTACGGTGGGCTGGGGAGCTTGCTGTTTCACAGGGGTTGTGTGTGTGTGCATGCGCATGTGAGGCCACTAGAGAAGTAGAATGGCACCATGTAGTGATGGTGGTGGGAGAGGCCAAGGAAGAAAAACAGAAAAAATACAAACACTCCTCCCCCTGTCATCAGACTGATGGCCACTGGCACACCCAGGCTCCCGTTGATGGATTGATACTGGCTGCTCAACAGACTGATCAGCTGAAAGGGCTGGGTGATTTGCCAGGGCACAGCGTCTGACCGAAGTGTAAGACAAATCAGATAAAACATGCATATTCTCTGGTACTTTATCTGCTTAAAAGGGCTTAGGGATGCCTTCAGAGTTCATGAAGAGAGTACTGAAAAGGTAACACTATGTCTAGTAATAACCAAGGCCACTAGAGGCCTCTCTCTCTCTCTCACTACAGTTAGTTTGTGTTCTGTGCTGGAGTGCTGGAATTGCTGACAGAGAGGGCAGTAACAGTAAGTACCCAGCTTAAACCTGGAGATATATATAATTTTTTTCTCTCCATACTTTTAAGTAGCTGTGTTAAGTGGATAGGTGGAGGAAAGTGATTTTTAATTAGTGTTTTGGGCACTTTGAGATTGCTCTTTAAATTTCTAACAAGCAGTACAGGGAACCAATAGTAGCTTAGGAAATTAATCTTTGGGTGGGTAGGTTAAGAAAGCCCTGTGAATTAGGTGTGTGAGTTGGGGTGGAGATGCAAGAGATTTAGTAAGGACAGGCAGGTTAGGGATGCCAGGAAGAAAGAAGGGGGGATAAAAGGAGCAACACCCGTATGACCCATAATGTTTGAGTCCCGTTGCTTGAGTGGCACAAAACAGGAGTGGAGCAACTGCCTTAGGAGCATCAGTAGGGTGTCTACAGATAAATCGCAGTCTGCAGAAACATAGAAGTTGATGGCAGATAAGGACCGCCAGGCCCTTCCAGTCTGCCCATTTATCCTACCTGTTGAATGTGTCCGCTGACTCTACTTAGTCATTGGCCTTAGCTACTCTTCCCCTTCCTTATGATTCCCATGTGCCTATCCCATGCCTGTTTGAAGCCTTGCACTGTGTTCTTTCGCATCACCTCCTGGGGCAGGTTGCATCTACCACCCTTTCTGTGAAAAATAACTTTCTCACATTCCCCCTTAGTCGGCCTCCTTCTAATCTCAAGTCATGTCCTCTTGTTTTATTATTTTGTTTTAAATGAAAAAATGTCTGTCCCTTTCACCTTATTAATGCCCTTGAGATTTTTGAATATCTCAATCATATCACCCCTCTCCCTCCTCTGCTCTAGGGTGTACATATTGAGCTCCTCTAATCTGTCCTCATATGCCTTCTGTTGCATCTCCATTTTGTTTATGCCTTTGCGCAGATGCGGCCTCCAGTACTGCACGCAGTATTCCAGATGGGGCCTAACCAGTATTTTGTAGATAGGAATCATTACCTTCTGTAATGGCTTGGTCTGCCCCTACTAATACACCCCAACATCCCTCTAGCCTTCCCTATTGCTTTCGCAGTCTGCTTGGATGTCTTCAGGCCATCCGTAATGACGACTCCCAAGTCTCTTTCTTCCCTAGTGATTGTCAGCAACTCAACCACCAACCTATATCTTGCTTTAAGGTTCCTCTTTCCCACATGCATGATTTTACACTCCTTTGCGTTAAATCCCAGTTGCCACTCTATTTAGACCATCTCTCCAGTTCTTCCAGATCTTTCCTCATCCTTTCCACCCCCTCTGGGGTATCTACTTTTTGCAGATCTTGGTGTCATCTGCAAGCAAGCAAAGCTTTCCCTCCAGCCCATCTGCAACGTCACTGATGAAGACACTGAAGAGGACTGGCAACCGAACTGATCCCTGAGGTACCCCACTGGTGACCCGCATCTCTTCTGACAGGATGTTGTTTACCACCACTCTCTGCTTTCTGACCCTCAACCAGTTCCCCACCCAGTTCACCAGCTTTTGGCCCACACCAAGACTACTTAGCTTGTTTACCAGTCTCCTATGTGGAACAGTATCGAAGGCTTTGCCGAAATCAAGGTAGGCGACATCAACTACACCCCCCTTGATCCACCTTCTTGGTCACCCAGTCAAAGAAATCTATCAGATTAATTTGACGGGACATTCCTGCTGTAAATCCATGCTATTTTGGATCTGTGCTCCTATGGCTTCCAGGTGTTCACAACCTTAAGGAGTGTCTCCATGATCTTACCCACAACAGATGGGAGAGTGACTGGCCTATAGATTCCTGTTTCTTCTCTGCTGCCACTATTACAACGAGGGATCACAGGAGCCCTTCTCCAGTCCTCTGGGACCACTCCTGTGCTCAACGACTCGCTAAAAAGTTCAGCTAGTGGCTCTGCTAGTTCCTCTCTCAGCTCTTTTAGTAGCAGGACACTACGATGGGACACCCAGGATAAGTTAGGAGGCACCACATAACTATTCTTATACAATTGCTCTTTACTGTGAAAGCCAGCTCGTGGCAGGTAAGCTACAGCTTGCAGCTATACTACAAATGTTTAAGGGGTAGAAGACACCCAGGGAAAAAGGTAGGAACAACTAGGAGGATACAAAAGGAACACTCCATCTAGGGTAGGATAACAAATCAGTTTCAGGGATGAGTAATGAACCAGATGAAGGGAACCAAAAGGGTGTGGTAGGTGTATAAAGGGAGTACAAAGAAGGTAGAAGGGTACATTGCAGCTTAAACAGACACTAGGAAAAGGAAGGAGAGATCATGGGAGTGGTGCAAATGCAATCGTTGTGGGGCCACAGTCTTGACACCTTCTGGAGACCGAGGTGCTGCCCCATATGTACTCGCCTCATTGGGTTGACAGCAGAGGTTGATGGACTTCGAGTTGAACTGGTAAGGGTACAGGGGACCTTCTGCCCCACCCAGAAGCCACCTAGTTTATACCACTCCCTCAGAGGATGCCTAGGCAGAGGCAGAGCGGATGGACCTGCACACTCCTCTGCTATATCTCTGCAGAACTCCTTTGTTGTACTGGTGGGACAGGGCAGTCAAGAGGAAGCACCCATCACAGTGGGAAGGGAGGAGGTGGGGTATTCAGTGGTTGAGGCCCCAAGGAGGAGAGCCCCCCGCCCCAGCTCGGGAGTTCTTCCTTCCTTTCTCTTCTATTCTCTCACATGCGTTTGTTCTCATGGCAACAAAAATCTCAAAAAAAAAAAGAAAACAAGCACTTGTCCTCTAGCCATGCACTTTCTCCTGAGCACTTATCCGCACTAATTTATAATCCATGATGTCTCTTTTATGTTATTAATTGTCCACCTTTGTCATTTGTGCTTACTGTTTATTCTCTTTTAACATTATCTTTGGAAATCTTTGTTTACATTTTTTTTTTTTTCTTTTAAACTGGACGCTTGTGAAAATGGGCAGTTTTACTCATATGTCTTTCCAGTATAACAAATAAAATGACTTGAAATGAAGCAGCTGCTGGTGGGGGATTCTACTGTCAAGGGGATACATTTGGGGGCAGAGAGGAGGAGGGATAGTGATGTGGCATGCCTGAGTGGTGCTTTGGCTTGCAAGGATGGAGAGCATAACCAGAGGATGCCTAGGGCAGCAGGGACTGGGAGGGAGCTAGACATCATTGTCCATCTGGGGATGTGGGATGAATGACCTGGCAAGGGATAAGGTAGGGATAGTGCAAAATAACTTCAGGGAGCTGGGAAGGGGCCTTAAGGATGTAGCACGTGCGGTGACTTTTTCTGAGGTTTTACCTGTGCACCGCTGTGGAGGTGCAAGCGTACTCCACAGCAGGGCATTTAATGACTGGCTGAAGGCATGGTGCATGGAGGAGGTCTTCAACTACCTTGGGGACAGGGGGCCAGCCTGGAAGAATACCAGCCGTTATAAGGGAGGCAACCTGCTATCTAACTTTCCCAGAAGAGGA
The DNA here is from genome assembly GCA_016271365.2 of Neoceratodus forsteri. Lineage (NCBI taxonomy): Eukaryota > Metazoa > Chordata > Ceratodontiformes > Ceratodontidae > Neoceratodus > Neoceratodus forsteri. Next base: position 966,777,073 of record CM057452.1, read on the forward strand.
CTGCGGTCCTTGGCTGAGCTTTTAAACTACCCAAGGGGGGGAGGCCATAAAACCAAGCGAGGCAACAACTGTCTCCAAACAAGCAGATATGGGGTGTAAAGGAGTCTTTTACCACCATTTTTCATGATTTATTCCCACTTTCTGATTTTAGGAATTTCTCACCCTGCAGTTTATGATACACATGTCCACAATTAGCAGTACCATAAGATGCCAGCAGCCACAGGACTACACAAAGTGGATGCAGCAGAAGTGATGATCAATATCACTTATGCATAGTGAAGACAGTTTCAGGAGGGAGGTGCTCACTGGTTGACCAGGAGAGTGGTTGCAACTTGGCAAAATGTAAACAAACATTTGTAAATGCCGAATGTTCGTTGTGTGCACTGGTGTCATGGGGAGGGTTGAAAATTGCTTCAGTGAAGGAATCAGTGTACTAACATTCAAGAATGCAACATAGAGGTGATGATGTTGGGCAGTGTAAGTGTCTAGTTTGGAAATATTTGTGCCTCAAATTTTCAACATACCCTTCTTATGACCCCAGTTCATGAACAAGTACAGAGAAAATGTTCAACTCCTGGCCAAAAGATGATTTCATGCAGCGACTGAGGAATCACCTTTCGGGATGCAAAAACACATTTTGGCCAGGATCTGTAAAATGACAGCTGTCACATTCATGAGGTGCTGCGAAGAAACGGCAATGTTGAAAATCTGGGGTCAAAGTATTAAAAATAAGGAAAGTTACAAGCCTGCATTTGCAAATTTCAATGCAGGCTCATACCTTTGTTGTTTTTTAATATTTTTACACCAGCTTTTCAATATAGTCTTCTTATGACCCCACCTCGTGAACAAAGGCAGAGAAAAATTTCAGCTCCTGCCCGAAAGGTGATTTCATGTAGCGGCTGCAAAATCACCTTTCAGGATGCAAAAAAACATTTTGGCCAGGATCTGAAAAATGTCAGCTGTCACATTCATGAGGTGCTGTGAAGAAATGGCTGTACTGAAAAGTTGGGGTCAAAACATTGAAAATTACCAAAGTTACAAGCCTGCGTTTGCAAATTTCAGCACAGGCTCATAACTTCCTTGTTTTTTTAATATTTTCACACCACATTTTCAATGCAGCATTATGACCCCACCTCATGAACAAATGTGGAGAAAATGTTCAAATCCTGTCCAAAAGGTGATTTTGCGCAGCGACTACAAAATCACTTTTTGGTATGCAAAGAGACATTTTTGCCAGGATCTGAAAAATGACAGCTACCATGTTCATGAGGTGCTATAAAGTAGCTATATTGAAAATTTGGGGTCAAGTATTGAAATACCAAGAGTTACAAGCCTCTTCATAAAATTTCAACATGAGTTCATAACTTTGTTGTTTTTTAAATATTTTTACACCAAATTTTCAACATAGCATTCTTATTACCCCACCTCATGAACCAATGCAGAGTACAATTTCAACTCCTGTTTTCAATCTGCCCTCAGGACTCGGAGTGCCAGAGCTCCAGCCCCTGAACAGGGCCCTCGGGAGGAGAGCCAAGTGTGGCCACGGCTCCAACAGCTGGCTGCCTCAGCCACCACCGTCAATCCGCCCTCAGGACTCGGAGCGCTACAGCTCCAGCCCCTGAACAGGGCCCTCGGGGGAGCGCCAAGTGCGACTGCGGCTCCAACAGCCGGCCGCCTCAGCCACCACCTTCAATCCGCCCTCAGGACTCGAGGCGCCTGAGCTCCAGCCCCTGAACAGGGCCCTCGGGAGGAGCGCCAAGTGCGGCCACAGCTCCAACAGCCGGCCAGCTCAGCCACCACCTTCAATCAGCTCTCAGGACGCAGAGCGCCAGAGCTCCAGCCCCTGAACAGGGCCCTTGGGAGGAGCGCCAAGTGCGGCCGCGGCTCCAACAGCTGGCCGCCTCAGCCACCACCTTCAATCAGGACTCGGAGCGCCAGAGCTCTAGCCCCTGAACAGGGCCCTTGGGAGGAGCGCCAAGTGCAGCCGCAGCTCCAACAGCCGGCCGCCTCAGCCACCACCTTCAATCCGCCCTCAGGACTCGGAGCGCCAGGTAAGAAGTCCTCTCTGGAGCCGGTGAAGCCAAAAACAGCCACCATTGGTTGCTGTACACTCTGACTTTGCCTGATTAGACCCCTGTTCCACTGGACTGCTGCTGATTGGCTGGCACTGTTTTCTCTGCTTTTTCTGCTCGCTGGACGCTGCGCCCATAGACTTTACATAGGTTTCGCCGAAAAATTGTTTTTCTCTGCTGCACAACATAGGACTGCTAAATTTTTGTTAAACTGTGAAAGTGAATTGTGACTCTGTACCACACACCTGCAGTTAGGCTTAGGCTTGATTTGCTTGTTTTATTTGCTTGTCTATTTTGCTGTATTTCTTTTTTCTTCCTCTCTGCTGTCCCCCCCCCCCGTCCCTAAACCGACTGCACATTTCCTTTTTTAACGCTCAGCTCCCTCTGTCTCACACCCCACTTTCTGTGGCGCCAGGACCGGAGACCACCATTTCTCGGTCTTTTGTCTCCCCTTGGCTGTCTCACCATCCCCTTCCCCCCGGGCAATCTGCCTGATAGCCCCCAAACCCCCGATTTAGTCTTACTGTGTCATCCCTTTGTCCTTTCTCTGATTCGCCTTCTAATAATGTGCTCTCCTCTCTCTTCTCTCCTTCAGAGCTCCAGCCCCTGAACAGGGCCCTCAGGAGGAGCGCCAAGTGCGGCCGCAGCTCCAACAGCCGGCTGCCTAAGCCACCACCTTCAATCCGCCCTCAGACTCGGAGCGCCGGGTAAGAAGTCCTCTCTGGAGCCAGTGAAGCTGAAAACAGCCACCACTGGTTGCTGTACACTCTGACTTTGCCTGATTGGACCCCTGTTCCACTGGACTGCCGCCGATTGACTGGCACTGTTTTCTCTGCTTTTTCTGCTCACTGGGTGCTGCGCCCATAGACTTTACATAGGTTCTGCCAAAAAATTTCGCCCACCGCCCCTCCCCCTCCTTAACTAAATACACTAATAACCCCACCCATCCGCATACTCTCACCATCCCTTCCTGCCTACTGGCTCATCTCATCTCAGGACCTCCTCCTCTTATGTTGCGTTTTTTCCCCATCTAGTCGCATCCTTTTGACTCGCAAACTGCTCACAGCCCACCCAGACCTTATGGCATTATGGCCGCCTGCCCTCTGTTCCTTCCACTCCTACTCCTCCTTACCCTACCCCCCTTTTTCTCCATTCCAAGCCCCAACAAACCACTAATGCCACAATGTGACACCTCTTGTCTCCTGATTCAAAACTACTGTTCCCAGGGAACACTCCACTACAGACCCTGCAGACCGCATGGCCCACCCACTCGAACTGTTGAGTCTATAATTCACCCTGATAAACCCCTTGCATGGGACTATTTACACTCTATTTACACACTAGTACCACACTGGGAAGCCCCACAGACCACCACCTATTTCCAGTCCCTTAATAAAAGACATGGTCTATCGCTCAAGGGGTTACATCTATTCACCCTAAAACTCCTCTTTCTTCTCTTACTCATCTCGGGTAACGTCTACCCGAACCCTGGCCCCCTCTGCACCTCCCCCCTGAAAACCTCAGGGTCTCTCATCCTGGCCACCCTAAATATCTGCAGCTTACTACCAAAGATCGATGCCTTGAAAGCCTTCATATCCCAACACAACCTTGATATCTTGGCACTGGTAGAAACCTGGCTGATGCCAAAAATACCAGACCAGGCACTAACCTTCCCGGGCTACAATATCCTCAGGCAAGACAGGATCTCTAAAAAAGGTGGAGGATGTGCCTTTCTTATCAGAGACACTCTCACGTGGCACCCTCTAGGGGCTCCCTTACGGACCACCACAGCACAAATCCTACCAATAAAAATTATACTTGGCGCAAACCAGAAGAAAAAATTACTCACCTTAGTAATTATGTTTCTTCTAGTGGAGTCTTGCTGTATTCCGACAAGTGCAGTTAGCCCCAGCCTTTAAACTGCCCCGGAGAACAATGGGTTAACTTTTCTATGAAGGGCATAGAATGTTGGTCTCGAGCTCGGTTGATGTCTCTGCCTGTTGTATTTTGAACTGCAACCGTCAGATCTTTACGAGCAAAACTCACTAGGTGTTCTGTGTGGAAACTGTAACATTTTTACTAGCCAAATGGCAGAAAAATAATCTTTAGTTCTCGAAAGAAGACTCAAGTCAGAAACCCAAAAACAAAAACCAATAAAATTTAAATGACATATCACCCCATGAGAAACAGAGAGGGTGTAAGGGGCACCCTGGGGTGCCAACACTGCGCCTGCCCATCCACATCCCAAAAAATCCAGGTTCTGAGAGGGGAGGCGGGGGGGAAGTCAGAATACAGCAAGACTCCACTAGAAGAAACATAATTACTAAGGTGAGTAATTTTTTCTTCAAGCAACATGAAGTCTTGCTGTATTCTGACAAATGCAGACTACCAAGCAGTATCTTCATGGAGGAGGGACAGAACCTACTTTGGGAATAGGCTCTGAAGTACTGCTGTGCCAAACCGAGCGCCACTCCTAGCCTGGATATCCAGAGAGTAATGCCTGGTAAAGGTATGTACTGTTTTCCAGGCGGCTGCTTGACAGATTTCTAAGAGAGGGATATCCCTGGCAGCAGCCAGGGAAGCAGCTGTACCTCTTTTAGAGTGAGCCCTCAGGCCTGAGGGTGGAATCTTTCCCAGTTTCTCATAACAGAATTGTATACAAGACACAATCCACCTGGCAATAGTTCTCTTGGTGGCAGCGTTGCCCTTTCCTACCTCTCCATAAGTGAGGAACAATTGGAGGGAATCAAACCTGTGACCCTTGGAACACTATGTACTAGCTAAGGGCTCTTTTAACGTCCAAACTGTGTAGCCTCCTCTCTCCTGATGAAGAATGATCAGTGAAGTAAACAGGGAGAGACATAGACTGATTCAGGTGGAAATCTGAAACCACTTTAGGCAAGAACTTTCTGTTAGTTCTAAGGACCACTTTATCTCTGTGAAAAGAGATGAAATCCAGGTTCCACTGACAGGGCTTGCAATTCACTTGATCACCCTTCTAGCAAGTAATGGCTACCAAAAACACAGTTTTCCAAGTCAAGTACTTAAGCTCTGCTGAGGACAAAGGCTCAAAAGGGGGTTGCATAAGCTGAGCAATGCAAACATTAAGATCCCAAGCGGAAGCAGGCTCCCGAGGGGGGGTTTTGGTATGAAGCAATCCCTTCAAAAACTTACAGAGTACAGGGTGGGATGACAGTGAGGAAGACTTGCCTACTGACAGGAAAGCAGAAACAGCAGACAAGTGTACCCTGAGAGTAGCTGTTCTGAGGCCCAGGCTATTAAGATGGGCCATATAATCCAGAACCGTAGGCAATTCAGCAGTATCTGGGGAGATATGCCTCTCAGAACACCAAATGCTGAATCTCTTCCATTTGGAGTTATAAGTCTTTCTGGTGGAAGGCTTTCGAGAAGCTTTGAGAATATCCAGAACTCCCTGAGACAAATGCAAATCTGCAAACTTTAACTCTTCAAGAGCCATGCCTTGAGATTGAGAAACTGAAGATTGGGGTACCAAATCCTCCCCTGAGAGGAGGTTAACAGGTTGTAATTCCTGGGAAGAGACAGGGGAAGATGGACTGCTAGGGACAGCAACAAGGGGTACCAAGGCTGCCTGGCCCAGTCTGGAGCAATCAGAATCACTTTGCAAGGTTGTGACCTTATCCTGACTAGAACTTTGAACAGGAGAGGGAAGGGGGGGAAAGCATACAGAAATTTCCCTTCCCAGTTCAGAATCAGAGCATCCAGGGGGACTGAGCCCAAGACTGGGGGTCTGCAACAAAAGAGAGGAAGTTGGTCATTGTCTAGGGCTGCAAAAAGATCTATCTCTGGAGTGCCCCATCTTGAAAAAATCATCTTCAACATCAGAGGATCCAGGGCCCATTCGTGATGGCCCTGAGATATTCGGCTCAGTGCATCTGCTAGGACATTGTCCTTCCCTGGAAGGTGAACTGCTATCAGAGAGGTTTGCTGGGAATAAGCCAGGGACCACAACTTCATTGCTTCTGTGCACAAGGCCGTAGACCAAGTGCCTCCCTGCTTGTTGATGTACCACATGGTGGTGGTGTTGTCTGTTCTGACCTGAACCACCTTGTTCTGTACTGACTGGGAAAAAGCTTGCAGTGCCAGAAACACTTCCCTGAGTTCCCAGAGATTGATGTGTAGAAGAGATTCCTGAGGAGACCACAGTCCCTGGTTGGTGAGGTCCCCCAAATGGGCTCCCCAGCCCAGCAGGGAAGCATCTGTGGTAGGGACCACTGAATGAGACTGAGTGGCAAATGGAACCCCTTGCCTCAAATTGTCCTGATCCTGCCACCATTGCAGAGGCTTGGATCCAAGTTCAGTCACTAGAATTAGTTTGGTAAGGAATCCTTTCTTTGGGACCAAAAAGCTCTCAAGTGGAACTGAATGTCCCTCATCTGAAATCTTCGCCTTGGACCACTGCCGTAGAAGCTGCCATGTGGCCCAAGAGCTGAAGGAAATGCCTTGCTGGTTGAGACACCTGAAGGCTGAATGAAGAAGCAAGCTCCATGAGAGCTCTTGCCCTTTCCAGGGAAAGGAAAGCTCTTGCTTTTACTGTATCCAGCTCTGCCCCTATGAAGGTGAGGAGCTGCACTGGTTTGGGAACTGACTTTGGTAGGTTGAGAAGAAACCCTAAAGAAGTGAGCACTTGCTGGGTCACTTGCAGGTCTGACTTGACTTGATCTGGAGACTGGCCCACTATGAGCCAGTCGTCCAAATATGGAAAAATGGAAATCTTTTCTCTTCTTAGGAAGGCAACTACTACTGCCAGGCACTTTGTGAAAACCCTTGGGGCTGATGTTAGGCCAAAGGGCATTGCTCTGAATTGATAGTGGCCTGAGGGCAACTCGAACCTGAGGTACTTTCTGTGGGAGCACCTGATGGGAATGTGAAAGTAGGCATCTTTGAGGTCCAGGGAAGCTAGCCAGTCCCCTAGCCTTAGAGAGGGAAGGATTATTCCTAGAGTTATCATCTTGAACTTTGGCTTCAAAAGATGTTTGTTCAGATATCTTAAGTCCAGGATAGGTCTCCACTCTCCTGTCTTTTTGGGGGTCAGGAAGTACCTAGAGTACAGTCCTTTGCCCCAGTGTAGGGTTGGTACTCTCTCTCTCTATAGCTCTTAAAGCTAAGAGAGAAGAAACCTCTGCCTCTAGGCAAGGGTTCCGAAAGATTCGTAGGTGGAAAGATCTGGCCTCATCTTGGAAATTTTTGAAGTTGTGATCCAGTCTCTTGCTTACTACTTCCAGGACCCACTTGTCTGATGTGACAGACATCCAGTCCTGGACAAAGTAAGGCAGCCTGCTCCCTACTGGGATAGGAGAGTCGACCCAGGCAGACCCATCAGGGTGTCTGCTTGGCAGGGGCTTTAGGCTGAGGGGTGGATGCAGGCCTGCTCATCCCCCTTCTGCCTCTCCCTCTGAAGAACCCCCTCTGTGAAAAGGAAGAAGAGGCCTCCTAGACTGTTGCCTTTGAGGAGTTGCCTGCCTTTCCTTGGCCTGAGCACTCCTGTAAGTGGCCCTGTACTTGTCAATTTTCTTCATGTAATTCTCTGTCTGCTCCCCAAACAGAGAATTACCCACTACAGGAAAATCCATGGCCTTAGCCTGGGTATCCTGAGAGAGGCTAGTACATCCGAGCCAAGCCATTCTCCGAAGAGCCAGAGATGTAGCCATGACTCTTTATGACACATCAGTGGAGTCCACAGCAGTATGAAACTGAACTTTTGATGCCTCAATCCCATCTGCAGCCACCACCTCCAGCTCCTTGGCAAGCTGGGGGGAAGCCTGTTTAGCCAGTGCCAGTACAGTGTCCCACCTGGACTTCTGGTATCTGGCTGTACAGGCCATATAATTCGCCTGCCCGAGTCCCAAAGAAGATGCCATGTACTGCTTTTTTTGCCATGGCATGAATCTTCCAGGAGTCCTTGTCTGGGGGGTGTGATGCCAAGGGAATGTTTACCTTATCGCAGGCAGCAGCCTGTACAACCCCAACATGGCTGCATTGCTGATAAAGGAACTCTGTATCTGAGCCTGAAAGAGTATACCTCTTGTCCATTCTTCTATCCACAGGAGGTATGGAATTGGGAGACTTCAGAATTTTTTGTGTGTTTCCCAAAAGATTTGTGGAGGGGAATAGACAGTCTCCTGGATTCTGTGACATCCATCATCTCTACATAGTCAGGCTCCTCCTGATCCTCCACTGCCTCCTCCACAGGAAGCTGGAGAGTCTCAGCCACCTTTCTGTAAAATATAAAGTGGGAAGGGGACTCAGCAAGCCTAGGAGGAGAAACACCTGAAGGTCTGTCTGGGGAGATGTCCGGATCAATAGGCACATCCAGACTTTCACCATCACCATATTCATCTTCCAACTCTCCTTCCTCCTCAAACTCCAGTTCATAAAATTCTTCCAGGGTATAATCATGAACCGGGGGAACTGACCAAACCAAGCCCCTGTCAAAGGTGCGGATCAGTCAGGAACAAGGCAAGCGATTCCACAATACTAATCACTTTGGCTATTTCTTGGCGGTAGAGTATGAGATTCTGGATCCGAACCGACGATTTTTTCTTTGTGCTTTTTTGCGGAACCCACCCTTGGCATCGGATCTCCTTTTGCCTGAAGTATCGTCCCCGGTCAGAGGGCACTTCTTCTGGTTCACTCGGAACCGAACCGGGCTGGCCATCCGGTCAGCGACTTTCGCCTCCCTTTCCTCAGTCTACCTAATCTCTTTCAAGGGTAGATTTGGGAAAATGTTTACAATTTGGCAGTCTGAATCGAGGTGGTCAAACCCCAGACAATAAACACAGGTGGTGTGGGGATCGGCCTTAGCAAAGACCTCCCCACACTCACTGCAGTGTTGAAACCCAGTGGGCCCGTGTTTTTTCTTGGGTTTCTCAGACATGGCCAACCTAACCAAACTTACCCTTTTTTCGGCGACCGCCAGGAAAGACTCCCCTATCGGTTCCTGACTGTGTCATGGGTCTCGGAAAAAAAGGAAAAATTACTCACCTTAGTAATGTTGTTTCTTCTAATGGAGTCTTGCTATATTATAGACATTAGCAGTTTGTTCCAGCTCTAGAACTGCTTGAGTGAAATGGTTAAAACCATTCCAAAATAGAATTTTGGCATGAGCAGCTCTATCTGTGTCATTTCAAACTTGAACTGTCAGATCTTTACGAGCCAAACTCACTAAGGTCTGTGTGGAAGCTGTAACTACACTAGCCAAATGGCTGCCTAAATAATAACAACCATTGATGGTCCCAATACCCAAGACTCAAGTCAGGGACCAGAAATACTAACACCATTCTAATAATATGAAAATGGAACATAAGTATAATAAACACACACTTCACCATACACACACACCCCCAAAGTCCCAAAGGGACAGAATGCTAACAGGACATAAGTAGATCACACTAAGTTGCCGCGCCCCACCAAGTAGAGGTTCTGAGAGGGCAGGTTGGGTGGAGGTCTATATATAGCAAGACTCCATTAGAAGAAACAACATTACTAAGGTGAGTAATTTTTCTTCAAACAACATGAAGTCTTGCTATATTATAGACATTAGCAGAATACACAGCAGTACCTCCATGGAGGAGGAGCAGAACCTACTTAGGGAATAGGCTCTGAAGAACAGCTGTGCAAGGCGCATCTCTCCTGGCCTGGACATCCAGGAGTAATGCTTGGTAAAAGTGTGTACCGCTTTTCCAAGTAGCAGCCTGGCAAATCTCTAACAAAGGGATATCTCTGGCAGCAGCTAGAGGCAGCAGCTGTACCCTGGTAGAATAAGCCCTCAAACCAGGGGAGGGCTCTGCCCACTTTCTGATAACAAAATTGACAAAGAGACAATCCACCTGGCTATTGATCTCTTAGTGGCAGGTTTGCCTTTCCCAGCTTCACCATAGGTAAGGAAAAGTTGGGAGGATTCGAACCTGTGACCTTTAGGTACGCTCTATATAATAACTAAGAGCTCTCTTAACATCCAGGCTGTGCAACCTTCTCTCAACCGAAGAGGAGTGATCAGTGAAAAATACTGGAAGGGAGATAGATTGATTAAGATGGAAATCTGAAACCACCTTAGGCAAAAACTTCCTATTAGTCCTAAGGACTACCTTATCCCTGTGGAAAGAAATAAAGTCAGTCTCCACTGACAAGGCTTGCAATTCACTTATGCGTCTGGCAGAAGTGATAGCCACTAGAAAAACAGTTTTCCAAGTTAGGTACTTAAGCTCTGCAGAAGACAGAGAGTTCAAAAGAGGTTACATTAACTGGGCAATGCAAACATAAGGTCCCAAGCAGGGCCGGTTCCGGAAAGGAGGATTAGTATGGAGTAATCCTTAAAAACTTGGAAAACACAGGAAGAGAGGAAAGGGGTTGACTTTCCTGCTGACACAAAAAGCAGACACAGCTGCCAAATGAACTCTCTCAGGGTAGCTGGTCTGAGACCCAAGGAATTAAGATGTACCATGTAATCTAACAAAATGGGCAATTCAGCAGATTCTGAAATATTTTTCCCAGCACACCAAATGGAAAACCTTTTCCATTTAGAACTATAAGTAGCCCTAGTGGAAGGCTTTCTGGAAGCCTTTAGGATCTCAAGAACACCCTGAGAGAGGTGTAAATCAGCAAACTCTAACTCCTCAAGAGCCAGGCCTTGAGGTTGAGGATTGAGGTCCGGATACCAAACCCTTCCCTGGGCACAAGTCAACAGATTGTGATTCCTGGGGAGGCACAGGGGAAGATGGACTGTCAGAGACAGAAGGAGTGGGTACCAGGGCTGCCTGGCCCAATCCGGGGCAATCAGAATCACCCTGCAAGGCTGAGATCTGATTTTGACTAGTACTTTGAATAGGAGAGGAAAGGGGAAGCATAGAGGAACTTCCCCTCCCAATCCAGAAGAAGGGCATCCAGGGGAACTGAGCCCAGCACTGAGGCCTGCAACAGAACAGAGGAAGTTTGTGATTGTCTGGGGCTGCAAAAGATCTATCTGAGGATGCCCACCTGGCAAAAACTATCCCCAGCACTTGAGGATCCAGGGACCATTCGTGATGGCCCTGGGAAATCCTGCTGAGGGCATCCGCTAGGACATTGTCCTTCCCTGGAAGATGAACTGCTATGAGGGAAGTGTTCGGGAATGGGCCAGAGACCACAACTCCATTGTCTCGGTGCACAAGGCCAAAGACCGAGTGCCCCCCCTGTTTGTTGATGTACCACATTGTTGTGGTGTTGTCTGTTCTGACTTGTATCACCTTGTCATGGACAGATGCAGAAAAAGCTTGAAGAGCTAAAAGACAGCTCTGAGTTCCAGCAAATTGATGTGGAGCAGAGATTCCGGGGGACCAAACTCCTGAGTGGAAAGGTCGCCCATGGGCTCCCAACCCAGAAGGGAAGCATCTGTAGTGAGAGTCAAGTCGTGAGAAGGGGAAATGAAGAGGATCCCGCTCTTAAAGTGCTCTGATCCTGCCACCACTGGAGAGCTAGGATCAAGGTTCGAGTCACTGGGACCAACTTGGAAAGGGGTTTCTTCTCTGAGACCAAAAGGTTCTCAAGTGAAACTGAATGTCTCTCATCTGAAATCTGGCTCCCTGCACAACAGCTGTGGATGCAGCCATGTGCCCCAGGAGCTGCAGAAAGTGTCTTGCTAGTGAGAGACCTGCAGAGTGAAGGAAGAGGCCAGAGCCACTAAATTCCTTACCCTTTCTGGGGAAGAAAGGCTCTGGCTAGCTTGTGTCCAATTCTGCCCCTATAAAGGTGAGGTACCTGGACTGGTTCCAGAACCGATTTTGGTAGGTTTAGCAGAAAACCCAGGGAGGTGAGAAGCTGCTGGGTGACCTGCAGGTGAGATTTACCTGTTCTGGGGACTGGCCTACAATGAGCCAGTCGTCTAGACAGGAAAACAGCAATCCTCTGCCTCCTTAAGTGGGCCACTGCCACTGCTAGACACTTTGTGAATACCCTTGGAGCAGAGGTAAGGCCGAAGGGCATTGCTCTGAACTGGTAATGACCTGAGGGCAGTTCGAATCTGAGGTACTTTCGACGGGATCTTCTGATTAGGACATGGAAATAGGCATCCTTGAGGTCCAGGGAGGCTAGCCAGTCCCTTGGCCTTAGGGAAGGTAAAATCATTGCCAGAGTTACCATTTTGAACTTTGGTTTCAGAAGATGCTTGCTCAGATATCTGAGATCTAAAATGGGCCGCCATTCTCCTGTCTTTTTTGGGGTAAGGAAGTATCTGGAATACAGACCCCTGCCCTGATGCAGGGGAGGAACCCTTTCTACTGCTCTGAGAGCTAACAGGGATGAGACCTCTGTTTCAAGAGCGAGGGTCTCTGAAGCACTTGCAGGTAGAAAAAGTCTGTTTCTCAACTTGGGGAAACTTTTTGAAGCTGAGAACCAGACCCTGGCTTACTACTTCCAGAACCCCTTGTCTGAGGTTAAAGCCCAATTCTGACTGAAGTAAGCCAGCCTGCCCTCCACTGGTACAGGAGAATGGTCCCTGGGCACCCCATCAGGGTGCCTGTTTCATAAAGCTTTAGGCTGGGGGTGGGAGCAGGTCTGCCCACCCCTCGTCTGCCCCTGCCTCTGAAGAAGCCCCTCTGAGCATAGGCAGAGGAGGCCTGAGTCTGGTAGAAAGGCCTGTGAAAGGCCTACCCCTACCCCTAGGGGCATGCCTTTGAGGAGTGGCTTGCCGCTCCTTAGCCTGGGCACTCTTGTAAGTAGTCCTATATTCATCCATCTTCTTCATGTAATTCTCTGTCTGCTCTCCAAACAGAGAATTTCCCACCACAGGAAAATCCATAGCCTTAGTCTGGGTATCCTGTGACAAACTAGTACACCTGAGCCAGGCCAACCTCTGAAGCTACAGATGTGGCCATGACCCTAGAGGAAACATCATTAACATCCACAGCAGCATGAAACTGAACCTTAGAGGCTTCAATGCCATCAGCAGCCACCTGTTCTAGTTCACTAGCCAGCTGGCCATGGGCCTGCTTGGCCAATTGCATAACAGTATCCCATCTAGATTTCTGATACCTAGCTACATAAGCCATATAATTTGCTTGCCTGAGTCCCAGAGGGCTGCCATATGTTTTTTTGCCATGGCATCAATCTTCCTGGAATCCTTGTCAGGAGAATGTGAAGCCAAGGAATAGCTTTATCACAGGCAGCAGCCTGAACTACTAACATGACTGCATTGCTGAGAAGGAATTCTGTATCAGGGCCTGACAATGTATACCTTCTGTCCATCTTTTTATCTACAGGAGGCACAGAATTAGGAGCTTTAAAATTTTAATTGTTTGTTTCCTAAAAGACTTATGTAAAGGAATAGACAATCTCCTAGACTCTGGAATATCCATCATTTCTACAAAATCAGGCTCCTCTTGCTCATCCACAGCCTCTTCTAAAGGAAGCTGGAGGTTTCAGCAACTTTTATAAAACATAAAATGAGATGGGGACTCAGACAGCATAGGGAGATTCTAAAGGTCTGTCTGGGGAGATGTCCGGTTCAATGGGCACACCCAGACCTTCCCAGCCACATTCATACTGTTCATAATCCTCCTCCCCTCCTCTGGTTCATAAAATTCCTCAATATCATAATCCTGAACCACTGGGACCAGGCGAACCGATCTTTACCAGATAGTGGTGGTTCGGACGGACCCTGAGACAGTGACTGGACAATTTGTATGGCTTTGCTATCTCTGCAGCAGTTGGAGAAGGAATTTTGGACTCCAGACCTGCTGATTTTCTTGTTTTCTTTACTGGAATTGGTTCCTCAGAACCAGCTTTTCTTTGCCCGAGGAAGTCTGGCCCTGGTCAGAGGCACTCCCTCTGGATTCGGTTGGCACCGAACCGGGCTGGCCATCGGGTCAGCGGACTTTTTGCCTCTCGTTCCTAGGCCTGCCCAATCTTTTTCCAGGGTGGCTGCAGGAAATTCTTACATACCTGGCAGTCTGACTGGAGTGGTCAAACCCCAGACAATAAACACATGTGGTGTGTGGGGTCAGCCTTGGCAAAGACTTCCCCACAAACATCACAGTGTTGAAACCAGTGGGCGGTTTTCTTTGGGTTTCTCAGACATAATGCCAGCCTAACCAAAAACTTGCCCTTTTAACGCAGTGCAAGGCAAGACAATCCCTTATCGGTTCCTAAACGTGTCACGGGTATTGGAAAAACTGTAATAAATCCGTATTTTTAGAACCGATAAGAACTGGAACAGCACTCTAAAATAGTAACTTTTAGTTTTAAATGAGTTTTAAACCCACTGATCGGTTCAAAAACCAGACCGATAACACAAGTTCCACACAGACAAAACCTTCATTTACTTACGGTTACCACAGATGAAGCTTGAACCCGAGCGGTTTTGCGGTTAAAATAAAACTATTCTCGGTTAAATCCAACCGAGAAAACACTTTTAAACCGAGAAATGAACCGAGCAGAAGAGAAATCTCGAAGCGACTGTTCACTGAGGCGGAGTAAAGAATCTGACAGTTCAAGTTTGAAATGACACAGATAGAGCTGCTCTCGTGCCAAAATTCTATTTTGGAATGGTTTTAACCATTTCACTCCGGGGCAGTTCTAGAGCTGGAACAAACTGCTAATGTCTATAATATAGCAAGACTTCATGTTGTTTGAACATACTAAAACCTGTTTTTTTTTTTTAGAACCGATACGGACCGGTAACCACACACTAAAGCAAAACACAAAATTTACCTGAACGATCGGTTCAGCCGAACCGATCCACACTTTTTACAAGTTCCACACAGAAAACAGAACAAAACCTATCTAGTACTCACGGTACCACAGACAGAGACTTGAACTGACTATGCGGAAACTAAATTTCGGTAGAAACGGACCGAAAACTGACACTTCAACTGACTTCGAACCGAGCTTCAGGCGAAATCTCCAGAGCGACTGTTCAGTGAGGCGAAGTAAATAATCTGACGGTTGCAGTTCAAAATACAACAGACAGAGATATCAACCAAGCTCGAGACCAACATTCTATGCCCTGCATAGAAAAGTTAACCCATTGTTCTCCGGGGCAGTTTAAAGGCTGGGGCTAACTGCACTTGTCAGAATACAGCAAGACTTCATGTTGCTTGAAAGCCCTAAGTATCGCATCTGTATACATTCCACCAAAGGATCAAAAACTTGGCCTCAACGAAGTTCTAAATTTTATTGACTTGCAGCCCACTGACTCTGAATTAATCCTACTAGGAGACTTCAACTTAAACTGGCTAGGATCAGAGTCTAGTGCACCTAAAGACTCCTTTGCTGCAGCCAACTTTACACATATGGTTTCATCCACTATGAGAACCAACTACAAAACGGGTACCTGCACCCTCCTTGACTGGGTACTCACCAACCATCCCACCAGGATCTCCCGCACCACAGTTCTCCCAGACTCCCTTAGTGACCACTCACCAGTTACCTGTGTATGGTCAAATAAATTCCTTAAGCCACCTTCAAAAATCATCTCCAGCAGAGTCCTTCCCCGTGGCAAACTCACCCACTTTAAGCACTACCTGCTTCAGCAAGACTGGTCACCCATATACATGATGTCGGATGTTAACCAGGCCCTTGATTCTTTCATCGCCACTTTCAAAAAGGCATGCAACCTCTTTGCACCAATCAAAAAAAGGAAAACAAAAATGCTCTGTAATCCTTGCATCACTGGGAAACTGCTAAATCAGCTAAAACAGCAGGATCACCTCTGGGCGGTAGCCAAGGAAACCAGAAACCAGCTGGACATTCTAAAATATAAGAAAGCCAGAAATGCTTGCACTACAGCCATCAGACTCATGAAAAATTCTTACTATAAAAATGCTGTCACTAACTCCTGGGGGAATGGTCAAGCTTTCTGGGAAAATATCAAGGAAATCATGGAGAAGAAGCCAAAAAACTCCCCGGCTATGTTATCCGTTGACTGATCACTCACCCTTAACCATGCTGTCATAGCTAACTCCTTTAACCTGGCTTTTACAGACCTCAGTGCTGTCCTCCCCTCTGACTACATCGAAGATAAAGCTCCCACCGCTGTCCCCCCCTTAGCCCAAACCGGATAACCCCCCTTTTTTACTTTAGGGAGGTCAGCCTAAAGGATGTGCGCCGCCATATTGCCACTGCCATCTCTAAATCCCGAATTAGTGGCGACACTCTGGGTCTCAAGCTCCTGTCACTTACCCTAGATCAGGTTCTTCATCCCCTTACAAAAATACTGAACCTCTCTCTCAGCAGCAGGAACTTCCCTGACAAATGGAAAACTGCAATAGTGACCCCAATCCACAAAGGCGGTGACCAGACCATCCGCTCAAACTACCGCCCAATATCAATATTGCCTCCGCTCTCCAAGGCACTTGTGCTTATTGTGGCGGACCAACTATCTGAACAAATACAACATACTATGTGACAAGCAACATGGTTTCCGGAAAGGCCACAATACCACCACTGCTCTCCTAGAGTTCACCGGGACTGTTCACACTTCTCTGGACCACGGCAAACTAATAGGTGCAGTCTTTATCGATCTCTCCAAAGTGTTCGACACAGTCAACCATGGGTTGCTTATTGACCAGCTACTAAATACCGGAGTGTCACCTGACTCTGTTCTATGGTGTAGAAGCTACCTCGAAAACCGGATGCAAAGAGTAAAAATTGCAAACACTCTCTCTGACACTTTGCCGGTCCGCTCAGGCATACCCCAAAGTTCCATACTGGGGCCACTTCTGTTTAGTCTCTTCCTAAACTCCCTACTGAAATCCTGCCCCGAAAACATCATCCTGTACGCTGATGATGCAGTGGTATTCTCCTCCCATAAAGATCCCGGGGCTCTACAGGATAACCTCCAGCTTGGTTTCAGCACCACTGAGTCTTGGTTCCACAATCACAAACTGGTACTAAATCACAAAAAAAAAAAAAAAAAACATGCTATTCCGCAGCTCTCATAACCCGCACAAGCAACACCACTTGATGATCTCTACTGCACAGGGAAACACCTTGGAGCAGGTGCAATCTTTCAAATATCTTGAGATTCTGCTAGACCCTAGCCTCTCCTACGGGGCACACACTGACCACGTTGCAAAAACTGCAAACACTCGACTCATTCTTCTATTCAAACATAGACAAAATCTTACTCCAGATGCACTGAAGATTGCCGTACAGAGTTCCGTGGTATCGATCATTGACTATGGTCTCATCATTTACAGCTCTGCCATGATGACAGCCCTCAGACGGATTCAAATAACCTTAAACAAGGCCTGTCTGCTTCTTACAGGTGCTCACCGGCTCACCGACACCTGTGACTTATATGCACGGTCTGGATGGCTTCACCTATCAAACCGCATAAAGTATCTCACTTGTACCATGGCAAAGCAAATCTGCCTGGGGAATGCGCCACCAGGTGTCTCTACTCTCCTGCAGATAAGCCCAAACTGTTGGAGCTCTAGGAGATCGAATCAGCAGCTTCTAAAAATCCCCTACTGTCGCACATCACAGGCACAACGATTCTTTGCCTACAGAGCACCACTTTGGCTTAATGACCTAAACCCTACCATCTCCTCAGCTAACACACTTGGTGCGTTCAAAGCTAGGCTCCGGAATCATCTCGTTGCCTCTAGCTCCTTTGATTGCTACAGCTAATTTCCCTGACATCTCCACTATATCTGCCACCGGGATATGACTCCTATCACTCCCTTCCCTCTTTCCCCAATTACATGCATCTCTAATTACCTACTAGCTACCTTCTACCACGACAAATACCTCTGGCTGCCTATGTACTCACAACCACCGCCCCATCTTCTGTTATAATGTCATTAATTTTTCTGATTGGTTGATGTTATGTATTGCTATTATGTTGTAACCACTTTGTGTAGACTTCCGTCACCATTGCTTTTCTTTTTGTTTTTGAAATGTTAGTCTCTGACGTGGAACCTTTGTAAAAGAGCCTCAGCTCAAAGGTATTGCAATCCTAGACCTTATAAATAAATAAATAAATTAAAAAAAAAAAAAAAAGAAAGGTGATTTCGCGCAGCACCTGTGAAATCACCTTTCCGAATGCAAAAAAATATTTTGTTCAGGACTGAAAAATGGCAGCTGTCACATTCATTAGGTGCTGTGAAGAAATGGCTATGTTGAAAATTTGGGGTCAAAATATAAAAAATTACCAAAATTATGAGCCTGCATTCGCAAATTTCAGTGCAGGCTCATAACGTCCTTATTTTTTTAATATTTTCACACCTAATTTTCAATGTAGCATTCTTATGACCTCACCTCATGAACAAAGGTGGAGAAAATTTTCAACTCCTGTCCAAAAGGTGATTTTACATAGCGATTACAAAATCACCCTTCGGGATACAAAAACACATTTTTGCCAGGATCTGAAAAATGACAGCTGTCATGTTCATGAGGTACTGTAAAGAAATGGCTATCTTGAAAATTTGGTGTCAAAATATTGAAAATTGCCAAAGTTTGTGCCTGCATTTGCAAATTTCAATGCAGGCTCATAGTGCTGTTGTTTTTCAATATTTTTAAACCAAATTTTCAACATAGCCTTCTTATGACCCCAATGGTGGAGAAAATTTTCAACACCTGCCCCAAAGGCGATTTCACGCAGTGACCGCGAAATCACCTTTCGGGACAGATTTACCTAACATTACTTGCATTGTTCATGAGGTGGGGTCCCAAAAAAATGTAATTTGTGGCAAACATATTTAAAAATGGCCAAGTTATGCCACTAAGTTGAAAACCCCACTGCAATACACTGACGCTGAAAACCTCATTGAAATACACTGAAGCGGTTACCTCAGTTCGCAGTTGGGCTTTGAAGAGTGAAGACGTGCCTGCAGTCCAAGGAAGAGTATGGTGACAGATCTCTGGTGGGTAAGTATTGGGTGGGGGGTGGGGGGGGGAAACAGTACAACGGACGATGGCGGTTTTCCTTTTATAGGGAAAAAAAACCACGAGGGATAGTTTTCTTTTTTTCAGGGACAGTTTGCTGAACAGATGAGGACACTGGGGGATTGAGCTCCCTCAATGTCTGTATACTGTTTGAGGGAGGGGGTTCCACAGTGGACGACGACGGACAGTTCTCTTTTTTTTTTCAGGATAAAACCAAAGGACGAGAGATAGTTTTCTTTCTTTCAGGGAGAGTTTGCAGAACATTTTGAGGATACTGGGGGATTGGGCAACCCCAGTATCACTATGGTATGTTTGGGGAGGTTGTAGGGTGGGCGGATGCTAGAGGAGGGTTGGGTTGGGGAAATAACAGAGCTTGTCATACTGACTTGCACTTCAAAGGACCAAGCCACGCTGCTACTGCATCGCTCTGTCCTTTGAAGTGAATGACCAGATTGGCCCCCTCAGAAAACCAGTGTCATCAGGACACTGCCTGCTGATCAGCCTGCCACAGACCAGCCCCAGAGCATCACTCTCCACTGGATTCTTACCCCAACATCACTTTCTAGCAACTCTCATACCAACATGTTCACTTGTACGTGTGCACGATGAACATAAATAAAATAAGGTCATAGCACTAAGTAGCAGTAGGGAAGTATCTTTGGCTGCAGGACTCAGCAAAGAAAGTTGGCGGCTGTAGACATCCAGTGGGTAAGCAGTGACTGTAGGCACCCAGTGGGTAAGGGACTTGATTTAGAGATGTGGGGTTGGTGGTCCGAGATGAGTCTGCATATTATCACCAGTTAGATGGAAATACTACCAGGCTGAATAAGCTAGCAGTAAATACTTCCCAGTACTAAAAATCATCTTGACCACTGATTGCCCCCCTGATATTGGAACAGCTGTAAGGCAGGGCATGAGGAGAGAAAAGTCCCCAAGGCAGGGGCACAGAAAGGGAGGGATGGGGTCAAGACAGGAGAAAAAAGGGGGTAAAACTCAGGTAAGTTATGGTAGAGGATTGAAGAAGACAAGAAATGGGGAAGGTAGAACAGGAAGAGGAGAGCCGGGGAGCTTCAGGAAAAAACACAGGCAGCAATGGGAGGGGGAAGCAGGGTAGCAAGCAGGGGGAGGAAGGTATGGAGAGTCATGTGTTCCAATGCAAAAAATCTTGGAAACAAAATTCCAGACCTGGAAGCCATTATAGCGGAGCTGACTTGGATTTAGTGGCCCTAATGAAGCTGTGGTCCACAGAGCACCACGAATGGGATACGACCATACCAGGCTACTCTATATTCAGGAAAGACAGAGCAGGGGTTTTATATGGCAAGAAGAAAATCAGGGCCACAGAGGTGCAGGAGCACCATGAGGAAAAGCAGGGGTTGGAGGTGCTGTGGGGCGCCCTTGGAGACAGATTCCAAGGCCACTATCCCTACTGGGATAGTGTACAGATCTCCAGCACAGGGAGAGGAGTTGGCACTTGGAGAAGCCATCATCATAATAGTGACTAAAGGGGAGGTACCGCTAGCTAGTGATTTCAATCTGCCTGACGTAGAGAGGAGCCTTCAAATTGCAGCTTCAGCATGGAGTAGGGCAATCCTCGACTCCCTAGAATGGACTTTTCTCAGTCAGTTAGTTAGTCAAAGAACCCACTAGCGATGGGGCAGCGCTGGACCTGGTAATTACAAACAAAGACAGCACTGCATGCGTTACACTGGGAAGTTCCTTTGGTACCAGTGATAACCATACAGAGTGGTTTAACAAAGACAGGAATAAGGAATGGCATAATTAAAGCAACCATCCTCTGCCTGGAGGAGGTGAATAAAAGCAGAAGGAAAGATAGGTGTGGTTCTCTAAGGAAGTGGCAAAGGCGGTGAAGGAAAAACAGTGTCTTTCAGGAGGTACAATGAACACACAGCTGGAGAAGAACTGGTAAGTATACTTTGAAAAGCAGAGGGAAGCAGGTAAGGGGACGAGGGAAGCAAAGGTACAGACAGATGAAGGGATAGTCAAAGGGGTCGCTAAGGGGGATAAATCTTTTTTCAGATACATAAGTGAGAAGAGGAAAGCAAGGGGAGGGATAGCTAGCATTCGAAAGACAAAGGGGGAGACTGTGCAGAACAGGACCAGCAAAAAAGCTGACATCCTAAACAGGTCCTTTTACTCAGTCTTCACAGTGGAAGGAGTAGGGCCAGACCACCAAGAAGTGGCAGGAATGGTGGGCTGGAGGAGGTGGACACAAGTCCACTTTCAGAGGAAAGAGTACGGAAAGGACTTGCAGCTCTGAAGAAGGACAAAGCTATGAGATTGGACAGGATACACCCAAGAGTTCTAAAAGAACTCAGGGAGGTGCTAGCTGCCCCAATGACAGCTTTATTCAACAGCTCACTGGAAACAGGCATGGTTCCACAGGACCGGAGGAGCTGACATGGCCCCTCAACATAAAAGTGGCAGAGGAGGCCAGCAACTATATGCTGGTCAGTCTTACTAAAGTAGTGGACAAATTCATGAAAACCCTGCTAAAGGGAAGATTGGCAGAGTATCTTGAATCCAATGGCCTACAAGACCACAGGCAGCATGGATTCATGGGAGAGGCCATGCAAACCAGTCTGACAGATTTCTTTGACAGGGTGATCAGGGAAATAGATCAGGGGAGGGCAGCGGACATGGCCTATTTGGACTTTAACAAGGCCTTCAACACTGTGCTGCACAAGTGGCTGATAAAATAACTGGGCAGCCTAGGAGTTGGATACAAAGTGTTGAATGAGGTTAGAAACCAGTTAATGGATAGGAGACAGAGGGTGGTGGTAAACCGCACTCACTCCAATGATGGGAGAGTGACCAACAGGGTGCCACAGGGCTCACTGCTGGGACTGGTCCTCTTCAGTGTCCTCGAAAATGACAGTGCAGAAGAACTGGAAGGGAAGGTATGCCTTGTTGCAGATGATACCAAAATGTACAATAGAACAGATACTCAGGAGGGGTGGAGAAAATGCACTGGTATCTTGGAAAACTCATGGAGTAGTGAAGAGCAGTTGGGGTTCAATGCCAAAACATTTAAAATCATACACCTAGGACACAGAATGCAGGAGCTGAGTATAAGATGGGGTGGGAGGGACTGGCAGTCACTAAACAGGAAAAGGAATCTTGGAATTATCATATCCGATTACCTAAAAGTTGCAGGGTACTGTGACAAAGCAGTGGGTAGGGCTAGTGGAATGCTGGGGTGCAGTGGGAAGGGTATCTCCAGCAGGAGGAGGGAAGTGGTGTTGCCACTGTATCGCTCCCTGGTGAGGCCCTACCTGGAGTACTGTGACCAGTTTTGGAGGCTGCACCACAGAAAGGACATAGACAGGGTAGAGGCAGTCCAGACCAGGGCAACTAAAATGGTGCATGGAGTTGCACGACAAGTCCTATGAGAAGAGCCTGAGGGACTGCAATAGGTACACCCTGGAAGACAGCAGGGAGATATATGACATGATGGAGACCTACAAGTACCTCGCAGAGGTAAACAAGGTACAGGATAGGAGCCTCTTTCAAATGAGAAAAAGCACCTGTGACAAGAACTATAAATGAAGCTTGGAGGTGGAGTTTAAGAGAGATGTGAGGAAATAGTTCTTTATTGAAAGTGTGTCAGGTACCCGGAACAGACCAGCAGCAGAAAAGGTAGGGCAAAAACAGTGGGGGTCTTCAAGCATGTGTGTGGTAGAAATAGGGGTAGTAAGAAAACAGACAGGGAGGAGGGAGAGTCACCAGAGACCAGTCAGGGTCTGCAGACAGATTAAGTAGGGGACATCTGGGCAGACTGGGTAGGTCAAGTGGTCCTTTTCTGTCAAAAAATTCTATGTTTCTGTGATTGTTTGCTTATATGTCCAAGTGTGCGTACTGCAATAAAGCTGTTAAAGATTCAGTGTGGTGTGAAGAATACTACTAAGGTTCATACTAAGGTGATTAAGGTGCAAGGGGACTGTAAGACCCATAACCACACCTGAATTATTTATAATAGCCAAAATTGGCTTTGTTGATAATAAATTTATCCAGGCGATTTTTAAATGTTAATTTATTTTCACTAGTAATAATTTCAAAAGGTAGCTTATTCCAAGGATTTATAATCTTCTGAGTGAAAAAATATTTTCGTGAAGTATGATAACATTTTGCCCTACTTATCTGGAGTGGGTGACCTCTGGTGTTGTAAGTATTATTTTTGAACACAAAACCCATTTGTGTAAACAGATATGGGTCATTAACAATATCGAACATATAGATTAAACCACTCCAAAGACGTCTGAGCAATAATGGCAAAGATTTAGATGTTTTAGACGTTTTTCATATGGGATATTAAATAGTCCAGTTGTATTTTTTTGTAAATTTTCTCTGGATTTTTTCCAGAGAAACTATCTTCCCCATTTTATATGCGCTCCAGAGTTGGGATGAATACTCTAAATGGAGTCTAGCGTAAGCTCTGAACAATGGTAGCATTACTTCAGGATTTCTCGATTTGATGTTTCTTTTGATTGGCCATACTATTCTATTTGTTCTGAACTGCCATCAATACATGGTACTATGATTTAGATTCCACTGCCATCTGTGGAGAAAATGCACGCAATGCAGCAGCCAGGAGAATTAAAACTTGGCAGGGAATGTACATAAACACTGGAAAACTTCAAATAAGAGTTTTAAGTTTTACAGGAGAGCAAATGGAAGAAAAGACAGGAATGGTACACAGATGACTGCACTGCTGTTAGCAGTAGCAGTTGTGCAGCTCTGGAAGACTACAATACCTTTCCGTTCACAGAGCAAGAAAGGGGTACCTACTCTGCTGTGACTGAAATTTAGAATCTTACTGCACACTACAAAAAAAAAATTAAAGGTGTTTTCAGATTCAGACTGAATAGTATTAACAGAAAGAGAAAAAAAAACAAAAACAAGAGTCCTAAAATGGACCCCTTGGGAATAACAATAGTAGCATGTAGAGAACTAGATAATGTTTTACCCAAACAAACATGCTGAGCCCTCCCAAAAGTATAAATTGCACTTATTGATACAATCATTGAGTGGTGTGAACACAATTCTCTCTAATAATGAGCTTAATGCAGAGAGAATGGATTTGGGACTGTAGCCATCAACAGAAACAGAACTGACACCCTTGAAAATTAGGACAACTCTTGCACATTTCAATACCCTTGACAGTCAGGACATGATGAGGCATAGACTAAATATTTTAGATGAGGGACAACAATCAGACAACCTAGTAAGCCAAGGAATCTAGGATCCAGTGTTCCGCTCCCTGCACCAGAACTGGGTGATTGAGAAACAGTGTGTACTGCAGGTCTTGCTTTGAGAGGCAACCTTAAAGTAACAAGTCTTGACCAATTCCAATGTTTGCTTACAAGCTGTTATTGTGAAATTGTTGGCACTAGTTATTTGGGTGCCTTACCTAATGAGCTCACGGGTTCCTGCTGTCGCACCACTACCCGACCAGAAACCTCCTTACCCTCTGGTCCCCCAAGGACTATACTGCTGCTGTTGGGGGAAAGACACAGCTCAGGGAGGCAGTCAAACCCTGGCTCCTTTCATACGAACATACAAAACTGCCAGCAGATATAGGCCTATCTATTTAGGTCAATCTAGTCTGCTCAAGTGTGCAGCACTTCAGTCTTTCAGACTGCAGCTGCCCCCCTTCCCTTGCCTCCCCACCATTGATTTTGCCCATGTATCCTTCATTCCAACCCCCACCCCCTTTTGAAGCTGCCCATCATCCGTAGTGATATCGTCTCCACCAGCAGTGTGTTCCACCCTGCCATCGCCCTTTCAGTGAAATAGTGCCTCCTCATTTCCCTCCTGAATCTGCCTCCTTCCAACTTCAGACAGTGCCCCCTGGTTTCCCTTTCACCTTTTAATTTGAAAATACTTCTGGTGCTTACTCTGTTCATACCCTTCAGGTACTTGAAGGTCTCAATCATATCGCCTTTCTCTCGTCTATCCTCCAGGGAATACATATTGAGCTCTCTCAGTCTCTCCTCATAAGGTTCATTTCCCAACCCCAGGATCATTTTCATTGCCTGCCGTTGCACACCCCAATAGCTTGATGTACTTTTTCAAGTAGGGGCACCAGTACTGCACACAGTACTCCCATGTGTGGCCTCACCAGAAACCTGTACAGGGACAGGATGACTTCCCCTCTCCTAGAGGTAATTCCCCTTGCGATGCACCCCAACATTTTGCTGGCCTTTGCTGCTGCCTTCCTGCACTGGGCTGAGTAGTTCATTTCCCTTGTCACTAGTACACCCAGATCCTTCTCCTTTGACTTGGATAATTGCACTACCCCCAACCAGTAACTATTTCCGGGGTTCCTGGCTCCCAAGTGCATGACTTTGCACTTCTTAGCACTGGACCCAAGTTGCCATGTGTTAAACCATTCCTCCAGTTTTGCCAAATCCTCCTGGAGTACTTTACCCCTTTCCCCTTCATCAGGCCATTATGGTTTTCCAAGGAAGTAGCAGAGAAAGTGAAAGCCAAAAAGATCACTTTCAGGCAATACAAAAACACGCAGGCAGAAGGGGGGATAGGGAGAAGTACCAGGAGAAGCAAAGAGAGGCAAGGAGGTCAATAAGGGAAGCCAAAGCGCAGACAGAAAAGTGCATCACAAAATCAGTGGGTAGAGAGGACAAAACCTTTTACAGGTACATAAGTGAAAAAAGAAGGGCAAATGGAAGGATAGTGAGACTGAAGGGGAGGATGGGGGCCGCATGGAGGATGACAACAATAAAGCTGACATACTAAACACATATTTCTGCTCAGTTGTTACTGAGGAAAAAGAGAATAATGGGCCTGAAAGGAGTACAAGAGGCGGGAATGGTTCAGAAATGGACACAAGTCCCTTTACATGGGAAAGGGTCCTAAAGGAACTGGAAGGAATAAAAGTTGATAAAGAAATGGGGCCAGATGGGGTGCACTCCAGGGTCCTTAAGGAACTAAGAGAGGTGGTGGCTAAACTTCTGGCAATCCTGTTTAGCCAATCACTGGAAACAGGGGAGGCACCCAAAGACTGGAGGACAGCAGATGTAGTCCCCTTATATAAAAGTGGGAACAAAGAGGAGGTGGGGAACTACAGACCAGTCAGCCTGATCTCTGTAGTGGGGAAGATCATGGAAGCACTATTGAAGGAGAGATTGGTGGAACATCTGGTTGCCAATGGACTACAGGACCTAAGGCAGCATGGTTTCACCAGGGGGAGGTCAGGTCATGCCAGATCAGCCTCATTGAATTTTTCAACTGGGTGACAAGGGAGGTGGATCAGGGGAGGGCAGTGCCCGTGGCCTATCTGGACTTCAGCAAGGCATTTGACACTGTGTCACACAGAAGGCTATTAAACAAACTGGGGAATATAGGACTGGGCAGGAGAGTAGTGCGGTGGGTGGGTAACTGGCTGAGCAGCAGGACACGGAGGGTGGTGGTAAATGGCTGTCACTCCACAGAGGGAAGAGTGACCAGTGGGGTACCACAGGGATCAGTGCTGGGACCAGTCCTATTCAACATCATTATCAGTGACACTGCACAGGACCTAGAAGGTTGAATTTCCCTGTTCGCTGGCGACTTGAAGCTCTGTAACATAGTGGACACACCAGAGGGTGTTAACAGAATGAAGAGGGACCTACAGAAGCTTGAAGAATGGTTAAGGGTTTGGCAGTTGAAATTCAATGCAAAGATGTTGCAGATAATGCATATGGGGCACAAAAACCCTGGAACAACATATCAGTTCGGGGGGTGAGGATACAGCATGCACCAAACAGGAAAGGAACCTTGGAGTTATCATCTCTCTAATGACCTCAATTGGAACACCCTGTCAGAGGACGTGGTGGGGGCTAACACAATCACGGGATTTAAGAATGCATGGGATAGACATAAGGGAATCCTGGAGGTCAGGGATAAGGGGCAACAGACTTCTAGAAAAATATAAAGGGAACTTACAAGCTCAAATGGGCAGACTGGGTGGGTCATTGGCCCTTATCTGCAGACAGTGTATATGTAGCTATGTATCTATGTAACCTCCACACAGATCTTGGTGTCACTGGCAAAGAGACTGATCTTACTCTTTATCCCTTCTGCGATGTCGGCAATAAAAATGTTAAACAGCATTGGTCCCAGCACTAAGCCTTGTGGGACCCCACTTGTTACCACCCTGGACTCAGATACCTCACCACCCACTACTACCTTCTGCTGTCTATCCTGCAACCAGTTCCTGACCCATCTAACCAGTTTCCTCCCCGCTCCCAGATTGTTGGTCAGTCTACCATGCATCACTGAATCAAAGGTCTTGCTGAAGTCCAGGTATAGGACATCCTCTGCATGACCCTTCTCCAGTGCCCGCATCACCCAATCGAAAAAGTCCACCAGGTTCGTCTGGCACGATCTGCCAGAGACAAACCCATGCTGTCTGCCATCCTGGAGATCATTACACTCCAGAAATGTTACCAGCCTTTCCTTGAGGATAGTCTCCATTAGCTTTCCCATAATTGAGGTTAGGCTGACTGGTCTATAATTCCCTGGTTCGTCCTTGGGCCCACTCTTATGGAGGGGCACCACATGCGCCACTCTCCAATCCCTGGGTACACATCCCATTTCCAGAGAGGTGTTGAATAGGTCCACCAATGGCCCCACCAGGACTACTGCCAACTCTCTCAGTACTCTAGGATGAATTCCGTCCAGCCCAGGTGCCTTAACAACCCTCAGAGAATTAAGGATCTCTACCACCTTTCCCTCTGTGATTTCCCCATCCGTGATCAGATCTCCTCCCCCCTACTCCCACCCTGCCCCCTTCTCCTTAGGTATGGGCCCATCCTTCTCCTTGGTGAATACTGAGCAGTCTGCTCTGCCCCCTTTTCTATCCACCCACTGCCATTCTTGATACTTACAATCTGATCCTTACTCTTTCTCTTCTCCCTCATATACCTGAAGAAATCCTTTTCATCTTCTTTGATCCCCTGGCCCTGCCTCAGTTCTCTCAACGCCTTGGCTGCCCTTACTGTTCTACTCACTTCCCTGGATTTCCTCACGTATTCCTCCGTTCTCTTCCCTGTTGTATCTTTTGTAGGTTCTAAATGCAGCTCTCTTTTCACTCACCCTCTCACCTACCTCCTTGTTCGTTCAGCTTGGCTTCTTGATCCTGAATTTCTTGTTCTGACTCTTGACACATGTGCTAGTGACCTCAGCCAGGCGCCCCCCCCCCGATGACTGCTCATTTTTGTTCAGTGTCCGTGTTCGGGTGGATGCTAGCTAGGTGCCCTTTCCAGTATACTACCCATCTTGCTAAAGTCTGCCCTTTTGAATTCCAGGACCTTAGTCCTTGTAGTGACTACCTCCTTACCTAGACTGATTGAGAACCACACTGTACGGTGGTCGCTTCCTGCCACAGGTTCCTCTACTCCAACATCCCTGACTTGCTTCCCATTCCCCAGCACCAGGTCCAAGATGTTCCCCTCCCTAGTTGCTTCTGCTACCCTCTGTGTCAGGAAGCCATCCTGGAAGGCTTCCAGGAGGATCTGCTCCCTGGCACATGAGGTAGCCGGGATGCTCCAATTTACCCCTGGTAGATTAAAGTCCCCCACCACCACAGTGCTCCCTTTGCCGCTAAGCCTCTTTAGCTGCTCCCCCAGCTCCTTATCAATTTCCTTTCTATATACAGTTTTATAGTTTCTGTAGGTAATTTTCCTCCCTCTCCCACCCTAGGCCCTGGCACGCACGCACACCGTCATGTAGCTCAGCCCCTTCCACCCATCCACCCACACTGCAGCACTCTGCCGTCTATGCAACCCAACGGACCTCCAACCGGTGGGTGCGGAACTATGGGGGGGGGGGCGACATCCCATCCCCATCATCCCCAGGAGAGGAGAGCAGCCTGCCAGCTAGCTCAATCCTGCCCCCCCCCACATGCTGGCACCCCGATGACCTGAGGTCGTTCTCGAACCCGGGTCATTGGTGTAATGTGAGGTAAGGCATCCAGCCTCAACCCTTAGTGTTACTGGACAGGCTAGCTCCCAATCAATTTCCTCATTCTGTGTCAGAGGCCTATAAACTACCCCCCAATCTAACCTTGCTACCCCTCGGGTTGTATAGTTGCACCCATATGGCCTCTGCCCTGCCTTCCTCCCCCTCCTCCCTATTACACCTTATCCCTTCTCTAAAAATAGATGGCCACCCCACCCCCTTTCCCCCCAGTATAGCTTGAAACCTGGGATGGCTAGGTCCCAGTCGTGGTGTTGGGCTGCCCATGTCTCAGTAATGGCAGCTATGTCCACCTCCCCATCTGCCATTAATGTCTGAAACTCTGCCATCTTGTTCCCCAGGCTCCTAGCATTCAGTGATACCACACTGCATCTTCACGGCCAGAGCCACCTTGTGTTCCTGTAATCTCAGCCCCAGAACTGGCTGTAGGGTCAGGACCAGGGAAGGAATACCATCTGGTGCCCTGAAGTGTTTCCTAACACCTATACAGGCAGTGTGTTTGGAGGTGAGAAACCACTGATGGCACCAGAGCCTTAGCTCAGCAGTAGATGCATGGAAACATTTCCATGTATCTGAGCTCAGTTCTGAAAATGGGGTTGTTATGAGTGCCATCAGATCTCATGGACTGCTTCTTGACCCCAGAAAAGGCAGTGGGGTCAAGGGCGAGATTAAGCTGGCAGCTTCAGGGCACCAGTGATGCCACACGTCACCAGGGACCAGGGGAGATGCCCCAGCAAGTGTTGTGGTGTGCTCCCCAACCCAGGACAGGCTGCAGAACCTCAAGGTGGACATCAGCCACCTTAGGAGATATTCCAAAGCAGACCAGTTCTATGTCCTTATGAGCCAATTATGAAAATTTAGGGATCTGAGATCAGAATACACCAGAGACCCTTGGCCCTAAGACAGAAACCATTTCTGTAATGGCAGCGGGACAACAGGTTCCAGTGCCGGATGCTCGAAAGGTAGGAACTAAATCTGCTGGGGCTAGAAGGGGGTCCATAGTGTTACAGAAGTCTGTGCCACTCGAAGTTTGATCTACAACCACTGAATCAGAGGGATAGAAGGTACGGCATAAGGAATGTTCCTTCTACAAGAGGGACAACGTGTTTCACCAAATAACTCCAGACCCCGAAGCAAGCAAAAACATGGCAGTTCTGTGTTGTGTGGAGATGCAGAAAGGTCCAACTCTGGATGACCCCATTCTGAAGGGGGTGTATGCCTTGGAGTCTAAGAATTTCCACTTGTGAATCAGTGTCTGAGACTGACTTAAGCAGCTTGCCAAAATGCTTTGGGACCCTGGGAGAAACACAGCTAACAGAAGTACGTTGTGTTTCACAACCCAGTATCTCATTGCTTCTGTCCACAGTGGGCAAGAGTGTGTACCACCTTGCTTGTTTATTTAGCGTGTTATCCTGACAGTGTCCAAGTGAACCAGGAGTGGGCAGGCTCTAACATGCCAAGAGGAAGTGCCCTAATCTCCAGAGTTTTTTTTGCCACAAAGGTTTTTCTTTTGTGATTAACACATGCAGGCTGCTCAGCCCCACCTACCACGCATCGCATTTATCCCCCCCCCAACTCACTTTGCCTGTATCTCCCCACAGGCTACAACACCCCGAGCCAGGAAGTGAGAGGGCTGCCCTCCCCACCCAGCGCCTCTCATCTAGAAATGGGTTGGTGGTCCAAGTGGAAATGTGGGGGATGGGGGTTGGCAGGCAGAACTTCATTTAGTGGAGTGCCATGGATGTCACATATTACTAAGGGTGCAGAGGGTCAGAGGGATTACAAGAGGGACAGGAGAGAAAGGAGGAGGCAGGTGAGAGTTGGCAGCAGTATAAATGGAAGCGGGGAGGGCTCAGAATGAAGGGGGAGAAGGTGGGGATCTTGGAAGATTCAATAATGAAGGGTGTGAGATGGGAGAAGGGTCAGGAGTAATCTATAGGAAGGTGGAATGCATGCCAGGGATGACTGTAGAGGGGTAGGACCTCTAGAAGCACAGTGCATGGGTCAGGGGAAAGGGAAGACTCACATAATAGTGCACCTGGGTATGAATGATCTTGCAGGATGTGAGGTGTGGGTGGTACAAGAGAGGTTCAAGGAGGTGGGGAGAATTTGCAGGATGGAAGGGAGGTTGGTAGCCTTCTTGGAGGTGCTTCTGGTCTCAAGGGCTAGTATAGCAAGGAAGGTAAGGATTGATGAATTTAATGGATGACTTGGAGTGTGGTGTGATGTGGAACGGTACAAATGCATTGGTTGTTGGTGGGGGAGACATGGGATAACAAAGACCTGTATGTACCAAATAGGTTACACTGAAGCAGGAAGGACAAAAGGGTCCTGAAGGGTAAGCTAGAAGACTCTGTGATTAAAAATCTTAATTTAAACTGATGAGTGGGGGCAGTAAGGTGCACAGCACCCTTAGTCACCTGATGGAGGAGGCCGATAGGCCTTACCCCCAATCAGGACAGCATGCGAGGGAGCTAAACGGGAAGAAGGGAGGGACCAACAGAACAGGGGGTTGGGAAGGGGGCAGGTCAGGGAGTAAGGGGGGGTCCACAGTCATGCTGGAGGGTGGTGTCTCTGAATGCCAGACGTCTGGGGAACAAGATGGCAGAACTAAAAACACAGTTGGCAGAGGGAGAGATGGACATAGCGGCCATCACAGAGACTTGGGCCACACAAAATCACAAGTGGGACCTAGTAGTTTCTGGGTATAAAACGTACAGAAAGGATAGGGGGACGGGAAGGGGAGGAGTGGCTCTATACGTAAAGGAGGAGATAACCAGTACCAGAGAGGAAAAGGTGGAGGGTAAAGCTGAAGCATTGTGGGTATAGGTACAATCCACTAAAGGGAGGGAAACTAAGGATGGGGGTGGTCTACAGACCACCTTCCCAGGATGAGGAACTGAACTGGGTATTGGGAGTCCCAAATCATGCATCTGCCAAACAGAGGGTGGGGGGACAGTGGTAATAGGGGATTTCCATCTGCCTGGGTTTGGATTGGAAAATACCTGCTACCTCCTGCACTAGGAAACAAGTACTGCTAGATGCCTTTCAGGATGGTTTTCTGACCCAAGGTGTTATGCAGCCCACTAGGTAGAGGGCCATCCTGGATCTAGTTCTGCCCAGCTGTGCACATGTGCAGGATGTGAAGATGGATGCATTGCTTGCAGGTAGTGACCACAACAAGGTGCGGTTCCACCTGGACATGGGCAGCAGGAAGGTCAGGACAAGACACGGGTCTTGGACTTTCGGAGGGCTGACTTTGGTAGGATGGGAGAAGTTCTAGAAAGACACCTTGCTAGGATGACAGTGGGGATGGATGTGGCACAGAAATGGGCCATAATAAAGAAGGGACTAGTGGAGGCCTCTAGTGAGTGTGCCAAATCAAAAGTAAGAAAGCCAAAGCCAAAAAAAGCCCAGCTGGTCAAGTCCTTCTTTTCTATCTGTTGTGCTCTTTGGCTACTTTCTACATTGTACTGGTGTATACATTGTTTTTAGTTCTGTATAGCTTTATAAGTAATACTTAACAGTTGTGTTTTTTCATATATGTCAATAGTAGTATAAATACCACATACATTAGAGATTGTTTAACTCAACATTTTTAGAGTACACGTAGTATAGGAATGCTTACGATTGTTAGGTTGTATTTATGCTTGTAGTTTTGCTGAAAGCTTGAAAATATATTTATTGTATTGTATTTAAGGTTAAATGTGAAAATTAATAAACAATTTTATTGATTAAAAAAAGTGGTAGGGGACAAAAGTGCAGCCTTCAGAAATTACAAGCATACTCAGAAGGAGGAGGAGAGGGTGGACTACTTCACTAAATCTAGGGAGGCGAGCAGGATGGTAAGAGAAGCAAAGCCTGGGAGAGAAGTACAGCTAGAATAGGGGGTAAAAGTGGGCGAGAAGGTCTTTTTACAGCATATAAGGGAGAAAAGGAACATAAAGGACGAGACTGTAAAATTAAAGAAGTATGGGGCTGGGCAGAGGGTTGTTAAGTAAAAGCGGAGGTGCTGGTGATTGTCTACCTTAGAGCTCCTAGCCCCCACCCCCAATTTAGTCTTCACTAGGCAAAGGATGGACCAATACTGCAAGGGAGCAGAGGCGAGGGACTGGGAGATTTGGAGTCACAAATGGCACAATACAAGTCAAGAGTGTACTCGGGCTTAAGGGCCCTAAAGGTGGACAAATCACCAGGGCTAGATGGCATGCTTCCCAGGGTCATATGAGAACTGGTGGAAGTTCTGGCAGGTCCCCTGTCAAACCTGTTTAACACCTCTCTGGAATCCGGAAACATGCCCCAGGACTGGAGAATGGCACATGTGGCGCCTCTCCATAAAAGAGGGCTGAGAAATGAACCACAGGACTACTGGCCAGTCACACTGACCTAAAAAGTGGGTAAGCTGATGGAAACCATCCTGAAAGAGAGGCTGGTTGGCTTTCTGGAGGAAAATGAGCTCAAGGGGGTGAGGCAGCATGGGTTTCTGCAGGAAGTCCTGCCAAGCTTACCTAATTGACTTCTTCGATTGGGTTATTATGACAGTGGACAACAGCCAGGTGGCTGATGTTCTGTATCTGGCCTTCAGCAAGGCCTCTGACTTTGTGCCTCATAGGAGAAGAGTACTAAATAAGCCGGAAAAAATTGATTAGCTGTTTTACATGTGAATGTGCTAATCATCTGTAAAAATACATAGCACTTAGCACAGAATGGTTATTAAAATTAAAAAATGTATATCATTTTATTAATTTTGTCTACTGTGCCATAGACCCACTGATAAAAAATACTTATCAGTCTACTGCTATGCATTTTTGGAAATGATTAGCATTATCCTGTTTTGCATGGCGTTTTGCTATGCTATACCAGCTATTTAAAACCCTGTAGGAGACCGGTCAGGAAGCTGGATGACCTGGGGTGGTGGCTAAGCTCGTGAGACTGGTGTGAAGCTGCTTGCAGGACAGAAGCAAAAAGGTGGCTGTCAAAGGAGAATTTTCAGAAGCGAGGCCTGTGACAAGTGGGGTCACACGTGGCTCGGTGCTCGATCTGGTGATGCTTAGCATCTTCATAAGTGACATTGCAGATGGGACAGGGGTAAAATCTGCCTGTTCACAGATGACACTAAGCTCTGTGAGAGGGTGGACATGGAGGAGGAAAGACAGGAACTCAGGGAAGCCCTGGCCAGGCTAGAAAAGTAGTCCAGAATTTGGCAGCAAGGGTTCAGTGCTAAAAAGTGTAAAGTTACAGTATGCATCAGGAGGTGAAGAATCCCAGGACCAAATACTGATTGTGCGATGTGCAGGTAACCAGGTCAGAGGAATAAAAGGATCTGGCAGTGATAATCACAAGTGACCTGAAAAACTCAGCACACTGCAGGAGAACAGCAGCCTATAAGGCCCTACATGGACAGAAACCCGGCTACTTGCAAGATCTTCTGCACCCCCACTGCCCGCTCCGCCCATTCCATCCCACGGACGAGGGATTGCTATACTTTCACGGCCCCGACCATGTGGAATGCGCTACCTCGTCAGATTAGAGTGTGCCAGACCACTAACAGCTTTAAGACAGAACTGAAGGACTTCCGGTGATATCAGCAACCTGAATGACAGCATAGGCTAGCGTTCCTCCCGACCCAACTTATAATCTAAAGGCATCCACAAATTTAAAACATGCAATCGTCAGCTAAGGTGACGAGATTGATGGCTGTTTCGACCGGGAGTGCTCAGACCCCAGCTCGAAAGCTACAGCTACTGCTGCAGGGAGAAAAAATGTCCTGAATAGAGGGTCCTACCGAGGAGGGAGCTACCATGGTGACGGAGTGTGGGCAAGAAGACGACTACCTGCAATTAATAGCATTGATCATGCAGACAGCTAAAACAGAGCAGAAAACAGATGTGTCACTTACGGAGTTAAAGGCAGATATAGGAAGAATAGAGCACAGAACCGACAAGCTGGAGATGGGGCTTACAACAGTAACAGAGCAATCAGACTGTCACGACCGTCTCCTGCTTTACCTGATGGCCAGAGAGAGGGAACTTCGAGCTAAACTAGACGACCCTGAAGGCAGGAGTAGACGGCAGAACCTAAGGATATAAGGTATCCCTGAGGGAGCCGAAGAGGGAACAACTGACTTAATTGCCTTTTTACAGAAAATATTCCGGGATTCCCTGAAATTACCTGCAGACCTCGACATCTCAATGGATCGTGCGCATCGCTCCCTGGCACAGCGCCCCTCCGGCTCCGATTCCCGCCCGAGGTCCTTCGTTATAAAAATGACCAGCTACAGTTCAAAGGAAGAAATATTGAGGAGAGCATGGAGAATGAGGAAAATTATGTTTGGGCCCCACAGGATCACACTCGATAACGACTACACGACGAGGGTTCAAGAGGTGTGTCACACCATGTGGCCCATCCTAAAGCAACTCCGGTTGAAAAATTTAAAGGCACAGATGTTGTTTCCTGCACTTTTGAGGGTGGAAACCAAGCAAGGCACTAAAATTTTCGAGGACTTACTGGCAGCTACGGGTTTCTTGGAAGGTATTGGAATTTCAGTCCCGGGGCTAGAGAAAGAGCGCATGGAGAGGGAGTTGCAGCACTCAGCGTGGTCAGTGGCGCGTAAAGGGATGACCCGCCATTCCCAATCGCACCCTACTAATTTAGAAGCGGACATCGTGGTGCTGCTAAAGCCCTATGTCTCCCTGATACAGCTGGCCGGGTTTGCATCGCAAGATGAACAAGGGGAGGAGGTACAAGAGCAGACGACAACCTACATGGTGGATGGCGCTCCCTGAGAACTAGAGAACACTTACACACTGCCTTAATCTGCTTGCAGCATGAACAAATAGCGTCTTCCTTCCATAGGACTTACACAAAGGTACTGATAGTAATGGCCACATAATATGACATTAGCCTAAAATTAAGGGACGAGGCGGGCTTCAGTGGCCGGGGGTGGGGGTGGCTGCTGGGGCTTGGGGGAACACAGGTGCATCGGGGGGGGGGGACTCTCTTCCCCCTTTTTCTTTTCATATGCCCTGGAAGATTTTTGGGGAGATGCAGAAAGAGAAGAGGGAGTCTAAATGAAAGGGAAAACATAGTATAAGTGAATACAATAGTCTCTCTCGAGATATAAAAGCAAAAATGGTTGGGCTGAAAATGTGTGTGTTGCTATGGGAAGGGACCGTGGATGCGGATCAGAATATCGTGACTGATAAAGCATTCTTTCTTCTCCTCCCTTTCCCACTGAAAACAGATGTTTTTTGGGGAGAGTGACAGAGGTGGATGCCCTTCAATCAGAAGGATCTGAGGGGGCCTCGGAATCTACTTAAGAAAGGGTTTGGGGGGAAGGATGGCACAAGTGAGTTGAGCCTAAAATGACGTTCTTCTGCCTTCTGGCTCTGCTGATGTCAGTGCTGCCTCTGAGCCTGGGGCTGGGACCCAAAAGTGGAGCTCAAACAAGGTTTAGCCCATATCATAGTAAAGGTCATGGTGTCTCAAATGAGACACAGACCAGCCCAAACTTAGAAGAATGGACTGACCTAGGAAGCACGGGTATCCGGGAAGGATTCATTACAACCCCTCTGAAATACTTTCATCAGAAAGGAAGACTTCACAACAAAAAAAGAGCAGAGGGAAGGATGCCCTGGAACTGTTTATATATGTTTAGCTGTCAAGTTCTAATTGTTGATGTTCTTATGTTGACAGACTATAAGTTACACAATGTTAGAAAGGTTATACCCCCACCTAGTGGGGAAATATGGCAATATGTTTGTTATCAATGTTCAGGTTGGCTGGTGGTTGAGAACCAGCAAATATGGTTGGCATATCTGGTATAATGAAGGGCACAGAGATACTAGTCAGCTACTACATACTGGCAAAAGAGACTGGGAAGAAGGGCAGATGTCCATTCTACAGAAAGAAGAGGGAACAAGAAAGGGGCAGAGGTTAACTCTTCGCACAATATTAAGGGGAGTGGGCCAGGGATGATGATTAAAGAATTCCATTATGGCAACACTTAAATCTAAAGTACTATCCTACAATGTCAATGGCATAAATAACCCTATTAAAAGAAAACAACTTCAAAAATTTTTAAGAAATCAAAAATGTGAAATACAGTTCCTGCAGGAGACCCATCTGTCCCCTAGTGAGGTGCGAAAATTGAGAAATAAAGATTTCCCGACTATCTACCATGCATCCCTAACAAAAGGGAAAAAGAGGGGTGTTGCAATATTCCTATCGAATCTCTCCCATTTGAAGAGGAGGCCGTGTTTGTGGATGAAGGGGCACGTTACGTGATGGTTGTGGGAAGAATTCAGGATATGCAGATCACCCTATTGAATGTGTATGCCCCATCGGGCTCACCCATAACTTTCTTTGCAGAATTGTTTAAATAATTAGCAGAAAAGGCAAAAGGGGTGGTAATTGCGGGAGGACACTGGAACGTTGTTCTGAACAGGTCCTTAGACACTACATCAAACATTCTTGCACCGAATAGGAGGATTTCCAAATCATTGAAAAGACTAATAAGGGATACAGGTCTATTGGATATATGGAGGGAAAATATCCATTGGCAAGGGATTACACATGCTACTCTCCAAGATACAAAATCTACTCAAGGTTGGATATGTTTTTTACATATGGCAAAGATATCTCGGTGTTTGAATCTATGTGGGTGGGCACGGAAACCCTAACAGATCACCAACCCATTTTTGCAGAGATTGATTTGCAGTTACCTAAAAAACCAACACAATGGAGATTAAACGTTAGCCTGCTCAAGGATGAAAAGACGAGGGAGGAAATTAAAGGGGTAATAGAGCAGACTATTCAACTAAATGAAGGCCCGAATACCTCACAACAAATTTTATGGGACACGGTTAAAACAATGGTCAGAGGTAAACTGATTTCAATAGCCACATATAAAAAAAAAGGGAGAGGGGCAAGCAAGTAGAACAGCTAACTAAAAAGCTTAGAACTTTGGAAGGACAACAGAAAGTAAAATTCTCTAAAAAAAAAAAAACAGAAAAAGAGATAAAGGAAGTTAAATCAAACCTCCAAAAAATACAGTTACACGAGACTGAAAAGGCTTTGTCCTATATAAAACAATCTTATTATGAAGGGGGACCAAGGGCTACTCGTCTCTTGGCATATCGACTGAAACAGCAGTCTGCCTGGGCTCACGTTGCAGCCCTTTGACATCCGAATGCGGGAAACATCTCATATAAATGGGAACAGATAGCAGACGCATTAGTTGCATACTACAAACAACTATATCGCCCGCAACAGGAATCACACACAGAGGAAGCGTGGAACTTTTTAGAAGCCCCAAAGCTGCCTAAGCTCACTGGGACCCAGAGACAGATACTGGAACATCCTATCACCCACCAGGAAATTCTTCGCACAGTGAGAGATCTTAAAGTGGATAAATGTCCAGGAACTGATGGGTTTGGAAGTGAGCTATATAAAATATTTGTAGCAGAAGTAGCTCCTATGTTAAAGACTGTATATAATCAGGTATGGCTGGAAGGCGAGGCGGTATCCCCTCGTGGAAATACACCACTATAACTGTGATCCCAAAAGAGGGAAAGGACCCAAAGGACTGTGGCTCATATAGACCAAGTTCACTACTTAATGTAGATTATAAGATCTTTACGGCTATAATAGCTAACAGACTTCAGTCCTTCCTTAAAAACTTGATCCATCCAGATCAAACGGGATTCATAGAGGGCAGACAAGCCCCTGAAGGTGTCAGACGAACTATAAATGTCATTGACATTATTAATAAACAACACACTCCCACTTGCATTATGAGCTTGGACGCAGAAAAAGCATTTGACAAAGTCAACTGGAATTTCTTATTTCTGGTACTCGAAAGAATGGGCTTTCCACTAACATTTTTAGAGGCGATCAAAGCCTTTTATGCCTCCCCACAGGCTTTTGTGAGGGTAAATGGGGGAATCTCTCAGAGGTTTAATCTGGAGAGAGGTACCAGACAAGGGTGCCCATTGTCACCGCTCCTCTTCGATATATATATAGAACCCTGGCCCAGGCGGTGAGGAGGAGAGGTGTGAGGGAGTGGAGATGGGGGTCATAAAATCTCCTTATATGCAGATGATGTCATAGGTTCATAGATTTTACGGTTCAGTAGGTATTTCTACCTTTTGTGAACTCGCCACCCCATCATGGGTGGAAACTATATTTTAAATGACCCATGTAATTATCTAAGTTAGTTTTAAATGTAGCAATTGATTTACTAAGTACCACATTAGTTGGGAGTTTATTCCATGAGTTTACCACCCTTTGAGTATACCAATTATTTCTTTTAACCGTGTTGTTATTTGTGCCTTTAAGTTTTAGTATATGAGATCTGGTATTTATAGCAGTCTTTTTCTTTTGTAATCCTATAGTTTCTAGTATTATTTCATTCTGAAATGCTTTATATGTTAAGCATAGGTCACCTCGAAGTCTCCTATAATCCATTGAATAAAGGCCTATTTTTTTAATCTGGTTTCATAATCCAAATTTTGAATAGTAGTTATTTTCTTTGTTGTTTTTCTTTGGATGTTTTCAATTAATTTCTTATTTTTAATTAAGTATGGAGCCGTAACAGAGGAACAGTATTCTAAATGCGGTCTAACAAGACCAGTATATAATGGCAACAGAACTTTTTCATCTCTACTTTTAATGTTTCTTAACATACAATTTAATATTTTATTGCCTTTTTTTAACAACTGTTATTGTATGTATATTATATGTAAAGTCATTTGAAAGAATTACACCTAAGTCTTTTTCTTGCTGGGTTATTTGTAAAACAGTATAATTAATAGTATATGTGAAACATGGGTTATATTTGCCCAAGCGCATTACCTTACACTTTGTTTCATTAAACAGTAGACCCTTTTTCGTAGACCATTCAACTAAGTGATTTAATTTATTTTTGCATTTCAACAGCAGAATTTTGGTCATTTATGATGCTTCCTATTTTACAGTCATCAGCAAATTTGACCAACCAGCAGGAGTCATTTAATGGACACAGAGATGAAATGAGATGTTGAAAAGGGTTGGGCCCAATACCGAGCCCTGAGGAACACCACTAGTAACGGGACCCCATTTTGATAGATAGCCCTTGACTGATACCTGCTGAGATCTATCTGATAACCAAGCATGTATCCATCTAATTACTATCAGATCAATATATATAACTACTCCGGATAATTCCATCCCTAAGCTATGGTCCATAATAGACAAATTTAGTCAATATTCGGGATACACGCTAAATAAAAGCAAAACTGAGGTTCTGAAGTTTTTCTACAATCCATCCCCAAACATAATGCAACTACTAAATATGAATTGGAATAGAGGTAAAATAAAATATTTGGGCACCCAAATCCCCAAAAATCTCACTACACTCTATTCGATCAACCTTGAACCACTAGTGGCCCAGATCAGACAGGATATAAAAAGGTGGGAGGCCCTGAACCTACCCCTATATGCGAGAATACAATCCCCATGAATGTCCTCCCTAAATACTTATACTTATTCCAGTGCCTTCCAATAAAAATACATAAAAAACAATTCCAAACTGGCAAAGAATGATT
Source organism: Neoceratodus forsteri (assembly GCA_016271365.2). Lineage (NCBI taxonomy): Eukaryota > Metazoa > Chordata > Ceratodontiformes > Ceratodontidae > Neoceratodus > Neoceratodus forsteri. Next base: position 966,817,631 of record CM057452.1, read on the forward strand.
ATAAAATATGTTTGGAACAAAAGGAGACATAGAATTAAAACTGAAATAATGCAAACTAGCAAAAAATATGGAGGAAGGAATGTCCCTAATTTGGAAGATTATTTTTTAGCCACTCAACTAAGATGGGCCCTTTTATGGTCAGCAAAAACATACACAGCCCGATGGAAGGCAATTGAAGAAGTTTTAACAGATGGAGTGCCTCTGGGGGCTAGAGCTATGCTACCAGGAGCCCTAAACAAAGATGGTAATGTCCTTCTGATGTCGGTAAGAAACAACCTGGAGACCATGAGACGCCTATGGACCAAACATAGGTTAGGAGAGGCATGGCCACTTAAGATGGTTACTTGCAGTTGGCATCCTCCCGGCCAGTTAACACCTCACTTTTAAGAGGTGGGGAAGAATGGGTCTATATTCCCTTAATCAATTCCTAGAAGGAAATGTAGTCCTGGAGTTTAACCAGATCAGGGAAAAATTCTCAATAAGACAGGCAGATTATTTCAGATACTTACAAATAAGAACACATATACATAATCTGCAAACCCTCTTTAAACAAAACAAACCCTCGGAAGGACTACTGAACATCATGAGTGAAATAATGAACTTAGATCGAGTCAAGGGTCAGGTCTCTGCCATATACAAGGCCTTAAGAGATAGGGGAGGGGGGAAGGCTGCTCAGATCAAAAACAGATGGGAACTGGAGTTGGGAGAGTAAGTACAGGAGGAAGTCTGGGATTTTGCCCTCACACAGGCCTTTAAGACCACATGCTCCCCGATGTGGAAGGAGTCTGAGTGGAAAGTAAGAATGAGATTTTTTATTACACCAATAGTCCAGTGTAAATGGGACAAGAAATGCTCTGGGAAGTGCTGGAAGGGATGCGGGAGGGACAAGGCGGACTATCTACATGTATTTTGGGTATGTCCTGGCCTAACAAGTTTTTGGGCTAAAATTACCCAGAAACTAAAACAGTTATTTTCTATTGAGACCATCATGGGCCCCATAAATCTGATACTGGGAGTGAGACCGGAGGAAGTAAAGGGGAATGATAGGGTTTACATGTGGAATATTCTTTTAACGTTGGCCCACAAGGCTATAACTAGGAGATGGCTTTCTCCATGTCCACCGACATATCAGGAATGGATATCTATTATAGACTAAATTCGAGACATGGAGGAGGTCACCTACAGAATAAATCTAAGGACACAAGGTTTTGTGAGGCGATGGGCCTTATGGTTGATGGCCCAGGGTTTGGAAATGGGAAGGAGCAGGTTAGAAGGAGGATTGGGGGAGGAGGGGGGCTCAGGGTCAGTAGGGTGATACTAAAGGATATTGAAAGTCAATATGAAGAGACACCTCTTTATAGAATAAGGTCGAACTATTGGAACCGAAAAGTGTTTCAACTGATGAAATATGACTATGTATTAAGACCTCTTCATTATGAAATGTCTATATGTATATGGCTACATGTGATGGAAGTTATTTTCTTTTCTCTATCTGTGCCTGAATATGCAATAAACTTGAATTTAAAAAAAAAGACAGAACTGAAAACCAATCTCTTCGGCCAGGCATTCCCTGATGAGAATTACATTTAGATCTGCTGTACTATGCATTTTATATTTATTTAATTAATATTAGACATTTTATAGTGCAATTGTATTTTATACTTGTATGAATTTTTTTTTTGTACTTGCCTGGCACCTAGGCCCTTCAGAGGGGGCCTTGTACTCCCTTTGACTACATCCACCAGGTCCCGCTACCAGGATCCCTGGCTTCATTGTGCTTGTTGCTGTCAGCGGTGTATTCGTTTTTCCCCATTTTCTCCCTGTTCCCTGAGGGTGCCGGCAGAAAAGGACGTTCATCCAGACAAATGATGTCCTAATGCACGCCACCGTCAAGCATCCAACAGCATCCTCCCTCCCTGGCTCCATACAGCTGTGTGCACCACTGCCCATGCTTCCACAGGCTGAGGAGCTATGGGTGCATATGCCACCCAGTAACCCACCCTGGCTGGAGGAGAACAGCATTCACTGGGACACGCAATCCTCCACCCCCCATCCTCCCCCCAATGACCCAGGTCCGTTCCCGAACCTGGGTCGCCAGCATAAAGTGAGATGTGGCATCCAGTGCCTCAACCCTCAGCACCACCGGGCCAGCATGCCTGTATGAAATTTTAATGTGTATTAAGATGTAAAGCGCTCTGATCTACTGGAAGAGCGCTGATAAACTTTTGATTGATTGACTGAAAGCAAATCAGATGCTGGACTGTACAGCCAGGGGAAACACCACCAGGAAGGAGGTGGTTATTCTGCTTTTTTTTTCTTTTTTTTTTTTTAAATTTTCTATTTATACTCCTCCCTCACACTGGAACCCTGCACCATCGGGAGATGTTCATGTGTCAGCCCCGCTTCGCCTCCTTACCTGACTCCACTGTGGACCCCCATGGAGCTGTGGCTGCACACCCAGGCGGGTATATGGTGGAGCCCGTACACCCTGAGGCTTCCAGTTTTGTTGGGTCCCCGGTGGTTCAGGCAGGAGGGAGCCATTAGGGTCTGCACTGGCGCTCCTTCCTTTCAGCATTCCAGCATTATTTTTCTCCTGTTCTGGGAGCATGGTGTGGGACTGATGTCAAGGCGTCACCGCCGACATCCATCACGCCCCAACCCTCTCTGTCTGCTCTGTGCTTGCTGAGCCTCGAAGCTTCCGCCAGAGAGCCAGTCATGCGTCAAGCCCCCCTTCCGGAGAAAGGCAAGCAGTTCTATGGGCTGACTCGAGCTTTCTCCCCCCAGCCCTCCTCCTCCCCACAGTTGTTCTCAAACCCAGGTCGATGGTGTCACGAGTGGTAGCACTACCGCTGCGCCAGTGGGCCAGCTTTGCTTTTGTATCAGTCACTGGTAAGACCGAGACCACATCTGGAGTACAGTGTGCAATACTGGTGCCCATATTTTAAGATATCAATTTCCTGGCGACGGTACAGAGAAGGGCAAACAAGATGATTCATAGCCAGCAGGGCAACACCCATAAGGAAAGGCTCAAGGCTCAACATGTACCCTCTTAAGGAGAGAATGGAGAGGGGAGACATGATTGAGACCTTTAAGTACCTTAAATTAACAGGGTGCATATGGAGGGCCCCCATCAGCCTTAGTGGGAACAAAATTACTGGGGGCACAACATAAAGCTGGTAGGGGAAAGTTCAAGAGGGAGATGAGTAGATGCTTTTTCACCACGTGGGTGGTGGCTAAGTGGAATGAGCTGCCAGAGGAGGAAGTATCCCTAAAAATGGTGGATAGCTTAAAGAGAGGCTGGGACATGGTGAAGTTGAAAGTTGCAGGGAGAAGTGGGGTAGTGGGAAGCTGAGGGAGGCCAGAAGGAAACAGGGTGGGGGGAGCAGTTCCCTCTGTAAACACTGTGGGAAATGCATACTCAAGCAGATTAGATACACCTTAAGGCCTTTACCTGCTGGCATGTTTGTGTGTCCACAGGAATGAATGTATGTATGTATGTAAAACTGTGTTTCTGCCTCTAAAGAGAAGACTACTGTTACCATAACCTCTTTCTAAAGTAAGGAGTTCTCAGCCATGACAGAAAGAGGTGGGCTGGTTGCCCTTGAGCAAGGAGTGCTGTACTGTGTCAGCACTGTCGCTGGAGGGACTCAGACCTAGAGATACCCTGACAGAGTGTCTGTGCGGTTTGAGAAAGCTGGTAACACTGACAAGCTGAGTCTGGGAAAGACCAGTTTGCCACACCTTCATACCAGCAAATGTCGATGACGCCTGACTGGGTACCATTTAGGACAATGCAGTGATCGTCGCCAGTAAAGTAGGCAATAAGCACTGAAATAATTCAGGCACTGTAACAAACATTACTTGTAAGTCAACGTCACCCTGCATAGGAGTTGAAGCAACTGTCGTCTACAAGACAGTACCTGATGATGGAGGTTGCACGCTGCTGGAATTAGGGGAGCAAGAGCCTGAACTTGGCATCACCTGGCTGGCTGAGGGGATGGCTACAGTAGTTGAGGCCACAGCCATGATCACTGACTGGAACTGTCTGACAACCTTGTTCAAAATGAGGAGACTAGAGCAGTCTGGGGAATCATGCGCCTCCTCATGTTTGTAATGATGCTGGTTCCATGATGAAGATTTCAACGTCTTGTTCTTAGATTTGGACAAATGCTGCAGTTGGCTCCACCCCAAACATCTGGGAGACTTGCCAATGTTTGCATTCATCAACCTGGAAGGAGAGGCTGGAGTGGAGGTTGAAATTTAAAAGGAGGCATCCATCCCAGCGAAGAAAGTTTCCAGAACTTTCTAACAATGTCTCCTCATAACCTGGTCGAATCTCTGGAAGATATCACGGGCCACAACATTGTGAACTAGGCCCAAACAGCATACACAGATGGTATGAGCATCATCCCTGAAGCTCATTAGACCACAGTGCGAAAACGTAAATAATGCCTCCTTCGATGATGGCATACAGTGATGACAAATGTTACACAAAAAAATAAAAAGTTGAGTAAACGATGGCATTGTTTCTCTGTGAGATCTGATGAGCAGTTGATGGCAGGAGAAAGAACTAAGAGGAAGAGGGACCACCTCTATTACGTAGGCAGTGGCGACATACATCACTGTGGGCAATCCCTGGCTGGCAAAAGTTTCCGAGTGGTCCTGATGCCAACATTTAACAGTACCAAGGGTGTGGCTCAATGGAGGAGATACCTTTGATGAAGCTCAAAGATTATGCAATGATGAAATCAGAAGGAAGAGATCCAAATTGGAATTCAAATTAGCTACAGAGAGAGGGAGGAATACAGAGTTTTATAGCTTCATCAATTCCAATTCTACCAGAAGAGCAATTGGACCAATTATTAGGGAAGAGGACAGGGTCATCAATGAACAGACAATGCCAGAAGAGTTTTACACTTACTTCTGCTCTATCTATAAAAATTATCAAGATGTTTGGCAAGCGGAACATACAGCTGGCACCCTTAATGATTTGGGGTCAGACCAGGAGATCTCAGCTTATCTGGTACTGGATAAACAGGCAACCTTACATGCCAAAACATCAGAAAGCCAGAATGGCATTTCTTCAAGGCTCCTTAGAACATTATGTAATAAAACTGCAGAACCCTTGACTAGGCTCTTTAACAAATCTGTCCATACGGGTAAGGTACCAAAGGACTGGATGACAGTAGTTGTAGTCCCCTTCATAAAAAAGGCTAAAAAATAATGTTGAAAACTATATCCTATCAGCTTTACTTGTATCACTAGCAAAGTTGTCGAGTCAATTATTGAGGATGACTTCACTAAAGAAGATAGGAAATGATTTCCTGATGTTATCATCAGTTAAATAAATCATAAATATCAAACAATGGCCTCTGTGCATCTTCCTTTATGAAATAAGTTGTTAAAAAACTCATTTGTATGTGCCTTTCAATTTCTGAAATGTCGATCAGCCTGACAGTCTTTTTCTTTATTGGAATCGGCGCATGTCAAACTTCGCAATGCCCAAGTCACTGATTCCAGAGTTATCCTGCAGTGAATTGTGGCGTGTGGCTGCTGGACAGATTTGTCTCAAAGACTGTGCCACACTCTTTTATCTGAGTAAATACCCCATGACTGAAAATATCACCCCATCCTTTGGCGACTGGCTCAGCCCCCTCTGTATTCCTCAGCCGGTCGCCTTACAGCCCAAGTGCAGAGACTGCTAGTTATCACAAATAAAAGTTTGTGAAACAGTTTAAAACTGAATTTATTTTGAGTTATTCCCTTGGATTCCAATCCCCACACTACCATCTTGCTCTCTAATATATATATATTTTTTAAATAAATTAGAAACTAAAATGTAACCCCCCCCCCAACATGTCGGAAGCCTACCTTCTGCCACTGTCTTGGGGCACAATGCCAGCATCAACTCCCCTCCCCTTCCTTCTTTTGCTTGAGCTGACTGCTTTCTTCTCTCTCTCAGCCCTTTTATGGACTCTCTGACACCAGGTTGGGAAGAGCAGCAGCAGGTCAGGGAGCCTCAAGAAAATAAATCGGCAGACCACTATATTTCTTGCTCCTCTATCCCCATGAACAAGAAAGCAGCGGGGCAGGGAGCACACAAAAGGAGCAGTAAATGTTTTCTTAGTACTGACAGAACCAATCACATGCGGCCACTGTCCCGCTCCAGTTCTTCACCCCCCCAAACAATCAACTAGCAGGGGGACGCATAAGCAGCATCAGCCTCTGGTATAGCAGGACTGCATCAGAAACTTTCTGTGGGGATTGTTATATACATATTCCCCAAAAATTATCTGTCAACCGGCACAGCCCTCCTCTCACCTTCTCAGCTGCCCACCGAATCAGAAATGTGAACCATGCCTTCTGCTTTACAGTTCTAATTTGTCAGTCAGCAGGTGAACAAGGAGGTGAGAGGAGGGATGTGCCAGTGACTGAACATTTATTGGGGAATAAGTATATAACAACCCCAGCCAACGTTCTGAGGTGATCCTGCAGTGCCAGAGGCTGTGCTGCTTATGCCCCCCGCTGACTGACTCTTTAGGGATGTGAAGAACTGAAGCGGCTAGCTGGCTGCACATGATGGGATAATTGGCACTAAGAAAATGTTTACTGGTCCTTATGGCACACCCCACCCCAATGCTGTATTGTCCAAGGGGAAGGAGGACCAAGAAGTATAAGTGACTTGCTGTTTAAGGCACAGCAAATTGCTACTGTTCTTCTCATCCTGGTGTCAGACAGTCCATGAAAGGGCTGGGGGAGGAGAAGAATGTCACTAGCTCAAGTAAAAGAAGGAGGCTTAGAGGGGGAGCAGATGCTTGTACTAGGCCCCAAGGCAGTGGCAGAAGGCAGGCTCCAGACACTGGAGGGAGTGGGTTACATGAAATCTTCTAATTTAATTGAAAAAAATATACAGCAAGATGGTAGAGGTGGGGGGTCGGGACCACTGGACACCGGAGAATAACTTAAAATAAATCCAGTTTGAAATAATTTCACAAACGTTCTTATTTGTGATGAACAGCTGTTTTGCACTTGGGCTGTAAGGCAACTGGCCGAGGAGTAAAGAGGGGGCTGAGCTGGTCGCCAAAGGATGGGGTGATTGTTTCAGTTGTGTGGTATTTACTCACATAAAGGTGGGTGGTACCAGTCTTTGACACATACGTGTCCAGCAGCCACGCACTACAGTTAACTGCAGGATGACTCAAGGCTTAATTACGTGGGCATGTCACAGCTCGACATGCACAGACTTCCGAAACAAAAAAGACTGAGGCTGATCAGCATTTCAAAATTGGAAAGGATTACCCAAATGAGTTTTATTTAAACAACTTATTCCATAACAAAAAAAAAAAAAAAAAAATTCACACAGAGGCCACTGATTGATATTTAAGATGTATTTAACTGGTCAAAACTGAAGAATATCAGGTCATTTTTTAATTTTTATTTATTGAAATGTTTCACCAGGAAGGCACACTGAACAACAAGTTGAGTGTCTCCCGGTGCGACCTCAATTCTTGTCTCATTTCAGGTCTTGAAATACATGGATACCAAACCACACAGTTTCACTAAGGGAAGGTCGTGTGTCACCAGTCTTCTCAGTTTTTATGAGCTGAGAATTGGGCAGCAGGAACCCGGTGGATGTCATCTGTATTGGACTTTGGCAAGGCATTTGACCTTGTATTACATAAGCTAACTATTAAAAAAGTATCTGACCTGTGTTGCAAAAGTTACACGACTTTGTGTTAAAGTGTGGTTGCAACACAGGGTACAGAAAGTCCCCCTAAATGGTACAGATCCTTCGACAGCAATGTGGCAAGTGGTGTACCACAGGTCTGTACCGGGACCAATTCTGTTCAAGATTTACAAAAACAGTCTCAACAAGGGTATCACTAACTGGCTGAAAAAATCTGCTGATGACATAAAACTTAGCAGACAAGTTTCAGCACAATTAGGCACAGACAGTACCCAGACCAACCTTGATATGAGAAGTGTATGGGCTAAAAACCAGGGTATGAGGTGTAATGTTCAGAAGTGCACAACCTTACATATAGGTACTAAAAAATCCCTGAGATAAGTATTCTCTACATGGTCACCTCCTTCAATTCAAAAACGAGAAACAGGATCTTGGGGTATTAATATCAGGTGATTTTAAAAATTCTAAGCAATGTGACTCCTTAATCAAGAAAGCTTGGAGGGTACTCTACTATATTCCAAGTCACAATCACAAGGTCTTTGAGGCACTATAGCAAATACACAGTACGTAAGACCACACCTTTGTTTTGGATCAGAGTTTTGGGCTTGGTATTACAGAAAAGATATCAGCGGAGGTGGGGGGTGGGGTGGGGGTGGTATTCAGAGAAAGGCTACAAAATGAATAAACAGGCTTAAAAATGCCCTTATCCTGAACATCTGGGGCTATTCAGTCTGAAGATGAGGAAGGTACAGGGTGAGCTCCTAAACCTGTATGATATCTTTGGAGACATCACTTTAATGAAAACTGAATATTGCATATAAAAGCAAATTCCTGAACAGGGCAGGAAAAATCAGTTTGTGAACGGATGTTTAGTTTGGGCACTGGTTTTCAAAATCTGGCAGCGAAATCAGTATATTTAGTGGCCATCATTTTTAAGGGCTCCCAAATCACTTTGAGCAGGTAGCAGGTTGACCCATAACTATCAAAATCTGTTAGCCTAACCAATTTCCTTTAGTAGCCATTGGCCGCCTGATTTGGCCCTCCCTGTTCTCAAATACTAGAGGCCACAATAGAGTAACACTGTGAAGAGACCACAGAAAATTCTTTATTCACAGACAGCAGTCAGGATATGGAACAACCTACTGGCAGATGTAGCCAACAGCACAAATAATATGTTTAAATCCAAATTGGATCGCTATATGAGGGAAGGTAATATCAAAGGATCCTACCACTGAGAAGTGTATGTGGGGGAAGGGGTGAAGTCTGGATGGGTGTCAACACTGAGCCTTCTTCTGCACTAACAACCTCATCCATGGACAGCTGTAACATGCACCAAAAGGGCAAAAGTTGCATCCTGCCCCAAAATGACCCCTCTTCTCTTTGCCATTGGGTCCAAATTGATGCATCTAGTCTAATAGCAATATCTAAAGAACGGGAATGCAAACTGTTCAAAATCTGCCATGGATTATGTTTTGACCCAGCAGGTCCCTCCTTAGACCCACATTTTTTACACCAGTGGGTCCAGTTCGACCATCTTTTACACCCCCAGTGCTGCCACTATTACTATCATCCATATGAAACTTAACATTTTTTTTATCTGGGAACAGGTCCAGAAACAAGTGGTGTGATACCTTTTTATTGGATCAACACAGATGGTACAAAAAGAAAACACTGGCTAAGCTTTCAGACAAACCAAGTTTTTTATCTGGGTTGATAATTGAATTTCATGTGATTCAGAAACTTCGTGGATTTCTAAAGCTCTGCATCTGTTAAGGCTTTAAATAATTTATCCTAAGAGATCTTATCTCCTTTTTACACTGGTTCCTAAGGTCCTTGTATTTTAACTATAACTCGGTAGTGTGTGTGAATATACTCTAATGAAGCTGTTGCAGTCTCAGTGAAGTATGTTGGACTGCCATCTTTACAAACAGTATAACACAGGAAACATGCCGAGCTCCATCAACTGCTCAAATTACCAGTTACATACCTGTGATGAGTTATAAAAGGTTAGGTAAGCAGGCAAAGATAGGACCTTCCTGTCTTGAGCTTCATTGCTATCAAGAACTGCAGTGTAGGTTACCATGTAGTAGGAACCGGCTGAAAAAGAAATAGTTTTTAGTTACACAGCTGCTCAAAACAATACAAACTTTACTGTTAATTAACTATTTATCTTGCTTAAATATACCTTTACTCTTAAATAAAACTTGAAGAGTGGCTGATTTGTAACCACATGCATACAAGTCACACTCCGGTGTCACCCGCCTCTGGAGCTACATAAGTAATTTAAAATAAATCATATCAATTAGTTAGATAAAAACCCTTTGTAGGGCCCTCCTCTCACTCAGTAAAATTCAGCCTCGTCCTCCACAGGTACTGGGAATGGAACGGGGGAGGGGCGCATATTCATGAATTTCCCCATAGCCTGAGAAACCTGGAGGAATTGCCACGCCTTTGTTATGTTCTCTAATGAGGGCATTATGTGTCTACCGGTGGTTTCTTTCCTTTTCAGGAGGAGGAACAGAGACTTGTTTTTCTTTTTGTTTTGTTGTTTTTCTTAGTGGGCACAGTCTCTGATGTCTGCTCAGAGGTTCTTTTAATTTTACTGGATTCAGGGTCCCCCCATTCAGATGCTATACCATCAACTGGGCACGGGAAAGAGGGCGTTGGAATGCGGGCACTGCAATTATGACAAATGTCACCTCGATGGTTGGGATTTCTGCACGGCAGCAATTCTAGGTGTCGTGACCAATGGACCCTAACTGTAGTCCTCCCTCCCTCAATGTGTGCTGGGCAGGGGGGTGTTTATAAATATTTTAGGAGGGGTACAGGGGGCAAAGCCCCCTGCAATGGGGCCAACAGCCAGTGTGCAATCTCTGACAGGCGCAACGCAATTGCCTGCAGCGCAGGTTGCTCTTGCTCATTTTCGTGTGCTCCAGTTTCTCGCAGTTACTTTGTTTATGCCCTATTGTGGGTGACCCTGTTCAGACACCCTGACTTCTGAACCATATCTTGCAGACTTTTCTTTGTTATGCTGCTTACTTAGAGGGGCTGGACCCTCATCTGAGCCTTTAGGTGAAGTGACAGCAGACTGAGAAGTCATAATGTCGTCCAAATCTTTAGCCCTTTTCTTTTGCATTTTAAGGCAGAACTTAATACAGAGTTCATAACTGACAAATTTGTGATCAGACCCAGGCACCGCAAACACAACTCGTAGCAGCCTGCCTTAGGCAGGAGATGGAAACAGATTTTAACATCCTTAAAGCTTGTGGGTCCCATCTTCCTCTTGGGCCTGTCAGTCATGCCAAAACCTCAATGATCCAAAGAAGATGTTCCAGTTCCCAAAAATGAAAGTATTTACTTAGAAAAAATTAGAAATGCAGTTTGGTTCCCTTCTGAACCAGAACTGCAAAAAACAAGTGAAAAAAAAGGCTCAACTATCGTTTTGGTTCTGAAGAAAAAGAACCAGGAAAAGAAAGTCAAAATATTGCAAAGTGGTATCCTTTTTTAAATACTTAAATCCTTTTTATACAGCCGGCCCAGCAGCGTTAAGGGCCAACGCACCTGCCTTACCTTGCGCCACGCCGATGACCAGAGGATTGAGCGTCCGAAGGACAGCTCTCCTCTAGAGGGAGGGAGGGAAGGGAGATTGATATCCATGGTGCTAGTGGTCCCTAGTGGAGTCTGGAAGCAGAACAGCTGAGGGTTGTGTGGAGGGGGAAGGTGCCAGCGGATATCCTGTGTGCGGGTGTTCTTCAGTGCTGGCCATCACTGCACATGCGCGCCTTCATGGGGGAGGGGCAGAGAACAAGTGAAAAACCCCGGACCGCAGGAGGAGGACGATGACACAGAGGGACTGGCCCACACACTCACCGCCGACCTGACTCGACCAGCTCTTTGGGTCATTCTCTCTCTGCTCCTGTGCTACGGCCCACTGGATTTCAAAAAGCACACCAAGTAGGAGTAGGTGGCCCTGCCTTGGAGGATGCAGAAGCTGGGTGGTTGGCTGGGGACTCTGTAGAGTGGGAAGGGAGATCTGGCACCCGATTTCCTGGTCAGGAGGGTCTCAAGCAGGGCGGTAAACAGCCAGCTGAGAGAGGCCATCTGAGGGAGATCCTGCGAGCCGGTGACCGCAGGGAAAAAGAATTAAAAAAAAAAATTAAACTTTTTATAAATAAATTTAAGCAGTTCCCTGAAGGCGGAAACTGCGACGCAAAATGGCCTTCTCTAGTTTCGGGGAACCAATGTGGAACTGGAGAAGTTACAAACATAGAGATCAACACAAGTAGAAAACAATAACTAATGCAGAGTTATCAAAAGTTAACTAAATGTTAGACTTTTTCAAAGATATAATCAAAATAATAAATCGTAATCAGTCGAAGTGAAGAAAAGACTTTAGGGTAACTGTTTCAACAGGCGGAGAAATAAATCTGCCATTAGAAAGCAGGGATGAGAGTGACCGCACAGCAGAGTTTTGAATTAATTCTAACATTCTCTAATCAGCATAAAATTCTAAGCTCTGGGGCAGCTCATTCCAGATAAATGATTGTTAAGCATAAGTGAGGGATCCCATGGGGGTTTGAAATTATGGTTTTCCAGAAGGTGGAGGATATTGTTTATCCACTTTATGGGGTACTGCTTGTAAAGCACAAGACCTGTGCAAAGCAACCAGTGTGGCACCCTCCAGCGCTGGATGTATAGGAGGTAAAATCACAGTAGGGGAGGCAGACACTGCTAAGTACTCAAATATTTTTTTTCCACAGAGGTTTTTATCCCTCCATGGCAGGCTGGGTGGCTGAATCGGCTCATCCCACAGTCCCCGGCCATCCCAAGTCTCTGACTTCCCCACAAGACCAGGTGGGCCACCGGTGCTAGTGGGTCGGGCTTCATGAAGCCCAACCTTTTTTTTTCTACGAATTCCCCCCCCACCCGAACACAGCAGATGTGCAATGAGCATTCAAGCTGGATCCACCTCCAGCACTCCGAACGTCATCTCTCCCCGCAATTTGTGGCCTCAGATGAGCTTCTATCTGGATTTCGCCAGGTGGCAGTCAAACGGCGAGACACTGATCCCCCCCCTCCTTGACAGAAGAGAGCGGTGCTACGGATGCTCAATCTTCCCTCTCCCAGCCATGCCCCTGAATGACACTGGGTCCATTTCTGAACCAGGTCGGCAGCATGACAACAGGGAGGCATGGAATGCCTCAACCAGCCATGCCACTGTGCCAGTCTAAGAACTCAAAGATTTCTCTTAGAGGAATCTTCCACCTCTGACACAAATCCCAGCTCTGACTAGACCTGTTTGAGGAAAGTCTATGAAGGAGACATCCTCAGAAGGGTACAGAAGAGTGATCTGCACACACTCCTCACTACAGGAGGATAAAGTAGAACTGGAGCCCTCCACAACAAGTGGGCCAGACCTTTCTACTCTTCAAATTCCTCCTCTATATACTCAGGATTGTATTCCAATTCCTCCACATCATCGACAGTCATAGGAAGCAAGTCGATGGCCAGAGGAGGCTGTGAAGGAGGAACCATCGAAGAACCAAGCATCGATGGAGACAGACCATGCTCGATACAGCAGCTGGCAGAGGGAACTCCTGTATAGCCAATGAGATCAAATGCGATGGTCCTGACTGCGGAGACAGGGATGGCGTCAATTACTGAGTCTGGGGCAGAAGCTTTTGGAATGCTCAGCCATTGTCTGATAAAGTATCTGAGCATCAATGGATCACAATGTGGTCATCGACGATGGAAACATCAAAGGGGACAGAGCCAATGGCAGAATTGGATGTTAATCCCCTAGCAGGGGATCAGAGCCTGTGCCGAACCTCGACCTTGTTGTCTGAGAGATGGTTGGGGGGAAGGGGCAGCAGAACCCAAGGCCTTGGCTTGGGATCCATCTCTGTCAGTGGACTTAGCTCTCTGAAGAAGAAAGTAGGACCAGTAAGGATAGGCATCCTTTTCTCTGTGCCTCTGCTTGTCCTTCTCTGCATGGCAGTGCTTATCTGCCCATTTAGCAGACTTGCCCTTTTTCTTGGTATTACTGTGGCCAGTGCCATCGACTGTGGAGAAAGGCAAGTCGACAGCAAGCAGAGAACAGCTCAGCAGGAGACAATGGTGAAGCCTCCTGTGACATACAGTGTTTTTCCTTCATTGCCTTTCGGTTTCAAGGCCTTTTTGCAATGTCTCAGAGTGGCAAATGCTGCAGGCTTTTTCATGTTGTGAGCAAGGCTTAAGCAGCAAATGCACATGAATTGGTGGTCGTCTTTGTAGATCTTAACTTTACTGCAATGACAATAATGGAACAGCAATTCCTTTTCCTATGATGGCAGCATCAATTATTAAGTAATTAAACTAACACAACACAGAAGTTGAGGTGTTAGCATTGCAAAATTCAACAGTGTTCTTCAGCAGTGGTGGTCCAATGAGCAGATGACAGCGAGATAAAGAACTGTGGTGTGATGGGGCTACCCACATTATCTGGGTGGCAACAATGCATGTCGACATGGGTGGCCCCAGCTAACAAAATCTTCCAGGTGGTACTGATGCTGACATTTTACAGTTCCTTGATACTGCTCAATGGAGGGAGATGTCCTTGAAGAAGATCTGCTAATTCCGCTTTAATTTACTGAAATAAAAAAATAGTCATATTCTTCAATTTGCTCATTTCTAGTTCAAACAAAATACTTCTACTAAAAATAAAAAAAAGTTTGATTTAGCACTTCTCATCATGTCACCTTGAAAAAGATCTTCTGTGTATGTCTGGAACCAGGTTTCTGTTCTATTGCCACTGCCAGCCTGTAAATGGAGACCAGTGATGTTATCCCGTATAGTGAGCCGAGAGACTATGAACCCCGATGATATTGTGGTACCGTTAATGATTAGTCTTATGGTTATAGTTGAGGCTTCACTCCGATTAGTCACCTAAAGAAAGAAAATTCTAAAGGTTTAGAAAAACAGTAGTGCTCAAAATATATTTTAAAAATGAAGCAGTACACTGTATTCCTTTTTAATTTTTTTTTTTACATTTTCCTTTACAAAGACCTGAACAAAACACCAATCCCAGCAAAAGCTTCTTCTTTCATGCAAGTCTGGCTCTTGCCTGAAGTCAAATCACTTGTACAGCAACAGGAAGAGTGAGACTAATCCGAGGAGCGTTTTTATGGAAGGAGTTTCTTTATAACTGAATCACATATTCAGGGTGCAAGACTACAGTATATTAAAGCAGCAGTGCAATGAAAAACGGTTTTCCAAAAAAAAAAAAATAGCTTTAGCTACAGTCAAGAAAAATATCATACCTGTCAAATATACTTGTCTTGGTACCGCCTATGCTGTGCACCATGAGTTTTGTTTTTATTTTGGATCCTAATCCTTGCCAGGTCCACAATGTTATTTCTATGCAAATTGTAGCGCCCATCTTTTTTTTGAGAGGGGGAAGGACCGACGTCGGAGGCGGTCCCCGCTGAAGACTGCTAGCTAGAAGATTTCCGTGGGGTCCTGACGCCTGCCGGCTTCAGTCCTAATGGTGTAACCTGCTGCAAGAGCTGTACCTCGAAGTAAGATCTTACATTTTGTCAGTCCTGGGTCTGTCGGGCGGGTGGAGGCACATTGTGGGCATGTCACAGTTCCCCATGTTCCTGGTGGTGGCAGGCTAATTTTCCTGTTTTCACCCTTCCCGTACAGCATGCAACTCCCTGACGTCATGGTGCTGCACTGACATCCACGCTTGTACCACAGCCAGCCATCCCTCGAAGGGCTTGCAGTACTCCGAGCCTCCGCTCGGAGTCAGGCAAGTGTGCGGGCATCGGCCTGTTCCCTCCCCGGAGAAGGTGAGATGTCGTAGGACACTCAAGCCCATCTCCCCCATGCCGACCCACCAGCGACCAGAGTCCACTCCCGAACCTGGGTCGCCGGCATGGTGTGAGCTGTGGCATCCAGCGCCTCAACCCTCAGTGCCACCAAGCCGGCGGGTCTTATAAACTCTTGTTAGATCCAGGGATGTTCTATGTACTTAAGCTCACTGACTATCTTGTTCCAGTCATACTCAAAGAGAAGGTTAATCGGAGTAAGTAGAGAATGGGGGGAAGGGGATCTATCAATCAACATTTTAAATGCAATTTCCTTGCCAGAGAAGCCATCATTTTGTGGGGGCAGGAAGACATGTACACAACCCAGACTGTTGAAACAAATTTCTAAATGTCTAATTTTTTTGTTTACAAGGTCACATTAAATTGCCACGCTATGACAGAGTGCCAGAGCAGACCTTACAGTGCTAAAATGATCAGAGGAGATAGGTGACAGGTATAACACTGTTATTTCAATTTGAATACAAAAACAAATAGAAATAGATTTTTTGAGCAAAATTATGCTTTGTTTTAAAATGTTAACTGTTTTCATCAGATATTTGCAAAACCATCAGTCTTAATATTCTAAAATGCGCACAAACCTCAGTATTTTGAGAAGAACAGAAAGAACCAAAATAGATCTACTTTGATCAATGTCAATCTTGCTGCCTCCAGTGAGATGTCAGATTTCCAAATACTGTACTAAGGAGTTCACCAGAGCTGAGTAACAAGTTCATTAGAGGCGTTACAGGTTTTACTATGGGCATGGCAGCTAGTTTTAGTAATTTGGGCTCAATGCTCGTCTACCCTGGCACTCTTTTCCTTATGTACAGTACATGTACCAGACATCATTAAGAATAGCACTGACTTGAGTGAGCTAAGTGAGTGCAAGTGATTTGGTTAGTGTGTTACTAAGGAAAATGCCATGTTGTTAGAATAAACTCTATCACATCCTGAAGGAAAGGCTGGTGTGTCTTCTGGAAGCCAATAGGCTGCAGGACAGCAGACAGCATGGCTCTGTCACTGGCAGATCCTGCCAGACCAACCTGGTGGATTATTATGACTGGGTAACTAGACAACTGGACAGGGGCCATGCAGTGGATGTCCTGTACCTGGACTTCAGTAAGGCATTCGACTCGGTGCAGCATGGGAGACTAAGAAGTAAGGTACAGGGGCAGGTGTGAAGACGGTGGGCTGGGTAGTGAACTGGCTACAAGGAAGGCAGCAGAGAGTGGTGGTGGGTAGGGAGCTATCATCCCCAAGGGCAGTGACAAGCAGAGTTCCGCAGGGCTCGGTGACGGGACTAGTGTTGTTTGGGATATTCATTGCAGACAGTTCGGTAGGCATCAAGAGCAAAATCAGACTGTTTGCTGATGACACCAAGATGGCAGCGGTGGTGGATGACCTACAGTAGGGGGGTGGCAAGGGTTGCAGAAGGATCTGTCAAAGCTGGAGACTTGGTCATACATCTTGCAACTGGACTTCAATGACAAAAAATGTAAGATGCTGCATTTTGGGGGCCAAAAACCAGAGGAGCTACCAACTGGTGGGGGTTCAGTTAGCTGTGACTGACGTGGAGAAGGATCTGGGGTGCTCATTATGGGAGCAATGAAAACTCAGCACAATGTAGAAAGACGGCTGCACAGGCCAACAGAATGCTGGGTTGTATTGCTAGAGGTATATCCCTCGAGGAAGGGGGAGGTTATTCTTCTATTGTATAGATCGCTTGTTAGGCCATACCTGGAGTACTGCGTGCAGTGCTGGCGCCCGTACCTAAGATGGTCATTAAGATGCTGGAAGGGGTGCAGCGCAGGGCGACAAAGATGATCCATGGTCTGGGGGACTTCCTTACGAGAGTAGGCTGAGGGAACTGAACATGTACTCACTGAAGAAGAGGAGGGAAAAGGGAAATATGACTGAAATCTTCAAGTACATGAAAGGAATAAACAAGTCTTGTATGAAGGGAATTTTCAAACTAAGGGAGGGGAAGGACACCCGAGGCCATGATATGATACTGGAGGGGGGAAGGTTCAGGAGGAAGACGAGAAGACACTTTTACGGAGAGGGTAGTGGCTGGGTGGAACGCGTTACCAGCAGAAGTGATATCCAGTAGAACAGTGGGCAGTTTCAAAAGGGGATGGGACAGGGCAAGAGGGAGGATCAAGGGCAGGGGGCAAAGGAGGGAAGGGCAGCTGCCGAATAAGGGCTACTAGCTGCACAATCGAGCAAACTTGGTAGACCATAAGGCCTTTTTCTGCTGGCAATTTTTTTATGTTTGTACTCTTTTGTTACCAATCTGTTTGCGATATTTTCTATTTTTGACCCACTCCTTTCCCTCTAAGTGATCCTGCTGAGGACCATCCATCCAGTAGAGGCTTTCTGCAAGCTGGAACTTACAAGAGACTGCAAGCCATGCACTTACAACAAGACCAGTGGGTGCTGACAAACTGAATGATACTGACAAGCAACGCGAGCAGTACCACTCAGACGGTATGCAACAAGCCATAAAAAAGTAAATTGAATAAACTGCAATGACTGCAAAAGTGGCACTTTATTCAGAGACACAGACAAACTAGTGATTTGTCTATGACCTCGAATAAACTGCTATTTTTGCAGTTATTGTACTGCATTTGGGTTACTTCACATTTTTGGCTTGATGCATGCTGTCCAAGTGTGACAGCCTGTGTTGCTTGGAACTCAAAAAGACTGGTTCCCTGATCTTCTTGTAACAACTCCCCAGGACTGGGCAAACATGCTGGGGCTACTCCTCTTTTGGGACCATTGCCACTTAGAGCACTGAACAGCTCATAGAGGCGGCACCTGTTACTGATGGCGACTTCTCCCAATGACACCATGACTAAGCTGGATATCAGGAAAGAGCCTGGCATCCATGCCTCCATGCCCTCCTACTAGTCAGCACTCTTCTACCACACTGACATCCCGGATGGAGGAGAAATTAAGCCTGGTTCCACGTGGAATGGTTCCCACCAGGGGCAGCCATTCGGGGGGGGGAGAAGCTACAGAAACCCCACCTAGAAAGGAGGTAGCATCCACCGGACTGTTCCTTCAGTCCCTCCCTCTCCTAGCTGGGACCGCAGAGCTCAGGCTTGAATCTGCAGTCCTGCGAATGGAAGATGCATCCACCATTGTTGTCACAAGGAAGTCTTCACATATGGGGTCAAATGCACCCCTGCTTCGGACACTGGCACAGTTCAAAGCTGCGATATCAGCACTCAAGGTTGGTGGCATAAGAATTCCACAGCTTCTAACTTATCAATCCACACTTCTCACCACACAGTAAGGCCCTGTCCACACTACCAACCAAAAATCTGTAACGTTTCCAAAATGGTTCAAACAGGTAACGTTACAATGTGTCTACATTACCTGTGAACCGTTCTGGAAACCATTACAGTCCATCCACACACCGGGCGAAGTTTGACTGTGATGGTCAGCTCCCTATCCCATAATGCAGTTCAAGCTGCACTGAGGGCAATGCTGGAGCTACATGCTCATGCATCCACACTGCCACCGGTAAGTTACAGCAGCAAAACAGTTTTCAGAACAGTTTTTGAAACCACCTCATGGGTGGGTTCTGTAACGGTTCAGAAAACGCCTGCTGTAACATTACCAGTGTGGACGCAAGCCGTTTTGGTACTGGTTTGAGCCCACTTTAGCCCTCTGTAACAATACAGAGGAAGTTGTGTGGACAGGGCCCAAATGAGTAGTAATAATAATTATAGTCCCATTAAAGTCAAAATTGTAATGTTTAAATATCCTGTGTGACATAAGGAATAAAACTAAACTGTATTTTTGCAGAAGGATCACAATGACTTATCCGTCTCAAATCTCTGGAAGCACCAGGGCATCTCTGACACACGAATATACGAACAAGCCAGCAAAAGAAGGCCATATGGTCTATCAAGTCTGCTTGTATTGCAGGGCCCACAGCTTGAGCTAATGATAGAGGACATTCTCAAAATGGCTGAAAATGGGGAGATACTGTTGATGGGGGACCTGAATATGCCAGATGTTAACTGGACAACATGTACTGCAGCCACATCCAAGAGTAGGGTCATTCTCGATGCCCTACAGGGGGCATGCCTTAGACAGCTAGTGTTGGAACCCACTCGGAAGGGAAGCAATATTAGACCTGGTACTCTCAAATGGAGAGAGGATCACAGATTTAGAAGTCAGTAGCCATCTGGGAGCAAGTGACCACTACACAGTGTGGTTCAAAATAAGCACAACCATGGAGACAAGCCATACAAAAACAAGGATATTGGACTTTAGAAGGGCTGACTTTGGCAAAATGGGTGAGTGCCTAAGGAATGCACTAACAAATGGGCAGAAAGGAGGGGTGGAAGAACAATGGAGAAAAATTAAAACTGCCATCATGGAGGCAACAAGCCTTTGTGTGAAACAAATAAAACAAAATAGAGTAAAAAACCACTATGGTTCTCAAAATAGGTAGCAGGGAAGGTTAAGGAGAAAAAGGCTGCATTCAAAAAGTGTAAGGAATCACAGAAAGAGCACGATAGGGGACTGTATCAATTAAAGCAGAAAGAAGTGGGGAAGACAGTCAGAATAGCAAAGGCCCAAACCGATGAAAAGATAGCCAACTCAGTTAAGAAGGGGGATAAATACAGGTTACTCACCTGTAACAGGAGTTCTAGGAATGGTATATGTTGTTCATCCACACTTATTGGCAGGTATCCTTGCCGCTTTAAATCTTGCCGGAAGGTCTTCAAGCTGGCTCCTCCCACCCACCCGGGTGGTAAAACTCTCGGCTCCGCCCCATGACGCCAGATCTGGCCCACTGGAAGCTCAGGTTGTGTGCGAGCCGGGAGATCGAATAGGGGTGGATGAACAACATATATCATTCCTAGAACTCCTGTTACAGGTGAGTAACCTGTATTTCTAGGGACATGGATATGTTGTTCATCCACACTTATTGGCAGACTCCTAGCAGTTCTCCGGGAGGAGGGAGGCAAGGTGCACCCCGATACTTACTTGGGAAAGAGAGACTGGAGAACCGAGGCCCCAAAACCAGCATCCCGGCGTGACTCAAGGTCGATGTGGTAGTGGGTGATGAAGGTGTGTGCTGACTTCCAGGTAGCAGCCCTGCAGATTTCCTGGATAGGGACATCCCTGGAAGCAGCCACCGATGCAGCGGTATGGCGGGTAGAATGAGCTCTTATCCCTCTGGGAGGCTCCATGCCCGCCAACCTATAGCAGAGATCTATACAGGAGGTGACCCACCTGCCTATCGTCCGCTTGGCTGCAGGTCTGCCAGGTGCGGCTTCAGCGAAGGTGACAAACAGCTGGCGAACCTCTCCCGACTCTCAGCCATGCTTATAGTGTTTAGCGCCTCTAGGGTCCAGAGTATGGAGCCTATATTCGCCTCCGAGGTGTGACTGGGGTAGAACACCGGCAGAGTCAACACCTGGTTAAGGTGAAACTCCGACACCACCTTCGGAAGGAATTTCGGGTGGGGGCGCAGGACAACCTTGTCCCTGTGGAAGACCAGGTAAGGAGACTCAATGGAAAGCGCCTGGAGCTCTCCCATCCTTCTGGCTGACGTAATAGCCACCAAGAAGGCGGTCTTCCACGACAGGTGAGAGAGATCACACCTGTGCATTGGTTCGAATGGCTTGCCCATGAGCTTTGCCAGTACCAGCAGTAGATCCCACGGAGGTGGAGGTTCTCGCAACTGAGGGAAATGTGATCAAGGCCTTTGAAAAAGCGCCAGACCACTTTCTCCTGCACCACCAACTGCTTCCCAGCCCACGCCCGGTAAGCAGAGATGGCTGCCAGGTGCACCCTTAGGGTCGTCGACCTGAGCCCTTGCTGAGAAAGGGACCATAAATAGTCCAAGATGCTTGCCAAGGAACAGGAGGAAGGGTCCAGGCCCTTGCCCTGACACCAAATGGAAAACCTTTTCCATTTGAAGGCATAGCATTTCCTGGTCGACTCCTTATGGGATGCCTCAACTACACTGAGGACCTCATCGGAAAGACCCAAGGCCTGGAACTCTAGCCGCTCAGGAACCAGGCTGTCAGGTGCAGGGATTGAAGGTCCGGATGGAACACCTTCCCCTGATTGACTGAAAGCAGGTCTGGGCAAGCTGGAAGCTGCCTCGGGAGCCTGGAGCTGAGGCTGAGGAGATCTGGATACCAGCATTGGCGGGGCCAGTCTGGGGCTACCAGAATCACCTGCGCCTTGTCCCTCCTCACCTTGAGAAGCACCTTGTGGATCAAAGGAAATGGGGGAAAGGCGTAGAAGAGGCCCGGGGTCCACGGCCTTGAGAAGGCATCCCCCTGCAGCGAGCCCTGCTGAGGGGGGGTGGGCATGGAACAGTCTCAGCTTCGCGTTCTCCCTGGAGGCAAACAGATCCACCTGAGGTGTGCCCCAATGGGAGAACAGATCTTGTACTACCTCCAGCAGGAGAGACCACTCGTGGGACACAGCCCCTATCCAGCTTAGGGCATCGGCCAGGGTGTTGGAGGGTCCTGCTACATGAATGGCTAGGAGATCCGCCTCCAGGCTGCGCACGAGTGACCAAATGCGGAGAGCTTCCTTGCACAGATGCATGGAGCGCGTCCCGCCCTGGCGGTTTAGGTAGTACATGGTCGTGGTATTGTCCATCTGGACCTGAACTACTTGACCCCGTAGAAACGGAGCGAAGGTGGTGAGAGCTAGGCGGACCGCTCGGAGCTCCAGCAGGTTGATATAGCATCGGGACTCCCGGCGGGGGCCAGAGGCGTGCCTCTGATGCTCCCCAGATGGGCACCCCAACCCATCAGGAGGCGTCGTGATAGAGACCCGTCAGCTCGGCGGATAAACGGAATGCCCTCCTGCAGATGAGTTGGAACGATCCACCACTGAAGACGTTCACATCCCCTGGGTCATCGCCACTAGCTGGTCCAATGGATCGCAGCTGCTTGAGACCACTGGCTGGCCAGCCCCCATTGAAGGGGCGCATGTTCCAGCGGGCCCAACGGACCACGCTGATGCAGGCCGCCATGAGACCCAGGAGGCGTAGGAAGTCCTGGGCAGGGCGCGATTGCCCAACCAGAAATGACTGGGCAAAGGAGGAAAGAACCTCGGCCCTGTCCGCCAGGAGCCGTGCTCTGGCTCGAAGAGAGTCAAGCTCTGCCCCGATGAAGAGAATCACCTGCTTCGGTTCGAGTTACGACTTGGCCTCGTTGATGAGGAGGCCGACCTGAGAACAAACCTGAGGGCCAGATCTCTGGACCGCTCCACCTCCTGTCTGGAGGGGGCTGCTATCAGCCAATCCTCCAGGTAAGGGTACACCCGGACCCCTCGACGCCGCAGGAATGCTGTCACCACTGCCATGCATTTGGTGAAGACCCTGGGTGCAAGAGACAGGCCGAAGGGCATGGCTCGGAACTTGAAAAGGGATCCTTCCGCTCGAAAGCGAAGGAATCTCTGGTGAGACAGACAGATAGGGACGTGAAAAACACGTCCTGCAGGTCCAGAGAGCAGAACCACACACCGCGTTCCAAGGATGGTATTAACTGAGCCAGAGTGATCATCCGAAGGTCCGAGACCTTAGGAACTTGTTTAGGTCGTGGCAGGTCGAGAATGGGGTGCCAGCCTCATCTGCTTTGGGACCAGGAAGTACCTGGACACAAAACCCGGGTCTGAGGGAGGGTCCGCCACCCTCTGATCACCTCTTCTCGAGCAGCGACATGTCGGCTCGGTGAGCCGAGCTGGAAGCAGGCTGCGGATCTCGAGGCCCTGGGGGCGATGGCTCGAAGGGCGGGCCTGCCAACTCCAGAGGCAGGCCCTTTCCTACCACTCTCCAACACCCACCGGTCTGTGGTTATAGCAGACCAGGCGGAAAGAAAGTAGCAGAGCTGTCTCTCTCAGGGGAACCCGGGGGTGAGAGTGGACAAGGTTGGGGGCAACATCCTCAACCCGTCACTGTGCAGGCTTGGAGGAGGGACCGCCGAGGGACCTCCTGGCCTTTACCTCCTGCTTCCTGGAGGAAGCCACGGGCTTGGGTTTGGGGCGTAGCGCAGCCTGCTGGCCCTGATGCTGGGCGGACGTGCACGTGGGTGCAGGCGGACCGAAAGGGCTTGGGTTGCGGTCTGCGGCCCTTGTCCCTCTGGGCTGATGAGACAGAGTCCAAAGTGGCATTGGACTTTTCGATCCTCTGGAGGTGGCCTTCCACTCCAGGGCCGAAGAGGTCGGTCCCCAGGAAGGGGACATCCGCCAATTTGTGCTGGGTATCCGCTGTGAAGGTGGATATCCTCAGCCATGCCTGACGGCGCATATCCACTGCGCCACTACTGACCTGGCACATGAGTCACTGATGTCCAGAGCAGTCTGAAGTTGCTGCTTGGCCACTGCCCTGCCCTGGTCCCGCACCTACTTAACCGTGGTCTGCAGGTCAGCCGGGAGATGAGGGACTACCTCGTCCAGGGAGCCCAACAGGGCGTGAGAAAAATGTGCCATCAGCATGGCCGAGCTGGCCTGACAAGGCGGCCAAGGAGGACGAGCGAAATTTTCGCCCGGGCGAATCCACTCTCTTGACTCTTGTCGGGAGGTTTCGTCCACATCCCTGGCGCTTTCGCACACCGAAGACACTGTCAGTAATCTTAACCCTTGGCTGAGGGGTGTTCTGCGAAACCGACAGGAACCGGGAGATCTCCACTTCTTGCCATCCTGGCCGAAGGCGAGGGCAGGAAGCAGGACGCCGCCAGAGCTCCAAGGCCGGGCCTACAATGGCCTCGGCCACCGGAAAGGCCTCCGTAGGAGAATCCCCTCGGTCCAATATCTCCGTGAGGGGATACTTGGCCCGCTTGGATACGGGCTTGAGCTGCAT
This sequence comes from Neoceratodus forsteri, assembly GCA_016271365.2. Lineage (NCBI taxonomy): Eukaryota > Metazoa > Chordata > Ceratodontiformes > Ceratodontidae > Neoceratodus > Neoceratodus forsteri. The sequence continues at coordinate 966,842,013 of CM057452.1, forward strand.
CCCGGTGGATTCCGAGATGAGCCTAAGCAAACTCATGAAGGACAAAGGGCTACCGTCCAGTGACTGACCTCCCGAGGATTCCAAGTCGACCCGCCTGGAAAATAGGGAGGAATCGTCGTCGGACTCAGAGGAGTCCGCAAAGAGCTGCCCTTGGCCTGAGCCACCCTCCACCTGCCGAGGGCGATCGGGAGTGAGGGTGACAGACAGCCTATGGGGCAGACCTTGGGCCGACCAAGAATTTTTGGTCGGAGCCCCAAACAACGGCTGTGGAGGCGGAGGTTCCAACGGAATCGGTGGGGCCGCCGGTTCGCCGAGCAACGGGTCTGGAAGCAGGCGCCCAGCTAAGGTGAGGGGTTGCTTTGGCCGCCCGTGACAGCCACTTGATAGCTGGGGAAGGCACGACGCCGGCTTGCTCCCCGGACAGAAGAAGCTGTTGCCACATGAGGTCTCGACGTCGACGCAACTTTATGTCAAGCCTCCCCTCGCAGACGGTGAGGAGGACGAGACGGGCGGCGCCCGCTAAGACGGCAAGCCGCCGAGACTGGACCGCCTGTGTCGGGCGGATCGGGCTGGACCAAGAAGAAGTCTGAGACCGAGACCGTGAACCTCGGCTTTTCCGAGGAGGGTACGGGGGTAGGGCGGTCCCCTCGGCTCGGAGGGCTCAACCGTGGACTCCGGAACCGGAGGCACGGGCAAGTTCACAGACACCTCAACCACCGCCGGGGAAACCGGGGAGTGAGGGTTTTCGGCTTCACTGGTCGACAGCCCGTCTAATGGGTCGAGAAAAATCTCGACTGCCGGCCGAGAGTCTCGGTCAACTGACCTAACGGGACACTGCGGAAGCCAGTGACGAGCCGGGTGATCGACCGAGTTGATGGTCGACTACTCTGTGAGAGGGACCTCTCCCGCTCCCAAGAGCGTCGACGGAGCGACTTACCTTTGTGGTCCTTCCTCTTGGACCGAGAGTAAGGCCCTGAAGATGTTGGTCCCTCTCCCTTAGTGGAGAGGGAGAGACAGAGCTCCTTAAAAGAAGCTGAATAGGAGGATCCCAGGGAGAGCGGGATAAATGCCGCGGCCGAGGAAGACGAAGATGCAGCCTGCGCCGCTTCCTCCTCGAGGGCGTATCATCTGCTTGTTGTTCTCGGCTGAGTTCGCCGCCGGGAAACCGGCCGACCGGGCCTCCTTCGACTTTACCGGATTTATAACGCTGGTCGGCCGTAAACGGGCGGCACGGTCTTCCAGGACGAGGGTCGAAAAGAAGAGCACAGGTCGGAAGCCTGCGGGAGTGCCTGGGCCCAAGCAGTAGACGACGTGGAGTGCAGGTCCGCCCGAGACATCTTCTGCCTGCATGGGCACCTCCGGAAACCGAGTCGACGGTCCATCGCGAGCCGCGGGGAGGCAGGACCAAGTCTTGAAACCTTTAAAAGTAATTTCGGGTAAACCGAAGAAATAGGAACCAGTCTTATATGCAGAGCGTTAAGGAGGGAACCTGAGCTTCCAAGCTGTAAGGAAGATCTGACGTCATAGGGCGCAGCCGAGAGTTTTACCACCTGGGTGGGTGGGAGGAGCCAGCTTGAAGACCTTATGGCAAGATTTAAAGCGGCAAGGATACCTGCCAATAAGTGTGGATGAACAACATATCCATGTCCCTAGAAAACCTTTTATAGGTACATTAGGGAGCATAGAAAGGTTAAGGGAGGGATAGCGAAGATTAATAAAGGAGAGGGGAGGTGGGCAGAGGGAGACAGTGAAAAGGCAGAGATATTGAATGAATACTTTTGCTCAGTATTCACAAAAGAAGAAGAGGAGGAGTTACCTAAACCAAACAACAGAAGCACTCTGGGTAAGGGGGTTGACACTAGTCCATTTACAGAAGAAAGAGTCCTGAAAGAACTCCTAAAACTCAAGGTGGACAAAGCAATGAGGCATGACAGGATTCATCCCAGAATCCTAAAAGAACTAAGGGGGGACCTAGTGACACCACTGACCACACTTTTTAATAAATCATGGGAGGATGGGGTGGTACCTGAGGACTGGAGGAGGGCAGATGTGATTCCCCTTCACAAAAGTGGGAAGCAGGAAACTACAGACCTGTTAGTTTGACCTCAGTGGTAGAGAAAATGATGGAATCACTTCTGAAAGAAAGAATTGTTGAATACCTAGAGGTCAGCAGGGCACAGAACCCAAAGCAACATGGATTCACAGCGGAAAGGTCATGTCAGACAAATCTAATTGATTTCTTTGACTGGGTGACCAAAGTAATAGACCAGGGAGGGGCTATGGATATGGCCTACCTAGACTTTAGCTAGGCATCTGACACAGTACCGCACAAAAGATTAATAATCAAGTTAGCCAGCCTGAGAGTGGGTCCCAGGGTGGTAGCGCGGGTAGCAAACTGGCTGCACAGAAGGTAATAGTGAATGGAACTCATTCCGAAGAAAGAGGAGTTACCAGTGGAGTACCTCAGGGCTCAGTACTGGGTCCAGTCCTCTTTAACATCTTTATAGGTGACATTGCAGAGGGTCTGGAAGGAAAGGTATGCCTCTTTGCAGATGACACAAAGATCTGTAACAGAGTTGATACAGAAGGGGGGTTAGAAAGGATGAGAAGGGACTTGGCAAAGTTGGAGGAATGGTCAAATGTATGGCAACTTAGATTCAATGCAAAGAAGTGCAAAGTAATGCACCTGGAAAACAAAAACCCAGGAGAAGAGTACACAATGGCAGGGGAGGTACTAACAGCAACAATAATGGAAAGGGACCTGGGGGTAATCATATCAGATGACCTAAAGGTAGGTAAGCAATGTGAAAAGTCAGTAAGGAGAGTTGGGGGGGATACTGGGATGCGTAGGGAGGGCATCACAAGTAGAAACCGGAAGAGGTTATCCTCTGTACAGACAGTTGGTGAGACCCCATCTGGAGTACTGCATGCAGTTTTGGAGACCCCATCTACGCAAGGACATAGACAGGATGGAAGCAGTCCAGAGGAGGGCAACTAAATGGTGCAGGGTCTACATCAGAAACCATATGAAGAAGAGACTGAGAGCTTAATATGTATATCCTTGATGAAAGGAGGGACAGGGGGACATGATAGAAACTTTCAGGTACCTCAGGGGAATCAACAAAGTCCAGGAGGGTAGCATCTTCAGAAAAGAGATGTGCAAGAGCAAGGGGCACAATTTAAAGATAGAGGAGGGGATGACTCAGGGTAATGTGAGGAAATTATTTTCACGAGAGAGTAGTGGACGATGGAACCATGCTCCTGGGGAGGTTGTGGATCTAAACAGTGGGGAATTCAAACATGCATGGGACAGACATAAGGCAATTATAGTTGGGGGGGGGTGCAGGAAGTAGGCTGTTGGTTAACTAGAACCTGCAGCTTATCCAATAGGTAGGGAAATGGGCAGACTGGGTGGGCCAAGTGGTCCTTATCTGCTGTCAAAGTCTATGTTTCTATGTTTAATGTCCCTGCCCTCCCTCTCCTCTCATCTTCCCTACCCATGATCCTTACCTTGCCCCTACACCTATCCCAGCCTCTCTTAAAGCTGCCCACTGTCTTCAATGAGATGACCTCTTTCGGCAGCGCATTCCAAGTGCCCACCACCTTCTCTGTGAAGAAGTGCTTCCTTACCTTCCTCCTAAACCTCCCACCCTCCAGCTTAAGACTGTGCCCCTCATGTTATGGTTGCCACTCAGCTTACAGAGACTCTCCTTATCCACCTTATTTATCCCTTTCAAGTATTTGAAGTACCCAATCATGTTCCCTCTCTCTCTCCTGTCTTCCAGGGAGTACATGTTCAGTGCCCTCAACCTCTCCTCATATGCCTTACCCTGCTGACTGGCTATCATCTTTGTAGCCCTTCTCTGAACCTTCTCCAGCAGGTTAATGTCCTTTTTGAGGTGTGGGCAGCAGTACTGAACTCCATACCCTAGATGCGGCCTTACCAGTGACATGTACAAGGGCAGTATAACCTCCTCTCTCCTACTACTGATCCCTCTAGATATGCATCCCAGCATCTTGTTTGCTTTTGCTGCTTTCTTGCACTGCGTGGAGTGCTTCAGGTCACTAGTGATCATCACTCCCAGGTCCTTCTCCTCCTCTGAAGCAGATACTCTGATTCCACTCAGGTAGTACTCTGTCCTGGGATTCTTGACTCCAATATGCATAACTCTGCATTTCTTGGGATTGAAGCCAAGCTGCCAGATCCTGGACCACCTCATCAGCTTCTCCAGATCTTCCTGTAGGACCTGTATCCCTTCAGCTGTGTCTACTCTCCCACAGAGCTTGGTGTCATCTGCGAATAGGCACATTTTGCCCTTGATGCCATCTCCAATGTCACTGACGAAGACATTGAACAACACCGGCCCCAGCACCGAGCCCTGTGGGACCCCACTGGTTACCTCTCTGGTGCCAGATAACTCTCCCCCCACAACCACCCTCTGGGTTCTGTCCTTCAGCCAGATTTCCACCCATCTGGCCATCTTTTCCCCAACTCCAAGATCCACCAACTTCCTGATCAACCTTTTATGGGGCATAGAGTCAAAGGCCTTTCTGAAATCAATATAGAGGATGTCTACAGCTTGGCTCCTGTCTACTGTCTTAGTAACACAGTCAAAGAAGTCAATCAGATTTGTTTGACATGATTCCTTCCCTCCCCCCCACCATGCTGCCTCTCATCCTGGAGACCATGCTCCTCTAGATATTCCACCAGCTTTTCCTTTAGTATGGTCTCCATGGTTTTTCCCACAATGGACTGATTGATCTGTAATTCCCTGGGTCATCCTTGGGACCGCTTTTGTGGATGGGCACTACATGTGCGGTTCTCCTGTCCTGCGGTACCACACCTGACTCTAGTGAACTATTAAATAGGTCTGCCAGTGGCCATGGGCAATCTGGAGTCACTGAATTCTGGACATGCAGGATGCAGCTAAACATACTAATTAATTAATAATTCTCTAAACTGAAAGATTAAACTTGGAGGCAAAAGGGTCTACTGGTTAAAGCATCAGCTTAGGAACCAGGAAATCACAGGTTCAAACCCCACTAGGGTCAAATACTCACTGTGCAACCTTGGGCAAGTAACAACCTCCCAGTGCTCCAGTCCACCCATCTGGGGAAGAAGGTACAGGACCCCATTGGAAACGAGATGCTGCATCTCATCTGGGCTATCCTGGGTAAATACATTTTAAAACCAAAAACTTAACAACTACAAGGAAGTAAAACAAAAAAGCACTCACCTGTAGTAATGTTTCTTCCAAAGGGATTCTTCACTAAGTTTAACAACTGCATTAGTCCACAGGATTAAGCTTGCCCCTGAGCTTTAAGAATTTTATGCAAATTAAGGAATGTTAGTATGAAACTCAAAACTCTGCTGTGTGGTCATGCTCACCCTTTGCCCTGTTTCAATGATTTATTTCTCAAGCTGAGGTGAGCAGTGACAACTAAAGCTAGCTAAAATGTTTAACAAGAAGTACCCATAAGGGGTAAAAGTTTTGGAAAAAAACTTACACTATGGCAGACAAATATTTAAACTATAACAACCACAGCATTTCAGTTGAAAAACAATGTGAAAAGTAATGCTCAAGCAATTGAAAAGAAACTGATTCTTGTGAGACCCTTTTTCCAGGTTCTGGAAGGGAAGGTAGGAATGGAATTGTTAAACCTAGTGAGGGATCCCTTTGTTAGAAACAACATTATTACAGGTGAGTATTTTTTTTTATTCAAACCACAGGAATCCCTCACTAGATGTTTAACAACTGCAGACTCCATAACAGTACCTTGGGAGGCAGGGCACAGAACCTATTCAGGAAAAAGGTTCTTCAAAACAGCAGTGCCAAAGCTGGTATCTCTTCTGGACTGGATGTTTGAACAGTAGTGCTTTGTAAAGGTATGCACTGTTTTCCAGGTAGCTGCTTTACAGATGTCCTTAATGGAGACACCTCTGGATGCTACCACAGAGGTGGTGGTACATCTCACAGAATGGGCCCTCTGGCGGGAGCTTGTCAGCTTTGCCATAACAGAACTGGCTACTATCCAGCGAGCAGTGGTTCTCCTGAATGCTGGTTTACCTTGACCTACCTCACCTCAGGTGAGGAATAACTGAGAATTTGTGGACCTGACATCCTCTCTGTGGTCCAAGTAGTACACCAGAACTCTTAACATCCAGACTGTGGAGTTTCTGCTCCCCTGAAGTGGAGTGCTCTGTAAAAAAAAAACATAGGAAGAGTTCACTTGGAAATCCTGGAAAAAATGCCATGCTTTAGTCAGACATTGGCTAGACAACAGGACACAGAAAGTAATTGTAAATGGAGTCCACTCTGAAGAAAGAGGGGTTACTAGTGGGGTACCACAGGGTTCAGTCCTTTTTAATGTCTTTATAAGTGACATTGCAGAGGGACTGGAAGGAAAAGTATGTCACTTTGCAGATGACACAAAGATCTGCAAAAAGGTTGATACACAAGGAGGCATGGAAAGAATGAGAAGGGACTTGGCAAGGTTGGAGGAATGGTCAGAAGTATGGCAGCTTGGGCTCAGTGCAAAGAAGTGCAAAATAATGCACCTGGGAAACAAAAACCCAGGGGAAGATTACACAATGGGGGAGGTAGTAACAACAACAAAAATGGAAAGGGACCTGGGGGTAATCATATCAGATGACATTAAGGTTAGCAAGCAATGTGAGAAGGCAGTAGAGAGGGCTGGGGGGATACTGGGATGTATAGGGAGAGGCATCATCATCAGAAAACAGGAAGTTGTTATCCAACTGTACAGACAGTTGGTGAGACCTCATCTGGAGTACTGCGTCCAATTCTGGAGACCCCATCTCCGCAAGGACATAGACAGGATGGAGGCAGTCCAGCGGAGGGCAACTAAAATGGTGCAGGGTCTGCAAGAGAAGCCATATGAGGACAGACTAAAGGAGCTTAATATGTATACCCTTGAGGAAAGGAGGAGGCGGGGACATGATAGAAACTTTTAAGTACCTCAGTGGAATCAACAAAGTCCAAGAGGGTAGCATCTTTCAGAAAAAGAGATGTGCAAGAACAAGGGGACACAATTTGAAGATAGAGGGGGGATGGCTCAGGGGCAATGTGAGGAAGTATTTTTTCACAGAGAGGGTGGTGGACGCATGGAACAGCCTTCCTCAGGAGGATGTGGGGTCTAAAACTGTGGGAGAATTCAAGAATGCATGGGACAGACATAAGGCAATTCTTGTGGGGGGGGAGGAAGAAATAGGATGTTGGTTAACTAGGATCTGTAGCTTATCCTGTAGGTAGGGAAATGGGCAGACTAGGTGGGCCAAGTGGTCCTTATCTGCCGTCAAGGTCTATGTTTCTATTCAAATGAGGTAAAGTTACCTGCTCATTGGCATCTCCTCTACCTTTTCAGCAGGAGGGCCAATGACTTGCTTTTCTTTTTGTGTTCGCTTAGTAGACACCGTCTGTGACACCTGCCTACTGTCCACTGGCATCTCCTTTGCCCTTTCAGCAGAAGGGGCAGTGACATGCTTTTCTTTTAAGTTTTTTATTAGCAAGCACCACTTCCAATACCTGCTTAGTGGCTCCCTTAACTTTTGTGGTATCAGGGCTCCCCCTTTCAGTCACCCTGGTATCTGTGCCATCTTTAGCAGATATGACCTTCTACTAAATTTGAGGGGCTAGATGCTCAACTGAGCCTTATTGTGACGAGGAGTCAATAATGTGAGGCCATAATTCCTTTCAGTTATAAGCCCTCTTTTAAACAGTTTTGGGCAAAACTCAAAGCAAGGTCACAACTGATAAAAACACGGCTTACACAACTGGTAAAAACATGGCCTAATAAACAAATCATGGCAATATGCTTTTGGCAGAGAATCAAAACAAAAAGTGCAATTTTTTTTTCTTCAAACTGCAGCTCCTGCCCTTTCCTTGGGTCTAAACCCAAGAACAATTCTGAGAGAAAAACCCACATATGCAGTTTGGTTCTGATAACTGAAGGAACAAAAAAGGATTTAATCATAGGGGCAAAAAAGGATTTAAATAGAAACACAATTAAAAGTTTAAAACCACATGCTGAAAAGAATATCGTTTCAGTTCCCAAACCAAAACAACTGAGACCAAGAGTGAAAACAGCAATGTAGGAATAACCTGGAAAGTCTTGCAAAAACCTGTCTCCCCACCCCAACACAATTTAAAAGCATATCCCAAAGTGAAGTGAAGGCCGTTTCCAGTTCCCCCGAAACCGAAAAAGGAACTGGATGTGCATGCGTCCGCACACACACACTTCCAACAGTTTAAAAATAAGACCCTAACGCAGAGTTTATCGCTTCCCTAACCAGCAAAAAGCCAATACAAACAGTATAAAATTTAAAGAAATATCATGTCTCTGAAGCAACTTGATGCTACTTCTCAGGATGACAAATAAATCTGCTGTTACAGAGTAGATGTGAGTGTGACCACACAAGAGTTTTAAATTTCATTCTGACGTTCCTTTATTTGCATAAAATTCTTAAAGCTCCAGGGCAAGCTCAATCCAGGGAACTGATGCAGTTGTTAAACAACTAGTGAGGGATTCTGGGGTTTGAAAGATTAGTCACGTGCCTGACAAAAACTACTGTTACTGTAAAATTCCTAGAAACAGAATCACATAATGCCCATCTACTGAATCATATCAGGAATATTCTCCATGAGCGTTAGAGCAACTTTCAGGTGCAGTTCTAGTGACAATGCTGGAGCGGCACAGAAACGGAAATTACAGTACACCTGATAGAATTTCTTCTTTCTGTAGCACTCCACGTTGTCACTGGGAAGTGTTAACATATGGGTTTAATAAGCAGTAAAATAATTTATAATAGTATAAAGGTTGGATTTTACACAGTCATAACAACACTAGAGGATAATAAACATTTTGGCTGTAGTCTGAGGTGTTTATTAACCCACTGGTCTGGTTATTACTAAGTAAAGCCCCCAACCACTGAATCTCTTCCTGCTATTGTACTGATAAAATCTTTTCCAAGGGATTGCTGCATACCAATCCCCCCTTTAGGGATCCTACCCCTGCTCTGGATCTTAATGTTTGCATTGCTCAGTTTATGCAACCCCCTTTTGAGCCTTTGTCTTCAGCAGAGCTTAAGTACTTGACTTAGAAAACTGTGCTCCTGGTAGCTATTACCTCTGCCAGGCATATCAGTGAATTGCAAGCTCTGTCAGTGGAGTCTGGTTTTATCTCATTCCATACAGATAAGGTGGTCCTTAGAACTAATAGGATTTTTTTTTACCTAAAGTAGTTTCAGATTTTCATCTGAACCAATCTATGTCTCTCCCTGTGTTCTTCACTGATCATTCTTCTTCAGGAGAAAGAAGTCTACACAGTTTGGATGTTAAAAGAGCCCTTAGTTACTACACTGAGAGTAATAAGGCTCACAGGTTTGACTCCCGCCAGTTGTTTCTCACTTATGGGGAAGGGCAAACCTTCCACTAAGAGAACTATTGCCAGGTGTATTGTCTTTTGTATTCAATTCTACTATGAGAAGCTAGGCAAAATACCTCCCTCAGGCCTGAGGGCTCATTCGACTAGAGGTATAGCTGCTTCCCTGGCTGCAGCCAGGGATATTCCTTTGCTAGAGATACTGGATGTAAAGAAGCCACCTGGAAAACAGTCCATACATTTACCAAGCATTACTCCCTGGACATCCAGGCTAGGAGTGATGCTTGGTTTGGTACAGCAGTACTGCACAGCCTATTCCGAAGGTAGGTTTGATTCCCTCCTCCATGAAGGTACTGCTTGGTAGTCTGCAATAGTCAGAATACAGCAAGACTTCATGTTGTTTGAAGAAAAAATTACTCACCTTAGTAATTAGGTTTCTTCTAATGGAGTCTTGCTGTATTCTGACCTCCCTCCCTGCCTCCCCTCTCAGAACCTGTTTTTGGGAAGTGGGCTGGCAGGTGCAGTGTTGCACCCCAGGGGTGCATTTGGACACTCCCTCCTTTCAGAGAGAGGGAGTGGGTTATATTATTAATTTAACAGTCTTAAGTTGTTCACTACCTGGTTTTTGATTTTGGATTTCTTGACTTGAGTCTTTTCAGGTTTCAAAATATTTGGTTGCCATTTGGCTAGTAAGAATTTTACAATTTCCACATAGTAGTTAGTTAGTATTAGCTCGTATGAATCTGACGATTGCGCTTCAAAGTGCAGCAGACAGAGGTTTGAACCAAGCTTGAGCTCAACGTTCTATGCTCTGCATGGATATTAGCCCTCTACTGTCCAGGGCAGATTAAATGCTGGGGCTAACTGCAATAGTCAGAATACAGCAAGACTCCATTAGAAGAAACGTAAGTACTAAGGCAAGTAATTTTTTCTTTCAGTTTGCTACTTGTGTCTTTAGCTGCAGCACCTTTATGTGGATGGTGTGCGTTCCATTTCAGCCGTTTTTAGATCATGCAAAAGCATAGTTATCCAGTTATGAAAGGCCTGTACCACCAGTGCGGAGGTGGAAGAATCCCTAACTGCTGACCCTGCAGCACAATAAGCTAGTCAACAAGCAATGTCTAGACTTCTGACATTCCCGTTCAAGACAGCAAGAGTAACCGCAATTGGGACAGTTGTGTGTTTAACCATATTGCCTTTCATTACATTAGCAGATATTCTTGAAGGATAGCATTCTGCCGGTTTCTTTGAGAACTGCCTACCCACTTTAGGCTGACCACCTGTTCACAATGCAGAAAACTCAGAAAAGGCTTTGAAGCGTTTTGATAAAATGGAACTCATGGACAGAGGAATGACATATTGAACTTCGGTCAGTTACATGTCTCTGATCAGGAAGGAAGTTAAATGGAGTGTCAAATAAAAAGGTTTGTTGCAGGGGTGTTATTTTCAAGTTAATCATAACGGATTTCTGGCTGTTGGACGGAAACGGGCCTTGAAAAATCTGGAGTGTTTTGCAAATCTGGAAAAGCATCCTTATGCTCCAGTACATCCGCATGTGTCTGTTGTGAACACCCATGGCTTGAGGGACTCAGCCTGACATTCAAGTGTCTTCGCAGAAGTACGTTGTGTGGTTCTTTGGTATTATATCTCAATCAGAAGCTGAAGTAGCGATTTGTTTAACTTAAGTTGCCACTGCTATGCGATAGGTCAGATACACCTTTCCCTCCAACATTAGCAGACTGGGTGTTAGAGGCTGAAAACTCAGAACTAGCTTTGCTAATGCAAAATGGGCAGAACATACTGTAAAGAAACTGCCTCGCAGAAACTCAGAATTTGCTGGCAGTCAAGGACTGCTCGGCCCACCTAGTCTGCCCATTTTTCCCTGTCTATAGTATCATCGCAGATCCTACACTGATCTCTGGCACATTCAACTATCCATCCTCCCCTTCCATAAGATTCCCTTATGCCTACCCCATGCATTCTTGAACCCTACCACTGTTTTCACCTCCACCACGTCTGCTGGAAGACTGTTCCAGGAATCCACCACTTTTTCTGTGAAGATGTACCTCCTCACATCTCTCCTAAATCTACCACCCTCCAGCTTCCTATGTGCTGCCTTGTCCTTGAGCACCTTTCTTTCTGAAAAATACTTCCCACTTGTACCTTATTTACCCCTGAGAGGTATTTAAAGGTCTCTATCATATCCCCCCCTTCTCTTCTAGGGTGTAAGGGCTTCTGATGCAGACCCTACACCATTTCAGTTGCCCTCCTCTGGCTGCCTCCACTCTTTCTGTGTCCTTCCAGAGATGTGGTCTCCAGAACTGGACACAGTACTCTAGGTGGGGTCTTACCAGTGATCTATACAGAAGCAATACCTCGTCACTCTTTCTGTTGTTGATACCGCTCCCTATGAAACCCAGTATCCCACTAGCACTCCCAACTGCCTTACTGCACTACCTGGCCACTTTTATGTCATCCAATAGGATTACCCCAGGTCTCTTTCTACTTGGTGGTTGTCAGTACCACTCATTCCATTCTGTACTGTGCCCCTAGGTTTCTGTGCCCCAGGTGCATTACCTTACTATTTTTGCACTAAAATCCAGCTGCCATACTCTTTACCACGCCTTTAGTTTTCTTGGGTCTCTGCTCATTCTTTACACACACACACACACACACACACACACACACACACACTGTCAGTCCTATCGCAGATTTTGGTGTCATCCACAATCAGGCAGACCTTCCCTTCCAGCTCCTCTACAATGTCAAAAAAAAATAAATAAATAAGACACCGAAAAGGACCAGTCCCGGCACTGATCCCTGAGGCACCCAGCTGGTTACCCTCCCTTCCTCTAAGTGAACTCCATTTACAGTCGACTCCACCTATAGCAGACATGAATACTGCAGACAATCAGGAAACACGGACAAAAATGGAAAACCCAAACCATTCCCATAAGCACCAATAACAGCTGTACCTGTCTATACGGACATTGTCTCGAATAAATTGCGGACACCCGATGGGGATAAGTAGCGCTAAGTGAGCCATTAAATCCTCTGTATTCAGTGATTAATTTAAGAAGTTGTGAAGGTGTGAATCCCAGCTATTAAACAAACATTATTTAAGCACTTCATCATTTAGCTAGTTCATTCACCTGCTGGCAGTTGCTGTTTGGTGTGTTCTGTCTGTGCTTGTAGTGCTCTCAGCATGTCCAAAAGGCCCAGAATCCTGCCAACTCAAACAATTGAGCTTTTGGAACTAACTAATGCACTCCCCAATATGAGTGTTTGTGACCTGGCAGACTGTCTTCCTGTGCCAAAATCAACGGTTTCAGACCTCCTGCACAGCAAACAGCAGCGGTGGTCTGAGTGGCACTCCAACCAGAACACCCACAGAAAGAGGAAAAGAGAGGGGAAAGATGGTGAGGTGGAGGAGGCTCTCCTTCTGTGGTTCGCCAGTGTTCGGGAGTGGGAGGCTATGGTGAGTGACCCTTTGCTGTCACAGAAAACAAAGCAGAATGCAGATGCTCTTGGAAAAGAAGATTTTAAACCAACAGATGGGTGGCTGCAGAGGTGGAAGGTGCGTAACAACATCTGTTACTGCCACGCTCACGGGGAGAAACAAAATGCAGATGGGTCTGTTGCAACAGATTGGGTCAGGAATGTGCTGCCAGACACTTTGGCAGGCTATGCTGCTGAAAACACATTCAATGCCAATGAAACTGGCTGGCTTGTTTTTTCATTGTGTTGGGCAAGGCACTCTAACATTTAAATTGGATCTCCCAGAGAGTAAAAAAAAAAAAAAAAAAGCTAAGGAGAGGGTGTTTGTTTTGGCATGCTATAACACGACAGGGTCTGAAAAACTGGAGCTGGTTGTTGTCGGTAAATCTGCCATGCCAAGATACTTTCGTAATGTTTCTTACCTGCCTGTGGCATACCAAAGCAACAGAAAGGCATGGATGACTGGTGAAATTTTTACTGACTTGGTAAGGGCATGGGACAAAAGAAAAAATTACTCACCTTAGTAATGTTGTTTCTTCTAATGGAGTCTTGCTATATTATGACAATTGCAGTATGACCGCTGGTTAGAACTGCTCCAGAGGTGAAATAGTTAACTTTCCATGCAGGCATGGAACTTAGAGCGTGAGCTCGGTTGAAAACTCTGTCTGTTGTGCTTCAAAGGTAAACTGTCAGATCTTTACGAGCTAAAACTCACTAAGGTTCTGTGTGGAAGCTGTAAACCTACACTAGCCAACTGGCTACTAACATAAAACTCATTTTTTGGCCTAAAACAAAGACTCAAGTCAGGAGACCCAAAAAATGCAAAAACACAACACCAATTCACCCAAAAAGGGTAGGTGAAAACAACAAGGTGGGCATCAAAAAGTGCCAACCCTGTACTGCCGACCCACATCCCAAAACAGAGGTTCTGAGAGGGGTAGGCAGGGAGGGAGGTCATAATGTAGCAAGACTCCATTAGAAGAAACAACATTACTAAGGTGAGTAATTTTTTCTTCAAACAACATGAAGTCTTGCTATATTATGACAATTGCAGACTACACAGCAGTACCCCCATGGAGGAGGGACAGAACCTACTTAGGAAATAGGCTCTGAAGCACAGCTGTGCCAAACCGAGCATCATTCCCAGCCTGGATGTCCAAGGGGTAATGCTTGGTAAAAGTGTGAACTGTTTTCCAGGTAGCTGCTTGACATATTTCTAGAATAGGAATGTCTCTGGCAGCAGCCAGAGAAGCAGCTGTACCTCTGGTAGAATGAGCCCTCAGGCCTGAGGGAGGAACTTTACCCAACTTCTCGTAGCAGAATTGGATACAAGAGACAATCCATCTGGCAATGGATCTTTTAGTGGCTGGCTTCCCTTTCCCAACTCTCGCCATAGGTAAGGAACAGTTGGAGGAGTCAAACCCATGACCCTTGGTACGCTCTATGTAGTAACTAAGGGCTCCTCTTCACATCTAGGCTGTGCAGCCTCCTCTCCCCAGAGGAGGAGTGGTCAGTGAAGTACACTGGAAGAGAAATAGATTGATTAAGGTGAAATCTGAAACCACCTTAGGCAGGAACTTTCTGTTAGTCGAAGGACCACCTTATCTCTGTGAAAAGAGATAAACTCCTGCTCCACTGACAACGCTTGTAATTCACTTATGCGTCTGGCAGAGGTGATGGCTACCAGAAACACAGTTTTCCAAGTCAAGTACTTAAGCTCAGCTGAAGACAAGGGCTCGAAAGGGGGTTGCATAAGCAGACATTAAGATCCCAGGCAGGGGCAGGATCTCTGAATGGAGGGTTGGTGTGCAACAACCCCTTAAAAAACTTGGAAAATACGGGATGAGCTGAAAGAGAAGCAGATTTACCTGCTGAAATAAAAGCAGACACAGCTGCCAAGTGCACCTTGAGGGTAGCTGGTCTCAGCCCCAAAGAATTCAGGTGGACCATATAATCCAGGACTGTGGGTAGATCAGCAGAGACTGGGGAAATATGCTTTTCCGAGCACCATATGGAAAACCTTTTCCATTTGGAATTGTAAGTAGCCCTGGTGGAAGGCTTCCTTGAGGCCTTCAATATATCCATTACACCTTGGGAAAGGTGTAAATCAGCAAACTCTAACTCTTCAAGAACCGAGCCTTGAGATTGAGAAATTTGAGATTCAGGTACCAGACCCTTCCCTGCACACAGGTTAACAGATTGTGATTCTTGGGAAGGCACAGGGGAGGATGGACTGCTAAGGATAGCAGGAGTGGATACCAGGGCTGTCTGGCCCAATCCGGAGCTATCAGAATGACTTTGCAGGATTGGGATCTGATTTTGACTAGCACTTTGAACAGGAGAGGAAAGGGAGGAAAGGCATAGAGAAACTTCCCCTCCCAATTGAGGGCTAAGGCATCCAGCGGGAGAGAGCCCAACACTGGGGGCCTGCAGCAAAAAAGAGAAAGTTGGTGATTGTCTGGGGCTGCAAAAAGATCTATCTGCGGGGTGCCCCATCTGGAAAATACTACTCCCAAGACCAGGGGATCCAGTGACCATTTGTGATGGCCCTTGGAAATCCTGCTGAGAGCATCTGCCAGGACATTGTCCTTGCCTGGGAGGTGAACTGCCGTAAGAGAGATGTTCAGGGAGTAAGCCAGAGACCACAATCTCATCGCTTCGGTGCACAAGGCCGTAGAACCAAGTGCCCTTTGTTGATGTACCACATTGTAGTGGTGTTGTCTGTTCTGACCTGAATACTCTTGTTCTGAAAAGATTTGGAAAAAACTCAAGTGCTAGAAAACTGCCTGAGCTCCAACAGGTTGATGTGGAGCAGGGATTCTGGGGAGACCATAGACCCTGGGTGGTGAGGTCGCCCATGTGAGCTCCCAGCCCAGAGGGATGCATCTGTAGTAAGGATTAGAGAATGAGACTGAGTGACAAAAGGAACCCCTTGTCTCAGGTTGGTCTGATCCTGCCACCACTGTAGGGCTTGGATCAGGGTTCGAGTTACTGGGATCAACTTGGTAAAAGGATCCTTTCTTTGAGACCAAAAAGCTCTCACATGGAACTGGATGTCCCTAATCTTAAATCTTGCTCCCTGCACAACCGCTGTGGAAGCAGCCATGTGCCCTAGGAGCTGCAGAAAATGCCTTGCTGGCCGGGAGACCTGCAGGGTAAATGAGGAGGCCAGGGAGACCAGGGTCTTTGCCCTGTCTAAGGAAAGGAAAGCCCTGGCTTCCTGTGTGTTCAGCTCTGCGCCTATGAAGGTAAGAAGCTGGACAGGCTCCAGAACTGACTTTAAGAGATTCAGAAGGAAACCTAGAAAGGTAAGCAGTTGCTGCGTTATCTGGAGATGTAATGTGACCTGGTCTGGGGACTGGCCTACTATGAGCCAATCGTCCAGGTAAGGAAAGATGGCAATCTTTTGCCTGCTTAGGTAGGCAACTGCTACTGCCAGACATTTGGTAAATACCCTTGGGGCAGAAGTGAGGCGAAGGGCATTGCTCTGAACTGGTAGTGGCCTGAGGGCAGCTCGAACCTGAGGTACTTTCGATGGGAGCTTCTGATGGGAATATGAAATAGGCATCCTTGAGGTCCAGGAAGCTAGCCAGTCCCTGGCCTTAGAGAGGGTAGGATAATTCCCAGAGTCACCATTTTGAACTTTGGCTTTAAAAGGTGCTTGTTTAAATATCTGAGATCCAGGATGGGCCGCCATTCTCCTGTCTTTTTTGGGGTAAGGAAGTACCTGGAGTACAAACCTTTGCCCTGGTGTAGGGGAGGAACCCTTTCCACAGCTCTGAGAGCCAGGAGGGTAGAAACCTCTGCCTCTAAGGCAAGAGCCTCTGATGGAGTTGCAGGTGGAAAAGATCTGGTTCTCAGCTCTGGAAATTTTTTGGAACTGAGAACCAGTCCCTGGCTTACTACTTCCAGGACCCACTTGTCTGATGTTAAAGACTTCCAGTCCTGGACAAAGTAAGCCAGCCTGCCCCCTACAGGTAGAGGAGAATCGGCCCTGGCAATCCCATCAGGGAGCCTGTTTGGCAGGGGCTTTGGGCTGAGGGGTGGAAGCAGACCTGCTTGTACCCCGTCTGCCTCTTTCTCTAAAGAACCCCCTCTGAGCATAGGCGGAGGAGGAGGAAGCTTGGGCTTGGTAAAAAGGCCTATGAAAAGGCCTGCCCCTGCCTCTAGGAAGCTGTTTTTGAGGAGTGGCCTGCCTTTCCTTGCCTGTGCACTCCTATAGGTGGTCCTATATTCATCCATTTTCTTCATGTAATTCTCTGTTTGCTCCCCAAACAGAGAATTTCCCACAACAGGAAAATCCATGGCCTTGGACTGGGTGTCCTGAGACAGGGTAGTACATCTGAGCCAAGCCATCCTCATGAAGTGCCACAGATGTAGCCATGACTCTTGATGAAACATCATTAGAGTCCACTGCAGCATGAAACTGCACCTTGGATGCCTCAATACCATCTATAGCCACCTGTTCCAGCTCCCTGGCAAGCTGGTCAGGGACTTGTTTTGCTAGGGCCAGCACAGCATCCCATCTGGATTTCTGGTACCTAGCAGCATAAGCCATATAATTTGCTTGTCTGAGCCCCAAAGATGCTGCCATGTATTGTTTCTTTGCCATAGCATCAATCTTCCTGGAGTCCTTCTCAGTGGGGTGTGAAGCTAGGGGAATATTAGCCTTGTCACAGGCTGTGGCCTGCACTACCCCCACATGGCTGCATTGCTGAGTGAGGAAATCAGTGTTGGAGCCTGATGAGGTATACCTCTTGTCCATCCTTTTATCCACAGGAGGTATAGTGTGAGGAGTTTTTAAAACTTTTACTGTCTGTTTCCGAAAAGATTTATGCAAAGGAAGAGACAGTCTCCTAGACTCTGGAATATCCATCATTTCTACATAGTCTGGCTCCTCCTGGTCATCAACAGCTTCCTCAACAGGGAGCTGGAGAGTTTCAGCAACTTTTATAAAACATGAAATGAGAAGGGACTCAGAAAGTCTTGGAGGAGAAACCCTAGGGCTATCTGGAGAGATGTCCAGATCAATGGCGCATCCAGATCTTCAAAACCATATTCACTCTCCTCATATTCCTCTTCCCCTCCCGGTTCATAAAAAATCCTCAAAATCACAATCTTGAACGGTGGAACGGCCTAGACGAGCAGCTTACAGGAGTGTGTCGGTTCGGTCGGAACTGGAGAGAGAGACTGGACAATTTTAATTGCTTTAGCTATTTCTTCAGCAGTTGGGGAGAGAACTTTTGGCTCTAAACTAGCTTTCTAGCCCTTTTTGATGGAACCGGCTCCTCAGAACCGGCTCTTCGTTTGCCTGAGGAAATATCGCCCTGGTCAGAGGGCACTTCCTCCAGTTCGGTTGGTACCGAACCGGGCTGGCCATCCGGGTCAGCAGACTTTTTGGCCTCCCTTTCCCTGAGCCTACCAACTCTCTTATCTATGGTGGCAGCAGGGAAATTGTGACAAATCTGGCAGTCTGAATTGAGGTGGTCAAACCCCAGACAATAGACACATGTGGTGTGTGGGTCAGCCTTAGCAAAAGCTTCCCCACAAACACTACAGTGTTGAAACCCAGTGGGTCCAGTTTTTCTTTTGGGTTTCTCAGACATAATGCCAGCCTAACCAACCTGCCCGTTTATGGCAATCCACCAAGCAAGACACCCTTATCGGTTCCCAACTGTGTCACGGGTCGTGGAAAAAAACCGTAATGAAATCCGTTTTTTTTTAGAACCGATAAGGACCGGGAACCGCACTCTAAAAAAGGGCTAGTAGATTTAAATACAACCTGATCGGTTCAAACCGAACCAATAACAAATTACAAGTTCCACACAGAAAATTAATGTAAAACCTATCTATTACTTACATTACCACAGACAGAGCTTGAACCGACCGGTTGCGGTTTAATTTCGGCTAAAAACCGAAAAATAATACTTTTAAACCGACAAAATGAACCGAGCAGAAGGAGAAATCTCCGGAGCGACTGTTCAGTGAGGCGGAGTAAAGAATCTGACAGTTTACCTTTGAAGCACAACAGACAGAGTTTTCAACTGAGCTCGCGCTCTAAGTTCCATGCCTGCATGGAAAGTTAACTATTTCACCTCCGGAGCAGTTCTAACCAGCGGTCATACTGCAATTGTCATAATATAGCAAGACTTCATGTTGTTTGAAAGCTTCATGGCCATAAATTTGTCCTTTTTCTGGACAGTTTCACTGGGCATCCTGATGTGCCGAACCTCCACAACAAAAAGCTTATTTTTTGACCCCCTAACACAACCTAAATCACCCAACCTCTAAACCAAGGTTTCCATTTATTCACTGAAGAGACACTATGTGAGGGAGATGAGAGCAAGGGTTCTTGACGAGATAGATGGAGGGGTGCGGGGGGCACATCACAGCCATGGACTATGTCAAATTCATTACACTGCTTGATGCTATATAAATGCTAAAAAAGTTTGGGACAGTCGGACTGCTGAGACTACTTGCAATTTCTTTGCAAAAGCTGGATTTAAGCAAATGTCAAATCTACCCAAACTCATTGAGCCTACACCTGTTGAGCATCTCATCCCCCCACCACCATGGCTGTTGGAACACAAATTTGCCTCACTGTGCCCTTTAGGTGACAACAAACAGGAAAATGACCAGCAAGATGACACTGCCCATGTTACAGACATCCTTCACCCAAGCAACAGCAAGTCCAAGTGTGACATGGAGGAAGACCCTGAAGAACCAGAAATAATTCCTATGACCACTGCCAAAGTTCGTTGTGCTCTTCTTACACTTCAACAAGTTATGGAGCAGCGTATTGGTGTGCAGCTGGACTGGAGGCTAATGGACATAGACAGGAGCTTCCACCTATACACATCCAGGGCTGGAAAGCAGACGATGATAGACAGCTTCTTAAGGTGATTTACTCAAAGCTGTCTAAAAGTGATTTTAACCACTAGCCCCCCCCCCGTTCAGATCTTTAAATAAAAGTAGCATTTTTTTAACCACCACCCCCATCTCAAACTTAACAAGCACACGCATAATGAAGCTGAGAAGTTAATAAGCACGATGAATATTTAAGATATTCATCGGAGATATTTAAGAAGGAATTGAAAACTCATTTGTGGAGAATGGCCTTCTTGGAAAGTCAAAGTGTATTGCAATATGTTTGAAATGTTATTGTAATTTAATTATGTTTTTATGATGCATTTTATAATGTTTGTGGTCTTTGATGTTTTGTATGGAATGTTGAAGTTTTAATCAATTTGTTCAGCGCCTTGATATAGCAAAAGGCGCTATATAAATAAAATTATTATTATTATTATTATGGAACAAAACCAAAAAAAACAACAAATCTCATTACACAACTTTTGCTATAGCAAAAGTTTCCCCCTATTCTGTGGTGTGGCACTCTAGCAAAGATCCTCCGTTCCCCTGGCACAGTACTGTACCCTGTCAAGACACACATACAGGACTGTACATACTTTAATGAATTCTATACTGTTTCATGCTGCATCTTTCGTTATACAGATTAGTTAACAACTTCTTTCAATGCGGTTTTGGTACGGTTTCACCCTGAATAACACAAGCTGCATTTTGTTAGGCAATGCTGCCACCAGCTGGCAACTACATACACCGCTTTTGGTGGACAAGTTGAAGCTGCACAAAACTGTCCATGGTAAGTGGCTTACACTGTACCACCACCCTCTGTTGCCTATCCCCTAACCAATTTCTTACCCAGTTTACCACCTTTGGACCCACTCCTAAGCTACACAGCTTGCTTACTAGCCTCCTATAGTATGTGAAACAGTGCTGAAAGCCTTACTTGAAATCTAGGTAGGCCACATTCACTGTTCCACCATGATCTATTTCCTGGTCACCCAGTCAAAGAATCTATCAGATTCATTTGACAACCCCCCTCCCAAACCCACCCCCATGAATCCATGCTGCTTCTAGTCTTGTAACCCACTGGATTCAAGATATTCCACAATCCTTTCCTTCAGCAGCGATTCCATTAACTTTCCCACCACCGAAGTCAGGCTGACTGGCCTATAATTGCCAGCCTCTTCCCTGCTACCACTTTTGTGATGTGGGACTACATTTGCCCTCCTCCAGTCCACTGGAACCACTGTCAATTCCAATAAACTATTAAACAGGATTGTCAGAGGTGCAGCCAGTACCTCCCTGAGCTCCCCCAATACCCAAGGATGCACCCCATCTGGCCCCACTGCTTTGCCTACTTCCACATTAGTGAGTCCCTTCAGGACACTCTCCTCTGAAAACGGACTAGTGTACACCTCCCTCCTTCTTATGCTCCTGTTACTTTTTTTGTGGCACCCTCCCCTTCTCCTTCCTCTGTGAACACTGAACAAAAGTATTTGTTCAGGATGTCTGCCTTTTCCTGGTCCCCCTAAGCACAGCCCCCCCTTCCCTTTTTTTACTTTTACGATTCCACCTCTGGTCTTCCTCCTTTCGCTTACATACCTAAAAAATGTCCCCCTTCATCACCGCTTGGGTTATTCTCTCTTCAGTTTGCTCCTTACTGCTCTCCCTGCTTCCCTCTGTTTACCCTGATACCCCTCCCTATCATTCTCCCTCTGTGTCTTCTTACACCTTCTGAATGCTACCCTTATAGCTTTTACCTTTTCCGCCACTTCTTTCGAGAACCACAGCGGTCTCTTTTCCTCTTGCTTTTGCTCTTTGCTTGATGCAGAGGTTTGTTGTCTTCCCTATGGCCCTTTTTAGCGTTACCCACTTTTCATCCACCCCACTCATGGTTATCCCCACCCCACCATCCAGGTCGTCCCTGAGGCATTTGCCCATCTTTTTAAAATTGGCCCTCCTGAAGTCTGGGACCCTCGCCCTCGAATGGTTCAGTTCTACTGCCATCCTTCTACTAAACCACACTGTATGGTGATCGCTGTTCTCCAGGTGTCCTCCTACCCTGACATCTGCAACACTGTCCCTGTTAGTGAGTGCCAGGTCTAGTGCTGCCCCATCATGAGTGGGTTCAAAATCTTCGGTTAAACATCTTAAACTGACTGATAAAGTGTAGAGGATCCTTTCCACCTATTGCACCCCTGATTATGTTATGCCTATCCTCATGGTTGTGGGGTGTACAACAGCCTATACCCTGGCAAAATACAGTAATTAACTTCTGTTTGGATTAATTACTCTATATTTTGCAAACCACAATAGACTCAAGACTTTTAAAATTGTAACTTGCTTCTCAGATTATTCTACTGATGGGATAAGACAAAGGTTAACTACAAAGATGAACTGTATTGTGGTTTTCTGTCTGGTCTTTAGTTTGTCCCTTACACACAACATACCTGAGGTAATGAACCTTGGATCACTAGACAAACACTAGAAACCTTATATTTACTCAGTCTATGGCCTGCTGCCCCCACAGTCAATTTAATGGCCATCTTCATGGTAGTGAGGTGTACAACCAAATGTCATGATGTGATATCTTTCCAAGTGTATCATTTCTTGTTTTCTGTACACACTTGGAAAATGTTACTACATTTTTAGTCTAAAAAAAGGCTTTATACATTTTGTATACCCTTAACCTTTTGTCAAGGCACGCAAAATGGCATCTCACAGACACCTTTACCGAAGGAGCTCTTTGCGAGAAAAGCAGGCTTCTCAATTTAAAGTTAAAACAGGCACAAATTAACTTAATTTACAGAGTACTGCTTGTAAAAACAACCAGTATCTTCCTGCTAGAGTTACTTTTAGAGAAAAAAAAACAATGAAAATTACTAAAATTCAGTTCAAATTGAGGAGACAGTTGGAAAGTGCTGCTGTCCCTCACAATGACACAGAATGACTGATTAGTTAGAGGCGGTGGTTTTCTCATGCCACCAACGTTGCATGCTCATGACACAGCTTTGAGCTGTGCCAGTGCCCTAGCAGGGATGCTTCTTACCATATATGTGAGGACCGCTACAAAAACCCTGTTACAGCACTTCAAGCAAAACAATCCTAGTTTCCCAGTTGCCAGTTCTTAATACTGTACTGGCAACTGATTTATTTAATTGAGTTTTGATTATCGGGGAAGTCCACTGGGACAATTACAGTCCCTTTTTCAGGGCCGACCCGGGGATACAACAAACAGTACAACATAGTGCATAAGACAGACAGCAAACATGATAAAAATTGACAATATAACAATAGCAGACATAAAAATATTATACATAAATAAGGTAGAATATGTTGGGTGTATATACATTTCAATAGTGTCATATGTTTCAAGGCAAAACAAGTTGAGACTACAGACTAAGGATCAAAGACCTCAGGATAAGGATTATTTGTCACAGAGAGAAAGAGAAAAGGGGGGTGGAGGAGGGCATAAGGCAATAAACAGATGGAGCGAGAAGGTGGGGTCAGTAGGAGGGGGAAAAGGGCTAGGTGCAAGGGACAGGGTGAAGGAGGAGAGAGGGAAAGGGCAGAGTGTGAGGTAGAGGAGCTATCAGCGGAAGCAGGAGCAAGTAGCAAAGGCTGAGAGGGAGGCAAATAGGGCAGATTGGAACTCTGGAAGAGAAGAGCAGGACAGGGGAGGGAGGGACGGAGTTCCATTCAGATAAAGCAGCAAAGAAGAAAGACTTGCGAGCGGTGGCAAGATGCAGTTTTTACAATAAAGTGGACTTTTGAATCAGATACCCCATCGTTTCTTTCGGGGTTTTTTTTCCCACTGGAGAAGCATGAGCTCGACTCTTCTGAACAACTAGGACAGCCTAAAGAATATAAAGTACATATTGGGAGGACCACCATACATTAGTGGTTTGAAAGAATCGTAGGTGTTTATTCTGCCAAAACAATTTCAAATAATATAGTGCAATTTTTCCAGATACTATAAATGCACTACCATCTTTGTGATGAAACAATCGATTGTCAACTTACTGTATGTCTGTATACCCACCTCAGCACATTTTTGAAACGTTAGTCCATTTAATGATGTTACGAAAGTTTTTGCCAACTCTCCATTCTGCAAAAAAGAAATGCACCATATTTAAAATGCAACATTCTTATTCAGTAACAAAAAACCTAATTGAAACAAAGCCTAGCAGCTACTGCAGCTTTCTAAAGCTATAAACTGTGTCTTAGTTTGTCTCACAGAACTCTTAACAACAATTCACCAATAGCCGGCCTGGTGGTGTGGAGGGCTGAGGCATTCACTGCCTTACCTCCTGCCATGCAGGTGACCTGTGTTCAGGAATGAGCACAGGCTGCCAGAGGTCGGTGGACCAGGACAGGACTGAGCATCCCAAGGGCTGTTCTCCTGTCCTGGGGAGGGGTGGCCAGTCAACTTGGCCTGTGACTGCCACAGGTGGAGACCTAGTGGTAATGCAGACAGCAGAGCGACTTGAAGGGAGGGGCTGCGATTCTGCAGGGCATGTGCGCCTCCACGCTCATGTCCTGGCACACCACCACGGTGAGGTGACGCAGAGAAAAAAACTAGAAGAAGGGACTGTATTTGGATTCAAACCACTGATCGTTTGCCTCCTTAGCGAACACATATTCAGTGTACCACTGAGCTGCAGGTAAGGGAGTTGCAGTTCCTGTGGTGTAGATATTAAGTCACATCCTGCAAAACAGGCAAATGGGGATCTAATCCCAGCAGGGGATTAACCTTCTCAGCTTGTTGTTCGTTGCTAAATTTACTTCTCATATAATTTATTATTCCATTCCACACTACCATGAATCACCACTAAAGGAATTTCCATCTTACAAACACATTTTTAAGCCCCTGCCAGGATTTGAACTGTTGATCATTTACCTGCTAAGTGAACACACATTCAGAGTGCCACTGAGCAACAGGTAAGCAGCCTGCAGTGCCTATGTTGTAGAAGTTATGTCATAACCTGTAAACTAGCCAACTGGGGATCTAATCCCAGCAGGTGATTTACCTTCAGAAACTGTTGTTCTTAGCTAAATTTACTTCTCATATAATTTACTATTCCAGCTCCACACCACCACGAATCACCACTCAAGTAAGTTTCAATCTTACAAAACAAATTTGAAAAAAATATTTAAGACCCCTCCTGGATTTTAACTCTGTTTACCTGTGTCTGAACCACTGATTCTTTGTCTGTTAAGCAAACACATGCATTTATTGTGCCACTGAGCTACAGGTAAGCGAGTTGCCATTCCTGTAATATAATGATAGTGTCAGATTCTCAAAAGGACTGAGAATGCTGCAAGCACCAGGTGCGCTGAACGTATGGTGCACGGGGCTTGCGGCACTCCCCAGCCAGTAATCAGGATTCTTGATCCCGTGCGCAGAATGATTCAACTTAGACCAGCTTGTTCTGGTCTAGCTTGCGGCAATCTCAAATACTCTTTTTACGGTGCTTGTGCTACGTATTTGGTGCAAGCTGCCATAAATCCAGAAAACTGTTGTAAATGTGCCCAATCTTCCTGAATTCGGCACAGGGTACAGCAGAGTTTTTATTTTATTTATTAAAGTCTAGCTCACTTACATAGGGTCCATGTCAATAGTACATAAAACAGCACATACAACAGTATATGTATGAAGGTCATAAGTATGTCAACATTGGTAGCATGGACATTACACATTTTTACATTAAGGCGATTAGATAACATACATTGAACAGTTCAAATCTGACAAAAGGTGATCCAGTAAGACACAACTGTAAACAGCTGAGCATGTACCTCAGTATAGTAAATTTTTGAGTGACATATTTCAAATTAAGCAGCAGGAAACACTTGTAGTCTTAGGAGAGCGGAGGATTATACCAGGAGCCAAGGAATGAGTAGGAAGAGACAGATAGTAAATGCTGGGGGTGGGCAGGGGTATGGCGTGTTACAGGTGTGGGGGGGGGGAGTCAAGACTATAGGCTTTGAGCCAGAGAGGTTTAATGATGGTGGTAGGTAGTGAGGTGGGTGAGAAGCAGTAAAGAATAGTGGATGGGAGGAGGAGCAGGGGTGGAAAGTAGAATCCCAGAGGTAGGGTAGCCATAGGATGAGGAATTGGTAATGATAAGTAGCATAACTGATGAGCTATAACAAAGTGCAAGTTGGGGCAGGGATAGGCCGTTAGATCAGTTGCTAGCTTATTTGAAGCAGATGCCCATCCTTTAGCTGGTTATGTGGGAGTGGAGTTTTACCTTAATTGGGCCAATGTTTGGAATCTCTAGTAAGTCCAAAGGTGGAGAGTTCAGGGCGACTGGAGCCCGGTATCCAAAGGATCTCTAGCCCAGAGTGGTTTTACGGAAAGGGATTCTGAAGGGGTTTCTTTTGGTAGCTCTGATTAGCCTGGATGTTGTAGTAGGGTAGAGCATATTATGAGTGCTGTTTGGGGTTAGACCAAGGATTGCTTTTTTGGTCTGGAGACATGTCTGGCACAGAATCTGGTCTTTTAGGTTCAGCCACCCTGTCTGAGTAAAGGTCACAGGTATGAGTTAGTTTAGGGACTCCAAGCCGAAGTCTACATGCCTTATTTAGTGCAGTGGCAAGCCTGTTTAGGGTAGTATCAGAGGCTGCACTGTATACGACGAGTCCATAATCAATGGATGAGAAGACCGAACTAGTAATTACTAGGTTAAGGACAGAGTCATTAAGGCAGTGCCTATGCCTATGCCTATAGAGTTGTCCAATTTTCCTGTCTGCATTTTTAGCAATTTGGTCGATGTGGTGGGAGTAGGACAGCATGCTATCCAGTGTGATGCCTAAATATTTAAAGTGTTTGACCATCTCAAGCGGTTCCTGCTGTTTATTTGTTATTGTTAGTGTTGTGGATTTGTGTTTGTTGTGCATGGAGGTAAATAACATGGTCTTTTTTTTTTTTGTGATTAAGTAACAACTTTGCATTCAGGAACCAATCTTCTATATTTCTGAATTGCAACTGTAGTTGTTGTTCAATGATGTTAGGATCATGGTGACTTGTATACAGGACCACATCATCGGCATACAGGAGGATTTTTTCACTAGCTACTTGAGGGAGTTGATTCAGAAATAAACTAAAGAGCAGGGACCCTAGGATAAAGCCCTTTGGTACTTTGGATTGTGACTTTTTGGCTATCGGACAGAGTTTTACCTTTTGCTCCCTACCAGTTAGGTAGCTCCTAAACCACGGCAGTGTGTCAACAGATATGCCAATACTGCTCAGCCCTGTAAGGAGGCGATAATGGTTGACTGTATCAAAGGCCTTGGTGAGGTCAATATATATTGCGCCCACCAAGTGCCCTTGATCCATTGAATTGCGTATATAGCCTGTGAATTCAAGCAGAGCTGTTGTAGTTCTATGCGGTTTGCAAAATCCGTGTTGCTGAGCACACTGTAGTTGGTGCTTGTCTAGATAGTCTATCAGTAGGTCACAGACTACCCGCTCCAGCGCTTTGGAGATGGGTGGTAAAACAGATGCAGTTTTGATGCAGTCTCAATTCTGAGTAAATGCTTGCCGGCATCATATGATGCACCCTGCACCAATCTGCTTAGAGATTTCCTGCAGGGGCGAGTGAATCAGACCGATCTAAGATGGCGACTGTGGCCCCAGTGAGTGCCATTCACGCCAAGATATCTTTGTGGGTTGCCATGCAGGGGTCCAGAACGGCAGGCAAGGACGGGAAGAAACTGTCAGGAAGAGGGCAGCACAGGTGGCTGTGAGTGGGAGGATGGTCGTGAGTTTGGCAGTGTGGCTGATGTGCACCAACCATGAGTCTGAGGCAGTGTGGCTTAATCACGGCAACACTGAGTTGAGATTGGGCAGCCCTCACCTCAGGCTGCTGCTGGTGTCACTCACAGAACTCCGGGGCCGGTTACAGTCAGCTGCCAGCTCACTCAAATTCTCCTGGACGTTTGCAGAGTATGCATCGGGGATCTTCCCTGACTGCATTATGCTCCTTACTTTATCCTCTGTTACTTCTTAAAGGGATAGACCAGGCCCTAAAGTGTGTATCTGTAGGATTTGGTGGGTGCATGCACACAAACACACTAGTCCCCCCTCTGTTTTTTCTAGCATGTTTTGTACATCATTACGTTTGGCTTTGATCAAATGAAGTATACTGGCTCACATGTTTGAACCCTGGTGCTCGGGAAACTGTCACACACGCCCACGTCAGTTGCAAAACACGCCTTTAATCCGAACACTAATTTCAATCCTCATTGAACGACATGGGTTTCGAGTGTTTTCTTTACAGTATTGTTTTTTCATGTAATGTAAGGATTTGGCCACATAATTATGTTGTATATGCTAGTGTAAATACAGGCTGTATTTGCTCCGTTTATTTAATTTGCCGTTGGCATCTTGAATGTTCATTAATTTACTTCCTTATCCCTCTCACATATACATTTTGCTCCTTTAGCCTGTGGAGTTGACGCATATCAGGTCTCCCTTGAATGAGGGCCATCATGCTGCTGCAGTGTTGGCAGATTTACCCCTTAGTTTCCCCTTCTTCTCCCTCCCCCCCAGGACAAGGACATATGTCCAGGCTGGTGGCATGCTGACCCACGCCTCAGTACAGTGCTGAATGGCACCACCCCCATACCGCAAGCCCTGTACTGCCACCTATGCAACCACAAGTGGCAGTGTAGACAATGATATAGACCAGAGTAATGAAATACAGTGGAAAAAATCTGACCCATCCAGCATGAACTATCAACTTCTTGCACATGTGCAATTCAGTCATCGCCGACACCTTGCGCACAACGGTGCTCATAAAACTTGTTTTTAATTGATGCATGTGGTATAAAAGGGAGATTACAAAGGAAAGAACACAATTATTTTTTTTTACATTTTGAGGGAGCTTCATTTTTAGGGCCTGATCGACTTTTTTAGTGAGAGTATAGGTGGCGGCCATGTTTGTAACTACAGTCACAATTTTTTTTTGTTGTTAATTACAAAACAGCACTGATACATTCATGTGCTGTGTCCTGACTGCTAGCAAATTGTTTAGCCAGTGGTAGTAGTCTGACACTGCACAGTTGTTGACCAATCAGAATGCAGTAATTTCCTACCCATTTTATAATGAGAATGAAAAAAGGCCAGAGTAGAGGGAGGGCTGGTACTACACTGTGGAGCAAGCACAAATTAGTGGTGTTGGCTGAGACAAGAGGAAGTGCACAGCAATACATCTAGAGATAAGGCTTCTGGGTCACACATATACCCTGTGTGGTGCAACAGTGAACAACACAACCGGGGAGATGGATCTATGGCAAGGCCCTCTGGATTCTGTGGCTCTGTCATCAAAGAACTGGCAGCAGGGACAGGATCCCACCACAGAACACATGTGGTAGTGCAAAATGCACCATATGTGGTGATTTTCTTTTACAAAATACTATTTTTTTACAATTACAGGCATTGTGCTGAAACCCCTTGCTCAATATCTGGTGTCATCAATTACATCATGTGGTATGTTAGCCTGTGGCTGGACAGAATGTGCCACAGAAGTAAGCAATTTCTTGTTGCTGAGCTGAAACTACATCCAGAAGCCCTGCCACAGAACTTAGGGCTGCAGTGCCACAGAGAATCTAGGGCTCTGGTCATACCTATGATGTGACAGAACACATGTCGAACCCATAACTCTCATGCTGTAGCCTAAACATCCAGCACATCGATCTGAAAGGACTTCATCTATTCACAGATCACCCAACTACATATAAATTTGAGATGTATTATATTTTGTTTCAGCAAACTGCAAAGTATTTTTCTGTCCCAAGGAATAAATGGCTTTCTATGCATGGGTGATGTGCTCGGTTTCAGTAAGTGAATGTGACAGGGTTGAATAGGACCCTATCCCAGTTGTTATAGAGAGTTTGAATGTAGGAATCTGTTCTGTTCTTTCCTTTCCTATCTCTTGTCTGTCTGGTTACACAACCAAATTTTCCTGTGAGACCTAGGATTTGATCACCCCGACAGTCTTGCAATTCTTTGCCTCTCACTGTCTCTCAGTCTTCCCTTGCTGTTTCTGTTTTTCCCTCCATTGCATATCTGCTGGTAGAAAAATATATGCAAACCATTATGCGGAAATGTAATTGATATTGGGATCCCTTTGTTTAGAAATTATATAGTGTTACTGTTGAAATGTATATAATTATAGTTTGAGATGATTGCAAAAAGCTATTGGCAACTCAAGGGGTTAACCTGAGAGCAATTTTTAAGCCTTTTTTAGAAGCTGTGGAGAAGGGAACTCACTTCTGGGACATTGTGTTCTGGCTGCAACTGCCTAAAATTTACAACAACATTTTAGAAAAACTAGGATGCTTGTTAAGAAGGAGGGGTTGCAAAGACTTAATAAGAAAGAGAGAGCTGCAATGTTTTGGGACACAGAGATTGAAGGAAACCTCAGATGGATCTTCTCTGTTTATTCTGCCTTTTAAATAGTAATTCTGAACAATTTTATTTTTTTATGTTACTGCTAGTACTAATAAACACTTTTTGTGAATTCTACAACTGCTCCTGGTTTTTCCTATACTTTCTGACCTGTGACTCAATGACAGATGGTGTCAGCCTAAGAGGGATTTATGCCATGTATACTCTAAGCCAGGAGTTTTGTGCGTGGGTACTGGACCTAGTACCAGGGAAGCATACAGAAAGGTATAGATTCTGCAGCAGCAAGTCCAGGAGTGGTTACCAGGAGAATGGCAGCCAAACTAGCAGAGACAGAAGTCCAAGCTGAGATTGCACAGCCAGCACAAATTATGGAAAAAGAACAGGCAGTGACAGAACATGAAAGCCTGTTGGACTTTTTCAAATAGTGGGCTATGCAACAAAAAGACATGAAGAAGCAGAGAAAAAGGGATTCAACATTTAGAAGCACAGAGGAGAGAAGAGATGCAGTGACAGGAGCAGCAGAGGAGAGAAGTGATGCAGTAGAGGAGAGAAGAGATGCAGTGACAGGAGCACCAGAGAAGAGAAGAGATGCAACAATGGCTGGATGCCTTGCAAGCTATCAAAAGCAGAGGATCTAGCACAGATTCAGATGAGCAACAAAACACAAGCAACTGAAAAGCCATTAAACTTACAAAGTTGTGTCCCTTGGATGATATCGAGGCATACCTGATAACCTTTGAAAGAGTTGCCGTAGCCTGCCAATGGCCAAAGCAGCAATGGACAATCAGACTGGTACCCTACCTGACAGAGAAAGCCTGACTTGCCTACAGCAATATGGACACTGCACAGTCAGAAAACTATGATCTGGTGAAAAGTGAAATCCTTAAAAAATATGACATCTCAGGAGAGACCCACAGGCAGAGATTTCGATCTCTGAAGTACAACTCAGTCGACAATCCTCGAGAAGCCTTCACCTGACTCAGAGAACTCCTGATAAAATGGCTCCACCCAGAGGGACAAACAGTCACACAGATCATCGACACATTTGCAATGGGGCAATTCATCAACATCTTGCCCACATATGTGCAGCTTTGGGTGAAAGAACATCAACCAGAAAGTGGGGAAAAGGCTGTTTCTTTGGTTGAGGACTACCAAATGGCCAGACAGATGCCACAGCAGCGAGGTAACAGGCATGCACCAGTAAGACACTCTTTTTCCCATTTAAACTCCAAGTCTGATAAGAACTCTGGTGGGGGTAACAAATCTGTGCATAACGACGTTATTTGCTATAACTGTAATAAGCCAGGTCATATTGCAAGAAATTGCCGTAAGAAGAATGACACTGGAGCAGATTTGTCGGGGTAAGTACTTAACAGATGTGAAGTTGGGGGATAAGACTGTAAAGGGACTTCTTGATTCGAGAAGCAGACAGACCCTAGTGTATATTGAAGTACTGGGAAAACACTGTACAAAAGGACCGGGTACTGGTAACATCTGCATCCATGGGGACACTTGATACTATCCCACCACCCAAGTGACTCTGACCATTAAGGGTGTGTCGCACCAAATCATAAGTGGGGGTAGTACCTCAGTTACCTGTACCCGTGATTATTGGAAATGACTATCTAGGATTTACTGAGTTAATCTCAGAGGAACTGAACCCTGCAGTTTCAGCAGCTGTGGTAATAAGAGCTCAAGCAAAGAAAATCTGAAATGGTGGGGACACTTTTCCTTTCAGTGACTTTGATTCGGACTTGTTTGAGAACAGCTCCAAGATCCAGAAGTTCAGGAAAGAAAGAGGGCGTTTGAAACAACAGTGGCAACAAAAGACTGTGGACACAAGGGGTTAACATATGGAAAAGCTGAAGCTAAACTGACAACTGATTGTGATTTTGTTTCAGAGCAAGCTAACAACGTTTCTCTCCAGGGTTATTTTAAGTAGTTGGGGGCGAAAACAAAACAGGGTGAACCAATGTTTAAAAAATGTAATGGGTTACTGTACAGAGTTTTGGTTAAACCTCAGACACAGGAACGGACAGAACACTTGGTTATACCACAGAAGCACAGAACATAGTTGTTACAGATAGCACATGATAGTCCTATGGCTGTTCACTCAAGGAGGGATCGCACCCTTGCCAGATTGCTGTATAGATTTTACTGGCCTGGAATTCATGAAGAAGTTGCTACCTATTCAAATTCCTGTGCTGAGTGTCAGAAAGTAGCCCCAGTCACTAGAATAGACAAGGTGCCCCTACCCTTGATAGATGTGCCTTTTGAGAGAATTGCAATGGATGCAGTAGGTCCTTTAAACAAAAGTAAAAAGGGTAGTAGATTTATCCTGGTAATATGCAACTATGCTACTCGATACCCAGAAGCAGTTCCAATGCGTACTTTCACAGCTGCAAAAGTGGCATCAGAGCTTGCAAAAATTTTCAGCAGAGTGGGTATACCTAAAGAAATTATTACAGATCAGGGTAGTAATTTTGGTGCTGCATTACTTAAGGAGCTGTACAGATTACTAGGTATCACTGCTTAAAATGCATGTTAAAAAGGTTTGTAAAAGGGGAAGGGAAAGATTGGGACCAATACTTGCCTTACCTACTTTTTGCTTACAGAGAAGTGCCACAGGCACAGGCATGAACAAGGTTTTCACCATTTGAAATGCTGTATGGTAGACAGCCAAGAGGGACACTGGATGTGATAAAAGAAATGTGGGAAGATAACCCCACTCAGAAACAATCTATAACGTCTTATATGTCTGCCCTAAGAAATAAGCTGGCAAAATATGTTGAAATTGCCCATAGTAATCAGGAAGAGGCCCCAAACCAGCAGAAGGTATATTATGACCATGGGGTAAAAGAAAAACTTTTTGAGCTAGGTGAAAAGGTTTTGCTACTGTTACCCACAACAGAAAATAAACTGTTAATGAAGTGGCAAGAGCCTTATAGAGTGCGTAGACATACCAGCACAGTTAACTACGAGATTGACACCCCTGATAGGAAATATCCTACTAAGATATACCATGCTAACCTCCTCAAGAAATGGACTGAAAAAACACCAAAAGCTGCTTTGCTAGTTTTACCAGAAACTGATAAAGAAGATATTGATGTAGCTTATAATAGACTGGAACGAACTGTAACTGCTGATGCTATAAAGCTGAATGTTTCCTTAACCTCAGAACAAACCGAAGAAATTCATAATGTGCTAAAGACATTTAACAGTACTTTTACCACTGTACCAGGCCGAGTAAAAGGGGTTGAGCACGTAATAGGGCCAAGGAATGCTCGCCCTATTAGGCAAGAGACATACAGGTTACCAGAGTGGTTAAGAGCCGACGTGGTTAAGGAAATACAAAAAATGAAAGAACTGGGTATCACAGAATAGTGGAGGAGTGCTTGGTCATCTTCGGTAGTAATTGTAAACAAAAAAGAAGGGGATGTTAGAATCTGCCTTGATTTTAGGAAACTTAATCAAGTGTCAGAATTTGACAGTTATCCTATGCCCAGAATAGATGATTTGGTAGACAGACTGGGGAGTGCAAAGTATATCAGTACCCTCGATCTCACCAAGGGTTACTGGCAAATACTTTTAGCTAAAGAATCCAAAGACAAAACTGCATTTGCCACTCTTGTTGGATTCTATCAATTTACCACCATGCCATTTGGTTTACATGGTGCGCCAGCTACATTCCAGCAGTACATGGATGTAATTTTATCACCTCACACTGGTTATTGTGCTGCATACTTGGATGATGTCGTGGTATACAGTCCAGACTGGAAAAGCCACCTGGAACACCTATGAGCAGTTATCCAAGCTATCAAAAAGGCAGGTCTGACAATTAATCCTACCAAGTGTGCATGGGGCATGCAGGAAACCAGATATTTGGGCTATGTGTTGGGAAATGGAGCAGTTAAGCCAGAAATTTCTAAAATAGAAGCTGCAGCTAACAACCCTATCCCTAAAACAAAAACATGTCAGGTCATTTTTAGGGCTGGCTGGTCATTATCGGAGATTTGTTCCCAACTTTGCTGAGTTAGCTACTTCCCTCACTGAACTCATGAAAAAAGGGTACCCAAATAATGAGAAATGGACCCCAGAGTGTGATGAAGCTTTTCAAGCCATTAAGGCTGCATTATGTTCAGCCTGTTTTAAGAAGCCCAGACTCTGAGAAACCATTTTTGTTACAAACAGATGCATCAGAGGTAGACCTAGGTGTAGTCGTGAGTCAATATATAGATGGGATGGGGGGGCGTGGCTTGCCCCACTAACAAGATGGCAGCTTGATTAATGAGCTGTAGCTCGCAGTTATCTAAATCTGACGATCACTGTGTTCAAAGTGGCTCCCGACAGATATAAAATAAAAGAAACCATAGCCAAGGAGACCAGCAACTAAAACATACCCTCCGACTCCAGACTGGTGCGATTTTCACCCTCCAGTGCGCTTCAGCAAATCTTGCCCCTGAAGCATGGCAGCAGTGCTGGGCCCAGCACGCAACCTTGGACACTTTAATTCCATGTTTGAGAGACTTCTCTGATGCATGGATGAAGTAACAGATGCCTCTCAGCAGACCATTATGGCCATCCAACGACTAGATGGATGCATATCTAAAACAGAGCACCAGGTTGTGGCCCACGACTCAGCAATTGAGGAAATCCAGGTGGTGTACAGAGATCAGCAATCCACTACAAATGCACTCCTCACTAAAGTGGATAACCTGGAGAACCACAGCAGGAGGAACAACCTGCGACTGCTGGGTTTTCCGGAGGGAGCGGAAAAACGAGACACCATCCAGTTCCTCCAGCAGACCCTCCTTGAGATTCTCGAGCTGCAAAAAAAGAGTTCTGGTTGGATACTTAACTGGCACAACGGACTCTTGCCCCAGCCCCACAGAAAGGAGGGAGACCAAGGGCGATCCTATTTAAGCTCCTGTCCTACCATACCAGGCAGGAACTTCTACAGTGATCCCAGGAGGTGAGGCACCTTAATTGGCAAGGACACCCCATCTCCATATACCAGGACTTTTCAAAGGAACTCTCTAACAAACGGAGGGAGTATACTCAGGCCCGGCACACCATGCAGAGACTGGGCATCCAATATTCCCTCTGTTATCCATCTACCATGCGGATTGTAAAAAATGGGGTCCCGCTTTTCTTCGAGATGCCTGCAGTGCTTGAGGCCTTTCTGGAGCGACCAGAGGAGGAGAGATGCCGCTTGCCAAAAGGTCGCTCTCCTAGCCATATCAGATCTACAGGACCCACGGAGCCAGAAGAAATGCAAACAACAGAGGGGTCTCAGGCAGAAAAACAAGGGGCACTCCAGTGGCACAGCAAAAAGAGGTCGGTGAGGGACAACCACAGAAAGCAGGAACATCCCCTGGTGAGGACAGGACCCCAAACCAAGGAAAAAGGGCATGACCAGCAGAGGGAAGAAAGCAAGGTTCTGGTGCGTTACATGACGGCGAACCGCTATGAAGCTCTACGTTCCCCATCCCCGGAATCAGGAGACCAGCAGCAGGATAAAGAGTGCCCAACTGGAACATCTCATCTGCCAAACCCAGAATCACTTCAAGAAACAGCCACGGACAAGGGAGAAGACTTGGGCCAGCCTGTGATGCGCCACCCTTCAGGCACAGCATCCAAAGACAGTGAAGAGCACTGGACCATGCCAGACTCACCAGCCAGATATGAAAATTATGTACCTACCGTAATTCTTGATCTTTCTGTGCATCTTCACCATTCATCATAGTTGGGTATGTGGCTGGAAGTCACGACCCCCACAGGAGCTTTTTTTGGGGGGGGGGAGGATGGGCGGAGTCGACGCACCATCGGCGCCACCCTCGAGGCCAACGCACTGCATGGTGCTCGCGGGTTAGCCATTAGATGTCGTCGACCATGCCCTCCCGCCAGTTCTGAGGCGCCGTACAGTGAAAATAGGGAGGGTGGGACAAGGGAGTCCAAGGGACAGATAAAAGGAAAAGATATACAAAACAGAAGGAGGAATAACGGCTGAGAGGACAGAAAAGGAGGAAGAGGAATCTGAGGGATTGGGAAGGGCCCCAATCTTTGGGAAAGAAGAAGAAGGGAAGGACATCTTTCTTAGAAGGGGGGGGAGGACGATGCCAACTGACCCTGCAACCTGGACTTCCTAATTAAGACTGAACAAGTTCAGACCTTCTGCCCTAGGGGAGAGGAGAGAGAGAAGAAAACCTCACAAGGCAAGCAAGGTTAACCACAGAATAAACAGCTCCAGGCAGAGGACAACTATCCCCAAGGGATTAGTCGCGAAACACAACTAAAGAAGTCCAGAAGCCAAGGCACGTCCTCCCCCCCATCCAAAGAAAATGTGGGTGGAGGAACTTCAAGAGAAGAGCCTCTCCCAAAATAATTAAAAATCGAATTAGTCCAGAAGGACAAAGAAGAAGGGGGAAAAAGAGGGGTCTCTAAGTGCAGCACAGAATGGGCCCAAGGAAAGATGGCACACAGCAGCAGCGGAGACAGACCCGACACTGGCAGCACCCCCAACAGCACTGTGAACAGCACCGGGTCAGGGATGGTGCCACTGAGAGCCTCCTCGGTAATACGAGTGGTGCCAAAAGTGAGAGCGACACCTCCCATGGTGCTGTGGCCCTAGCTAGACACAGCGCCATCCCTAACCTCAGTGGCGAGACCCGAAACAGTCAAAGACAGCGCTGTAGAACTTCCCACGGCATCGTCGGCACCACAAACAACATCAAAAACAGAGATGGCAGACCAGCGTCGACCATGGCGCCATCAGGGCCCAAGCTGCCGAAAATGGCGCTGAGGCCCAAAACGGCACTGACTGACAGCATCTAGGACGATGACGACCCAAACTTTCCAGCCCGAGGAAATGACACCGGGGAGCCACTAAAAGGGCAATTGCCGGAGCAGTGTCTCTGCCTGCCCCCGGGAAACAGATCTGGGCTTCCTGCACCGCGTGGGAAGGCTTCCGCCATGGCGAGACTACAGTGGCAGAAGCCCCCTCCTCTGCGGTCCATACAGAACCGGGAGGGGACTCGGAGGAAAAGCCGAGAGACCGCGGCTTGGCCCGATGAGTGCGCACCAGTCCCCCGAAAGTCGGCGGAGCTCATCCAACTTTCCACGCATGCTGTTCCAGGACATGACGATTCATAGAGAAACAGGCGTTGGACGAATCAATGTCGTGAAGTGGGCCAAGACACGCAAGAAAACGATCATGCTGATCGGTAACAGAATACTTGCGGCTGCATGGGCACCAACACATGGGAGGCTGCCCTGCTTTCAGTGACTTTTTGCCCTCTGACCTAGACATGATGGATGGTAAACAAAGTGAAAAAACAGACTCAACGTTGCTGAAAATAATAAAGGAACAACTTTACCAGGCAGCAGCATCGAGTAGGCGATAGAACCGCTGGAAGGATCGGCATCGAGACAACGGAGTCGTCAACAGGCCAAAAACTTCGGGACCTCCTCACGAGGTGTGACCTCAATGGCAGGAGATGAAGAACTGGTGGGAGGACGGGGTCAACTACACCTAACGGCCAACTTGTGAGCGCACTGCAGTGCATCAGCCTCGAGGGTGGCGCTGATGGTGTGTAGACTCCGTCCATCAAAAAAAAAAAAACTCCCACAAGGTCGTGACCTCCGGCCACATACTAGACTGTGATGAATGGTCAAGACTAACACAGATAAGATCCAGAAGTCCCCTGGTGCACACTGCGGAACCAAAGAACTCCTGACAGATAAGTACCGATTATTAGTGTGGCAGGGGAGGAAGGGGGGAGGTGATCTCTGTTAAACATTGGAGTTACAAGTAAGGGGCTGCTAAGGTGCAGGAGAACATCGAGACATTAAAACTTTGGCCCCACCAGGGCACACTAATCTCCTGACCGTGCGCCCTCCCGCAGAGGTCGCCTCTCTTGGAAATGTGAATGGGAAAGGGAATTGTGGGGCTCTAGCACACAAAGAAAGGTTGGGGGGCTTAGAAGCTTGATGGGGGGAGGAGGCTGACACTGGGGCCTATGCTGATAGGCTGAAGGGATATTGCTGAAAGAGTACTGATTTCTTTTGTTTCAGGTGGGAGCAGAACAACAAGGGGCAGCCCCTGTGATCACATAAAGGATGTGCAAGCTAAGGACAGCAAGGACCACTGGGCTGTTACTCCTCAAGGCAATGGATCCCTAGGCCAACACCCCCCCAAGGGGGGGGGTAAATGACCCATTCTGATTAACTTGGGACACGAGAGGGCTTGTAGGGCACCAGGAATGGGATGGCTATGCTGGGGGAGACACAGTGGATAGATCAGACACCACCCCCCCCGGCTCACCCCCCTCGTGGAGGGTCTGAGGAGATGGGCCGTGATAGAGAATGTTTCCCCCCGAACCCCCCTCTTTCCCGGCTGGACCTATGCTGTCCTAGGGCCCA
Organism: Neoceratodus forsteri; assembly: GCA_016271365.2. Taxonomy (NCBI): domain Eukaryota; kingdom Metazoa; phylum Chordata; order Ceratodontiformes; family Ceratodontidae; genus Neoceratodus; species Neoceratodus forsteri. The sequence continues at coordinate 966,880,612 of CM057452.1, forward strand.
CTGCCATAGCCCCCAACCCTCATGGCAGCAAAACGAAACCACATATCTCAGTGATGGAACTCATGCCACTCCTAACTAAGTCGGTAGGTAGCCCCGCCTTAGCTCCTTGGGCCCACCTCCCCTTTGACCTCAGGTGTTCACCTACAAGGCTCATGGAACACACCCAGCGGGTTCCACTGGAGGAGGAATGGCCCCTAAAAGTATTACCAGGCTGGGTAGCCACACACCCAGACTGCAAGAGCTGCCAACCCTCCAGACTACCACCAGTACTCAAGAGATATGGGGATACTAGGCCAACTATAAGCAAGGCCACCACGCCCACAGAAACCACCAAGCAGATCTTGCAATGCCAAGTCAAGCGAGCGATCATGCATGCAAGGTGGTGTCACTTGGGCACGGATGAGCAGATTGCAAATATGTTCTTTTGTATGTACTGGTTTAGAAAGGTTTATATGTATGTTCTTAGCAAGACTTTTGGGGATAACAGAAAAAAGAGTACGTGTCTTTGAGGCAGCTCCAGGCACCTGAGGGTTGCAACCTAACTGTAACTACCGGGAAGCACCTCAAGGGCAACACCAGGGTTCTGGATCAGAGACAACTGAAGGTGCCCGTAACACCCAGCATAGCATGACAACTACCTTAGTAAGCATCAGGACCACATATCAACACGCGGGCGGGATCCTAGAACCCACCTAATCAGGAGACCAAGAGCCACCCTCACCCCCCTAGGCAGAAGGCCAGCCTGAGCCACCCAGACAGCTTCCTTGCCAAGCAGCACCTCTCCCCCTTCACCAGTCAACTGCAGTTAATTCTTTCTCCATTACCCCTCGCAGACTCTGAATATGGCCAATTTAACATGTATTACCTGGAACATACGGGAGCTAAATACACCGGTGAAGAGGAAAAAGGTGCTGTCATATTTGAAACAGGCCAGGACACAGGTTGCCTTCCTGCAAGAGACAAAGTTCACCAGGAAGGATCATAAGCTCTTGAAGAGGGACTGGGAGGGATTAGTGGTTCACGCCTCTGAGGCAACTAGAAAGTGCGGGGTGGCAATTCTGGTACATAAACAGCTACAATGGTCCCTCATCATGGCAAAGGCAGACCCACGGGCCAGGTGGGTGTTTGGAATTTTCAACCCCCCCCCACAGGTCAGATCCTGCTAGGGAACCTCTATGGCCCCAATGAGGACAACCCAGAATTTTTCACCAGGCCTCCCAGACTCTGCTAAATATGTCTAAAAATGGGGTGCCCATCATAATAGGGGGTGATTTCAATTTGGTCTTAGACCCAATGATAGATAAAAACACAATGTGGGGGGGGGGGGCACTGCTAAGCTGGATGAGAGACCACGGGCTGGCGGATGTGTGGATGGTGCTGAACTTCAGGGGCGAGATTACTTCTTCTATTCCCCAGTACATGGGTCCTATAGCTATATCGACTTCATGCTAACATCCCCACAGATCACCCAGGCCACCATAGCCTCTGACATAATGCCCATAATAATATCTGACCATGCCCCGGTCCAGCTGACCATTCTTTGGGGATCCCCAACCCCTACCTCCACTTCTTGGAGGCTGGACCCCTTGCTAGTCAAGGACACGGACTTCCTCACATGGGCCCAAGCTGAGGTGAGGCTTTTCTTTCAGAAGAACCCCACTCAGGATACCACTGTAGGGAACACATGGGAGACATTTAAGGCCTCAATGCGGGGTAAGATCATTGGCTATGCAAGGGCCAGGAGAAGACATCGAGAGAAGAGACTGAGAGACTTAGAGGAAGAGCTGAGGGAAGCGGAGAAAGAACAGAAGAGGCAGGCTGAGAAGACCCGTCAGGAACCCCTGAGACAGAGGATACTGGGTCTCCATATGGAAATCAACTCCCTCCTGTCATTTAAGGCAGAAGTTTTCATTCTCCACCTGAAACAGAAATACTGGAAAGGTGGGGGAAAGGGTGGGAAAGTGCTGGCCTATAGGGCACAGAAGCAGCAAATGGAAAGGCATATTGCAGGGCTGAAAGACACTAAAGGGGCGGTGCACACCAGACACACCGAGCTGAATGGGGTCATGGCAGAATACTACACCTCCCTATACACCTCCTCTAGGAAAGCCAATCCCCAAGCCACTCAAACATTCCTCCAACCATTACACCTCTTCAACATGTCTGAACAGCAAGCTGAGCAGTTGGATGCCACTCTCCACCGAAGAAGTGAAGAAAGCCCTACTCTCACTTAAGATGGGGAAGGCCCCGGGGGTGGGGGGGGGGATGGCTATACAGTCAAGTTTTGGCAGGCCCTAACAGAAATAATTGCCCCTGTCCTACAACAGACATATGCAGAGGCAGAGACAAATGGCATTTTCTCCACCACTAAGAGAGGCAGTCATCACAGTACTGCCAAAAAAAGGGAAAGACCCCACCTCTCTGGGCAGTTACCGCCCATTCTCCCTTCTCAACGTGAACAGTAAAATCTTCACCAAAGCCTTGGCCCTATAGTTAGGACCCCTACTACCACAGCTGATCCACCACTCACAAGCAGGTTTTGTCCCCAGTAGATAAAGTGCACACTACATTAGGACTTTGGTCAACCTGGCACATGCTGCCCAAGACCTCACAACTCCCGCAGCTGCAGTTGCCATCGACTGAGAAGGCTTTTGACTCCCTGGAATGGGACTGCCTTCACGCTGTCCAAAAAAAAAAACCCTGGGACTTGGGCCACGCTTCCGAGCCTGGGTAGCAGCTCTATACAACTACCCCTCTGCCCGGCTCCTGACCAACTCTACTCTATCCACCCCATTTGGGCTGGCAGAAGGCACTAGGCAGGGCTGCCCTCTCTCCCCTCTGCTGTTTGTCCTTGTGGTACAGTGGCTGGCAGTTAAGCTCAGAGATAGTAAGGGAACACAGGGGATTACAGCAAGCAGGGAAGACTACACCACACTTACGTATGCAGATGACCTTCTGGTCCTGTTCTCAGACCTACCTAAGGCCCTACCCCTGTTGCTGGACACCGTCCAACAGTTTCGGGAACTGTCAGGGCTTTGCCTCAACCAAACTAAAACTGAGGTGCTCCCGCTGAACTCCAGATACACAATCCAAGCACTGGGAGACACCGGACTAAAATGGGCACGAGAAGGTATCACTTACCTGGGCATCAACTTTACCACCACACTCCCTAAGCTGTGGGATCGCAATCTCCAACCACTCCTAATGGACATGATGTAAGACATGTCTAGATGGAGCAAACTTCATTTAACCCTGGCAGGAAAGATAGCAGCAATTAAGATGATCTTGGCCCCCAAAACTTCTACATATTAGCACATATTCCCCGAGTTGGATTCAGAGGATAGAAAAGGCAATTGGCAGATTTCTGTGGGAAGGGAAATCCCCCAGATATAGTAGGAACAAGTTGGGGGCCCACTGGAGTGTGGGATGGTGGTGTCACCCATGGTTCGAGGGATACAAATGGGCCTTCCACATGACACAGTCCCTGCAATGGCCGAGGGCAGGAGAGGAACCCATACCTCAGTGGGTGGCCATAGAACTGGCAGCCACTCAAAAAGCTTCTCTAACACTCTTGGTATACAACTCGCCCCCAATGGGACTCAAATCCCACCCTACCATAGGAGCGTCTCTGCAGTGTTGGGCCAAACTGCGGAAATGGCTGGGGATGACCCTTGCTCCAGTAAAAATGACCCCACTGTGGGGGGAAAAATAAGCTGCGGATAGGCAAAAAAAAAAACAGTTCACTGGCAGGGGTGGGAAGCCGGGGCATACTCAGAGTGGAGGATCTGATGATCCCAACCACCATGGTGGTCGACACCTTCTTCAATTTACAATCCCAGTGGACACTCCCTTTCTCAGACTTTTGGAGGTACTTACAGATCCGAAGTGCCACACAGGAGTATGTTACCCCCACACTCCGGGGAGAAGCTCAGGTAATCTCCATCTGGCTATACAAGAAAAGAGGCAGAGCCAGCTCCATCTCTACCACCCTCAGGGACACCATACCCAGTCAAACCGAAAGGTCTAGACAAAAATGGGAAACGGCCCTGCAACTTGACATCACAAAGCAGCAGTGGAAGGAATGCTGGAAAACTGCTCAAAAATACTTTAGATGCAAAAAGCAGACTAATACAAACTAAGATCCCACATTCCTGGTACCGCACCCCTGTGGTGCTACATGCGGCAGGGGTGCAGGGTTCTAACCCATGCTGGAGATGTAAATCTTACCCAGGGTATCTTCTGCACATCCTATGGGCCTGTTCCCTAATGCAAAAAACATGGGATTATGTCTGTGAAGTAGGGGCTCAGGTATTACTCAAACCAGTCCCTAGGTCCATCCCCCTGCTCCTTTTGGGAATGAAATCAGAGGCCCCTCACCTGCAAGAATCAGAACACTGATGGCTGGCCCTATGTGTCATGCAGGCCAAATGCCTTTTGCTTTGTAGATGGAGAACCATAGAGATCCCCAGACCCCAGGAGCTCTTGGCTTCCGTGCCCAGATAGCCTCCACGGATTGGATTTCCCATCTGGCAAGTAACTCCATGGCAATCCATGAAAAGTGCTGGACGCCTTTTCACAGATGCACTACCCCTAAGACTGGGGTAGGCTGAATGACCCACTGCAGGACTCATTGCCTGGTACTTGACACAATGCTGTGGATTAACAGAAGTTACCCAATAAATGGTTAATAAATGCAGAGATCTGCTTTACTGTATTCCCTAATGTAAATAGTTTAAACCTGTTGGTGTGTAGAATAGTGGTTCTTTGTGTTTGCTTTCACCCAGGGTGACAGAAGCCTGGCCCTCATCCGACTCCACAAAGTGACCCTCGACGCCCCTTAGTGGAGCATGGAAGCCTTGCCTCTCCAGGTACCCGAAGTTTAGCTGTCACACTCAGACTGGTAAGTGCATGCCAGACTTTTACAGATCATACTGTTTGTTGTCGAGTTGTATATGTAACCAACAACTCTCACCAATTATTACCTTCATTTTGATCCTGATTTTTGTAAATTGAAAATGTCAATAAACAATTCAGTAGTAAAATATAGATGGGATGGAACATCCTAGTCTATACACAAGTAGGAAATTGCACGACAGAAAGAAAAGGTACTTCACCATTGAAAAGAAATGTCTAGCAGCAAAGTGGGCCATGGAGTTCCTTAAGTTTTATTTGCTAGGAAATGACTTTGTACTTATAGCAGATCAAAATCCTCCCTTAACCAAATGAAAGAGAAAAATTCCAGAATCACATGGTGGTACCTGGCACCATAGCCATTTAAATTCAACGTGATACACAAATATGGTAAAGAGAATAGCAATGCTGATTTTCTGTCAAGATATGGAGGGTAATGAGTATCACTACCCATAGTCTGGGCAACAAGCTCCCGGAACTAGTGGCCTTGATGCAAGAGGGACGCCTGGATATCATAGCAGTCACAGAAACATGGTACATAGAGAACCATGACTGGGATGTTAACATACGAGGGTACACAACCTACAGGAGAGACAGGGAGGGGAGAAGAGGGGGAGGAACAGCTCTCTATGTAAGGTAAGGGATAAAAGCAACAGAACAAAAGAGTAAACAGGGAGGAGAGGAGGCACTGTGGGTCACCTTAGAGACTGGAAATGGCACCACAGTCTGCACAGGGGTAGTATACAGACCCCCATGTCAGGGGGAGGGAATGGACAAGGATATGATAAAAGGCATCCTTAGGATGGCAGAGAAAGGGGAGATACTGTTAATGGGGGACCTGAATATGCCAGATGTTAACTGGAGCACCTTTGCTGAAGCCACATCCAAGAGCAGGGCCATTCTAGTTTTGGAACCCACTCATGAGGGGGCAATCTTAGACCTTGTACTCTCAAATGGGGACAGTGAGAGGATCTCAGATCTAGAAGCGGGTAGCCATCTGGGAACAAGTGACCACCAAACAGTGTTGTTCATCATAAACTCAGCTGCAGAGTCAAGCCATACAAAAGTAAGGGTACTGGACTTCAGGAGAGCTGACTTTGGCAAGATGGGAAAGTGCCTTAGAAAAGCACTAGCAAACAGGCTAGAAGGAGGGGTGGAGCAACAATGGGGAAACATCAAAACTGCCATCACAGAGGCAACAAGCCTTTGTGTGAAGCAAATAAACAAATCAAAACAAAAGAAAAACCCACTATGGTTCTCAAAAGAGGTGGCAGGGAAGGTTAGGGAGAAAAAGATAGCATTTAGGAACTATAAGGAAACACAGAAGGAGCGGGACAGAGAACTGTACCAGTTAAGACAGAAGGAAGCAGGGAGGGAAGTCAGAATAGCAAAGGCCCAAACTGAGGAAAAGATAGCCAACTCGATTAAAAAGGGGGATAAAACCTTTTATAGGTACATCAGGGAGCATAGAAAGACAAAGGGAGGAATAGTGAGGCTGAATAGATTGGACGGTGGGTGGGCAGAGAGGGACAGTGAAAAAGCAGGGATACTGAACGAATATTTCTGCTCGGTATTCACAAAAGAGGAGGAGGGAGAGGTACCTAATCCAATTAACAGGAACACTCTGGATGGGGGGGGGGGTCGATCCCAGTCCTTTCACAGAAGAAAGGGTTCTGAAAGAACTCCTAAAACTGAAGGTGGACAAAGCAATGGGACCTGACGGGATTCACCCCAGAATTCTAAAGGAATTAAGGGGAGAACTAGTAACACCACTGACTACCCTTTTTTTTTTTTTTTTCAATTCAAATTTTATTAAAGTTTCCAATACAGAGAACGAATCACAGTGGAGTAAATCATGAACCCCAAAGAACGGACACAGAATGCAAGATGATTAAACTCTCCCCACCCCTACCCACCAACCCAACTTGCTACAGACAACTCCAGCATCAGTACTCCTTTAGCACAACACCAAAGAATATAACCGGGTAGTACTTAGGCCTGTAGTGCATAAAGAGTCTGCAGTGGGCCCCAGATACTGTCAAACTTTTCCAGTTTGTTATATAGGCTGGCAATAGTCCTCTCTGTTCTGAGGTTCGCCAGCAATTCCTGAAGCCATTCAACATAAGATGGTACCTCCGTATCCTTCCAGTGCCTCAACACCACTTTTTTAACAGACATCGACATCAATGCTATGTGGTACCTCCTGTTCACCACTGAAACGGAGCAGAAATCCCCAAGAAGACATATTTCGGGGGTAAACAATTCTGAGAGCCCTAAAAGAGGATCAGCATGCTGATTAATCATGGTCCAAAGTGGGGTAACTTTCGAACAGCTCCAGAAAATATGAAGGAGGTCACCTTCTTGAGACTGGCATCTTGTGCAAAGGGGGGAAGATATCAGACCCAGTCTGGCAAGCCTCTGCGGAGAATAAATACAGGTTACTCACCTGTAACAGGAGTTCTAGGAATGGTATATGTTGTTCATCCACACTCATTGGCAGTATCCTTGCCGCTTTAAATCTTGCCGGAAGGTCTTCAAGCTTGCTCCTCCCACCCACCCGGGTGGTATACCTCGGCTCGCCCATGACGCCAGATCTGGCCCCGCTGGAAGCCTTGTGGCCAGCGTCAAGCCGGGAGAAGTCGAGGGAATGGGATGAACAACATATACCATTCCTAGAACTCCTGTTACAGGTGAGTAACCTGTATTTCTAGGGACATGGATATGTTGTTCATCCACACTCATTGGCAGACCCTAGCAGTTCTCCGGGAGGAGGGAGGCAAGACACACCCCCATATACTTACTTGGGAAAGAGAGACTGAGAACCGAGGCCCCAAAACCAGCATCCCGGGCGTGACTCAAGGTCGATGTGGTAGTGGGTAATGAAGGTGTTTGCTGACTTCCAGGTAGCAGCCCTGCAGATTTCCTGGATAGGGACGTCCCGGAAGCAGCCACGTTGCAGCAGTATGCGGTAGAATGAGCTCTTATCCTCTGGGAGGCTCCATGCCCGCCAACTTATAGCAGAGATCTATGCAGGAGGTTACCCACCTGCTTATCGTCAGCGCTGGCTGCAGGTCTGCCAGATGCGGCTTCAGCGTGGGTGACAAACAGCTGGCGAACCTCTCCCGAATTTCAGCCGTCGCTCCTTATAATAAGCCGCGCCTTCTAGGGTCCAGAGTATGGAGCCTATATTCGGCCTCCGAGGTGTGATTGGGGTAGAACACCGGCAGAGTCAACACCTGGTTAAGGTGAAACTCCACACCACCTTCGAAGGAATTTCGGTGGGGCGAGGACAACCTTGTCCCTGTGGAAGACCAGGTAAGGAGACCCGATGGAAAGCGCCTGGAGCTCTCCCATCCTTCTGGCTGACGGATAGCCACCAAGAAGGCGGTCTTCCACGACAGGTGAGAGAGAGCACACCTGTGCATAGGTTCGAATGGTTTGCCCATGAGCTTTGCCAGTACCAGCAGTAGATCCCACGGAGGTGGGGGTTCTCGCACTGAGGAAAATGATCAAGGCCTTGAAAAGCGCCAGACCACCTCTCCCTGCCATCGATGCTTCCGCCCGCCCCGGTAAGCAGAGATGGCTGCCAGGTGCACCCTTAGGGTCGCCGACCTAAGCCCTTGACTAGAAAGGACCATAAATAGTCCAAGATGCTTGCAAGGAACAGGAGGAAGGGTCCAAGCCCTTGTTCTGACACCAAATGGAAAACCTTTCCATTTGAAGGCATAGCATTTTCTGGTCGACTCTCACGGGACGCCTCAACTACATTGAGGACCTCGTCGGAAAGACCCAAAGCCTGGAACTCTAGCCGCTCAGGAACCAGGCCGTCAGGTGCAGGGATTGAAGGTCCGGATGGAACACCTTCCCCTGATTGACTGAGAGCAGGTCCGGGCGAGCTGGAAGCTGCCGCGGAGTCCTGGAGCTGAGACTGAGGAGATCTGGGTACCAGAACTGGCGAGGCCAGTCTGGGGCTATCAGAATCACCTGCGCCTTGTCCCTCCTCGCCTTGAGAAGCACCTTGTGGATCAAGGGAAATGGGGGAAAGGCGTAAAAGAGGCCCGGGGTCCATTGCCTCGAGAAGGCATCCCCCTGCAGCGAGCCCTGCTGAGGGGGGCGGGCATGAAACAGACTCAGCTCGTTCTCCATGGAGGCAAACAGGTCCACCTGAGGTGTGCCCCAAAGGAGAACAGATGCTGTACTACCTCCGCAGGAGAGACCACTGTGGATGCAGCCCCTATCCGCTCAGGGCATCGGCCAGGGTGTTGGAGGCTCCTGCCACGTGAATGGCTAGGAGATCCGCCTCCAGGCTGCGCACGAGTGACCAAATGCGGAGAGCTTCCTTGCATAGAAGCATGGAGCGCGTCCCGCCCTGGCGGTTTAGATAGTACATGGTCGTGGTATTGTCCGTCTGGACTCGGACCACTTGACCCCGGAGGAACGGAGCAAAGGCGGTGAGAGCTAGGCGGACCGCTCGGAGCTCCAGCAGGTTGATGTGGCATCGGGACTCCCGCGGGGACCAGAGGCCATGAGCCCGGTGTTCCCCCAGATGGGCACCCCAACCCATCAGAGAGGCATCGGTCGACAGAGAGACCGTCGGCTCGGGGCGGACGAACGGGATGCCCTCCTGCAAATGATCTGGAACGGTCCACCACTGGAGAGCGTTCCACATCCCCTGTGTCACCGACACAAGCTGGTCCAAGGATCGCAGCTGCCGGACTCACTGGCTGGCCAGTCCCCACTGAAGGGACGCATGTTCCAGCGGCCCAACGGACCACGCTGGTACAGGCCGCCATGAGACCCAGGAGGCGCAGGAAGTCCCGGGCAGGGCGCAATTGCCCAACCAGAAATGATCGGGCAAAGGAGGAAAGAACCTCGGCCCTGTCCGCCGGGAGCCGCGCTCTGGCTCGAAGAGAGTCGAGCTGCGCCCCGATGAATAAAATCACCTGCTTCGGCTCGAGTTCCGACTTGGCCTCGTTGATAAGGAGGCCCAGTTGAGAGCAGACCTGGAGGGCCAGATCTCTGGACCACTCCGCCTCCTTCCTGGAGGGAGCTGCTATCAGCCAGTCGTCCAGGTAAGGGTACACCCGGACCCCTCGGCGCCGCAGGAATGCTGTCACCACTGCCATGCATTTGGTGAAGACCCTGGGAGCTGGAGACAAGCCGAAGGGCATGGCTTGGAACTCGAAGAGAGATCCTTCCGCTCGGAAGCGAAGGAATCTCTGGTGAGACGGACGGATAGGGACGTGAAAAAACGCGTCCTGCAAGTCCAGAGAGCAGAACCACACGCCGCGTTCCAAGGATGGTATTATCTGAGCCAGAGTGACCATCCTGAAGGTTCGAGACCTTAGGAACTTGTTTAGGTCGTGGTAGGGAGAATGGGGCGCCAGCCCCCGTCTGCTTCGAACCAGGAAGTACCTGGACACAAACCCTGGGTCTGAAGGAGGGTCCACCACCTCTCTTACCACCTCCTTCTGGAGGAGGAGAGATGTCGGCTCGACCAGAGCAGCCAGTGAGGCTGGGGATCCAGGCCCCCGAGGGGCACGGCCTGAAGGGGGTGCCTGCTCGAATTCCAGAGGCAGGCCTCTTCCCACCACCTCCAGGACCCACCTGTCCGTGGTAACAGCGGACCAGGTGGAACGGAAGTGCCGGAGCCGTCCCCCCACGGGGGGACCCAGGGGTAAGGTGACGGGGATGGGGGCGACACCCCTCAGCCCGTCACTGGGCAGGCTTGGAGGAGGAGACCGGCCGAGGGACCTCCTGGGCCCTTCCTCCCTGCCTCCTGTTAGAGGCGGAGGCAGGGTTTGGGATGGCCGAGGCCTGCGAGCCTGCTGGCCCTGCTGGGCCAGGGCGCACAGGGCAAGAAGGACCGAAGGGCTTAGGCTGTGGTTTGCGGCCTTTGTCCTTCTGAGCGAAGAGACCGAGTCCAAGGTGGCATTGACTTCTCGATCCTCTGCAGGTGACCTTCCACCCCAGGGTCAAGAGGTCAGTCCTCAAAAGGAAACATCCGCCAACTTGTGCTGGGTATCCGGCGTAAAGGTGGATATCCTCAGCCAAGCCTGCCGACGATAGCCACCGCGTCCGCCACCGATCTGGCACATGAGTCCCCTATATCCAAAGCAGTCTGGAGCTGCTGTTTCGCCACTGCCCTGCCCTGGTCCCGCACCTGCTTAACCGTAGTCTGCAGATCGAGCGGAAGATGAGGGATGACCTCATCCAGGGAGCCCAACAGGGCATGAAAAAATGTGCCATGAGGACGGGCCGAACTGGCCTGGACGAGGCCGAGAGAGGACGCAGCGTGACCTTCCCCCGACGTAGTCCAATTTCTTGACCCTTGTCAGGAGGTTTGTCCACATCCCTGGGCGCTATGCCGGGCGCTACCGAAAACGCGCTGTCGGTAACCAACCCTCAGCAGAGGGGTGTTCCAAAACCGGACAAGGAACCGTAGGGACCGATACTTCCTGGCCATCCTGGCCAAGGCGCAGGGCAGGAAGCAGGGCGCTGCCAAAGTTCCAGTGCCGGACCCACTATGGCCTCGCCACCGAAAGGCCTCCGTCGGAGAATCCTCGGTCCAGAATCTCCGAGGGGATACCTGGCCCGCTTGGAACGGGTTCGAGCTCCATCCCGTAGACTCCGAGATGAGCCAAGCAGTCCTAGGGAAGGACGACGGCTATCGCCCATTGACTGACCTCCTGAAGACCCAAGTCCAGTCGCTGAGAAGAAGGAGGAATCATCTTCGACCGGAAGAGTCCTCAAGAGCTGCCTCTGGCCTGAGCTTACCCTTCACCTGCCGAGGTCGGTCGTGGAGTGAGGGTAACTGGACAGCCGATGGGGTAAACACCTCAGTCGACCGAGAACTTTTGGTCGGAGCCCCAACTGGTGGCTGTGGAGGGCGGAGGGTTCCACCGAATCGGTGGAGAAGCTGGTTTGGCCGAACAACCGCCTGGGTATAGGCCTCGAGAAGTCGAGGGGTTGTGTCGGCGCCCGTGACAGCGACTAATGGCCGGGAAGGCGCCGGAGTCGGCCATTCCCCGCCAGGAGGAGCTGTTAAAACATAAGGTCCTCGCACTGGCCGACGACTTACGCCAAGCTCTCCTCATCCGAGGAGGAGGACGAGGACGAGCGGCGACGCCGCTCACCGCGGTGCCGAGACCGAGACCGCCTATGACGGTGGGAACGGCTGGACCGCGAAGAGGTCCGAGACCGAGACCGAGAGTCCCGGAATTTCCGGGGTCGGTGCGGGGAGGTGTCGGCCGGAACCGGCACTCCCTTCGGCTCGGAAGGTCCATCCGAGGGCTCCGGAACCGGAGGCACAGACGAGCCCACGGGATCCTCAACTCCTCCCGGGGGAACCGGGGAGAGGGGAATCTCGGCTGCTAAAGGCGACAGCCCGTCCAATGGGTCGAGAAAAATCTCGACTTCATCAGTGGGAGTCTCGGTCAACTGACCTGACGGGGACACCGTGAGGCCAGTGGCCGGAGCCGAGCGGTCGACCGAAGCCGACGGACGACGGCCCGGGGAGAGGGACCTTTCCCGCTCCCAAGAGCGTCGACGGAGGGACTTACCCTTGTCCCTCTTTTTGGACCGAGAATAAGGTCCAGCAGACGCAGGCCCTTCTCCTTTAGTGGAGAGGGACAGACAAAGCTCCTTAAAAGAAGCCGGTAGGAAGAACCCAGAGAGCGGGATAAATGCAGCGCCGAGGAAGATACGCCCGCGCCGCCTCCTCTTCGAGGGACGCACCATCTGCTCGAGCTGATCCCGCCCGAACCACCGCTGACACCGCCAACCGCCTCCTTGACTTCACCGGAAGGAAACGCTTCTCCGGACGGCCCAGTTGCAATCGGGCAGCACGGTCTTCGAGGACGTAGGCCGAGAAAGATGAGCACAGGTCGCAAGCCTGCGGGTCGTGCTCAAGGCCTAGGCAGTAGACACACGTGGAGTGTGGATCCGTCCGAGACATCTTCTGCCCGCATGGGCATCTCCGAAATCCGGGAGTCGATTTGTCCATCGCAGCCGCGAGGGATCGAAGACTGAAGTCTTTTTGCAAATTTTTTATTTTTAAATCCGCAAACGGAGAAATAGGAACCAGTCGCAAACGCAGAGCGTTAAGGAGGGAACCTGAGCTTCCAAGCGGTAAGGAAGATCTGGCGTCATGGGGCGGAGCCGAGAGTTATACCACCCGGGTGGGTGGGAGGAGCAAGCTTGAAGACCTTCCGGCAAGATTTAAAGCGGCAAGGATACTGCCAATGAGTGTGGATGAACAACATATCCATGTCCCTAGAATAAATGTTATGCAAAATTTTGAATTGCATTAATTTAAGTCTGTCCTGCTTAAGGAACATATGACAACTTTGCCACAGGACAGACCAGTCCATATCTCTGCCCTGAAAGAGAGAGAGAGAGAGAGAGAGAAGAGAGAGAGCCCCAAAAGGAAACGGAATCGTAATTATCAGGGTAAGCCCAGGTGAACAGAGCAATATATATTTTAGATACAGCATGAGGCGAACCCGACAACTCCGTGAGGGTAGCCTGAAAACTGATATTGGGAGCTGGATGGAGGGATCGGACCCATTACCTTAACCAGTAGGTGGCGAAATTGAAAAATCCTGAAGATTGCTGTGTGAGGTAACATAAACTTGTGCATAATGCCAGCAGAAGAGCACCACTGACCATCGGATAACATAAACTCATCTAGACGGCAGTTTCTTATCTGAGGGATCTAACTAGGTGAGAGAAGCTTGCTGTCCAGCAAAAAATTAGGGTTGCCTATTACGGGTTGAGATAAATCCTTGAGATTTTTATACCTCAGAAAAGCGCACAATTGAGTATGAACCCTGATTGAAACGGCTATAAGGGAACCCCCTCCTTCTTGATCCCACCCCCTCCTTCTTGATGCCCTTAGTCTCTCTGGTTTTGCTGCTAGGCCTGTCTCCTGGTGCACCAGTTGTCTGTCTGACCGCTCACAGCGTGTAAAAATTAATGGGACCTATTCAGACATCTGTCCCATCTTTTCTGGGGTTCCCCCGGGCTCCATTCTGGGCCCCTTACTATTCTCCCTTTACCTTAACACCCTTCCACACTCTTGCTCGGGGAACATTCTACTGTACGCTGATGATGCAGTCATCTTTGCCTCAAGTCGTAACCCTATTGCCCTCCAGAACTCGCTGCAGAAGTCCTTCGCTGAAGCCGAGGGCTGGTTCAAGGAACATAGATTGGTGATAAATCTTAAAAAAACCAAAACCATGTTCTTCACTCATCCTCAAAACAAGTCTTGCAACTTTAAACTCCTCATTCACTCTGGGTCCTCTTTCCCACTCAAACAATTTGCTCCTATAAATACCTAGGGATCCATTTTGACCCCTCTCTCCTTCCATGGACACATCGCTGCCCTAGCCACTGCCACTAATATCTGATTGGGCATCTTACATCGGTATAAACACTGCCTCCCCCTTGAGGCTCTTGACTCAGAGTCACCTCCTTTATCCTGTCCCTAGTGGACTATGGACTGCGGTGTATGGTGCTGCTGATCAGACCGCACTCCATAAAATTCACACTACTCTGAATAAGGCCTGCAGATTAATTACTGGGGCACCTAGGCTAACACACACCTGTCTACTGTATGTTAAAGCGCTGGTACTTGATCTTGACGAGCGCCTCAAATATCTGACCTGTACCCTTACAAAAAAGACCCTCCTTGGGCTATCCCCGCCAGGATTGACCACCACCATACGCCGCTCTGTCCCACTAGTTCATACTCGGACCTCTGGGAAAACCTCTCTTGCTATCCCTAGAGCTAGGACCTCTCACGGCCAAAGAGCCTTCAGCTTTAGAGCCCCCTCCTGGTTCAACACACTGCCCCCCTCCATCTCCGAAGCTCCAACTATATCGTGCTTCAAAACTTCCTTAAGTAACCACCTTATTAACACCCGAAGCTGTAATTGCCACTAGTCAAAGCCGTACTCAATACTTATGACAAAGCTTACTACTAAGCTGCTAAGAACAACATAACTCTGGTATTGATTGCATCAATCCTACCTGTACCAGCTTGTTTGTATCTATGTCTTAAGTTACCGTTATACTGTGTTGTACTGTTATACTGTGTATTTTCGTTTGTCTTACTGTGACAAGGTACCTTTGTAAATGAGCCTATGGCTCAAAGGTTTTCCAAACTGCTGTTTAAATAAATAAAAAAATAAATAAAAAATAAACTACGTAGAGATTCTGGTAGGGAACTAACCTTGGTGTATAGCAGCGCAGCTGGGGAGAGGCCATGTGTTCTAATGGTAGCAGACTTGAAGGCTAACCAAGTCGGGGTATATGTGGCGGCCACGGATTGTTGATCCACGGTCAGCCATCTGAGATACTTATTGGCCTGACTGGCCCAGTAATATAGCCCAATATGGGGGAGTCTTAATCCTCCTTTAGCCTTCGGAGCCGCTAACTTGTGGAAAGCCATCCTAGCCTTCTTGTCGCCCCATATAAAAGTAGAGATCATGCTATGCACTTTTTTAACCCAAGACAGGGGGAACCCTTTTTTAATAACTCATGGGAGGATGGTGTGGTACCTGAGGACTGGAGGAAGGCGGATGTGATTCCTCTTCATAAAAGTGGGAGCAAGACAGAGGCAGGAAACTACAGACCTGTCAGTTTGACCTCTGTGGTAGGGAAAGTGATGGAATCACTTCTAAAGAAAAAAAAACTGTTGAGTACCTAGAGGCCAGTGGGGCACAGGACCCAAGGCAGCATGAGTTCACAGTGGGAAGGTCATGTCAGATGAATCTAATTGATTTCTTTGACTATGTGACCAAAGTAGTAGACCAGGGAGGGGCTGTGGACATGGCCTACCTAGATTTTAGCAAGGCATTTGACATAGTTCAACACAAAAGATTAATAAACAAATTAACCAGCCTGGGAGTGGGTCCCAGGGTGGTAGCCTGAGTAAAACACTAGTTGGACAACAGGATACAGAAGGTAATTGTAAACAGAGTCCACTCTGAAAAAAGGGAGGTTGTCTTTGTAAGTGACATTGCAGAGGATCTGGAAGGAAAAGTATGCCTCTTTGCAGATGACACAAAGATCTGCAACAGGGTTGATACACAAGGAGGCATGGAAAGGATAAGAAGGGACTTGGCAAGGTTGGAGGAATGGTCAGAAGTATGGCAGCTTGGATTCAATGCAAAGAAGTTCAAAATAATGCACCTGGGAAACAAAAACCTAGGGGAGGATTACACAATGTGGGGGGGTAGTAACAACGACGAAAATGGAAAGGGATCTGGGGGTAATCATATCAGATGACCTTAAGGTTGGTAAGCAATGTGAGAAGGCAGTAGGGAGGGCTGGGGGGATACTGGGATGTACAGAGAGAGGCACCACCAGCAGAAAACTGGAAGATGTTATCCCTCTGTACAGACAGTTGGTGAGACCCCATCTGGAGTACTGCGTCCAGTTCTGGAGACCCATCTCCGCAAGGACATAGACAGGATGGAGGCAGTCCAGAAGAGGGCAACTAAAATGGTGCAGGGTCTGCAAGAAAAGCCATACGAGGAGAGACTAAAGGAGCTTAATATGTATACCCTTGAGGAAAGGAGGGAGAGGGGGGACATGATAGAAACTTTTATGTACCTCAGTGGAATCAACAAACTCCAAGAGGGTAGCATCTTTTAAAAAAAGAGATGTGCAAGAACAAGGGGACACAATTTGAAGATAGAGGGGGGACAGCTCAGCAGCAATGTGAGGAAGTATTTTTTTCACAGAGAGGGTGGTGGACACATGGAACAACCTTCCTGAGAAGGTTGTGGTGTCTAAAACTGTGGGAGAATTCAATTCTTGTGGGGGGTAGGAAGAAATAGGCTGTTAAACTAGGATCTGAAGCTTATCCTGTAGATAGGGAAATGGGCAGACTAGGTGGGCCAAGCGGCCCTTATCTGCCGTCAAAGTCTATGTTTCTATGGATCATGAATCGATGGTTCTGAAGGTTGAAAAACAAATGTATGAGTTTAAACTTTACTGTTTGCTATACTGTTCTAGAAAAAAGGATACTGCACGTGTGCTTGATTTCTGAAAGTTAGATGCTAAAGTTAGTAGAGAATTAATAGAAAGTTTTGGAAACCAGTTTGATAAAACAGGTTCCCTCTTAAGGAGGGGGTGTCTGTGACAGGGTTGAATAGGACCCTGTCCCAGTTGTTATGGAGAATTTGAATGTAGGGATCTGTTCTGTTCTTTCCTTTCCTGTCTCTTGTCTGTCTGGTTGCGCAACCAAATTTTCCTGCGAGACCTAGGAGTTGAACACCCCAACTGTCTTGCAGTTCTTTGTCTCTCACTGTCTCTCAGTCTTCCCTTGCTGTTTCTGTTTTTTCCTCCCTTGCATATCTGCTGGTAGAAAAATATATGCAAACCATTATGTGGAAATGTAACTTAATATTGGGATCCTTTTGTTTAGAAATGATACAGGGTTACTGTTGAACTGTATATAATTATAGTTGAGATGATTGCAAAAAGCTATTGGGAACTCAAGGGGTTAACCAGACAGCAATTTTTAAGCCTTTTTCTGAAGCTGTGGAGAAGGGGCCTCCGTTCTGTGACATTATGTTCTGGCTGCACCTGCCTGAAATTTACAAGAATATTTTAGAAAAAAAAACAAAAAAAAACAGGATGCTTGTTTAAGAAGGGGGGTTGCAAAGATTTAATAAGAAAGAGCTGCAATGTTTTGGGAGACACAAAGTTTGAAGAAAACCTCAGATGGATCTTCTCTGTTTATTCTGCCTTTGTAAATAGTAATTCTGAACAATTTTATTTTTTTATGTTACTGCTAGTACTAATAAACACTTTTTGCGAATTTTACAACTGCTCCTGTTTTTTCCTATGCTTCCTGACCTGTGCCTCGATGGCAGTGAACAATCATCCAAGTCTAACTACTGAGCAGAACTAGGGGATCAAATGTACAGTAACAAGTCACTTACTTTCCTACTTAGAGGGATCAGTGTGATCAAATTGGTTGGGTAGGGGTGCAACAAAAGCATGTCTTATTTGATCCTTTTTGTTTAAATGTGTGTTCTAAACTAAAGAAAAATTCAATTAATTTTAACCAAAATATTTTTGAGAGAACATATGGCTTTTTTAATGATGCAGATATAAATATATTACACAAACCTGTTGATAGTTTAGAGTCAATTCTCTTTTTCTTTGAAACAGGAATTTCCTTCCCCATGAACTAATAAATGTAAAGACTGAATGGCTCATTGGTCCACCAGATGCAGCAGATGGCACAGTAAACACAATATCCTCAGATGTCCTCCTCTTTCCATCTAACATTGACAGATCTACTGCTGTAAAACAGAATTTAAAAAACAAAGTTAGACCAATTATTTTTATCATTGGCCACCAGCTTTAATATATAATAACTTCATGTAGATGCTTTTATCTTAGCAGTGGTAAAAGAGAAGTGAACAAATTACAGAATGCCACCAAAGTTTGATAAACTTTACGACAAACTAAAATATGTTAAAATTTAGAGCAAGGCAAATTATTTGTTAAGCCCACATCACAGAGGCTCCTGGCACTATACAGAAGCAAACAAAACAAACAGCATAAAATCCGATATAAAACATAACTCAACAGGTCAGGTCACAGATATAAAACTTGAGCAATTAATTATTTTTGTTAAAATGTTATCAGGTGGTCCTGAAAGCCAAATTAGAAAGGAAAGTCTTTAGCCTCCCCCTTAAAGGCATCCCGAGACGGGGTGCCACATACATCTGGTGGCAAGGAGTTCCACAGCAAAGAAGCAGCCATGCTAAAAGCTCTGTTCGCTGAAGATTTATGACGGAAACACAGAACTACCAGAAGCCCTGCCTCTAAGGAATGGAGGGGATGGATGGAGATGTACTCAGTCAGAAGGTCTTTCTGGTGTGCCAGCCTGGTGGCGCTGAGGGTTGAGGCACTGGACACCACACCTCGCACCAGCGACCTGGGTTCAGAAGCGAGCTTGGGTTGCCGGGGATCAGCAGAGGTGGGAGAGGGTAGAGCATGCGCAGGACAGTTTTCCTCTCCCGGGGAGGGATGGGGCACAGAGACCGTTGTAGCCCAACACCTAGCAGAGGCGGTGTTGACACGCCTGGTCCTGAAAAGATTGGGGTCGGAGGCAGGGCAGCCAGTGGGCGTGCTGCGTGTGGACATGTGCACAGCACACCCCCTGCTGGCACTGCATGCTCCACCTCCAAAGGCAGAACAAGGTAAATGGGCACCCTAGTTATAGCAGCTTGATGACCATCTGTGCGTACCTACGCCAGCTCCAGGAGGGGATCACCAGTATGTATCCGGACTTGGTGGGTGAGTTAGTTGCCCTCTGCCACGCCACCACGGGGGGTAAGCCATGGGGTAATGGGTGATCGCCTTCAGTGGGAGACCGGTGCAGGCAGGCAGTGGCTGGAGATAAGGATGCAAGGACACCAGGGTCGACCAGGGGCCCCAGGGGAGAAAATGTAAAAAATAAAAATAAAAAAAAATAGATCTTTCAGGCAGTCAGGACCCAAATCATGTAGGGCTTTGTACACCAACAAACTTACCTGAAATGTATGTACCACCACAGGGGTAGCCAACTCAGTTCCCACAGAACCAGCATAACATGCCTAGACCGTAGGGTCCCTGCAATCAGCCAAGCTGTAGGGTTCTGCACAAGCAGGTAAGTCTTTAGCCTAGGCAACCAATAAGTTCAGCACCACCACTGCCTGAAGCCAAATAATGGTACCACAGTAGCTGCTTTTTTTAAGCAAACAAACAAAAGGGTTTTATTCACATAAAGCAAAAGGTACCTGTAATAGTGTCAGGAAGGAGACACCAACAGAATCACCACAAACACTCCGACCGATTTCACATTACTGTGGCATCAGGGACTGCTACCTCATGTCATTTTTCTGATTAAATCAACCTTCTAATTAAAGGTACTGTACATACATTAATAGTGCAATCATATCCTCTGTTAAATTAAATACAACACCCAGTTTAAAAACCAATACTTGATAATAATACAATGGCAATGTAAACATTAACCCACAATAAAAGTGACTGTGTATTAACAAAAGACAAACAAATACAGACACGCTCTGTTCAAATATCTCTTAGTAGTCACACTAACAGCATCAGAAAGAAACACTAAAGACAAAACGAAAACAAGGAATGGATGGGAAAGTGGATGGGAGGTGGAATGTATAAGCCCGGAAAACAGTCACCTTGTAACTGTTGCTTGTGTTCAGTATAGTCCTGCATTCTGTACGAGTACAATCTATGGTTTTTATGGTTCCTACCATATTAGAAGAGGGCTGCACTTACAATTACATGTTGGTATAATTTTAATGGGGATGTAAAACTACTTTTTCTAGTGGTTTTTATACTACACTTTGAATCTTTACCGTGTTTTTCTCCCCACTGTTTTACCAAACACCTTCCGTAGTATGTTCACTTTTTTGGGCCCTCAAAGGTTGACATTTATTGCTCAAGTGCTATTTATAATGGCATGATTGTTTTTTGGGACCAGCGATTGCCACTATCCCTTTAGTTTAAAATATCCGCTATGCCTATACATATAACGTGCAATTGTCAGGCATCATATCATTTTACATGCTTGAGCCCTAAGTAATTAATTTATCATTTCATTTAGCACCATTATGTATACGTTTTCCATCCCTGCTGTTATTCCAGGTCATCCAGACATTCCACCTCCCCATCCACTCTCCCATTTATTCCTTGTTGTTTTTATTTCATCTTTAGTGTTCCTTTCTGGTGCTGTTAATGTGATGTGATCACTAATAGATACTATGCAGACTGCAGTAACTCTATGGAGGTTGAATGTTACATTTTTGTAAGTGTATCTGCATTTATATGTCTTTTGTTAATACACAGTCATTTTTATTGTGGGTTAATGTCTACATTACCATTGCATTATTGTTGTCAAGCATTGTTTTTAAATTGGGTGCTTCATTTAATTTAACAGAAGACATGCCTGCTATATAAATATGTGCACTATACCTTTAATTGGAAGGCCTAATTTATTAGACAGAAGACATGAGGCAACACTCCCTGATGATATGGTAATGCAAAACAGGTTGGGGCATTTGTGGCAATTCTACTGGCGTCTCCTAGGGCGGACACTATTATAAGTACCTGTTGCTTTATGTGACTAAAACACTTTTGTTTGCATAGAGAAGCGGCTACTATGGTACCATTCTTTGGCTTCAATCGGTGCTGGTGCTGAATTTTTTGGTTGCCAGTTTCAGTTCTTTATTCCCTTGCACACTGAGCAGTGGGGGGGGGGCTTTCCTCATTTTGGTTCAAGTCTTTAGCCTCCCCATAAAGACTTCCACAGACAGAGCTCCACATACATCTGGTAGCAAGGAGTTACACAGTAAAGGAGCAGCCCCTCTAAAAAAAACTCTCTTCCTTAAGGATTTATGGCATAAATATAGAACTACCAGGGGCCCCGCCTCTGAGGAACACAGTGGGGTGGATGGGAGTGTACCCAATAAGAAGGTCTTTTAGGCACTCTGGGCCCAAACTGAGTAGGGCTTTGTATACCAACAAACTTACCTTGAAGATGATGCAACACCACAGTGGTGACCAATGCAATTCCTGTAGAACTGGTATACTATGCCTGGACCGTGGGGTCCCTGCATCAGTCCAGCTGTAGAGTTCTGCATGAGCTGCAAGTGACGCATCAACCCCACAGATAGTCCTAGGTAAAGAGCATTGTAGTAATCCAGTCCAGAGGTGATAAACACCTGCACCAGTGACACCAAGTCAGTGTATTGCAAAGGGGATTTCATTCAGGTGATATAATGCGGGTGGTAAAAGTCACTGCGGACCACAGATGACACCTGATGTTCTGGGGTCAATCTATCATCCCCAATGACACCCACATTTCTCACCCTATCTGTGGCTTGTAGTGTAGTCCCAGCTAACAATGGCAATAGGGAACTACCAATATTCCATCACAGACTGGAATGGCCCATACATCTCATGATACTCCAGGCAGCTCTAAAGCTGGGCTGCTACCACCTTCTCAGTTATCTTCCCATGAAAGGGAATGTTTGAGACAGGTCAGTAATCTGCCAGATCATCAGGGTCCAATTATGTTTTTTTTTTTTTACCTAGAGATGCTTCATCAATGACCATTTGAGTTCAGTGGGGAAAACACTCTCCTGTAAGGAGCACCCGACCATCTCGGCAATAGGAAGTTGGTGGGTCCAGGATTCAATATACAGTAAGCAGACAGAGCACAGCCCAAAAACCACTTGGGGACCTTATCCATCAAAACTGGCTTAAACTCCACCCAAAGTGGCACAGTGCATAAGTCCCTACTACCAGCCTGCAACAAAAAACGT
This sequence comes from Neoceratodus forsteri, assembly GCA_016271365.2. Lineage (NCBI taxonomy): Eukaryota > Metazoa > Chordata > Ceratodontiformes > Ceratodontidae > Neoceratodus > Neoceratodus forsteri. The sequence continues at coordinate 966,902,895 of CM057452.1, forward strand.
AAGCAGATCATGGCCCTGGTGGAGGATATCTTGTAAAAGAAAAACTGACTGAACTCTTAAGAATTTCCTACATGCAAAACTGTTCCTGATGGAAGACAGGGTGGATTTTACAATCTCTCCACAATGCTGAAGAGTCGAGTTAGTTTATTTTTCCCTCCAGCAATCACCCGAAACAGAACTGCTGTCTTTTTCTGGGTGATTGCCCACTGACACTTACCACAGTGAACACACAGCGCCTACCTATCTTCTTCGGACCTGGATCTCCACCAAGAATGCTCCAACATCCTCCTCTTAGGAAATCAAGGGGCAAACACAATGTGGTGCCAGGGACTCGAAGGCCACGGTATCTTTACTCAAACATGTGCAGGGTATTAGAATACAGAAACTGCTGACTTGTTGTAGGGGGGTTTGTTTTTATTACTGCCTTTTATTTATTTATTTTTTTTTTAGCAAAAACATCAGGTCTACAGAAAAAGTTATTCGGGGTTACATAAAAACTAAACATACTTTTTCATCATTGATAATCTTTGTCATTCTCTTTATTCTCCTGTCTTCACATGGCTGCCTCCACCTTGGGTCTTCCTACAATAACATTCCAGCTCTGACAGCTTCTCCTTCCTAGCCAGCAATCCCACACTTACTTCTCATGGTGGGGTCTACATGGGGTATCCCTCCATGGAGATATGAAATCCAGTGTGGTTGGCATTGGGAATGCAGAGCATGTGTCATCCAGTGTTGCCTGGTAACTTATTTCTTTCAAGTTTCACCCCCCCTCCACCACCACGACCTGCTAGAACACTAGCGGTTGCAGAGGCTCCAAGTGCTCCTGACAAAGTCAGCTAGCATTCTCCCCCCCCCCACTACAATCTCCAACTGCACTGCCACCCACTGTCACCAAAGAGGCGAATGCACAGCACTCTGCAGCCCTCCATCTCGTTGAGGAAAGCACCTTTTGAGACACTAGATTCTCCTCCTGCAAACTCTCTAGGTGCCCCTAGCTCAGAGTGCAAACCTGGGTCATCCGCATCACGAGTGTCAACACTTCTACGCAAACAGGCCAGTATTGATAATTTGTTTTAGACACTTATCTTGGCCATTTTACAAGCTCGCTGCATAAAAATATGTGGGAAAAAAAGAAATAAACTTACAGGGGGGGGGGGGGGAGGCAATAATTCACACAGCTGCCTCCAGCAGGATTCTAGTACTCAGGCACAAAGTCACACAGATGGCAACTGTATGGTGTACAAGCATGTGCTTTAATGACTAGATTACAATGCCATGTCTCCTCTACTCCTTCAGTCCTTCTCCAAGTTTTCAGTTTAAGTGGGTGCAGAAGTCACTGAAAACAGATCAGCAACTAAACAAGAAAGATGGTAACCCATGCTGATAAATGAAACTCGTTCATTTAATTTCACTCCCTCTTTACTCAATGCTAATGATTGCCCTTAGAGGCATAAATGTCCATCTCTTCAAGAATACCATTTTTTGTTATGCTTCTTCACAGCACTGAAGGATTAAAGAGTGAAATTAGTTTCTTTTAAGAGTCAAGGATTCCCAGCTTCCTTAAAGAGCTAGTAGAGCCAAAAATAGCATGCATAACATGTGTACTACCTTGTCAAGTAGCCAGTTGCTACATTTTATTTCTGATATATTCCTTTTCCTTTTGCTCATTAGAAGGTTTTCAGCTTGATAGTATTAGGTGTGGTGTGAGGAACTGCACTTTACCTGGAGGCTAACATGTCTAGTTGTATTCTTCCTAATACCTATCAGCGTTGTGACCTCAAGTTATTGTGACATCACAAGTAAGCGATTTCCCAGCAGGTGACCGACTCTTCTTGTTCATTTGTGATATTACAGACAATCATGTCACCGACTTAATGAGGTATGAAGAGGACTAGAACTAGCCAGGTAAGCCTTCAGGTACAGTACTATTTTACACATCACACCAAGAATAGTCAGATAGAATACCTTGTTATTAGCAAAAGAGAAAAGGAAAAAAATGTCTCTCTTATAAGCAGTAATAGTTGACTAAATTCAACAGTTAATATTAAATTTCAGGCAGTATATCAGCTCTTTAATACTAAGCCTTAACGCTGGCCCAGTAAATGGAGGACTAAGGCGCTGGGTGGCTTACCTTCTGCCATGCCGGCAACCCAAGTTCAGGAACAAGATCAGGTTGCCAGGGGTTAGCCGTAGCATGAGAGGATCAAGCATATGAAGGACTGCTCTCCTCTCCTGAGGAAGGAGTGGCATGTTGGCCCTGCCTCAGACTTCTGCCAGGTGGCGTCCTGGCAGTACAGCAGCCTCGTGCAGCACAAAGTAAGAGGCTGCCATAACATGTTGCATGTGTGTTTCCACAGGCATGCATCCACGCGTGACAAGAGGGTTGAGGGAGAAAATGCGAAATGGTGCTGGAAACTTAATGAAGTCCTGCCTGCCTGCCTGCCTGTCTGTCTGTCTGTCTGTCACAGGATCCGCGCTAACACCTGGGTTCCTGGTCTGCTCAGATATGTATCACATTGGGGGCAGACCTCCCTCCTCCAAACCAGTGTCAGGGGGAAAGCCGTGGGGGAGCTCTCAAGTGACTAGGTAAGACCCAGCAGAGGATGCTTCCAGTCCAGAGGGGCGGGGACAGGACTGAGCAGCTGCCCCCTACCGCCCAAGCTGAAAAACACTGATTAAAAAGAAATACTAAGCTCAACTTTAAACAATAGTGTAAAAATTTAATTTCACACACAATGAATCTGTCAGCAGAAGACATTCATTCTGCCAAGAACAATCACCAACAGGAAGAAGGCTAGTTCATCCAGTCATCGCATTACTATTGCTTCTAAATTTAATCGTTCAACTAATAACAGCGGTCAAACTTAACATTTTTTTTTGCACTGGTCCAGCAGGGAAAGTGGTACCTATTTGTACTGGCCTCCCCAAAATTTACACTGGTCGCAAGCAGGGTGGGACAAATCAGTTTGTGAGCTGGTGGTCAATTTGGCCAGTAGCTTTCAAAAGATGATAGCCAAAACAATATTTATAGTGGTCAACCTTTTTAATCGGTTAAAAAATACCTTTGTAGGCAGGTAACCAAAGTGACCACTAACTTTTAAAATCTGGTAGCCAAACCCATTTGTTTAGTAGCCATTGGCCACCTGACTACCTGATTTATCCCACCCTGATCGCAAGTTATAATGGAGATTATTGTGGGGAAAAGGACTCCTTCTCCTTATCCCTTTCAAAATACTCTCTGTTTTTTAGTGTCACCCTCCCTCTCCCCATCCTATTAGCTTCTCACTGGTGTCCTGTGCCTCGTGCAACATTAACACACCATTAACATAACCCCTGGTCATGCCTTATTGCTTAATGAGATTTATTCATGAAATAAAGCAACTATTTATGGCACCAGGTTGCTGGCTGGTTACTAAGCAGTTGGATGTGGTGTAGGTTTTTTCTGTGGTTGTTGTTTAATTTCAGTATAACAGCCAGTCTGTTGTTTCAGGGAGGAGAGAGAGCTGGGACAAGATTCTATCAATAGAAAAGTTTTTGCATACATACAAGGGTGCAAAAAGTTGTTTGCCCTTCAAACTATGGAACAAGTTGGGAGTGTATGGAAATCCATATGCAAAGAAGAGTAACCATACACCTTTTTTTTTTTTTTCCAGCTATCATTTTCTCAATCTCTAGCCAAAGCAAAAATATTGATTCCCCCAGTTAAAAATAAAAACTAGTATACGCCTTGTGAATAACCAAGTATTTACCATCCATGGCAGCTCTCCAGAATCTCAGGGTCTACACTGATTTTTCAGGTTGTGTGGTGACCATTGTGGTCATTTTGTAGAGCTTGACATAAAGCAATCTGAATCACGTTGGGTATTATTGCTGCTATAGAACTGGTATGAGTTTTCTTAAATTATGAGATGGATGAGAAATAGATGGTGCTTGTATCTGTAATAATAGATGGTTTACATGTTTTGTTGGTGTTTTCTAAAGATGTTCTTCATGTAGAATTGTGAAGAACTTGGAACATGATGAGCAAGTTTGAACACAGAGCGTGAGCACCACAGACAGCATGGGCACAAGAGGTGCCTGAAGCCAAAGCTAGAACATTTATCTGTTTCTTACCTTGTCCTGTTACACTTGGTGTTGGCCTTTTTATCCCTTGGGAATTGAAGATGTGTAAAGCCAGATGTGTTACAGTGTAGTTTCTTGGCAAACATATGCACCATCTGTTAATGCACACAGTGCTTCAGTCACCTCATTGATACTGTGACATCATGTAGATCACTCAAACTACTGTGTATGTTACAGTACCTGCTGGGTGCCTGAATTAGCTTGTTCCTTACAGGTGGAGGTTCATTATTCTGTGTTTATTGGATGTTATTATAGGGGTCAATTTTAACATTAATTTACTGGCCCTGGGCATACTGCAAATTGCATGGGGCCAGTGCGACTCCCCCTGACTCTCCTGTTCAGGCTAGTGTGAAAAAAAAAAAAAAATCTCCCCAACACCCATGTCAAGCTCACTGCCCTCACCACCCATGTCCCCTTAGTCAGAAGACTCACACACAACCTGCCAAGTATTAGAAAAGAAACCCGCATACTGCTGATCCCATCTTAACAGTTTCACTGCCAGGCCCAAATGCCAGCAATCCCTTTCCCTCATGCTACGTCACAAAGCACTACTGGGAGAGACTGCTGGGACTTGGACCCAGTGGCAAGACTGTTAAGATGGGATCAGTGGTGTGCTACTTAAGGACTTTTTTATATACTGATGCTTGTCAACTTGTTGGTGAGTTTTTGACTGAGGGGACATGGAAGGGAAGGGAAGGGGTGTGGGGCTGAGATTGGTGGTGGATGGGTATTAATTACTGTAGTTTTTTTTTTTTGCTGTATTGCAGCTGCGCGAGTTAGACAACGGCTGGCTGAGGAGGTAAACGAGTGTTTCTGCCAGTCATCATCAGGAACCAGGGTTGTGGGGTTGGGGTGTTCTGCTGGGTACTAGAGTGCCACATGACACCACAGAGAATGTTTGAGGATGGGAGAGAGGGGGTGCCACTGAACTCCAGGAGGAGCTTATGGGGAGAGGAAGGGGGTGCCACGTGTCCATAGAGGGTGATTAACTGACCATTAACAATCACTGGGAGTACCTTATTGCTATGATAATAAAAACATTTTTTTAAACATTGTTAAACTTTGGTCACATATAATCAGTCTCCATATGTATGTTAATAAAAGAGTAACATAAGGCTGATAGAATGCTTCCAGCCAAGCAGAAAGCTGTATTTCTCAGGCACTTATTATTATTGATTTTTTCCAAATCTTCAGCAACAGGCAACAATATTCAATCTGTAAGCACTTCTGTTTGATGGACTGCTGCCAGTTAAATGGAAGTGTTTATACAGTGAAGCTCTAAATCCAAAAAAATAGAAAACCTGCACTCAGGAACCACAAACAGAATATAGTGCCAACATAGTGATTTATTGGCAGCAGAAAAACAATCCATGAACTTTTTTTTTTTTAATTTATTTATTTATTCTCCTGTGCTAGCCCACCCCCATTCACCAGTCCCGTCACCCCGGTGTCCTCTGGGACTTACCTTGTCCGGCTCTTCCCCCAGTGGGGCCCCCCTCAAGCCCCACTGGGAAGAGAATCCGGTTCTCCAGGACATGCCCAGATAGCAGGGTGTGGGGACTTCAGGAAACCAGTATCATCCTACGGGTCAGCAGTTTTCCCATTTTTTCCCCGGCATAGAGGAAGTGGCATGCAATGACATCAATGGCTGTGCCAGGCACACTCCTGTGCGCAGCATGCCTCTGCCACCCCGTTGTACAGTGTTGGTGTGCCAGCTCCCAGACACTGCTAGCGGCCAGGCTAATGCCGGCCACTGATCTTACCCCTTCCCAGAGGAAGAGAGCAGTCCTTGGGACATGATCCCCCTCCCAAGGCACAGCCTCTGACCTCCAGGGTTACTCCCAAACTCGGGTCATCGGCACTGCAAGTGGTAGTGCTACCGATGTGCTGGCAGGGTTGCTACAGTTCATGAACTTGAGCTTGAGGACCTGCACTCCCCTGTGCTTCGGCCAAACACTTAGGCCTCCGTCAGGGGCTGCTGGACCTAACTGGGGCAGAAGTACAGGGGAATGCAGGGCCTCAAGTTCAAATTCATGAATTATTTTTCTGCTACCACTAAATTACTATTTTGGCACTATATTCTGTTAGTGGTTCCTGAATGCAAGCTTTCTGTTTGTTTGGTGACTTTGGGCTAGTTGTCCACACCTGCACCACAGGGATTTCTGTGTCCTGCTGTTAACACAAGCTATAAATCCAGCACTGGATGTTTTAATAAGTAAACTGAAAAATGTATTCACAAAATAAAAACAACTACTTGTTGCATCGAGTTGGTGAATGGGTACCAAGCAGTTGAGTGCAGGGTCAGATTATTTTTTGAAAGTTCCCAAACAGGCAATTTTCTTTTTCAGGGAGGGAGGGAAACAGGGAAGAAAAAAATTACTCACTGTAGTAATGTTGTTTCTTCTATGGGATCCATCAGTAAGCCTATACAAAAGTGCAACATCTTGCCATACAGTGGTGCCTAGAGAACAGAAATTGTATGCAAATTTCGGAATTTAGAAATGTAGTTTAAACATCACGGTGTGGTCACACTCTTCTACTGGCTTAACACTATATTTGTTTCTAAAGCCAGGGTAGCAGTGACCTCCAAAATCTAATGACTAATACAAATTTAAAACTTTGTTTAGAAAATGTTTATTAAAAAAACCTTCAGACAGAAAATTTAGCAGCCAGAACTGGCAATAAAATGATCACAAATGTAAAAGTTATAAAAACTGTAAAAGTAATGCTAATGTACATAGAAAATAACTGATTCTTATGCGAACTTATTTTCAGGTTCCAGAAGGGGATGCAGGTCAGGATTTGTATTGCCTCATTGATGAATCCCATAGAAGAAACAATATTACTACAGTGAGCAGAGTATAAGCAAGGAATAACCCATGACAGGGCCTGGTTTTACTTGAGAATTAATCCACACCTGGGGGGGGGAGGGGGATGTGTGAGACACAAAGGCACAAGCTCAAGTGTATTCAACCACCCAGGTGTGGATTAATTAACAAGCAAAACCATGCCCTAGAGTGGGTTCTTCTGCTAATAAAATGGGCAACTTTATTTTAGAGGTATATTAAAAAAAAAAAAAAAAACACAACACTTTCTACATGCATTTGTAATAAAATCATTCTTCTGCTTAATGGGTTTGTCCTACAGAGAATGCCGTAGATGTAATTTTTTTACATTCCTCTCTAATGGAATGATCTGACTATGTTTTTTACATTGCTGTCAATTAGGATTTTGTAGCCCAGCAACCCAACTGTGGAATGAGAATTAATCTATGGTCAGGTGACCTGTTTTGACGACTCAGAATACTGGATTTTCTGAACCCATTGTATAAGCTGGAAATTTAAAAACTTGGTAGTTTTTTGGTAAATTGCTACTGAAATCTTTGTAGCTAAATCCCCAAATATGTACTTAAGTCCATACATTTAATTTAATTAGACACACATACACACACACACACACAGCTGCTATCAGCACAATTAGTTGGTTCTTAGAAGCCCATAAAAAATAGTTAGATCCCAAACTTAATAACAAAATGTGATTTAACGAGTTGCTGCTTTAACAATAGGTATGTTTTTTTCTTCCAAGTGGAATCCATCAATGATGCCTATTACAAAAGTGCGGACTCACTAGCAGTACCTTGGAAGGATGGCTCTAGAACCTATGTAGGAAAAAGGTTCTGCAAGACAGTAGTTCCAAAAGTGGCATCCCTCCTAGCCTGTATGTCCAGGCAGTAGTGCTTTGTGAAGGTGCAGGCTGTCTTCCAGGTAGCTTCTTTACAAATATCTTCAAGAGGGATGCCCCTTGTAGCTGCCACAGAAGCAGATGTGCCCCCTGTACAGTAAGTGTGCCCGTAGGCCTCTGCAATACCAGCTTTCTCATAACAGAACTGGATACAGGCAGGAGACTATCCAGTACGAGATCGTCTTCCTGGCTGCTAGTTTAAGTCACAAATAGATGTGTGCTGTCAGACATGACATTCTTTGTCTGATCCATATAGCAGCCCAGTGCCCTTTTTACATCAAGGCAGTGCAATTTTTACTTGCCTGTGCTGGAGTGCTCAGGGAACATCACCAGCAGATAGAGAGAATAAGTGGGAAAGGAACAAGTTAATGTAAGGGATAGCAGGGGTGGGCTACATTTAGAAGCAGAAGGGAGTGTTTTCAGCTTAGCAGATATGGGAGCGGCTCAGTACAATGGTTGCGAAGCTGCAGTATTCTGGCAGCCATTTTGGAGACTGAGGTGCTGCCCCATCTGCACGCACCTCTCTGGGTTGAGGGTGGAGGTCACTGGTCTCCATGCTGAGCTGGCTAGGGTACAGAGGCCCTCTTGCTCTACCTGGGGGGGGGGCACCAAGACTCCTGCCACTACCTCAGAGGTTGTCAAGGCAGAAGAGGGCCAAGCTGGACCTTGATGGGCTCTGGAAGGGTGGCGGTGGCATGTCAGGGACACATTCTTCAGCCTGTGCCAATACAGAATTCTTTTGCAGTTCTGGTCAGACAAGACTGCTCAGAGGAGGCACCTGAAGTCATGCCAAAGGAGGATGTGGGGGTCCTCTGAAGGAATGGTTCTGAGGTGGGAGGTGGAAGGTAGAGGACTGCAGCAGAGGAGGAAGCAGCTTCTGTTAGGGGACTCAACTGTGAGGGGAATACAGTTTGGAGCAGGAAGGGGTCAAGAGAGATAGCGGTTCAATGCCTGCCTAGTGCCTCAGCTTTGAGGGATGGACAGCAGATCCTAAGGATTGCTAGGACAGTAGGACGGGGGGTAGGTTAGATGTCATTGTCCACCTGGGAACTAATGACCTGGTGAGGGATGCAGATGGGGTAGTACAGGGAGAGTTCAGGGAACAGGGGAGGGGCCTAAGGAAGATAGCATGAATGGTGGCATTCATCGAGGTGCTACCTATTTAGGACCAAGGGAAGGATAGGATACTCTACACCAGGAGCTTCAACAGTTGGTTAAAGGAATGGCGAAGGGAGGAGGTGTTCAGCTTCACTGGGACTGGAAACCAACCTGGAAGAATAAAGGTCTATACAGATAAGATGGTCTGCATCCTTTTGTGAAGGGGATCAAAGTCCTCAGTGAAAGGTTTAATATTACCGCAGGGTTCAGTACTAGGACCGGTCCTCTTCAATATCTTTATAAGTGACACTGCAGAGGGACTGGAAGGAAAAGTATGTCTCTTTGCAGACGACACAAAGCTCTGCAGCAGAGTTGATAGACAAGATGGGGTAGAAAGGATGAGAAGGGACTTGGCAAGGTTGGAGGAATGGTCAAATGTATGGCAGCTTAGATTCAATGCTAAGAAGTGCAAAGTAATGCACCTGGGAAACAAAAACCCAGGGGAAGAGTACTCAATGGGGGGTGAGATACTAACAACAACAAAAATGGAAGGGACCTGGGGTAGTCATATCAGATGACCTAAGGTGGGCAAGCAATTGTGAGAGGGCAGTGAGGCGGCTGGGGGATACTGGGATGCATAGGAGAGGCATCACCAGTAGAAAACAGGACGCTATTATCCCTCTGTACAGACAGCTGGTGAGACCACATCTGGAGTACTGCGAAAGTTCTAGAAACCCAATTTCAGCAAAGACAGAGCAGGATGGAGGCAGTCCAGAGGGTGAGGGCACTGAAATAGTGCAGGGTCTGTACCAGAAGACATAAGGAAGAGAGACTTAAGGAGATTAATATGTATAGCCTCGAGGAAAGGAGGGAGAGGTGGGACATGACAGAAACTTTCAAGTACCTCAAGGAATCAACAAAGTCCAAGAGGGTAGCATCTTTCAGAAAAAGAGGTGTGCAAGAACAAGGGGGCACAATCTAAAGACAGAGCGGGGACGGCTCAGAGGTAATATGAGTAAGTATTTTTTCACAGAGAGCGAGCAAGCAAATCTTTATATAGCACCTTTCAATATATCAAGGCGCTGTACAGAATATAAACCATAAATATACAGGAAAACAGCAATATAAATTTTAAATCAGTCTGGGAAAGCCAGTGAAAATACATTTTTAACAAAGATTTAAAACTACCGATGGTCAGGCATTCTCTTAACCGATGAGGTGGAGAATTCCACAGGGTTGGTGCTACAGATGAAAAGGCACAAGCTCCAGATGTGTTAAGATGAACCCTGGGAATCTCTAGCAATCCCTCGTCGGCGGATCGGAGGGGCCGACTGGGAGAGCAGGGAGTCAGATCTTTCAAGTAGTCAGGTCCCTGTTCATGTAGGGCTTTAAAGGTAAGCAAGCCTACCTTATAGGTGATCTGCCACTGAACTGGCTGCCAGTGCAGTCCGCGCAGCACAGGCATTATGTGACTGGACCTAGAGGTACCAGTCAGCAGCCTGGCCGCAGTGTTCTGCACCAGCTGCAAGTGGCAGGTATCAACCACAGACAGCCCTAAGTAGAGGGCATTGCAGTAGTCAAGACGGGTAGTAATGAAGGCATGGACCAATGTTGGAAGGTCGCCCGGCAGACCCAGGTGTTTTACCTGGGCGATATTCCTCAGATGGTAAAATGACGATTTAACCACAGCTGACACCTGAGATTTCATGGTCAAGCCGTCATCAAAAATAACGCCCAGGTTCCGCATCCAATCTGAGGTAGTGAGCTGGGCACCGTCAAACCACAGGCCCAACACGTGCCCAGCCCCTAAACCCGCCCCCGGGCGACCTGGGTCCCCAACCAACACCTCAGTCTTATCCGGATTCAGTATCAGCCAACTGGAGCTCATCCAGTCTTTGATTTCGGAGAGGCAATTATTTAGCACAGAGATCACATCAACCTGTCCAGGCACAAAGGACATATATAGTTGAGTGTCATCTGCATAGCAGTAAAAACTCAAGCCGTATCGCCTGATGATATCTCCCATTGGCAGCATATACACTGTGAACAACATGGGCACCAATATGGAGGGCTGTGGATGCATGAAACGGCCTTCCTGAGGAGGTCGTAGAGTCAAAAACAGTGGTAAAATTCAAGAATGCATGGGACAGTCATAAGGCAATTCTAGAGGGTGGGGGTAGGAGGAAGTAGGCTGTTGGTTAACTAGGATCTGCAGCTTATCCATTAGGTAGGGAAATGGGTAGACTGGGTGGGCCAAGCGGTCCTTATCTGCCGTCAAATTCTATGTTTCTATGTTAGGAACATTTAAACTAGCTGGGGGCAGGGAGGCATAAACCGGCTCCCCCAAAGATTGAAGCAACAAGGAGAGAGGGCCGAGGAGAGGAAACTCCCACAGGGCGCAAGTTGAAGGAGGCACAGGCATAGCAGGGGGAAAGAACATAAGGTGTGGAAAGGAAGTGTTGGAGGTGGCAAGGCACAGAGGGGAAGTGAGGGAGAGGGAAGTAGGTGTTTAAGTGGTAGCAAAAGCAGGAAGTGGGGGAAGGGGGGATGCAGGGAAGGCAACAGCAAGGTGTGGAGAGCCATGTGTGCCAACACAAGGAGTCTTGCAAATAAAATTCCAGACCTGGAGGCCATCATGGTAGAGTTGGACCTCTGATCTTGTTGCTATAGCAGAGTTGCGATCCACACAGAACCATGACTGGGACATGGCCATGCCAAGCTACACTCAGTTCAGAAGGGAAAGGGAAGTGAGGAAAGGTGAAGGGGTTGTGCTGTATGTGAGGCAGGGTATCAGAGTGATGGAAGTGCAAGGGAACCTGAAGACAAGAGCTGGAGCCACTATTCGAACTGGTATGATATACAAAGCTCCAACACTCAATCAATCAAATCTTTATTTCACCAGGTGGAACACCATTGAGATAAACTCATTTTCAAGATGGACCTGGAAGAGGTTCACAAAAGGCAACATGATACATTCACAGAGCTTCATTAGCAAACAGCATACAGGTATATACAGTGAGTACAGGGCATGGAAGGTATCCATGTCAGCATACAAGTTTGCACACTATACATATAGGTCAAAACTACAAAATAGTCAGGTGTAATATATAATAAAATACACAGAGTATACACAGTATATATGCAGGATCTACACTATATGTTGAAAATAATATAGAAGAGGTAAGAAGGAAAGAAGGCCAGCGGAAGGGTAAGAACATAAATTACTGAGGTAGTAATTTAACACATGACAGACAAAGGTGCATCCTGATGCAAAACTTAGGGAAGGGATCGAGAACTTATAGGTGTGAATGAGGGGACAATGGCGATAAGCAGGGCCAGACATTAGGGGGTCATTGGCAGAAGCGAAACATATTGGGAAGAACTGAATAAAGCATTGGGGGAAGCCACCAGTATGATGACAAAAAAAAGGGGAGGTGCTGCTCGTTCAGTACTTCAATCTGCCAGGTGAAGGATTGGAGCCTCCTAGCCACAGCCTCAGCTAGAAGCACGATCATCATAGACATCCTGCAGTGGGCGTTTCTCAGGCAAGTAGTCAAAGAACCCATTTGATATAGGACAACAGTGGACCTGGTGCTCATAAACATGAACAGTGTTGCAGACATCAAGGCGGAATGTCACCTGGGGAGGTACTGGCTGCACCTCTGACAGCCCTATTCCACAACTCACTGGAAACAGGAGTGGTCCCAGAGGACTGTAGGAGAGCAGATGTAGTCCAGCTAAATAGGAGCAGTAGCAGGGAGGAGGCTGGCAACTCTGTGACGAGGTACCTTTGTAAATGAGCCTCTGGCTCAAAGGTTGTTAAATTGATGTTCTAATAAATAAAAATAAATAAATATAGGCGGGTCAGTCTAATGTCAGTGGTGGAAAAGTAAATGGAAACCCTATTAAAAGAAAGACTAGTGGAGTATCTTGTCCAGCAGGTTACAAGACCTGAGGCAATGGATACACGAGAGGGAGGGCATGTCAGACAAACCTGAACAATTTGTTCAATTGCATGACCAGGGAAATAGATCAGGGTGGGGCAAAGGACCTTGTATGCTTAGATTTACATCTAGCGTACAAAGCATTTACAGCTTGTCCTATGTATTTATTGTACTGTACCCACTTCACATTTTTGTATATTTCTTACTGTAATTACTTCTGTACATTAGTACCCGGGTCATGCCTAAAAAAAGTGCTTTTGGCACCAGCGCATATAACTGGTTAACACATTAAAACTAAAAAGCCATAGATCAGGTAGGGTCTGCGGTGACAGACTGGGCAGACTAGGCGGGTCAAGCAGTCCTTATCTGTGTCAAATTTTTCTATGTTTCTACATAGGGTCACTGACTGATCGAGGTGAAATTCCAAAACCACTTTAGGTAGGAAATTTTCTATTTGTCCTAAGCACTATCATGTCTCTATGGAAAATTATATAGTTTGGATCTGTGGAAAGGGCTTGCAGTTTGCTTACCCTCTTGGCAGATGTCATGGTTACACTGTTTTTCAGGTGACATATTTTAAGTCAGCAGCAGCTATAGGTTCAAAGGGAGATTCCATTAGCTGGGCAAATGTTTAAATACCATGGGGAGACTGGTTCCCCCTAATGGGGGAGAGGAAAGTGATGCCTCTGAAAACCCTTTTAAAAACAGGTTATGAGGTCAGTGATTTATCCTTGCCTGTTGATTTGTAAGCTGAGACACCTGGCAGGTGTACTTTCAAAATTGAAGGACTCATGCCTATGGACTGTAAGTGTACCATGTAGTCCAGAACTGTGGACAACCCTGCCTGTGCTGGAATTCTTGCTGCAGGTTCCCTTGAAACATTCAGGACTTATAGCACCTCTTGTGACAGATTCAAATAAAAAAAAAATAGTTGATCAAAAATAGGGTTATCACCTTTTAAGAAGCCCAAAGTGGAACATTTCTTACTGAAACATGATGTTTGCAGGACAATATGTAACCTCGACCAATGCAACAGACTTACAATGTATGGGGAGCCCTTATTATTAACTGAAATTGAGCAGATTACAACCATGTTATGCCATCATTATGACATCACTGTTATTAATCCTTCTTGAGTAGGTCATATCAATGCTATAACAAAACGGAATGCTCACAAGAATCATTGTTCTGTAAAGTAATTCAGTTAAGTAATTAAATCATGGTAGCCCATACATTATAAAATATAATGTATGGTCTTTGGTTAATAACCGCGCTGAAAACACTTCTCGAGGTTGCCATGACATCTGAAAACCTCTCGAGCTGCGCTCTCAAGGTTTACAATGATGTCATGACAACCTCTCAAAGTGTTTACAAGGTAATTATTAACCATAGACCACACATTATCCTCTCATGTTTTCTCTTAATAATCATAAGCAAGATTAAGTGTTGTAGTATTTTAATTTGTTTCCAGTGTTTCTTATCATTTTCAGGTATTTTAGTTAAGGTAATATAGTGTTTTGCAACATTTAGAGGAAAGTCAGAAAATATTTGTTTCTACTATAATGTCAGGACATGTAATATTTTTAATATTTTTTTGCAGGACACAGCTGCCCAAATCAGGACTGTCCTGCAAAAATTGGGACAGGTGGTAACCCTAACCAAGAACCAAGCTATCAGCATAATGTTCTGAAGTGTGGAAAGGTTGTCCTGCCTGGAACAGAGTGAGCAGGTTGCATGTCAGTTGCAGGATGATTGGGGATTTGCAGGACAGGGTCAGCAGCACTGAGTAGCCTGCCTGGCCCAGTCTGGGTCTATCAGGATCGCTGCTGTTGGTTCCCTCCTGAGCTTCCCAAGTACCCTCTCTATCTGGGGAAAAGCAAGGGTGGCATACAGGAACCTCCCTGTCTGTGTCAGGGCTAGTGCATTGTCTAGGGCTGTGCCCATAACTGGGGGTCTGCAACAAAACGTTTGGACCTGGTTGTTATCCCATGCGGCAAGCAGATCTATCTCTGGAGTTCCCCATCTTCTGAGATACTGAGACAAGCACTTGTTGGCTCAAGGTCCAGTCATGGTTTCCCTGACTGATTCTACATGGAAGTCTGCCAGTACAGTGTCCTTGCCTGTCAGATGTACGTCAACATTCTGGCATCCAGAGAGTAAGCTAGGTCCCAGCTTCTCAATGGTTCTGTGCAGTTTTAAGTATCTTGTTCATACCTGCTTATTTATGTAGTACATGGTTGCTGTGCTGTCTGTCTGTATCTGGATAGACGGACCCTGCAACTATGACGAAAAGGACTGCACTGATCGGGGCACTGCCCTGGCCTTGAGAAGGTTTAAAAGCTCTCATGATGTCCAGATCCCACTTACCATGAGGTCTGCCAGATGACCACTCATTCTAGGAGTGAGGCATCTAGTGTAGGAACCCTGGAAGGGATTGCTGGAGGAACAGAATGCCCTCTCTGAGATCACCTTCTTTTTTCCACCACTGTAGTGCTTGCAGAAAGTTTTTTGAGACTGGCAGTGGATATGTTAAGGGCTGACCATTGAGAACAGTGCCCTCTGAGGTGATAACTGCATATCCCTCATCTGAAAGCGAACCCACAGCACCACAGCTGCGGCTTAAGATATGTGCCCCAGAGTGGCAGAAGATACCTTGTAGGCCTTGAGTGACCCGGGATGAATGATTCTGTAATGGCAATCAGATTCGCTACCCTGTTTTATGGAAGGAATGCTCTTCCTTCTTAAATGAGATGTCATAACAGCTTAGCACTTTGTGAACACTTGGTGCTGAGGTGAGGCCAAAAGGTAAAGCTGTAAATTGATACTGGCAATGTCCTTGCCTGAACCCAAGGTATTTTCTGTGATTGGGTCTGACTGGAATGTGAAAATAGGCATCCTTCAGATTCAGTGACCCCAACCAATCTCTTGACTGCAAGGATGGGATTACTGTGCCCAGCGTACCCATCCTGAACGTTTCCCTTTCAGCATGTCTGCTCAGGTACCTTAAATCTAGAATGGGCCACCATTATCCATTCTTTTTGTGGCTTAGGAAGTACCTTGAGAAAGGGCCCTTTCCCCACTGTGAAACCGGGACCTTTTCTACTGCTTTTGTTTGCAGCAATTTCTTTGTTTCTAGCCCAGCAGGATTTTTTTTCAGTTGAGGAATGAGCTGGGAAGTTTTTTGGCCTTTGCAACTTTGGGAATTTTTGGAACTGCAGGAACAATCCCTGACCCACTACTTTCAGAAACCACCGGTCTGTGATTTTTTTTCACACTCCTAGAAGTGGTGAGTCAGCCTTCCCCTACTAGCAATGGCTGACTGGCGACCTTGACAATATTGTTAGAAGTTCTGTTTTGGCCGTGGCACACCTGGTGCCCTTTATGCCCCTACCCCTACAGTACCCACTCTGTGGCTGGTATTCATAACCAGTATAGGCTCTGGGGTAGTAACCGCTGACCCAGCCTCCCCTACCATAAGACCTGTAGAAGGTAGAGGCCTTTTCTTTCTCAAGTAGACTTTTCTACATGGATTTCTGCTCATCCACTCTTTTCATGTATTTCTCAGTTTTGTCACTAAACCACGAGCGTCCCACAAAGGGGAACTCAATAGTTTTTATCTAGGTGTCCTGGGTAAGGAGTGTGGTCCTTAGCCAGGCAAACCTTCTCAAGGACACAGATTGTGTCACGAGTCTCAAAGCAGAGTCACTGGCATCTACAGCCATGTGGAACTGGTACTCTATGGCATCAAAGGATGACCTTGCAGTGGCTGCCAGGTCCTGTGCCACCTCACAGTCTCTCACTCAGTGCCAATACAGCATTTCAGAGTGCTTTTTGATACTGAGCTGCGTAGGCCAAATGGGCCGCTTGCTTTATTTGCAGACAAGCTGTAGTATACACTTTTTTGGCCATAGTATCCAGTTTTCTGGCATCCTTCTCAGGATGCTGGACAGAGAGAGGAACTTTGGCCTTCCCACGGGCTGCTGCTTGTATGATCCCATCATGATCAGGATGGGCAGATAGGTGCTCTACCCCATTTTTCCACCTGATATTTCCTTTCTATTTTTTCATCAATGCCAGCTGTTGAACTTGCTGCTGACATGATTTTGGAGGTGGCTTTCCTGAGGGGCTTGTGTATTAGGATTAGCAACCTCAATGAGGGAGACAATCACCATAATACTCGTGAATTCTATTTCCTCTTCATCCGAGGGATGTTGTGGGTATCGACCATTTGTCTCATTAGAAAAGCAAGAAAAACAGACCTCATTAGACCTGGAAGGAGAACCAAATTCATGTTCAGGAGAGGCATCAGGCTCTCTAAATTCATTCTCATCCTCCTTCTCTTCATACTAAATTTAATCCTCCATGGCAAGCCTGAGGATGGAGGACAGGCTATTTAAAAGGTCCCATAGCCTGAAAGGCCTGGAAAAACTGCCACATCTTTGTGATGTCCTTTGCTGAGGGTACCTGTTTCTGTTCCACTGCCTGCTCCTTATCCTTTACACCAGGAGTGATAGACGTTTTTTCTTTTCTTAAGAGGCACGGGTTCCAGTACCTGCTCTGAGGCTCTGCATTTTTGCAATTACTGGAATCAGGGTTCCACCTTTGGACACCACGGTATCTTCCCCATCTTTGCCATGCCTTTCAGATGGCTAAGCAGATTTTTCTTTTCATTCTGCACTATTTTACAGGGACTGCTGTTGATGAGAACCCTCTGATGCATGCTTTCCACCATCACTTGGAGCTCCCTGTGAGCCTTTTGAATTATTTTCCTACTCCTGCAGTTGCCCCATCCCTGGCTTGGGCATTATTTACTTTTGCCACCCAACTCCACATCCACTGTTGCCCCTTCTTGTGCCATGTCAGTCCCCCTACCCCCTACTTCCTCCATTCTCCCCTACCTGCTGTATGCAGCAGTGCCCTAATTGCCTACAATTTGGCCTCCATTTGCTAATTTGTACTGTTTTGTTAACTGTAACCTATTTGTTGTAACTTTTTATTGTATTCTCCTTCCCTCTTCCCCAGAACGCATCTGAAAACAAGCTATTTCATTCAGCTCAGTGTATCTTACCTGGTAAACCTTTTGACATAAATAAATACATTTTGTATGCTTCTAGTGACATGGAGGCAGACTCAGAAGTCATAAATTCTTCCCTTTTCTCAGCCTTTTCCCCTTCTGCTTTAGGGCAAAACTCCAGAGTTCACAATTATTATAGTCTTGATCTGTACCCAGATACTTTAAACAGAGCTTGTGTCAGTCTGCCTTTGCCAGGACCTTGAAATGAGATGTATAATTTAAGTCCTGTAGGCTCTCTTCATTTAGGCCCATCACCCACAGGCTTATCAGTCATACCAATTACTGATGGCACCATAAGTAAGATTACGCCGTTCCTTTACTCAAAAAGCACTAAAAACACTATTTATTAGTTAAAAATGAAAGCAGTTTATTTTTAACTTATTAAAAGTGATCAGTTTCCTCAAATGGGAAACATAGATACATACATAGATACATAGATACACAGACAGTGACGGCAGATAAGGGCCTATGGCCCACCCAGTCTGCCCATTTGAGCTTGTAAGTTCAGTTTGTTTTCCTAGAAGTCTGTTGTACCTTACCCCTGACCTCCAGAATTCCTTTATGTCTATCCCATGCATTCTTAAATCCGTGGATTGTTTCAGCCCCCACCACTTCCTCTGGCAGGGTGTTCCACTTGTCCACCACCCGTCTCTGTGAAGAAATTCTTCTCATGTTTCCTCTGAATCGTCCCTCCCTCCAACTTCATCCCATGCCCTCTAGTCCTGGAACATCTTTTTCGCTTAAAAATAGTGTTTTCCTGCACCCTGTTCCTCCCTGTAAGATACTTGTATGTCTCTATCATATCCCTCTCTCCTCTCCTCCAGGGAGTACATGTTCAGTTCCTTCAACCTGTCTTCATAGGACTTGTGATGCAATCCATGCACCATCTTTGTTGCCCTCCTCTGAACCTTCTCTACCCTGTCTATGTCCTTACGTAGGTATGGTCTCCAGAACTGTACACTGTACTCCAGGTGGGGCCTCACTAGTGTCTTGTATAGTGGAATTATGACCTCCCTTTTCCTGCTGGTAATGCCCCTGCCAATACATCCCAACATCCTATTTGCTTTACCTGCCGCCTTGTCACACTGTTTCCCTACCTTGAGGTCATCAGAGATGATAACCCCAAGATCCCTTTCCTGCTTGGTGTATGCTATATCCTCAACCCCAACTGATATATATTGCCAGGGTTATTGTGCCCATATGCATTATCTTGCACTTCTCTTGCATTGAATTTCAACTACAAACCCTGACCATTCTTCAAGTTTCTGCAGGTCGCTTCTCATTCTGTCTACACCCTCTGGTGTGTCTACTCTGTTACAGAGCTTTGTGTCATCAGCGAACAGTGAAATTCTGCTCTAGGTCCTGCGCCATGTCACTGATGAAGATGTTGAATAGGACCGGTCCCAGCACTGATCCCTGTGGTACCCCACTGGTCACTCTTCCCTCTGTGGAGTGACAGCCATTTCACCCCTCTGTGTCCTGCCACCCAGCCAGTTACCTACCCACCACACTACTGTCCTGCCCACACCCATATTCCCCAGTTTGTGTAATAGTCTTCTATGTGGCACAGTGTCAAAGGCCTTGCTGAAGTCCAGATAGGCCATGTCCACTGCCCTTCCCTGATCCACCTCCCTAGTCACCCAGTCAAAAAATTCAATGAGGTTGGTCTGACATGACCTCCCCCTGGTGAAACCATGCTGCCTTGGGTCCTGTAGTCCATTGACAACCAGATGTTCCACCAATCTCTCCTTCAGTAGTGCTTCCATGATCTTCCCCACTACCGAGGTGAGGCTGACTGGTCTGTAGTTCCCTGCTTCCTCTTTGTTCCCACTTTTGTATAAGGGGACTACATCTGCTGTCCTCCAGTCTTTGGGTACCTCCCCTGTTTCCAGTGATCGGCTAAACAGGATAGCCAGAGGTTCAGCCACCACCTCTCTTAGTTCTTTAAGGA
This sequence comes from Neoceratodus forsteri, assembly GCA_016271365.2. Lineage (NCBI taxonomy): Eukaryota > Metazoa > Chordata > Ceratodontiformes > Ceratodontidae > Neoceratodus > Neoceratodus forsteri. The sequence continues at coordinate 966,922,828 of CM057452.1, forward strand.
CCCTGGGGTGCACCCCATCTGGCCCCATTGCTTTATCAACTCTTATTACTTCCAGTTCCTTCAGGACCCTTTCTCGTGTAAAGGGACTTGTGTCCATTTCTGCACCATTCTCACCCCTTGTACTCCCTTCAGACCCATTACCCTCCTCTTCCTCAGTAAAGACTGAGCAGAAATACCTGTTCAGTATGTCAGCTTTACTGTTGTCATCCTCCACGCGGCCCCCATCCTCCCTCTTCAGTCTCACTATCCCTCCCTTTGTCTTTCTTTTTTCACTTATGTACTTGTAAAAGGTTTTGTCCCCTCTACCCACTGATTTTGCAATGTGTTCTTCTGTCTGAGCTTTGGCTTCCCTTACTGACCTCCCTGCCTCCCTTTGTTTCTCCTGGTACCTCTCCCTATCCCCTTCTGCCTGTGTCTTTTTGTATTGCCTGAATGCAATCTTTTTGGCTTTCACTTTCTTTGCTACCTCTTTGGAAAACCATAATGGTCTCCTCTTCATTTTCCTCTTGCTAACCTGCTTAATACATAATTCTGTTGTTCTTGTAATCCCCATTTTAAATACTGCCCACTGTTCCTCAACATCTGATTCCTGTCCCATTCCCCTTAATGCCTCTTTCAAGTATCTCCCCATTTTCCCAAAGTCTGCCCCCCCTAAAATCCAGGATACGTGTTTTTGTGTGGTTTGGTTCTGCTCTTTCTGTGATTTCAAACCACAATGACTGGCGGTCACTGTTTCCCAGGTGCTCCCCCACTGTTACCCCCATCACACTGTCCCTGTTTGTGAGCACAAGGTCCAGTATTGCCTTCTGCCGAGTTGGTTCCATGACCAGTTGCTTGAGGAAGGCACCCTGAAGGGAAGAGGATAAATCTGCTCCTAGTTGATGCTGCTGCTGGGATGCTCCAGTCCACATCTGGAATACTGAAGTCTCCAACCAGTACTACCTCACCCTTGTCTGCCATCCTTTGGATGGCTAGCATCAGCTCCCTATCTGTTTCTTCCTCCTGGGCTGGTGGTCTATAGACCACACCTGTGCGGATGGCTGTCCCCATTTTCCTTTCCAGCTTAACCCACAGTATCTCTGCCCCATTTTGTTCCTCCTGGATCTCTGTGGCCCTTATGTCATTTTTCACATAGAAACGTATTTAGTGTGGCCTTCTCTGGTTACTGAGCACTAACTGGAAAATTCAGAAACCTCAGTTTTCCTCACTTTTAACAAACAAAACACCCTAACATATAGTAATCAAGGAACTACCTACAAATAGTAAAACGCTTAGTGAATAATGTAAATAAAATTAATCAGAAGGCTGGAGACATCTTCGGGGCAACTGATCTCTTCAGGCCGAGAAACAAATCTGGCGTCAAGCTAGTAGGAGAAACGTGACCACAATGCAGAGTCTGAACTACATTCCAAGTTCCAAAATGAATATACAGTTTCATCCTCTGGGGCACCACTCTAGGGTGAGATAATGCACTTTTGTATTAGGCATCATTGATGGATTCCAGTCGTCAGAAGCAGCAGCAGTGTTTCTGCAGAGTGCTTATATGGCCAGCATTTTGTATTTAAACACCATATACTATGTAAATAAACATGAGCAGTTATGTACAAAGAAGACAGTGTTTTCATCTTGGGGTTATGATGGCACCAGAGGTCTCTCTCCCTTCACTCTCCAGGTCTGTGATGCCATCAGTATGCCTCGATGGAATCAAAGCCTTGCTGTTCATGGCTACCCATATGTCACTCTACATGTATGTAGAGCTCTATTTTATCAAATGGTATAGCCTAACATTTTACACTGAAATTTTAGATATAATTGCTTGGATACCATAATGGGTACTGGAAGCTTTAAAGAGCCCCTGACACCATTAGAAAACTTGGAAAAGATGTGAGAGTTAGACAGTTCAGTTTACATTTCATATATTTTCGACAATTATTTACCCTTTTTCTTTATTACCGAGGACAGCTGCACAAAAGAGGCTTACTCTCCCTTAGACTTTATCTGCTCTTTCTGCTATTCTACATATGACATCACAATTCAGGTTGCACCTGGAAACTAACTTCTGATCATGGTGCTTTTCCTGGTTACCAGCTTCTAAATAAATAAATAAAATAAAATAAACAATCCCCCGGTTATGACATCGTAATTATCCCCACAGCAACATACTGTGATGTCATAAACAGAACTGTGATGTCATATGTAGGCAAGCACCCAGAACGAATAGGGCAGTGATCCTGTTTACATGCAAATATCCTTAGTAATAAAAAAGAATGAGAAATATAGAAACAACATTAAAATATAAGCTCACTTGTGCTAAACATTACAATTTCTCAAAATTGTCATAACGGTGTCGGGGGCTCTTTAAAAACCTATGTTTGGGTGCAGAGGAGATAGGTCATAAGAAAAAGTTACTTACCACAGTAATCTTGTTTCTTCCAAGGGAATCTTACTGTATTCTGACTTATGCAGTTAGCCCTTCCAGTTGAACTGCCCCAGAGATGAGAGAGTTCAAAGCCTGTATGCTAATAGTGGCATGTTCAATAGGCTTGAGCTCAGTTTTCAAACCACTGTCCTCGGTACATTCTATGTAACTACCAGATTCTTACAAGCAACTATAATAACATCATCATCATCTAAGCTATTGTAACCAACTATATAAAAACTGACAAAGTCATAAATGGCTAGCCACCCTAAGAAGGGCATATAAAAAGACTCAAGTCAGAGATGCCCAAGAGTATCCAACCCAGTGGCTCAATAACATAAAAAGAACAGCTGGAGTGCAGTGCCCCCAGGTTCTGATAGGGGAGGCAGAGTGGGAGGTCAGAATACAGTAAGACTCCCTTGGAAGAAACAAGATTACTGTGGTAATTTTTTCTTCAAATCCCAGAAAGCCTTACTGTATATTGACTTATGCAGACTACCAAGCAGTGTCCCTTCTAGGAGGGTACAGAACCTACTTTTGCTGTGCCAAACCTGGCATCACTCCTGGCCTGGGTGTCCAGGCAGTAGTGCTTCGTGAAAGTATGAACAGTTTTCCAGGTAGCTGCTTTGCAAATTTCAAGCAGAGGGATGTCCCTTGTAGCTGCTATGGAAGCAGCTGTCCCCCTATTGGAGTTGTCCCTCAAGCCCACTGGTGGCTCCTTACCCAGTTTTCAATAGCAAAACTGAATACAGGCCACAATCCACCGTGCAATGGTCCTCTTTGTGGCTGGCTCGTCCTTTCCCACTTCTCCACAGGTGATGAACAGCTGAGTACACTCATTCCTATGGCCTTTTGTTTGATCCAAATAGTAACCAATAGCCCTTTTGACATTGAGGCTGTGCAGCCTGCGTTCTTCTGAACTAGAATGTTCAGTGAAGAAAACAGGTAATGTGATGGAGTGATTCAAATGGCAGTCCGAAACCACGTTAGGAAGGAATTTCCGGTTTGTCCTCAGGACAACCTTACCCCTGTGGACTGCAATGTAGTTAGGCTCCACAGACAAGACCTGTAGCTCACTTATCCTTGCTGAAGTGATAACCACCACAAAGACAGTTTTCCATGTCAAAATGGAGAGTTCTGCTGAGGACATGGGTTCAAAGGGGGGGCTATATTGACTGTGCTATGTAGATGTTCAGGTCCCAAGAAGGGGTAGGCTCCCTGTGTAGATGGAGCAACTCCTTAAAGAATTTCTTGAAAATAGCATCTGAAGCTAGGGAAGGGCCCTTCCCTGTTGAAAGGTAGGCAGAAACAGCTACCAAATGCACCTTCAGGGTAGAAGGCCGAAGGCCCAATGAATGAAGGTGTGCCAAATAATCCAACGAGACTGCTAAGCCAGCCTACTTCGGATCAGTGTCTCTTTTGAAACACCAGATAGAGAATCTTTTCCATTTGGAAGTGTAAGTCTTTCTAGTGGAGGGTTTCCTGGAGACTCTTAAAATGTCCAAAACCCCCTCAGAGAGATGCAAGCCTGCATACTCTATGTCCTCAAGAGCCAGGCTTTGAGCCTGAGGGATTTGAGGTTGGAGTACAGGATCCTCCCCTAGGAGGAGGTCAGCAAATTGTGTCTCCTGGGGAGGAAAATCGGGCTGGATGATGACAGGGCCAGCAGTATCGAGTACCATGGTTGCCTGGCCTAATATTTTATTTATTATTTATTTTTATTTATTTAGTTGTTTAACCAGGTATAGCACACTAAGCTGAAAGCTTTTTTACAGGAGCGACCTGGGAGCACAAGGAGGTTAAGTGACTTGCTCAGGGTCACACAGTATGCAAGTGGAAGCTGTGGGATTCAAATCCAGGTCTGGTCTGCTGGATGTCACCAAATTTGCAGCTCAGAGCCTTAGACCACTGCGCTATACTGCCTCCTGGAGCTATCAGGATCATTATCGCTTGCTGGTACCCGAGTTTGATCAGAATTCTGGGTATCAAGAGGAAATGGAGGGAAGCATACACGAATTTGCCTATCCAGTCCAGTAACAGTGCATCCAGAGGCACTGAGCCCAGTGCTGGCGGCCTGCAACAGAACTGAAGCAGCCTGATGATTGACTGGGGCTGCAAAAAGGTCCATCTCTGGAGTGCCCCATCTCCTGAACACTGTAGAACTTTTCTGTTCAGAGACCATTCGTGGTGGCTCTGGTTGATTCTGCTGAGAGCATTTGCCAGGACACTGTACTTCCCTGGCAAGTGTACCACAGAGAGGGAAATCCTAAGGGAGTAAGCCAGGCTCCAAATCTTCAAGGCCTCTGTGCACAGGGCAGAGGACCTCCATACCCCTTGTTTATTTATGTAATACGTGGTAGTGGTGCTGTGTCCTGACCTGTGCCATAATCCCTTGTACCACTGTAGCAAATGACTGGAGTGCTAGAAGCACTACTCTGAGCTCCAGCAAGTTTATGTGCAGGAGTGATTCCTGCTTGAGCCATGCACCATGGGTAGTGTGCTCTCCTAAGTGGGCTCCCCACCCTAGGAGGGAGGAATCTGTGGTCAACACCAAGAGTCGGAGACTGTTGCAGGAATGGGACACCCACTCTGAGGTTGTCCCTGTCCTGCCACCACTGCAGGGCCTGTAGCAGAGTGGCTATCACCGGTACCATCTTGGAAAGAGAATCCCTTCCCTGAGACCAGAAGGACCTGAGGTGGAACTGAATGTCTCTCATTTGAAATCTGGCCCCTGGGATGACTGTTGTTAACGTAGAAACATAGAATTTGATGGCAGATAAGGACCGCTTGCCCCACCCAGTCTGCCCATTTCCCTACCTGATGGATAAGTTGCAGATCCTAGTTAACCAGCAGCCTACTTCTTCCTACCCCCACCCCCTAGAACTGCCTTATGACTGTCCCATGCATGCTTGAATTCCACCACTGTTTTGACTCCACAACCTCTCTCTGGAAGGCCGTTCCATACATCCACAACCTCTCTGTGAAAAATACTTCCTTAAATTACCTCTGAGCCGGCCCCCTTCTATCTTCAAATTGTGCCCCCTTGTTCTTGCACACCTCTTTTTTTGAAAGATGCTACCCTCTTGGACTTTGTTGATTCCCTTGAGGTACTTGAAAGTTTCTATCATGTCCCCCCCCTCCTTTCCTCGAGGCTATACATATTAAGCTCCTTAAGTCTCTCTTCATATGTCTTCCAGTGCAGACCCTGCACCATTTTAGTTGCCCTCCTCTGGACAGCTTCCATCCTGTCTATGTCTTTACGGAGATTGGGTCTCCAGAACTGCATGCAGTACTCCAGATGTGGTCTCACCAGCTGTCTGTACAGAGGGATAATAACTTCTTGTTTTCTACTGGTGATGCCTCTCCCTATGCATCCCAGTATTCCCCAGCCCTCCTTGCTGCCCTCTCACATTGCTTGCCCACCTTTAGGTCATCTGATATGACTACCCCAGGTCCCTTTCCATTTTTGTTGTTGTTAGTATCTCACCCCCATTGTGTACTCTTCCCTGGGTTTTGTTTCCCAGGTGCATTACCTTGCACTTCTTAGCATTGAATCTAAGCTGCCATACATTTGACCATTCCTCTAACCTTGCCAAGTCCTTCTCATCCTTTCCACCCCACCTTGTGCATCAACTCTGTTGCAGATCTTTGTGTCATCTGCAAAGAGACATACTTTTCCTTCCAGTCCCTCTGCAATGTCGCTTATAAAGACACTGAAGAGGACCGGTCCTAATACTGAACCCTGCGGTACCCCACTACTAACCCCCCTTTTTCAGAGTGGACTCCATTTACTATTACTCTCTGTGTCCTATTCTCCAGCCAATTCTTTACCCAGGCTGTCATCTTGGGACCCACTCCTAGGCTGGCTAACTTGTATATTAAAGCAGATATATGGCCCAGCAACTGAAGAAACTGCCTTGCTGGTCGAGGGATGTGCAGGCGAAAAGAGCTTGCCAACTGGACCAGGCTGTCCATCCTTCCTGGTGGCAGGATGGCCTTTGCTTGAACTGTGTCCAGTTCTGCTCCTATGACGTCCAAGAGCTGAACTGGTTTTAGGACTGATTTCTTGTAGTTTACCAGGAACCCTAGAGACTGCTAGGTGTCCCGTGTGAGCACTAAGACTTCCCTCTACCTGCTGAAGGGAGTGCCCCACAACTAGCCAGTTATCCAAGTAGGGAAAAACATTAACTCCTAACCTTATCAGGTGTGCCACGACTACTGCCAGGCACTTTGTGAAGGCCCTTGGAGCTGAGGTCAGACCAAAGAGCAGGGCCCTGAACTCATAATGGCCTAATGGCAACCTGAATCTGAAATACTTTCTGTGAGAGTGTCTGATGGGGATGTGAAAGTAGGCATCCTTGAGGTCTACGGATGCCAACCAATCCCCTTGTCTGAGAGTGGGAAAGATCATAGCCAGAGTGACCATCTTGAATTTTGGTTTTGTCAGGTGCTTGTTTAGGTATCTTAGATCCAGAATGGGCCACCACTCCCCATTTTTCTTCAAGGTTAGAAAGTACCTTGAATACAGGCCTTTTCCCCGTGAGAATAGGGAACATGTTACACTGCTTTGCCTTGCAGTAAAGTGAATACCTCTGCTTCCAGTAGTGCTCTTTCTGGATTGGTGGTAGGTTTGAATGACCTTGCTCTTGTTTTTGGAAAGGACTTGAAGCTTAGAGCAAGGCCCTGGCTTATTACTTTCAGGTACCACTTGTCTGTGATAATGGCTTGCCAAGCCTGGAAGTAGTAAGCCAGGCTGCCCCTACTGGAATTGGGGAGGTGGCCCTGAAAATAACCTCAGGGGGTCTGCTTGGCACTGGTCTTTGGCCAGCACCCCTTCTGCCTCTACCCCTGAAGTAGCCTCATTGCTGCTGGTAAGCAGGGAAAGCTTGGGCCTGGTAGAAAGGTCTCTGGTGAGGCCTGTCCCTGCCTCCCCTACCTTGTTGCTTCTGTGGAGTAGCAGCTTTCTTATAGGCTGCAGCACTCTTATAAGCAACCCTTTACGCATCCATTTTCTTCATGTAAGCCTCTGTCTGTTCCCCCAAACAGAGAGTTCTGTACTAGGGGAAAATCCAGGGCTTTTGCTTGGGTATCCTAGGAAAGGTTTGTGTATCTAAGCCAGGCAAATCTCCTCAGGGAAACTGCAGTGGCTATAACTCTTGAGGCGCTGTCATTTGCATCCACAGCCACATGAAATTGGTATTTGGACGCTTCTATGTCATTCTTGGCAGCCTCTTCCAAATCTGCTACCAGCTGAGAACAAGCAGTCTTAGCCGATTCCCTTACGGACTACCATAAGGACTTCTGGTACCTAGACACATAGGCCATATAGGAGGCCTGCCTGATGGCCAGGGAAGCCCCCATGTACTCTTTTCTGGCCATGGAGTCAATCTTCCTCGAATCCTTGTCAGGAGGATGGGAGGCCAGATGAATGCCTGTTTTCTCACAGGCTGCAGCTTGGACCACCCCTTCATGGCTGGAATGGGTAAATAAAAAGTCAGTACCATTTCCAGCCAGCAAATACCTCCAGGCCATCTTTTTATCAACTGGAGGAATGGAAGTAGGGTTTTGCAAAATTTTCATGGTCTGCCTCTTTAGAGACTTGTGGATGGGTATCATGAGTCTCTTGGTAGCAGGCACATGCATAATTTCTACACAGTCGTGTTCCTCTTCAGGGGCCTCCTAGGCAGCCAGCACCAGGGTCTCTGCCACCCTTTTCATAAAGGCATAGTGAGAGAAGGGGTCCCCAAAGGAGCAAGGAGGGGAGTCAAGACTCTTAGTGGTCAGGGGAAACTTCTCGCTCAATAGGCTCATCGAAGTCTTCCTCTTCATCTTCATCATCATGCTCCTGCTCATAGCATGCCTCTGGCTCATATGAACCAGAGGGAACCAAGGTACCAGGCATTTGAACCAAGGCATGAGGCAGTGAATGCTGAACCGGTTCACCCAAACTAGGATGCAGCGATTGAATGATGTGAATTACATTCGCTATTTCCACAGTGGTTGGAACTACAAATATTTGTTTCTGTGGTTCCAAACCGGCGCGCTTTCTCTTTTGCTTTGCAGAAGCCATTTCAAGGGCAATCTTTGCACTTCTTTTGGTCAAGGAGGTCTCGACCTGGTCAGAGGGCACCCTTCCGGTTCCAATGGTTTATCTTTCAATGCGGAACCGGACAGGCCATCTGTGTCAGCAGATTTTTGGGCCATCCTTTCTCTCAGTCTATTTAGAAGCCTATCAAGCATAGACTGGGAAAAGTTTTTACAGATCTCAAGCTCTGCTTCAAGGTGATCAAACCCCAAGCAAAACATGCAAACAAGGTGTGGATCAGCCTTGGCAAATGGCTCTGCACACTAGGTACAATGCTGAAACCCAGTGAGACCAGTTCTTTTCTAGGGTTTCTGTGACATAACCTCACAAAACACAAATTAATACTTATCCGCAGGTGGCAATTAAGGCTGGATAAGCAACTTCAGAGAGAAAGTATCGGTTTACAGTCGGGCCAGTGACTGGGAGAAAACCAAGTAAAATACTCGGTTTAAACCAAAACTAGAACCAGACCCAAATACATAATAGAAACACTTCAAAATAAAACTTTACCGCAAAAAAAGCAAATAAATGTCTTTGATTTCCTCCTGGTTGGGAGTAACCATTCAGAAACCGAAAAACTTACCAAAATGAAGTAAATCTAGACTAGTCTAACCTGTAACCGAAGGACAGAGGTTTGAAAATAAAATTGAAATAAACGGTAGTTTGAAAAACCGATGGATTTTACTTGAACTGACAGAAGCTTAGTAGAAATCTCAGAGGCGACTTCTTAAGCAGGTGGAGTAAAGAATCTGGCAGCTACATAGAATGTACTGAGAACAGTGGTTTGCAAACCCAGCTCGAGCCTACTGAATGTTCCACTATTAGCATACAGGCTTTTAACTCTAATCTCTGAGGCAGTTCAACTGGAAGGGCTAACTGCATAAGTCAGAATACAGTAAGACTTTCTGGGGCTTGAATTTTTACATAATTAACTGTCCTTCCACCTTCCTTTCCATGCCAGTTATGTATTCTGATATGATTTGTCCAATGTTTGATAGAAAAAATCTAGCTCTGGCATGCTCTTAGATTTAGTGAATTCTAGTCTGCTCACTGGCAACCTGCTCTTTCTTTTCATATTTCTAAGACATTATATTACATCAATAACACCATTCCATGCTACTCATCTGAATGGCATGGAAAAGTATTACTGATGTCGCAGAATGTTCAGGCAGTATGAGAATAGATGGCAGCAACTGCTAAGAAGAGTGGGATTCAGAGCAGTTATAAAGGCAACACAATTAGACCATTAGTGTACCAAAAAAAGGTCAAAAACATATCAGAATATTGGGTAGACACTAAAAGGACAACTGGAGGGCATCTAGAAGTGTAAAAACTGTTTCCTGTCACCTATAGTAATCTCAATAATCAGAGTTAACCCTGACATGTGATGAACATGGGGAGCTGATTCACCATGCAACATATAACTGATATCTAAATCAAGTATACTCAAGCTGTTGGCATGTAAAACACTGCCAATTTTGTATTTAATTTGAAAAAAAAAAAATGTGTTTTGTAAAAAGTAAACAGAAATCAATTTTGTGTTAAATGAGGAATCTACTCCCTCTGTTAGTTAAACATGGTCTAATCGACCATCTGGGTTGACAGTGGCCCTTTGATTAAAGTTGATGTATGCTACTTTTTTATTTCCTATTGCTGCCAAAAAGAGAGTGGCTAGACATTACTTATTGCAAAATCTATGCTGCATTTCATTAATAGATTTAGTCAAGTACTTCTACAAATGTCCTTTTTCTCAGATGACTACATACTGTAGTTCTATCACAACAATGGTAACTGAAAGGCTAGGGAGGGTTACTGGAGCAAACTGGGTACTTGGACGATAGGCAGCATGGTTTTGTCACAGGAAGATCATGCCAAACAAACCTTGCTGAGTTCTATGACTGGGTGATGAGGGCCCTGGACCAGGGTAGGCCAGTGGAAGTCCTCTTTCTGGACTTTAGCAAGGCATTTGATTCGGTACCCCACAGTGGCCTGCTTGCTAAGTTTAAGGAAATGGGGGTAGAGAGAGAGTTGTTAAGATGGATAGGAAACTGGCTCTCTGAGCGTACTCAGAAGGTGGTGGTTGGAGGGTTAGCCTCATCCCCAAGGTGGGTTACTAGTGGGGTTCCCCAGGGGGTCAGTGCTGGGGTCACTCCTGTTCAACACCTATATCTCAGACATCAGGAGGGGGGATCAGGAGTGAGATGAGTCTCTTTGCAGATGACTCAAAGCTGGGTGCAGTGGTGGATGGGGAGGATGGCCTTGCAGGAGGACCTGGAGGCACTGGAAAGGTGGTCGGGAAAATGGAAACTAAAATTCAATGCGGGAAAATACAAGGTTCTGTACCTGGGAGTCAGAAATCCAAGTCAGGGGTATACCTGGGAGGAGACATGATTCAAGTCACGGAGGGTAAGAGGGACCTGGAGGTAGTGGTAGATGTCAAAATGAAAAACTCAGAGAACTGTAGGAGGGCAGCGGAAAGGGCAGCTAGGATGCATCACCAGGGCGATCACCTCCAGAAAGGCGGACGTGATCCTTCCACTGTACAACTGCTTGGTTAGGCCACACCTCGAGTACTGTGTACAGTTTTGGAGACCACATTTCAAGAGGGACATTACACTCCTAGAGAGGATCCAAAGGAGGACAACCAAAATGATCTGGGGCCTGGGGGAGAGGATCTATTAGGAGAGGCTCAAGGAGCTCGACATGTACACCCTGGAGGAGAGGAGGGACAGGCAGGACATGATAGCTTGAATAGCTTGGCAGAAGGCACCAGGAGAAAGGACTGCTGTGTGACTGAACTTCTCTGCTGGGACTAAAGTAGAAGAACTTTTGTATTTGACCTTTAATTTAGGGTATAAAAACTAACATACAAAAAAAAAAAAAAAGTGTGTGTTTGGGTTAACTGAACTGAATGGGTATTTGCAGAGTTATCTAGGTGTAAATCACAGGTGACAGAAAGGACTTAACTGCTGTGAGGTTTAAATTACTTGTAGAAAGATCTGGTAAGTAGGGGGAGTGGCTTAGCTAGAAGGAAGCTACATTTAAAGACTGCCTTAGAAAGTTTCAGCTAATAGCTAGGCAGAAGGCACCAGGAGAAAGGACTGCTGTGTGACTGAACTTCTCTACTGGGACTATATTGTCCTCCTTCCCTTCCCTCCACCCAAAGCTAGTTCTATTTTTATAGGCACAGGATTTGACTGACAACAGGAACTTCCTGTTTAGGGCAGGAAGTGAGTGATCACAGAACCACCAAGGACCCACCATCCTAGAAGGGCAAGAGTAGCCTCCGCCCCTCTAGCTGCTGGAGGTCTGCCTCTGAGCAAGTAAGTGGTCTATCATGAATATAGGATATTCTTGTCTCAGAACAGGACAATCAGGAGCTTAAAGGGCACACAGGCAGAAAGTAAGGAGAGAGAGAAAAACAGAGGAAAGAGTAAGGATTGCAAACAGTTAAAGGGCCAGAAATAAGACATGATTGGAGTGGTGCAGTGCAGTGGCTGTGGAGCAGCAGTCTCCGGAGATGTTCTGGAGGATGCGGTGTTGTCCCATCTGCAGGCAACTCTCTGGGCTGAGGGAGGAGGTTGCTCATCCCAGGCTGAGTTGGCTAGGATTTGTGGGACCTCCCTTCCATCCAGGGACCACCAGTGCCACTGCCATTGCCTCAGAGGTTGCCAAGAAAGAGGAGCGGTTGGACCACAGTGGCCAGGGAGGGTGAGGGTGGTGGAACAGAGGCGTATCCTCCCGCTGTACCTCTCCACAATTCCTATGCCATTCTGGCAAAGTGTGGTTCCTCTATGGAGGCACCCACAGTGGAGACCAAGGAGGATGCTGGGAACCTCCACAAAGGAGACCCACAGGAGGGTGGCAGGGGACCCTGCAGGGGAAGGAAACAACTCCTGGTGGGGGACTCCATTGTTAGGAAGGTAGAACTGGGGGAGGAAGGGGAGAGGGAGGTGAGGTGCCTGCCTGGTGCCATGGCTTGGGATAGGGAGCGAATCCTCAGGATTGCCGGAGCAGCTGCACAGGGGAAGGAGCTGGATGTCATTGTCCACCTAGGGACAAATGACCTGGCTAAGAAAGGGATTAGAGAAGTGCAGGAAGAGTTTGTGAATTGGAGGAGTGGCCTTAGTCAAGTAGCACGCACGGTAACCTTCTCAGAGGTGCTACCCATCTATGGCATAGGAAAGAGGTTAGGTGTTCCACACCATGGATTCAATCAGTGGTTGAAAAACTGGTGTGGAGCTCAGGGTTTGGCTTCATTGGACTGGGGGTCCACTGGGAGTGATGTGCTCATACTGGCATGATGGGCTGCATCTGTCCGGGAGGGGAACCAGGATCCTAGGTGATAGGTTTAAATGCTTCATTGGCAAGCTTTTAACCAGCTAAGGGGAAAGGAAAGGAGCAGGAAAATCCTAGCCCCCCAAATAATCACGGTAGTAAGTCGGCAAACACCAACATAGAGGTGTCGATAGGGAGAAGGGCAGGGGTAAATGGAGAAAGTGACAAAGGCAAGAAGGACAGGGATGGGGCAAAAGAGGTAAGGCCATCAGGAAATGGAGGGTAATGAGTACACATGCCCGTAGTCTGGGCAACAAGCTCCTGAGCTGATGGCCTTAATGGAAGAGGGATGCCTGGATATCGTGAGCAGTCACAGAAACATGGTACACAGAGAACCATGACTGGGATGTTAACATACCAGGGTACATAACCTACAGGAAAGACAGGCAGGGGAGAAGAGGGGAGGAGTAGCTTCTATGTAAAGGAAGGAATAAAAGCAACTGAACAAAAGAGTAAACAGGGAGGAGAGGAGGCACTGTGGGTCACCTTGGAGACTGGAAAGGCACCACAATCCGTACGGGTTAGTACAGACCCCATGTCAGGGGAAGGAACGGACAAGGATATGACAGAAGGCATTCTTAGAATGGCAGAGAAAGGGAGATACTGTTGATGGAGATCTGAATATGCCAGATGTTAACTGGAGCACATTTGCTGCAGCCACATCCAAGAGCAGGGCCATTCTTGATGCCCTACAGGTGGCAGGCATTAGACAGCTAGTTTTGGAACTCACCGTGAGGGAGCAACTAGAAGTGGGTTGCCATCTGGAGACAAGTGACCATCAAACAGTGTGGTTCACGTTAAACTCAGCTACAGAGTCAGCCTACAAAAGTGAGGGTACTGGACTTTAGGAGGGCTGACTTTGGCAAGATGGGAGAGTGCCTCAGAAAAGCACTAGCAAACAGGCTAGAAGGAGGTGTGGAGCAACAATGGGGAATTATCAAAACTGCCATCACAGAGGCAACAAGCCTTTGTGTGAAGCAAATAAACAAATCAAAATGAAAAAAAAGCCACTATGGTTCTCAAAAGAGGTGGCTGTGAAAGTCAGGAAGAAAAAGATAGCATTCCGGAAGTATAAGGAAACACAGAAGGAGCAGGACAGAGAGCTGTACCAGTTAAGGCAGAAGGAAGCAGGGAGGGAAGTCAGAATAGCAAAGGCCCAAACTGAGGAAAAGATAGCCAACTCAGTTAAGAAGGGGATAAAACCTTTATAGGTACATCAGCGAGCGAGAAAGACAAAGGGAGGGATAGTGAGGCTGAATAGAATGAATGGTGGGTGGGCAGTGGGGACAGGAAAAGCAGGAATACTGAATGAATATTTCTGCTCAGTATTCACAAAAGAGGAGGAGGAAGTGTCTAATCCAATTAACAGAAGCACTCTTGATGGGGGTTCGATCCCAGTCCTTTCACAGAAGAAAGGGTTCTGCAAGAACTCCTAAAACTGAAGGTGGACAAAGCAATGGGTCCTGATGGAATTCACCCTAGAATTCTAAAAGAATTAAGGGAGGAACTAGTGAAACCATTGGCTACTCTTTTTAATAAATCATGGGAGGATGGTGTAGTACCCGAGGATTGGAGGAAGGCGGATGTGATTCCCTTCACAAAGTGGGTCCAAGACAGAGGCAGAAACTACAGACCTGTCAGTCTGACCTCTGTGGTAGGGAAAGTGATGGAGTCACTTCTGAAGGAAAGAATAGTCGAGTACCTAGAGGCCAGTGGAGCACAGGACCCAAGGCAGCATGGATTCACAGCGGGAAGGTCATGTCAGACGAATCTAATAGATTTTTTGACTGGGTGACCAAAGTATTAGATCAGGAGGGGCTGTGGACATGGCCTACCTATACTTTAGCAAGGCATGTGACACAGTCCCACACAAAGATTAATAGTCAAATTAACCAGCTCAGAGTGGGACCCAGGGTGATAGCCTGGGTAAAACATTGGCTGACAACAGGACACAGAAGGTAATTGTAAATGGAGTCCACTGAAGAAAAGGGGTTACTAGTGGGCACCGTAGGGTTCAGTATTGGGTCCAGTCCTTTTAATGTCTTCATCAGTGACATTGCAGAGGGACTGAAGGAAAAGCATGCCTTTGCAGATGACACAAAGATCTGCAACAGAGTTGATACACAAGGAGGCGTGGAAAGGATGAAAAGGGACTTGGCAAGGTTGGAGGAATGGTCAGAAGTATGGCAGCTAGGATTCAGTGCAAAGAAGTGCAAAATAATGCACCTGGGAAACAAGAACCCAGGGGAAGAATACACAATGGGTGGGAGGTAGTAACAACAACAAAAAAGGAAAGGGACCTGGGGGTAATCATATCAGATGACCTTAAGGTTAGCAAGCAATGTGACAAGGTAGTAGGGAGGGCTGGGGGATACTGGGATGTATAGGGAGAGGCATCATCAGCAGAAAACAGGAAGTTGTTATCCCTCTGTACAGACAGTTGGTGAGACCCCATCTGGAGTACTGTGTCCAGTTCTGGAGACCCCATCTCTGTAAGGACATAGACAGGATAGAGGCAGTCCAGAGGAGGGCAACTAAAATGGTGCAGGGTCTGCAAGAGAAGCCGTATGAGGAGAGACTAAAGGAGCTTAATATGTATACCCTTGAGGAAAGAAGGGAGAGGGGGGACATGATAGAAACTTTTAAGTACCTCAGTGGAATCAACAAAGTCCAAGAGGGTAGCATCTTTCAGAAAAAGAGACTTGCAAGAACAAGGGGACACAATTTAAAGATAGAAGGAGGGCGGTTCAGGGGCAATGTGTGGAAGTATTATTTCACAGAGAGGGTAGTGGATGCATGGAACAGCCTTCCTGAGGAGGTTGTGGGGTCTAAAACTGTGGGAGAATTCAAGAATGCATGGGACAGACATAAGGCAATTCTTGTGGGGGGTAGGAAGAAATAGGCTGTTGGTTAACTAGGATCTGCGGCCTATCCTGTAGGTAGGGAAATGGGCAGACTAGATGGGCCTAGCGGTCCTTATCTGCCGTCAAAGTCTATGTTTCTATGATAGAGGTCTATAAGTACATGAATGGGATCAATAAAGGAGGCCCAGTCAGGGTGCTCTGAAGGAAGGAGGGCGGGGCAACAAAAGGTCATGGGTGTAAGCTGGAAGGGGGCTGGCTCAGAGGGGAGAGGAGGAGATGTTATTTCACTGAAAGGGTGGTGGAGCCATGGAATGCACTGCCCAGGGAGCTGGTAGAGGCAGAGACTATGGACGGGTTTAAGAAGGAATGGGACAGGTACAGGGGGAGGGTAAATCTGACCAGGCTCAATACAGGTGGAACATCTGGGACTGGGGACAGTAAAACCCAAGGGGGGGAAGAGACACCAAAATCGGTCCTCAGTGCGGGTGCTGAAAATCGAGCAGACTCGAGAGGCCGTTAGGCCTATTCTGCTGGCATTTTAGTATGTTACTATGAAATAGAGAATGCAGCTTTCCATGACATCCTAGGCATGAAGTAATTGCATTGAAAAAAAATCAACATAAGACTACACTGTTAGGCTAAGCAAGATATTTTTTTCATTTTAATGGATTTTGTCATGAATATTAGCAAGAGGTCATCAGAGAAGAGCAAAAGTGTGGCATTGGCTGTTCATTAGTATGCATGCATGCATGAGAATAAAGCACAATACTGTTTTTTGATTAATCAAGGTTAAGAGAGGCCAAAAGGAAGGAGGAAATTGGAAAACACCCTATCTACGATAGGGTATTAAGTGAATTTCTAAGATATCTGCTTCAACTTTTCTAACACAAACGCCCCATGCCATATGCTTGCGATAGTCTCTTAAGATAGAAAATGACACTTTTCTATTTAGCCACTTCGTAAGGGAAGGGATTAAAAACTGAGCTGAGCAGCTAACCAGCTGTCCCCTTCCTCTTTTCAGTCCACCAACCCTGCCCCCCTCTCTCAGATGCTTTGTGACGTGTAAACAGGGAGAGCATGGGGAGCAAGCTATAGAAGTTCATGGGGACCATTTTCAAAGTAATTTTATGTACAGTACGTTTAAGTAACCTCTGACACAAGTGAAAGCTACCACTCAATTAATTTGGCCCTGTTAGTTGAGCAGTGACTTCCATTTATGTCAAAGGTTACTTAAATATATAAGACCACTTTAAAAATGGGTCCATAGACTTCTATAGGGCAGGCCCCTGCAAACTTCCTGGTTAGATGTTACAAAACGTCTGAGTGCAGAGGCTGGTGGACCAGAAAGTGGAAAAGGATCAGATGGTCGGCTGCTCAGCTCAATTTTTGATCCCTTCTCTCACAAAGTGGCTTAAAAAAAAATAAATGTAATTTTTCTGGCTCAAGAGACTACTGCAAACTTAAGGTATAGGGCTTTTGTGTTAAAAAAGCCAATGCAGATCTCTTAGAAATTCCCTTTAAGGCAGGTAGAGATTAGTACAGGGCAGGGCAGGGTGTATTACACAAGTAGGCATTAGATACGGAAGGAGGGGCAGCAACAGGTAGCAGTGCGTATAGGACCAGAGGGAAGAGAGCCAGCTGCAAAGACTGTGGGGTGTTAATTTCCCAGGCTATGCTCTAGAGGATGGGACATTGCCCCATAGGTAGGAGAATCTTGAAGCTCCACACACACCTGGTCACAGCCTGGGAAGAGGAATCCATGCTGCGTCATCACCTGGTGAACTGGTACCCTCAGGCACACCCTGCACCCCACTCCCACAGAGGCCCACTGCACCCATTTCTTCTATACTGCACCCATTTCAACGTATTTCCTACGGAATGAGGTGAGTGTAAAGCCCGAACACCCCAAAGAACACCTCGACACTTTTAAGTGTTTGCAGGGTAGGGTGAGGTGAAATGTCATGACCGTTATGGGCGACGACCCAAAGGCACACCCCAATGCCTGTCCATCTCAGCAGGGTGGAGTTGGTGTCAGTTCACTGCCATTTCTATACTGCATCTGTCTAACTCCAGCACTTCCACTGCTAATGCCAGCAAGCAACATTAGGCATTGACAAATACTGGTTTCACTTATGTACCTGTAAAAGGTTTTGTCCCCTCTACCCACTGATTTTGCAATGCGCTCTTCTGTCTGAGCTTTGGTTTCCCTTACTGACCTCCCTGCCTCCCTTTGCATCTCCTGATACTTCTCCCTATTCCTTTCTGCCTATGACTTTTTTGTATTACCTGAATGCAATCTTTTTGGCTTTCACTTTCTCCGCTACCTCCTTGGAAAGCCATAATGGCCTCCTCTTCCTTTTCCCCTTGCTAACCTGCTTAATGCATAATTCTGTTGCTCTTGTAATCCCCGTTTTAAATAATGCCCACTGTTCCTCAACCCAATTCCCGCCCCATTCCCATTAATGCCTCTTTCAGGCATCTCCCCAATTTTTTCCCCAAAGTCTGCCCCCTAAAATCCAGGATACATGTTTTGTGCAGTTTGGTTCTGTTCCTTCTGTGATTTCAAATCACGGTGACTGGTGGTCGGTGTTCCCTAGGTGCTCCCCCACTGTTACCCCCATCACACTGTCCCTGTTTGTGAGCACAAGGTCCAGGACTGCCTTCTGCCGAGTTGGTTCCGTGATCAGTTGCTTGAGGAAGGCACCCTGAAGGGAGTCCAGGATAAATCTGCTCCTGGGTGATGCTGCTGCTTGGAGGCTCCAGTCCATGTTTGGATGATCCTAAGGATCACTGGGGAGGTAGGGAGGGAGAGCTACATGCCATTGTTCACTTGGGGAGAGGCCAGATGTAGTTCAGGAAGAGTTCAGGAAACTTGGGAGGGGTCTTAGGCAAGTAGCACAATCTGTTACTTTCTCTAAGGTGCTACCTGTTCATGACAAGGGGGGGGTGACAGGCGGCACCACACCAGGGACTTCAGCTTATGGTCGAGGAAGTGGTGCAGAGAAGAGGGATTTGGATTCATTTGGGACTGGTGCTCCACCTGGAGGGACAGAGACCTGTACGGGGCGATGGCCTACATCATTCCAAGAGGGGAACCAAGATCCTTTATGAACTGTTTAAATGGTACATTGGTAAGCATTTACACTAGCCGAGGGGGGAGGCATAATAAGGCAGCAAAACTTAGTCTGCCCCCCTCACAGGGTGAGCAATGGGAATCCCGAGGGTGGGAAGTCCCACAGGAAACAACACAAATAGGAAACCAGGAGGAAGGGGAAAAAGGAAAGATAATAGTAGAGGAAAAGGGGAAAGGAAAAAGGGCAAGAAGAGGGGGAGATGGCAGTATAAAAATGGAGAGCCATGTGTGCAAATGTTCAAAGTCTGGGCAACAAGATGGTGGACCTAGAGGCCAGCATGGCAGCAGGACACCTGGACAAAATAGCAACTACAGAGACCTAGTGCAATGATAACCAGGACTGAGAGGTAGCCATACCAGCGTATGCGTTATTCAGGAGGGAAGGGTAGGAAAAAAGGGAGGGGGGTGGCTCTTTAAGTGAGAGAGAACATTATGGCCACATAAATACAAGGGAGACAGAGTAAAAGGGAGGTCCTGTGGGTTACCCTGGAGACAGATGGGGGGCAGCTTTTAGGATAGGGTGATCTACAGACCTCCAGCACAGGGACAGGAAGGAGATAAGAATATGACAGATGAAATACAAGGGATGGCTAACAAGGGCAAGGTACTGCTAGTGGGGGACTTCAATTTACCAGATGTGGATTGGAGCCTACCTGCTGCAGCATCAATTAGAAGCAGGGAAATTCTAGACTCCCTGCAGGGGGGCATTTTTTTTTTTTTTTTTTTTTTAGTTGTTTAACCAGGAGTAGCACACAAGCTGAAAGCTTTTTTTTACAGGTGCAACCTGGGAGCGCAGGGAAGTTAAGGGACTTGCTCAGGGTCACACAGTATGTAAGTGGAAGCTGTGGGATTCAAACCCAGGTCTGGTCTGCTGCATGTCATCAGATTTGCAGCTCAGAGCCTTAAACCACTGCACTATATTGCCTCCCATTTCTCAGGAAACTAGTTAAAGAGTCCACTCTTGAGGGGGCGTTACTGGATCTGGTACTGTCAAACAGGGCCAGTGTCACTGACATCATAGTGGGAAGCCACCTAGGGACCAGTGATCATCGTACGGTGTGGTTCAGCATGAGAACAGGCCAGAACTGAGCCACACTAAAATAAAGTATCTGTAGTAGTACTGTATCAACTTACCTTGCTAAATCAGTATGAGGAGAGAGAGCTTAATTGGGGGTGTGGCTTAGACAATATAAAAACAGGTGACTCCAATTACAACTTCCTGTTGCTAGCCTTTTTTCTTACTAATTGCCTTCTATCCCACCCACCGTAAGCCAGTTCTACTTTTATAGCCACTGGATTTGACTGAGAACAGAAACTTCCTGTTTGGCAGTAGGGAGGAAAGGATCATAGAGAAACATTAGTTTTGTCAACCCTAAAGGAAAAAAGTAGCTTGCTCTTCCCCCCTAGCTGCTGGTGGTCTGACACTGAGCAAGGAAGAAGGAGACTACAGAATAATATAGGAAGTTGCTGTCCCAGAACAGGAAGGGTGAGAGTTGTAAGGAGAGGAGAGAGTAAGCATACAGAGAAACAGGAGCGGGGACACAAAATAAGACATGATAGGAGTGGTGCAGTGCAATGGCTGTGGGACAGCAGTGTTCCGGGAGACATTCTGGAGGCTGCGATGCTGCCCTATTTGCAGGCACCTCTCCGATCTGAGGGAGGAGGTTGCCCGTTTCCAGGCTGACCTGGCTAGGATTCGTGAAACCTACTCCCCCACCCAGGGACCACCAGGGCCAATGCCACTACCCCAGAGGTTGCCAAGAAAGAGGAGAGGCTGGACCAGGGTGGGCTCAGGGAGGGAGAGGGTGGTGGAACAGAGTTGCATCCCTCCAGCTGTACCTCTCCACAAGTCATACACTCGTCTGGTGGATGGTGGTTCCTCTATGGAGGCACCTGCAATGCAGACCAAGGAGGATGCTGGGAAGCTTCACAAAGGAGACCCACAGGAGTGTGGCATGGGACCCCACAGGGGAAGGAAACAACTCCTGGTGGGGGACTCAATCATTAAGGGGACAGAAGTGGGGGAGGAAGGGGAGAGGGATGTAAGGTGCCTGCCTGGCGCCACAGCTTGGAGGGACAGGAAGCAAATCCTCAGGATCGTGGGAGCAGCTGCACGAGGGAGGGAGCTGGATGTCATTGTCCACCTACGAACAAATGACCTGGCTAGGAATGGGATCAGAGTAGTGCAAGAGGAGTTTGTAGAGTTGGGGAGGGGCCTTAGACAACTAGCACATACGGTAACCTTCTCAGAGGTGCTGCCTGTCTGTGGCTAGGGTACTCCTCACCAGGGAATTCAATGAATGGTTGAAAAACTGGTGTGGAGCTCAGGGTTTTGGCTTCATTGGGGACTGGGGAGCCACCTGGAGGGATGCAGACCTATACTGGCGCGATGGTCTGCATCTGTCCAAGGGGGGAACCAGGATCCTAGGTGAGAGGCTTAAATGCTTCACTGGCAAGCATTTAAACTAGTCAAGGGGAGGCACTGAAAAGGAGCAGGAAATCCCAGCCTTCCCCCACAAAACATGGTAATTAGGGAGGTAAACACCAAGGTAGAGAAGTCATTAGGGAGCAGGACAGAGCTAAATGTAAAAAAAGGCAAAGGCAGTAAGGACAGGGATGGGGCTAAAAGGGGTAAGGTCATCAGAAAGTGGAGGGTGATGAGTACCAATGTCCGTAGTCTGTGTAACAAGATCCCTGAACTAGTGGCCTTGATGGAAGAGGGTTGCCTGGATACCGTGGCAGTCACAGAAACATGGTACACAGAGAACCAAGACTGGGATGTCAACATACCAGGATACACAATCTAGAGGAGGGACAGGGAGGGTAAAAGAGGAGGAGAAGTAGCTCTCTATGTAAAGGAAGGAATCAAAGCAAAAGAACTAAAGAGTAAATAGGGGGCAGATGAGGCACTCTGGGTCACCCTGGAGACAGAAAATGGCACTACAATCCACATGGGGGTTGTATACTGACCCCCATCTCAGGGAGAGGGAATGGACAAGGAAATGATAGAAGGAATCCTTAGAATGGCAGAAAAAGGGGAGATATTGGTGATCGGGGACCCGAATATGTCAGATGTTAACTGGAGCACCTTTGCTGCAGGCACATCCAAGAGCAGGGTCATTCTTGATGCCCTACAGGGGGCATGCCTCAGACAGCTAGTATTGGAACCCACTCAGGAGGGAGCAATCTTAGACCTGGTACTCTCAAATGGGGACAGAGAATAATCTCAGATTTAGAAGTGGGTAGACATCTGGGAACAAGCGACCACCAAACAGTGTGGTTCACAATAAACATAGCCATACAACCAAGCTATACAAAAGCAAGAGTACTGGACTTTAGGAGGGCTGACTGGGAAAATGAGAGTGCCTCAGAAAAGCACTAGCAAACAGGCAAGAAGGATGGGTGGAGGAACAATGGGGAGTAATCAAAACAGCCATCACAGAGGCAACAAGCCTTTGTGTAAAGCAAATCAACAAAACACAACCAAGGAAAAAAAATGGTACGGTTCTCAAAGAGGTGTCAGGGAAGGTTAAGGAGAAAAGGACAGCATTCAGGAAATTTAAGGAAACACAGAAGGTGCAGGACAGAGAACTTTATCAGTTAAAGCAGAAAGAGGCAGGGAAGGCAATCAGAATAGCCAAGGCCCAAACCGAGGAAAGGATAGCCAACTCTGTTAAGAAGGGGGATAAGACCTTTTATAGGTACATTAGGGAGCGAAGAAAGACCAAAGGAGGGATACTGAGGCTTAATAAAGGGGAGGGAATGTGGGCAGAGAGTGGCAGTGAAAAAGCAGGGATACTGAACGAATATTTCTGCTCAGTATTCACAAAGGAAGAGGAGGGGGAGGTACCTAAACCAAACAAGAGAAACACTCTGAAGACGGGGGTCAATACCAGTCCATTTATAGAAGAAAGGGTTCTGAAAGAACTAATAAAATTGAGGGTGGACAAAGCAATGGGGCCTGATGGGATTTACCCAAGAATAATAAAAGAACTAAGGGTAGAACTAGTGACACCGTTGACTACTCTCTTTAACAAATCATGGGTCGACGGGGTGGTACCTGAGGATTGGAGGAGGGCAGATGTGATTCCTCTTCACAAAAGTGGGAGCAGGACAGAGGCAGGAAACTACAGACCAGTTAGTTTGACCTCAGTGGTAGGGAAAATGATGGAATCACTTCTGAAGGAAAGAACTGTTGAGTACCTAGAGGCCAGTGGGGCACAGGACCCAAGACAGCATGGATTCACAATGAGAAGGTCATGTCAGATGAATCTAATAGATTTCTTTGACTGGGTGACCAAAGCAGTAGACCAGGGAAGGGCTGTGGACATGGCCTACCTAGATTTTAGCAAGGCATTTGATACAGTCCCACACAAAAGATTAATACACAAGTTAGCCAGCCTCGGAGTGGGTCCCAAGGTGGTAGCCTGGATAAAAAACTGGCTAGACAACAGGACGCAAAGGGTAGTAGTAAACTGAGTCCACAGTGAAGAAAGGAGGGTTACTAGCGGTGTACCGCAGGGTTCAGTACTGGGACCGGTCCTTTTTAATGTCTTTATAAGTGACACCGCAGAGGAACTAGAAGGAAAATATGTCTCTTCGCAGACAACACAAAAATCTGCAACAGGGTTGACACACAAGATGGAGTGGAAAGGATGAGAAGGGACTTGGCAAGGTTGGAGGAATGGTCAAATGTATGGCAGCTTAGATTCAATGCAAAGAAGTGCAAGGTAATGCATCTGGGAATCAAAAACCCAGGGCAAGAGTACACAATCGAGGGTGAGATACCGACAACAGTAAAAATGGAAAGGGATCTGGGGGTAATTATATCAGATGACCTAAAGGTGGGCAAGCAATGTGAAAAGGTAGTAAGGAAGGCTGGGGCGATACTGGGATGCACAGGGAGAGGTATCAATAGTAGAAAACAGGAAGTTGTTATCCCTCTGTACAGACAGTTGGTGAGACCCTATCTGGAGTACTGTATGCAGTTCTGGAGACTCCATCTCCGCAAAGACAGACAGAGTGGAGGCTGTCCAGAGGAGGGCAACCAAAATGGTGCAGGGTCTGCACCAGAAGACATACGAAGAAAGACTAAAGGAGCTTAATATGTATACCCTTGAAGAAAGAAGGGAGAGAGGGGACATGATAGAAACTTTCAAGTACCCCCATGGGAATCAACAAAGTCCAAAAGGGTAGCATCCTTCAGAAAAAGAGATGTACAAGAACAAGGGGTCACGGCTCAGAGGGAATGTGAGGAAGTATTTTTTCACGGAGGGGGTTGTGGATGCATGGAACAGCCTCCCTGTGGAGGTCGTGGAGTCAAGAACAGTGGGGGAATTCAAGAATGAATGGGACAGACATAAGGCAGTCCTAGTGGGGGGTAGGAGGAAGTAAGCTGTTGGTTAACTAGGATATGCAGCCTACCTGTTAGGTAGGAAAATGGGCAGACTAGGTGGGCCAAGCAGTCCTTATCTGCCATCAAATTCTATGTTTCTATGTTTCTAATGGTCCTGGGCTTCAGGAGGGCCGATTTCAAGAAAATGGTAGACTGCCTCGGGGAACCCTAGCAGGAATAGGGAATAAGGGTGGGATAGAAGAAAAATGTCAAATAATGCAGGACACTGAAAGCACAACAAACCTCTTTGTCAAGTAGGTTACAATGAGAAAGAGAAGGAAAGACCACATTGGTTCTCCAAGGAGGTAGCAGAGAAGATAAAGGAAAAGATGCAGGCATTCAAAAGGTACAAGATCCCACAGAAAGAAGAGGATAGGGAGAGTTATCAGGAGAAACAAAGCTAGGCAGCATGGGAGTAGGTCCAAAGACAGTAAAATGGGTACAAAGTTGGCTAAGCAACAGAATGGTAAATGGAGTTCACTTGGAGGAAGGTAAGGTAACCAGCAGGGTGCCACAGGGGTCAGTACTGGAACTGGTCCTCTTCAATGTCTATATTAGCAACATCACAGAGGGGCTGGAAGGAAAAGTATGCCTGTTCACGGATGACACTAAAATCTGCAAGAGTGGACTCACCAGGGTGGGGGTGGGGGCTGGGGAGGAGCAAATGAAGGAAAATCTAAAAAAACTGGGAGACTAGTCAAGGGTTTGGCAACTGGGCTTCAATGCCAAAAAATGTAAAATTACGAACATGGGGCACAGAAACCCAAGAAATGGAAATTACATACCTACCGTAATTCTGATCTTTCTGTGCATCTTCACCATTCATCACCTTTGGGGTACTTGGCCGGAGGTCATGACCCCACGGGAGCTTTTCTTTTTATTTGGATGGGCGGAGTCGATGCACCATCGGCGCCCGCCTTGAGGCCGACGTACTGTGTGGCGCCTGTGGGTGGCGTTGGCGCATTAGTTGACTCCACCTCCCACCAGTTCTGAGTTGCTGTAGAGGTTAGAAAAAGGTTGGGAGGGTGGGACAAGGAAGTCTAAGGGACAGGCAAAGGAAAAGATACAAAACTAAAAGGAGAAATAGACGATTGAGAGAACAGAAGAAGTTCGAAGACTAAGGGAGGGTTGGGTAGGGGTCCCAATCTCTGGAAGTAGAAAAGAGGAGGGAGGGAGGGTTAAGGTTTAGAAGGAAAAAATTGGGGGGAGACAGGAGAAACATACTCTGTAACCTTGACCTGTCTCCAGTTTTTAAAGGAACTGCGAAGGAGTAGCCAAGAGGCTAACTGCCAGAACTGCATGCACAGAATTACTAGCAAAAACTCTTATAAGCAGAATTGGCTACTCTGGAAGAAAAGACAGGAACACAGGGATATCTCCCCCCCCTAGGAGATTTTGGTGCAAGAAACCTAGTTTCTTAAATCAATTGAGGTTATGTCCACAGGACAAGGGGAGAAGGAAAGAAAAGGGGCAACTGCCAACCCCCACCTCACAGGGGTGGAGCCGAAGCACTGAAAAAGGAGTGCTCCCAATTCTGACCACTCTACACCTATAAGAAAACTACCCTCCCATGTGCCCCAGTTTACCCCTCTCCTGACCAACAGAGAGGAGGGGGGGCAAGAGAGAGAGGGGGACCCAGAGACTGAGGCCCCAGGGGGATTGGGGGAAGGATTGAGATGAATGGTGAAGATGCACAGAAAGATCAGAATTACGGTAGGTACGTAATTTCCATATCTTATCTGTGTCAATCTTCACCATTCATCACCTTTGGGTGAATGCACAGCCCCCCCGCTGGGGGTTTATAACCCTAAGGGGCTGAGTCCCTTAGCTCTCAGAGGGTGACACACTAAGAGGGAGAACCTTCACGGGTCTAGAGAGGCCCGAGAGTGGGGAGAGTGAGATGGGGACCCCTGGAAGGGGTAGGAAATTGCCTCGACAGATGCCACCTCACTCTACGGGAGAAGAGACAGGTTCTCTGGTGGGTGGAGTTAATCACCATATGCCGGGACAAGGGCGACAACTGGGAAAGACGCAGCCATGCCATCCGCCTAGTGCAGATCGCTGTCCCTATGATCCTGGTAGATACCTCATTGGCATCATATGATGCCCTTGCTTGGTGCCTTGCTAGCTCCAGGCCAAGTGCAGAGAGTGCAATGACTTGTCTGGTTTTCTCAGTGTCAGGCATGGGGGCTAGGAGCTGAGCCAGCCCTGACCACAGGAACCTGTCATAGGTTGCATAGTGGGCCTGATGCTGCAACAGAGCAGCAACAGAAGCGAGGTAGACCTCCAGAAGTCAAAATCTGAGGGTCTTGATCTGGGGCCAGTCACAGTGGGGCGCCAAGCCCATCAGGAGTGTCCAGTTGCGCCAATGCTAACTGAGGATGAGGCATGGAACCTGAAGACTCTCGGGGGCACAATACTGCTAGCAGAGATCCCTAGGGGCAGGAACTCGGGAAGAGTCTCTGCCAGAAATAGCGACACCTCCGGAAAGGGCAGGGAGGGGGCACCAAAGGGTGTCCGCACTGAAATTGCCCAGAAAAGCGTGCGTAGAGTGCTCTGGATTATGTTGAGTGGGAGGGGTTATGTGCAGGTCCTCTAACATCCTCACGAGGAATTGCTGATAATCAGCGAGATCAGCAGCTGGGGAGATGTGGACAGATGGCTCCTCTCCCCCAGAAGAGGGGGATATAGAGTCAGAGGACCTCGAAGGTTCAGAAGCTGGCTGCTCAGGGGGAGGTTGAAAAACCTGTCTGTCCACAGCCCTAACGTAAGAGGGAAACCGAGCAGCCTGAGCTCTGAACTGCTCCCAGGAGAAAGGCCCGCTAGGACCATGAATGCCTGGGAGTGCAGGAGAATGTGGCACAGGGATGGAGGCAGAGCCGACAACAGTAATCGGCCGACCTCCACCTGGGCTAGGGAGCACACCAGGAGCTCTAGGGAAGGAAGGAGCTCCAGAAAACTCTGTAGCCGACAGCTAATCAACCAAACTGGAACTGCCTAGGCTGTGCCCTGAAGAATCCCCCCTGTGAGGTGACTGGGGCTGTGTAGGTCCAGAAGGATGGTCCCCCACCCGCCAAAGAATGGGGCCCTCTCGTGGAAACTGAAAGGGAAGGGCGGAGATCCGCACTACGGCTTCTCCCAGAGCCTGGGTGGGCTCCAGAAAAAGGCTGCTTAACAGACCCCATGCCTTAACCCTCAGAACTGAAAGGCCTCCTCCTCGAGAGAGCCAGCCTAGACAGCTGGCAGCCCTGGTCAGCCCTCAAGGGCCATCCAGGAGCAGCACCCTCCTCCCTGGTGCCTGATCGGCCCCCAAAGCTGGCCGATCCAAGCACACCACCTGAGGGGGTACCTCCACTGAGGGATCAGAGAACCCTCCGAAGCCAGGTTGCAGGGCAATGCTGGCCTGCACCACTGCCTGCTGGTCAGAAACCCTGACCCTGGCCCTGGTAGTCAACCCTGACCCTGGCCCTGGTAGTCAACGTCCGCTCTTCAGAGGAAGGTAACTCTGGCCTGTCGAGGACACTACCTGGGTGTCCACGTCAGCAGTCAACTCCAAGAAGCCAGACTGCGTGTCTGACTCGGAGTCCGACTCCTCCTCTGAAGAGGTGGAGATCGAAGTCCTGTGCCAAACAGTGCGTGGACGCCTGCTGCCATCCCTACTGAACAGGGCACTGGAACCAGTGACCGCACCAGAGTCAAGCCTGGTGCACCCCCTCCGCACCGCGAACAATGCCAGAAGAGGACATGGCCCCAACAAGGGCAGCAGCCTCTGAGCCAGAGCCTGTCACAGCGCTGTCCCGACCCACAGCGCCGCATGCGGCGTCAAGACCAGCAATGGTGCCAATGACAGCTCCGACCACGCTCTCAGCGCCACAAATGTTGCCGAGGCCGGGGACCCCACGGCTCCGAGGACAGAGACGGCGTGGATGACGGCCCCAACAGCACTCTTGGCACCGAACGCCAAAGCCCCCACAGCACAAAGTTCCTGCCCGGAGCCACAAACGGCTCCAGAAGTGGACACAGTGCCGTACTCAACTATGGCGCCGGGACGAGAAACAGTCTGGGACGGTGCCGTAGAGCCTCCCACGGTGCCGAGAGCACCATCTGCACCGCGAATGGCACTGACAGCAGCAACGGCGCTTAGCGACGGACCGGCACCATCAGGGCCCACAGCACCGAGGCCCAAAACGGCGCCGACAGACGGCGTTGAGGATGGCACTTACCCAGGCCTTCCAAGCCACAGGTACGACACTGGGGAGCATTTGCCCCAAAAGGGGGCGATGCAAAGGCGGCCTCCCGCCTGTCTCTCGGGTGGGGACAGACTGGCCTCCTGCATCATGAAGGGGCCTCTACCACGGCTAGGCTACAAGAGGTAGAGGTCCCTCCTCCTGGTCCGTATAGAACCGGAGGGATCTAGAGGAAAGGCCACGAGAATGCAGCTTGACAGACGAAAGGCGCGCCTAAACTCGTAAAGTCGGGCGGTGCTCGTCCCACTTTCCACGTGATGTTGGTTTCTCGATGACCCAGCGGTCCATGGAGAAATAGGTGCTGCACGTAATCCTTGTCATGAAGGGGCCAAGACACACAAGGCAACGGTCATGCTGGTTGGTGATGGAGTACTTACGGCCGCAAGGGCACCATCGCATGGGGGACCGTCCCGGCTTGGAAGTCTTCTTGCCCTCCAACCTAGACATGACCTACGAGAAAGAAACACCAAACTAGATTCAACATCACAAAATAAAATAAAATAATGGAACAGTCTTACCAGGCGATGTCGAGTTGGCTAACAGAACTGGCAGGAGACAGGGGACCGATGGACTTTGGCATGGAGTTGACACAGAGTCGAGAAAGGTGATAAATTTGAATTTGAACTGCATAGAAGAGGTAGGCCTCAAAATATTCTTCTGAAAAGTGTCACACAAGGTGACCGCGACAGCGGGAGACGAAGAACTAGCGGGAGGGCAGACTCGACAACACCTAACGGCCAACTCTCGAGCGCCACGCAGTGCGTTGACTTCGAGGGTGGCGTCGATGGTCTGTCGACCGGCCCATCAAAAAAGTACCCCAAAGGTGATGAATGGTAAAGATTGACACAGATAAGATCATATCATTGTTTGGGGTTGAGTTAACAACAACAAAACAGAAAAGGAATCTAGGGGTCATCACTTAAGGTAGCAAAGCAGTGTGATAAGGCAGTAAGAAAGGCTAGTAGGATGCTGGAGTGCATAGGAGGGGCATTACCAGCAGAAAAAGGGAGGCAGTAATACCCCTGTATAGATTAATGGTGAGATCACACCCGGAATACTGTATCCAGTTCTTGAGACTCCATCTCAGGAAGGACATACACCGGGTGGAGGTGGTACAGAGAAAGGCAACCAGAATGGTGCATGGCCTGGATCAGAAGCCCTATGAGGCAAGACTCAGGGAATTAAATATGCACTCACTGGAGGAAAGGAGAGAAAGGGGAGACATGATAGAAACATTCAAATACCTCAAGGGTATCAATAAGGTACCGATGGGTGGCATACTGCACAGAAAGAGATGCTCAAGGATGAGGGGGCATGAGATGAAGCTACAAAGGTGTGACAACTTAGAGGGGATGTGAGGAAATATTTCTTCACAGAAAGGGTGGTGGATGCCTGGAACAGCCTCCCAGCAGAGGTAGTGGGTACTGAAACAGAAACAGGTTTCAAACATGAATGGGATAGACACAGGGGGACCTTAGTAACAAGACTGAGGTGGGGTAAGGCTGGAGAGATCAATTAGGGCCTACAGTACCACAGTAGGTACAGACTTTAGAGCAGACTAGGTGGGCCAAGAGGTCCTTTTCTGCTTACGGCTTCTATGTTTCTATGTCTCTGTGTAGGAAACCAGCAACAATGGATGCCTATGCCTCCAAATGGAAAAGGTTTTCACTGCAGTGCTTTTCTAGGCAGCTCAGCCCACTCCGTGCAGACCTCCCTACTATCCTGTAATATCTGGTCCACCTTCAGTCCTTGGACCTCAGGCCTTCAACTCTAAAGGTGGAACTGGCAGCAGTGTCAGTTTATGCCTCAGCTGGCGAGAACAGGACACTGACATCGCAGTCCGTTTTCAAAAAGTTGTTTAAAGGCTATACTCACCTGTATCCTCTAGTCAGAGATCCAGTCCCACAACGGGGTCTGAATCTGTGCATTGCCCTGCTCATGGAGCCTCCTTCTGAGAGCATTGCATCTGCGGATTTGAAATATGTCACCAGGAAAGTAATTTTCCTGGTGGCTGTGACATCTGCCAGGAGGGTGAGCAAGTAGCAAGTCCTGTGTGCAAATCCCAACTATATCATTTTCAATAGAGACAAGGTAGTCTTAGGAACAAACAGAAAGTTCCTCCCTAAAGTGGTATCTGAATCAGTCAGTTGCACTTCCAGTGTTTCTTTACAGCAAAATCCAATACTGGAGAGCAAAAACTCCACAGTTTGGATGTTGAGAGAGCACTGTGCCACTATGTGCACCACACAAAGGAGGGGAGGTCCACAATACTCTGTCACCTGTGGTGAAGTGGGTCAAGGTAAGTCAGCATATAAGAGAACAATCTCTTGTTGGACAGTCTTTTGCATACAGTTCTGTCACAGCAAAGGTGGAAAACTGCCACCTCAGGGCCTCAGGGCACACTCTACTTTTCATGCTCCTCTGGGAAGAAGTAGTCAGGGCCACAAGCCATGGCCAGGGGGTTTCAGATCAGCAGCCTTTGCCACATTAGGGGAACCAGCGGCAGGAGCTGCACAGTGGTGGATTTGGCGGCCGCAGCCGCATTAAGGGAGCTAGCTGCAGGAGCCGCACAGTGGAAGCGAAGGCAGAAACTGCGATGAATTTCCTCCCACCCCCATCCCCACAACCTGTTGAATACACAGAAGAGAGGCAGATGATCTGACAACAGAGGTGGAGGGTGGAGCACAAGGGAGAATATTTTCGGGATGGAGCATGAAGGGTTAAAAGGAAATCAGGGCAGAGGCTGAGACAACAAGGAATGGACTGTAGGGACTAAAAGGGCCAATCTTATCTTTGGGGAAGTATCATTTTGCATTTATGTAATAATCTACCCTGCGGTGGAGAGGTCTAAGGACTGTATGGTTAAGTCATTGAATGTGTGATAGAACCTAAGGTAATGCAATGATAGACACTTTGTAGGGCAATTAGAGGCGACTGCAGTGGGATGGGGCACTTGAGGTCAACTGCAGTTTTAAGTAGTGCAAAAGTGTGACTTACAAGTAGTAATTGCTCTCAAGTGCTTTGTACAAGGGAGCAATGTAGTTAGAAAGTCACTGCATTTAAAATTGTACTACAAGGGGTAAGGTATTGGTAAACTTTTCACTGCAGTGCTGGTGATACATGTCGGAAAGAGAAAAGGAAGGGTGGGGGAAGAGACATGGGGTGGGATGGGCATCCTTCATATGAGTGTTGGGGGGGCACTGGTGGGTAACTGAAGGGATGGGTAGAGTGGTAGAATGCAACGACTGCGGAGCACCAATCTATCTTACAATTGCGAGGAGGGTGGGGGGATATTTGGTGTGCAGGCAAATAATGCAGCTTAAGAATGAGATTAGAGGCCTACAGAACGAACTAAGGAGGGTACAGCCGGCTGCAGTGGATAACATCCCAACAGTTGGAGTAAGTGGGAGAGGAGCTGAAGAGGGAAGACAAATCAAACAGATGAGGGGGGCAGGAAAAGGGTGATGGAGGGGGAATGGAGACGGGGTACCTAGGTCAAGGGTCACGGAGACAGGGGGATCCGGGTCAAAGGGCAAACAAAAGCAGAAATGGCGGGTCATGGAGGAGGGGGATAGGGGGAAGATAACAGGCATGGGGTAGTAACAGAGGGGTGGCCAGTAATAGGAAGCAAGAAGCTAGTGAGAGTGAAGGGGCATCAAAATATCATTTTGCAGTACTGACAGGACTGGAGGATGCGATTGGGGGTGTACTTGGAGGAGCAACTGAAGATAGACTGGAGGGACATGGAACAGGTAGGAGTACGGCTGGGGATGATACAGCAGGGGCAGAAGAGGGAACGAATGTGCTGGAGGAGGAGGAGGTGTCTGGAGAAAGAGGTTGGGATGAAGGGCGACCGGGGAGGATGGCACAAGGAAAGGAGGATGGAATCCTAGTTCTGGGGGACTCAATACTAAAAGGAGTCAGATGGGGAAGTAAGGGGGAGAGGCATAGTTGCATTTAGGTGGACAGCATGCCTGGAATGACAGCGAAGAGGGTGGGTCAGGCTGTCCTGAAGTATGCTAGGAGGGGTAGGGAGAAACCTCATATAGTTCTGCATTTGGGGACAAATGACTTGGCGGGAAGTAAGGTAAGCGGTAGTTCAGAGGTTTGAGGAGCTGGGTCCAATATGTGAGCAGGCAGGAATATCAGTAGCTTTCTCTGAAGTACTTCCAGTGCCCAGAGCAAGCACTGCAAGCAAACAGAGGATAGAGGAATTTAACATATGGCTAAGATCCTGGTGTCAGTCCAAAGGGTATGGGCTGGTGGGGGAGTGGGGAAGAACCTGGGAAGACAGGGACCTCTATGCTAAGAACAGGCTCCACCAAAGTGAGATGGGCAGGACGGTTCTTAATCAGAAGATGGAATACTTAGCAAAGGAAGGGCATATAAACTAGGAGTGCGGGGTGGCAAGTGGTCAGGAGGGAGGCAGAAAGAAAAAATTACTCACCTTAGTAATTATGTTTCTTCTAATGGAGTCTTGCTGTTTTCTGACTATTGCAGGTAGCCCCAGCCTTTAAACTGCCCTGGAGAACAAAGGGTTAACTTTCTATGCAGAGCATAGAATGCTGAGCTCGAGCTCGGTTGAGGTCTCTGTCTGGAGCCCTTTGAAATCCAACCGTCAGATTCTCACGAGCAAAAACTCACTAACTATTCTATGTGGAAACTGTAACATCTTTACTAGCCAACTGGCAACAAAAAGTTTTGGATTCCCAAAGGAAGACTCAAGTCAGGAAACCAAAACCAAAAACCAATCCAAATAAGAATAATAATAAAACAAACACCCAAACAAAAAGAAGAGGGTGTAAAAGGAGCACCCCTGAGGTGCAACACTGTGCCTGCCCAACCACTTCCCAAAAACAGGTTCTGAGAGGGGAGGCAGGGCGGGAGGTCAGAATACAGCAAGACTCCTTTAGAAGAAACATAGTTACTAAGGTATTTTTTTCTTCAAACAACATGAAGTCTTGCTATATTCTGACTACTGCAGACTACCACGCAGTACCTCCATGGAGGAAGGACAGAACCTACTTTGGGAATAGGCTCTGAAGTACTGCTGTGCCAAACCAAGCATCACTCCTAGCCTGGATATCCAGAGTAATGCTTGGTAAAGGTATGGACTGTTTTCCAGATGGCTGCTTAACAAATTTCTAAGTGAGGAATATCCCTGGCAGCAGCCAGCGAAGCAGCTGTACCTCTGGTGGAGTAAGCCCTCAGGCCTAAGGGTGGAATTTTTCCAAGTTTCTTACAGCAGACTTGTTTACAAGACACAATCCACCTGGCAATCATTCTCTTGGTGGCAGGTTTGCCCTTTCCCACTTCTCCATAAGTGAGGAACAACTGGAGTGAATCAAACCTGTGACCCTTGGTATGCTCCATACAGTAGCTAAGGGCCCTTTTAACATCTAAACTGTGTAGCCTCCTCTCTCCTGAAGAGGAATGATCAGTGAAGAAAACAGGAAGAGACAGATTGAGTCAGGTGGAAATCTGAAACCACTCTGGGCAAGAACCTTCTATTGGTTCTAAGGACCACTTTATCCCTAAGAAAGGAGATAAAATCAGGTTCCACTGACAGGGCTTGCAGTTCACCGATACGTCTGGCAGAGGTAATGGCTACTAAGAACACAGTTTTCCAAGTCAAGTACTTAAGCTCTATTGCGGACATAGGCTCAAAGGGAGGTTGCATCAATTGAGCAATGCAAACATTTAAATCCCAAGCAGGGGCAGGGTCTCTAAGTGGGGGATTGGTATGAAGCAATCCCTTGAAAAATTTACAGAACACAGGATGAGATGATAGTGAGGAAGACTTCCCCACTGACAGAAAAACAGAGACAGCTGACAAGTGTACCTTGAGAGTAGCTGGTCTGAGGCCTTGGCCATTAAGATGGACGATATAATCCAGAACTGTAGGCAATTCAGCAGTGTCTGGGGAAATATGCTGCTTGGAACACCAAATGCTGAACCTCTTCCATTTGGAGTTATAGGTCTTTCTAGTGGCAGGCTTTCGAGAGGCTTTGAGGATATCCAGAACCCCTTAAGACAGATGCAAATCTGCATACTCTAACTCTTCAAGAGCCATGCCTTGAGATTGAGAGACTGAAGATTGGGGTACCAAATCCTCCCCTGAGAGGAGGTTAACAGGTTGCAATTCTTGGGAAGAGACAGGGGAAGATGGACTGCTAGGGACAGCAACAGGGGTTACCAAGGCTGTCTGGCCCAATCTGGAGCAATCAGAATCACTTTAAAAGGTTGTGACCTTATCTTGACTAAAACTGAACAGTAGAAGAAAGGGAGAGAAAGCATCCAGAAATTTCCCTTCCCAGTTCAGAATCAGAGCATCCAGAGGGACTGAGCCCAAGACTGGGGGTTTGCAACAAAAGAGAGGAAGTTAGTGATTGTCTGGGGCTGCAAAGAGATCTATCTCTGGAGTGCCCCACCTTGAAAAAATCACCTTCAAGACCAGAGGGTCCAGGGACCATTCGTGATGGCCCTGTGAGATCCTGCTCAGTGCATCTGCTAGCACACTGTCCTTCCCTGGAAGGTGGACTGCTATCAGAGAGGTTTGCAGGGAATAAGCCAAGGACCACAACTTCATGGCTTCTGTGCACAAGGCCGTAGACTGCGTGTCTCCCTGCTTGTTGATGCACTACAAGGTGGTGGTGTTGTCTGTTCTGACTTGAACCACCTTGTTCTGCACTGACTAAGAGAAAGCTTGCAGGGCCAGAAAAACTGCCCTGAGTTCTAGGAGAGTGATATGGAGAAGGCCCCCAGATGGGCTCCCCAGACCAGGAGGGAAGCATCCGTGGTAAGGACCACTGAATGAGACTAAGTGGCAAATGGGACTGCTTGCCTTAAATTGCCCTGATCCTGCCACCACTGAAGGGCTCGGATCAAGGTCCGAGTCACTGGGATCAGTTTAGTAAGGGAATCCTTCTTTTGGGACCAAAAGGCCCTCAGATGGAACTGAATGTCCCTCATCTGGAATCTTGCCCCTTGGACCACTGCTGTAGAAGCTGCCATGTGGCCCAAGAGCTGGAGGAAATGCCTTGCTGGTCGAGAGACCTGAGGCTGAAGGAAGAAGCCAGTTCTATAAGAACCTTGCCCTTTCCAGGGAAGAAAGGCTCTTGCTTTTGACAGTATCCAGCTCTACCCCTATAAAGGTAAGGAGCCGTGCACTGGCTCGAGAACTGACTTGGGAAGGCTGAGAAGAAATCCTAGAGAAGTGAGCACTTGCTGGGTCACTTGCAGGTCTGACTTGACTTGGTCTGGGGACTGGCCCACTACGGGCCAGTCGTCCAGATATGGAAAAATGGAAATCTTTTGCCTTCTTAAAAAGGCAACGACTACTGCCAGGCACTTTGTGAAAACCCTTGGGGCTGATGTTAGACCAAAGGGCATTGCTTTGAACCGATATTTGGCCTGAGGGCAACTTGAACCTGAGGTACTTTCTGTGGGAGCACCTGATGGGAATGTGAAAATAGGCATCCTTTAGGTCCAGGGAGGCTAGCCAGTCCCCTGGCCTTAGAGAGGGAAGAATTATTCCAAGAGTTACCATCTTGAACTTTGGTTTTAAAAGATGTTTGTTCAGGTATCTTAGGTCTAGGATGGGTCATCACTCCCCTGTCTTTTTTGGGCTAAGGAAGTACCTGGAGTACAGACCTTTGCCCTTGTGTAAGGTAAGAACTCTCTCTA
Organism: Neoceratodus forsteri; assembly: GCA_016271365.2. Classification (NCBI taxonomy): domain Eukaryota; kingdom Metazoa; phylum Chordata; order Ceratodontiformes; family Ceratodontidae; genus Neoceratodus; species Neoceratodus forsteri. The sequence continues at coordinate 966,958,995 of CM057452.1, forward strand.
TGGCTCCTAAGGCCCGAAGAGATGAAACCTCTGCCTCTAGGGCAAGGGTTTCTGAGAGACCTGCAGGTGGAAAAGATCTGGCTCTCATCTTCAGAAATTTTTTGAAGCTAAGAACAGGTTCCTGGCTTACTACTTCAAGGACCCACTTGTCTGAGGTAACAGACATCCAGTCCTGGACAAAGTAAGCCAGCCTGCCCCCTACTGGAATAGGAGAGTCGACCCGGGCAGACCCATCAGGGTGTCTACTTGGCAGGGGCCTTAGGCTGAGGAGTGGATGCAGCCCTGCTCATCCCCCTTCTGCCTCTCCCTCTGAAGAACCCCCTCTGTGAAAAGGGAGAAGAGGCCCGTGCTTGGTAAAAAGGTCTATGAAAAGGCCTGCCCCCAGACTACTGCCTTTGAGGAGTTGCCTGCCTCTCCTTGGCCTGAGTACTCCTGTAAGTGATCCTGTACTCATCCATTTTCTTCATGTAATTCTCTGTCTGCTCCCCAAACAGAGAATTACCCACTACAGGAAAATCCATGGCCTTAGCCTGGGTGTCCTGTGAGAGGCTAGTACATCTGAGCCAAGCCATTCTCCGAAGAGCCACAGATGTAGTCATGACTCTTGATGACACATCACTGGAGTCCACAGCAGCATGAAACTGTACTTTTAATGCCTCAATCCCATCTGCAGCCACCTCCTCCAGCTCCTTGGCAAGCTGGGGGGAGGTCTGTTTAGCCAGTGCCAGTACAGTGTCCCACCTGGACTTCTGGTACCTGGCTGTATAGGCCACATAATTCGTCTGCCTGAGTCCCAAGGAAGATGCCATGTACTTTTTTTTTGCCATGGCATCAGTCTTCCTGGAGTCTTTGTCTGGGGGGTGTGAAGCCAATGGAATGTTTGACTCGTCACAGGCAGCAGCCTGCACTACCCCAACACAGCTGCATTGCTGATATAAAAACTCCATATCGCAGCCTGATAATGTGTACCTCTTATCCATCCTTCTGTCAACAGGGGGTACAGAATTTGGAGACTTCAGGATGTTTTGTGTCCATTTCCCAAAGGATTTGTGAAGGAGAAAAGACAGTCTCCTGGACTCTGGGATGTCCATCATCTCCACATAATCAGGCTCCTCCTGATCCTCCATAGGAAGCTGGAGGGTTTCACCCACTTTTCTGTAAAACAGAAAATGGGAAGGGGACTCGGAAAGCCTAGGAGGGGATACAGCAAAAGGTCTGTCTGGGGAGATGTCCGGTTCCACAGGCACATCCAAACTTTCACCATCATCACCGTCATCTTCAAACTCCCCCTCCTCCTCAAACTCCGGTTCATAAAAATCTTTAGGGGTATAATCTTGAACCGGGGGAACCGACCGAACTGAACCCTTGAGAAAAGGTGCTGGATCGGTCGGAACCGGGCAAAGCAATTCCACAATTTGAATCGCTCTGGCTATTTCCTCAGCGGTCAAAACATGAACCTCTGGATCCGAACCGGTTGATTTTCTTTGCGTTTCCTTTTTGTAGGAACCAACCTCTCAGGATCGGCTCTCCTCTTGCCCGAACAAGTATCGCCCTGGTCAGAGGGCACTCCTTCTGGTTCGGTCGGAACCGAACCGGGCTGGCCATCCGGGTCAGCAGACTTCTCGGCCTCCTTTTCCCTCAGTCAACCTAATCTCTTTTCAAGGGTAGATTTAGGAATTTCTTTACAAATTTGGCAGTCTGAATCGAGGTGTTCAAACCCCAGACAATAAACACAGGTGGTGTTGGGGGGTCGGCCTCAGCAAAGACCTCCCCACACTCACTGCAGTGTTGAAACCCAGTGGACCCAGTTATTTTCCTGGGTTTCTCAGACATGGCCAACCTAATCAAACTTACCGTTTTTATGGCAACCGCCAGGCAAGACTCCCTTATCGGTTCCTAACCGTGTCACGGGTGTTGGAAAAAAATGTTCAAAACACGTCTTTTTTTTTTTTAGAACAGATAAGGACCAATAACCACATTCTAAAGTAAAACACAAGGATTCAATAAAAATGATTGGTTCAGCTGAACCGATCTAACACATTACGATTTCCACACAGAAAAACAGATCAAAACCTATCTAGTACTCACGGTACCACAGACAAAGACTGAACCGACTATGCGGAAATAAATTTGGTAAAAACCAACAACTTAACCGAGACTTTAACCAACTTTTGAACCGAGCTGAAGGAGAAATCTCTGGAGCGACTGTTTAGTGAGGTAGAGTAAAGAATCTGACGGCTGGATTTCAAAAGGCTCCAGACAGAGACTTCAACCGAGCTCAAGCTCAGCATTCTATGCTCTGCATAGAAAGTTGACCCTTTGTTCTCTGGGGCAGCTAAAAGGCTTGGGCTAAATGCAATAGTCAGAATACAGCATGACTTCATGTTGTTTGAACCACAGAATGGGAAACCGAATGAGCTTACCCCATAACAGAAGGGAAAAAAAAAAGTGGGAGTACTACAAGGGATGATAGGAGGGGAGAGCAGAAGGGAGGAAAGAAGAAGGAAAAAGGGTGGAAGGTGGTCACCTTGAATGTTAGAGCCTGGGGAACAAACAGCAGAGCTACAGGCACTCATGGCGGGGGGCAGCCATCACGAAACATGGGCCACCCAGTACTAGGGCTGGGACCTCGCGGTACCAGGATATAGGATATTCCAAAGGGATAGAGTAAATGGGAAAAGTGGGGGGGGGGCACTATATGTGAGGGAAGGGCTGAAGCATGTTCGTGAAGAGGGCGAGGAGGGTAGAACTGAGTTCTTATGGATGCAATTCCAGGATTCACAGAATAGGACTCTCAGGATGGGAGTAGTGTATCGGCCACCCTCTCAGATGAAGGAGTTAAACTGGGAACTAGTGGGTCAGAACAGAAGGACTTGTGGGAAGGGTAGTACGGTGATTGTGGGGGATTTCAACCTGCCAGAAGTGGAATGGAGTACCCCGGCCACCACGACTAGAAGGGAGCAGGTACTTTTGGATGCGTTCCAGGATAGCTTCTTACTGCAGATGGTCAGCGAGCCAACCAGGCTAGGGAACACCCTAGACGTCGGGCTGGCTAATGGTGAGTTTGTGAGGGAGTTGGGTGTGGAAGAACCACTGACAGGAAGCGACCACTACTCAGTATGGTTCGTGTTGAGTATGGCTAGAATCCAAAGTAACATGGACACTAACCAAAGGTGGGGGGTCATAAAACTGGGGACTGAAGAGGCAAACAAAACCTGCATCCAGGTCCAAAGTAAGAGAGCTAGGGCCAAGAAATCTAGCTGGGTGAGCAAGAGGGTCTAGGAAAAAGTAAAGAAGAAAAGAGACACCTTTAGGTGGTTCAAAAAAAAACAGGGGGGTGAGACAGAGAGGAGCACCTGAAGGAACTGAAGGGCAGTAAGGGCAGACAAGTTATCTAAAGAGCTCAGGCTGGCACAGGGCATCAAGAAAGGGGAGAAGGACGACTTCAGGTACATCAGGGAGAAGAGGAGTTGAAAGGACCACATAGTAAAGATTAAGAGGGACTGGGGTGGGTGGAAACAGGGGAAGAGCAGGCAGACGTGCTCAATGAATACTTCTGCTCTGTGTTTACGAAGGAGAATGGAGAGGCCGGCCCGGTTGCACATAGGTCTGAGGTGCTGGCACCTTACCTCACACCACACCGGCGACCCTGGTTCGGGAACGGACTTGGGCGCCCAGAGGGTCGGCTGGGAAGGAGTAGGATTGAGCATCCGAGGACTGCCTCTCCTGGGGTGGGTTGGGATCGGCGTTGCTCTGTAGCGGCCCCTGGTGGAGACCAGGGAAGCTCAGAGGTAGCAACTCAAGGGAAATCGAGTGGTGGAAATGAAAAATGGCGCCTCCCATGCCGGATGACGGCCGCCTGACCAGTGGCTACCGAGCCCGCAGCAGCCAACCAGACCACAGCAGCAGCCAGGAGCAATGCTTGGGCCAACAGGCTGTTTCTCCTCAGAAGAGGAGGAGCCACCCGACGCAAGGGTTACGTCGGGTTACCGTGAGGTGGTTGCAATGTGGGGTCGGGGTCGGCGGTGGAGATGAGCGAGAAGTGAGTGTCCTTGGCAATTAAGCTGAAGAAGAGGTAGAGGAGTCACAGGGGAGAGGATCAAATAACACACACACAAAAAAAAAAAAAAAAAAAATGGAGAAAGGAGGGGAGATACCATGGGGAGGGCAGGCATGGGAGGGAGGTTGACGGATGGGAAAATCACAGAGGGCAGGGTACTGGAGGGCTAGAAGGCGCTGAGGGTGGACAAAGCACCACAGCCAAATGGCATTCACCCCAGGGTTCTGAAGGACCTGGCAGAGATCCTGGCAGGGCCCTTGGCAGACCTGTTCAATGCCTCCCTGGACTCGGGGAGGGTACCTCAGGACTGGAGGATGGCTCACGTAGTACCCATCCATACGAGCGGCCCCGAAGATAAACTGGGGAATTACAGGCCTGTAAGCCTCACTTCCATAGTGGGTAAACTGATGGAGACAATCCTGAAGGAGAGGCTGGTAGTCCTTCTGGGAGTCAAATGGGCTGCAGGACAGTGGGCAGCATGGGTTTGTTGCAGGCAGATCCTTTCAGATCAACCTGGTGGATTACTATGACTGGGTATTGGGCAGTTGGACAACGGCCATGCTGTGGATGTCCTGTACTTGGACTTCAGTAAGGCATTTGACTTGGTGCCGCATGGAAGGCTGGGAAGCAAGTTGAAGGGCACAGGGGTGGGGGAGAAGATGGTGGGATGGGTAGTAAACTGGTTACAGGGAAGACAGCAGAGGGTGGTGGTGGTGGGGGGCAGCTCTACTCTCAGAGGGCAGTGACAAGCGGGGTATCGCAGGGCTCGGTGCTGGGACCAGTGTTTGGGTTACTCATATCAGACATCTCGATGGGCATGAAGAGCAAGATCAGTCTGTTTGCTGATGACAATGACACCAAGATGGGTGCAGCGGTGGATGACCTACAAGGGTGGTAGGGGTTGTAGGATGACCTGGCTAAATTGGAGACCTGGTCGAATACCTGGCAGCTGGGGTTCCAAGCCAAAAGTGCAAGGTGCTCATTTAGGGCAAAACCAAGGAGGAGCTACCAGCGTGGGAGGTTCCAGCTAGCTGTGAAAGAGGAGAAGGATCTGAGGGTGATCATTACATATTCAATGAACAGCTCAGCACAATGCAGGAAGGCAGCTACTAAGATCAACAAAATGCTGGGTTGTATTGCCTGGGGTATATCTTTCAGGAGAGGGGAGCTGATCCTGCCTAGGTCACTGGTTAGGCCACACCTGGAGTACTGTGTGTAGTACTGGCAACTGTACCTGAAAAGGGACATTAAGCTGCTGGAGGGGGTGCACCGAAGGGCAGCAAAGATGATCCAAGGACTGGGGGACATACAAGGGCAGGCTGAAGGAGTTGAGCATGTACTCATTGGAAAAGAGGGGAGATACGATTGAATTGAAACCTCCAAGTACATGACAGGAATAAACAAAACAGGCATGGAGTGGCTGTTCAAGTTAACAGGGGGCAGGAACACTAGAGGACATGATCTGAGATTGGAAGGGGGAAGGTTCAGGAGGGAGATGAGAAGAAACTTTTTTTTATGGAGAGAGTGGTGTCAGGGTGGAACGCGTTGCCTGCAGAACAGTGGGCTGCTTCAAAAGGGGATTGGACAGGGTTAGGGGGAAGGGAAGGGGCAGCTGCAGTATAAGGGGTGCTAGCTGCACATCTGAGCAGACTCGATAGACCATAAGGCCTTTATCTGCTGGCAAGTTTGTATGTTTGTACATGTGGCACTTCTGCCTCAGTGGCAGCATCAAGGGGTATTTCCTTGCAAGAAGTCTGTAAAGCAGCTACATGGAAAACAGTACACACCTTTACAAAGCACTACTGTCTGGATGTACAGTCCAGAAGGGATGCCAGCTTTGGCACTGCTGTCCTGCAGAACCTTCTCCCTAAACAGGTTTTGTACCCAGCCTCCCAAGGTACTGCTTTGTAGTCTGTAGTTGTTAAGCACAGTGAGTGATTTTGGGTGCTTGAAGAAAACAATACTCACCAAAGTAATGTTGCTTATTCCAAGGGATCACTCACAATGCATAACAATCCTTTCCTACCTTCTCTTCTAGAACCAGGAAATGCTTCTCACAAGACTAAGTTGTTTTCAGTTTGATTCAGTATTACTTGTTAAAGTGCCTTACAACTGATACTCAGTGATCTAATCTTTTTAAATTTGTTCCGTCGTACTGAGAGTCTCCTGAGACCATCTTCTTATTCATATTTTTTTTGGTAGTCATTTAGCTAGTTTAGTGGCCACTGCTCACCCTAGCTTCAGAAACAAACCTAATGTTGGGGGGCAGGGGTGAGCAAAACCACACAGCAGAGTTCTGGAATTTTCTTCTAAGATTCCATAATTAGCAAAAAATTCTAGGCTCTGGGACAGCTCATTCCAGGGAAATGACTGCAGTTGTTAAGTGTAGTGAGGGACCCCTTGGAAGAAATAACATTACTACCGTGAGTAATTTTTATTTCTTTTCCATGGCATCCTACCTCCTCTTAGCCACGGTGGTATCTGTTCACTTTAATCAGTGTACCAGCTTAAAATATTTTGAGGCTTAGTCAGGATTCCTTTCCCAGCACAGGACATCTCCCCTTTCTCTTTTAAAATGTTATCTCTGCTTTGGAAACAAAAAAAAACCCACACAGATTTAGGGAACATCAAGCATAGTGAGCTGCAGCACTTAAAAAGCAATCAAGAACATGCCTCAAAACATTTGAATCTGGAATGCTGGTTATAGTGAACAGATACTACCGTAGTACAGACAAGTAGCACTGCCACAAAATGCTGGCTCACTCCGTCTGCTGGTGGAAAGAATAGAAAGATTCAAATTTGAAAAACCAGAAGGGGGTTGAATCCTCTGTGACAGTACTTAGCCCAGGGAGAACAACAGGACCAGCAAATGAAAGATCAGAGCTGATCAAAATGCTCTGCAGCTAACCTGCACTGCAGGCTGTTGAATCTCCCACTGCTGCAACCCTGCTCTGAAGTCGGCTGCAGTAGCTTCTGGGATTTGTAGTTACAGAAAATGTCAGTTTGGAAGTTAGCAGAATCTGCCTGATACTGTTTAATGCAGTATAGTAGATAGCAAGTCACAACAAAAAAAGTTTTTGTACTCAAAAAGGGACCTGCCCCACACTTGCGTGTGGGCTTTTAGTGCTGACTGTTCCCATTTACCTATTTCAGGTGTGGACTGCAGTTTGCACCATGCAAACCATTTGAACCATAAGTCCACATTTCTGAGCCACAAGTTCGCTATAGTCTACAAGAACCGAACAAGTTCAAAGTGTTCAAACCTTTGGTAGAATTTAACTTGCAGCTCTAATTGTAATGTTGTCAACATTGAAATATGCTCTCTGGTTCACTTGTTCCTCTAATGTAACTACTGGTAACCTTCAATATATCAATTATGGCAACACTAAGACAAGATACCATGACATCATAAAACAGCAACTGACGCCTTTGGCAAAACTTTGGAAAAATAATAATTTAGACACGTCAGCTTGTATTTCATTTATTTTCTATAGATTTCTACTCTCCGTTATTTGTTACTAAAGAAATTCCCACACAAACAAGGTCTGTATCCCTTAGCATTCATCTGCCTCTATAGCTTATTCTGTACCGATATAATAATGGTCTTTTGTGACCACAGTCTGCTGCCATGGGAGATACTGTGACATCACAAGTAGAGTATTACGACATCAGGTTGGGAAAAAGCAATAGCAGCTGACGAACCATCAAGGAACAACAATCCTGTTTTGAAGCAAATTACCTCAATAATAAATTATAGGGATACGAAATACAGAGTTAATAAGAAAAATAAGTAGCTTTGTGTCCAAGCATTATGTTTTTCAATGTGCGTCTTAAGGTATCAGTGGCTCTTTAAACTTAGCTACAAAGATATCACTTATCTTTTATGTTTATCTCCACTGGCATATATAAATTGGGAATATCTCATACAGAAGTTTAACTGACGCATGTAATTTGGTTTGGGAATGTTGATGTTATTGCATACTTGCAACGAGTGGCACAGCTACAACTGCACAGTGGCAATTAACATCTACATTTCAAACCAAATAACATGCATATCTGGAGCTACCTCAAATAACATGCATATCTGGAGCTACCTCATGGGATATCCAATGTATACAATGGGAGTTCCAACTTGTTTTTGTCTACTGAGTGACAAGGTTGAAGACAGCCCTGTCCCAGTTGTTATGAAGGAAGAGTTTAAATGCAAGGATCTGTTCTATTCTCTCCTTTTCTGTCTCTTCTCTGTCTGGTTGCGCAACCAAATTTTCTCGTGAGACCTAGAACTTGATCACCCCGACGGTCTTGCAACTCTCTGACTCTCGACATCTCTCTACCTTCAGATGCTGTTCTGTCTTTTCTTCCCCCCTTGCATATCTGCAGGTATAAAAATACATGTGAATCTTTTGTGGAAATGTAACTGATACTGGGGTCCCTTTGTTTAAAACTGTATATAGTTATACTCTTGATATGATTGCAAAGCTAAAACTGTTTATGGTCATACCACTGAAATGATTGTAAAGCTATTTGGAACTCAAGAGGTTAACCTGAGATGCAATTAAAGCCTTTTACAGAAGATATAGACAAGAGGTCAGTTCTGGGTCATAATGTTCTTTTTGCTGCACCTGCTGAAACTGACAAGAACATTGGAACCTTACAAGAACACTGTGCGAGAAGCATGTTATTTTCTTAACAAGCTCCTGCACAGATTTATAAAAAGGAGCTGCAGTGTTTTCCAAAAGAGAGAGACACAGACTGAGAAAGACTGAAATTGGAAATTGAGAAGAAACTCAGATGGACTTTTTCTGTTTATACTGCCTTTGTAAATAGTTATACTGAACATTTTTATTTTTTTAATTTAGTGTTATTAATTATAAAACTCTTATTGTGAATTTTACAACTGCTCCTGGTTTTTCTTTTTTAAAACTCAAATATTGTTATTTCAAAGATCAGACAGATGTACAGCTCATACATACAATGAAATACATGAAGTGAATCAAAACAGTTGCTCGGGTTTTCTAATTTATCAAGTCAAATCAATTAACATGACCCTTGCTTAACCTGCAGGACAAAATACAATGTTCTTCACATCTATCATTGTCCTTCCTCTTGTTTCTCTAGCTAATTTGCAGTTTTTTTCTAATAGATGATTCCTATAATTCAACACAAAGTACATCTCTCACTAAAGTCTAGGTTTCTTCCAAGAAAAGCTAAAATGTTTTGAACCCTTTGCCATGTGGCTAGTTAATTCAGTTTTGATAAGATAAGCATAGGCCCACTTCAAATTGTTTAACCGAGCTATTAAATGCATTAACATGGATGTCCTGGGGGGAATACCCCCTCAAGATAAAGTGACTCAACAGGAGTCTTATAACTTAATCTTATAACATATAACTTAAAACTTAATAGGGAGACTCTGTAAATCAACATTGTTAAAAGATCCTACCATAGCCCAGGGGAATGGAACATTCCAACTCCTCTACTATACCACCACCCATAGACTCGGACACCAGGATGAGCCCATATTTTCATCACCCCCATTTCCCTAATATGGTTCCTTCATAAAAGCTGAGCAGGTACTTCTACTTTGGGCGCATTAAGCTCATGCACTGGGGTCTTGCTCATCCCTGAGGGTCTCACTTATCCCCCACCAGAACTCCTTCACCTCAGGACATGCCCAAAAAATGTGTGTATGTGTGCCCACCTGCCCACACCCTCTCCACCACAGGCCGGTGTCCCCTCCAGGGAAGTGTCTAGTGAGTGATGGCATGTGGAAGAATCTGGAAAGGCATTTCCAATGGAATTTCCTCCATGTTGGGGACGCTGTTGTGCGCCACCCTCTATCCCAAGCCTCCTGCCAAGGTTGGTCTGATATTGCGGACCCCAGCTCTCCCTCCCATTTATCGCTAAGGGCCCAGAAGCATACAGTTAGCCTTCCCTTGTAAGTCCTTGTATCCGCTCGAAATTATCCTTCTCTGCTCCGTCAGCCTGGCCGACCAATACATAAATTCTTCTAAGTTAGTCATATCTCTCGTGATCTTAGGTATCAAATTATGTACACCTAGGTAGTGTCTTACTTGAAGGTATCTATAGAAATCAGATTTATCCAGGAGAAATTTTTGTTGTAGTTGCTCGAATGACGCTCCTGGTTTTTCTATGCTTCCTGACCTGTGCCCAGATGACATACTGCAGGTAAAAGAATGTGCTATGTTATGTAAATGAATTATCTTTTTACAGTTTTTCTTTCTTTTACACTTTATTGATAATGCTAAGATGAGTCATTTACTTTTATGGTTAAAATAACAGCGCCTCTGTTTGATGTGCTGCTCACAGGGAGCCAATTCATGTGAAAAGCAAGGTTGTGGATGCAATGAAAATAACATAAGTTACTGTGCAAATAAAATGATTTCAACTGATCTTACTTCAAGAGGGCTCTTGCAGTAGGTATTAACCATTAGAACTGCACCCCCTGGCATCAGGGCCACACAGAAAACTTTAGCTAGCAGTGTCTGGAGGGGGACCATCCACCGACGTCACAAGATCCTATACAGTGGGCGGTCCCCAGCTCGCCCTCCAGTTCTTTCCTGCCATCAACCTGTGATCGATGGATCTCACGGACAGTGCAGATACAGTTTGACTACTATTCTGGATGAGTATATTTTAAATTATTTTTTTAATTATTCTACCACCTTTTTGTAAGTTAATCTCTATGTATGTCTTCCCCAACACCTTCCAAATCGCATAAACATAAGTGCGAGTTCTGCAGCATGCAACTCCCACATAAAGATGACCATACTCTCTGCCTCTTCTGCCTGGACATGGAACACCAGACCACAGACTGTGAGGCCTGCCTGAGCTTCAGTCAGGCCACACAGAAATGCCAACAGGAGGCCCATATTTTAAAGCAGAAAATGGCTTCAAAGGCGAAGGAGTTGCAGATGTTGCGGAGTGCCTCTTCATCACCCTCATCAGATTCGCATCATTACAAAAAATGGAAGGACAAGGAAAAGCATCGGGGCCAGGAAAGGTCCCCCTCACGCCCATGACACCCTCTGGGGACCACGGATGGGAAGAAACATAGAAACATAGATTTTGACGACAGATAAGGACCGCTTGGCCCATCTAGTCTGCCCATTTCCCTACCTACAGGATAGGCCGCAGATCCTAGTTAACCAACAGCCTATTTCTTCCTACCCCCCCCCAAAAGAATTGCCTTATGTCTGTCCCATTCATTTTTGAATTCTCCCACAGTTTTAGACCCCACAACCTCCTCAGGAAGGCTGTTCCATGTATCCACTACCCTCTCTGTGAAATAATACTTCCACACATTGCCCCTGAACCTCCCCCTCTATCTTTAAATTGTGTCCCCTTGTTCTTGCACATCTCTTTTTCTGAAAGATGCTACCCTCTTGGACTTTGTTGATTCCACTGAGGTACTTAAAAGTTTCTATCATGTCCCCCCTCTTCCTTCTTTCCTCAAGGGTATACATATTAAGCTTTTTAGTCTCTCCTCGTACGGCTTCTCTTGCAGACCCTGCACCATTTTAGTTGCCCTCCTCTGGACTGCCTCTATCCTGTCTATGTCCTTGCGGAGATGGGGTCTCCAGAACTGGACACAGTTCTCCAGATGGGGTCTCACCAATTGTCTGTACAGAGGGATAACAACTTCCTGTTTTCTGCTCGTGATGCCTCTCCCTATGCATCCCAGTATACCTCCAGCCCTCCCTACTGCCTTCTCACATTGCTTGCTAACCTTAAGGTCATCTGATATGATTACCCCCAGGTCCCTTTCCTTTTTTGTTGTTGTTACTACCTCCCCCACATTGTGTATTCTTCCCCAGGGTTCTTGTTTCCCAGGTGCATTATTTTGCACTTCTTTGCATTGAATCCAAGCTGCCATACTTCTGACCATTCCTCCATCCTTGCCAAGTCCCTTCTCATCCTTTCCACGCCTCCTTGTGTATCAACCCTGTTGCAGATCTTTGTGTCATCTGCAAAGAGGCATACTTTTCCTTCCAGTCCCTCTGCAATGTCACTTATGAAGACATTAAAAAGGAATGGACCCAGTACTGAATCCTGCGGTACCCCACTAGCAACCACTCTTTCTTCAGAGTGGACTCCATTTACAGTTACCTTTTGTGTCCTGTTGTCCAGCCAATGTTTTACCCAGGCTACCACCCTGGGACCCACTCCCAGGCTGGTTAATTTGACTATTAATCTTTGTGTGGGACTGTGTCAAATGCCTTGCTAAAGTCTAGGTAGGCCATGTCCACAGCCCCTCCCTGGTCTACTACTTTGGTCACCCAGTCAAAGAAATCTATTAGATTCGCCTGACATGACCTTCCCACTGTGAACCCATGCTGCCTTGGGTCCCAGCCCCACTGGCCTCTAGGTACTCAACAATTTTTCCTTCTCAGAAGTGATTCCATCACTTTCCCTACCACAGAGGTCAAACTTACAGGTCTGTAGTTTCCTGCCTCTGTCTTGGTCCCACTTTTATGAAGGGGAATCACATCCGCTTTCCTCCAGTCCTCGGGTACCACACCATCCTCCCACGATTTATTAAAAAGAGTAGCCAGTGGTTTCACTAGTTCCTCCCTTAATTCTTTTAGAATTCTGGGGGGAATTCCATCAGGCCCCATTGCTTTGTCCACCTTCAGTTTTAGGAGTTCTTGCAGAACCCTTTCTTCTGTGTAATGCAGTTGGGAACGGCCCGGGGGTAAAACAGGAGGAACACCAGCAGAGGTGTCTGCTGGGACCAGGCTTCAACTCCATCAGGGACATGCCTACAGATGAGACCGGACCCAAAAAAAAAAAAAATATTTAAAATAAAAGGGACAGCAAGATGCCAAAATTGAGGTTACTACTAAGGCGGCAACCTTGGCAGAATCCACCACAATCTAGCCACTGGCAGCAACAAGCAAAATGGTACAAGGGAAACTGCAATTAATGTACCACCTGGAGGCCCTGAGCAACTCTCATGGGGCTTCAAATAGAAGACTTGTGGGTTCCCGGAAGGAAGCAAAGGCGACAATGCTCTCTAATTCATGAAAGCTTGGTAGCCAGGTGTCTTGGGACTTGCAATGTATCACAGAATTTTATTCAGGCATACAGAATCTCACAGAGACTGGTGGACCAACAAGGGGATAAACCCAATATGGTGTTACCTGTTATGGCTTCTGTGGCAGTCCAGAAATCAGGACACTTTACTCCAAGCCATGAGAAACACTCAAAAACTATATTTGAATGAGCATATACGTAATGTATTTCCAGACCTGTCTTTTGTAACACACACACACACACACACACACACACACACACACAAGAAAAAAGCTCGATGTGGTCCGAGCACAGTACAGCTCAAGAGCTTGGGCATCACACACCCCTTATTACTGCCAGCCTGCCTCATGGTTTACTATGGAGGACATACATACCAATTCAAGGAAGCTGACCCAAAAGTTGAACCCATCAAAGTGTAATTTAAACACAATAGGAGTCAAGGATGAGGACAATTCTGAGGAAGGAACCTGAATCGTAATGGATTTTATCACTCACTTGAACAGATCTTGTAGGACACTAGTAATTTAACTTGTTATAACAAGTCATACAAAACACAGAATCAAACTTTTGCTTTCATTTTTTTTCCTTCTAATTACTCTGACCAGGTTATAAACCCAGCAACTTACCTGGAATGAATATCATTAACTGCAGGTACTGTGGAACACTTTTCAGAAGTGCAGTTTTACAGGATTTAGGACACTGTCGTACATGCTGAGCCATTGGAGATCTAAGGGCTCAGCTCCAAGCAGCATGGGCAGAGACTGTGCGCCTCAAATTGCATATTCAAGAGGAAATATATTGTAAGAACCACCGGCTATTTCCCCAACATCCAACAGAAGCACCTCGACCGCAGAGGGTCTAGGAGGTTAGCAGGTGGTTAGGAGGGGCAAATCGGGTGACCCATCACTTGGTGCTCTCCAACATATCACCTCCACGAACCCTATTAAAAAACTAAAAAACAGGTATCTGCCTCTCTGAAAATCAAACAAAGGGGCAGAGGACACTGTCGCACAGAATGTAGCAGAACAAGACATGCCTAAAACAGGAACCAAAACAAAAAAAAGGCAAAAAGGAAATCCCAAAAACTTCTGATCATAGGAGACTCCATGATTTGGGGAGTTGATATGCATCTCCAGACAGTGGGAATGCTCAGATGTCTCCCAGGTACATTAGCGTGGAGAGACACTGACCGCATTGTTAAAACTGTTCAGGAAGCAGGAGAAAACATTGATGTCCTGGTACACACAGGGACTAACGATCTCGCCAGCCGGTCAGTTGTGGAGACCAAGGAACACCTAACCAGGCTGGGGGACAAACTATCATCCATTTCATCTGGCATCTCCTTCTCCGAGATCCTGCCAGTCTAGGAGAGGGGGACAGATGGACGGAAAGTCAGAGAAGGGGAGATAGGGGAGCTAAACATGTGGCTCAAGGGCTGGTGCCAGGAAAAAGGACACAAATCTGTAGGGAACTGGCAACAGTTTTGGGAGCGAAAGTTCTTTAAATTTGATGGACTGCATCTAAAGAGGGAGTCAGTGCATTGGGGTAGAAGTTTGATGACTTTGCAGAATATTTAAACTAGCAAATGGGGAGAGGGGTGCAGCACCCGAAACGTCGAATGGGAAGAACACCCCTCCTCCCTCAGCTAGTGGTCAAATAGGAGTTCATTTGCATCACTAGGTAAAGAAAAAGGTCTGGCTCCCCATATGATGCACAGGGGAAACGTCGGACCTCACCCAACAACTAACACACTGAAATCTGACCAATGGAAAATCATGTACACAAATGCTCGCAGTCTGGAAAACAAGATCCCAGACCTGCAGGCAATAATGACAGAGCACCTCTAACGGCAAGGCTGCTTCGACCTCCCAGGAGCAGCCCTTGGTTCCCACACCACTACCGGCCTCGGCAGCGTCTGAGGCTCCTGCCATTCTTAGATCACTCAAAACCTTAGGGTCCAAGTCTGGTGGCGGGGCTGACAAGTCACTATCACAGTCCCCGATGAGTGCCCAGCCCAGGCTGTTAAGTCGGTCACCAGAGGCTCCGGTGAATGCCCAGCCACAGCTGATAAGCTGGATGTCGGAATTTCCAAGGCCCACCCAGCCCAGGCGCTTCCGTCAGGCCCTGGTGAGCGGCTGACATTGATCCTCAGCGCTCGATGAGATTTCCTATGTGACATACCCCAGTAGGCTCGCCCAAGCAGGATTCTTTCTCACCTCCAGCCTCCCCTGAAAATCTGAAGCCCGAAGGACATCAACCTGATGATGCCACTACCAGGTCACATCCGGGCACCAACACCAGTTCCCCGAAGGACCCTCAGGTCCCTTCCCCGCCAAACCTTTCAGCAGGGCCTTCTGCCGCTCTGCCTCAGGGTACCTGCAGGATGACGCTGGGCCCCCTTCCTAGTGGCCTGATGCCAGGCTATCACCTCTGGATCTTCCAGCCTGTCTTTCAGGCCTCCTCAGGGTCCTCCGTTGGACCCAAGAGCTCCTCCATCAGGTCTAGCGCCACACTTTCAGACGTCAGGCTACCAGCTGTCACGCTATCATACCCCTAGATATCTTCCATCAGGATACCAGGTGCCAGGTCTCCCCCTGCCAGGGTACCTGCCACTGGGCTGAGTCCACAGTTATTCCACACCTGGTTACCCGCCATCAGGGTACAAGACGTCAGATACCCAATGCCGGGTTATGGCTCCCGGTTTCAGCCGGCTTACCAGCCTCCCCTCTTCCACAACCCAAACCACAGGTCGACTTCAGGGCAATTCTCCAGTCCTGGTGGACCGAGACTAAGTCTCAACTGGTCTCTGAATCGGACAGTCATCATCCAGTAGCGGCCTCTAACCTGGCATGCCCGGATCTGACATATCAGTCTCCGTCGTCAGGGGAGTACCGTACCTCAATGTCAGATCTGATGAAGAACACTGCTACCTCTCATAAGGGCGGGCCTTCTGCTCCCCTTAAGGAAGTTCCCCGCCCAGAAGCTCCATCTCCAGTCCTGATTCATTCGTCGGACTTGGATTCAGATTCAGACTCCTCTTCTTCAGCCTCTGGCTTTGAGGCACCTCTGCCAGAAGAACCAAAGGCAAAGGAGTCTCCGAAGTCTCCTCCAGAGGATCCTTCTGTTTTGGATCTTCTCAAAAGGATTGCGGAGGCCTATGATGGGAAGACCGATGACCAGGACCCCAAACAAAAGAGGTTGGCCGAACATTTGGACATGCTTGACTTGTCTCCAGTCCTCTCACCCCCTTGGCTAGAACCTCACGAGGATCTCACTTTCACCATCTGGATAATGCCCTCCTCCATTCTGGCTGTGACCAAGAAGGTGGATAGGACCTGCCAGAGGGCAAAGACCACCTTAGCGTCCACCCTAAAGCAGACTCAGTGGTCATTCATGTGGCACACAACAGAACTACCAAACCTAAACACATGAGCACCTCTCCTCCTCCTCACAAGGAGTCGAGACAGCTTGACCAATTTGGGTGTAAGTATCGTTCGTCCTCTACCCTGGCTTTGCATGCCCTTAATTACATGGCGCACATGTTGATATACCAAAAATCCCTTTTGCCAGTTAGAGCCGGTTACGGAGGCCATGCCAGACTCTGACATGAAGGAAACCCTCTCTGACACAATTAGGTAAGCTAAGGACGCTTCTCAGCACTCTATAAGAGTGACTTATGATGCTGTGGACTCCTCAGCTAGGGGCATGTCTACCGCAGTTTGCCTCCGGAGGTATTCTTGGCTGAGAGTTTCTGGGTTGGCACCTGATGTCCAGGCTGCTATCCAAGATGCTCCCTTCCGTGGTTCCATCCTCTTCAGAGGAGATGCACAAGGCATCATCACAAACCTCCAGGATAAGGGACAGGAATTGCGTTCAGTGCAGACTATGTACCACACTGGCTCTCAAGCGAAGAAGCCCTTTTGTCGCCAGTAGAGATGGCAGACAAAACAACCACAACAGGCCAGACGTCAGAACAAATGACTGGCCCCCCTCAGCAAAGGCCACCCCTACAGCCAAGAACCAGAGGGCTTCAGGGGCGACCCTTCTCAACCCTACCTCCACCACTTGACTCGTGGCCCGCCCCCCCCCTCCTCCTCTTCAGTCGGAGGAACCAGTGGACGGAAGATTCGTCGGTCATCTGGCGGGGTGGGAGGCAATTACTGCAGATCCATGGGTCCTTCAATTAATTTCCAAGGGCCACATGTTGGGGTTCCTAGAAAGACACACAGACAACTCTCCAGGTCCATCCCATTATCAAAGGGCGCACACTCCCATCATCAGGGAAGAGACAGAGGCTCTTCTCCAAAAGGCAGTCACAGAGCCCATTCCTCTAAATCAGAAAGGAAGAAGATATTACTCTCACTTCTTCCTGGTTTCCAAAAAGAAAGGAGACCTGTGCCAGATACTAGACCTCGGCTCCCTGAATCTGTACATACAGTATAAAAGATTTTGAATCTGACCCTTCCAGACCTGCTGCCCATGCTGTACAAGGGACAGTGGCTCTGCGCAAAGGATATGCAGGCTGCTTACCTATACATACTGGTCTTCTAAGCCCACCGCTGCTACCTCAGGTTCTCCTTTCAAGGGGAACACTACCAGTTCAAGGTCCTCCCCTCTGGCCTGTCCTCGGCACCCAAGATCTTTACCAAGTGCCTGGCAGTAGTGGCAGTGGCCTTGAGGCACCAGGGCCACTATATCCTTCCCGTACCTTGATGATTGGCTGATCTCAGCCCCGTCAAGGGAGTAGCTGGAAATTTCTCTTTTGGCTACCCAGTGTGACGCTTGGTCTGCTGGTTATGACTGCTCTGTGATTTGTAATATAGAATGTGGTATGTGACCAGTCTCACAGGAGACATCCTGTGCTCCTGGGATGACATCCCCCCCCCACTCCAGGTTTCAGTTAAAATGACAGGATATATGTTAAACAGCAGAGCTCTGTAATGTGATTAACTTCTAAGAAGTTGCATTTTATGGCCTTGTTGATGAGCTGTGCTTCTTTGAAGCTGGGAACTTAAAATATACATTTTATGATGCCTTAGAGAAAGAACAGTTAATATCAACTGGTGTTAAGAAGCTATATGACATCTAGGTGAGAAAACTGCAGAGTTGTAAAGGTTTTTGGATATGGGATAGGAACAGGAACTGCTCAGAGATCAAAGAGGGAATGTAGATCAAAGAGTCATACTGGAAAATGAGTTTTTGCTGATGTCACCTTATTTAATATACCTCCCAATGGGACATCCTGTGTGTATTATTTTTTTGTATTTAACAGGGAGGAGCTGGGTGACATCATGGAAGAGGTGTGTTTGAGAGTCAGTTTAAACTATTCTGTGTCTAATCATTCACACACCTTTTCTTGGTGGGCTCTTAGAAACAACATCTACTATAAGCACTGTAAGAAGGATACACATTAGATAGGAAAGTCTAATTGTATTGTGGTAGGAGTTCATGTTTGTACTTTTTCCTTGTTTTCTTTTAAGTGACTGTATGCTTTGTGATATATTGTTCTGTGTTTACATTTTACATATTTTTATCCATTTTCTAAGTAAACCTCTTATTTTGAAGAGACTGCCTGGTGTGCCTTCGAAATTCTTTCTTTTGCATGTGAAGTATAGATGGTTAAAGTTGACAACTGTTCATAAGCTTAATGGTGTTACTGAACTGGAAAAAGGTAAGGATTTACCTAAGGTCTTTCATTGAGTTTTAAGGGTTCATTTTAGATACCTGGTTAGGTGCCCTTAGGCGAAAGATATCTGGCATTCCCCGAAGAGCAGAATTATCTGAGCCTGTACATTTGCGTAAGCTAGCATAAGGTTCACAGTTTGAATCCCCCCAGAACTTGAGACCAAAGGTGATTCGGACCCACAAGCAGACAGGAGGGTTACCCTGTTCTGTTACCTGTTCACAATACTGCGCTCGGAGGTTGGCACTGTGGGAGCAGAGGGCCTGACCTGCTGAGTGGGGTTGTGACGCTCAGGACCTGTTTGGCCAAGTGGGAGTTACAGTGAACTACCCCAAGTCTCACCTTAACCCCTCCCAGTGACCGCAGTACATTGGAGCGGTGCTGGATACAGCCCAAGGTCAGGCGCTCCTCTCTTTGAACAGGGTGGAAACCCTGCAACAGCAGGCATGGTTGGTAGCTTCCAGCCACTGGATTTCAGCCAGGTCAGTGCTGTGCCTTTTGGGCCTAATGGCGGCGTCCATCCTGACTGTTCCTCTGGCCAGGCTCCACATGCAGATCTTGCAGTGAATGCTCAGGGTTCAGTGAGACCAGAGATTGGACGATCTCAACCACAATGTCTTGGTCCACACATCAATGTGTCAGGATCTCAGCAGTCTCTGCAAGGGAGTTCCTTTTCAGTCCCTTCTGTCCATCCAGACACTGATCACAGATGTGTCAGGGCTGGGTTGATGGACTCATCTAGAGACCCACAGGACCCACGGTCTGTGGTCACAGTCAGAACTATCTCTACACATTAATGTGTTGGAGATGCGGGCGGTGCTGTATGCTCTGCATGCCTTTCAGCACCTTCGGAGTCCAGGTCCGCTGCTGGTCAAAACAGACAATATGTGCGTGGTCTGGTATCTGAAGAAACAAAGAGGCACTTGCTCCTACCCTTCGTGCAGGGAACTGATATGAGTTTGAAACTGGGCAATTCTACATCAGATCTCCCTTACTGCAGTTCATGTCCCAGGCATCCAGAACGTCCTGGGCAGCCAGTCTCAGCTGCACCAAGGCCAAGGTTCACAAGTGGGAACTAAATCCAGTTGGTGGTTGAAGGCATTTTCGACCTGTGGGGTCATCCAGATCTCGATCTGTTCGTCTCCCCATCCAACGCAAAACTTCTCAAGTTTTGCTCGCTCATTCCAGGGCCTGGTGTTTCCTGGTGAGATGCACAATCTCTTTGTTGAACAGGGAGGTTCCTGTATGCCTTTCCTCCTTTTCCAATCCCACAGCGCCCCGGAAGGGGCTAACATGATCCTGATCGCCCCGTTCTGGCCATGCCAAAGACGGTTCCCGCTTCTGCAACAGCTGGCAGTGGAGCCCCTAGTTCCCCTCTCCATCTGTCATGACCTCCTGATCCAAGAGGGGGGTGCTCTGGTTCATCCAGGACTCAAGTTCCTTCACCTTCACGTGTGTAGCTGCTTCACACCATGGGGTTTCCTCTAGGGTTGCTCAAGTCTTCGTAGAGGCCAGAAAACCTTCCATGAGGACCACTTATGCTATGAAATGGAAGAGATTTTCCATTTGGTCCACTTCGAAGGGATGGGAATCTTTTTCATGCACTGTTTCTCAGGTCATGGAGTACTTGCTACATCTATCCGACCTGGGTCGGAGTTATTCCTCGCTGAAGGTCCACCTCTCAGCCATTTCTGCCTACCACATTCTAGTGGAGGGCAAAACTGTTGCTCAGCTGGAGGTTTCCAAAATGCTTCTGAAGGGAATCCTCCACTTGAAACCCCCGGTGTTTAGCCCTGCCCCACCGTGGAATTTAAACTTTATTTCAGAGAAGCTCACTTTGCCTCCTTTTGAACTGGCCGCAAGTTGCGACATGCGCTATCTATCCTGGAAAGAGCTATTTTTAGTTGCTGTAACTTCTGCCCGAAGGATTTCCGAGCTTCAGGCCCCGATGTGTTAGGAGTCTTATTTAATTTTCCACAGAGACCGAGTGGCTCTGTGTACAAATCCTAAGTTCTTGCCAAAGATTGTTTCTGAGTTTACGTTGAATCAGACTACTGAACTACCGGTGTATTACCCCGAGTACTCTAATCAGGGGAGGCAATTCTGCACACAATAGATGTTCATAGAATTTTGCGTTACTATACGAATTGGACGAAGTCAGTCCGAAAAACAAATCAGCTTTTGCTTCCTTTGAAACACAGAAACATAGAAGTTGACAACAGATAAGGACCACAAGACCCATCCAGTCTGCCCATTTTTTCTACCTTATGAATGTGCCATAGGCCTTTACTCTGTCAATGGCTTATTTATTCATACTCATCTGTATTGCTAACTTATGCTTATCCCATGTCTGTTTGAAGCCCTGCACTGTATTCAAATCCAACACTTCCCAAGGTAGGCCGCTCCATGCATCCACCACCCTTTCTGTGAAAAAGAACTTCCTCACATTGCCCCTTAATCGGCCTCCCTCTAATCTCATGCTGTGTCCTCTTGTCCTGCTATTTTTCTTATATTTAAACATGTCAGACTCTTTCACCTTGTTAATGCCCTTAAGATATTTGAATGTTTCGATCAAATCAACTCTCTCCCTCCTTTGCGCTAAGGTATACATGTTGCGCTCCGTTAATCTGTCCTCATATGTTTTATGATGCAGTCCCTGCACCATTCTGGTTGCCCTTTTCTGGACTGCCTCCATTTTATTAATGTCCTTGTGCAGGTGCCGCCTCCAGTACTACACGCAGTACTTCAGATGGGGCCTAACCAGTGTCTTGTAAAGAGGGATTATTACCTCCCTCTTACAACTTATGATACCCCTACTAATACACTCCAACATCCCTCTAGCCTTACCTACTGCTTTAGTGGTCTGCTTGGATTATTTCAGGTCATCTGTGATGATGATGCCCAAGTCTCTTTCTTCCCTTGTGACTGCCAGCACCCCCCCCCCAAACCTATAGGTAACTTCAGGGTTCTTTTCCCTCAAGTGCATGATCTTGCACTTCTTTGCATTGAGAGGGCAGCAAGGAGGGCTGGGGGGATACTGGGATGCATAGGGAGAGGCATCACCAGTAGAAAACAGGAAGTTATTATCCCTCTGTACAGACAGCTGGTTAGACCCCATCTGGAGTACTGCGTGCAGTTCTGGAGACCCAGTCTTCGCAAAGACATAGACAGGATGGAAGCTGTCCAGAGGAGGGCAACTAAAATGGTGCAGGGTCTGCACCAGAAGACACATGAAAAGAGACTTAAGGAGCTTAATATGTATAGCCTCGAGGAAAGGAGGGGAGAGGGGGGACATGATAGAAACTTTCAAGTACCTCAAGGGAATCAACAAAGTCCAAGAGGGTAGCATCTTTCAAAAAAAGAGGTGTGCAAGAACAAGGGGGCGGCTCAGAGGTAATTTAAGGAAGTATTTTTTCACAGAGAGGGTTGTGGATGCATGGAACGGCCTTCCGGAGGAGGTCGTGGAGTCAAAAACAGTGGTGGAATTCAAGCATGCATGGGACAGTCATAAGGCAATTCTAGAAGGCGGGGGCAGGAAGAAGTAGGCTGCTGGTTAACTAGGATCTGCAGCTTATCCAGTAGGCAGGGAAATGGGCAGACTGGGTGGGCCAAGCGGTCCTTATCTGCCGTCAAATTCTATGTTTCTATGTAAATCCCCATTGCCACTCTTCAGAACATTTTGGCAGTTTTTCCAAATCTCTTCTCATTCTGCCCATCCCATCTGGATCATCTTCTCTGTTGCAGATCTTGGTGTCCTCTGCTAACAAGCAAACCTTACCCTCCAGTCCATCTGCAATGTCACTGATGAAGATATTGAAGAGGACTGGCCCCAGGACTGATCCCCTGAAGTACCCCACTTGTGACCTGCATCTCTTCTGACGGTACACCATTTACCACCACTCTGTTTTCTGCCTGCCAACCAGTCTGTCACCCAGTTGACCAACTTCTAACCCACCCTGAGCCTACCCAGCTTATTAATCAATCTTCTATATGGAACAGTATCGAAAGCTTTGCTGAAGTCAAGGTAGGCGACATCAACTGCACCCCCTTGTTCCGCCACTCTGGTTACCCAGTCAAAGAAGTCTATTAGATAATCTGACAGTACCTTCCTGTTATAAACACATGCTGTTTTGAATCATGTGCTCCTATGGATTCCAGGTGTTGCACTATCCTTTTATAATC
Organism: Neoceratodus forsteri; assembly: GCA_016271365.2. Lineage (NCBI taxonomy): Eukaryota > Metazoa > Chordata > Ceratodontiformes > Ceratodontidae > Neoceratodus > Neoceratodus forsteri. The sequence continues at coordinate 966,981,977 of CM057452.1, forward strand.
TTGCCCACTACTGAGGTAAGACTGACTGGTCTGTAGTTCCCTGCCTCCTCCCTACCACCACTCTTGTGGAGCAGGATCACATGATCCCTTCTCCAGTCTTCTGGGACCTCTCCTGTACTCAGAGACTCACTAAACAGTTCTGCTAATAGCTCTGCTAGTTCCACCCTTAGCTCCTTTAGTACCCTGGGATGCATGCCATTGGGTCCCATTGCCTTGTCCACCCTGAGCTTAGTGAGCTTTTGTATGACCCTTTCTTTTGTGAAGGGACTTGTGCACACCTCCCTCCCCCTGTGTTCATGGTGCGGAGCTGTGGTCCCTGCCCTACCTTCTCTCAGTAAATACTGAGCAGAAGTATCTATTTTGGACAGATGCTTTTCCCTTGGTCCTCCTCCACACACACACCCTTATCCCCATTGATCTTAGTAATACCCCATGGACTTTCTCCTTTCACTAAAGTATCTACAGAAAGTCTTGTCTCCTTCTTTTACTGTTCATGCTAGTGTTTCCTCGGTTTGGGCCTTTGCCTGCCTTACTGCCTTCCCTGCTTCCTTTAGGGAAGTTTGGTATGCTTACCTGTCTTCATCCCGCTGCGTTCCCTTATATTTCCTACAGGCCAAGCTTTGGCTCTGACCTACTGTTTTTGAGAACCAAAGTGGTTTCCTCCTTCTTTTGCTCTTGCTTCTCTCCCTAATATAATGGGATGCTGCTTCACGTACTGCATCCTTAATGCTTGCCCACTTTGCTTGTACCCTCTCACCTGTATTTCTTCTTGCCAGGGTTAGCTTAACTCTGTTGGCCATCTATCAAAGTCAGCTCCTCTGAAGCCTCATATTTTGACCTTGGAATGGGATGATTTAGTTCTAGTGGCCAAACTGAACCATACCATGTGATGGTCACTGGCCCCCAGGTGACCTTCTACCTGGGGATCTGTGATACTTTCCCTGTTAGTCAATACTAGATCTAGGATAACCCTGTCTCTTGTGGGTTACTGTACCAACTGTTTGAGGTCCTCTCCCTGCATGGAATTCACTATGTGCCTAGATCTGGCAGATGTTCCGGCTGGTATTGACCAATCTGTATCCGGCATGCTGAAGTCTCCCATTAGCAGAACTTCCCCTTCAGCTGTCATGTTTTGTTTATCTTCTAACAGTAATGTGTCTATGTCCTCCCCCGGTCTGGAGGCCTACAGACAACCCCAGTTCGTATGGCTGTCTCATTTCCTGTTTCCAGGGTGACCCACAGTTCTTTTGGCTCCTTGCGTGTATTCTGAATTTCTGTAGCTTTGACATTTTCATGGACATAAAAGGTCACTCCCCCTTTTTCACCTTGGCCTCTTCTGAACAGTACATAGCCAGGTACTGTAGTCTCCCAAGTGTGGTTACTGGTGAACTATGTCTTGCTAATGGCTACTACGTCCAGTTTAGCCTCTGTCATTTTGCCTGCAGGTCTGTGATCTTGTTTCCCAGATTGCAGGCATTTGTGTACATGATCTTCCATTGGCCAGATTTCGGGGCGTTAGTTGTGGGGAGAGGCCCGGCTTTTCCCCTGCGCATCGTATGGGGAGCGGGACCTTTTTTCTCACCTGGTGGTGCAAATGAACTGCATACATGCTGAACTCCTGTTTGATCACTAGCTGAGGGGGAGGGGTGCTCTTCCCGTTCACTGTATCGGGTGCTGCACCCCTCCCCCCATTTGCTGTTTAAATACGAACATACGAAATTTGCCAGCAGATAAAGGCCTAGCGGTCTATCAAGTCTGCTCGAATGTACAGCTAGCACCCCTTATTCTGCAGCTGCCCCCTTCCTTCCACCCTTCCCCTTCATTAACCCTCCCTTGTCCTGTCCATCCTTGTTTGAAGCAATCCACTGTTCTACTGCATACCACTTCCCAGTGCTAGCCATTCCACCCAACCACCACCCTCTCTGTAAAAAAGTGTCTCCTCATCTCCCTCCTGAACCTTCCTCTCTCCAGTCTCATATCACGGCCCCTGGTGGCCCTCCCCTCCTTTACTTTGAACAGCCCCTCTGTACCCATCTTGTTTATTCCTTTCATGCATTTAAAGGTTTCAATCACGTCACCCCTGTCTCTCCTCTCCTCCAGTGAGTGAATGTTCAACTCCTTCAACCTCCTCTCGTATGATAAGTCCCCCAGCCCCTTGGTCATCTTTGTCACCCTGCGCTGCACCCCCTCCAGTAACTTAATGTCCTTCTTCAAATACGGACACCAGTACTACACGCAGTACTCCAGGTGTGGTCTAACTAATGACCTATACAGTGGCAGAATCACCTCCTCCCTCCTCAAGGATATACCCCTTGCAATACAACCCAGCATTTTGTTGGCCTTTGTAGCTGCCTTCCTACATTGTGCCGAGTTGTTCATTGACCATGTAATGAGCACACCCAGATCCTTCTCCTCCTCTGTCTGGGCTAGCTGCACTCCCCCTAGCTTGTAACTCCTCCTTGGGTTCTTCATCCCATTCAAATATTCTGCAAAGACATCAAACTTCTGCCCCAATGCACTGACTCCCTCTTTAGTCAGATGCAGTCCATCGAATTTAAAGAACTTTCACTCCCTAAACTGTTGCCAGTTGCCTACAAATTTGTGTCCTTTTTCCTGGCACCAGCCCTTCTGCCACATGTTTAGCTCCTCTAGCTCCCCTTTTCTGACCTTCTGCCTGTCTACCCCCCTCTCCCAGACTGGCAGGACCTCAGAGAAGCAGATGCCGGATGAAATGAATAACGGTTTGTCTCCCAGCCTGGTCAGGTGTTCCTTGGTCTCCACAACTGAACAGCTGGCGAGATCATTAGTCCCTATGTGTACCAGGACATCAATGTTTTCTCCTGCTTCCTGCATGATTTTAGAAATGTGGTCAGTGTCTCTCCACGCTGATGTATCTGGGAGACATCTGACTATTACCCCTGAATGGAGGTAGGTATCAACTCCCTGAATCACCCAACAGAGAGTGTGCTGCTGTTTCTAAGCAATGTTTGTCAAAATGGTTGGCAAACTGCATTGTGATCTGTTACCAGAAATACCATAAACTCTTACTGGGGAGGTCAAAGGGCATTCTACCAGAGGTTTGGCTGCAGCTGTTGCTTGCTTCAAAAAATGTATCTGCTGCTTACATTTCCAAGTCAGACACTTGGAGCTCCATTCACACTTTCATAAAACACTACAGTCTGGACACTGCCTTTAGGTGCAGGGCTGGGATTGGACTAGCTGTCCTTTAGGGCCTCCTTTCATGATTTCTTCCTGCATCTCTGCAGATCCTTCCTGCCTCCCGTGCTTCAGACTTGTCTGATTTACAATGCTTGAGACTCAGTCCTAATGGTTAATACCTACTGCAAGAGCCCTCGCAAAGTAAGATAGTACAGTTACATAAGAACTTACCATAACAGTAGATCTTTGAGAGAGGCTCTTGCAGTAGGTAACTTTCCCTCCCACCATTCCCCCAGCTTCAGCTTCTGCTTCTACTTCTTCTAGCTTTACTTAGCTCAAGAAGCCCACTCCTTTCTCCTGTCACTTTGTTCTGAGGTCTCCAGCGGAAAAACTGGAGGGTGGACTGGGGACTGCCCACTATATAGGGTCACGCTGACATCCGTCACGTGATGTTGGTGGGCGATCCCCCACCAGAAACTGCTAAAGTTTTCCATCTGGTCCTGATGCCATGGGCGCAGTCCTAATGGTTAATACTGTACCTACTGAAAGAGCCTTCTCGATGATCTATTGTTATGGTTAAGTTCTTACATAATGACTATTTGCACAGTAGCTACAGTATGTTTTCAGTGAAAAGTAACAGCTTTTATCTTTCAAATGTATTTCCACTCCCACGGTATACACCATTTTATCCACTTGTCACCTATTCAGTCCTCACACATCCAGCATACTTAACTGAAATGCAAAGTGTCATTTCAAATATCTACAACAATAACAGGATAAAGACAAATGTTTACTGCCATTCAACCTTTAATGTATCAACTGCCTTTGGACACCTGGATGTCATTAATTACTACAGTATACAGATGACACAGTGTCACAGTTTCTAAAACAAACAGTTATTGTGTTTTAGTGATACAACAGTTTCTATGGTTCTAAAATGTCTACTAAACCACTAACATGCCTGATCACGCCATACATAAACACTGAGTGTTAGAATACGATGGCAAGAGAGAGACATTTCAGAAATGTATGGCTGGTTTTATTAGTACAGTATTCAGAAGACCAGTGTATGACAGTACATAAAAGGAAAAGCTGCCTAACTTGTAGTTCTTCTACTCTTTGTTTATATGTCAGTCATGCTTAAGCATAGGACCACACACAAGGTCTGTGCTGGAATGCTAGTTTAAATCAAAGTGCCTGCACTGTGCTCTGACCTCACAACCCCTGTACTCTAACTACTAGATCTTTTGGCAGGACAACCAGAGGTCAGGAAAAAAGAACTGTCATTTTAATTGGGGGAAAAACTACTTTGTAAGCAAAGCAAGATAAAGTATATAGATATACACAAGGCCAATACACAGGGGAAGTCTCAGTGAATCATTTCATATAACAAATAGAAAGTACATTTGGGCCAGGTGGTGCAGAGGGCTGAGGTGCTGGCACCTTACCTCGAACCATAACGATGACCCTGGTTTGGGAACGGACTCGGGGCGCCGGGGAAGGAGAAGACCGTGCATCTGTAAGACAGCTCTCCTCTCCTCTCCTGGGGTGGGCTGTGGGAGTGTGTCACTCTGCAATGACCTCCGGTGGAGATTGGAGGTAATGCAGACACAGCGCAAAGGAGGGAACGTCAACAGAAAACGGAAAATGTCTCCACACTCAACTGGATGACGGCCGCCCGGCAGTCCGATGCTGTCAATGTCCCGGAGCCATCCGTCCCTTAGCAGTACCCCAAGGCCAAGTATTGTGTTTGCCTGTCTCAGATGATTCTCCCCTCAGAGGAGGGGGCCTGCCCAATGAAGGGTTACATCTGGGTTACCCTGGGGATGTCTGCAATGTGAGGGACGGGGCCCAGGAACAGGACGGATCGGATGTAGCCTTGGCACAGCCTGAAGAAGTGGCTGAAAGCGGCAGCATGTAGAGGGGGGAAGATCATACAAAAAAAACAAACAAAAGGAAAGTACATTTGACCTTGCAATAGCAATTTTCTCCTATCAATCCATTATGCACAAAATAACTGCCATCCCCCACCTCATCTGAAGAAAGGTCTGATAAGATGAAACAAAATATATGCTTAAGGTCCCAAACCAAGGATCTAGCTAATGTGTCATATTCAAGGTGCATTTTTAGACTCCAAACACAAAAGAACATGACATCAGCATTTTTAGAATCCCAGCAAACACAAGGGTCACATTTTCCTCCTATCCCATGTTGTCAGCATATCTTTTTCTAAACTAATAGGAGATCCAGCTGATTCTTACATAGCTACACAGTATTTGTTGGCAGATTAAGACCCTCAAGTCCATCTAGTCTGCCCCATAGAACCAAGTTCTTCATATCCAAGTCCTGTGCCGAACAGTGTTGTCTCAAGAAAAAGTTACGAGCATTTTCATCTTTAGCTGCTTCACCTCAGCTTGTAGGAAATATGTTTTTTAAAAAAGGGCCTCAAATTTTCTGTCATTCTTCTTGGTGCATGACCACAATTTGCATATGGACCGACCAAGTGAGACCAGCATATATGATTTAGCTGAGCAACTACTGGAAAGGATCATGATACAGATAAAAATGCCTCCTGCATTTGCTGTTGTTGGTGAGAGCTGGTCGTTAAAGCAGCAGTCCTGGGCCTCACTGAAGCACTGAACTTTTGGCCAATGGAGTGATCAGCATTCCTGGGTAGTGTGCCTCGCCGCCATGCTCCAAGCTCAATACTGCGGGATGCAGCAGCTGTTCAAGTAGGACTGACTATAGCAAAACCTGTGTTACACGTAATTTTCTTGTACTCATGCTATGCATTTGTTTATGATTGTTGTACTCTCCCAGGTCATGCCTGAAAATAGTCATTTCATGGCTAGTGCACCTACCCAGTAAACAAAAACTAAAAAAAAAAAAAAAACCTAGCGGTACTGAACAATGACAGCTTATCCATTATAAGAAAATGAAGCACAACAGTTTTTGAGCTGAACAAACAAGAAAACTGCCAAGGTCCAACATGGAGCTCAGCATCAAGGCTACTGCCCAGTCAGCCAATTTGCCCCCAAAAAAAATACCTGAAACTTTCAAAAAATTAACAACAAAATAAAAATTATTCTGAGAGTCTTTGTCTTTTAGATTACTTTCCTATTTTTGGCTCATCGTGACCCAAACCAGTAAGACCAAAATATGACCAGTTAATCTTTCCCCGGGCTGCTACAGATGAGGAACACTGACGAGTCCTGAGAAAGATTAAACATGTGTCTGTCTTTGATTTTCCGGCTTTGTAGATTGTGTGAGTGGCCATTTCGCACCATATACTCATGTTTGAAGCAAAACCAGTCTGAATTTGTCCACAGTGATTTGCATATGCTTCCCATGATGGTTTGCGTTTTTGGGATGTGTAATTTTACATTTCTCTGAAATGAGGCTTTATTGCCAATGCCCTGTCTGCGTGATCTATGCCTCTGTGCTTTTGTGCTCAGGTTGTTTGTGTTATACATTAATTATAAAACAACATTTAAAACAAACAACAAGCTTGTAAAGATCATGATATCTTCTGCAGTCAGTTAATTTCTCCGACAAACACATTAGTCTAATATACAATTCGAATGAAACAAAAATACATACCAGATTCAATCACTTCTGTAGCATAGTAATAGTCCGGCTCTACAGAGTTTCTTTTTTTCAGTCTCTGTGACTCACACCTAGCATCCTTTTTCCAAATAAAAAAATAAATATTAGTCCCCAACCACAAATACAACACGCTGCAACTTTACTAAGCTAGGTACATCTCAAAATTCAAAGCAGAGGCTAGAAAATTAGATACTTTGCTCACAACTGTTAAATAAAATGAAAGGGCTAAAAATACATGGGGAAGTTATCAATAATTAAAAGAAAGTTACTCACCGTAACTCCAGCTCTTCAAGAATATCTTCGCCATTGAGCCACATTCTTTTGTCGGAAGCCAGAGGCGCCAGGACCCTACAGGAGCAACGCTTTCCATTAGGATGCTGGCACCAGCATATGTGTGATACTGCAAGTGGTGTCCAACATCTGTTGACAATACCCTAAATGACTCAGTTCTGTTAGCAAGGAGAGTGAAAAAGCAATAAACAAGCTAGGGCAAAGAAAAGAACAAGCATTTGTCAATGCCGAATGTTTGCTTGCTGGCATTAGCAGTGGAAGTGCAGGAGTTAGACAGATGCAGTATAGGAATGGTACTGAAGTACTGAACTGACACCAACTCCATCCTCACTCTGCAGAGGTGGACAGGCATTGGGGTGTGCCTTTGGGTCGTCACCCATGACAGTCACGACATTTCACCTCACCCTACCCAAGTGTCGAGGTGTGCCTTGGGTGTTTTGCCTTTACATTCACCCCATTTCATAAGGAAATATGCTGAAATGGGCACAGTATAGGAGAATAGGGTGAACTCTGGGGGCAAAGGGTCCAAGGCGCACCTCAATGCCTGTCACTGGCTGCAGGGTGGGGATGTGGGTGAAATGGCATGAGCATTACTGTTGACAATCCCAATTCACACCCCTGACGCCTGTCATTCCCTACAAGGTAGGGCGTTATGGTCGAAAACCCGCACACCCTGGAAGTTTCTTGGTATTTTTATTCCAAGTTTTCCAGATGGGTTTTTCGTGACCCCACCATATGAACAGTTACACGATCAAATAAGTAGGCTAAAGGTAATTTTGCAGAGCGACTGGCGCCATTTGGCACTGGTGCAAAACAGTGGCGGCTCTACAATTAGGGTTCGCCAGGCACATGCCCTGTAAAAAATGCCAGCCCCAGTTGGTGCCCCATATGATGCAGAGCCCCCATAGTAACAATATATCAGTGCCCTGGCTGTCATCTGTTGTGCCCCAGCTGTGCCCTGGTAACCATTTGTGGCTAGAGCCGCTACTGGTGCAAAAACACATTTCGAACAGGATGTGAAAAGTGACAGGTGTACTGTTCATGAGGAGGTGTAAAAAAAGGCATTGTTGAAAATCTGGAGTGAAAATATACAAAACTTGGTGAAGTCAAGAGCGTGCTTAGGAACTGCACAACGTACACCCGTAATGTAAGTAGTTTGGGGATATTTTACAGCAGATTTTCAACATAGGCATTTTTGCACCTCCACTCATGAACAGTGTCACTGTGATTTTCGTAATCTATCCTGAACACTAAATTCTCACAGTGCCCACGCTATTCTGCGCCAGAAGCGCGAAAACACATTCCGGCTAGGGTGTGAAAAATGACAGCTGTACTGTTCATAAGGAGGTGTGGAAAAATTTCAATGATGAAAATCTGGACTGAAAATATTACAAATTCGTGAACTTACAAGGGTGAATGGAAATTGCGCAATGCACGCTCGTGACAGTAATTTTATGGACTTTTATCACCAAATTTTCAACATAGCCATTTTACCACCTCTGCTCATGACCAGTGTCACTGTGATTTTCTTAATGTGTCCGAACATTGATTTCGGACACCGAACGCACTAATGTGCGCTACATATGCGAAAACACATTTTGGGTACGATATGAAAAATGACAGCCATACTGTTCATAAGGAGGTGTGGTAAAATGGCAATGTTGAAAATCTGGACTGAAAATATTGAAAATTCTCAAAGTTATGAGCACGCATACAAACTGCGCAACCCCCTCGTAAAACAGTCATTTTGGGGAATTTTTTCACCAAATTTTCAACATAGGTTTTTGGGGGCCTACCTCATTAACTGTAACACTGCCATTTCGTTTCTCAGTCCCAAAAGGTAGTTACGCGCAATGACTGCGAAATCACCTTCCGGGATCGAATGACAAAATGACAGTGACTTAATTCATGAGGTGGATCCTCAATAACCCCATGTTGAAAATTTGGTGAAACAATTTCCTAAAATGGACGACATATGCACCAAAGTTGATAAAAAAAAAAAAAAAACATTTATTGCATTATATAGCTTTACCGGCATGTCTTCAGTTAGTTGTCGGCTTTGAAGAGTGCAGACGTGTTCTCGGTCAACCGAAGATCGCCACGCCGGCCTCCGGAGGCAAGTATGGGGTGGAGGGAGGATTGTGGGGAGGTGGGTGCGCAGAGGGTGGGTGCGGGTTGGGGAGGGTGGTGAAACAGTCAACGAGGACTTTTTTTTTTTTTTTTTAAACAGATGTTTCTGTTTGTTTAGACTACGTGGGACTTTTGCCACGCTGGGGTGGGCTCCCAGCATCACAGCTGGAAGTTTTTTGGGAGGCGAGTGGAGCCGATGGGGATTGGCGCCCCCTCGGCCATAAGGACTTCTGCCATGCTGGGGTGGGCTCCCAGTGTGGCACTTCAACTCTGGTTTTGGGGGTTACAAACAGTACCGTCGAGGAGCCGACGAAGTTGAGCGCAGTCTGCCAAACAGACTTTTGCCATGCTGAGGTGGGCTCCCAGCTTAGTAGCGGAAGTCTGTTGGGGGGGCAGTGAAGGTGATGGGGGATTGGGCACTCCCATCGGCCGTACCATGTGCGATGGGGGGACATGAACACACTGGGGTGGCCTCCCAGTGTGCTACTTGGGTAAAAAAAAAAATGGAGCTGTCTATGACAGCTACACAGATGCAGTGGCAGAGTGTAGGCACTTTGCATACTGCTGACGGCAGTATGTAAATTACCTGCCGACGGCAATATGTAAATTGCCTATACATTACCACCGCTGATTGCAGCGGTTCTTTGCTTTCAACTGTACGCCACTGCATCTCAACGGCTGTCATAGACAGCTCTGATGTTCACTGGTGTGGTGCAGCCATGGCTGCAAAAGGGAGCATGACACTGGAAGTGGGGAGGCACACCTACGAAAACTCGTATGGTGGCACTATGTTTCTTGCACATGCGTGCATGCAAACATAAAAACAATATAGAAAGCAAAAATGGAATACAGACAATTATCCTAATAGGAAGGGAGGGAAGAGAGAACTTTTCTCCCTAAGATACTGCCCCTCTAGGACAGCCAGGTTCTGCACAAAAGACCTATAGGAATTCTTGAGCCAAGGACATCATCCACAAACCCTAGACGAGGGAGGAAAAACAAAAAGCAATGACTCTGTACAGGTGCCCACTTACTGTTTTAAAAAATGTCCTGAAAAGAACAGGGACAGGCTAAAGAAGGCACAATGTAGGATAAGCAAGATGATTCAGGGCCAGAAGGGCAGATCTTATGCAGATCATCTAAAGTCACTGAACATGTATTCACCCAAAGCCAGAACAGAAGCGGGGGAATATGAGAGAGACCTTCAAGTTCCTGAAAGAAATTAACAAGGCGGACTGTGAGGAGCTACTGACCAGGAACAGAGAAGATAGGACAAGTGGTCACAAGTGGGGGTTTACAGGAGGAAGGTTTAAAAAGGATGTGAAAAAGTATTATTTTACATTAAGACAGGTTGAGCCATGGAATGGTCTGGTGGGTGCCAAAACCATACATGACTTCAAATATGGCTAAGATAGAGTCAAGAAGCTATTAGCTACTCGGCAGGAAGTGGGGTGGAAACACGGATAACAAAAGGGGTAATACTGTAAGTACAGACCCCACAGAGACCACAGATCCTACGGTATGATAGGGTAATATGGGCAGACTGGATGGATCACTGGTCTTTTCCTGCCGTTATTGTCTTGTGACTCTTTGTTGTCAGGCAAAACATCCTGGCCTTGGGCTCAGAGCAGCAGATTAATAATTCTAATGGCAATCTTGCATATGTCAAGCACCATAGAAGAATGGAAAAGTATCTCTCTATAAAAAGTGCAAATTTTGGTGTTGGAGAACAGGTGTATGCATTCCAGTGCGTCAATATCCTCATAACAGCATGGGTATTACTGTGAGAAAAAGCCCCAGGTGATTCTACTGGAGAGAACGTAGCCTTGATGATAGAGGAAAACTTCTGGACACTACGTGACTGCAGCTGATCTCCCACATGTAACAAAATGACTACTTTAGAAAATACAGGGTGAGTGATTAAAAAGGGTATGTTGTCTAATGCCAATACCAACTAAGGCACAAATTTGCAACTTTTGTAGATGGTATTCATCTAGAAGGTCTATAGAGAAAATCCAGGTGTGCATCAACAAGGATGACATGTCAGATATCTCTAGTTTCGCTTGAAAACAGTTCAATATGGAAGACAAGAGGGACAGGAATAGAACAGATTCTGGCCTAGCCCTAACGGGAGAAAACTCATATGAAAAAAATCAGCCCCACTAGGAAACAGGATTTGTAACAGTGCTGACAAGGGAACAACCATTAAGGATGTGGTGCTAAATGACCACAATGACATTTCCATCAGATGGCGATAGTAATGCTGTCAGTACTTCCTGCCACAAAGAGAGTCCGGTTTCAGGTCAGGGACTGGATACAGAAAAAGAAAATACTGAACAACATCAAATGGGGTTGCACCCCATTAGAACAGAGAAGACAGGGATGTACCCTACTTGGAAAATGAAAGAGAATATGAAGACAGGAGACGGAAAACAGAACAACTGATCTCACTCCTGAACAATTTTTTATTTATTTATTTTAATATGTGTGCCAGTGCTGGCAAAGATGTGACCACCCGCTCAAAGAAAAAGGCATTATTAGCCACAGGCCGAGTATAAAAGCCACCTACAGGGGAAAGGGGGCATACTGCCCAAGAGGTTGAGCCTCTGGTGCCACTAAACCTGGTTCTGATTTCCTACAAAACAGAGAGAGGGGAACAGTAGGTGGGTTGGTGCTGCTCTAGGAATAAAGTATTCTTGTTGATCTGAAGTTACAGTAAGTAACTTTCCTATCTTCCAAGCATCAATTTTCTGCAGAGTCAAAATCTTTTGTCATGTAGTAAGCTTCCCACTTAATGGGGAGAAGCAGGCCCAACCATGAGGTCACAGGCCTCAGTCATGAGCAGGGAAAACTAAGGAAGAAACAGCCTGGGCCATTGCCGTCCATGGAAAGGATGGGCGAGGGCAACTGGTCCTGAAGAACAAGAGATTAAGCCAGCCCTCAAAACTGCTGCCCCAACCACTGGGGAAAAAAGAGCGAGTTCCCCCAGAATGAGGCATTTACGGCCTTACGGTGGGCAACTGAACCAAACTGAAACATAAAAATATAGATATGATGGCAGAAAAGGACCGGTAGGCCCATCTAGCCTGCCATGTTTACCCTGCCTGCACTACAGCCTGGAGTCTATTTGGTCACAGGTGTCCTTCGTTACCTCTGTTTATTACACCCATGTGCCTATCCCAAGCATGTCTTAAGCGCGCCACGGTCTTCACCCTCACCACCACCTCTGACGGGCTGTTTGAGGCATCCACCACCCTTTCTGTGAAGCAGTATTTCCATACATCCCTCTTAAAACTCCCCCCCTCCCCAAGCTTCATAACATGCCCCCATGTTCTGGTGCTCCTTCTCCAGTGAAAGAGGCTCCCCTCCTGCACCTTGTTCACCCCGAGATACTTCACGGTCTCAATCATGTCCCCTCTCACTCTTCTCTCCTCCAGGGAGTACATATTGAGCTCCAGTAGCCTCTCCTCATATCGTTTCTCATGCAACCCCCGCAACATTTTAGAAGCCCTCCTCTGCATGGTATTCAGTTAAGACTGCACGTTAATAACAGCTGGTGAAATTCATACAGACAAATTAGCGTGAGTGAAAACAGCTATATGGACACAACAGCGTGGACATTATAGCGCTATGCAGCTGTTTCTACTCATGCCGATGACTGTAATTACACGAGTGTGTGCTGCCTAACCATCCTGGCAGCGTAGCGGTTACAGTCACAACCTGTGAATCAGTTTGCTACCTCCAGCTGACCTGGGTTTGATTCTGACTCCATACTTTTTTTGTCTTGCCGTTGCGCTCCCCCCTCCTGAGTTGCGTCCCCCACAGAATTCTATTAGTTAGTCTGCCCTCCCACCCACTCCTTCCCTCCCCTACCACCGAGTTGTGTCCCCAGGAGTTCTATTATTAAATCTCTTCCACCCCCAGTTGCATCCCCCGGAGTTCCATTATGGTATTAGTCCACCCCTGGAACTTTCAGCCTCTCTGAGTACCGTTTTTTTCTTTGCTGCTCCATCTTGACCTCTGTGGTGCTATTAGCGCTCTGTATGTCTGTAGCTGTTCTTCACCGGTGCTTTCTTTTGTTACGCTGTTTTGCTTGCGTGTTTTTTAACTGCTCTATTTTATCCACGCTATTTTGACCTTGAACCCTCTGCACCACTTCCACCCAGCTGATGTCCTTGCAGAGGTGCAGCCTCCAAAACTGGACATAGTACTCCAGGTGGGGTCTCACAAATGAGCGACAGAGGCAACACCGCCTCTTTTCCTGCTAGAGATCCCCACTCTATGCACTCCACCATCCTACTGCCCCATCGTGCTGCCCTGTCACCTTGAGATCATCAGATAGGATCACCCCAAGGTCCTTCTCTTACTTGGTATCTGTAAGTACCTCTGCCATCTTACACACAGACCCGTCCCAGTGTTACCTCACCCCAGGTGTATGACTCTGCACTTTTTGCCACTGAAATCCAGCTGTCGCTCCCCAGACCACTCCCCTCTAGTTTCCTCAGATCCCTTTGCATTCTCTCCACCCCCTTCCTGTGTATCCCCCGTTGCAGATTTTTGTATCATCTACAAGAGACATACCTTCTCCTCGACTTCCTCAGCAAAGTCATTTATGGAGACAATGAAGAGGACAGGGCGCAGTACTGATTCCTGTGGTACTGCACTGTCATTCTCCTGTCCTCTGGGTGGTTGCCGTTTACCACTCCCCTCTACCTCCTATCTTCCAATCAATTAAATACCCAGCTCACCACCTTCAACCCCACCTCCGGGCTGATAAGTTTCTTTATCAGCCTCCTATGTGGTATAGTGTCAAAGGCATTACTGAAGTCCAGACAGGCTACATCCAGTGCCCTCCCCTGATCAACCTCCCTAGCTACTCAGTCAAAGAATACTATAAGATTTGCTTGACATTACCTCCACCCTGTGAAGTATCGCTGCCAGTGGTTCTGCAGCCTATATGTCTCCAGGCACTCCATTAGTCTCTCCTTCAGCAGGGACTCCATTAACATCCCTACCACTGATGTGAGACAAACGGTTTTATGCGATAAGGGTGAGTCCTTCATCGCTCCTCTCAAAAAGAGCGACGCACATTAGCTCTCGCTAAAAAGGGCGACTTGGATTAAGAATAAGAAAGACCACAGCAAACAGTGACAGTCCTCTGAAATAACAGCTTCCATGTTTTTTCTGTGGGGGGCTATGACCCCTGCAACCCTAAAATAAATATTCTCAACTCCAGAGGGAGTGGACTTAGGCAAAACAAGAAACTCCCCCTGAAAGCAAAAACATTTGCCCACACCGGGATCCAATCCCGGCACCATAGACTCCAGGGCAGAGGATCAAGCCACTACACTACATGGCCAGCTCAGCAGGGCTTGGTGAAACAAATTGTTTTATTCCCCTTTTCGTGAGTGTAGTGCATATCCCTCAGCACTACACTCGCTGTACCTATTCTGTACTCTTTTTCCCTACTCGCTCTATATGGAAGCAGCATTATTGAGTCGCTTATACTGAGCCGCTCAATAATACTCGTCCATATAGGCTGCTACTGAGACAGACTGGTCTATCATTGCTAGCCTCTTCCCTGCTCCCGCTCTTGTGCAGAGGGACCACATCAGCCCTCCTCCACCCCCATCTACAATGAAATGCTGAACAGTGTTGCTGGAGGGGTGGCTAGCACATGTTCAATTCAGGACAGTCACACAAGTACTTACCGTAACAGCAGATCATTGAGAGACTCTCTTGCAGCAGGTAATAACATGTAGGAATGTCCAGCCGCAGGCGTCATTTCCTCCGGATGATTTCTCAGCAGTTGACCTGGGACTTCCCACAACGGCACCACGTGTTGTATTCCAGAATGTATAAAAATGGGAGGTCCCAGAAGCTCCTCAGTTCTTTTCCAATTGCTACCTGCACGCTACATGTTCTCCTCCCAGAGTATACCTTCCAGTCGACGACGAAAGAGTTCTACCAAAGTTCCTTAGTGGCATTACCCAGTTCATCGCATTTATTCATTGATGTCTTTGGATCCTTTGTTCCTTAAGTGTTCTTGTGGCCAGCTAATCACGACTGAGGACCTCCATGACATCTGTGTTCTGTGCCTTGGTTCTGAACACGATACCCATGTCTGTGTCCTTTGTAAGCAGTTCAACAAGGCCACCAAACATCGAAGACTTCAACAGCTTTGAGAATTTTTGATGGAGCAAAGTTGCCCTCCTGGAGCAGGAGCAAATGTTCAAGGCCAGGGGTCTGCCAGTGTAGCATCTGGAAAGAACTGAGGAGCTTAGGGACCTCCCCTTTTACCTCGTGCGAATACAACATATGGTGCCATCAGGGAGGTCCCAGGTCAACGGCTGAGTAATCATCCTGAAGAAATGACACCTGCAGCTGGACATTCCTACATGTTATGACCTGCTGCAATAGATTACCACGATGAAGATATTAAGTACCCCTGGGTGGATCCCGCCAGCCCCATCGCCTTGTTTTCCTTTAAGGCTTCCAATCTCAGTGGACTCTCTCTTCCATAGAACTTGTGTCCACTCACCCCCCCATGCCTGTTAATGCATGATGCCCCCCCTTCCACTGTGAAGACCAAGCAGAAGTATTTGTTTAAAATTTTAGGTTTTTCTTGGTCTTCCTCTACAGTCCCCCTTCCTAGTCTCCTGATCATTACTGTATCGCCCCTTGTCTTACTCTTTTAGCTCACATACCTGAAGAAACTTTTATCCCCATTCTAGATCTCCTAAGCGATCCTTTCCTCAGTTTGAGTCTTTACTGCCCTTACCCTCCTTCCTGCCTCCCTTGGTTTCTCCAGATATACCTCCCTGACTGCCTCTGCCTGTGTCTCCTTGTACTTCCTGAAAGCTGTTTTTTCTCCTTTACTGTCCTAGCCACTTCCTTTGAGAACCACAGTGGCCACTTTCACCTCTTACTGTTGCTAATCCCCTTTAAGCAGCTTTCCATTGCCTTAACTAGTCTCTCCTTTATTCTATCCCATTGTGCCTCCATCCCTGCACCCCCCCCCAGCTACACGTCACTTCATGGTATTTCCTAAAGCAGTTACCCATTTCTTTAAAATTAGCTCTCCTGAAGTCCAGGACCCTAATCCTAATGTGTTTTTCCTCCTGCCAAATCGGTATGCCAAACCACACTGTACAATGATCTCACTTATTATACCCAGGGGGCTGTCCACTGTGACATCTCCAGTGCTTTCCCTTTTCATAAGTACCAGATCTAGCACTGCCTCATCTCTAGTGGGATCTGTAAAGGAGCTGCCTGAGAAACGCCCCCTGCAGGGAGTCTAGGATGAACCTACTCAGAGCTGTAGCTGTGGCCTGGATGTTTCAGTCCACATCCAGCAGATTAAAGTCCCCCATAATTACTAAGTCCTCATTTCTTGGCATTTTGTCTAAGGCCTCCCCTAAAACTTTGTCCAATTCCTTTCTCTGTGTTGGTGGCCTGTACACCACCCCCACGTGTATAAAGACCCTAGACCTCCTCTTGAAAACAACCCAAAAAATCTCCAGCTCCTCCTTTTCCCCACTGTGTTCTTTTATTTCTGTGGCCTTAATACCTTCCCTTACATATAAAAGTCCACCGCCCTTTCCTCCCTACCCTTTCTAAACACGTTGTACCCAAGTATGGACACCTCCCAGATATGTTTGTCAGTGCACCATGATTCTGTTATGAACACCATATGCAGATCTGCTTCTGCAATGGTAGTCTCAAGGTCAGGAATTTTGTTTCCTAGGATCCTTGCACTAGCACACATGGCTCTCCACTCCTTTTGTCCTCCCTGCCCCTACTTTGCTCTCCCTTCCCGAATTTATCCTTTGCCTTTCTTTTTTCACTTGAACTGTCCTTCTCCTCTTTATCCTCCCTCTGAACCGAAAGATTCATAGCCAATAATTATGCCTGAGACATAGGGCTGATGCTATAGAGTGGGAGCCACCTTGGAGGCATCGTAAGATGCCCTCATCTGGTGCCGTGCTACTTTTATTGCCTTAGTAGTGATGTCAAGCCCTGTCTGTATCTTTCCTCTTACAGGCATTTCAGATAACAGGGCATTCTTAGGAGCCCACAGATGTCGCTGACAATCCTGCCATATGTGACTTATGTAACACTATGGTTAGGAAGGACTTAGCCATAGTGAGCATCTCCCTCCCCAAGGTGTCCATCAGCTCAAAGTCCTGCAAAAGTGGGGTACAGCATACTCACTGTAATATGCCTACTATCTATCAGGGTCAAGACAGACATCAATCCTGGTGAAGGGTGCTCGAGATCTCCAAAATATCCAATGGGAGCCAGGTATTGAGTCGAGGGCCTCTCAGTGCAGGGGAGTGGTGGAAGGATTGTTAAGGCAGCATGGAGCCTGCGCTGCACCAGTACAGGTCGGGTGCTCACACCGGGGTCTGCTAGCCCAAACAAATCCCACCAGAAAACATAGCACTCCAACAGGACAGAAGTTTGCATGTTGTAGGTTATAGATATCCTTTTTATTCAATAGTAGGTTCCAAGTAACAAAATAAAAAACAAAAAAAAGTACAGGTTACAGATGCTCTCTCCAGAACCACTGCGGTTCAACTGAGACCTAAGGAGGACCTATCAGTTGAAGCACAGGGATTCTGGTGAGAGCATCTGTAACCTGCATATTTTTTTTTTATTTTGTTACTTGGAACCTACTTTTGAATAAAAAGGATTTCTACAACCTCCGACATTGTTGCAAATGTCTGTCCTGTTGTAGTACTAGCTTTGCTGGTGGGAGTGGAGAAAGGACCACCACAGTAGTGTCACCCAGGGCAGTATGCCAGGGAGGGTGAGATCACAACTGTGTACATGTTAGGCAATAACAAGATGCTCAGCAGCACGGCACTGGGGCTCCTAGCCACAATTTGGGGTCAGTCCAGCACCACCTGTATCTTCCTCATGAATCTCTGATACAGAGTATTTCTGTCTGCAGAGGAGAGATGGTGAAAGAACTCACTATCCTCCAAAGAGGATGTAGACAGAAAGAGGAGGCTGGAAAGCCACCAGCAGATGGATCTGAGGAAGGCACACAGGAGAGCACAGTGTTTGTATCCCTAAACCAGTGCTGCACACTCTCCATCCACGGTGGAACTATTGCTGAGTCAACGTGCCCCAAAGTCTAAGGACTGAAGCCACCTTATCAAATAGGTACTGTGGCACTTGAGGTGCAGCCTGAAGGGGCGTACGTGGCCTGAGGATCCACAGTAACGGTACCTTACCTTGGAGCCTGTGGGTCATTTGACTGCCTCACCTTAGGGGTGGAGCAGGAAGAGTGTCCCAAGCCAGTAGCACCAGCAGTGGCTAGTCGACTGGTGTCCATGGGGTAGCCCCTGGCCAGATGATGACTGGCTGGTCTCCAGAAGGCCCTGCTGCAGGGACCAGTCAAGAACCAGAGTCATACTGGAGGCAATGCCAGTGGCGACATCTACATCCATGTCAGACCCAAAGCAGACTAGCATGAATATGTAGGTATCTGCAGCAACAGGGTGGTTCGGTACTGAAAGCTGTCAGACAAGTGGTGGGTGCTACCTCAACCGCCAGAAGTCTACTCGTCCTCCTGATACCCCCATTTCAGACTTCATCACAACCCCAGCTAAATGGGGGAGGGAGAGCTCAGTACCATCACTGGCTCCAACAGTGAGGGGCCCTGGAGGGGAATGTTTTGGGGATCTACTTTATACCCACAAGGGTAGAGTCCTGCCCACCAATGACTGGATCAGCCATCCCAACTTAAGCAATCAAAATGGTGAAAGTCCAGTAATCAAAGGAGAAGCAAGTATCCATATCATGGCTAGGCCCAAGGCAGGTGAGACACAATATACCGGTCACAGCTGGGCATCAACAATTTTGAAAAAGTGAACCTGACGTTTCTGGTCTCTCTTTTGGTTGGAGATATAATTTGGAAATTATAAAAAAAATTTAAAAAGTAGCAGCTTCCTGGGCACGAGGTCCTAAAGTTTGCTCTGGAGTGTGCACTCGACAGTGGTAAAAACAGAACTGAGGCAGTTAGGGTATTGTTAACTGTTACTGTACATGGCACATGGTGTTGTGCATGTGCCAGTACTGTTGCTGGCACCCTGACTGAAATTTTTACTCTCACTGGGTCCTAGCACCTCCAGCTTCAGACCAAACAGTGGGTCTCCATGGAGAAGACTGATTCTTGAAAGATTAAAAATAAGGTTTGAAAAGTAACACATAGGATAGTAAGTAAATTCCAGATGCTTGTAGCTCAGACAAAAGTAAATTAAAATACAACAGTGGTCAAAATAACCTGCTGTCTACCTGCCCAAAGGAGAGGATTTTTTAACCCTTCTGGCACTCAGAGCACTAGCATTATGGTGCCAGGCAATCAGGGCGCCAAATGCGGGAAGCGCCCCACCCTCCCCAAGCTCTGCCCACCCCCAGAGTTAGAATCCATAAGTAGGGGAGGGCATGAGGGGCACAGCCCCCCTTAAAAAAGATGATCGAAGACATTGCCAATTGGCGCCCTAACTGCCTGGTGCCGGATTGCAGGCGCGTTCTGGTGGTGGAACCAATTTTTAAGAGGGTAGCCATTTTTCCCCTCGGCACTGCAGCACTGGGCATTATAAAGAACAGTTACATTTTGTAATAGGAGATCTTCAAGAGAATCTTTTTTCATCAGGCCACACCTATGGAACTTTAACTCACCAGGCACTAGGACCACATGGACACTTTTGCAAGCAGTCCACTGGGGACTGAACATTACAATATCAGACGTTGGCTCTCCCATATAAATGTGGGCGGCCCTTTCTCTTCTCAGATTCCCACCAGAGATCATGCTGGGAGAACCTCCATATAGGGAACCAGGAGAGAACCTAGGGCTCTGTTGAACAGGCAAGGCAGAAAGCAGCAGATAGACCATCATGGAGAAAGAGACAGCACTCACCAAGTCTCATAATTCTATAGGGAGAAGCAGGGTATGGCCTGATGAAAGAGACTCTCTCAATGATCTACTGTTGCGGTGAGTATGTAACTGTTCTAAATTCTTTGAGGATATTTCTTTCATCATGCCACACCTATGAGATGAGTACCAAGCAGTACTGACTATCAACAGACTGGGTGAAAGGAGCCTACAGGCCTAAGAAAGTAGGCCTTGGAGCACAGCTAGGCCAAACTCAGACCTTTTTCGTGAGGCAATGTCCAGACTGTAGTGTTTACTGAAGGTGTGGACAGTACTCCATGTAGCAGCTGTACAGATTTCAGCAGCAGACACATTTTTGAAACAAGCAACAGATGTGGCCATACCTCCAGTAGAATGACCACAAACACCACCAGGAAGTTCCTTATCGTACTTCCTATAACAAAAAGTAATTCTCTCTGCTAACCATTTGGACAGGTACTGTTTGGAAACTGGAGAGTTCTCTTGCGAACGGGTGAATGAAACAAAAAGTTGTGAGGATTTCCTGCAGTTCTTCGTACGAGGTGTACAGTACTTGAGTATTCTATGAACATCTAAAATATGGAGCAATGCTTCCACTGGATTGACATACTCAGGAAAATAAACTGGCAGGTGGATGGTTTGATTTAATGTAAACTCAGACACCACCTTTAGTAAAAATTTAGGATTAGTGTAACCCCCCCCCCACAAATGGGGGTTCCCAAAAAGTCTTCCTTGAGCTTGCCTAAATGCTCACTGCCAACCCTGACCTCCGGGTGGAGGCACCCGTTTCAGAACTCATGCCCCTTAACCTGCTACTAGCCAAGTAGGCAGGGGCAGTAGCCCTTGGGATAGCGCCACCTAGGGGTTACATCAGTATGCAAAACCCCCCTGTCTGTGTGGAAAATCAAATAAGGAGGCTCACACATGAGCAGAAGTAATGGCAACCAAAAACAATGCTTTCCAAGAAAGCAAGCATAGGCCACAAGTTACAGCCGGCTCAAAAGGAGCCAAAGTAAGCTTTTCTACCACAAAATTCAGGTACCAAGCTGGGACTGGATTACAGATAGGAGGCTTTAAGTGCAGAATGCCCCACAACAAAGTAAGGGCCACTTTCAGCTGGGCAACCATATGACCCTCAGTAGGCACAAGGAAAGCTGAAATAGCAGCCAAGTGCAATTTAATAGAAGAATACTGTAGGCCTGCATCTGACAAAGGCAGCAGGTATTCTAGAACCTGATTTACTGGACAGGTAAAGGGATTTAAGTGATGGAAAGCAGCCCACACAGCAAAACACATCCAGTTCATGGAGTAAGTGGCCCTTGTAGAATGCTTTCTAGCAGCCATCAAGACATCAGCCACCTTTTGGGAACACCCAGATCTAGCAATGGCTATGTTTTCAGGAGCCATACACAGAGCTGAAGTGATCCGAGGTCTGGATGGACCAGGGTTCCCCGTTCCTGTGACAGTAGTCCCTGGTATATGGGCAGGGGTACTAGTGGTTCTACTGCAGTAAGGGGAACTAGATCTGTCGAGGCCATAGGGGTGTAATGAGGATTAGAGTTGCCCCTCCATCTAAAGTTTGAGTGCCACCCTCTGAATTAGAGGGAAAGAAGGGGACGCATACAGGAACCTCCCCTTCCAAGAAAGGGACAATGTATCTCACCAGAAAACTCCACGCCCTGGAATGAGTGAGCAGAAAAGTGGCAGTTTTGCATTGTTTGGGAACGCAAAAAGGTTATAGAGCAGCTTCCTAGTAGCTGCTCCCTCCAGCATGGTTGATAACTGACCTGGCCAGGAGTTAGCTGCCAAAATCCCTCACTGAAATTCTCCTTATATAAAAAGTTATATCCTCTGTAAATTTGTTTTTTTGCCACAGCCGAGAAAAACGGATTGACTTCCTGAACTCAAGAAATCCATGGCTGGCCACACCAGCCCTGTTTTGTGATGTCACAAAACGAAGGCTGTGTGTGTGCAACCCATTGAGTTCTATGGGGGTGATATTTCCATAAGTTATCATATCACTTACAATTGTGATTGTAATAAATCAGAGCAACCAATCGACTAATAGGGTCTCTATCCTAACAGAATATTGACAGGTTCCCAGCTACAAGGTTAACATACCCAAAACATGCATGCTACCACTTAGCCACAGAGTGAGGAAGTCAGAACTCCTGCAATGGGGCGGCACATGGGCCCAGACCTCCCTTAAGTACCTGGGTATCCAGGTCACCACTAACTATAAGCGCACACTGAACCTAAACCTTGAATCCCCTTCTAACAAGTAGGGATGGGCGAACCGGTTCGAGGAAAAACCTGAACCTCCCCGAACTGGCAAAATTTTAATAAATCGAACCATATCCAAACTTTTTCTGCAGTTTGGATCAGTTTGGAAACCCTGGTTTTCATTTATCCTGCTGGCTAGTGGAGCCTCCCATCTACAGTTTTCCTTTTCCTTCATGTCTAGCAGACCCCCTTCCTATCCCCTGTAATAATAATAATAATGATAATAAATAAAAGCATATCCTTCAATAAATTTCCCTGGTGTGTAGTGGACCCCCTACCTATCCCCTCTGATCCATCATAAAAAAGTGTCCCCATATTCCCTGGTATCTAGTGAACCCCCCACTCCCCCCAGCCCAGCAGGTACTGCCCCCCCCACCCTGATGCAGAGAGGACAACCAGCACAGCCCACTTCTCTCCACCACGCGGCAGCCAATCTGAATGAGCAATGAATGAGGCGCGACTAGTACAAGCACACCCTCATCATTGCCAGCTCCTGCTCATTCCCGAGGTCTTTCAGAGGAGCAGAAATGTAGAGGTCTGTTTCAGTCACCAGCAGAGGGGCGGGATGGGGGAATGACATTATCCACAATGCCATCCCCCATCCCACCCACTCCACCAGTGACTGAAACAGACCTCTCTTACTTCTGCACCCAAAGACCTCAGCGAATGAATGGGAGCTGACAATGTATGAGCTGGTTGCCCACTCTGCATTGCATGTGGGGGCTCAGGCACCTCAGGGAATATGGCGACAGTTCCCACTGCTTATAACAGGATGGGGGTGAAGAGCTAATTGATATGCTTTTCTTTTTTACTACAGGGGATCAATTGGGGATAGAAGGGAGGGGGGGCGTAGACACCAGGGAATACTGGGAACACTCTTCTTTTATGACAGGGTGCAACAGGGTGGAATAGAACCCTGTCACAGTTGTTATGGAAAGAGTTTAAATGCAACGATCTGTTCTTTTCTATTCCTTTCCTGTCTCTTCTCTGTCTGGTTGCACAACCAAATTTTCCTGCAAGACCTAGGATTTGATCACCCCTACAATCTCTCAATACTTTACCTCTCACTGCCTTTTCCTCCCTTGCATATCTGCTGATATAAAAAAATTTGCAAATCATTGTATGGAAATGTAACTGATATTGAGATCCCTTTTGTTTAGAAATTATAGTGTTAATTTTTGAATGTATATAATCATAGTTTGAGATGTTGGCAAAAGCCTATTGGAAAAATCAAGCGGTTACCTTAGTGCAACATTTAAGCCTTTTGCAGAACAGCTGTGGAAAAGGGGCCTCAGCTCACGCACACGTGTTCTTGCAGCACTAGCCTGAAACATATATGTAAGCATTAAGCCACAAGAAAGGAGGCTTCTACTAGGGAATTAAAGCATGGTTTTGGGGGTGAGAGGTTTTGCGACATTAATTATCAACCATGCAACCATGCATTAATTCCCTAATCAAAGCCTCCTTTTGAGTGGCTTAATGCGCTTAGAAACAGAATTTCATGGCGGATAAGGACCGCTTGGCCCACCTAGTCTGCCCATTTCCCTACCTAATGGATAAGCTGCAGATCCTAGTTACTCAGCAGCCTACTTCTTTCTACCCCCAACCCCTAGAATTGCCTTATGACTGTCCCATGCATGCTTGAATTCCCCCACTGTTTTTGACTCCACAACCTCCTCCTCCGGAAGGCCGTTCCATGCATCCAAAACCCTCTCTGTAAAAAACCTTACATTACCTCTGAGCCACTCCCCCATCTTCAAATTGTGCCCCCTTGTTTCTGCACACCTCTTTTTTTGAAAGATGTTATCCTCTTGGATTTTTTTGATTCCCTTGAGGTACTTGAAAGTTTCCATCATGTCCCCCCTCACCCTCCTTTCCTCAGGGCTATACATATTAAGCTTCTTTAGTCTCTCTTCATATGTCTTCTGGCGCAGACCCTGCACCATTTTAGTTGCCCTCCTCTGGACAGCTTCCATCTTGTCTATGTCCTTGCAGAGATTGGATCTCCAGAACTGCACACAGTACTCCAGATGGGGTCTCACCAGCTGTCTGTACAGAGGGATAACAACTTCCTGTTTTCTGCTGGTGATGCCTCTCCCTATGCATCCCAGTATCCCCCCAGCCCTCCTTGCTGCCCTCTCACATTGCTTGCCCACCTTTAAGTCATCTGATATGACTACCCCCAGGCCCCTTTCCATTTTTGTTGTTGTCAGTATCTCACCCCCCACTGTGTACTCTTCCCCTGGGTTTCTGTTTCCCAGGTGCATTACCTTGCACTTCTTACCATTGACTCTAAGCTGCCATACATTTGACCATTCCTCTAACCTTGCCAAGTCCCTTCTCATCCTTTCCACCCCGCCTTGTGCATCAACTCTGTTGCAGATCTTTGTGTCATCTGCAAAGAGACATACTTTTCCTTCCAGTCCCTCTGCAATGTCGCTTATAAAGACAGTGAAGAGGACCGGTCCTAATACTGAACCCTGTGGTACCCCACTAGTAACCCCTTTCTTCAGAGTGGACTTCATTTAATATTACCCTCTGTGTCCTATTCTCCAGCCAATTCTTTACCCAGGCTGTCATCTTGGGACCCACTCCCAGGCTGGCCAACTTGTATATTAATCTTTTGTGTGGGACTGAGTCAGATGCCTTGCTAAAGTCTAGGTAGGCCATGTCCACAGCACCTCCCTGATCTACTACTTTGGTCACCCAGTCAAAGAAATCTATTAGATGTGTCTGGCATGACCTTACAGCTGTGAATCCATGCTGCCTTGGGTCTTGTGCCCCTCTGGCCTCTAGGTACTCGACAATTCTTTCCTTCAGAAGTGATTCCATCATTTTCCCTATCACTGAGGTTAAACTAACAGGTCTGTAGTTTCCTGCTTCTGCCGTGCTCCCACCTTTGTGAAGGGGAATCACATCTGCCCTCCTCCAGTCCTCAAGTACCACCCCATCCTCCCATGATTTGTTAAAGAGGGTAGTCAGTGGTGTCACTAGTTCTACCCTTAGTTCTTTTAGAATTCTGGGATGAATCCCATCAGGCCCCATTGCTTTGTCCACCTTCAGTTTTAAGAGTTCTATTCAGAGCCCTTTCTTCTGTGAATGGACTGGTATCAACTTCTGTATCCAGAGTGTTTCTATTGTTTGTTTTAGGTACCTCCCCCTCTTCATTTGTAAATACTGAGCAAAACTATTTGTTTAGTATCTATGCCTTTTCACCGTCACCCTCTGCCCACCCCATCCCCTTTATTAAGCCTCACTATCCCTCCCTTAGTCTTCCTTCACTCCCTGATATACCTAAAAAAGGTTTTATCCCTCTTCTTAACTGAGTTGGCTATCCTTTTCTCGGTTCAAGCCTTTGCTGTTCTGACTGCCTTCCCAGCTTCCTTTTCCTTTAACTGATACAATTCTCTGTCCTGCTCCTTCTGTGATTCCTTGTACTTTCTGAATACTTTCTTTTCTCTTGAACCTTCACTGCCACCTCCTTTGAGAACCATAGTGGTTTCTTACATTGTTTTGTTTTGTTTATTTGCTTCACACAAAGGCTTGTTACCTCTGTGATGGCAGTTTTTATTATTCCCCATTGTTCTTACACCCCTCCTTCCTGCCCATTTGCTAATGCATTCCTTAGGCACTCACCCATTTTGGCGCAGTCAGCTCTCCTGATGTCCAGTACTTTTGCCTTTGTATGGCTTGACTCTATTGCTGTGTTTATTGTGAACCATACTGTTCGACGGTCGCTAGTTCCCAGATGGCTACCCACTTCTACATCTGTGATCCTCTCTCCATCGCCATTTGAGAGAACCAGGTCTAAGCTTGCTCCCTCTTGAGTGGGTTCCAATACTAGTTGTCTAAGGCATGCTTCCTATAGGGCATCTAGAATAACTCCACTCTTAGAAGTGGCTGCTGCAACTGTACTCCAGTTAACATCTGGCATATTCAGATCACCCAACAGCAATATCTCCCCCTTATGTGCCATTCTAAGTGTAATGTGGCAAGTGCAAGGTAAGTATTGGTTAGATATGGTTTAAGCTGCAATGAAAGAACAATGAGCAGAACGAGTTATTCTACTTAAAAAAACATGCTTCACGTCTATCCCTTTCAAAGGCTGTCTCTATCTGGAAACGTGCGCGTGCACATTGTACACTACACATTCGGTAATGTTGTGCCTGACAACGTATTACACACAGAAACCTTAGATTAAGTAGCAACACACAAGTAAATACCAAACATTGCTGGCTGTGATGAACAGTTATAATGTTTTTCACTCTGTTCCTACCTCACATTGATAGTTCGTCAGTTGATTCATCACCTTGTTGCATTATGGTCACTGTTCCCTAGTTTGCATATGGTGACAGAAATTACAAGTCCACATTTTATATGCATTTTACATGCATACCACTAATACGGAGATGGCAAAGAGAATGGCAGCGAGTCTACACTATGTGTGTGTGTGTGTCTGGCAATGGGTGAGCTGATTGAGGGAAATACGGAGCCGTGAAATACACTTTTCAATATGCCCCATCACAGTTCAAGGCAAAAGTATTTTGTCTTAAAGGTAGGACAATGCACCAACCTCACAGAGGGACATACTGCTGGCGACGATACTGACCATCCAAATGTCCGAGGTCTGTTGGGTGGGTGGGTGGGTGGGTGGGGAGTATCCGAAATTTAACATGCATGGACTGGTGAGGGACACACTACTTGCCCCGATTATTATACCAGGTCCATCGCACGGATGGATGGCTGAGTAGGAAATACGGCAGGGAAAAAAAAATTTCACAAGCAGACACCGGCTGGGAAATGACAGATACTATTTCTCGGAACTTTACAAAGACCACATTGAGTTATTCTTAGGTCACGGCTGTCTGTTTTATTTTTTCTCTCTCTGCGATTCTTGGGCACGCTAACGATACCAAGTGCTTGTTAGTAGGATAGCGCTTTTAATGTGGATCTTACAGGTACTGCACTAGCGGGCATTACTAGGGAATTAATACCCACTAGTGTGCCATCACATGCTGCGTTTTAACCAATAATTATATTATATCGTAATATATCATATTTCCATGTTTATTTATTGCCATGTTACAAGAACACTTTAGAAGAAACAGGATGCTTATTAAGAATGGGGGTTGGAAGGGCTAATAAGAGAGTTGAGCTGCAATTGCAGGTTAGATGGACACACAGAGATTGAAGGAAAACTGATAAATCTCCTGTTTATTCTTCCATTGTAAATAGCTATTCTGAACAAGTTTTTTTTTTTTTAATGTTACTGCAAGTGTAAATAAATATTTTTCTGAATTTTAAAACTGTTTTTTCCTAGGCTTCCTGACCTGTCCTCAATGACAGATGGTGTCAGCCTAAGTGGGATTTATACTATACATACTCTAAGTCAGGAGTTTTGTGCGTGGGTACTGGACCTAGTATCAAGGAAGCATGAAGAAATGTATGGATTCTGCAACAGCAAGTCCAGGAGTGGTTACCAGAAAAATGGCACCCAAACTAGCAGAGACGGAAGTCCAAGCTGAGACTGTACAGCCAGCACAAGTTAAGGAAAAGGAACAGGCAGTGACAGAACCTGAAAGCCTGATGGATTTTTTCAAAGGGTAGGCTATACAACAAAAAGAGATGGAGAAGCAGAGAGAAAAAGAGCTTCAACGTTTAGAAGCACAGAGAAAAAAAGAAATGCAGCGACAGGAGCAGCGATGGCTGGATGCCTTGCAAGCTATCAAAGGCAGAGGAGCTAACAGATCCAGATGAGCAACAAAACACAAGCAACTTAAAAGCCATTAAACTTACAAAGTTGTGTCCTTCGGATGATATCGAGGCATACCTGACACCTTTTGAAAGAGCTGCCACAGCCTGCCAATGGCCAAAGCAGCAATGGACAATCAGACTGGTACCCTGCCTGACAAGGAAAGCCCAGGGATTTATTTAACTCTAAAAAGTGATTAGCGTTTTGCTCATAAAAGTGCTAAATCTTTGTGAAAATGCATAGCTCTTGCCTCAGTGTGTTTAACAAACACAGCACTTCTAGAAAATCTATATAAATACTTTCTGTACAGTTAGCATAGTCTCAAGAAAAAAACTGCTAATCAATTATTTAAAACCCTGAAGCCCAACTTGCCTACAGCAGTATGGACACTACACAGCCAGAAAACTATCACCGGTTGAAAAGCGAAATCCTGAAAAGGTATGATATATCAGGAGAGACCTACAAGCAGAGATTTTGATCTCTGAAGTACAACTCAGTCGACAATCCTCGAGAAGCTTTCACCTGACTCAGAGAACTCATGCTAAAATGGCTCCAACCAGAGGGCAAAACAGTCGCACAGATCATTTACACATTTGCAATGGAGCAATTCATTAACATCCTGCTTACAGATGTGCAGCTTTGGGTAAAGGAACACCGACCAGGCAGTGGGGGAAAGGCTGTTACTTTGGACGAGGACTACCAAATGGTCAGACAGGTGCCACAGCAGCGAGGTAACAGACTAGCACAAGTAAGACACACTTTTTCCCATTTAAACTCCAATCCTGATAAGAACTCTGGTGGGGGGTAACAAATCTGTGCCCAAAGACATTATTTGCTATAACTGTAATAAGCCAGGCCATGTTGCAAGAAACTGCCGTAGTAAGGAGAGTGGCACTGCAGCAGATTTGTTCTTGGCAAACTGGGGCAAGTAGTTAACAGATGTGAAGGTGGGGGATAAGACTGTAAAGGTACTCATTGATTCAGGAAGCAGACAGACCCTAGTGTATGTTGGAGTGCTGGGAAAACACTGCGCAAAAGGACCAGGTACAGGTGTCATCTGCATCCACGGGGACACTCGATACTATCCCACCACTCAAGTGACTCTGACCATTAACGGTGTATTGCACCAAATGAAACTGGGGGTAGTGCCTAAGTTACCTGTACCTGTGATTATCGTAAATGACTTTCCAGGATTTACTGAGTTAATCAAGGAGAGAGTAAATCCTGATGTTTCAGCAGCTGTGGTGACAAGAGCTCGGCCAAAGAAAATCTCAGAAGGTGGGGTGGGGACACTTTTCCTTTCAGTGACTTTGATTTAGACTTGTTTGAGCACAGCTCCAAGATCCGGAAATCCAGAAAAGAAACACGATGCCTGAAGAAACTTTGGCAGCAAATGACTGATGGACATAAGAGGTTAAAATATGAAAATGCTGAAACTGAACTGATTACTGATTGTGATCTTCTTTCAGAACAAGCTAACAATGTTTTTCTCCAGGGTTACTGTAAGCAGCTGGGGATGAAAACCAAAACAGGGTGGACCAATGTTTAAAAAATGTAATGGGTTACTGTACAGAGTTTGGGTTAAACCTCAGATACAGGAATAGACAGAACAATTGGTTACATCACAGAAGTATACCAGAGTTGTTACAGATAGCACATGATAGTACTATGCCTGGGTCACTCAGAGAGGGATCGTACCCTTGCCAGACTGCTGTATAGATTTTACTGGTGTGGAATTCATGAAGATGTTGCCACCTATTGTAATTCCTGTGCTGAGTGTCAGAAAGTAGCCCCAATCACTAGAAAAGATAAGATGTCCCTGACGCCCCTACCCTTGATAGATGTGCCTTTTGAGAGAATTGCAATGGATGTGGTTGGTTCTTCAAACAAAATTAAAAAGGGTAATAGATTTATCCTGGTAGTATGCGACTATGCTACTCGATACCCAGAAGCAGTTCCAATGCGTACTGTCACAGCTTCAAAAGTGGCAGCAGTGTTTGCAAAAATTTTCAGCAGAGTGGGCATACCTTAAGAGATTATTACTGATCAGAATAATAATTTTGGTGCTGCATTACTTAAGGAACTGTACAGACTTCTAGGTATCACTGCCATAAGAACCTCCCCCATCACCCTCAGACAGACTGTCTTGTTGAGCATTTTAACCAAACCCTAAATGCATGTTAAAAAGGTTAGTAAGAGGGGAAGGGAAAGATTGGGACCAATACTTTCCTTACCTACTTTTTGCTTACAGAGAAGTGCCACAGGCATAAACCGGGTTTTCATTATTTGAAATGTTGTATGGTAGGCAGCCAATAGGGCCACCGGATGTGATAAAATAAACGTAGGAAGATAACCCCACTCAGAAACAATCTATAACATCTTATATGTGCCCTAAGAAAGAAGCGGGCAAAATATGTTGAAGTTGCCCACAGTAATCAGGAAGAGGCCCCAAACCAGCAAAAGGTATATTATGACCACGGGGCAAAATAAAAAGTTTCTGAGCCAGATAAAAAAGTTTTGATACTGTGACCCGCAACAGAAAATAAACTGTTACTGAAGTGGCAAGGGGCTTACAGAGTGCTCAGACGTACTGGCACAGTTAACTATGAGATCGAGACCCCTGACAGGAAAAATCCTACTAAGATATACCATGCTAACCTCCTCAAGAAATAGGTTGAAAAAATGCCAAAAGCTGCTTTGCTAGTTTTACCAGAAACTGATAAAGAAGATACTGATGTAGCTTATGATAGACTGGAACAAACTGTAACGGCTGATGCTGTAAAGGTGAATGTTTCCTTAAGCTCAAAACAAACTTCAGAAATTCATAATGCGCTAAAACAACATTTAACAGTACTTTTACCATAGTACTAGGCCGAGCAAAAGGGGTCGAGCATGTAACAGTGACAAGGAATGCTTGCCCTATTAGGCAAAAGACATACAAGGTTACCAAAGCGGTTAAGAGCTGATGTGGTTAAGCAAATACAAAAAAATTAAAAAAGAACTCGGTATCATAGAAGAGTCAAGAAGTGCTTGGTCATCTCCAATGGTAACTGTAAACAAAAAAGAAGGGGGTGTTAGACTCTGCCTTGATTTTAGGAAACTTAATCAAGTGTCAGAATTTGACAGTTATCCTGTGCCCAGAATAGATGATTTGGTGGACAGACTGGGGAGTGCAAAGTATATCAGTACCCTCGATCTCACAGAGGGTTACTGGCAAATACCTTGAGCTAAAGAATCCAGAGACAAAACTGCATTTGCTACGCCTGTTGGATTCTATCAGTTCACCACCATGCCATTTGGTTTACAGTGTATGCTAGCTACATTCCAGCGGTACATGGATGTAACTGTATCATCTCACAATGGTTATTGTGCTGCATACCTGGATGATGTCGTGGTGTACAATCCAGACTGAAAAAGCCACCTAGAACAGCTACGAGCAGTTATCCAAGCTATCAAAAATGCAGGTCTGACTTAATTCTACCAAATGTACACTGGACATGCAGGAAACCAAATATTTGGGCTATGTTTTGGGAAATGGAGAAGTTAAGCCAGAACTTTCTAAAATAGAAGTTATAGCTAACAGCCCTGTCCCTAAAACAAAGAAACATGTCAGGTCATTTTTTAGGGCTAGCTGGTTATTATTGGAGATTTGTTCCCAACTTTGCCGAGTTAGCTACTCCCCTCACTGAACTCACGAAAAAACGGTACCAAAATAATGTGAAATGGACCCCAGATTGTGATGAAGCTTTTCAAGTTCTTAAGGCTGCATTATGTTCAGCCCCTTTTTTTTAAGAAGCCCAGACTTTGAAAACCATTTTTGTTACAAACAGATGCTTTAGAGGTAGGTCTAGGTGCAGTCCTGAGTCAAAATATAGATGGGACGGAACATCCTATTCTCTACATAAGTAGGAAGTTGCATGACAGAGAGAAAAGGTACTCCACCACTGAAAAGGAATGTTTAGCAGCAAAGTGGGCCATGGAGTCCCTTGAGTTGTATTTGCTAGGAATTAACTTTGTACTTTTAACAGATCACAACCCTCTCTGTTGGCTTAACCAAATGAAAGATAAAAATTCCAGAATCACAAGGTGGTACCTGGCACTAAAGCCATTTAAATTCAATGTGATACACAAATCTGGTAAAGAGAATAGCAATGCAGATTTTCTGTCAAGATACGGATCAGAAATTGAGGGTTCTGAAGGTTGAAAAACAAATGTACAAGTTTAAATTTTACTGTTTGCTGTACTGTTACAGAAAAAAGGATACTGCACATATGCTTAATTTCTGAAAGTTAGAAGCTAATATTGGAGAATTAACAGAAAGTTTTGGAAACCTGTTTAATAAAACAGGTTCCCTCTTAAGGAGGGGTGTAGGTGATAGGGTGGAATAGGACCCTGTCACAGTTGTTAAGGAAAGAGTTTATATGCAATGATCTGTTCTGTTTTGCTTTCTTTCCTGTCTCTTCTGTGTCTGGTTGCGCAAAGAAATTTTCCTGTGAGACCTAGGATTTGATTACCCCTACAGTCTCGCAGTACTTTCTCTCTCACACTCTCTTTTCCTCCCTTGCATATCTGCTGATATAAAAATTTATGCAAATCATTGTATGGAAATGTAACTGATATTGGGATTATTTTTTTTAGAAATTATAGTGTTAATTTTTGAAATGTATACGATTACAGTTTGAGATGATTGCAAAAAGCTATTGGAAAATCAAGAGGTTACCTTAGTGCAATTTCTAAGCCTTTTGCAGGAGAACTGTGGAAAAGGGGCCTCACCACTGGCCCACTGTGTTCCTGCAGCACCAGCCTGAAACATACAAGAACACTTTGGAAGACACAGGATGCTTATTAAGAATGGGGGTTAGAAGGACTTATAAGAGAGCTGGGCTGCAATTGCAGGTTAGATGGACACACAGAGATTGAAGGAAAACTCTGATAAATCTGCTGTTAATTCTTTCTTTGCAAATAGTTATTCTGAACAAGTTTTTTTATGTTACTGCTGGTGTAAATACATATTTTTGTGAATTTTACAACTGCTTCAGGTTTTTCCTATGCTTCCTGACCTGTACCTCGACAACACAGGGTATCGGGGATAGGGAGGGAGTCCACTAGACATCAGGGAAAAGTTTATATTTTATTTTTAAATAATGGTGGTGCTCAGCGACAACTACAAAGTTTCCCCAATTCTGCAGCATAAAGGTTTTTAAAGAGTTGGATCAGGATCGGACAACCATCTGTACCTTTTGCTCCTTAAGTTATCAGAATCTTTTAGAACCTTTTGAGGTTTGCCCACCTCTACTATCAACCATCAAACACTACCTCAAATGATGGATAGGCCTCCCCCTCACACTCCTGGCCAAAATCAACTTTATCAAAATGAATGTACCACCCAGAATGCTCTACCCACTCAGCATGACTAACCTGCTGGCCCAAAACAAATGGTTCACTAACCTGAAAACCATACTCTCAGGCTTCCTGTGGGGAAATAAAACCCCACGGAGGGCATACAACAAGCTTGTTCATCCAAGCTGCAAGGTTGCCTTCAGCTTCCCGATTTCTTCCTCTACTACCTAGCGTTCCATGCAGGAAAATTCCTGAAATGGTACATGGGCGCCGGAGGACGGCCTCAGCCCTCATACACCCCTCAATGGCTGCTGATAGAAAGAGACCTCTGCCATAGCAAAAATATAAATATGCAAGCTTTGTTACACATACCCCCACTCCAAACTCCCCACACCTCTTAAACAGACCCCGATAGGGATCTCCCACCTGATCAGCAAGCAACTACTCAGACTTCTCAAACTAAACCCCATACTCTCCCTTAACCAACAAATTGCAGACAACCCTAACTTTAGGATACAGAACCGTGTAATCAACCTACAGTAAGACCCCTTCACAACACCACATCTCTACAAGTAGAACACCTCATCCAAAACAACACGTTCATACCATACAACACCTCCATGGAAGCATACCCCAACAACAAACTATCCCCCTTATCATACCATGCAGATTCACCACTCCATCTCGGCAACACCAGGTCCACGACCCTGGCCACTCCCAAACCCCTCCTCTCTTGAAATCCTCACACACCTGGCCACCCAAAGACACTGCACCTCTCTACTATACAAACAACTTGTGATAGAGCATATACTCCCAGAGCAAGAAGCCTGCCCATTCTGGATATTACAGCTCAATGAACCCAGGGACCCTAAGGTAAGGG
Source organism: Neoceratodus forsteri (assembly GCA_016271365.2). Classification (NCBI taxonomy): domain Eukaryota; kingdom Metazoa; phylum Chordata; order Ceratodontiformes; family Ceratodontidae; genus Neoceratodus; species Neoceratodus forsteri. The sequence goes on from CM057452.1 coordinate 967,016,342, forward strand.
CAGATATGTGGAGGAACATCTCAAAATATCTTAAGTTTGATGGACTACGCCTAACCCAGTTTAAAATAGCACGACTTATACTATACCCCAGCCAAACTCCACAAAATTGGCTAATTGCAGTCAGCTGAATGTACATGATGTCACCAATCAATGGGACACCTGAAACACATACTCTGGGACAGCACCAAGGCAGAATTCCTATGGCATAATATATGACTCTGCATGGACCCATTACTGTTTTGAAAGAAAGATGAAAAAGCACCAATGACAACAGATACACACAGGACTACAGAATAATAAAAGTCCTTTAATCTGTCTTTAAATACAAAATACATACTGCAATGCGACAGGAGGTATCACAGGAGGTGAAGCCAACAAAATTAGCTACTGATGTTTTGTATGGCCACTGCCATGCATCCTCAGAGTAGTACCACCACTGTGCCTGTTTGGCTACGTATATGTTTACAAATCATGTAATCTAATTAAAACACCCAATCACCTTCTCATTAACCATATATGGTGTCAACGTTGCTGTGTTGGCACTATATATAAGATTTATTTTTATATTAATTTCCAAAATGTTATAAAAAATTTCAGCTCATGCTTAGAATTTCATAGCTCTAATAGCAAGTAATGCCTCGACAAGCACCCTGAGTTACATCCAGGTGCAGTCTTAATTTATTTTAAAATCCATGGTGGACTACAATGTGCAAAGCTATATATATTAATTCACAATATTGTAAACCCTTTTTATATGCTTTTTTGAAAACTTTTTTTTATAAATACTCTCAAGTTATGGGAATAAATGGCTATTTACACAAATATATGAACTTAATGCTGTCATATTTACCATAACTTTAACATTTATTTAGCACCTATATTTTTTCCAAAAAGCTACTGAGTCAACGGTGTCATTGAGTCCCATCTCAGATCTGGCACCCAACTCGTAGATCCAAAAGCTTTCCCTTTTCCCCACCATTTTTCTAAGTCCCCCCACCCCCCGGTCCCAGTGATATTTGTTCAATGCCACTAAATGATGATATTTCATGCTAACATTCAGGGTGGGCAAATGTGTTGCACTATAGCAAGTATTATCTTTGCCATGTATAGCCCAAACATGCTTTCCCACTACTAGGATTACAAGACTCTTTTACATCCCAGATGTGCCTGCTGAACATAAAACATGGCTCCCTAGGAGGCTCCAGGAAATAACCCATAGCACTCATAGATGCCACAGCCAAAAAATAATACTCAGACACTGGATGGATGACACTGTTCCATCCTATATAGAATGGCACAGAGAGATAATAGATGTCCTTAGAATGGAAAAAAATGATACACTCCAGAGCAAACTGGTCCTCACTCTACCGGACAAAGTGGTCCACACTGGAAGCCCTACTATTCGTTAACCAAAACACACAAGAACCACACTCACAAACACATGGAACACCCAACTAAACACACTGCTAGAGCAAATGTTATAACAAGAAGTGATTGTATGCCAAATGTATTAAAATAATTTAACACAGTGTAACTATGCTAACCCATTAACTGATCATGTATCTCTTTGTGGCCATATGACCCTTGCTGTATGATGCTGCAACATCCAACATATTTTCAATAAAGTTTACTATTTTCAAAAAAAAAAAAAAAATGTGGAGTGGGGAAGGGAGTAGGAAAGGAACCTCCTTTAGCAGGTTGCTGGACTCCATCCACCACTAGTGCACCTTGCATACAGGAGAGGTTACTAGAACAGTCTGTTCTAGATCGTCTGTAAGTTGATTCCACTGGACTCTCAAGATCCACCGAGGGATATCAGAGGAACTGTGACAATGGCCACTGCCATTAGGACCAGAAGCCAAAGGAATGTTCTGCTGTGACATACCGGCTGTCGTGGACCCCCTGGGCCTGTGCAATCAGACATTCGGCCCTCTCCAGAGGCAAGAAGGCCGAGCCTAGGGCTGTGTCCAGAACTGCCCCTATATACTGTAGACACTGGCAAAGGATCAATACAGACTTTGGCACATTGACAGTGATCCCTAGAGCATCAAACAGTTGTCTTTTTCAAGCTAGGGTGTGTAGAAGCTGCTCCCTGGAGTGAGCTTTCAGTAGCCAGTTGTGCAGGTAGGGAAATACATAAAGGCCTTGCCCGCAAAGGGCTGCTGCTACTACTACTGCCAAGCATTTGGTAAAGACCCATGGCACAGATGACAAATTAAAGGGCAATACTCTGAATTGGTAATGTTCTAATTGAAACAGGTACCTCAATTTCCAGTGAGGTTTTTGAATTCTGATATGAAGGCAGGCATCCAGGATACCAGAAAAATATTATCTAATAACAGGACAGCGATCGGAGAACAGGGGAGGGACCACTAGACTACCAGGAAAAATCTAACAACGGGAAGGCAATCATAGAATGGGGGAACCTTTAGACTACCAGGGAAAATATTATTTAATAACAGGATGGAAATCTGAGAACAGGGTATGGGGGAAGAGACCACTAGACTACCAGGGAAAATATTATCTACTAATGGGACAGCAATCGGAACACAGGGGAGGGACCACTAGACTACCAGGGAAAATAATATCTAATAATGGGATGGCAAGTGGAGAACAGGGGAGGGACCACTAGACTGCCAGAAAAATATTATCTAATAATGAGGCAGCGATTGGAGAACAGGGTTGGGGGGGGGAAGGACCACTAGACTACCAGGGAAAATATCATCTAACAACAGGATAGCGATTAGAGAACAGGGGAAGGGGGAGGGACCACTAGACTACCAGGGACAATATTTGTATACTATGGGGACGGCGATCAGCAATTGGGGGCTGCACAGCACCTCCACCAACCACTAGGGTTGAGATGGACTTACCGCCAGATTCTGCCTTGGCTGGGTATTTTCCCCATGCAAGGGACCTTCGCAGATGGCTCCTGCATAGAGAAAATGGTTTGTGAATGGGACTGCACCCATATGCAGGACCCCTTCGCCTCATCTGCACTGTAGCCCCCCCCCTCAAGACTTTGCCCCAACGCAAACCCTGTTTGTCAGTGCAAATTGGGCTTTGGTGAATACCTACTCCACGCAAACTTCAGTTTGCGCTGCATAAATAGGGTTTGCGCAAAGGCAAAGCTTTCTGAATCTGGCCCCGGGTCCTCACTCAACTCAGGTAAATACATAATACCTTCTCCTATGTCAACTCTGCCACAGACCTTTAAGTTTTCTGCAAATACTGTAGGCATATTTTCACTCTACTTTCCCCTATGTCACTCATGATTATGCTAAAGAGCGCCAGGCCTAACACTGTCTCCTGTGGTGCCTCACTGGTGACTTGCCTCATTCCCCAGAATTCCCTGTTTATCACCATGCTCCGAGTTCTCCCCCCAGCCAATTTTCTACCCATCTTGTAAGTTTGCCCCCTGTCCCCAAGTCACCCAATTTTTACTCATCGAGACTGGTCTCTCCGCCTCCTTCACCCGGCTTATCTGGGACTTGCCGTTGTGCTCCTTTCTGTCCTCTGCCACAGAACTACAAAGTGTCCAGTCACCGGTGTGGGGCCCGGCCCTGTGGGTCTTTTTTTTTTTCCTTCACTTTTACCTGCTGCTTTCTCCCCTGGGCCCACAGTGCATGCAATGGTCCATCAAGGTTTCCCATAAAGCATTTATGCATGGGGCACCCCATCCTTTCAGTTTAAGCCCCTGTCCTTTTGCAACACCTCCTTGCTTCCCCACCATGTTTTAAGCAGAGCTGTAGTCCCCAATATCATTACACCTACAGCATATGGGGGCAATCGCAGAGGACAACAGTAAAGGTAATATGATCCAGAGCGAGAAAGAAACATGCAGAATGAAAATGAGAAGTAAAAAGGACTCAGAGAAAGAAATGGGGAGAAAAAGTAAAGATCAGAGATTGGGACTGTACAGATCCCAACTATGTTGCTTGACAAATGCCATCATTCTTTCAAATTCTTCTGTGGAAAACACTGCGCATTGTGCATCCTTCGCCTCCACAGAAACACCCTGGCATCATGGGGAAGGGATCCCTTTCCCTTGCATCCCTGCTGGGCTACCAGATTCCACCAGGTAGCAGCCACCTTGCAGGACACATGTACCCCCCTCCCAGAGGAAAGAGAGAGACATCTTAGGGCTACTCAATCATTCCTCATCTAGCCAGCACTCTCCCCCCAAAGCGACCCAAATTCATTCCCGAATCCAGGTCACCAGTGTAGCAGACGGTAGCTCAACCACCTATGATACCGGGCTGGCATAACTACTGTGTTTTATAATAAGGTAAAACATCACAGTTGCCAATTCCAGGTTAAGTGCACTTGTCAGGGAATATAATTTTAGTGGGAATCTTCACACATCGCTTAATATTATAAAATGTCACAGCAGAATGTTTAACTTTTCCACCACTGATTTTGTTTTATTACTAAAAATTGTATAGAGAAAGTGCAAATAAAATGAAGCACTATTACTGAAAGAAAGCATTTTGCAACAGCTGTGTTGCAGAATCTTTTCATTTTTTCTATTTAACATCAGTTATTTCTCAAATTTTATGCCCCCCCCAATATAATGAACCCTTGGATGGGGTCAAAGTCAGGTCTCCTGAAACCATACGTGCTGAAGACAGACCAATGCTGGAAACCAAACAGACACAGAAAGCAACAGCAACTGTGACATACCTTTGTTAGCTCAGCTTGGATACTATTGTTGGTTCGCATATTTGCATTACAACATATAATTTTCCATTATGCTTTTAATGGAGTACAGCGATGAGCAGGTATTACAACTATGTACTAGGTGTGAATGGGGTATTGTTTGCCTATTAAAACAGCAATTATTTTTCAAACCGATCACATTTTTTTAATTCTATCAACAGCACTATGAAAACACTGTGCCATTTTATTTTTGCCCTCTTTCTCGTTTGAAGTTCAGAGCTCTCACAAGATTCTGCTGCCATGAAATTGAACAATAGAAACAATTCAGTAAGAAACCCAGCAAAAGAACATGCTCAGTGTGTTTATCTCCAGCAATAACTGGTCTCTCACTGCCTCAAGTTACATATTCCTCAGGAGGGACAGGATAAATAGGCAAGGAGAAGGGCTGCACTGTGTGCCAGGGAAGGTATTAGAGGGATGGAGGAAAGAAGATAGTGGTGTGGGCGAATCACTGTGTGAAGTAGCTTACAGTGGATGAGGGAGGGTTGTCTGCTTGGGAGTGACCTACAGACCCCCTAATCAGATAGAAGAGGTGGACAGGGCTCTAGACAAAGAGATCAGAAAGGCAGTGGCTGGAGGAGTAGTGGTCCTGATAGGAGAATTCAACATACAAGGTGCTGACTGTAGCATCCCAATGGCATGGAGAAATAGAAATCAGGTATTGGTACACACAACGCTGAGGGTTTAGCAAGCTCAGCCCTGACTAATGCACTGAGATTTAATCACTTTTCTTACAGATTTTTCTTATAATTTTCAGGGGTGCTATTGGTATATGGCCCAAATCAGAATCAAACAGTAAAAGTACCGGTACTCCTCCACCCACCAAAACAAGCTGCACAAAAGCCTGAAAATCATTTAAAATAATTACATTTTTTTACTTTCTGTCTTCATTCAATCATTTTAACATTTAAAAGGGGATCCTGGTCTCATCATTCAGAGGAATCATGATTATTCTGACCACTGACGGCAAGGTGATCCCCTCATAGGTCACGTACCTACACTTTAAATTTGAACATGCTAATGTGAGCCGAGGTCCCAGCACTGCAAGCGCGCTCTCTCCCTCTCTCGTTTTCTTGCATAGAAGCCACTCTCTGGTTGAATCTTTTATACTGTGTGCTGACCCATATGAGGCTCACAGGGGGCCACTGGGGAGTTCAGTAATTAGAAGGCCACACCTCTCCTGATATTTGATACAACGTTAAGGATTTAGCCAGCTCAACCCTCCCTAATTTTACTTCAGATTTTATATATATACATATATATATACATATATATATATATATACACATATATATATATATATATATACATATATATATATATATATATATATATATATATATATATACATACACATATATATATATATATATATATATATATATATATATATATATATATATATATATATATATATATATATATATATATATATATATATATATATATATATATATATATATATATATATATATATATATATATATATATATATATATATATATATATATATATATATATATATATATATATATATATATATATATATATATATATATATATATATATATATATATATATATATATATATATATATATATATATATATATATATATATATATATATATATATATATATATATATATATATATATATATATATATATATATATAAAGATTTTATCCGGGCTGACTGGGCGGCTGTTCAGCCCTGTCCCCAAGTGCCATCAACTGGCCTGCTGCCTCTCTCCTTCTGGTGTGGGATATTTCCCCTGTGGATTTCCCCACACAGTGGAGCCAGGGGAAAGGCCATTCTCCCCACTGTTTACTCTCATCCAGAAGTCCTCCCCTCCGTACCCTCCAAAGCAGCAGGGTGAACAGTGGCACCTCAGGCAGAGCTTCTTGTAGCCCGTTACCTTTCCATTTTCCTCTTAGTTTTTTTACCCACTGTCCTGGAGGCGTGGCACAGCACAGAGGCGTATGTGTGTGTGGAGGCACGCATGCGCTCTGGAACTGCGGCCTTCTTCCACCCACACAGATATATGTCTGATCCCTCCATAGCATCAGCGCTATCATCGTGCCTCTACTCGGTGGAAGCCAAGAACAAGGAAGCCGAGCCACCCCTACCTGGGAGAGGAGAGCCATCTGTTGGCCACTCACTCCATCCCCTCCCCACCAGCTCCAGCAATCCGAGCTCGTTCCTGAACTTGGGTCAGCAAGATGGCTCAAGTGATGCATTTTACAGCACCTCAGCCCTCCGCACCAATGGACCAACTGCTAATTCTCTGAGTTTTAAACACTTTCGTTTTATACATTTTTCTTAAATTTTGTGGGGGTGCCACTGGTGTCTGGTCACATATTTCCTTGTCCCCTTCAAGCTATGGTTTCCTGATGGAGTAGATTTTGTACCACCTCTGGGACAGCTGAACTGTACACTTGATTTTTTTTTAAAGGGGGGGACTGAAAAACCTCGAGGTGGGGCTGGACAGAATACCCACAGCTTACAATTTACCAGGCCTACCAGTCTATCACAGAGACAGCTCATTCCTTTGCAAACCTCTGCAGCCTTTCACTCCAGAGGCTGTATGAAGGGATGGAACTGGTAACCTTCAGAGAGAGGGTTTGGCTTCCCTTCCCTCCTAGTGGAACTAGTCCCTATGGCATTACCTCCTTTAAACATTCCTCTGGAAGAGAAGCTACAGTACCTCTGAAGCTGCCCCGCCCCCCCTCCGAATGACTGCTGCTGCCTACCACTTAAGGAATGTGAGGACTATTCCCCATGGTGATAGCTGGTTTATGGCTAAAAGTTTCTCCATGGATTTATCCTCCCTTTTCAGCTAATCCTGGCAAGACTTCTGGGTCAGCTTCTTGACTGCTTTACTACCAGCAGCCTCCTGGAGACTGGTGAGCACTGTGGGGAGAAAATAACAATTCCTGATGGTGGCTGGGCTTCCCTAATGTCCACAAAGTTTTACACAGGATTAACTTGTCTGGTCAGCATCTCATGTCAGAGAGGAGAACATGAGGTAAAAAGCTGCAAAGAGCGATACAAGTGGATTTGAAATAACAAAAGATGGGCTATCCTGTAAACTGAGAAATAAAAAACATTCTTTTTTTTTTATTATTATTTTGTCAACTCTCCAGCTGCCCCCTTCAGCTTGACCACCCCCTCCAAGCTCCGACATCCCAGAATTACCGGGGCTTACCTTATGCCCGGCACAGAAGCGGAGGCGGCAGAGGGTCAGGCGTCATCCTGCGGCCGGATCCATTTTTTTCCATTTTTCATTGTCCTCCCCATTCACCCTGGGGCCCCATGAGCATAGATGCATGCACATGGAGGCATGAATGAGTACTACAGCCCCAGTGATGGCCCCTCCTGCCCACTCATCGGCCTAGTGCCTGGCACTTCCGCTGGCCTGCGCTGCCCCCTGGCCTCCACTGCAGGGCAGTCAAGAGCCGAGGGATATCACCTTCCCTCCCCGGAGAAGAGAGGTGCCTCTCGGCAGCTCCATCCAGCTCCGTGCCCTTCCCTCGCCGACCTCTGATGGTTCATGCTCGTTCCCGAACACATGTTGTTGGAGTGGTACGCGGTAAGACAGTCTGCGCCTTAGCCCTCGGTGCCACTGGGCTGACCTTTTTATTATTATTCTTTGGTAAGCAAGTAAAGCCCACTAGGCACAAGTGCCTGTTTTCAGGGATGACCCCAGGAGCACCTGGGAGGTTAATTCCTGGGAGGTTAAGTGACTTGCTCAGAGTCACATAGTACACAAGTGGAGGTTGTATGAATCACACCCAGGTCTGTTGGATGCACCATGATCATTCACAGCTCGTTACTCTAACCTCTAGGCTATATTGCCAGCGCGCTACCTACAATAAATGCAGTGGACCGCCCTCAGGTGTGCCTGCTATTCACGAGGTGGCAGAAAGCAGAGAGAATGGTGGGAACAGCAGGTATGCAATGGGGGGTCCCACCAACCTATCAATCTTTTCTATGAGCGTGTCACGTGTGCCTACATTCTTCCACATGGCACAGCTGTTCCGTAGATGTTACAGCTGCTGGATGGAAGGACATGAAGACAACAGGAAAATGATGTAGACAGGCTCAAGAAGTGGTGCAGTATTTGCCAAACAAATGAAAGTCAATGCCAAAAATGTAAAGGACTGCTCACCTGGCAGCAGAAATCTGCATACAGATTACTACAACAGTTGGGTAAAAGTGGAGAACTAAAAGGAGGAAAGGAACCTGGCTGATAATTAGAAAGCTTAAAAACCTCTTCCCAATACAGTAAACAGGACGGCAAAAAAGGATGTTGAAATTCATAAGGATAGATTTAATTAGTTACAGAAGGGAGGCTTGGCCAGTATATAGGTCACTGGTTCTAACTATGCTGCTCCAGTCTATAAAGTGTTTGTAACACTTACCCCATTTACAAGTTTGCTGTATCCAGTTCAAGCACTGAAAAAAATGGGGACTGAAGAAAAAATTGTGATTTACAGATACGTGTAAACCCTGGTACAATAACCAGGTTGCTTTTGAAACTGGGTTGAAAGCATGCGGTTCACAGAAATTAACGTATGCTGAACCCAAATGTGCTCTACTGAGTGCTGTATGCAGTTTGGGTAGAGAAGTGAGTGGCTTGTATGCTGTAATGTTTTAAATGTAGGTGTTTATTCTGTGCCCAGTAATGTATGTATTCCTTGTTATAAAAATAAACATGTTTGAATCCAGTCTCTTGTCTTGTGTTCTAGTTTGGTCAGCTGTTGTACTTTTTCAACTTGTATTATTGAAGACACTTACCAGCCTTGGCCCCTGCACTGGATATATAGGTGCTGTACTGTACCTCATGGGGCTGCTTCTCACGTACAGCTTGATGAAAATATTCATATATAGTATCATACATCGTTATAAAATTAGAAATACCAGGTCCTGGTGACTTCCTGCTTCCTGTTATCACTTCCGCAAATTTATGACGTGATACAAGGGACAACGCAGGGATACACTCATTTATTCTCATGGGCAGCACTCTTCGATAGTTTTTTTATATTATAATGACCATTTGGTGATAAAACGTGGGCAATGGCCAACTAATGAGGCCCTTGTTAGTCGACCAGTGCCTACGTTTTATCACCAAATGGCCATTATAATAGAAAAAAAAAAATGATCAAAAAGGTGCCACCCATAGAGTACAATGAAGCACATCCCCATGCTCTCCGTAGCATTGTGTCATAAATTTGCGGAGCGTGGGCGGCACTAGAAACAAGGAAGTCCTTAGAGCCCGGTATTTCTAATTTTACGAGCATTGTAATTTTTTACTAAAGTGATTATTTTCATCAAGCTGTACATTAGAAGCAGCCCCATGAGGTACAGCACCTATATATCAGACGCAGGGGTTGTCTCATTTAAACTTGGTAGGTCTCTAAGTACGTAATGTGGTACCGTGAATGATTTAAGGTAAAAAAATCAATAAAGTATTTAAAAAAAAATATATATCGTAGTTTATCCTAACAAAAAGCATTCACTCAAAAGAGATATTCAACCACACCAGGAGTTGTGTGCAGTTTTGGAGCCCACATCTGAGGAACGACAGGGTAGGATGGAAACTATACAATGAAACAAGGCTGTTCAAAACCAGAACTTTTAGGACTCTTCCAACCACAACTATGGGTGAATTAGTACTTGTCCATCATTCTCTACAATTAAATCAACTCTTTTTATCTGTCCCTTAAAGAAAATTGCTTGGCCGGGGGGGGGGGTGGCAGTAAGATTTGCACACTCCTGCAATGAAAATGATCCAGGGACAGGAGGGCAGATCCTAGGAGGAAAGACTGTGAAGTTTAATATATCCTCTCTGAAGGACAGGAGGGCGAGACGGCACAGCATTGCAACTTCCAGGTCACAGAATATTTTAGAACTCTGGCCCCTCAGCAAGACAGCGTTTTGATATATAATGGGGCTGTGAGACAACATCCTGTTGTGGGACAGTAAGTGGAGTGTTGTTATGAGAAAAGGAAAAATCTTCCGAGAGCGGAGTGTTGAAAAGGGGAGCAAAGCACAGTTTACTGTCTCCCGGACAACACAGGAAGGGCGAGATCCTGTAGCTTTTTCTGGTAAGCAGGGGTGTTCAAATCAAAACTTTTACTACTTGCCCAGCCATGTCTGTACCTGAACTTAACTCTGTTTTTATACTTGTCCTTCAGTGAAATTTACTTGCCCCAGACAGGGGGCAATGGGATTTGCACACCCTGATGGTAAGAACCAGGGACTATGAAGAGTCATTTTAGTATTAAGTTATCTATTTTGTTGACTTAAGTTGGGAGAACGGCTAAGGAGACAGAGAGAGGTACTCACCGATATTTTAGTATTTTTAAATAACTAATACATACAGTGGGAGGCAGGGACAGACTCTGACCCCAAACAGCAACTTCTGGGTTGCAGGGTATTTTAGAACTTGCCCCATAGCAAGTGAAGACAGCTCGAGCGGTGCACACACATCATCATGCGCAGTGTCGGGTGCTGAGACATGCACGTCAGCGCATGTCAGCAGGTGTCTGCAGGGACTCCAGGCCTAGTGTAGCACCTTCATATCACCAAGTTATAAGTAGCAAACACACTAGAATCTGTATCAAGCTAGTACTTATAACACAAGAAAGAGTAAGAAAGTGTAAAAACTCTGTGGAAGTAGAAAGCAAAATAAATTAGAACAACCATATCCTTCTGGGTAAAACGTACAGCCTGTGAAACAGAAGTTTGCTGGTACAACTGCAAATTATTACTTGAAATCACATTATTGGCATAATATTAACGGATTAGATATTTTCTTGTAAAAAAAAAAAACATACAGCATGGACAAAACTATAACAGCACTTAACAAGCATTTGTCAATGCCGAATGTTTGCTTGCTGGCATTGGCATTGGTAGTGCAGAAGTTACAGAGCTGCATAATAGGAATGGCAGTGAAGTATTAAACTGAAGCCAACCCCACCACCACCCTGCAGAGAGTGACAGGCATTGGGGTGTGCCTTTGGGTGGTCAGGCATAACAGCCACGCTATTTCACCACACCCTACCCTGTAGACACTGACAAGTGTCACGGTGTGCCTTGGGGTCTTTGGCCCTTATGCGCACTCCCATTCCATCAGGAAATATGGTGAGATGGGTGCGGTATAGGAGAATGGGGTGAACTTTGGGGCCGAAGAGTCCAAGGCATACCTCGATGCCTCTTACTGGCTGCAGGGTATGGAATGGTATGAGCATTACAGGCAAGAATCCCAAGTCACACCCCTGATGCCTGTCATTCTCTACAGGGTGGGGCATTATGGTTGGAAACCCTAAACAGCTCAGGCATTCGCTGGTATTTTCACTCAAACTTTTCAACATTTTTTTTTTGAGCCCCCCCCACCTCATGAACAGTGGCAATGTCAGTTTGTTAGACGAAAGCTGCTTATGCACAGCAACTATGGCATTTAGCACCACAGGTAAAAAAACACATTCCAAACAGGATGTGAAAAATGACAGCTGTACTGTTCATGGAGAGGTGGAAAAAATGGCAAAGTTGCAAATCTGCAGTAAAAATATTAAAAAAAACTGGTGAAGTCACGAGCGTGCATAGAAACAGTGCAACACACACCCATGATGTAATTAGTGTGGGGAATTTTTACAGCAGATTGACAACTCAGGCATTTTGGGACCTCTGATCATGAACACTATCACTGTGATTTTCTTTATCTGTCCTGAACAATGATTTCCCACAGCGACCACGCATCTCTGTGCTGAAAGTGTGAAAACACATTTCGTCCATGTTGTGAAAAATGACAGCTGTACTGTTCATAAGGAAGTGTGGAAAAATGCAACTGGTGAAAATCTGGACTGAAAATATTACAAAGTCATGAACTTCGAGAAGTGCGTGGAAACTGTGCAATGCTGACTCGTGATAGTCATTTTATGGACTTTTGTCACTGAATTTTCAACATAGCCATTTTAAGACCTCTGCTCATGAACAGTGTAACTGTCATTTTCTTAATCTGTCCCAAACATTGCTTTCGCACACTGACTGCACCACTGTGCACTACATGTGCGGAAACACATTTTGGGTGACATGTGAAAAATGGCAGCTATACTGTTCATAAGGAAGTGTAATAAAATGGCAATGTGGAAAATCTGGAGTGAAAATATAGAAAATTCGCAAACTTATGAGCGTGCGAGAAACCGCGCAACGCCGCTGTGAAACAGTAATTTTTAGAATTGTTTTTATTCACCAACATAGCCATTTTTAAGACCTCTGCTCATGAACAGTGTCACTGTGATTTTCAATGTGTCCCATACATTGATTTCAGATAACCGACCGCGCCATTGCGCTTTATGGGCTGAAACATGCTTTGGGCAAGATGTAAAATGACAGCTGTACTGCTTATAAGGACGTAATAAAATGGCAATGTTGAAAATCTGGAGTGAAAATATTGAAAATTCGCGAACTTACAGTGTGTAGGAACCGCGCAATGCACGCCAGAACAGTCATTTTAGGAATTTTTCCAATTAAATTCTCAACATAGGCTTTTGAGAGCCCACCTTATGAACAGTGACAGTGTTGTTTCGTTATACAGTCCCGAAAAGTGATTTTGCGCAGTGACTGCGAAATCACCCTTCGGGCCCAAATAACACCATGACAGTGCAATAGTTCATGAGGAGGGGTCCCAAAACCCCCATGTTGAAAATTTGGGCCCCAAATTCCCAAAAATGCCTGAGATATGCAAAAAAGTTGAAAAAACCCTATCTATTCCATTATACAGCTTACCAGCATTTCCTCAGTTCGCGGTTGGCTTTGAAGAGTGCAGACATGTTCCCGGTCCACCGAAGATCGTCGCGCTGGAGTCAAGTAAGTATGGGGTGGGGGTGGGGGAGGCGGGGCGCAGTGGTGGGCGAGAACAAAGCGAGGGACCGTTTCGATTTTCAGGTGTTTTTTTTTTTTTTTTTTTTTAATGAGGACGACGCAGATGTTTGCCACACTGGGGTGGGCCCAGCGTGGCAGAAGGATGGCTGGTTGGGGGACATGGAGCCGATGGGGGATTGGGCAACCCCCATTGGCCACAGCATCTGTTGCCACGCTGGGGTGGGCTCCCAGCATGGCAACGTGTACTCTGGGGGGAGGGGACTGTGGAGCCGACAGGGCATTGGGCACCCCCGTAGGCTATACGACATGTAGCCACGCTGGGGTGGGCACCCAGCATGGCATATGGAACTGTGTTTCGGGGGGGGCGCAGCACAGCCGATGGGGATTGGGCACCCACGCCGGCTATACAGTGTGTGTGTGGAGGAGGCAGCAAGCAGCATATGTGTGTGTAAAAAGGCAGGTGTGTAGGGGAAGCGTGCATGAGCAGGCGATATCTCATCGCTGCTCACTGAAGCATAGCTCCCCCTTTCAACTGTACGCCACTGCATTTTGGAGCTGTCATAGACAGCTCCAGCAGGCACTAGAGAACTGCGGCCGCACCTGCAAAAACACTGACTGAATTGGAAGAGGGCTGACATACCTCCGAAAACTCGGACGATGGCACTATGTTTCTTGCACATGCGTGCAAGCAAACATAAAAATTGAAAATTAGGAATTGAATACATCTAATGCAACAAGTTTACTGCTGAACCATGTGCAGGTGTTGGCCCTTTTAAGTGTGTCCAATCTTTAGAAATTAAAGACCTGAAAACAACATTTTTTGGTTTAGAATTAGAGATAAAAAATTTAAAGAAAAAAAAAAAAGAGGGTGACGATAAGATACTGTAGAACATTACATTTTCATTGTCAAATAACTCACTGTTTTCACTGAATCACCAATTTGCATGAAAATAAAATTGTGCTAACTAGAACTTTTAGTATTTTTCCAGTATAGTGAATGAGGTGACTGTGACTTGGCGCCAAAATAAAAGTACTCAATTATGGTTGCATTTGTGTTTGCGCTAAATTTGCTTTGCATGAAAATAACTATAATACACGATGAGAATGAAATAATACAAAATGGATCTGAATGAAAACACAAGCACAAGATTAAGAGGCAGTGAAGGAAGTAAGTGATGACTGGTGCTATTTGAGTAACAACACAGCACAAAAGAAAAAAAGAAAGGAAAGGAGGGAAAACGAATTTACATTGGATGTAGAAAATTAATTTGCACCTCTACTAAATTTAATGAACAGCCTAGAAGAACATACAAATGACATACTCAGCATGATAAAGGAAAACAATGAAGAACGAAACAGTGACATGGAAAATGACAGTGTTACAAAAAATCCTAGACAACTATATATTTTAGGTGACTCAATAACCAATTACACAGATCATTACACAACCAAAGAGAACAAAAGAAAATGCGGCCAATTGTAGCTTCGCCGGGGCCACCATGAAGGGATATAGGAGAAATGACATCCAACATATTAAAATCTGCAGGAGAAATTTCTTAATACTCCTTCATGCAGGAACCAATAATACTAGAAAACAGAATCTACATGAAATTATGAATGAGTACAAACAAATATATAACTCACCAAATGATAGAAGCTGTGAGACTATTATATCAGAGATTTTACCAATACTACAAGCAACATATAGATGGATTAAAAAGATCAAAATGGTGATTAACAAATTAAGACAATGGTGTCTAAAGAAAAATATTATATGCATTAAAGTATGTGAAACATTTGATGGAAGATACAACCTTTTTGGTTATGATGGACTTCATCTAAGCAGGAAGGGAAGCAGGATTCTAGCCAATACCTTCTGCTATGAAATGACTTTAAATCAATGAAAAAGGGAAGAGGGGTATGTGATCCAGATGTACAAGCTGTACATGTAACAAAACCTGCTAAAAAACTGACATTGCAAAGTATACAAACAAAAGTGAAAAAAAGACATGAAACTAACCCAATGGAGATTAAGGTATTGTCAGTTAATGCCAGAAGCTTGATAAACAAAATTGAAGAACTAGAACTCCTTCTACAACAGGAAAACATAGGGATCTATGCAGTCATGGAAACTTGGTGGCAAAATGGTGACTGGATCAAAACATTTCTGGATATAATACATTTAGTGTAAACTGTACTAACAAAAGAGAGGGAGGAGTGGCACTTCTGATCAAAGATAGTATCACTGCCCATGAACTTGAAGAAAAATTAGATCAAGGGAATCAAGTTGAACAGGTCTGGATTAATTTACTACAACCTGGTAACAAAATAAAAATCACAATAGGGAGCACCAGAGAGCTAGCTTCCAGGCAGGACATTTTCTACACTAACTAAGCATCAAGACTTACTTTTCAGTCTAAATGTATCCTATTAGAGTGCTGATTTTATAATCTGAACAATATGAAATCGGACTTCTTATTGTCTGAGCTTCAAAGGGATACCAAATTCAGACATGGGGCGAACCAAGAACACTCAGCAAGAAGCACTGGGTCCAGTGCGGCCTGATGCATCACAGCCTCCAGCAAGCCTCAGCTTAGAGTTGCCGGAAACTTCTCCCTCAGAAATCTCCAAGGAACCACCATGGCAAGCTATTCTAGAGTCAGTGAGGTCGATGGATGCGAAGCAGGAGAAATCCCTCATGAAGCTGGAAACCCACGATATTGCTTTGGCCACTCTAACAAATTTGGTGGCTGACACAGATAAGCGATCCCTTAACACCCAGGCTGCAACGGCTCCTCTAACAAAGGAGAATTAACAGCTTCGGGGTCACTTGGAGGTGATTGAAAATAGCTTGCGGGCAGGGAACTTCCATATAGTGGATTTACCAGAAGGAGCAGAGGGAGTGCATCATATTGGTTTTTTGAAGCAGTGGATGGCCACAAACTTAGCTTTACCAAAAGATTTTGATTGGACTGAACTGCGCCTTGCATACATAATAAACTCCCGAGTGCGACCAACTAATACCAATCAACCCCGGACAATTCTACTAAAAACTGTTGACCCAGAAGTGCGGGACATTTTAATTTCAGCAGCGAGAGCTGCTTACTCTTTGACCATCCAGGGGAGGGACATAAAATTCTTCCCTGATCTGTCTTACCAAACCCGGGCCTGCCGTAAGCAATTCGATACAACTCATCAAAAGCTCTGCTCCCTGGGGACCGTACAGTCCTTTTTGCTTCCCGCATTGCTCCATATTACATATGGATGAAAGAACTGGCAATTCGTGGATCCAAGAGATGCTGGTCCTTGGAAAAACTGAAGCTGAGTTTAAATAGCAGCAACCTCAGAAGAATGAACAGGAAGTTTCAGACTCTGATGAGGGCTGAGTACAGTGCTCTGGACTTGTTAAAATATATTAAAATGCCTTATGATGCTCCAGTTACGAGGACACGAAAGTGATTTAAGTGATATTATACACTAGGACTAGTAGGGTTTTAAGGTTGGGAACAGGGGAGAATTTCTATACTGTATTGTATTGCTGTAATATTTTCATATGTTTGTACCCCTTTCCTCTTATTAGCCCGCTTTTAAATACCTAGCGTCCTTAGGAGCATTATTTGTTCTATGAAGTACTCACTGTTGGACTGCCTTTAGTATCTGTTCACATTTGTTTTTCTTATAAGGCTGTAAGGGGTTTAGATGGGAGTTGGTTGGGAACAAATTTATTGTTAGTTTAATTTACTTAATAGGTTAATAGCACTACAGGTTAGTGCAGAATCATCCCTTCGAACTATATTCATGATAAGTAACCTGAGCCACTGAAGCAGCTGGCAAGTACTGGACTTTCTATTGGGACTTTAGGCTAAGCTGGCCTGATTATATGTTATATATACTTATCTCAATTATGCCTATAATGTCAAATGATATTTGAATGATCCTACATTAGAATACTTGCATTGTTTTTATTATGAAAACAAACAAAAAGTTAAAAAAAAAATCACAATAAGTGTATGCTATAGAGCACCCAACTTAAAAATAGAAGACAACGTGAAGCTCCTTGATGCTATTTATAATACACAATTGCTAATTACTGCACATCAGCCCCTGTAATTGTTTTCACTGAATCTCCCAGCACCCCCCACAACACTGCAGGCATTAGTATCACAGCCTGCTACACACATAATAGGAATACCTATTATCTAATTTCCGCAGAAGCACTTATTACAACCGTCGTGTATTCTCTTAGTCAAACAACAACTGTATGCACTGCTCATTGTCTTTACCTTATTTTATTCACTGCTTTTATCTGTAACTAATCACCTGTATAGTATAAGAAATGTCTGTACCTGAACGTATAACCTTGCGTAAATCCCCATTACCTACTGTATGTAACCAATTCCGGGTCACCCCTGTAAAGGGGACATTTTGTCTCTGTTGGTCCATCTGGTTACCAAAATTCAAATAAATAAATAAATACAATTAGGTGATAGACCATTAATAATGGGGAATTTTAATCTACCTGTGAAAGTTCTGTGGTAACATCAGATTTTGAAAACAGACTAATGGATATCTTGGCAATTAATAACTTAGAACAACACGTACACCGAAATACTCGGGGACAAAACAAGTTAGATCTTGTCTTTAGCAATATGGAAGAAAATATTAGTAAATGTAAGGTAAGAGAACCACCAAGATCAAGCAATCACAATATGGTAGAATTTACAATATTCTATAATTGTAATAATGACAAAAGAACAACAAAGACTAGATGCTTAAAGAAAGCAAACTTCACAGGCACGAGGAACTATCTGACTAAATGGGACTGGAAAACGGAACTAAATAAATCAAGTGTGCATTACATTTGGGATAAAATTAAAAGCAAATTTAATCATTGTATTGACTTACCTATATCAATAAGAACTACATATCAAAATGGGAAAATCCCATCTTGGTTTAATAATAAGATTAAAAAGCATATAAGAAGGAAAACAAGAGTTTACTTAAAGTATAAAAGAAATGAAATCAAATGCCTGACAACTGGCACATATTTGAGGAAAGAGCAAAGGAGTGTACATTTAATATCAAAAAGGCAAAAAGAATAGAAAAAATTAAGAATAGCAGCAAACGCAAATGACAATAAAAGGCTTGAGTTATGAAAACAGCCAAAAAACACCAAATGTAAAATTGGACCATTATAGACAGGAGAGTGTTTAACAGACGATGAGCAACAGATGGCAGACAGTTTTAATGAACATTTCTTAAGCATTTACCAATATAATGAAACAATGAACATATCACAGTAAGGCTGGTACTGTAGATGGAAATAGTAATAAAATAAACTTCACAAGAGTGCTGGACTTCAGAAGGGCTGACTTTGGGAGGATGGGGGAAGTGGTAAAAGGGTACCTGGCCAGAATTCAATCTAGTATGAACACTAACCAGAGGTGGGAGCTCATAAAGCTGGGGATAGTGGAGGCAACCAAAACCTGCTGCAAGGCCCAGAGCAAGAAGTCTAGGGCTAAGAAACCGAGCTGGTTGAGCAAGGAGGTCATGGAAAGGTAAGGAGAAAAGAGCTGCCTTTAGAAAGTACAAGAAAACAGGAGGGGGAAGACAGGAGGAGTACTTGACAGAATCAAGGAGGTAACAAGGGCAGTAAGGGAGCCAAAGCATCTACGGAACTCAGGCTAGCACAAGGCATTAAGAAGGGAGAAGGACTCTTTAGGTACATCAGGAGAAAAGGAGCTGTAAGGACCACATAGTAAGGATGAGGAAGGAGCGGGTTGGGTAGAAGCAGGGTGCGATAAGGCAGAAGCACTAAATGAGTACTTCTGCTCAGTATTTACTAAACAGAAGAGGGGGGTGACACTCAAGGGGGAAGGAAATGGCAGAAACGGGGGGGAAGGGGTGACAGATGGGGAAATCATGGAGGGCAGAGTTCGGGAGGGTTTGAAGGCACTGAGGGTGGACAAGATGCCAGGCCTAGATGGCATCCACCCCAGGGTACTGAAGGAGCTGGCAGAGATCCTTGCAGAACCTTTGGCAGACCTATTTAATGCCTCACTACATTCGGGGGTGTGTACCTCAGGACTGGAGGATGGCTCATGTGGTGCCCCTCCACAAGAGTGGCCCCAAGGATGAACCAGGAAACTACAGACCAGTGAGCCTCACATTCATCGTGGGTAAGCTAGTGGAGACTATCCTGAAGGGGAGGCTGGTGGCCCTCCTAGAGGCCAAAGGACTACAGGACAGCAGACAGCAAGGCTTCATATGGGGCAGATCCTGCCAAACCAACCTGGTGGAGTTCTATGACTGGGTAACTAGGCAACTGGACAGGGGCCATGCAGTGGATGTCCTGTAACTGGACTTGTGTGGGCAGTCACTCGTGCCGTATGGAAGGCTAGGAAGTGTTAGTAGGCACTGGGCGGTGCAAAGTTGGTGAGATGGGTAGGAAACTGGTTTCAGGGAAGGCAACAGAGGGTGGCAGTGGGGAGCTCTCACACCCAAGGGTAGTGACGAGAGGTGTTCCACAGGGCTTGGTGTTGGGATCAGTGTTGTTTGGGATATTCACTGCAGACATATCATGGGACATCAAAAGCAAGATCAGTCTGTTTGCTGATGATACCAAGGTAGGAGCGGTGGTGGATGACCTGGGGGATGGCAGGGGTTGCAGGATGATCTGGCAAGGCTTGAAATCTGGTCAGACACCTGGCAATTGGGGTTTAATGCTAAAAAGTGCAAGGTGAAGCATTTTGGGATGAAGAACCTAAGAAGAAGTTACCAGCAGGGGGGTGCAGCTAGCACAGACAGAGGAGAAGAAGGATCTGGGGGTGCTCATTACAGGGTCAATGAACAACTCGGCACAATGTAGGAAGGCAGCTGCAAAGGCCAACAAAATGCTGGGTTGTATTGCAAGGGGTATATCCTCGAGGAGGGAGGAGGTGATTCTGCCACTGTATAGGTCATTAGTTAGACAGCACCTGGAGTACTGCATGCAGTACTGGCGCCCGTATCTGAAGAGAGACATTAGGTTACTGGAAGGGGCACAGTGCAGGGTGACAAAGATGATCAAGGGGCAGGGGGACTTATCATACGAGAGGAGGTTGAGGGAGTTGAACATGTACTCACTGGAGGACAGGGGGGACATGATTGAAACCATTAAATACATGAAAGGAATAAACAAGACAGGTACAGAGGGGCTGTTCAAAGTAAGGGAGGGGAGGGACACCAGGGGCCATGATATGAGACTGGAGAGAATAAGGTTCAGGGGGGGACAGTCATAAGGCCATTCTAGGGGGTGGGGGTAGGAAGAAGTAGGCTGCTGGTTAACTAGGATCTGCAGCTTCTCCAGTAGGTAGGGAAATGGGCAGACTGGGTGGGCCAAGCAGTCCTTATCTGCTGTCAAATTCTATGTTTCTATGTTACTATATATGAGGAGACACTTTTTTACAGAGAGGGTGGTGGCTGGGTTGAATGCGTTACCTGCAGAAGTGGTATCCAGTAGAACACTGGACTGCTTCAAAAGGGGATGGGACAGGACAAGGGGGAGGGTTAATGAAGGCGAAGGGTGGAAGGGAGGGGCAGCTGCAGAATAAGGGGTGCTAGCTGCACATTCGAGCAGACTTGATAGACCTCTAGGCCTTTATCTGCTGGCAAATTTCGTATGTTCGTATGTTCACAGTGTCAGGAACAAACTGCATAATCTGAAGGTGGAGAGATCACCGGGACTGGATGGTTTCCACCCTTGGGTATCAAAAGAATAGTTGGTTGAATTAGCAGGGCCTATAACATTGTTATTTAATCAATCTTTAAAACAAAGTGATGTACCAAATGACTGGAGATCCACAAATGTGACACATATACTTAAGAAGGGAACAAAGAGTGATGTTAAAAACTACAGATCAATTAGTTTAACTTTTATAGTTAGTAAAATATTAGAACCCACTAGAAACCCTCCAAGACAGCTGGAGGCAGAATAAGAATAATAAAATAAAACTGCATTCTGTCTGTACACAATGCAGCTGTCATGTAAAAAGTGTAAAAAAAAGTATCTATTTATTTACACTTTTCCACAAAGGATTGCCTAATTCAGAATAGTACTACAGGGCTAAACAGCAGCAAACTAATGTATGGTGCAGGGTCGCTGGGCAGATTACACCGTAAAAAAAAAGAAAACTGGTATAACTGCAGTTTTTAGGCATCAACAGGATAGCTGCACATCCCTACTGTGGTCATGCGTACCCTTTCTACATTTAGCCATATTCAAAGGCATACTCAATATGGCCCTGTCCACACTATGTTACAGAAGGCATTTTCGTAACTGTTGTTGAAACCACCTCATGTGGCTTCAACAACGGTTATGAAACCGGTTACGCCTCGGTAACATTACCGGGCGTAGTGTGGACACATGGCACCAGTCCCCTAGCACAGCGTGAGCTGCACTGTGGGATTGGGTGCCACGGTAATGGTCGCCCGGTTCCCAAAGTGTGGACTGGAGGTGCCGGTCCCATAATGGACAGTACGGCAGTGTGGACACACTGCACCGCTCCCTGGTTGTAACGGTTTCTATCCGTTACGGGGTCTGAGTGGTGCAGTGTGGATGGGGCCTTTGAGCGATTCAGCTGTTTATCACTGATGATGTCAGTGATGGGGCTTTTAGGTCTTGGTGTAGGGTTTCAGGCCTACATAAACCGGGCTTCCCTCTCCAGTGTGGAACAATTTTTATTTTTCTCATAACAATTTATTTAGTATGAGAGAAATTGTTAGATGGCATTGATGAGGACAGTGATATACCTTCAGCAAGATTTGAAGTTTTAGGTTATTTAGTTATTTGAAAACTGGTAACCGAGAAAAGCATGCTGAGCCAGGACTCACTTCCAGGTGCGATACAGAGAAAAGGGATAGGGGATATAATAAATCAAAAACAGCAGTAGAGAAGCATTCCAAAAATAAAGTACAAACAATGAACAATTCGACAAGATGCATGTGCAAACAACTCCAAACAGTGAACTGAAGTTGATTCTATGAACAGTACCAATACTCAACTGAAATGACAAAAGCAGGTTGACACAAATAAGTGCAGCACTTGCAGTGACATGAATAGACCCTGGGGGGCATGGCAGGGGTTAAAACAGTACCAGGAGCAGGTCAGGTAGAGGGCTGACAGGAGCAGGAGGGGATGGTATGAGCTTTAGATGTTGCCTAAGGGGAATGGGGAAGGGTGAGAGACCGAGAGAGAAGGGAAACTGGTTCCAGAGGGAGGAAAGGAGACAGAAGACTGACTGCCCAGGACAGGAGGAAGGACGGAGGAGGAAGAAGGTGTGAAAAATCCCTGGAGTGGAGGGAGTATGAGGAAGAGGAAATGGGTTTGAGGAGTGTGGCTAGTAAGATGGTAGAGACCCAAACCAGCATTTGCAAATGAAGGAGGCACAGTGGGGACTGGCAACATGATGATATGGGGAGTATGGATAGGGAGTAGTGATGAGTACAAGGGGCAAACAGAAGACATTACAGAGGGTGCCCAGTCTGGTATACTGTTGATAACTTGAAAAGTTCCAGCTCAGACTTTAACACTACTTCAAACCGGCAGACCGTTAATTACAAAAAAAATCCACTGTAACTGCATGGAGGGGGGCCTGCAATCACTGCTGGATGTCCTTTGCCACTGTATGCATTTCCTGTATAGGATGTTTAGTACAGCGGTAGAGCCACAGGCTACCAATCAGAAGAGGGCAGGGGGCCTGGGCTGGATCCCTAGAGTGGATTTTTTTTTTCTTTCTTACTACAATTTATGTAGTATGAGAGATATTGTCAGATGTCATTGCTGATGTTTGTGATAGAATTTCAGCAATGTTTCACATTCTATATTTCTGATAACTTAAAATGTTCCAGCTCAGACTTTGAGGTTTAAATGCAACCTGGGAAACCTTACTTCAAATAGGCAGACTGTTTATTATGAAAATGCACTACAACTATGAGTGAGGGGACTGCAATGAATGCCGGATGTCCTTTGCCACAGCATGCAGCTCCTGTCTAGGAAGCTTACTACAATGTTAGAGATACAGGCTACCAAGCAGTAGAGAGTAAGGGCCCTGGGTTTAATACCAAAAGCGGAACAGTTTGTTTTTTTTTCTTTTTTTTTTTTTATCTCACTACAATATACATATGCTGTATAAAATAAAAAAAGGCAACTGGGCACAGTGAAATAACTCCTAAAGGTGCTGTCTGATGAATGACAAAGGCTTATGACACATGCTATAAAAATCAGATGCACTCACCAAGTCTGAGGAGCAAAAACATAACTTTCCTGTGAGCAAGTCACCTTTAGTTGTTGTTTCTGTGTGCACCCAGTTGCCTTTTTTTATTTTTGCTTTAGATTCTCCACTATAGCCATGAGTGAGAAGTTCATGTACGTGGTTATATGGAGGTGTCTCACGTTGGGGACGCTAACAGTCACACCACGAGCCTCCACAAGCACACAGCCCAAAGTGAGTAGAGGGAATTTGAAGATAGCTTTCTTGTGTGGTACAAGAAAGCTGAGCAGTGTACACTTCAGTCCCATTCTATGTTCAGATGGCCATGAGTCAAGAGCAGCTCAACAAAATCGAGCAGGAGGAAGAAAGTTTCCCTACAGCAGCAGAAAACATTACTATCTGGCTTAAGTCTGGGAGCAGGATACAGCAGAGACTAATTATACTGATTTGACTGAACTGCTCAACAGGCTAAAGAAACTGAAAATACAATAAATAAATGCCTGGTTTGATGAGGAAACTTTGTCAGACTATTCAAACAAAAACAAAAACAAAAAAAAAACCCTGTCTAGTGGTACCCTAGATCACTAACTGAAAGGTGGGAGACAGCACTTGACACTTGTTCCTTTGAACTTAATACCCTTATTGAACAAGACAAAAGGCCGCCTACTAACATGCAGGAAGCAATTAAAAGATAAATCTGGCTATGAAACAAAGGGGAGGTATTCTCTTTGGATAAGGAGGTAATCCAGAACAGATGAGGATGTTCATGTTCACAACAGAGAAATTAAAGAAGCAAGAGAAAAAACTGCAGCTTCAATCCAAGTGACTTCAATGTCAACCCTGAACATAAAAGAGTGGATTTTTTTCAAAGAACATTTGAATACAAGGATGCCCCCCCCCCCAAAAAAAACAAAAAACACTGGACCGAACAGACAACCCAACAGTAGCAGCAGACTATACGCAGTTGGCAAAAGTGGAGGAAAAGAAAAACCTCAAGGGCAAAGGAAAAAATGATGGGGTAAAACCCATGAAAACAATGAAATAACCCAAGAATTTGTAATAAATCTACCTGTCGTGACTACTTTTACTCAACCGTTATCAGAGGTACAAGTAAGGGCCTGTCTTTTGTCTCTTATGCAGCGCCTAGTAAATTTCAATATGCAATGCTAAGAAGAACTAATTTAAAGTACTTTTTTCAAAAGATACACAAGGCAATTTAACAGATCGGAACAATATGGGTCCCACCTATGGAGAAACAGCAAATCCTGATGCGGATGACTTAGATACACCCCTTACTCAGCTAATAAACATGCTGGAGGAAGCAGGGACTGAATCTTGAGAATTAGATAATATCCAACAAACTGACGAACACAGTTGGGACTTGAACTCAGCAAAAGCCTTTCGGCAATCAAGAAATTGCAGAAAGGTCTGAACAGGTTGTAAACTACACAGATTATGATTTGACAATTCAGGACAATATGCAAGAAAATGATTTTCTGTCTGAGAATAGTCTACCTGTATATATCTGTCAGTTGAACTAGCTAGTCTAGAGTGTATAATTTGAAATGTGCTTACTACTGTATGTTTCCCCTAGCGTCTAATGATGTATTTCCCACGTTTGTTTACTGTGACAAAAAACTGTACTCTCTTTGCCATGTCTCCTTGACTGTTGTTCCTCATGTTGTACTCTCCCGGGCCATTCTTGAAAATAGGCATAATACTCGTCTAGTGTACTTACCCGGTAAACAAAAGCTAAATAAAATAAATAAATTTATTTTGCCTTTCACTTTAGAACACAGGGATCTGAGGAAGGAGGAAGGTGTGAAAAATTAAACTGTGAATAACTGAGTCTGTGAATAACTCTCATTGGAGTGAAATGCTGGACAGAGGTGAACTAGATGGTATACCCCCGGACAGCGACACCAACATAGCGACCTACATCGCTGTCGCGTAACTGACAGTTTGTCGACAGGTTGCTATGTCAGTGCACCTGAGACAGAGGCACACTGTCTCCCAGTCCTGCACTCTCCCAAAATCAACTTCGACTCAGAGTTGATTATAATATAGTACGGGGGTGGGGCAGAGCCCCCACTTGGGGGGTTCAGGGGGCAAAGTCCCCCCCGGATAGAAAAATGAACCGGGATACAATCGGGATTTATGTCGACCGCAAATTGCAGTTGACATAAATCCTGTTGTTGTGATGCTGGTCAACAAAACTGCTGTCAAACCGGCATCGTACATCCGAACTAGACAATCATGGGGATAATTTAATAGCGAATAATGCTAACAACATGACTGGCACTGGCAATGCAGGGTTTTAAATAACTGATTAGGAGTTTTTTTCTTGGGACAATGCTAACTGTACAGAAATCATTTGTATTGGTTTTCTAGAAGTGTTATGTTTGTTAAACACAGTGAGGCAAGTGCTATGCATTTTCACAATGTTTTAGAACTTTTATGAACAAAACGCTAATCAATTTTTAGAGTTAATTAAAACCTTGCAATGCCCTTAGAGCCCAAACCCACTTTCCAACAAAGAGTAAATTCTGTCCCCCCAATAAGATATCCTGTAGTCTGCACACAAGAAAGGATTGTAGAGGGCATCACTGAGGTTTGGGAGGGCCCTGCACCACAATCAGACACAAATAATATTTTGGCAGCAGAGCAGCAAGCCCTTAGAGGAATCCAGAATATGCCCCATATTACTGTTTAGCGGGCAGATATGGGCATTATGGTCATGGTGCAGGACACACAAAAATACGTTACGGAAATTCAGCGACAGCTTAAGGGACACAGAGTGCTACTGCTTCTGACTCCACCTTCTCTTTTAAATCTGAGTTGGATCACATGATAGGTAAGGTCTATAGTGATGGGCAGATTACTGCACAGGAGTGCAGATTCTGAAAACTGCTCATGCTGTAACTCCTACACTATACACTTTATGCAGGGTCCACAAGTCTGCAGGTCACCCTCATGGGAGACCCACTGTTTCCAGCAGGGGGTTGCTCAGTGAGGATCCCTCTTAGTGTAGGGACCATGTTTTGAAGCAGGGGGTCCATCCCTAAGACAAATAGCTACATATGTGACACGATGCACATTACAGAGACACTTGGGATCCCCTGGAAAAAGCTTTATGCTGGCACAGCCTGGCTGACCATTGGCACAGTCTCACTATGTACCTGCATCCGCCACCAGCATGGCATTAGCGCTGTTAAGGACGTTCTCACCAGAGACCCTGGGCTTCAACTGGCACCTCAGAAATTCATTTCAGAAATACTGGATTTTGTGTTACACCACTATCATTTTTTGTTTAACCACCGTTTGTATTTACAGTTATGAGGAACTGTGATGGGGCATCCCTAGCCCACTTGTATGGCAACCTCTTTCTTACTTTGTTTTTGAGAATAATATACTTCCTTAAGATTATAACAACACCCCAAACAGGACAAAATGATACAAACCAACTAAGTAAAAATAAAAAAAAAACAGTATTGTACAAGATATCTACATGGGAATTCACCAAGTTAAAAGACAGAAAAGCAGAAACAACAACCAGGAAGGGTGGCAGGAAAAGTTAAAATAGCAGAAAGGGGATAAACAAAAACAAATAAGAGAATCCTTCACCCAAACCTCAAAAACCAAGTAAAAAAAAAAAAAAAAAAAACCTGCATCACATAGCCATGGAGACTGACTACTAACATACTAACTTGCTAAAATGCCAGCAGAATAGGCCTAATGGTCTTTCGTGTCTGCTCGTTTGGTTAGCCCCCACCCTGGGAGCTGACATTGCTGCCCCCCCTTGCCCTCTCTGGCTTCTCCCTTCCCAGTCCCGGATATTCTCGCTGCACTGGACTTTGCTTCCAGAACCCTTCCCTGTACCTGTCCCAACCCCTCTTGAACCCCTCCACCATCTCTGCCTCCACCAGCCCCCTGGGCAGCGCAATCCATGGCTCCACCACCCTCTCAGTGAAGTAGCACCTCCTTCTTCCTCCTCCCCTGAATCCCCCCCAGCTTCCACCATGCCCCCTAGTTGCCCCCCTCCTTCCTTCGAAGCACCCTGACTGCTCCTCCACTATTTACCCCCTTCATGTACCTGAAGACCTCTATCATGTCCCCCGGTCCCTTCTCTCTTCCAATGTGTACATATTTAGCTCTTCAAGCCTCTTCCCAAACGTCCTGTCCCCCAAGCCCCAGATCAGAAGGCATAACGTTTACCAAACCTTTTAACAAAGGTATGGCTCCTCTTGTAAAAAGTGACAGTCATCTGTTCCACACTCAGGTTAGACAAAAGCAAAAGGGGCAGGATTCTCAAAGAACAGTAAAAATCCTGCAACTGCGGGAAAAAGGCTTGCAGCATTGCAGAAATGCAGTTGCATGATATTCTTAAAGAAAATCCTGCAGCTGAGGGAATTCCGCAAAATGTTCCGCAGCGTTGGAATTCCAGCAGCTGTGGGAATTCCGCAAGTGCTGCAGATTCACAGCTGTGGAAATGGCTGAGGAAGCACAGCAATAGTACAAGTAGCTGAAGCAGCAGACATTAACATTGCTGCCATAGTAGGAGGCTGACAGCACCCACAAAGTTACCAGCAACCAGTCCCTCAACTGGGACCACTGCAGCCCCACAGGTACCAGCAATACCATGGCACCACAGTGGCTGACTGTCACCGCTGGTCGTCCCTCCCTGGGCGTTCCTGTTGCCTGCAGGGGTAGCACTCGCAGCAGGCTGGTGAGGCTCTACTGCCTGTGGGGCCCCGTCATGGGCTGCACTGGGTCTGGTGGTTGTTGCCTGTTGCCATAGCATGGCAATGTGTGCTTTAGTTGCTTTAACATCAGCCACTGCTATACCATCTGGGATGCTATTACCTGTGTCTCACCTCCACCTTAATTGATTCTAACTCCTGGGGCACTACTGAGTTTGCTGAGGGAGAGTTACACCTCATTCCACTGTGTGTAACATTTTTTCCGCAACTGCGGAAAAACACTCGGCTGAGAATAGCTCTTCAGGGGATGTGCCTTACTTATCTCACACCTTTGTTTCCTCAGAGACTTCCGCAGCTGCACTTTTTTTCCCCACAGTCTGTAGTGTTTTTTTCCGCAGCTGCGGAGGTTTCTGTGAATAGCATTTAGAGCAATTGCCCCTTTTTTCTGTAGCTATGGCAGTTTTGGGGACTTAAGGAAGGTTTTTCACCTTCTGAAAGCTTTGTGAATCCAGACCCATGTCTTGCTACCACTCTGTATAAGTGGGTGGGTGGGAATCTACCCAATGCCAAAGAAACATTTTCTTAGAAATGACGGCCACATGCTAGCATCATTCTTTAACAGGAATACACTTAAAGTCTCCCAAAAATACGAATATCAGGAGCAAAGAGATCATCAAACCCTAAAAGAGGGTCAACTCTGGCTTTAATAGTATCCCAAAAGGCACGAATCAGAGCAGATTCCCATAAAACATGGAGCAAGGAACCCACATGGCCGTTGCATCTAGAACAAACGTCTGTAAGCAACTGGCCAATTTCCAAAGGCGCTCCCAATTTATCTGCTTACCAGGGAATTCTTTTTGCCAATAAGGTGAGCTACCGTCTGAGGTCAAAGATAAGTAGGAAAAAAATCAAAGAGTATAATAAGAAACAGAATGGGGATGTGTAATCATTTGGGTCAAGGATGAAACAGGATTGTCATAACAAAACTGCCAAGGAAGGGAACCCAAATGAGTAGACACTGAATGCAAAATTTGAAAAAATTTAAAATAAGATTAGAAGCAGCCGTCTGGACTTTTGAAAGTGTCAAAAGAAATAGGATTCCTCTCCCGGCAAAATATTTGATATCAGGATTAAACAGGCCAGGCCAAAAGACAGGTTTGACAGGAGAACCATTAATGGTAAAGTTGAGAATTACAAAATAATGACTGGGTAAGAGCTTTGGTACATGGAATATTAATAAAAACCAATCTCCTTCTTGCATGGTAGGAGAAAAACATTGTGTTCACAGACTTGAACCTCCACCTCAGACATATCTTACACTGGTATCGCTTTATATATGATATTATTTGTGTTTGGGGTGGGGTTTGGAGTCCATTCCCCCTTCATTGCTTGGTTTAATTCCAACAATTTAATTATCAAATGCAAGTATCATAGTAATAGGGATAGTGTAGAATTTCTGGATGTAAGCTTCGGGAAAGGTATCAGCAATGTGACAGAAGATGAACGTTACAAGAAGTCCATTTCGAGCAATACTTTGCTCAGGGCAGAAAATTCCCATACCAGATCTCTGGTGGACAGCATCCCATATGGGCAGTTCCTAAGAATATGCAGGAACTGCACTTCTTCAATGAAATCTGAACAGGACACTGTCCACTAGATTTCCAGAGAGAGGTTACTCAAAAAAAGTAATTAAGAAAGCAAGTATCAGGAAAAGAGAACTTCTCGTTACCAAGTCACCATTAGGAACGGCAAATGAGCACAGAATTACCTTTGTCACTGACTGACATTCTGAGTCCAACAAAATTAAGGAGATCATATATAAAAGATGGGAGATCTTAACATCTGACCCAAATACTGCCTCAGTGATAGGGGTACAAACACTGTGGGTACGATTACCCACAGCCAATTACATTTATAAAACTAAACAACCATGCCTCCCTAGAATTTTTCAGAAATGCCACAATTGCAACATTTGCAAATTTGTAGTATAGAGACAGGATTTTGTCCAGCAATGAATGACATTTTCTCCTGGAATAATTATGTGATTTGTAAAACAACACATATTGTACATGCTGGATGGTGTGACTGTGGCCTAGTGTATATGGGCAGGACCGAAAGACAGCCAAGATGTTGTATCCATGAACACCTGAGCGCAACATGCATAGGAGGTACTCAGGATGCTCTTGGACAACAAAAAGATCAAGATGAATGTAATGCCAGCAATTTCAAGTTTAGAACACTAAAGCGCACACAGAGATGGGAAAAGGGAGGGAACAGAATACAAACCCTGGCTAGGAATGAACTGTCTCGGATTTTTAAATTATCAACTTTATGTCTCCATGGGTTAAATTAAGTTTTTGACCTAAAACCATATCTGTAACGGAAAATATGGCCATTTTCAGGGTTTTTGCTCAGAAGGCAGGTATGTCTGTTTATGATGTGCCTCCGTAGCAGTCTGTCACATTTATTTCTTGACATGTTTGAAATGTGTTTGACTCTAAATATCTCCAACTTTAACAATTTTCAGTCTAATGTTTGCACTGCAAATAAGCAACAGTCCACAACAGGATGAGTAGTTACTGGGGATTAAATCAACACCCTGGGTGCATTGTGAGGCAAGAGGCCACAGGCCGAGTGTCCTCACAGCACCCAGGGTGTTGATTAATCCCCAAAAACCCCACATCCTGGAGTGGGCTATTGCGCTTAAAACATGGGGTCACTACAGTTATAGAAACAAAGCAAACCGACACAATATGATGAAAAAGTAGCTATTTTAGGAAGCATCCTTCCTCCAGAAATAGTAGACCCCGGTTTGTTTTTTATCACTACATTCTTTATCTCCTATCTCTGCGGAGTGGGCAGACAGTTGTCCGGCCACCAGCACCCACATGCCTGGACCTGGTCTGGTCAGCAATGTACTCTCCTCCACTCAGGCCAGCACGCAGTATCCCACCCCCATGGGGACCTGGATCCTGATACCTGGGGAAGCACTTCTTATATCCGAGGGAGCGGTGCACAGCCATCAGCTGCCATGACCGCCCCACAATTTTCCACCTGGATTTTCTCCCTTGGAGCCAGATGTGGAATGGCGTCGGAGCACTTATGTACCGACGCCTGCCGCACTCCGACCCTCTGCTGTACACCACTACATGCAGTACCCCTAACTTTCGCCAGTTGCTGCTGCAGAGTGATGTAGACCCCTTTACCTACCCCAGAGGGAGGAGAGCTGTCATGGGATGTTCAATCTTCCCTCTCCCCTGCCAACCCCTGACAGCCTGAGTCTGTTCCCAAACCCGGGTTGCGGGTGTGGTGCAAGGTGTGGCATCCAGCGCATCAATCCTCAACACCACCAGGCCGGCTGTCCCCGTTTAAATGCCCACGGTGAGCCAGAATTACATACTGAGCCTTGTTGTTATACTACAGAGTGTGTGTGTGTCTGTGCATGAGCCTTGCTGTTATACTTCAGTCTGTGTGTCTCTCTGTCCAGAGAGGACAGGGACACATTCCACTGAACAACAGCACTATGCTGATCCTTTCAACAAATCTGCTCACCTTGCTGTCTCTTCCCCGACTGCCTACACTCTGGCAATTGGCACTGCAGTCCTGCTCTCCCTCTCTCCCCAAATTTGGCAATTAGCATCTTGGCACCTGGACACTGCCGAGCAAGGCACCAATGTCCAGGAGGGGCATGGGGGACCCTGACAGACTTATACTTTATGTTATACGAGATTTTTATGTCTGCTGTTTCCCTACAATACAGCATAGAGAGCAGACTGTAGCAAAAAAAAAAAAAAAAATTTTTGCCTACATAAAAAATACCATTTACAGGCTTTGTGTACTCTCTCTTGTTATGCTGTATCAGTGAAGCATACAACTGTGGCCATAACAGCTGGATATGGTATTTGTTAACACAAAAGTGTTTGTGTTATGTGAGTTTCACTATTTTATGGTAGAACGGATCTTTTTGTCTTTTTAGTTTGGGTGCATTACACCGAGTCCCTCCTTTTTAGTAATTTCAGCCCTGAAAGTGTGACTTGCTCAATTAATGATGTAATATATAATAAGGAATACCTAAGAGGAGGGGAGACACCTCTCACCGCTTCCAGCAGTGGCAGTTAGTTACAACAAACAGGTACTGCAGAGAGTGTGAGAGAAGGCCTCCATCTCACTACGTCAGATTTCCCAAGGCGATGTGTTAAGTGGGAATATAAATGTCATAAGTTTGATTTTTGGACATGCCTTCTGCTTTTCCAAGTCCACAACAAGGACATTAGGAATAAATAAACAATTTTGTTACATATGGCGAGATATCAAAGGGATACCAACCTCCAAATGAACCATGTCAAGGTAGGTAGCTTCCACAATAAATGTTTGCTTTACCAAGGAAGGGAAAATACCCAAAGACGGCCTCAAAGCACACTCCACTTAGAAGCACAGCAGTTTCAGGGGCAGCCGCAAGGAATGTGCCTCTGGCAGAAAATTTTAAGGTTGCTACCTGGTCCACACATTTACATGTCATTATTGCCTGGACACACTGCCAAGCAAGGATGCCAGGTTTGAGATTTCTGTAATTGAGAACAAAATTAACATAGATATAACTGGTATATATTTTAAACTGGGTCTCTGATCAGCTCTCTTCAGCTCCAAGATCTTACCACTCATAGCTTGGCCTTTTTAGTTGATTTTTGGTTTTCACTGCCTGCGGAATTTATATTTTTGTATGCTGTACTTTGGATGCTCATAACTGCTCTTTACTGTATGTACCTCCACATTTATCCGTTTCCTGGGTTGCACCTGCAAATGAGCCTTGGCTCAGTGCGTCTTTCCCTGTTAAAATTTATATAATAATTACAATTTTTTAATTGGATTTCTGAGCATGGAATTCTTGTATATATATATAAAAGAATGTCTACTGGTTATTTTTTTCTGGGATGGTGTTTACTGCCCCCCAGTTTTAAGTCACTACTTTAATAAGACACACTTTGGAGGTGGTTAATATTATCTCCTCACATGCTTTTTCTGACACTTCCTTCTTAAAATTGTAAATTTCACATCAGATTTCATCCTTCACAGAGTTTATATTATTTTTCAACTTTTCTTCCTTTTACTTATGGATGTCTCCCCACCCCAACACTACCACCACCTCCCTCCCCCGTAACAGCTGATTTAGTGTTAATGTTTATGAGAGCTTATGTTTCGTTTGTGCTTACAAAATTAGTTATTAATAACTTACGCGGTCCTACCATATGCGATTACAGCACTTAGCTATTAATCTCCAAATGGAATCAAAGTAAATGGATATTTAAAGTTTTAAATCTGTTTTTATGCTATTTATTCATGTACGAATGTATATCACTTATTTATTTACTGGGTGTTTTTGCACAAGCTTTTGAAAGTTTCACACGGCTACTTAACTGGTCATGAACTGAATTCAATCTGAGGAAAGGAGGGTAACCAGCGGGGTACCACAAGGATCAGTACTGGGACCGGTTCTCCTTAATGCCTTTATTAGCAACATTGCAGAGGGGCTAGAATGGAAGGTATGCCTTTTTGCAGATGACACAAAAATCTGCAATAAGGTAGACACTCTATGGGGAGTGGGGAAAAATGAACAGAGATCTAAGAAAGCTTGAGGAGTGGTTAAAAGTATCGCAACTAAGTTTCAAAGTGGAGAAGTGCAAAATCATGCACCTGGTACACAGAAAACCAGGAGCAAAGTACAAGATGGGGGGAGTGGTACTGATGACCACCAAGCAGGAAAGAGACCTTGGGGTAATCATATCTGATGATATAAATGTGGCCAAACAGTGTGACAAGGCAGTTGGGTGAGCTAGGAATGCTAGGGTGCATAAGGAAGAGTATAACCAGCAGAAATAGGAGGGTGGAGACACCGCTGTATAGATCATTGGTGAGACCTCACCTAGAGTACTGTTTCCAGTTCTGGAGACCACATCTCCGAAAGTACATAGACAGAGTAGAGCAACTAAAATGATGCAGGGCCTGCATCAAAAGTCCCATAAGGCGAGACTAAAGGGCCGCAATACCCTGGAGGAAAAGAGGGAGGGGGGAATACGACAGAGACTTTCAAATACCTCATGGGTATAAGTAGGGTACAAGATGGAAGCATTTTTCACAAGAAAAAAAAAGATGCTCAAGAACAAGCAGTCATGCTGTGAAGCTGGAGGGGTGCAGATTCAGTGGAAATGTGAGGAAGTACTTCTTCAAAGAAAAAGAGTGGTGGATGTCTGGAACAGCCTCCCAGAGGTAGTCAGGGCAAAAATGGTAACGGGATTCAAGAACGCATGGGCTAGGCATTGGGGGACCTTAGTGCATATCACAAGACTGGAGGATGGCCCATGCGGTGCCCATTCACAAAAGTGGCCCTAGGGATGAACCAGGCATCTACAGACCAGTAAGCTTCACATCAATTGTGGGGAAGCTCATGGAGACAATCCTAAAGGAGAGGCTAGTGACCTTTTTGGAGGAATATAGTCTCCAGGACAGCCACCAATATGGGTTTGTCTTGGGCAGATCCTGCCAGACAAACCTAATTGAGTATTACGACTGGGTGATCAGGGAGATGGACTGGGGCCATGCGGTGGATGTCCTGTATTTGGACTTCAGCAAGGTCTTTCATTCCGTGCCACATGGGAGGCTGGGGGGAAGCTGGAATACACAGGGGTGGGAACGAAGGTGACGAGATGGATCGTCAGCTGGCTGAATGGAAGGCAGCAAAGGGTGGTGGGGAGAACCTCCTCACCAAGGGAAGTGATGAGTGGGGTGCCACAGGGATCAGTACTGGAACCAGTGCTGTTTGGGATATACAGTACATAGCTGATATCTCACACGGGATCCAGAGTAGGATCAGTCTGTTCATTGACGATATGAAGATGGGAGCTGTGGTAGATGACATCAAAGGGTGGAATGGGCTGCAGGAGGACCTGACCAAACTGCTGGAGTGGTCGGAAACATGGCAGCTGGGGTTCAATGCCAAGAAGTGCAAGGTACTGTATTTTGGAGCTAGGAACCAAGAGAGGAGCTATCAGCTGGGAGGTGTGCAGCTGGAAAGCACCAAGCAGGAAAAGGATCTGGGGGATGCTTATAACAGGCAGCATGAACAACTCAGTGCAGTGCAGGAAGGCGGCAGCAAAAGCCAACAGAATGCTGGGGTGTATAGCAAGGGGAATCTCCTCCAGAAAAAGACACGTGATCCTTCCCTTGTACAGATCTCTGGTCAGGCTGCACCTGGAGTACTGCGTACAGTACTGGCACCCATTCCTGAAGAAGGACAACAAATTGTTGGAAGGGGTGCAACGCAGTGCCACCAAGATGATCCAGGGATTGGAGGGAAAGTCCTACAGAGAAAGGCTGGGTAAGCTGAACATGTACTCACTGAAGGAGAAGAGAGACAGTGGGGATATGACTGAAACCTTTAAATACCTTAAGGGGATAAATAAAGTTAATACAGAAGGGATTTTCCAGCGTAGAAGAGGGAGGGACACAACAGGGCATCAGCTGAAATTGGAGGGGGGAAGATTCAAGAGGGAAATCAGGAGACATTTTTTCACTGAACCCGCGGTGGAATGCTCTGCCCAAGGAGGTGGTATCCTGTAGAATGGTGGGCAGCTTTAAAGGTTGGGACAGGGTGGGGTGGGTTGCGATGAAGACAGGGAGAATGCGCCAGCTGCAAGCTGAGGGGCTAGCTGCACAATCAAACAGACTCGACAGACTGCAAGGCCTGTTTCTGCATGTTGGTATGAAAGGGAGGGCAAAGCCAGAGACCAAGTAGTGTATGCGGTGTTACAGTAGATAGGGAAAATGGGCAGAGTGGGTGGGGCAAGCAGTCCTTATCTGCGTCAAATTCTGTTTGAATATTCATGAACTGTATTATAAAAATGTACTTGATGTTATTGTTACCCCCCCCCCCCATGAAGCCTTGATGAGAGCGAAGGAGCATGGGATGGTCTTCCCTTGAAAGTGTGACTTGCTCACAATAAATTGATCTATTTTTGCATCTCAGACTTGGCCAGTGCATCTGATCTTTCTAGCATACATCATATATGATGTGTCTCAGACCTCATTCCCCCAAGCCACTTATTTAGTTATTTACTTATTTGTGTTACCGGGAAAGTAGACTGGATCAAAGACCACACTTGGGGAAAGGGTGATGACAACAGGGATACAATACAACTTTACAATACATAAAATCAACACATAATAAAAAGCTGTACTTTCCTTTCATTGCCAGGGGATACAAGTGAGCCTTCTTTCTGGCAACATAATACTTTCATAGAGACCTTATTTTGCCCACTGGTACTTTGATTTTTAAAGGCAAACCGCACTGAACAAAACCTGTAGGTTACCCACCCCAAAAAAACTGAATGTTGTTTTTTGTTTAATATTGCTTAAAATTCTGTTATTGTTCAAGCTATACAAGTATTTCAGTAACCTTAGGCAATTCTGTCTATACTGTGGCTGCACCATTCTACATCTGTATGATGTAGTGTATCCCTCTAAGCCATAGAGTTCAATAAAGCAATATACCCCTCCAGGGTGTGGGTATACTGGTGGATTTACCACGACTGGTGTGGTTCGGTCACGGCGCGCCGGTGAACAACTCACAGAAGAGGTAAACCACCAGTATCCCTCCTGGAAGTATTTGCTGTGTGCAATGGCTTACATTTTTAGTTTTTCTTTATCTCGTTTGTCGAGGCTCTGAACTGAATTGTATGTTTTTTTTTTGTTTGTTTGGTTTTACTGTGAGCATTAAGATTTTCAGTTTGATTTGTTGTTTTTTCATGCATCTTCCTAGAGCGGGAATTCTAAAGGGCTGTCATCTGTGACCTCGTGCTTCCGGTTACTGTGCGTAAAATTATTGCAAGACCGAAAATATTTTGTATTTTAAATGTTTTATGTGGGTTCGAGGTCTTTTTGGAAGCAATGTGGCAGTCTGTCCGACACAGGAAAGTTGCTGTTACGAAGGGCTACTGAGGAGGTGATTCAAAAAATACAAGTTTGAATTTTTAGACGGCTAAGAACGGGAACCGCTGGTACTGTGAGCACTTATGGAAGTAAGCGTAGGATCATACTGTATTTGCCACTGTTTGGATTCGGGCAGTCGGAGTGATTTTTGCAAGGGTTCCTGCTGCAGCTGACTGGCCGCTGGCACCTTTTCCAGGGGATACACTGGAGGAATTACAATGCTGAAAATGTGCCAACCAGCCAATCAAAATGCAGGATTCTGTGATTTTTTTGTGCCCATTCGCTAAAACAGGGACATAAACTACATCATAACTTGTAAAATGGTTCTTACCAGCAATATCATGTAAATCAGAATCACCCAATATGGTAACTATAAAAAGCCTGGATAGCTACAACAATCAAATAATTTGAATCAGTATTAAAAAACAGCTTCAACTGTGAAAAAATTACTTATAGAGAGCGTACACGAGGACTTGATTGGCACAAAAGAAACAAAAATGAATATCAGAAACCAAGAGAAGACCAGCAAAGCAGCAAAATATAAGGACGAACCACTATATGTGCACAAACTGTACATCTTTACAAGGTAAAAGCAAACACTGTGCAGGTACAAGGACCACGGGTAGGACGTCAGGCTCCAGTAATTGTTGCTGATGACATTTCAGAGGCATTATTTACTTTGAATAAACCGAGCAGCTTCATTTAAGCTTGACAGTAGCATATCGTAACATTCCTACTGAATGATGGAGCTGCATTTTTCACATTAAGGAAAACAACGTCGTGCTATGCTACCTTTTCTTGCAGTGCCTGCCTCGGTGTAAACATGCTGCCCAGCAGGACTACCGCGGCTATGGCAAGTCCCAGCCTACCCCCAAGCAGTGCTACTGCCTCCAGGCGCACTCGCCGACACGAGTTGTGGACGACAGCGGGCTGCTGCTGCAGGGGTCCCAACTCCGACATGGCAACGGCTCTCGCTGGAAACGGTGGAAGTCTATTCATCCTACCAGAGAAGGCTGGAGATCCACATACTGAAAAATATAATACTGTAAGCAACTCCGCTCAGTCTTTCCACAGGCTTCAACTCTTCATGCTCATGCACATCAAAGAACCACTTAAAGAATCCACTAACTAACTTTCCGAACTCACACAACCCGCCCCACCAACGACCCTTCGGAACTATCGCGTGATTTACAGCAAGCCGGTCTGGCGTGCGGGGATTGAAACTGAAGACGGGGCGGGAGCGACATTCCAAACTTGTCAACTGGCCCCAGAGGTGGAGGTTGGATACTTACCATGGCAGCGTTCGCCGAGTGACAGATCTTCTTGTGAGGAGCTCCGGGCTTGTTACTACTGTCGACATGAACTGGGAGTCTTCGGGGGTATCTCGAAGGAGATTAGTGAAAACTGGCCGTTTATGGGGTGTGAAATGAGGGAGAGAGGATGAGACGCATTTGACAGAGTCAGTAATAAAAAAAAAGTTGAGTTCCCCAACCGATCCGGGACATGGCTGACTTGGGGGGAGTCGTGCAGTCCTGTGCAGAGGAGGCCATGGTGGAGTTTCCCGTTGAGGCGCTGACAGTTAATGCCGGGTTGCTGACTCTGGCGGTGGTACTCGGGGCGATTCTGGGCATCGCTGCGGCGCTCCTGCTCTACATCTTTGTACTGAGATCGGCGCTGGGACGAAAGGTAAACCGTTGCCGCATCACTCACAGATTCCTAATGCTGAGCATACCTCTCAGCCTCCTGCCTTGCAAATCGGAACAGTCTCAGGGTTTTAAAAACGGACAAATAAGCACACCTCCCAAACTGCTATGAATTTTGCAGAGCGCTGTGATTTTCACTTGGAAAGTTACCCTTGCTCCTCAAAGGTTTACTGATGTGATTGTAAAATGTTAGAGCTATTTTTGGACACACAAACTATTAACTAGTAAAACTTTACTTACTTCATAGAAACATTCCTTAACACTAATTATACAACGATTGTTTAAATATATAGGCTCGCTATTTGCAGACATTATACTGTAAAATAAGAAAATGTTAAGCATTATGGCCCATGCTTATAAATTGTCCCTAATTTTGGCTCAGAATTTTCCTCTGTCCCTCATAAAATCGGTTTTGTGTATGAGTTGTAGGGATTGTAAGCACAAAATAATGTTAAACATTAAAGTTACAGATCTGTTTTTCTTCAGAAAATGCATTTTACACTTACCCCCTTATTCTTTCCTCTCGGGTTTCTGAGTGGATACTATCAGTTTTTAAGATGTGTCTCTGATTTGGGGTTATTGTCCCTGCATTTTTTAAGCCATGTCCCTGATTTATGAGGCAAGATGTTGAGAGGTATGTTCTGGCCATTTGCTCTGAATTTTGAGCACCAATGGTATAAGTACGCAATAAAACACTCCAAGGGTGTGCACTGAAAAAATCTGACCGGTCACTGCACGCCCAGGGGTGTATTAAGGTACAAGGCCACAGGCTGAGTGCCTTTAGCCCTCTGGAAGTTCAGTCAGATACCCAGGATGCTCAGTGACACAAGCAATTGTTCAGTGTGCTTTTTCTAGTGAAACTTTTCAATAAATAAAGATCCTAGTTAACCAACAGCCTACTTCTTCCTACTCCCCACTAGAATTGTCTTATGCCTGTCCCGTGCATTCTTGAATTCCCCCACTGTTTTTGACCCCATGACCTCTTCAGGAAGGCCGTTCCATGCATCCACTACCCTCTCCATGAAAAAATACTTCCTTGCGATCCCCTGAGCCATTCCTCCTCTATCTTCAAATTGTGTCCCCTTGTTCTTGTACATCTCTTTCTGAAAGATGCTACTCTCTTGGACTTTGTTGATTCTCTTGAGGTACTTGAAATTCTATCATGCTGTCCCCCCTCTTTCCTGGAGAGTATACATGTTAAGTTCCTTTAATCTCTCTTCATGTGGCTTCTGGTGCAGATCCTGCACCATTTTAATTGCCCTCCTCTGGACTGCCTCCATCCTGTCTATGTCCTTAAGGAGATGGAGTCTCCAAAACTGCATGCAGTACTGCAGATGGGGTCTCACCTACTGTCTGTAGAGAGAGATAACAGCTTCCTGTTTTCTACTGGTGATGCCTGTCCCTATGCATCCCAGTATCCCCCCAGCCCTGCTTGCTGCCCTCTCGCATTGCTTGCCTACCTTTAGGTCATCTGATATGACTACCTGCAGGTCCTTTTCCATTTTTGTTGTTGCTAGTACCCCCCCTCCCAATTATGTACGCTTCACCTGGATTTTTGTTTCCCAGGTGTATTAGTTTGCACTTCTTTGCATTGAATCTAAGCTACCATACTTTTGACCATTTCTTCAACCTTGCCAAGTCCCTTCTCATCCTTTCCACCCCCCCTTATGTATGAACCCTGTTGTAGATCTTTGTGTCGTCTGCAAAGAGCATACTTTTCTTTCCAGTCCCTCCACAATGTCACCAATAAAGACATTAAAGAGGACCAGTACCTTGCTAATAACCCCCTCTTTCTTCGTAGTGGATGCCATTTACTATTATCTTCTGCGTCCTGTTGTCCAGTCAATTTTTTTAACCAGGCTACCACCCTGGGACCCACTCCCAGGCTGGTTAATTTGGCTGTTAATCTTTTGTGTGGGACTGTGTCAAATGTCTTGCTAAAGTCTAGGGAGGCCATGTCCTCAGCTCCTCCCTGGTCTA
This sequence comes from Neoceratodus forsteri, assembly GCA_016271365.2. Taxonomy (NCBI): domain Eukaryota; kingdom Metazoa; phylum Chordata; order Ceratodontiformes; family Ceratodontidae; genus Neoceratodus; species Neoceratodus forsteri. The sequence continues at coordinate 967,057,563 of CM057452.1, forward strand.
CTACTTTGGTCACCCAATCAAATAAATCTATTAGATTCGCCTGACATGGCCTTCCTGCTGTGAATCCATGCTGCCTTGGGTCCTGTGCCCTGCTGGCCTCTAGGTATTCAACATTTCTTTCTTTCAGAAGTGGTTCCATCATTTTACCTACCACTGAGGTCAAACTAACAGGTCTGTAGTTTCCTGCCTCTGCCTTGCTCCCACTTTTGTGAAAGGGACTCGCATCCACCCTCCTCCAGTCCTCGGGTACCACACCATCCTCCCATGATTTGTTGAAAAAAGGTAGTCAGTGGTGTCACTAGTTCTCCCCTTGGTTCTTTTAGAATTCTGGGGTGAATCCTGTCAGGCCCCATTGCTTTGTCCACTTTCAGTTTTAGGAGTTCTTTCAGGACCTTTTCTTCTTTGAATGGACTGGTATGCCCCCAATCCAAAGTGCTTCTATTGTTTGGTTTAGGTACCTCCTCCTTTTGTGAATACTGAGCAGAAGTATTTGTTCAGTATCCTGCTTTTCACTGTCACCCTCTGCCCACCCTCCCCATCCCTTTATGAGCCTCACTATCCCTTCCTTGGTATTTCTTCGCTCCCTAATGTACTTATAAAAGGTTTTATCTCCCTTCTTAACTGAGTTGGCTATCCTTTCCTCGGTTTGGGCCTTTGCTATTCTGACTGCCTTCCCCAAGTCCTTCTGCTTTAACTGGTACAGTTCTTTGTCCTGCTCCTTCTGTGTTTCCTTATACTTCCTAAATGCTATCTTTTTCTGCCTCACCTTCCCCGACGCCTCTTTTGAGAACCATAGTGTTTTTTTCTTCATTTTTTTTTAATGTAATATTTTATTTTTCTCCCCTCGTGCCCCGCGACCCACCACTCCTTCAGGCAGCCTAGGTCCTTCACCCACTCTGCCTGTTCCGTCCTTCGCCTTCCAGCTTCACATCGCAGCTGCCTCTGGGGTAACCCAGATGTAATTCTTCGCTGGGCAGGTACCCCTCCTCCAAGGGGAAAGGCACGGGGGGGGGGCAACCAGCACAAACTTGGCCCCAGGACGCTGATGAAGTAGAGGGACTCTTTCAGGGCATTGGCTGTAACGGAGGACCGGTAGCTGTCATCCGGTTAGTCGCGAGGTGGATTTTCAACTTTTCTGCACTGTTCCCCTTGCGTTGCCTTCTGCAGTGCTCCTGGTCTCCACCAGAGGCCGCTGCAGAGCGACGCCAACCCACTACCCGCCCCCAGGAGAGGAGAGCAGTCCCTAAGGCCGCTCAGTCCTCTCCTTTCCCCTGCCAGCCCCCAGCGTCCTGAGTCCATTCCCGAACCCGGGTTGCCAACGTGGTGCGAGGTGTAGCGTCCAGCGTCTCAATCCTCAGCACCACCGGGCCACTTTGTTTTGGTTTTATTTGCTTCACACAAAAGTTTTTTACCTCTGTGATGGCAGTTTTGATTTTTCTTCATTGTTCCTCCACCCCTCTTTCTTGCCCTTTTGCTAGTGGTTTTCCGAGGCACTCTCCCATTTTGCCAAAGTCATCCCTCTTAAAGTCCAGTAACCTCGCATTTGTATGGCTTGACTCTACAGCCATGTTTATCGTGAACTACACTGTTTGGTGGTCGCTTGTTTCCAGATGGCTACCCACTTCTAAATCTGAGATCCTCTCTCCGTCCCTGTTTGAGAGCACCAAGTCAAAGAGTGCTCCCTCCCGAGTCGGTTCCAACACTAGCTGTCTGTAGGGCATTGAGAATGAACCTGCTCTTGGATGTGGCTGCAGCAAAGATGCTCAGTTAACATCTGGCATATTCAGGTCCCCCGTCAATAATATCTCCCCTTTTTGTGCCATTCTAAGGATTCCTTCTATCATTTCTTTGTCCATTACCTCCCCCTGAGATGGGGGTCTGTATACAACCCCCATGTGGATTGTGGTGCCATATCCTGTCTCCAGGAAAAACAAACACCAGAATCTAATTAAATCGGTCGTTTTTAGTTAGGTGCAGGTTTTTGGTTTTTTGAAAATGTATCATTTTTATTATTTTCAATGTTTGTGAGTTTGAAATAAAAAAACAAGATGGCAGATGGCACGATCAGTATGTTTTTTCACACAGTTGGTATTAGTTTCAGCACAACAGGTAAATCATGAAAATAAGGAGACAAGATTATTTTTTTGTTACCATTTGCATTTGTACATTAACTCAAATCATTATAGCTCTGGAACCGTATAATAATTTTTCTCAAAATCTTCTAAAGGCTCAAGCCCCTTCAACCCTGAAAATTTCTTAAAAAAAAAAAACTTCCATACCCTGTAGGTTGTAGATGAGAGCAAAGCATACCCAATGTCAAGTATAGGGAAACTAAACATGATTTTTTTCTGTTTTGTGGCACTCCGTATCTGGAAAGCCAAACAAGATGCCATCACGAAATTTGTCACATTTTGACACTCTGACAGCCTAATTTTGATCTGTTTTATCAAATGACACCAAAGTTATTGAGGTGCAAAAACTGGGGTTTAGCATTAAACCACCTACTCAACCCCTAACTACAGGTTCGCTACTGCACCCCATATATAAACTCACGTAAATTTTAAACAAACTAATCAGGCACTTGGTAGCCTCCAAGTTCCTTCCTGCACATTGCTGTGTTGTAAATAAATAAAAAAAATAAATAAAAATCTCTCGTGCATCCACAATCTTGTTTTTTTTTTTTTGCTTGCTTGTTGTTCTTCTTGTACCCCTTCTATATTTGTTTGTGTTTTCTTAAGTTTTATAAACGCATTATCACCAGCAAATGATTCTAAACATAAAACTAAGAAATCATGGGAAAGACCACAGAAACTTGTTTTGTGGCCACGCATCCTGCTGGCATCTGCACAGCCCTGTCCTGACAGTAGATTCAAATGATGTCAGTTCTCTATTTCATGTTTGCTTCACTTAACAAAATGGAATAGACAGAGATGTTTAATCTGGTGTCTTCTATCAGAATGCAGGCACATACCCTGAAGCTGTGTCTGCACGTTATTGCTGATTGCAGTCAGTAAGTAACATCTCTCTGGTAGTCACTAGATGCACCACAGAGAAAGGGGGACTGAGACAAAGCAGTAGGTAAAAAATCCCTTGTAGAAGGCAAAAATTTAACACCAGCATGCATAGGCACTGGAACAATTTTTATAGTGGGGGTGCTGAAAGCCATTGAACAAAACTGTATAGGAAGCCATAGGGAATTGTACTTCAAGCAAGGGGGTGCTGCTGCACACCCAGCTCCCCTAGTTCCAGCTGCTATGCCAGTATATGAAGGGGAGGTGGTACACACCACAGCAGGCCCTTGGTCTATGCAGTACACAAAAGGAATTGCAGAGCTCTAGACTGCGGAATCATGGCTAGATAGTGAGGGCGTCAACCTTGGTAGAATGAGTATATACTACATGCTCAGAGATAACGTGTCCAACGCATTTAACAGAGGTGTGACAGAACTGATACTTGTCCAGGTGTAGTTTCAGTCCATATTCCATCAATCGATCCAAAACAATAACATGGTGTCCACCATCCAATAACGCTTTGCAGAGGTGTCTTTCAATAGAAATTGAGACATCTGCTTGGGGACCCACTAACTCCTCTTGCAGCTTAGTACCAAGGGGAAAAATGTGTTCATTTACTGGTATCCCAGTCATCTACATCACTGAGATATATTGTTTTTTGTCTGTTCTGCTGTTTCTTCTATTTCTGGTCAGCCACTTGCTAATTTTGGGGTTGGATGCTTCCTCGGGAACTGTTTTCATCCTCACTTTATGGGAAACTGAAAATGGCATCCCTGAACAGAGTCAGATCGTGGCCCAACCCATGGGGTGAATGAAATGTTCAGGGCATGCCCTTATCCAGAGAGCATCAAAGTGAGTCTCCATTTGGTCGTGCCATCTGTAGCACTCTCTGCTTGCTCTGTTAGCTTTTTGAGGTCTGCTGTAATGTCTGGGGTGGTGTTTAAGGCTTTTCTGGAAGGGGCATGGAACTAAAGGGGATTGGAATTCCCAGTAGACACCTGAAATTAATCTTATCATGGCCTCGTGCACTTCTTCCTCTTGCACTTCCTCCTGGAGTTAACTAAAAGTTGCAGGGTTACCTTTGGGTTCATGAAAGTAAAGGGAAATCAACATCAGTCTTGAATACAGTGCTCTTCTCAGCACTTGATCCAGTCTGTTTTCCGGCCTCTGCAGTGGCGACCCCACTAGCTTTCACAACACGACATATCAGTCTCCAGTTGTGTCAAATAATGGGATGATTTCTTTTCCTCTTTCTGGATTGTAACTCTCAAATGGAAGAGGAGGTAATCTCCACTATATGGCTATAAATGGACTGTTGATCATTGCCAAATAATAACAAAGCATACAATTGAATAGTTAATGCAGAGACCTAATGTAATTCAGGGTCACATCATATAGGCTCTATACCACACTCTCACACTTTTTTGACATCTGAGCATTTCTACGTATGCATCGTCAGAGTGGCTTGACTCATCCAGCTGTTACTGTTGTCATCCTGAACTGGAGTGGAGCAGCATCAGAAAATATACCCAATGTTCTGTAAGGGCTAGTTTCAAATGGCATTGATGGGTACAACATACACCCAGTCTTGTCCCCTAGCCACTTGTCTTGCAGGACCAATTGGTGATGCCCCAAATTATCTTTGAGTGGCTTTCTCACATCCTGGGCAGTCTTTCTGTCTTCTTACAGGAAGGACTACAACTTTATAAGCTTGGATAGCTGGGACTCCGGACTATCTTGGGTCACTATAAACCAGGGTTGTCACCATCAGCAGTAACTTGGTTGGGTACTTTGAAGGGATCCATACCCTCTCAGTCCTTCACTAGAACACAAACTTTGTAGAATTTTAGGTTTTCCCTCCAGTGGTTATTTTTCTCCAGCACTTGATGGTGTTCAGAATAGTTTGCTTCCGAACTCCGAAAGGGAATTAATTCTTCTCTATCTTGCATTTATACATGCAGGATGGCATATGAGAAAGCTAACAGATGCTGGGATGAATCTGGTGAGGTTTCACTAATCACAACAAAAAAGGTGATGTTGCCGCTGTACAGGTCACTGGTTAGACAACACCTGATATATTGCATGCAGTTTTGGAACTCGCATCTGAAGCACAGGGAGATATTAGAGTTATCCAGTGGAGGGCTACACAAATCAATCAATCAAGTCTTTATTTATCCAGGCAAACACCATTGAGCAGGCTCATTTACAAGGTGGACCTGCATTACACAAGGTCAAGAATAACACTTTTATGTAGAGATAATAAATAGACATAATTATACAGAAACAGGAAAAAAAATACACAAAACAATAAGAAGTATTTCAGGTATAGGGTTAGCAAGGTTAGGGAGAATGGTATGAGAAGGGGAATTAAAACATTGTGAAACAGCCAGCATATTAAAACATTTTCAAACAACATGGCATATCATTGGTCAGGACATATACAAACTTAAGGGGCAGGTATGGAGGGGAGGGGTACAGGACTGCTGCTGTTCTAGGAAGGGTGCTACGGTAGTTGGGCTGGGGACATATATGTAGGAGTCTGAGGATAAGAAAGGTAGTGGATTAGCAGAAAAGGGGGGGTATAGGTGGAGACAATCAAGGGGCCGGGTTAGGTGGAGATGTAGTGGGCAGGTAAGTATTAGGCACCCTAGCACGCTAAGCGTGCTGGAAAGAGCTGCATAACTCCTTAACAGCCTTGGCATACAAGGTCTTGAAGGTGGTAAGACTAACAGGGAGACTCGGTTTCATAGATTTCTGTAGTTTGTTCCAGAGTGAGGACAACACAAAGCCTATGGCCGCTCCCCGTAGCGTGTATTGGCCAGTGAGCCAGGGGCAGCAAAATACAACTGACAGTATAAGGAATGATTAGACAGTCTTAAACTCTGGAGAACAGGAGTGAAAGGGGGATATGATAGACACATACAGATATACAGTATGTAGGAACATAATAGGGTCAACTTTGCAAAACTGTTTTAAGTTAAAGAACAGCGTAATCACTAGGGAGCACAATCCAAACTGAAATAGGGGAAATTCAGAAAGGGTGTCCAAGGCTGTCAGAAAGTGTTTCTTTACAGAGTGGGTGGTGGATAGTTGGAAAAATCTACCTAATCTACTCAGTAATATATTCAGTGCAAAGACTATCATAAGGTCCAAAACCCAGTGGGAAAGTTTTAAGGGGGTAATTATGAACAAAAGAAATGCAAGGGAGTGGTGAGCTTAAAATAGCAGATTAACACAACATCAGGGCAGATTCAGTAGCATCGTAGACCTTTTCTGTCCTTAACTATCGATGTAAGTTCTTGAAGATTAAGCATTCCATTTTTGACCCCCCCCCTTTGCAGTTTTTTTATTTTCATTTTATTCTGCATGGTCGGGACCCCCCTCCCTCCCCAAAGGGAGCTTAGTCCAGCCCCTGTGCCGTCCCCCAGGGTGGGTGGCCACAGGAACGGTATACCCCTGGTCATTGGGTCACAGACGGATGCCCTAACTCTGAGCCGGCAAGCCAAACCCCCTTTGCTGTTTACCATCCGTTTGCTCCCTGTACTCAAGCAAGGTAGATACATCACCTCTGACCCTGATGAGTTTGCTTTCTTCTGTCATTTCTTCTCAACCTGTGCTCTCCTCCTGCGCCCCTTCCTGCCTCCTCTTCTCTCTCTTTCTCCATCTCCACTACTATTCCTGCAGCTACAGGAAACTAGTTATTCTTAGCTCAGTTGGCTTTTTCTGATAAAACGTCTTTTGTTTGTTTATGTTTCTCCGGTACAGGTCCTATTATCCTAATCCAACCCCCCCCCCAACACAGTCACTCTGCATCCCAGGGACCTTACTCGACTTCCATTCTTCCCCCACAATTTCACTCCCATTGTCAGAGTTGGCAGACCTCCTCTTACCTGCCAGAGAATGGAAATAGTTTGTGAGGGAGGACCCCGTCACCGGTGGGGGGCCGGTGAGGGGTCAGACCTATCATCGTTGTTCTGCCCAGGTTTTTCCCTCTTGGTTTTCTCCCTGGGATGCCAGCTTTGGGGAGGTACGCAAGCTCACAGGCAAGCATGGAGCCTGTCACCACCAACGTCCCCACCCAGTAAGTCTTCCCAAGCGCACTGCCACCTGTGGTCACCCAGGTGGCAGTATTGCACCAGAGCATGACTGCCCTCCCTCTCTTGAGGAGGAGAGCACTCTCTGGAAAGCTGAGTCCTCCACCCCCAGCTGGCCCCCAATGACTCAAGCTCAGTCTTGATTCAAACTCTGGTCACCCATGTGGCAGTAGGTGTGGCATCCAGCACCTCAGTCTTCTGCACCACTGGGTCAGCAAAACTTTTAAATAGATGAATATCATTAGGTCAGGGGTTTATTTAACTCTAAATATTGATTATCGTTTTGCTAATAAAAGTGCTAAATCTTTGTAAAAAAACATAGCTCTTGCCTCACTGTGTTTAACAAACACAGCACTTCTAGATAATCTATATAAATACTTTCTATAGAGTTAGTATAGACCCAAGAAAAAAACTACTAATCAGTTATTTAAAACCCTGTTAGGTGCACAAAAGGAGTGCTGCATCAGCCTGTGGGTTGCATTTACAACTAAAGTGCTCAATTAATGCAAACTGACAATTGAAAATAGTTACAATTAATGTCTACACCTAAGGTCTTAAGGAGGGAATAAAGTGCTATTTTTTTCTTTATACAGTACATAATTCCTGAAGAAGATGTACAGTCTTGTCCAAACATTGATTCAGCCTTTATTTTCTGTTTTCAGCACACATTTAATCAAACTCTTGTTACGTCAGTAAGTACCAGTTAGTTGGTCCAGTGGAGTTTTCCAGTCACTTGCCATGCTGGCTGGTTGCTGTGTAGCTTTCTTTCTACCTTTGGCATCATCCTTGACATGTTGGCTGATTTTATTTGGGGGCAGTCCTTGGGAACCCTGCTGTGAAATTCTCTTTTTGCTCTCTTAGAAACTTTCTCTACTGCTGTCCAGAATTATTTATTTATTGTTTTATTTAACATTTGGTTGCAGGGATGGGCACACTTAGACAAAGCTTGTTTCCGGGTGTGACCCAGGTGGAGGGGAGCAGGGCTGAGAGGTACAGATGTGCATAATAAAAAAGCTTCAAGGTAACGTGGACTACAAAGAGCAAGGGCAAAGAAAAGCATACTACTGGATTTATAGATTCAGCAATCTGATGCCTTGGACACGTTTTTCTTAAGAATCGGACTAATATTTCTGCTTTTCTAACTAGCCCAGTAGACAGGTTAGTTGCACTGCTTAATTACATGCTCATTACTGACCAGCATGTAGTAGTCAAAGTTTATTTTTATACAGGTAGCAAATGGTAATACATCATTGGGGAACAAAATCCCATTTTCAAGATGGACCTGTGTCAAATTTCATTACACAATTAATACAATAATATAATAAAAGAAAATACAATAACAAACATACTAATCTAGATCAATATTTCCCCAGTAACTTTCATACAGTCACTAGGGATTTATCAAATCTCGATTACATATAGTTAAATAACTAAGCTTATTTTAAAATTGCATTTATGACCTGCCCTTACAGGAACAGAATACAATTTTTACTCTCTTATCTAAACAATAGTTAGGTCAGAAATTCTAATCATTACATATACACTTCATTTTCAGATCATATCTGATCGCATTCTTAAAGTGCTTAAATTGTTGAATTTTTTTCTTTTCATCATCTGTGGCGGCCCACAGGTCAACTACTTTTGAACGAAAAGTAATTTTCCCATATCTGTTAATTGGTTTAAGTATTACAAAGGAATTCCCCTAATTTCTTCCGAGTTTATGTTGATGTTTATGGGTAATATATGACAATGTTTCTGCCAGATACTTGGGGGATTGACTGTGGCCCACCCCATGGATTTGTCTAATCCATTTTTGATCCCTTTTCTGCTCTAGATGAGCCCATTGTAATAACGTATACATGTCACAATGATGCAAATGACTATCTCAATTTAATATAAATCTAGCTAAATTATTATAGAGCACTTTTATAGGTCTCAATTCTGTTTTATTAGCCATGCCATATATATGACTTCCATAATCAATACATGGGATATTTAGTTGATTTATAACATCCCCTCTCATTTTTTGATTCAAGCAATATTTATACCTCCAAAAAGCTCCCAACTTATTATTTATTTTACTTACCAAATCCTTAATACGTACATCAAATTTTACATTTTGGTCCATATAAACCCCCGGGTATTTGTAAGATTCAGCCCGTGTCAATATTTCATTATTACATGTTTTTATGGAAAGTTTATAATGATTGAAATTTTCATTTCCTTTGGTTGAGAATGTCATAGTATTTGTTTTTTTACTATTTAAAATGAGCTTTGATCTCCTCAACCAAATTTCCAAACTACCAAAGTCTTTTTGAAGATATTCCTTAATCTCGTGGGTCATTTTCCCACCTACCAGCAAAACAGTGTCATCGGCATACTTCCGTAAAGCCAAATAATTGACTAATTTAGGTAACTCATTTACATACATTATGAATAATAAAGGGCCCAAAATCGAGCCATGTGTAACTCCTCTTTTGATAAACCCTGGATTTGAAAGAACATCTCCAATCTGAACTTGCTGCTCCCATCCCGTTAAATATGACTGAAACCAGGGAAGAGTTTCATTGTCTATCCCTAGGCTCAACATTCTTTCATTCAAAATATTATGATCTATGGTGTCGAAGGCCTTGGAGAGATCCACGAACACCGCACCCACTGAAACACCCCCATTTAGTTGGGTGGCAGTGATGTCAACCAAATCGGTGAGCGCGGTGTCCGTGGAATGGACCCTTCAGCTTGTGTGGTGGTAAAAAAAACAGGTTTTATGATAGGACAACAAGACCTTATCCACATAGTGTAGGGCCACCCTTTTTCGACAAAAACTGAAATTTGCTCCTTTCAAAGGAGATAGGAAATACTTTTTACATAATTAACTACCCTTCCATTTTCCTTTCCATGCTAGTTATCTATTCTGATATACTTTGGTGATTTTTTGATAAATAATCTAGCTTTTGGGTGTCTTCAGGTCTACATTGAGTTCCAGTTTCTTCACCAGCCAGTGCTCTTGGTTTTCGTATTTCTAAGACATTCTATGACATCAGAAACTCCCGTTCCGTGCTGTTCATCTGAATGGTCTGGAATGGCTGTTTCTGATGTCATAGAATACTCAGGCAGTATGAAAACAGAAAGCAGCAGCTGCTGAGCACAGAGGGATTCAGGGTAGTTACGAGGGCAACAAAATTAGATTATTAATGTAACTAAAAAGGTCAAACATATCAGAATAGTGGGTAGCCAATAAAAGAACAACTAGAGGGCATCTAGAGGTCGAAAACTGTTTCTTATCACCTTTAAACACCACTTAAGTGCCAGTTTATCAGAAAAAAAACCTGTCTGCACCACATTTACATCCACATTTGGCACAGAATTTATGTAAACCCCCCATTTTTGTGCCACATTTTTAGTATGTAACACAAACTGATAAAATTCAGAGCATTCTTAATGAGCTGATGACAGGTCAGGGAAAACTTTGAAAAGCGCAATTAGGGACACTGATTTAAATTTTTCAAAAACCTGCAATTCTGTTTTACAGAATATTAAAATGAGTTTTTCAGCATGTTTTGCACTAAAAATGTAGAGCAGAATGGGGGGTTACACAAAATTGGTGCCAAGTGCAGTTGTAAAGTTGGTACAGTTTTCTTATATGAAAAATGGACTCTTGATTAATGTTTAAAAAAAATGGCAAATTACATTTCTAATACCCATTTTCTTCCATTTTTGTGGAAAAAGGTGACCCTACATATGCCTTAGAGCTAGTTCAACGTGTGTTTCATATATGTTGCACAGATCTTGCCTCCCTATAATTTATTACTAAGGGAGTTTGAATAAAAGCAGTTTTGTTGCCGTATTGGTCTTTGTGACAAATGATCTGGGAAAAAAAGATGATTTTATTAGTTTCTGATGAATGACTGGATATAGTCCAAAAGCTAAAGCACCTGTTTTCTTTTATAACATCTATGTTGGTCCAATAAAAGGTATCCATGTCATCTTTTTTTCTGGATCTTTTGAATAAAAGCAGGAAATTTAGCTCTTAAGAGTTCAGCTGTTCCTGCAGCTTAGCCTCCATTTCACATCATAATCCCCTGGAGTGACATCACAATCTGTAGCCAGGGGAAGGGCTGTTATAAACAGGGTCTCAGAAATGCTGCAATCTGATTGGCTGTTAGGATTCCAACAGCCTTACATTAATCTATTGTATACTGTCATGTAAAGCCTGATCACCATGGCACATGTATTCTTCCTGTCTGCATTCCATCCTCTAGCACTGCTGAATGACTGGAATGCTGCATTCTGATTTTAAACCAGCATTCTTAAACTGTTGGTGGAAGAACTATTTTGTTAAAAATCTCTCTCTCTAAATGAAGATAACATTCAAAAAGTATACTTTTAACACTTTTCTTTTGGAATTTTTTTTATAATAGCAGTAAGACACTCCCAGGAGTCAAATTAACAGTCAGTTAATCACCCCCTAGGGGCAGTATGGCACTCGGCTGTGCTTTGTGCCACATTATACCCCTAGGGGATGATTAACAGACTGTTAATCTAACCCCTGGTCATGCCTTATTGGTTAAGAATCTCGCAACCAGTGTTTTATGACTCTAGCTAGGAGATAAGTAATAATATTAACTGATTTGAACTCCTGTATAATATAAATTGTGTCTAAATATTATGTTGTTTGAAGTTATAGAGATTCCAGTTACTCTTTAAAATATTTATGTCTCAGAAATTGTTTTAAAAATTTGATTTATTGAGATGAAAAGTGTAATTTGAACCAAGCCTTACCTTTATTTGAATTACTTTTTTTTTATTTACTCCTCCCTATCCTTGTTTCTTTTTTTTTAAACTTTAGTAAAAACCTTTTCCAAATTCTGAGGAAATGTCTGTTTAGTGACCCATATGGATTAGATACTGACAGACCTATTGGTCCAATTCTACTAATCTTTGCTTTCTTGCAAAACTAAAATGCAGTGAATTATAAAAGCAAAGACTGTTGGTTGATCAAGTTAATGGAAAACAGTTGGGATCCTGTACTTATAAACCTTGTACATAACAATTATATTCTGATGTTGCATTCATGGCCTTTCTTTTGAACAACTATTCATGCGATAAAAATTTCAAAACATTCCTAGTTACTAATTGGAATATTGGATTATCTTGCTGGGACACTGTGTCTAATTGACAGGACTAAACAGGTTTGGAATTGAAGACTTGACTGCAAATTGTGCTTCGGATCACCTGGGACTATAAATTACTCTAAATGAAAGTATAGCACATTAATAATGCATTGCAAATTCCTTTTCATAATGTTGATGAAAACTCTTAGTTTCAGGTGGATGACCCCCAAAGGCTTCTTGAGAGCTCTGATTCTGCCAGAGAGGAATGTTTTAATAAAGGTGTTCTAGAAGCAAGAAGGAAGCGAGCAAAAATCAAAGCTGAAGATAAACTCTCACTTGAGGTAAGGTTTTCTTTTCTCTTTTCCATTTTTATGTACTGTGAGCTTAGTAACATCTCATTCAAGGAATATTTAGATTCCACAGGATACAAATCAGTCACTAGATATTAAATGTTTTTGACAGCTTTAATCTGCCAAGTCAAACTTTGCAAATGTCTTATTGCCTGAAAAGGGCAGAGGCTGACTCGTTATAAAATTTTATTTAAATTTCGAACAATAGGAATGAATCCATCAGGGAGATATCTTACAAATGGCAACAGTTCATAGGAATGTGTGCCCTGGAGATAGAACTTTATAGAAATTAGAATACAGGTTCAAACTCTGCACTTTGGTCACTTTCCCCCTGCTGTTCTAATGTCAGGATTTGTTTCTCCGCTGGAGTGAGCAGTCTCCCCAAAATCATAACAAGCCTTCTGGTATTCTTTAATAGCATTGCTTGTTGTGTTATGTTGTGTTGTGTTATTTTATTGTATAGTTAGTTTTTTGATTACTTTGCTTTAGTTAGGATGGTTTAAATTTTAATAATTTTTTGTGGGTTCTCCAATTCCCAATCGATTCCCAGGAACCAGAGAAGCGTGCTTTTATAAAGCGGTTCCTGCCTGAGGGAACCAAATGCATTTTGAGTAGACTCTTTAAATTCCTTATGTTTTATTCACGTTAAAGCATTTTTTATACATTTTCAAATTAAAATATATATTTTTTTTTACCACTTTTATCACTGGGAACTGAATATATGTATTTTATAGGTCCTGTAAGTGTTTGACATGACTGATGCACCTAAAAAGAGAAAAGGGCCCACTGGTTTAAAAAATTATATAACGTGTTTTCAGCCCCTGTCAAAGGCAAACTGTGAATGTTGCTGGGTGTCCACAGGACCCATAGTGCATTGTTTTCAAATGTTGAGCATAAATTGCCCATTTTCAAATGCAAGCAGTGTAAATACAAAACAGGTTTAACAGAGAGGATAATGCCTAGGTTGTGGTTGATAACCACACTGTAATCACCTCAAGTGGTTGCCAGGACAACCACATAAACCTCGAGAGCACAGCTCGAGAGGTTTATAGTTGGTATGGCAACCGCAAGAGGTAATTACACTCGTGGTTAACAACTACAGGCTAGGCATTGTGTTTTATAGTGTATGGCAACTGCATCATTTTTTCTGAACTATAACAGCACCATTTGGCCACTAAGAGTAACAAGTGACAGTTCCAAGTTTAAAACAAAATGCACTTACCAAGCAAGGGATGAAACAGGAATGCCCATTATAACATTTATTAGCATGACACAGTAGAAGATGTTCTGGTAACCTGGAATGTGTACTTTTTTAAACTTCTGTCAGGGACAGTTGATCAACATTCTTTTAAAAGTATTACTACAGCTGGTGACATTCTTTTGTATAATCCTACTGTACTGACATGGGCAAAACAGGTTTATAGCATTCTGATGTAACATAGATGATAATGTATGGTCATCGATGGTTAACAGGGAGACCATGTAAAGGTTTAAGTCATTATGGCAACCTCGAGATGGGTTAAAAAAAACAGCTGCTCATTGATGTACCATACATTATATTTTATAGTGTGTGGTACCATTTAGGTTTTTTTAGAACAGAAAGCAGTTCCTTACTGCAGGTGTTTTTTTTTTTTTTTTGTTTGTTTGTTTTTTGTTTGTTTTTTTTTATGTCGCCGCTGCTCTGCCTTCACCGCCATGGCTGTTTCAAGGCCGTCCGATGTAGCTGCGCACATGCCCATGCTGTTCCCGGTTGTTAAACCATCGATATGGTGTACCATCCATGGGTTAACAACATCATGACGTCACATTGATGGTAAAACATTGTTATAAAAAGGTAGATTTCTATCTATAGCAGTGTTCTACCATACATTATAATGGGATTATCAGGTTATAAATTTATTGATTTCAACCAATTATGTACAATCTTCATACATTATAATACATTTAAAACCGTCACGGAACATATGCAAAAACAAGTCGATGTGAACATAAGCAAGTTATTTATTTAATTTAAACTTTGGTAACGAGGTAGGCTCACTAGACATATAGCCTTTTTTCAGTAACGACCTGACATAAAACAGTCAACACTGAGAACAAATTACAACAGTAACAAAGTGCAATAAATACATTAAAAACAGGCACAACTGGACATTTTTAACATACGCACACATATATATATATTTTTTTCATTTTTAAAAGAGTATTTATTTGTTGATAATCTTATATCAAGTGCAAAAGAATTCCACAATGAAGGGCCAAGAAAAGAAAATGCTTTTTGCCTAAGACAACTCTTTATGAGTGGTGCAACAGATAGTACATTAGAGTTGGATCATAATTGAGCAGTGACCGGTACAAATTCATTGATCCAGTAACAACTACTGCAATCAGAATGTAAAAACAGGAATTGTACTGTTAGTTTGCATTGTGTGTGGTAAGTTTTTCTAATAACTTGTCATACCACAGTCCAGTGCTTGCTTGTCCAGTGTATAATTATTGTACTCTGCTTTAGGACACAGTTTGGACACAGATATATTGTCAAATGATATCCCATATAAATTGATTTAAAAAAAAAAAAAAAAGTTTCTGCATGGAGGATTTTATGAGCGCCTCCACACTAATATAAATGGATTTCTAAATTTGCAGATGTCTTGCAAATTATAAAGGTCTGGGTGTTTGAAATGTCAGGGGATAAGTATATAATAAAGAAACTAAGATTAACCTAATATAAAAACTTGTGTTGGGGGGAGCTAGCAGCCAGCAGTGGCAGTCATGCCTACAGAGCTCCTTATACTATCACGAAAATAAGTACAGAAAATATGCATTGTTATTGCAACACACTGTGATTTCACAAACCAGGTATTGTGACTTCAGCCAAGGCAAAGCAGGAGGATGAGATGACATCTAGGGGACAAACGTAATATTTTCATGCAAATGTAACAGTAATAAGAGTCATAAATGCAGAAAACTAGTGAAATATAAGTTAATTTGTGTCTGAATGCAATTTTTGAAAATGTTTTCCTGCACGCTGGAAAGACGCTTTATATGACTGGCAGAAGTCAGGACACTGTAATGAGAACAGGAGGTGACCTCTTTTACTGAGATGGGTAAGGGAAGCTGGGAGATAGCTGTATTACAGGGCAGGGAAGACATGTCTGGCAAGCCAACTGTGCAAGGAGAAATCTGTTTGCCTGCATGTAGTCAGTACATCTTGCAATCATACTGTGGCAAATCACACAAGTGTCAATCAGGGTTTAAGCCGTCTTGATTGCAGTGCTAGAGGAGGAGTTTATGTCCCAAGTCAGTGTTCAAGATAAAAAAATAGTTGATGGGGAAGGGGATGTTTTTGCAGTAGATCTGTGGTCTGTTGAGTAAATGCTTTCCTTCCAAAGTCTGAAAACAGTTTTGAGTGTGCTTGTTCTGGGTTTGGCGCTGCCATTAACACCGATGCTCCCTGGTACCAAGCATGACTGATAGGCTGGCATAACTGGCTCAAAATCCTTTTGTAAAAAAGCCAATATGCTACTTGTGTGGTATGGTGCACTGCAGAAGGTTGTACTTTTATGTAGGTGAGTATTCATTGTCTTTCTGGAAGAGGAAGAACGCAGTCTGTTCAGTTCTGGCACAAATCACCATTTATTGCCTTAATGTACTCGTTTCAGTCCTTACAATAAGTTTGAACTGTGTTGTCTTTTGCTTTTCTATTTTTGTATGTATGTTCAACACAAAATTGCATGAGCCTGGGCTACTGTGCAGATTTTTGGATCTCCTTATTTCTGTGCCAGTTTCTTGACTTTTTTTGTTTCTAGAACAGCAGGGCAATTCATTTTTAACAACATGTACAATGCCTTTAAAAAAAGTGGCTCAGAAACTGAAATGTGTATATAATTATAACAGGGTTTTAAATAAGCTGCGAAAATTGATATGCTCTTTGTGCTAATCAGTTGTGAAGATGCATAGCATTTCCTCAATTTGATTAGCAAAATTAAAAATACTAAAAATATTTATACCTAGAATTTAAAAAACTGTATCCTGAATAAAAACTCTCATTATCACAATGCCTCGCTCTGAAAAGATGAACTTATAATGAACTCTACCATAATAGTAGTAAACAGAGAGCATGCGTGTAGTGTATGGTAGAACATTGTTAGGACTGAAATTCGAGCGAAAACTGTTCTTGTTGTACCACTGATGTGACGTAAGATTGCTGTTGTACCATCATTAGTACATCACATCGATGGTACAACAGCATGTACTGTATTAGCACATGCGCGAATCTCATCCCCACTCTTAGAGAAACTGCTGTGTCAGTAAGATAAATCCAATCAAAACTGCCAGTATGAGGTTAGATCTGGCCAGTAACATCGTGGAACAAAATACCGCAGACAAAAATAAAGTGGCGATAACATCGCCACCCTCAATGTCAGTAGCACATAACGTCGCGGGACATAACCGTGCATGCCAGAGAACATGCACATAGTGTGGTAGACTGTTGTTAGGACTGAAATTCGAGCGAAAGCTGTTCTTGTTGTACCACTGATGTGACGTAAGATTGCTGTTGTACCATCATTAGTACATCACATCGATGGTACAACAGCATGTACTGTATTAGCACATGCGTGAATCTCATCCCCGCTCTTAGAGAAACGTCTGTGTCAGATCAATCCAATCAAAACTGCCAGTATGAGGATAGATCTGGCCAGTAACATCGTGGAACAAGATACCACAGACAAAAATAAAGTGGCAATAACATTGCCACCCGCAGTGTCAGTAGCACATAGCGTCGTGGGATGTGGCCGTGCATGCCAGAGAACATGCAGGCAGCAGACACCACCTGCTACCTGGAGACACCGAACAGCAAAGCACAGCAACAGGCACCCATGCACGAGAACAGCACGGGATGCATGGGTAGGGAACAGTGCAAGAGACCCAGTGCCATTGATGTGTCATTTGTCTGCCGCCCCACACCACCCATACCTCTCAGCCCTGTTCTGTGGGCTCCAGGTGCCGCTGTAGCCTTCTGCTGGCCCATGTCTAGTGCGTTCAGCATCCTTTATTCCGGAGGGCAACATCCTCCACCATGTCTCTACTGTTGTCTGCTATGCAGATTCCTTGCATAGCATCAATGCCTGCCCCTTTCCGCTGCCCCGGGTGGGGCATAGTAGGACCTTCTGTGTGCTTCTGTGCTCAGGGTCCCGGTGTTGATCCCTGGTGGCAGATACTCCCACTCAGTCTCCTCCCCCACCCACACATGCATCCGTACATCGGAGCACTGTTGCTTTGCATGGCTTATCAGTTTGTGGCATTATTACCTGGCTGCATTGTTTCTTGGCTTTATTTTGTGCCTCGCTGCATTTCGGTCCGCGATATTATGTCCGCAGTGTTATTTCTGCGATATTTCAGCTGCAATGTTACTGGCCGGAACCATGAGGATAGCTGCAGTGATTTTTTTTTTCTCTATCATGCTACCATTAGAATACAGAGGTCATTGCGATTGGATTGCTTCACCAGGGTTTTAAGTAACTGCAAAATTGAATAGCACTTTCATTGTAATCAATTGTGAGAAAGTATGTATATGCATTTTCTTGCAGTTTACATTGCTAAACAAATTGTAACACGAGCTATGTATTATCCAAACTGATCAGCAGTTTTACTCGTGAAAGTGCTAATCAATTTTGCAGTTATTTAAAACCCTGCTTCACAGATCATACTCGGGGAGGTGGTGTGAACTGATGCACAGTATGTCCTTCAACAGTGACCACTTCCAAGTCACATTTGTAACTTGCTTCCATTAGACTGCATTCTTAATTTTTTAAAACTGTCATTAACTGTTGTTTTTTAAGTTTTAGTAATGTCATAGTTTGTGTTTTAAAAAAAAAATGTTATTTATCTTCAAACAGTCGGAATGTTTGGTGTCAGTATATGGTAACTGCACACCAAGTGTTGTCCTAATCATAATGTAATGGCTAAGGAATGTGGCGCAGAAATGCGCAGGAATGATCAGTGTTAACTGGTGCCCATACACTATATAAGACAGTGGATGGTCAACAGCAAGGCTGAGTCCACTTCTCGAGGTTGCCACGCCAACAGTAAACCTCTCGAGCTTCGCTCTCGATGTTTACCATGTTGTCATTGGAACTTCTCGAAGTGAATACTGCCTTGTTAACGGATGCCCATCCATTATCCTCAGTATCTTTAGGGGCCTGGGATACTATAGCTGCCCTGCTTTTGAAATCACAGCAACAAATTTGTAAAGTTATGACCTTCATATTTCTTTTAATGTTATGTTTTCTTATAAAGTAACTGAAACACTTATTAGCATAAATTTTGTCTGTGTTTTTTAACAGAAAAGTACTCCTCCTTTGAACACTGACATTGCAGCATTTGCACTAAAGGCAAAAGTCATTTATCCAATTAATCAGAAATTTCGGGTAAGTCTTCATTGCAGATATTTGGCTTTTATACAATATTTTTTGGTGCTGCAGAACAGAATTGTGAAGGGTATAGGAACCGTTTTTCACACCTCTAGATGGCCCTCCAGTTCTTTTATTGTCTACCCAGTATTCTGATGTTGTTCACCTTTTATGTTAAATCAGTAATCTAATTGTGTTGTCTTTTTAAATACCCTGAGTCCCTCTCTCCTCAGCAGTTGCTGCTCTCTGTTTTCATACTGCCTGAACATTATATGTCATCAATAACACCATTCCAGACCATTCAGATAAATAGCATGGAATGGGAGTTATTGATATCATAGAATGTCTTAAAATTTGAAAATAGAGGATAATGGCTGGGGATCGAGTGATAATCACGTTGTAATCACCTCGAGTGGTTGCTAGGGCAACATGGTAAACCTTGAGAGCACAGCTCGAGAGGTTTACTGTAGCCCTAGCAACCACGAGAGGTGATTTCAGCGTGGTTGTCACCTGATCCCCAGCCATCATCTTTTATAGTGTATGTTAAAAAACACTGTTTGCGTTCTGTGTGTGAGAATTATGGAACTCTGGTGCATTCCTTTTTGTTATGCCACTGTTTGGAAGTTCCGAAGTGTGGTTAACAACTTTTAAAATTCTAAATAGTGCATAATAAAGCTGTGTGACTGCTGATTATGGTGGTTAATAGGCACTTACCATACATTATAGAAAGATTAGAAAATGGCGGGGTAAAATCTTGTAATGTGATTAGTTCTTATTTATGTGTAAACTATGGTTTACACATGGTTTAAAAAAAAAAAAAAAAAAAAAAAAAAGGACCGCTCAACAGTGAAGAGTCTGCAACACAGATCAATGGGCATTTGGAACACATGCATTTTAGTTAGCCCCCTACTGCCAGAACTGATCTTCCACCACAAACATGGCTGCTACCTTTACACTGAAAAAAAAAATTCAGCTGGGCCCTAAAAATAAAATACCTTAAATAAAATATAAAACAAATGAATTAAATGTTTCTCTGATTATCACACTCTCCTTGTACACAGAAACAAATTAGAAACAATAAGTATTGTTTATAGTTTTCACTACAACTCTTTCTTTGCTGACAGTGAAACATCCCCCTTCTGTCTTTACCTGCTTATCAGGAAACTCTCTTCTTCTTGCCCTGACAGTGAGATAACGGAGTCTCTGGCTGTAACAAAGGCCTTTGCTGTCTGTGTGTACAGTGTGTTGAGAGAGAAACATTCTGCCAGTGGAACCAAGCAAAATTTTGAATCCATGTATTCCGTGGTAAACATTCCATGATAGCCATTCCATATCTTGAATGTGGAGAACAACAGAGAAAAAAAAAAAAAAAAACAGGAAGAAGAAAGTGGGCAATAATACGGTGATGTGATATCAGTAACATCACTCGCAGTGGGCGGAAGGATTTATTTTATCAAAAATGCACACAAGTAAATCTGTTTTTTTTCTGCATACAAACATGCTTTTCCCAATTGTCAAAAGTGTAAAAAAAATAAAAAGCCAATTTTATAAGTGTAGTAAGGCACTGGGGAGTGTAAACCATATTTAACAGCACGGCCAGCAGCTGAAGTCACTCGGCCTCATGTATTACCGCCCTGGCCGTGCGGTAAAATATGGTTTGCACACACACCCCTTTGTGCCTTATTGCTTCGGGTATCTAATAATTAAGCAATAATACCGAGGTGGTGTATTAGGCAATACTGCCGCCAGGGGCTTATGAGGCCCGACGCTGCAGGCGGAGGGCCTTATAGCCCCTGGAAGGTCCGGTATTGCCCATACCGCCCACCCTCGAGGGTATTATTGCGTTTAGAAAATGGGCTACCGGTGGACATTTTAATAAAATAATAAAATAACAGAGAAAATTACTGTGAAAAATTATATATAAGCACTACAACATTTTCTTTTAGGTAAAGTAGTCCCTGGTTTCTGTGCTGTCCCATCTTATGTTGCACCCCCCCCCCCACAGAGCTATTCTCTTGTACATATGCTCCTCCCAATTTCCAGAAGAAGATACAGTTTCTAAACGTTTTGAGTTTTAAATAAATAAAATGTTTTACCAGTTTTCTTGTTGTTCTTCTTTCTGAGGTCCTAAATTGAGACTGTTAAGATTGGGAGCATTACCGTGCGACAGCTGTGAACGAGACGCGAGACAGACGTCCAGGTTACTGTTTTTTACCCCTTTGCTGAACAGCGTTGAAATTACAGGGATTTCTATTTTTTTTTTTTTTCTTCGCATAGCAGTCAATTCTTAAGACCTTTCAAGTGTCCCGATTTATTACAGATGCTGGTATCCTTTTGGCCCCTCCATTTCAACTCCTGTCTGCTTACTGCTGTTGCCGCCCTCTCTGCATGTTATGGTAAACAACACAGACTGAGTTGATAGCAGGTGGCAAGCTGGTCGTCAGAGCACAAACAGAGCTGCTGCCACAGTCTTGCAGGTTTTTTTCTTAGGGTTTGGGCTCACATTGTTTAAATAAACAGCTGGAATCTGAATGCGGGGTTACATTTATTAAAAGAAAGGCATTGCCAGTGGAGTTGTGGGAGGTGGGGTCATGCTTGCGTTTGGTTGGTACTCAAAGAGATGTATGGGAGCTGAGCGAATAGTAAAAGCAGTGCTGCGTGGTATGCCACAGCTGTTCCTTTTTTTTTTTATAGAAAGAGTTTTTCTTTGTTAACTTACGTTGGGTGACTACTGCTATGAGTGCCGTTGTTGGGGGGGGGTGAACACTCGCTCGCTAAGCGAGAGAAAAAAATGGCGGCAGTTTGAAATTGTGTACCCAGCACTTCAGCCAATGAGGAAGCAGGGTGCTGGGCACACAGATACTTTGCTGGCTATCAGGCAGGCTTAGGCTTGCACTTTTTATTTCCTGAGCATCTATTGAAAGTTAATGTACCCCCTTGGCAAGGGTACTAGCCAATCAGATGCCAGGAAATAAAAAGCCCATTTTCTAAGGAGAGTTAAACTCTTATGTAGATCTGAGGACACCCCAAAGCTGAATTATTTATCATCGAAGCGTATCAGAATATATAACTGGCATGGAAAGGAAGCTGTAAGGGTAGTTAACGATGTAAAAATAATGTCCTATCTCATTTTAAGGCAGGAATGGTAGGTATTTTATTTTGATGAAACGCCTTTCACCAACTCAAATCTCTTTTCATACAATGATATCAATACACTCACAATAAATATAAACAAAACATTAGCAAATAAATATATTAATTTAAAATACTGTTAGAACATCATACGGATCATAATGATTGTGTATATCAGCTGTTCTGAAACAGTGTGTAAGGTGTTTTTCCCCTGTACGTTTAACATCACTGATCCTGTAAGTGTTTATATTCTATTTGCAGTGCTGCAAAAATAATAAAATATAATAAAAAAAAACTTGGGTAATATGGCCAGAATTGGCCTGTGCAAAGAGCCCCGTCCAAAACACCATCCACTAGAAACACTATCCCTACTTTTTTTTTTTTTTTTTTTCCATAGAGCTTTTTATTTCCAGGCTCATGCGTATTTCTGGGATATACCCTGTTCTAGAGATGTACCCTATTCAGATCTGCTCCCCGATACACATTTTTCACCAGTAGCAGAGCAGTGTCTAATGCCCCCCCCCCCATGGCTTAATCTCTTTAACATGGGCTCACAGATGGGATGGTTGTTGGCTTTAGCCCCATGCCAAGAACTTAGGGATCAACTCAGTACTGACTAGTGCAGTATGACAGGGTGCTGCACTCCTGAGGCACTGTCTGTTGAAAGAGATGTCAAGGACTTCCAGTGACGTCAGCAGCCTGCATGGCAGCCTAGAGCTGGAGAACCTACTAGCCTAATAACAAATCGATAGGCATCCACAACAAATAAAGATGCAGTCCCCAGCTAAAATAATGAGATCGAAAGCAGGGAGTAGCAAGAACACACAGACTCCGGCTCAGAAACTACAATTTATGCTGCAAGGTGAAAAAGGATTGAGACAATTGGGGCCTGCCGAAGAGGAGGACACTGTGGTGGTGGATGCAGGGCCAGATGAGGAATACTTGCAAATAGTTGCCTCGATTTTGCAGACAGCCAAAACGGTACAGAAAATAGATACCTCGCTGACTGAACTGCGATCCGACATCAAAAAAATCAAACACAGAACGGATAAGTTGGAGCTAGGGATGACCACAGTCCTAGAACAAACAGACCATCACGATCGTCTATTGTTGTTTTTAAGGGAAAGGGAGCTGCAGGCCAAAATTGATGATCTGGAGGGAAGTAGGAGACAAAACCTTCGAATTTATGGTATACCGGAGGGAGCTGAAGATGGAGCTACTGATGCAATCACTTTCCTACAAAAATTGCTGAAAGAGTTATTAAAATTACCTCCAGAACTGGACATCGCTATGGATCGGGCACACCGCTCCCTCGCTCAGCGTCCTGTAGGCCCTAACGCCCGTCCGAGGTCTTTCGTGATAAGGCTAACCAACTATGCCTCAGAAGAGGAGATCCTTAAAAGAGCTTGGAAACAGCAAAAAATTATGTTTGGAACTCGCCATATAACGTTGGACAGTGACTACACGGCGGGGGTCCAAGAAGCCTGCCGCACCATGTGGTCCATCCTGAAACAGCTCAGATCCAGAAATTTAAAGGCACAGATGTTGTTCTCAGCGTGCCTACGAGTGGAGACAAGACAAGGTACTAAAACTTATGAAGATCTTTTGGAAGCCAGGGATTTTTTTGAGGAGATTGGCATTCCTGTTTCTCCTGACTGGAGAAAGAACGAATTGAAAAGGAGCTGCGGCGCTCAGCATGGTCGGTGGCGCGTAAAGGGCTGACACGGCATGCTAACCCACACAATACCAATCTACGAGCGGACGTTACAGCACTCCTCAAACCATATGTGTCGGCAGTGCAAATGGCTGATTTGACTCCACGAGAAATTCCGGTAGTTGAAGCGAGAGACTGAATAATAAACCTAACACTGAGGGCTGCAATGAGATGTGAGTGCCAGTCATTGGGGACCCACAATATGAAAATGCAGTTCGAGACATCAACAAAGTTGGACACGCTACTGAGAAATGGGGCCAGAATGGGGGGGGGGGGTAAAGAGTCGCATTTGTCGAAGTGAGGGCTCTCACTGGAATACTGATGGTTCTGGAGGCTGACCCTTTCCTCCCTCTTGTTCTCTTTATTGTTGCTTTGCCCTTCCCCCTGCTTGTGAGTAAAATGTCCTGAGGGAGGCTTCAGAGAGACGGCGATATAGACTGGACTCAGGAAGGGATGGATGGCTCCTACTCACCCTTCCCCTCTCTCCTCTCGCATGTTGGGTTTGGAGATGACGAGAGACTTGGGGGAATTTGAAAGGGGCATTGGGACTCGGTTGCCGTAGTAACATTTTAACGCAAAGCGGGCAGATGTGTAAGCCCTGTATCTAGACACCAGAGGATGGCGAGAGTGTGGGGGTGAAATAAGTGACAACGGGAACATATTACTCGAGAGAAGAAGAGAACAAAACGATAACGGGGATGATCTGAGCCTACACAGCTGGGTAGCTGGGAGGCACAGCTCTTCGTTTTCCTAAGGAGGTTTTCTTTCCTTTAAGCCTGCTTTATGGGGGGAGGGGCTGGAAAAGACTGTCTCATTTAGATCGGGGATTTCTGGGTCTCTTCCAACTGCTTTAAAAATGGGGATAAGGCTGGAAAAGAGGTATTTCTATAGTTTGGTGGTGCTGACGTCGATATTACCTCAGAGCCCTGGGCTAAGACCCAAAAATGGTGCTCTCAAGAGGATAAGCCCAGAACAACGTACAGGGCTCAGTGTCCCAAGTGGGATGCGAACTAGTCCTACCACATGTAGGTGGACTGACCTAGGAAGTTGGAATTTTTTAAAGGGGAATATTACCTCTCTGTTGGGTTTCACATATTTAAAACAGAAATTACTCAAAGAAAAGAACGTGAGAGAGGGATAACACCCAGTTGTTTACAGAAGGTTTTCAAAATATTACTGAATTACGTGAAGTTTGACCTAGCGGTTTCTTGTTTCTGTTTTGGTAAAAGTTCTATTCTCTCATTTAAAGAGAACAGTGTTATATATGCTTTTAACTATACACAGGTTGGCTGGCGGTTTAAGGCCAGTGGATTGTTAGTATTAATCGGTTATAAGGTATGGCGCAGGAACATTTATGAACAAATGTGTATAACAACTAAGAGGGAAAGAAAGGAATAGGGAGCAGTCTCGAAGCAGAAAGAGATTATACAGATTGGTGGGGAGAAGAATAGACCCTTTAATCACACCAGAGGACACAAAACACTTCGAAAATTTAGGACTTTAAACCATGGATAGGGTCAAATCTAAAATTGGCTCTCTTAACGTGAATGGTATAAACCACCCTGCTAAAAGAAAACAACTTCAGAAATTTTTAAAAAGACAGAAGTGTGAAATTCAGTTCCTGCAGGAAATGCATCTATCCCCGCAAGAAGCTCTAAAGCTAAAAAACAGGGATTTCCCGACTGTTTATCACGCGTCCCTTGCAAAGGGGAGGAAGAGAGGGGTGGCGATATTACTGTCGTCCTCTCTCCCATTTGAGGAGGACGAGGTGGTAGTGGATACAGGAGCTAGGTATGTGATGGTGGTGGGACGCGTACAGGACATGCAGAAAACATTATTAAATGTTTATGCTCCCCCAGGCTCAGATATAGTTTTTTTTGCAGATCTATTTAAACTACTAGCGGAGAAGGCAAAGGGTGTTGTGATTGCAGGTGGGTACTGGAATGTCATTATGAATAGGGCCCTGGATACAACCTCGGGTATCCTGGCACCTGAAGAGAGAATCTCTAAACCAATGAAGAGACTCATGAGAGACTCGGGCCTGGTGGTTGTCTGGAGGGAGAAGTACCCATTAGCGCGAGACTATACATACTACTCCCCCAGACACAAAATCTACTCGAGGCTAGATATGTTTTTCACGTATAATAAGGACCTGGCGGTTTTTGAGTCTGTCTGGGTGGGCTCTGAGAGCTTATATAAACCCATATACACGCAAATTGATCTTCAGTTACCTAGAATGCCGACACATTGGAGACTGAATGTCAGTTTGCTTAGAGATGGAAGAGTAAAGGAGGAAATATGGGAAATAATAAAACAGACGGTTGAAATAAATGATAGCCCTGACACCACGCCCCAAATACTATGGGACACGGTTAAAACAGTGATCAGGGGTAAGCTCATCTAAATAGCCATGTATAAAAAGAGGGAGAGAGGTAAGCAAAGAGAACAGCTAAATCAGGCTATTAATAGCCTGGAGGAACAACAGAAAATGAAACTATGTAGAAAGAGAGAAAAAGAGATAAAGGACCTCAAGCACAGACTCCAGAGATTACAGCTCCTGGAAACTGAAAAAGCTCTCTTATATACAAAACAGACCTATTATGAGGGAGGGCCAAGGGCTACCCATTTTTTTGGCGTATAGACTGAAACAACAGGCTGCCAGGGCTAATGTCACGGGGCTCAGGAACCCGATCACTGGCTATATCTCATATAAGTGGGAACAAATAGCAGAAACGCTAGTCACTTTTTATAAAAGTCTATACCAACCCCAACCGGAATCGTTCACAGAGGAGGCCTCAGGTTTTTTTAGACATCTTAAAGCTACCCAGGCTCACATAAACCCAAAGGCAGACCCTGGAACACCCAGTTACTCAGCAAGAGGTTTTGGATACAGTGGGAGAACTCAAGACAGGTAAATGCCCAGGACCAGATGGGTTTGGGGGGGAACTATATAAAATGTTTAAAATAGAGGTAGCCCCTGTACTTAGAACGGTTTACAATCAGATATGGTTGGAAGGAGAAGTAATTCCCGCTTCATGGAACTACACTACTATAGCAGTGATTCCGAAAGAAGGTAAGGACCCGAAGGAATGCAGTTCGTACAGGCCAATTTCCCTCCTTAATGTAGATTACAACATTTTACGGCTATAATAGCCAAGAGACTTCAGTCTCTTCTTGTGGGCCTGATCCACCCAGATCAGACGAGTTTTGTAGAGGGTAGGCAGGCTCCAGAGGGAGTAAGACGGACTGTAAACATAATTGATATTATTAATAAAAAACGTATTCCAGCTAGTCTTATGAGTATGGACGCTGAAAAAGCGTTTGATAAAGTCAGCTGGAACTTCCTTTTTTTGGTTCTTGAAAGACTGGGTTTCCCCCTCACAATTTTTAGAGGCGATTAAAGCTATATATGCCTCTCCTCGGGCCTATGTAAGGGTGAATGGGGGCATCTCACGGAGGTTTGATTTGGGGCGGGGTACTAGACAGGGCTGTCCGCTGTCACCCCTTCTTTTTGTTCTGTATATAGAACCCTTGGCTCAGGCTATAAGGGAGGCAGAGGGGGTGGAGGGAGTGAAGGTTAAGGGGGAAGAACATAACATTTCCCTATATGCGGATGATGTCCTCCTCTACATGACTAATCCGGATAGATCCATTCCTAAATTGTGGTCCATTATAGACAAATTCAGTCAATATTCAGGGTACACACTAAACAAAAATAAAACGGAGGTATTGAAATTTCATTACAAACCCCCTGCCCATATAGCGCAACTCTTAGATGTGAACTGGAACAAAGGGAAAATGAAATACTTAGGTATTCAAATCCCAAAGAATCTAGCAATGCTATACTCAGCCAACTGTAACACAGATTAGGCAGGATATTAAGAGATGGGAGACTTTACAATTACCCCTATATTCAAGACTACAATCAGTGTCAATGAATATTCTCCCTAAATACTTATACCTCTTTCAATGCCTTCCAATAAAAATTCATAAAAAACAATTCCAGATATGGTAGAGGTTGTTGGCAAACTATATTTGGAACAATAGGCGGCCGAGAATTAAAAATATAATTATGCAAACAAATAAAAAGTATGGAGGCCAAAATGTCCCTAATCTAGAAGATTACTTTCTAGCTACCCAGTTAAGATGGGCTCTCTTATGGTCAACTAGGGCTTACTCGGCTCGCTGGAAGGCTATAGAGGAAGCCCTGACAGACTGGATTCCCCTGGGGGCAAGGGCCTTGATGCCAGGGATCCAAACTATAGGTGAGAACATCTCAATTATGTCAGTACAAAACACTCTGGGGTCCTTAAAACGGCTGTGGACTAAACATAATCTAGACGAAGAGCTTTGGCCTTTGAGGTGGTTTGCCTGGGACCCGGGTTTTTCTCTGCCCAGACAGGACCTTACCTTTAAAAGACGGGGGAGGCTGGGTTTAAATTCACTCAGTCAATTCCTGAATGGAAACAGTGACGTGAAATTTAACCAAATTAAAGAAGTTTTTTAGTTGAGACAGGTAGATTATTTTAGATATCTACAACTAAGAGCCTATATACATAAATTACAAAACTTGTATACACAAACTAGAGTCTCATTGGGGCTTATCCATGTTATAGGTGAGATCCTCAGTTCACAAAGACTCAAGGGACTGATCTCAAATATATATGGAGCTCTGAGAGATGGAAGAGGGAATAAGACCTCCCAGATTAAACATAGATGGGAACAGGAGATGGGGGAACCATTGGAGGATAAGGACTGGGCTTTCGCCTTGATATTGGCCTCCAGGACCACATCATCCCCGATATGGAAGGAGTTTGGGTGGAAGGTTAGACTAAGATTTTTTATTGTACCAAATATCCAGTGTAAGTGGGACAAGAACTGTTCAGGAGAATGCTGGCGGAGATGCGGGACGAAGAGGGCGGACTATCTACATGTATTCTGGTCATGCCCGACCCTTATACATTTTTGAACAGAAATTGAGCAAAAGATAAGACTGAGTCTCTCCATTCAATCCATACTAGGCCCTAAGAATCTAATATTTGGTATGAAACCAGAAGAGCTCAGGGGATCAGATAAAATCTACCTATGGAATATTTTTCTTACAGCAGCCCATAAGGCTATAACCAGAAGTTGGCTCTCATCAAGTCCCCCAATACCTCAGGATTGGGTGGCAATTCTCAATGAAATTAAAGACATGGAGGAAATCACATATAAAATAAACCTGAGGACACAGGTTTTTATAAGACGATGGACTCCATGGCTGGTGACATAAAGTTGTAGGCTGTCGTTCAAGGGGAAGGGGAATGGGGGTCAGGACATAAAAGAAAGAGGTCACCAATAAAGAGTAACAAGGATATATTACTCCCAGGCTGCTCTCCACAAAGCAAAGTGAGATAAAAATAAATTTAGAGGGGTAAAATAACCTAAGATGTATGAAATGAAACAATAAATCAAGACTAATATGTAATAGAATACAGACAATTATATATTAAGTTGTAAAGGATGGAAATGATATATAATTATTGTAAACCTGTGCCAAAATATGCAATAAACTTGAATTTTAAAAAAAAGAAAGATGTCAAAACCAAGGTCCTGCCTGCCTGTTCTGGTGGCTGTTCAGGTGGATGTTAAAAATTCCAAGCACTTCACGAAAAGAGTGGGGGTATTTTTATTAAAAGATAATTAGATAAAACATGCAAAACAACGCAAATTAAAATACATACAGTAATCATGAATACATAACATTTCTGGTGAAGAAATTAACAAAAAATAAAGTTTGTGAAAGGAACAGGAAGGAAGGAGGAATAAAAGTTGCATATACTTTGTTTTACATCATGTCCACCTGCTGTACTACAGTATAACTCACAGTGCTCTGATCCATGTACATTTTTTCACAGTTCAGATACTGTAGTGTAGACAATTCAGAAAGGTAAATTCTCAGTAAACATTTTTGCACCATGTCTGTTACTGCCTGTGGTCGTATAGATCTTTATTGCAAAGTAAGAGACATCTTGTCTGCCGCAAATATTTACATGTCGCAAAGCATCGCTGTACAAAGCTCTTATTAAACTTTTTCCATTCCGTCATATGTATACCTAGTACCATTATATGGCTGGCAGTATAGCCTAGAGGTTAGAGTAACGAGCTGTGAATGAGCTTGGTACATCCAGCAGACCAGACCTTGGTTTGATTCTCACAACCTCCACTTTCATTCTGTGTGACTCTGAGCAAGTCACTTAACCACCCAGTGCTCCCTGGTCGCCGCTGGAAACAGTCACTTTTGCCTAGTGGGCCTTACCCAGTTACCAAAGACTAAAATAAGTAAATAAATCTTATAAGTCACAGTAGAAAAGATAGGGTCTGACTGCGTGCTAAGCTTAGTCCAGAAAGTTCTACTGTATGGGCAGTCAAAAAGTGGTTCAAACAACATGAAGTCTTGCTGTATTCTGATTATATGCAGTTAGCCTCAGCACTTGTACTGCTCCGGAGAGTAAAGGGTTAACTCCTATGCCAGTGCATAGAACATTGAGCTTGAGCTCGGTTTTCAAACCTCTGTCTGTGGTACTCCTGAAGTGTAACCATCAGATTTCTTACTCTGCCTAATTGTGAAGTCGCTCTGGAGATCCCTCCTGTGCTTCGGTTCGGTACTAGAGTAATAGAGTGGAGCTCCTTTGTGTAAGTCACAACATATTCTCCCGCTGCATAGTAATGAGAGGCTTTGTTTTCTCCACAACATAGGCAGCTCCCCAAGCTAGGCACTCGGGACAATCAAGCAACTGAAGCACAAGCAGCTCACCTGAGTAACTGAGGAAGCCAAATCTCAAGCCTGATAACTTTCGAGGTAAAGAGAGCCTCTTCTCTTCGTCTGGACGCCTGCAGAGGGGTGCTAGCCCAGCGGCGCTTGGCGCCGTCTGCCCTGCCACCCAACCACCCTCCCACCCAGGGGCGGCTGTCAATTTAAGGATCCACCCCGTGACATCACATCCGGTGATATCACGTCCTGTTGCCCAGAACCTATCTCCCCACTTTCCCATTTGCAGGTTATACCTGCTGGCCACTAGAGGGATCTATGCTACCTCACTACTTCCTACTCCTACCTGTACAGCACTACTTCCCTGGGATCTTGCTCACCACAATGTATTGGCCCTGCCTCACGCTCTGCCTGTGCCTATCCCCACTAGCAGTGCACTTACCCACTTACCCATCTGCTAGTCTACACTGTGCCTGGCACCCCTCTCCCTTGCTCCTGAACCTCCTCTCCTGCCCCTTGGGACCTCTGTGTGTCCCGTCCCCTGCCCTCCCCTAGCTTTCTCTTCACCTCAGGCACATCTGGGTGTCTTCTTATTCTTGCTTTCCCCTCCTGTACCTCCCTGCCCACCCCTGCTCCCTTAGCCTCCCTCCCTCCCTCTCATGTCAATCGTAGGAAAACCTCTCACCATCTCCCAGCCAGGGTGTTAGTCATGCTACTACTCCTGTCAGGGAACATTCATCCAAACCCTGGCCCGGTCCCCAGGAGCTCCCCAACTCGCACCACAGGCCTATGCATGGTCTCCATGAATATCTGTAGCCTCCTAAAAAAGTTTGACTCACTACAATGCCTGGTCACATCAATTAACCCTGATGTCATCACCCTGGTTGAGACTTGGCTGTCAAAATCCTCCCCTGACTCCTAGTCTCCTTCCTGGTTTCACCCTTTTCCGGTCCGACCGTGTTGGGAGGCAGGCGCTGGCTGCGCTATTATGTCAAGGAATCTCCCCGTACTAGCCCTGCCCACCCATCCTTGACTCAGGGCCCCAGGCACTTACGCTGAAACTAACCCTGACCCTTTAAAGGGACCCCTTTATCTGACTACTGCATACGTGCCTCAGGGACCAAGCAGAGCCATTGCCTCTCTTACAGAATACCTTACCTCTCTACCTCCTTCCGCTGATCAAATTCTGGTGGGTGACTTAAATGTCAACTGGCTCAGCCCCTCCTCCTCCCTCTGCCGAGACTCCTTTTCTGCAATAGACCTACGCAACTAGTTACCCACCCTACCAGGACTAACCCAAGAGAGGCTCCAGTACCCTGCTTGATGTGGTACTCACCAACGCCCTAATCGGATCCCCAATGTACAAGTCCTCCCAGACTCTCTCAGCGATCACTCCCCATTCTATTCCACTGGTCAACCTCAGTCCCCAAACCCATAGCACAGTCCACATGCCGTGGCGTCTAATACCTGGTGGACTGATAAAACTTAAGGAACTTCTGTCCCAAATTGACTGGTCTCCTATACAGGCAACTCCTGACATCGACACAGCTCTCCTTCTTTACCCAAACTTTTAATAATGCCTGTGATATCTTTGCCCCAGTGTTGACCGCCATTCTAAAGGAAGAATGCCCCTGGTTACCCCAGCTTTGATCCACCAGCTCAAACATAGGGACAACCTATGGCACCGTGCCATTGAGACTGGCCGCCCAATGACAGGCGGTTATATGCTGCCCAAAACAAGTGCACTCGGGCCATCAGAAAGGCCAAGTCTGAGCACTATCGGTCCTCACTCACTGCCTCATGGGGAATCCCAGAACCTTCTGGGATAACATTAAACAGTTAAATGGGAGGCACACTCCCCACCCACCCAGATCAACATTAATGGTGTGATCTCCTCAGACCCAGCCCTCATAGCCAACCACCTCAACACCTCATTCACTGACCTTAGCCCTATCCTCCCTACAAATTTTTTTGACCCTCCTCCTCCAGCACCTGCCGTAAATCTTTCTCGCCCTTATTTTCTCCTCCGCCGTGTTTCTGCCCAAGAACTTAGGCCGCACCTTGTCACTGCCCTCAAGAGTAATAGTACAGGCAGTGACACCCTGGATCCGTGTATCCCACGGCTGGTCTTAGACACAGTCCTTACCCCGATCACATGCCTCATCAACCTCTCTTTGCCTGGGGAAGGTTCCAACTGCCTGGAAAGTCGCCACTGTCACCCCTATCTTTAAAGGTGGTGATAGGACTGTGCTGGAAACTATCGACCGATCTCCATTCTCTCTCCTCTCTCAAGGCCTTGGAAAAGTGGTGGCCTCTCAAATCTCTGACTACCTCTCCACCTACAATGTCCTTTGTCCTGAGCAGCATGGCTTCCGAGCGGGCCACAGTACCAACACAGCCCTCCTAGAGTTCTCCAACTTTCTCCACTCCTCCTTAGACACTGGTTCTCTGGCTGGTGCTGTCTTCATTGACCTCTCGAAAGCTTTCGACACTGTCTCCCACCCCCTCCTTCTTGATACCCTTAGTCTCTCTGGTTTTGCTGCTGGGCCTATCTCCTGGTGCACCAGTTATCTGTCTGACCGCTCACAGCGTGTAAAAATTAATGGGACCTACTCAGACATCTGTCCCATCTTTTCTGGGGTTCCCCAGGGCTCCATTCTGGGCCCCTTACTATTCTCCCTTTACCTTAACACCCTTCCACGCTCTTGCTCGGGGAACATTCTATTGTACGCTGATGATGCAGTCATCTTTGCCTCAAGTCGTAGCCTACTGCCCTCCAGGACTCGCAGAAGTCCTTCACTGAAGCCGAGGGCTGGTTCAAGGAACATAGATTGGTGATAAATCTTAAAAACAAAACCATGTTCTTCACTCATCCCCAAAACAAGTCCTGCAACTTCAAACTCCTCATTCACTCTGGGTCTTCATTCCCACTCGAACAAGTTTGCTCCTATAAATACCTAGGGATCCATTTTGACCCCTCCCTCTCCTTCCATGGA
Organism: Neoceratodus forsteri; assembly: GCA_016271365.2. Classification (NCBI taxonomy): domain Eukaryota; kingdom Metazoa; phylum Chordata; order Ceratodontiformes; family Ceratodontidae; genus Neoceratodus; species Neoceratodus forsteri. The sequence goes on from CM057452.1 coordinate 967,091,135, forward strand.
CACATCGCTGTCCTAGCCACTGCCACTAATATCCGATTGGGCATCTTACATCGGTATAAACACTGCCTCCCCCCAGAGGCGCTTCACTCGCAGTCACCTCCTCTATCCTGTCCCTAGTGGACTATGGACTGCCAGTGTATGGTGCTGCTGATCAGACCGCACTCCATAAAATTCGCACTACTCTGAATAAGGCCTGCAGGTTAATTACTGGAGCACCTAGGATGACACACACCTGTCTACTGTATGCTAAAGCGCTGGTACTTGATCTCAACGAGGCCTCAAATATCTTACCTGTACCTTTCAAAAGACCCTCCTTGGGCTTTCCCCACCAGGATTGACCACCACCATCGCCACTCTGTCCCACTAGTTCATACTCTGACCTCTGGGAAAACCTCTCTTGTTATCCCTAGAGCTAGGACCTCTCACGGCCAAGAGCCTTCAGCTTTAGGGCCCCTCCTGGTTCAACACACTGCCCCCTCCATCTCGAGCTCCAACTATATCGTGCTTCAAAACTTCTCACGTAACCACCTTATTAACACCCGATGCTGTAACTGCCACTAGTCAAAGCCGTACTCAATACTTATGACAAAGCTTATTACTAGCTGCTAAGGCGACATAACTCTGGTATTGTTTGCATCCATCCTACCTGTACCAGCTTGTTTGTATCTATGTCTTAATTTTACTGTTATACTTATGTGTTGTACTGCTATACTGTGTATTTTGGTTTGTCTTACTGTGATAAGGTACCTTTGTAAATGAGCCTATGGCTCAAAGGTTTTCCAAACTGCTGTTTAAATAAAATAAAATAAAATTAAAAAAAAAATAGTTTGAATTGGTCGGTTATTTCAATCGCAGTTCTTATTTTATCAGTATTCTTACCTCTGTCTCGGTAACAGTAAGTGGTAGTAGTAATTTTTGTGGATTTTGTTGCAAATTGTTTTGTCTTCGGTTCTTTTCCGGTCGGTCTGGTTCAGAACCGAAATCTATTGTGATTTGTGTATTTTCCGTATTCATTATTGTGGTTTTCCGGTACTTGTCGGTTCCTTAAAAAAATCCGAATTTTTGTGGGATTTTTTTTAACCGACCCGTGACACGGTTGGAACCAATAAGTGTTAGTTGCCTGGCTTAACGCTGACAAGGGTGACTTTTTATTGTATTTGGCATGTCTGAGAAACCCAAAAAGAAAACCAGTCCCACTGGGTTTCAGCACTGTCCCGAGTGTGGGGAGGCCTTTTCTAGGCTGATCCCCACCTCGTACATTTGTATTGTCTTGGGTTTGACCACCTCAAGGATGACTGCCAAATTTATATGAACTTTCCCAAAGCCACTCTTGGAAAAACGTTTGAGTAGGCTGAGGGAAAGGGAGACCGAGAAGTCCACTGACCCAGATGGCCAGCCTGGTTCAGTTGAGACCGCACCTGATGAGGTGCCCACTGACCTGAGCGATACCTCTTCAGGCAAGAGGAGAGCCAACTCTATGGAGTCGGTTCCGGCTAAGAGAAAAAGAATATCGTCCGGTTCAGATCCGAAACCCCATGTTCCGACCGCTGAGGAGATAGCGACAACGATTACAATAGTGCAATCACTTTGCCCGGTTCCGACCGAACTGACATCGGTTCAAATACAATCAGTTTGGTTGGAAGTTGTTGCCTCAGACATTGATCCAGAGGCATACTATGAGGGCAATTGGGGGGAGGAGGAGGAAGAAGATGACGAAGGAGGAGAGTTTGTAGACCTAGATGAGCCAGTAGAGCTTGACATCTTCCCAGACAAGCCTTCCAGTGTTTTCCCCTCCCAGGCTTTCTGAGTCCCCCTCCCACTTCTAGTTTTACAAGAAGGTGGCTGAGACTCTTCAGCTTCCTATGGAAGAGGCTGATCAGGATCAGGAGGAACCTGATTATGTGAAAATGATGGATGTTCCAGAGTCAGAGAGTGTCTATCCGTCTGCATAAATCCCTGGGAAAACGGACACAGAAAATCAAACAATTTCCCACATCCATTCCTCCTGTGGATAAAAGAATGGACAAGAGGTATGCCTTATCAGGTTCTGGCATGGAATTCCTTTTAGCACATTGCAGCCATGTTGGGGTAGTGCAAGCTGCAGCCTGTAACAAGGCTAATAATCCCCTGGCATCTCACCTACCAGATCAGGATTCCAGGAAAGTGGATGCCATGGCTAAGAAACAGTACTTGGCATCCTGTTTGGGGCTCAGGCAATCAGATTACATGGCATATACAGCCAGGTACCAGAAATCTATGTGGGATACGGGTCTGGAGCTGGCTAAGAATGCCCCTCCCCAGCTAGCCAATGAGCTGGAACAGGTGACTGTAAATGGTATAGAGGCATCCAAAGTGCAGTTTTATGCTGCTTCGGACTCGAATGATGTGCATTCTAGAATCATGGCTGCATCTGTCTCCATGAGGAGGTTTGCTTGGCTTAGATGTACAAATCTTTCGCAGGATGCCCAGACTAAGGCCATGGATTTTCCTGTAACTGTTAATTCACTGGTGAGCAAACAGAGAACTACATGAAGAAGATGGATGAATATAGGACCACCTGTAAGAGTGCTGCAGCCAAGGAAAAGCAGGCTACTCCTCAGAGGCAGCAATTTAGGGCTGGCAGTGGCAGGCCCTTTCAAAGGCCTTTCTACCAAGCTCAGGCCTCCTCCTCTTTCCAGTACCGGGGGTTCTTAGGGGAAGAAGCAGGCGTGGGATGACCAGGACCCCATCATCCATGCAGTCTAAGCTCTCTGCCAAACAAACACCCTGTAGTGTCGGTCAGGGTTGCCTCCCCAGTTCCAGTAGGGGGCAGGTTGGCTCACTACTCCCAGGCCTGGGAGTCTATTACTTCAGACAAATGGGTCCTGGGAGTAGTGAGCCAAGGATTTCCTCTCAGTTTCAAAAGGTTCCCAAAAATGAGAGCAAGGTCCTTCAATCCTCCCTCTCCCTTGGAGACAAGGGGCTTAGAGGTAGAAGTCTCCTCTCTTCTGCTTCTGCAAGCAGTAGAGAAGGTACCTCATTGTCACAGGGGAAAAGGACTGTATTCCAGATACTTCCTTACCCCCCAAAAGACAGGGGAGTAGCGACCCATCCTAGATTTAAGATACCTGAACAAACACTTAACAAAATCAAAATTCAAGATGGTGACTCTGGGAGTAATTCTCCCCTCTCTGAGACCAGGAGACTGGCTAGCCTCGCTGCATCTCAAGTATGCTTGCTTCCACATACCTATCAGACATTCCCACAGAAAGTACCTCTGGTTCGAGTTTGGGATTCATTCTGAACCTAGAAAAGTCTGGTCTGGAACCAGCTCAGCTCCTCATTTTCATAGGGTCGGAGCTAGACACTATCCAGGCAAGGGCATTTCTCCCTCTCTCAAGGGTCCAGTCCCTTGTCACTCTGGCTTCCTCTTTTCATCCTCTAGTATCTCGTCCCAGCCAGACACTTTCTACAGTTGCTGGGACACATGGCAGCTTCCACAGCAGTGGTCCAAGGAGCAAGGTTTCAGATGAGAGATATATCTTATTGGTCTCAGAAAAAATACCCTCTCTCCAAATTGGTTCTGGTGTCTCAAACTCTAGTTCTGGCCCTCCAGTGGTGGCTGGAGGAGTACAATCTTCAACAAGGTGTTCCCTTTGTCAGTCAGACTCTTTCTGTGATTCTCACCACAGATGCCTCTTTACTGGGCTGGGGGCCCATCTGGATCAGCTTACAGCCCAAGAAACCTGGTCTCACCAGGAGTCTCTTCTACACATAAACCTTCTCAAACTCAGCTGTCTTTCAAGCACTTCAGACATTCTCAGCTGCTGTTCAAGGCAAAGTGGTGCAGATCAGAACAGACAATACCACAACCGTGTCGTACATCAACAAGCAGAGGGGCACTCGGACCTCGGCCTTGTGCTCAGAGGCCATGAAAATATGGTCTCTAGCCTATTCCCTTCAGGCTTCCTTGATGGCTGTGCATCTTCCAGGGCAGGGCAATATTGCAGCAGATGCTCTCAGCAGGATTTCTCAGGGTCATCATGAATGGACCCTGAACCCTCTACTTCTTCAGGTCATTTTCAAGAGGTGGGGCACTCCAGAGATAGATTTCTTTGCAGACCTGGACAATCACCACCTCCTCTCTTTTACTGCAGACCACCTTGTCTGGGCCCTGTCCCTCAGGATGCTCTCTTATTAAACTGGACAAGCAGGTTTCTGTATGCATTTCCTTCTTTTCTCTGATATTCAGGGTCCTGATCAAGATCAGGTCTCAGCCTTGCAAGGTGATTCTAGTGGCTCCTGACTGGACCAGACAGCCTTGGAACCCTCTGCTCTTGTCACTGTCAATGACAATGTCTCCCAGACAGTTCAATCTCCTCACCTCCTGTCAGGGGAGAATTCTTTATCCCAACCTTCAGACTCTCAGGCTCAAAGCCTGGCTCTTGAAGAGCTAGAATGTGCAAACCTGCATCTTTCCCAATCAGTCTTGGACATTTTAAAGGTTAGCAGGAAACCTGCTACTAGAAAGACTTACAACTCCAAATGGAAAATATTTGAGTTTTGGTGTTCTCAGAGGCATATCCAGCCAGAGCTGACTGATATTGCCACTGTGTTAGACTATTTGGTGCATCTTAACAGTTTAGGCCTCCGGTCCACTACTCTCAAGGTACACTTGGCAGCAGTTTCTGCCTTTCTTTCTGCTGGTAAGGGCTCTTCTCTAGCATCTCACCCAGTTTTCAAGAATTTTTCAAGGGTCTAGTACATGTTAATTCTCTCTTTCAGGAACCTACCCCTTTTTGGACCTGAATATCTGTATTACACAGCTTATGCAGCCTCCTTTTGAACCTCTATCCTCAGCTGAGCTGAAGTTCTTGACTTGGAAAACTGTATTCCTGGTAGCCATTACCTGTGCCAGGAGAATTAGTGAATTACAGGCAATATCAATGGAACCTGACTTCATTTCATTTCACAGGGATAAGGTGGTCCTTCAGACCAACAGAACATTTCTTCCCAAGGTGGTGTCAGACTTTCATTTGAATCAGTCTGTCATTGCCTGTTTTTTTTTTTTTTTTGCTGACCGTTCTTCCTCTGGGGAGAGCAGATTACACAGCCTTGATGTAAAGAGGGCTCTTAGTTACTATGTAGAACACACTAAGGCCCATAGAAATGACTGTTCTCAGTTGTTTCTCACTTATGGAGAAGTGGGAAAGGGTAAACCTGTCACCAAGAGAACAATTACCATGTGGATTGTCTCCTGTATCCAGTTTTGCTGTTCAAAGCTTGGGAAAGAGCCTCCCTGAGCCCTGAGGGCTCGTTCTACCAGAGGTAAAGCTGCTTTGGTCGCAGCAGCTAGAGATATACTTTTAGTGGACATCTGTAAAGCAACCACCTGGAAAACTGTTCACACATTCACCAAGCGCTACTCTCTGGACATTCAGTCAAGAAGAGATGCTAGGTTTGGCACAGCTATGCTGCAGATCTTGTTCCGAAAATAGGTTCTGTGACTCCCTCCTCCAAGGGGGGGTGTACTGATTGACAGTCTGCATATGGTCAGAATACAGCAAGACTTCATGTTGTTTGAAGAAAAAATTACTCACCATAGTAATGTTGTTTCTTCTAATACAACCTTGCTGTATTCTGACCTCCCTCCCTGCTTCCCCTCCTGGAACCTAGTAGTTTTGGGATGTGGTTTGGCAGGCACAGTGCTGCTCCCCAGAGGTGTGCTTAGCAAACCCTTTATCTTATTAAGGGTTTTTCTGATTTTTATTATTAATATTTTAGTTGTTTCACTACCTACTTAGATTCTTTTTGGGGTTCTCGACTTAAGTCTTTTGACTCTAAAAATCTGTTTATTACCCTTCGGCATAAACATTTTGGAAACAATTTCTACTTTGTTAAGTTAGTTAGTTTAGTGTTCATAAGAATCTGTTGATTACACTTCAGGGTACCACAGACAGAGGTTTGAAAACCGAGCTCGAGCTCAACGTCCTATGCCTTGGCATAGAGTTAACCCTTTACTCTCCGGAGCAGTTCAAGTGCTGGGGCTAACTGCATATAGTCAGAATATAGCAAGACTCCATTAGAAGAAACATTACTATGCTGAGTAATTTTTCTTCTGGTGTTACTCTCTTATCAAGGAGGAAGATCACTTACAGATTTTTAACTACCTTTCCTTCCTTAAAGGGGCACTGTCAGCTGAAATCGCACACCTGCACAGGAGGGGTACTCTCTTGCTCATGTGCAAGATCTTCACTCCAGCCCCTCTTGTGCAGGCACGGGATTTTGGCTCCAATTTGTAAAAGTGTGTTGTAGCAGAAGTAGTGCTCGTTTTTACTTTACAGACACCAGGAGTGACTGAGGTTAAGGACCTCTACAGCATTATCTTGATTTTACAATGTGCTTGTGAAAAGTTACAATTCGGGACAACACTTGCTGGCAGACGTGTATGCTTTCGGTGGCAGTGGGGTTTAGTGCAGACCAACTAACAATAAAGCTATGCCATGGCTTAAAATAATGACCTTGGTGGTACATTTCCTCTGGAAATGTGAGCATTCCAGCATACAGTTCCAGGGCAACTGTTACATTTCCACATCTTAGGGGTGTGACCAGGCTACTCAACTGTCATGTGGTCCCCCCACGTCCCCAGTGCTAAAACACCAGATACTGAGCACCCTCCAGCCGTCCCACAGAGTTTAAACACACTGTATCTACAGCATGCTCTTGGATTGGTTTAGTGGGGGAAGGGGCAGGATTGAGTACAACGTGATGACCAGCTACTCCCACCCCCCACTCTCAGTGCCATAGTACTGGGTGATGAGGTTTTTGAAGCAGAGTGTGTTTTGATTTTTGTTTTGTTACTGTGGGGAAACCACCTGAATCAAAGACGCACAAAACTGCTGTCACTGTGTTTGGTAAAGGGGGACAGTTGCACTCAGCCCTGACTCCCACCATTGTCCAGTAGAGGCCAAACAAGTACTTTGTAGTGCCAGAACCCTCTAACCTCAAATGACCTTGCCCAGCTGTACTTGCAGATGAGAAATCCCTAATGTATGAATATAATGAGGATTTTTGTAACAAACTCTATATACACATATATATATTACCATAAAGCGTATTTTGCACAAACAGGAACTGAGTTTGTGACTACAGGCATAAATACATCTGTCCCTGTGTGTTTCGTCACTGGCTGTGGTACACAGAGATAGGTTTGAAAACCCTGCAGTCAGCAGAGTCTAGCTGAGAAAAGCCACTTTGCAAACTGTGCCTGTTTCACAAATTTTTGTCTGAAAAAGGCTCATGATTGTACTTGATCCATGTCTGTACTAAGAGGGAGGGGCATAAACTGAACTCTAACCATCCAACACTCGTAGTTCAGCTGCTGCTTTTGGGCACTGTGCAATTCCTGCTCCTGATTAAAGAGACTCCCCAGTTTAGCGATTTGCATCACAAATATTGGTGCCTTACCTCTGCAAAATGCTACTGATGCATATGTGACCCAAACATTTCCACTAGTTTAGATGTGAGATAGGTCATAATATGTCTCCCCCACTGGGACACTTACACTTCCTGGTCTGTAGATCCACCCTCATGCACAGCCACATTATGGCGTGGACCCAGGGAGGTGAGGGGACGCACTCCATTATAGTCTATTGGGGTCAACTTTAACAACAGTTTTATATATCACAGTGATCATTTGGTGTTTAATCAAGGGCACCGGGTGACTAACAAGGCCCTTTTTAGTCACCCGGTGCCCTTGATTAATCACCAAATGATCACTGTGATATGTAAAAATGCTGTTAAAGTTGCCCCAATGGACTATAATGGAGTTCATCCCCGCGCTTTCTCTGGGTCCACGTCATAATGTGGCTGAGCGTGGGGGTGGATCGGGGATGGATCTACAGACCAGAAAGTGTAAGTGACCTGGTGGGGGGACATTTTACAATCTATCTCACATCTAAACTAGTGGAAATGTGTTGATCACATATGCATCAGTAGCATTTTGCAGAGGTAAGGCACTGATATTTGTGGTGCAAATCTAGATTAATTTAAATTGGTGAGTCTCTGTAAACACTTCTCACCTCTGTGTTAATCACCATGCTGTGTCCAGTCAGACATGTCTCTGTTGCTCTTCCAGTTCCCCACTTTTTTTCATCAGCCCTCCCTCACTTCAGGACAGGACACTTCCCCCACCTTGTTTCAGCACTGTGACCCCCTCCCCCTTTCAGCACAGGATATGCTATGGCACTTGCACCTTCTTCTCCCCCTGGGCTTTAGTACCAAGGGTGCGGGAAGATGGTAAAAGCTGAGGGGGCTGAGAATCAAAATGGCACTTATGAGGGTACAAAGGGCACTTTTTCTATACTAGTTTTTGCCATACAGAAATTAAAAGTGGAGTGGCTACCGCCTCTTCCGCGCCCCCCCCCGGTTCCGGCACTTATGTTTAGTACATAAACACACACAACTTTGGCTCACAGCTTCTGCCCCCACCATGCTTCAGTGAACGGCGTGCTCTCGCTCCTTTTTTTTCCCTCCACAGCCCTCCTCCACCTCAGGTCATGATATACTCTGAGTGGCTCTCTTCTGCCACTGTGGCCAAGCCGGCAAATGCATTTCCAGCTGGAAATGCTGACTTTAAAAACACATTTCCAGACCGAAAACTGCCTTTCCATGGAAATGTGGAAAGGCTATATTTCAAGCCCTTTATGCTAATATTGCCCGAAAAAGATAAATAAATTACTTTTATGCTACACAGGGGCATTTTAGATTAACTCCTTCACAAATATGTGCCTAGAGGAACACTCCTGACATAAATTACAAAACGGAGGGGCAAAGCTGACAGTGCCCCTTTAAGTTTTACACTGTCAATGATGAGAAACCTGAGGCAACTGTACTCCTTTCTTCAGAAACCAGTTGATCAGATCCCTCTAGTAGCAGCTTTGTGTATGTGCATTTCAGAGCCATCCAATCTTTTATTTCCTCCAGTGTTCCATAAATAGTTTTAAACAACTGAAATATCCTTGGCCAGGCACAAAAAATAAAAGGTAGAACTGGGTATCATCAGCATAGCAGTGATACCCAATACTGTGCTTTCTGATTATCTTTCCGAACAACCAGAGAAAAATCGAGGGATGGTCAAGGGCATGATTGCTGGGTTTCAGTGCAAAAAAGTGCAATATCATGCACTTAGGGCACAGAAATCCAGAGGTGGAGTACAAATTGAGAGATGAGGTAGTGACGATCACCAAACAGGAAAGAGATCTGGGAGTAATCATATCTGATGACCTCATGGTGGTGAGACTGTGCAATAAGGCAGTTGGTAGGGCCACTGAGATGCAGGGGTACATAAGGAGGGGTATCACCAGCAGAAGGAGGGAGGTGGTGTTGCCATTGTATAGATCTCTGGTGAGACCCCACCTGGAGTTCTGTGCCCAGTTCTTGAGACCGCATATCAGGAAGGACATAGAGTGGAAGTTGTCCAGAGGAGGGCAACGAAATTTGTGCAGGGACTGCATCAAAAGCCTTATGAGGAGAGACTGAAGGACCTAAATCCGTACACACTGGAAGAGAGAAGAGAGAGAGGGGTGGACATCATAGAGACCTATAAATACCTCATGGGGGTAAATAAGATACAGGAGTAGTGTTTTGTTTTTTTTTAACAGAAAAGATGCACAAAAACAGGATATGCAATGAAGCTGGAAGGGGGTAAATTTAAGAGAGATGCGAGGAAGTACTGTACTTCATTACTGAGAGTGGCTGATGTCTGGAACAGTCTTCCAGCAGAGGTGGTGGGGCAAAAACAGTGGTAGGATTAAAGAATGCATGGGATAGGCACAAAGGAAACTTATTGGAAAGCAGGGGGGAGTCAAAGATCACGTAGGGTCTATGATGACAGTAAAGGCAGAATAAAAAAGGGAAGACTGGGAGGGCCAAGCAGTCCTTATCTGCCATCAAATTCTGTGTTTCTGTGACATCATGTACATGGTAGACAGGACCAGGGAGAGGACAGACCCTTGTTGGACACTACACTCAAGATGGATAAGGCCTCATCACTACTGACTACTCCTGAACAGCTGAGAAAGAACATAGCCACAACAACACAGCCCCAGACAATCCTGCGTATTCCTGGAGATGATCAACAAGCACCCCATGATCTGCCATGTCTGATGCCATTGAGCTTTGTCCCAGTCCTTCATAAACAGAAGATCATCATGCGCTTGAACCAGTGCCGTCTCTGTACTCTGGTATTGGCTGAAACCAGACTGAAATAGCTCAGAAATATTGTAATTCTCCAGATGATCACCCAGCTACACTGCCATCACCTTTTCAACGACCTTTGCCAGGAATGGTTGGTTGGAGATTAGCTGATAGTTAGCAAGGTCATTGAGATATAACGATTGCTTCCTGAGCAAAGATATCACAACAGTCTTTGCTAGGCTGTTGGAAAGAACCACTCCCTCAAAAAAGCATTCACGATGCCTGCTGCGACTGGTACCAAGTCTGCCACCACAGCTTTGATAAGCTGCGATGGAGCGGGATCCAGATTAGATGTGGTACAGTGCAACCAAGCAACCATCCAAATAATATCTCCTCTTCCAAATGACTAAACTCACTCCTGAAAAATTGAAGTATCCAATTTTCCTGCATATATCTCCTGATGCTCTGGACTTGGGCAATTGAGGTTACCTGGTCCCAGATGCTGGCAACCCTGGCCCTGAAGAACAGATCAGAGTTCTCCAGCAAACCTTAATACCTCCTCTGCAGACAGGGTATATAAGAATGTCCACAGAATGGAGAAGTATGGCCAGTCTGTACATTTCAGCTGCTATAAGACTTGATAGAAATTTAACTCTGTCTCTGTGTCCTTACAACCTCCTAGCACCTTTCACAATACACCATCAATTTAAGTTTGTGAGCATCCACACATGGTTTCCAGCAAAGAACGCACCTCCCGAGTAAGAGGATTATACCTTGAAGCACTGGGGTTTTGCTATTTTGCACCTGGTCTGGCTGGCTTTCTTCTTTCCTATTTTTTTTTTTTAAAGATTTTTATGGGTTTTTCTGGGTTTCTCCTGTAAACAGCCCACCGAGCTGCTGCCTGGGCATGCATGCACACCAGAAGCCATCTCAGCCCTTCTACCTGCACTGCCCCCTACCTGCCTCGTTATCTACTGGACCGCCACCCATTGGGGCCGAATGCAGGAGGGTGATAGCCCACCCAAGAGAGGAGAGCAGCCTGGCGGCTCGGCAATCCTGCGCCTCCACCCCACCCCCATGCCAGCACCCCAGCGACCCGAGATCATTCCCGAACTGGGTTGCTGGCGCAGCGAGGTAAGGCATCCAGCACCTCAACCCTCAGCACCACTGGGCCAGCTGGCTTTCTTCTTTCTAATAAACTGTTTAATACACGTACATTTTGTATATGATGCTTGTTTGGAGTGCTCCCCTTTTGGTGTTTCTTTTCCACCTGAGATCTCCTCTTGTGCTCAGGTTGTATGCCTATGCTTTATAACAGCAAAGCTCTTCTGAAAACCATGGTTCGGTTGAAGACAAAGTAATGGTGTGCATAGAGACTGGCACCAGGGCATCATTTGTCACTGCCAGGTTGTAAGCTTTGACAGTGCAGGGAACCCCTGGAGAGATACAACTGCCAAGTTAGAGGTATCCAATAAACCTATAAACCTTCTGAGTTTCCAGTCCCATTGGGCATAGGACTGGCACAGCTGCATAGCCAAAGGTGGTGTAATTGGTGGCCCAGAGAGTGAGCCCCGTTGTGCAGTGATTAGACCGAGTGATTGTATCCCCTGGGTTGATATCAGCATCCAGACTGACATGCACACTGGGTATAACACGCATTCTCTTTTATGCATGGCCAAGGCAATAACCTGTAGAAGGCCCAGTAGGATATTCTGTGGGGGATTCACTGGAGGAGGGTAAGTCCCAGAGAATGCGAGTGATGGGGCTGGTGGTATCAGGGTAGAAGAAGGCTGGTCAGCGACCAGGAGGAGAAGCAACGGATGAGAAAAAAAAATTCCTTAGCAAACAAAAAGTCAAGTCATGTTAGTAAAGTGGATACCAATGGGGGAAAAAATAACAATGGCATTCTGTGTTATTTAAAATGGTTCCCTGTGTAAATCTACTGCTCATGACATTGGTGATCTGGGGTTTAGGAACAAGCTTGAGGTGTCTGGGGTCTGTCCAGGAGAGGAGGATGGAGCATTCCAACAGATGTGCTCCTTCTCCAGGGAGGGAGAGAGGGAGGAAAGCAGTTGCCAGAGTGCCAGCACCACCTGGCGACCACAGGTGGAGCTGCAGGTGGTGCTACTAGAGGAAGAGGGGTTGTCAACTAGTGCTACTCGCTAACATGCTTGCCGGTGCCCACATGTGCAACCACCCAGACTCTACTGATGTCCCTGGATAATCGGGATAGCACCAAAATACCCTGACTGATGCAAGATGAAGCTGGCCCTCACCAGTGATCGAAGCACCTCCTCTATTGGACCCATCCTTTGAAGGGACATGTGAAACTCAGACAGCCTCACCATGGTAGGTAAGCCATGGAAGGCTGAGGTAGAGATACATCTGGGAGAATCCGGTTGATGGTGCTGGGGGGAGGTGCAATCAGAAGGGGTCGGGTTGGCAAAGGGGACATAAAAACAAAAATGTAATGGTTTCCAATTAATTAGTTTTCAGGCGGCAGTATAGCATATTGGTTAGAGTGCAGTGCTATGAACCAAGAACCCCAGGTTCGATTCCTACAACTGCCTGGTATTATGTGACCTTTAGCAAGTCACTTAACCTTCCTGTGTTTAAGTACCCATTCTTTCTCTGCACCTAAACCCTTTACTTTTCCATAACTTCTGTCTGTGTGTTTAATGGCTTCTACCAACTGTTTATGGATTTCAGAGCACTTTTGGACAGTGTGAATGAGGTGTGCTATATAATACCAAATTACTTTCCTTTAAAGAGCCACCCATGCCTTAAGAAGAATTTTGAAAAATGTTGTATTTGGACACAACGCAGCTTATATTTATCATTAGCTCTGTATTTCCTATCTCCCTAATATATTACTGAGGTCATATGCATGAAAACAGGATAGCTGTTCTTTGTGGGTTCATCAGCCCCTATTGCATCTTCCCAACCTGATGTCCTAATACTCTGCTTGTGATAGCAGAGTTATCCCATGGCAACAGACTGATATCACAACACAACATCATAATTTGAAGTAGGGAATAAACTCTAGAGGCAAATAAATAAACTCTGAGGAATGAAGATCTTGTATTTGTGGGACTATCTTCAGTAATATTGGAGAAGAGGAATCTATAGAAAATATATGAAATATAAGCCGAACAGTGTCTAAATATTATGTTTTTCTTTAACTGCTCTTTAAGGTGATAGTTTGTGGTACCCTAATTTTAGCCTTGAGTGTGTAGCTTTCTCTCATAGAAAAAAGTATGCTGTGCTGTGCATCTTCAGTACCAAAGATTTATGCTTCTGATTGCATGGACAGAAACTGGTGCTTCTTTTTTTTTTTTAATCACAGCCTTTGGCAGATGGAGCATCCAATCCTTCTGTACATGAGGTCTCTGAGCAGATGGCCCTACCCAACCAGATGATTGAAGATTCTACCTCCTCTAGCTTGCAGTCACTTACTCAGGAAGATGAAAACGATGATGGTTCTTTCACAGTGCATTCTGCACGTCCTCAAAGTGAAACGTTTGAATCGATAACATGTTATTCTGAAGCTCTAACTTGTTACAGGTAATACTTAAGCAGCCACGTTAATTGTTTTTCATAAAAGATTAATATGCACTCCTGTAAGTAAGCAGTAAGACACATTATGAGATGGGTAGGGAAAAATGTAAGAGGCTGATTGACCAAGGACATTGGAACCCCATGCTGTTAACCAAGCACAACAGCATGGGAAAAAGATCCCTCGTCTCACCAGCACTAAAGAAATCACTTGGCTGCAGATCCCAAACCTGACTCACATCTCACAGTTTAATTTTTTTTTTAACCACCCCCCCCCCGACAAGAATCACATTTACATTTTTCAACCTGCACAGCTCACATTTAAAACAAAAAGAAAAACATGAACCATGCACCTGCATTCTGTAATCATAGAAACTGCCTTGATGACCATTTCTGCCACCTGGCTTGTAACACAGAACGCCACGGTAAACAGCTGCTATAGAAGAGCAGTGGTCCCATAGTGAATTTTGGTAGTGGCTGCTTCTCCAGTCGGGTTTTTATTTTGTGGTTATATCAAAAAGTGTACTTTAGTCGGTTTTCTCAGTTACTCTATGTTTAGATAAGGTTTTCTGTAAATTAATGCTACTCTGGTTCCCATTTTATTCCCAGGAACTGGAGAATATCCTACTTGGCTACTATGACCATTTTTGCTAGTGAGCCATGTTCTTTTTTGCTAAATTTAGTGGTTTACTATTGTTTAGCTATCCAGTTTACAGAGAAAAAGGCATTATCGCTTTTCCTTTTTCTGTCTGTACTCTTTCTCCTTAATTGGTTCCCGTTACAGGATCCGCGATTTGACCTTTGGCCCAGTTTTTTCAGTAGAAGAGTCTTTTTTTTTTTTTTTTTTTCTCTTGTCCTGCATTGTTTTTTTGGTTGTCTCTAACTGGCATGTCAGAAAGACCTTGTGGACCATCAAAAAATTGAACAAATTGTTTCCAGCTCCTGGCAAGGGCAGACTGTCGTAAGCTTTGTTTAAAGTGTTAAAGTCCATGATATGACTTTATGAATTTTCAGTTCTGTCATATTTTTTTGTACAAAAACCTCATTTGAAACAGTAAAAATTTTAAAAAGAAGCATTCCTTCTCAGTCTGCCTCTGTGTCACCTAAAAATAATAAAAAAAGGCAATGAGGGCGGTCTCAACGATGGTGGAAAGCACACATCTGAAATGGTCTACCTCCTTGTGCACAGCAGCAAATAATGCAACAGGTGGCAAGAAAAAGATGAAACTGCACAGCCATCAAAAAAGCTTGGTAAAGATGGTTCAGATATAAGAGTGTCCGAAAGAGGAACCTCGAATCCAGTGATGGCAAAAATAAAGGGCTTTAGAGCAGGCAACTGAAAACGGTGTCTGCCATAAAGACACTGAAAGGAAATAAGGTCACTGCCAGTCCTCCTGCACAGAGAAAAGAGCAGGCAGACGACACAGAAAAAATGCCGTCATCAGAGGACATATCAAAAATGTAGCAATTTTTACAAGTGATGTAGGCCATAGGAAATTTCATTAAGATACCAGCCGACCCACGCTTCTTGGCTTAGGCTCCAACCTATCTGCCTGTGGAGCAGGAGGAAGAAGAATATTTTATGCATATGAAGGAAGGTGATTGGGAAGGGGTCATTCCCTTCCTTCACTGATCACTGACAAGTGTTCATCTTCTTCAAGGATATCTCTTTCATCTGGCCATGTCTGTGGAACTTATAACCGCCAGGCGCTAGGTCCACCCGGAAAACTTTTGCAAACAGTCTACCAGGGCAGACATTGGCTGCTATATAACCATGGTAGCCCCCTCCCTCCTCTGTTCTTTTCGGGCCGTCAACCATACTAATCGGACTGTGCACAGAAACACCACTGTAATAGCCGTCGCTTTAATTTTTCTTTCTCCATAGTAATACTATCACTTTAATAAGTGATTTTTAATGGCTTGTATGTTGTCGAAGGGACCGTCAAAACTGTTCCAATATCATGAATGCGGTAAGATGATTTAAACCGACAGTTCAAACAACTTCTGCATCTGTTGCCTCAGCCCAAACCACAGCGTGCAAGCCTGCCTGATTTGCAAAGGGTGTAACACAGCCATATCTTTTGAAGCAGAAGGTAGCCCACATGGAGAAGGAGCTCCAGCAAGAGTTCTGCCATGTCGCTGGCACACTCCTTCAGGTCCAGGTCATCAGAATTCCAGGAGAAGTCATCCAAGATTCATTAGTACATACACCGGGAAAAGGAAAGACACAAATAGAAAACCTCCCCTGTATGATCCAGGTCACCCTTTCACACAGCAGGTTCAACCTTTATAGTGCCATTGTCTGCTCTGGTGGCAATGCTGTCTGCCACCTTGACCGTCGACTTAACTTCCGGGTCAGGGAAGACCATGAGCACTACCAGGCCTAATGCAGCTGGTATGTTGCCACTGACATTGGGGCCCTTGCCTCCTCCGTGGACTTCAACCTGCGCACTTGCCGACCACATGGGTGCCAACATCCAGGCAGTGCTGTTGCCCTTCACAGATGTGCTCTGACACCTGTTGCCTCCTCTTCCCGTACCAGGAGGCTCATTGATTGGGCCTGTAATTGAAACCCTCCGATGGTGCATTCTAGGGCTGCATCTTAGCAGTCTCTTCGAGCCCCGACAGCCTTGCCAGCTTGCTACCTTCAACCCATTGACCAGACTGACAACAGCATGGAATATAATCTTGATGTTATGATGCAGGATGAAGAGGAATAAGGTGAGGACTATGTGGAAAGTTCTTATGAAAGGACTAGTTCCACCATCTCTACCTGCAGTGAGGACTCCATGGAATACGCCCCAAGATCTCCTCCAGAGGACCCCTCTTTCATGACCATGGTGCAGCAGTTATAGGCTACCCAGAGTTTTGATTTGGAAGAACAAAATACCACCAAGAAGAGCCTTATATATTTCTTGGAGTTGCCTGATGCTCCCCCTATAGTCAAATCAAATCAAAATTTATTTATAATGCGCTTTTCTAGATATCAAAGCGCAATTACATATCAAAATAACATCAAACATAATAAATAACAGCATAAAAACAATAGAAGCAGCAGTAAACCTATTCAAGCAGATAACTTTTCAGAGATGCCTTAAATGACTCCGTGGACAGACACTCTAATCTGACGAGGTGGAGAATTCCACAGGGTTGGGCCATAAAAGAAAAAGTTCTGGTCCCAGATGACTGAAGACGAACCCTGGGAATCTCTAGCGGTCCCTTGTCAGCGGATCGAAGAGGGCAGTAAGGTTGAAGGAGACATTGCAACTAGCCTGGTCCCTGAACGTGTAGGGTCTTACAGGTCAGCAATACGACCTTGAAAGTGATTCTCCACCGCACCAGCAGCCAGTGCAGTTCGTGCAGCGCAGGTGTGATGTGGCACGTTCTCGGTAACCCAGTCAGCAACCTGGCTGCAGCATTCTGCACCAGCAGCAGGCGGCAGAGATCCACTCCCGCCAACCCTAGATATAGAGCATTACTGTAATCAAGACGCGAGGAAACAAAGGTGTGGACCAACACAGGAAGGTCATCATGTGGAATAAGGTCTTTTATCTGAGCGATATTCCTCAGATGGTAAAAGGAAGACTTGACAGCGGCCGACACCTGTGCCTTCAGTGTCAGCTCGCTGTCAAGAATTACGCCCAGATTCCACACCTGTTCAGAAGGTCTCAACTGGTTACCCCCTAGTACAAGGGCAGAGGAAGACCCAGGAGTCAACTTCTCTGCACAATGACCCGGGTCCACAACCAACACCTCCGTCTTATCCGGATTCAGTTTCAACCAGTTAGCACTCATCCAGTCCTGGGTCTCAGTGAGGCAGTTTATTAAAGACCGATAATGCATCATTCTGTTCGGGTACAAAGGACATAAAGAGCTGAGTATCATCTGCATAGAAGTGAAAACTCAGCCCAAAATGCCTTATAATGTCTCCCAACGGCAGCATGTACACCGTGAACAACATGGGGAAAGCACAGAGCCCTGAGGCACCCCACAGGACAGAGCAAAGGGAGCAGAGGAAAAAATTCTTGAAACTACCATCGGGCTGCTGCCTGTGAGAAAAGAGTGGAACCATCTGAGGACTGTCCCCGACAGTCCACAGAATAGCCGCAGGTGATCTAGCAACGTCCCATGGTCCACGGTATCAGACGCTGCAGAGAGATCAAGCAGGACCAAAATCGAATGGCTCTTCCAAGCTCTCGCTATTAGGAGATTATTAAGTACCCGGACCAATGCCGCCTCGGTACTGTGTCTCTTCCTGAAACCGGACTGGAGAGGATCATAGACCTCATGGGTGGTAAGAAAGTCATCGAGCTGCAACGCGACTACTTTCTCAGTAACCTTGCCCAAAAAGGGCAGGTTAGAAATCGGTCTGTAGTTAGCGAGACAGTCTGGGTCAAGGGAAGATTTCTTCAAAAGCAGTGTCACGACAGCCTCTTTTAAGGGCAAAGGAAACACCCCTTGGTCCAAAGAGCACCAGACTATCTGAGCAAGGACTGGTCCGATCACATCCATGCACCCCACAAGGAGGCACATAGGACGAGGATCCAAACTACAGCAAGTCGGTCGCAAGCCCTGGACAATCTTCATGATATCCATGATAGCTGGCTGGTCAAAATCTGTCCAGATAGACCGAGGGCCTGAAACCCCACATCGATCCCTGCAACGCTCATTAGAACGTGTACTGCGGATCTCTGACCTGATCGATGACACATTATCCTCAAAAAACCAAGCAAACTCATCACACTGTATTTGTGAAAAAGCTGTCTGACTCCACAGACAGGCTGGACTGCACAATCTAGCCACGGTCCGGAAGAGCTGGACTGGTCGATTTCTTGATGCAGCTATCTCCCTGGACAGGAACTCTGCCTTCTTACGGGAGATTGCTGATAGTCCATGTAATGGGCCATCAATCTAAGCCTGTCATCTTCCAGGCTGGATTTCCGCCAACAGCATTCCAATCTTCGCCCCACTCTCCTTGACTCCCTCAGTATCCCATCAAACCAAAGGGACTGAGGGCGAAGGGAGAGGGGGCAAACACGGACAGGTGCTATGGAATCCATTGCCCTCAGCACCATATTATTATAGTGCACTACTAAGGCATCTGGTTCCATGCACTCTATAGGCCAACCCGATAGGTCCAGTACCACCATCAGACCCCCAAGGGTAACTCCCCTCAAAGGGCGGTACTGGACCATCTCCATAGGGGTAGGTCTCACAAGGGGGGGGGGTCAAGAAACTGAACCTTATGGAGTGATGGTCAGACCACCCAACTGGTTCCACAGTGATACCACCCATCCTTCCTGACCTGGAGGATGCCACCTTTGCTGCCTGGGATAGGCCGAATGTAATTCCTGCTATACCAAAAAATGCAGACAAACTTTGTGTGGCTTCCTCTGTGAAACCCTTTTTTGCTGGCCAACCTGAGGCACACTGTGTGCTAATCAGTGCTGCCCACAATGGGTCAAGGGCACCAAAAACACGTCGGCTCCCTTCCTCCTGATAAGGAGTCCAGAAGGTTAGATGTGCTAGGTAAGAGAACCTTCACCTCAGCCGACCTGGGCCTTAGAATTACTATCAGGTCCATATGGTCAAATACCAGAATACACTCTGGAGGAAGACTAAAGTGGCTGCTCAAGCCTTGCCAGAGGGTACACCCAAACTGGAGCTTCTCAAAGCTCTCACAACTGGGACTTGTGCAGGAAAACTTCTACTTCATACAGCCTATGATATATCTGATGCGTCAGCCAGGGCTATTACCTCAGGAATATGCCTGAGGTGGTACTCCTGGCTAAGGGTGGCAGGGTTTGCGAATGACGTTCAGCAGGCCATTCTCAGTACCCCCTTCAGAGAATGTAAGCCATATGGATAGGATGTCCAGGATAGCCTCTTTAACCTCCAGGCCTCAAGTCGGACCCAGAAGCCAGTACACCCCCTCTACCATACCCTACCACGGAGTAGACAGAGGGTACCTTTTCAACCGACTGGTGCTAGACACTGTCCTACCACCAGACAAAGTAAGGGCAAGAGAGCAGGAGCCTTGCCCATCCCAGGCACCACTCCAGATGTACACTCCAAAAACCCCTAGAGGTGCTGGCACAGCAGGAGCCACTACAACGAGCTCTGCCTGACTTCTAGTACACCCCTCAACCACCGTTACCTCCACGGGTGGTTGTTGGGAGTCATCTCTCCCTCCACCTAAATCAGTGGAGGGAGGTGACATTGGGTGCTTGGGTCCTGGAAATCATTGCACAAGGTCATGCTCTGGAACTTCAAGAAATACCTCTAGACCATCCACCAGCACCAACACACTGTCCTCCAGACCACATTCCTCTGCTTCTGGAGGATGTGCACACTTTTCTTCAGAAGAGAGCTACAGAATCTGTACCCTTGGAGCAACAAAATACAGCAGTTTTTCCTAGTTCCAAAATGGACAGGAGACCTGCAACCTATTCCATATCTCGACCTGAATTTTTTTATAGTGTGCAAAAAGTTCAGAATGGTCACACTGCAGGGTCTGCTCCCACTACTACAAGCAGGGGATTGGATCCATTCTCTAGACATGAAGAATATCTACTTTCTTATCAAAATCTGCAAACCTCACAGAAAGTATCTGATCTTACTTCGAAATACAGCTGTTGCAGCAGGTTACACCTTAA
Organism: Neoceratodus forsteri; assembly: GCA_016271365.2. Lineage (NCBI taxonomy): Eukaryota > Metazoa > Chordata > Ceratodontiformes > Ceratodontidae > Neoceratodus > Neoceratodus forsteri. Next base: position 967,111,522 of record CM057452.1, read on the forward strand.
GGACTGAAGCCAGCAGGCAGCAGGACCCCACGGAAAACTGATAGCCAGCTATACATAGTGGGGGACCGCCCCCAATGTCGGCTCCGCCCCAACGTCTGAAACATCATAAAAGGGGTGGTCCCCCAGCATACCTCAGTTTTTTTCTTCCGATCAACTCTGGTGCATCGGCTCCACGGACACCTTCAGCAGATAAACAACACCAGAAAGAATCTGCTGTATTTCCAACGAGATTTCATCTCTGTTCTACAAGTACATGTCTTCTTCCCTGACTCCTTCCACAGCAGGACACCCCATACGGTGCGCTTGCGGCAAACAGATCCCCTTCAAAAATAGGCACTAGGCCTGTGTGCGGTGCCTAGGCCCAGACCACTATATCCAGGCCTGTTCCATCTGCCAGCAGTTTAACAACAGAATTAGGATCCACCGCCAGAAAGCACTACAGAGTTTTCTCCTCAAAGAAAAACTTATGGCCATGGAGAAAAATCCATCCTCTCGAGGGGAACCTTCGCACAAATCGGGGAAACATAAGGATAAGCACCAGGACAAGGATAGGACTTGATCCCTGAATCGGGCCTCGGACTTCCTGGCCAGTTCCAGCTCTACCTGGTCGGACTGCTCTGCATCCCGGGCTAAGTCTCAGCCCCTCCCCCCAGTCAAGGTTAGGGCTGCAGGGGGCTCTAGCTCAATGTCTTTACAGACACTGAAAACCAAGACTAAGGATAGCCGTCCTTCAGGGTCTGCCGCCAGGTCAGAGGCTTCCGACCGCCACAGGCCTTAGTCCAAGTCGGCGACTGCGTCTATCGCCAACGCTAAGGACCGACACCGAGACACCGATTGTTCAGTCTCCCAGCCACCAAGGGGCTCAGACGTCCCTCCGAGAAAGACCTCAGCGCTCACATCACTCAAAACGGACGACAGAGGCTAAGCGGGTGTGGGTGCCAGAGCCATCGTCCGTAAAATGACCCGAGGACCCAATGCCACCCCCACCTCCCAATACCGGTCGTGGGGGGAGGTCAGAGGAGGATGCCGGTGCTTACGCCACCGTTGACCAGACATCAGGAGATGTCGAAGACGTCAGTCTACCAAAAGTCCCGACGCCAGACCTGACAACCCCTCAACCACCGACGTCTGACCCTAACGCCGGACAGACACTGGCACCAGGCCCTTCGTCTAGTCTGAATATCCAGGAGGTCAAGGAGCTGTTCCATTTTTGGTGGGACACCATTAAAAAAGATGTACCCACAAAACCCCCTGGTGAGGCCCTCCTTCCGTGACACATCCCAGGGCATTGACACCTGAGCCTCAGGACCCTACACCACCACCTAGGGGTAGGTCCAAGGCCAGACACTCTAGGTTTTGAAGTCCTAAGTGACCTCTGCACTCCAGGACCCCTTCAAAGTCTCCTAGTGACCACAGAAGAAAAAGGCCCCGACGAAGATACCCCTCTTCTTCAGGTGATGACTCATGTCCTGATTCTTCGGGTACCCCTCAGTCACTCTCTCCCTTTGAGCCCCCTTCTCCAGATCCTCACAACCTCCCTAGGTCACCACTGGATGACTCATAATTCATATTATGCACCACATTCAGGAGAACAAGGGATGGGAGACAGAAGAGCTAGACTCAGAACAGCAATGCCTGTCACACTATTTGAGGCAAAAAGACCCCAAGCCTGTGATGGTTCCACCCCTGGTGGACACTTTCCAGGACGCTACCAAGGTTGTGTGGAAATGTCCTCATTCAACCCCAGTGGTCCCCAAGAAGGCCGATAGACTTTACAGGGCCCCGCTGGAGGCTCCTTACTTATCTCAGCAATCCGTGGCTGACTCGGTAGTCATCACTGCTTCGCACGACTGCTCCCAGTGGCCCCAACACCTCAGTACACAGCCCCCAGACCAGGAATCCAAACAGTTGGACTCACTGGGTCATCGTATATATGTGTCTGCTACATGCTCTCCCAGGTCCCTCAACTATTTGACACACATGGTGGAATTTCAAAATGCATTGTGGGACCAGGGACAAGACCTACTGAAGGACTTCCCAGATGGTGAAAAAAAGGAGGAGCTCCTAAACCTCCTTTGCACGGGCTCTGATGTTGTGACCCAAGTCCTGTGGGCCGTGTACAACTCTGCAGACTCTGCAGCAAGAGGTGCCTTGACAGGCATTTGCCTCTGGAGATGCTCCTGGTTGAAGGTCTCTGGATTTACTCCAGACGTCCAGAAAGGAATCAAGGACGTCCCCTACAATGGATTGGTGTTGTTCAGAGAAGACTCCAAGAAGGTCATCACCAGACTTCAGGATGCCAGGAAGGCATTTAGAACGGTTCAGGCCATGTATGAGTCCAGGCCTGGTTCCTTTTGTAGACCATGGAACCATTTTCGTGGCTGACAGAGTAAGCAACAACCTCGGTCAGATCAACAGTAACACGGGCAATTCCGGCTGTTAGAACCAGCAAAGATTCTCCGGAGGTCAGGGCCAGAGAAACACTAAGCCTGCCCAACCTGCCAGAGCCACCATCACCGCAGCATGACTCCTTCCTGGCCCCTGCCCCCGGATCAAAGGGAAGAGAGGGTCGGGGGTCAAGTTGCTTACCACCTGTCAGGGTGGCAGAGGATCACCTCTGACTGGTGGGTTCTTCAGCTTATCAGTCAAGGGCACTCTATAGAGTTCCTCAACTGCCCACCGTCAAGACCTCCTCTGCATTCCCATTACTCGGGACAGCATGCCCTGCTCATCCAGCAGGAGATCTTGGCACTCCTTTCAAAGGAAACCATCGAGGTTGTACCGAAGAACCAGGGGAAAAAGAGGATACTATTCCCACTTCCTCCTGGTTCCAGAGAAAACCGTGGACTTTCGTCGGATTCTAGACCTCAGCAACCTAAACATCTTATGTGATGTACAGACGCTTTCACATGGTTACCCTACCAGGTCTCATTCCCATGCTCAAGCAAGGTGCATGGCTAGCGTCTCTGGATATGCAGAACGCATATCTTCATCTTCCCATCACTCAGTCGCACAGGAAATTCCTGTGCTTCAACTTTTTGGGACACCGTTATCAGTTCCAAGCACTCCTGTTTGGCCTGTCTTCGGCGCCACCTTTCTTTACCAAGTGCTTGGCAGTCATAGCAGCAGCCCTCAGGAGACAAGGCCATTAGTCTTCCCTTATCTGAACAACTTGCTTCTGATGGCCTCCTCCCAAGAAGCGCTGGAGAAGGCCATTCACGACACCTGCTCCCTATTCCAGTCTCTAGGGATCACCATCAGCCATGAGAAGTCATTTCTCGTTCCTTCACAGACTACAGTTCATTGGCGCAGTTCTGGATACCCGTCAAAGGAGAGCCTTCCTGCCCAAGGACAGGGCGGAATGCATCAGGTCACTGATAAGGACTATCATGGCATGAAATTCGGTTCCCGCTCAGACCATACTTTGCCTGCTCGGACATATGGTGGCTGCCATCGCCACGGTCCCCCTTGCTCGCCTCCACATGAGAGTTACTCAGTGGATACTGAGAGCCAATGGGACCAGAGGCAGGATCGCTTAGACCACCTAGTCAGAATCACAGGGCCAGTCTTTCAGGACTTGCAGTGGTGGCTTGTCCTGCAACATCTTTCCATGGGAGTCCCAGTCATGGTGCCTGCCCCATCTCTGACTCTCACCACCGACGCTTCGGGGTCCGGTTGAGGAGCTCATCTTGAAGGAACCAGGACCCAGGGAGCCTTGTCGCCCCTGGAGACTCACCTCCACATCAGTGTTCTGGAGATGAGGACGGTCCTGTCCGCCTTACAGGTCTTACAGTCAGAGATCCCACCAGGTCACATGCTAGTCCAAACAGACAACACCTCGGTGGTAATATGAGGAAATTCTTTTTCACAGAAAGGGTGGTGGATGCATGGAACGGCCTACCTCAGGAAGTGGTGAACATGAATACAGTGCAGGGCTTCAAACAGGCATTAGATAGGCATAAGGGAGCAATACAGATGGGTATGAATAGATAGGCCATTGCCAGAGCAAAGGCTGATGGCACATTCATAAGGTAGAAAAAGAAATGGGCAGACTGGATGGGCCTTGCGGTCCTTATCTGCCGTCAACTTCTATGTTTCTATCTTCCCCTCAGGAGGTTTGGTTCTACTTCATAGCATCTCGGACGTATCAGAATTATTAGTCTTCCTCTGGAAGCGGATCCTCGGTCTCCCCTTCTGAATCACGTCATTATGCTGGGAGTCTCCAGCGGGACAACTGAGGTTTGCTGGGGAACCACCCCTTTCATAATGTATTTGATGTCTTGGGCGGGAGCAGTCCCCCGCTATGTATAGCTGGCTAGACGTTTTGCTTGGGGTTCTGCAGCCTGCCGGCTTCAGTCCTTATGGTGTAACCTGCTGCAAAAGCTGTTCTTAAAGATCTACTGTTATAGTAAGTTCCTACATAACTGTACTTTCCTATTTCAGGGGGAACACTACCAATTCGGAATATTGCCCTTTGGCTTGTCGTCTGTGCCAGAGGTCTTCACCAAATGCTTAGTGGTGGCAGCAGTCCTTGGTTGGGAAGGCCTCTGTCTTTCCTTACCTGGAAGACTGGCTATTGAAAGCCCAAACCAAGGAGCAGCTTCTGCACACTTTGACTTGAACCAGGCAGATGTTCAATGCCCTGGTGGTCACTGTCAGGGTACCCAAGTCTGTCTTGACACTTTGTCAGCACCTGCAGTACATAGGAGCAGTTTTGAACACAGCACAAGGCTCAGTCTTCGTGCCTCTGGACAGGGCTCAACATCTGATTGCACAGGCCCAAATGGTCCATAACAGCAGGTGTGTCACAGCTAGAACATTCCATCGGCTGCTGGGCCTGATGGCAGTGGCCACTGTCACAGTACCTCTGTACAGACTGCACATGAGGATCCCCCACAGAGGACTCTTTAAGAGTGCAGTGGGACCAGCTCATAGACAGTCTAGAACAGAGGATTCTAGTAACCTCTCCTGTGCACAAAGTGCTCAAGTGGTGGATGGAACCCTGCAACTTGTTTAAAGGGGGTTCCCTTCCTGATCCCCTCCACTCACCTGATTTTAACTACAGATGCTTCGGGGATGTGATGTGGGGCACATTTAGGGCCCCATCAGATGCTGGTACTTGAACCACAGTGGAAAGCGCCCTACGCATAAATGTTCTAGAAATGCAAGCTGTCCTGTACGGCCTACAGGCCTTCCAAACTCATCTGTCCCCAAGTCCTCTGTTAGGGCAGACGGACGTCACTGTGATGTATTACTTCAACAAGCACGGGGAAACTCTTGCCTCTTTTGCAGGGAAGCAATGAGAGTCTGATATTGGGCTCTGGAACACAGTCTAGAACTGTCAGCAGTACATGTTCCAAGTGCCTAAAACATCTTGTCAGACAGGTTAAGCAGGTCACAGTGCATGAGTAGGAACTGTTGGTCTCAGTTGTTGAAGAACCGTTTGACAGATGGGGTTGTCCAGAGCTGGACTTTTTTGCATCCCCACACAGCGCAAAACTGCTGCTTTTCTGCTCGCTCATTCCAGGGACTGGAGTTTTCTGGTGAGACGCGTTGTACCTCTCTAGGAAGGGGAGGTTCCTGTATGCCTTCCCTCCCTCTCTACCCTCTAATTCAGAGGTTGCTAATCAAGCTCCAGATGGAGGGGGTAACTCTGATCCTCACTGCTTCACTATGGCCTTGCCAGATCTGGTTCCTTCTGCTGCAACAGCTGGCAGTGGAACCACCAATAGTACTACTGCTATTGTGCCAGGGTCTACTGTCACGCCATTGCAAGGGTTCGGGTTTCCCTGCAGATAGCAGATGTCTTGTTGGCCACCAGAAAACATTCCACCAGGGACATTTATTCCATGAAGTGGAAGTGGTTTGCTTTGTGGGCTGCTTCTCATCATTTAGATCTGTTTACTGTCCAATAAATCAGATTCTACAGTATCTGCTGTCCTTGTCGGATGCAGGCCTGCAGTATTCCTCTAGCAAGGTGCACTTGGCTGCCATTTCAGCTTCCATGTGCCTGTTGAGAATTGTACGGTTGCCTAGCTGGAGGTGGCCCGTATATTCTTGAGAGGCATTCTGCACCTGAAACCTCCAATTTGCAATCTGATCCCAGCTTGGAACCTGAATTTTGTTTTGGAAAAACTTATTTTGGCTCCTTTTAGTCAGTCGCGTCTTGTGGCTTACGCTTTCTTTCTTGGAAAGCATTGTATTTGGTTGCCATTACTTCTGCCCGAAGAATTTCAGAGCTACAGGCTCTAATGTGTGAGCCTCCTTATTTGATTTTCCACAAAGACAGGGTGTTTCTGCATGCTAATCCTTCGTCTTTTCCTAAGGCAGTGTCTGAGTTCACTTTAAATCAAACCATTCACCTGCCAGCTTATGCAGTTGCCACCTGGAGTACTACCCACACTTTCAGAAAACACTACAGTCTGGATTTTGTCTCTTGAAAAAGGGCTGGTTTTGGCCTAGCCGTGCTTCAAGGCCTACTTTCTTAGGCCTGTAGGCTTCAGCCAGCCAGACTGTTAGTGGTCAGTACTGCTTGGTACTCGTTCCATAGGTGTGGCTTGATGAAAGAGATATCCTTGAAAAAGATAGAACAGTTACGTACTTACTGAAACAGTAGATCTTTTAGATAATCTCTTTCATTAAACCATGCTGTCCCACCCTCCTTCCTCCTATAGAGTCCTGAGAATCCAATTAGTGCTGTCTCCTTGTCCATGTGGCTCTTCCTGTTTCTCTCTGCCTCACCTGGTGGCAGAGTTCCAGGTTCTCTCATTGTTCCCTACAGTGTGGTCCTCCAAGCATGATTGCCGGCAGGGAACTGAGGAGGGAAGGGGCCACCCATGGTTATACTGCAGCCGACGTCTGAAGTTGTCATGAGTGGCCTATGGTGGACTGCTTGCAAAAGTTTTCCATGTGGTCCTAGTACCTGGCAGCTACTGTATAAGTTCCATAGTTGTGGCTTGATGAAAGAAATTCTCTTGAAGATTTATTATTATGGTAAGTACATAACTGTTCTTTAGTACTGCTGCCTCACTCCTGTGGTGGGGCACCTACCTGCAGGTCCTCACAGTGAGTAGCACATGAAGCCCACAGGAGACACTAGAATACATAAACCTCCTGGAGCTCAGAGCAGTATTGCTAGCAGTACAGCCTTTCTCCTCCCAGTCACAGGGTGAGACTGTCCGAATCAGGACAAACAACACCATAAAATGTACTACATAAACAAGCAGGGAGGAATGAGATCCTCAAAACTGTGTACAGAGGCAATGAGGATCTGGGACCTGGCATATTCTATAGAAGCAAACATATTTGCAGTGCATCTATAAGCAGAATCAGCCAGTGAACTCATGAATGGGCTTTAACCAGCAGGTTCTGGCCACAATGTTAAGGTGGGGCACTCCCAACATAGATCTATTTGCATCTTGGGAGCACTATCAGCTCCCACAGTATTGTTGCAGACCACTAACTAGAGGAATAGTCCCAGAGGACACCCTTGTACTGGACTGGACAGGAAGTTTCTGTGTGCCTTCCCACCATTTCCACTTATTCAGAAAGTATTCCTGAAACTCAGGAGGGAACCTGCAACAGTGATCATGTTAGCTTTATACTGGGTCAGACAGGCCTGGTACTCGATGCTCCTGGTCCTGTCTGACAAGAATCCAATCAGCCTGCCACTCGGTCACAATCAATTGATTTTGTCCAAGGGCAAAAATAACATTCCCGAATCCCAGGACCCTGTGACTGAAGGCATGGTTCTTGAGGAGTTAGAATTTTTCAAATTGGACCTCTCAGAAGAAGTCCAGGAGATGCTTAAGGTTTCAAGGAATCACGCTACCAGGAAAGCGTATTCCTCTAATGGGAAAAGCTTTACTTACTGGTGTGCCCCTATAAAAAATGAACCCAACAGAGGTAGGATTGCCTATAATTTTGAATACCTAGTACACCTACAGCAATTAGGCCTATGGCCTTCCACTTTACAGATGCACTTGGCAGCAGTGTCAGGATACATATCAACTGGCAAGGAAAAGTCTTAGGCCTCACAACCCAGTTTTAAAAAAAAAGTTTTTTTTTTTTAAAGCCCTAAGCCATTAGTTTCCACTACTGAGGGACCCTGTGACATCAACATCTATGCCCTGCCTAGCTTGTAGCAGCTCACTTTGAGCCTATGGAAACTGCTGACCTGAAGTATGCCATATAGAAAACCATATTCCTGGTTGCAGTGACCTATGCTAGGAGAGTAAGTGAATTGGAAGCCCTCTACACAGAGTCAAGTTACATAATCCCTCACAGGGATAAAGTAGTTCTTAGAACCAGCAGAACATGCCTTCCTAAGCTGGTATCTGAATTCCTCCTGAATCAGTCAGTGACCCTCCCTATACTCTAACTAGAGCATTCCAGTCCAGCTGAAGAAGTGCTGCATAGCCTGGACCTAAAGTGAGTCATTTCTATATACAGGGACCTGACAAAAGGTGAGATTAACTGGAGCCTTTAGGTATGCATCCTTCTACTTCATTTTTAGCTTTGTTTAGTTTTTAGCAAGTTGGACAGCACACTTGATTAATTCAGGTACATGATTCTTTTAAATTTGATGTTGCCATATTTTTGCAGTGGGATTATCTTAGCCTGTTTCCAGGCATGGTGGATTTTGCAGGACTGTAAAGCAAGTGATTGGGGGAGCAAGATAAAGGACCATAGGTTGAAGTCCATTAGTTTTTTTTTTTTTGTTTTTTTTTTTATTGGTCAAATGCTCGCAAGGCTTAAAGGTTAGCTGAGGGTGAAACTGCAGAACAAGCTAGGGTGTACACTTGGGGGGGGGGCAGTTTTGGAGAGGGGAGAGTCTGCTGCAGGAGGGTAGTCAGTGAGACAGGATTTGGCATAGTTCACAAAATGATTGTTGAAAATTGTGGCTACCTCAATTTTTATGGGTAGTAATTGCCGACTGGGAAGGGGGGGGCCAAAAGGTTATGAACCACATTCCAGGATTTAGATTGCCTCTTTACATTTGTATGAAAGTTGGCAGCAAAATGATTAGCCTTCATAGCACTGGTGCTTTTGAGGCTGGCTTTAGGGAGATCTTCTTCAAGGGTATCTCTTTCATCAGGCCACACTTATGGAACTATAGCCACCAGGCACTAGGACCACACAGAAGCTTGTTTGCTAGCAGTCTTCTAGGGGCCAGCCACAATGACGTCATGCATTGACGTCCTCACCATATAAACATGAGCAGCCCCGCACCCTCCTCAGTTCTTTTCCCGCCATTGACCATTGCCTGTCTGACTTTGTGGAGACACCACTACTTCAATCGACCACCAAATCTTCGATTTAATAATTTTTCTCACCCTAGTTCATTATCACTTTATTTTTTTAAAGTGATCCTTGTCGTCATGTGTGCCAACCAACTCTGCTAAACTCTTCAGATATTGCAAGTGCGGTGGGAAGATCTGCAACCACAAATCCTGTGTCTGCTCTCTCGGTGAGGCCTACAACATTAAGGCATGTGAGATCTGCTGAGGCTTCAACCAGGGTACCCAATGATGCCATCAGAAGCCCAGCAGTCCTTCCTCCTTGCACAGATGGTAGCCAGAATGCAGAAGGAGCTCCAGGGGAGAAGCTTCTTTGCATCGCTAGCAATGTCCGTGGGCTCCCAGTCTTCCAAGGCCTGGGACAAGTCTTCTGGGAAACACAAGCACTGGGAGAGAGAGAGAGGAACAAGGAATAACCCCCCAACCCTCCCAGTATGCTATCGGTCGCTGCTACGGACACTGGCTGCTGCAATGTCGTCATCTGCTTTGGTGGCGGCGACTCCTGCTGCCCACACACAGTTTTGCTGGATCTTCCATGGCTGGCAGCGGCTCATCAGCATCAGGCCTTTTGACGCCCCAGCTGACACTGCAGTCCTTGCCGCTTAGAGCCCTGCTTTCTCATGGGCAGCTGGCAGTGGGCTTTACCAGACCTAGTTTGGCTGGTGACGGACCATCAACGTCAGGGTTTCTGCCTCCCCCATTGACACCCCAAACTGTTCCATCAGTGCCAGAAACCCAGCCTCACCTGTCAACTCTGCAAGACTATGAAGTGATTAACATGCTAAATAAGCAAGGGGGAACTAATTTGTACCCCCTTTGCAGTGAAACGATGAGGGTTTGGTACTGGGCTATAGACCATGGTCTAGAACTGTCGGCCGTAAACGTTCCAGGCAGACAGACTAAGCAGGTCACAGTGCAGAATGCACGAGTGGGAGCTGCTGACCACAGTAGTGGAAGACCTGATAAATAGGTGGGGTCATCCAGAGCTGGACCTTTTTGTGTCCCCACTCAACACAAAACTGCCACTTTTCTGCTCACTCACTCCAGGGCTTGGAGTTTTCTAGCGAGAAGCGTTGTCCCTCTCTTGGAAAGGGAGGTTCCTCTATGCCTTTTCTCTCTTCCCTCTAATTCAGAGGGTGCTAATCAAGCTTCAGATGGAAGGAGAGACTCTGATAGTTGTTACTGCCTTCTAGCCTCATCAGATCTGGTTCCCCTTACTGCAGCAGTTGGCAGTGGAACCTCCAGTACCCCTACTCCTGTACACAGGCTTGCAATCACAAGAGCAGGGCACCCTGGTCCATCCAGACTGCAGGTCCCTCCGCATTCATGCCTGGCTCCTGAAGACACAGCCATGGCTAGATTTGGGGGTATCCCAAAAGGTGGCTGATGTGCTGGTGGCTGCTAGGAAGCCGTTCACCAGGACCACTTATTCCATGAAGTGGAAGTGCTTTGCCCTGTATGCTGCTTCCCATCATCTGGATCCTTTCACTTGTCCAGTGACTCAGATTCTGGAGTACTTGCTATCCCTCTCAGACACTGGACTGCAATACTCTTTTCATTAAAGTGCACCTGGCTATCAATTCAGCATTACATGTATCTACTGATGGCCACTCGTGGCACAACTGCAGGCATCCGGTACATTTTTGAGAGGCATTCTTACATAGAAACATAGAAGATGATAGCAGAAGGGGACCTGTGGTCCATCTAGTCTGCCCAAGTGAGGTATCCCGGCATCTATTGTGTACCGATGTTCTGTCCTTCTAGACACTCAGCCTAGCCCTTGCCAGTGCCATGTGTTTGTTCCCATTACTTGTCCCACACATGCTTAACGCTTGATACTGACTGCAGCCACCACCTTGGGAGGTAATGTATTCCAAGGTTCCACCACTCTCTCTGAGAAGTAATACTTTCTGATGTCCCTCTTGAACATGTCACCCTTCAATTTCCACTCATGCCCTCTTGTACTGGAATTGATGTTCCTGGTAAAAAGCTGCACCTCTGGCACCTTGTCGAAGCTTTTAAGGAACTTGGAAGGTCTCAATCATATCTCCCCTCTCCCTCCTAGTTTCTAGCGAGTACAATTTCAGAGCCCCAAGCCTCTCTTCATAGGTGGTTTCCTGAAGGTCATGTATTATTTTTGTTGACCTTCTCTGGACCACTTCCAATCTATCAGTGTCCTTTCTTAGGTGAGGCCTCCAGAATTGTACACAGTACTTCAGATGAGGCCTCACTAATGACCGGTAAAGTGGTAGCATCACCTCCCTGTCCCTTCTGTCTGTCCCCCTGCCAATGCATCCTAACACCCTGGTAGCCTTGCTGTAAGCCTTATTGCACTGACTTTGCTGCTTGAGGTCATCCTTTATGATGACTCCCAGATCACGTTCCTCAGCAGAGAAGCTCAGCTGGACTCCATTTAGCCAGTATTCTTCCTTGGGGTTGGCCCTACCCAGATGCATCACCTTACACTTCTTAGCATTGAAGTTTAATTGCCATATTTGTGGCCACCTTTCCAACTTCATAAGGTCCTCCTGCAGTTGTCCAGCTCCCTCTGTACTATCCACTCTTCCTCAGAGTTTCATGTTGTCCGCAAATAAGGCAGTGTTGCCATTTATGCCCTCGCTGATGTTACTAATGAATACATTGAAGAGAACCGGCCCCAGGACCGACCCCTGAGGTACTCCACTAGTGACCTGCCTTTCATTAGATTTCATCCCATTTACTACCAGTCTTTATTTTCTGTCCCTCAGCCAACTCTGTACCCACTTTACTGTATGTTCTGCTACACCAAGGTCTGCTAGCTTTTTTTAGATGTGTCTGTGTGGGACTGTGTCAAATACTGTACTGAAGTCAAAGTAAAGCAAGTCCACTGCATGTCCCCTGTCCAAATCCTTGGTCGCTTCGTCCGAGAGCATAATAGGGTTTGTTTGACATGACCTGCCTATCACAAACCCGTGTTTTGTGTAGTTCTGCAGGTGATTTACTTTGAGGTATTCCACTAGATCTTGCATGATGAGGGCCTCCATAATTTTACCCACTACTGATGTGAGGCTTACTGGCCGATAGTTACCTGTATCTTCCCTGTCTCAACTCTTGTGCAGTGGCACCATCTCAGCCACCCTCCAGTCACCTGGAACTACCCCTGACTCTAGTGACCTGTTGAATAGGTGCGTGAGAGGTGCGGCCAGCTCTTCTACAAACTCCCTGAGCACTCTAGGGTGTAAACCATCAGGGCCAGGTGCCTTATCGAGTCTGATGTCTGAAAGGCCCTTCCTGACCATGTCTGTGGTGAACTCCTGGGTGCACATTCTCTGAATCCCTCTGGTCTTGGCTCTGATACCGCTGTCTGGCAGTGGGCCCTGATTCTTCGTTGTGAATACAGAGCAAAAGTATTCGTTTAGGGTCTCAGCCTTTTGTCTGCTGTTCTCCAGAGCCTTGTCCCCCACTTTTAACCTTACAGTTCCTTCCTCTATCTTCCTTTTCCATTGATATAGCGGAAAAAGGTTTTCTCCCCTGATTTGACTCCCCGAGCAATTTGCAGTTCTTTTGCTGTCTTGGCCTCCCTCACTATTTTCCTGGCCTCCTTACTATTCTAAGTATAATCCTCCCACTCCCCTGTCCCTTTTATTTTACCTGAACCATTTGTACGCATTCCGTTTGGCCCTGCTTGCCTCTCTTACTGGATGGGAGGACCACAGTGGTCCTTTAAACCTATTTTTCTTTGTTGTAGTCCTGATGCAGTCTTGTTGCTTCTAGAACAGTATCCCCTATATATTTCCATATTTCCTCCACATCTGGCTTGTCTCTGATGTTTAACTTATTCTCCCTCACTGTCTGACTCAGTCTTCTGATAGCACAGCACTTCTGTACTTCAGGTGGTTTTAGTAGCACCCGTGGTTATTTCAAACCAGACTGTATTGTGATCACTATTTGCCAAGGGTTCTTCCAACCTCATGGATCTAATTTCTTCAGTGTTTGTGAGGATCAGATCCAAGATGGCATGCCCCAGTCAGGTCTTTTATTAGTTGAGACATCAGGCAGTCCTGGAATGTGTCCAGTAAAGCCTGACTTCTGGAGCTCTTGGCTGCTGCGATATTCCAGTCCACATCTGGCAGGTTAAGGTCCCCAACCACCACTGTGTCACCTTTACGAGCTACAGTATCTTTTGTAACTCCTCAGCTAATTGTTCATCTTTCCTCTCTCCCTGTTCTGGGGGCTGTATATCACACACATGCGCAATTTCTAATGAGAAGTTTTGTCCCTCTCTTGGAAAGGGTGGTTCCTCTATTCCTTTCCTCCCTTTCCTCTAATTCAGAAGGTGCTGGTCAAGCTGGAAGGAGCAATCCACTCCCACTTTGGGACTTAAATTTTGTATTACAGAAACTTACTTTGTCTCCTGTCAAGCTAGCCGCAAGTTGCGAGCTAAGCTTTCTGTCATGGAAAACATTATTTTTAGTTACCATTACTTCTGCTCAAAGAATTTCTGAGCTTCAGGCTCTGATGTGTGAGCCTTCTTATTTGGTTTTCCACAAAGACGGAGTATCTTTACATACCAACCTTAAGTTCTTAACAAAGGTTATGTGAGTTTACCCTGAATCAAACCATCCACCTGCCTGTTCATTTTCCAGAGCATGCCAATCCCGGTGAAGTACTGCTCCATACCTTAGATGTACGTAGAATACTCAGATATTATGTTCATTGTACAAGGGCTTGCAGGAAGTCCTCTCAGCTTTTTGTTTCATTCACCCCAGGGAAAGAGGGTATACCAGTTTCTAAACAGTGCCTGTCCAAATGGTTGGCTAACTGTAGTTATTGAAAATATGGTAATAAACTTCCTGGGGTTGTTCCTGGCCATTCAACCAGAGGTATGGCCACTTTTGTTGCCTGTTTCAGGAATGTGTTAGCTGCAGAAATTTGTGCTGCTGCAACTTGGAGTACTGTCCACACTGCCTCTAGGAGAAGGGCAGACTTGGGCCTGGCTGTACTTCAGGGCCTTCTTTCTTAGGCCTGTAGTCTCCAGCCACCAAGACTGTCTCTCTGTTAGTATTGCTTGGGACTCGTTCCATGGGAGTGTGGCCTGATGAAAGAGATATCCTCAAAGAATGTAGTACAGTTACGTAAGAACTTACAGTAACAGTATATCTTCAAGAAAATCTCTTGCATCAGCCCATTCCGTCCCACCCACCATCCCCCTTCGCCTTGGAGCTTGTCAGTCCATGTGTGTGTGTGTGTGTGTGTGTGTGTCTCTCTCTCCAGGATGGTCTACCTCCTGTTTCACCTTGCCTAGTGGCAAGAACTTCTAGCTTTCCCTTGGTTCCCCAAGAGGAGGTCCTCTGTGTATGGTGTCCAGTAGGAGAACTGAGGAGGGTGCAGGGTCACCTACGTTTATATGGTGAGGACATCAACATAGGACGTCGTCATCGGGCAGACCCTAGAAAGACTTCTAGCAAAAATGTTTCTGTGTGTTCCTAGTGCCTGGCAGCTATAGTTTCACATGTGTGGCCTTGTGAAAGAGATTCTCTTAAAGGCCTACTGTTAACAGTAAGTTCTTACATAACTGTATTTTTTCAAACCCCAGGAAATCTTACTGTATTCTGACTTATGCAGTATGGTCTCACCATAGGACTGCCCCGGAGCTGGAATGGTTAATAGAACCTATGCAAATGATGGAATGCTGGACTCAAGCTCGGTTTTCAAACCACTGTCCCTAGTCAACAACCTCTAACCGTCACATTCTTTACTCCACTTGCCTCGTTAAGACGTCTCCGGAGAGCTCTCCTTCATCTCTTGAAGAAAGTTATTTTTCTCTGTTTATACCTCAGTAAATTTATTTTATTTGGTATTCTTATCACTGTCCTCGGTATACAGGTAGTAATTGTTTAGATTTTAGTGATTAAGGGTGAGTAGTCCTATTTCTCCCTGGTTCCTTGATCGAGGGGAAGCCGACAGTTTCCTTGTTGTGTTTTAATATTATTTTAGCTAATTTATTATTTTCTGACTCTGTATAGTCTGTTAGTTTTTTCAAAACTTTTACCGGAGTAATTCCCGATAATGGGTCCCTTATTTCAACTGGGGTGACTCCTGAATTTATATCTCTAAAAGCCTGGTTTGTTTTACGGTGTAACAACCAACAAAAAAAGATAAGTATATTTAGTTCTCAGTTTAAAATTTCTTATGTCACAGAAATCAAAAAAGAGAACAGGACCCACAGGTTTCCAGCACTGCTCAGAGTGCAGGGAACTGTTTGCAAAGGCTGATCCTCATTTAATTTGTTTGTTCTGTCTGGGGTCTGACCACCTTCAGACAGACTGTAAAATCTGTGTTAATTTGCCTCAGTACACCCTTGAAAGGTGCTTAAAGAGACTAAGGGAAAAAATGACTGATAGGGCTGCTAACCCAGCCACTGAACTGCCCACTGAACCGTAGGGACTGCCCTGTGAGAGAAGTGATAGTTCCACAAAGAAAAGAACCGCGGATAAGGCTGCTGAACCAGCCATCGTGGTTAAGAAAAAGTGAAAAGAAAAGCACCAGGAACCGCAGCTGGTTGCTACAGTGGTTCCTTCTGCTGAAGAGATCGTGAACGCGATCAGGATTTTTCGGTCCTTGCAGTCTCCGATTCCGATTGAAAAACAGCTGGTTCCACGAACTCCCGGTTCACAAGTCCCCGGTTTAATAGACCAAGGTGGGGAACAATTTGAGGATCCTGGTCTTGGTGAAGAACCAGAAGAGGATTATGGGGATGATGACTGTGATGAACCTATAGACCCAGAGATCTCCCCTGATCCCCATAGGCCTGACTCCCCTAATAAGAGAAATGAAGATTTTTCTTCATATTTTGCTTTTATGAAGCAAGTGCCCAGTCTTTCGACCTGCCATCTCAGGAATCTCTGGACAATGAAGAGGAGGAAGACTATAAAGAAATGATAGACTTCCCTCTATCAAAATGGCTGCTTCTCCCCTTACACAAATCTTTTAGGAGGTAGACCATGAAAATTTTGGAGAACCCCACTTCTGTACCTCCTGCTGACAAGAAAGTGGACAGAAAGTACAGGGAGGACAAGGCTGGGGCTGAATTTTTGTTTGGCCACCCCAGCGATGGAGGTGTAGTACAGGCTGCAGCTTGTGACAAAGGTAGCATCCCTCTGGCCTCCCACCCTCCTGAAAAAGATTCCAAGAGGATGGACTCAATAGCCAAAAATATTTATTTAGGATCATCCCTAGCCATTAGGCAGGCAGCCTGTATGGCATATTTAGCCAGATATCAAAAAGCTGTGTGGTCCACTGTACTGGAAGTTGCCAAGTCAGTTAACCCTCCAATGACTGCTGACCTGGAAGAAGCGGTTAAGATGGGAATTGAAGCATCCAAGACCCAATTTGGTATGGCAGTGGATGCCAGTGACACTGCATCCAGGCAGATGGCATCAGCAGTGTCTTTGAGAAGGTTTGCATGGCTTACAACCACCAATCTCTCACAGTACACACAAAACAAGGCCTTAGATTTCCCCTGTGACCCTGTGTCTCTGTTTGGAGAACAAATGGAGGCATATATGGGGAAAAAAAAGGACAATTACAAGTCTTTTTACAAAAGTGCAGCAGTAAAGGAGAGATATGCCAACCCCCAGAGACGCCACTCGAGGGGTGGCAGGGCCAGGGCTCCTTACAGGCCTTATTTTGATAGAAAGTATACTTAGAATGGCAGAAAAAGGGGAGATATTGCTGATGGGCGATCTGAATATGCCAGATGTTAACTGGAGTGCAGTTGCAGCAGCCACTTGGAAGAGTGGGGTTATTCTAGATGCCCTACAGGGGGCATGCCTTAGACAACTAGTATTGGAGCCCACTCGAGAGGGAGCAATCTTAGACCTGGTTCTCTCCAATGGAGATGAAGAGAGGATCACAGATGTAGAAGTGGTTAGCCATCTGGGAACTAGCGACCATTGAACAGTGTGGTTCACAATAAACACAGCAATAGAGTCAAGCCATACAAAGGCAAAAGTACTGGACTTCAGGAGGGCTGACTTTGCCAAAATGGGTGAGTGCCTAAGGAATGCACTAGCAAATGGGCAGGAAGGAGGTGAAAGAACAATGGGAATAATAAAACTGCTCAACACAGGTAACAAGCCTTTGTGTTAAGCAAATAAACAAAACGAAACAATGTAAGAAACCACTATGGTTATCAAAGGAAGTGGCAGTGAAGGTTCAAGAGAAAAAGAAAGCATTCAGGAAGTACAAGGAATCACAGAAGGAGCAGGACAGAGAACTGTATCAGTTAAAGCAAAAGGAAGCTGGGAAGGCAGTCAGAACAACAAAGGCCCAAATGGAGGAAAAGATAGCCAACTCAGTTAAGAAGGGGGATAAAACCTTTTATAGGTACATCAGGGAGCAAAGGAAGACCAAGGGAGGGATAGTGAGGCTTAATAAAGGGGAGGGAGGGTGGGCAGAGGGTGACTGTGAAAAGGCAGAGACACTAAACAAATATTTTGCTCAGTATTTACAAAGGAAGAGGAGGTACCTAAAACAAACAGTAGAAACACTCTGGATACAGAAGTTGATACCAGCCCATTTACAGAAGAAAGGGTTCTGAAAGAACTCTTAAAACGAAGGTGGACAAAGCAATGGAGCCTGATGGATTCATCCCAGAATTCTAAAAGAGCTAAGGGTAGAACTAGTGACACCACTAACTACCCTCTTTAACAAATTATGGGAGGATGGGATGGTACCCGAGGACTGGAGGAGGGCAGATGTGACTCCTTCACAAAAGTGGGAGCAAGGCAGAAGCAGGAAACTACAGACCTGTTAGTTTAACCTCAGTGGTAGGGAAAATGATGGAATCACTCTGAAGGAAAGAATTGTCGAGTATCTAGAGGCCAGAGGGCACAGGACCCAAGGCAGCATGGATTCACAGCGGAAGGTCATGCCAGACAAATCTGATAGATTTCTTTGACTGGGTGACCAAAGTAGTAGATCAGTGAGGGGCTGTGACATGGCCTACCTAGACTTTAGCAAGGCATTTGACACAGTCCCACACAAAAGATTAATATACAAGTTTGCCAGCCTGGAGTGGGTCCCAAGATGACAGCCTGGGTAAGAATTGGCTGGAGAATAGGACACAGAGTAATAGTAAATGGGTCACTCTGAAGAAGGGGGTTACTAGTGGGGTACCGCAGGGTTCAGTATTAGACTCGATCCTCTTCAATGTCTTTATAAACGACATTGCAGAGGGACTGGAAGGAAAAGTATGTCTCTTTGCAGATGACACAAAGATCTACAACAGAGTTGATGCACAAGGTGGGGTGGAAAGGATGAGAAGGGACTTGGCAAGGTTAGAGGAATGTTCAAATGTATGGCAGCTTAGATTCAATGCTAAGAAGTGCAAGGTAATGCACCTGGGAAACAAAAACCCAGGGGAAGAGTACGCAACGGGGTGAGATACTAACAACAACGAAAATGGAAAGGGACCTGGGGGTAGTCATATCAGATAACCTAAAGGTGGGCAAGCAATGTGAGAGGGCAGCAGGAGGGCTGGGGGATACTGGGATGCATAGGAGAGGCATCACCAGCAGAAAACAGGAAGTTATTATCCCTCTGTACAGACAGCTGGTGAGACCCCATCTGGAGTACTCGTGCAGTTCTGGAGACCCAATCTCCACAAAGACATAGACAGGATGGAAGCTGTCCAGAGGTGGGCAACTAAAATGGTGCAGGATCTGCACCGAAGAATATGAAGAGAGGCTTAAGGAGCTTAATATGTATAGCCTCGAGGAAAGGAGGGAGAGGGGACATGATAGAAACTTTCAAGTACCTCAAGGGAATCAACAAAGTCCAAGAGGGTAGCATCTTTCAAAAAGAGGTGTGCAAGAACAAGGGGCACAATTTGAAGATGGGAGGCTCAGAGGTAATTTAAGGAAGTATTTTTCACAGAGGGTTGTGGATGCATGGAACGGCCTTCCGGAGGAGGTTGTGGAGTCAAAAACGGTGGTGGAATTCAAGCATGCATGGGACAGTCATAAGGCAATTCTAGGGGGTGGGGGTAGGAAGAAGTAGGCTGCTGGTTAGCTAGGATCTGCAGCTTATCCATTAGGTAGGGAAATGGGCAGACTGGGTGGGCCAAGCGGTCCTTTTCTGCCGTACCAGCCTAGGGGATACTTTAGGGGCAGGGGCAGGAGGGGTACTGGCCGCACTAGCCCCTCTCTCCAACCAGTAGCCCAATCAAAACAGACTTCCTGAGCAGGATGTCCAGGTTGTCTCCCCATCACCAGTAGGGGCAGACTCGCCCACTACTTCCAGGAATGGAAAAACATCACCACAGACAAGTGTGTTCTGGAAGTAGTGGGTCAGATTTTGGTCCTCAGCTTCAAAACCAGACCAAGGCTGAGATCAAGGGCCTTCAAGGCCTTTCCCCATCAGAAACAACCCTCCTGGAAGAGGAGGTTTCATCCCTTCTGCTGCTTCAGGCAGTAGAACCAGTCCCTGCCATTCAAAGAGGCAAGGGCCTGTACTCCAGATACTTGCTTACATTAAAGAAAACAGGGGAATGGCGTCCCATTCTGGACCTCAGATACCTGTACAAGCATCTGACAAAACCAAAATTCCAGATGGTCACTCTGCTTACCATATTACCTACCCTGAGGCAGGGAGACTGGCTAGCATCCCTGAATCTAAAAGATGCTTACTTTCACATTCCAATCAGAAGGTCTCACAGAAAGTATCTCAGATTCAGGTTGTCATCAGGCCGTTATCAATTCAAAGCAATGCCCTTCGGATTACCATCTGCTCCAAGAGTATTCACAAAATGCCTAGCTGTCGTGGTGGCATACCTAAGGCGGCTAAGGTGTCAGTATTCCCCTATCTGGATGACTGGCTAATTGTAGGCCAGTCACAGCAACAAGTAAGAGAGTCTCTCTTGGTTACTCAGACCTCCCTGGGGTTCTTAGTGAATCAAAAGAAGTCTGTCCTAGAACCGGTGCAGTTGCTCAAGCTCATAGGGGCAGAATTGGATGCAAGAACAGGAATGGCTTATCTTCCTCAGGACAGGGTGAACAGCCTAATTCAAATAGCCAGGTCTTTTTCACCACATGTTCCCAGCCTGGCAAGGCATTTCCTGCAACTGTTTGGGCACATGGCAGCCTCAACTGTAACCGTCCCAGGAGCCAGGTTTCAGATGAGAGACATCCAGTTTCATTTAAGGGAGTACTGGTCCCAAAAGAAAGACTCTTTATCAAAACTAGTTCCAGTCACAGCCACCCTTATTCAAGCTCTGCAGTGGTGGCAGGTAAGAAAAAATTACTCACCTTAGTAATTGCTTTTCTTCTCATGGAGTCTTGCTATATTATAACAATAGCAGTCAGCCACTGCAGCTGAACTGCCCCGGAGAGGAAGGAGTTAACTCCAGAAGATCTGGAGTTCTACAGCGCGAATGCGCTGTTCCCAAAGCTCTATCTGGCAGTTTCAAATGAAACTGTCAGATCTTTCACAACTAACATCAAAGGACAGAAAGTCTGTGTGGAAAAACTACACTAGCCCATGGCTACCTGCTAGTAGTAATAACAACAATATAAAGAACAAAAGAAACACTCAGAGCCATAATAACAAAAATTGATGGTATTATGGCTCTGTTTTACCACCCTTGACAAGCATATATGAACCCCCCTTCCCCCAAAGACTCAAGTCCAGGAAGGGGCAATATAAATAACCTAAATGAAACAATCTAGATCCCTAACCCAAAGGAAAAGAGGTAAGGGAAAACTACAATGGCATGACACAGTGCTTGCACCAATTCGCCACCCTACCCAAGTAGAAGTTCTGAGAGGGGCAGGAGGGAGGTGGTTATATATAGCAAGACTCCATGAGAAGAAAAGCAATTACTAAGGTGAGTAATTTTTCTTCAAACACCATGAAGTCTTGCTATATTATAACAATAGCAGATTACACAGCAGTACCTCCATGGAGGAGGTCAGAACCTACTTAGGAAATAGGCTCTAGCACAGCTGTGCCAAACCGAAGTTCTCCTGACTGACATCCAGGGAATAATGCTTGGTAAAGGTGTGAACTGTGTTCCAGGTAGCAGCTTGACAAATCTCCAGAATGGGGATGTCTCTAGCAGCCGCTAGAGATTAGCTGTACCCCCTGGTGGAGGGCCTCAATCCTGAGGGGTACTCTACCCAGTTTCTGATAACAGAATTGGATACAAGAAACAATCCACCTTGCAATTGTTCTCTTAGTGGCAGGTTTCCCTTGCCAACCTCGCCATAGGTAAGAAAGAGTTGGAGGATTCGAACCTATGACCTCTGGTGCGCTCTAAATAGTAGCTTAAGGCTCTTTTGACATCCAGGCTGTGCAGTCTCCTCTCACCTGAGGAAGAATGCTCAGTGAAAATACTGGGAGAGAGATAGATTGATTCAGGTGGAAATCAGAAACCACCTTAGGCAAAACTTTCTATTAGTCCTAAGGACTACCTTATCTCTATGGAAAGAGATAAATCTTCTTCCACTGACAGGGCCTGTAGCTCACTTATGCGTCTGGAAGAGGTGATAGCTACTAGGAAAACAGTTTTCCAAGTTAAATACTTGAGCTCTGCAGAAGACAGAGGCTCAAGGGGGGTTGCATTAACTGAGCAATGCAAATATTCAGGTCCCAAGCGGAGCTGGTTCCAAGGAGAGGTTAGTATGAAGTAACCCTTTAAAAACGGAGAACACCGGGTGAGAAGAAAGGAGGCAGGCTTCCCTGCTGACACAAAAGCAGAGACAGCTGCCAGATGAACCTTCAGGGTAGCTGGTCTAAGGCCTAGGAATTCAGATGGACCAAATAATCCAGTAGAATGGGAAGATCAGCAAATCTGGGATAATCTGCCTCTCAGAGCACCAGATGGAAAACCTCTTCCACTTAGAATTATAAGTGGCCCTAGTGGAAGGCTTCCTTGAAGCCTTTAAAATATCCATGACACCTTGAGAAAGGTGTAAGTCAGCAATTCTAGCTCCTCAAGAGCCAAGCCTTGAGGTGGAGGGATTTGAGGTCCGGATACCACACTCTCCCCTGTGCACAGGCCAGTAAGTCGTGGACTCTGGGCAGGCTCAGGGCAGGGTGGACTGCCAAGGACAGGAGCAGAGGGTACCAGGGCTGTCTGGCCCAATCTGGGGCAATCAGAATCACTCTGCAAGGTTGAGATCTGATTTTTACTAGTACCCTGAAAAGGAGAGGAAAGGGGAAAGGCATACAGGAACTTCCCTTTCCAGTCCAACAGAAAGGCGTCCAGAGGGACTGAGCCCAGAACTGGAGGCCTGCAACAGAAAAGAGGAAGTTGGTGGTTGTCTGGGGCTGCGAAAGATATCTGAGGAGTGCCCCATCTGGCAAAGACAGACCCCAGCACTTGTGGATTCAGAGCCCAGTCGTGATGGCCCTGAGAAATTCTGCTGAGGCGTCCACCAGGTGTCTTCCCTGGGAGATGAACCGCTATCAGGGAGGTGTTGGGAGTAAGCCAGAGACCACAACTTCATTGCTTGGTGCACAAGGCTGAAGACCGAGTGCCCCCTTTGCTTGTTGATGTACCACATTGTGGTGGTATTGTCTGTCCTGACTTTGAACCACTTTGTTCTGGACAGAATCTGAAAACACCTGAAGAGCTAAAAGACAGCTCTGAGTTCCAAAGATTGATGTGGAGCAGAGACTCCTGAGGAGACCATACCCCTGAGTGGCAAGGCATGCGGTGATCCCCCACCCTAACAGGGAGGCATCCGTGGTGAGGGTGAGGGAGGGAAATGGAATGAAGGAACCCCTGTCTTAAATTGCTCTGGACCTGCCACCAGTGGAGGGCTAGGATCAGAGTTTGAGTAACTGGGACCAACTTGGTAGGGGTCCTTCCTTTGAGACCAATAGGCCCTCAATGGAACTGAATGTCCTCATCTGGAATCTTGCTCCTGCACGACAGCTGTGGAAGCAGCCATGTGCCGAGGAGTTGCAGAAAATGCCTTGCTGGTAGAGACCCTCAGGGTAAGGAGGATGGCAGGCGATGAGTCTGTCCACCCTTTCCGGGGAAGAAAAGCCCTGGCTAACCTTGTGTTCAATTCTCGCCTATGAAAGTTAGGACCTGAACTGGTTCCAGAACTGACTTTGTAAGTTTACTAGGAATCCCAGGAAGTGAGAAGCTGCTGGGTGACTTGCAAGTGGGATTTCACCTGACCTGGAGACTGACCCACAATGAGCCAGTCGTCCAGGTAGGGAAACACAGCAACCTTGCCTTCTTAAGGCGAGCCACTACTACAGCGAGACATTTGTGAATACCCTTGGGCGCAGAGGTAAGGCCGAGGGCATTGCCCTGAACTGGTAGTGGCCTGAGGGCAGTTCGAGACCTGAGGTACTTTCGGTGAGAAGGCCTGATCAGAACATGAAAATAGGTATCCTTGAGGTCCAGGGAAGCAGCCAGTCCCCTGGCTCTTAGGGAAGGCAATATCATTGCCAGAGTCAACATTTTGAACTTTGGTTTCAACAGATGCTTGTTCAAGTATCTTAAATCTAGAATGGGCCGCCATTCTCCTGTCTTTTTTTGGGGTAAGAAAGTATCTTGAATAAAGCCCCTTGCTCTGATGGCAAGGAGGAACCCTTTCCACTGCTTTGCAGTCCAGCAGAGCAGAAACCTCTGCTTGCAAAGCAAGGGCTTCTGAAAGATTTGCAGGTGGAAAATGCCTGGCTCTCATCTTTGGAAAGTGTTTGAAGCTGAGAACCAGACCCTGGCCTATTACCTCCAGAACCCATCTGTCCGTAGTTAGGGACAGCCAGTTCCGGCTGAAATAGGCCAACCTGCCCCCCACTGGTACAGGAGAATCGGCCCTGGGCACCCCATCAGGGTGCCTGCTTAGCAGCAGCCTTAGGCTGAGGGGAGGGGGACGGTCTACTTGAGCCTCGTCTACCCCTGCCTCTGAAGAAACCCCTCTGCAAGACAGCAGAGGAGGCTTGAAATTGGTAAAAAGGCCTGCCCCTACCTCTGGGAGCATGCCTTTGTGGCATGACATGCTTCTCCTTAGCCTGGGCACTTTTGTAGGTAGTTCTGTATTCATCCATCTTTTTCATATAGTTTTCTGTTTGTTCTGCAAAAAGAGAATTTCCCACTACAGGAAAATCCATAGCCTTTGACTGGGTATCTTGGGACAGATTAGTGCATCTGAGCCATGCCAACCTACGGGAAGCTACAGAAGTGGCCATGACCCTAGAAGAAACATCATTAACATCAACAGCAGTATGAAGTTGAACTTTAGAGCTTCAATGCCATCAGCAGCCACCTGTTCCAACTCACTAGCCAGCTGGCCGTGGGCCTGCTTGGCTAACTGCAATACTGTGTCCCACCTAGATTTCTGATATCTAGCTACAAGCCATATAATTTGCCTGCCTGAGCCCAAAGAAGCTGCCATATACTGTTTCTTCGCCATGGCATCAATCTTCCTGGAACCTTATCAGGAGGATGTGAGGCCAGAGGACTATTAGCCTTGTCACAGGCTGCAGCTTGTACCACACCTACATGACTACATGCTCAGTAAGGAAGTCTGTATCCGAGCCTGACAAAGTATACCTTCTGTCCATTTTTTTATCTACAGGAGGGACAGAATGAGGATTTTTTTAAATCTTTGTTGTTTGCTTCCTAAATGACTTATGCAAAGGAATAGACAACCTCCTAGAATCTGGAATATCCATCATTTCCACATAATCAGGCTCCTCTTGCTCATCCACAGCCTCCTCTAAAGGAAGCTGGAGGGTTTCTCAACCTTTTGTAAAATAAAGAAAGAAGGGGACTCAGACAGAATAGGAGGAGATTCTAAAGGTCTGTCTGGAGAAATGTCCGTTCAATGGGCACGTCCAGACCCCCCAGCCACACATATAATGATCAAATTCCTCCTCCCCTCCTGTGGTTCATAACAATCCTCAACTTCAAAATCCTGAACCACTGGGACTGAACGAACCAACCTTTACCAGCTGTTGGTGGTTCTACAGATCCCTGAGACAGTGACTGGACAATCTGAATGGCTTTAGCTATCCCTGCAGCAGTTGGAGACACAATTTGGACTCCAGACCTACTGATTTCCTTGTCTTTTACTTGGGACTGGTTCCTCTGAACCAGCCTTCCTTTTGGCCGAGGAAGTCTCGCCCTGGTCAGAGGGCACTCCCTCTGGTCCAGTGGGTACTGGACCGGGCTGGCCATCCGGGTCAGCGGACTTTTTGGCCTCTCGTTCCCTGAGCCGGCCCAATCTCTTCTCCAGGGTGGCTGCAGGAAATTTTACACACCTGGCAGTCTGACAGGAGGTGGTCAGCCCCAGACAATAAACACAAGTGGTGTGTGGGTCAGCCTTGAAGGCGTCCCCACAGACATCTGATGTTGAAACCCAGTGGGCCCGGTTTTCTTTTGGGTTTCTCAGACATAATGCCAGCTAACCAAAACTTGCCCTTTTGATGACAGTGCCAGGCAAGACACCCTTATCGGTTCTAACCGTGTCCGGGTATTTGAAAAAAGCGTTATAATTCCGTTTTTTTAGAACCGATAAGAACGGGAACCGCTTCTCTAAAACCCACTGTACACTTTAAAATACAGAAAAAACCAACGATCGGTTCAAAACCGAACCGATAATTAATTTTCCACACAGACTTAAATTTTTGTACTTACGTTACCAGATAGAGCTTTAAAACCGAAATGCGGTAAAAATAATAACTTTTGCGGTTCAAATGAACCGAAAAATACTCGCTTGAACGAGAATGAACCAAGCTGAAGGAGCTGATCTCCGGAGCGACTGTTCAGTGAAGCGGAGTAAAGAATCTGACAGTTTCATTTGAAACTGCCAGATAGAGCTTTGGGCACAGCGCCTTCGCGCTGTAGAACTCCAGATCTTCTGGAGTTAACTCCTTCCTCTCCGGGGCAGTTCAGCTGCAGTGGCTGACTGCTATTGTTATAATATAGCAAGACTTCATGGTGTTTGAAGGGAACACCTCAGGCAAGGGGTACCTTTCCTTCAGCAGTCACCTTCTCTGATACTTACCACAGATGCTTCCCTCTTAGGTTGGGGAGCACATTTAGGGGATCACATTACTCATGGAACTTGGGGAAAGCAGGAATCCCTCCTGCACATCAATCTATTAGAGCTCAGAGCAGTTTTTCTGGCCCTTCAGTCCCTCACCACTCAGGTGGTAGGCAAGGTGGTGCAGGTCAGCACAGACAATGCAACCATTATGTGCTATATAAACAAGCAAGGGGGTACAAGGAGCAGCACAGAAGCTATGAAAATCTGGACATTAGCATACTCTCTAAAGGTGTCCCTTTCAGCTGTTCATCTCCCGGACAAGGACAATGTCCTAGCGGATGCCCTCAGCAGGATAAACCAGAATTATCACGGGTGGTCACTGAACAGCCATGTCTTACAGACCATTTTCAGGAGGTGGGGCACTCTAGACGTAGATCTCTTTGCAGCCCCATACAATTTCCAGCTCCCCACAGTATTGCTGCAGACCCCCCAACAGGGGCAAAATCCCTCTGGATGCACTTCTGTTAGACTGGACAGGGAAATTCCTGTATGCTTTCCCTCCATTTCCTCTGCTACTGAAAGTATTGAACAAACTCAGGCTTCAACCAGCCTCAATGATCCTCATTGCTCCAGATTGGGCCAGGCAGCCTTGGTACTCCATTCTCCTATCAGTATCAGTAGCCATGCCAATCAGTCTTCCCAGGAGGTGCAATTTATTGACCTCCTCCCAAGGCAGGCTCATGTACCCCAACTTACTATTCTTCAGACTCAAAGAATGGCTCTTGAGGACCTAGAGTATGCAGACTTGTATCTTGCAGAAGGGGTTATGGACATATTGAGGGTTTCTAGAAAATCCTCCACTAAGAAGACAAATGCTTCTAAATGGAAAAGGTTCTCCTTTTGGTGCCAGGGCAGAGGCCTGGATCACTCTCAAGCTAATATTTCTATTGTCTTAGATTATATGGCTCATTTGCACTCCACAGGTTTGACTATTTCCACTCTGAGGGTGCATTTAGCAGCTGTTTCAGCTTATTTATTGGCAGGTAAAGCTTGATCTTACTTCGAGAGGGCTCTTGCAGTAGGTAATTGCATATAGGACTGATGCCGGCCAGCGGCAGGACCCCACGGAAAAATTTCTAGCTAGCAGTCCCTGGCGAGGGACTGCCCCCATGTCAGGTGACCAGCATCAAGCGACGTCGGTATAAAGGGGCAGTCCCGGACACCCGCCTTCCAGTTCTTTCCTGCTGTTAGCTGGTGCAGCGCCTCGCGGTAAAGTTCGTTCTTGGTCAAATCTGGTTCACTCTTCTACAACAATACTCAGAGGTTCCTCCTCTTCCTCTTCCTTTATCTCGAGGTTTGCTGACCAAGGATCGGGGACCCTGGTCCATCCGGGCCTCAAGTCCCTACAACTTCATGCATGGCTCCTGCAGACCTAGCTCAATCTCACTTTGGCGTCTCTCTAAAGGTGGCCGAGATTCTGTCAGAGGCTAGAAAAACCCTCCACTAGGTCCAGTTATGCCATAAAATGGAAGAGATTTTCTATTTGGGCCACTTCTAGGAATGTGGAGCCCTTCTCCTGTTCAGTGGCCGTTCTGCTTGAATATTTATGTCATCACTTCGACCTGCATCTCGGTCATTCCTCCTTGAAAGTGCACATGGCTGCTATTTCAGCGTACCATGTTCCTTTTGCTGATAAAGCTTTTGCCCAACTGGAGGTCTCTGAGACCTTTCTCAGAGGGGTCCTTCATCTGAGGCCCCCCCATCCGAACTCCTGCTCCCCCTTGGGACTTGAACTTTGTTCTCGAGAAACTTATCCTTCCTCCCTTCAAACCTGCGGCATCTGCAGATCTGAAGTTTCTTTCGTGGAAGATGCTCTTCTCAGTGGCCATTACTTCCACTCGAACAATTTCCGAGCTCCAGGCCCTTATGTGTAAAATCCCTTATTTGATTTTTCACAAAGAACGACTTGCTCTTCGCACGAACCCTAAGTTTCTGCCTAAAGTGGTAGCAGAGTCTACCTTAAATCAGTCTATAGAGTTACCTGCCTTTTTCACGCAGTACTCCAACCAAGGGGAATATTTACTCCATACCATGGATGTTCGCCGGATTTTGAGATACTACACTGATAGGACAAAGGATCTCAGAAAAACTGACCAGTTTTTCGTCTCTTTTGCTCACAGAAGGGAAGGCAATGCTGTTTCCAAGCAATGCCTGTCGAAGTGGTTGGCTCATTGCATCACTTTCTGTTATGACAAGTACAACAAGACCCTTCTGGGTCAAGTCAGAGGTCACTCCACTCATGGAGTAGCGACCTCTGCGGCTTGTTTCAAGAATGTGTCTGCGACAGACATATGCGCTGCTGCCACCTGGACTTCCGTCCATACCTTCTGACTACAGTTTGGACATTGCCTCTCGCTGTAGAGCAGGCTTCGGGCTAGCTGTCTTGCAAGGCCTCCTGTCTTGAGGCTTGCAAGGCTACTGCTACTTTCAGGAACAGTTTCTTCCTCCCGGTGCCTTTTATTTGTTCCGGACTGCTTGGGATTCAGTCCTATATGTAATTACCTGCAGAGCCCTCTCGAAGTAAGATAGTACCAGTTAACGTAGAACTTACCGTAACAGTAGATCTTCAAGAGGCTCTTGCAGATAAATAACTCTCTCCGCCCTCCATCCTCTAGAGCTTCTTCAGCTCCTTTTCTATATAAATATCCTCTTCTCTCTCGTCCGGCCTCTTTTGGCCCATGGCGAGAAAAGAACTGGAAGGCGGGCATCCGGGACCGCCCTTTATACCGGCGTGCTTGACGCCGGTCACCACAACGATGAGGCGGTCCCTCGCCAGGGACTGCTAGCTAGAAATTTTTCCGTGGGGTCCTGCCGCCGGCCAGCATCAGTCCTGTATGTTATTACCTACTGCAAGAGCCTCTTTCGAAGATCTACTGTTACGGTAAGTTCTTACGTAACTGTACTTTCCTCCTCCTTGGCCTCTAAGCCAATGTTCAAAAAAATTCTTTAAAGGGCTGCTACATTTACATCCACCCCTCATGGAGCCCACTCCCACGTGGGATCTAAATATTTGCATTGTCCAGCTCATGCAACCTCCATTCGAGCCCATGTCATCAGCAGACCTCAATTATGTGACTTGGAAAACTGTTTTTCTGGTTGCCATTATCTCTGCCAGAAGGATCAGTGAACTTCAGACATTATCCACAGAACCAGGGTATATCGCAATTCATAGGAACAAGGTTGCCCTGAGAACTAACAGAAAGTTCTTACCTAAGGTGGTATCAGACTTTCATCTTAACCAGTCTATTACCTTGCCAGTCTTTTTTACAGACCATTCCTCTTTAGGTGAACGTAGGTTGCACAGCCTTGATGTAAAAAGGACAGTCAGCTACTATATTGACCACACAAAGGGTCACAGACAGAACCAAACTCTTCCTTACCTTCGGAGAGGTGGGAAAAGGAAAACCTGCCATGAAATGATCTATTGCCAGGTGGATTGTAACCTGTATCCAGTTCTGCTTTGGCAAAGTAGATAAGGAACGTCCTGCAGGCCTCAAAGCTCACTCCACTAGAGGTACTGCAGCTTCCCTAGCAGCTGCTAGAGATATTCCCCTGGTGGACATCTGTAAAGCTGCCACTTGGAAGACAGTCCACACATTCACCAAACATTATTGTCTGGACATCCAAGCCAGAGGCGATGCCAGGTTTGGCACAGCAGTCCTTCAGAGCCTGTTTCCTAAATGGGTTATAGGCCCACCTCCAAAGGTACTGCTTGGCAATCTGCACGAGTCAGAATACAGTAAGATTTCCTGGGGTTTGAAGAAAAAATTACTCGTCTTAGTAATCTTGTTTCTTCTAAGGGAATCTTACTGTATTCTGAGCTCCCTCCCTTCCTCCCCTGCTGAAAACTATGGTCCCTGCTTTACAGCTGTGCCAGTTGTTGCAAACCTGGGGAGTTTATACTGTTTTTTTGTTTTTGGCATCTGTGATTTGAGTCTTCAAGGATGCTAGGTTGTTGGAGTAGTTGAAAGAAGCATAATCCCCCTATGTTTTCTCCTGCCATTTCTGGTTCAGGGAGGGTTCTATGGTTGTTATTATTGTTATTACCAATATTGTCATTGTTATTATTATTATTATTATTATCGTTCCATTAGTTGGAAACTGCTTAGTGCATGCTTCATAAGAATCTGACGGTTGGGGTTGTTTACTAGGGACAGTGGTTTGAAAGCCGAGGTCGAGCCTAGCATTCCATCATTTGCATAGGTTCTATTAACCATTTCGGCTCCGGGGCAGTCCTATGGTGAGACCATGTTGCATAAATCAGAATACAGTAGGATTCCCTTAGAAGAAACAAGATTACTAAGTTGAGTAATTTTTTCTTTTATACCAAAGGGAATCACCAGGTGTGCCAGTAGTCTTGTGTATAGACCATGCTTCATCACTGTCTTTGCTAATCACTATGAGCTCTGACAAAACTCTGGCAAGGAGAATTCCCTTAACACTTGCTGTGTGGAGGAGAGTATGTCTTCCGATGCCAGTATACATTTTTCATGACAATAACCCAGAACCTCATCATCATTTGAGATGTTCATAGTTTTCACTCAGTATTTGAAAGGTCAAATAGAGGAACTACTTCAGATTCAATAAAGCTTTCGACTCTGTGCTACACAGGAAATTGCTGAAGAAGCTAGAGGATCTGGGTGCAGCAAAGAGCACATCTAAATGGGTGGGAAGTTGGTTGGAAGGGAGACAGCAGAAGGCTGTGATAAACGGATCCCAGTCTGAGGAGAGAGAGGTCACCAGTAGGGTTCCACCGGAATCTGTCCGGAATTCAGTCCTTTTCAATGTGTTCATCAGTGACATAGGAGAAGGAATTCAGGGAAAGGTGTCTCTTCACAGATGGCACTCTGCTGTGTGGCTGGCAACAAGGGGGGGGGGGATTTGGGAGATGCAGAGGAACCTACAAAGTCTACAGAGGCTGTATAAGGTTTGGCTGTTGAAATTCTGTGTCAAGAAGTATAAGGTGAAGCACACAGGGGACAAGAACCCCAGGACAAAGTACTGGGTGGGATGGGTTAAACTTGGTACTACTTCTGAGGAAAGAGAACTAGGAGTTATCATAAGTGACTGCCTTCAACTATCTAGCCAATGTAAAAAGGCCTACAGTAAGACAAATAGGATGCTGGGGTGCACAAGGAGGGGTATTGACAGTAGAAGAAAGAAGGGATTACTAGCTCTCTCTAGATTACTGGTGAGGGCACACCTGGAGTACTGTGCCTGCTTTTGGGGTCCTCACTTGAGGAAAGATGAGGGTAGGCTAGAGTCGGTGCAGTACAGGGTTATTAAAATGATTTGGAGCCAGCAGGGTAGATCTTCCTGGACATAAAATCTCCACCACTCATTCACACCAGTGGGACTATGCTGGGGCACTAGGACCAAGCGGGAGCCAAAAATCTTAAGGAGAGCCAGCACTGAGGTAGGGCCACGTGGAAGCAGTAGCGTGAGACCGGCTTGTGCCATATAGGCTACCTCAGTGTCAACCCTCCAACTGCCTCAGTTCCTTTTTTCCTGCCGTCGCGTGCGCTTCAGCTATCACATCGCTTGCCTGCTGGAAGTCAAATCTTCACATCTATACAACAGCAGCTTTAGCCTTCAGTTTTGATTAGTATTATTTATTTGTTTTAGATTAAAAAAAAAAGTGTTTTCATCAAAAGAACACAGAAGTCCTCTTCGGCTTGCCTTCGACAGAGTCAACAATAAATGGAGCCGATGATGGTAGGGAGACTTCGTATAACAGCTGTGTTTCCAGCAGGGCTGGGTCTGGTTCGCCGCCCTCTATGGAGGGGAGTCTGACTATGGGTAGTCCGATGCTCGGGAGGAAGGGCAGTCCTCCCAAAAGCACAAAAAGAAGTGGACCCGTTCTTGATCCTCGTCGAGAACCCGGCACCTCTCGGCCTCGAGCTTTTCTTCATCCCACTGGTCGAAGAAGAAACGGTACTGCTTGAGGTCACCCTCTGGTATGTCTGTATGACAGTCATTGGTAATGGGGGACAGAAGTTGACTCCAACTGTGTCGGGGTCACCTGCAGCCTCTTTTCTTAGTGGCCGACATCCTCGACTCCTTAGTCCCTCCCCACCCCCTGGTGGGGTCCTCCAGTGAGCAGTTTCATCAGTGGGCTACTCTTATAGAGCAGTGGGTTCGGCGGTTGTCCCGACTTTCCGAGCCTTTGGAGTTGGCCCTGGGGCCTTCGGGCCTAGGGGCTTCGAACCTGTGGGTAGGACGGTTTGGTCTTCCTAATCGCGCAGCACCTTCTCCGGTGCTGTTGACACCACCCTCTTGTGCTTTTCCCCTCACATGGCTGCGGCGCAGGGACCAGCACAGGTACCATTTTCTCTTACTTATGTTTTCGTATCTTCATCCTTGGGTGCAAGGAGAGTTGGGTTGGGGTCTGCGGTGCTGGTGTGGCACCGGTTGCGGTGCCCCCTTCGACTCGGGTCTTGGAGGTGCTGCGTCTGGTGCCGTTTTCAGGGCCAGCACTGCCTTGGATGCCAGCATTCTTGACCCCGATTCGAGGAGCTCCTCCCCCTGCTCTCTTTTCCTCCCTTTACTTAATATACTATCCCTCCTGGGCTAGTAGGAGACAACATTGAGCCTGATCCTGATCTGCGATTAGGAGACGACTTTGATGAAGATTCATCTCTCAGAGTGGGAAGAAAGCCCTATACTTCAGCGGAGCCTCTGGTCAAGGACCTGTCCTTTAAGTTTCTACTAAAGAATATGAATTCCATCCTCTCTCTAAACTTCTGAGGTGGATCTGGGGAAGTTGTTGCACCTTCAGTATCTGCATGTCACGGATATCCCTCTGGAAATGACTCCTCTGGTACTGCCCTCTTTCGAGACTCTCTCACAAATTGTGTGGGACAATCCGGCGCTTATTCCTTCTGTGGCTAAGTCCATAAACAGGAAGTATGCTCCCCCTAAGGGTCAACCAATCCTGGACTCTCAAGTTTTCACTGATGCCATAGTGGTCCTGGCAGAAGATGACAAAGCCGTTCTCACTCAGGGGTCTACAGCTCATCCAGTAAACAAAGAATCTTGTAAGACTGACACATTGGGGAAGCTAGTCTTTGCTGCCACTACCCTAGGTATGCTATTGCTAGCTACCAGGGCTGTTTCTCACAATATGAGTATACCCTCTGGCATTCACTAAAAGCTACTATGGAGACTCTCCCGGAGTCAGACGTTACCTCAGAACTCCTCCAAACTATCACTAGAGGTATTGAATCCAATAATCAGCAACTTAAGGCTGCTATAAATGCCTTTGACACTGCTTCTAGAACAGCAGCAGCTGGGATATGCACCCGTCGCCACTCATGGTTATGAACCACAGGGTTCATAAATCATGCCCAACAACGTGTCATGAATTTGCCATTTGATGGTACTTATCTGTTTGGCCCACAGGTGGAGTAGGCACTCTAGGCCACACAGAAAACTAGGACGGCTGTCAAAATGGCCAGACTGGCCCCTGCTGCCCCTCAATGGGGCGGGAACCGTCGGCAGTTTCATAACCATCAGTTCTTTTGTGGCAAAGGTAGAGGGGGACTTCAACAAAAACCAAGCCCCTCAGCCACAAAAGAAAACGCAGTAGAAGGCACTGTGCCCAAAAGTAACTAGTGCCGCCATCTGAAGTTCCAGCTCAGGTTCCTCCTCAGCTGTCCGAGGGGGACTCTTCTTCAGCAGTAGGGGGGCGTCTGACTCAGTTTTGCAATCAGTGGAATTAAGCCACTTCAGACAAATGGGTTCTCAGGATAATTCGCAAGGATTATTCACTGAATTTTTCAGATATCTCCCCAGATCGTCCACCCAAAAGACAGCCCAGGCTGTCAGTTACTCAGTCAGACCTCCTTGATCCAGAGATTCAAGGCCTTCTGAACAACAGGGCAGTAAATATAGTTCCGCAGGATCAGTGGAACACAGTTTTCTACTCCCACTACTTCCTGGTTCCAAAGAAAACAGGCAACATGCACCCTATTCTTGACCGAATGAACTTATACAAGTTTCTCTTCAAGGAAAAATTGAAGATATCACTTAGTATGCTTCTACCTCTGATTCATTTAAATGATTTGCTGGCCTCCCTGGACATGCAGGATGCCTACCAACATGTTCCCGTGCACCCAAGCCACCACAAGTATCTTCGATTTCTAACCCCAGGAATCCACTAATGTTATTACTCTTAGCAGTGCTCCTTTAGGCCAGCACTGCCCCAGAGCCAAATAGAATGCTATGCTAATTATGGAATGTTTAGCTTGTGCATTCATTTTCAAACTGCCCTATTGTAACTGCCTGCATTCTAGCTCAGATTTCTTGTCTCTGATGCAAAGTTCAGACACCCTGGAGATCTCTCTCTATCAAGACCATCTAAATTGTGCATAAGATCACAAAAAACATAAGTATTTTTGTCTTATTTTTTCATTACTGCCTTATTCTTAGTGTTTTTACCTCATAGTTTAAATTCTTTACGTCTTACTTCGAGAGGGCTTCTGCAGTAGATATTCACATATAGGACTAAGCCACCAGGCATCAGGGCCCCACAGAAACATTTCTAGGTAGCAGTCTTTGGTGGGGGACCGCCCCCATGTCAGGTGACCGGCGTCAGAAGACGATATAAAGTGGCAGTCCCCCACGCCTGCCTTCCAGTTCTTTCCCACAGTCAGCTTGTGAAAGTTCCTCGCGGTAGAACAGCGCTGATCAGTTATTCGTCTAGCCTCAAGTTTTCAAACTTTTCAACCTATTTTCTCTATTTTTCAACTTTTCTTCAACCATTGCTGTGTATGTCATCCCCGAGGCCCTTCAAATCGCATAAAAATAAGTGTGATTTGTGTGGTTCTCAGCTTCCACACAAGGACGGCCACTCTTTGTGCCTCTTCTGTCTGGGCCCAGACCACCCCGTGGAGAAGAACCAGCACTGCCAGAAGTTTAACTCTGCTACCTGCAAGAGAAGGCAGCAGACCCTGGAAGCCCATATTCTTAAGAAGAAAGTGGCTTCCATGGAAAAAGAGTTAAAAAAGCTTAGGCAGGCATCTACTTCCCCCGAAGGTCATCAGAAAAAAACGGGACAAGGAGAAGCATCAGGAGCAGGAGTCAGCTTCCACAGCTGCTGCAACTTCAGCTGGAGTCGCGGCCCTCAAGGTAACATCCCTTCTGGGGAATCACTCCTCAACGGCTGTCTTGGTGGCTACCAAGAAGGCATCGCCCCTCCTGTTGGGCTCGCGCTCGGACACTTTGGGAGTCTCTGGAGCAAAGGAAGCCTCCACTCCCATTAAGGCAGCTCCCCCCTCGCGGCCTTCCAGTCAGAGCGGGTCTGGTAAGTTGGACTTCGGTTCCACCGACGCAAGCCTGGACAAGGCTGATAAGCCGCTCACCTCCTCGGATGAGAGCCCAGCCAAAACCCTTTCTGAGAAGGCCGCTTCTCCTTCGCAGCCTTTCTTGGGTAGGGAGTCTGATAAGTCAGACACTGGCTCCTCCGACATCCTCCCAGACACCGCCGATAAGTCGGACGCTGGCTCCACCGATGACTGCCCGGCCAAGAAGCCTGTGCCAGACCCTATCGATCAGTCTGACGCCCCAGGCTCTCCGCAACGTCTTATCACATTGCCCTCTGAGGTCCCAGAGTCCCCTCAGCTGACACCCGGGGATTTTAATCCTCCTTCCCCGGTCGTCACCGAGGACTTCGAGACGCTGCTGTCAGGGCTCCCGCCTCCTACGCCGGACCCCTGACACCGGATCCTCAGACATCAGTCCCAACGCCATCTGGCGTCCCGTTATTTGATGGAAGACTTATTCCTCTGTCAGGACCATCGGACCCACTTGATGGTATACCCACGCTGGGCCTGACGCCCGCGGGGCCAACACTTCCACCTTCTGAC
Source organism: Neoceratodus forsteri (assembly GCA_016271365.2). NCBI lineage: Eukaryota > Metazoa > Chordata > Ceratodontiformes > Ceratodontidae > Neoceratodus > Neoceratodus forsteri. Next base: position 967,147,741 of record CM057452.1, read on the forward strand.
CCACCAGCAGGGCCTCTGCCAGGTCCCTGTGCTCCGTCAGAGCCTCTGGCACCTGGATACCCAACCCTGCAATACCCGGTGCTGCAGTACCCAGCCCCTCAGTATCCAGTGCCACAGTACCCGATGCCGCATTATCCGATGCCGCAGTACCCAATGCCTCAGTACCCACCGCTGGGCTACCCGCTGTCAGGTTATGGATACTCCTTTTACGGGTGCCCTCAATACCTGTATTCCCCTCCTCCTCCACCTCTGTTGCCCACTCCTCAGCCGGCAGCGGATTTGAAGGAGTCCTTGGCCTCCTGATGGGCTGAGGCCAAGGCTCAGCTCACTCGGGAGGTTGAGAGTTGTCTTCCGATGCCGGACCTGATACCAGATCCCCTAAGTCAGAGACAGGAGACTCCCTCCCCCCTGTCTGACACCAGAGGAGAGCCCTCTGGTGCCCGAGGTAGTGGGAATCGCGCCCCCGGGAACTCCCCAGGGGGTCGTCCCTCCCCCTCCTAGGGAGGAGTCTTCTTCCTCTTCGTCAGAAACTTCTGACTCTGACTTGGAGTCCAGCCATTCTGACCCCGAAGGCAAGCCCCACACTCTGGAATGCCCCAGGCCGAGGGATCCTCTAAAGTCCCCTCCGGAGGACCCTTCTTTTCTGGAGTTACTGAGGAAAATCCAGGAAGTTCATCAGTGGCAATCAGTGGACCCAGATCCACAGCATAAAAAACTCGCTGCCCATCTAGATCTGCCCGAGACTGCTCCTACGCTGATCCCACCCTGGATAGAGCCTTATGCAGATCTTGTTTCCACTATTTGGAAACAACCTTCTGCGTTAGCCCCCCTTCTGAGGAAGGCGGGCAGACTATACCAGGCTCCTGAGAGTGTAAACATTCTTAGCCTTCACCCCAAGGCGGATTCAGTTGTCATTAGCGCCGCTCATGGACATTCCGCCAATCCCAGACACCTCGGCTCGTCTCTGCCTGATAAGGAATCCCAACTTCTGGACTAGTAAGGGAAGAAAATATATTCCTCTTCTCCTCTAGGCATTAGGGCCCGTAGCTATGTTGCACATATGGGGGATTTCCAGAAGACCATCCTTAGCCGGGTGGAATCTAAGTTGGACTCCTTTCCTCAGTCACAGGTTAAGCAGGAAGTGGGTGACCTTGTCCGTTCGGCCTGTCGGCACATGCTACATGCCACTCACGATGCGGTGGATATAGCGGGAAGGATCTCGGGCTTCGCCGTTGGCCTACGGCATCATGCCTGGCTCCGCGTGTCAGGTTTGGTCCCTGAGGTACAATCCACTATACAGAATGCTCCCTTCAGGGGTTCGGTGCTGTTCGGGGGTGATATCAAGGACATTAATACTGAACTGCAGGAGAAGGGTACTGCACTTAAGTCTGTCCAGACTATGTGCAAGCCTCCTCAAGGGCAGTAGCATCCTTTTCGTCACCAAAACTGACAAAAACGAAAGTCGTAAGGAAAACGTGCCAACAAACGTCAGGCCACTCCAGCAACCAAGGCTTCCCCCAGCAAAAAAGCCGCCAGAGCCTTGGCTGCTGCACTGCCGTACACCTCCTGACTCCCTGCCTCTACCACTGCCCCTGGAGGTTCCAGAGGAACCAATAGGGGGGAGATTCTCCTCCCATCTGCTGGGCTGGGAGAGGATAACATCAGATGCTTGGGTGCTCCAGTTGATATCGGCAGGACAATCAGTAGAGTTTCTGCAGAAACAGCCCTGAAGACCACCCCCCTCCAATCGTCCTACTCCCCGTAACATCTTCCTCTGGTCCTGGAGGAAATCATCTCCCTTCTCTCAAAGGCGACAGTAGAGCCAGTCCCCACTCATCTTTGGGGGACAGGTTACTATTTCCATGTCTTCCTAGTTCGAAAGAAGATGGAAGATCTGAGGCCTAACCTAGACCTCGGCTCCCTGAACATGTTCGTAGAGTACAAATGTTTCAGAATGCTCTCCTTGCAGAACCTTCTACCACTGCTTTGGCAGGGACAGTGGCTATGCGCTTTGGACATGCAGGATGCCTACCTGCTTATCCCCATATGCCCTTCCCACCGCAGATTCCTCCGATTTTGTTTTCAGGAGGACCACTACCAATACAAGGCCCTCCCATTTGGTCTTTCCTAGGCCCCCCGAGTGTTTAGCAAATGCCGGTCAGTGGTAGCGGCCCACCTGCACACCCAGAGAGTACAGGTATTCCCGTACCTGGATGATTGGCTCCTGGCAGCCTCGTCCAGGGAGGAACTCCTGCACTCCCTTTCCCTTATCCTGCAGGTTTTACCAGCCTGGGTATCGCCATCAACCAGGTCAAGTCTCACCTGGTCCATTGCCAATGCCTCCAATTTATAGGGGCGGTTCTGGACATGACCACCGGCAAAGCCTTCTTGCCTCAGGACAGGGTAGACACCCTTCAGACTCAGGCCCGTCTCCTGTCTGTTTCGGAGGAGGGTCTGAGCCAGCTCAGTCCTCCGCCTTCTCAGGCTAATGGCGGCTGCCATTCCAACAGTCCCGTTCGCTTGGCTCCATTTGAGGATTTCTCAGTGGACACTTTGATCGCAATAGGACCAGACCAGGGACAATCTAGACCCAGAGGTACTAGTATCAGATCCCATGATCAGGGACTTGCAATGGTGGAGGGTTCAGGATAACCTGTGCCTAGGAGTTCAGTTCTGCATCGACCCGCCCTCCCAGATGTTGACGACAGATGTGTCAGAAGAAGGTTATGGTGCCCATCTGGGGTCTCACAGGACTCAGGGCAGCTGGTCCAAGTTCGAACAGAACCTGCACATAAATATGCTCGAACTGAGAGCAGTTCTTTATGCCCTTCAGGCTCTCTTTCCCTTCATCCTCCCAGGTCATTTCCTCATACAATCAGACAACATATGAGTAGTCTGGTACCTCAACAGACAAGGAGGAACACGTTCCTACCCTCTGTGCCGGGAAGCGATGAGAGTCTGGTATTGGGCAGCCCAACATCACCTTCACTTGACTGCAGTTCATGTTCTGGGAGTGGAAAACACACTGGCAGACGAACTCAGTTGGTCCTCAACCAGGTCCCATGAACGGGGGCTAGATCAATAAGTCATAAACGACATCTTTCAGCGATTGGGAACAACTCAGATAGACCTCTTTGCCTCTCTTCAAAATGCAGAACTTCCTGCCTTTTGCTTGCTCGTTTCAGGGTGAGGCATTTTTTGACGGGCCGCTCCACCTCTTGTTTGGAGGGACAGATTTGTGTATGCCTTCCCTCCCATTCCTTTAAAGAGGACAGGAAATCATTTCTAATTGGCAGCAGTTTATAAAGTTTTTATTCTCAGAAGTAATATGTATTCCTCTAAATAATCCATATTTAACTGTACCTGAATAAAAAGTGATATGAAAAACTATTTTGCATTGTTTTGTTTTTATGGGCAGTATTCTGTTACAGTTGTCTTCATGGAACCAGTCATTTGGAGTTTTGACTATGTTATGATTTGTACACGGAATTCTTAGTGTAGTTCTATTAGGCCAACAGCTCATAATTGGCATTCCATGCACAAAACATGACATAGTAAAAACTCCAAATCATAGGCTTCATGAAGAGAACTATAGCAGAATGCTGCCCATAAAATTGAAACAATGCAAAATACAGTTTTTTGTATCACTTTTTATTCAGGTACAGTTAAATATGGATAATTTATGGGAATGCATATCATTTCTGAGAATAAAAACTTTATAAACAGCTTTCAATTAGCACAAGTTTCCTGTCCCCTTTAATTCCAAGGGTCCTGAACAAACTCAGATCGGAGGGCGCTCGAATGATTCTCATTGCTGCCTTCTGGCCCAGGCAAGTTTGGTTCTCTCTTCTGCAACAGTTTTCCGAGGAACCTCCACTTCCTCTTCCTTTGTCACAACAATTGTTAACCCAGGATTAGGGGACCCTTGTTCATCCAGGCCTCAAATCCCTTCATCTCCATGTGTGGCTCCTGCAGACATAGCTGAAGCCCGCTTTGGAGTCTCTCCTCTAGTAGCAGACATTTTGGTGGAGGCCAGGAAGCCTTCCACCAGGTCCACCTACGCCATGAAGTGGAAACGTTCTCTATTTCTGAAAATTCAAATGAATTTGAGCCTTTCTCGTACCTAGTCAATAAAGTCCTGGACTACATGCGTCACCTCTTCGAACTGGGTCTCAGCCATTCCTCGTTGAAAGTTCACATGGCAGCTATCTCAGCCTAGCACATTTCCTTTGGAGACAGGACTTATGTTCAATTGGAAGTCTCTAAGACTTTCCTCAGAGGGGTTCTCCATTCCTGCCCTTCCATGGGACTTGAATTTTATCCTGGAGAAGCTTACTCTGCCTTCCTTTGAGCCAGCAGCAACAGCTGATTTGAAGTTCCTTTCTTGGAAGACACTCTTCCTAGTGGCCATTACTTCCGCTTGGCAGATTTCCGAGCTGCAGGCCTTAATATGTAAAATCCCATACTTGATATTTCACAAGGAACTTGTGGCTCTACGCACCAACCCTAAGTTTCTCCCTGAGGTGGTGACTGAATCTACGCTGAATCAATCTATTGAGCTACCCACTTTCTTTACGCAACACTCCAATCAAGGGGAGTACCTCTTGCATACTTTGGATGTTCACAAAACCCTGAGATACTACACCAATCGGACTAAGGATCTCATGAAGACAGATCAGCTTTTTGTCTCTTTTGCTCACAAAAGAGAAGGCAATGCTGTCTCTAAGCAATGCCTATCAAAATGGTTGGCACATTGTATCACTTTCTGTAACGACAAGTACAACAAGACCCTTCCGGGTCAAGTCAGAGGTCACTCCACCAGAGGAGTAGCTGCCTCTGCAGCTTGTTTTAAAAATGTGTCGGCGGCAGACATCTTGCAGCCACAACCTGGACTTCTGTCCATACCTTCACGAAACACTACAGTTTGGACATCGCCTCTCGCCATAGAGCAGGCTTCAGGTTGGCTGTCATCAAGGTCTCCTTTCATGAGACCTGTTCAGCCCTGAGGTTCCATGCTATGGATAACAATCCTCCTTCTGACTGCTTTTCCTTGTTCCAGACTGCTTGGGACTCTGTCCTGTATGTGAATACCTACTGCAAGAGCCCTCTCGGAGTAAGATAGTACAGTTACGTAAGAACTTACCGTAACAGTAGGTCTTCGAGAGAGGCTCTTGCAATATGTACTGGCTTCCTGCCCTCCATCTCCCTAAGTTTGCTTTGCTTCATTTTCATGGAGGGGGAATATCCTCTTCTCTCTCTCGTCTTGCCTGTTTTGGCCTCTTCCAGGAAAAGAACTGGAAGGTGGGCATGGGGGACCGCCCCTTTATACCGACATCTACTGACGCCAGTCACCTGACATGGGGGGCAGTCCCCCGCCAGAGACTGCTAGCTAGAAATGTTTCCGTGGGGTCCTGATACCTGGAGGCTTAGTCCTATATGTGAATACCTACTGCAAGAGCCTCTTTCAAAGATCTACTGTTACGGTAAGTTCTTGCATAACTGTACTTTTTTTTTTATCGGTTCTTCACGGTTCCTTGGAACCGAGGGGTAACCAACTCCTTTGTTAATTTCATAGGAAAATGTTTCTTATATTTCCGACTGTTTTCTTTTAAAATCATCTAGTTTAACTGCTATTGAGCCGAAGTTGTTCTAGTTCTCCTAGCGGTTTCTCTGTTCTGGAACCATTAGGAACCACGGTTTTGTTCAAATTTATCGGTTTCTGAACCGATCGCTTTATTATTTAAACTGACCGCATATTTTGAAATCTTGTTCTATTTAGCATTTATTGAGTACTGTTTTCTATAATGGCGGATAAACCTAAAATGAACACAGGACCTACAGGTTTTAAGAACTGTATTAAATGTGCTGAGGTTTTTGCCAGGGCAGACAAACATGACCTTTGTCTGCTCTGCCTTGGTGTTTAACATTTCAGTGAGGATTGTGAGATTTGCAAGTCTTTCCCTGAAAAACTGTGGAGAAGCACAGGGAGAGGCTTAACAGAAGACTTGAAGAGGGGTTCCTGGGCTCTGACCAGTTCACCCCCTCTAAATATGTGTCAGTTCCTTCCAGAGCCTCCAAATCCACCCCTGATATGGGTGAGGGCTCTAGTCAGAGAGGCAGTCAGCCATCTGAGTCTCCGGTGCCTGCAAAAAAACTAAGAAAAAGTAAGCACACTGACACCCCGGCTGAAACACCTCAAGGGGTCCCTCAGGTGCCCATACATACTCCCGCTGCTGCTGCTATTACACAAGCTCTGGCTTTGTTACAAGTGCTGCAGGGTCTGCTCCCCCCAGCAGCCTGTACCTGTTCCAGCTGATAAAACAGCTGCTGCTACCCCTCTTGTGCATGTTCCCACAATGGGGGTGGTGATGATGAGGAGGAGGAAGGAATAGAGCCTAAGGTGTCACCTGAGCAAGAGTTTGGTCCCCCCTCCCCCCAAGACCCTCAGGATTTTTCCTGCTATTTTTCTTTCAATAAAAATGGTGGAAACACTGGACCTTCAAACAACTGAGGAAGTGCAGGATGAAGAAGAGGTTCATTATATGGGTCTAATGGAGCTAACACCATCAAAACAACTCCTCTTTCCTCTTTACAAAATTTCAGAAAAGACATTCTGGAAATTTTAAAACCTCCTCAAACTGTCACACCTATTGACAAAAAAATGTGACAAAAAGTACTAATTGGGGAGATCTGGTGCTGAGTTTTTATTAAGTCACCCAGATCATCAGGGTATTGTACAGCAGACAGCCTGCGAGAAAGCCAAAAACCTCTTGTCTTCTCATCCACCTGAAAAAGACTCCACAAGGGTGGACAGTATGGCTAAGAGGGGGTACCTTTCAGCATCTCTTGCTATCAGGCAAGCCACTTACCAGGCATATGCTGCCCTTTACCAAAAGGCTTTATGGCAGCCTGTGGTGGATAATGCCTCTGTGGGAGGCAGTACAGCACAGTGGTTTAAGGCTCTGAGCTGCAAATCTGGTGACATCCAGCAGACCAGACCTGGGATTGAATCCCACAGCTTCCGCTTGCATACTGTGTGACCCTGAGCAAGTCACTTAACTTCCCTGTGTTCCCAGGTCACTCCTGTAAAAAAAAAAAAAAAGGTTTCAGCTTAGTTTGCTACTCCTGCTTAAACAACTAAATAAAAAATAAAAAAAATAATGCAGAGGCAAATCCCTCCCTCACTGTGTCAGAGTTACTAGAGACAGCCAGATTGGGTTTGGAGGCTTCAAAATACCAATTCCAGATGGTAGCAGAAACAAATGACACTGCTGCCAGATGAATGGCTAGTACTATAGTTATGAGAAGGTTTGCCTGGCTGTGGGCTACCAACCTCACCCAGGACACCCAAAAGAAAGCAATTGATTTCCCAGTTGAGGGCCATTCCCTTTTTGGTGCCCAAACTGAAGCCTATATGAAGAAAGTAGATGAGTACAAGGCTACTTCCACTTCTTATTCTAGGGGAGGCAGGGGCAGGTCTATTTTTAGGCGACCTTTTTTTCAGGTGCAAGCTGCTCCTCAGATGCAGTACCAGCCCCAGCAGACGGGGTTTTATAGGGCCAGGGGTAGAAGAGGCTCCTGCAGAGGGTCTCATTCTACCCAGCCTCAACAACAACAAAATCAGAACCCCTGTCTCTTCCCTTCAGGCTGCCTCTCCACATCCAGTAGGGGGCAGACTTTCCCACTATTTCCAGGACTGGTCAAAAATCACATCAGACAAGTGGGTCCTAGAAATAGTGGGTCAGGGTCTTTCCCTTTGTTTCAAGTCCCTTCCCCCTCCAAGAGTAAAATGTTTTGCATCAGTTCCTCCCTCACAAAGAAAACTGCTGGAGCAGGAGGTAAAAAATGTATTATTGACAAAAGCAATTGAGCCTGTCCCACACAACCAAAGAGGGCAAGGGTTCTACTCCAGGTATTTCCTAACCACAAAAAAGACTGGAGAGTGGCGGCCTATACTAGACCTCAGACATCTAAACAAGTACTTGGTGAAGCCCAAGTTCAAAATGGCTACAATGGCAATAATCCTGCCAACACTACAAAAAGGGGACTGGCTAGCATCTTTGGATTTAAAAGATGCATGTTTTCACATCTCTGTCAGAGAATCACACAGAAGATATCTCAGGTTCACTCTCCCCTCAGGCCACTACAAGTTGTCAACACTTCCTTTCAGCCTTACCTCTGTACCAATGGTGTTCACCAAATGCATAGCAGTAGTAGCGGCACATCTCAGAAAGCTAGGTGTCACAGTTTTCCCATATCTGGACGACTGGCTGATTGTAGGAAAATCCCAACAAGTGTCAGAACACTTTCTGCTAGCTCAAGGTGTTCTCTCTTCCTTGTGGTTTCTTCTAAATGCCAAAAAGTCAGTTCTCACACCAGTCCAAGTATTGCAGTTCATAGGGGCAGAACTCAGTACAATTCTGTGAAAGGCTTTTCTACCCTTAGAAAGGGTACAGGCTATCCAGATTCTGGCAAGCTCATTCATCCTGGGCAGGCCAAAACCAGCAACTCAGTTTCTACAGCTTTTAGCCATATGGCTTCAGCTACAAGCAACAGTCATGGGTGCCAGATTCCAAATGAGGGACATTTAGTTTCACCTCAGGGCCCATTCGTCCCAGAGGCAAGATCCACTTTCAAAACTAGTCCCTGTAACAAGAACTTTTCTACAGGCCCTCTAGTGGTGAAGGGATCCAGACAACCTAAGGGAAAGGGTGCGTTTCCTGCAGGAGTCCCCTTCTTTAGTTCTCACAATGGATGCCTCCCTTCTAGGATGGGGTGCCCACCTAGGAGACCACACAGTTCATGGCTCCTGGAACAGTGCAGAGTCCCTTCTGCACATAAATGTCTTGGAGCTAAGAGCAGTTTACTGGCCCTTCATGCCTTCTCTCATCTTATAAAGGGAAAAGTGGTTCAGAGCAGAACAGACAATACCACCACAATGTACTATATCAACAAACAAGGAGGGACAAGATCCACTCCACTGTGCACAGAAGCAATGAAAATATGGAGCCTAGTTTACTCTCTAAATGCCTCCATACAAGCAATTCATTTGCCAGGAAAGGACAATACCTTGGCAGATGCTTTGAGCAGGATAAACCAGGCTCACCACGAATGGGCACTGAACAGCCAAGTGGTGCAGGTCGAATTCAGACGATGGGGAACCCCAGAAATGGATCTTCAAACAACATGAAGTCTTGCTGTATTCTGACAAATTGCAGTGATGTCCAACCTTTGAACTGCCCCGGAGATGAAAGAGTTAACTTTCCATGCCAGGCATGGAACGCTGAGCTCGAGCTCGGTTGAGACTCTGTCTGTTGCTGTTTGAACTCAAACCGTCAGATTCTTTACTCCGCCTCACTGAAGTCGCTCCGGAGATTTTTTCCTTTGCTCGGTACAATTTGTCGGTTAAAGTACCGTTTTTCTCGGTTTTCGACCGAATTTAAACCGTAACCTATCGGTTCAGTCTCTGTCTGTGGTTTCGTGAGTACTAGATAGGCTTATTTTTTGTTATTATTCTGTGTGGAACTTGTAAACGTGGGATCGGTTCGGTTTGAACCAATCAGGTTGTTTAAAACAACTTTATTCTGCTTTTAGAGTGTGGTAACCAGTTCTTATCAGTTCTAAAAAAAAAACGGATTTTATTACGTCTTTTTCCACGACCAGTAACACGGTCAGGAACCGATAAGGGTGTCTTGCCTGGTGGATTGCCGAAAAAAGGGTAAGTTTTTGTTAGGACTGGCCATGTCTGACAAACCCAAAAGAAAAACTGGGCCCACTGGGTTTCAACACTGTAGTGTGTGTGGGGAAGTCTTTGCTAAGGCTGATCCCCACACCACCTGTGTTTATTGTCTGGGGTTTGACCACCTCGATTCAGACTGCCAGATTTGTAAAAATTTTCCTTCAGCTACCCTGGAAAAAAGAGTTGGTAGGTTCAGGGAAACCGAACCAGAAGGAGTGCCCTCTGACCAGGGCGAAACTTCTTCGGGCAAAAGGAGAACCGACTCCGAGGAGTCGGTTCCAGTTAAAAGAAGAAGAAGGGATAAATCAGCCGGTGCGGATCCACAAGTTCTTTCTCCGACCGCTGATGAAATAGCCAAAGCGATAAAGATTGTTCAGTCGCTATCCCCGGTTCCGACCGAACCGGCACCATTAGGAAGGCACTCAGTTCGGTCGGTTCCCCTGGTTCCGGAGTATAATTTAGAGGAATTTTATGAACCGGAGGAGGAGGAGGAAGGAGAGTATGAGGAAAGTGAGTGTGATTATGAAAGTCTGGATGTGCCCATTGACCCGGACATCTCCCCAGACAGACCTTCAGGAGTGTCTCCTCCTAGGCTTTCTGAGTCCCCTTCCCATTTTATGTTTTACAAAAAAGTGGCTGAAACTCTTCAGCTTCCTATGGAAGAAGCTGTGGATGACCAGGAGGAGCCTGACTATGTTGAAATGATGGATATCCCAGAGTCCAGGAGGCTTTCTATTCCCCTTCATAAGTCCTTTGGGAAACAGACAATGAACATTTTAAAGACTCCTAATTCTATACCTCCTGTGGATAAGAGAATGGACAAGAGGTATACTCTCTCAGGCTCAGATACGGAGTTCCTTACCCAGCAATGCAGCCATATTGGGATAGTGCAGGCTGCAGCCTGTGATAAGCAAATATACCCTTGGCTTCACCCCCCCCCCCAGATAAGGACTCCAGGAGGATTGATGCCATGGCAAAGAAACAGTACATGGCAGCATCCTTGGGACTCAGGCAGGCTAAATATATGGCCTATACAGCTAGATATCAGAAATCTAGATGGGACACTGTAATGGCTTTAGCTAAACAGGTCCCTGGCCAGCTTGCCAAGGAGCTGGAGCAGGTGGCTGCGGATGGTATTGAGGCATCCAAGGTGCAATTCCATGCTGCAGTGGACTCCAATGATGTTTCATCTAGAGACATGGCTACATCTGTGGCCCTTCGCAGGATGGCTTGGCTCAGATGTACTAGCCTGTCTCAGGATACCCAGACTAAGGCCATGGATTTTCCTGTTGTGGGTAATTCTCTCTCTTTGGGGAGCAAACAGAGAACTACATGAAGAAAATGGATGAGTACAGAACCACCTACAGGAGTGCTCAGGCCAAGGAAAGGCAGGCCACTCCTCAGAGGCAGCATCCCAGGGGCAGGGGCAGGCCTTTTCGTAGGCCTTTCTACCAAGCCCAGGCCTCCTCTTCTGCTTATGCTCATAGGGGGTTCTTTAGAGGGAGAGGCAGACGGGGTACAAGCAGGCCTGCTTCCACCCCTCAGCCTAAAGCCCGTGCCAAACAGGCACCCTGACGGGTTTGCCAGGGTCAATTCTCCACCACCTGTAGGGGGCAGGCTGGCTTACTTTGTCCAGGACTGGATGTCTTTAACATCAGACAAATGGGTCCTGGCAGTAGTAAGCCAGGGACTGGTTCTCAGCTTCAGAAAATTTCCAAAGATGAGAACCAGATCCTTTCCACCTGCAAATCCTTCAGAGGCACTTGCCCTAGAGGCAGAGGTCTCTTCCTTCTTGGCTCTCAGAGCCATAGAGAGGGTCCCACCCCTACATAAAGGGAAAGGATTGTACTCCAGGTACTTCCTAACCCCCAAAAAGACAGGAGAATGGCGGCCCATCCTGGATCTCAGATATTTAAACAAGCACCTTTTAAAGCCAAAGTTCAAAATGGTGACTCTGGGAATAATTCTACCCTCTCTAAGGCCAGGGGCCTGGCTAGTCTCCCTGGACCTCAAGGATGCCTATTTCCATATTCTCATCAGAAGCTCCCATTGAAAGTACCTCAGGTTTGAGCTGCCCTCAGGCCACTACCAATGCCCTTCGGCCTAACTTCTGCTCCAAGGGTGTTCACAAAATGCATGGCAGTAGTAGTTGCCTTCCTAAGGAGAAAAAGAATCTCCATATTTCCATACCTGGATGACTGGCTCATAGTAGACCAGTCGCCAGACTAAGTCAAGTTACACCTACAGATAACTCAGCAACTGCTCACTTCTCTAGGTTTCCTGCTGAATCTTTCAAAGTCAGTTCTAGAGCCTGTGCAGCTCCTCACCTTCATAGGGGCAGAGCTGGATACAGTAAAAGCAAGGGCTTTCCTTCCCCTGGACAGGGCAAGGACACTTATTTCACTGGCCTCTTCATTCACCCCCCAGGTGTCTCGGCCAGCAAGGCATTTTCTGCAACTCCTAGGACACACGGCTGCCTCCACAGCAGTGGTGCAGGGAACAAGATTTCAGATGAGGGATATTCAGTTCCACTTGAGAGCCTTTTGGTCTCAGAAAAGGGACCCTCTGACCAAACTAATTCCAGTGACTCAAACCCTGATCCAGGCGTTACAGTGGTGGCTAGATCAGGACAATCTAAGACAGGGAGTTCCTTTTGTCACTCAGTCTCATTCTCTAATCCTTACTACAGATGCCTCCCTCTTGGGGTGGGGAGCACACTTGGGACCCCTGACCACCCAAGGGGTGTGGTCTCCTCAGGAATCTCTGCTTCACATCAGTCTATTAGAACTCAGAGCAGTGTTTCTAGCACTCCAAGCTTTTTCCAAGTCTGTTCAGAACAAAGTAGTCCAGATCAGGACAGACAATACCACCACAATGTGGTATATCAACAAGCAAGGGGGCACTCGGTCTACGGCCTCGTGCACAGAAGCAATGAAGTTATGGTCTCTGGCCTATTTCCTGAACACCTCTCTTACAGCAATACACCTCCCAGGCAAGGACAATGCTCTGGCAGATGCTCTCAGCAGGATATCTCAGGGCCATCATGAATGGTCCTTGGATCCCCTGGTTTTGAAGGTGATCTTCTCCAGATGGGGCACCCCACAGACAGATCTTTTTGCAGCCCCAGACAATCACCAACTTCCTCTCTTCTGCTGCAGGCCCCCAGTGTTGGGCTCAGTCCCCCTGGATGCCCTAGTTCTCAATTGGGAAGGGAAGTTCCTGTATGCTTCCCCTTCCTCTCTCCTGTTCACGGTGTTAGTCAAAATCAGGTCTTAACCCTGCAAGGTGATTCTGATTGCGCCAGACTGGGCCAGGCAGCCCTGGTACCCTCTCTTGTTGTCCTTAGCAGTCCACCTTCCCCTGTTTCTTCCCAGGAATTACAACCTATTAACATGTGCTCAGGGGAGGGTTTGGTATCCGCATCTCAAATCTCTCAATCTCAAGGCCTGGCTCTTGAGGAGTCAGAGTTTGCTGATTTGCACCTATCGCAAGGTGTTATGGATATTCTAAAGGCTTCTTGGAAGCCTTCCACCAGAAACGCTCACAACTCCAAGTGGAAAAGATTTTCTATATGGTGCTCTGGGAAACATATTTCCCCAGAGTCTGCTGGCCTGCCCACAGTCCTGGACTATATGGCTCATCTTAATAGCTTGGGGCTCAGACCAGCTACACTAAGAGTGCATCTGGCAGCTGTCTCTGCCTTCCTTTCAGCAGACAAGCTCTCTTCCCTTTCAGCCCATCCTGTATTTTCTAAATTTTTCAAGGGATTGCTTCATACCAATCCTCCATTCAGGGACCCTGCCCCTGGTTGGGACCTTAATGTTTGCATTGCTCATCTTATGCAACCCCCTTTTGAGCCTTTGTCCTCAACAGGGCTTAAGTACTTGACTTGGAAAACTGTTTTCTTGGTGGCCATCACTTCCGCCAGGCGCACAAGTGAGTTACAAGCCCTGTCAGTGGAGCCTGATTTGATCTCTTTCCATAGAGATAAGGTGGTCCTCAGGACTAATAGGAAGTTTTTGCCTAAGGTGGTTTCAGACTTCCACCTTAACCAGTCTGTGTCTCTTCCTGTTTCTTCACTGACCATTCCTCCTCTGGGGAGAGGAGGCTGCACAGTTTGGATGTGAAAGGGCCCTTAGCTACTACATAGGCGTACTCAAGGGTCACAGGTTTGACTCCCTCCAACTGTTCCTCACTTATGGTGAGGGTTGGTAGGAAAACTTGCCACTAAGAGATCTATTGCCAGGTGGATTGTCTCTTGCATTCAATTCTGCTATGAAAAACTAGGTGGGACTCCACCCTCAGGCCTGGGGCTCACTCTACCAGAAGTAGCTGCTTCCTGGCTGCTGCCAGGGATATTCCTATCTTAGAGATTTGTCAAGCAGCCACCTGGAAAACAGTTCACACTTTTACCAAGCATTACTCTCTGGATATCCAGGCTAGGAGTGATGCTCGGTTTAACACAGCAGTGCTTCAGAGCCTATTCCTAGGTAGGTTATGTCCCTCCTCCATGGAGGTACTGCTTGGTAGTTCGTAATTTGTCAGGAATACAGCAAGACTTCTATGTTGTTTGAAGAAAAATTACTCACCTAAGTAATGATGTTTCTTCTAATGGAGTCTTGCTGTACTCTGACCTCCCCCGCCTCCCCTCTCAGAACCTTTGTTTTGGGATGTGGGTGGCAGTAGCAGTGTTGGCACTCAGAGGTGCCCCCCCCTTATTTTCTCACCCTGTAGTTCGGGTGGGAGGTGGTGTTGTGTTTGTTTTATTTTTGGGTTTCCTGACTTGAGTCTTTGTTTTGGGACCAAAAACTCTGTTTATTATATTTAGTAGCCAGTTGGCTAGTGTAAGTTTACAGTTTCCACACAGGACACCCAGTGAGTATAGCTCGTAAAGATCTGACGGTTTGAGTTCAAACAGCAACAGACAGAGTCTCAACCGAGCTCAAGCTCAGCGTTCCATGCCTGGCATGGAAAGTTAACTCTTTCATCTCCGGGGCAGTTCAAAGGTTGGACATCACTGCAATTTGTCAGAATACAGCAAGACTCCATTAGAAGAAACAACATTACTAAGGTGAGTAATTTTTTCTTTCTGCTTCCAACCAGGATCACCACTTACCCCTCTATTGCTGCAGGGCTCCAGTGAAAGGGACTGTTCCTGTGGATGCCCTGATTCTCGATTGGTTGGGCAAGTACATTTATGCTTTTCCTCTGATTCTCAGAGTACTCATCAAGCTCAGGTCACAGCCAGCCTCAATGATTCTGATAGCCCCAGACCGGCCAAGACCGCCATGGTACTCCCTGTTGCTCTCAATGTCAGTGAGAAAACCGATCTACCTCCCTCAGAGGTACAATCTACTGACTTCCTTTCAAGGCAGGGTGATGTATCGCAATCTCAGGTCTCTCAGACTCAAAGCTTGGCTCTTGAGGACTTAGAGTATTCAGATTCCCAATACTCACAAGCAGTTTTAGAAGTCCTTAAGAGTTACAGAAAACCTTCTACTAAGAAAACTTATGCCTCAAAAGGGAAAAGATCTTCTATTTGGTGTACAGACAAGGGCATAATCCCAGCACAGGCTGGCATTCCTACCTTCCTAGATTATTTGTTTTATCTGCATTCCTTGGGATTGCAGTACTCAACTCTGAAGGTTCATCTGGCTTCACTTTCAGCTTATCTCTCAGTAGTATCCCTAGCTTTGAATCCCATATTTAGAAGGTTCTTTACATCTGTTTCCCCCTCATAGAGAACCAGTGCCAGCTTGGGACCACAACATTTGTATTGCCCAGCTTATGTTTCCACCATTTGAACCCTTAGCTTCTGCAGAGCTCAAATTTCTTACCTGGAAGGTAGTTTTGCTAGTGGCACTTACCTCTGCTAGGGGGATAAGTGAGTTACAAATCCTATGTGTGGAAAAGGACTATATTCCTTTACACAATGATAAGGTAGTGTTGAGAATTAATAGAAAGTTCCTTCCCAAAGTAGTTTCTGATTTTCATCTGAATTAGTTCATTACCTTACCAGTATTTTTTACTGCACACTGTAGCTCTGGTGAGCGTAGATTGCATAGCTTGGATGTGATGAGAGCATTGAGCTATTATGTAACCAATACCAAGGATCATAGGCAGGACAGACAGCAGCTGTTCCTCACCTATGGGGAAGTAGGTAAGGGATCTCCTGCTTCAAAGAGGACTGTATCTCCGTGGATAGTCCAGTGTATTCAATTCTGCTATTCAAAGGTGGGCAGGGTCCCTCTTTCAGGTGTGTGGGCCCATTCCACAGGGGGCACAGCTGCCAGAGAAGTCCCTCTGTTGGAGATTTGTAAAGCAGCTACCTGGAGGTCAGTCCACACCTTTACTAAACACTACAGCCTGGATACTCAGGACAGGACTGATGCCAGTTTTGGAAAAGCTGTTTTGCAGAGTATTTTTCCTAAATAGATTCTGCCCACCTCCTAGTGGTACTGCTACATAGTCTGCAAAGAGTAATAATATTAGTGGATTCTTGGAGTTAGAAGAAAAAAATTACTCACCAGTAGTAATCTTGTTTCTTCCCAGGGATCCACTAATATTATTACTCCCGCCCTTGGTCCTCCCCTTAGAATCACTGAAAAATACTCTATACAGCTGAGATGTTTCTCAGTATGATGGGTATGTCATCTGCTGGCACATTTTGTAATACTTAGCTGGTAGGTTCTTTTCTAAGGGTATATCTGGCTCAGAAAAGAGGACTCATTCTGTTACTGTGTTTTTGTTGGCGCTTTCTTGGCCTATTATTTCTTTTAACATGGCCTTGTTGGGCATTAGCATTCTAATTGTTAATTGTTCTATATATTATGGCCTCTTTGCAGGATTCACAGAAATCTAAGGTAGAATGCAGGGAGTTAGAATAGGGCAGTTTGAAAATGAATGCACGAGCTAAACATTCCATAATTAGCATAGCATTCTATTTGCCTCTGGGACAGCGCTGGCTTAAAGGAGCACTGCAAAGAGTAATAATATTAGTGTATCCCTGGGAAGAAACAAGATTACTACAGGTGAGTAATTTTTTCTTGTGGCCCTGGGCCAGCACTATCAATTCAGGGTATTGCCCTTTGGTCTGTCCTCGGTGCCATGAGTTTTTATGAAGTGCTTTGCAGTTCTTGCAGCGCACCTAAGGAAACTCGGAATTCTAGTGTTCCCATGTCTGGATGACTGGCTCCTAGCAAGCTCCTCCAGACTAGGGACACAGGAAGCCGCGATCTCCGCTTCCAGGTTCACCACATCTATGGGAGTTTTGTTGAATCTGGAAAAATCACAGCTACAGTCCTCCCAGCAACTCCTCTTCATAGGAGACCTCCTGGATACCTCCAATGCAAGGGTCTTCCTCCCGGAGGACAGGAGGAACAATATCCTCCAAATGGCTCACTTCTTCAAAGAGAACTACTCTGTCTGAGTTCTCTTGATGCAGTGGATGCTGGGTCTCACGATGTCATCAGTGTTCACAGTGTCCTTGGCTCATCTTCATATGAGGACCACTCAGTGGATGCTCAGTACTCAGTGGTCCCCAACCACGCATCGCCAGTCTTTTCACATCAAGGTGACGGAACCTCTAAAACAATCACTCACCTGGTGGACTCCAGAGGACAACATACTGAAAGGCTTTCCCTTTGCCCCACTGGAGACGCAGACCACCATCACCACAGATGCATCTCGACTTGGATTGGGAGCGCACAGTTAAGATCTCCACACCAAAGGTCTGTGGAGTCAGGACAAGTCTCAACTCCACATAAATGTCCTGGAAATGAGAGCTGTCCTGTATGCAGTCTGAGCCCTGAAGGACTTCCTGTGTCGCAGAATAATTCTCCTTCAGATGGAGAACAAAGCAGTAATGTACTACATCAACATGCAGGGCGGGGCACACTCTTATACCCTGTGCAGGGAAGCGATGAGAGTGTGGGAATGGTGCCTTTAGCACGAAGCCCTGATCCAGGCAGTCTACCTGCCTGGAGTCCAGAATGATCTAGCGGATCGCCTCAGCTGAATGGAAGTGGATCCTCGTGAGTGGTCTCTCGACGTAAACGTTGTGTAATCGCTCTTCGGAGAGTGGGGCACTCCAGACTTAGACCTATTTGCGTCCCCACTCAATGCAAAACTGCCACTATTCTACTTCAGAAACCCAGAATCTGGCATTTTCTGTCAGGATGCATTCAGACTGCGGTGGACAAGACACTTTCTGTATGCATTTCCTCCTCTTCCCTTTGTTCAGAAGGTACTGCTCAAGCTGGAGACACAGGGGAGCAGAATGATCATCATCGCCCCATTCTGGCCTCATCAGATTTGGTTTCCATTGATCAACAGATTATCGGAAATTCCACTGAGACAACTTCCACTTCAAATGGACCCCTTCCCCACCTGAGATCCCTTCATTTCCATGCATGGCTCCTGAGGAGATAGAAGTGAGTGGATGTGATGTCCTACGTAGCGCCTCAGACATTCTCCTAGCGGCATGCAAGCTAGCTACTAGAGAAACTTACACGGCAAAGTGGAAGCATTTCTCCCTCTGGTGTGCAAAGTCCTCCCTGGACCCCTTTTCTTGCCCACCAAACAAAGTCCTGGAGTATCTACTAGACCTGTTAAATACAGAGCTACAATACCCAACTGTGAAGGTCCATCTCTGCGCGATCTCAGCTTATCACGAGCCTGTACACTCTGTGTCTCTGGCTCAGTTACCCTTAGTTAAGCAGTTCCTTAATGGTATACTCCACATTAGGCAACCAGTCAAGAGACCGGTAGCTGCTTGGGATATTAACCTTGTGGTAGACATGCTCACCTGTAAACCTTTCGAGCCTCTAGCAACATGTGAGCTGAAGTTCCTGACCTGGAAGGCCACCTTCCTTGTAGCCATTACCTCCACTCACAGAGTATCTGAAATACATGCCCTGGTCACAGACCCTCCTTATACAGTATTTCATAAAGATGAGGTGATTCTCAGAACTCACCCTAAGTTTCTTCCCAGAGTGGTCTCGGAATTCCATCTGAACTAGCCCTTGGTTCTTCCGACCTACTTTGAGAACTTCCAGAATGAGGGAGAGCGTACCCTACATTCTTTAGATGTTAAAAGGGTTTTGCAGTTCTACATAGATAGAACTAAAGAGGTCTGCAAGTCAGAGCAACTCTTTATCTCATTCAGCATGGCCCGGCTGGGTCAGCCTGTTGCCATCAGGTGTATTTCGGTGTGGCTGGTGAAATTTCTTCGCCACTGCTATTCTATGGCACAGGTTAAGCTGGAAGGCAGGATATATGCCCATTCTACCATAGCAGTCGTGGCATCTCTGGCAGAAATACAGAACGTGCCCATTGCAGACATCTGCAGTGCAGCTTCTTGGAGCTCCGTGAACACTTTTGTGAAGCACTACACTTTGGATGTCCATGCCAGATAGCATCAATCCTTTGGCAGGACAATCCTTAATGGACTCCTGTCTTAAGTGAGCTGCTCTCTCCTGCCACCCTTCTCGGGGAATTATTTTAGCTCAGTATTCTCCCATTAGTGTAAATGATTGGTGGAGACTTTTTGTCCAGGAAGATATGAAAATTACGTACATACCGTAGTTCTTGATCTTCTTGGATGAAGTCTTCACCACTCATTCACACGTCCACCCTCCATCCCCTGAGCTCACTTATCTTTATTTGGTCTTCACTCCCTCAATGGATGGGCTGTGAAGACTCTGTTGTGTTGACCTTTCTTATATGGTTCATTCAGACTACCTTATGACTGGCATAGGTTAGTTTCACTAGGTTAGTTTACACTGCACCTCCTCAGTGAAAAAGGTACTGAGGCATTTGGAGGGTCAGTGCTGAGGTAGCCTATACAGCGTGAGCTGATCTCGCGGCGCCGCTTCCATGCGGCCGTACCTCGGTGCTGGTTCTCCCGAATATTTTTGGCTCCCACTTGGTCCTAGCTCCTCCGGCATAACCCCATTAATGTGAATGAGTGGTGGAGACTTCATCCAAGAAGATCAAGAATTACGGTAGGTACATAATTTTCAAAACTTAGGAGGCTTGACTTAATGCTCTGAACATGAACTCGCTTCGAGGCTGGACAGGAGAGGGGAGATTTTTTATTTTAATTACATTAATTCTTTATTGAGGTTTCTAAATATACAAAGTACATAGCATACAAAACATTCATCTCAGGACTTATTACAGTAAAGACCACATAAAATTATATACAAATTGACAAATCCGAGATATATACCAAATAGCTTTTAGATCAAATGATGCCCAAAAGTAAGTTAAACGCCATCCATTAGCATTCTGCCAAGGGACAGACAACATTAACCATGTGATAAAGCCACAATTAGAAACCCCAAATAGGAGCGCAATCACAATTGGTAACAATCTGAAACGACTCATAACAACTTGAACTATAATAACATCACTAACCAAGAAAATAATAAACTATCTCAATAGTAATGTCTAACACTACCATGGAAATATAAGGGCTGCCGCTTGCAAGGGGGAGAAAAATAAAGTAAAAGAAAAGAAGAAAAAGAGAAGGAGAGGTGGAAGAGGGAGCCCAAATTCAACCATAAGAAACTGAAAGGATGGGAGAGAGCAGGGGCCCACCCCTGCCCATCTCCCAATCTCACTCTGGAAAGTCTGGGGCAAAATCCATCTAAATAGTGCTATAATAACTTGGTCTCCAAAAGGGTCCTCAAATCCGATTACATTTTTTAACCTTCACCATACCCCACAGCCCTGTACATACCCTCCAGCCATTCTTCCTTTGAGGGGACCTCTTTCATTCTCCAGCACTTTAAAACCAATCTTTTAGCCTCAATAATGGCCCCAGGAGACCACTCATGTAATGGAGAATGGGACACCAAAGAGTTATAGGAGTTACCAAGTAAGATAAATGAGGTCTCTGTAGGTATCTTACATCCTGCCACCTCCTGAACTAAAGAAAGTATTGTGTCCCTCCAGTTTGCTAACTTAGAACATTCCCAAAGTAGATGAGGGAGTGAACCCTCCTGTTCCTCACAATGCCAATATAAGGCATCTGATATCAGGCCCATTTTATGGAGGAGCTGCGGGGTTCTATACCAGTGGTGGAAGATTTTAAGCTGAATTAGCTGACTGAAAGGTCGCATCTAGCCTTATGAACATAAGTCAAAATCGTATCCCATTCTTCTGTTGCCAGCTGACGTCCTAGAAGTTGCTCCCAACGAGCTTTGACCTTCACCATATCAAGGGAATATTCCTCCAACAGTGCTCTGTAGCCTGACCTATCTTTGAGGGGAAAGTAGTGTCCGTCTAATAGAGGGAAAACCCACCAATTCATTCCATTTAACCACCTTAGGGAGATAAAGCTGATTGCCAACAATTGGGGTTAGTAGATGTCTCAGTTGTAAATACTGCCAGTGATGAAATGCAGGGAGGGCAGCCTTACGCAGGAGGTCTGCAAAGGATTTCATATATCCAGTGTACCCGTTGAATAAATCTTCTGCCCTTTTAATACCCCCTCTTGCCCATGCCGACCAATATATAGGCATATCATTGATTTGTAACCAATTATTGTGCCACAGGAGCCACCGCCTTACTGGAATATCCCACTCTGGAACCAAGATAGTAATAATAATAATCTTTATTTATAAAGCGCCTTTCACGTATCAAGGCGCTGAACAATAAACAAGCAAATAAAATACACAGTAATCAAAATAAGAGTAAATAAAATAAAATGGTCAGTTTGGGTATGCTTTCAGCCAAGATAGACTTAAGATGTGACCACACTTAGTCGCGTGCTCCTGAGTTGGGAGGCGCCCCGACCCTTTAGATGAGTCCCACAAGACCGCCTCTGGCGCTTGCTCATGCAGCAAGCTCTGCTCCAGGCCCATCCAGTGAGTAGAAGCACTTAGCTGGTCAGCATGAAACCATATCCAAATCTGTCTAACCCCTACAACCAAGAAATACCTCTTGAACCATGGTGCCCTAAACCCCCTTAGCATAAGGAGCTCTCAGACTCAAAACTGATAGATGAGGCTTCTTCCCATCCCATAAAGACCTTGACACTATTTTAGCCAGCTGCTGCCAGATGGTTTCTGGAATTTTAAGGAGCAAGTAATGAATAATATACAGCATTTTAGGGAGAACTATCCTCTGTAGAGCTTGAATTTTGTCCCACTGTGAAAGTTGAGTGTGCCGCCATCTCGCTACATTGTGCTGGAAGGGAGAAACCAAGGGAGCAAAGTTTTGTGCTGGTCATTGAGACAAATCAGGAGTGATATAAATACCTAAATATTTAAATAGGGAAGTGGCCCATTGAAAACCCAAATCCCCAAGGGGCATGACGCTACATGCCTTGTTTAAAGGAAGAAATTTAGTTTTCTCCCAGTTATTGGAGAGACCCAAAAGCAAGGAAAAGTTGTGTAGAAGTTGGGTCAGTGCAGGAATAGTTGGGGGTTCCAGACAGTTAGTAAAATGTCATCCGCAAACAGCATCATTTTATATAACTGGCCTCCTATCTCTAGGCAGTGTATAGTGGCAGATTCTCTAATATGTTGAGCCAGGGATTTGATAGTTAAAACAAACAATGCCAGTGAGAAGGGACAGCCCTGGCAGGTACCCCTTTGGAGTTTACTCAGAGGAGCGGTATAACCATTTAATACCATAGCCTGAGGGTAAACTAACCCAACGTATGAAATTATCTCCAAACCTAAATTTCCACAGAACAGCCATCAGAAAAGGCCAATTAACAGACTCAAAGGTCTTTTCTGTGTCTAAGGCTATAGCAGCAACTGGTTCCACCATCAAAGCCGAGGCCCACATGAGATCCATTAGGCGCCGCACATGATCAGACCCATCTCTGCCGTGCAAAAAAAAGTCTTCATCTGGATGGAATAAAACAGGCAAAACTGTGATGAGCCAGTTCACCAGACTTTTTGCCAGAATCTTGTAGTCCAAGTTCAATAGTTGGCACATGGATAGGGATCCTTAACTGATTATGGCAACACAGTAATAAATTTCCACCGGAAACCCATCAAAACGGGTGATTTCCCAGTGGGAAGTTGGCCAATAGCAGAGAGAATCTCCTGCTGTGAAATCGGAGCCTCCGGACCCCTAAGTTGCTCGCGAGTTACCTGGGGAAGAGTAATCGAGCCTAAGAACTGGGTAATGCTCTCTTGAGTCAACCCTGAGCTATTCCTAGAAGAGTACAGAGAGGAATAGTATTCCTGAAAGGCTGAACTTATCTCCCTAGGGTTCACCTCTACTTTGTCACCTTTTTTAATCCCTGAAATCTTTTTCTGCACTTCTAAATGCTTAAGCCTGTAGGCCAATAAATGTCCAGCCTTCTTTCCCCCTTAGAAACATAGAATTTTATGGCAGATAAGGACTGCTTGGCCCACCTAGTCTGCCCATTTCCCTACCTAATGGATAAGCTGCAGATTCTAGTTAACCAACAGCCTACGTCCTCCTACCCCCCACTAGAATTGCCTCATGTCTGTCCCATGCATTCTTGAATTCCTCCACTGTTTTTGACTCCACAACCTCCTCAGGAAGGCTGTTCCATGCATCCACAACCCTCTCTGTAAAAAAAAAAATAATAATTCCCCTCATTACCTCTGAGCCATCCCCTCTGTATCTTCAGATTGTGCCCCCTTGTTCTTGCACATCTCATTTTCTGAAAAATGCTACCCTCTTGGACTTTGTTGATTCCCTTGAGGTACTTGGAAGTTTCTGTCATGTTCCCCCCTCCCTCCTTCCCAATATGTCTGTCTCATTTTCTAAAGGGCAAACTCTGCCTGCTGGGTGGTCAGGGAGTTCATCTCATACCACAGTTTACAAACTTCATGAAGAAGTGCAGAGTCACAAGTCTTTTGCTTGTGCTGCTGTTCTAAATTGCCCAGTTGCCTTTCAAGTGAGTGAAGCCTCCAAAGCTTTTCCTTCTTTTTCACAGAAGAGTAAGCTATTATTCTCCCCCTCAGATAAGCCTTTAGGCTCTCCCAGACCCATTTAGTAGCCACTCCCTTGCCAACATTATTGTCTAGAAAGACCCTGACCTCCTGTCTTAGCCAAACTTTAAATTCCTGAGTCCTCAGCAGGTTAGATTTGCATCTCCATCGTTTTTGAGTCACCTCAGGCATAGGGTGCTGTACCAAGGTAATTGAAGCATGATCAGATATTATTATAGATTCAATAAAGGATGTAGCAATGGCCTTAATGAGGTAGAACCCAGAAATAAATCTGTTCTGCTATATGAACTATGTTGGTCAGAATAGAATGTATAGTCCCAAATTGTTGGGTTCCCCAGGTGTGAAATATCAACTAATCCGTGCTCTGATACTAGGTGACACAATGTCTTGGAACCTGGCATATCCAAACAAGGTGGAGATCCACTCCTATCTAGGAGAACATCGGGCACTTCATTCATATTCCCCCCCACAAGCACTTGTCCTGTAGCACGATCCACTAGCACTTATGAAAAACAGTTGAAAAAATCTGTGCTGTTTTCATTAGGGCCATAGATGGACACCAAGGTCGTGACCACCCCATTCAAAGTACCCACCAACTTTAGCCACCTACCTTGATGGTCCCTGTGCTCACACTATGTTACCCTGTTAACTTCCCTTGTAAACAACATCACTCCCCTACCTTCCCTCGAATATGAAGTGGCATACAACTGGCCTCGTCATCCTCTCTTCAGTTTGTCTAGGTCTCTTCTTAAATCATGAGTTTCCTGCAGGAAAATTATTTGAGCTTGCAATGTTCTTATATAGGAAAACACCCTACGCCTCTTGACTAGTACTATTAAGGCCCCGGATGTTCCAGAACATCACTTTATACCCCATGACGGATGAAAAAGGAAAAACTATAATTACCATGTCCGTCTCCCCCCAATTCCTCTAGTGGCAAACACATAAAACAAATAGCCAACAGGGCTATCACAACAGGCAAAAGATGCAAACATGGCTATAACTGCACTAACTTAAAAACAGCAGTTGTATAATAAACCTTAACTGAGAAATCAAATACAAATGCGTCTCTTGAGTCTATAGAATGTGGTGATTCGTGAGACCACTAGGCTCCACTCCATAACAATTTTCCCACCATGAATAATACTACACCGAATTCCCTGCCCCTAAAACATGAAAATCCACCAATAAGTAAATACAGCTGGCTGAAAAAGCTGAATCCCATGAAGTCCAGAGAGCTCACCATAAAGTAGAATCTGAAAAGGAGGGAGCGGGGGTGGGGGGAGATCCACTAGAAAGCCCCTGTCACCCAAAAAAACAACAACCTAGTTCCGACGACTCCTCTGGTTTGCACAGGAATCAAGAAGCAAACCCTAGTCGCAGGAAGAATCCCTTTCTTGCAATTACAGGTCGTGTATAGTTGTCCCAAATCCCCTCCAACACTTCAATGTCCGTAGCACTCTTCCAAGTCATATTATACATAGGATACAATGTACCCCCACCACTATATAATTGTCCATCGAAGCTATTGTCCATAAATAACTGAAGTGTTCCAGTTATGTATCAGAACAAGTAAACAGTCCCAGTATAAAGAAGCCTCATAAAACTTTACTTATCCCCAATCCCCCCCCATAACCTGAAAAGAATAAAACAAATGAATAAAACGTGCTGAAATCTGTAGTTTAGCACATGCTTGAGAGATCGCATCTACCATCAGGCATCTGCCCACTACCGATTAATTATGAAGCTGAGAAGGGGTGACCAAAAAAGGAAGAGCCCCCTATCCCCCACACCAACCAAGTGTTTATTAGCCGGCCCAACAAAGGAAAGACTGGGAGGGACCGCCTTGTCCCGAAACCCCACAGATCAACCGACCCACTCCAAAGACAGCGATCTCAACCCCCGACCTAGAGCAGATCAAAATCACCAGGGCTGTGCAAGTGATCCCCCTTCCCTCACTTCATCAGTCCCCCTAAGGTTTCTTCGACTCCAAGGAGAGGAGGAAAAAGCACCACTACACACCTCACCATAAGTGAGAAAAATAAACCAAAATAAAAATACTCAACTGGCCAAAACCAAGTGGTGTGTAGGGAAGCTCTTCCTGGAACAGGAGAAGCAGTCCTCAATCCACTGTCTCCGAGGGGAAATCCATGGAGTCCTTGCATGTCGTCTTGCAGGGGGGCGCCACCATGGGGTTGGTCTGAGGTTCGGCAGACATACTGATCGGCTGCTTGTTACCATGCCTTTGGGTCTTGGGGTCTACTTAAGAGAGGGGAGATTTGATAGAGACCTTAAGGTTTCTGAAAGGAATGAACAAGGTGAACTACAAGGAACTATTCAGCAGGAATAGCAGATCTGGAACACGGAGACATGAGTAAAACTGGTAGAGCAGAGGTTCAGGAGGGACATGACAAAGTTTTATTTTATAGAGAGGGTGGTAGAGCTGTGGAACAGTCTGCCAGCTAATGTGGTGGACTGCAAAACCATTAATGGTTTCAAGCAAGGCTAGGACAGAGTGAACAGCTTAGTAGTTACTCAGGGCAGTAGCAGTAAAACGAGGAGCTTGGTGGGCAGATAATGTGGGCTAAATTCTTGTTTAAATAAAAGGCCTTGGAGTATGATAGGGTATTACAGACAGACTGGGTGGACCAATGTTTTTTTTTTTTTTTTCCTGCCATCATGGTCTATATTTCTATGAAGGAATTATCCAGGTTTCAAAAAGAATGGACGAGAATACTCCTGGAGGTGTTTCAATGGTCTGTGGATCTTTCTAGCACAGTAAATCACCGATGGTCTCTGATTATATCAGAGTGGGTACCTGCTGTGACAACAGGAGGGGGTGAAAGGAAAGCATTCAGTCTGTGAGTGAGTGAGCGGGTAGGGGACCAGGTAGATATTGCAGGCTCAGAGATACGCTGTGTGAGAGGAAGGGCCTAGATGTTATTGACAATTTTTGTTTCTCTTTTTGGATTGGGGCATAGCATGTTAGTGTTCAGGTTACCCAGAAGAAAGAGATTTCCTGATGACGCTAAGGGAGTGGAGATGTTAGTATTCTCGAGTAAGGGCAACAGTAGTAATTATAATTCTGTATGTTACAAAGTGGTAGAAATAAGTGTTTTACCTAAGACTTTCTGAGGGGTTTCACTGCACTTGCTGTTTCCATGCGCTTGCTTCTTGTTAGATGGAGAGATTTAGTCATATTTATTCGGTTTATTATTAAATGGTTGAGCTGAGTTATTGTTTTTTTTTTTGGTTTTTGCTTTTGCTTTTGTACGTATACAGGAGGGCTGACCTTGCTTTACTGTTCCCCCTGTCCTTGCTTTTTGCTTGGAGGCAGAGACTTGTAATATGGTTCATTATAAAGTGGCTGAGAGGAGTTACTTTGCTTTCTTTTCTTTTTTGTTGTTGCTTCGGGCATTTTATTTGATGGGGGGGGGGGAATCAGACTTGTTTTTCTGCGTGCCTAACCTGCATGCAAACATGTATTTCTTTATAGGGATGCCTAACTTTCTGTACTACCCAGGGTAATAAAAAAAAAAAAATCCTGTTTAAATTAACATTTTGTGGTAACAAAAAAGGAATGTCCTGGGAGTCACATTTTGGAGGAATTTCGTGTAACCAGGTTCTGCTAATGCCAATAGGGAATTTTTGTTTTGTTTTGTTTGTTCCGAGCCCCCTCTCCTCTAGACCCATCCACCCCCCACCCCCATGCTCAGGCTTACTCCCCCCCCGAGCAGGGCCGCTGAGGGGGCTTCCCACTCCCTAAGGACATTGTGGGCAAGCCCTGGATTACTCCTCGGGTTGGGGCCAAGAGAACGGGACCCCTCCCGGCGGGCTTCGGGGGCAGTGGACGGCGGAGCAGAGCAGGGCCATCATACTGGGAGCCAGCATTTTTCTGTTACTTGCTTCCTAGGGGTGGGGACAGGCAGTAATGTCCAGTGTCTGCCCCAGCCTCCGCCAGGGATCCATCACGTGCCTGACGTTCTTCCCCTCCCTTCCCCCAGAGAAGGAGAGCAGTCCCCAGGATGCTTAATCCTTCTCCCCCAGATGGCCCTCTGACTCCCTGGGTCTATTCTCGAACCCAAGTCTTCGGTGTCGCAAGCAGAAATCTAACCGCTGTGCTGGTGGATCGGCTTAGGGAATTTTTTTTGCTCAACTTAGCAACTAAAGCAAGTTAACGTGTTCAAACAACATGAAGTCTTGCTGTATTCTGACTATATGCGGTTAGCCCCAGCACTTGAACTGCTCCGGAGAGGAAAGAGTTAACTCTATGCAGAAGTATAGAACGTTGAGCTTGAGCTCGGTTTTCAAACCTCTGTTTCTGGTACTCTGCAGTGTAACCGTCAGATTTGTTACTCCTTCTAACTGTGAAGTCGCTCCGGAGATCCCTCCTGCACTTTGGTTCGGTATTAGTTTGAATCGTCGTCTTTTTTTCAACCACAGTCTTAATTTTATCGTATTCTTACCTCTGTCTCAGTAACAGTAAGTGGTAGTAGTAGACAGTGTGATTTTTGTGTTAATTTTATTAGAAATTTTTTGCCTTTGGTTCTTTTTCGGGCGGTCCGGTTCAGAACTAAAATCTATTGTGAATTGTATTTCTCTGTGTTCATTTTCGTGGTTTCCGGTATTTATCGGTTCCTAAAAAAATCCGGTTATTTTGGGGATTTTTTTTAACAGACCCGTGACATGGTTGGAACTGATAAGTTTTAGTTGCCTGGCTTAAAGCTGAATAGGGTGACTTTTTATAGTATTCAGCATGTCTGAGAAACCCAAAAAGAAAACTGGTCCCACTGGGTTTCAGCACTGTACCGAGTGTAAGGAGGTCTTTGCTAAGGCTGATCTTCACCTTGTCTGTGTTTATTGTCTGGGGTTTGACCACCTCAAAGAAGACTGCCAAATTTGTAAGAACTTTCCCAAAGCCACTCTTGAAAAACGTTTTAGTAGGCTAAGATAGAGGGAGATCAATAAGTCTGCTTACCCGGATGGCAAGCCCAGTTCGGTTGCAACTGAACCTGAGGAGGTACCCACTGACCTGGGCGATACCTCTTCGGGCTAAAGGACAGTCGACTCTGTGGATTTGGTTCCAACTAAGAGAAAAAGAAAATCAGCCGGTTCTGATCCGAAACCCCATGTTTCGACCGCTGAAGAGATGGCGAAAGTGATTACGATAGTGCAATCATTTTGCCTGATTCTGACCGAACCAACATCGGTTGAAATGCGACGGTTCGGTCGGAAGTTGTTGCCTCAGACATTGACCCAGAGGCATACTATGAGGGCGATTAGGAGGAGGAAGAAGATGACGAAGAAGGACAGTTTGCAGGCCTAGATGAGTCAGTACAGCCTGACATCTCCCCAGACAGGCCTTCCAGTGTTTCCCCTCCCAGGCTTTCTGGGTCCTCCTCCCACTTCTTGTTTTACAAGAAGGTGCCTGAGAGTCTTCAGCTTCCTATGGAAGTAGCTGACCAGGATCAGGAGGAACCTGAATATGTGGAAATGATGGATATTCCAGTGTCAAAGAGTGTCTATCCGTCTGCATAAATCCCTGGGGAAACAGACACAGAAAATAATGCAATTTTCTACTTCCATTCCTCCTGTGGATAAAAAAAAATGGACAGTAGGTATGCCTTATCAGGTCCTGGCATGGAATTCCTTTCAGCACATTGCAGCCATGTTGGGGTAGTGCAAGCTGCAGCCTGTGACAAGGCTAATATTTCCCTGGCATCTCACCCCCCAGATAAGGATTCCAGGAAAGTGGATACCATGGCTAAGAAACATACTTGGCATCCTCTTTGGGTCTCAGGCAATCAAGTTACATGGCATATACAGCCAGGTACCAGAAGTCCATATGGGATACGGTTCTGGAGTTGGCTAGGAATACCCCTCCCCAGCTAGTCAAGAAGCTAGAGCAGGTGGCTGTAAATGGTATAGAGACATCCAAAGTGCAATTTAATGCTGCTGTGGACTCGAATAATGTACATTCTAGAGTCATGGCTCCATCTATCTCCATGAGGAGGTTTGCTTGGCTTAGATGTGCCAGTCTTTTGCAGGATACCCAGACTAAGGCCTTGGATTTTCCTGTGACTGGTAATTATCTGTTTGGTGAGCAAACTGAGAACTACATAAAGAAAATGGATGAATATAGGACCACCTATAGGAGTGCTGCAGCCAAGGAAAAGCAGGCCACTCTTCAGAGGCAGCAATTTAGGGCTGGCAGGGGCAGGCCTTTTCAAAGGCCTTTCTACCAAGCTCAGGCCTCCTCCTCTTCTTTCCAGCAGAGGGGGTTCTTTAGGGGAAGAGGCAGGCATGGGATGGCCAGGACCCCATCATCCACGCAGTCTAAGCCCCCTGCCAAACAGACACCCTGAGGTGTCGGTTAGGGTCGCCTCCCCATTCCCAGTAGGGGTCAGATTGGCTTACTACTCCTAGGCCTGGGAGTCTGTTACTTCAGACAAATGGTTCCTGGAAGTAGTAAGCCAGGGACTTGTTCTCATTTTCAAAAGGTTCCCAAAAATGAGAGCAAGGTCCTTTAGTCCTCCCTCTCCCATGAAGACAAAGGCCTTAGAGGCAAAAGTCTCCTCTCTTCTACTTCTGCAAGCAGTAGAGAAGGTACCTCTTTGTCACAGGGGAAAAGGACTGTATTCCAGATATTTCCTTACCCCAAAAAAGACAGGGGAGTGGTGACCTATCCTAGATTTAAGATACCTGAACAAACATTGAACAAAACCAAAATTCAAGATGGTGACTCTGGGAGTAATTCTTCCCTCTCTGAGACCAGGAGACTGGCTAGCTTCTCTGAATCTCAAGGATGCCTACTTCCACATACCTATCAGACATTCCCACAGAAAGTACCTCAGGTTTGAGTTGCCCTCAGGCCATTACCAATTCAGAACTATGCCTTTCGGCCTAACATCTGCTCCAAGGGTGTTCACCAAGTCTCTTGCAGTAGTGGTGGCATTTCTCAGGAGACAGGGTATCCTTCTGTTCCCATACCTGGACGACTGGCTCCTAGTAGGCCAGTCCTCAGACCAAGTCAAGTCAGCCTTAGAGGTCACTCAAAGACTGCTAGAATCCTTGGGCTTCATTCTGAACCTAGGAAAGTCTGTTCTGGAACCAGTCCAGCTTCTCACTTTCATAGGGGTGGAAATAGGCACTATTCAGGCAAGACCATTTCTCCCTCTCTCAAATGTTCAGTCCCTGGTCACTCTGGCTTCCTCTTTTCGTCCTCTAGTTTCTCATCCAACCAGACACTTTCTACAGTTGCTGGGCCACATGGCAGCATCCACAGCCGTGGTCCAGGGAGCAAGGTTTCAGACGAGAGATATTCAGTTTCATCTCAGATCTTATTAGTCTCAGAGAAGAGACCCTCTCTCCAAATTGGTTCCAGTGTCTCAAACTCTAGTTCAGGCCCTCCAGTGATTGCTAAAGGAGGACAGTCTTCAACAAGGTGTCCCATTTATCAGTCAGGCTCCTTCAGTGATTCTCACCACAGATGCCTCCCTAGTAGGTTGGGGGGCTCACCTAGATCAGCTTACAGCTCAAGGAACCTGGTCACACCAGGAGTCCCTTCTACACATAAACCTTCTCAAGTTGAGAGCTGTCTTTCTAGCACTTCAAACATTCTCAACTGTTGTTCAAAGGAAAGTGGTGCATATCAGGACAGACAATACCACAACCATGTGGTACATCAACAAGCAGGGAGGCACTCTGTCCTGGGCCTTGTGCACAGAGGCCATGAAGATATGGTCTCTGGCTTATTCCCTTCAGACTTCTCTGATGGCTGTGTATCTCCCAGGGAAGGACAACATTTTAGCAGATGCTCTCAGCAGGATTTCTCTGGCTCATCACGAATGGACCCTGAATCCTCTAATTCTTCAGGTCATTTTCAAGAGGTGGGGCACTCCAGAGATAGATCTCTTTGCAGCCCCGGACAATCACCAACTCCCTCTCTTTTGCTGTAGACCACCTCTTCTGGGCTCTGTCCATCAGGATGCTCTCTTGTTGAATTGGACAAGCTGGTTTCTGTATGCATTCCCTCCTTTTCCTCTGATATTCAGGGTCCTGATCAAGATCAGGTCTCAGCCCTACAGGGTGATTTTAGTGGCTCCAGACTGGGCCAGACAGCCTTGGTACCCTCTTCTCTCGTCACTGTCAGTAACACTGCCTCTGTGTCTTACGAACATACGAAATTTGCCAGCAGATTAAGGCCTAGAGGTCTATCAAGTCTGCACGAATGTGCAGCTAGCACCCCTTATTCTGCAGCTGCCCCTTCCTTCCACCCTTCCCCTTCATTAACCCTCCCTTGTCCTGTCCCATCCTCGTTTGAAGCAGTCCACTGTTCTACTGCATACCACTTCAGCAGGTAACGCATTCCACCCAGCCACCACCCTCTCTGTAAAAAGTGTCTCCTCATCTCCTTCCTGAACCTTCCTCACTCCAGTCTCGTATCATGGCCCCTGGTGGCCCTCCCCTTCCTTACTTTGAACAGCCCCTCTGTACCGTCTTGTTTATTCCTTTCATGTATTTAAAGGTTTCAGTCATGTCACCCCTGTCTCTCCTCTCCTCCAGTGAGTACATGTTCAACTCCTTCAACCTCCTCTCGTATGATAAGTCCCCCAGCCCCTTGATCATCTTTGTCGCTCTGCGCTGCACCCCCTCCAGTAACTTAATGTCCCTCTTCAAATACGGACGCCAGTACTGCACGCAGTACTCCAGGTGTGGTCTAACTAATGACCTATACAGTGGCAGAATCACCTCCTCCCTCCTCGAGGATATACCCCTTGCAATACAACCCAGCATTTTGTTGGCCTTTGCAGCTGCCTTCCTACATTGTGCCAAGTTGTTCATTGACCCTGTAATGAGCACACCCAGATCCTTCTCCTCCTCTGTCTGGGCTAGCTGCACTCCCCCTAGCTGGTAACTCCTCCTTGGGTTCTTCATCCCAAAATGCAGCACCTTGCACTTTTTGGCATTAAAGCCCAGTTGCCAGGTGTCTGACTAGGTTTCAAGCTTTGCCAGATCATCCTGCAACCCCTGCCATCCCCCTAGGTCATCCACCACCGCACCTACCTTGGTATCATCAGCAAACAGACTGATCTTGCTCTTGATGTCCCATGATATGTCTGCAATGAATATCCCAAACAACACTGGTCCCAACACGAGCCCTCAGCGGAACACTGCTCATCATTGCCCTTTGGGTGGAGAGCTCCCACCCACCACCACCCTCTGTTGCCTTCCCTGCAGCCAGTTTCCTACCCATCTCACCAGTTTTGCACCTGCCCCTGTGCCTACTAACTTCCTTCCCAGCCTCCATGTGGCACTGGAGTCAAATGCCTTACTGAAGTCCAGATACAGGACATCCACTGCATGGCCCCTGTCCAGTTGCCTAGTTACCCAGTCATAGAACTCCACCAGGTTGGTTTGGCAGGATCTGCCATGTATGAAGCCATGCTGTCTGCTGTCCTGTAGTCCTTTGGCCTCTAGGAGGGCCACTAGCCTTTCCTTCAGGATAGTCTCCATTAGCTTACCCACGATGGATGTGAGGCTCACTGGTCTGTAGCTTCCCGGTTCATCCTTGTGCCACTCTTGTGGAGGGGCACCACATGAGCCATCCCCCAGTCCTGAGGTACACACCCCGAATGTAGTGAGGCATTAAATAGGTCTGCCAAAGGTCCTGCAAGGACCTCTGCCAGCTCCTTCAGTACCCTGGGGTGGATGCCATCGGGGCCTGGCGCCTTGTCCACCCTCAGTGCCTTCAAACCCTCTCAAACTCTGCTCTCCATGATTTCCCCATCTGTCACCACTTCCCACCCTGCTTCTGCCATTTCTCCCACCTTGGGTGTCACCCCCCCTCTTCTCTTTAGTAAATACTGAGCAGAAGTACTCATTTAGTGCTTTCTCATTTTAATGCACCCTGCTTCCACCCAACCCTCCTTCCTAATCCTTACTATGTGGTCCTTACAGCTCCTTTCTCCTGATGTACCAAAGAAGTCCTTCTCCCCCTTCTTAATGCCTTGTGCCAGCCTGAGTTCCGTAGATGCTTTGGCTCTCCTTACTGCCCTTGTCACCTCCTTCGATCTCTGCCGGTCTCCTCCCTGTCCTCCCCTTCCTGTTTTCTTTGTACTTCCTAAAGGCAGCTCTTTCCTCCTTACCTTTTCCATGACCACCTTGCTCAACCAGATCGGTTTCTTAGCCCTAGCCTTCTTGCTCCGGGCTTTGCAGCAGGTTTTGCTGCTCCACTATCCCCAGCTTTATGAGCTCCCACCTCTGGTTAGTGTCCATACTAGATTGAATTCTGGCCAGGTACCCTTTACCACTTCCCCATCCTCCCAAAGTCGGCCCTCCTGAAGTCCAGCACTATTGTGCCAGATTCCACTCCTTCCTTGCCCATATCCAATGTGAGCCATACTGAGTGGTGGTCACTCCTAACAGCGGTTCCTCCACTGTAAGTTCTCTCACAAAGTCCCCATTTGCCAGCACAAGGTCAAGGGAATTCCCTAACCTGATTGGTTCACTGACCATTTGCAGCAGGAAGCTGTCCTGGAAGGCATCCAGCAGTACCTGCTCCCTTCTGTTCCTGGTTGTTGGGGTGCTCCAGTCCACTCCTGGCATGTTGAAGTCCCCCACAATCACCACACTACACTTCTCGCAGGTCCTCCTGATCTGTCCCGCTAGTTCCCTGTCTAACTCCTCCATCTCAGATGGTGGCCTGTACACCACTCCCATTCTAAGAATCCTATTCTTGGAATCCTGGATTTGCATCCAAAGTGACTCCGTACTACCCTCCTCCTCTTCCTCCCTTACACACTTCAGTCCTTCCTTCACATATAGTGCCACCCCTCCTTTCCAAATCACCCTGTCCCTACGAAATAACCTGTACCCTGGTACAAACATGTCCCAGTCATTGTATTGGGTGGCTCATGTTTCCATGATGGCTGCAATGTCCACCTCTCCCTCTGCCATGAGAACCTGTAACTCTGCAGTTTTCCTCCCAAGGCTCCTAGCATTAAGGGTAACCATCTTCCACCCTCTCCCCCCCCCATCCTGCCCTCCTCTCTTAGCATCACCAACAGTACTTGCCATTTGTCCTTTGTCACTGTTATGGGGGGTAAGCTCATATGGTTTCCCAACCTGTGGTCTCTGCATATCTCTTCCCCAACTGCCAGCCCCCACTCCTAGTTTAAATTCCCAACTTCCTCTATGTACTCCTCCATCCTCTGTTTCAACACTTTCTTTCCTTCCTCACTCAAGTGTAGTCTGTCCTTGGCATAGAGACTACTGTCCTCCCAGGTCCCTTCCCAACCCCCCAACAGCCCATACCCTTTAGCACAACACCAGGTTCTTAGCCATCCATTAAATTCCTCTATTCTCAGCTTTCTTGTTGTGCTTCCCTTTGGCACTGGAAGTATCTCTGAAAAAGTTACTGATCTTCCTGCCCCCTCACATAATTGTGCTAGTTCCTCAAACCTCCTCTGGACTGTATCTACTGTCTTGTCAGCCAGGTCGTTTGTCCCAAGATGTATAATTAAAAGAGGCTTGTCCCTACCCCTTCTAGCATATTTCAGAACAGACTGTCCCACCCTTTCTGCTGTCATTCCTGACATGGCCTCCACCCAAATGTGACTATGCTTCTCCCCCTTGCTACCCCACCTAACTCCTCTTAGTATT
Organism: Neoceratodus forsteri; assembly: GCA_016271365.2. Taxonomy (NCBI): domain Eukaryota; kingdom Metazoa; phylum Chordata; order Ceratodontiformes; family Ceratodontidae; genus Neoceratodus; species Neoceratodus forsteri. The sequence goes on from CM057452.1 coordinate 967,183,090, forward strand.
GAGTCCCCCAGCACTAAGATTCCACCCCTCTTACTCCCTGCTTGCTTCCATTCATCTCCCTCTCTCATTTCCAGCTCCTCTTCTTCCTCCTGCACATTATTTCCCCCTTTTACCCTTGTTGCAATTCTCCCAGCAGAACTTCCCCCCGCTCCAGTTTGGTCCAGGCATTTATCAATTACTCCTCTAATTTCATCATTTCCCTCCTCCACCTTCTTTCTCTCTAGCAGTGCACAACTATTTTCTGAAGGCCCTTCACAAATGCCCGCTCTCTGTCTCTTCATAGTAACCTGTTCTCTCCTTTCCACTCCATGACTTTTGCCACTTCTTCGCCTCCCCTCACAAGTCCCTATCTCCTCCTTCCATTTGTCTTTTGTCTCCTGACCTGGTTTCCCCAGCAATTGTTCTTCCTGGCCTGGGCCCCTTTGTCTCTGCTTCCCTTCTTCTGACCCTCTCCTCACCACTGTTGGCTTAAATTGCCCTCCCTCATCTCCCCTTCTTCCTCCCTCCATTATTGGGCTAAACCCACCCCCAATCTGCCTTGCCTGTCTTAGTTCCTCCTGCAGACCCTCAATCTCCTTTCTAAGTTTTTCTATGTGGTTGCACACTGAACATCCTCCCACACTCCAGGCAATTTTTAGAAAGATTGGTGCACCGCAGTTGTTGCAGCCTACCACCCTACCCATTGCTGTCGTTGCCCACAAGCAACCCCCCCACCCTTCCAGATGCAGGATACCAAACACTTCCCCAAGTCTCCCCTCTCCCTCCTCTATCAGTGCAAAACATTTTCTTTATTTCACTTACCTCCTTTGTTGCACACATTTAGATATATTGAGCAACTGCTTTTTATATTCCTATCCTTCTATCACACTCAAAAACAGACTTTAAGTAGCCATTTGCTAACCTTCTTCAAACTCCTACTCCTCCTTTCCCCAATGCAATATCAATGTGAAGAAGTAATAATGAAAGCTCCTAGATTTGCATTTACTTCCTTCCACTGAGAGAGCAGTCACCTCTTCACTTGCTGTTCCTTTCCTGGTATGCCCCTCCTACTCCACACCCCTTACTATACCCAGTGTTTAGCTCCTGTCAATCAGATTTAACAGGGCATATAATCAAGAGTTGGGGGAAGAGGGGGTGAAAATTTGCAGCAACCAAAGATAGCAAAGAAATACACCACCACTACGTTTTAAATCCTCAACAGCCCAAAAACAATTCTAAGTAAAGATAACAAAGAAAGTACAGTGTCACCAAAAGCCCACAATCCAAGTCTAAAAGAAAAACAGTAATTACCAGTTACTGTAAAGCATTGAATTGAATATGCTTCCTTCCCCTTCTGACTTCTATAACATTCAAAAATGCATACTGTACATTTCTATCTCAGCTCTTTACCCTTACCATCAAAAGGTGACTACAATCACAATAATCTACCCAGACAGTGCAATCTTCTTACCTCCTCACAGAGGAGGATCCTTTACCCCAATCTTCAGACTCTCAGGCTTAAGGCCTGGCTCTTGAAGAGCTAGAATATGCAAGCCTATACCTTTCTCAGTCGGTCTTGGACATTTTAAAGGTTAGCAGAAAATCTGCCACCAGGAAGACTTATAACTCCAAATGGAAAAGATTTGGGTTCTGGTGTTCCCAGAAACATGTTTAGCCAGAGCTGGCTGACATTGCCACTGTAGTGGACTATTTGGTGCATCTTGACAGTTTAGGCCTCCGGCCTGCTACTCTTAAGGTACATTTGGCAGCTGTGTCTGCCTTCCTTTCTGCTGGTAAGGGGTCTTCCCTAGCTTCTCATCCAGTTTTCAAGCAATCTTTCAAGGGTTTAGTACATGTTAATCCTCTGTTTAGTGAGCCTACCCCTTCTTGGGATCTGAATATCTGTATAGCACAGCTTTTGCAGCCTTCTTTTGAGCCTTTATCCTCAGCTGAGCTAAAATACTTGACTTGGAAAACTGTATTCCAGGTAGCCATTACCTCTGTCAGGAGAATCAGTGAATTACAGGCTTTATCAGTGGAACCTAATTTCATTTCATTCACAGGGATAAGGTGGTCCTTCGCACCAACAGAAAGTTTCTGCTTAAGGTGGTATCAGACCTGTCATTGCCTGTATTTTTTACTGATCATTCTTCTTTTGGGGAGAGAGAAGACTACACAGTTTTGATGTAAAGAGGGCTCTTGGTTACTATGTGAAACATACTAAGGCCCATAGGAATGACTGTTCTCAGCTGTTTCTCACTTTTGGAAAAGTGGGAAAGGGCAAACCTGCCACCAAGAGAGCAGTTGCCAGGTGGATTGTCTGCTGTATCCGGTTCTGCTATTCAAACTTGGGAAAGAGCCTCCCTCAGGCCTGATGGCTTATTCTACCAGAGGTACAGCTGCTTCGGTCACAGCAGCTAGAGATATACCGTTAGTGGACATCTGTAAACCAGCTACCTGGAAATCTGTTCACACATTCACCAAGCATTACTCTTTGGACAGTCACTCACGAAGTAATGCTAGGTTAGGCTTGGCTGTGCTGCAGAGTCTGTTCCCAAAATAGGTTCTGTGACTCCATCCTCCAAGGGGGTACTGCTTGATAGTCTGCATATAGTCAGAATACAGCAAAACTTCATGTTGTTTGAAGAAAAAAATTACTCACCATAGTAATGTTGTTTCTTCTAATGGAGTTTAGCTGTATTCTGACCTCCCTTCCTGCCTCCCCTCCTGGAACCTAGTAGTTTTGGCATGTGGTTTGGCAGGCACAGTGCTGCACCCCAGAGGTGTACTGGCATGCCTTTATCTCATTAAGGGTTTTCTGTTTCTTATTGTGAATGTTTTTGGTTGTTTCACTGCCTGCTTATTTTCTTTTTGGGGTTCTTGACTTAAGTCTTTTGACCCTAAAAATCTGTTATTGCCATTTGGCACAAAAATTTTAGAAACAATTTCTACCTATTGGCTTAGTTAGGTTAGTGCTCGTAAGAATCTGATGGTTACACTGCAGAGTACCAGAGACAGAGGTTTGAAAACCGAGCTCGAGCTCAACGTTCTATGCTTCTGCATAGAGTTAAGTCTTTCATCTCTGGAGCAGTTCAAGTGCTGGGGCTAACTGCATATAGTCAGAATACAGCAAGACTCCATTAGAAGAAACAACAATACTATGGTGAATATTTTTTTCTTGTAACCTTTTCCTTTGAAACATTTGTTTTATTTTTTATTCTTTTACTTGGCATTTGTCCTCTGTCTTTACAGTTCCGATATTAAGATGTGCCTGAGCAGTGTCAGTTTACAAAGCCTGAGACTCCTAGACACAGAACTACGACAAGAAAAGCACACGGTATGTGCAGACCGAATTACATAACTAATTTTTGATTTAGATGAATTTATGAGTAACTACTTTATGAAAATATCTATAGTATCATGTTTGTTCTGTGAATGCCTTTTATTGGTGGCTGAGGAGAGTGTTACAGCAAAATCTCCCAAGTTCCAGAATGGCCCCAAGACCCAAAATAATTCATACCCCAGAACTCTACTGCATTATGTCTTTTAGGACCAGGGCAAAAATGATGTATTATTGGAAGGTGGAATCCCTGAATCAACTTTCAAAGCTACCCCTTACTGTAATATCAAGGATAAAGAAAGCCAATATAATTTCAAACAAACAACTTCATAAAACACAATGACAAATGATTTTAAATTAATATATTATCATTATGTTATTAATTAACACACTGGCTGTTTAGCGTCCAAAATAAAAGTAAATATTTTCAGCATCTTAGAATAAGGGATAGTTCCTACTTTTGTGCCCGGTAAGTCTGATTGTGAAGTTGGAATGGGCTCTTCTCACAGGCACAGGTACCACCTCAAGCAGGTGTCATGGCGAGGGGATACTGGAGGTTCCCAAGTGTGTGACTAGAGAAGCACCGGGCAAGGAGAGACAGGAGTTTTACTCTGAGTCAAAATGAAACAGGAATTTATTCAGAAGCAAGGAAGATAGCAAAGGTTACAGAGGCAGATTTTCAGCTAGCACCGCAAGAGTATGAAATACAGTGAAAGACAGTAACTGCAAATGAAACAGATAATGTAACTGTTCATTGCTGAGTCTGGGTCTGGATGTTGAGAAGGATGGCACGAATAGCTGAGACCTGAGCAGGCTACCTGGACCAAAAGGACAATAGTTACAACAGTGGGGCTGATACCTCTATGAGGGGCCTCAGTCAGGCCACCGGGGCTTGGGAGTGACTTTGCAAACAGACGATGCATTCTTTGGCCAAAACCCTCCTTGGGCCACCAGGACAAGAAGAACTGAACAGCATTTGGTAGAAGATTTGTTGGCCAAAACCCTTCCTTGGGCTGCCTGAACAAGAAGAACTGAATTGCACTTTGCAGAAGATTCATCAGCCAGAACCCTCCCTTGGGCTGCCAGATAAAGAAGAACTGGATATATGTTGCAAAAGAAAAAAGCAAAATTCCAGGCACTGCGATGAGTGATGATTTTTGGATGATGGCTCTGGATACAGGTCTCCAGTTGATGAGTTCAAAATATGAAATTATGTGTGGGGATAGCAGTTCATATCACAAACAAAGTCACTACTTCAGTTTCATTTAATATTAATTATTTTATTCACCATGAAGTTTCACTCATAAATAGTGAGCTTTTTCAAAGGGTTTATTTAGATCTGTAAATTAATACATATAATTTATTACACTTTTAAGTCTTATTGGATATATATTTTAATTTCATATATCAGTTCAACTAGTAAATATTTACCAAGCTACCACTTTTTACTCCTTAATATTCCCTGCTATCTACTGAGACTTTTGTGTACTCTGATATTTAATTGTGAACATAAACATAAAAAAACATACAAAAACTTTAGTGGTTCTTAATCAGTTGAATCATTACATTGTTGTGTATTATCACTATAAGCCACTCAGTATATTCCTTTAACACTATTTTAGTTTGTTTTGCCCATTATATTTTGTGGACTTCATACCTACTGTATATTTTTTTCAACCAATAGTATATTGAGTACTTGCTTCTATTTTCCTTCCAATGTTAATATAGTGTCCCGAAAACACAACATGCCATGACTTGCAAAATGCCATAACTTGCACTGAACTTTGCTTTTTTGCTTTAAATTTCATACATCTTCTTTCATCTTTACATTCTTTGTTGAAAGTTAAACCAACTTGTTTGAATTGCCTGCTTATGAAGAGTTGTACTCTCAGTGGCATCCTTCTGTGATACCAACTTGTCTTTCTGTCGCCATTAGAAGTGTGCTTCATCTTCCCTTCCTTCCTGGGTCCGTTTGCTGTTTCACTTTGTCATGCGACTTTACACATGCTCATTACTTCAGAACACTGTTGCTAGGCCGGCCCGCTGGCACAGCGCTTGGATTTCCATCTGCGACGCCAGTGACCCGGGTTCGGGAATGAGCCCGGACCGCTGGAGGGCCGGCCGGGGGTAGAAGACTTAAGCGTTCCATGACTGATTGTCTTCTCTGGGGGAAGGGCAGGGACCATGGCCGCAGCTTGTATGACCCCAGGCGGAGACTCGGGGAACAACAAGTTCTGCAAGCACGAGGCATGTGGTGGATGTCGGCGCAGAGCGCCTAGACATCTGGGCATACACCACACAGGGGAGGAAATGGCGGAAAAAGGGAGCACTGAAGCACCGAGGGGAAGGAGTGCCAGCACAAACCCTGATTGCTTCCACCTACCTGGTCTCGACTGGGGGATCCGACAAAACGAGAAAGTTCGGGGTACATATACCCACCTGGGGGTTAACCCACAGCTCCATGGGGGATCCTCCAAGGTTCCAGGTAGGTGGAGAAGCGGGGTGTGCCTAGGCGTCTCCCGACTGAGCGGCGCTTCCAGGGCTGGGAGGATAAATAAAGAGTAAAAAAAAAAGTACTGTTGCTGAGTAACTGTCAACAGGTGTACCTGATCGCATGACCATTTAAAGCAACAATGTCCTTTTTAACAGTCCCTTTACTGAATCGTTTTTTGCAAGAGCTGTGACAGATGATCGGTCGTTAAGGTTCTTCACCATTATTTGTTGATATCATCAAGTTGGTCTGCTAGTTTGTAAATCAGAGTCGGGGGGGTCCTCAAAGGCAGTGTGGCACAGTGGTTTAAGGCTCTGAGCTGCAAATCTGGAGACCTGGGTTTGAATCCCACAGCCCTCACTTGCATACTGTGTGATCCTGAGCAAGTCACTTAACTTCCTTGTGCTCCCAGGCTGCACCTGTAAACAAGCTCTCAGCTTAGTGTGTCTCACCTGGTTAAATAATTTGGGGGGGAAAAAAAGTGAGACAGCAGAGGAATCCTTCAAGGTTCTGCAGCAGCAACTATATTCTGTTATAATATTTTCGTACAGTTACACTGTCACTCCTATGTACATAGTTTTCTTTACATTAGGGACGATGTCTCCACAGGTCATTCACAGCAGTCTCAACTAACAGGGACTCTGTTAGTCGAGTTGTCACTTTGACTTATTAAAATCGTAACTCTGAATGTTAATAAAATGTATAGAAAACTCACCCCCTCCCCATTGAAATCAATGGGGCATACATACGCAGCGTTCGTTTTCTGACATCACAAAACAGGATTGCATGTGCCTGCGTGGGGGCTTGTCAGCAGCTTGAGGAAGTGTCTCCATTTTTTACTGAGATGTCCGTTTTGGAATTTACAAGGATTATAGCTTCTTACATGGGCAGAAAAAAAAGAGGAATCATTTATGCCACTCAGCTCTAGGGTAGGTGAGCTATTGCATATGTTGGGGGGAGTGGCAACTAGGAAGCTAAGAAGCTGCTCTTTAATGGCTACAAATGAAAGTTTATAAATTGTGATATGGGTTCAAAGAGTGAGCCTGGCAGATTGTGTATATTTCTTATGAATTTTGTGTATCCCATAGAATGTGGGTATTCTTGGATTTTTATTCTATAGTAGATCAGCCTCCCATTCATGTAACCACTCCATGCTTGAGAATTCTTCCAGTGTCGATTTGATATCTTTTTTTTAATTAACTGTGGGGTCTGCTGGCAATTCCTGTAGTTCTCTTTCGTCAGTAGGTCTAAACATATTTGTTTGTAATGTTCTCTATCCATTATCACAATTCCGACACCCTTGTCTGCATGTTTAATTATTATTGTTTGATCTTGTGCCAAGCTGTTCACTGTGAGTTGCTGTTCCCTTTTTAAGTTAGTGTATTTAGGTTTCCTACAACTGGGTTTGAATAATTTCATTGTCTCCCTCTCTACTGTGGTGCAAAATGCCCCTATGCCATTACTCCTGCTCGGCGGTGGATTGAAAGTTGATTTACTTTTCAGTGCTTATTTTATCTGTTGTTCATAATCCATACTCTGTTGCGAGTCACCGAACATATGTTTAAGTCTTAGTGTTCCGAAACATTTTTGTAGATCTGTTTCTAGCACAGAAAGATTGATCTGCTGTGTGGGTGAAAAGGACAGACCTATACTCAGAACTTCCAAGTTCTTGATCAGAAAAAAAATATTTTAATAGATTAAAGACTGGTATGGCCTCTGTGTTTAATATGTTCTCTCTCTCTCTCCCTCCTTGCCAATAAGGCTTTAAAGTGTAAGTAATAAAATATATGTATTAATTTACTGATCTAAAGAAACCCTTTTAAAAAGCTCACGATTTATGAGCAAAATGTCAGGGTGAATAAAAGAATAAATATTTTAAATCTCCACCCCACTTAATGACAGCGGCCCTCTCTAGTGAGCCGATGCTGCTTCTACATTTCCTTCACTTCCTAGTGGGGTAAGTACGAAGCTTGACAGATTAGCAAATGGGGCCTGTCCTGACTATCGCCCTAACACTAGCTGGGTCTACCACCCGAAGTTGTAGTCTTATCAGTATGTGGGTGCCACAGGCAGATATGCAGAGACAGGCTAAAACTGGGTGACACCTAGGCAGTCTGCAGTAGTTTACAGAGGGTGCCAAATGACATTGCAGCTGAGACTGGCCTTCCAAGCGATAAGGTGCTTACTTAGTAGTTGTACAGTTCAGACAGGGTGAAGGGAAGGTTAGGCAGTCTAAACAAGTGGGCACACAGATGTTCAGGCCGTTCTTGTAAGCAGATGGGCAGGGGCACCTTAGTGTTGGTTCCAAAGATAGTCTCAGTAAATGGACGCTTTGCCAGAGGTGTTCAAATCAAAACTTTAATTACTTGCCCAGCCATGACTGTAGCTGAATTTTCACTTGCCCCTATTAATTAGCTCTGTTTTGGTACTTGCCCGTCAATGAAATTTACTTGCCCCGGACAGGGGGCAGTATGATTTGCACACCCGTGGCTTTGCCTTTAAATGCATTCCACTGGACAGGCTTTTGGTTAAGGTATACTGTCACTTTGAATGTATTTTTTATCAGGTTATACGCATTCAGCATTTAGTATTTTGCTTGCCCAGGTTGGCTCTTGTAGAGCCTATCTTGCCCAAACCAACACTCCACTCCTGAGGAGCTTTAATAAACTGTGCCCTGTGGATGCTAGGTGTTACAGCAGCCCACTACTCCGACTTCTGTGGAGTCTTAATTACTCAGCCCAGTGGACGGTTCTGAGGACATATGAACTTGCCATTAATAATTTGCTCCCCTGTGGAGCTTACATGAAACCCCACCTGGTGGGCGATTATCTGCCATGTGGCTCTTCTTGGCCTGCCTTAGCTCCTGTGGTGACGATGACTACCCCGACTCTCTGGGCAGTCCTGGTATGTGGTGCACCCTTCTATCCATGTGGCCTCAGGTGCTTCTTAGGTGCCGCTCGGTGTGGTTCATTTAATTACAATTAAAGAAAACTGCTTCGCTGTTAGAGAGATGGTGGTCAGCACTGCCTGGCTGTGCTGCTTCCCACTCACCACCGTGAACCAGCTTCATTGGGATCCTGAGAGGTGGGACGGACTAGATCTGACGTCGCTGAGCTGGGGCTGGTGCAGAAGAAGGGATGAGGCCTGGAGGCTGGAGACGTGTGCTGTACTAGGGAGAAGAGGAAACACTTGAGGGAAGAGTTACTGCTGCTGCAGTGGCACAGTCAGACTGACTGTGGCTGCGACCCAGACTCATGCCATCTCTTGCCACCTCCTGACCAGAAGAGAGATGCACTAGCAGAGCTGAAGGAACTGGCTTCAACCCTCCAAGTAAGCCACTTCCTGTCTCCATCACACTCTGTGTGCTGCTCTATCCCTGGCTTGGCTCGAACTCCCCTATGCTCCTGCTGGTGCCCCTCACAAAGTCTCAGGGTTCCAACACGTGAAGCCCAAGCTTCTGCAGTAACCACTTCTTGTAGTTTGAATTTCCCCCTCACATGCTGGGCAAACGCTGTAGACTCAGAGTGTGATGGTAGCTACCTTGCACTGCCTGCCTGGGGCTCTGAGAACAGGCAGTGCAGAAAAAAGAAAATGTGATTGACTTTTAAAAGTGTATCCCTGCCTGGGGTATTAATGCAGCCTAAAGGGGGAAATTTTGTTCTGGCTGCAGGGGGGACCCTCAGCCTGCAGGGGAACTTGTTACAGGAAACAGTGGGCCTTGCATGTTACTGGGGGCTCCTGGGAGGTACAATCTGCTATAGTAGCAATACTGACAGAGGCTGGGAGGTGCAGGGGTAATTACAGTGGGAAAAGAGCCCAGAACAGCATGTACTAGTTCCCCTGTGCCCTTTGCTATCGATCCTGGGGCCACTGTATGCTCAAACTATTGCTCTTCGGCTCATAGTGCACCCTGATGGATCCCTGGCTGCAATTTGTAGTTGGGGGGCGTTGTCCCTGGTCACTTTTCTGTAGGACACCCAGCTCTGTGGCACTGTATTACAACTTGCACGGCCATCCGATCAGATGGTTTCTTCACTAACCATTCTTATACACAATCATTGAACTACGATGTTCCCATTGTTTCTTAAAAGGTTAAAGGGACACTGTCAGGCTACCAAACAACAGTTTTGGCCCTTTTAAACTGTTTGGTATCCACTTCAGTATAATATTTCATAAATGTGCTCTGTTCTGCAATTTAAGAGATAACATTTCATGTGCAAGAGTATATGAAACGATAACTGACTGATGTGGCAATTAGGGATATCACAATAACTGTATTTTGTGATAACTGAAAATTTCCTCTGACAGTACTACGACTGTGTCTGTCTGTCTATATTGCATAACTGTGTTTCACACTTTACCATGTTACTTTATGATAATGTGTGAAAAAATTCAGATCTTACTTCGAGAGGGCTCTTGTAGTAGGTAATTACATATAGGACTAACGTTGGCCGGCAGCAGGACCCCACGGAAAAATTTCTAGCTAGCAGTCCCTGGCGAGGGACCGCCCCCACATCAGGTGACCGGCATCATGCGACGTCGGTATAGAGGGGCAGTCCCGGACGCCCGCCTTCCAGTTCTTTCCCGCCATCAGCTCGTGCAGCGCCTCGCGGTAAAGTTCGTGCTCAGCCCTGTTCCTTCGTCGTTTTTTAACGAAAATTATTAGTATTTTATTACTGTATCGTCAGGTGAACGTCAGTTTATGTCGTCCCCTTCCAAAAATAAGTGCGACTCGTGCGGTGCCCAACTGCCTCACAAGGACGGTCACACTCTCTGCCTTTTTTGCCTAGGCCCCAACCACGCGATCGACAAGTGCCCGCATTGCCTGCATTTCAACGCGGCTACCCGCAAACAACGCCAGCAGTCTTTGGAAGCCCATCTGCTCAAAAAGAAGATGTCCTCAATGGAGAAGGAGTTGAAGAAGCTTAGGCAGGTGTCGACCTCTCCAGAAGGACACCACAAGAAGCGGGACAAAGAAGGGCACAGGGAGAAGGCCTCCTTGTCTGTGACTCCGGCCGGAGTCGCAGTTCAGGTAACGTCCTCCGGAGGATCACCCAGCAGCCTCAAGGTTTTGGAGGCGTCCAGCCCGCCGGTCGGGCTCACACTCGAGTCCTGCAGGCGCCTCCGGGCTAAGGAGGCTCTGCCCCAGTACTGCCGCAGGCTTGCGGCCTACTGGCGCAGGCACCTCCTATCGCTGGACGTCGGCTCCTCTGGCGCCCGCCAGGAGAAGCCGATAAGGCGCCCGACCTTGGGTGGCGCTGATCCTCCTCAGACCGGGCCGCTCCACCCCTCGGCCCGCCTCCGGCGAGGACCCTTAAGCGGACGCAGGCTCCTCTGGCGTCTGCGGGATTCAGCCCCTAAGTCGCCGCGTCGGCTTCTCCGGCCAGCGCCCGGGTCTGGAGCCTCGACAGATCCTCCATCGTCTGTCGTCCCAGGTTCCCTGCAGCCTTCGCTGCCATCCGGGGAGCCTGAGTTGCCCCTGCCTGACCCGGGGACTTTTCCCTCTGTCCCAGGCGTGCAGGATGCTTTGCTGCCGTCAGACCCTCCTCCTACAGAACCGGATCTGGCGCGGGGCCCCGGCGCGGCCCCCCGTTGCGGTTCCGGCGCTGGCCCCACCGGCGCCAGGGGGGGATATCCCTCCTCCGTCGGGCCCAACCCCCCACGGGCCTATCACTGTGGATCCACCTGTGGGGCTCCCTACTGGGCCGTCTGCACCGGCAGCTCCTCCGGTACCTGGGTATCCGCCATCATATCCGACGCCGGCTTACCCGGGTCCGCAGTATCCAGCGCTGCAGTACCCGACGCCGGCTCCACCGACGCCGCAGTACCCGATGCCGCAATACCCGGCACAGGTGTTCCCGCAGCCGGGTTACGGATACTCACCTTACGGATATAATCCGTATAATTATCCCCCTCCTCCTCCACCACCGCCCCACAGGCCGGCGGTGGATCTTCAGGAGACTCTAGCTTCCTGGTGGGCTGAGGCCAAGGCTCAGCTCACCAAGGAAGTTGAGAGCCGCCTCACGGCGACGGTGCCACCTTCGGCCCCCGTACGCCCGAGACGGTACACTCCCTCTCTGCCTCTGGATTCCTGAGCCCTTCCCTCTGGATCCAGAGAGGGGCAGGACACGCATCCAGGGATTCCCCCTAAGGAACCCGTTCCTCCCCCTAGACGGGTCAAGGAGTCTTACTCTGCTTCTAATTCTTCTTCTTCCTCACTCTCCGATTCCTCAGATTCTTCCGATAGTTGCTCCGAGAGAGACGACGAGCCTCGCTCTTCGTCCAAGCCCTGGCCGAGGACTCCTCCGGAGTCTCCTCCGGAGGATCCTTCCTTCACGGAGTTGCTCAGGAAGATCCAGGAAGTCCATCAGTGGCATTCTTTGGAACCAGATCCTCAGCGGGTTAAACTCGCCGAACATCTGGACCTGCCCCTCACGGCCCCTACCCTAGTGCCACCCTGGAACGAGCCTCACACCCACCTTGTTTCTGCTATTTGGAAGCAACCGTCGGCTTTAACCCCGCTTCCTTGGTAGTCCAACAGGCTATACCAGGCTCTGGAGGGTGTAGATTTTTTGGATTCTCACCCCCGCACAGACTCGGTCGTGATTAGCACCGCTCACGGCCGGTCAGCACACCCAAAACATTTAAGCTCGTCTCCCCCGGATAAGGAATCTCGCCTTCTGGATCAGTACGGAAGAAAAATATACGCTTCTTCCACACTGGGTATTAGGGCCCTGAATTATGTAGCACATGTGGGGGATTACCAGAAGGCTATCCTTACCCAGGCGGAATCTAAGATTGACTCCTTACCTGACTCCCAAGTCAAGCAGGAGTTAGCGGACCTAGTCCATTCTGCTCATTCAGCCAGTCATCACATCCTGAGGACGACCTACGATACAGTGGACACTGCAGGGCGGAGCTCTGTGTTCGCCATAAGTTTTCGACGTCACGCCTGGCTCCGCGTGTCAGGTTTGGTCCCGGAGGTGCAGTCAGCAATCCAAGAAGCACCTTTCAGGGGTTCAGTGCTTTTCGGCGGTGATGTCAAGGACATCATCACCGATTTGCAGGAGAAGGGGACGGCTCTGAAATCTGTGGATTCCATGTACCATCCCCATCCCCCGCAGCGCCGTCCTTTTCGCAGACGCAGCCGGCCTCAAGCGAAACCCCAAGGAAGGTGGGTCACCAAACGCTGGGCCCCCGCAGCTGCTAGGCCCCTGCCGCCCAAAAAAGCAGCAGGTGCCCCAGCTGCGGCGCTGCCCCACACCACCTGACTCCTTCCCTCTCCCACCGCCTCCGGACTCCCAGGAGGAACCGGTAGGAGGGAGATTCTCCCTCCACTTTCTGGGTTGGGAGAGGATAACATCGGATTCATGGGTGCTTCAGATCATCGCAGAGGGGCACTCCATAGAGTTTCTACAGAAACCTCCACGCCACCCCCCTCTGAAGTCCTCGTATGCAAGGGACCATCTTCCTTTGGTCAGGGAAGAAATATCTGCCCTTCTCGCGAAGCAGGCCACAGAACCCGTTCCTCCTTACCTTCAAGGGATGGGTTACTATTCCCATTTCTTCCTAATACCAAAGAAGACGGGAGATCTCAGACCCATTCTCGTTCTCAGCTCCCTGAACTTCTACGTGGAATACAAAAAGTTCAGGATGCTTTCCCTTCAAACCCTTCTGCCTCTTCTTCGGCCGGGTCAATGGCTTTGTGCACTGGATATGCAGGATGCATATCTGCACATCCCCATTCGTCCTTCGCATCGCAAATACCTCCGGTTCGCTTTCCAGGGGGACCATTACCAATTCTGGGCACTTCTGTTTGGTCTTTCCTCGGCTCCCCGAGTTTTTACCAAATGCCTGGCGGTAGTGGCGGCCCACCTGTGTACTTTGGGAGTTCAGGTGTTTCCCTACCTGGATGATTGGCTCCTGGTGGCCTCGTCCAGGGAGGAGCTCCTGCATTTTCTCTCCCTCACCCAGCAGGTTTTCACCTGCCTGGGTATTACCATCAACCATTCCAAGTCTCATCTGGACCCCTCCCAGAGACTTCAGTTCATCGGGGTGATCCTCGATACTACAGTGAGCAAGGCCTTCCTTCCTCCAGACAGGGCGGCCTCCCTCCAGTCACAGATTTCCCTGCTATCAGAACACAGGAAGGTTCCGGCGAGGTTGGTTCTCCATCTTTTGGGGCTTATGGCGGCCGCCATCCCAATGGTTCCCCAGCGTGGCTCCACATGAGGATTTCTCAGTGGACTCTCCGCTCTCAGTGGGATCAACTAGTAGACGACCTAGATCATCTGGTGCTGATCTCCTCGCCAATGACAAGAGACTTGCAGTGGTGGATGGTTCGAGAGAACCTGTTTCGGGGGGTCCCTTCTGTCATCCTCCCCCCCCCCCAGACTCTGACCACGGACGCATCAGGCGAAGGTTGGGGAGCCCATCTGGGTCCTCACCAAACCCAGGGTTTATGGTCCAGATTGCAGTTAGCTCTCCACATCAATGTACTAGAGCTACGAGCAGTACTATATGCTCTCCAAGCCCTTCACCCATACATCCTTCCCGGTCACCTAGCTGTCCAGACGGACAACATGTGTGTGGTGTGGTACATCAGCAAGCAGGGAGGGACTCGATCCTACCCGCTGTGCAGGGAAGTGATGAGGGTTTGGGACTGGGCAACGCTTCACAACCTTCACCTCACGGTGATCCATGTTCCAGGAGTCGACAATACTCTGGCAGACAAGTTAAGTCACTCCTCGGCTCTGCCACATGAGTGGGAACTGGACCAAAAAGTTCTAAGCGACATCTTCCAGCTTTGGGGGACTCCAGAGGTAGACCTGTTCGCCTCTTCCCAAAACGCAAAACTTCCCACCTTTTGCTCGCTCGCTCCAGAGCGAGGCGCTTTCTGGAGCGACGCTCTGTCTCTAAACTGGAAGGGCAGATTCGTCTATGCTTTTCCCCCAATTCCTCTGGTCCCTTGTGTACTGCAGAAACTTGCAATGGAAGGAGCGAGAATGATTCTGATCGCTCCTTTCTGGCCCAGGCAAATCTGGTTCTGTCTTCTACAACAATACTCAGAGGTTCCTCCTCTTCCTCTTCCTTTATCTCGAGGATTGCTGACCCAGGATTGGGGGACCCTGGTCCATCCGGGACTCAAGTCCCTACAACTTCATGCATGGCTCCTGCAGACCTAGCACAATCTCGCTTTGGCGTCTCCAAAAGTGGCTGAGATTCTGGTGCAGGCTAGAAAGCCCTCCACTAGGTCTACTTACGCCATGAAATGGAAGAGATTTTCTATTTGGGCTGCCTCCAGGAAGGTAGAGCCTTTCTCCTGTCCTTTGGCCATTCTCCTCGAATATTTACGTCACTTCTTTGACCTGGGTCTCAGTCATTCCTCTTTGAAAGTTCACATGGCTGCCATTTCAGCCTACCATGTCCCTTTCGCTGATAAAGCCTTTGCCCAATTAGAGGTATCCAAGACTTTTCTCAGAGGGGTCCTTCATCTTAGGCCCCTGTCCAGACTCCTGCCCCCCCTTGGGATCTGAACTTTGTTCTCGAGAAACTTACCCTTCCTCCCTTCGAGCCTGCGGCCTCCGCAGACTTTAAGTTTTTGTTGTGGAAGACGCTCTTCTTAGTGGCCATTACCTCTGCTCGAAGAATTTCCGAGCTCCAGGTCCTTATGTATAAAATCCCATATCTGATTTTTCACAAGGATCGAATAGCTCTTCGCACGAACCCTAAGTTTCTACCGAAAGTGGTAGCGGAGTCTACCTTAAATCAGTCTATAGAGTTACCTGCCTTTTTCACGCAGTACTCCAACCAGGGAGAATATTTACTCCATACCATGGATGTTCACAGGATTCTGAGATACTACACCGATAGGACAAAGGATCTCAGAAAGACTGATCAGTTGTTCGTCTCTTTTGCTCACAAAAGGGAAGGCAATGCTGTTTCAAGCAATGCCTGTCAAAGTGGTTGGCTCATTGCATCACTTTCTGTTATGACAAGTACAACAAGACCCTTCGGGTCAAGTCAGAGGTCACTCCACTCGTGGAGTAGCAGCCTCTGCGGCTTGTTTCAAGAATGTGTCTGCGGCAGACATCTGTGCTGTCGCCACTTGGACTTCCGTCCATACCTTTACGAAACATTACAGTTTGGACATTGCCTCTCGCCGTAGAGCAGGCTTCGGGTTAGCGGTCTTGCAAGGCCTCCTGTCTTGAGGTTTGCAAGGTTTTTTTTTTTTTGCTACTTCTTGGAGTAGTTCCTCCTCCCGGTGCCTTTCATTTGTTCCAGACTGCTTGGGATTCTGTCCTATATGTAATTACCTACTGCAAGAGCCCTCTCAAAGTAAGATAGTACAGTTACGTAAGAACTTACTGTAACAGTAGATCTTCGAGAGAGGCTCTTGCAGTAGGTAATACCTTTCCGCCCTCCATCCCCCTAGGCTTTTCAGCTCCTTTTCCATTGAAGGAAATATCTGCTTCTCTCTCGTCCGGGCCTTCGGGCCTGTGGCAGGAAAGAACTGGAAGAAGCGGGCGTCAGGACCGCCTTATACCGGCGTCGCAGCGCCGGTCACACCTAGCTGATAAGGCGGCTCTCGCCAGGGACTGCTAGCTAGAAATTTTCCATGGGGTCCTGCTGCCAGCCGACGTCAGTCCTGTATGTAATTACCTACTGCAAGAGCCTCTCTCGAAGATCTACTGTTACGGTAAGTTCTTACGTAACTGTACTTTTTTCAGTTGACTGCCTAGTTTCCCCTCAGACTTCATGATATTGGGATGCTATGATAAACATGTTAACTTTACCATACCGTAAAATGTTTTCATGTTTTGACATCCATTGTGTTGGTTAAATGCCCAAAACTTAATGCCAAGTTCTGTCTCATTCCACATTTTCACTAGGCCAGTCATTTACTGTTGTGATAATACACACTCACCTGCTAGGGTCCAGCGTACTCCAAAGCTGTGACATCACCATGAGACCTTTAGCGCCTCCCTTTTCCCTGTCAGTTTGCTTTGAATCATCAGTCTTAGGATTTTTGGCTTTAGGGTTGGCAGCATCTGTAGAGTTCTCCTGCCTGAAGATTGTCTTTGAAACCTGTAAAGAACTCTGTTTGTTTCTACATTTAAAATGTACATTTATTTTTGTATTCTTTTTTTTTTGTTTGTTTTTTTTTTTTTTTCCTTAATTTGGCTTCTGCTTTTAACCCCAAATTCCAGTCAGAGTCTGGGTATTTTGGCATTTTGCCTGAGTTTGTATAAAAAAAAGGTCTTGCTGTTATGATCTGCTCTTTTTTTTATTCTTCAGAACAGATTTCCCTTCCTCCATCCTCTCCATTATCTGCTCAGGTTTTTTCCTCAGCGTAAGCTTGATTGTGTTGTTTCGTCCCATTACTGAGAGTTTTAGGTACCTTTATGAAGTAACTTTGTTTTCCTGAGCATTAAGGGACAACAAAAGGTTGGATTGCTGTCAGTTCATCTAACTCTAAGGGGTTGCGAAGCACAGGGCTTAGTTTAACAGTGGATCTTCTTTAAGAACATCTCCCTCCATTGAGCCACACCATTGAATGTGTAAGCCATCAGCATCAGGACCACCCAGAAACTTTTGCTAGCTGGGCCTGTCCACTTTGACATGGATCATTGCTGCCCAGATAATGTGGGTGGCCCCATCTCGTTTCAGTTCTTTCATCTGCAGTCAACTGCTCATTGGAATCTTTGCTGGAGGAGCAGTACTGAAACTAGCCATCGTCTACTGGTTTATTTTATTTCTTTAACTAACAAAAAAAACAGCCACCTCCTACTATTTATTCTGTCTCACAAACTGAGACAGACTTGGTGGTCATCATGGCTGCCCATGACAGTTCTGAAGCACCTTGTCCCATGAGCTCTGTTACCCAAAAAAGTGTGAGTGTTGGCGTGCCCGCCACCCCCAGAGTCTTCTGACTCTTCCGCTTTCTCTGTGCCCTTTAGAAAACCAAGGCATCCTGGTGGGGGGGCCACATCTCCCTCTTCTTTCCAAAGTGGAGGGAAATTACCATGGATGCTTATGTACTGGAGGCAGTTCATCGAGGTCATGCCTTATGTCTGCTGTCTGTCTATCCAGTGCATCCTCTTCTTCCCAATCAGTACACTCCAGGACACCTTGCTGTCCTGCTGGAGGAAGCCCAGACTATCCTCCACAAAAAGACAATTGAACTTTGCGTCTGAGACTGACTGCCTGGGATACAATTCAGTATACTTTCTGGTTCCAAAGAGGATGGTGGGATTTACTTCCAGTCTTGGGTCTTATGTGACCTGAACCTCTACATAAAGTACAAATGGCTCTGGATGGTCTCACTGCAGTCACTACTCTCCTGCTGCTGCACTATTTATTAATTTACTTAAAAGTTGATAACCGGGAAAGCCACACTGAGCCAATGCATGTTTCCAGGTGCAACCCAGGGAAGGGGTTGTAGGGAGGGAAAGGGGAAATTGTTTAACCAGGAAAGGCACACTAAGCTGAAGCTTGTTTCGAGCTGTGACCTGGGAGCACAGGAAAGTTAAGAGACTTGTTCAGGGTCACATAGTATGCAAGTGGGGGCAGTGGGATTCAAACCCAAGTCTCCAGGTTTGCAGCTCAGGGCTTTAAACCACTGCACTATACTGCCTCTTAAGAGACTGGGAGACCGGTTACAAATATAATTCAGGGTCAGCATAGCAAATACAGGAATAACAGGTGTACACAGAGGCAGCGGTATGATAAAATGACATAATGTAATACAGCAACTGTGTAAAGCAGTAAGCAATAAACAATCAAGTGGGAGGCAAAGTTCCCAGTGCATGTTTGGGTAGGGGTAAAAAGGTGAAGGGAAGCAACCAGGTCAAGGGAGAGGATCTTGGGTTGGGGGGGGTAAGCAGGAACAGGTGGGTGCAGGAAAGTGCCTTAGGTGGATACAAAGCTGGGAGAGAAGGGGTGAGGTGGGGGAGCAGGTTCCAACAGGAGGGGAGGCAATAGGATTGGGCTGCTTGGCCAGCAGAGGAGTGAGGATGGTGAATGGAGAAGATGTGGGAGTCCTTAGAGCGAAGCAAGCAGGAACAGCGATAATTTGGCAATGAAGGCAGTGCAGTGGGCCTGGCAATGAGACGATGGGGAGAGGATGAAGAGGAAAGAGTATAGGGAGCAGCGATGGATACAGAGGGGAGAGTTGGTGGTGAAGCAGCAGAAGGCATTGAACAGTGTATCCAGTCTGTCAAGAGAGGAGGAGGAGGAAGTGCCACATACTGTATCTGCATAATCAAGACTGGGAGAACCATTTTGGTTACAAGTTCTTTCGGACATGGAGGGAGAGGCAGTCTTTGTTGCAAAAAAGGGTGCCTAGTTTGGGGAAGAGTTTGACATGAATGGCATCTATGCGGACAGAGAAACTGAGCTTGCTGTCAAGCCAAACTCCTAGATAACTTGAATGCAGAGACCCCTTCCAGCAAGGTGCCATCCAGAGTCATGAGAACCTGAGGGGTAGGGGCCAGAGCCTCACCAGCTTCTGCCTGCTGCTGAAATTCATTGTCACTATCTTTTTGGTATTGACGTTAAGCTATTTTCCATGGAACCAGAATAGGACATTATGGAAATCCTGCTGGAGTGGCCCAGTCACAGCAGCGACTCTAGGGCCCGAAGTGCAGATAACCATGTTGTCTGCGTACATATGAATGTTTGAGACACATGCAAAGGGAAGGTCATTGAGAAAAGTGGAGAAAGGTACGGGACTTAGGATGGAACCCTGTGGGACTCCGGCTAGGATGGCGAGAGATGGGAACAGGACTCCTCCTACCTGTACAGACTGTTGATGGCCCAGGAAGTACATGAGATTTGGCTGTGGGCATTGGACGTTGGACAGGAAGAATGCTTATCTTCATGTCAGAGTACTCAACAGCCACAGAAAGTACCGTTGTTTTATGCTGCAAGGCTCTCACTGCTAGTTTTGTGTCTTACTTTTGGCATATCCCCATCCCTGTTTGTTTTACCAAGTGCTTGTAGTGGTGGCCACAGTACTCCACAGAGAAGGACTATGTGTGTGCCTGTACTTTGACAGCTGGCTATTAAAAGCTCCATCATTGGAGGTGATGGCTTTCACCTAGTTCTGGACACACCAGCTTTTCAAGCAGTTGTGTATCCAGGTAAACAAACCAAAATCATTTCTGACTGTGTGCCAATGCCTGCAATGCATAGGCACTGCTCTGGACATGGGAGTCAGCCAAGCATTTTTACCAGTTGTCAGTGCCACAACAAATTTTTTTGTTTGTTTGTTTTGTTCTGTCTATTTTTTTCCTCCTTCTCCACTTAGCTTCGGTCTCCTCGGGAGCACCTAGGAGTCATCCCACTGCGGTCCACTCCTACCTGGTCAGTCCTCCGTCGCCTATGTAACCTTGGTTTAACCCCCAGGTGGGGACAAGGTGGGCCCAACACCCTGAATTCCTCTGGCAGAGTCAGTCAGGAGGGTGCCAGGAGGTCGGCTGCATATCGTGGGCAAGCTCCGGTGCTCTGTCTCTGCCGGAGCTGAAGGGTATTTTTCCCTGTTCTGGGGAGTGGCTGGCACTCTAAAGTCAAGGCGTGCCACTGACGTCTGCCACTCCCTGCCCTTTCACTACTCTCAATGCTTGCTGTGTCTCCGGCTTCCGCCAGAGGTCAGCCGAGCGCCGAACAGGGATCCCTGCCCCTCCTGGGAGAGGAGAACTGTCCTCCAAACGCTCGACCCTCTCCCTCCCCTGCCGACTCCCAACAACCCGGGCTCATTCCCGAACCCGGGTCGCTGGCATGGTGCAAGGTGTGGTGTCCAGCACCTCAACCCTCAGCGCTACCAGGCCGGGCAGTGCCACAACATTGATTGCCCAAGCTCATTTGGTGTCATCCAGCCATTACGTTTCCACCTTGGGCCTACTCAGACTCATAGGCCTGATGGCAGCCACAATCCCAACAGTCCTGCTGGCACATCTGCACATAAGGATTCATTGTCTGTATCTCCTATCAGATAGACTCTTTTGCATGTCCAGTTAGTCATCGTCTAGATGAGCTCTTCTCGTTTTGAGACTTGGGGCTCCAGTAGCCTCCCAGTACTCCTCTGTGAAGGTGTGTTTGGGTGCAGTTTCAACTTTTCATGTGCTCTCTTATGGTAAAGTGGCTGCTAAACTTGAGGTGTCCCACAGATTTCTTAGAAGGATCATGCTGCTTCACCCCCAGTCCGTGATCCAGTTCAGGAGTGGGACCTTAACATGGTTCTGGAGATCATTATGGTACCTGCTTTTGAATTGGATGCTACCTGTAACTTGCATTTTCTCTTATGGAAGACACTGTTTCTCATGGCCATTACTTCTGCAAGAATTTCTAAATTGCAAACTCTGGTAACAGAGCCCTCTTATTTCCACACGATAGGGTCAACTTGAGGACCAGTACATGTTTTCCATCGAAGGTCATTTTTAATCATGCACAAAATTAAACTATTGACTCTCTGGTTTATTTTTTGACTTCCACGGTGCCACGCCTGGCACCAGTTTTTTTTTGGGGTGGGGAGGTCCTGATGACTATGCTGTTCACTGACCCTGAGTTCGCTGCCGGAGGTGGCACCATCTTGGGGTCGGGCTGGCCAGGTTGCAGAATTCTGCATAAGCCTTCTGGCAGAATCAGTCTCTAGTGAAAACCGGAGCAGCCCTGCGGGTACTGAATGGCTCCGCTTTCCTCATGTGGGGATACTCCCCTGTAGGCACTGATGGGGTAATTTCCCTTCTGTATGTCAACCTTGTTTGGGCAGTTTTGCCATGGCCTCCCCTTTAGCAAGATCTGCTGAGCATTACTGTAGCCCAGGCATAGACCCTAGATCCTCAGGCTCTGCTGTCCCACCTGGGTCTATGCCACCTCTTCCTGAACTTCCTGGGATCATGGGTCCTCTTGGGTCCGTCACTTGGAGTCAGTACCTCACTAGTGCTGTCCATATCCAGTTCCTCCATGGTCCCCAACTGCCACCTGTTTCTAGATTCAACTCTTTGCCATCTGCACCCTTCTCAGAGGGCATGGAATCCTCCCAACACCTTTACTTGGCCTCTGAGTACTCTCTGTACCATAGAGTCCTGATGGACATGCTACGGGTGCTGGACGTTGGTACCATAGCCACATGCAGTACCCTGTCCACACAGCTGGGACTCATAGGAGCTTTAAGCAGTGCCCACTGTGTCATCCCTCCCTGGCCTAGGGCCTTCAAGGAATGCTCTAGGACAGTTTGGAGACGTTCCTTTGCTCTGTGTCCAGCCACCAGTGATGTCTGCCAAAGGTATTGTGCACACACGGATTCTGCTGGCTCAATACCTTACCACGCTTCAGGGGTTAAGGTCATGCAGACCCCAGACAGGCCTCATCATCCAGTGCATGACCAGCCTCCTGAAGTTAATTCTGCACATACAGACACTTTAGATAGAAAGGTTTTCTCCTTATCTTGCCCCATGATGTGCATTGTTGGACATCAGGCACTCTTGGCAGCTTATAACAAGCACCTGTGGGTGCAGCTAGCTATGCCACCCTTGGAGTTAGTCAGGCAAGTCATCTGCCTTTCTGCCAAGAGCCTGAAGTTGGCAAAGCACCAGACGAGGGCATCATGCCAGTGAGGTGACCTCCAGACTGGTGGGAACCACAGTCTGCATCCGGTGGATGGTATGGCTTCGCTTTTCAACTGGCATATCTGGCCTGGCATAAGGTGTTAAACTTCCAGTTCTTACCCCAGGAGTCCTTTAGCATTAGTAACTTTAGCAGTTAGCTGGCTAGTGCAGCGGCCCTGGAGGTGTGCCTTTAAGATAAATTTAAATGAGCTTAGGGCCATAGCCAGTCAGAAAACAGGAAGAGGAGTGAGCTGAGTAAGAGCTACTGAAGGCTTCAGAATTTTTTCTCCGCTGGACTGAGCAACATTGCCCCTGAGGTGCCACTCAACTTTCCTTGTTGCTAGCCTCCTAGTGCTCATTTGGGTAACATTTTCCTCATAAACCTTTTTTAATAGAGTGCTGAGTGAAAGTTTTACATTTTTGTTAGTGCTGCACTCATTTTTTATTTTTAGTGCAACCGCGCTATTTTTAGTTTATTTTTACCACAACTGCTTATTTTTAATGCTGAATTTATCGTGGGTGCTTAATTTTGATGGATCCTCTCTTTTTTTGATGCAAATTCTTACAGGAACCGTTGAATTAAGGACAATTATCTTGTTTTTTTACCTCAGACCTCACGGGTTATCGCGAGGCACCTGCAGTGGAATTCAGACCTTAACAATACCTGGGGATTTCTTTCAGGATTGGCAGTTACGAGGAACCCTTAGTTATATAAGTGGACCTATGGTATCACAGAACTGTCCGTAAGGGTCCAGCAGCAATCTGTGGCAGTTGCCCAGTATTACTGGGCTTTCTATTACAATTGGCACTGGTATAGATCCCAGTTCTACAACCAAAAAAATAAAATAAAATAAAAAAGGCACTTAACATAGAGTTATTTAACTGGGGCAGGACTGGCTGGTGGCATTTCACACAAACCTGCACTCGGTTCATAAGATCCAGGACTGGTTTGCTTTGCTTAAATTGGCAAACATAGCAGACAGACATTTGATTTATTATGGCTGAGGATAAATCAAAGGCTTCCCACGAGGGGACATCCAAAAGTACTAATAATAAAAGCAGAGGTGCTGAGGAATTCTCCAGATCCTAGCCAAAAAATAAAGCTTCCAAAGATGAAGTTCCTCACAAATTAAAAAATAATAGAAGTGACGAAAAAAGGAAGCTTGATCAAGCCACTGATGAAGTGGCTAAAAAAAAACTCTTGTCAAGACAGAAGCGCTCTCGTTGCTCCTGGGAAAGCCAATAATGAGACAACAAGCAGCTTAAAGCACACAGAAAAAACAAAACTCTTACAAACAAAGCCTGCGCAAGTTATTTTGTCAGTGCAAGATATGGAAAAAGCATGGCAACTGTTTCAGACCCTACAAAAGATAGGTCCTTTATTTATTGGGGCTGGCAAGCACTCTTCCACAGTTCTCTTTTCTGTAGACTGTGAGGGTGATGCAGATGATGGAGAATAATTTTATGGTGCCCTTGACATGGATTTTAAGGGCCTTGAGCCCCAGGAGTCCCAGACCTTCATCTTGGGATCCCTCAAGTGACCAGGAGGATTCCTCCTCTATGTTTAAATTTATATAAAATATGCTGGACACCCACGACCTCCCTACACAGGAGCCCAACCAGTAAGATGAAATTATAGGGAGAAGAGAGGTCTTTCAACCCCCAAGTCTCTGGTCGTCCCTATCTATAATGCATTTAGAAAAAATACCATGAAGGTTCTTCAGCACCCCACTTCAGTAACTGGTTGATAAGTGGTTCGAGAGGAACATAGAATTTGACGGCAGATAAGGACCGCTTGGCCCACCCAGTCTGCCCATTTCCCTACCTGACAGATAAGCTGCAGATTCTAGTTAATCAACAGCTTACTTCCTCCTGACCCCCACTAGAATTGCCTTATGCCTGTCCCATGCATTCTTAAATTCTCCCACAGGGACAGGCATAAGGCAATTCTAGTGGGGGGCATATAGATACAGATTGTCTAAAAATGGTATAGAGTTCCTGTCTTCACACCCTAGCCACGAGAGTATAGTGCAGCAGGCAGCTTGTGAGAAAGCGGGAGTCTCCTTGTCCCCCTCTCCCCCGGACAAGGATTCCAAGAAAATTGACTTCATAGCAAAGAAAATGTATGCCACAGCTTCCTTGCTTCTCAGACTTTCTTCATATATGGTGTTCACAGCCAAATATCAGAAAGCCCTTTGGAAATCTGTCCTGGCCATCACCCGCAACAGATCAGATTCTATGGTGCAGAAGCTGGTGGATACGACAAAAACTGCCCTGGAAGCTACTAAGTACCAATTCCACATGGCAGACGACAACAGTGATGCAGCCTCTAGGGCAATTGCCCATGTCATCTCTCTTAGATGCTTCGCCTGGCTTAGAACAACCAGTCTAACCACAGACACTTAGAACAAGGCCATGGATTTTCCCTGTGATCAAAATATGTTATTTGATTACAGAACCACTGCCTACATGAAAAAAGTCAATGAGTACAAGGCCTCCTGGCAGAGCCACTCATCCAAACTTAAGCCCACCACCCCTCAGAGATCCTGTCCCAGGGGTGGTAGGGGCAGAAGTTTTGTTCCCAGACCTTACAGTCCCTATCCCCAATTTGACTTCGGTCAGTACAGGGGGTCTTTCAGAGGCAGAGGCAGAATAGGCCAAAGAAGAGCCACCTCTACCTAGCCACCTGCCTCACAGTCTAAGTCCTGATGTGAGTGTCCAGGTCGCCTCCCCTCTTTCGGTGGGAGACAGACTCTCCCACTCTCTTCAGCACTGGTCCCTCGTTATGTCGGACAAGTGTGTACTGGAGATAGTGGAGAAGGGTCTGCCACTACAGTTCAAACATATGCCAGACCTCAAGCGTACCCAGGTGTCAAGACCTCTGTCCCCAACAAAGATCCCACTGTTGGAATTGGAGGTACAAAACCTTCTGGCTTTACAAGCCATGGAGAGGGTCCCTGCTCACGAGAAGGGCAAGGGCCTCTACTCTAGATATTTTCTGACACAAATGAAAACTGGGAAACCCAAATTCAAAATGGTCACTCTGTCACTGGTCATACAGTCCTTACAGCAGGAAAACTGGCTAGCCTCCCTGGACTTAAAGGATGCCTACTTCCACATACCCATAAGGCGATGTCACAGGAAGTTTCTCAGGTTCAAACTTCCTTTGGGTCACTATCAGTTTGTCGCAATGCCTTTTGGTCTGTCCTCGGCCCCAAGAGTCTTTATCAAGTGTCTCGCAGTGGTAGCAGCACACCTCAGGAAACTGGCTGTTGCTCTCTACCCCTATCTGGATGACTGGCTCATAGTAGCAAAGTCTCCTTGTCAGGTCAAGGAGTCCCTTTCCCTCACAAAACATACTCTAGAGACAGTCTCTGGGTTTCCTTGTAAATCTAAAGTAATCTCACCCGGAACCCACCCAGCTGCTCAATTTCATAGGGGCCCAGCTGGACACTCGGAGGGGATATGCTTTCCTGCTGCAGGAAAGAATTCAGAGTTTCCTTTCAGTGGTAGATTCTTTCATCCAGGGACAGCCAAAACCAGTCAGACATTTCCTCAAACTTCTGGGACACATGGCCTATAGGACTGCAGTGGTCCCAGGGATCAGGTACAGGATGCGACTCCTGCAAGTCTACCTCAGAGCTCGCTGGTCTCAGAGAAACAACAACTTTTCAAAGTTGATACTTGTGTCAGAGCAGTTCCTACAAAACCTGCTGTGGTGGAAGAACCCTGCAAATTTACAGGTAGGGGTACCCTTCCAAGCTCCTCTTCTGACAAAGGCGATCACCACGGATGCCTCCTTCCTGGGCTGGGGAGCACACCTGGGCAGTGCTTCAGTAAGCAGAAACTGGACTCTCGAAGAGTCACAGTTGTACATAAATCTTTTGGAAATCTGAGCAGTCTTTCTAGCTGTCATAGTGTTCGCTCCCAGCATAAAATGGCAGGTGGTTCAAATTCAAACAGATAACACCACTGTAATGTTTTACATAAACAAGCAGGGTGATACCAGATCAGGAATACTCTGTTCAGAAGCTCTAAAGCTCTGGTCTCTAGCATTCTCCCTGGGAGTCGGCCTTTCAGCTGTTCACCTCCCAGGCAAACTCAGTACCCTGGCGGATGCTCTTGAGTCACATCAGTCAAGGCCAGAGTGAATGGACCCTGAACAAGCAAGTACTAGTCACAGTGTTCACGTGATGGGGCACACCAGATGTGGATCTGTTTGCCTCTCCCCTCAATTTTCAGCTTCCTCAGTAGTGTTGCAGGTCCCCAGTCCCGGGAACACTTCCTCTGGATGCCCTGATCCTGGACTGGTCAGGGAGGTTCTTATACGCATTCCCTCCCTTTCCCCTGATAATCAGTGTTTTGCTGAAACTCAGACAACAGCCTGCATTGATGATCCTAGTGGCTCCGGACTGGCCCAGGCAATCCTGGTATCCTCTTCTTCTCTCAGTGTCCTACAGCAAGCCCATTCACCTGTCTCCAGCTCACGCTCTGCTGACCCTTCCTCAGACAGGAGTGCAGTACCCAGTCGTACACTCTTCACCTCAAGACCTGGTACTTGAGGAATTAGTTTCCATCCTCGTAGTGGTCTGAACAGGTCCTTAAGATACTGAGGATGGCTAAAAAAACTAGCACTAAGAAGACTTATGCAGCCAAATGGAAAAGGTTTTCCCTCTGGTGCAAGAGCAAAAAGGTCGAACCCCTATCGGCTTCAGACCCTCACCTGCTAGACTACCGAGCACACTTACAGGTGTCAGGCTTGAAACCAGCTTCCCTCAAGCTTCACCTGGTGGCAATTTCGGCCTACCTTTCGGTGGGGGGGGGGGCAATTTTCTCCCATGCTATATTTAAACAGTTTTTCAAAGGCCTCTTGCATCTTCAGCCTCCAGTCAGGGAGCTGGTTCCCCCTTGGAGCCTGAACCTCTGCATAGACCGGCTCATGAAACCACCCTTTGAGCCTGTGTCCACTGCTCATATCAAGTTTGTGACTTGGAAGACAATCTTTCAGGCGGCCATTTCCTCTGCCAGGAGGATTTCAGAGCTACAGGCCAAATTACATCATCCCTCACAATGCTAAAGTTGAGCTCAGGACAAACAGGAAATTTCTGCTAAAGGTGGTTTCAGAGTTCCACTTAAACCAGTCCATTTCTCTGCCTGACTTCTTTACTGAGAAATCCATGCCTGGTGAGCAAAAGCTCCACAGCTTGGATGTCAAAGGAACCATCTTCTACTACCTAGATCATACTAGACAGTCCAGAGGCTCCTCCGCTCAGTTTTTCCTCACCTTCAGGGATGCAGGCAGCAGAAGACGAGCTGCCAAGAGAACCATTTCCTGCTGGTTGGTCTCTTGCATTAGTTTCTGCTATGAAAAAGCTGGTCACCAACCTCCAGTGGGGCTCAGGGCCCACTCCACCAGGCGTACTGCAGCCTTGCTTGCAGCAGTAAGCGACTTTCCCCTACTGGATGTCTGCAAAGCAGCTACCTGGAAATCTGTGCACACCTTTGTGAAACACTACAGTTTGAATGTGCAGACCAGATCTGATGTTAAATTTGGCAGGGCGGTTCTGCAGGGCCTCTTTCCTAAGTAGGGTCTCTGCCCCCCTCCCACTTGATACTGCTCGGTAGTCTGCTAAAGTTACTGATGCTAGAGGACTCCTGGGGTAAGAAGAAAAATTTACTCACCGCAGTAATCTTCTTTCTTCCAAGGGGGTCCTTTAGGATCAGTAAGCTCCCCCCCTTTCTTCCCGGTTCACTTGTCGAAGAAGGGCTCTTTTTCACACTTTTCACCAAATTTGGAGTTTTTCTTATTAATGAGTTTTTAACTCGTGTTCTTGTTGTTTTTATTTCCACTTTTTGTGGACATTTGCATGTTTTTTGAATCCTGTTGATTCTTTTTCAGGGCTTGTGCACTCTTTTTTTCCTTCTAAACAATTCTGAAGCCTTCAGCAGCTCTCACTCAGCTCACTCCCCTTCCTGCTTTCTGATTGACTATGGCCCTAAGCTCATTTAAATTTCTCTTAAAGGCACACCTCCGGGGCAGTTGCACCTAGCCAGCTAACTGCTAAAGTTACTTACGCTAAAGGACCCCTTGGAAGAAAGAAGATTACTGCGGTGAGTCATTTTTTCTTCCAGGGGACCCATTTTTTCCCCCGTTTAGTTAATTGGGAACTTGCGGGGCATTATCTACCATCTGACTCTGAATGTTCTTGGGCCCCACCAGACCCATGAAGTGTCCCTGTCCTCAGGTGTTCTCCCCTGCACGGAGAGCTGAGGGTGATTTTTACCCTCAAGGTGAACCAGCTCCTCCCTAATTGGAAGCTTGGTACTTGGACCCATATGTATGAATCAGTGGTGAAGATTGATTCTTGGAGGATATAAAAATGACATACTCACTGTGATTTTTGATCTTCCAGAATATCTTTACCATTGCTTCAAACATCCATCAACTATCCCCCACTCAGCTGAGAGCCAGGGCCTTTGGCAGCTCATCCTGTAGGTGCTGCCAGTGGCAGGCCTTTCTTCCCATATCTCCTCTGCCATGGCCTTTATATGGTGACTGTTGTGTTTTTTTTTTTTTGTTTTTTTTTAATAAAAAAATAAAAGAGGCTTAGACATTCCAGTGCCAACCATCACCAAAACAAAAAAAAAAAGGAAGTGGGGGGTCTTTTGGCTCCCCAACCAATGAAAAAAAATGCAAGTTTTTTTTTTTTACAATGAAGTGGGTAGGTGGCTACCTTCCCTCCATTTTTCTCCCTCCTCCCTGCACAGGGTATATCCCCTGTAAGGTATCTTCCTATTAGTTTCTATATGCAACATGTGCCCTTGGCACCAGCCAGTCTAACTCCATGGAGCAGATGCTCCATTTGTGGAAGGGTGCAGTGCACTTGCTTGTATCAGTGTACAAGCTTCACACATAGTACATAACTGTGGTTGCAGGGAGAAGCGAGGTATGTTTTCCTCTTATGTTGAAGTTTTTTGATTGGTATACTTTGTCTTCATCACTGTGTGTTGGGCTTTGCCCATTTCACCCAAAGCATGCCAGGGGAAATGTCCACATGTCAACTTCCCAGGACTGCTAGTCCTGCAATTCCTATGCTATTCATTTCCCTTTTTTCTTCCTCTGATCCTCAGAGAGAAAACAGGGTTGCAAGTTTACTCTCCTGTTTACTCAAGCTTATCTTGTGGTATGGAGCTATTACTTCTGGGGAATCCGGATGTCATTTTTGCATTTTTCTTTTGCCATCCCGTTTGTAAGGGGGTCCCAAATTGGACTTCCTCTTTTGCTATTTCTGCCAGACCCATTTGCTCAGGGCTGCTACCCTGTCTTTTTACTTGTCACTATCTGCACTCTATCTGGCTAGTAGTAAGAGGCTGTGGCTCATTTTTAGACCAACTACCTTTGTCCTACCTAGTAGGCCCAACCCTTGGTCTCTAAGTGGGTAGTTGGGTTGTAATTGGTTGTTTATTTTACAGTATATCCTCTACCCTTTTATTGTCCCTTTGGGTTAGAAAATATCTAGTCCTCTATTTTCACTCTGCTTAGTGTTTCTCTTCTGGTGAACAGAACTGTGGTGTGTGAGGGAGCCAACTACAATTATTGGCTGGTGTGTGGTACCACGGGGGTACATGCTGCATGTAAGTGGCATCAGAAGCCGAAGTTGATTCCCTCCCTAGAAGCAAACAGCTCCCACGAGATCGTAGAGCCTCCAGTACTAATCCTGTCTATATGAATCAGTGAAGATATTCTGGAAGATCGGCAATTATGGTGCATACGTAATTTTAACTTCTCATCACAGGGATCCTTTCATCAGTAACAATATGCAGTAAGCTGACGTGGTTGAGCTGCCTTGAAGGTGGAGTTTATGCCGATGAACAAATTAATTAGCCATTCAGAAGAGAGCTTGAGGATGTGCTGAGTGGAGTCTGCCCAGAGGGCACTAGAATTTTTCCTCAGCCTGACTGAGCAACACTGCCTCTGGGGTGCTCTCTCAGTTTTGACCACAGACAAAATTTCATTGAAGTTGTCACTTTTTGCTGGGTTTGTGAGTAAGTAACACTATTTTATTATATTTTACGTGGTTCCAGTTAGTTCCTGGGAACCGCGTATTCTGTGGTTCTTTTCAGTTATCTTGAGGTAAAATATATTTTGTCTTTAGTGTTTTCAACAGTATTCTAATTTATTTTTTTCGGAGTTCCTGTTTTCCACTGGGAACCGTCGTTTTTCCTAATTGTAAGCTTCTTTTCACCTCAGAAAGTCACGGTTCTTTACCATGAGGGTACCGACCGCTAACTTTTGAATTCCCTATTTGGTAACCTTCTTTCTGTCACTGTGGACAGTTTGGCATGACAGAAAGACCCAAGAAAAGGACTGGACCTACAGGTTTTAAAAATTGTTTAAAGTGTCGAAAGATTATGGTTAAAGCAGACAGCCATGACTTGTGTTGACAGTGTTTAAAGGTCATACTGGAGTTCATACTGGATGAATAGGAAAGTCAAGAAGGCAAGGTCCATATAGACTTTCTCCACAATTCAGTGGCGGTAACATACGTTAGCAACTTCATAAAATAACTTATCCAATCTATTCTTAAAAATACTCAGATTTTCAGCTTCCACCACCTCCTGAGGCAGTCTATTCCACATCCTGATCGCCCTACACTTAAAGCCCTTCCTTCTTAGTTCAGTCCTACTCATTTCTTCCCTCAGTTGCCTATCATGCCTTCTCAATCGATATGATTTCTCCCTAATCACCAATCCCAGCTCAGATTTAAGATCCTCATCTCTTAGAAACTTATACAATAGCAATAAGTCCCCCCGCCCTTCTGTTCACCAATGACCACAATCCAAGTTTTTCAAGTCTATCCTCATATGACATCCCTGCATAACCTGAAATCAGTCAGTCAATCAAATCTTTATTTATCCAGGTGATCACCATTGAGCAAGCTCATTTACAAGGTGGACCTGCTGTTGGCAGGGAAAATTGTACAGTTACATATAAATACACATAATACAAAAGGAACATGTTTACAATACTGATAGGAGCAGAGTATTTACATTCCAAGTCACATGTACAAGAAAGATATACATAACACAACCTGAACATAGTAAATATATATATATATATATATATATATACACACACACAGTTCCCACAGGAGCAGGATGTGTATGGATGTTGTATATAAACCATAGAAGAAAAAAAGAAAGATTATTTATATTCCTGTCCATAGAAACACGTTTACAGGCCTGGATGGAAATTCTAAGCTATGGAGGTCGCATAACAGTGTTAAGCCTTAGGTAAATGCAGCAGAAGGGGGTGGTGAATAAGAGGGATGCAGAGGGTGCTAAGGGCAAGTGGGGCAGAGGAGGGGGGAGTAGTAGTGGCAAGGGCTGATTTGGATAAGCAGCTGGGACTAATGTTGAAGAAGAGAGGAAGAATAGTCAAGCTGCTAGGAGCAATAGAAGCAATTACAGATTTCAGCAAATGTTTTGTCATAGAGGGTCTTAAAGAAGGCAGGACTGACAGATGAGCAAAGTCTCAACAATTTTTGTATCCTATTCCAGAGAGTAGGCAGGGCATAGCTTATGGCGGCCCTTCCAAGGCGAGTGTTGGCCCTTGGGACATTGAAAGAAATCAGCAATTGACTTCTTAAGGCATAGTTCCTAATAGGACTAAGGGGGGAGACAGTCAACAACATATTGTGGGAGTTTGTTGGTAAGGGCTTGGAGCGTCCATAGGGCTGCTTTTCTATATCACCTGTATTGAAGGGAGGGCCACCCTACGGCTGCGTGTAAAGAGCAGTGATGTGTGGAGTATGGGAGGCCAGTTATAAATCTCGGTGCTCTATGATATAATACATCCAGTTTTGCAAGATGTGAGGCAGGGCAATGGCCATAAATGAAGTCGGCATAGTCAGTTAAAGAAAGGAACGTAGACTGGACAAGCTGCCTTTTTGCGTCTGTGGTCAAGAGACATTTAATTTTGAAAAAAAAGACCAAGCCTCTGCCTCAGATTTTTTCAGCAGTTCGTCTGTGTGTTCCACAAAAGAGAGTCTGTAGTCTAGGCAAGTACCAAGGTATTTGAATTTAGTCACAAATTCAAGATGTTCTCCTAATAAAGTAGAGATTGATGGTACTGGACCAGCAACAGCAGAGTAAGCCCCTGGGCCTGATGGTGAGAAAAGAATGGCCTTGTTTTTTTTGCATTTAGCAGTAACTTTTTGCTAAGGAGCTAGTACTGCAGAGTATTAAAGTCAGCTTGTAACTTGGCGCAGGCAGCTTCAGGAGATTCCCAGCTTAAGTAGAGCACTGTGTCGTCAGCAAACAAGTGAATACTGACATATTTGATGCCTGCATCCAAGCTGTTGATATAAATGGCAAATAATAATGGTCTCAGTATGGAGCCCTGGGGGACACCTCTTTCTGTCGATTTAAGTGGAGAAATCTCTCCATCAGCCTTAATTTGTTGCTGTCTTTCAGAAAGGTAGTCTTGCAACCATCCCAGTGGGGTTGAGCCAATGCCTATAGTTTTTAAGGTGGAGAGGAGCAGGCAGTGGTCGACAGTGTCGCAAGCCTTACTGAGGTCCAGAAACACGGCACAAACACATTCTTTGTTGTCTAGGTCCCGTTGCCAATCATTAGTAGCTTTTGCCAGTGTCGTAATTGTACTATGCTTAGCTCTAAAGCCAGACTGCATTGGGTTGAGTAGTCTAGCATTGTCTAAGAAAGATCTCAGCTGCATATCCACAGTTTTTTCCAGAAGTTTTGAAAGTATGGGAAGAAGGGAGATTGGTCTATAGTTATTTAGGTCACAGGGGTCCCCTGCTTTAAACAGGGGAATGACATGAGCAGTTTTCCATGCCTTAGGGATGGAGCCTTGTGCTAGGGATAGGTTGAATAGGTGTGTTATAGGTGTAGCAAGTATATGGTATGCTATTTTCAAGAAATATGGGTTGAAGGAGTCGGCCCCAGCACTTTTTTTAGTATCTAGTCTTAGAAGAAGATCTTCAACTTCTTTTATGGTGGTAGGTGAAAAGGAGAAGTCCATGTTATTGCTACTTGGTTCTGAAGGCTGGGTGTTGAAACATAGAAACATAGAATTTGACGGCAGATAAGGACCGCTTGGCCCACCCAGTCTGCCCATTTCCCTACCTAATGGATAAGCTGCAGATCCTAGTTAACCAGCAGCCTACCTCTTCCTACCCCCAACCCCTAGAATTGCCTTATGACTGTCCCATGCATGCCTGAATTCCACCACTGTTTTTGACTCCACAACCTCCTCCGGAAGGCCGTTTCATGCATCCACAACACTCTTTGTGAAAAAATACTTCCTTAAATTATCTCTGAGCTGCCCCCCCTCTATCTTCAAATTGTGCCCTCTTGTTCTTGCACACCTCTTTTTTTGAAATTACTACCCTCTTGGACTTTGTTGATTCCCTTGAGGTACTTGAAATTTTCTGTTATGTCCCCCCTCTCGCTCCTTTCCTTGAGGCTTTACATATTAAGCTCCTTAAGTCTCTCTTCATATGTCTTCTGGTGCAGACTCTGTACCATTTTAGTTGCCCTCCTGCAGACAGCTTCCATCCTGTCTATGTCTTTGCCGAGATTGGGTCTCCAGAACTGCATGCAGTACTCCAGATGGGGTCTCACCAGCTGTCTGTACAGAGGGATAATAACTTCCTGTTTTCTACTGGTGATGCCTCTCCCTATGCATCCCAGTATCCCCCCAGCCCTCCTTGTTGCCCTCTCACATTGCTTGCCCACCTTTAGGTCATCTGATAGGACTACCCCCAGGTCCCTTTCCATTTTTGTTGTTGTTAGTATCTCACTCCCCATTGTGTACTCTTCCCCTGGGTTTTGGTTTCCCAGGTGCTTTACCTTGCGCTTCTTAGCATTGAATCTAAGCTGCCATACATTTGACCATTCCTCTAACCTTGCCAAGTCCCTTCTCATCCTTTCCACCCCACCTTGTGCATCAACTCTGTTGCAGATCTTTGTGTCATCTGCAAAGAGACATACTTTTCCTTAAAGTCCCTCTGCAATATCGCTTATCAAGACATTGAAGAGGACCGGTCCTGATACTGAACCCTGTGGTACCCCACTAGTAACCCCTCTTTCTTCAGAGTGGACTCCATTTACTATTACTCTCTGTGTCCTATTCTCCAGCCAATTCTTTACCCAGGCTGTCATCTTGGGACCCACTCCCAGGCTGGCTAACTTGTATATTAATCTTTTGTGTGGGACTGTGTCAAATGCCTTTCTAAAGTCTAGGTAGGCCATGTCCACAGCCCTCCCTGATCTACTACTTTGGTCACCCAGTCAAAGAAATCTATCAGATTTGTCTGGCATGACCTTCCCACTGTGAATCCATGCTGCCTTGGGTCCTGTGCCCCTCTGGCCTCTAAATACTCGACAGTTCTTTCCTTCAGAAGTGATTCCATCATTTTCCCTACCACTGAGGTTAAACTAACAGGTCTGTAGTTTCTTGCTTCTGCCTTGCTCCCACTTTTGTGAAGGGGAATCACATCTGCCCTCCTCCAGTCCTCTGGTACCACCCCATCCTCCCATGATTTGTTAAAGAGGGTAGTCAGTGGTGTCACTAGTTCTGTCATTACTTCTTTTAGAATTCTGGGATGAATCCCGTCGGACCCATTGCTTTGTCCACCTTCAGTTTTAAGAGTTCTTTCAGAACCCTTTCTTCTGTAAATAGGCTGGTATCAACTTCTGTATCCAGAGTGTTTCTACTGTTTGTTTTGGTACCTCCCCCTCTTTCTTTGTAAATACTGAGCAAAAATATTTGTTTAGTATCTCTGCCTTTTCACAGTCACCCTCTGCCCAACCTCCCTCCCCTTTATTAAGCCTCACTATCCCTCCCTTGGTCTTCCTTCCCTCCCTGATGTACCTATAAAAGGTTTTATTCCCCTTCTTAACTGAGTTGGCTATCTTTTCCTCGGTTTGGGCCTTTGCTGTTCTGACTGCCTTCCCAGCTTCCTTTACGTACTTAGTACAGTTCTCTGTCCTGCTCCTTCTGTGATTCCTTGTACTTCCTGAATGCTTTCTTTTCTCTTGAACCTTCACTGCCACTTCCTTTGAGAACCATAGTGGTTTCTTACATTGTTTTGTTTTGTTTATTTGCTTACACAAAGGCTTGTTACCTCAGTGATGGCAGTTTTATTATTCCCATTGTTCTTCACCCTCCTTCCTGCCCATTTGCTGAGTGCATTCCTTAGGCACCCACCCATTTTGGCAAAGTCAGCCTCCTAAAGTCCAGTACTTTTGCCTTTGTATGGCTTGACTCTATTGCTGTGTTTATTGTGAACCATACTGTTCGATGGTAGATAGTTCCCAGATAGCTACCACTTCTACATCCGTGATCCTCTCTTCGTCTCCATTTGAGAGAACCAGGTCTAAGATTGCTCCTCTCGCAGTGGGCTCCAATACTAGTTGTCTAAGGCATCCCCTGTAGGGCATCTAGAATAACCCCACCTTCAAGTGGCTGCTGCAACTACACTCCAGTTAACATCTGGCATATTCAGATCACCATCAGCAATATCTCCCTTTTCTGCCATTCTAACTATACTTTCTATCATTTCCTTGTCCATTTCCTCCCCTGAGAAGAGAGGTCTGAATCTAACCCCAGTGCGGATTGGTGCCATTACCGGTCTCAAATTTACCCACAGTGCTTCTTCTCCTCCCTGTTTTCCCTTTTGTTCTGTTACTTTGATTCCTTCCCTTATGTAAGAGGTACTCTCCTCCTCTTTTACCCTCCCTGTCCCTCCTGTAGATAGTGTATCCTGGTATGTTTACGTCCCAGTCATGGTTTTTGTGTGTACCATGTTGGGCTGAGGAAGAATGCTACTTACAGGTGCGTTATCAAGCGCCAGGCCAGCAGTGGCAAAGTGATTGTTGAAAGCCTGCAGTATCTCTAATTTATCATTAATGATAATATTATCAGTGGTAATTTTGGAAGGAAGCACACTTCCTGGAGAGTGGCCAGATAGCTGTTTTATGGTGGACCAGAACTTGGTAGGGCAGTTTGACGCAGGGAGTAGCTCAGTTTGATAAAAGTTGACTTTGGCCTCTCTGACCAACTTAGTACAGACGTTTCTAGATGCCCTGAAGAGACACCAGTCTGCACTGGCATGAGATTTACGAGCCTTTTTCCAGAGGTAATCTCTTTTGAGTAAGGCAGCCTTCAGATCCAGTGAGAACCAACAACAGGTTCTGGCTGTTATTCGTGCTTTAACCAGGGGAGCATGGCTGTTTAGGGCGCTGGATATGATTTCATGGAGAGCGTCATAGGCGTTGCTCACTGACTTAGCCTGGTAGAAACTCTGCCATAGCAAAGAGTTTATTTGATCATTGAAGTATGCAATAGGATCGAAGTTCCGTCTGGATCTTTTAGTGGAAAGCTTTGATGTAGATAGAGGTTTGGTAACAGTTCTTATGCCACCAATAAAGCAGTGGTCACTAACGTCCGCTACGAGGATACCAGCATGGGAAAAGGAATGAGGTCTGTTAACAAGGAGAACATCCAAGAGGGTGCTTCTCATTAGATTTTTTTGTTGTTGATGCGTGTGGCTCAGTAATAAGTTGAGTGAGCCCATGAGAGTCGCAGAATTGTTTCAGGGGTAACGAGACCTTAGTCAGCCAATCATAGTTAAGGTCGCCTAGTATGATTGTTTTCATTGGGGTAGTATCCAGGTGGGATGACAGGTGTGTCAGAAGTTGCAGTCCTGCTGCTGGAGGTCTATAGCAGCCTATGATGCGGAAAGATCAACTTTAAATCAGTCTGGTAAATTATCTCTGTGGCCTTTCCAATAGTTTAATATCCTTCACAAGAAAGGGACTAGAAACAGTAGAACAGTCGTCCAAAACGGGCCTAACCAATGACCTATGCAGTGGCAACAAAACCTCCCCATTTCTCGAACAGAAACCTCTTCTTATACAGTTTACCAACTGCTTAGCTTTATTTGATGTTTTTCTACTATGAACTCCCTTTTTTAGGTTGTTTTGAATATAGACCCCCAAATCCTTCTCACAGTCTGAAACCTTGAGTTTTAAGACCCTGCACATAATAGGTCTGCTGAATATTACTGTATATCTGTCTAAATGCATAACTGTGCATTTATCCTTATTAAAACTCATCCCGTTTATCTTCGCCCATTCTGAAATATGAATTAAGTCCTGCCCAAAAATCAGTCTATCATTGATTGTGTCCACTACTCCCACTATTTTAACATAATCAGTAAATTTTGTTAACTTATTCTTACTAAGTATTCCCAAATCGCTTATAAAAATGCTAAACAATGGACCCAGCACCGAGCCCTGAGGCACACCACTCCCCACCCTCAATGGTTCGGACAGATGACCCTGTATAATTACTTGCTGCTGTCTATTTGTCGACCACTGTTCTACCCATCTCACAATAATCGTATCAATCCCCATACCAATAAGTTTTTCAGTAATTTTATGATGTGGAACTATATCAAATGCTCGACTAAAATCGAGCATCACCATATCCACATTTTTTCCCTCATCAATGCACTTGCCGATGTAATCATAGACAGTAATTAAGTTCATTTCACACAATTTACTAGACACAGATCCATGCTGATTTTGATCTATTAATCCATGATTTGTCATACTATCTGTAATGGCTTCACTCAGGACCCCTTCAATAATCTTCCCTACAACAGAAGTCAAGCTTACTTGCCGATAGTTTAGTTTATTGTCTCACTCCTTCTCCCTTTCTTATATATTGGCACTGCATATGGCAATTTCCACACCTCGGGCACCAATCCTTCTGCTATTGATTTTTGACTCAAATAGGTAATAACTGGTGTCAACATATCCCCCAACTCCTTCAAAAAGTACAGATGGATCCCATCTGGTCCTGCCGACTTATCAGCCTTCAATCTCCTGATCCTATTTATCACCTTCCCCTCAGTTATTATACTTTTTTGAATCTAATTTGCCCGTACCCAGACTGTCATTATCTATAAAATCAACATGTTTCTTATACACAGCACCAAAACATCTACTAAATTCATTTGTCATATCTTTAGGCTCAGCGGTCACCACCCCATTTATGTTCAATGGACCAACCATACTCCTTCCTCCTCTTCTGTTATTCACATAGGTATAGAAGCATTTTTTATTATTTTTACTCATTGCTAAGCTAAACTCAAGCTGCTTTTTAGAATTTTTAATTTCTTTCTTTAGTCTCCTTAGTACATTCTTATACCTATTCCTGGAGGCTACTGATTTATTTTTCTTCATTTTCTGGAACATTTCTTTCTTCTTTCTACACAGTCTAATTATAACTCTCTTTAACCACGGTGGCTTTGTACCTTTGTGATTATAAGTCTGCCTTCTTGGAATATGAGTTTCTATTATCTAATTTATTGTATCTAAAAAAAACTTCCATGAATCTTTCATCTTCAAATCCTTCATCATACCTTCCCAGTCAATTCTACTCAACCTTTCCCCTCATTGCGCCATGATCACCCTTATTATAGAGAAACTGGACTGTATTTCCCTTTACTGGCTTAGTTGCCCAATCCATCATAAACATAATAGAATTGTGGTCGCTTGTACCTAATTTTGGTTGGATGCTAATCTGTTGTATAACATCAGGTATGTTTGTGAAAATAACATCCAAAATATTCCTTCCCCTTGTAGCTTTCCGAATGCATTGTAGAACCTCCATCGCCATTAGTTCTTCCTGTACCCTACAGGCTAAACTATTTCCTAACTTTGTTTCTCCCACTCAATGCCAGACATGTTCAAGTCCCCCATTAACACGATATCAGTGATTTCAGCCGGGTTAACAACATACTCCGTAAAGGCTTCGGTCTCCTCCATTCTGGTATCAGGTGCTCTATAAAAAGCTGAAATCCTACATTTTTTCCCCTTAGTACCCCCAACAGTTCAATAGTGACAATTTCAATACTACCTAAGTTACCACGTTCCTCTATACCCCTAACTTCTAATCCATCCCTGATTAAAAAGGGCCACCCCCTCCCATTTTCCCCACTCTATTTCTATTGAACCATCTATAACCAGGGATGTGCTGAAGCCATAAATTCTCATTACTCCACCAGGTTTCCACTACCCCTACCATATCCAAATTATCACTTCTCATTACTGCCTCCAGCTCTGCCATGCCAGCTGCATTTAAACTTCTGGCATTACGAAACATAGCCTTAATAGCTGACACCTTCTGACTTTTTCCTGGACTAGGAGCACCATTTACCCTTTTGTCCCTTGTCATCCCCTTACTTTTTAGTTTAGATCATTACTGTGTTCTTTGTTCTAAATTTTGTCCAAAAACCTTGAGAAGGAGAGCCAAGATATTGGAAATTATGGCTTCTCAGTCTGCTTCCCCCGTCTGACAGAAATACTGAAGAGGGGTCCTCTTCTCCAGCTAAAACTGAAGATAAGTCCCCCAGAGACTCCTCTGAGAATAAGTCTGATAAACACAGTAGCAATAAAAATTGTGACCAGCTAAAAAAAGAGACAAGGGGAACAGGTCACCGATGAAAGGCCTGCAAAAAAGAAATTTAAAGAAAAGCATACCACTGCCCCTCTTGCATCAAGGCAAGGGGAGACACCAGTGACACAAAAACATAAAGAAAAAGAAAAGCATAAAGCAAGTCAGTCATTTCAAGAAAAGGAGAAAGTCTCTGACTGGGAAAAAGACTTGCCCCATGTTGAAGAAATTGCTAAGGCTTGGCACCTTTACCAAACTATACAGAGTATGGGTCATACTTTTTCTGCCCCTCTTACTCCTCTGCACCATAGCACTTCTGTTCCATCTCTTGGCCCAGATTATTATTATGACTTGGGAGATGGGACTGTCATCCCCTAGAAGCAGATGTTTCTCCAGACCAGGGGTTTGTTACCTCAACGTTTGGCCAAGAGAAACTTTCTTCCCTGGTAACCTTTTTACAGCACATGGCAGATGCTCTGGACCTCCCTACCCAGTAGACCACAGAGGATGAGGAAGAGGATGAAGATTACAGGGAAATGATTGGTATCCCACTTCCAAAAAAAATAGTCTTACCAATTTACAAGTCACTAAAGAGAACTACCATGAAGCTGCTTTAGACTCCTACTTCTTTGGACTGGAGTAGACAAAAAGATTGACAGAATGTATCAGCTAGTCAAGAATGATGCTGACTTACTCTATGTTCACCCTAGCCATGAAGGGATGGTGCAGGCAGCAGCATGTGATAAGGCTAAAGTCCCACTGTCCTCTCAGCCTTCTGAGAAAGAGTCCAGAAGACTAGACGGTATGGCAAAAAAAAAAAAAAAAACTTACACCACAGCTTCTTCACGTAATGTGCCTATCTACTTACTTGGCATACTCAGCCAAGTGCCAGAAGGCCTTGTGGAATTCTGTTTGGGCCATCTTAAACCAGAAATCAAATTAGATGGTATAGGACATTGCTGAAACTGTGAAAACTGATCTAAAAGCCATTAAGTACCAGTTCCATATGGCTGTGGACAATAATGATGTGGCTACCAGAGTCCTGGCCCAAGCCATTTCACTAAGGCACCTGGCATGGTTAAGAACTACAGATTTTTGACGCAGGATACCCAGACCAAAGCTATGGACTTCCCCCTGAAAGAATAATTCAAACAACATGAAGTCTTGCTGTATTCTGACAATAGCAGTGAGTCCCAACCTTCGAACTGCCCCGGAGATGAAAGAGTTAACTTTCCATGCCAGGCATGAAACGCTGAGCTCGAGCTCGGTTGAGACTCTGTCTGTTGCTGTTTGAACTCAAACCGTCAGATTCTTTACTCCGCCTAACTGAACAGTGGCTCCGGAGATTTCTCCTTCTGCTCGGTTCAATTTGTCGGTTAAAGTACCGTTTTTCTCGGTTTTCGACCGAATTTAAACCACAACCTGTCGGTTCAGTCTCTGTCTGTGGTATTTGTGAATACTAGCTAGGTTTATATTATTTTCTATTCTGTGTGGAACTTGTAAACGGTTCATCAGTTCGGTTTGAACCGATCAAGTTACTAAAAAATCTTTTATCTGCACTTTTAGAGTGTGGTTACCGGTTCTTATCGGTTCTAAAAAAACTGGATTTTATTACGTTTTTTTCCACGACTCGTGACACTGTCAGGAACCGATAAGAGGGTCTTGCCTGGTGGATTACCATTAAAAGGGTAAGTTTGGTTAGGACTGGCATAATGTTTGAGAAACCCAAAAGAAAAACCGGGCCCACTGGCTTTCAACACTACAGTGTTCTTCACGTAATGTGCCTATCTACTTACTTGGCATACTCAGCCAAGTGCCAGAAGGCCTTGTGGAATTCTGTTTGGGCCATCTTAAACCAGAAATCAAATTAGATGGTATAGGACATTGCTGAAACTGTGAAAACTGATCTAAAAGCCATTAAGTACCAGTTCCATATGGCTGTGGACAATAATGATGTGGCTACCAGAGTCCTGGCCCAAGCCATTTCACTAAGGCACCTGGCATGGTTAAGAACTACAGATTTTTGACGCAGGATACCCAGACCAAAGCTATGGACTTCCCCTGAAAGAATAATTCAAACAACATGAAGTCTTGCTGTATTCTGACAATAGCAGTGAGTCCCAACCTTCGAACTGCCCCGGAGATGAAAGAGTTAACTTTCCATGCCAGGCATGAAACGCTGAGCTCGAGCTCGGTTGAGACTCTGTCTGTTGCTGTTTGAACTCAAACCGTCAGATTCTTTACTCCTCTAACTGAACAGTGGCCCGAGATTTCTCCTTCTGCTCGGTTCAATTTGTCGGTTAAAGTACCGTTTTTCTCGGTTTTCGACCGAATTTAAACCACAACCTGTCGGTTCAGTCTCTGTCTGTGGTATTTGTGAATACTAGCTAGGTTTATATTATTTTCTATTCTGTGTGGAACTTGTAAACGGTTCATCAGTTCGGTTTGAACCGATCAAGTTACTAAAAAATCTTTTATCTGCACTTTTAGAGTGTGGTTACCGGTTCTTATCGGTTCTAAAAAAACTGGATTTTATTACGTTTTTTTCCACGACTCGTGACACTGTCAGGAACCGATAAGAGGGTCTTGCCTGGTGGATTACCATTAAAAGGGTAAGTTTGGTTAGGACTGGCATAATGTTTGAGAAACCCAAAAGAAAAACCGGGCCCACTGGCTTTCAACACTACAGTGTGTGTGGGGAAGTCTTTGCTAAGGCTGATCCCCACACCACCTGTGTTTATTGTCTGGGGTTTGACCACCTCAATGCAGACTGCCAGATTTGTAAAAGTTTTCCTGCAGCTACCCTAGGAAAAAAGAGTTGGTAGGCTCAGGGAAAGGGAGGCCAAAAAGTCCACTGAACCGGATGGCCAGCCCGGTTCGGTTCAAACCGAATCAGAAGGAGCCTGACCAGGGCGACTTCTTCGGCAAAAGGAGATCTGATTCTGAGGAGTCGGTTCCAGCTAAGAGAACAAGAAAGGAAAAATCAGCTGGTGTGGATCCAAAACTTTTCTCCAGCCGCTGAAGAAATAGCCAGCGTATAAAAATTGCAGTCGCTTTCTCGGTTCCGACCGAACAAGCACCATCAGGGAGGCGCTTGGTTCGGCCGGTTCCACCGGTTCAAGATTATGATTTAGAGGAATATTATGAACCGGAGGAGGAGGAGGAGGAAGAGGAGTATGAGGAAAGTGAATATGGTTTTGAAAGTCTGGATGTTCCCATTCACCCGGACATCTCTCCAGACAGACCTTCAGGAGTGTCTCCTCCTAGGCTTTCTGAGTCCCCCTCCCATTTCATGTTTTATAAAAAAGTGGCTGAAACCCTCCAGCTTCCTATGGAAGAAGCTGTGGATAACCAGGAGGAGCCTGACTATGTGGAAATGATGGA
This sequence comes from Neoceratodus forsteri, assembly GCA_016271365.2. Lineage (NCBI taxonomy): Eukaryota > Metazoa > Chordata > Ceratodontiformes > Ceratodontidae > Neoceratodus > Neoceratodus forsteri. The sequence continues at coordinate 967,226,385 of CM057452.1, forward strand.
TATCCCAGAGTCTAGGAGGCTGTCTATTCCCTTACACAAATCTTTTGGGAAACAAACATTTAAGATTTTAAAGACTCCTAACACCATACCTCCTGTGAATAAAAGAATGGACAACCGGTATACATTGTCAGGCTCAGATGCGGAGTTCCTTACACAACAATGTAGCCATGTTGGGGTAGTGCAGGCTGCAGCCTGTGATAAGGCAAATATTCCCTTGGCTTCACACCCCCCAGACAAGGACTCCAGGAGGACTGATGCCATGGCAAAGAAACAGTACATGGCAGCATCCTTGGGACTCAGGCCAACTATATGGCATATTGTGCTAGGTATCAGAAATCCAGATGAGATACTGTCATGGCTTTAGCAAAACAGGTCCCTGACCAGCTTGCCAAGGAGCTGGAGCAGGTGGCTGCTGATGGTATTGAGGCATCCAAGGTGCAATTCCATGCTGCAGTGGACTCCAATGATGTGTCATCTAGAGTCATGGCTACATCTGTGGCACTTCGTAGAATGGCTTGGCTCAGATGTACTAGCCTATCATAGGATACCCGGACTAAGGCCATGGATTTTCCTGTTGTGGGTAATTCTCTGTTTGGGGAGCAAACAGAGAATTACATGAAGAAAATGGACGAATATAGGACCACCTATAGGAGTGCCCAGGCCAAGGAAAGGCAGGCTACTCCTCAAAGGCAGCACCCCAGGGGCAGGGGTAGGCCTTTTCATAGGCCTTTCTACCAAGCCCAGGCCTCCTCTTCTGCCTATGCTCAGAGGGGGTTCTCGTATCTGGAGGCCAGAAGGGCACAGGACCCTAGGCAGCATGGATTCACAGCGGGAAGGTCATGCCAGACGAATCTGATAGATTTCTTTGACTGGGTGACCAAAGTAGTAGATCAGGGAGGGGCTGTGGACATGGCCTACCTGAACACTCAACAAGGCATTTGACACAGTCCCACAAAAGATTAATATATAAGTTAGCCAGCCTGGGAGTGGGTCCCAAGATGACAACCTGGGTAAAGGTGGCTGGAGAATAGGACACAGAGGAAATAATAGTAAATAGAGTCCACTCAGAAGAAAGGAGGGTTACTAGCGGGGTACTGCAGGGTTCAGTATTAGGACAGTCCTCTTCAATGTCTTTATAGCGACATTGCAGAAGGACTGGAGGAAAAAGAATGTCTCTTTGCAGATGACACTAAGATCTGCAACAGAGTTGATGGACAGGGTGGGGTGGAAAGGATGAGAAGGACTTGCAAGGTTAGAGGAATGGTCAAATGTATGGCAGCTTAGATTCAATGCTAAGAAGCATAGGTAAAGCACCTGGGAAAACAAAACCCAGGGAAGAGTACACAATGGGGAGTGAGATACCTAACAACAAAAATGGAAAGGGACCTGAGGGGTAGTCCTATCAGATGACCTAAAGGTGGGCAAGCAATGTGAGAGGGCAACAAGGAGGGCTGGGGGATACTGGGATGCATGAGGAGGGGCATCACCAGTGAAACAAGGAGAGTTATTATCCCTCTGTACAGACAGCTGGGTAAGACCCCATCTGGAGTACAGTGTGCAGTTCTGGGACACAATCTCCATGAAGACATAGACAGGATGGGAAGCTGTCAGAGGAGGGCAACTAAAATGGTGCAGGGTCTGCACGGAGGACATATGAAGAGAGACTTAGAGGCTTAATATGTATAGCCTCGAGGAAAGGAGGAGGAGGGGGACATGAGAAACTCAAGTACCTCAAGAGGAATCAACAAAGTCCAAGAGGGTAGCATCTTTCAAAAAAGAGTGTGCAAGAACAAGAGGGCACAATTTGAAGATAGAGGGGGCGGCTCAGAGGTAATTTAAGGAAGTATTTTTTCACAGAGAGGGTTGTGGATGCATGGAATGGCCTTCCGGAGGAGGTTGTGGAGTCAAAATCAGTGGTGGAATTCAAGCATGCATGGGATAGTCATAAGGCAATTCTGGGGGGTGGGGGTAGGAAGAAGTAGGCTGCTGGTTAACTAGGATCTGCAGCTTATCCAGTAGGTAGGGAAATGGGCAGACTGGGTGGGCCAAGCGGTCCTTATCTGCCGTCACATTCTATGTTTCTATGTTTAGAGGGAGAGGCAGAAGAGGTACAAGCAGACCTGCTTCCACCCCTCAGCCAAAACCCCCTGCCAAACAGGCACCCTGATGGGTTTGCCAGGGCCGATTATCCACCACCTGTAGGGGGCAGGCTGGCTTACTTTGTCCAGGACTGGAAGTCTCTAACATCAGACAAGTGGGTCCTGGAAGTAGTAAGCCAGGGACTGGTTCTCAGCTTCAAAAAATTTCCAAAGCTGAGAACCAGATCTTTTCCACCTGCAAATCCCTCAGAGGCACTTGCCCTAGAGGCAGAGGTTTCTTCCCTCCTGGCTCTCAGAGCTGTGGAAAGGGTTCCACCCCTACACCAGGGCAAAAGATTGTACTCCAGGTACTTCCTTACCCCAAAAAAGACAGGAGAATGGCGGCCCATCCTGGATCTCCGATATTTAAACAAGCACCTTTTAAAGTCAAAATTCAAAATGGTGACTCTGGGAATAATTCTACCCTCTCTAAGGCCAGGGGACTGGCTAGTTTCCCTGGACCTCAAGGATGCCTATTTCCATATTCTCCTCAGAAGCTCCCATCGAAAGTACCTCAGGTTCGAGCTGCCCTCAGGCCATTACCAGTTCAGAGCAATGCCCTTCGATCTAACCTCTGCTCCAAAGGTGTTCACAAAATGCCTGGCAGTAGTAGTTGCTTCTTTAAGAAGGCAAAGGATTGCCATCTTCCCATACCTGGATGACAGGCTCATAGTAGGCCAGTCCCCAGACCAAGTCAAGTTGCACCTACAGATAACTCAGCAACTGCTCACCTCTCTGGGTTTCCTTCTGAATCTTTCAAAGTCAGTTCTAGAGCCTGTCCAGCTCCTCACCTTCATCGGCGAAGAGCTAGACACAGAAAAGGCCAGAGCCTTCCTTCCCCTGGACAGGGCAAGGACCCTTATCACTCTGGCCTCCTCATTCACCCTGCAGGTGTCTCGACCAGCAAGGCATTTTCTGCAGCTCCTGGGGCACATGGCTGCTTCTATAGCAGTGGTGCAAGGAGCAAGATTTCAGATGAGGGACATTCAGTTCCATTTGAGAGCCTTTTGGTCTCAGATAAAGGACCCTCTGACCAAACTGATCCCAGTGACTCGAACCCTGATCCAGGCCTTGCAGTGTTGGCAGGATCAGAACAATCTGAGACAAGGAGTTCCCTTTGTCACTCAGTCTCACTCTTTAATCCTTACTACAGATGCCTCCCTCTTGGGGTGGAGGGCTCACTTGGGCGACCTGACCACCCAGGGGTTGTGGTCCCCTCAGGAATCTCTGCTTCACATCAGTCTGTTGGAACTCTAAGCAGTATTTCTAGCACTTCAAGTTTTTTCCAAGTCTGTTCAGAACAAAGTTGTTCAGATCAGAACAGTCAATACCACCACAATGTGGTACATCAACAAGCAAGGAGGCACTCGGTCTATGGCCTTGTGCACAGAAGCAATGAAGTTGTGGTCTCTGGCTTATTCCCTGAACACTTCCCTCACAGCAGTACACCTCCCAGGCAAGGACAATGTCCTGGCAGATGCCCTCAGCAGGATATCTCCGGGCCATCACGAATGGTCACTGGATCCCCTGGTCTTGGAGGTAATATTCTCCAGATGGGGCACCCCACAGATAGATCTTTTAGTAGCCCCAGACAATCACCAACTTCCCCTTTTTTGCTGCAGGCCCACAGTGTTGGGCTCAGTCCCCCTGGATGCCTTAGTTCTCAATTGGGAAGGGAGTTCCTGTATGCTACCCCCCTCCCCTCTCCTGTTCAAAGTGCTAGTCAAAATCAGGTCTCAACCCTGCAAAGTGATCCTGATTGCTCCAGACTGGGCTAGACAGCCCTGGTATCCTCTCCTATTGTCCTTAACAGTCCATCTTCCCCTGGCTCTTCCCAGGAATTACAACCTGTGCTCAGGGGAGGGTTTGGTACCTGAATCTCAAATCTCTCTATCTCAAGGCCTGGCTCTTGAGGAGCTAGAGTTTGCTGATTTACACCTCTCCCAATGTGTTATGGATATTCTAAAGGCTTCTAGGAAGCCTTCCACCAGAGCTACTTATAATTCCAAGTGGAAAAGATTTTTCATATGGTGCTCTGGGAAGCATATTTCCCCAGAGTCTGCTGATCTGCCCACAGTCCTTGACTATATGGTCCATCTGAATAGCTTGGGACTCAGACCAGCTACACTAAGAGTGCACCTGGCAGCTGTTTCTGCTTTCATTTCGGGCAGGTAAGCCCTCTTCTCTTTCAGCTCACCCTGTTTTCTCCAAGTTTTTCAAGGGATTGCTTCATACCAATCCTCCATTCAGGGATCCTTCACCTGCTTGGGACCTTAACGTTTGCATTGCTCAGTTTATGCAACCCCCTTTTGAGCCTTTGTCCTCAGCAGAGCTTAAGTACTTGACTTGGAAAACTGTGTTTCTGGTGGCCATCACTTCTGCCAGATGCATAAGTGAGCTACAAGCCCTGTCAGTGGAGCCTGACTTTATTTCCTTCCATAGGGATAAGGTGGTCCTCAGGACTAACAGGAAGTTTTTGCCTAAGGTGGTTTCAGACTTTCACCTTAACCAGTCTATGTCTCTTCCTGTATACTTCACTGACCATTCCTCCTCTGGTGAGAGGAGGCTACACAGCCTAGATGTGAAAAGAGCCCTTAGCTACTATATAGAATGCACCAAGGGTCATAGGTTTGACTCCCTCCAACTGTTCATACGAACATACGAAATTTGCCAGCAGATAAAGGCCCAGAGGTCTATCAAGTCTGCTCAAATGTGCAGCTAGCACCCCTTATTCTGCAGCTGCCCCTCCCTTCCACCCTTCCCCTTCATTAACCCTCCCTTGTCCTGTCCCATCCTCGCTTGAAGCAGTCCACTGTTCTACTGCATACCACTTCAGCAGGTAACGATTCCACCCAGCCACCACCCTCTGTAAATAAGTGTCTCCTCATCTCCCTCCTGAACCTTCCTCGCCCAGTCTCATATCATGGCCCCTGGTGGCCCTCCCCTCCCTTACTTTGAACAGCCCCTCTGTACCCGTCTTGTTTATTCCTTTCATGTATTTAAAGGTTTCAATCATGTCACCCCTGTCTTTCCTCTCCTCCAGTGAGTACATGTTCAACTCCTTCAACCTCCTCTCGTATGGTAAGTCCCCCAGCCTCTTGATCATCTTTGTCGCTCTGCGCTGCACCCCCTCCAGTAACTTAATGTCCCTCTTCAGATACGGACGCCAGTACTGCATGCAGTACTCCAGGTGTGGTCTAACTAAAGAGGTGTGTTCCTCTCTTATGGTGAGGTTGGTAAAGGAAAACCTGCCACTAAAAGATCCATTGCCAGGAGGATTGTCTCTTGCATCCAATTTTGCTATGAAAAACTGGGTAAGATTCCTCCCTCAGGCCTGAGGGCTCACTCTACCAGAGGTACAGCTGCGTCTCTGGCTGCTGCCAGGGATATTCCTATCTTAGAGATATGTCAAGCAGCTACCTGGAAACCAGTTCACACTTTTACCAAGCATTACTCCCTGGATATCCAGGCTAGAAGTGATGCTCGGTTTGGCTCAGCTGTGCTTCAGAGCCTATTTCCTAAGTAGGTTCTGTCCCTCCTCCATGGAGGTACTGCTTGGTAGTCTGCTATTGTCAGAATACAGCAAGACTTCATGTTGTTTGAAGAAAAATTTACTCACCTTATGTTGTTTCTTTTAATGGAGTCTTACTGTATTCTGACCCCACCCCCACCTTCCCCTCTCAGAACCTCTGTTTTTGGGATGTGGGTGGGCAGTGGCAGTGTTGGCACTCAGGAGGTGCCCCACCTTTTTTGTTATCACCCTTTCTTTGGGTGAGTGGGTGTTGCGTTATTTCATTTTTTGGGTATCCTGGCTTGAGTCTTTGTTTTGGGACCAAAACATTTTTTATTATGTTAGTAGCCAGTTGGCTAGTGTAGGTTTACAGCTTCCACACAGGACATCAGTGAGTTTAGCTCGTAAAGATCTGACGGTTTGAGTTCAAACAGTAACAGACAGAGTCTCAACCGAGCTCGAGCTCAGCGTTCAAACACCATGAAGTCTTGCTATATTATAACAATAGCAGTCAGCCACTGCAGCTGAACTGCCCCGGAGAGGAAGGAGTTAACTCCAGAAGATCTGGAGTTCTACAGCGCGAGGGCGCTGTGCCCAAAGCTCTATCTGGCAGTTTCAAATGAAACTGTCAGATTCTTTACTCCGCTTCACTGAACAGTCGCTCCGGAGATCAGCTCCTTCAGCTCGGTTCATTCTCGGTTCAAGCGAGTATTTTTCGGTTCATTTGAACCGGCAAAAGTTATTATTTTTACCGCATTTCGGTTTTAAAGCTCTATCTGGTAACCATAAGTACAAAAATTTAAGTCTGTGTGGAAAATTAATTATCGGTTCGGTTTTGAACCGATCGGTTGGTTTTTTCTGTATTTTAAAAGTGTACAGTGAGCCACTGGACCAGAGGGAGTGCCCTCTGACCAGGGCGAGACTTCCTCGGGCAAAAGGAAGGCTGGTTCAGAGGAACCAGTCCCAAGTAAAAAGACAAGGAAATCAGTAGGTCTGGAGTCCAAAATTGTGTCTCCAACTGCTGCAGAGATAGCTAAAACCATTCAGATTGTCCAGTCACTGTCTCAGGGATCTGTAGAACCACCAACAGCTGGTAAAAGGTTGGTTCGTTTCAGTCCCAGTGGTTCAGGATTTTGAAGTTGAGGATTGTTATGAACCACAGGAGGGAGGAGAATTTGATCATTATATGTGTGGCTGGGGGGTCTGGACGTGCCCATTGAACCGGACATTTCTCCAGACAGACCTTTAGAATCTCCTCCTATTCTGTCTGAGTCCCTTCTTCTTTATTTTTTACAAAAAGGTTGTAGAAACCCTCAGCTTCCTTTAGAGGAGGCTGTGGATGAGCAAGAGGAGCCTGATTATGTGGAAATGATGGATATTCCAGATTCTAGGAGGTTGTCTATTCCTTTGCATAAGTCATTTAGGAAGCAAACAACAAAGATTTTAAAAAATCCTCATTCTGTCCCTCCTGTAGATAAAAAAATGGACAGAAGGTATACTTTGTCAGGCTCGGATACAGACTTCCGTACTGAGCAGTGTAGTCATATAGGTGTGGTACAAGCTGCAGCCTGTGACAAGGCTAATATTCCTCTGGCCTCACATCCTCCTGATAAGGATTCCAGGAAGATTGATGCCATGGCGAAGAAACAGTATATGGCAGCTTCTTTGGGGCTCAGGCAGGCAAATTATATGGCTTATGTAGCTAGATATCAGAAATCTAGGTGGGACACAGTATTGCAGTTAGCCAAGCAGGCCCACGGCCAGCTGGCTAGTGAGTTGAACAGGTGGCTGCTGATGGCATTGAAGCCTCTAAGTTCAATTTCATACTGCTGTTGATGTTAATGATGTTTCTTCTAGGGTCATGGCCACTTCTGTAGCTTCCCGTAGGTTGGCATGGCTCAGATGCATTAATCTGTCCCAAGATACCCAGTCAAAGGCTATGGATTTTCCTGTAGTGGGAAATTCTCTTTTTGGGGAACAAACAGAAAACTATATGAAAAAGATGGATGAATACAGAACTACCTACAAAAGTGCCCAGGCTAAGGAGAAGCATGCCATGCCACAAAGGCATGCTCCCAGAGGTAGGGGCAGGCCTTTTTACCAATTTCAAGCCTCCTCTGCTGTCTCGAAGAGGGGTTTCTTCAGAGGCAGGGGTAGATGAGGCTTAAGTAGACCGTCCCCCTTCCCTCAGCCTAAGGCTGCTGCTAAGCAGGCACCCTGATGGGGTGCACAGGGCCGATTCTCCTGTACCAGTGGGGTGCAGGTTGGCCTATTTCAGCCGGAACTGGCTGTCCCTAACTACGAACAGATGGGTTCTGGAGGTAATAGGCCAGGGTCTGGTTCTCAGCTTCAAACACTTTCCAAAGATGAGAGCCAGGCATTTTCCACCTGCAAATCTTTCAGAAGCCCTTGCTTTGGAAGCAGAGGTTTCTGCTCTGCTGGACTGCAAAGCAGTGGAAAGGGTTCCTCCTTGCCATCAGGGCAAGGGGCTTTATTCAAGATACTTTCTTACCCCAAAAGACAGGAGAATGGCCCATTCTAGATTTAAGATACTTGAACAAGCATCTGTTGAAACCAAAGTTCAAAATGTTGACTCTGGCAATGATATTGCTTTCCCTAAGGCCAGGGACTGGCTAGCTCCCTGGACCTCAAGGATGCCTATTTTCATGTTCTGATCAGGCCTTCTCACCGAAAGTACCTCAGGTTCGAACTGCCCTCAGGCCACTACCAGTTCAGGGCAATGCCCTTCGGCCTTACCTCTGCGCCAAGGGTATTCACAAATATCTCGCTGTAGTAGTGGCTCGCTTAAGAAGGCAAGGGGTTGCTGTGTTTCCCTACCTGGACGACTGGCTCATTGTGGGTCAGTCTCCAGGTCAGGTGAAATCCACTTGCAAGTCACCCAGCAGCTTCTCACTTCCCTGGGATTCCTGCTAAACTTACAAAGTCAGTTCTGGAACCAGTTCAGGTCCTAACTTTCATAGGCAGGAATTGAACACAAGGTTAGCCAGGGCTTTTCTTCCCTCGGAAAGGGTGGACAGACTCATCGCCCTGGCATCCTCCTTTACCCTGAGGGTCTCTAAACCAAGCAAGGCATTTTCTGCAACTCCTCGGGCACATGGCTGCTTCCACAGCTGTCGTGCAGGGAGCAAGATTCCAGATGAGGGACATTCAGTTCCATTTGAGGGCCTATTGGTCTCAAAGGAAGGACCCCCTTACCAAGTTGGTCCCAGTTACTCAAACTCTGATCCTAGCCCTCCACTGGTGGCAGGTCCAGAGCAATTTAAGACAGGGGGTTCCCTTCATTCCCATTTCTCACTCCCTCACCCTCACCACGGATGCCTCCCTGTTAGGGTGGGGGGCTCACCTGGGCGACCTTGCCACTCAGGGGGTATGGTCTCCTCAGAAGTCTCTGCTCCACATCAATCTTTTGGAACTCAGAGCTGTCTTTTTAGCTCTTCGGGTGTTTTCAGATTCTGTCCAGAACAAAGTGGTTCAAGTCAGGACAGACAATACCACCACAATGTGGTACATCAACAAGCAAGGGGGCACTCGGTCTTCAGCCTTGTGCACCGAAGCAATGAAGTTGTGGTCTCTGGCTTACTCCCTGAACACCTCCCTGATAGCGATTCATCTCCCAGGGAAGGACAATGTCCTGGCGGACGCCCTCAGCAGAATTTCTCAGGGCCATCACGAATGGGCTCTGAATCCACAAGTGCTGGGGTCTGTCTTTGCCAGATGGGGCACTCCTCAGATAGATCTTTTCGCAGCCCCAGACAACCACCAACTTCCTCTTTTCTGTTGCAGGCCTCCAGTTCTGGGCTCAGTCCCTCTGGACGCCTTTCTGTTGGACTGGAAAGGGAAGTTCCTGTATGCCTTTTCCCCCCTTTCCTCTCCTTTTCAGGGTACTAGTAAAAATCAGATCTCAACCTTGCAGAGTGATTCTGATTGCCCCAGATTAGGCCAGACAGCTCTGGTACCCTCTGCTCCTGTCCTTGGCAGTCCACCCTGCCCTGAGCCTGCCCAGTCCACGACTTACTGGCCTGTGCACAGGGAGAGTGTGGTATCCGGACCTCAAATCCCTCCACCTCAAGGCTTGGCTCTTGAGGAGCTAGAATTTGCTGACTTACACCTTTCTCAAGGTGTCATGGATATTTAAAGGCTTCAAGGAAGCCCTCCACTAGGCCACTTATAATTCTAAGTGGAAGAGGTTTTCCATCTGGTGCTCTGAGAGGCAGATTATCCCAGAATTTGCTGATCTTCCCATTCTACTGGACTATTTGGTCCATCTGAATTCCCTAGGCCTTAGACCAGCTACCCTGAAGGTTCATCTGGCAGCTGTCTCTGCTTTTGTGTCAGCAGGAAGCCTGCCTCCTTTCTTCTCACCCGGTGTTCTCCAAGTTTTTTTAAAGGGTTACTTCATACTAACCCTCCTTTTCGGGAACCAGCTCCCGCCTGGGACCTGAATATTTGCATTGCTCAGTTAATGCAACCCCCCTTTGAGCCTCTGTCTTCTGCAGAGCTCAAGTATTTAACTTGGAAAACCGTTTTCCTAGTAGCTATCACCTCTGCCAGACGCATAAGTGAGCTACAGGCCCTGTCAGTGGAAGAAGATTTTATCTCTTTCCATAGAGATAAGGTAGTCCTTAGGACTAATAGAAAGTTTTTGCCTAAGGTGGTTTCTGATTTCCACCTGAATCAATCTATCTCTCTCCCAGTATTTTTCACTGAGCATTCTTCCTCAGGTGAGAGGAGACTGCACAGCCTGGATATCAAAAGAGCCTTAAGCTACTATTTAGAGCGCACCAGAGGTCATAGGTTCGAATCCCTCCAACTCTTTCTTACCTATGGCGAGGTTGGCAAAGGGAAACCTGCCACTAAGAGAACAATTGCAAGGTGGATTGTTTCTTGTATCCAATTCTGTTATCAGAAACTGGGTAGAGTACCCCCTCAGGATTGAGGCCCTCCACCAGGGGTACAGCTGCGTCTCTAGCGGCTGCTAGAGACATCCCATTCTGGAGATTTGTCAAGCTGCTACCTGGAAGACAGTTCACACCTTTACCAAGCATTATTCCCTGGATGTCCAGTCCAGGAGAGATGCTCAGTTTGGCACAGCTGTGCTTCAGAGCCTATTTCTAAGTAGGTTCTGACCCTCCTCCATGGAGTACTGCTGTGTAATCTGCTATTGTTATAATATAGCAAGACTTCATGGTGTTTGAAAAAAATTACTCACCTTAGTAATTGCTTTTCTTCTCATGGAGTCTTGCTATATTACAACCACCCTCCCTCCTGCCCCTCTCAGAACTTCTACTTGGGTAGGGGTGGCGAATTGGTGCAAGCACTGTGTCATGCCATTGTAGTTTTTTCCCTTACCCTCTTTTCCTTTGGGTTAGGGATCTAGATTGTTTCATTTAGGTTATTTATATTGCCCCCTTCCTGGACTTGAGTCTTTGGGGAAGGGGGGTTCATATGTGCTTGTCAAGGGTGGTAAAACGAACCATAATACCATCAATTTTTGTTATTATGGCTCTGAGTGTTTCTTTGTTCTTTATATTGTTGTTATTACTACTAGTAGGTAGCCATGGGCTAGTGTAGTTTTTCCACACAGACTTTCTGTCCTTTGATGTTAGCTTCGTAAAGATCTGACAGTTTCATTTGAAACTGCCAGATAGAGATTTGGGCACAGCGCCCTCGCGCTGTAGAACTCCAGATCTTCTGGAGTTAACTCCTTCCTCTCCGGGGCAGTTCAGCTGCAGTGGCTGACTGCTATTGTTATAATATAGCAAGACTCCATGAGAAGAAAAGCAATTACTAAGGTGAGTAATTTTTTCTTCCATGCCTGGCATGGAAAGTTAACTCTCATCTCCGAGGCAGTTCGAAGGTTGGGACTCACTGCTATTGTCAGAATATAGCAAGACTCCATTAGAAGAAACAACAATACTAAGGTGAGTAATTCTTTCTTTCCTTTTAGGGGATATGACTGAAGCATATTTGAAAAAGGTGGAGGAGTATAAAACAACTTATGAGAACAGCACTACGAAAGAAGAAGTCTCTACTTCCCAAAAAGCCCATTATAGAGTAAACAGAGGCAGAGGATTTTATCTTTGGGCATATTTCCCTATGCCAGTGCCCATGGATTATTCCCAAACAAGAGGTTTCTTTAGAGGAAGGGGCAGGAGGGGCCAGAGAAAAGCTGACACCACTCCTGCACCTGCTTCCCAGTGTAAGCCCTGACTTCAGCACCCAGGTTACCTCGCCAAACCCAGTAGGGGGAAGGCTGTGCCATTACCTCCAATCCTGGAACCACATTACTTTAGACAAGTGGGTCCTGGAGGTAGTGGAAAAGGGCTTATCCCCTTCAGTTAAAAAAGTTTCCAGCTCTCAGGGGTCCATTACTGTCAACCCCCCTAACTCCAACATAACACTTTTGTTAGAATTGGAGGTAAAGAATTTGCTATCAGCAAATGTAGTGGAGATTGTACCCTCTTCCCAGATGGGAAGGGGCCTCTACTCCAGATACTTCCTCACAGAAAAGAAGAATGGGGAGTGGCGACCTATTCTCAACCTTAGGTACTTCAACAGGTACTTACTGAAACCAAAATTAAAAATGATCACTCTCAAAATGGTGATTCATTCTTTGCAACTGGGAGACTGGCTAGCCTCCATAGATCTAAAGGATGCCTATTTCCATATTCTAATAAGGCAGTCCCACTGGAAGTTTCTGAGATTCAGATTGCCATCAGGACACTACCGGTTTGCAGCCATGTCTTTCAGCCTGACGTCTGCTCCAAGGGTATTCACCAGGTGCCTAGCTGTTGTTGCAGCTCGCCTAAGGAAACAGGGCATAGCAGTCTACCTGGACATTTGTAGAAATAAGATGCACTCAGGAGATATTCCCGGTGCAGAGCAGGGGCCACCAGCCCAGCGTAAACAACAAAGTAAAGGACGCTCTGCACTCATACCACAACATCATCACTGAGTAAAATCCACGATTAAGTATCCCATTTTATTGCAGTCCAGCACAAACTTGTGTTGGGCTGAAGCACTGGGGGTGTAAAGTGTTATTCTGTCCTGGGCACCTTGCTGCAATAGGTGGATACTTAGTGTGAATTTTACTCAGTGATTTTTTTTTTGTAGTGCGAGTGCAGAGCATCCTTTACTTTATCCATTCCTGGACGACTGGCTTCTGGTGGGAAACACCCCTCTGCAAGTCACAGAGGTTCTCAGCTGCACAAAACAAACTCTACAATCTCCAGGGTTCCTTATCAATGAAAAGAAATCCCACTTAATCCAGCTCCGCTCCTTACCTTTATAGGAGCACAGTTGGATACACAGCAGAGCAAAGTTTTCCTTACATCAGACAGGATCCAGAATTTCCTGTCAGTGGTAAACTCTTTCATCCTGAACCAGCCCTGGCTGGCCAGACATTTTCTAAGGCTCCTGGGACACATGGCCTCTATTACAGTTGTTGTCCCAGGTGTCATATTCCAGATGAGGGACATACAATACCACCTGCGGGCTCACTGGTCCCAAAGAAGGCATTCTCTGTCCAAGCTGGTTCCAGTTACAAAAACACTACTGTGAGCTCTGGACTGGTGGAAGGACAAAGCCAACCTATCAGTAGGCATTCCATTCCAGCCTTCTACACCTACAAAAACCATTACTACAGATGCCTCCCTCCTGAAGTGGAGAGCTCATCTGAACAATCACTCTAAGCAGCACTTGGTCTCCCAAGGAATCTGTAAGCCACATCAACCTGCTAGAGCTCAAAGCCATCAAACTGGCCCTAAAAGCCTTTGCCTGTCAGGTAAAAGGCCAATCAGTGCAAATCAGGACAGATAACGCCACTGCCATGTTCTATATAAACAAGCAGGGTGGCACCAGATCCTCAGTGCTTTGCACAGAGACAATGATAATTTGGTCTCTGGCTCATTCTCTTGAAGTGAGCCTCTCAGCTGTACATCTTCCAGGCAAGGACAACACTCTGCAGATGCCCTTAGTCGCACCAGCCAAGGGCACAACAGATGGACTCTGAACAAACATGTTCTTGCCACAGTTTTCAGGAGATGGAGCACACCAGAAATAGATCTGTTTGCCTCTCATCTCAGCCATCAACTTCCTCTGTACTGCTTCAGGCCCCTCACAATAGGGACTATCCAAGCAGATGCTTTAACGCTGGACTGGACAGGCAAGTTTCTTTATGCCTTCCCTCCTTTTCCTCTGATTCACAGGGTGTTGCTGAAGCTGAGAGCCCAGTCAGCAATGATGATCCTGGTGGCACCAGAGAGGCCAAGGCAACTTTGGTTCCCTTTCCTGGTAGCCCTGTCGCACAGCAACCCTATTCGACTTCCCCTCAGTCACCCTCTCCTGACTCTACCACAGCTAAGAGTGACTTATCCAAATCTGCAATCCCTTCACCTCAAGGCTTGGCTCTTGAGGAGTTAGAGTATCCAGATACTCAGTATTCTGAACAGGTCCTTAAAATCCTAAGGATGTCCAAAAAGCCGAGTACCAAGAAAAATTATGCAGCTAAATGGAAAAGATTTTCTCTCTGGTGCAAGAGGAAACATATAAATCCTCACAAAGCCCCAGTGCCCAGCCTTTTGGATTATTTAGTCCATTTACAGACATTGGTCCTAAAGGCTTCATCTTTAAAACTTCACCTAGCTGTTAGGGAACCTGTTCCACTTTGGAACCTTAATCTGTGCATTGCCAAACTCATGGAGCCATCTTTTGAACCCATGGCTTCAGCACACTTAAAGTATGTTACTTGGAAAACAGTCTTCCTAGTCACCATCACCTCTGCAAAAAGAATTTAAGAGCTGCAGACACTATGTACTGAGCCGAACTACGTAATCCCTTATAGGGATAAGGTAGAACTCAGAACTAATAGGAAATCCCTGCCTAAGGTGGTGTCTGAATTTCACCTTAACGAGACCATTACTAATCCTGTGTTCCTTACTGAAAAATCCACTCCTGGAGAACAGAACCTCCATAGCTTGGATGTGAAAAGAGCCATCTCTTACTATCTGGAACACACCAAACAGTTTAAAGGTTCCATAACCCAGCTTTTCCTCACATATGAGGAAGTAGGTAGAGGAAGGCCAGCCACTAAGAGGACAGTTTCTTGCTGGATAGTCCCCTGTATTCATTTTTTTATGACAAGGCTGGTAAACAGTGCCCTGAAGGTCTCAGGGCACATTCTACCAAGGGCACTGCTGCCACAGTGGCAGCTGCAAGGGATATAGATACATAGACAGTGTCGGCAGATAAGAGCCTATGGCCCACCCAGTCTGCCCATTTGAGCTTCTAAGTTCAGTTTATGTTTTCCAAGAAGTCTGTTGCCCCTTACCCCTGACCTCCAGAATTCCTTTATGTCTATCCCATGCATTCTTAAATCCCGTGATTGTTTCAGCCCCCACCACTTCTCTGGCAGGGTGTTCCATTTGTCCACCACCCATTCTGTGAAGAAATTCTTCCTCATGTTTCCTCTGAATCGTCCTCCCTCAACTTCATCCCATGCCCTCTAGTCCTGGAACATCTTTTTCGTTTAAAAATAGTGTATTCCTGCACCCTGTTCCTCCTGTAAGATACTTGTATGTCTGTCATATCCCTCTCTCCCTCCTTTCCTCCAGGGTACATGTTCAGTTCCTTCAACCTGTCCTCATAGGACTTGTGATGCAATCCATGCACCATCTTTGTTGCCCTCCTCTGAACCTTCTCGATCCTGTCTATGTCCTTACGTAGGTAAGGTCTCCAGAACTGTACAGTGTACTCCAGGTGGGGCCTCACTAGTGTCTTGTATAGTGGAATTATGACCTCCCTTTTCCTGCTGGTGATGCCCCTGCCTATGCATTCCAGCATCCTATTTGCTTTACCTGCTGCCTTGTCACACTGTTTCCCTGCCTTGAGGTAATCAGAGATGATAACCCCAAGATCCCTTTCCTGCTTGGTACATGCTATATCCTCACCCCCCAACTGATATATTGTGCCAGGGTTTTTGTACCCATATGCATTATCTTGCACTTCCTTGCATTGAATTTCAACTGCCAAACCCCTGACCATTCTTCAAGTTTCTGCAGGTCCCTTCTCATTCTGTCTACACCTTCTGGTGTGTCTACTCTGTTACAGAGCTTTGTGTCATCAGCGAACAGTGAAATTCTGCCTTCTAGGTCCTGCGCAATGTCACTGATGAAGATATTGAATAGGACTGGTCCCAGGACTGATCCCTGTGGCACCCCACTGGTCACTCTTCCCTCTGTGGAGTGACAGCCATTTACCACCACCCTCTGTATCCTGCCACCTAGCCAGTTACCTACACACCCACTACTGTCCTGCCACACACCCATATTCCCCAGTTTGTGCAATAGTCTTCTGTGGCACAGTGTCAAAGGCCTTGCTGAAGTCCAGATAGACCATGTCCACTGCCCTCCTGATCCACCTCCCTAGTCACCCAGTCAAAAATTCAATGAGGTTGGTCTGACATAACCTCCCCTGGTGAAACCATGCTGCCTTGGGTCCTGTAGTCCATTGACAACCAGATGTTCCACCAAACTCTCCTTCAGTAGTGCTTCCATGATCTTCCCACTACCGAGGTGAGACTGACTGGTCTGTAGTCCCACTTCCTCTTTGTTCCCACTTTTGTATAAGGGGACTACATCTGCTATCCTCCAGTCTTTGGGTATCTCCCCTGTTTCCAGTGATCGGCTAAACAGGATAGACAGAGATTCAGCCACCACCTCTCTTAGTTCTTTAAGGACCCTGGGGTGCACACCATCTGGCCCCATTGCTTTATCAACTCTTATTACTTCCAGTTCCTTCAGAACCCTTTCTCGTGTAAATGGACTTGTGTCCATTTCTGCACCATTCTCACCCGTTGTACTCCATTCAGACCCATTACCCTCCTCTTCCTCAGTAAAGACTGAGCAGAAATACCTGTTCAATATGTCAGCTTTACTGTTGTCATCCTCCACACAGCCCCCATCCTCCCCCTTCGGTCTCACTATCCCTCCCTTTGCCTTTCTTTTTTCACTTATGTACCTGTAAAAGATTGTGTCCCCTCTACCCACTGATTTTGCAATGTGTTCTTCTGTCTGAGCTTTGGCTTCCCTTACTGACCTCCCTTTGCTTCTCCTGGTACTTCTCCTATCCCCTTCTGCCTGTGTCTTTTTGTATTGCCTGAATGCAGTCTTTTTGGCTTTCACTTTCTTTGCTACCTCTTTGGAAAACCATAATGGTCTCCTCTTCCTTTTCCTCTTGCTAACCTGCTTAATACACAATTCTGTTGCTCTTGTAATCCCCATTTTAAATACTGCCCACTGTTCCTCAACCCCTGATTCCTGCCCTATTCCCCTTAATGCCTCTTTCAAGTATCTCCCCATTTTCCCAAAGTCTGCCCCCCTAAAATCCAGGATACATGTTTTTGTGTGGTTTGGTTATGATCTTACTGTGATTTCAAACCACAGTGACTGGTGGTCACTGTTCCCCAGGTGCTCACCCACTGTTACCCCCATCACACTGTCCCTGTTTGCGAGCAAAAGGTCCAGTATTGCCTTCTGTCGAGTTGGTTCCATGACCAGTTGCTTGAGGAAGGCATCCTGAAGGGAGTCCAGGATAAATCTGCTCCTAGTTGATGCTGCTGCTTGGATGCTCCAGTCCACGTCTGGAATATTGAAGTCTCCAACCAGTTCTACCTCACCGTTGTCTGCCATCCTTTGGATGGCTAGCATCAGCTCCCTATCTGTTTCTTCCTCCTGGGCTGGTGGTCTATAGACCACACCTATGCGGATGGCTGGACCCATTTGCCTTTCCAGCTTCACCCACAGTATCTCTCCCCCATTTTGTTCCTCCTGGATCTCTGTGGCCCTTATGTCATTTTTCACATACAGTGCCACTCCTCCTCCCTTCCTGCCTGCCCTGTCTCTTCTGAATATGTTGTAGCCAGGTATGGCCAACTCCCAGTCGTGGTTATCATTACACCAGGTTTCAGTGATGGCCACAATGTCCAGGTCTGACTGCACCATGACAGCCTCCAGATCTTCCATCTTGTTGCTAAGGCTCCTGGCATTTGCACACATGGCTTTCCATGATTTGACCTCCCTAGACTGTTTTGCTGTTCTACTCCAGCCCCTTCCTTGGTTGTCCTTTATCCCTGGTTCTCCTTGCTGTCTGCCCTTCTGCTGAATTTTGCCCCTTTTCTGCCTATCCACCTCTTGGGTGCTAATCTCCATCTTTTGCACACTGCTTTGTAGAGACAGCAACTTCTCTGGTTCACTGGTTCCACTGCTAGCTGTGGGGGGTGAGCAAGTAGGTACCCTTTGCTAGTTTAAATGCTTGTCAATGTAGCATTTAAACTTATCATTGAGTGCTTGGATTACCCTCCAGGATGGATGCAGACCGTCAGGCTTGAACAAACCTCCATCCTTCCAGGTGGGTCCCCAGTCACCGGTGAATCCAAACCCTTCCTCACAGCAGTTCTTCAACCATGAGTTAAAGTTCCTGGTGCATGCACCCCTATGCTCTCCCTTGCCTCTCACAGGTAGTACTTCTGAGAAAGTGACAGAAGTAGCTACTTGCTTGAGACCCCTCCCCAATTTCCTAAACTTTTCCTGAACTTCCTTTGGCTCCCCATTTGCCAGGTCATTAATACCTAGGTGGATAATGACATCCAGCTCACCCTCCCGTCTTGCCTTCCCAATGATCCCCAGGATCTTCCTTCCATCCCTCCATGCTGCGGCACCTGGTAAGCACCTCACCTCCCTGTCCTCCCCCTCCTGTGTTCCTAGCTGGATCCCTCTTATGATGGAGTCCCCCACCAGGATTCGCTTCCTTCTCCTCTGGGGTCCACTGCTTTCCCCTCTGAGGTCACCTCCTTGGCTAACCTCCACATCCTTTCCTGCCACTTCTTCTAGTTGGTTGTCCCTGTTTGTCAGTGTGGCATATGAGTTCTTGAGTGGAATAGGATCTGGGATGTGCCTCTGCCTGACCGCTCTAACCCTCCCTGAGCCCACTGTCATCCAAGTGCTCCTTGTTCTCTGCATCCTTTGAGGCAGTTGCATTGGACTGGGTGGTCTCTGGATAAGGGTGATGGTACTCCTGACCCAGTTTACTTCCGCTCTGAGTCTGGCTACCTCATCCCGCAGTCCAGAGAGATGCATGCAGATAGGACAGCACCTCAGTGTCCAGAAGGTCTGCCTGAATATGGCTGCCCTACAGCCACTGTATTGCACCACTCCCCACATTATACTGCTATTCCACTACTTGTCTGCTACTGAAGCTCTCCTAGTTACCTTTTTATTAATTTACTGTCCTAAAAATCCTGCCACTGTTCCTCAGATACTTTTCTTTTTAAAAAAAGAAAATAAACCAAGAAATAAATGAGTCAAAACACTTGTCATGCTGAGGGTGGGCTTCTTCACCCTTATGCCCCTCCTACTCCACACCCCTTAATATACCCTGTGTTTAGCTCCTGTCAATCAGATTTAACGGCATATAATCGAGTTGGGGGAAGTGGGGAGCGATATATATTTCTTTGCTTGATGTCTGCAAAGCAGCCACTTAGAAGACTGGACACATATTCACAAAACATTATTGCTAGGATGTACATTCCAGATCTGATGCCATATCTGGCAGGGCGGTCCTGCACAGCCTCTTCCCTAACTAGATTCTGTACCTGCCTCCCAACTACACTGCTTTGTAGTCTGCATATTGTTACTGATGATAAAGGACCCCTGGGGTGAGAAGAAAAAAATTACTCATCATAGTAATCTTGTTTCTTCCAAGGTGTTCTTTAGCATCAGTAAGCTCCCACCTTTCCTCCCCAAGAAACCTGACTGAAGAGGACCCTACTTCCTCATTATTGCCAGATTTGTTTCTTGACTTTTGGATAGCATTTAAAGCAAGGTTTACATGTCTTCCATTGCTCTTTGTTCATGCTGTTGCATGATTTTTGAATCCTGTTCATTCACACTTAACATGGGCATTTTCTCATTCTAGCTTCAAAAAAATGATGGTGCCCTCTGGGCATGCTCCACTCAGCACACCCTCAAACTGTCTTCTGATTGGCTAATTCATTTATTCATTAGCATAAACTCCACCTCTGAGGCAGCTCAACCTAGTCAGCTTACTGCATATTGTTACTGATGCTAAAGGACACCTTGGAAGAAACAAGATTACTACGGTGAGTAATTTTTTTCTCTCTTATCATAACAGTAGATCTTTGAGAGAATCTTTTCCATTTAGCCACAGCTCCCCCACCCACCATCGCCCTTTTCTTTTCAGGTGGTTTTATTGGAAGTCCTGTCTGTACTCTTACGCTCATCATTCTTTCTTTGCCTAATTAAGGCATAATTTATCTCAGATTCCATATCCTCTCCCATGTGCCTGGTTCTAGTGCTGGTTGGCTTGGTCCCTGCCAGTCCGATAATCTTCTGAACTTGTCTCTGGCGGGGAAATGAAGCATGGTGGGGACGCCCATATTATATAGGCGGTGACAGTGCACATTGGCATGGATGGCCCCCTGCTAGCAAATGTTTCTGCATGATCCTGATCCTGACAGCTTACAGCTCCAATGGTGTGGCTCAATGGAAATGATTCTCTCAAACATACAATGTAAGTAACTGCTCTTTACCCAAGCTCTGGTGCGCCTTTATGCTATAATAAAGTACATGTTATGTGTTTTTTTATTC
This sequence comes from Neoceratodus forsteri, assembly GCA_016271365.2. NCBI lineage: Eukaryota > Metazoa > Chordata > Ceratodontiformes > Ceratodontidae > Neoceratodus > Neoceratodus forsteri. Next base: position 967,246,718 of record CM057452.1, read on the forward strand.
CGCTTTATTATCAGTTAAGATAAGCATATGAGTATAATACAAAGTATGAAGCATATTGCCGTGTGGTACATCTTACCAGTCTAATCAGTTCATGACTTCTTGCAAGTTACAATTGTTGTATTGTAAGTGGGGATTCCAGCGGGGACCTAATCCTTTTTGAATGTGGTCATTGAATCAGAATGTCCCATTTGTAAACATTGTTGAGTAATTTTCCATGTTTAGGTGTTTATCCTGATACTCAGGATACATCTTGATGATTGGTTCCATAACAAGAGGATCAGTGAACAGATGTACAGAATGTTTCTTTCATCCCGAGAGAAGGTAAAGTTGTTCTTTCCTTTTTTACAGAGTTACTTAAATTCAAGAGAATGTCTAAAAAGATGACACTGCTCAGAGACCTACATTCTTGTCATTAATCTATATACAAGAATACAAAATCATGCTGCAATTATAACCAGATGAACACAATTGATTTCCATTCCCCTCCCCCCCATAAGCTTATAGTGCTTTCGACTCTGGAACAAGGCCTAAAAATTCATCTTAATTCTGAGGGAAGTCAACAGGTATGTCCTGTAATATACCTGTCTGTGATCTGGGAAACTCTGGCCTTCCCTGTGAAAAACTTATGCTGGCCTTCTACCAGTTACCATCTAGGGTTATCCTTTCTAACCCTACAGTACAGTTTTCTCTTATTCCACTGGTACCTACCTCCCATGTTTCACATCAGCAGTCTAGTGATGTATCCTACTGTGCTGTGGTTGGCCCTTGGTACAGGGTCAGACTGATCTGAGGTCCATGACAACTTCGCTCCCAATTCTCACCCGTCAATTCCTCCTGACATTATGCTCCCGTCAGTCTGCTCCAATAACAGTTAGCTCCCGGTCAGTTCGCTCCCACAAAACTAGCTATTTTGGTTCTAAGTCCATTTTTACCGAAAATGCAACTAGTCATTTTCTGATTGGTTATCACAGTTCAGTGGCCCCAAACTCTCATTGGCTTCACATTACTATAAAATTAAGCTAATGTCCCCCCGTGTTCACATTCTGAACTACAGTTGCAACTGATCACACTGTGTCTAAGAGTCAACATGACAGGAAGGTTTGTAATGTCAGAGTGGTCAGAGAAGAAGCTGGTTGATGACCAGAATTGTATATATACTTTTCACAAGACTGGCCATCAAGAAAAGGCCATTTGGCAATGTGAATTTGCAGTAAAGAAACAGACGTTGTGTAATGTACGGATACACACTTTTTCTTATGATAACCCTATAATTGTACATAGATTCTCTCGGCATACACACGCACCTGACCTTTGCTCTGTAGAGAAGCATGAAGCTGTTAAGTTAACAAAGGAAAGGGCAGAGCAACGCAGGACACAACCTCGCAAGTGCTATTGCATGGAAAGGAGAATGTGTCACTTGCAGCACAGGGTACAATCATTGACATAAACTTAAAGCACACAGTTCAACGTGTCCATGTCCACGGAGCACCACCCAATCCTAAGGATCTATGTGCACTGCAAATCCCTGACATTTGTACTACCTACAAGCCAGACTCAGATGGTGAAGCTTTCCGTTTTTTCTTGCATGATAGTGGCCCTGGTAGCAACAGAATTCTAATTTTTGGAACAGATCATAATTTGAAATTCCTAGAGAGGTGCAAGATGTGGCACGGAGATGTATCATTCAGTGTGACACCCCTCCTTTTAAACAGCTATATATTATTATGGGAGAGCATTTTGGTAATGTACAGCCAGCCATATACACCCTCCTACCAGGTAAAAGCAGGGAATGCTATGAACAAATGTTATCTGTGACAAAAGAACTGAACCCAAACCTTTGTCCAGAAGTCATAATGACTGAGTTTGAACGTGCGTGCATTTCTGCTTTTAAAACATTATTCCCTCAAGTTAAACACATTGGGTGTTTTTTTTTTTCATTTCACCCAATTTGTATACCGAAAAATACAAGCTGAAGGATTGGCAACACGCTACGCACATGATCCAGAGTTTGCACTCAAGTGCAAATACCTCCCTGCTCTTGCTTTCTACCCTCCCGAGCAAGTAGTCTCAAGATTTGAGGAGATTACAGAAGACAGCTTGTGCATTTTCCTTGAAGAGCTAGCCCCAGTACTCGATTATTTTGAGGATGTGTGGGATGGAAGGAGGAATAGAAGGGGTACAGGGAGAAGGCAACCACGTTTCCCAATTGAAATTTGGAACCATTTGCAAATTGTGTTTTATGGTAGAGCAAAAACAAGCAATGTCGTTGAGGCCTTTAATCGGGGGATGCAAAGCATTTTGTGCATGTCGCATCCGACAATTTGGAAATTCATTGACGGCCTACGAAGTGTCCAGAGAAAGCAGGATTCTGAACTGGAACAAATTATTGTAGGAAACCCACCAGCAGGGTCTCGCCAAGTTTACAGAGATAATGTGGCAAGGTTGGCATGCATCTTGGAGAAGTGCGCTGATCGCACCACTGAGGAATTTCTTTGAGGGGTAACATAGAAACATAGAATTTGACGGCAGATAAGGACCGCTTGGCCCATCCAGTCTGCCCATTTCCCTACCTAATGGATAAGCTGCAGATCCTAGTTAACCAGCAGCCTACTTCTTCCTACCCCCAACCCTTAGAATTGCCTTATGACTGTCCACAGCTTTGAGTATTAACCAGTGACCAGTAAACTTGCAAACTATGTTTTTAGCCTTTCAAAATAAAAAGAATGTTTGTAACTCACCAGTACGATGAACTGACTAATGGATATGGTAACTATGGTTACATGGTCTGGCACAATAAGTGTCCTACTATCTTCCTGTTGGGACTAACTATATCATGCAGGAACTACAACATTGTAACACAGCATACAGATTGCTGGCAGGTAAGACATTAATATTACTGAATGTTTCTGTCCTACTGAACAAATGAATTGTTGGGAGTGAATAGTCACAGGAGCGAGTGTTGTAGGAGTGAATTGTCTGTGTAGCATGATGACAGGAGCGAAAAGTCACAGGTTGAGTTGTCGGGAGCGAATTGTCATGATCCCTTGGGGTACAGGGGCCTGACCTGAAAAGTTGATACAAAAGCCCACATGGAAATCAGTCATGGAGGGCCCAGGGTTACACACTTATCAGTATTCCACTTAAATATGATACTCTAGCTGTGTGTCTGCATCTTGCATTTACTTGCAGTGCCTAAAATACCCCATTTAATTAAACAAATAGATGACAAATGTCTAGATTTTCAGAATTTAGAGAGTGGCCGAGTACCCAACAGAAGGGGCCTACCTGTACATTTTCATGCTTCCTGGTGGGCCAGTACGACTATGCCTAAGGGCTGCAGTAATCATGGCTAGGTCACCAGTTGTCCACACACCCAGGGCACTCTAGCAGTTGGCTGGTTTCTGGTGGCTGTTTCTGGTGTAGCTGACCCTAGTCAGCTTCTTTCCCCTCCTATGGTTTCCTAGGTATGCAGCTGTAGATAGAGTAATTATAGTGGCAAGATGGGAAGGGAAATACTGAGTTCTGGTTGGTTGTTACCTGTGCAGTATTTATTTATTTATTGAATTTTGTTGACCGAGTGGGCCCACTGAGACCAAGGGTCCCTTTTTCATGGGCAACCTGGGATTAGTTACATGTATGGAAAGAAAAACATTGACACTTATAATACTAAGTACAGAATTCAGTAAAAACAGTCACCGGAGGAACATAAAGGTCATTACAGAGGTATAGATCTGTCTTACGTACAGGTAAAAACAAGTACTTAGAAAGTAGACACTGTACTATATATATAATTACTGTGCCATTGGAATACTCGTTTTAAAAACTTAGACAGTTTTTTTCCCCAGTGAGCTAGAAAATCATCATATAAAATTGCAAACAAGAAAAGCTCACCAGTAACACTGTAAGCATACTGTACAACTAATTATAGCAAATGTAAGCCCCACAAATATAGCAGCAGTTATTATTTGTTTAATATTTTTATTTTATTTTTAAAAGCAGGAAAGGTATAATTTCACGTCACATTGTTGGTCTGTCTCGGGTCCGGCGCTCCTGCAGTCTGCGATGCTGAATGCACTGCAACCAACCGCCCCGACTCCACCATTGCTTGCTCACTGCCAGAAATAGGAGTACTTTACTGAGCTTTTTTTAATAGCAGCCCCACACACCTGCCTGATTCCTTTTTTTTTTTTGGCTGTTAAACTTGACACGGAGTGCACAGCACACTCTGCTGCTTCCCCTCTGTCCTGTGTATTACAAAGAGCAGCTTAACAACTAGTACTGTGACTCTTCAAAATAAAACAAATACAGACATGGGAAACAGACGCTCCTTGCAGCACCATCTGCTGTCTCTGCTACGTGTTCCTGACTCACTCGTATAACAGTACTTGCCTTTTGTTGGTGGCGCTCACTCATAACAGCCTCTTGTGGTATACTGACGGGCTCCCTCAGCAGCCTCTCAGATCTGGACTGTAAAATTATATAGGTGCAGCTAGATATTTCACAGTTTAAAATAAAGTTGTGCTACAGATCTGTCTGTATGTGTTGGGGGACCCTGACAACTAGCAGTAGTGTGGTGGCCACAGTGGGACAAAACTCCTAAAGGCAAAAAAAGAAATTACACAGGCGGAGGAACTATTTTACATCATAATACAGTAACCATTTAATTTTTTAGTATTTAAACCCAGTAGTCTTCATTTTTAAATGCATATGAAGTACAGGGACCCATTTTATAAGCGCAATAAAACACAATGGGGTGTACAGTGCATTGGACAGTTCTAACACATGGCCAGGGGCTGAAGGCACTCGGCCTCCGACTAGTGCCTTTTTTTTTTTTTTTTGATTCTGTTTCTAGCCCTCCAGCCTGGAACTCTCTCAGGGCACTGCACTCGCCGACTTGCTCTACCGCCCGCTGTGTTCCCCTGCCATCTTCAAGTTTGTTACGGTTCCCCGGGTCGGGGAACTACAACCCGGAGAGACCGAAGGGGCAGTGGCGGAGAACCATCATTGGGTGTATGGCAGTGGCACTGGCAGGGCTGTCGCCTATCTGGGCTGGAGGGGTATTTCTTGTGTGTAAGCCCGAAGTCCCCCCGTGCATGGTGCATGTCTGATGCTGCGGCACACGGCGACCCTGCCTGCGTCAGCCATGCTCCTTACGTGCAGCCCGGCATTTCGTGGTCCCCCTGGTCTCCACCAGGAGTCGCCAGAGCACTGGACAACCCATGCCCTCCCACCCGGAGAGGAGAGCAGCCCAGAGGGCGCTCGATCCTTCTCCCTCCCCTGCCAACCCCCGACTCCCAAGCTTGCTCCCGAACTCAGGTCGTCGGCGTGGCGCAAGGTGTGGCGTCCAGCGCCTCAACCCACAGTGCCACCTGGCTGGCCAACTAGTGCCTTAATACACCCCTGTCCGTATATTAGAAATGTCTAATGCACATCCCTTTGTGTCTTACTCCTTGCATAAAATCATCTGCCAAATACATACCCTGGGTTAATATGAATGTAATGTATTGTTTTTTCATGCATGAAATGCATTTTTACAAATCTACCTTAAATTTACAGAAAAAACAGCTTCAGCACAGCATCTCTTCCTAGACTGAAATTAAATATTACAAATTTGGCCAACATTATGAAATGTACAGTAGCAGTTTGCCTAGCTTTTTATTTATTTGGAAACTAGTGACTTGAAAGGCACACTGAGAGGAAGGCTGTTTCCAGGTGTGACCTGGTGGTGGTGGTGGTGGGGGGGGCGGAGGATAGAAACATAACAGCTGTTACAGACAGAAAAAGACCAACGGTCTGTCCAGTCTGCTCTGGTCCTGCCTACTTCTAGCCCAGCCTATTATTGAGTGTGCTTAGCCTGAGCCCTCATTTGCAGCTCAGTCTGTTAGTAGCTTTACCTTCCGTGCATCTTCCATCCTCTTACTGCTTTCAGTACCTTCTATCAGTGCCCCCCAGACTTGAACCTTTGCCCTATTTCCCTTGATAGACTATTCCATTTGTGTACTACCTTCTCCGTAAAGAACTTCCTCACATCTATCCTGAAGCTATCCCCTGCCAGTTTGTATCCATTCCCCTTAGTGTACAATCAGGCCCTTTGCTGCGCTCGAACAAAATGTTGATAGTCAGTCCTATTAATCCCATTGAGGTACTTAATATGTTTCTGTCATATTTCCCCTTTCCTTTCTGGCTTCAGGGAAGTACAGATTCAGCTTGCTCAACCTTTACTCTTAAGGCCTTCCCTGCATACCAAGTATAATTTTGTTTTGATTATCCCGTGTACTGTTTCCAGTCATTCTTTATGAGGGCTTCAAAACTGCACACAATACTCTAATGCTTACCCGGACCTGAAGAAGGATAGAATCACTTTCTGCCACCTACTGGTGAATTCCCTGCCTGTAGCAGATCTAGAATCTTACAGTGGGGGTGTAGGTGTTTGGAATTGGAGATGGAACTTTGTATGCTAATTTTTTGAGCACATTTTAAACACTTCATATAAAATCTATTACTTTTCATATTGCATTTTTAATAAAAAAAACACATATGCAGTTTTTGAATTGGTTGGGAATCAGACACTAGGGAAGGGAAGTATGTCCGCAAGCAAATTATGTGTCCTAAGGGTGCATCACCTCTGCCCTGCCAGGTCCGCCACTGGCCCCTGCCATTGTAACCTGGCATTCTGCTGGCCTTAGCATTTGTCTTATTGCACTGGGCTGATGTCTTGCATTTCTTGCTGATGATTACCCTGAGGTCCCTTTCTTCTGTTGTTTTGTGTAATTGGATACCACCTATCCAATATGCTGTTTTGCCTTTTTTTTTGCCCGTATGCATAACCTTAAATTTTTTCATATTGATTTTGAGTTGTTGGACCACCGACCATTTTCCCAGCCTCTGTATGTCGCTTCTCATTGTCCTGATCCCCTACCCTCTGTACAACCATGCCAGAAAATTTTAAATATCAAAAGACAGGTACAGTGTATAAGAAACTGGAGCAACTCAGTAACGTTGGGCAAATTAAAAGTACTGGAATAAAATATTGAACAAGATAAAAGATGTCACATGTTGCGGGATAAAGCAGATAGTTTGTAGTACAGTACAAAATCTTTGCTGGACGTTGGTTGAGGCTACAATGCAAGGCACTCATGGTAAGCATAAGGAAGCAAGGGAAGTGCCAGCAGAGCAGGGAGTGGGACTAACTGGTACATTGAGGGGAAACGCAGGATGGACAAAGCAGGCACTAAATGAACATGGAGACAGGAATGCAGCAATACCGAAGGGGGGGGGAAGGGGGAGCTGGAAGTTTAAAAGGAGATCAGGGAAGGTGAAGGTTAGTTGTAGGTAGGGGTAGGGCAGTTGCATAGCAGGACTTTGAAGGTCTAGGGGGAAGGTGATGACAGCAGAGCCAGAGTCGGGTTGTTTAGAGAAGGGGAGGCAGGAGGACCATTGTGCTGAAAAGGTTTGGAGCAGGAATCAGCAGAAGGAGTAAGAGAAGGGAGGAAATGGAATATTTCATTTTCATTTCATTTTAATTTTTATACTTGCTGGCTGATGAGCAATATTGCCCATTTTCTCAAGCGACAAGTTTTAAATCATTTATTAGTACAACAAATACGTAAGCATTAATCCCCGACAGAGGAGGGCTCTGCTAGGGATTAATTCCTGGTTGGCGGGGTTAGCAACCACCAACCATGCATTAATCCTGTGTAGAGCCCGACTCTGGAGGGGATTAATACTCTTGTAACATGGTCAAAGTGGAAAGGGGTACTGTTCTGTTGCTTCCTGTAATATGTTACATGAGAAGATATATGCAGTGTTGAAGAAAATCTGGTTTGGAATACGAATATAGACAAGTTCTGACTGCATGACAACCACATTTATTCATATGGTGGTGTTTTTCTTGGTAATTTTTTTTTTTTTTATGGAGACCCTTGTAATTGAACATAATTTTATACTCAAAGGGTTATTTTCCATGTTCATTTATGAATAAATCATTACTACTACTACTACTACTATTACAGCTTTTCTGATTGCAAGGCAAGACAATGATTAGTTGAATTGTGTGTTTTCTTTTAACAAGTTTGCATGCAAAACTTTTTAATTTGACTCGTTATGTGCCATTATCCATGTCGCTTCCTAATGCTAACATGCGTACTACTTAGTTTGCATATTTTGCATACGGCACTCAAGACGTGACGCTTTCTGCAGGTGCGCTTACCCACCCAACAGCATGATTTACTTTTGCCCACATTGCTGATGGATCCTCACGACTGCTGCATATTACTTCAGATATTGGTGATTTCGAGGTAGACTTCTCTTTCATCTGTCAGAATCCGTATTTCTAGCACCGTGAATATAACAGCGGGCGGCCCATATTACTTGTTCTGCTCTACAGGTAGATTGTACTACTTAGTGCCATGCTGGAGAATATTGCATGCGACCTTCATGTTCTGTGGCTGTGTGAGGGATAGCAGGAGCGGGCATTACTGTGGGATTAATACCTGCTTGGTTCTGCTCAGGTGGTGCCTTTGGACAAATCAGAATCCTGCATTTCCATTTGTATTACTCACCATGTTACAAATACAATTGTTAACATACAGTATTAAATATATCAACACTTTTTAACACTCACAGATTACGTTAAGTTACAAATACAGTCAGTGGTCATATCAAGGCGTTGTTTTAGTCTAAATTTAAAAGCTCTAACAATTGTACAACTTGATAGCTCTTCTGGGATAGAGCTGAAAAAAATGAATGCCCTTTAAAGTAAGGATTCAAACAACATGAAGTCTTGCTGTATTCTGACATTATGCAGTTAGCCCCAGCACTTAAACAGCTCCGGAGAGGAAAGAATTAACTCTATGCCAGAGCATAGAACGTTGAGCTCGAGCTTGGTTCAAACCTCTGTCTGCTACACTTTGAAATGTAACTGTCAGATTCTTCACTCCGCGGAGATCACGTGATGTGTCTTGCTGGCTAGCTGCGGCTCCCTTAAGCTCCCGCTCTCCCTCTTTACAATCTACTTAAATAGACAGCTTTGGAATTATTTACACGGAGCCTGCCTACCTGACTTCAGTTCTCAACCTCAGTGGAAGCTCTCTCAAAAGTCTTTTGAGTTGCTGATGGGATTAACAGACCGGAATGGAGACCGAGATGAGAGTGGCCCTTCCTAAACATACATCACCGGTCTCACCTGACAAGCAAGCCAAGAAAGCGAGGCCTCAACAGCAAGCATCTTCGGTTAAACAATTAAGTGCCCTCTCCGCTCCGCTGCCACTAACCGAGGAGCATTTCCTACAGGAAATACAGCCTTTTAAGGAGACACTATCGGACATAGCGGCTGATCTTAAAAACCTCCGCAGTGAAATGGCTGATCTTAAAATCAGGACAACGGACAACGAGGCGTGTACCCACTCCCTGGAAATATGGCGTGACAAGGCTGACCCTGAGCTAACAAAATTAAGGCAGCAAATATCTAAACTGCAGCAGGTGAAACAACATTTTAATTTTTGGTCTACCAGAAGGGGCTGAAGGCTGCTCTCCCATTGCTTTTATACAGTCGCTCCTTATAAAAATCGTGGGGCCCTCACCACACAACCCTACCTACTTAATTAAACGGGCACATAGGTCACTACGTCCAAAACCAGAGGCCTCAGCCCCACCTAGACCAATGATCATCCGCCTGCTTAATTACCTTGAAAGGCAGCATATCCTCCTAAAAGTCAGAGAATTACAAGCCATTCATTGGGAGGAGAAAAAGCTGCACATCACTCAAGATTTGCCGCTTGAAGCTTGCCAGTGAAGAGCTACGTTTCATCCTGTGATCAGCAAACTGATAGCAGCCAGTATCAAATTTAGGATGGCCTACCCTGCACGTCTTCAGGTCTCAATAGAGGGCAAGTGGCAATCATATGAATCAGCCACTCAAGCCCAGGCTGATCTAGCAAAGAAGCTGCCCTCCCTGTTCAAGGCCCCATGAAGCAATGCAATATAAATATATGGAAGAGACACTAGTTACTTTTATACTCCTTTTGTCTTCCTTCTCTTTCTGTTATGCTGTCTAGGCTCTGTTTCTCTGTTTTCTTTTTTTAGATCTGTGCTGCTTACCTGAACTCTATTAGGATTGGAGCGGTCCCCACAGGATATCCGATCTTTCCTGGTGGTGACTCGACAGGATCGGAACCTGACAAAAGCTGAGGGAGCCCTACGTGATGGAGATCTGTGCAACATCGTGCTGACCTAAAGGAGGACTCTTTCTTAGGCAGTGTTCATTTCCAGGGGGCTGGTTTATCTTCGTGCCAACATGGCTTCTGTCCACTGCCATCTAGTGTCCCCAGGGAAACAACTTGCTCTTTGTGGGTCGAGCCAATCATTTAATCCGGTTGATGCCAAGCTGCCCTCTATTTGCTCTGCTCTCTTGCTGTTGTTTAGTTCATTTAAAGCTTTTCGTTTTGTTCTCTTTTCTTCTTCCTTTCGTTTTCTCCTACTGTCCCACGGATGGTCTCGAGCAAACATTCATTAATTTGGTGAGATGTATGTTTCTTACTCTGTTTTCTACCGTTTTACTCTTCACTTTTACATCCTCGGAGGTTTTTTTTTTTTTCCTTTTCTTACTGTGTTTTGCAGGCTGATGTTGAAGGTGGGCTGGGGGGGGTATAGCACTGGGTTAGACATGGCCAACCACGCGCACTGGTGTATGGGGGGGAGGTACCCTAGTCTCTCTCCTGAGTGCCAGTATAATTATCGCCATGTTGGATTTGGTTGTATGGCCTCTAGAGAGGTCTACTATGATGGATATTTCGAGGGGTGAGAAGTATGACAATTTTGGACTGGTTAATACCTCCAGGTCACTCCCGAACGGGCTCATGGGGGGTGCATTTACTAGGGTACCAAAGGGATCTCTACCGAGTAAGAGTGTTACGAATAGTCTATGTTATGGGTTCTTAGGTAGAGTGATTGCTGTAAATAGTTTTCAGTGGGTAAAATATGGGGGGGAGTTTAGTCATGACTAAGAGTGTTCTAATGCTCGTTACCGTTAATTTTGTATGGTGTTTACAGGTTGTGCTACATGTTTATTGTTTCAAGCTTTTATTAAGTGCTTATAGGAAGATGAGGAGCACCAGATTCATCCCATCGAGGAGTTATGGGTACAGGGAGGGAGCTGTGGTGCATCTTTTTTTTTTACTTAGTAAAGACGCTGTACAGGAGGCACTGGAAAATGAATGGCCAATGGTATTAAAAAAATTGTAACATGGAATGTGAGAGGGGCTCGTGTACCCAGCAAAAGAATTCAAATACTTAAACACCTAGCTCTGCTATAGGCTAACATTTCTTTTATTCAAGAGACCCACCTCCTACCTGGGGAAGCTATTAGCTTGCGCAGATGGGAGGTTGGACAAGTTTTTGCTTCTGGCATGTCGACAGCGACTGGGGGAACAGCTATCTTAATCCACTGGTCAGTTGCTTTTCAGGCTAAGACAATCATCACGGATCCATTTGAGAGATACGTATTAGTCCATGGCCTTTTAGATCATATTGAGGTGGTTCTGGGGAGCGTATATGGTCCTGTTGGAGGGAACCCTGATTTCTTTCTGGATTTATCAGACAAGCTGCAGACGTTCGCGTCTCTACCACTGATATTCGGTGGAGACTGGAACTTACCCCCCACCCAGGATTTGGATAGATCCAATCACTCACTCAAACCTCTCTCCATCACCAGAAGGCGCTCCGACTTAGACTCACAGTTATGTGACCCATGGAGGCTACAGAACCCTGCACTCAGATTTTCACCTTCCAACCTTGGTACATTCCTCATGGTCCAGGTTGGACTATATTAGTCCCTCACTACTGCATGTTCTATGTGATTCTGTTATAGAACCAATTGTTATATCGGACCATGCAGCAGCTTGGGTGACCATTGCGTTAGACTGAGATTTCTATAGAGATCCGGTCTGGCAGTTAAATACGCAACTTTTGAAAGAAGACTATATTATTACCAGAGTTTCAGACTTGATTCAGGCATTCCTTAGTCACAACCGGGGATCTGTCGCAAGGGTAGACCATGAGTGGTGCGCATTAAAATGCTATTTGAGAGGGGAGTTTATCAGACTTGCCTCCACCCGTAAACGGAAAAGGGAGGTTGCAGCTACGTCACTTTTAGCTCAAATTAAGGCACTCGAACAATCTCCCCCTTCCCCTCCCTCGCCAGACAGTCTGAAAACACTTCTACACTTAAGGAATCAGTATTCCCTTTTGCTGCAGGAGAAGGCTGAATTCGTCATATTAAGAACTCGAGCAAAATACATTGAACAGGGAGAAAGAGCGAGTCATCTCTTAGCCTTATGGTTAAAGAAATTAGAAGCTTCCAGGCTAATCGCCTCCATTGAAGACCCCGGTGGAGTTGTTAAAACCCACCCCAGGGATATCGCCTCAGTATTTAAACATTATTTTTCCTCCCTATACAGTAAGAGTGCTCTTTACCCATCTCAGAATGAGATGTTGGATTATTTGTCCACATCTTCCCTACCGTCTCTTTCTCCTGAGCAGCAATCCCTCTTAATCGCCCCTATCTCCCTCCGAGAAATTTTGTCTGCTATCAGTGACCTGGCACCAGATAAGGCCCCAGGTCCTGATGGCTTACCGTCAAATTTTTATAAACTGTTTGCTAAAGACCTAGCACCCAGCTTGCTCCGTCTATACCAATATATGCTTTCAGGACAAATGCAAGATCCAACCTTATTGGAAGCTTCAATTATTCTCCTTCTCAAACCTGATAAGCCGCCACATTCCCCAGCAAGTTATCGCCCAATTTCCTCGTTAAATTGTGACATTAAAATCCTTGCCAAGGTACTAGCTAAGAGGATAGAACAAATCTGGACCTCTCTACTTAGTCCCGAGCAAATTGGCGTTGTGGCTGGTAGAACTCCAGCAGACCACCATCATAAACTCCAATACATTATTCGCGCGGCGAAGCTGTCCCCCGTCCCAATGGCACTAATTTCGTTAGCTGCAGAAAAAGCATTTGATAGAGTAGATTGGAATTTCTTCTGGACCACTCTGCAAATTATGGGTTTCCCTAACCTATTTATCAGATGGATCCAAGCCTTATACCTCTCTCCCAGGGCCAAAATACACTGTAATGGAGTAGTATCCGCGGCTTTTCCCCTCTCTTCAGGCACGCGGCAGGGTTGCCCACTCTCCCCCTTCCTATTTAATTTGTATTTAGAGCCCCTCATCAGGCGCCTGAACTCCTCCTCTTTAATTGCCGTATCCTCATAGGTAATAGTGCCCCCAGACTTTCAGTTTATGCCAATGACATACTCCTTCACCTCTCGAATCCGGTTCCCTTCCTAAAAGAAGCCCTGGTTATCATTGATAACTTTAGCAAATACTCGAACTATAAACTCAACAAACTGAAATGTTTCCTCTTAACCATGTAACATATAGCTCGGCCTTCAGTCAATTTGGTATGAAATGGACAGCATGCTCCATTAAATATTTAGGGATTCATATTATCTTGAATCTAACTCTGTCGCGGAAGCTTAATTTGGAGGACTTATGGCACAGTATTCAGCAAGATTTAACAAGATGGAAAAACCTTCCACACTCATTCTGGGGCAGAATTAACACTATTAAGATGAATGTTTTACCCAGACTATTCTACCCTTTAAACGTGTTGGACATGTGGCTACCGATATCCTTTTTTCAACGTATTCACTCAGGGATTAACTCGTTTATATGGCGTGATAAAACAGCCAGAAGATCTTATTTTAAATTGTCCCAGTCTAAGGATCTCGGAGGGTTTCGTCTTCCCAACTTTCTATTTTATTACTGGGCCTCCCATTTACACAAATGTGGGAAATGGTTATCTCTACCTGATTCTCTTACTTATCATGGATACAACCCACTATGGTTGCAAATTGAATCAGATTTGCTCATGTCTCATAAAATAGCTCCAGTATCTCTTTTCTACATATTAAAGAAAAATATACCCAAAGCTTTTCACTCCCTCCCGATTGGCACTTCTCTAAGAGTTCTTTCTCAGCTTTTTAGGTATCTCAAGGTATCCCCAATTTTAGATTTTTCCCAACCTTTATGTGCCAACCCGAACCTCAAAATAGGTAACACTCTTATAACTGGAAGATAGTTGTCAATTTCCCCTGAGCACACTGTTGCTGATTTTTATTCACAGGAACACATCCTGACCACGGAAGAGATTTTATTTAAGTTTGGCTGGCCGTCGACAGCAGCTTTTAAAATTCTTTAGCTTAAACATCTTTTAATCAAAACGTTTGGGTGTAAAACTAAAGCCTCCCAGTTTGCTGAATTTTTTCAGCAAATCTCTACTTCTGTTAATAAACCGCATGGTATATCTAAGTTGTACGGCCTACTTTATACCTTTCCACAAACCCCATCAGCTGTCTGTTCTAAAATCTGGCAAAGGCTCTTCCCGAATAAAGATGTTAATTGGCAACGTATATGGAGGGATTTATATACATATCATACTCAGGATCGGTACAGGATAACGCAATACTGCATTATGCATAACCTTTATTACACCCCCATTAAACTGGCTCAAATGAAGCCCATATCCGCTACTACATGCTCCAGGTATAATAAAGAGGAAGGTTCACTGTTGCATGTCTTATGGTCATGCGACACAGTATCCCCTCTATGGAGACAAATAGAATCAACTTTGGATCCTGTGCTGGGGCTACAGGGTCTTTTCCCCCCTGCGATTTGTGTTTTGGGGGATTATTCTGAGATCCAGGTGAGACAGAGAAAAGATACCACATGGCCCTAATTTCAATGGCGGTTAAACAATTGGTACTCGGACATTGGAAGGACCAAGCCCCTATTTCATACACAGAGTGGCTGCATGAAATGTCTTTTGCACTTCATGTTGAACATCTAATAGCACAGGTGAATCACCGTCAATCCTCCTTTAAGAATAAATGGGGAAAACTATATGCCCTCTATCTGAATTGACAGTGGTACATGAGCTGGGTCACGAGCCTCTCTCCCTCACTGTTTCCTCTTTTTCTGTCTTCTCATGTCATTTCAAAAGATATGTATATCCCCTCACTGGGCCACCTCTTTTCTTATGTTTTACTTCTCACTTTCTTCCTTTCATACGTTAGTATGGCCTTGTGAATTGATATATGTATACACCACAGCATGGGGTAGGGTGGGGTGGGGGGATGTTTAAATTGTTTAATTTATTTTCTTGGGATTTATATTTTATTGGATTGTTGGTCTTTCTGCTTTTATTTCTTCCCCTTTTATTATTAGCTGCTATGTTATCCCGTTATGTTGCTAATTCTCTGTTTGGCTATATTGTATTACGGTGTTTAAAAGCAATAAAATATGTTAAATTAAAAAAAAAATAAAAAAATTCTTTACTCCGCCTAACTGAACAGTCGCTCTGGAGATTTCTCTTTCTCTTACTGTTCGGTCCGATTAAAAACGTCTGTTTTTACTGCTGTTTTTTTCTTTCTTTTGGTTCAGATCCCTGTCTGCGGTACAGTAAGTATATAGGTAGTGGACTAGTGCTGAATTGTTTTGTGGAAATTGTAAAAGTTGTATTTCAACTGGTTTGGCTGAACTGGTTGTCTTTATCTTGTCTGTGTCATTTTCTTTTAGCTGAACTTAGAGTAAGGTACCGGTCCTTATCGGTTCTGAAAACAACGTGTTTATTCCAACACCCGTAACACGGTTAGGAACCGATAAGGGGGTCTTGCCTGGCTGTTGCCATAAAAAGGGTACGTTATAGAATGGCTTTGTCTGAGAAACCTAAGAGAAAAACTGGGCTCACTGGGTTTCAATATTGCAGTGAGTGTGGGGAGGCCTTTGCTAAGGCCGATCCCCACACCACCTGTGTTTATTGTCTGGGTTTTGACCACCTGGATTCAGACTGCCAAATATGTAAAAAATGTCCTTAAAGCCACCCTGGAAAAAAGATTGGGCAGGCTTAGGGAAAAGGAGGCCGAGAACTCCACTGACTCGGATGGCAAGTCCGACCGAACCTGAGGGAGCGCCCACTGACCTGGGCGAGACTCCCTTGGGCAAACGGAGAGCTGATCTTAAGGGGTCGGTTCTGGCAAAAAGAAAAAGGAAAGAAAAATTGGCTGGTTTGGATCTAGAACTGCATCGTCCGATCGCCAAAGAAATTGCCAGGGTGATTAGCATAGTTGAATTGCGCCGTTCGGTTCCGACTGATCCAACGCCTACTGGTAGGCATTCGTTTCGGTCAGTTCCTTCAGTTTGGGATTATTCCCCTGAAGACTATTATGAACTGGACTTGGAGGGGGATGAAGACGGCGATGATGATGATGGTGTGGAAGGTCTGGATCAGCCATAGAACCGGACCTCTCCCCAGACAGGCCTTCTTGTGTTTTCCCTCCTAGGCTTTCTGAGTCCCCTTCCCACTTTTTATGTTTTACAAAAAAGTGGCAAAAACCCTCCAGCTCCCTCTGGATGAAGCTGTCGAGGAGCAAGAGAAGCCTGACTATGTGGAGATGATGGACATCCCAGAGTCCAAGAGATTGTCTATTGCCTTTCACAAATCCTTTGGGAATCAGACACAGAAGTTACTTAAGACTCCAAATTCTTTACCTCCTGTGGACACACGAATGGCCAAGAAGTATATGTTGTCAGGCCCAGGTACGGAGTACTTGTACCAGCAATACAGCCATGTTGGGGTTGTGCAGGCTGCAGCCTGTGATAAGACTAACATACCCTTGGCTTCACACCCCCAGATAAAGACTCCAGGAAGCTGGATGCCATGGCAAAGAAACAGTACATGGCATCTTCCTTGTGACTCAGGCAGGCTAACTATATGGCCTACACAGCCAGATACCAGAAGTCCAGATGGGATACTGTTCTGGAACTGGCTAAACAGGCTTCCCCCCAGCTTGCCAAGGAGCTGGAGGAAGTGGCTGCTGAAGGGATTGAGGCATCAAAAATCCAGTTTCATGCTGCTGTGGACTCCAGTATGTGTCATCAAGAGTCATGGCTACATCTATGGCTCTTCGAAGACTGGCTTGGCTCAGATGTACTAGCCTATCGCAGGACACCAAGGCTAAGGCCATGGATTTCCCTGTTGTCGGGAATTCTCTGTTTGGGGAGCAGACAGAGAATTATATGGAAAAGATGGATGAATACAGTACCACCTACAGGAGTGCACAGGCCAAGGAAAGGCAAGCAACTCCTCAGAAGCAGCAGGTTAGGGGCAGGGGCAGGCCTTTTCACAGGCCTTTCTACCAGGCACAGGCCTCCATTCCTTTTTCCCAGAGGGAGTTCTTCAGAGGGAGAGGCAGAAGGGGGATGAGCAGGGCTGCATCCTCCTCTCAGCCTAAGGCTCCTGCCAAGTAGACACCCTGATGTGTCAGCCTGGGTTGACTCCCCAATTCCTGTAGGAGGCAGGCTGGCTTACTACTTCCAGGACTGGAAGTCTTTTACCTCACACAAGTGGGTCCTGGAGGTAGTAAGCCAGGGTCTGGCCCTCGACTTCAAAAAATTTCCTAAGCTGAGGGTTAGGTCCTTTCCACCTGCCAACGTCTCCGAAACCATTGCCCTAGAGGCAGTGGTTTCATCTCTGCTGGCTCTCAGAGCCACAGAGAGAGTTCCTACACTTCACAGGGGCAAAGGTCTGTATTCCAGATACTTCCTTACCCCAAAAAAATAACAGGGGAGTGGTGGCCCATCCTAGACTTAAGATACCTAAACGAGCACCTACTAAAGCCAAAATTCAAAATGGTGACTCTGGGAATAATTCTTCCTTGTCTAAGGCCAGGGGACTGGCTAGCCTCCCTGGACCTAAAGGATGCCTACTTTAACATTTCCATCAGGTGCTCCCACAGAAACTACCTCAAGTTCGAACTGCCTTCATGCCATTACCAATTCAAAGCAATGCCCTTCGGCCTAATATCTGCTCCAAGGGTGTTTACAAAGTGCCTAGCAGTAGTAGTGGCTTTTCTAAGGAAACAAAACATCTCTATATTCCCATACCTGGACGACTGGCTCATTGTGAGTCAGTCTCCAGACCAAGTCAAATCAGATTTACAAGTGACCCAACAAGTGCTCACTTCTCTAGGATTCCTCCTCAGTCTTCCCAAATCAGTTCTCGAGCCAGTGCAAGTCTTAACTTTCAAGGGGGTAGAATTGGATGCTGTCAAAGCAAGAGCCTTTCTTCCTCTGGGAAGGGTAAAGGCCATTATAGAGCTGGCTTCCTCTTTCCACCTTCTGGTGTCTTGACCAGCAAGGCATTTCCTTTAACTCCTGGGCCACATGGCAGCTTCTACTGCAGTGGTCCAAGGGGCCAGATTTCAGATGAGGGTCATCCAGTTCCATTTGAGGTCTTTTTGGTCTCAGAAAAAAAGATCCTCTAACCAAGCTTATTCCAGTGACTGAGACCCTGATCCAAGTTATCCAATGGTGGTTGGATCAGGACAACCTCAGGCAAGGAGTCCCATTCATCACTCAGTCTCATTCCGTGGTTGTAACCGCGGATGCTTCTCTCCTGGGTTGGGGAGCTCACCTGGGAGCTCTCACAGCTCAGGGAGTGTGGTCCCCTCAGGAATCTCTTCTCCACATCAACCTTCTGGAGCTCAGGGCAGTGTACCTGGCTCTGCAAGCCTTCTCGGAGTCAGTACAGAACAAGGTGGTTCAGGTCAGGACAGACAACACCACCACTATGTGGTACATCAACAAGCAGGGAGACACTCGGTCTATGGCCTTGTGTACGGTAGGCCATGAAATTATGGTCCCTGGCTTATTCTCTACAGACCTCTCTGGTAGCAGTCCACCTTCCAGGGAAAGACAATGTGCTAGCAGATGCATTGAGCAGGATTTCCCTGGGCCATCACGAATGGTCCCTGGACCCCCTAGTGTTAAAAGTGTTCTTTTCAAGGTGGGGCACTCCAGAGATAGATCTCTTTTCAGCCCCATACAATCACCAACTTCTACTCTTCTGTTGCAGACCCCCAGTCTTGGGTTCGGTCCCTCTGGATGCTCTAATTCTGGATTGGGAAGGGACATTTCTGTATGCCTTTCCTCCCTTTCCTCTACTGTTCAAAGTTTTGGTCAAGATAAGGTCACAATCTTGCAAAGTGATCCTGATTGCTCCAGACTGGGCCAGACAGCCTTGGTATCCCCTGTTGCTGTCCCTAGCAGTCCATCTTCCCCTGTCTCTTCCCAGGAATCACAGTTTGTTAACATCCTCTCGGGAGAATCTGGTACCCCAACCTTCGGTCTCTCTATCTCAAGGCATGGCTCTTGAAGAGCTAGAATATGCAAATTTGCATCTGTCTCATGGGGTTCTGGACATTCTCAAAGCCTCTCGAAAACCTGCCACCAGAAAAACGTATAACTCCAAATGGAAAAGATTCAACATTTGGTGTTCCAAGAAGCATATATCTCCAGATACTGCTGATTTGTCTACAGTTCTGGATTACATTGTTCATCTTAATGGTCTAGGCCTTAGACCAGCTACCCTCAAAGTACACTTTTCAGCTGTTTCTGCTTTTCTGTCAGTGGGAAAGCCCTCCTCACTGGCATCTCACCCTGTTTTCTGTAAATTCTTCAAAGGATTGCTTCATACCAGTCCCCCCTTTAGGGATCCAACTCTTGCTTGGGATCTTAATGTTTGCATTGCTCAGCTTATGCAACCCCCTTTTGAGCCTTTGTCCTCAGCAGAGTTCAAGTACTTGACTTGGAAAACTGTGTTCCTGGTAGCTATTACCTCTGCCAGGCATATCAGTGAATTGCAAGCTCTGTCAGTGGAGCCTGATTTTATCTCATTCCATAGAGATAAGGTGGTCCTTAGAACCAAGAGGAGGTTCTTACCCAGAGTGGTTTCAGATTTTCATCTGAACCAATCCATGTCTCTTCATGCATTCTTCACTGATCATTCTTCTTCAGGAGAGAGAAGATTACACAGGTTGGATGTTAAAAGGGCTCTTAGCTACTACATTGAGCATACTAAGGCTCTTTGGTTCAACTCTCTCTAGCTGTTCCTCAGTTATGGTAAAGTGGGGAAAGGCAAACCTGCTACTAAGAGAACTATTGCCAGGTGGATTTCTCTTGTATACAATTCTGCTATGAGAAGCTAGGCAAAGTACCCCCTCAGGCCTGAGGGCTCATTCGACTAGAGGTACAGCTGCTTCTCTGGCTGCTGCAAGAGATATACCCTTATTAGAGATATGCAAAGCAGCCACCTGGAAAACAGTCCATAAATTCACCAAGCATTACTCTCTGGATATCCAGGCTAGGAGTGATGCTAGGTTTGGTACAGCAGTTCTGCAGAGCCTATTCCCAAAATAGGTTCAATACCCTCCTCCATGGAGGTACTGCTTGGTAGTCTGCATGTCAGAATACAGCAAGACTTCATGTTGTTTGAAGAAAAAATTACTCACCTTAGTAATTGTGTTTCTTCTAATGGAGTCTTGCTGTATTCTGACCTCCTCCCTGCCTCCCCCTCTCAGAACCTGGTTTTTGGGAAGTGGGCTGATAGGCGCAGTGTTGCACCTCAGAGGTGTACTTGGCACTCTTCCCCTCTTTAGACGGGGGAGTGGATTATTTATATGTTTTTGTTCACTACCTGTTTTTTTGTTTTGGATTTCTCGGCTTGAGTCTTTTGGGGATCTGAAATATTTGGTTCCCTTTTTGACTAGTAAATTTTAGTTTCCACATAGTGGGGGGTAGTTAGTTAGTGTTCGCTCGTAAGAATCTGATGGTTACACTTCAAAGTGCAGCAGACAGAGGTTTGAACCGAGCTCGAGCTCAACTTTCTATACTTTGGCATAGAGTTAACTCTTTCCTCTGTGGAGCAGTTCAAGTGCTTGGGCTAACTGCATAATGTCAGAATACAGCAAGATTCCATTAGAAGAAACACAATTACTAAGGTGAATCATTTTTTTCTTTTTGACCGATTGTCATTTTAAATAAAATAATTCTGTAAATGTGTTTACTTTGTGACCTGGTCCCCTTTGTATTAATACATCTACGGAACAGTGCCCGAACTGTTTGGGGTAGAAGATTTGTTGTTCCTTTGAAAAGAAAAATGCCCACCCTTAAGTTAATCCTGTTCTCCAATGAAAGGTAGTTTGATTCTTTTAATAAATTACAGTGATGAGTTCTAAAGAGTAGGCTTGACATAAAACGAAGGGCACTATTGTAGGATACCTTTAACTTAGATAAAATTTTCTCACTAGTAGATGCGAGGTACTGTGGGAGCGGTAGCTGGCAGGAGAGCTTATTTATTTTTTTATTTACTAAAGAATCGGAATTACAAACCTTTGAGCTAAGAGCTCATTTACAGAGGGTCGTCGTCAATCAAAGGAGGGGAACAATTATATGAGTTGGGAATAGCAAATGCTGATAACAGGCATTGTCATAAACACATTAGTAACACATTAGCAAACTAAAATGATACAAGAAATTGAGTATTAAAGACAGAGGCAAATTGTAAAGTACAGTCATAACACAGAGTACATAAGGAACAGAACACCGGCAGTATAAATAAGGTGCTAACAGTTCAGTTAGGTACTCACAAATAGCAGCTAAGAAGCATTGTCTTAGGCAAGAGGATGCCAAGGTAGAAACATCTCAGTGAATGTGTAGTGGGCAATAGGTAAGTGAGTGGGGGAAGTGGATTCAGTGGAATATGTATGGATATAGTCTAGTAGGGTACACAGGTAATGCCCTGGGAGTTATGGGGTTAGGTTGAGCAGTAGCAGTGTGTAGGTGGGGCGATGGAATTCCAAAGTTCAGATTTGAGGTGACTAATGCTGGTGAGTCTTGTGATGGCTTGAGGGAGCTCATTTAGCCAGGTGGGTGTCCTGACTGCAAAGGCACAACTCCCCTAGGGCAGTTCTTCTGAATGGCACCACAAGCGCATGTTTTGTAATACTTCTCATAACATGTTTAGATGGGGCAGGGCAAAATAAATCCTTTAAAGAAAATGGTGCAAGTCCAAACAGGGCTTTCATCCCCAGGAGGCGGTAGCTGAGTCAGATCCGGTCCTTTAGGGGAAGCTATTTTCTTCTAATGTACAGATCGAAAGCGTGCGAACGGCGATCAGCATCTGAGAAATGTCTGCAGGCTTTGTTTAGGGTGGTGTGGACTCTGTGTAGGCTGGTGTCAGAGGCAGCACCGTAGACCACAATTCCGTGGTCTAGGATTGGTAGGATTGTACCTGTAGAGGCTTGATATCTGGCCTCTGGAGTGAGGCAGGACCAAAGCCTGTAGAGGGCCCCGAACTTCCTGTTAGCAGTGGTGGTAATAGTACGAATATGTTCATCGAAGGCAAGGGACTCATTGATAGTGATCCCCAGGTGCCTGAAGGAGGACACTTGCTCAAATGCGGAGTGAGAGCTGTCATTTATGATGAAGGGTGCAGTAGTTCGGAACTTTGAGAGCAGTGTGACACAAGTGAGATTTGTGCCAGCAATGAAGGGAGAAGGAATGTTCTAACTAGAGGGATCGGGTAGGTTCAGGGAGGGTGAAGGATGGTCCAGTATGACCAGGGTAGATACAAGGCGCTGTATACCACATCCACGTAGTCAAACTCCAGGAAGATCATCTTTAAGCCTTATGAGAAGAAACTGAAGGATCTCAGTATGAACACCCTGGAGGAAAGGAGGGGGAACGGGGGATGTGATAGAAACATTCAGATACCTCACAGGTATAAATAAAGTTCAAGAGGGAAGCATTTCTCAGAAATAAAAAAGATGCCCAAGAACATAGAGTCATGCCATGAAGCTGGAGGAGGATAGACTGAGGAGAGATGTGAGGAAGTACTTCTTCACAGAAAGAGTGTTGGATGCCTGGAACAGTCTCCCAGTGGAGGTGGTGGGGCAAAAATGATTATGGGCTTCAGGAATGCATGGGATAGGCATAAGGGAACCTCAGAGGTAGGGAAGAGGAGGGGGTTAAAGCTAAAGATCAAGTGGTGTCTGTGGTGTTACAGTAGATGGCGAAAACAGGCAGACTAGGTGGGCCAAGTGGTCCTTATCTGCCGTCAATATCTATGTTTCAATATAAGAATAATCTCATGATGGACAGGGAGTGAGAGGCAGAATTTACTGCAGTATAGGGGCCTGAGTTTAGGGAGGAGCCTCTTATGGATTGCATCAGCTTGGTAGAAGTCAAGGCTTTGCTGTAGCCACACTTCAAGATACATGAAATGGGAAACTTCCTTTAAGGAGGAGCTATAGAGCCCTGAAGACTGTGGTAGTGTTGAGTCTAGCAAGATTATTTTTCCTCTATGGTCATGGAGACTTTTAGTAAAAAGTGACAGCTGGTTTGAGTGGAACCATTGCTAAATATTATGAAAATCACACTGAAGAGTAAGTTCCAGCTTGGAGATCAAGGCTCCAGAAGCAAAAAGTAAAGTGCTGTCCGTGTACATGTGGATGTGCAAAGAGACCCGTATTGAGGGGTAGTTAAGAAAGACGGAAAAGATAATCTGGCCCAGTATAGAACCCTTCGATACACCTGAGGATATAGGGAGTGGATGTGAGAAGGACCGCCTACTGGGGCATACTTGTATCTTACTAAAACATACATTTTTATTTAACTTTTCCACACCAGCAACTCATACAGGCACAGCTTAATCCATATATAGGCATTAAATGCAAGGAAGAACAAACAGTACATTTGATGTAAAGTTCAAAGAAGTATAGCAGAGGCCTATTACACTGTGTTACATAATGGTAACCAGTGATCCTAATTGTATCTGAAAAAATTAGAGAAATGGAAGATTCCTAGTGTATGGATCATTTCGGCCCAGTTTCACAGCTGATAAAGATTTTGTTTCCATTTGAAGTTGCAGATATAAACAGGTTCGGTATCCCCCTCCCACCCAATTGAACAGTGTCCTGTCTAGAAGTTATCATATGTACTAGCCATAAGTTGCACTTATTTTTATTTTAGGGGAATCATTTTGTAACTGGGCTGTTCATTTTTTTATTATGTAATATCATGTTTTCCCATTATGTGATGGTTGGGGGGGGGGGTCTGGTTGTAACCAAAGTGTAGACATGTCCTCCTTGGCTGCAGTTAGCATAATGTTTAACAGCTGTATATGGATTTTGTTATTGACATCATGTAGGTATAGACCTATGCTGAAAGTCTTGGCCACATCGACAGACATGGGTGCAGTGAGCAGCCCCTTGTCCGTCCCCCTCAAGTCAGTCAGTGAGTGAGCTGTAAAATGATCTATGGAAAGGGATTTATGGAAGCTAGACTAGAAAGGGCAGAGGAGTCTAGAAAAGGGATAGCTGGGAGAGGACAATGTTTTTCCTGAACTTTAGCAAGGACAGGGAGGAAAAGAGGTGGAACAGTAATTACCTGGGGAGGAAGGGTCTCCCACTTTGCAGAGGGGTAGAACTTTAGCATGCTTTCATGCCCCAGGAAGTTTTCTAAGGCAGAAAGAGACCTTTAAGAGACAGGAGATTGGGATGGTGATGGCAGGAGCTGAGAAGTGGAATAGTTTGGGATCATGCGGCATGCCCATCAGGGCCATCACTCTTGGAAGGATTGAGACAGCAGAGAGTGAAGCAGTCACGGTGTTATAGGAGCAGAATGTGGAGGGCTAGGAAGAGAGAGAGGGTGAAGGTTGGGGAAGAGGAGGGACAGCAAGGGGATGGGGAGGGTTGATCAGAAAAAGGGGGCCAGTGGGGTGGGTGGGAGAGAAAGACGGGAGAGAGAGAATAGGTGGTGAAGAATTGCAAAAAGGTAGAAGCAACAGAAGGGGGACAGAGATTCAAGAGCCTTCATACATGAGGACTGGGTTAGTAGACTGGGTAGCAGGATCACTGATAGACTGAATTAACGTTTCAGAATTTTGATGGGGCATTTAAGTTGTTCTGGAGTTAAGTTTCCAAATAGTTTGCCTTGTCTTTCCTGAGAGCCATAGTTCTGGTATTACAAATTTGTTTGCACCACATGAAGTTCTCTGTGGAGCACCAGGCCTTATGCGGTACCACAGAGCATCACAAGCTTTCAGATGACATGCTTGTGAATAACCAGAAAAGGTAGGAGCCACAAAGACACAACCTACTAGTGAGGATATGTTTGTCCCAGCTGGTAGAGAATTTGAAGGTGAAGAGGTCTGTGTCTGTGTCTGCTGACATAGAGATGGGAGGCCAGTAAGTGGACATGAGGTCACCAAGCAAGAAAGGCAGCTTGAGTAACCAAAAAGGTGTGCACATGATGTACTGGGGGAGGATGGTTGGATGATGGAGCTTCCAAAGTAGACCACACAGTAGTCACTGAGGGTGTCATGGTGTGTTTTACAAAGTGCAGGTGGGAGCAAGAACCCACAGTACAGTATTATGGAGTAGTTTGGGAAGTGAGACTTTACATAGGTGAGTTTAGTGGTGAACTTTGTGAACTTTATGGCTTGAATCTGCTGGGTGTATTTTTTTTGTTATGAAAATGAGGTGACAGTCAATTTGTGTTAATACCGCAATGATCATGAGCTACCCAGAGGAAGAGAGGGCGAAGAGATAAAGAAAAGGATGTAAATAAGCGAGTCACGTGTGGTACCAGTTCAGCGGTAGATTCCAGCAATGAATACTGGGAGGGAGTAGGGAAAAAGAGAGCTCACACAGGAGAAATTTGTGTGAGTGGATTAGGCTGAGATAAACATAGCAAGAGAATGCAGGGCCTCAGGTGACCCGGATGGGATCTAGTCAGCTATGGTGGATGTGCAGCAGCTATCTGTAGAGGAGTACTTTTACAAAGGGATAGATGCTCTATTCTTTGGAGGCTGGCAGTACTCATGGCAGAGCTGGCTGCTGCAAGGGAGGTGATAAAGACATTGAGGGGGAGAACTGAGTGGGGAATGGGAATCCTGCTGGCAACTCCATTTCATCAAAGGGCCATGAATGGAAGGTGGTGAACAAGGGGAAAGGTACTAGGAAGTCTCACACAGGGGAGAAGAGGAATCTGTGCTAGCATTGCAGAATTGTTACTCCCATCAGGTGGGATGTGCACTACCCAGACTGATTGGATCAGCAACCACAATAATATAGGGGCTCTTAAACCGTAACGTGGGAAAAGAGTTAGCTGGCACTAGGTCAGTCAGAAAGGTTCTCATTATAGGGGATTCTGTTATGAGGGGGAATAGAGAGGTTGGTGATAGCTAAGGGACAGAAAGGTTGGAGAAGTGTCTACCTGGAGCTACAACAGACAGGGTGATACCAGGAGTGGATAAACTGGTTCAGGAGGCTGGGGACAGACTAGAGCTGATTGTCCACCTGAGGAAAAACAACCAGGGAAACCGAATTGTGAAGCAGGTTAAAGACTCCTTTTGTAGAACGGGGATAATGCTAAAACAGGTTGCAGTGACAGTTGCCTTCTCAGAAGTCCTTCCAACTTACCAAAGGGGAGAAGGCAAGAAGCTCAGAATCTTTGTGTGTAACACATGGGTGAAGGAGTGGTGCCACACTGATGAGTTCAAGTTTATATGAGACTGGGGTGTGGGATGGTGGGATTGTAGATTATTTAAGTGGGATGGCATATATCCATTCTGTGAGGAAAAATCAGCACTCGGACAAAAACTGAATCTGTATGTAAACTAGTTTTTGAAGTAGAACAGGGGGAGGCTAGTTAACTAATACACAGCATTTACTGGATAAGGGAGACATTACTGGCACTTCCCCGACTATGTTGATCAGGGAGGAGGGTATAGCCACAGGGAATCCGATAGGTGATGAAACATGGTGGTCACCTGAAGGGAATGGAGGGTAGAGAAGGAGCAGCAAAGGGGTGAGGACAACAGGCTAGAGGGGAGAAAGTCAAGATGGGATAGGGTGGCGGAAAGGGGAAAGAAAGACGGGGGATAATAGTGAGATAAGAGCCAGGGCAGAGAAATCAACAGCAAAAAGCAACAGTACCCAAGAGAACAGACGCAGCCTCAGAATGGCAAGAGCAGGGTAATAAGCCTAGATGCTAAGTGCTTGAGAAACAAAATGTGACCCTCAAGCTGTGGTGGCAGCGACTAACCCTAATCTACCAGTGGTGACCCTGGTCAAGACCTGAGCAACAGAATATAGTGAGTGGGACCTTGCAGTCCCTGGGTACTTCCTGTTTAAGAGAGACTGGTAAGGTGGGGGGTTGCTCTACATGTATGGGAGGGTACTGAGGCCACTGAGAACTGGATGATAAAAGGGGAGAGTGAGGTGGAATCACTATAGATCCAGCTCACAACAGGGAGAGGGGAGATCAGGATGGGGGTTGGTACACAGGCCACTAGGTCAGAAAGAGGAGGGAATAGGGATTTGGGAGAGGAAATCTGGAAAGTATCTGCAGTGGGGGGATGGTGATGACAGTGTACCTATACATGCTGATGTAGGCTGGCATTCTCCAGTGTCCAGGAATGAGAGGAGGATTTGACTTCTGCAGTAAGAGGTTGAGTAGCCTAGGGAGTACTCCAACCTAGTCTTACATAAGCACTCCCCTCTTTTTATCAGGCCAGCGCTCATAACCTATCCAAATGGAATGTAGCCTACAACAACATATGTCATTTTGCCTTATCTGCCACCTGGATGACCCACCACTGCACGCTATACTCCAGGCTCGGTTGGCTCTCTTCCCCACTCATCGCCTGTATACCCTAGGTTGTGTTATTGACATCATCAGGTTGTCCAAACCTCCCGCACTGGCTGCTGTGTTAATTCCTTCAGACCAGGCCTACGTGTTGCGATCAAATTATCTGTCTCTCCTGACTATTCCCAAGTGTTCCACTAATATGGGTGAGCATGTGTTTAGGGTCTTTGCTCCAAAGGCCTGGAACTCTCCCTTCCTCCTTACCTTTGAGTATTTCAGTCCCATCCCAGTTTCCAAAAAGAACTTCACAATTAAGTTCCACAGATAAATGTACCCATATGGGTATGGCTGTGGTACCTGTTGCTGTGCCAGATACCAGTCCAACAGTTACAGACCTTACCATTGAGGACGGACCTCCTGACCCAGTTCAAGAGTTAGCTAGTACGTCTAGACCTATGATACCTGCATCTCCATGTATGGCTCTTTAGGGGATAAAAATGGGCAGGTTTCAAGTGTTCCAATGTGTCATCCAAGTCCTGTTGGCAAATTGAAAACCTACCAGAAAAGCCTGTGATGCAAGTGTGGCATCGCTTTTCCATTTAGTGTTCCAAAGACTCAGATCCTTTTTTTTTTTTTTGTAATAGAACTTTTCTGCCCCACCCAACCCTGGTTCTGCGACTTGGAGGTTATCGACCACTTACCCAGAACCTGTATAGCTGAGTGGCCAGTTGCCTGTCATGCGTGAGCCTCCAGTGGGTGCCGGTTTTGAGCGGACCAGATGTTTTCCTCCCAACTCTGTTTTCCCTTGGCGAGGTGCTGGCATGCAATGTCGTGTGCACACATGCATAGCTGCTGATGTCCAGCATCTCCCCTTCCCTTTCTGATGCCCCCTGACTGTACTTCCACGCCATCTCCACCAGGTGACAGTCAGACAGAAGGAGCAGCATTCACTTTCCTGAGGAAGTGGAGCAGTCTTTGAGACGCTCAGGCCTTCATCCCCCAGCTGGCCCTTGATGACACATGCTCATTACCAAATGCAGGTCATTAGCATCAAACAGTAGCACTACCACTGTATGATGGGCTGGCACTCCAAAAATCCTTTTCGTTGCCCTCCAGAGCAAGTTCTGGACTATCTTCGAGACTGTTCAGTATCTGGCCTACAGTACTCTTCCATAAAGGTCCACTTGTTCCACACGATTTAGTGGAGACTCCTTCCACGGCATAACGTCCTTTGTTCAGAAGATTTCTTAGAGGGTATCCTTCACTGGAGATCCTCTGTAAAAAAAAAAAAAAAAAAAATCCAACTGAGAGCGCCATCTAGTGTTAGACATGCTCACCCTCAAACCTTTGAACCAGTGACTAGCTGTAACATGACGTATCTGATCTGGAAATCAGTATTCCTGTATTTCTAGTGGCCATTTCTTCTGCACAAAACTTTTCTGAGTTACAGGTCCTAGTGACGGATTCTCAGTATCTGGTTTTCCATAAGGATAGTGCTCCAAACACATCCTAAATTTCTGCCAACAGTGGTGTCTAGGTTCCCCCTCAGTCAGTCATTGTTGTTGCCTTCAAACTTCTTCCTCAAGCCAGAAGATGCAGCGGAATTGGTGCTGCATTTTCTTAATGCTGACAAATCCTCAGCTTCTACCTGAATAAAACAAATGATTTCAGACAAGCCTCTCAACTGTGCATCTTTTGCAACCCCAGTAAAAAGGGGCTCCTTATTTCCAAACAGTGCCTGTTGAATTGGACTGTAAGTTGCATTCAGCACTGATACAAGTTCAAAGGGCAGCATTTGGAGGGCTTTGTTGGCTCATTCCACTTGAACAATTGCTACGTTGGTGGCTTTGCTCCATTGTGTCTCTATTTCAGACATATGTAGGGCTTCAACTAGAATAGTGTTCAGACCTTCACAAAACAATATGTTTGGGGCATTCACTCCAGCAAGCATACAGGTTTCAGGTTGGCTATGTTAAAGGCCTTCTCTCCTCGTAAGTCCTAGATCTTAAGTCTTCCTAATCCAGTTTTTACAGCATGTTACTCAACCAGAGTGGGACTCTATGGAAAAGATTGATTCTTGGAAGGCAAGAAAGTTACTTCTAGGGACATGGATAATGTTGTTCATCCACACTGTCTGGCAGGTTCCTTGCCGCTTTAAATCTTGCCGGAAGGTCTTCAAGCTGGCTCCTCCCACCCACCCGGGTGGTAAAACTCTTAGCTCCGCCCCATGACACCAGATCTTCCTTACCGCTTGGAAGCTCAGGTTCCCTCCTTAACGCTCTGCGTGATAGACTGGATCCTAATTCTTCGGTTCGTCCGAAACTCGTTTTAAAATTCTCAAGACTTCGGTTTTCCTTTTCCCTCGCAGCTGCGATGGACAAATCGACTCGGTTTCGGCAGTGCCCTTGCGGGCAGAAGATGTCCAGGATAGATCCGCACTCCACGTGCGTCTACTGCCTCGGCCTAGAACATGACCTGCAGGCCTGCGAGTCTTGCTGTTCGTTCTCGGCCAACGTCTTGGAGGATTGCGCTGCCCAGTTGAAGCTTGGGCGCGAGCGCTACCGCCAGTAAAGTCAAAGAGGCCCGTTGAGCGATTACGCGGCGCTGGCTGGGTGGGCAGCTCGAGCAGATGATAGCTCTCGAGGAGGAGGTGGCCCAGGCGCATCTTCCTCCTCCTCAATCGGGCATTTATCCTGCTCTCTTTGGGTACCTCGTATTCTGCTTCGTTCAAGGAGTTTTGCCATTCCCTTTCCACGAAGGAGAGGGAACCAGGACATTCCTCTTGGTCAAAAAGGATCTCAAAGGTAAGTCCCATCATCGGCATTTGTGGGAGCGAGAGAGGTCCCCTTCTCCGGACAGCCGATCGTCGACTTCGGTCGAGGTTGCGGCTAAGGCCACTGGCTTCACGGCGTCCCCATCAGGTCAGCCGGCCGAGACAGCCATCTACGCGGTAGAGATTTTTCTCAACCCGTCGGATGGATTGTCGACTGGTGAAGCCGACAACCCTTCTTCACCAGTCCCCGGTGGAAACCAAGGATTTGCCTGCACCATCAGTGCAGCAGTCCCCGGTTAAGGCGTCAGAGCCGAGGGAAGAGTGGGTGTACCCCACTCCCTCCTAGGCCTGCCCTCGGACACACCAAGGATCTCCGTCTCGGACCTCTTCTCAGTCCAGCCGATGCCGCCGACATCAGCGGTCTCGGCACCGAGGTAACAACGGCCGCCGCTCCTCCTTGGATGAGGAGGAAGCGGCGCCAAATTAAATCGGCGCTCTGAAGTATAAGTCAACTCCAGCGCCTTTCTAGCCATCAAGTGGCTGTCACCTGAGCGGCGAAACAGCCTCTCGCTGCAGTTGAGATGCCCAAGCCTGGGCGGTTGTTCGGCTGAAACCTGCTGCCCACGATTCTAGTGGAACCTCCGCCTCCACAACCAAAATCGGGGGCATCGACCAAGGACTCTCGGTCGGGTCAAGGCCTGCCCCACAGGTTGTCGGTCACCCTCACTCCCGACTGTCCTCGGCAGGTGGAGGGTGGCTCAGGCCCTAGGCAGCTCTTCGCAGACTCCTCCGAGTCTGACAACGACTCCTCCCTGTTCTCCAGGCAGGTTGACCTGGAGTCCTCTGGGGGCCAGTCACTGGACGACAGCTCATCGTCCTTCATGGGTCTGCTTCGGCTCATCTTGGAGTCCACCGGGATGCAGCTCGAGTCCGTATCCAAATGGGCCAAGTATCCCCTGACGGAGATACTGGACAGAGGGGATTCATCCACGGACGCCTTTCCTGTGGCTGAGGCCATTGTCGGCCCAGCCTTGGAGCTTTGGCAGCGGCCTGCTTCCTGTCCTGCACCCTCGGCCAGGAAGTATGCGGTCCCTACCGGGTCTTTGCCCAGGTTTTCGGAGCACCCCTCTGCCGAGGGGTTGGTCACTGACAGCGTTTTCTGGCGTTCCGGGAATGCTAGGGACGTGGACAAGCCCCCCGACAAGGAGTCCAAAATGCTGGACTACGCCAGGCTCAGGGTGTACGGTGCATCCTCCCTTGGCCTCCACCAGGCCTGCTCGGCCGTGCTGATGGCACACTTCTCCCACGCCCTCATGGGCTCCCTGGATGAGGTGATCCCTCATCTCCCAGCTGACCTGCAGACCACGGTCTGGCAGGTTCGGGACCAGGGTAGGGCGGTGGCGAAGCAGCAGCTCCAAACAGCTCTGGACATAGGAGACTCCTGTGTCAGATCAGTTGCAGCCGTGGTGGCCGTGCGCCACAGAGCATGGCTGAGGATATCCACCTTCATGGCGGATACCCAACACAAGTTGGCGGATGTCCCCTTCTTGGGGACCAACCTCTTCGGCCCTGGATTGGAAGGTCATCTCCAGTGGATCGAAAAGTCTAATGCCACTCTGGACTCGGTCACCTCCGCCCAGAAGGACAAAGGCCACCATCAGCAACAGCACAAGCCCTTTCGTCCTTCTGCACCTGCAGCA
Source organism: Neoceratodus forsteri (assembly GCA_016271365.2). NCBI lineage: Eukaryota > Metazoa > Chordata > Ceratodontiformes > Ceratodontidae > Neoceratodus > Neoceratodus forsteri. The sequence continues at coordinate 967,278,737 of CM057452.1, forward strand.
CGTCCGGCCCAACAGCACCAGCATCAGGGCCAGCAGGCTCGCGCTTGGCATCCCAAACCCAAGCCCGTGGCTTCCTCCAACAGGAAGCAGGGAGGTTAAGGCCCAGGAGGTCCCTCGGCCGGTCCCTCCTCCAAGCCTGCCCAATGACGGGTTGAAGGGTGTCGCCCCCAGCCTCGTCACTCCCCCCTGGGTTCCCCCCTGTGGGGGGATGGCTCTGCCACTTCCTTTCCACCTGGTCCGCTATCACCACGGACCACTGGGTGTTGGAGGTGGTAGGAAAGGGCCTGCCTCTGGAATTCGAGCAGACCCCACCCTTTCAAGCCGTCGCCCATCGGAGGGCCACGTGGTCCGCAGCCTAGCTGTCGGCCCGCCGAGCCGATATTGCCCTGCTCCTTGAAAAAGAGGTGATCAGGAAGGTGGCGGATCCTCCTCCAGACCCGGGGTTTGTGTCCAGGTATTTCCTGGTCCCAGAACAGACGGGAGGCTGGTGCCCCATTCTCGACCTGCACGACCTGAACAGGTTCCTAAAGTCTCGGACCTTCAGGATGGTCACTGTGGCTCAGATAATCCCATCCTTGGAATGAGGCATGTGGTTCTGTTCCCTGGACCTCCAGGACGTGTTATTTCACGTCCCAATCCGTCCGTCTCATCAGAGATTTCTCCACTTCAGAGCAGAGGGATCCCTTTACAAGTTCCGGGCCATGCCCTTCGGCCTCTCCCTAGCTCCCAGGGTCTTCACCAAATGCATGGCAGTGGTGACAGCATTCCAGCGGCGCCGAAGGGTCCGGGTGTACCCTTACCTGGACGACTTGCTGATTGCAGCCCCCTCCAGAGCGGAGGCGGAGCGGTCCAGAGGTCTGGCCCTCCAGGTTTGCTCTCAAATTGGCCTCTTCATCAACGAGGCAAAGTTGGAACTTGTGCCAAAGCAGGTGATACTTTTCATCGGGGCAGAACTCGACTCTCTTTGAGCCAGAGCACGGCTCCCGGCGGACAGAGCCAAGGTTCTTTCCTCCTTTGCCTAATCATTTCTGGTTGGGCAGTCACGCCCTGCCCGGGACTTCCTGCGCCTCCTGGGCCTCATGGCGGCCTACACCAGTGTGGTCCGTTGGGCCCGCTGGTACATGCATCCTCTTCAATGGGGACTGGCCAGCCAGTGGTCACAGCTCTTCAATCCATTGGATCAGCTAGTGACAGTGGCCCAGGGGATGTGGAACGCTCTCCAGTGGTGGACCGTTCCGGCACATCTGCAGGAGGGCATCCTGTTTGTCCGCCCCGAGCCGACGGTCTCTCTCTCTATCGACCGATGCCTCTCTGATGGGTTGGGGTGCCCATCTGGGGGAGCACAGAGCACACAGCCTCTGGTCCCCTCAGGAGTCCCGATGCCACATCAACCTGCTGGAACTTCGAGCAGTTCATCTAGCCCTCACCGCCTTTGCTCCATTTCTACGAGGTCAAGTGGTTCAGGTCCAGAAGGACAATACCACGACCATGTACTACTTAAACCGCCAGAGCAGGATGCGCTCCATGCCTCTGTGCAAGGAAGCTCTCCACATTTGGTCTCTCGTGCGCAGACTGGAGGCGGATCTCCTCGCCATTCACGTGGCAGGAGCCTCCAACACCCTGGCCGATGCCCTAAGCCGGATAGGGGCTGCGTCTCATGAGTGGTCTCTCTTGCTGGAGGTAGTACAAGATCTCTTCTTCCTCTGGGGCACACCTCAGGCGGACCTGTTCGCCTCCAGGGAGAATGCGAAGCTGAGACTGTTTCAGGCCCGCCCCCCTCAGCAGGGCTCGCTGCAGGGGGATGCCTTCTCGAGGCCGTGGACCCCGGGCCTCTTCTACGCCTTTCCCCCAATTCCCTTGATCCACAAGGTGCTTCTCAAGGTGAGGAGGGACAAGGCGCAGGTGATTCTGGTAGCCCCAGACTGGCCCGTCAGTTCTGGTATCCAGATCTCCTCAGTCTTAGCTCCAGGCTCCCGGCGGCTTCAGCCCGCCCGGACCTGATCTCAGTCAATCGGGAAGGTATTCCATCCGGACCTTCAATCCTGCACCTGATGGCCTGGTTCCTGAGCAGCTAGAGTTCCAGGCCTTGGGTCTTTCCGATGGGGTCCTCAGCGTCGTTGAGGCGTCCCGTGGTCGACCAGAAAATGCTCGCCTTCCAATGGAAGAGATTCTCCACTTGGTGTCAGGGCAGGGCCTGGACCCTTCCTCCTGTTGCCAGCAAGCACTCTGGACTACCTGTGGTCCCTTTCTCCAGAAAGGGCATCGGTCAGCGACCCTAAGGTGCACCTGGCAGCCATCTCTGCTTACCGGGCGCAGGCCGGGAAGCAGTCGGTGGCGCAGGAGAAGGTGGTTGGGCGCTTTTTCAAAGGCCTTGATCACATATCCCCTTCGGTGCGAGAACCTCCACCTCCATGGGATCTACTGCTGGCATTGGCTAAGCTTATGGGCAGGCCATTCAAACCGATGCACAGGTGTGACATCTCTCACCTGTCATGGAAGACCGCCTTCTTGGTAGCTATCATGTCAGCCAGAAGGATGGGAGAGCTCCAGGCGCTTTCCATCGAGTCTCCTTATCTGGCCTTCCACAGGGACAGGTTGTCCTCGCCCCATCAGAAATTCCTTCCGAAGGTGGTGTCGGAGTTTCACCTTAACCAGGTGTTGACTCTGCCGGTGTTCTACCCCAGTCACCTCGGAGGCTCATATAGGCTCCATATTTTGGACCCTAGAAGAGCGCTCACTTATTATAAGGAGCAGATGGCTGAAGTTCAGGGAGAGGTTCACCAGCTGTTTATCACCTACGCTGAAGCCACACCTGGCAGACCTGCAGCCAAGCAGATGATAGGCAGTTGGGTCACCTCCTGCATAGATCTCTGCTATAGGTTGGCGGACATGGAGCCTCCCAGAGGGATAAGAGCTCATTCTACCCACCATACCGCTGCATCGGTAGCTGCTTTCAGGGACGTCCCTATCCAGGAAATCTGCAGGGCTGCTACCCGGAAGTCGGCACATACCTTCATCACCCACTACCACATCGACCTTGAGTCACACCGGGATGCTGGTTTTGGGACCTCGGTTCTCCAGTCTTTATTTCCTAAGTAGGGGGTGTGCGCCTTGCCTCCCTCCTCCCAGAGAACTGCTAGGAGTCTGCCAGACAGTGTGGATGAACAACATATCCATGTCCCTAGAAATACAGGTTACTCACCTGTAACAGGAGTTCTAGGAATGGTATATGTTGTTCATCCTACGACTCTCGACCTCCCGGCTCGACACACAACCTGGCTTCCAGTGGGCTAGATCTGGCGTCATGGACGGAGCCGAGAGTTTTACCACCCGGGTGGGTGGGAGGAGCCAGCTTGAAGACCTTCCGGCAAGATTTAAAGTGGCAAAGAACCTGCCAGACAGTGTGGATGAACAACATATACAATTCCTAGAACTCCTGTTACAGGTGAGTAACCTGTATTTAAAGGATAGCAGTTGTTCTCCCAGCACCCCACCCCAAACCACAATCCCCCAATTAGGATTTTCAACCTAAAAAGGTTTTCCATTACCTCTATGTAGCGGAGCAGTGCGGAACCATTTCACGTGCTCATTGTAGCTCTTCGCTCCGCTCTCATATATATGGTGGAGCAGCGTGGAGCTGCACTAAACATGTGAAATGGCGCTGCTCTGGCCATGTTTACATTACGGTGTATACATTGGAAGACAAATTATTACATAGAGGTAATGGAAAAAATATTTTTAGGCTGAAAAGCCTAATCGAGAGGGTTGGTTTTGGGGGAGTAGGGGTGCTGGGAGGAGAAGTACTGTCCTTTAAGAAACTCTACATCCTCAAGGCTATCTTCTCCAAAGAGTGCCACTTACCCCCTCCATGCCCCAGATTCACTTTAGTTCAGTGCATTTTGTCTTTCCCACTCCTTGAATAGGTACAGGCTGTGAAGACGCTTGTTTTTGTTGTCGTTCCTTCTTGCAGAGTCTGGCGGACTATTTTATGTCATATTAGCTTTCAGCAATAGCATTTTTTTAGGTTGGCATTTTTTCACTATCTTCATCAAAAAGAGTACTGTGGTGATTGGGGCCAGCTCCACTTTGTATCCAGCAGGTATACGTATTGCGCTGTGTGTCAGTACTAGGAACCTGTCTCCTGTCCCAAAAATTCTGGTTCCTGCGGGAACCTGTTGCCTCCAGCTCTAAGATCAAAGTGTAGTACTCTGTAGAGAAGATATTCTTCAAGATGTAGAGTTACGGTAAGTAACTCACCTATTCTCCAGTCTACTGGGATCTCAGTTCACAGGCCCGCTTACCCATATTGCATTTGGCCCTTGGAACTTTGTAGCTAAAGTAGTCTGTAGATTTGACAGTAGGTTATAGAACGTGCAAAGGAGTCTAAGAGCTAGTTAAACAATTGTAATGAAAGAAAAAGCCAGAATAAAGAAAGTAAAACTGATGAAATAAAATATGAAGTAGCATGCATGTTCGATTGCAGCAAGACAAGTTCAGTTGTAAATATATTGTTGAAGTAAACATGTTTAACAGGCTTTGTTTCACTTCTGAAAACCAAACTGATGTCTTAGTTATTTTGTCAAATAAAAATGTATTTTGTCATTCTTGAAAAAATAATAAAAGGTGTGATTTGTGCTGTGTTGTAGTGCCTGGAAGAGCTGGAGAATCAATTCAAGCCTGAGTTTTCCAATGTAGCTTCTAATTCAGCATGCTGCACAACTGACGAAATTGAAAAGAATGAAGAGGAATATTTAAAACAGACCCTGAAAAATGTAACTATTTTAAGTGTTGGCTAAGTGTAACTTGTTATACAGAACTGTTTTATGTATAGCAGTCTTTCCATCTGATTTGTACAGTAGCTTCACACAAGGCCACGTGCAAAATTTTACATAAACTGTGTTTCTAACCCCAGTAGTACTCAGGTATTCCTAACTTTCTGCAGTGTCCCTTTAAGCCAGAACTGCCCAGAGAGGATAGAACATGTGCAAATGATGGAACTCTTTGCACATGACAACTATTCAAATGCTGCCTTGAACTGCCTTAGTTCTAAAACCCCTCAGATTTCACTCTCTGCCTGTAAAGTCTAGTCGCTCAGAGTCTCGCTGTTCAGCTTGTTCCTGTGACGTGAAGAAAATTCTAAAAATCTATAAGTATCTTTTTTTTCTTTCATTTGCTGCCTTTTACTTATTATTATTTGTAATTAAACCTAGTTTTAATGTTATTTTAGTATTTTTTATCGGTTCCTCTCAGTTCGGTATAACCAGTGGGGAACCAAGTTATTGTAGTTATTTACAGGGTTTTTGGTTTTCTGACTAAAAAAACCCATTAATTTAGCTTAAATTTATTTTTAAATATTTATTTTTATAACCTATTATCGGTTACTGAACCGCTAGTCTCAGTTAATTTTCTTCATCGGTTCCGGTTCCCATCGGTCCCTTATTGGTTCTGGAACCGACTGCAACCACTAAACTTTTATTTTAAACGGTTACCGATAAAATGTCAGAGAAATCTAAAAAGAAAACTGGTGAACCTGGTTTTAAAAATTGTTCTCACTGTGGGGATGTGTATGCTAAGGCAGACACACCTAGTTTATGTATGGCTTGCCTTGGCTATGATCACATTAAGGAAGATTGCGACATCTGTAAAACCTTCCCAGGGAAAACAGTGGAGAAACACCTGGAACGGCTTAAGAAAAAACTTCCTCCACCTAAGGGTCCTTCTGGCTCTGGCCAGCCAATACCCTCCTATTCTGTGAGTGAAACCACTACAATAATTGCCTCAACCCCATAGACGAGTGATGAGGGCACTAAGAGGCTTGCTGAACTGGCTGACTCCCCAGTTCCCTCTAAAAAGACAAAGAAAGTAAAGCACTCAGAACCCTCAACTGGCAAAACAGGGACTTCTGTGGGTGCTCTGGCTCTGCCTTCTTCTCCTCAAGAAATAGATCAGGCCTTTAAAGTGGTACAGGCCTTAAGGTTTTTTTCCCCCACTGTCCAGCAGCCACCTGATCAGGCCCCGGCTGGACAGACTGGCAGCATAGGTAAATCCTCATTTATGGAGGAAGAGGATTATGGTGAATATGGGGAGGAGTCGGAGGAAGGGGAACCTATTGAGCCTGAGCTATCCCCAGAGCAAGATTTTGGTTCACCTCCTAGAACCACTGAGGATTATTCCTTATATTTTACTTTTGTGAGGAAAATGGCTGATGCCTTGGACACCACCACAAGGGAAGAAATGGAGGATGAAGAAGAGGTGGAATACCTCGAAATGATGGGGTTAACCCCCACAAAGACACTCCTCTTGCCTGTCAATAAATTCTTCAAGAAAGATGCACTGAAGATTTTACAGACTCCTAATTCTGTCCCCCCTCTTGATAAGAGGCTGGATAAGAAATACCAATTGGAAAGGGAAGGAGCAGAGTTTGTTTTCCCACCTTGACCACCAGGGGGTGGTGCAGGCAGCTGCCTGTGCCAAGGCTAAGGTGCCTCTGGCTTCTCACCCACCAGATGAGGAGTCCAGGAAGATTGACAGTACGGCCAAAAAAAGAATACTTGTCAGCTTTCTTGGCTATTAGGCAGGCAAATTTTCAGGCCTACACTGCCCAGTACCAGAAGTCTTTATGGCAGTGTGCACTGGCCATGGCACAAAAAAAACCTTCACCTTTGTCTGATGATCTGGCAGAAACTGTCAAGTTTGGCTTAGAGGCAGCCAAGTATCAGTTCCAAATGGCTGCTGATACCATGATACAGCAGCCAGGTGGATGGCAAACACTGTTGCTCAATGTAGGTTTGACTGGCTAAGAGCTACAAATCTTACCCGGGATACTCAAACAAAGGCTCTGGACTTCCCCTTGGAAGGAAATTCACTTTTTGATGAATCAACAGTGGCTTATATGAAGAAAGTAGATAATAATAATAATACATTTTATTTCTCATAAGCGCCTTTCAACCATCAAGGCACTTTACAAAAAAGTAAAAAATCATGATAAAACTGTAAACAACAATGATGAATATAAGGCCACCTTCAGGAGCAGTTCTGCTAAGGAGAAATCCTCACCATCCACTAGACCCTATGGAAGGGGAGGCAGGGGTAGGTCCTTTCCCACCAGGCCCTTTTCCAGGCACTGGCTGTATCCCAATACCAACAGTACCCACAGCAAGGGTACTTCAGAGGTAGGGGCAGAATGGGTTCCAGGCAGGGATCTCAAACCCAGCCTCAACCCCAGAGTAAACAAGCACCCTGATGTGTTTTCACAGGCTGCCTCCTCTCTACCTGTCGGAAGCAGACTGTCTCACTACCTTGAGTCTTGGCAAAGGATCACCACAGACAAGTGGGTCCTGGTGGTACTGATTCAGGGACTGTCTCTGAATTTCAAATTCCTTCCTGTTCTGAGAACCAGGTGTCTACTTCCCACGAAGGTCATAAGAAAAAGCGTGACAAGGAGAAGCACTGGGAGCGGGAATCGGCTTCCACAGCAGCCGCGACTTCGGCTGGAATTGTGGCACTCAAGGTAACATCCCCTCAGGGGGATCGCTCCACAACGGCTGTCTTGGTGGTTACCAAGAAGGCATCACCCTTCCCGTCTGGCTCGCGCTCGTGCCCTTCAGGAGCCATCCGGGGCAAAGGAGGCCTCCACTCCCATGAAGGCAGTTTCTTCCTCGTGGCCTTCCGGTCAGAGCGGGTATGGTAAGTCGGACGTCAGTCCCACCGACGCACACCTGGACAAGGCTGCTAAGCCACATGCCCCTTCGGGAGAGCACCCAACCAAAACACCTCCCTACAAGGCCGCATCCCCTTCATGACCTTCCTTGGGCAGGGAGTCCGATAAGTCAGACACCGGCTCCTCCAGCGTCCCCCCGGATTCAGCCGACGAGTTGGACGCCAGCTCCACCGATGCCCGCCTGGCCTAGAAGCCTGTGCCAGACTCCATCGAACAGTCTTGACACCCCAGGCTCTCCACAACGTCTCACCACGTTACCCTCTGAGGTCCCTGCATCTCCTTGACTGACCCCCGGGGATTATAACCCTCCTTCCCCAGTCATCACCGAGGATTTTGGGACACTGCCATTGGGGCTGCCTTCTCCTGGGCCAGACCCCCTGACGTTGGATCCTCAGACGCCAGCCGACTTGACGCCATCTGGCGTCCCTTTACCCGACAGGCTCTTTCCTCGAGTCAGGACCGCCGGACCATCGTGGTACACCCCACGGGCGATGTTTCCTCATCTGGCCAGCAGGCAGTGGCCTCTGCTGGGTCCTTCTGCTCCGTCAGAGCCCCTGGCGCCCGGGTACCCAACACCACAATATCCGGTGCCACAATACCTGGCCCCTCAGTATCCGGCGCCCCAGTTCCTGACGTCCCAATATCCGGCACCTTAGTACCCGATGCCGGGCTACCTGCCATCGGGTTACGGATACCCTCAATATCCGTATCCCCCTCCTCCGCCATCTCCGCCACCCACCCCTCAGCCGCCAGCAGATCTGAAGGAGACCTTGGCCTTCTGGTGGGCTGAGGCCAAGGCTCAGCTCAGCAGGAAGGTCGAGAGTCATCTCCCGACGCCGGACCCTATACAGGATCCCCTTCGGCGAGTGAAGACTTTCTCCCCCCTACCCGACACCAGAGGGAGTGCCCTCTGACGCCCAAGGCAGGGAGGATATGTGCCCCAGGGAACTCCCCAGAGGGGCCATCCCTCCCCCTCATAGGGAGGAGTCTTCTTCCTCTTCGTCATCCTCAGTCGTGGACTCAGAGACCGGCTACTCTGACTCCGAGATGAGTCCCATACTCCGGAATGCCCCAGGCTAAGGGATCCTCCGAAGTTTCCTCTGGAGGACCCCCCTTTTCTGGTGTTACTGAGGAAAATCCAGGAAGTTCATCAATGGCAATCAGTGGAGCCAGACCCACAGCGTAAAAAACTCGCTGCTCATCTGGATCTGCCCGAGACCGCTCCTACACTGATTCCACCCTGGATAGAGCCTCACGCAGATCTTGTCTCCGCCATTTGGAAACAACCATCTGCATTAGACCCCCTTCCGAGGAAGGCAGACAGGCTTTACCAGACTCCAGAGGGTGAAGACTTTCTTAGTCTTCACCCCAAGGCGGATTCGGTCGTCATCACGGCCGCTCCACCAATCCTAAACACCTCAGCTCGTCTCCACCTGATAAGGAATCCCGGCTTCTGGACCAGTACGGGAAGAAGATTTATTCCTTTTCGACTTCTGGTGGGGACATGGCACCGTGAGGACGCAACGAATTTTAGCTGTCACCCCATATTCGCCTTTGCAGTAGAATCCCCCCTTTACAGCATCGATTTTTAAGTATTTACAAACTGTAACTATCTTGAAAGGGGACGGAGAAGAAAGATTTTAACTTAAAGAAATAAATCAGTTACTGAGGCAGGGTAACGTGGAGAAATGGTTCGCTTGGATCGTAACCATTTCCAACAGCTGAGAGGCTTACAAGATGAAGACGAAAATGAAATATAAAGCTCAGATTCTAACCAGTCCGCTCTCCCACAATCGGAATCTAAAGGGGGTAGAAGAGATAAAGAAAAAAAGAAATAGATACCCGATCTTCAAACAACATGAAGTCTTGCTATATTATGACATATGCAGTATAACCCCAGGTTAGAATTGCTCCGGAAGTGAAAGAGTTAACTTCCATGCAGAGCATGGAATCTTGAGTGCGAGCTCGGTTGAACACTCTGTCTGTTGAAGCTCAAATTTAAACTGTCAGATTCTTTACTCCGCCTCACTGAACAGTCGCTCCGGAGATTCCTCCTGCTGCTCGGTTTGTTTGTCGGTTTAAAAGTGTAATTCTCGGTTTATTTACGAAATTTAACGCAGTCGTCGGTTCAAGCTCTGTCTGTGGTATTGTAAGTAATAGATAGAGCTTATTTATTATTTTTCTTCTGTGTGGAACTTGTAAGCGTCTTTTCGGTTCGGTTTGAACCGATCAGAGGGGTTTAAAAATTACTTTCTAGCCCTTTAGAGTGGGGTTCCCGGTTCTTATCGGTTCTAAAAAAAACGGGTTTTATTACGTTTTTTTCCACGACCCGTGACACGGTTGGAAACCGATAGAGTCTTGCTTGGTGGATTGCCATTAACGGGCAAGTTTTGGTTAGGCTGGCACTATGTCTGAGAAACCCAAAAGAAAAACCGGACCCACTGGATTTCAGCACTGTGGCCTCTGTGGGGAAGCCTTTGCCAAGGCTGACCCACACACCATTTGTGTATATTGTCTGGGGTTTGACCACCTCAATGCAGACTGCCAGATTTGTAAGAATTTTCCTGCTGCCACCGTGGAAAAAAAGAGTTGGTAGGCTCAGGGAAAGGGAGGCCAAAAAGTCCGCTGACCCGGATGGCCAGCCCGGTTCGGTTCCAACCGAACCTGAGGGAGTGCCCTCTGACCAGGGCGATGCTTCCTCGGGCAAATGAAGAGCCAGCTCTGAGGGCGGTTCCAACAAAAGGGCTAGAAGGTCAGCTAGTTTGGGGCCAAAGTTCTTTCTCCAACCGCTGAGAAATAGCCAAAGCTATCAAATTGTCCAGTCTCTTTCCCAGTTCCGTCCGAACTCGGCACCATTGGGCAACCACCGGTTCGGTGGGTTCAATTCAAGATTATGATTTTGAAGATTTTTATGAACCAGGGGAAGGGAGGAGATGAGGAGGTGAGTGTGATTTTGAAAGTCTGGATGTGCCCATTGAACCGGACATCTCTCCAGACAGACCCTCAGGAGTATCCCCTCCCAGGCTATCTAAGTCCCCTTCTCATTTTTTGTTTTACAAGAAAGTTGCTGAGACTCTGCAACTCCCTGTTGAGGAAGCTGTTGATGATCAAGAAGAGCCTGATTTTGTGGAAATGATGGATATTCCAGAGTCTAGGAGACTGTCTATTCCCTTGCATAAATCTTTTAGGAAACAGTAAAAATTCTGAAAACTCCTCATTCTGTCCTCCCTGTGGATAAAAGGATGGACAAGAGGTATGCTTTATCAGGCTCTGATACAGAGTTCCTATCTCAGCAGTGCAGCCATGTGGGGGTAGTGCAGGCTGTAGCCTGTGACAAGGCTAATATTCCTCTAGCCTCTCACCCTCCTGAAAAGGATTCCAGGAGGATGGATGCCATGGCAAAAAAGCAGTACATGGCAGTATCTTTGGGACTCAGACAGGAAAATTATATGGCTTACGCAGCTAGGTACCAGAAATCCAGGTGGGATACTGTCCTGTCCCTAGCAAAGCAGGCCCCTGAACAGCTTGCCAGGGAGCTGGAGCAGGTGGCTGCGGATGGTATTGAGGCATCCAAGGTGCAATTTCATGCTGCTGTAGACTCTAATGATGTTTCATGTAGAGTTATGGCTACATCTGTGTCTCTTCACAGAATGGCCTGGCTCAGATGTACTGCCCTGTCACAGGATACCCAGTCTAAGACTATGGATTTTCCTGTTGTGGGAAATTCTCTGTTTGGGGAGCAGACAGAGAATTATATGAAAAAATGGATGAGTATAGGACCACCTATAGAGTGCACAGGCCAAAGAAAGGCAAGTCACTCCTCAAAGGCAGTATGTCAGGGGCAGGGGCAGGCTTTTTCATAGGCCGTTTACCAAGCCAGGCCTCCTCTTCTGCTTATGCCCAGAGGGTTCTTTAGAGGAAGGGTAGAAGGGCTCTAGTAAGCCTGCTTCTCTCCTCAACCCAAACCCCTGCAAAACAGGCTCCCTGATGGGGTAGCCAGGCCGATTCTCCACTACCGGTAGGGGCAGGCTGACTTACTTTGTCCAGGACTGAAGTCTTTAACATCAGACAAGTGGGTCCTGGAAGTAGTAAGTCAGGACTGGTTCTCAGCTTCAAAAATTTCAAGATGAGAGCAGATCTTTTCCACCTGCAAACTCATCAGAGGCACTTGCCCTGGAAACAGAAGTTTCTGCCCTCCTGGCTCTCAGAGCCATGGAAAGGGTTCTACCCATACACCAGGGCAAAGGGTTGTACTCCAGGTACTTCCTTACCCCAAAAAAAAGACAGGAGAATGGCGGCCCATTCTGGATCTCAGGTATCTAAACAAGCACCTTTTAAAACCAAAGTTCAAAATGGTGACCCTGGGGATTATTTTAGCCTCTCTAAGGTCAGGGGACTGGCTAGCTTCCCTGGACCTCAAGGATACCTACTTCCATGTTCTCATCAGAAGCTCCCATCGAAAGTACCTCAGATTCGAACTGCCCTCAGGCCATTACCCGGTTCAGAGCAATGCCCTTTGGCCTCTCCTCGGCTCCAAGGGTGTTCACAAAATGCCTGGCAGTAGCAGTTGCTCATTTAAGAAGGCAAAAGATTGCCATCTTTCCTTATCTGGACGACTGGCTCATTGTAGGCCAGTCTCCAGAACAGGTCAAACTTCATTTACAAGTAACCCAGCACCTGCTTACATCTCTAGGTTTCCTTCTCAGTCTTCCAAAGTCAGTTCTGGAGCCTGTCCAGCTTCTCACCTTTATAGGCGCAGAACTGAACACAAAAGAAGCCAGAGCCTTCCTGCCTCTGGAGAGAGCAAGGACCCCTGGTGTCTCTGGCCTCCTCTTTCACCCTGCAGGTCTCGACCAGCAAGGCATTTCCTACAGCTCCTGGGGCACATGGCTGCTTCTACAGCAGTAGTGCAGGGGCAGATTTCAGATGAGGACATTCAGTTCCATTTGAGAGCCTTTTGGTTTTAAAGGACGGATCCCTAACCAAATTGATTCCAGTGACTTCGAACCTGATCCAGGCCCTCCAGTGGTGGCAGGATCAGAACAATCTGAGACAGGGGTTCCCTTCACTCCCAGTCTCATTCCTTGCCCTCACAGATGCATCCCTCTTGGGGTGGGAGCTCACATGGGCGACCTTTCCACCCAAGGGCTGTGGTCCCCTCAGGAATCTCTGCTCCACATCAATTTGCTGGAGCTCAGAGCAGTTTTTCTAGCACTTCAGGTTTTCTCCACAGCTGTCCAGAACAAGGTTGTTCAGGTCAGAACAGACAATACCACTACAATGTGGTACATCAACAAGCAAGGGGGCACTCGGTCTACAGCCTTGTGCACCAAAGCAATGAAGTTGTGGTCTCTGGCATATTCTCTGAACGCCTCCCTTACGGCAGTTCACCTCCCAGGCAAGGACAATGTCCTAGCGGATGCTCTCAGCAGGATTTCCCAGGGCCATCACGAATGGGCACTGGATCCCCTAGTCTGAGGTAATATTTGCCAGATGGGGCACTCCATAAATAGATCTCTTTGCAGCCCCAGACAATCACCAACTTCCTTTTTGTTGCAGGCCCCCAGTGTTGGGCTCAGTCCCTCTGGATGCCTTCCTTCTCAGTTGGGAAGGAAGTTTCTCTATGCTTTCCCCTTCCCCTTCTTTTCAAAGTGCTAGTCAGAATCAGATCTCAATCCTGCAAGATGATCCTGATCGCCCAGATTGGGCCAGGAAGCCCTGGTACCCCTCCTCATGTCCTTAGCAGTCCACCTCCCCTATGCCTTCCCAGGAATCACAGCCTGTTAACCTGTGCCCAGGGGAGAGTTTGGTATCCAAACCTCAAATCTCTCAATCTCAAGACTTGGCTCTTGAAGAGTTAGAGTTTGCTGACCTACACCTTTCTCAAGGTGTATTGGATATCTTCAGGGCCTCTAGGAAGCCTTCCACCAGCGCTACCTATAATTCAAAATGGAAAAGATTTTCCATATGGTGTGCTGGTAAACATATTTCCCCAGAATCTGCTGGTGTGCCCACGATCCTGGATTATTTGGTGCATTTGAATTCCTTGGGGCTGAGGCCAGCTACCCTAAAGGTGCACTTGGCAGCTGTGTCTGTCTTCTTGTCAGCAGGTAAGCCCTCTTCTTTATCAGCTCACCCTGTGTTCTCCAAGTTTTTTAAAGGGTTGCTTCACACCAATCCCACATTCAGGGATCCTGCCCCTGCTTGGGATCTTAATATTTGCATCGCTCAGCTTGTGCAACCCCCTTTTGAGCCATTGTCTTCAGCAGAGCTGAAGTACTTGACTTGGAAAACTGTGTTTCTGGTAGCCATCACCTCTGCCAGGCGCATAAGTGAGCTACAAGCCTTGTCAGTGGTGCCTGATTTTATCTCCTTTCATAGAGATAAAGTAGTCCTCAGGACTAACAGGAAGTTTTTGCCTAAGGTGGTTTCAGACTTTCACCTTAATCAATCCATATCTTTCCTGTGTACTTCACTGACCATTCCTCCTCTGGTGAGAGAGATTGCACAGTTTAGATGTCAAAAGAGCCCTTAGTTACTATATAGAACGTACCAAGGGTCACAGGTTGAATCCTTCCAATTGTTCCTCACTTATGGTGAGGTTGGTAAAGGAAACCTGCCACTAAAGATCCATTGCCAGGTGGATTGTCTCTTGTATCCAGTTCTGTTACCAAAAGCTGAGTAAGGTTCCTCCCTCAGGCCTGAGGGCTCACTCTACCAGAGGTACAGCTGCGTCTCTGGCTGCTGCCAGGGACATTCCTATCCTAGAGATGTCAAGCAGCTACCTGGAAAACAGTTCACACTTTTACTAAGCATTACTCCTTGGATATCCAGGCCAGGAGTGATGCTCGATTTGGCACAGCTGTGCTTCACAGCCTATTTCCCAAGTAGGTTCTGTCCCTCCTCCATGGAGGTACTGCTGTGTAGTCTGCATTTGTCATAATATAGCAAGACTTCATGTTGTTTGAAGAAAAAATTACTCGCCTTAGTAATGTTGTTTCTTCTAATGGAGTCTTGCTATATTATGACCTCCCCCCCAGCCTGCCCCTCTCAGAACCTCTGTTTTTGGGATGTGGGTGGGCAGTGCAATGTTGGCACTTCTTTGATACCCACTTTATTTCACCCTTCTTGGATGCTTAGGTGTTATGCTTAAGTTTCTTCTTGAATCCCTGACTTGAGTCTTTGTTTTGGGATCAAGATCAAAAAGGTGTTTTGTAGTTAGTAGCCAGCGGCTAGTGTAGGTTTACGGCTTCCACACAGAACCTTAGTGAGTTTTTGCTCGTAAAGATCTGACAGTTTAAGTTTGAGCTTCAACAGACAGAGTGTTCAACCGAGCTTGAGCTCACGATTCCATGCTCTGCATGGAAGTTAACTCTTTCACCTCCGGAGCAGTTCTAACCTGGGGTTATACTGCATTTGTCATAATATAGCAAGACTCCATTAGAAGAAACAACATTACTAAGGTGAGTAATTTTTTTCTTCCTGACTCTGAAACTATCCTAGCAGCAATAACTTAGTTTCGGTCAGAGATGAGAGAGGCCCTTCGAGTTATGTGAATGGAATTGACAGAGCTGCAGTCTAGAACTGCCGAGATAGAAACCCAGACCACAACTAACTATAATAAAATATCGATTATGGAGAAAGCAGTACATGCATTAGCAGACGAACAATTACATACATCGATTAGGCTAGAGGATATGGAGAACAGAGGCAGACAGAAAAACATACGTGTGTTGGGATTGCCAGAGGGAGAGGAGGGCAACGGTCCAGTTGCCTTTGCCAATATGCTGCTGCGACAAACTTTAGACTTGGGCCCGAATTTCCAGCTGGATATAGAGAGGGCGCATAGAGCGTTAGGCCCTCACCCTTCTAGGCCAGAAGCTCACCCTAGATCATTTGTTAGCTTCTACCAAAAAGACCAGCTTTTAATTAAGGCCTGGCAAAAACAGAGAGTTCGGTGGAGGGAACAGTGAATTCTGTTCGATAATGACTATGCCCCGGCTACACAGCGTATGACAAGAGAGCACACATCGATATTCCCATCCCTCAGAGCAAAGAACTTAAAATTTCGTACCCCATATCCTGCAAGAATGGTGGTTCAGTTCCCGGGAGGTCCCAAAACTTACCAGTCAGCATCGGAAGCCAGATCGGATCTTTTACAGAGAGGAATCCTAGATGAGAAAAAATCCCTAAGATGGCGATGAGAGACCAGAACACCTTAACTACGCCAGGGATTCGAGGAGCTTCCAGAACGGAAATTGGGGACCAGAGACTACAGGCGATTTTAGAAAAAATACAGCACCTTAGGAATCCTACTCTGCAGCCTCAAACAGATATAACTATGCAGGTTCATTGAGGGATGGGTGAGGCAGCCAGAGAAGAGAGATTTCCGAGGCGTAGACCTGAAGGTTTGAGGGGTTGAAGGAAAGGAATTTATTCACTAAAGCTGGAGCCACGCTATACCTTCACTATTCAAAGGAGAGAGGATGACGATCTCCTGGTGATCTCCTTGCGGATACCTTTCTCCCCCTCTCCATTCGCTGGGCTAAAGGGTAGAATCATTTTCTTCCCCACCTCCCCACCAACCAAATATAATTCAGCTTGAAAGTAACAGGGTAGAAGGGCTACCCTTGCTGCACCCTTCTCCTGATAGTGATTAAAAAGAAAGCCTGGAGGCTTTGAAGATGGGAGCTATAAAGGGGTTGGGGCTACGGGGTGGTTAGAGGGAGCTGCTGGTATTTGGGTTGTTCTGGGGTTTGTAGGGTTGAGGAAGGGCATCTCCTATAGAGGAACCGTGCACAATAAATGTATAGCAGGACATGGAGATTGCCTTTCTCCCCCCCCCCGGCCTCCTTCATCTCGGAAGGCGGCCACCGAGTTCTGGATGTGTTCGGGATATATGGGTTTGAGAGAGGACATCTCCCTCTAGAAGAACCCTGCACAATTAATGTCCCTCTATATTGGGCGAAATAGATAGCAGGATAGGGAGACTGTCTTTATCTCTCCCAGCCTCCTTCGTTTCTGATGGCGGCCCTCTCCCTCTCTCCCCCTTTTTTTCCTCTCTTCTCTTGAACATTTTGCTCCTTCGACCGGCATGGACGATTTCCTATGGATTAATTCAAAGATGGAAGTACATGCCTCACACTTGAGCTTTAAGCTCCAGACTTTACTTTATTCTTATCATTGAGGACAAGATAGACTTTGAAGGAAAGTGCATGGATGTGATTGTTCTTTATTGGTGGTAGTGGGGGAATGAAGCCATGGAAGTTTCTGTTTGGGAGATGGGAGGGAACTGAGAGGACGTTTGATTTGGGGGTGAAAAATCTAATGTTAATAGTTTGAAAGGGGGGAAGGAGGGTGGGTTTCAAGAATGGTCCTTCCTCTCTTGTGGGGCAGAGATCGTGGCAGGGAACTTCGCCTCGATTCTACATGCCATCAAACCAGTAATCATTTATTATTTTTTACTGAAGGGATAATTCAGTGATATATCTATTAAAATCTGGATTTAGATAGGCTGAATGATATTTTATATAATGTGGGAGGAATCGGGTATTAAATATAGGATAAGGGGGCACAGATAATTTAGTTAGAGTTAGAAAAAGTTGAATTGGGGTGAGAATGTTTATTCTTTATACTAAACATTCTACTCTGATCTAATTGGGATTCTGATGCTTATCATCCAACCACCACAGGAACAGATATGGTAATTCCGTGTCTGTTCTAGAGGGGGGGCTTCCCCTCAGACAGGTCTGTACTCTCTTTAGAGAAGTGTTGCCCTGTCTCCTCAGACCACAGGTCTTTGTGGGTCTGGGACAAAGTGGGAAATGTTTTTTTTTTTCCCCACACAAATGGAAGACCAAATGTATATAGTTTCCTTGGTAAGAGGACAAATGGTTTTTCAACAGTTATTTTGATTAATGGGTTATTTGTTTTTGACTATGTTAAAACTGAAGAGAGGAGTTGATACAAACTTAGATTTGATACTATTGTCCTCAAAAAAAGTTGGACATGTGGTTTCTGGAGGGATATTAGATAAAGAAATTTCCTTTATCTCTGGAGATGATGAGCTTGGCCGTCAGGGGCTACCAGAGAATGGAGGAAAGAATAATTTAAATATAATCAAATACATACAATTTTTTCTGGAAGCTGGACAATGCCCTGCCTTCACAATAGTGACAATCCCCCTAGATACAAATGACTAACACCCCAGTGAATGTTCTGTCATTAAATGTGAATGGACTGCATTCCCCTGTTAAAAGGTATAAAATTACGCAATATCTGCGCAATCAGAAAGCAGATTTATTTTTCCTACAGGAGTCTCACCTTTCCCTGTCAGAGCACTCTAAGTTACATTGGGGGGGAAGGGCAGATATCAGGTGTTTGCCTCCTCTCATCCAAAAAAAACATAAGAGGGGAACAGCTATTTTGATAACCGGCCTCTACCCCATTTGAGGTTCTTGACTCCTTTTTGGATCCACAGGGTAGATTTGTGATTCTAACCAGAAGAATTTATTCACAGACTGTAACTTTAGTTAATGCTTATTTACCACCACAGACTCCACTTCCAGTTGTTCAATCATTCTTTCGTAAGGTGACGGAAATATATAAAGGAATTTTGATCTGGGGAGGAGATTTTAATCTGACATTAGATCCCTATATAGATTCATCCAATCCAAATCCCAGTAGGTTACCCAATACAGGAAAATATTTAAAAAAAAATGTTGCATATCTAGGGTTCAAAGATGTTTGGAGGAGGACTTTCCCATCAGTCCCAGGATATACCTTTTTTCGGCATGACATAAAACATATTCTAGGCTAGATTACTTTTTTGTTACGGGGAATACCTTACATTAGTTCAGGATATAGTAATTGAACCAAGAATACTGTCAGACCACAATCCCCTGATTCTAAAAACTGATTTAGGGAAACAGCGAAAATTTAAAACTTGGAGATTTAATACATCTCTTTTAAAAGATTAGGAGTTCCTTGATGCCATGAGGAAATGTATCCCCCAGGCTATCCAGGAAAATCTGACCCCGGATGTCTCTTGTACTATTCAGTGGGATACACTGAAGGCCATACTGAGGGGGGAGATTTTGGAATACACCTCCTGGAAATCAGAAAACAAAATGCCAGGTTAAAATTCTTAGAAGATCTCCTGTCCTCTTATCAGTTTTTATATAGAGAAGGAGATGTTAATCTCCAGAGACGGATAAGAGGCTTAAAACAGGAGATACAAAACATTATGGATTATAAAACTTTCCAACAACTGGTGTATCTCGACAGTACAACTATGAAGAAGGGGGCAAATGGGGCAAGAAACTTGGCAAGGAAGCTGAGGGCCAATAAAAGAGTTTCTACTATCCTGAAAATAAAATCCCAATCTGCTGGCACTGCTACTTATAAAGAGAACCAAATTAAACAGACTTTTAAATAAATTTATAAATCTTTATATACAGCCCCCTCCAAATACAAACATAGAGTTCAGGAATTTTTAAACTGTGTCCCTTTACGTGAACTTTCGGAAACCCAAATTTCTCAAATACAAAGACCAATTAGACCGGAGGAGATACTTTACTAGGTAAAAATAATTTAATCTCAGAAAAGTCCAGGCCTGGATGGATTTAGTCCAGAATGGTACAAAACGTTTGTCCCCCAACTGTTACCTTGCTTTCTCCCAGCCTGTAAGACAGTTTTTGAGGGAGAGTCCCCTCCTCCTTCTTGGAACTACGCTATTTTAACTTCTTTACTTAAACCAGAAAGGGACCCCACCCTCCCCAAATCTTATCGACTAATCTCTATCCTAAATGTGGATTATAAATTATTTATGGCCATCTGGGCCAAAAGAATAGAACCCATCCTACTGGATTTAATACACAAAGATCAGGCGGGCTTTGTGAAGTCAAGAAGTACTTTAGACAATCTCCGTAGATTATTTCTTATTATGGAACATCTTCAGGCCCAAAGATTCCTTCTATTATAATGAGCCTTGATGCAGACAAAGCATTCGATTAAGGTGGGATGGGATTTCCTATGGGCTACCCCTGACCAAATTTGCATTTCCAGATTCTTTTTTAACATGTCTTAAGAATATATACTCATCCCCTAAGGCCTATATTCGAATTAATGGCTCGTTATCCCAACCAATACCTATACAAAGGGGAATGAGACAGGGATGACCCTTGTCCCCCTTACTATTCGCTCTTTATGTTAAACCTCTAGCAAAGTTAATTCGGAGAAACGTAGGTGTGGAGGGGGTCCCTATGGGTCAGAGGGAATACAAGGTGGCTCTATTTGCTGACAATATTTTGGTTTCAGTCCTCTCTCCAGAGACTTCCCTCTCGGCCCTGTGGGATTCCCTGACACTTTTCTCTGAGATTTCGGGAGATTTGTTTTAAATATAACCAAAACAGATTTGCTGGCTCTAAACTTTTCTCTAACCCAATCATTAAAGAACAAGTACCCCTTAAAATGGCAAAAAAACACAAATTAAGTACTTGGGTATAGTAATCCCAAAAAATTTAGAAAATGTGGAGTTACTAAATTATGAACCATGGTCAATACAAATTCAATCAGAGTTAACAACTTGGTCTACTTTGCCCTTGAGTTTTTTTTCAGAGGATAGAGTCCATTAGAATGATCATCCTACCAAAACTGTTATATCTGTTCCAAAATATTCCAACTTTTCCCTGCTAATTTTTACTTCAAATCGCGGGATAGAATCATTTGTAATTTTATATTGCATGACCAGAAGCCTCGAGTAAGGATGGCCTTGCTGCAGCTTCCATTGATGGAGGGAGGTGCAAACCTTCCCAATTTAAAACTGTATGCCTTGGCATCTTTTTTCAGGATCCTAATATTGTGGCTTTCCCCGTCTTTTGAGGCTCCTTGGAGGATTTAGAGTTTGCCATTAATGATTTGTATAACATATTGAAAATAACCATGGCTTCAATAAACAAGCCCCACAGCTGAGGGAATTTTCACCCTTTACAGCTCAAGTTTTAACACAATGGTACCATCTAAAGAAATATAAATGCTTTAAAGAATTATTTTTCCTATTTACTCTGATCTCGGAGGATGGTTATTTTATCCCAGCAACATTAATCCATGCCTTTATTAGGTGGAGGAGGGTGGGACTTCAGTTCTTTAGACAATTTATAACGGATAAGGGCATTGTCCAGTTTGAAACATTACAGAGTGACTATGGTTTACCCAAAAGGGACATGTGTAGATATTCCCAGGTTAAAAATTATCTTCTAAGACAAAGAGATGTAACGTCTCAATTGCCCAATCCAGTTTCAATTTTTTGGAAACTCCTAGAAGATGCCATAGCTGGTCATCTGTGGAAACATTTGGTGGGCCACATTTACCAGATCCTACGTGAGGGTTTGGGTGAACAAGTTGGAGTAGAGATTTAGAGATGGAAATCTCCGAACAGGATTGGCTTTGAGCTTCTCCTATGGCTTGTAAGATAACTCATTCATGTATTTGGAGGGAATTTGCCTGGAAATGCAGAGTACGTTTTTTCAGATCCCCAGCCATTCTAATTAAATATCTCCCCTCCTCCTACGGCAGATGCTGGAGGTCTTGTAGAGGCCAGGTAGCTGGCCTTGCCCATACTTTTTGGACATGTCCCCTATTAATGCCATATTGGTGTAATCTTCAACAGGCAGTGTCGGAATGTTTGGGAGAAGAGGTCGAATTAACTGCAGAAATGGTTCTCCTGGCGATATTTCCCCCACATACCCCATCCTGGCATAAAACTTTGCTACCCATTTACATAGCGGTTGCCAAAAAGGCCATAACAAGACGCTGGATGTCAGAGATAGTTCCAACTGTAGGAGATTGGAACAGGATAGTATCCAGCATCTATCATCTAGAGACTCTTACAGCTAAACTACACAACAAAGCCCCACAGGCTGAGCTATTATGGAGATCATGGGTATTTTATACTTCCAGCAGAGACCCTGATTTTGTACCCTGAAGATGGGAAGCAAATGAGGTAAAGGGTGGTAAGGGAGAGGAAACCCCGAACCAAGATTTGAAGTTCTACCCCCATGGGCATTAAAGGTAATTATAAGGGGGCTATCGGAATGTATGTTTTTATCAAGATATGGACAGAAGATGTAGAAAAAGACAAACTAACAAAGTAATTGTCTGTAATGCATTGTGGTCACAATCTCTCTTCTTTAATAAAAATAAAATAAAAAAAAAGATTTATTCCTCTTCTACCGTAGACATCAGGGCCCTTAACTATGTGGCACATATGGGGGATTTCCAGAAGACCATCCTTAGCGAGGTGGAATCTAAATTGGACTCCTTTCCTGAGTCACAGACTAAACAGGAAGTTGGTGATCTTGTCCGTTCCACTCACTTGGCCTGTAGGCACATGCTCTGTGCCACTTACGATGCGGTGGACACAGCTGGAAGGAGCTCAGCCTTCGCCATAGGTCTATGGCATCATGCCTGGCTCTGCGTGTCAGGTTTGGTCTCTGAGGTACAATCCGCTATACAGGATGCTTCCTTCAGGGGTTCGGTGCTGTTTGGGGGTGATGTCAAGGACATCATTACCAAACTGCAGGAGAAGGGGTACTGCACTCAAGTCTGTCCAGACTATATACAGGCCCCCCTCAAGAGCAGCAGCGTCCTTTTCATCACCAAAACCGACAAAGACAAAAAACACAGGGCAAACGTGCCAACAAACGTCGAGCCCCTCCAGCAACCAAGACTCCCCCCCCCCCCGCAAAAAAGCCGCGGGAGTCTCGGCTGCTGTGCTGCCCCACACCTCCTGACTCCCTGTCTCTCCCACTGCCTCTGGAGGTCCCAGAGGAACCGGTAGGGGGGAGATTCTCCTTCAATCTGCCAGGTTGGGAGAGGATAACATCAGATGCTTGGGTGCTCCAGTTAATATCAGCAGGATACTCAATAGAGTTTCTGCAGAAACCACCCCGAAGTCCACCCCCCAGTTGTCTTATTCTCTGCAACATCTTCCTTTGGTCCTAGTGGAAATCATCTCCCTTCTCTCGAAGGCGGCGATAGAACCAGTTCCCATCCATCTTTGGGGAACAGGTTACTATTTCCATTTCTTCCTAGTTCCAAAGAAGATGGGAGATCTGAGGCCTGTCCTAGACCTCAGCTCCTTGAACATGTTCGTGGAGTAAAAACACTTCAGAATGCTCTCTTTCCAGAGCTTTCTACCACTACTTCGGCAGGGACAGTGGCTGTGCGCTCTGGACATGCAGGATGCCTACCTGCATATCCACATATGCCCTTCCCACCACAGATTCCTTCAGTTTTGCTTTCAGGGGGACCTCTACCAGTTCAAGGCCCTCCCATCTGGTCTTTCCTCGGCCGCCCCCCAAATGTTTACCAAATGCCTGTCAGTGGTAGCATCCCACCTGCATACCTAGGGAGTACAGGTATTCCCGTACCTGGACGATTGGCTCCTGGTGGCCAAGTCCAGGGAGGAATTCCTGCACTCCCTTTCCCTTACCCTGCAGGTGTTTACCAGCCTGGGTATCACCATCAACCAGGCCAAGTCCCATCTGGTCCCATGCCAACACCTCCAATTTATAGGAGCGATTCTGGACACGACCACCGGCAAAGCCTTCTTGCCTCCAGACAGGGCAGACACCCTTCAGAACCAGGCTCGTCTTCTGTCTGATCGCAAGAGGGTCGGAGCCTGGTCAGTCCTCCACCTCCTTAGGCTAATGGCGGCTGCCATTCCGACAGTTCTGTTTGCTCTGCTCCATATGAGAATCTCTCAGTGGACGCTTCAGTCTCAGTGGGACCAAACCAGCAACAATCTAGACCAAGAGGTACTAGTATCAGATCCCATGATCAGGGACTTGCAATGGTGGAGGGTTCAGGATAACCTGTGCCTAGGAGTTCAGTTCTGCATTGACCCACCCTCCCATTTGTTGACGACGGACATGTCAGAAGAAGGTTGGGGTGCCCTTCTGGGATCTCACAGGTCTCAGGGCAGCTGGTCCAAGTTCGAACAAAATTTGCACATACTGTAAATGTGCTAAAACTGAGAGCATTTTTTTATGCCATTCGGGCTCTGCTCTCCTTCATCCTTCCCAGTCATCTCCTCATACAATCAGACAACATGTGCATAGTCTGGTACCTCAGCAAGCAGGGAGGAATACATTCCTACCCTCTGTGCTGGGAAGCGATGAGAGGCTGGCATTGGGCAGCCCAACACCATCTTCACTTGACCGCAGTTCACGTTCCAGGAGTGGAAAACACCCTGGCAGACCAACTCAGTCGGTCTTCAGCCAGGTCCCACAAATGGGAGTTGGATCAAGAAGTCGTAAACGACTTC
Organism: Neoceratodus forsteri; assembly: GCA_016271365.2. Lineage (NCBI taxonomy): Eukaryota > Metazoa > Chordata > Ceratodontiformes > Ceratodontidae > Neoceratodus > Neoceratodus forsteri. Next base: position 967,302,784 of record CM057452.1, read on the forward strand.
TTTTAGCAATGGGGAATACCTCAGATAGACCTCTTTACTTCTCCCCAAAACACAAAACTTCCCGCCTTGTGTTCGCTTGCTCCAGAGCAAGACATTTTTTGGCAGGATGCTCTGTCTGTCACTTGGAGGGACAGATTCGTTTATGCCTTCCCTCCCATTCCTTTAATTCCCAGGATCCTGAACAAACTCAGATCGGAGGGAACTCGAATGATTCTCATTGCTCCCTTCTGGCCCAGGCATGCTTGGTTCTCTCTTCTGCAATAGTTCTCAGAGGAACCTCCACTTCCTCTTCCTCTGTCGCAACAATTGTTGACCCAGGATCAGGGGATCCTTGTTCATCCAGGTCTCAGATCCCTTCATCTTCATGCGTGGCTCCTGCATACGTAGCTAAGGCCCGCTTTGGAGTCTCTCCTCTAGTAGCGGACATTTTAGTGGAAGCCAGAAAGCCTTCCACGAGGTCCACCTACGCAATAAAGTGGAAGCGATTTTCTATTTGGGCAAACTCAAAAGACTTTGAGCCTTTCTCTTGCCTAGTCAGTAAAGTCCTGGACTATATGCGTCACCTCTTCGATCTGGGTCTCAGCCATTCCTCGTTAAAAGTCCACATGGCAACTATCTCAGCCTACCATATTCTCTTTGGAGACAGGACTTTTGCTCACTTGGAAGTCTCCAAGACCTTCCTCAGAGGGGTTCTCCATTTGAGACCCCCCCCCATCCGCATTCCTGCCCCTCCTTGGGACTTGAATTTTATTCTGGAGAAGCTTACTCTGCCTCCCTATGAGCCGGCAGCTACAGCTGATTTGAAGTTCTTTTCTCGGAAGACACTCTTCCTAGTGGCCATTACTTCTGCTCAGCACATTTCCGAGCATCAGGCCTTGATGTGCAAAATCCTGTACTTGGTTTTCTACACGGAACGTGTGGCTCTACGCACCAACCCTAAGTTTCTCCCTAAGTTGGTGGTTGAATCTACGCTGAATCAATCTATTGAGCTACCCGCTTTCTTTACACAACATTCCAGTCAAGGGGAGTACCTCTTGCATACTTTGGATGTTCACAGGATCCTGAGATATTACAGGATCTCAGGAAGACTGATCAGCTTATTGTCTTTTGCTCACAAAAGAGAAGGCAATGATGTTTCTAAGCAATGCCTATCCAAATGGTTGGCACACTGTATCACTTTCTGTTATGACAAGTACAACAAGACCCTTCTGGGTCAAGTCAGAGGTCACTCCACCAGAGGAGTCACTGCCTCTGCAGCTTGTTTTAAGAATGTGTCAGCGGCAGACATCTGTGCGGCCACAACTTGGACTTCTGTCCATACCTTCACGAAACACTACAGTTTGGACATTGCCTGTCGCCGTAGAGCAGGATTCGAGTTGGCTGTCCTACAAGGTCTCCTTTCTTGAGACCAGTTCAGCCCTGAGGTTCCATGCTGTGGATCACAAGCCCCCTCCCGAGTGCTTTTCCTTGTTCCAAACTACTTGGGACTTAGTCCTATATGTGAGTACCTACTGCAAGAGCCCTCTCGAAGTAAGATAGTACAGTTACGTAAGAACTTACCGTAACAGTACATCTTCGAGAGAGGCACTTGCGGTAGATATTGCCTTCCCACCCTCCGTCCCCCTAAGTTTCTTTACTTTATTTCCATGGGGGTAATATCCTCTTCTCTCTCGTCTTGCCTCTTTTGGCCTTTGGTGGGAAAGAACTGGAAGGCGGGTGTGGGGGACCGTCCCTTTATACCAACGTTGTATAACACCGGTCATCTGATGTGGGGGCGGTCCCCCGCCAGAGACTGCTAGCTAGAAATGTTTCCGTGGGGTCCTAACGCCTGGCGGCTTAGTCCTATATGTGAATACCTACTGCAAGAGCCTCTCTCGAAGATCTACTGTTACAGTAAGTTCTTACATAACTGTACTTTTCTGACTTATCAGTAACCATGAGAATGTGGAAAACTAGGGATCCTGTCATTCAGCCTCCTCTTCTCCAATGTGAAGGCCACTGGCCTCGTCGCATAACTTTAGTCTTCCGTACCTGTGATCACTTTGGTGACCCTGTGTTGCACCCCTGCCTCAGTGTCCCTTTGTAATGAGGAGTCGAGCCAGGAACTGCATGCAGTGCTTCAGGCAGGGCCTGACAAGAGTCTTCTAAAGAGGCAGGATAACTGTCAAGTTATACAGCCCAGGGTTAGGGGTTGAAAGAATAGGTTTAGAGGAAGTCCTGTGGCTGTAAGTTGAGCTGTATTTAAAAACGTAGACTACAAGGAGAGTAGGCCTGAAGTAGCACTGTATGGTTAAACCTTGCAGGTTAGTATAGAGAAAAGCACAGATAGGGAGAGCTGTTGTCTGAAGCTAGTAAAGCTCTTTTCAAAACATAGTACAATGAGAGAGCAAGAGTTAGGTAGAACTGCTGCCTGACGTTGAGAAAAGTTTCCTTTTAGAGGATAGATAGTTTAGAACATTGCTGGGAAGCAGGGTTAGAGCTGAAATGTAGCTCTGAGACCGAGAGTGAACTAGCCCTGAGAGCCAGAAGCAGAGGGTTTTTGATAGCCTTGGGATTGAACATATTTTTTTAAAGTGGTGGTTTTTTGTGCTGAAGTAGCAAAGAGCATTATTTTTCTGTTTATTAAAACAGTGTAAAATGGAGAATTTATGTTTCTGAACTTTAATATCCAACCTGACTTATTATTTTTGAATATCCCAGAAGTCGCCTCGGTCTACACTACCCTGTGTTATCAATGGACACATCGTCAGACTACACCACTTAACTTGACCCTGTGGATCTGAGGACATTGGTGCAGGCCTCTGTGGCATCCATATTGGATTACTGTAATGTGCTTTATGAGGCCTTGCCTTTTGGTTAGCCATGTCTGTAGCTGGTCCAAAGTGTGGCAGTAAGGTTGCTGACTATGCAGTGATCAGAACATAACACCACTTTGCTCTGTGCTCTTGGCAGGCTGCTCATCAGATGCCGAGTTGTTTTCAAAGTACTTTGTTTAACATTCAAAGCCTTGAAGAAACTGCGACCCCTGTACCTGTGCAGGTGTCTTGCCCTCCCCCGCCCCCCAACCTGCTAAAGCGAGAGTATTATCACAGGTCTTGCTGAAAGTTCCTGACTTCCACATTAAATCAGTGGGATGTGGGGCCTTTGTAATTTGTGTCCCTGTGATGGAAAATGTTCTCCTGCGGGATGTGTATTGCGCCCCATCGACTGATATTTTAAAAATAGATTCAGCCCGTATACGAACATACGAAATTTGCCAACAGATAAAGGCTCGCACCCCTTATTCTGTAGCTGCCCCTCCCTTCCACCCTTCCCCTTCATTGACCCTCCCCCTTGTCCTGTCCCATCCCCTTTTGAAGCAGTCCACTGTTCTACTGGATACAACTTCTGCAGGTAATGCATTCCACCCAACTACCACCCTCTCTGTAAAAATCTGTCTCCTCATCTCCCTCCTGAACCTTCCTCCCTCCAGTCTCATATCATGGCCCCTGGTGACCCTCGCCTCCCTTACTCTGAACAGCCCCTCTGTACCTGTCTTGTTTATTCCTTTCATGTACTTTAAGGTTTCAATCATGTCCCCCCCCCATCCCTCCTCTCCTCCAGTGAGTACATGTTCAACTCCCTCAGCCTCCTCTCGTATGATAAGTCCCCCAGCCCCTTGATCATCTTTGTCACCCTGCACTGCACCCCCTCCAGTAACTTAATGTCCCTTTTCAGATACAGGCGTCAGTACTGCACGCAGTACTCCAGGTGTGGTCTAACTAATGACCTGTACAGTGGCAGAATCACCTCCTCCCTCCTCGAGGATATACTCCTTGCAATATCTCTGCAAGGTGTCTCTGTTTTGTAGGTGTACTCAGACTGACCGGTTGATAACAGCTGTATCTCATGTATTTATTGTCTGATATTTACACTTTTTATAGACTGTGCTACTTTATCTGTTTACGTTATTTGTATGGTCATTTATTGTTATGCACCCTGAGTGTTGGAAGAGCTCTATTTAAGATGTTTACCTTCTGCACCTACCACTGCTTCCACCAGTGATTGTTTATACAGTTGGGCCAGTTGTAGTTCCCCTGGTAATGCCTCGGGTGGGGTCATTAGACTGCTTTGGAATTGGGGATTGGCAGCTTGCAATTTGGCAAGGCTGGTTCAGGCTTGTTCCCTTGTGGTTGGCCTGACATTCAGTCACTGGTGGGATCAGGTCATAAACAAGGCCACTGATGTTCGGTTTTTAAAGGAAAACCCAGTAAAATTCTGGAATGTGGACTGCCTGCGTACCAATAAAAACAAATAATTTCATGGAATTTGGCATTTTGTGCCAGATCAGTAAATGTATAGAACTTTTATTTTTCTTATGAATGCTTCCTGTATTATGTTCAGTTTGATTCATTTAATGCTGTGTATATTAAGCAGTCTTTTATTCTGTTTATTTATATACATTCTAAAAGAATGAAAGTAGAATTCTGGTAAAATCCAGAAATTAGACAATCACCAGTTGAGTTCCCACAATTTCTTGTCTTGAAAATAAAATTGCATTACTTTAATCACCATAAATCAGTGGCCTTGTTCATAAGTTCCATCACAACGATGATCCGTCCGATTTTGACAAGAGAATTTGGGATGATCAGGACCCCAGTAAGGAACTGGAGTCATTTTCCAACCTGCTCTGCAGGTCTCTACTTTGCTGTGTTTCCTGCCAAAAGAAGTGGTGGCTGTAGGAAAGTACAAACATTTGGGGTCTTTTTTGAAGAAGTAACTATTGTTTCTCACTTTGGCAGTTGAAAATGCTGTACTTTATCTGGTGTGTGCCATACCTCTCAACCTCAGGACTCTGAAGTGGGGGACACCAACTCTTGAAATGAGGAACACCACACCCTAAAATGAGGGACACCACGGGGGAGGGGGCATCAGAATTTTGACACTTTAATGATTTAACACACTGCAGCTGGGGAGGGGGGCCAGGGGGACAACAAACAAATGCTTAAATTGCCCAGCCTAAGTACTTCATCATACCATTTTTGTTTGGGGACAGCCCCCACAGCAACAACACTGGCAATCTAGTCTGCCTCCCTGAGTTGTAAGATGGTGGGCTAGCGGGCTACAGTGCTGGAGTGATGGAAGATAAACTGACTTCTCTTCCCATTCCAAAATGTATTATAGCAGGAAGTTGGGAACGTAAAAGATCATTAACTCTGGCCTCAGGCCATATTGATTTATGTCCTAACAACTCCCAGTGCCACTTAATGGAACTCTGCAATAATGCAGTGCAATAACTGATAGATTTAAAAACTTGTCACTGTGTGTCTGTTGGACTGGGGTAGCACTAGCTGGCCTACAAGTTCAGCAAGCAATCTGCCTAGCTGAGACTGCCCCCCCCAAAATCACCACCACCAGTCCAGCCAGGCATCCAGAATATAGCTTGCGACAAGGCACAACAACTACAAGCCAAAAATAAAAAAAAAAGTAAAAAAATCGGACTGGACCTGGCCCGGTGACGCTGAGGGCTGTGGCACTGGATGCCTTACCTCGCACCACACCGGTGACCCGTGTTCGGGAATGGACAAGAGGTGCCGGGGGTTGGCAGAGAGGAGAAGGATCGAGCATCCCTAGGACTGCTGTCCTTCTCTGGGGAGGGGGGTTTGCAGGCTCGGCAACTGCCTGCCACCTAGCGGAGGCTGGGAGGTGGCACATCAGCACTGGAAGTAGATGAGAGTGCGGCAGGTGCTTGGTGGGATGCGCACGGGAGTGTACCCACAGCTACCACTGGCGCCATTGCACGCCGCACCTCAAGAGGGAGAGTACATACAGAAATACTGGAGTCCTCTGCAAATGACAATGGTCCCCTTCCATGACAGCCCAGGAAGGCACCTCACCGAACGCTAATCCGGACCGGTGGGTTGAGTTGCTCCCTGCCATGAAGGGTAAGTCGTGGAGTTATGGGGAGGGGGTCTCATACCCGGCGCCTACATGGGGGGATGTCAGATGCTGGCAGAGGACTCCAGGGGAGAAAAAATAAGTTACTGCAAAAAAAAAGCTGACTGGATGGACAAGATCACATCCATCAACAAGACGAAAAGTGTGCAGCAAAAACCTTAAGGTAGCAGACAGCACAGCACAGCACAGCAGAGCAAAACAAACTTACCCTCACCAGCAGCACCACTCCTCAACTCATCTCGATCACTGGCTCTCTCCACTAGTGTAATGGCATGAGTGACCGACCATCTCCTGCTGTCCTCCTGGGCAAGGCAAGCTCGTTCTCTTCTCCGGTGGTGATGGGGGGGGGGCTGCCAGTTGGGCCGGTGTGCATTTGTTTGTGAAGACGAGGCGGCTGGCCACAGAGCTAAGCAGCTCCTTAAGCAGCAAGAGAGGCAAATCAGGACAGCAGGAAGCAAGAAAATGGTCTGACTGGGGCTTTCGTCCCAGGCCTGCGCCACAAATAATCGTTGACGGTCACAGAGGATAGGGGCCTTCGGGAAGGGGGCAGTAATACTACTTAAATTGTTCTCATCTCGATTGGATGAGGTCAGACTCTGACACTAGTCTTGAACTGGGACAGCACAAAAAAAGTGCAAATATGGGATGTCCCGCAGAATGCCGGACACTTGAGAGGTATGGAGGGTGGTCTGGTCTCATTCTCTTTTGGTCGACTCAGTCCCTCAACATAAGAAATCACCAGTATGGGTTCCCTTCAGAGGGCTTTATGGCCTTCACGGAACAACTGAACTTCAGGTCTGGTGGTTGACACCGTGCAGCACAAAAGCAAGACTACTGGCTATTCTCCTTCCTACCCTTCCAGTAAAGAGTCATAATACCTTGACCAGTTGGTCCGCAGAATTTATGCAGTGGGTGCACTGAGTGTGCGACAGGACAGTTACTCCAGTTACTTTGCTTACTGTCATCATGCCCTGTGGACAGTGGCTACTGAACTGAGAGATAAATCCTGATATTGTAAGCTCTACTCTTATTCATTCACAAAGTTTTAAGCACATTTCTTATAAGCTCCCTTTTTTTTTTTTAAGTTTGCTACCATTACATGACCTACGTCAGTAAACAGAATCCAGAACACCACCTCACTGCCACCACGATTAAATGGCAATCCTTAAAAATGTTAAATTTATTTATTTAATTAATTTATTTGAAAGATAATTACATTTTAATGCTAAAATCCCTAATCAGATGTTTCTGCTGCAGCTGCTGCCCTTTTTGCATTATTCAGTATTTTACTTTAAGAAGACTTCGGTACATCATAATGTTACTACCTAACAAATACATATTCATTTCAGTCACTAATGTCTTTCTCGTTATACAGGTTAGTGGTTTTCTGCAGATTGTAGACAATGTTCGTCACTGTCTTCTGAATCAAGTTAAACTTTCACATAACGAAGTAGAGAACATGATGATGAATCTGTCTGAACTTATGATGTGGGTGGAAAGCCTTTTGTCAGACTCCCAAACATTTTGGGCCAAGGTAAGGTATAAGCCAGAGTAGTGGTGGACACTAAGAAGAAAGACAGTATTAGTTTAAATACATACTTCTGGGTAGTCTATATATGGGGACGGATAACTTCGGTGTAAGTTTTTTTTATTGAGTAAATGATGGCTCATTAAAATATCTTTACTATTTTTGGTGGGATGGTTCCTTTCTAGTGCCACAAATTTCAGTTATAATTACTGAATTATAGTTACTTCAACATAGTAATTTAAAGTTGAAGGGAATCTAGGTTCAGGATGTCTGCTCCCTTCCCACCTCACAAGCAGTGATAAATAAATAAGGGATATGTAATAGGGACCTGTGGAATACATGATTTATTTTCACAAGAGCTCTTTGACATTGGGTAACCTCACGAGTGGCGTAAGCCACAAGTGATGTGCCCAAGGTAAGATGGCTCGTGTGAAAATAAATCATGTATTCCACAAGGTCCCTGTTACGTATTCCATTTATGCAATATGGATCTTTTTGGATAGTGCAGGGAGTTTTGTTTTTAATTGTTTATTTAATTTTTTAACGTAAACTTACATGGACATTTTGTGGTTCTCCCAGTGTAGCTCCACTTATCATAGTGGTTGCTTAAGTGGTTTCATGGATGATCCAACTTTATATCACGGCCAGTACATAATGAAAATGTTTAATGCACAATTCTTTTGTTTTTGCTTTTTTTTTGGGGGGGGGGGGCATTTGTCAAAAAGTGAATAAAAATTAAATGTTCTGCCATTTTTTGCTGATTATAAAAGATCTAAAAGGTATCTATAAATGAAACGCCTCTCATTTTTTAGATATTTTTTGTGCTAAACAACTTTTGTGCTCAAAGTACAATGCTATTATTTTTCATTTTAAAGTTATTTGCATTTGCTTATCGAAAAAGTGCAAAAAAAAACTGAATTTTATGTTTTTTGCTAATTATAAAAAAAAGTTAAAAATATATAAATGAAACCACACTCATTTTGTTGATATTTGTGTGCTGGACAAATTTTGTGCTCATAGTACCATTCTGTCATTTTTCGTTTTAAAGTTATTTGCATTTATTTGTCAAGAAAGTGAACAAAAAAGCTTTGACTGTCAGGTGGCGTTTATTTTAACATATGTTGGATAAATATAGGATTCTAAAATGTATTCAACATATGTGAAAATAAATGGATTTATTCAACGGTTTCAGAGTCCATGCCTATTGCATAAATATGCTGTGCTAACATACTCATGGGTAGGGATTTTCCTACTTACTCTACCACTCAGGATACCCTGTGATTCCCTTGGTAAACAGAAATTTATCCAGGATTACCATACAGGCTTGTAGTATCATCTCTACCTAGTATCATCACTATCTCCCCTAGTAGGATATTTCATAGATTCACCCTCTTTGAGAAGAAGTGCCCTCTAAAATTACTCTTGAATTTACCGCATCTAAGTTTCAGGGTATTTTCCAAAGTCATGCTGGAGGGTATCAGATCAGTCTTGTTGATGAGTACTGTGTGTGAAGATCATGTCCATGCAACCTCCTTCTCTTCAAGATTAACCTGTTAAGGGTCACCAGCCTCTGCTCATAGCTCTTGTCCACCTAAACCTCTGATCATTTTGGAGGCCTAGTGCTGTACCCTTTCAACGGCTTCAGTGTCCTTTTAGAATTGAGAAGTCCACCACTGTGCTTAGTACTGCAGAAGGGTGTGACCAGAACGGTGTACCGTGGCAAGATTACTTCTTCTACCCTGCTGGTTAACCCCTTTTTAATGCTTCCCAGCATTCTGTTGGTCCTCTTGACAGTGGCATCACACTCCTTGTCATGCCTGCCATACTTAAGATGGTTCACCACTCTGACTAGTTTAATGTCATCTGTGAACTTAAGCAGCCCGCTGGAAACACTAGTTTCCTTATCATTGAACAGCTGAAGCTCCAGAAGTGCCTGTCCACCACAGCCCTCTGTTTCCTGTCCCCAAGCCAGTTAGCAAGCTACTTTGTATTTGCCTCATGTGTACTGCACTAGTGGAATTTGCTTAGAAGCTTGTCATGCACCACAGTGTCAGAGGCATTGCTGATGTCCAGATAGACTAGGTTACAGCACTATCCATGGCCACCACCCTGGACACCCCCTCAAAGAAGGTGGTCAGGTTTGTTTGGCATGATCTTCCCCTCTAAAAGCCATATTTAGAGGAGGCAAGAACCTTTTGTGAATATGTTGGAATGCTTCCATGGGTTCTAAACTGTGTTGAAATCACAACAAAATTTAAAGTCTTGAGATGCATTTTCTGTGAAAACAGTGTTTCTTCCTCAGATTTGGCTTTTTTCGCAGATCTCCTGTTTTGAGTTTCTGAATACTGTGAGTGTGAATATCAGAAAGTTTATCAGACTAAATATCCAAATATAAACACCTTCCCAACCAACCACGAAAGGAACAGTAAATAGACATAACACTCCAGTAACCAATTTTTAGGTTTTATGTTTCATGTTTGATCCTCCCCAGGCTTGCTTTTAACTTGTGGTCCCTCAGTCCATGAACTGCCTGCACAGCTTGCATGTGACTTCCTAAAAACATTTAATACTGGCTCCATTCCAGTCAGCTTTACTCAGCCTAGGGGAGCTGGTGGTAATGGGGGATTTCAGTATGTAGAATGGGGACTGCAAAATTCCAGTTGCGGCTAGTACTAGAAATTAGGTGGATGCCTGCCAGGAGGCATTGCTGGAGCAACTGGCTCAGGGCCCAACACTGGAGGAGGTCCTGGCTGGATCTGGAGCTCACCTTCATTGAGAGAATTCATAACATAGCGGTCCTGGCACAGCTAGGTTCTAAAAACCACAAGACAGTAGCGTTGGAGGTCCAGGTGGGAACAGGTACAGGGTCAAATGGAATAAGGGGATGGGTCTTCAAAAAAGTGGACTTTGGAAAAAAGGAGGGGAAAATTAGAGAAAAGCATGAAGAACATATACTACATTTACCTGTGCTCTGTAACTCTGTTCAAGTACTAAAAAAACGAGGATTGAAGAAACAGTTGTCGTGTACAGATAACATGTAAACCCGATTGCTGCACTAACCAGCTTATTTTTGAAACTGGGTTGAAAGTTGCTTTTGAAACTAAGTTGAAAGTATGGGGTTCACAGGAATCGGTGTCAGTAGAACTCAAATGTACTCTGCATGTAAACTGAATCAGTTGCCTGATTGTTCCTGGAAGCAAATACTTTTAATCAATCCTCCCCTGCCTACGCACAACAGCAAGTATTGAGCATACTCACGTTAATTGTGTATCCATTACTGGAATTTCAGAGACCCACCTGTAAACTGAATCGCATTTCTGGAACCAGAATGAGCTGTTCAGGTATACTGAACAGCACTGGAACTGGAACTACCAGCACCGATCCCCGTTCCCGAATCACATTGCACATGCTAAAGAGGTAATAGTGAAGGTAGGGGGCACAGAAGAAAAGTGGGTAGCATTTAAAATGGTGGTAATAGAAGAGGCAGGTAGCTTAATCCAAAGGTATCTAAAGGACTAAAGGGCCAATGTGGTTCATAGCTGATGTAAACGTGGTAGTAAGAGCCAAAAGGAGGGTATTTTCTTTGTATAAGGGAAGTCAAAGGGAGGAAAACAGGGAAAATGATCTGGAAGCGGCAAGAGGAACCACCAAGAAGATGAGAGAAACCGAAGTGGAGATGGAGCTCTGATTGGCAGTGGGGTTGAAGAAAATGGGATAAGGCATTATTCAAACACCATGAAGTCTTGCTATATTATAACAATAGCAGTCAGCCACTGCAGCTGAACTGCCCCGGAGAGGAAGGAGTTAACTCCAGAAGATCTGGAGTTCTACAGCGCGAGGGCGCTGTGCCCAAAGCTCGATCTGGCAGTTTCAAATGAAACTGTCAGATTCTTTACTCCGCTTCACTGAACAGTCGCTCCGGAGATCAGCTCCTTCAGCTTGGTTCATTCTCAGTTCAAGCGAGTATTTTTCGGTTCATTTGAACCGGCAAAAGTTATTATTTTTACCGCATTTCGGTTTTAAAGCTCTACCTGGTAACCGTAAGTACTAAAATTTAAGTCTGTGTGGAAAATTAATTATTGGTTTGGTTTTGAACCGATCGGTTGGTTTTTGTCTGCATTTTAAAAGTGTACAGTGGGTTTTAGAGTGCGGTTCCCGGTTCTTATCGGTTCTAAAAAACGGAATTATAACAGTTTTCAAATACCCGTGACTACGGTTAGGAACGATAAGGTGTCTTGCCTAGCACTGCCATCAAAGGGCAAGTTTGGTTAGGCTGGCATTATGTCTGAGAAACCCAAAGAAAAGCCGGACCCACTGGGTTTCAACACTGTGATGTCTGTGGGGCGCCTTTGCCAAGGCTGACCACACACCACTTGTGTTTATTGTCTGGGGCTGACCACCTCCTGTCAGACTGCCAGGTGTGTAAAAATTTCCCTGCATAGAAACATAGAAACATAGAAGTTGACGGCAGATAAGGACCGCAAGGCCCATCCAGTCTGCCCATTTCTTTTTCTACCTTATAAATGTGCCATCGGCCACCCTGGAGAAGAGATTGGGCCAGCTCAGGGACGAGAGGCCAAAAGTCCGCTGACTCGGATGGCCAGCCGGTCCAGTACCCACTGGACCAGAGGAGTGCCCTCTGACCAGGCGAGACTTCCTCGGGCAAAGGAAGGCTGGTTCAGAGGAACCAGTCCCAAGTAAAAAGACAAGGAAATCAGTAGGTCTGGAGTCCAAAATTGTGTCTCCAACTGCTGCAGAGATAGCTAAAGCCATTCAGATTGTCCAGTCACTGTCTCAGGGATCTGTAGAACCACCAACAGCTGGTAAAGGTTGGTTCGTTCAGTCCCAGTGGTTCAGGATTTTGAAGTTGAGGATTTTTGAACCACAGGAGGGAGGAGGAATTTGATCATATATGTGTGGCTGGGGGTCTGGACGTGCCCATTGAAACGGACATTTCTCCAGACAGACCTTTAGAATCCTCCTATTCTGTCTGAGTCCCCTTCTTTCTTTATTTTTACAAAAGGTTGCAGAAACCTCCAGCTTCCTTTAGAGGAGGCTGTGGATGAGCAAGAGGAGCCTGATTATGTGGAAATGATGGATATTCCAGAGTCTAGGAGGTTGTCTATTCCTTTGCATAAGTCATTTAGGAAGCAAACAACAAAGATTTTAAAAAATCCTCATTCTGTCCCTCCTGTAGATAAAAAAATGGACAGAAGGTATACTTTGTCAGGCTCGGATACAGACTTCCGTACTGAGCAGTGTAGTCATGTAGGTGTGGTACAAGCTGCAGCCTGTGACAAGGCTAATATTCCGCTGGCCTCACATCCTCCTGATAAGGATTCCAGGAAGATTGATGCCATGGCGAAGAAACAGTATATGGCAGCTCTTGGGACTCAGGCAGGCAATTTATGGCTTATGTAGCTAGATATCAGAAATCTAGGTGGGACACAGTATTACAGTTAGCCAAGCAGGCCCATGGCCAGCTGGCTAGTGAGTTGGAACAGGTGGCTGCTGATGGCATTGAAGCCTCTAAAGTTCAATTTCATACTGCTGTTGATGTTAATGATGTTTCTTCTAGGGTCATGGCCACTTCTGTAGCTTCTCGTAGGTTGGCATGGCTCAGATGCACTAATCTGTCCCAAGATACCCAGTCAAAGGCTATGGATTTTCCTGTAGTGGGAAATTCTCTTTTTGGGGAGCAAACAGAAAACTATATGAAAAAGATGGATGAATACAGAACTACCTACAAAAGTGCCCAGGCTAAGGAGAAGCATGCCATGCCACAAAGGCATGCTCCCAGAGGTAGGGGCAGGCCCTTTTCCAGGCCTTTTTACCAATTTCAAGCCTCCTCTGCTGTCTAGCAGAGGTTTCTCAGAGGCAGGGAGCGTGGCACAAGTAGACCGTCCCCTCCCTCAGCCTAAGGCTGCTGCTAAGCAGGCACCCTGATGGGGTGTCCAGGGCCGATTCTCCTGTACCAGTGGGGGCAGGTTGGCCTATTTCAGCGGAACTGGCTGTCCTAACTACGGACAGATGGGTTCTGGAGGTAATAGGCCAGGGTCTGGTTCTCAGCTTCAAACACTTTCAAAGATGAGAGCCAGGCATTTTCCACCTGCAAATCCTTCAGAAGCCCTTGCTTTGGAAGCAGAGGTTTCTGCTCTGCTGGACTGCAAAGCAGTGGAAAGGGTTCCTCCTTGCCATCAGGGCAAGGGGCTTTATTCAAGATACTTTCTTACCCCAAAAAAGACAGGAGAATGGCGGCCCATTCTAGATTTAAGATACTTGAACAAGCATCTGTTGAAACCAAAGTTCAAAATGTTGACTCTGGCAATGATATTGCCTTCCCTAAGGCCAGGGGACTGGCTAGCTTCCCTGGACCTCAAGGATGCCTATTTTCATGTTCTGATCAGGCCTTCTCACCGAAAGTACCTCAGGTTGAACTGCCCTCAGGCCACTACCAGTTCAGGCAATGCCCTTGACCTTACCTCTCGCCAGGGTATTCACAAAATGTCTCTCTGTAGTAGTGGCTAACAGAAGAGCAAGGGGTTGCTGTGTTTCCTACCTGGACGACTGGCTCATTGTGGGTCAGTCTCCAGGTCAGGTGAATCCCACTTGCAAGTCACCCAGCAGCTTCTCACTTCCCTGGGATTCCTGCTAAACTTACCAAAGTCAGTTCTGGAACCAGTTCAGGTCCTAACTTTCATAGGCATGAATTGAACACAAGGTTAGCCAGGGCTTTTCTTCCCTCGGAAAGGGTGGACAGACTCATCGCCCTGGCATCCTCCTTTACCCTCCGGGTCTCTCGACCAGCAAGGCATTTTCTGCAACTCCTCGGGCACATGGCTGCTTCCACAGCTGTCGTGCAGGAGCAAGATTCCAGATGAGGGACATTCAGTTCCATTTGAGGGCCTAATGGTCTCAAAGGAAGGACCCCTACCAAGTTGGTCCCAGTTACTCAAACTCTGATCCTAGCCCTCCACTGGTGGCAGGTCCAGAGCAATTTAAGACAGGGGTTCCTTCATTCCCATTTCTCACTCCCTCACCCTCACCACGGATGCCTCCCTGTTAGGGTGGGGGCTCACCTAGACGACCTTGCCACTCAGGGTATGGTCTCCTCAGAGTCTCTGCTCCACATCAATCTTTTGGAACTCAGAGCTGTCTTTTTTAGCTCTTGGTGTTTTCAGATTCTGTCCAGAACAAAGTGGTTCAAGTCAGGACAGACAATACCACCACAATGTGGTACATCAACAAGCAAGGGGCACTCGGTCTTCAGCCTTGTGCACGAGCAATGAGTTGTGGTCTCTGGCTACTCCCTGAACACCTCCTGATAGCGGTTCATCTCCCAGGGAAGGACAATGTCCTGGCGGACGCCCTCAGCAGAATTTCTCAGGGCCATCACGAATGGGCCCTGAATCCACAAGTGCTGGGGTCTGTCTTTGCCAGATGGGGCACTCCTCAGATAGATCTTTTCGCAGCCCCAGACAACCACCAACTTCCTCTTTTTTTTTTTTTTTTTTTTTTTAATTTTGCTGTTTATTTCCATGCCCCACGTCCGTCTTCGGCCTGGTCACGGAACTCCTGGGATCCCCGGCCACCGGATATTGCCGACTCCCCAGTCATCCCTGGCTTGCCCCCCAGAGAGTGGGGCCGCGGTTCCGACCCCCGATATCGGACCGCGGAACAAGTAACTGGTCGGGGAACGGCTCCTGGAGGCCAATCAGGGCATCCCGGAGTAAGCGTCATGTAGACGCTGGGCATGGCTTTTACCCCACTAGCCCACACACCTGAGGGGAGGCGGGACATGCAATGACGCTACGCTGCCTGCCCCGCCTCACTCCCCTCCCCTGAGCGTAGGCACGGCCGCATAAGGTGATCCCTAGCCTCCCGCTGGGTCCCGCGCCCCCTAACGCCGACTGCCACCCAGCCCTCCCGGAGAAGGAGAGCAGTCTGTGGGGCGCTCAATCCTTCTCCCCGGCCAACCCTCCGGCGACCGAGTCCGTTTCGAACCGGGTCACGGCGTCAAGCGAAATCCAACCGCTGTGCCGGCCGGGCGGCCAACTTCCTCTTTTTCTGTTGCAGGCCTCCAGTTCTGGGCTCAGTCCCTCTGGATGCCTTTCTGTTGGACTGGAAAGGGAAGTTCCTGTATGCCTTCCCCCTTTCCTCTCCTTTTCAGGGTACTAGTAAAAATCAGATCTCAACCTTGCAGAGTGATTCTGATTGCCCCAGATTGGGCCAGACAGCCCTGGTACCCTCTGCTCCTGTCCTTGGCAGTCCACCCTGCCCTGAGCCTGCCCAGAGTCCACGACTTACTGGCCTGTGCACAGGGGAGAGTGTGGTATCCGGACCTCAAATCTCTCCACCTCAAGGCTTGGCTCTTGAGGAGCTAGAGATTTGACTTACACCTTTCTCAAGATGTCATGGATATTTTAAGGCTTCAAGGAAGCCTTCCACTAGAAACCACTTATAATTCTAAGTGGAAGAGGTTTTCCATCTGGTGCTCTGAGAGGCAGATTATCCCAGAATTTGCTGATCTTCCCATTCTACTGGACTATTTGGTCCATCTGAATTCCTAGGCCTTAGACCAGCTACCCTGAAGGTTCATCTGGCAGCTGTCTCTGCTTTTTGTGTCAGCAGGGAAGCCTGCCTCCCTTTCTTCTCACCCAGTGTTCTCCAAGTTTTTTAAAGGGTTACTTCATACTAACCCTCCTTTTCGGGAACCAGCTCCCGCCTGGGACCTGAATATTTGCATTGCTCAGTTAATGCAACCCCACTTTGAGCCTCTGTCTTCTGCAGAGCTCAAGTATTTAACGGAAAACCGTTTTCCTAGTAGCTATCACCTCTGCCAGGCCCATAAAGTGAGCTACAGGCCCTGTCAGTGGAAGAAGATTTTATCTCTTTCCACAGAATAAGAGTAGTCCTTAGGACTAATAGAAAGTTTTGCCTAAGGTGGTTTCTGATTTCCACCTGAATCAATCTATCTCTCTCCCAGTATTTTCACTGAGCATTCTTCCTCAGGTGAGAGGAGACTGCACAGCTTGGATGTCAAAAGAGCCTTAAGCTACTATTTAGAGCGCACCAGAGGTCATAGGTTCGAATCCCTCCAACTCTTTCTTACCTATGGCGAGGTTGGCTAAGGGAAACCTGCCACTAAGAGAACAATTGCAAGGTGGATTGTTTCTTGTATCCAATTCTGTTATCAGAAACTGGGTAGACTACCCCCCTCAGGATTGAGGGCCCACTCCACCAGGGTGCCGCTGCGTCTCTAGCGGCTGCTAGAGACATCCCCATTCTGGAGATTTGTCAAGCTGCTACCTGGAAGACAGTTCACACCTTTACCAAGCATTATTCCCTGGATGTCCAGTCCAGGAGAGATGCTCAGTTTGGCACAGCTGTGCTTCAGAGCCTATTTCTAAGTAGGTTCTGACCCTCCTCCATGGAGAGTACTGCTGTGTAATCTGCTATTGTTATAATATAGCAAGACTTCATGGTGTTTGAAGAAAAATTACTCACCTTAGTAATTGCTTTTCTTCTCATGGAGTCTTGCTATATTATAACCACCCTCCTACCCCTCTCAGAACTTCTACTTGGGTAGGGGTGGCGAATTGGTGCAAGCACTGTGTCATGCCATTGTAGTTTTTCCCTTACCCTCTTTTCCTTTGGGTTAGGGATCTAGATTGTTTCATTTAGGTTATTTATATTGCCCCTTCCTGGACTTGAGTCTTTGGGGAAGGGGTTCATATATGCTTGTCAGGGTGGTAAAACGAACCATAATACCATCAATTTTGTTATTATGGCTCTGAGTGTTTCTTTGTTCTTTATATTGTTGTTATTACTACTAGTAGGTAGCCATGGGCTAGTGTAGTTTTCCACACAGACTTTCCGTCCTTTGATGTTAGCTTAGTAAAGATCTGACCGTTTCATTTGAAACTGCCAGATAGAGCTTTGGGCACAGCACCCTCGCGCTGTAGAACTCCAGATCTTCTGGAGTTAACTCCTTCCTCTCCGGGGCAGTTCAGCTGCAGTGGCTGACTGCTATTGTTATAATATAGTAATACTCCATGAGAAGAAAAGCAATTACTAAGGTGAGTAATTTTTTCTTCTGTTACATCCAGGAGAAGAGGTAGGTCACAGGAATATAGTGAGATTTAATAGTGAAGAGGGAGACAACTGAAAGGCAGAGACACTAAACAATTAGTTTTGTTCTGTATTTCCTAAGGAGAAGATTGGGCCACTATGTTAGAAGTTTGTGAGGTTAGGAAGAAAGGGAGCATGGTCACTGGGGAGATGGTCCAGATAAAGGAGAAAAGGATATTGGAGAAACAAAAAGGGGTGAATGTAGATAAATCAATGAGAGCTGATGGCTTACATCCAAAGATACAATGAGAGGCAATGGAAGTTAAAACAGGGCCACTCTCATACATTTTCAGTTGCTTGCTAGCCACAAGAGTGGTCCCTAGGGACTGGAGGACAGCGGATATTGTTCTGCTGTACAAAAGTGGGAAGAGGGTTGAGGGCTCAGCTTGTCGTCTATAGTGGGGAAAATTTTGGAGTCTCTTATTGAAGGAGGATCTGGTGGCATTCCTAGGAGGGAATGGGCTGCAGAACCCCAGACATCATGGGTTCACAAGGGGAAGGTATTTCTTCATGTGCTTTGTGATATCAGGCTTGCCCCATTCCTCTCCAGGAGCAAAAATAACTATCTGCCACTGAGAGGGTACATTAGTTCTGCAGCCAATGGCAAAAGTCATGAAATAGACTCCATCTCAGTATCCATACTCTTTTTCCATTAACAGACCTTCTACTACAGTATGTTTTGCCAAAATACTGGCTTAGTCATGCATGGTTCTCCCTCTTTTATTTATTTGTTTTTATTTGCCAGGTAAGATCACTTGACATAAAGAAGCCTATTTTCAGGCATGACCCAGGAGAGTACAGGCAAAACCTTTCAAATACAACTAACAGTTCAAATACAAGTTACAAGAAAATTTGCAATTACAGATAGAAGTATAGGAAATTAACAGAAAAACAAATGTGATTGGCGATAAATTTTACACAATGATAAGTGTTTGAATCATGGATACTCTTGTTAGATTCGGTTTCTCTCTATGCTAATTTTTTACAGGCTCCCTGCATAATCTTGCCCAGCTCCTGGAGTCGTGTCCACGTGTTCCTCATGTAATGTAATTCCACTCTCCCGAACACTGGATCAAAGAGGAAAGACCATGCATGGCTAAGCCAGCATGATTTTTGGCATGAAGATATTTATTTGTCCACAAAGGTGCTTGTACACCTCCTGGCAAGGGCAAGCTAGGCTCCCCTTAGCTCAGTCCCTGCCACCGACAACCACTTCACATGGACTTACCAGTTGGCCCAGTACCCCATGGATTGCTGTCCACCCCCTTCTGGCCCGAAGTCGCAAATTCAGTGCTGGCCAGCAGGGTTCTGGCAGTGGCATGGATGTAGGATCAGTGCACCGGGCGTCATAAACGCCTGCTCTGCCATCCATTTTTCCCGCAATTTTATCCCTCTCCTCCTGGGACACGCACACCGGTGTGTGCATGTGGAGGTATGCACACATGGCGGAAGTCCCACAGCTTCCTCTCGTCATGCTGCTTCATATCCCAACTACTACCAGTCCTCCATCTGGTATCAGTCTTATGGCAGAGGCAGCAACCCTCCCTCCCCAGAAGAGGAGAGCAGTCCATTGTATGTTCAGTCCTCTTTTTATTTATTTAGTTTTTGTTGACCGGGTAAGTGCACTAGACAAATCCTACCTATTTTCAGGCACAACTCGGGGGAGGGGGATACAGATGAATGCCAACTGACCTTGAACCAGATTAAGCTGTTGGTGGTATTTTTAGTGAATGAGGGAAATTTGGCCAGGACACCGGGGAAATTCCCCTACTCTTTTCGATAAGTGCCATGGGATCTTTAACATCCACCTGAACTACCACCAATCCAGGCAGATGGGACCTCGGTTTAACGTCTCATCTGAAAGACGGCACCTCAAAAATGCAGCACCCCTCTCTTGTCGCATTACAGTGTCAGTACTGGGATATTAAACCAAGTGCCAGATGTGGGAACTGAACCCACAGCCCTCTGATCTCCTGGCCTCAGAGGCGAGTGTGCTACCTACTGAGCCACTGGCACTTCCCCCCAGCCAGCCAGCTGACACAGCAGTAGTGCTGTTGATCTTCTTCGGGGGTATCTCAGTCATCAGGTTACAACATAGGAACTTCACCGTCGGTGAATAGGGAATTCACATGGAAGATTTTCAGTGTTACAACTGGGTCCACCCACGCCGTCAACATCTGCCGACGCTGCCAACCCTATAAAGGTGCAGGCGGGCCCACGCCCTCCACAGTTCTTTCCTATCGTCAACTTACTAGCACAGTCTCGGGAGAAGAGCCATCGAGTTTGCGCTTTTTAGGCTCATTGGCCTTTTTTTCTCCATTAACCTCTCAAATCTCTTTTCAGAGATTTATTCTGTTTTCTATCGTGAGTGAAACCTTCAGCTTCTCTCTTCTGTCGCTGCTGCTGCAGAAAGAAGATTGCCTCCAGCAACCAACACTGTGTGTTTGTCTTGGACCTGATCATGACACCTCGGACTGTGAGCTCTTCCAGCAGTTTAACCAAACCACCCTTAGGCAAAGCAGAAAGGCTGTCCATACCTTTGTGGAACAGCAAATTAGCCAGGTCTAAGGCAGGATCCTCCGGGGTGCTGGCTAGCCAGTCGCTTTCCAGGTCCAAGTGCTTTAAGGCCTCCCAGGCCAAAGACAGGTCCTTGGGGAAAAGTCATAAAAAAGACCGGGATCGTGACCATTCCCCCATGGCAGCCTTCTCATTCTCTGTCTGCTTGTCCTTTGGGGGGCCTCTTTGGTGGCCACCCCAGTGAAGAGTCCTGCTGTTCAGGTCCTGGTTCACTCCAGATCCATACCGAAAGCCATTTCTTCTGACTCTCAGGGTGCTTGGACGTTGACCTTCAAGTCTTTGGCCCCGCTTCCGTCGTTGACGACGACCTCCTCAAAACCCAACCCTTCCCAGTCTATAGCTATGGACTCATCGGGCGCGCAGTTGGGTGCGACGACATAAGTGCCGTCGAACCCTCCTCCGACCACCATAGACTTAAACAAAGTTCTATTCCGTTTCACGAATGTTATTGTGGAGTTTGTGGCCTTCAACAGGTCTTCATCGCCAGTGCCTTCACCGATGCCTTCGTCGTCAACTCCTCTTCATCTGCACCTGGATCCAGCCCGAGGTACGTCAATGGTGCATCAGACACCAGACCCAGATGAAGAGGGCGATGTCAAGGAAGAATACCACTGCACCCTAACCTCATACCTCCTGATGAGGTAGAGGAGGTAGGCAAGGAAGAGCAGTATTACACGTCAGATAAGTCCACTGATTCTTCTGTCAGTGAAGAATCTGTTAAGCAAACCCCCAGGTCTCAGCCTGAGGATGCTTCTTTCTTTAACATTATAAAGGAACTGTCTTCCACTATTGGGTTTCAGACAGGGGAGGAGAATGCCACCAGGAAGGACCTGGCAGACTAACTGGAGATCCCTGAATCTCCCCCAAAGATTATTCCTCCTATGCTTTCAGTCCTCAGGAATGCTACCATGACAGCCTGACACAGATCAGATATGGTGCCAGCTATGCCCCACAGAGCTGATAAGCTCTACAATGCCCCTCAGGGCATTCCTTAATTGGCTGCCCATGCTGAAACTTGACTCAGTGGTCATCAAGGCGGCACATGACCGGTCTAAGGTGCCCAAGTACCTTAGTTCCTTGCTGCCAGACAAAAAATCTCACAGGATAGATCTTTGGGGCAAAAGGGCATATGTGTCCTCTACCCTTGGCCTGAGGATAGCAAATTACCTGTCTCACATGGTGAAATTCCAGAATACCGATGTCCAAAAGGGCAAGACGGCTGCCCAAGCCCTTCCGGATGGTGCCCAAAAACAGGAGTTGCTCCAATGCTTCCAAACCGCAGAGGATGTTGGCAGGCCTCTTCTAAAAGCCAACTACAATTTATCTGATACTATTGCCAGGGCGCTGGCCACTGGTTTCCATAGGCATTCATTGCTCAGGGTTTCAGGTTTTGCTGCCGATGTGCAAAACAAGGTGCTGAATGCCCCTTTTAATGGCACTAAACTCTTTGGCCCAGATGTCCAGGACATCATTAATGATCTGCAGGCCTCAGGTATGGCCATTAAGTCCGTCAGTTCCCTCTACCACACTCAACAACATGGCAGGGGACGCTCTGCTTTTCATAAGCAAGTTAGCAGACCAGGCTCTGGCTCCCATCCTCAGGGCAAATGCAGAGCCCATCCTTCCTTGCCTGCCTCTTCCCATGCTGGTGTGGCAGCCAAGCATCCCCGGACTGAGGGTCCAGCCTCCTCAGCTTGCCTCTCGTCAGCTTGACTCCTTGCCAGTCCCTCCTCCTCTAGTCCAGGCCCAGGAATTGGCGTCGGAGGTTGGTTCTCCCTCTGTTTTAATCAGTGGAGAACCATGACATTGGACGCCTCGATACTGCAGATTGTAGAGTGCGGTCATACTCTGGAGCATGTCGAGCAGCTTTCACATACTCCCCACTTCCCTCAAATTACCCCCCCCCCCCGGCTCATCTATCTGTTTTCTAGGAGGAAGTGCAGTCTCTCCTGCTCAAGCAGGTGATAGAACTGATGCCTAAGAGGCAGAGAAACCAGTGGTTCTGTTCAAGATTCTTCCTGGTTCCCAAAAAGACCGAAGATTTGAGGCCAATTTGGGATTTGAAAGACCTCAATCTTTATGTCCAGTACAAAAAGTTCCAAATGATAACCTTACCAGGCCTTTTTCCCCTCCTCAAGTCTGGGGACAGGCTCTGCTCACTGGACATGCAGGACGCCTATCTGCACATCACAGTCTTCCCTCCCAGGAGGTTTTCCTGCTTTGCCTTTCAGGGAGAACATTATCAGTTCAAGGTATTGCCCTTTGGCTTATCGTCTGTGCCATGTGTCTTTACCAAGTTCTTAGCAGCAATCGCAGCAGCCCTCAGAAGAGAGGGACTGTATGTCTTTCTCTATCTGGATGACTGGCTTCTCAAGGCCCCGTCCAGGGAGCAGCTGTTGTCCACTCTGGAGTGTACTCCTCAGCTTTTTCAGTCTCTGGGCATAACAGTCAATCTGCCCAAATTGGTGCTATTTCAGTCCCAAAGGCTGCAATGCATTGGGGCAGTCCTGGACTTTGGGCAGGGAAAGGCTTTCTTTCCCCAGAGCAAAGCAGAATGCCTCATATCCCAAGTGCAGGAGGTCGCCTAGAGTCAGTACATCTCTGCCAGGCTGTATCTGTGGCTCCTAGGACTCATGGCCGCAGCCATTCCAGTGGTCCCGCTAGCCAGGCTCCACATGCACATCCTGCAGTGGACCCTCAGGGTGCAGTGGGACCAGTGGACGGACAAGTTGGACAAACTAAACCTGGTCTCCTCCCCAGTACGCAATGTACTTAAGTGGTGGATGGTCCCCTAGAACCTCCTTCAAGGGGTCCTTTTCCGGCTTTCCTCCCCAAGTCAGATCCTAACCATGGATGCCTCAGGTCTGGGTTGGGGAGCCCACCTGAGTCCCTTCCAAACTCAGGGATCCTGGCCAAGTGGGAAACCACCCTGCATATCAATGTTCTGGAGATGAGAGCAGTGCTCCATGCCTTGCAAGCCTTCCAGAAGCATCTGGCCCCAGGACAGCTGTTGGTGCAGTCAGACAGTCTGAGTGTTATCTATTATATCAACAAGCAGGGTGGGACTCACTTGTACCCCCTTTGCAGGGAGGCCATGCGAGTGTGGTATTGGGCACTGGACCACAATCTGACACTACCTGCCGTTCACATACCAGGCATCCTAAACACCTTGGTGAACAGCCTCAGCAGCACTCTGTCCAGCATGCACAAATAAGAGCTTCTCTCATCCATAGCAGAAGATCTGTTTGACATATGGAGTCACCCAGAGTTGGACCTTTTTGTGTCCTCACACAATGCAAAACTGCCCAATTTCTGCTCGCTAGTACCAGGGCCTGGAGTTTTCTGGTGAGACACGTCCCTCTCTTGGAGTGGGAGATTTCTGTACGCTTTCCCTCCATTCCCAATAATACAGAGGGTGCTAATCAAATTGCAGATGGAAGGGGCCAGCGTGATCCTGGTGGCTCCATTCTGGCCTTGCCAGATATGGTTCCTTCTGCTTCAGCAGCTGGCAGAGGAGCCTTTGGTCCCTCTGCCCCTTTGCAGGAATCTGCTGACCCAGGATCAGGAGACCCTGATCCATCCCAGTCTGAGGTCCCTGCATCTGCATGCATGGCTTCTGAAGACGTAGCCATCTCCAGCATGGTGGTGAACATCCTAGTGGCCGCTCACAAACCCTCTACTCATGACACTTATGCCATGACATGAAAACAGTTTGCCATCTGGGCTGCCAGATTTTCCCTTGATCCCTTCACCTTCCTGGCGAAGTATGTCCTGGACACCTGATCTCTTTGTGTGACTCAGGCCTCCAGTATTCCGCCCTCGTGGTCCACCTTTCAGCTATTACTGCTTTTCACAAGCCCATGGGTGACTGCACTATTACTCAACTGGATGTCTCCCGTACCCTCCTCCAGGGCATCCTACATCTGAAATTTCCAGTCCATTCTCCTGTCCTAGCTTGGGACTTGAATTTTATTTTGGAAAAGTTTACGCTGTCTCCTTTTGAGCCAATTGCAACTTGCAATTTGTGCTTTCTCTCTTGGAAAGCACTCTTTTTAGTTGCAGTTACTTCTGCTCAAAGAATTTCAAAGCTTCATACCCTCTGGTGCGAGGAGCCCTATTTGATTTTTAACAAAGTCTTTACACACATATCCTAAGTTTCTTCCTAAGGTGGTTTCTGAGTTTACACTGAATCAGTCAATCCACCTTCTTGTTTATTTTCCGGCACGTACCAGTCCAAGGGAAGCACTGCTCCATATGTTGGATGTGCGTAGAACTTTAAAGTATTACCTGCTCAAGACTAAGAAGTTCAGAAAGTCTAAGTGTCCCCGGTAGAGCTACAGTTTTCTAAGCAATGTTTATCCAAATGGTTGTAAATTTCATTGTGTTCTGCTGCAATAAGTATGGCAAGAACTGCATGGTGCTATCAAGCTCACTCCACCAGAGGCATGGCTACCTCTGTGGCTTGTTTCAAAGGGGTCTCGGCCACTAACATTTGCGCTGCTGCCACCTGGAGTACAGTCCATACCTTCACCAAGCATTACAGTCTGGACATCACTTCTAGAGCCCGTGCAGGATTTGGCAGGGCTGTTCTGCAAGAACTCCTGTCTTAGGTTTATCCAGTTCCTTGATCGGTTCAGCATTCAAGGTCTTCTCTTTTAAGTTTAAGAAGCTTCTTGACTGGGTAGGTTGTTCCACCTCTCCTGTCTTAAGTTTATGGAGATCCAGCCTCCCAAACTGCCCATTACTCTTGTCACTACTTGGGACTTGTTCCTGTAGTGTAACCTGATGACTGAGATACCCCCAAAGAAGATAGAACAGTTATGTAAGAACTGTAACAGTAGATCTTCAATGGGATCTCAGTCATCAGGTCTTTTCCCTCCCATCATATTCCCCCTTTTCGGGGCTCCTGTTCAGGATCTAGCTGTCTGTTGTTTCCATCGCTCTCCTTGAGTCCTCAGGGCATCAGCCTTGCTTCCTTTGTCTCCAGAGGGAAAGAACTAAGGGAGGCATGGGTTGGCGACATCTGCTGACAACGGCGTGGGCGGACCCAGTTGTACTGCTGAAAATCTTCTGTGTGGATTCCCCATTCACCAGCAGTAAAGTTCCTATGGTGTAACCTGATGACTGAGATTCCCTCGAAGATCTACTGTTACAGTAAGTTCTTGCATAACTGTTCTTTCACGGAGCAAGCAACCCAGGTTCGGGAACAAACCTGGGTCATCGAAGGCTGGGTAGGGGGACTGGGTGTCCCCACTGTCACCCTCCTGCTACTGCCACCTGGGTGACCACAGGTGGCAGTGCAGCTGTGGGTGCTGGGGAGAGGGTGCTGTAGGCCCAGAGCCAGAGCATTGCGCATGCTGAGCATGCACATGCTCCTTGGTTCTCCCAAGGCGCCTGTGTCTCAGGGTTCAGAATAACTCAAGAAAGGACCCCAGCTGAGCAGGATGCTGTCCACCTTCTCCCACAGGCCTCACACCACTGACTTCAGCACCACACCGCAGACAGTGGCTTGAGTTGCCTCAAGGTGTCCAAGATCCCCATAAGGACCCTGATGAAAGAGCCCTGCAGTGAAACCTACAGCTGGGTAAGTCCCAGGGAAGGTGAGTGACGAGGCTAGGGCTGGAGGGGAGATAAGGAGGAAGGTTGGAGGAAGGGGTTGATAAAGAGAGACTGTTAAAAAAAAAAAAAATCCCCCTTCCCCCTTCAGTCACCCCCCAGCAGCCCAATATCCCAGGTTTCCAGCACAGCAGCTGGTAGTTCAACCACCGTGCCATTTGGGCAGCCGGTAAGGGGTAGGTCTTGCCAGATAAATCTAGTTGAGTTCTTCAGCTACACAATCACAGCAACAGACAAGAGGCGGACAGTTGAAATAGTACAGTTAGACTTCAGCAAGGCCTTTGATTCAAGCCCCAGGAAATCTTACTGTATTCTGACGTATGCAGTATTGTCCTTCCATTGTACTGCCCCAGAGCCGTAATGGTTAACCGAACCTATGCTAATGATAGAACGTTAGACTCGAGCTCGGTTTTCAAACCACTGATCCTGGTCAACATTCTGCACCCATCAGATTGTTTACTCCACTTCACTAGTACAGACGCCTCGGGGAGCCCTCCTTCATCTGTCTTGAAGAAGTTTATTTCTTTACGATTTTCTGTAGTAAATTTATTTCTGTTCATTTTGAAAAGCACTGTCCTTGGTTTACAGGTAGATTAGTCTAGATTTAGCTGATTTGTGGTAAGTTTCTCGGTTTCTTCTCGGTTCTTTTAACCAGGAGGGAACCGGGTTTCTTTATCTTTATTTTACTTTTCTTGTTCTTCTTCAAAAGCCCATTTAGGCCCAGTTACTTTATTTTTTGAAAAACCGGGGTAATTCCTGGGTTCTTCTATGGACACTAAACCGACCGTTTTTAAAAAAAAAAAAGTTTCTGTGTGGGTTTAGTCTTGTAACCCAGTTCTGGTGGTTATGTCACTACCTAAAAAGAGAACCAACCCAACAGGTTTTCAACATTGCACAGAGTGCGGGGAGCCGTTCTCCAAAGTGGATCCCCATTTGATTTGTATCTTGTGTTTGGGTTTCAACCATTTAAAGGCCGATTGTGATATATGTAAGAATTTTCCCCAGTCGACGCTGGACAGGTGCTTAAATTGACTGAAGGAAAAGATGTCTGAAAAAGCTGCTGACACAGCAATGAACAAGGCCTCCACTTCTCAGAAAGAGAAGTCTTTTGAACCGAGTGAGCAGCCCTCGGATCAGGGTGATAGTTCCTCTAGCAGAAAAAGGTCTGCAGAAACTACCGCTGAACCAGTAAGTTCTGTGAAAAAGGAAAGAAACGAGGAGCACTCAGCCAGTGAACCACAACCAGCGGTTCCTACCACTATTGCGAGTGCCATTAGTATTTTACAGGCGTTACAAAAAG
Source organism: Neoceratodus forsteri (assembly GCA_016271365.2). Taxonomy (NCBI): domain Eukaryota; kingdom Metazoa; phylum Chordata; order Ceratodontiformes; family Ceratodontidae; genus Neoceratodus; species Neoceratodus forsteri. Next base: position 967,329,873 of record CM057452.1, read on the forward strand.
ATACTGCAGTATCGGGTCAGCGTCCTGGTTCACAGTTGTTGGTTCTGGACTCTGTTCCCTTTCGGGTCCCAGTTCCTTCAAACAATCAACCGACATCTTCCTGATGGAAGATGATTTTGATGAGGATGAATTTGGAGAACTGGTAGAACCTGAGGTTTCTCCAGACTCTCATGAGGCTGATTCCCCAGATAAGGCAACTGAGGGTTTTTCTTCTCACTTTGCCTTTTTAAAACAAGTGGCACAGACTTTGGACCTCTCTACACAGGAATCCACAGAGGAGGAAGAAGAACAAGATTATATGGAGATGATGGATGTCCCAGCAACAAAAAGACTCCTGTTGCCCATCAATAAATCTTTGATGAGGCAAGTCACAGAAATTCTAAAGACTCCTACATCCATCCCCCCTGTGGACAAGAGGAGGATAGAAAATACTGGGTAGGCAAATCAGGGGCTGAATTCCTCTTTGGGCATCCCAGCCATGAAGGGGTGGTGCAGGCTGCTGCCTGTGACAAGGCAGGGATTCCCCTGGCTTCACAACCACCTGAAAAAGACTCCAGAAGGATGGACTCCATAGCAAATAAGTCATACCTGGGAGCTTCTCTAGCTATTAGGCAGGCTTCTTACATGGCCTACATAGCTAGGTATCAGAGGAGAATGTGGAACACAGCGTCAGAAATAGCATAGGCATGCCCTGCCCCTATTGCATCTGATCTTTCAGAGGTAGCAAAAAGGGTCATTGAGGCTTCTAAGTCTCAGTTTCAGATGGCAGTAGATGCTAATGATATTGCTGCTAGACAGATGGCTACCTCAGTGTCCCTGAGGAGGTTTGCTTGGTTGAGGACAATAAATTTGTCTCAAGATACCCAGACAAAAGTTCTTGATTTCCACTGCGAGCCTACTTTCCTGCTTGGGGAGCAAACCGAAGCATACTTGAAAAAAATGGATGACTACAAGGTCACCTACAAGAGTGCTGCAGCCATGGAGAAGGCAGCAACTCCACAAAAGTTCCAGGGAAGAGGCAGGGGTAGATCCTATTGCAGGCCTTTCTTCTAGACATAAGCTTTGCCTCCTTATCAGCCCCAGAGGGGTGGATATTTTAGAGGTAGGGGCAGCAACAGAGTTGCACCCAGTACCCAGCCTGCTACCCAGGCAAAACAGACTCCCCGAGAACCCTGTCAGGGTCGCCTCCCTACTTCCAGTAGGAGACATTATGGCTCACTACATCCAGTCTTGGAATTCCATTACCATAGACAAATGGATCCTGGAGGTAGTGAGTCAAGGCCTTGTCCTCAGCTTCAAATTCTTTCCCAGGTTGAGGGCAAGGCTTTTCAGATCTGCCAGTCCATCAGAAATCTCTCTGCTGGAAGAGGAAGTAGCCAAGCTCATGCAAGAGCAGGCAGTAGAACATGTCCCCTTATCTCAAAGGGGAAAGGGTCTCTACTCAAGATACTTTCACACTCAGAAGTAAACGGGAGTGGTGACCCATTCTGGATCTGAGACACTTGAACAAACATTTGATAAAGCCAGAGTTCAAGATGGTTACTCTGGCTGTCATTCTCCCTTCTCCAAGGAGAGGAGACTGGCTGGCATTCCTAGACCTAAAGGATGTATACTTCCAAATCCTTGTCAGGCTGGCACACAGGAAGTACCTCAGGTTCAGGTTGCTATCAGGGCACTACCTGTTCAAGGCCATGCCCTTTGAGCTGTCATCAGCCCCAAGAGTCTTCACCAAGTGCTTAGCAGTGGTGATGGCACATCTACAAAAACAGGGGGTTACAGTCTTCCCATACCTGGATGACTGCTTGGTGGTAGGTCAGTCCCCACAGCAGGTGGAAAGGGCATTGACCATCACTCAGGATACACTAAATATGCTGGGTTTCCTGGTAAACCAGAAAAAGTCAGTTGTCTCACCAGTTTAGCTCCTGAAGTTTATAGGGGCAGAATTGGACACCCTGAACAGAAGAGCTTTCCATCTTCAGGGCAGGGTAGACAGCCTAGTGCAACTAGCAATTTCCTTCCAGGTGCATAGCCCCAGACCAGCAAGGCATTTTCTTCATTTGCTGGGCCACATGGCGACTTCAGCAGCAACAGTACTAGGGTCAAGATTCCAGATGAGGGGACATCCAGTTCCATCTCAGGGCTCACTGGTCTCAAAGAAGAGATTCCCTGTCAAAGTTGGTACCAGTTACAGGAACCCTGCTTCAAACCCTGCAATGGTGACAGGAAAAGGACAACCTCAAAGAAGGCGTGCCTTTTCTCCAGATGCCACCAGCAGCAGTTCTGACAACAGATGCCTCCCTTCTAGGATGGGGTGCCCATCTGGGAGAGCATACTGCCCACGGTACTTAGTCCCAGCAGGAATCCCTGCTTCACATAAACTTGCTGGAGCTCAGGGCAGTTTATCTAGGCATTCAGTTCTTCGCCTCCATGCTGCAGGGCAAGGCTGTTCAGGCAGGACAGACAATACAACAACAGTGTATTACATCAACAAGCAAGGGGGCACAAGTTCCTCACCTCTGTGCACAGAAGCCATGAAGGTGTAGAATCTGGCTTACACCCTGGGGATATCCCTGTCAGCAGTCCACCTGCCAGGAAAGGACAATGTCCTGGTGGATGCCCTCAGCAGAATCAACCAGAACCACCACAAATGGTCACTAAACAGACAGATCCTACAAGTAGTCTTCAGAAGATGGGGCACTCCAGAGGTGGACCTCTTTGCGTCCCAGACAATCATTGGCTTCCCCTGTTTTGTTGCAGACCTCCATAACGGGGCACAGTACCACTAGATGCACTACTATTCGACTGGACAGGGACGTTCTTGTATGCCTTCCCACCATTCCGCTTGCTATTCAGGGTACTGAACAAGCTTAGGGCCCAGTAAGCAACTGTGATCCTCACTGCTCCAGACTGGGCCAGGCAGCCTTGGTACTCAATGCTGCTGACCTTGGCAATCTCCAAACCAATCTCCCTACCCAAGAGGCACAACCTGCTGACATCCTTCCAGGGCAGGGTCCTGAACCCCAACGTGTAGTCCCTCAGACTCGAAGCTTGACTGTTGAGGACTTCAAATACACCAGCCTACACCTCTCAGGAGGAGTGTTGGAGGTTTTGAGACTTTCTAGGAAACCTTCCAACAGAAAAATGTACTCTTCTAAGTACAAGAGATTTTCTGTTTGGTGCGAGCAGACACACATAGATTACCTCCAGGCCAATTTGTCAACAGTCCTGGACTATCTAGCACACTTTAACTTGGGTCTTCAGCTCTCCACCCTGAAAGTGCACTTGGCAGCCATTTCTGCTAACCTCTCTGCTGGAAAAGGAACTTCACTGGCTACTAACCAGGTATTCAGGAAGTTCTTCAAAGGGCTATTGCACTTGCATCTCCCTCATAGGGAACCCCCTCCTGCATGGGACCTTAACATATGTATTGGCCAGTTGATGCAGCCACCATTTGAACCCTTGGCATCAGCTGAGCTTAAGTATGTGACATGGAAAATGGTATTTCTAGTAGCTATTAGGTAAGCCAGAAGGATCAGTGAGCTGCGGGCCTGTCCACAGAGCCAGATTGTATAGCAGTCCTCAGGGACAAGCTGGTTTTGAGGGCCAATAGGAAGTTCCTCCCTAGGTGTTATCAGACTTCCACCTTAACCAGTCCATGACTTTACCAATCTTCTTTACTGACCACTCCACCTCTGGAGAGAGAAAGTTGCATAGTCTTAATGTCAAGAGAGCTATAAGCTTGGATCACACCAAAGGGCACAGGCAAGATAGGACACAGCTGTTCCTGACCTATGAAGAGGTGGGCAAAGGTAAACCCACCTCAAAGAGAGCCATTGCCCACTGGATTGTTGCCTATATCCAATCTTGCTACAGCAAAGTAGGCAAAAAACCTCCAATAGGCCTCAGGGCCCACTCTACAAGAGGTGCAGCTGCAAGAGATATCCCTCTGCTAGAAATCTGCAAAGCAGCTACCTGGAAAGCAGTTCACACCTTTACCAAACACTACAGACTGGATACCCAGGCCAGAAGTGATGCCAAGTTTGGCACAGCAGTACTGCAGAGCCTGTTTCCTAAATAGGTTCTCTACCCTCCTTCAAAGGTACTGCTTGGGTAGTCTGCATATGTTAGAATGCAGTAAGATTTCCTGGGTCTTGAAGAAAAAATTGCTTCCCACACTAATCTTGTTTCTTCCAAGGAAATCTTACTGTATTCTGAGCTCCCACCCTTTCCTCCCCTGCTAGAACCTATGGGCACTGCAACACAGCTGTCTGTTGTTCAACCCTATGGGCATTGTTCTGTCTTTGGGCTTAGTGACTTGTGTCCTTACCAGCCTACACTGTTAAATAGAGAAAGAAAAGGGGAATAGATAGTAGAGTGCAACTATTGTTATTTTTAATATAGCTGAGATAGCTTATCATTAGTTTTTTCTCTGCAAGACTCTGACGGTTGCAGAATGTTGACCAGGGACAGTGGTTTGAAAACCGAGCTTGAGCCTAAAGTTCCTTCATTAGCATAGGTCCGGTTAACCATTTCGGCTCCGGGCAGTACAATACTGCATATGTCAGAATGCAGTAAGATTTCATTGGAAGAAACAATATTAATATGGTAAGTAATTTTTTCCTCCACCCCTCGCAGGAGGATGGTTAAAAAGATTAGGGACCTTGTGGTGGAGGAGGAGAAAATGGCAGCTTGGGTGGAGAGTTAGCCGATCGTAGAATCCAAAGGGTGGTAGTTAATGGGAAATTTTCAGAGGTAAGGGAAGTAATAAGCTAGGTACCTTCGGGGTCAGTACTAGGACCAGTCCTCTTCAATATATTCGTTTCTGACATAGGTGAAGGTATTGAGGTTAAGCTCTGCCTCTTTGCAGATGACACAAAGATCTGCGCAAGGGTAGACACGGGGGAAAGGAGAAGGGAACTCAGAAGGATTTGGGCAGGTTGGAGAACTGGTCAAAGATTTGGCAGCCGAGCTTCAATACTCAAAACTGTAAAATATTACACACTGGGGAATGGAACCCAAGGTTGCAATAAGAAATGGAATGTGGCGCTGGGTAGCACTATGGAAGAAAAGAATCTAGGGGTAATGATATCAGGCACCCTAAAAATGTCTGCACACTGCAACAAGGCACTTTGCAGGTCATTCTTGTGACTGTACCTGGAATATTACGTAAAGAGGGAACACTCCACGTGGATAGCTCCCCTACCACATTCACACCAATATTGCCCCCTCCCACCTACGCACATGCACACTTGGGTGTCCCAAACTGGCATGCCTTGGCCCCAAAGTTGGTCCGCCATTTCCACCATACGCTCTCTCCCAATACCATGCGCATGAACCGTAGGTAGCGGTAACAGCCCTGCGGCCCACTGTACAAATAAGCACGTACCCCTGCTCAGAATAATCTATCTCATCTGTGTCATTCTTCACCATTCTTCACTAGTAGGTATAGCCCAGAGCTAGGACCCTGCGGGAGACTTTTTTTTTTCTATAGGCGGAGTCGACACAGGGCCGGTGCCGCCTTCAAAGCCGATGTTCCACGTGGCGCTCAAGGGTTGACCGTTAACTGCTGTCGACTCCGCCCCAGCCCCAGTTCTTTCTCTCCCGCTGTCAAGTGAAGACCTTATGTGGAGACTGCTGGATTTTGCAGGCTAGTTTGTCGGCTTAGTTGTTAGTGTGCGCGTTAGTTGTGCCTTGGTTCTGTTCACCCTGCTCGACGTCGCTTCTGGCCAGTAAGACCTTTCCTTTTTATTCAAAGTGGCGTCGGGTACTGTTTTGTGTTTTATTTACGAGCGGTCATGTCTCATCGACAGCGTGCGGGGCGGTCGCCTATGCATCAGTGCCCTTGTGGCCGCCTCTGTTCCGTGATGGAATGGCATGACTGTTGCCTTTCCTGCCTCAGCCCGGACCACAATGTGGACAATTGTGACATTTGTTTCTCGATGGACCGCCAAGTTGTTGAGAACCGCATGTGGAATGTCGGACATGCGCTGCCGACTTTCGGAAAACGAGTGCACAGTCGGCGGACCAAGGCGAGGATTCTCAGCCCTTCCTCCGGGTCCCCTTCTGGTTCTATACAGCTTGTGAAGAAGGGAGCCCCCACCTCTCTTAACCTTGTCACGGTGGGGGTTTCTTCCATGGTGCAGAAGGCCCAGTCTGGCCCTTTCAGTGGTCAGTCAGGATGCACCGCTTTGGCAGTCACCTCTTCGGTGGCGAAGGCTCCCTCAGTGTTGTGTTCTGGGCCCTTCGGGTCTGGACCAGCACTGTCCTTGGCACCATCTCATGGCGCCGCTCTTGGTCCCGGTGCCATTCAAGGCACCGTGGGCTTTGAGCACTGCGCCGCAGTCGGCATTGGCCTTCTCTTGATGCCGCCGTCGCTTCTGATGTCATTCGCGGCATCGGGGCTCACGACGATGCCGGGGATGGTGTTTTGGGTGTTTCTGGGCCTGGTTCTGGTTCTGGCACGTGTGCGGGGCCAGAGCAGGAACCGGCGCTGGCCCTGACTCCGGCGCCACTCATAACACCGAGGATGGGGTTGGCACCATGATTGGAGCCAACCTTGACTCTGGCGCCACTCGCAGTGCTGGGGTGCTGTATGGCACTGCGTTTGGGGCCGTGCCCGACCTCGGTGCCACTCATGGCACCAGGGTGGGTGTCAGCATGGTGCAGTGCTAGACTTGGCAGTCGGCGGTGCCAGGGGGAGCGCGGCACTGTGCTTGTGGCCGTGCCCAACTCCAGTGCTGCTTGCGGCGCCAAGGTAGGCGTCGGCGCTGGGCGTGGGGCTGTGCTTCGCTCAGGGTGCTCCAGCTCATGGTCCAGTAACTGGAGGGGCTCAGGGAGTTGTCTGGCATTGGTCTTCAGAGCCTGCCTCTTTGAAGGCGGACTCTGGGTCTGATCCAAACTGGCTCCCAGGTTCTTCGGAATCATCGGACCCCTCCTTTTCCAGCACCTCGGCCCCCACTCAGCCTCCCTCTGGGGGTCAGTTGTCACCGGTAGGCCCTAGGGTCAGTGGGTCTGACCAGCCAGCAGTGATCCCCATGACCACAGCCATGCAACCTGGGGCCACTGGCGTTTCTGCTCCTCCAGTTGGGGCACCCCCTTCCTTGGTGTGTTTGGACAGCCCAAGTTTAGGACAGCCCAGGGCACACAAGGAAGGGGAAGGTACTGCTCCCTGGATGGACTCCTCGGAGGCTGCCAGGAGTTGCCAGTTGCCTAGACTGGTGGCTACGAGGACAAGGTCCCTCTCCGATTCTGAAGGGTTGAGGGGTAGGGGTGTGGCGCAGCGCACCTTCTCTGTAGACCGGCTGGGTTCTGGGAGGAGTCACAGTGCAGACCCTCGCCTTTCCATGGACGAGTCCTCGAGAGGGACTTTAACTTCTGAGGTCAGGGGCCACGCTTCTGGACTCTCATGGTCCCGGTTACCTCACGAGGGATTTCTTCCTTTGGGCACAGCTCTGACCGTTCCGATCCGGTTGAACAGCTGTTAGCTGCGGCAGCCTTTGGATCCCGCTCCTTGCGAAGGGTTTCCTGTTAGCCCCCCTGCCCTGACATAGACCGTCTTCCTGTTGCTAGGTGCCTGTCCCCTGAGCCCCTGTCTCCATCCTCGGCTGTCCCAGGTATTCCTAGTCCTCAGGGACCTCTCACTTGGGAACAGTTCAGAGGTTCCGCTACACATTTCCCCACCTACCCCCATGCCCTGGACCAGCAGGTGTTCCACCATGCTCCCATGCAGCCGGACCCTGAACCTGAAAGCTCGTCCTCATCCTCCTCCCGCTCCACGGATGGAGAGGAACCATCAGTCCACATCTCCCCAGCGTCTGATCTTTCCTTTTATCAGCGCTTCCTTGCGAGGATGTTGGATGAGCTCCACCTTACCTCAGTTCCGGTTAGCAATCCCGAGCATGTGATGTGCACCTTTTTAGGCGAGTACAGTGCAGCTCACCTGGTGGCTCCTGCCTGGCCTATTCCTTTTCAGGAAGTGTCACATTGACTCTGGCTACATCCCTTCTCCACTGTCCCAGCCCCAAGGGACCTACGCCAGTGGTATTACACTCCCCCCCCCCGGGTCTCCAGGCACTCTGCCTCATCTGTCTTCGGGCTTGACCTCCCTTGACACCCCCTCTTGGCCTCGTGCCCCTTACCGTGACTGGCCCCTGGACTCGGATTCTGCGGACTTCGATTTCTGGGGGGAGATGAGTGTTCTGCTTGGCACAGATCTCTCTATCCATTGCAGCACATCAGACCCACTTTGCAGCCTACAACAGGTTCATGTGGTCCAGGCTGGGACAGATCCTAGCCTTAATGCCTGATTCGGAGGAAACCAGGCAAGCCATTGCCCTCTCTGCGTAGGGCCTGGAACTAGCAAGGCACCAAGCAATGGCATCTTATGATGCCAATGAGGTGACGTCCAGAGTAGTAGGAACACGATCTGCCTTTGGCGGATGGCATGGCTTCACCTATCCCAGTTATCACCCCCAGCCCAACATAGGGTGATTTACTCCGCATACTGGAGAACCCATCTTTTCTCCCGAAGGGTGAGATGGCAGCTTTCGGGGCACCTTCCTTCCCCCACTGGAGCTCTCCATCTCACTCAGACCAGTCGCAAGCTTCCCCAGGCCTGTAAGGGTTCTCCTCTTCGTTGTCTCACCCACTGGAGGCTAAGGGACCTAGTCACTTGGGGTAATTCAGGGCCCCCTTCGGGGGGCTCTGTACTCACCCACTAGAGATGACTGGTGAAGATTGACACAGATAAGATATGAAAATTACATACCTACCGTAATTGTTGATCTTTCTGTGTATCTTCACCATTCATCATTAAATCCCACCCTCCTTTCCCCTGTGGGCCTCAGTCTCTGGACTCCCTCCTCCCCCCTGTGTGTCTTCTCTTTCTTCGCTCTCCTCTCCCTCGCGGTTAGGTGGGAGGGGACTGTGGAGACACACAGGGATGAATCCCATGGGGGGTATTACGGAGGTGTATGGGGGGCTCTCTGTTTCTCTTCTCCCTTAATTCTAGGGAGTCTTGGAGTGCTGGAGCCCCCCTTCCCCAATATATTTAATTTATGAACTTAAATTTTGAGTTCAGATTTTCCCTTATGCCATCTTGGTTGTTTAAAATCCCCTCTTTTTTGGAAGGGAGGTGGGAGAGTTTGAGACATACTCTCATCCTGCACTGCTTTGTTGGTTGGGCTTCTGGACCTATGCTGCTTTAAATTCAGGCTTTGCCTTCTGGCAGCTGAACCCTTGATAGCCCAAGGTTGGACCATCGTCTTCTAAAATCATAACATGCAGAACCGCTCCTGGGGGTGTGCTGCTCTTCCCTCCCCCCCCCTCCTATCTTCTACTTCTCCTTCCAGAGATTGGGGCCTTTCCCTTCCCCAGTTTCCTATTTTTAATTTCTCTGTTCTGTCTCCTCTGTCGTTTATTTCTCCTTTTAGTTCATTATTCCTTTTGTTTTGTCTATCCCTTAGGCTCTCTTGCATCATCCCACCCTCCCTTCCTTACACTCTCCAGTGTTTCAGAACTGGGTCGGGGGCGTAGTTGACAGCAGTTAATGACCAACCCTTGAGCGCCACATGGAACATCAGCCTTAAGGGCGGGGCGGCCCTGCCCTGCATCGACTCCATCCATAGAAAAAAAAAAGTCTCCCGCGGGGTCCCTCGCTAATGCGCAGTACCCTCTAGTGATGAATGGTGAAGATACTCAGAAAGATCAACAGTTACAGCAGGTACGTAATTTTCATCTCTGCTCCTTCTTCTCTCTGGAAACGTCCACCCCAACCCAGGCCCAGGAACCCCTGCACCATCCCGCCCATCACCAGTTGCTGGCATATGCATTGCATCAATGAATATATGCAGCATAAAAAAAAAAAAACAGCTGCTCTACAATGCTGGATCACCATGCACCAGCCCGACGTCCTCACACTGGTTGAGACTTGGCACTCCAAGTCCACCCCAGACTCATTAGTATTGTTTCCTGGTTATGCACTTTTCAAGCTGGACAAAGTGGGTGTGCAGGGCATAACAATGCAATATATTTGCGGCACTCCATAGTGGCCCAAGTTTCCCGCCACCGGCCCTGGACCACAGAGCTCAAGCCATGTCCCTAAAGGTCATGCCAGACCAATCCATGGCCCCCCTCATAATCACTGTGGTCTACATACCACCACGCAAACAGTTCCATACACTACACTCATCACGGAATACATTGCCAGCCTTTCTCATAAATCCAAACACATCATACTAGGTGACCTCAACCTAAACAGGCTTGCCAGCATGACCACCACCTCCAAAGATGCCCTACACCTCCACCAGCTGGTGACCCAGCCAACTAAGTACAACCCAACCACTGGCAAATGCACCTTGCTGGACATCATTCTGTCCAACCGACCCCATAGAATTCTGGACATAGTGGTCCTGCCAGACTCCCTCAGTAACCATTCCCCAGTAATTTTCACTTGGTCAGGCAAGCAGCTGGCACCTGCACCAACCACCATCCTTCGACGCCACTTCCGCCCTGGGAATCTAACTAAATTCAAGGAGCACCTTGCTCTCTGGGACTGGTCCCTGATATACCAGGCTACCACGTGGATGTGGAACAATATTGCTTCTGCAGCTCCTTCACACTAGCCTGTGACACCTTTGCCCCCCCCCAAAAGAAGACCCACACCGTCCCTCATTCAGCAGCTAAAAAACAGAGACAATCTATGGCATAAAGTCATGGACTCAGGTTAACCTGCAGACAGGCAGGCCTACAGAGCAGAACGGAATAGATGCACATTGGCCATTCGCAAAGCAAAAGCAGAACACTTTAGAGCCACACTTACCACCTCCTGGGGATCATCCCAAAAATTGTGGGACAACATAAAAACCCTAAATGACAAATCGCGAGCACCACCCCCTCACAGATCGCAAAAAATTACTCGATCACCTCTGACCCAAAGGAAATCGCTAACACTCTCAACACTAGCTTCACAGACTTAACTTCAGTACTCCCCCACAGATTTTTCAACCCCAAACCCATATCAGATCCCACCCACCTCCCACGTCCACCTTTCTACCTCTGGACAATCACACCACAGGAAGCAGAGCCTTGCCTTACCAAAGCCTTCAATGGGTCCAGCCCTCTTAAAAGACCCTCTGGATATTAAACTCCTCCGCATAATGTTGGACATATAACTCCTCCCCCTTACAGGTCTACTAAACCACTCCCTCTGCCTTGTACAATTTCCAAACAAGTGGAAGCACGCGGTTGTAACACCTATCCACAAAGGAGACGATCACTTATCTCCTGGGAATTGCCGACCAATTTCTGTTCTCCCCCCTCTCTCCAAAGCCCTAAAAAGGGTAGTGGCAGTCCAGCTGACGAACTACATAGATACCAATAGACTGCTCTGCAACGAGCAACACAGCTTCCGCGCAGAACATAGCACCACCACTGCCCTCCTGAAATTCTCAAACCATATCCACACAGCACTAGACAACTGGCAACTGGCAGGAGCCGTGTTTATAGATCTATCCAAGGCCTTCGACACGGTCAATCACCCCCTCCTGCTTGACACCCTCATGCAAATGGGCTTCTCACAAGGGCCACTGGACTGGTTCTCTAGCTACTTTGCTTCCAGAACACAGTGTGTCAGGATAAACACTACACTATCCTGCACCCGCCCTGTACTCTCTGGAGTACCACAAGGCTCCATTCCAGGGCCATTACTTTACAGTCTGTTTCCTAATGCTCTTCCCTCCTCATGCATCAGAAAATTATTGCTATACACCGATGATGACATCCTCTGTGACTCCCATACCAACCTCACCAGTCTGCAGACCTCACTCCAGCACTCTTTCAGCAAGGCCGACTGCTGGTTCAATGAGAGTAGACTAGTAATTAACCTGAAGAAAAAACAAGGCCATGCTATTTGCACATCACCAGAGCAAACTAAAAAGTGCTCACCTACAAATCCTCTCCAGTTCAATCCACCCCCTTGAACAGTCCTCATCCTATAAATACCTGGGGGTTATATTCGACCCTGCCCTTACCTTCCAGGCCCACATCAGCACACTCACCTCTGCTGCTAATACATGTATTGGCCTTCTATATCGCCACAAGGACAGTCTGTCCCCGGAAGCACTGAGACTAGCCATCACCTCATCCGTTATGTCCCTGATTGACTATGGACTGCTAGTCTATGCTGCGGCAGTCACCATGACCATCGGCAAAATAAAAGTGGTTATAAACAAGGCATGCAGGCTCCTGTCTGGTGCAGACAGAACACACGCATATACCCTCTACTCCCTTGCACAGATCCTCAATTTCGTGGAAAGGCTGCAGTATCAGGCCTGCCTCATGGTCAGAAAAAAACTCCCAGGTCTTACTTCCCCTGGAGTAGGGACATCCCTAATCACCAACATGCACACAGTAAACACCCACAGCTCGGATAAAGCATCTATGGCCGTTCCTAGGGTCAGGACTACCCTAGTGCAGAGATCTTTTCGCGTCGGGGGCTCCCTCCTGGTTCAACTCCCTACCCACATCAGTCACGCGCCACTCTGATTGGCACTTTCAAAGCAGCTCTTAGGAGCCACCTCCTCACATCACGCACCTGCACCTGCACCTGCCCTTAATAGATTTCCCCAACCATCCAATCTTTTGGATGACCACCGCTACACCGTAGTCGGTAATATCATCTCCAGTGAGCCTATACAGTGACAGAGTCTAGACCAAAAGACTGCCTACTACATTGGATTATAACATGTCTCCTGTAATATTGTGCCTAACAACCTGTATAGGCCTGTATATACCGTGCCTTCCCACCTGTATCAATACTGTCTTGTGTATAATGTACTATGTTACCTGCTGTTTAAGTATTGTTTCTTATGTGTCACATCCACCCTGTTTCACAATTGTTACTATTGCTAATGTGATTTTTGTCTATTGTTAAAAGACGTGGAGCCTTTGTAAGTGAGTCCATGACGCAAAGGTTTGTGATTCCAATACTTTTTAAATAAATAAATAAAGGTACTGAAGTCCACACCTGAGAAAACTACAACAAGGTGGGGGCAGTACAGTACAGGAGAAATAAGATGGTCCGTGGCCTTGGGTAAATGACATATGAGGAGAGGCTGCAGGACTTAAACATGTACACCCTTAAGGAGGGAAAGGGGTGACATAACTGAGACATGCAGGTACAGTGCACTTATATCGTACCTGCTGAACACAGACAATCGGTTTACATGGAAGTTTTTCACTGCCTGAAACAAAATCGTACATTTCCCTTTAATTTTCCATCTGGTTAAATGGACTTTGCGATGCGGTTTTGGCAGACAGAGGGAAAAGGCTTGTAACAGTTAAGTGCAGGCAATTAGCACTGTTAGCACCTGCTAATGCTCTTGTACTTAAGCTGCCAGATTCTGCTGACTAAAGACTGAGATCACCTAGTGTTGTTAGCTCCCAAAATAGTGATGGCAACATAAAGAAACGCACTGTCTGCACATTCCAAAAAGGAAAACAGACCTCCATAACTTCTTTCTTCGCCCAGTCAGGTTCCCAGTGTGCACCAAGGAGTGAAACCACCCTCTTCTGACTGCCTAACAGAGCCCTCCTTCATTGATCTTCACCCACACAACCACCAAGCACAGTCACTGTGTTTATCTAAAGGAAAAATAAATAAAAATTAAGTGGTCACGCACAGAAGCATGGAACACTGCAGCCCCTCACTCATCCCCACAGAACTTTTCCACACCAGCATAACACACTGTAGCAAGTTAAGTTCATAGGCGAAATATTTACGGTACTACTGGCGGTGATACTGTCTGCAGTTAGAGAGCAAAAAGCCAGTCACGATCATCGGATAGTTAAACTGTAGTTCCGGGGGTCCATTCATATTATGAGTATCAACATTAACAGTGCAGTACAGTTCTGTAATAATAATAAAAAAAAACCACTAAACCTCCCTGTCAATCGTTTTATTTGTACTGCGGATGTCGGTTGGTATGGACATTTCGATCCATCAGGGATGAGTCCACTATAAGTGGCTTTGACTGTACCTGCACAGGATGAATATAGTGGATCCCAATGAACTCTTCTCCTTGAGTTTACATATAGGGGTGAGTGGACATGTACTAAAGCTTGCAGGGGAGAGATTCAAAAAGGACATCTGTAAGCACGTCTTCACTGAAAGGGTGGTGGACAAGTGGAATAAAGTGCCAGAGGAAGTGGTACAGGCCAAATCAATCAGCAGTTTCAAGCAGGAATGGGACAGGCACATGGCCTTAGTTAGAAAAAGCTGGAACAGTAGGAAAGGGGAGGATTGCCACTAGGGTAAGGCACAGTAGTTAGGTAGGGTGGGCAGACTGGATGAGCCAAGACCGTTTTTCTTCCATTAACATCTGTCTGTGTACCCTAAATGCCATGAAAACCTTCTCCATGACCTTTTGACACCATGCAACGACTGATCAAAATCCAGTCTTCCCTGGTCTTCACAACTCTGGATGGCTCCCAGCTGCCTGGCTGCTATGCTAGACTGTCATCTAACTTCTATCCATCATCGCCATCCACTATAAACTCCTTCCAAAGCTTGGAGTCCTTTACCAGAACAGAGCCAGTATATCCCCTCTCAGCCTGTTAGGAGATCGTTATGAAAATGATTCTCCCAGCATTTGACTATGGGGATGTGGAGTGTAGCACTGCACCCAAATCCAGACTGATCATTTGAAGCACAAAGCCACAGAAGTAGAGAAATGCAACAATAATGAAAAAAAGTCCACTGAGCTTTCGTGATTGTGTGGTGTGGTGTTCTCTGTGTGTGAACGATTACTTGAAGCAGCTTTGACGGTACCCAGACTATAGCACCCTCTGAAACGATTTGTATGTTAGTAAATTTATGTGCCTTGACAGACAGTGTCGAAGCTAGGGCAATGCCAGTGCTGCTTTGAGCAGTTGTTCAAACTAGGGTGAGAGAAGGTGGTCTGTGGTAAATTCTGCTTCAGTTGGGGCTGTTTTTCTTCAAGTCAGCTTTTGTAATTTGGTCCCTGTCACAAACCCGCTCAGCAGGTCAGCCCTCTACTCCCAAAGTGCCAACTTCCGAGCGCAGTCTTGTGAACAGTTAACAGAACAAGGTAACCCTCTTGTCTGTTTTTGTGGATTCGAATCAACCTTTGGTCTCAATTCTTGGAGGGATTCAAACTGTGAACCTCTTATTAGCGTACCCAATGTACAGGCTCAGATAGTTCTGTCTTCGGGGAGCCAGATATCTTTGCTTACGGGCACCTAACCAGGTGTACAGAAATTAACCCTTAAAAACTGTAATAAAAGACCTCAGATTTAAAACGCTTACCTTCTTCCAGTTTGGTATCACCATTAAAGCTTATGCCTAGTGTCTGCTTTAACCATATATACTCTACTTGTAAAGGAAATAAATCAAAGACAGACCAAGTAAGCTCTAAAAAGAGTTTTACTAAAATAGATAAAAATATGTAAAACATAAAATACAGAACTGTAATATCACAAGCACATACACATCTTTTAAAAGAACAAGGTTTTAACAGTGCAATTCCTATTACAGTACTTAGATTTGTCTCTCTCTCTAAATACCTGCTTAAAGTGCTCACAGATGTTTGTTAGTCAGAGTCTAGATAGAAGTGTCCCTGGAGGAAAACAGAATAATGTTTAAAAGCTGTTTTTCCCCACCTATTTGCATGAGGTCACCTTGCTCCTCCCTGTCAGAGTATATAAAAAAAAATATCTATATAAAAACAGGATGTCTTTTCCAAGTATAAAATTATGCAACCTCAGCATAACTCGTGTTCTTTTTCAAATGACATTTCTTTGATCTCATCACCATCCTCCCCTTCTTAGGACATCAAGGCATTTTTATGATTTCACACTAGTGTACTAAACCTGGTTTCCCCCTCGAAACATCACAAAAGGGATACTGATTTCCCTTTTAGCAGTTAAAGCTACAATTAACTTAGAAAAACAGGAGATTTCTGATCAAGGCTTGTTCTACTCTGTAATTTGCTTCTGGCCTTCCACGTAACACCTTGTATCTAAAACCTGTGTGTGTGTGATCTCACATGCTGTTTCAGCATTTCTCATGGGAGACAGTTCATAACACATTTTTTTTATTTTACAAAAAATCATACAGCACTCAGAATTGGCTGTCCACGTCACAGTCCCATACTTCGGTGTGCAATTTAGTAATTGGCATGAAGGTAAAGCAGACTATAAATGTTGGGGGGAAGGGGTTCATAGTGATAAGCCTGGAACCAACCCCTAGTCATTTCCTGCTCTCCAGCCTCTACCCATTCCACCACACTGTTTCATCAGGGGTACTAGCGTGGCACTGGAAATGAGCTTCCAGTCAACTTTGATATTTTTTTGGGGAGGGACACTAATGCACATATGGGGATCGGCTCAGCGTTAATGTTGGGGGGGGGTCGAGACGCACACCATCACAGATGGGCTTCCAGTGGCTGTATTGATGTTTGGGGCACAGGCACCCACCAATGGAGATGGGCTTCTTGTAACTGTAGTGATGCTAGGGAGATGTCTGTCAGGGCACTAGAGTACCTCCCTTGATGGGCTTTGTCACCTCATTGATGATTAGGGGCAGAAGTGGAATTGGGGCACTTGTGCAAAACTGGGGTTGGGCTCCCGGTCTTACAAAATAAGCTCAAGAAACTTTTGCCACATCTAGGGTAGGCTAGTATCACAACAGAATGTTGGGAGGACAGTTTTACGGCATCAGGGGTGGATTCCTGGTGCTGTTTGTAATATTAGGGGACTTAGAGGACACTTTGGCTAGCTTCTTGTGCAACACAAGAGAGCTAGGAGAAGAGTAACCCCCTTACAAATGGGGGTTCCCAAAAAGTCTTCCTTGAGTTTGCCTAAATGCTCACTGCCAGGCTGGTGTCCTGCGTTTTAGCAGTTTAAATGTGATTACCAGAGTCTGTATAGCCTCTGTATAATGTCTCTTTAAGAGCTGCCTGATTGCAACATAAGTAATCTGAGAGGGAGCTCTGTTGACAGATGTAACTATTTACTGAAAATCATTTAGAGTGATAATGATAATGTAGTTTGTCTAACCTACTTTCTTTGTAGCAAGGACTGTTTTGTTTGTCTCCACTATCTTGGTCCTGGACTGCAAATTGGACCAAACAGTACTGGTGGGACCTAAAATGTAACCGAAATACAGGAGCTGTCTGAATTCAAAATCTGTAGAAACTTTAGTTTGGATTTTTTTGCACCTCTTTTGCAACTGAAGGGGGAGCTCTTGCTTTGACTGATAGCCAAATCAGCCAACCAAATCTTTTGGATCTTGGGGAAGTCCCGGGCTGCTTGCAGTTTTCAGTTAATTCTGAGCTGGGAAGTGAAATGAGAGGAGCTGAAGTGATTCTGAGCAGCAATCCTGAGTGGATTCGCATGGGAAAACTGTGAAAGGGCTATAGTTTGGCTTACATGTCTGTCTGCTGCTCCTGAGAGGGAGAAAAGAGAATTATTTTGGACAAAATCCAAGTTTTGTGTAGCTAAAGTAAGCTACTGAAGTGGGCCAGGCTCAACCTGAAGAAGGACGAAGATTTTGCTGAATGTGATCGGCCTGTCAGGAGTTCCAGCTACCCCTAAGCTCCTGCTGTGTGCAGAGACTTTGCGATTGTGACCGAGGAGCACTTTGCCTGGTACAGTAGAATTCCCTTACATGTAAAATGTGCTGTGAGCTGCTAATGGGTCATGAGTTAGTCCCCCACTATATGAACTGTGTTCTGCTTGCTGGAAGCTGTATCCAGCCCAAAACAGACTGCATCCGAATTTGTCTCCATGCGGTCTGGGCCTTGCCAGACTGGCCCAGCCAGACTACCCACTGCACAGAGAAGCCATCAAAGAGAGACCTGCCTGGGGATCAGCCCCCTGCTCCACGCTTGAATAGGAATGACACCTCTGCGACTCAAGTGGGCCCTGCTCCTCCTGGCATTCCAGATCAACCACCTGCAGTCTCGATTTTCATCCAGCCCGTGTCCAGTCTTAGGTATCGTGAGTAAATACCAGGGTAGCTCCCTGCAGCAACAGCTTAATCTGAATGTGTCATCTGATTGTCTTGTTGTTTTGTTTCTTTTATGAACTGAGCCCTCTGGCTATGGATTACAAATATTGTGTACTGTGCATGTTGTATTTTCCATCACAGGGCCCCAACCAGCTGTAACCCCAGGCATCGGTCCTGGCTAGCCCCTCTTCTCCACCTGGGTACCCAGAGGTGGACTGTGTAGGGGGACTCAAAGCGCATGCATAACTGCTTGATTGATATAACCTTTAAGCTAATTAACCTGATTTTGCCCCTCCCTTGTTCAAGTCCCCTGAATAAATCAGATCTAACTTTTTCTGCATGTAATCTGACTGTGGTTCCAGTTTGTGCTCAAAGTACTATACTGTTGCTATTTTCTGTGTATAACCTTGTTTTACAGGGGGTCCCCAGGGTAAAGCCAGAGGAGCCAGCCCTGGTGGTAAGTGCAAACAGTGTGGGTATTTGTGTGGTGTACTGGGGTATTGTGAAAGTGATTATTGTACAGTGTTCAGGCCACTAGAGGGGAGAGCAGGCGGTTACAGTGTCCCGGAGGGCTGTTCCCCAGGTAGCTTGATCACTGCCAACGCTGATCTCCAGGTGGAGGCACCCGTTTCAGAACTCAGGCCCCTTAACCTGCTACTAGCCAAGCAGGCGGGGTAGTAGCCCTTGGGATAGCGCCACCTAGGGGTTACAGAAGTAAAGGTGATTTGTGGTGTGCACTCACCTTTAATCACTGGAGTAGGTTCATAGATGTATGAAAACACTTGGTGAAAAAAATGATGAAACAGCTATTCTGCACAAGAGCAACTGGCAGTTTTTCAAACGTTTGTAATTCATTTTGTTCCCAAGCACCACCTTTGGCACAGCATACAACAAACTTGAAAGTTTTAGGTTTCATAAGGTTTCACATCTTTAAAATGTTTTCTTTTTTTGGAGAACTAAAAAAAAAATCTCAGAATTGATAATTTCCACATTTTGACCCCTTCTTACTTGAACTTTAAAACTAGTGAATCAGAGTGTACCAGATTTAGAGGTTTCGAGATCTGGAACAAAAAGATAGACATGCCAATTTTCAGGTCCCTAGTTCAGAAGACATCCAATTTATATTAGGACTAAAATTTGTGATTAAACATTAAAGTGCCTACTCAACCTGAACTTTAATGATGTTACTGTTCCACTATAGTTATGCATGTAAAGAGGCAGTGTGGTGCAGTAGTTTGAGGACCAGCTAAGGAACTGGAAGTTTGCAGGTTCAAACCCCACTAGAGCTAAATCCTGTGTGACCTTGGGCAAGTCACTTAACTTCTCAGTTCCTTAGTCCATCCCACTGCAGAAATGGGTAGGAACAGGACCCCACTGGAAAGGAGATGTTGCATCTTAGCTTGGCTATCCTATTGAAATAAATTGTAAGATCCTAAATAATGATAAATCCAGGAAGTGGCATATTTATATGTTTTTTCAATATTTATGTACATGTAATAATATGACCCTGGATGGACATTAGGTCGCAGGGATAGATATGGAACTTGGGCAGACTGGATGGACCATGGGTTCAGTAAATGGTGTGCACTGGAGACGGTGGTGCTGGAGCACAAAGCATCCAGCTTAGAAGTGGAGTACAAAAAGGCTCAGCACTTGGTTCATTTAGGTCAAAATCAGTGCACAAGTGCAATTTTAATCTGGCAAAATGCCTAGGGAGAAATCCACCCCAGCACTTCAACCCTACAGTGGGCCTTCCTCAGGGTGGCTGGTCCCTGAGAAAGGCCCGCTGTAGGGTTGAAGCGCAGAGGCTGATTTCTCTCCAGGCATTTTGCCAGATTAAAATTGCATTTGTGTACTGATTTTGAACCAAACGAACAGAGTACTGAGCCTTTTTGTACTTTGCTTTTGCTTCTGAGCTGGATGGACCATGGGTCTTTTTCTGTCGTCATCATCTATGCTTCTGTGTTTCTATGTAACATTGATTTAAAATATTAAACAAAGTGGTGAAATCTGTTCATAAATTGTCTTGGTTTATTTAAAATGGTAAAACAATATATACTGTAGTGCACATTAGCTTTGTAAATAACACATGGCAAAGCTCATTGTAAAGGAAAGTCTAAAAATCCCAAACTTCCCATCAAAATATCACCCACCCCTATCATCATATTAAAACAATGGATACATCTAAAAGGCTGAAGTGGGTGGGTGTTTTTCTTTCTCCCTTTAAACTCTGGAGCAATAAAATATGGAACAGTACAACTCAAGACTGTATATAGAGTGATTAGCATTTATTTATCGTTGTATTATTCTATTAATTTTGACTGCTTACAGTAGATTCAGTTTACTGTCCACACTTGGGAAATCCTCTGCTGAACATGATGCTCAAACATCAGAACAGTTTTTAAGCTTTACTCTGCCTACTACCTGATGATGTGGTCCTCCATCACCGCCCCACTGCTCACAGATCTTTTCCTTCACTGGAAAGAATAGTTATCCACCTTAATGGCTTCTGTTTTGTGAATCTGGATTCTGCAATGTTGTCAGGCTTTTTCGATTTTGCTCCAAAGTTTTTGAGTCTCCTGTGGACTCATGGTGTGCATCTCAACTCTGACTCACTGCATTGTTGAACGAGACCATGGAACAGAAGAGGAAGCCAGGATTTGAAATGTGCACGGTTTGCATGTTAACCATTTATGTCACTTCACTGACAACCATTTTGTCTCCGTTCACTGTTTGGGTATTGCCCATGATGAGGGCCACTGCTAGTGGTGTGAGGCCATGCACCCGCAGGCAATGAAGAATTCCTTCACTGCAGGCTCGGTTGTACCATTAGCTGCCCTGGAGGACTGTGTCATTTAACAGACCTTCGAAGCTGCCCTGGTACTGGATCTGCTGACTGAACAGGAGTGGGCAGCGGATAATCCTGATTCTTGTGAGGATAACAGGTATTCCAGGGGTTCTTGTCTACCCTGTAGTCATTCAACAATGCTCCTTCCAGGTGCTGCATACATAAGAAAAGTGGACACCAGTCATGGAACTGCTAACTTTCTGCGCTTTCGGAGGGCCCTCCAATATCAGTCACCCTCTTTGAAGGAGACAACTGTGCATGGAGTCATGGAGGTTGTTTTTCTGTTGGCAGAGCTTCTGTCTGGATAGCCAAAGGCCTTGACGCTGCTTAAGCTGTTGACAGAGCCATTGTGCCCAGTTGCTTCAGACTACACCAAGGAAGAGAAATCCTCTCTTGTGGACCTCAGTGATGCTGGCTTCCCTACTCAAGTTGGAGGGAAAATAGTTTGGGTGCAGTTCCAATTGAACCATTGCCTATTTAGCCTCTACCGGTTGTCCCGACCTCAATGATTCATCCAGTTTATCCAGTGCCAGTTGTTCCCCTGGCTGAAAAGTCAACACCAGCTGTAACACTGGCATTCCAGATTGACATTGCAGTTGTGTTCTTGATATCCCATTCTCAAGGGCATTCATCTACTCTGCATTGTATAGCTTCCACTGTCAACATTGGGCCCATCACAGATGGGAGAAGGCTGCTTGGGAGAAATAGGCTTATGGTATGTATGCCCAGGGATAAGGTTGTGGATTGACAGTGTTGAACCTGCCAGGCCTTAGTCTGCTCTCTCAACTCTATGTCCGTCTGCTCAATTTCACCACTCCTGGTTTGCCAAGGGCAGGTCAGCAGTCAACCTGCTATGAGCCCAGACCAAGGATTCCAGGACTGTCTTGTGCCCTGTCAGTGGTGGTCACCCTAGCTAAATGGCGGGTCACTTAATCTTGATGGCATCCAGCACTGCTGTACTAGGATGAATGTCCTTTCACTGTGTCCCAAGGATATAAGACAGTTTACAGACAGAGGCATGTCAGGGGAATTCTCCTCCTTTGCTTTACTGCTGGACAATATGGCCTTGTCTTTGGACCAACCACTAGAAATCCAGAAGAGGGAGGCCTACCCACAGATAGGCATCCTAGAGAAGGATGTCTCACCTGCGGTGGCCTTCGCCATTGCTGCTGCTGTGCTGGCTCTCACATGTATCATCATGGAGTGGCCAGCACTGCCTCGATGGATGAACTACCAACATGCTGTCCCCATGGGCCGATAAGCTGAGTTTATTGATCACCCTTTCCCAGAAGGTCTAACAGTGCTTTTCACAAGGCCAAGATGCAGAGGGAGTCAGAAAAGCCCCTAGACAAGGAATCCAAGAGACAGGACCGCTTTGGCTGCACTGTATACTGGATATGTCCCTGGGTATTTGTCAGGTCAGTTATGCTGTATTGATGGCTAAGTATAGTCACAAGTTGTTTGAATGACTGTTGGACTTAAGGCTACTCCTGATGGAGGATAACCAGATGGACTTCATAAACATCCAGGATATGGGATTCTCCATGGCCAAGCACAAAGGACAAGGACATTCTGTCATGGGAGTGGCCAGACACCTGGACCTGCAAACCCTGTCCTGACAGCCCGGTTCCTGAGCGTCTAGAATTCCATGCCCTAGGGCTTTCTGAAGATGTTCTCAGGGTTTTAGAGGCACCTTAGAAGGAATCAACTTAGAAAACTTACAGTTGTAATTGTAAGATAGCTTCATTGTGTGCTTTCTCTCTCCTGTTCAGTGAAATGCATTCTCAGTTACCTAGGGTCTCTGTCCTAGTCAGGGCTGTGAGCTATGTCCTTAAAAGTGTACATGGCTGCCATCTTGGCATTCTGGGAAAAGGCCGGTGTTCCAACTATGGCCCAGAAGAATCTGGTCGCCATTTTCTCTAGGGACTGGACTATCGGTGTGTGAACTGTTTCCAACGTGAAACCTACCTCTGGCGCTAATCTGACTAACTGGCAAGGTGTTTGAGCCTATTGACAAATGTTACCTCACACATTTGTTATGGAGGACTTTATTTTTGGTTGCCATCACCTCAGCCAGGTAGGTGAAAGAATGCCAGACACTTTCTGTGGAGTTGCCAGACACTTTCTGTGGAGTCACCTTATGTGGTTTTCAACAACCTCATGGGAAATTCCTGTCCAGTGCTGTTTCTGAATTCCATCTGAATTGGGCCTTGATGTTCCCTGTGTGCTTTCTGAAGCCCGTTACTTAAAATGCCAAACAGATAATCTACCAGATTGATATCCACAAGGTTGTGCTCATTTACTAAGAGCACAGTTTGGAGGTGAGGCTCGACAGTGGTCCATTATTTACTCTGAAGCTGCCAAAAGCATCCCAACTGGATCATTGGTAGGTGGATCACATCCAACATCACTGTGTGTTACCATCTGGCTGGAAAAGAGTCACCTGGCAGGTAATAGACTTACTGCACCAGGCAGAGTATACTACAGCCTCTTTTGCTGCTGCCATGTACATCTGCATTGCAGAGATTTGTAGGGCTGCTACCTGGTCTAATGTACACACATTCATGTGCCATTGCAGCATCAACATACACAGTTGTTGGTTTGTTGCTCTTCGGTCCTCAGTTCTCCATTTACCTAAAACCTTGGGGTGAACACTGCACACCCTCCTCCTGAGGACTACTATGAGTCTGCCTAAGTGTTGTTAGTGAACTGAATCTAGGTAGTTAGCAGAAGAGGTTACTTACTAGTAATCTTAGTTCTACTAGTAGTGTTCAATTCACATCCACACAACCCTTGCAACCTTCCCTGAAAAGGCTTGCTTTCGGTAACTGTTTCCAGCATGCAGATCTGAGAGCTATGGGGGAGGGAGCCGGAGAACCACATGATTAGGCGGTAAATGGAGTCAGTCTTGTAGACTATTCCAATGACTGAGTATGCTCAGTGGAACTGACTAGGAGTGGATGTGAACTGAATACTAGTAGTAGAAGGGACTCTGAAAGGAATTGGCGGCACTCTGGCAGAGCAGTTTACCCTTTCACTGGTAACGGAAAAGGTACTAGCGGATTGGAAAAAAGCAAATGTGGTTCCGCTGCACAAGGACTGGGACAGGGAAGTGGTGAGTAACTACAGGCCTGTCAGCTTGACGTTGGTGGTTGGTAAGATATTAGAGACACTGTTAAAGGAGTATATAATTAGCTACCTCGAGGGGAGAGGGCTGGTTGACACTAGGCAGCATGATATACAGAGGGAGATCCAGCCAAATAAACTTAGTAGAGTTTTTTGACTGGGTAACGAGGGTGGTGGACCGGGGAGGAGCAGTAGACATGGCCTAGCTGGACTTCAGGAAGCCTTTCGACACTGTTTCTCATTAAAGACTATTGAACAAACTGGGCAGTCTTGGGGTGGGACTAGCTATAGTTAAGTGGGTCGAAAACTGGATCTCAGGTAGATCCCAGAAGGTGATAGTAAACTGGGTGCTCTCGAGTGAGGAGAGGGTGAAAAGTGGGGTACCGCAGGGGTCGGTTTTGGGCCCAATCCTATTCAGTGTCTTCGCTGGAGACATTGCAGTTGGGCTGGAGGGGAAGGTGGACTTGTTTGCAGACAACATGAAGATTTGTAACAGGGTGGATACGCCGGAGGGTGTTGGCAGGATGAGGAGGGACCTTAAAAAGCTGGAGCAGTGGTCCAAGGTATGGAGACTGGGGTTCAATGCACTGAAGTATAAAATTATGCACTTGGGATATAGGAACCGTAGGGCAAAATATGAGCTCAGAGGGGAAGAAATAGTTGCAGAACAGGTTAGGGCCTTGGTGTCATCATCGTGGCTGACATCAAGGTGACAAGACCATGTCAAAAGGCAGTTGGGAAGTAAACAGGATGCCGGGATGTATAGGGTGGAGCATTGCTAGCAGAAGGAGAGGTCATTGAGCCCCTGCATAAGACGTTGGTCAGGCCTATTCTTGAGTACTGCGTCTAGTACTGGAGAACACATCTAAAAAAGAACTTGGAGAGGGTGGAGGTTGTCCAAAGGAGGGCCACCAGAATGATACATGGGCTGCATGGGAGGGTGTATGAGGACAGACTAAGGGATCTAGTTATGTACTCCCTGGAGGAAAGAAGGGAGAGGGGGGACATGGTTGAGATTTACAGATATCTAAAGGGGTTTAACAGGCTGCAGGAGGAAAGCTTATTTCAAAAGGAAAAAGGGCTCAACAACCAGGGGTCATGGCATGAAGCTGGAGGGAGGAGAATTTAGGGGAACTACAAGAAAGTGTTTTTTCATGGAGAGGGTGGTGGATGCTTAGAATGGGCTGCCAAATGAGGTAGTGGGGTCTGAAACGGTATCTGGTTTTAAGCATGCATGGAACAGGCACAAGGGGATCCTGAGAGAGCGGAGGGGAGGGGTGGACTTAACTGGGGGGGGGGTAATGGGGAAATCAGAAAAAAAATGGAAGGAGGCAAGGAGTTACTCAATGCATATGTAGTATCATGGGGCAGACTAGGTGGGCTATGATGGTCCTTATCTGCCGGCAGTTCTATGTATGTATGTCTGTATAATTTCTTTTACCGGTAAATAACCTATTCTTATGTTGTTTGTAAAGGTTATGCAAGAAAGACTGATTCGTTGGGAGCACCAGACAAAAACAATTCAATCTTTTCAGTGGTTAGCTGAACAAGAAAGCCAGTGCAGACTACATGCTATATGTAAGAACCTGGAACATCTTACTAGAGATGGGCAGCTGAGCTTTGAAGAAAAAGAATATTTCTCAGTAGAATTACACAAGGTCTTTCAAGAGAAAATAATGTTATATAATAATGGTAAGTTCCATACAGACCTTTTAATATTCTATTTGTGAAGCTGTTTTTATGAACTGAAATGTCTCTTTTGAATGTGAATATATGCTGGATATGTTCTAATAATTTGAACTCATCTACCACCTCTACACTGTAAGAGTTACGGTAGATATATGCATGAATGGATCTCGTGAAAGGTTCAGATTTCAAATGTGCTTCTTGTACCATCTACACTTCTTGTTCATCTCTGCTCTTTTCATCCCCTTGATCGTGCACTGCTATATTGTTCCTTGTACTTTAACCATGTCTTTTGGTGCATTTGGGGGTTTCCTTCCCTTTTCACTGTTCTTCCACAGTACACTATGATCTGTAAAAGATTTTTTATTTAGCTTCCTTTAATGAGGTAAGATCCGGACTTCAGCCAAAAAAAGTTACAGTTGGCATCAGCAGAGCTCAGAGCCATTGTACTAAAATATATCTTGAATTTGATGTTGTTCTGTCTTCATTACTAAAGGCGTGATGACTTGAATCCTGACTCTTTGTCTCTTACAGTTCATCTAAAGCTGAAGCTTATTCTAGAGCTGAAGTCGTAATGCCCTGCTTATGATCACCGTCACAGGAACATAGTAATTTAAGGTCAGAAGGGAATCTAGGTCCATCATGTGTGCACCCCTAACTTAATAAGCAGGAATAAACAAGTATGCTCTGCAGACATATGCTACGTTATAGCGATTCCCTACCCACTCTGCTACCCAGGGTTCCCTGTGATTTCCTTGGTTAAACAGAAATTTGTCCAGGCTTACCTTGAAGGCCTGTACTGTTTCCATAATCTTGGTCTTCACTCATACACTGTTCAGTAGGTCCACTACATTCTTGGAGAAGAAGAATCTTTTAATGTGTTCCTTGAATTTGCCACCTCTGAGTTTCAGAGCATGTCCTCAAGTCCTGCCGGAAGACACCATATCAAACATCTGTGTCTGTTTAATCTTTCTTTGTTTCAATACCCTGCAGTGTGAGCAAAACTGAGATTATGACCCCTATTTGCCTCCTTTCATCCATGGCCAACATAAGGACCACCAGTCTTTCTTCATTGCTTTTGCCCCCCCAAAAAACCTGACCATTTTGGTGGCCCTTCATCATATGCTCTCAATTGCCTCTATATCTGTTTTGTGTTAAGGAGTCAAGATCTGTATATATTACTCCAAGGAAAGCCAATCAGGGCCTTGTATAGTGTAAGGATTGCTTCCCTACTCTAATAGGCATCCCCCTTTTAGTGCATCCCAGCATTCTATCGTCTCACTTTAAAGTGACTGCGTTCTACTTGCCATGTTTTAGCCCCTTGTCTATTATGACCACCAAGTCCTATTCCTTCTCTACTGCAGCAAGAGTCTATAGGTCTTTCCTCTGTTTACTTCCCAAAGTGTAGCACCTTTCATTTGACTACATTGAATTTGAGACTCTAGTAGTTTAACCAATCACTAAACTTGTTCAGATTCTCCTGAAAAGAGTCCCCATATTCAAGGGAGTCTACCACCCTGGCAAGTGTAATGGCAAGGCAATTACGTTTATATAGCACCCTATCATTGTGGCTCATGGCGCTTAACAAAGCTCAGTACATTAAAAGTTATTAAAACACCACAACAAATTGATTTTTTTTTTTAATTGTACTTTTTGCTGCCAGCCACCTCTCATTTGGCTCGTTCCCACCACCTACCTTGCTCGCCATCCCCATACTCCCGCCGATGCCCCCTGACTTGCCTCTCAGGGTGGGGCCATTGCTGTGATCCAGCCCATCTACTGCGAGAGAAGGTGTCGATAGCAACCGACATTACCTCCCTGGATTCCCCCCCAGGACGGGGTTCAGGGCTGGTTGGCGCAGCGGAGCGGAGTTAGGTCGGTGGAGAGGTTGGGAGCCATTAAGACCAGGCACGCTTCATCTTAGCGGCTGACAAGATTTTCGAGCTGTCCCAGGGGTGGGGATGTGCAATGACGTCCAGCATCTGCCCCGCCCCTCTTTTTCAAGGCGCCGGTCACCTGTGTTTCCTCCGGCCTCCTCCAGGAGTCCCTCAAGCATCGGACACACTATCCATCCTTCTCCCCCAACCGGCCCTCTGGTTCCCTGAGTCCATTCCTGAACCCGGGTCACCAGCATCTCAAGCGGAAATCTAACCGCTGTGCTGGCAAGCCGGCTAACAAATTTAGAGTTAACAACAAAAATACATCAACCATCTTTTTAAAGGGAAACAGTTACTAGTTTTTACTGCGGTGTTGCACAGTATGGCAGTGACTAGCCTAAATACACATTTTACCACAAATGAAGAGTACACATACCACAAAAAACTCTGTTTGGTTGGCTGAGTACACCCTCCATTCTGTGTTTCATATGACTCCACAGCCCCGGAAATTATGCATGCAGCAAACCGTGTTTGAGTTAGTAGTGCTGAATCTCAGCTGTGTATACAGCCTGTGAGATGCTCCCCTATGATTTATACAGAATGGTAAATTACATTTTTTTGAAAGCAGTATTCATGCAGTGGCAGCATACAGTGTCAGCAGCTGTAATACTGCTGAAAGTGCAGTCTGTCCTTTGCATGGTTTAGATCAGGTTAGCTCAGGGATTAGGCTGTTGCATGTGGTTGCCTGCACTTCAAACATGGTTGCGCCTGAGAGGCTGTGGAGTTTTCGAGTGTGGGGTTGCTTATTTGTGTGATTTGCTGGGTGGAGTGCTTAGGGACAGATCAGGGGTGTAGCCAGGAATTTCTGAGCTGCACACCAAGTGGACTCACCGCTACCCGCACCCCCCCGAGGAGCTACCCCTCCCCCACCGTCCATGCCCTCTCAGACGCTAGCATCATTTTCTGTGTTGTATGCCAGCACAACACCAGGGGAGTTTCTTGTGTGGGGCCCATCCCAGAGTGACTGTTCCACATTTATACCCCTAGACAGCTGGGAGGGTGACCTTACATAAAAACATTATAGTTATACACAGGTAAACTACCACTATTATTCATGCTGCTTTATTGCAGTGTCCTGCTATGAATTTATCAATCTATATGTGAAGAGACTGATGTTTTGTATTATCAATTTTAACATTTTCAATAAACAGAAAATATAAATATGTAGTTGCACTGACATGAACATTAATAGAAGTTAGGCAGCAATAAAACATACAAACTATACCTAGTGTACAGAGCATTAAATGTTAATTATCTGAGGACATCAACGTACGCAAACAAAAATATCCTGGTGTTCACACCTTGGTGGGAAAATTACAAACTAACATGATGAAAATGCTGTTTTCTATAATGAAATGTTCTGAATGGATTTTTGATGGCAACTGATAAGGCATGTAAAGGTTCTAATTTGATATTGACCATGGGAAATAGGGGTAAAGAGACAGAAATTTCATTTGAGAGACTGCTCTTATTTCAGCCCAGACTGCTTGGATTCCTAGCCACAGAGATGTGTAGCTCAATGCCCTAACTGATAAACAGTTTAGAGGAGGAAAAACTAGTTCTCTTTCATCAATGGCTGCAGTTTGAACACGCTCCCCAAGTGTCCGGTGGTAGCTGGGATATTGGAGGAGTGAGAGGAGGAGCCTGAGTGTCTCTTAGAAGCAGCAGCTGCTTGCTGCAGTAATAACAGTCCAGAGGTACTCAGGTAAACAAAACTATGAAACTATGCAATGCTACATTTCAGAATGCTGTGTCTCACTGTTAGCAATCACACCCGACCTGATTTCACTTTCCATTGCAACCCGACTTGTAACAGCATTGCATAATTTTGTTTGAAGAAAAGCCTTAAACTGAAGTGTGAAGCAAAGGCTTGGAGCGACAGTTAAGAAAAGGTAAAAAATTGGGTGCATTTGCAATTAAATAGGATAGGACACAGACCACACTACTCTTGTCTCGGCCTGGCTCTTACCTCACTCTCTGTGCCTGTGACCCTGTCTGAGATGCATTAGTAGACTCCTCTGCAGTGCACTAGCAAATCAATGACTCGTCTCTCAGTATCAGGACAGTAGTCTGCTTCCTCAATCTAGACCTCTCTCCACAATTGTAGTTAGCTAGCACGGCTTGGCTCTCTCATTGACTCCTCGCTCGTTGCTCCGATTCAGAAATTCGGCAGGTCAACCTCTCAAGGCAGCACACACTGGCAGGGCAGCTCTGTACCAATCCTGAAATTTGGAAGAATCCTCCTAGTCCTGGCTCCGGCTCCCACACAGTGTGCTCCCAACGAGTCCCGACTCTCCTGTCTTCTCTCTCCGGTCCCGGCAGGCAGACCCGGCTTTACTTTATTACAGGGCATTTAAAGAGCCCGCCTGACTCCGCCCGCCCCGCACTAGCACTGCCACCGCCTCTTTTCTTCAAGCGGATCACAGTTGAGAGGTAGCAACACATTTCTCAATCAGGTCCAATAGAACTAATGTGGTAGCGTCACTCAAAGCTATAGTCTGAGGCCCCCACCCCACCTTAAACCATTCGAGGACGAGATCAGCTGGGAAAGCCCGCGGGAAAAAAAAACAAACAAAAGAATTCTGAGAGACTAGTATGCTCTCCTGCTACCCCCGCTGATCTCTGCAGCACGCCATGGCGTATCGGGCGTATCGGTAGCTACGCCCTTGGGACAGATTGGCATTTATATTCATTTTGTCAACCCTGCATGTGGCCCCTTTTCACTCCCCTCTCCCACTTTTATCCTTTGTACTGGGTGTGGCACTGCTGCATTCCCTGTGGTAACTGGATGAGAGCAGTTTTGGTGTGTAGATCCTGAGCTGCACCATTTGTCAAGATTACTGGGGAAATGTCCTCCACCCCTTCGCCTGATCATGGCTTACCTCTTTTGGGTTTTCCTGCTCAGCTGCTCCATCAGGGTGGCCGGCCAGGTGGCAGAATGCAGTCTGAATCGGATCGCTACTTGATCTGGTAGAACTCAGCTTGGGCAGTTCAGTCGGCTGCACTGGCAGGTGATTTCCTGACGAGCTGGGTGCCTGGTCACAGATTAAAAACAAACAAAAAAAAAGAATACAAAAAAAATGAAACTGCAGGAGGATTATAGTGGATGCGGATCACGCAGCATTACTGCCTCTGCACGTGGCTCATATGAGTCATGGCTCTGAAGCAATTGTAGATGCTGTTGAGGCTGGTGGTTTACCTCAGCGGGTCCAGGTCCACTCTGTCCTTTGTGTGTTGGTTGCTAAAAGTGCTGCAGTACTCCTTGTATTAATAGTTCTTCTCCAGCACTAAGCACAATTTATTGGCAGTTTTTCTGCCCTTTGTTGCCACGATAGCCCAAAGTTTTACAAACCCAGCATATGTGCCAACAAGACATCGATGATGTCACAGCTGGAAATTGAGTTTGGCACTGCGTACTGCTACAAATAAAAAAACATTTTTTTGGGGGTGAATGATTGATAGTTGCACCACTGTTAAATAAACAGTTGTGTGGGGTTTTAACTATAGGACTGAGAGGCCAACACTTGTAAATTGATAACTGCCCCCTTTAAAGATTGAATGTTTAGAACCATAAATCTAAATTCCCAAGATGTAATACATTTACCAGTTCAGTCAGCATCAAAAGCTTGAGTGAAACTTCAGCCCCTTTTTGAATGCCTTCGCCAAGAGTGAACTCCTAAGATAATAAGGTAGAAATCTCCATATAATGGGATTCCACCAACAAAAAAAATCTTTCTCCTGATTGTTTTAACTGACACTTTGGGACAGCTGGTAATAATCCCTCAGTGGAGCAGAGAGTGCGACCAGGAGCACAGAAGGCTAATAGACCTTTGCTGTAGCCTAGTAATGCCATCGTGGAAATGAAGTACTCATTTAAGG
Source organism: Neoceratodus forsteri (assembly GCA_016271365.2). Lineage (NCBI taxonomy): Eukaryota > Metazoa > Chordata > Ceratodontiformes > Ceratodontidae > Neoceratodus > Neoceratodus forsteri. Next base: position 967,361,377 of record CM057452.1, read on the forward strand.
CTAAGAGGTAGTCCTTACCATTCATACAAGATTCTAGCCTAAGGTGGTTTCAGAATTCCATGTTAACATATCAAGTTTGCTAACAGCAACAAGAAGAGATACGACTACTACACCTGATCTTACTTCGAGTGGGAGCTCTTGCAGCAGGCTATTACATTCAGGACTATGCCACAGGCACTGGGACCTTTCGGTGAAAACTTCTGTCAGCAATACCAGCAGGGACCGCCCCCGATGCCGGCCCCACCCCGACGTCGGTCAGGGTATAAGAGGGGACGGACCCAGCTCCACCTCAGTTCTTTCCCACTGCATACCTGCACGTGAAGCCTGAGTACCCTTGCTTCTGTCTGCGTTCCAGCCAAAGAAGAACTTCTAGCAAGATTCCTGCTATTTTTTCGACGGTTTACCATTTACCGACAAGCAGCGTCAGTTATGCCGTCGTCTCATCGTTTTCCCTCATGAAACGTTGTTTTTTTTCCTTGCTTCTGCCACTTCCAGTATCGACGTCAGCCCTCTTTCTACACGGCCGGGTTCGATGTCTTCTCGGGCTTTGCCGTCACCCGAACACTTAAACAAGTGCGACTGCGGGTGGCAGATCCCTGCCAAGGATGGACATCGGCGGTGTGTCTTCTGCCTGGGTCCCGACCACAACACCGCCAACTGTGCAGACTGCCAGGCCTTCACCAGTTAGACCCGCATTCGCCGCCTGAAGGCCCTTAAGGCCTACCTGTTAGAGCAGAAGATGAATCTGCACTCCTTGGAGGGGAAGAGGAAGGAGAAGAAGCACCACAGCAAGGACCGCAGTCGGTCCCATCACCGGTTCCGGTCTCAGTCCAGATCGCATTCGCGGTTTTCTCCTAAAAAGACCTGTCCTTCAGGGTCTGGAGAACCATCCAAGACTCCACAGGCTAAGGCCAGCTTGTCGGGGGAGAAGCCGGCCAAGCCAAAGATGACTCCGTTAAGGGTCATCGCCAAGTCCTTAGAGGTACCTGCTTCGGCCCCACCTGCTAAGGCACCGACGCTGCCTGCTAAAGGTGCGCCTCCAGAGACTAAGAACTCCCCAGCACCCCCTGGCGTCACCCCGTCACCGGTCCCCACACCGATGCCGGTCGAAGGGGAGAAGGACACAGGGTTGGTCGTGGTGATAACCGATGTCCCCGTCGACCAAGTCCTCCTCCCCCAGGGCCCTCAGGAGAGCTCTCCTTCGTGTCCCGACGTTCCGGAGACTTCATTTCCAAAGTGAGCGGCTGAAATCTTCTCCAAGGACAAGTTCAAGGAGCTTTTCTCCTTTTGGTGGGGGCAGGTCCACAAGCGGTCCTCCCCGTCGCCGGCCCAGACACCGGTAGCGGACCCTGCGGGAGAACCACAGCCGGGGGGGGTGAGACTTCCACGCGGAAGTCACCGGAATGCCAGCCTTCACCCCCTCCAGAGCTCATTCCCACTCCAGGTCCGAGGACCACCAACGTCGCTCCAGGATTTCTAGTGACCGACGTCGGTCTAGGTCTCGTTCCAGGAGCCCTTTTCGCAATAGGCGAGAACGTTCCCATCGTCTGTCTTCTGACCAACATCGGTCATTGCTTCGTTGCCGGTCCAGTGACTGGAGTCGGTCTTTGGACCGACATCGGTCCCCTAGCTACCGACGTCAGCGAAGGCATGGTCGCAGGATGGGGTCAGACTATTCCAAATCGGATAGTCGATCCTCCTCCTCTTCTTCGTCGACCTCTTCATCCTCTCGCAGCCTCAAGCGCTCCCCGGGGGAAAAGGACCAGCCTCGCTCGTCTCCGGATGATCCTACTTTTATGGACGTCATGAGGCACATCCAGCCTTCCGAGTGGGACATGGAAGACCTGGATCCGGAATGCCGGAGATTGGCCAAGTACCCAAGGCAAAAGGAGCCAAAGCCTCTCGTTATTCCTCCTTTGGTGGATACTTTCCAGGATCTTACTAGGACCACCTGGATGCATCCGGCCTCGATCCCAACAGTTCATAAGAAGTCGGATAGGCTGTATAAGGCTCCAAGGGTGGAACCCTTTCTGACAGAACACCCTCAGGCCGACTCTTTGGTGATCACGACTGCCCATGATAAATCTCGGCAACCGAAACACCTCAGCTCACAGCCTCCTGACCCAGAGTCCCGATACCTGGACCAGGTGGGCAAAAAAGTCTACGCAGCCTCCACCTGTTCTATCCACTCCATGAATTTCCTAACGCATATGGTACAGTATCAGAATGCGCTATGGGAAAGGGGACTTGAGCTGACACAGGCCATGCCAGACTCTGACAAGAAGACAGAGCTCCTGGCCCTCTTGCAGTCGGGCTCAGACATAGGCTCCCACATACTGAGAGCCTTGTATGACACTGCAGACACGGCAGCCAGGGCAGCCGTCTCTGGGGTGTGCCTTCGGCGCTATCCCTGGTTGAGGGTCTTGGGCTTTCACCAGGATCTGCAGTCTGGTTTCCGGGATTTGCCCTTCCAGGGTACTGTGTTGTTTGGGCAGGAGACGGAGGCTTTGATCTCCCACCTCCAGGAGTCGGGCAAGTCAATCTGGTTGGTCCGCCAGATGTACCGTGGCAACCAGCGACGTCAGCACCATAGACTGCCCTTTCGCAAACCCTCAGGCAACCAAGGTTCAGCCCATGGCAAACAGCAAGGGCAGAAAGGTGGCTTCCGCAGGAGATCCGGCAACCCGCAGTCTGGTGGACCTCCCGCCCGTGGGCCCAAGTCCTCCCAGGCTTCTCTCCCCACTCCTGGCTCTGCCCAATGGCTCCCTTCCACCACCCCCATTCTGACAGAAGTTCTAGGGGAGCCGGTTGAGGGCTGCTTCTCCCTTCATCTCGAAGGGTGGAAGTCTATTACCGCAGACCAGTGGGTCTTGGATATTGTACGGAGAGGGCATACACTAGAGTTCACAAAGTTTCCTCCGCATAATCCGCCAAAGCTCTCCCGTTATCCTCCTTCTCACATCCTACTGATAGAAGGAGAAATATGGACTCTCCTGCAGAAGAGAGCAATAGAGAGGGTCACCTGGGCTCAGTGGGGTCAGGGGTTCTACTCCCATTTTTTTCTTGTCCCAAAAAAGACTGGGGACCTTCGTCCGATTCTGGATCTCAGTCCTCTAAACCTCTTTATCGAATACAAAAGGTTCAGAATGGTGACCCTTCAAGGACTTCTCCCCTTGCTGTGCCAAGGGGACTGACTCTGTTCTCTTGACATGCAGGATGCATACATGCATATAGGAGTCTATCCTCCCCACAGGAAGTTTCTGAGGTTCCACTTCCATGGGGAGCATTTTCAGTTTTGGGCTCTGCAAGTCTTCACAAAATGCCTAGCAGTAGTGGCTGCGGCTCTGAGGCGGATGGGATGCTATGTGTTTCTCTATCTCGATGATTGGCTTCTTCAAACAACATGAAGTCTTGCTATATTATAACATATGCAGTATAACCCCAGGTTAGAACTGCTCTGGAGGTGAAAGAGTTAACTTCCATGCAGGGCATGGAATCTTGAGCGCGAGCTCGGTTGAGTACTCTGTCTGAAGCTCAAACTTAAACTGTCAGATTCTTTACTCTGCCTCACGGAACAGTCGCTCTGGAGATTCCTCCTGCTGCTCGGTTTGTTTGTCGGTTTTAAAGTGTAATTCTCGGTTTATTTTACCAAAATTTAACCGCAACCATCGGTTCAAGCTCATCCTGTGGTATTGTAAGTAATAAATAGGCTTACTTTTTTATTTTTCTTCTGTGTGGAACTTGTAAACGTCTTTTTCGGTTTGGTTTGAACCGATCAAAGGGGTTTAAAAATTACTTTATAGCCCTTTAGAGTGCGGTTCCCGGTTCTTATCGGTTCTAAAAAACAGATTTTATTACGGTTTTTCCACAACCCGTGACACGGTTGGGAACCGATAAGAGAGTCTTGCTTGGTGGATTGCCGTTAACGGGCAAGTTTTGGTTAGGCTGGCACTATGTCTGAGAAACCCAAAAGAAAAACCGGACCCACTGGGTTTCAGCACTGTGGCCTCTGTGGGGAAGCCTTTGCCAAGGCTGACCCACACACCATATGTGTATATTGTCTGGGGTTTGACCACCTCAATGCAGACTGCCAGATTTGTAAAAATTTTCCTGCTGCCACTGTGGAAAAAAGAGTTGGTAGGCTCAGGGAAAGGGAGGCCAAAAAGTCCGCTGACCCGGATGGCCAGCCCGGTTCGGTTCCAACCGAACCTGAGGGAGTAGCCTCTGACCAGGGCAATGCATCCTCGGGCCAAAGAAGAGCCAGCTCTGAGGAGCCGGTTCCAACTAAAAGGGCTAGAAGGTCAGCTAGTTTGGGGCCAAAAGTTCTTTCTCCAACCGCTGAGGAAATAGCCAAAGCTATTCAGATTGTCCAGTCTCTTTCCCCAGTTCCATCCGAACCGGCACCATTGGGCAACCGCCCGGTTCGGTCGGTTCCCTCGGTTCAAGATTATGATTTTGAAGATTTTTATGAACCAGGGAAGGGAGGAGGGGTACGAGGAGAGTGAGTGTGATTTTGACAGTCTGGATGTGCCCATTGAACCGGACATCTCTCCAGACAGACCCTCAGGAGTATCCCCTCCCAGGCTATCTGAGTCCCCTTCTCATTTTTTGTTTTACAAGAAAGTTGCTGACACTCTGCAACTCCCTGTTGAGGAAGCTGTTGATGACCAAGAAGAGCCTGATTTTGTGGAAATGATGGATATTCCAGAGTCTAGGAGACTGTCTGTTCCCTTGCATAAATCTTTTAGGAAACAGACAGTAAAAATTCTGAAAACTCCTCATTCTGTCCTCCCTGTGGATAAAAGGATGGACAAGAGGTATGCTTTATCAGGCTCTGATACGGAGTTTCTATCTCAGCAGTGCAGCCATGTGGGGGTAGTGCAGGCTGCAGCCTGTGACAAGGCTAATATTCCTCTAGCCTCTCACCCTCCTGAAAAGGATTCAGGAGGATGGATGCCATGGCAAAAAGCAGTACATGGCAGCATCTTTGGGACTCAGACAGGCAAATTATATGGCTTCGCAGCCTAGGTACCAGAAATCCAGGTGGGATACTGTCCTGGCCCTAGCAAAACAGGCCCCTGAACAGCTTGCCAGGGAGCTGGAGCAGGTGGTCAGGATGATATTGAGGCATCCAAGGTGCAATTTCATGCTGCTGTAGACTCTAATGATGTTTCATCTAGAGTTATGGCTACATCTGTGTCTCTTCGCAGAATGGCCTGGCTCAGATGTACTGCCCTGTCGCAGGATACCCAGTCTAAGGCTATGGATTTTCCTGTTGTGGGAAATTCTCTGTTTCGGAAGCAGACAGAGAATTATATGAAGAAAATGGATGAGTATAGGACCACCTACAGGAGTGCACAGGCCAAAGAAAGGCAAGTCACTCCTCAAAGGCAGCATGTCAGGGGCAGGGGCAGGCCTTTTCATAGGCCATTTTACCAAGCCCAGGCCTCCTCTTGTGCTTATGCCCAGAGGGGGTTCTTTAGAGGAAGGGGCAGAAGGGGTTCTACTAAGCCTGCTTCTACCCCTCAACCCAAAGCCCCTGCAAAACAGGCTCCCTGATGGGGTAGCCAGGGCCGATTCTCCACTACCGGTAGGGGGCAGGCTGGCTTACTTTGTCCAGGACTGGAAGTCTTTAACATCAGACAAGTGGGTCCTGGAGGTAGTAAGCCAGGGACTGGTTCTCAACTTCAAAAAATTTCCGAAGATGAGAGCCAGATCTTTTCCACCTGCAAACCCATCAGAGGCTCTTGCCCTGGAAGCAGAAGTTTCTGCCCTCCTGGCCCTCAGAGCCGTGGAAAGGGTTCTACCCATACACCAGGGCAAAGGGTTATACTCCAGGTACTTCCTTACCCCAAAAAAGACAGGAGAATGGCGGCCCATTCTGGATCTCAGGTATCTAAACAAGCACCTTTTAAAACCAAAGTTCAAAATGGTGACCCTGGGGATTATTTTACCCTCTCTATGGCCAGGGGACTGGCTAGCCTCCCTGGACCTGAAGGATGCCTACTTCCATGTTCTCATCAGAAGCTCCCATCGAAAGTACCTCAGATTCTAACTGCCCTCAGGCCATTACCAGTTCAGAGCAATGCCCTTCGGCCTCTCCTCGGCTCCAAGGGTGTTCACAAAATGCCTGGCAGTAGCAGTTGCTCATTTAAGAAGGCAAAAGATTGCCATCTTCCCTTATCTGGACGACTGGCTCATTGTAGGCCAGTCTCCGGAACAGGTCAAACTTCATTTGCAGGTAACCCAACAGCTGCTTACATCTCTAGGTTTCCTTCTCTGTCTTCCAAAGTCAGTTCTGGAGCCTGTCCAGCTTCTCACCTTCATAGGCGCAGAACTGAACACAAAAGAAGCCAGAGCCTTCCTTCCTCTGGAGAGAGCAAGGACCCTGGTGTCTCTGGCCTCCTCTTTCACCCTGCAGGTCTCTCGACCAGCAAGGCATTTTCTACAGCTCCTGGGGCACATGGCTGCTTCTACAGCAGTAGTGCAGGGAGCGAGATTTCAGATGAGGGACATTCAGTTCCATTTGAGAGCCTTTTGGTCTCAAAGGATGGATCCCCTAACCAAATTGATTCCAGTGACTCAAACCCTGATCCAGGCCCTTCAGTGGTGGCAGCATCAGAACAATCTGAGACAGGGGGTTCCCTTCACCCCAGTCTCATTCCTTGACCCTTACTACAGATGCATCCCTCCTGGGGTGGGGAGCTCACATGGGCGACCTTTCCACCCAAGGGCTGTGGTCCCCTCAGGAATCCCTGCTCCACATCAATTTGCTGGAGCTCAGAGCAGTTTTTCTAGCACTTCAGGTTTCTCCACATCTGTCCAGAACAAGGTAGTTCTGGTCAGAACAGACAATACCACTACAATGTGGTACATCAACAAGCAAGGGGGCACTCGGTCTACGGCCTTGTGCACCGGAGCAATGAAGTTGTGGTCTCTGGCTTACTCTCTGAACGCCTCCCTTATGGCAGTTCACCTCCCAGGCAAGGACAATGTCCTAGCGGATGCTCTCAGCAGGATTTTCCAGGGCCATCACGAATGGGCACTGGATCCCCTGGTACTGGAGGTAATATTTGCCAGATGGGGCACTCCGCAAATCAGGGCCAGATTAAGGTTCGATGGGGCCCTAGGCCTGAGGGAAATCAGGGTCTCTGGGGCCCCATTTCTGTTGGTCACGCCCCCTTTTTTAGCAAGCCCCACCCATTATGCCAAGCCCCGCCCCCTTCCATTTTTTTTGTTCATAAATAAAATTATTTGTTAACTGGATAAGGCCCACTAGGCACAGGTGCCTGTACAGTAGTCCAAGGAAAAATATCTGTAATTATCCATTATCAGGCTTGCATGTAATTAAAAAACATTGCAAATAAATAAGCTAAATATCCACAGCAATTCAAATTATTAATGTTTCCTAAACACAGAATGACTTGCAGCTCACGCAAACAACCTTTTCAACCGGCTATTCCATGGTATATCATTTCAATCTACCAGAAGACCGAGAGGTCAAGGAAGACAGTTAAAAGCTGTATTTACCCTGGTTAGTAGGATTGCAGGAATATTTTAACTATCCTCATAGCAATAATCAGTATTGCAAACACTAATAAAATATACATAAAAGTTCAGAAGTTATCCTTTAGATTCATCAGTTAAAAGTTTTTCACCACTCACCATGCATAGATTAAGGTTATTGACATCAATCTTCTTAGACATCTGTCTTCATCTGTAAGAGCTGGCTGCCTGGCATAGTTTGTAGCACCAACATTGTTTTATTCATTTCTTGCAGTGCTTCACTGACGGGCTTGAGTTGTGGCATTTTTCACTGTACTCTGGCTCAGGGTACTGGCATCAGTCTTGTCAGACAGCTTCTGTCATCTCCATCTCACGGTGCTGGAGCACTTTGTAGCATCAATGCTATTCTCTTCATTTCTTGCAGTGCTTCACTAGGGTCACAGGCTTGAGTTGTGGCATTTTATACGGTACTCTGGCACAGGGTACTGGTATCAGTTTTCTCAGACAGCTTCTGTCATCTCCATCTCCAGGAGCTGGAGCACTTTGTAGCACCAGCGCTATTTTCTTCATTTCTTGCAGTGCTTCACTGGGGTCACAGGCTTGAGTTGTGGCATTTTTCACGGTACTCTGGCTCAGGGTACTGGCATCAGTCTTCTCAGACAGCTTCTGTCATCTCCATCTCCAGGAGCTGGAGCACTTTGTAGCACCAGCGCTATTTTGTGTGCTTCACTGGGGTCACAGGCTTGAGTTGGGGCATTTTTCACGGTACTGTGGCTCAGGGTACTGGCATCAGTCTTCTCAGACAGCTTCTGTTGTCTCCATCTCACGGTGCTGGAGCACTTTGTAGCACCAATGCTATTCTCTTCATTTCTTGCAGTGCTTCACTGGGGTCACAGGCTTGAGTTGTGGCATTTTTCACGGTACTCTGGCTCAGGGTACTGGCATCAGTCTTCTCAGACAGCTTCTGTCGTCTCCCTCTCCAGGAGCTGGAGCACTTTGTAGCACCAGCGCTATTTTGTGTGCTTCACTGGGGTCACAGGCTTGAGTTGTGGCATTTTTCACGATATTCTGGCTCCGGGTATTGGCAGTCTTCTCAGATTGCTTATGTCATCTCCTTTAGAATTATGATGTTTGATAGTGCTTTAGTCAGTCTACATTTGTTTCTTCCTCGATTTAAGTTGGGCAAAGTCACTGATGAGATCATCAAAGTCTATGGTCTTAACCAGTTCACTTTCAATAGATAAAACAGTCAGGGCATTGAGTCTTTCCTGGTCCATGGTGCTCCTTAATTTATTCTTGACTCTACTCAAGGTTGAAAATGACCATTCTCCACTGCAGTTTGCAGCTGGTGTGCACAAATATATACGAAAGGCAGCTTCCACATTTGGGAATGTTGACTCCAGTCCTCGAGCCTTCAAAAGTTTACACAGGTTAAGAACATCTTTGTCTTCTTCACAAGAAACAATGATGTGAATGTACTAAATTCATCAGTGAGCGACTCCTCCAAATCCTGAGTGTATGCAGCAACTAGACTTTCTGCTCACTTCCGTATCTCATTTACATTCAGATGAGGAAAGTCTGTTAACACTCCAAATTTTTCTGTAATATATCATAAGCGTCTTTTCTTTCTGCAGGGCAGCACTTAATGTGTCGATTATAACAAGAAATGTCTCAGCACAAAATTTTTCCCTACCTGTTAATGTTGTTTCATTTCTTGGTTCGTCAAACATGTATTTGAGCGCCTTTGCCTACTGATGTCTGCTTGGTATGATGTTTCGGGTCAACCAACGTTTTGCTTTCCTTTCATACTCATCAAAATTGTTGCATATCTCTTGGAGAAATCCTGTTAGAGATGAATATAAATCTACCACCATCTTCAAAGAAATGCCTACTTTCTGTAAACTCTTACTTGTGGCATGCAGGCGCTGTAATACTGAATTCCAAACGGCTGTCATTAGTGCAGTTTCCAACAATTCCATCTTCTCTGCCAGACTTTCAGCTTCCATCCTTGTGCTTGGTCCTTCTGAAGGATCGTCAGCCATGTTCTGTAATGCAGTCTTCATGTGTTGATAGCCACCGAACAGGGCACTGCATGCATCTGCTCGAAGACCATCGAGTAACTGAAAGTGACTTTGGTACTTTCACCTCACTAGGCAACTGCTGCCTCATGATATGCCAACGATGTGTGAGGCTGAAAAGAATGTGTACAGTGCCTGAAGAAATCAAAAAAGATACAGCCTCTAAACAGCATTCAGCAGCAAGGACCCAACCAAGTTTAAGGAATCATGAGAACAAGAGATGAAGTCTGCCAAAGGATTGTGTTCTTTATTCTGGCTTGTAGGCCGCTATATTTTCCTGCCATATTACTCGCATTATCATATGTCTGACCCCTGCAATCCTTTATTTCAATGCCCAATTCCTGAACCACAGACATCACTGTGTTTGCAAGATTTTCTGACGTATGACTATGGTTGGAATGAACTTAGAAAAGCGTTCAACTGGATTTCCATCGGCTTTGACATATCTAACAATGAAAGTCAGCTGATCCACATGAGAAATATCCGATTGTCGAATCAACACTGATAGAATAGTATTTTGCCATCTTTAGTTCTTCCACAATAGTGTGCATCACGTTTACCCATCAGGTCAATGAATTCATTGCAGATGAGTTGAGGACAAATATGATGGTCGTCCTCTTCCTAGCATTGCCGAATTTTGCTATGTGGTCAGCTAGAAAAGGGTCGAATTGGCTAATAAGCTCTAAATTACCCAAATAGTTTCCATTACCTGGAGACCCCAGTAGTTCATTGTCACCTCGAAAAGCCAATCCACGTTCTGACAAGAAACGAACCACAGCAACCACACGTTTCAGTACATTTTTCCAGTACTGATACTCATTCTGATATTGTTTTACAATTTCAGCATCAATTCGTCCTGTGGTCCTTTTCCTTTTATGCAGTGTGATTAATGCCATCCTGTGATCATGACTGTGTTCATGTTCATTTACACGAGAGTTTGCATTTTTCCAGTCACTGAAACCAGATTGTGAGAATGCAGTATTCCTCACTGAAAAGAGCTTACAGACATAACAGAAGACATTCCCAGTTGAAGGAGAATAAATCAGCCAATCCCGTGTCCTACATTCACCATTTAACATGATTCTAGAGAAAAGATCCTTGGATAAATAACGCTTCTTATCTGGGTACAAACGCATGGACTTGGAGAAGTCACATATGTTCTGGTCAACGTCACGATCTATGAAATAATTCCTAAGTTCTTCACATACAGATGTCCACTGAGCTGGGTCGTTGCTGTACAGCTGTGTTTTTTGAGAGCTTTCAACTTGAATCTGATGGCAAATATCAGTAACCTGTTTCTTAGTAACCTCTGTATTTGTAGGAACCACTGGATTGCTGTCAAATGAAGTCAGATTGCACATGGTGCTGACAACGTGACCCTTTGTGACCCCATGGCATGCAGTAACCGCTGGGCTGCTTTCCAAAGGACTCTCATGGTAAATATTGGTTTTGACTTCTTCATCTGTGATGTGTTGGACTTGGCATGTAGAAACAACATTGCTTGTTTTTACCTCAGAGGGCCCTGCATCCATCATTTCCATTGCAATATTTGACACATTGGTGTCTACATTTCTAAGCCTTCCTCACTGCTACCCTGACAATGCTGACCAACAGCCTCCTTATCTCTAGCACTGCTGTCTGATGCCAAGAAGAAATCTGTTAACTTTGGACCTTTGCTAGTATTTGTTTCTCTTTTCTACTTGATCCCTAACGTTGCGCTTCTATGACCCGCTTAGATATTTCCATGCTGTGCTCGACTCCATCTTTCTATAATATTATCTATAATAAAACATTAACAAAGAATCTTGTCACTGAAAATACACCAAGCTTATGATCACTTACCACTAACTCTGTACAAGTTTACCCTACCTACAAAGTGCCCTGCCCGCCCCCAAAAGTGTGGACTGCAACAGAGTACTTAAAGAAAAACAAATTAAAGTAGCTTGCTACATCCAGACAGTTAAGATATGAACCGCACAACATCAGATCATCTTGCATACTGTGTGAATACGTGAAATCACTTAACCCTTGAAGTGTCCTCCCAGTGTTCAAAGACACCGTCCCCAGGAAACAGGCTTCATGTACATTGTGCCTTATCCAGTTACCAAAGAATGGAAAACTGAAAAAAGTACAAACTCCTAATGCGGTGAGCTGTGGGGCACGTCCAGAAGTACTGTAGCTGAGAAATGCTATGGCTGGTCTCAGAATAGCACCGAGGCACTTAGTACACAAACCTGAGATATTAAAGGTCTGACAGTGCAGCTCCCCATCATTCACAATCCTACTTAATGAAGTGCACACACACTGGAGACTAAGACAGATGCCAGCTGAAGGACTAGCGAGGACAAAAATGTTAAATCAGGATAAAGAAATTGTTTGTCTTGGATCACCCTCCAGCTGACATCTGTCTTAGTACAATGACATGCTTCATTAAGTAGGTTATCTCTAACCATAAGGGATGGTCCTGGTCACTGACTCTTTTGCACAGCTTTTGATCTGGACTGGATAAACTCCATATAGTGTATGGTGGAACATAGTTCAGCGAATCAGCATGGTTCCATGCTGTGTAAAAAGTCATTCTGCTGCACCAGTGACATCCGTACTGCAGCAAACGACTTTTCGTTCTGCTGCAACCGTACATCATCAGCTGAGGTTCACGGCAATGGATCGAGCAGAGATCCGCGACGGCTGACACCATAAAAAGACAGAAATAACCAGATAAGTTAAATGTATTCTTACTGTGCTGCAGGATCAACCAGACTGCTTATAAATTTTCAATATCCAGTCCTCGAATGATTGTCCTCTCACTAAGCCAGACGATCAGCCGCCATTTTTAAACCGAAAGTCAACCAATTGAAATCGCCAGGTCTCAACAACCATGCCATGCGTCCTTGCAACCAGGGCTAACTTCGGCAGTAAGCATCCGAGACATCTGCTCAGAAAAGAAACAAAATGTAGATGGCAAATGTATTTTTTTTTTTTTGGGGGAACCATCACTATATAGGACAATGTTGGATTGCTATACAACACGACCTTCAACCTCGTGGATACTATGCCGACCAGAGCCTCTCGAGGTCATCCAGTGAGCATAATAACGCCACTCAATTGAAACAACCTTGTTGTGTATAGCGATCCTCCCACACTATCCTATATATTGTAAACAAAGTATGAGATAAATAAACACTACTGGAAGGAAGAAACTTTACTCCACGTATTACACTTCCAAGATCTTTGCTTACGTAGATACCAAGCGGCCAGGTGAGGCAGCAATATTTAGATCAAAATTATATGCAACCAACAAGTAACCCAAATTAAATTCAGACTTCAACATCTAAATCTAATTAATAAAAATGACCATGCTATACTAACCAAGAGGGGCGATCGCAGATCAGAATCTATTTCAGACTGTACCAGGCCTGCAGACCAAAAGGAGTAGTTGTTTTTGTACAAACTAAACCCTCCTTACATTCTGTTATCCCCAAGGGATGTAATGTAGAATGAGGTGGAGCCAAGTGCCATATTGCTCCTAGAGTGATTAACTCATTAACTGACTATTAATCTAACTCCTGGGAGTCCTGCTGCTAATACTATTATAAACAAGCATTTGTCAATGCAAGAGCGTTAACACGCAGGTGATATTTGGCACTTGGACATGGCTTAAAAACAGTGACAAAGAGTACAGCATTTGTCAATACGCGAATGTTGCTTTAGCTTCTATGTGCTGTTTAAGGTATTTGGAAGTCATTGAGTGCAAATATTGAAAATTCATGAACTTCTGACGCATGCGGGGAACTGCGCGCATTATGCGCTACATGAAGCGAAACACGTTTTGGGCAGGATGTGAAAGTGACAGCTGTACTGTTCACAAGGAGGTGTGGTAAAATGGCAATGTTGAAAATCTGGAGTGGAAATATTGAAATTTGCAAACCCACAGCGTGCATAGAAACTGCTAGCACAACGCTCGTCAAAACAGTCATTTTAGGAATTTTCACAAAATTTTCTAAATAGGCTTTTGAGAGCCCATCTTATGAGCACTGGCACTGTCGTTTTCGTTAATCGGACCTGGAAGGTGATTTCACGCAGTGACTCGCGAAATCACCGCCGGGCCTGAATAACACCATGACAGTGACAGAGTTTATGAAGGGTCCCAAAACCCATGTTGAAATTTGGTGCAAAATTCCAAAAATGCCTGAGATATCTGTTAAAGTTAAGCTTATCTAATACATTATACAGCTTACGGCATTTCCTCAGTTCATGATCGGCTTTGGGGGTGAGCGTGTTCCGGTCAGCGATGATACGTCGCTGAGCTCGGAGGTAAACAATGGGGTGAGGGTATTAATGAGGCAGGGTGTGCAGTGGGTGGAGTCTTGCGGGTGAGGAGGGTGGGGAGACAGCGATGGAGCGTTTTCTTTTTTACAGGTTTTTTTTACTCAGGCGGCCAGCGGGGCGTTTGCCCACGCTGGGTGGGCTCAGTGTGGCAGCAGCAGAAAACTGTTTGGGGACATGGAGCGACGGTTGGGCACCCCGTGGGCAGACTGACCGTGGGACGTTTGCCACGCTGGGTGGGCCCAGCGTGGCACCAAGAGCCGTGGCGCTGCCGAGCACACAGCAGTGGTTTTCACGAAGAAGACCACTGCTGTCAGCCACAGCACCGCATTGATTGGTGCAGGACTACCACGCCTGCTCAACGGAGCAGGGATTGCTGAGGACAGGCACACCTAAAGTGTCCCATTCTCCAAGACGTTCCTTACGCATGCTTGAAAGACGTAAAACATTATTCAAAAGAAAAAGTATTATCACGAACATACATGAGCATATGAAGAAGCCTGCAGAAAAAAGCCATTTGGTCTATCAAGTCTGCTCGTGAGTATTGCGAGTTCCCAGCTGACTTGAGTTAATGTTCCTGCACCCCTCCCTCCTCACTCCTCCCATCCTCCCTGCCCATGATCTTTACCTTCCCCCACACCTATGCCATCCTGTTTTAAAGCTGCCCAATGTCTTGAATGGCAGCCTCTTCCTGCAGTGCATTCCCAAGTTTCCACCACGTCTCTCTGAAGAAGTGCTTCCTGACATCCTCCTAAACCTCCACCCACCTCAGTTTAAGACTGTGCCCCTCGTGTTATGGTTGCCACTCTAGCTTAAAGGGCTTCCTTATCAACCTTGTTTATCCCTTTCAGTACTTGATACATCCCAATCATGTGTCCTCTCTCTCTCTCTCTGGTCTTCCAGGAGTACATGTTCAGTGCCATAGACTCATCATATGCCTTACTCTGCTGACCGGCTATCATCTTTATCCATCCTCGGACATTTCTCTGATTAATGTCCTTTTTGGTCAATGGTGCGAGTATTGAACTCCATACTCTAGATACATCCTATCAGTGAACTGTACAAAGGTAGGTCACTAGTGATCGTCACCCCAGTCTTTCCTCCTCTGATGCAGATACTCCGACTCCACCCATGTAGTACTCTGTCCTGGGATTCCTAGCTCCAATATGCATAACTTGTCATTTCTTGGCATTGAGCCATGCTGCCTGATCCTAGCCCACCTCCTAGCTTTTTTCCAGATCTTCCTGTAGGTTCTGTATCCCTTCAGCTGTCCACTGTCCCACAGAGCTATTGTCATCTGCTAATAGGCACTTTTTCCTATAATGCATCTTCAATGTGATTAATGAAGACATTGAACAACACCAGCCCCAGCACTGAGCAGTGGGGCCCACACGGTTACCTCTCTGGTGCCCAGTAACTCATCCCCACTCCAGTACCTTGGTAGCTTTACTCAGGTCATCAAGTTTCACCAGTCCAGTAATGACCACCTGCCATCTATCAGCCATCACCAGATACCATCCCTAGCATGCCTACTGGTGGCTCAACACAACCAGAACCTGCACCACCATATTTTTAATACGATTACATTGGTATGCCACCTACCTTCACCGACGTGACATGCATCCTGTCTCCCACCAAATGACCCCTCTGGTATCCAGCAACCATCAGGCTTCTTCCACCCTGTGGCACTCATGCCCTTCTCTCCCCACCCTCTAGCACTACTGTCCCTCCCCAGCCCCAACTCACCTGTAGCATTCAATGCAACTCTTCTACCCCCTCTACCATCCCATGCATGTATCCTCCTCAACCATCTGTCAGCTATATCCCTTCCCACCCTTCTGTTGCCATCCTCCTCTGCCACGCTAGCATCATGAAATCCTCCTCACTCCTGTCTGTTAAACATACACTACCACCTCCCACCTTCAGCACCATGCTCCATCTCCCCCCAGCCTCTCGCCAACATGCTGCCCTCCATACCACCCTCTGGCTCCATACCCCTACCCCTGGAACCAACCCCTCCCTAGCCTTTGGCACCACTGACCACTCCTTCCCACCCTCTGCCCTGCTGCCTGCCCCCACTCCTTCTAGCACTCATGCTCCCTCATCCTGCCATTTTCTATACCCATGGCATCTCTCCCTCCCCACCACCCTCTGGCACCCAGCCAGCCTCACTACCACCCTCAGGCACCCAGCCACCTTCCTCCTCCCTACCATCGACACTATTGCCTCCCAGTCCCCCACACATTATCTGGCCCATGCCTGCTCCTGCTTACACACAAACTCTGACACACATGCCACCCTCTGGAATCAATCGCCTCCCAACCCTCAAACACCTATGCACCCTCCTTCCCCACCCACTTTCGCTATTATAATGCAACCGATGGCTTGCAATGCTTTATTGGAAAAGGCAACCTTTACCTTTGCAACTTCACTAAATGTAGTATGAATTACCTTTTTATCCTATGAACTGCTTAGTAACACTACATGATTTCTTGCACTAGGGTAAAGAAAGCAAAATAAGAAAATAGTACTATTAGCAGTTTTATGGCCTATACATTTATCTCTTTTCAATTATATATACATAAACATGCAAATTAAATGTGCAGAAATCCACACTGAAGACGAAGAATCTGCATTTATATAGCGCTTTTCATACACAGTGTATCCCAAAGTGTTTTGCAAGCAATGCTAGACTGGTAGTGAAGTAACTGAATGCGTAGTAGCAGCCATATCACATCAGCACCCACACACAGCTTGGACAATTGCATGAACTGGTTTATGGGAAGGGGAATGTTGGCCAGACACCAGGAATGTCTCCTACTCTACTTTGTAACAGTGCCCTGGGTTCTTTATTTCCACCTGGACACACCAGGACAACACCAGCACGGGTGAAAGGACCTCAGTTTAACCGCATCTCCGAAGGATGACCACCCCAACAACACAGTACCTCCTCCTTCACACGTCACTGTACCCACCTTCACACCTCTGTACCCGTCCATCCCCACCTGCTCTACTTACTCTACCCTGGGGCCCTGCACATCATGACTTCACTTACTGACTGTACCTGTCACTCGTGCTGTGCAGGCTGCAGCTTCATTAATTTTTATGCTCACTCACCATTGTGCTTCTCTGCCTCCATGTTTGCTGTACCAGTACCCCTGCCCCAGCACCCATCATCTGCCTGTACCTCCTCCTTCACTGTACCCATCTTCACTTACTGTACTCCTCCCTCCCTCCCCACCTGCAGAGCCCAGAGATTTGTATTTATGCTGTTTGTTTTTTTAAAGACAACTTTTTTCAACCTGAGCATACTAAGAAACCAGGTGTATACAAGACAGTCTGGAATCCTCAACAGTTACAAGCACAAGACACAGCATTATCTAACCAGTGCAGAGCAAATTGTTCTCCCAAATAACAGGTATTTGCAATTGCAGTACAACTGAAGAGTCCCCTCCCCATAACTCTCTACCTTTTGTAACTGAAATGAGGGACAAAGACACTCAAAATGAGGGACACTGACCCACATAATGAGGAACACACACACACACACACACACAGAGACACAGACACACACATATCCATCCTCAAACATGGAGATACAAGCTCAGAACTCTGTGAAAGCCATTGTGTTAGCATCTTAGAATATTATAGCTTCACCTTCTGCTTTCACATTCTCTGGAGTGGGCAGCACCTTTCCATGTGGAATGGATGAAATATGGAGCAATTCTGAGGGTGAAAATTCAGTGTTGGAATTACTGGGGAATTGTCAACCAGAGCTTGCCCCCACAGCTCTTAAGTGAGCCCATGTAGCTCACGCATCACTGTCATTGACTTACAATGGGAAAGGGGCTCACAGTTTAAAGATAGCACCTCTATGGGGCTCCTTGCTCTCAAAGCTCATAAACTGTGATTCCAGACCATCACTGAGTAAGATCAAGGACCTCCCAGTCCCTCATAATCACAGACAGCGGCTGAGATGTGAGACGAGAGTCTCCCCCCCGCCCCAGCACCACTCATCTCTGGTCTGGCAGCCTGGCAGTAAAGTTAACGCCTACTAGTACAATACAATTCCATACCTCTCAAGTATCCCTCATTATGAGGATATCCCTCATTGCCCCTTTTTCTGTCCCTCATGGTAAAGGTGCTGTCCACACAAAGGTGCTGCTGTAAATTCGAACTTTAAAGCAGAAACTCTTAATATTTTAAATACTTGATCCAAAATAAAATTCATCTGAGCTTGTATCTCCATGTTTAAGGATGTGTCCCTCTCATTCTGAGAGTTCCATCTGTGTCCCTCATTGTCCCTCATTTTGGGTGTCAAAACACAGTGCTCCCAGATGCAAAACATTTTCCTGTAGCAGACCCTAATTTTTCCTGTATTTTCCCTGTAAAACTGGGGTGACTTTCCTGTAGATTTTCCTGTATTCTCAAGCCAATTTATTTTTGCAATTAGGCGTCATTATAGTTATCAATAAAATCATTACAACACATGTTCTGGCTGTTTTAAGTGCAGCTATTTACTTTAAGAATTAAAACTGACCTACTCTGTCCCAATGGCCATCGACAGGAGGACACACACCTGAGTTATTTCCCATCCTGACTCTGGTGACTGAAGGTTTTTTTTTTTTTTTTTTTAAATCTATTAAATTAAAAATCAGACATGATCTCCCTGAGTGCACTCTGTCCCAGGCAGCCAAAGGTGAATACAGCTTGGGAGAACCAAAGAAAATATGCAGAGTGTTCTAGTGCACCAATATTATTTTCTTAGCTACACCACTGACTTGCAGCAGAGGACAACCCACCACAAACATGTATTTCATACTTAGGCACCAGTGGTTGGTCATTGTTTTAAGTGTCAGATCAGCCAAAATTAAAACAAAACACATAGTGCTACCACATACTGTATAGCACACAAGAAGCAAATTGCACAAAAATGACACCAGGGCACACTACAAGCACCACCATAAACCACTGAAAAACAAAGTTAAAGTCAGGCTAGGGACAACTTAAGAAATAAGATGTTTCATGCCATTTGATGTTATTATCAAGGCCTGATATAGTGTTCAAAGTTGTTTTAAGCTCATTGTGCATTTTGAAAACAAGTTCCCTTACATAGTGAAGAGAGACCTTAGGGTAAAGATATTAAGGAGAGCAATTTGAATTTAGCCTAGATATAGTCTCCTCCCCCCAATCCCCAATGTCCCTGGAGCTTACTTCGCAGTAAAGCACAGAAAATTCAGGATGAATATGCAGCCAGTAACCCAAACCAGTTATTTCACTGCATTTCAATTTACATTGAGGCTAACCCCAGAGACAGATTATTATTTTTATTACCTTTTGCAGATTCTCCGTGAGAAGGCAGCTCAGGATCGGGCTCCGTTCCAAGATACTGGCATCTGGCTCTAAAAGCTGACTCAAAAAAAAACAGAACCACCAGTCTCGGAGGGTACTTGCCTGCTTCACTTTTATTTTAAAGATTTGACCAGGTCTCCAGTGAAAACAGGCAGCTCAGGGATAAGAACAGAGCGTCTTCTTTTGGTCTGCAGTACTAGTTAGATGACAAAAGCGGAGTAGGGACCGTGGGATGGTGGCAGAGTCAGCTCCTCACTTGACTGGACTCTCTTGATCGATTCAGCTGGTGAGGTCGCCGGTCTCAGGATGAGATCAGAACGTGAAAACAAGTGGTGGCAGGCAACGAGAGCTTAACTGTGGATAATCCTGACTCTCTCTCTCTGGCAGTAAATCAGGCAAAAAGTAAGGAATGGGCGCTTTGATAGCCAGTTTAAATATTCCCGGGCCAGCCACTGTATCAAAGAATTTGCGCATAGCCAATGAGAGGCCACAGTCACTGCATGATCAGAGCATGACTGGGTCTCTGAACCAATCAAGAGGCAGGCTTGTGTAACTCTCGTCTGGGACGACTCGCAGCAACATTTCCCAGCGGCACCAATTTCTCCTAGATTGTTCAAAAGTAAGAAATCCTTCCATGCCTTTTTAACCCCAAACCCCGTAAAATAAGGATCCCGTAGATCTGGGGAGCACTGCAAAACATATCCATGTCCCTCATTTCAGTGATGACAAAAGCTTGAGAGGTATGCAGTACATACATCTTCCTCCTAATCCTGACACTTTTCTTGGTGCCCCCATTCTGAACTAAGAAAAGGGAGGGGGATTTCTAGTGAAGGCTTCTAGCCAGACTATCTGCTAAAAAAGCACAAGCACTGCTGACACTAAAAGCTCTGGCCACTGCAGCAATACAATAATAGCCTGTGTGACTGTTGCTCCTGCTCTACTTTTTACTCTTCATCTGTAGAGGAGGACAGGTCCAACTCAAACAACTTTGATTTAATTTTCTTCTCGACTCTCTGCCTTACCTGCTGCTGGTTGAAGGAAGTCAGGTTCTGTTGTTCTTTACTTCTTTTCCGTCCTGAGTCAGTCTTCCTAGATGCACTCTGCTGGCAGTGGCAAGACACTGGGTGTCTGTGGGCAGTGGCACTGGGCAGGCAGGCAGACCTGGGCTGGGCAGGCGGCGACTCCGGCAAGTGCAACACGTGAGTGCGAGGTGATGTGGTACTGCAGGCACTCAGAAGGGTTGCAGCAGGGCAGGTGAGGCAGCAGGCCACACGGGAGGCCAGGGGGCGTCATGGGCGTGGGTCAGACAGACTTTCGCCAGCGGGCGGCAGGCCGGCAGCGGGCCGCGGCAGGCTGGCAGCGGGCCGCGGCAGGCTGAGGTAACAGGCACTGATCGAGTTTGACAGGACTCAGAGCCTCAGAGGAAGCAAGTCGGGTTGTCGGCTCAGGATTGGGGAGTGCTAGCGCTGAGAGCGAGGCGGCGGAGCTGGAAGGAACAACGCACAACAACGGAAGAAATATTTGCGTGCATCCACCGTGAGGAGGATGGAGAGGCAAACTACAGGACTGTCTGGAGTGGCGGGAAGGCAATGGCTATTATTAGCCACACAAAACTGTGATCGCCAATCGGAATCCACGCAGAGCACCATGTGACTCAATGCGGCGGCAAGCCAGCAACACAAACAGATCACACCACTGATTGGTCGGATTGTTTTTTTGTCTTCTAGACTGTGAGGAGCTGCCGGGAGGTCATGGTTGGGGGGCTAGCTAGCTCGCCTTGGTCTCGTGCGCAGTGTGTGCCCATGAATTTAATTTGCCCGTCGCGACACTGCCCCTCCCCACAAAAATGCATTTTACTGCCTTTGCTTATCATCGGACTATGGTGGAGGAAAAAAAAAAAAAAGGAAAGGTGAATCAAGGGGAATAAATGAAGGGCCCCCCCTAGCAGATGAGGCCCTAGGCCCGGGCCTATTGTGCCTATGCCTTAATCCGGCCCTGCCGCAAATAGATCTCTTTGCAGCCACAGACAATCACCAACTTCCCCTTTTTTGCTGCAGGCCCCCAGTGTTGGGCTCAGTCCCTCTGGATGCCTTCTTTCTCAGTTGGGAAGGGAAGTTTCTCTATGCTTTTCCCACCTTCCCTCTTCTTTTCAAAGTGCTAGTCAGAATCAGATCTCAATCCTGCAAGATGATCCTGATTGCTCCAGATTGGGCCAGGCAGCCCTGGTACCCACTCCTCATGGCCTTAGCAGTCCACCCTCCCCTATGCCTTCCCAGGAATCACAACCTGTTAACCTGTGCCCAGGGGAGAGTTTGGTATCCGAACCTCAAATCTCTCAATCTCAAGGCTTGGCTCTTGAAGAGTTAGAGTTTGCTGACCTACACCTTTCTCAAGGTGTGCTGGATATCTCGAAGGTCTCTAGGAAGCCTTCCACCAGGGCTACCTATAATTCAAAATGGAAAAGATTTTCCATATGGTGTGCTGGTAAACATATTTCCCCAGAATCTGCTGGTGTGCCCACGATCCTGGATTATTTGGTGCATTTGAATTCTTTGGGGCTGAGACCAGCTACCTAAAAGTGCACTTGCAGCTGTGTCTGTCTTCTTGTCAGCAGGTAAGCCCTCTTCTTTATCAGCTCACCCTGTGTTCTCCAAGTTTTTAAAGGATTGCTTCACACAATCCCCGTTCAGGGATCCTGCCCCTGCTTGGGATCTTAATATTTGCATCGCTCAGCTTGTGCAACCCCTTTGAGCCATTGTCTTCAGCAGAGCTGAAGTACTTGACTTGAAAACTGTGTTTCTGTAGCCATCACCTCTGCCAGGCGCATAAGTGAGCTACAAGCCTTGTCAGTGGAGCCTGATTTCATCTCCTTTCATAGAGATAAGGTAGTCCTCAGGACTAACAGGAAGTTTTTGCCTAAGGTGGTTTCAGACTTTCACCTAATCAATCCATGTCTCTCCTGTGTACTTCACTGACCATTCCCCTCTGGTGAGAGGAGATTGCACAGTTTAGATGTCAAAGAGCCCTTAGTTACTATATAGAATGTACAAGGGTCACAGGTTTGAATCCTCAATTGTTCCTCACCTATGGTGAGGTTGGTAAGAAACCTGCCACTAAAGATCCATTGCCAGGTGGATTGTCTCTTGTATCCAATTCTGTTACAAAAAACTGGGTAAGGTTCCTCCCTCAGGCCTAAGGGCTCACTCTACCAGAGGTACAGCTGCATCTCTGGCTGCTGCCAGGGACATTCCTATCCTAGAGATATGTCAAGCAGCTGCCTGGAAAACAGTTCACACTTTTACTAAGCATTACTCCTTGGATATCCAGGCTAGGAATGATGCTCGATTTGGCACAGCTGTGCTTCAGAGCCTATTTCCCAAGTAGGTTCTGTCCCTCCTCCATGGAGGTACTGCTGTGTAGTCTGCATATGTCATAATATAGCAAGACTTCATGTCGTTTGAAGAAAAAATTACTCACCTTAGTAATGTTGTTTCTTCTAATGGAGTCTTTATATTATAGACCTCCCAGTCTGCCCTCTCAGAACCTCTGTTTTGGGATGTGGGTGGGCAGTGCAATGTTGGCACTTCTTTGATGCTCACTTCATTTCACCTTCTAGGGTGCTTAGGTGTTATGCTTAAGTTTCTTCTTGAATCCCCGACTTGAGTCTTTGTTTTGGGATCAAGATCAAAAAGGTGTTTTGTAGTTAGTAGCCAGTGGCTAGTGTGAGTTTCTGGCTTCCACACAGAACCTTAGTGAGTTTTGCTCGTAAAGATCTGACAGTTTAAGTTTGAGCTTCAACAGACAGAGTATTCAACCGAGTCCGCTCAAGATTCCATGCCCTGCATGAAGTTAACTCTTTCACCTCCGAGCAGTTCTAACCTGGGGTTATACTGCATATGTCATAATATAGCAAGACTCCATTAGAAGAAACATTACTAAGGTGAGTAATTTTTTCTTATGGCCCGTCAAGAGACAGCCTCTTGCACACTCTCCGAGACACATACTCTATTCGGAGAGCTGGGGATCACCCTGAACTTACAAAAGTCATCCCTGGAGCCCAGCCAAAAGCTTGCCTTCATAGCAGCGATCCTGGATTCTGTCCAGGGCATGGCTTTTCTCCACAAGACAGGGGGGTTCTCTTGCAAGAGTTGGCAGAACGGGTCTCTATAGCACCTCGAGTTCCAGCTCGGAACTTCCTCAGTTTACTGGGGCATATGGCGGCGACCATTCCAGTCACTCCTTTGGCCCACCTCCACATGAGAGTCCCAAAGTGGATGCTCAGGGTGCAGTGGGACCAAAGCTACGATGATCTAGACTCTCTGGTCAGGATCTCAGAGCCAGTCAGGAGAACATTGCTTTGGTGGATGGACACCAGCAATCCGGAGAAGGGGGTCAGCTTTCGTCCAGAGCCACCAGGTCAGACTCTGACAACAGACGCATCGGACCTGGGGTAGGGGGCACACCTGGGTGTACATCGAATGCAAGGGGTTTGGTCACCCGAGGAACAGTCCCTCCACATCAATGTGCTGGAAATGCGAGCTGTCCTCTATGCTCTTCAGGCTTTTCGAGAGGATCTGGTACCAGGTTGTCTTCTGATTCAGACAGACAACATGGCAGTCGTATTTTACATCAACAAACAAGGAGGCACTCATTCATATCCTCTTTGCAGGGAGGCGATGAGAGTCTGGTCCTGGGCACTGGAGTGGGGCATTCTACTGTCCGCAATGCACGTTCCAGGCATCCTCAATGATCTGGCCGACAGCCTCAGCAGGTCACAGGCCAGAGCACACGAGTGGGAGCTGCTACAACCCGTAGCGGACTAGCTGTTCGACAGGTGGGGTCTTCCAGAGCTGGACCTCTTTGCGTCACCACGCAATGCCAAACTGCCAACGTTTTGCTCGCGAGAGCACGCGCCTGGCATTTTTTGGCCAGATGCGTTATCCCTTTGTTGGGCAGGGAGGTTTCTCTATGCCTTTCCGCCCTTCCCTCTCATTCAGTGGGTACTGCTCAAGTTGCAGGCGGAAGGGGCCCGGATGATCCTAGTGGCCCCTAGTTGGCCTCGACAGATTTGGTTCCCACTTCTGCAGCGGTTATCCATGGAACCTCCAGTTCCGCTGCCCATATGCTCTCAGTTGCTGTCCCAGGACCAGGGGTCTCTGGTCCATCCAGATCTCCGATCCCTGCACCTACATGCTTGGCTCCTTCAGACATAGCTCAAAACAGATACGGAGTTTCCCCAGACGTGGCGGTGGTCTTAGCGTCAGCAAGAAAGCCCTCTACTCGCACCACCTATGCTATGAAGTGGAAGCATTTCTGTCTTTGGGCGTTGCCGCAGCATTTGGATCCCATCACCTGCCCTGTGAACTTAACTTTACAGCACCTCCTCTCCTTGTACAAGAAAGGCCTGAGTTACTCCTCTATCAAGGTGCACATGTGGGCAATCTCCGCCTACCATGCTGTCGTGGGAGAGAGAGCATTAGCACAATTGGAGGTGGCCCGCACTTTTCTTAGGGGAATTCTGCACATGAGACCTCCCATTCGGGACCCTGTCCCACCCTGGGACCTCCTTTTTGTGTTGGAGAAACTCACCCTCCCTCCTTTTGAGCCAGCAGCGAGTTGTGAGCTGCGTTACCTTTCTTGGAAAGTTTGCTTTTTGGTTGCTGTTGCTTCAGCTCGAAGGGTTTCCGAGCTTCAGGCTCTGATGTGTAAAGACCCTATTTGGTTTTCCACAGGGAAGGGGTTTCCCTCAGAACAAATCCTAAGTTTCTTCCAAAGGTGGTCTCCCGAATTGACCCTCAACTAGTCGGTTGATCTTCCAGTTTATTTTCCTTCCGCTTCCAATAGAGGGGAGGCTCTTCTCCACACATTGGATGTCCACAGGACTCTGAGGTACTACCTCAAGAGGACGGTTCAGCACCGTAAATCAGAGCAGCTATTTGTTGATTTTGCACCACATTGCTTGGGTCAACCGGTGTCCAAGCAAACTATCTCTAAATGGATAGTTAGCTGTGTCTCGCTTTGCTACGTGCATCACAATATACCCTTGCCGGGCCCGGTTAGGGGTCACTCCACCAGAGGAGTATCAGCTTCTTTTGGCACTCTGCGAAATGTTGCTATACAGGACATTTGTGCGGCTTCAACCTGGAATTTGGTGCAAACTTTTATCAAGCATTACAGCTTGGATATCGTCTCCAGACGCCGTGCTGGCTTCGGCCTAGCAGTTTTACAAGGGCTTTTGTCCTAAGGCCTCTGGAGTCAGTATATTCCTCCTCCCTGGGTCGGCTACTTCCTTGTTGTGGGACTGCTTGGGACTCAGTCCTGAATCTAATAGCTGGCTGCAAGAGCTCCCACTCGAAGTAAGATAGTACAGTTACGTAAGAACTTACCATAACAGTAGATCTTCGAGAGGAGCTCTTGCAGCAGGCGCTACTTCTCTCCTGCCTTCCCCCTCAAGGTATGCAGATCCATTTTCTTTCTTCTCCAACTGTCTTCATTGTAGGTTTCACCTCCTTCTCTTGTCAGGCCTTCTGCTGGGTTCTGGCGGGAGAACTGAGGTGGAGCTGGGTCCACCCCCTGTTGTACCCTGACCGACGTCGGGGCGGTCCCCGCTGGTATTGCTGGCAGAAGTTTTCATCGAAAGGTCCTAGTGCTTGCGGCATAGTCCTGCATGTAATAGCCTGCTGCAAGAGCTCCTCTCGAAGATCTACTGTTACGGTAAGTTCTTACGTAACTGTACTTTACTGCCAACAAGCACCGTAAGATGCAGGCAAAGGAGAAATAGTGTTGCACACTCCTGAGACTAATTCCAGTTGTCTGAATGTATTAAGTAAAACATTACAAAGGTAGAATGAGTGCAAACTAGAGCTCAGACAGCCAAACACCCCAGTGTTGTGTGGTGCCCTACTGCTTCCTCAGGGGATGGAACTGGTATGTACCATGGTGCTCATATTCATATACCTCCTTTTTTAAAGGTATTGTGTCACTACCCCACTGCTTCCTTAGGAGGTGGAGTTAGTCTGTTCCATGGTGCTCATATGCCTCCCTCAGTCTAACAAATGGTTAAGTAGCATGTCACTTTTCTTTTCTTTTTTTTTTTTTTACTATACAGGTGTTTATCCTCCGTCTGGGGGAGGGGCAGCTGGCTCAGTCTGATCCCCAGCCCCTCTCCCCTCGTGTTCCCCTCTTATGGCAGAGCCAAAGTTAGAGCCCCCCACAGTACATCATATCCAAGGCGGGCAGTGGCATAGGCGCAGAGACGGCTGAGCCAGTCTTCATGAAACCACCAATGTTCATTTTCCCCATCCCAGCCTCCTCGAGGAGTGTAGGACTCTCATGTGGAGGTATGCCTACCCTACATATCCTCACAGGTCCCTTCCATACTTTGTATCCCTGACCCACACTACCTCCAGGCCTCCACCTGGAGGCAGCAGAGGCTGGGATGACAAACTACCACATCCCCAGGAGAGGAGAGCAATCCCTCAGATGCTCAAGCCTCTCCTTCCTCGCCCAACCTCCAGTGGCTCAAGTCCATTCCTGAACCCGGGTCACTGGTGTAGCAGGAGGTATGGTGCGTTACAGCATCTTAGCCCTCCATGCCACTGGGCTGGCCATGTTACTTTTCTTTGTGAAACAAAAAGATTTGAATAGTTACTACTGCTTAACGGTAGAATAGAAGGATCAAAATATAAGCAGTCGATCAAGAGGACGCTGGAAGAGCAGCAGTTAGAAGTGCCAAGGTTCAGAGAGATCACTTTAAGGAGGAGAGAAAGTAAATTAAGTAAGAGAACATCTTAAAGTCTGCTTAGTAATGAAATACGGTAGTAAAAAGTATTACCCATGTGTAAGTAGCACTACCAGTCCTCAAATACAGAACCTCACTGAACAAGGTAATTGAATGTATACTGAAGAGCAGGAACTGAGGGAAGAAACTACTTTCCGTTCTGCCCAGCCTTTTATGCGCTAAGACTCCAAAGTCATTAAAAGATCCCCCTGGACTGTTCTCTTGGGGATCAGATCAGATCAGTGAAGAAGACTCACCACGTGTCTCATCTCACTGGCCAAGCTACAGGGGTTGTTGTGAGAGTGACCAAGGCAGTGTCCTCTCCCCAGGTCAGGAAGTACTGTTGGCAACTTCCCCAGCCATGTATCACCTAATTTCAGCTGCCCCGGTTCGTCATGAACTTGGGTTTACTGCATTGGAACGAGTTGTGCTACAGCTGGCCCTTCAGGCAGCTCATAATTTTTCATTTTTGGTTTGAATATTATATTGAAAATAAACTAGGAAGTGGGCTCTATAAAATCCACAGTTACTGTACCCTTTTCCTTTCTGCAGCTGGACCAGTCTTTGATGACATCTGAGCAGTAGGTCTAACTACAGCAAGGCAGTCATGTAATGTGGTAAAACATTTCATACTGCAGCACCAATCAGTGTTAAACCCAGAAGACTGTAGCAGCTAGGGCTCCTTGACACACATTATTTAGTCACGCCGGGGGTTACAACAGTACTGGAACCAAATCTTTACCTCCTGTGAGAGAATCCTTAAATGTAAAATTCCACATGACCAAGCTGTGGATATTTGGGGACATTAAAATTCTGGATTACTCTGTCAGAAGAAAGGCCCTGTGGCTGGTCCCAGTGACCTTCAAGGCCAAGAGACAACTCCTTTTAAGATGGAGGATAACATTTACCCCAATGCAGGGAGAATATTCAGGAGCATAACTCAAAACAGGTGTGCACAGACAAGTAAGTACGTAAAATTTATTTAAAAACGCTTTTCCAATTATTAAAGCGCTTCACAAACAGTAAACAGACAATACAATATTAGTAAGATAAAATCATAAGCCATAAACTTTAGAGAATAAGAAAGTTTTTAACTCTACTTTAAAACTCTCAACGGTCAGGCAGCTTCGTATCCGATGAGGTAGAGAATTCCACAGGGCCGGAGCTGCATATGAAAATGCATGAGTTCCTGATGTTTTCAGACGAACCCTGGGAATCTCTGGCAATCCCTCGGCGGATCGGAGTGAGCGAGAGGGGCATTAGGGAGTTAGGAGATCTTTCAGATACTGTGATCCCTGTTCGTATAAGGCTTTATAGGTCAGTAACCCAACCTTGAAGGTGATTCGCCATTGTACCGGCAGCTAGTGCAGCCTGCGCAAAACAGGCGTAATATGACTATACCTAGATGTTCCAGTCAAAAGCCTGGCTGCTGCGTTCTGCACTAGCTGCAGGTGACAGATTTCGACCCCTAATAGCCCCAGGTAAAGGGAATTGCAGTAATCAAGGCGAGTGTTCACTAAGGCAGCGGTTGCTATTCTCAGTGGCTAACTCCAGTAGTCCAGACAAATAACGAACAGAGGGCACTGCTGAAACTGGCCCAGTGGGAGAAGTGGTAACACTTGGCTACTAGACACTTTTACCATTTTGAAAAAAATCTGGGGCCCTTTTTTTACTTTTCATGCAGAAACTTAATCTGAAACAGAGGCAGGTCCCAGAAGAGAGCAAAAAAAAAATATGAAGACATTCCTAGCATGGTAAAAGTTTATGTTAGAAGAATCTTCGATATATGGAATTTGACTAATTTGATAAATTTGCATTAATAGCTATTTTGTTACGTGCTTGGACAAGAAATTAACAGTTAATTCGCAGGGAACCCTTTACATGAGACATAATTCCTACTTTGTTTTGTTGAGTAAAAGCAAAAGGAAAAAAAGACCGCTGTGGTTCTCCAGTGAAGTGGCCAAAAACGGTAAAGGAAAAAAAGGGTGACATTCAAGAGGTATAAGGAAATGCTGAGGGGGGAAGACGGAGGTGTGCCAAGTAAAACAGAGGGAAATATGAAAGGCAGTGAGGGGGAGCAAAGGTGCAGACGGAGGAAAGGATAGCCAGAGGGGTTAGCTGAAGGGGAAAATACTTTCTTCAAACAACATGAAGTCTTGCTATATTATGACAATTGCAGTTTGTCCCACCATTAGAACTGCTCCGGAGGTGAAAGAGTTAACTCCATTCCATGAATGGAACTTAGAGCACGAGCTCTAAAGAGAAGCTCTGTCTGTGTAGTTTCAAACCTAAACTGTCAGATTCTTTACTCCGCCTCACTGAACAGTCGCTCCGGAGATTTCTCCTACTGCTCGGTTCATTTCTCGGTTTAAACAGTGTTTTCTCGGTTCGATTCAACCGAGAATAGTTTTTTTAACCGCAAAACCGATCGTGTTCAAGCTCTGTCTGTGGTATCGTAAGTAATTCATATTTTAATTCTGTGTGGAACTTGTAAGTTTTATCGGTTCGGTTTTGAACGATCAGCTTGAGTTAAAACTTAAAGTTTTTAAACTTGAGATTTTAGAATGCGGTTCCAGTTCTTATCGGTTCTAAAAAATGGATTTCATTACGTTTTTTCCAATACCAGTGACACGGTTAGGAACCGATAAGGGTGTCTTGCCTGGCACTGCCGCTTAAAGGCAGTTTTCTGGTTAGGCTGGCATTATGTCTGAGAAACCCAAAGAAAACCGGGCCAACTGGTTTCAACACTGTGATGTCTGTGGGAAGTCTTTGCCAAGGCTGACCCACACACCACATGTGTTTATTGTCTGGGGTTTGACCACCTCCAGTCAGACTGCCAGATTTGTAAGAATTTTCCTGCAGACACCCTGGAAAAGAGATTGGGCAGGCTCAGGGAATGAGAGGCCAAAAAGTCCGCTGACCTGGATGGCCAGCCCGGTTCGGTGCCAACCAAACCGGAGGGAGTGCCCTCTGACCAGGGTGAGACTTCCTCAGGCAAACGGAAAGCTGGCTCGGATGAACCAGTTCCAGTAAAGAAAACAAGAAAGTCAGCAGGTTTGGAGCCCAAAATTCTTACTCCAACTGCTGCAGAGATAGCAAGGGCTATTCAGATTGTCCAGTCACTTTCTCCGGTTCCGTCCGAACCGCCACTATCTGGAAAAAGGTCGGTTCAGTTGGTTCCATTGGTTCAGGAATATGATGTTGAGGAGTTTTATGAACCAGAGGAGGGGAGGATGATTATGAACAGTATGAATGTGACTTGGAGGGTCTGGGTGTGCCCATTGAACCGGACATCTCCCCAGACAGACCTTTAGAATCTCCCCTATGCTTTCTGAGTCCCCCTCTCATTTTATGTTTCACAAAAAAGTTGCTGAAACCCTCCAGCTTCCTTTGGAGGAAGCTGTGGATGAGCAAGAGGAGCCTGATTTTGTAGAAATGATGGATATACCAGAGTCTAGGAGATTGTCTATTCCTTTGCATAAGTCATTTAGGAAACAAACAATAAAAATCTTAAAAACTCCTAATTCTGTGCCTCCTGTAGATAAAAAGATGGACAGGAGGTACACACTGTCAGGTCCTGATACAGAATTCCTTTCTCAGCAATGCAGTCATGTTGGGGTAGTTCAGGCTGCAGCCTGTGATAAAGCTAATATTCCCCTGGCTTCACATCCTCTTGACAAGGATTCCAGGAAGATTGATGCCATGGCAAAAAAACAGTACATGGCAGCGTCCTTGGGACTCAGGCAAGCAAATTATATGGCTTATGTAGCAAGGTATCAGAAATCTAGATGGGATACTGTTATGGATTTAGCCAAACTTGCTAGTGAGCTGGAGCAGGTGGCTGCCGATGGCATTGAGGCTTCTAAGGTGCAGTTTCATGCTGCTGTGGATTTTAATGATGTTTCCTCTAGAGTCATGGCCACATCTGTAGCTTTTCGTAGGTTGGCCTGGCTCAGGTGTACTAGCTTGTCACAGGATACCCAGACTAAGGCTATGGATTTTCCTGTGGTGGGAAATTCTCTGTTTGGGGAGCAGACAGAGAATTATATGAAGAAGATGGATGAATATAGGACTACCTATAAAAGTGCCCAAGCCAAGGAGCGGCAAACCACTCCTCAGAGGCACACCCCCAGGGGTAGGGGTAGGCCTTTCCACAGGCCTTTTTACCAAACCCAGGCCTCCTCTGCTTATGCTCAGAGGGGGTTCTTCAGAGGCAGACGAGGCGTGGGCAGGCCTGCCCCACCCTCAGCCTAAAGCACCTGCCAAGCAGGCACCTGATGGGGTGCCCAGGGCCGATTCTCCTTTACCAGTAGGGGGCAGGTTGGCTTACTTCAGTCAGAACTGGGTGTCTTTAACTTCAGACAAGTGGGTTCTGGAAGTAGTAAGCCAGGGTCTGGTTCTCAGCTTCAAAAAGTTCCCAAAGATGAGAATCAGGTCTTTTCCACCTGCAAGCTCTTTAGAGACCTTTACTCTAGAAGCAGAGGTCTCAACCCTGTTAGCTCTCAGAGTGGTAGAAAGGGTTCCTCCCCTACACCAGGGCAAGGGTCTGTACTCCAGATACTTCCTTACCCCAAAAAAGACAGGAGAATGGCGGCCCATTTTAGACCTCAGATATCTGAACAAGCATCTTTTGAAACCAAAGTTCAGAATGGTAACTCTGGCAATGATTTTACCCTCTCTAAGGCCAGTGGACTGGCTAGCTTCCCTGGACCTCAAGGATGCCTATTTTCACGTCCTAATCAGAAGCTCCCACCGAAAGTACCTCAGATTCGAACTGCCCTCAGGTCACTACCAGTTCAGAGCAATGCCCTTCGGGCTTACCTCTGCCCCAAGGGTATTCACAAAATGTCTGGCAGTAGCAGTGGCTCACTTAAGGAGGCAAAGGATTGCTGTTTTTCCCTATCTGGACGACTGGCTCATTGTAGGCCAGTCCCCATAACAGGTAAAATCTCACCTGCAAGTCACCCAGCAGTTTCTCACCTCCCTGGGCTTCCTGCTAAATCTACAAAAGTCGGTTCTGGAACCAGTTCAGGTACTCACCTTCATAGGTGCAGAATTGGACACAAATCTGGCCAGAGCTTTTCTTCCCTTAGAAAGGGTAAGGAACCTGGTGGCTCTGGCCTCCTCTTCACTCTGCAGGTCTCTCGACCAGCAAGACACTTTTGCAGCTCCTGGGGCACATGGCTGTGTCCACAGCTGTAGTGCAGGAGCAAGATTTCAGATGAGAGACATTCAGTTTCACTTGAGAGCCTATTGGTCTCAGAGAAGAGACCCCCTTTCCAAGTTGGTCCCAGTGACCTGAACCTTGATCCAGGCCCTCCAGTGGTGGCAGGATCA
This sequence comes from Neoceratodus forsteri, assembly GCA_016271365.2. NCBI lineage: Eukaryota > Metazoa > Chordata > Ceratodontiformes > Ceratodontidae > Neoceratodus > Neoceratodus forsteri. Next base: position 967,393,756 of record CM057452.1, read on the forward strand.
GAGCAATTTAAGACTGGGGGTTCCCTTCATTCCCCTTTCTTACACTTTGACCCTCACTACGGATGCTTCTGGGGTGGGGAGCCCACATGGGCGACCTCTCCACTGAGGGAGTGTGGTCCCCCCAGGAATCTCTGCTCCACATCAGTTTGCTGGAACTCAGAGCTGTCTTTTTAGCACTTCAAGCGTTTTCTGCTTCTGTCCAGAACAAAGTGGTACAAGTCAGAACAGACAATACCACAACAATGTGGTACATCAACAAGCAGGGGCACTCGGTCTTGGCCTTGTGCACGAGGCAATGAAGTTGTGGTCTCTGGCCTATTCCCTGAACACTTCACTCATAGCAATTCACCTTCCAGGAAAGGACAATGTCCTAGCAGATGCTCTCAGCAGGACTTCCCAGGGCCATCACGAATGGTCTCTGGATCCTCAAGTACTGGGGATAGTCTTTGCCAGATGGGGCACCCCTCAGATAGATCTTTTTGCAGCCCCAGACAATCACCAACTTCCACTGTTCTGTTGCAGGACCCCAGTGTTGGGCTCAGTCCCCCTGGACGCCCTTCTCCTGGATTGGGAAGGGAAGTTTCTTTATGCTTTTCCCCCTTCCCTCTCCTATTCAAGGTGTTAGTAAAAATCAGATCCCAGCCTTGCAGGGTGATTCTGATTGCCCCAGATTGGGCCAGGCAGCCCTGGTACCCACTCCTTCTGTCCCTGACAGTCCATCTCCCCCTGTGTCTCCCCAGGAATCACAACCTATTAACCTGTGCCCAGGGGAGAGTTTGGTATCCGAACCTCAAATCCCTCAACCTCAAGGCCTGGCTCTTGAGGAGTTAGAATTTGCTGACCTACACCTCTCTCAGGGTGTTCTTGAAATCCTAAAGGCTTCTAGGAAGCCTTCCACTAGGGCTACTTATAATTCTAAGTGGAAAAGGTTCTCCATTTGGTGTTCTGGGAAACATATTTCCCAGAATCTGCTGATTGCCCATTGTGTTAGATTACATGGTCCATCTTAATTCTTTGGGCCTGAGACCAGCTACCCTGAGAGTTCATTTGGCAGCTGTCTCTGCTTTTGTTTCAGCAGGAAAGCCATCCTCTCTTTCCGCTCACCCTGTATTTCCAAGTTTTAAGGGATTACTTCATACTAATCCACCTTTTGGGATCGGCCTACTGGGCTCTTAATGTTTGCATTGCCCAGTTAATGCAACCCCTTTGAACCTCTGTTTTCTGCAGGCTTAAGTATCTAACTTGGAAAACTGTTTTCCTAGTGGCTATCACTTCTGCTAGCCGCGCCAAGTGAGTTGCAAGCCTTGTCAGTAGAAACTGACTTTATTTCCTTTCCACAGGGATAAGGTAGTCCTCAGGACTAACAGGAAGTTTTGCCTAAGGTGGTTTCAGATTTCCATCTTAACCAATCTATCTCCCTTCCAGTGTTTTCACTGAACATTCCTCTTCTGGTGAGAGGAGATTGCACAGTTTGGACGTTAAGAGGGCCCTTAGTTACTATATAGAACGTACCAAGGGTCACAGATTCGAATCCCTCCAACCTTTTCTCACTTATGGTGAGGTTGGGAAAGGGAAACCTGCCACTAAGAGATCAATTGCGAGGTGGATTGTCTCTTGTATCCAGTTTTGTTATCAGAAACTGGGCAGAGATCCCCGTCTGGCTTGAGGGCTCATTCTACCAGAGGTACAGCCGTGTCTCTAGCTGCTGCCAGAGACATCCCTATATTGGAGATATGTCAAGCTGCTACTTGGAAAACGGTACACACTTTCACCAAGCATTACTCCCTGGATGTCCCGGGCTAGGAGAGATGCTCGGTTTGGCACAGCTGTGCTTCAGAGCCTATTCCCTAAGAAGGTTCTGTCCCTCCTCCATGGAGGTACTGCTGTGTAGTCTGCAATTGTCATAATATAGCAAGACTTCATGTGTTTGAAGAAAAAATTACTCACCTTAGTAATGTTGTTTCTTCTAATGGAGTCTTGCTATATTATGACCTCCCCCCCAACCTGCCCCTCTCAGAGCGTCTACTTGGGTATGGGGTGGTCAGCCCTAGTGTGGGCACTATTTTATGCCCTTTTTATGTGTTTTCACCCTTCTTGGGGTTTGGGGTGTGGTGTTTTTCATTTTTTCCTTATATTTCTCTCATATTGTTAAATTATACTATTAGTTCTGGTCCCCTGACTTGAGTCTTTTGTGTTGGGACCAGCAATGGGTGTTGATATTTAGGTAGCCAGTTGGCTAGTGTAGGTTACAGCTTCCACACAGACCTTAGTGAGTTTTTGCTCGTAAAGATCTGACAGTTTAGGTTTGAAACTACTCAGACAGAGCTTCTCTTTAGATCTCGTGCTCTAAGTTCCATTCATGGAATGGAGTTAACTCTTTCACCTCCGGAGCAGTTCTAATGGTGGGACAAACTGCAATTGTCATAATATAGCAAGACTCCATTAGAAGAAACAACATTACTAAGGTGAGTAATTTTTTCTTCAGGTACATAAGTGAGAAGAAGAAAGCAAGGAAGAGGGATAGAGAAGATAAGGATGGCGCCAGAGAGAGACTGTGCAGAACAGGACCAAGAAAAAGCAGACATCCTGAACAGAGTTTTCCTTTTCAGAGCGGAGGGGTGGTGAATGGACCACCAGGGGCCGGCAGCACCAAAGTGGGGGAGATGGACACAAGTCCATTTGTAGAGGAAAGTGTCTTGAAGGGATTTGCAGTTCTGAAGGTGGACGAGGCTATGGGACCAGATGGGATACACCCAAGGGTACTAAATGAACTTAAGAAGATGCTAGCTGTCATTGTCAGCCCTATTCAATAGCATATTGGAAGTGGTATAGCTCCTATGGTCTGGAGGAGAGCAGATGTAGCCCCTCTACTTAAGAGCATCAGCAGGGAGGAGGCTAGCAACTATAAGTCTGTCAGTCTCACCTCAGTGGTGGGGAAATTAATGGAAACCCTTTTGAAGTTAAAGGTTGGTTGAGGATTTTGAATCCAACCACAGGAAGCAGGGATTCACAGGTGGAGTGGGGGTGGGGCCACGTCAGATGAATCTGATTGATTTGTTCAACTGGGTGACCAGGGATATAGATCAGAATTCAGGAAAGCCTTTGACACTGTGCCACACCGGAGACATAATGAAACTGAGCAGCCTAGGGGTGGATCCAAAGTGGTGAATAGAGTTAAAAACTGGATGAGAGATAGGCGACGTAGAGTGTTGGTTAATGATACTCACTGTAATGATTGGGGAGCGTGGTGCTGCAGGGCTCAGTACTGGGACAGATTCTCTTCAGTGTCTCAAGTGACATTGCAGAAGAATTGGAAGGGAAGGCCTTTTTGTAAATGACACCAAAATCTCTAATGGGGGGGACTTGGGAGAGAGTGGAGAGAATGAGTAGGGATCTTGGGAAACTTGAGGAGTGGTCAGGAGCATAAAAAGTTGTGGTTCAGTGCCAGAAAAGTGCAAAATCATGCACCTTGAGCATAGGATCAGGGGGTATTGACAGCTGCTAAGCAGGAACGGGACCTTATCATATCTGATGACCTGAAAGTGGCAGAGTAGTGTGACAAAGCAGTGGGTAGTGCCTGGGGAATAGTGGGATGTATAGGCATAGGTATCTCCAACAGGAGGAGGAAGAAGGTGGTGGCGCCACTGTATCACTCACTGGTGAGACCCCTCCTGAAGTATTGTGTCCAGTTCCGGCAGCCGCACCTCAGAAAGGACATACTGTAGACAGGGAGGAGGCATTCCAGAAGAGGGCAACTGAAATGCTGCAGTGGTTGCACCAGAAGTCCTATAAGGAGTGATTGAAGAATCTTGACATGTACACCCTGGAAAACAGGAGAGCGAGAGGGGACATGATAGACACCTACAAGTACCTTAGAGGGGTGAACAGGAGGGAGTCTCTTTGAAATAAGAAATAGCACCTGGACTAGAGGGCATAAGATGAAGCTGGGAGGGGAGAGGGGGATTAAGAGAGATGTGAGAAAGTATGTCACTGAAAGAGTAGTAGATGCCAAGAACAGACTGCAACTGAAAGTGGTGGAAGTGAACTCAGTAGGGGGTTTCAAGCATGCATAGGATAAACAAAGGGGACTATTAGTAAGTAGGACGAGAGGAGGGAGGGCCGCTGGAGACCAGTTAGGGTCTGCAGAAACACACTATGCAAGGACCATCTGAGCAGACTGGGTGGGCCAATTGATCCTTTTCTGCTAACAAATTCCATGTTTCTGTGTTTGCATATAAAGGTATTATGCCTGTACATAACACTTTACATAAGGACAACAAAAGAAAATGGATAGATTATAAATTGCAGTTCTTGAATTTTAATGTGTTTTATACAATAAAAATTGTGAAATGCAAAAAAAATTGAATCTGGCAAAAATGGAGCTGCTCAGTAGTGTGGGGGAAGTGCGTCACCCTGCCACTGGGGGAGACAAGAGTCTGTGCATAATCCTTGGAATTCCACACTAAAGCCAGGACATGAAGCATTTGGCTTCCGTGAAGAGAGGGTGTAGACCACTGGTATTCACTCACTCCCTGTTTGTTGACCTCAGAGAGGCATTGGTGTCAACTGTAAAGGCAGCAGTATGCCAGCCTTCCCAGTTGGAGGAAGGGTGCAGCCAACGTGGACCCAGTGCCATTGAGGGGCTGGAGGAACCAAGTGGGACAAAAAAGAGACAAAAACCTTCTGCTGCTTTAAACCAAAACCACTATGCAGATTGTCCATTGTTTCATGTTACTCATTCTAGATGGCTTGCTTTACAGCGAGCATGTTTGCCTTTCCAGGTTGTGTTTCTGCAACTATAAAATCCCACTCTTTCTTTCAGAGTATGTTCAGCAAGCAAAAGTACTTATTAAGAAACTAAGGCGACAACATATGGATCGTATGGCAAGACTTAAACATACTCAAGAAGAAGAAAGAATGAGCCTAATAGTTAAAATGGATCGGCAGAGATTGGATGCGAGTGCTTTTGTCAAGGTGTGTTTTTTTTTATTTCAAACAACATGAAGTCTTGCTATATTATGACTATTGCAGTTTGCCACAGCCTTAGAACTGCTCCGGAGGTGAAAGAGTTAACTTCCATGCAGAGCATGGAGCTTAGAGCGCGAGCTCGGTTCAGAAGCTCTGTTTGGCTGGTTTCAAACCGAAACCGTCAGATTCTTTACTCCGCCTCACTGAACAGTCGCTCGGAGATTCCTCCTGTTGCTCGTTCATTTCTTCTGTTTAAAGCGCTATTTCTCGTTTAATTTAACCGCGATTTCATTATTTTAACCGCAAAACCAATCGGTTCAGGCTCTGTCTATGGTAATCGTAAGTAATAGATAGGGTTTTTTCTGTGTGGAACTTGTAAAAGTATTATCGGTTCGGTTGAACCGATCGAGTTGTATTTAAGTATAAGTTTTAAGGCTTTTTAGAATGTGGTTCCCGGTTCTTATCGGTTCTAAAAAAAATGGATTTCATTACGTTTTTTTCCAGGACCCGTGACACGGTTTGGAACCGATAAGGGTGTCTTGCCTGGCACTGCCATCAAAAGGGCAAGTTGGTTGGTTAGGGTGGCATCATGTCTGAGAAACCCAAAAGAAAAACCGGGCCCACTGGGTTTCAGCACTGTAGTGTCTGTGGGGAAGCCTTTGCCAAGGCTGACCCACACACTACATGTGTCTATTGTCTGGGGTTTGACCACCTCAATTCAGACTGCCAGATTTGTAAAAATTTCCCTGCAGCCACCCTGGACAAGAGAGTGGGCAGGCTCAGGGAACGAGAGGCCAAAAAGTCCGCTGACCCGGATGGCACCGAACCGGAGGGAGTGCCCTCTGACCAGGGCGAGACTTCCTCGGGCAAACGAAAAGCTGGCTCTGAGGAGCCAGTTCCAGCAAAGAAATCTAAAAAATCAGCAGGTTTGGAGTCCAAAATTCCTTCTCCAACTGCTGCTGAGATAGCCAGGGCAATACAGATTGTCCAGTCCCTGTCCCCGGTTCCCTCCGAACCGCCACTGTCTGGCAAAAGGTCGGTTCGGTCGGTTCCAGTGGTTCAGGATTATGATATAGAAGAGTTCTATGAACCAGAGGAGGGGGATGAGGATTATGATCAGTGTGAATGTGATTTTGAAAGTCTGGATGTGCCCATTGAACCGGACATCTCCCCAGACAGACCTTCAGGTGAGTCTCCCCCTAGGCTTTCTGAGTCCCCTTCTCATTTTTTGTTTTATAAAAAAGTTGCTGAGACCCTCCAGCTTCCCTTAGAGGAGGCATTGGATGAGCAAGAGGAGCCTGACTATGTGGAGATGATGGATATCCCACAGTCCAGGAGGTTGTCCATCCCTTTACATAAATCCTTTAGAAAACAAACAGTAAAAATTTTAAAAGCTCCTAATTCTGTGCCTCCTGTGGATAAAAAGATGGACAGGAGGTACACTTTGTCAGGTCCTGATACAGATTTTCTTTCACAGCAATGCAGTCATGTTAGTAGTTCAGGCTGCAGCCTGTGATAAAGCTAATATTCCACTGGCTTCACATCCTCGTTACAGGATTCCAGGAAGATTGATGATGTCCAAAAACAATACATGGCAGCATCCTTGGGACTCAGACAAGCTAACTATATGGCTTATGTTGCAAGATACCAGAAATCTAGATGGGATACTGTCATGGCCTTAGCCAAACAGGTCCCTGGCCAGCTCGGAAAGGAGCTGGAGCAGGTGGCTCTTGATGGTATTGAGGCATCTAAGGTGCAGTTCCATGCTGCAGTGGATTCTAATGATGTATCCTCTAGAGTCATGGCTACATCTGTGGCTTTTCGCAGATTGGCCTGGCTCAGGTGTACTTACTACTTTGTCACAGGATACCCAGTCTAAGGCTATGGATTTTCCTGTGGTGGGAAATTCTCTGTTTGGGGAGCAGACAGAGAATTATATGAAGAAAATGGATGAATATAGAACCACTTACAGGAGTGCACAAGCCAAGGAACGGCAAGTCACTCCTCAGAGGCAGCCCCCCAGGGGTAGGGTTAGGCCTTTTCACCAGACTCAGGCCCCCTCCTCTTCAGCCTATGTACAGAGGGGGTTCTTCAGAGGGAGAGGCTTCGGGGTTCGAGCAGGCCTGCTCCCACCCCTCAGCCTAAAGCCCCTGCCAAACAGGCACCCTGATGGGATGCCCAGGGTCGGCTCTCCACTACCTGTAGGGGCAGGTTGGCTCACTTGTCCAGGACTGGCAGTCTTTAACTTCAGACAGGTGGGTCCTGGAAGTAGTGAACCAGGGTCTGGTTCTCAGCTTCAAGAAATTTCTAAAGATGAGAGCCAGATCTTTTCTACCTACAAACCCTTTAGAGACTCTTGCTTTGGAAACAGAAGTCTCAACCCTCCTGGCTCTCAGAGCTGTAGAAAGGTTTCTCCCTTCACCAGGGCAAGGGTCTGTACTCCAGGTACTTCCTTACCCCAAAAAAGACAGGAGAGTGGCGGCCTATCCTGGATCTAAGATATCTAAACAAGCACCTTTTAAAGCCAAAGTTCAAAATGGTGACACTGGGAATGATTTTACCCTCCCTAAGGCCAGGGGACTGGCTAGCCTCCCTGGACCTCAAAGATGCCTACTTCCATGTTCTTATCAGAAGCTCCCATCGAAAGTACCTCAGATTCGAACTGCCCTCAGGCCATTATCAGTTCAGAGCAATGCCCTTCGCCTTACTTCTGCCCCAAGGGTGTTCACAAAGTGTCTGGCAGTAGCAGTCGCTCACCTAAGAAGGCAAAAGATTGCCATTTTTCCCTACCTGGACGACTGGCTCATTGTGGGTCAGTCTCCAGACCAGGTCAAATCACACCTGCTAGTTACCCAGCAGCTGCTTGCCTCTCTGGGGTTTCTTCTCAATCTTCCAAAGTCAGTTTTGGAACCTGTCCAGGTACTCACCTTTATAGGCGCAGAACTGGATACAAAGCAGGCCAGAGCCTTCCTTCCCTTGGAAAGGGTAAGGACCTTAGTGGCCCTGGCTGCCTCTTCACTCTGCAGGTTTCTCGACCAGCAAGGCATTTCCTGCAGCTCCTAGGGCACATGGCTGCCTCCCAGCCGTGGTGCAAGGAGTAAGATTTCAGATGAGGGACATTCAGTTCCATTTGAGAGCTTTCTGGTCTCAAAGAAGAGATCCTCTATCCAAATTAATCCCAGTGACTGAACCCTGACCCAGGCCCTTCAGTGGTGGCAGGATCAGAGCAATCTGAGACAGGGGTGCCTTTCATCCCTCTGTCCCATTCCTTGACCCTTACTACAGATGCATCCCTCTTGGGATGGGGAGCTCATAGGCACCTCTCCACCCAGGGATTATGGTCTCTCAGGAATCTCTGCTCCACATCAATCTGTTGGAACTCAGAGCTGTTTTCTAGCACTTCAGGTTTTCTCTGCATCTGTTCAGAACAAGGTGGTACAGGTCAGAACAGACAACACCACTACAATGTGGTACATCAACAAACAAGGGGCACTCGGTCTTGGCCTTGTGCACCGAGGCAATGAGTTGTGGTCTCTGGCTTACTCCCTGAACACTTCCCTCATAGCAGTTCACCTCCCAGGCAAGGACAATGTCTTGGCAGATGCCTCAGCAGGATTTCCCAGGCCATCACGAATGGTCACTGGATCCCCTAGTACTGGGGATAGTGTTTGCTAGATGGGGCACTCCTCAGATAGATCTTTTCGCAGCCCCAGACAATTATCAACTTCCACTGTTTTGTTGCAGGTCCCCAGTGTTGGGCTCACTTCCCCTGAATGCCTTTCTCCTCGATTGGGAAGGGAAGTTTCTTTATGCCTTTCCCCCCTTCCCTCTCCTGTTCAAAGTACTAGTCAAAATCAGGTCTCAGCCCTGCAAAATGATCCTGATTGCTCCAGACTGGGCCAGGCAGCCCTGGTACCCACTCCTTCTGCCCTTAGCAGTCCATCTTCCTCTGTGTCTCCCCAGGAACCACAATCTGTTAACCTGTGCTCAGGGGAGAGTTTGGTATCCAATCTCAAATCCCTCAACCTCAAGGCTTGGCTCTTGAGCAGTTAAGAGTTTGCTGATTTGCAACTTTCTCAAAGTGTTCTCGAAATCCTGAAGGCTGCTAGGAAGCCTTCCACCAGGGCTACCTATAACTCCAAGTGGAAAGGTTTTCCATATGGTGTTCTGGGAAGCATGTTTCCCAGAATCTGCTGATCTACCTACTGTATTGGACTACATGGTCCATCTTAATTCTTTGGGACTGAGACCAGCCACCCTGAAAGTGCACTTGGCTGCTGTGTCTGCCTTCATTTCAGCAGGGAAGCCCGCTTCTCTCTCTGCTCATCCTGTATTTTCCAAGTTTTTTAAAGGATTGCTTCACACCAATCCCCCATTCAGGGACCCTGCCCCGCCTTGGGATCTTAATGTATGCATTGCTCAGCTAATGCAACCCCCCTTTGAGCCTCTGTCTTCGGCAGAGCTTAAGTATTTGACTTGGAAAACTGTATTTCTGGTAGCCATCACTTCTGCCAGGCGATAAGTGAGTTACAGGCTTTTATCAGTAGAAACTGACTTTATTCCTTCACAGGGATAAAGTGGTCCTCAGGACTAACAGGAAGTTTTTGCCTAAGGTGGTTTCAGATTTCCACCTTAACCAGTCTATTTCACTTCCAGTGTTCTTCACTGACCATTCCTCCTCTGGTGAGAGGAGGCTGCACAGCTAGATGTTAAGAGGGCCCTAAGTTACTACATAGAGCGCACTAAGGGTCACAGGTTTGACTCCCTCCAACTGTTTCTCACTTATGGTGAGGTTGGGAAAGGAGACCTGCCACTAAAAGATCCATTGCCAGGTGGATGCGTTTCTTGTATCTAATTTTGCTATCAAAAGCTGGGTGAGTTCCCCTCAGGCCTGAGGGCTCACTCTACCAGAGGTACAGCTGCATCTCTAGCTGCTGCTAGAGACATCCCTATCTTGGAGATATGTCAGGCAGCTACTTGGAAGACAGTACACACTTTCACCAAGCATTACTCCCTGGATATTCAGGCCAGGAGGGATGCTCGGTTTGGCACAGCCGTGCTTCAGATTCTGTTCCTTAAGTAGGTTCTGTCCCTCCTCCATGGAGGTACTGCTGTGTAGTCTTCAATAGTCATAATATAGCAAGACTTCATGTTGTTTGAAGAAAAAATTACTCACCTTAGTAATGTTGTTTCTTCTAACGGAGTCTTGCTGTATTATGACCTCCCCCCAGCCTGCCCCTCTCAGAACTCGTACTTTGGGGTGTGGGGTGGGTAGTCCTCTGTTGGCATTTATTGATGCCCTCTTTCATGTTTGGGTGTTGTGTTCATTTAGTTATTTTATCTTAATTTTTCTGGTCCACTGACTTAAGTCTTTGTGTTGGGACCAGTAAAAATGTGTTAATATATTAGTAGCCAGTTGGCTAGTGTAGGTTACAGCTTCCACACAGAACCTTAGTGAGTTTTGCTCAGTAAAGATCTGGCGGTTTCGGTTTGAAACCAGCCAAACAGAGCTTCTGAACCGAGCTCGCGCTCTAAGCTCCATGCTCTGCATGGAAGTTAACTCTTTCACCTTCAGAGCAGTTCTAAGGCTGGGGCAAACTGCAATAGTCATAATATAGCAAGACTCCATTAGAAGAAACAACATTACTAAGGTGAGTAATTTTTTCTTGATGTATGTTTTGTACTTTAAGAAGCATAAGGTCTAACAGGAGATGCTGAAGTTACAACATTATACATTGTTAGATAGTAACATAGTAATTTAAGGTTGGAAGGGATTCTACATATAGTTTCTGCCCTCACTGCTTCAATAGTAGGATGAAATAAGTATGATCTTCTTCGAGGATCTCTCTTATGAGGCCACATCTATGGAACTGTAAGATGCCAGGCACTAGGACTGCATGGCAACTTTTGTAAGTAGTCCACTAGGGGCCGCCCATGACGTTGACTCTTCCATATAAACGTGAGAGGCCTCTTCTCTCCTCAGTTCTTTTCCCGCAATTGACTAATCTCATCGGACTGGCCACAGAAACAGTGCTGTTGCAGTCACTGATTTTCTTACTATAGTCGCACTGTCACTTTCCCAGGTGATCCTCAGCGGCGTGTATATCAATTAAAGAGCTGTGAAAGCTGTTCCACTATTGTGAGTCTGGCAAAAAAAATATACTCTGGAGATTCACACGACGTCTGCGTGTGCTGCCTTGGCCCAGACCATAATGTTCAGGCGAGCCTGATCTGCAAGGGATTCAATACAGACCCCCAGTGACACAGAAAAAGCACTCTAGAAAAACACCTAGTTAAGCAGCAGGTGGCCTGAATGGAGAAGGAGCTCCAGCAAAAGAGCTCCACTGCGTTGCCGGTGCATTCCTCAGGATCCAAATCTTCACAATCCCAAGAAAAAAACATCTGGGTCACACAATCGTAATCACTTAAAGAGGGAGAGAAAGACAAAACCTCCTCAGTTCACTCTGTCATCTCACCATGTGGCTCCTACCACTTAAGCACCGTTGACCACTTCGGCGGCGAAACCACCAGTGCCCAGACTGTCGACCTAACTTCCAGGTCACAGCAAGTTACAGGTGCCACCAAGCCTAGTACGCTGATGCATCGCCGTTGACACTGGGGGCGTTCCCTTCCCCGTTGACCTCTTCTGGTGCTTCTGTCAGATACATTGGCAGCAAGGCACATGCCATCCTGTCATCCTTTACAGGCATCCTAAAATGGCTTTTGCCTCCACCTTCTACACCAGGAGCTCAGTCGGTGGGATCTCAGAGCCAAACCCCTGCATCAATACCTCCTAGGGTTATGCTGTCTCGAACACAGACTGCTTCACCAGCTCGCTGTCTTCGTCCCATCGACCAGACAGATGACGACCTAGAATATAATTCTGACCTCATGGTACAGGATGTTGAGGAGGAGGCCGAAGTTTATGTGAAAAGTCCCTATGAGAAGACTAGTTCCACATTTTCCACCTGTAGCAAGGACTTGGTGGTTACACCACTAGGTCCCCTCTTGAGGACCCACCTTTCAAAACTACGATGCAGCAACTTCAGTCTGCCATGGAATTTTATTTGGATGAGAAGGACACAGTCAAGAAGAACCTGATGGACTTCTTGGAGCAACCTGACACCCCTACCATGTAATTCCACCTCTCCCCCCCCCCCCCCCCCCCCCCACCTTGGAGGATGCCACCTTTGCAGCCTGGCATATGCCTAATATAATTCCTGCCATACCTGGAAAGGCAAATAAAATGTACATAGTCCTGTCGGGTGGGCCTTTCTTTGCAGGCCAACCTAAAGCTGACTCTGTGGTCAAAAATGCTACACACAACAGATCAAAGGCACCAAAACATCTCAGTTCTCTTTCTCCTGACAAGGAATCCAGGAGGCTAGATGTGATGGGCAAAAAGACCTATGTCTCCGCCTTTTTGGGTCTGAGAATTGCAAACTACCGGGCCCATGTGGTAAAATACCAAAACACACTGTGGAGAAAAAGCTAAAGCAACTGCCCAAGCTCTTCGAGAAAGTGCAGCAAAGCAAGAGCTCCTTAAAACCTGGTGGTGAAAAAAGCTGGTGCTGAAGAAGGCAAACACCTATGATGCACAATCTACAGTATTTGAGATGCTTCAGCATGGGCGGCAGCATCAGGAATGTGGACACTTGGAACAGTCTGCCTGTGGAGGTGGTGAGGGCTAAAACAGTGGGGGAGTTCAAGAGTGCCTGGGACAGACACAGAGGCATCTGGATATGGAAGGGGAAGTAGGGAGTGGGGTGGCAAATAAACTAAGCAGACTAGATGGATCTCTGGATCCCCTTCTGTCATCATCTTCTGTTTATTTATTTAGTATTTTTGACCTGTTCGGTGTGCTAGACAGTAAAGCTGCCTGTTTTCAGGCACATACCAGGAGGTTACATCCAATGGGGTGGGAAGCCGTGTATACAAAGAATAAATCGGGTGACAACAAGCAGTACAAATTAACTAAAAGCATTAACTATGTAACCACAAAATTAAGAAATAAGTTAAGCATGGATTTAAATACAAATGTCACACATTACAGTGGCATAGACAACGAAGAGGCAGAAACAGTGCCCCAGTGAATGTTTCTATGTTTCGGAAGGTATTCCTGGCTAAGGGTGGCCAGTTCTGCAAATGATGTCCAGTAGTCAATTCCCAGTACCCCTTTCAGAAGATATAAGTTGTTTGGTGCAGATGTACACGTTCTAGGGACATGGATATGTTGTTCATCCACACTCATTGGCAGTATCCTTGCCGCTTTAAATCTTGCCGGAAGGTCTTCAAGCTTGCTCCTCCCACCCACCCGGGTGGTATAACTCTCGGCTCCGCCCCATGACGCCAGATCTTCCTTACCGCTTGGAAGCTCAGGTTCCCTCCTTAACGCTCTGCGTTTGTGACTGGTTCCTATTTCTCCGTTTGCGGATTTAAAAATAATATTTTGCAAAAAGACTTCAGTCTTGATCCTCGCGCTGCGATGGATAAATCGACTCCGGATTTTCGGAGATGCCCATGCGGCAGAAGATGTCTCGGACGGATCCACACTCCACGTGTGTCTACTGCTTAGGCCTTGAGCACGACCCGCAGGCTTGCGACCTGTGCTCATCTTTCTCGGCCTCGTCCCTCGAAGACCGTGCTGCCCGATTGCAACTGGGGCCCCGAGAAGCGTTTCTCCGTGAAGTCCAAGAGGCCCGGTTGGCGGTGTCCGCGGCGGCGGGCTCGGCGGATCAGCTCGAGCGGATGGTCGCCCTCGAAGAGGAGGCGGCGCGGGCCGTATCTTCCTCGGCCGCGGCATTTATCCCGCTCTCTCTGGGTTCTTCCTACACGGCTTCCTTTAAGGAGCTTTGTCTGTCCCTCTCCACTAAAGGAGAAGGGCCTGCGTCTGCTGGACCTTTTTCTCGGTCCAAAAAGAGGGACAAGGGTAAGTCCCTCCGTCGACGCTCTTGGGAGCGGGAAAGGTCCCTCTCCCGGCCGCCGACCGTCGGCTTCGTCGATCACGGCTCGCCACTGGCCTCACGGTGTCCCCGGCCAGGTCAGTTGACCGAGACTCCACTGATGAAGTCGAGATTTTCTCGACCCATTGACGGGCTGTCGCCTTTAGCAGCCGAGATTCCCTCTCCGGTTCCCCGGGAGGAGTTGAGGATCCTGTGGCTCGCCTGTGCCCCGGTTCCGGAGCCTCGGATGGACCTTCCGAGCCGGTAGGAGTGTCGGTTCCGCCGACACCTCCCTTGCACCGACCCGAAAATCCGGGACTCTCGGTCTCGGTCTCGACCTCTTCGCGGTCCAGCCGCTCCCACCGTCTAGGCGGTCTCGGTCTCGCACCGCTGGTAAGCGGCGTGCCGCCCTCGCCCTCCTCTCGATGAGGAGGCTTCACGAATTACGCCGACGGTACGAGGACCTTATGTTGCAACAGTTCCTCCTGGCCGGGAATAAGCCGACCTCGCGCCTTCCCCGCCATTAAGTGGTTGTCACCGAACGGCCGACACAACCCTCGACTTGCCCGAGGAGCCTATACCCAGGCCGGTTGTTCGGCAAAACCAGCTGCTCCACCGATATGTGGAACCTCCGCCTCCACAGCCACTGATTGGGGCTCGACCAAGGATTCTCGGTCGGCTGGGCGGTTTACCCCATCGGCTGTCAGTTACCTCACTCCCGACCGACCTCGGCAGGTGAAGGGTGGTTCAGGCCAGAGGCAGTCTTTCAGGACTCTTCCGAGTCCGAAGATGATTCCTCCTTCTTCTCCAAGCGACTGGACTTGGAGTCTTCAGGAGGTCAGCCAATGGACGATAGCCCGTCGTCCTTCCTAGGACTGCTTCGGCTCATCTCGGAGTCTACCGGGATGGAGCTCGAACCTGTTTCCAAACGGGCCAGGTATCTCCTCACGGAGATTCTGGACCGAGGGGATTCTCCGACGGAGGCCTTTCCGGTGGCCGAGGCCATAGTGGGTCCAGCACTGGAACTTTGGCAGCGCCCTGCTTCCTGCCCTGCGCCTTCGGCCAGGATGGCCAGGAAGTATGCGGTCCCACCGTTCCTTGTCCGGCTTTGAACACCTCTGCTGAGGGGTTGAGTTACCGACAGCGCTTTCGGGCGCGGCCGCAACGCCATAGATGTGACAAACCTCTGACAAGGAGTCCAAGAAATTGACTATGTCGGGCGAAAAGTCTACGCTGCGCTCCTCTCTCGGCTTTCGCCAGGCCAGTTCGGCCTCCCTCATGGCACATTTTTCTCATGCCCTGTTGGGCTCCTGGATGAGGTCATCCTCATCTTCCCGCCGATCTGCAGACTACGGTTACAGGTAAGGGACCAGGGCAGGGCAGTGGCCAAACAGCAGCTCCAGACTGCTTTGGATGTAGGGGACTCATGTGCCAGATCGGTGCGCCGTGGCTATGGGCTGTCAAGGGCTTGGCTGAGGATATCCACCTTACTCGGATACCCAGCACAAGTTGGCGGATGTTCCTTTTGGGGACTGACCTCTTCGGCCCTGGGGTGGAAGGTCACCTGCAGAGGATCGAGAAGTCCAATGCCACCTTGGACTCGGTCTCTTCCGCTCAGAAGGACAAAGGCCGCAAACCACAGCCTAAGCCCTTTCGTCCTTCTGTGCCCCCGGCGCGCCTCGGCCCAGCAATCGCCAGGGGCTGGCAGGCTCGGCCTTGGCATCCCAAACCCAAGCCGCCGGGCTTCCTCTAACAGGGAGGCAGGAGGAAGGCCCAGGAGGTCCTCGGCCGGTCCCTCCTCCAAGCCTGCCCAGTGACGGGCTGAGGGGTGTCGCCTCCATCCCCGCCACCTTACTCCTGGGTCCCTGGGGGACGGCTCGCACTGCTCCGCCTGGTCCCTGTTACCACGGGACGAGGTGGGTTTCTTGAGGTGGTGGGAAGAGGCCTGCCTCTGGAATCGAGCAGGCACCACCCTTCAGAGCCGTCGCCCCTCGGGGGGCTTCGGGATCCCCAGCCTCACTGGCGGCTCGTCGAGCCGACATCGCTCTCCTCCTCCAGAAGGAGGTGGTAAGAGAGGTGGTGGACCCTCCTTCAGACCCAGGGTTTGTGTCCAGGTACTTCCTGGTTCCGAAACGGACGGGGGGCTGGCGCCCCATTCTCGACCTACACGACCTAAACAAGTTCCTAAGGTCTCGAACCTTCAGGATGGTCACTCTGGCTCAGATAATACCATCCTTGGAACGCGGCGTGTGGTTCTGCTCTCTGGACTTGCAGGACGCGTTTTTTCACGTCCCTATCCGTCCGTCTCACCAGAGATTCCTTCGCTTCCGAGCGGAAGGATCTCTCTTCGAGTTCCAAGCCATGCCCTTCGGCTTGTCTCCAGCTCCCAGGGTCTTCACCAAATGCATGGCAGTGGTGACAGCATTCCTGCGGCGCCGAGGGGTCCGGGTGTACCCTTACCTGGACGACTGGCTGATAGCAGCTCCCTCCAGGAAGGAGGCGGAGTGGTCCAGAGATCTGGCCCTCCAGGTCTGCTCTCAACTGGGCCTCCTTATCAACGAGGCCAAGTCGGAACTCGAGCCGAAGCAGGTGATTTTATTCATCGGGGCGCAGCTCGACTCTCTTCGAGCCAGAGCGCGGCTCCCGGCGGACAGGGCCGAGGTTCTTTCCTCCTTTGCCCGATCATTTCTGGTTGGGCAATTGCGCCCTGCCCGGGACTTCCTGCGCCTCCTGGGTCTCATGGCGGCCTGTACCAGCGTGGTCCGTTGGGCCCGCTGGAACATGCGTCCCCTTCAGTGGGGACTGGCCAGCCAGTGGTCACAACGCTGCGATCCCTTGGACCAGCTTGTGTCGGTGACACAGGGGATGTGGAACGCTCTCCAGTGGTGGACCGTTCCAGATCATTTGCAGGAGGGCATCCCGTTCGTCCGCCCCGAGCCGACGGTGTCTCTGTCGACCGATGCCTCTGATGGGTTGGGGTGCCCATCTGGGGGAACACCGGGCTCATGGCCTCTGGTCCCCGCGGGAGTCCCGATGCCACATCAACCTGCTGGAGCTCCGAGCGGTCCGCCTAGCTCTCACCGCCTTTGCTCCGTTCCTCCGGGGTCAAGTGGTCCGAGTCCAGACGGACAATACCACGACCATGTACTATCTAAACCGCCAGGGCGGGACGCGCTCCATGCTTCTATGCAAGGAAGCTCTCCGCATTTGGTCACTCGTGAGCAGCCTGGAGGCGGATCTCCTAGCCATTCACGTGGCAGGAGCCTCCAACACCCTGGCCGATGCCCTGAGCCGGATAGGGGCTGCATCCCACGAGTGGTCTCTCCTGCCGGAGGTAGTACAGCATCTGTTCTCCCTTTGGGGCACACCTCAGGTGGACCTGTTTGCCTCCATGGAGAACGCGAAGCTGAGTCTGTTTCATGCCCGCCCCTCAGCAGGGCTCGCTGCAGGATGCCTTCTCGAGGCAATGGACCCCGGCCTCTTTTACGCCTTTTCCCCATTTCCCTTGATCCACAAGGTGCTTCTCAAGGAGGAGGGACAAGGCGAGGTGATTCTGATAGCCCCAGACTGGCCCTGCCAGTTCTGGTACCCAGATCTCCTCAGTCTCAGCCCAGGACTCTCGGCAGCTTCCAGCTCGCCCGGACCTGCTCTCAGTCAATCAGGAAGGTGTTCCATCCGGACCTTCAATCCCTGCACCTGGACGGCCTGGTTCCTGAGCTGCTAGAGTTCCAGGCTTTGGGTCTTTCCGACGAGGTCCTCAATGTAGTTGAGGCGTCCCGTAGAGTCGACCAGAAAATGCTATGCCTTCAAATGGAAAAGGTTTTCCATTTGGTGTCAGGGCAAGGGCTTGGACCCTTCCTCCTGTTCCTTGGCAAGCATCTTGGACTATTTATGGTCCCTTTCTAGTCAAGGCTTAGTCTAAACGACCCTAGGGTGCACCTGGCGCATCTCTGCTCAGTACCGCTGGCGGGAAGCAGTCGATGGCGAGGAGAAGGTGGTCTGGCGCTTTTCAAGGCCTTGATCACATTTCCTCCAGTGCGGGAACCCCACCTCCGTGGGATCTACTGCTGGTACTGGCAAAGCTCATGGCAAGCCATTTTAACCTATGCACAGGTGTGCTCTCTCTCACCTGTCGTGGAAGACCGCCTTCTTGGTGGCTATCACGTCAGCCAGAAGGATGGGAGAGCTCCGAGCGCTTTCCATCGAGTCTCCTTACCTGGTCTTCCACAGGGACAAGGTTGTCCTGCGCCCCCACCCGAAATTCCTTCCGAAGGTGGTGCCGGAGTTTCACCTTAACCAGGTGTTGACTCTGCCGGTGTTCTACCCCAATCACACCTCGGAGGCCGAATATAGGCTCCATACTCTGGACCCTAGAAGGGCGCCGCTTATTATAAGGGCGCATGCGGCTGAAATTGGGAGAGGTTCGCCAGCTGTTTGTCACCTACGCTGAAGCCAGATCTGGCAGACCTGCAGCCAAGCGGACGATAAGCAGGTGGGTAACCTCCTGCATAGATCTCTACTAAGTTGGCGGGCATGGAGCCTCCCAGAGGGATAAGGCTCATTCTACCCGCCATACTGCTGC
This sequence comes from Neoceratodus forsteri, assembly GCA_016271365.2. Taxonomy (NCBI): domain Eukaryota; kingdom Metazoa; phylum Chordata; order Ceratodontiformes; family Ceratodontidae; genus Neoceratodus; species Neoceratodus forsteri. Next base: position 967,412,248 of record CM057452.1, read on the forward strand.
AACGGTGGCTGCTTCAGGACGTCCCTATCCAGGAAATCTGCAGGGCTGCTACCTGGAAGTCAGCAAACACTCTCATTACCCACTACCACATCGACCTTGAGTCACGCCGGGATGCTGGTTTTGGGGCCCTCGTTCTCCAGTCTCTCTTTCCCAAGTAAGTATATGGGGTGTGCGTCTTGCCTCCCTCCTCCCGGAGAACTGCTAGGAGTCTGCCAATGAGTGTGGATGAACAACATATCCATGTCCCTAGAAATACAGGTTACTCACCTGTAACAGGAGTTCTAGGAATGGTATATGTTGTTCATCCATATTCCCACCCTACCTTCCCGGCTTCGACGCACAACCTGAGCTTCCAGCGGGCCAGATCTGGCGTCATGGGGCGGAGCCGAGAGTTATACCACCCGGGTGGGTGGGAGGAGCAAGCTTGAAGACCTTCCGGCAAGATTTAAAGCGGCAAGGATACTGCCAATGAGTGTGGATGAACAACATATACCATTCCTAGAACTCCTGTTACAGGTGAGTAACCTGTATATATCCTCTCCAGTTTGCAGTCCTCAAGTAAATCCTTCAGATCAGTACATTCTCTTTATCACACCCTGCCAAGGAGCAGATAGAGGGTGACTTTTCGTCCAGCTGGTGCGAGACACTGTACCACCACCACCAGTCAGTCAGGTAATGGTAAAGGAGCAGGAGATCTGCCTACTCCAGCAGCCACTCCAGGTGCCCATTCAAAAGCCCCTAGAGGTAGCAGTGCAGCATGAGTCACAATTGGCTCAGCCTGACTCCTTTTACACCCCTCAGCTTCCCTGACCTCCAGAGTTGGTTGTTGGGGGTCGTCTCTCCCTCCACCTGGACTACTGGAAGGAGCTGACCTCAGATGCTTGGGTACTGGAAATCATAGCACAAGGGCATGGTCTGGAGCTACCTCCAGAACATCCACTGGTGACTACACAGTATCCTCCAGACCACATTCCACTGCTTCTGAAGGAAATTCACACCTTGCTCCAGAATAAGGAAAAATAACCTGTACCCCCGGGACAGAGAAACACAGGGTTCTAAGGACATGGATATGTTGTTCAATCCACACTTACTGGCAGGTTCCTTGCCGCTTTAAATCTTGCCAAAAGGTCTTCAAGCTGGCTCCTCCCACCCACCCGGGTGATAAAACTGTCAGCTCCGCCCCATGACGCCAGATCTTCCTTACTGCATGGAAGCTCAGGTTCCTTCCTTAGCGCTCTGCGTTTTAGGCCTGGATCCAAATTCGTCGGTTAAACCGAAACTTCTTCTCAAATTTTCTAGACTTTGGTCTGTTTCTTCCTTTGTGGCTGCGATGGATAAGTCGACTCCCAGATTTCAGCGGTGCCCATGCGGGCAGAAAATGTCTCAGACTGATCCGCACTCCACATGCGTTTATTGCCTTGGACTCAGTCACGATCCACAAGCCTGCAGATTGTGCAGGTCCTTCTTGGTCAATGCACTCGAAGACCGTGCTACCAGAATCCAACTTGGGCGCCCCGAGAGATGTGTTCCTCCGGTGAAATCAAAGAAGGCCCATTGGGTGGTGTCTGTGATGGCGGGCTCGGCTGAGCAAATTGAGCAGATGATTGCTCTCGAGGAGGAGGCAGCCCAGGCCGCATCTTCGTCTTCCTCGGTCGTGGCATTTAACCCGCTCTCCTTGGGCTCCTCCTACATGGCTTCTTTTAAGAAGCTTTGTCAGTCCCTCTCTACAAAAGGTGAGGGTCCTTCGGGACACTCCTCTCGGTCCAAGAAGAAGGACTCGAAGGGTAAGTCCTTCCGTCGGCATTCGTGGGAGTGGGAGAGGTCCCCTTCCCTGGACAGTCGACACTCGACTTCAGTCAAGGTTGCAGCTAAGGCTGCTGGCTTCATGGTGTTCCCATTAGGTCAGCCAGCCGAGACGCCCATCGATGCGGTCGAGATTTTTCTCAACCCATCGAGCGGGCTGTCAACTGGAGAAACCAAAAACCCTTCTTCACCGGTTCCCCTGGTGGAAACCGAGAACTTGCTTGCGCCTCCTCTGCCAGAGTCCCTGGTTTAGGATCCCGAGCCAAGGGAGGAACGGGTTTCCTCTGCTCTCTCTCAGACCCACCCTTGGAAACACCGACGGTCTCAGACCTCTTCTCGGTCCAGCCGATCCCACTGACATCAGTGGTCTCAGTCTCAGCACCGAGGAAAGCGGCGGTACTGCTTGTCCTCGTCTTCTTCCTCCTCGGAGGAAAGGCTTCGGCGCAAATTGCGTCGATGCTATGAGGACTTGATGTAGCAGTAGCTCCTTCTGACCAGGAACAAGGTGACCCCATCGCCTTCCCCAGCCATTAAGTGGCTGTCACTGGAGCGGCCGAAACAACCCATCATGGTTATCAAGGAGCCAAAGCCGGCACCGGCTGTTCGCGCAAAACCAGCTGCGCCACCCATTGTGGTGGAACCCCCGCCTCCACGACCTAAATCTGGGGCTCCGACCAAGGACTCTCAGTCAGGTCAGGGGTTGCCCCATCGGTTGTCTGTCACCCTCACTCCCGATTGGCCTCGGCAAGTGGAGGGTGGCTCAGGCCCTCGGCAGCTGTTCGCAGACTCCTCAGAGTCTGATGATTACTCTTCCCTGTTCTCCAGGCCCCTCGATCTGGAGTCCTCTGGGGGACAGTCAGTGGACGAGAGCCCATCCTTGTTAATGGGAATGCTTCGGCTCATCTCAGAATCCACTGGGATGAAGCTTGAACCCATGTCAAAGCGGGCCAAGTATCCCCTCACAGAGATACTGGACTGAGGGGATTCTCCCACGGAGGACTTTCCGGTGGCTGAAGCCATTGTTGGCCTAGCCTTGGAGTTATGGCAGCGGCCAGCTTCTTGTGCTGCTTCTTTGGCCAGGAAGTATGCGGTCCCCACCGGCTCACTCTCCGGTTTTTCCGAGCACCCCTCTGCAGAGGGGCTTGTGACTGACACTGTTTTCCAGCGTTCTGGAAACACCAGGGACATGGACAAGCCTCCCAACAAAGAGTCCAAGAAGCTGGACTATGCCAGGCGTAAAGTGTATGCTGCGTCCTCCCTAGGCCTTCGTCAGGCCAGTTCGGCTGTACTGTTGGCACACTTTTCCCACGCCCTTATGGGCTCCCTGGATGAGGTGATTCCTCATCTCCTGGCTGACCTCCAGACTACGGTCAAGCAAGTGCGGGACCAGGGAAGGGCAGTGGCAAAGCGGCAGCTCCAAACTGCTCTCGACATTGGAGACTCGTGCCCGGTCAGTAGCGGCTGCAATGGCCATGCGCCACAGAACTTGGCTGTGAATCTCCACCTTCACAGTGGATACCAAGCACAAGCTGGCAGACGTACCCTTCCTGGTTACCGACTTGTTCGGTCCCGGGGTGGAGGGTCATTTGCAGAGGATCAAGAAGTCCAATGCCACCTTGGACTCTGTCACGTCTGCCCAGAAGGACAAAGGCTGCCAGCAGCAGCATAAGCCCTTTCGGCCTTCTGCCTCTGCGGCACGTCCGGCCCAGCAACACCAGCATCAGGGCCAGCAGGCTCGCACTTGGCACCCCAAAGCCAAACCTGAAGCTTCCTCTAGCAGGAAGCCTGGAGGGAAAGGCCGGTCCCTCCTCCAAGCCTGCCCAGTGACGGATTGAGGGGTGTCACCCCCAGCCTTGTCTCTCCCCCCTGGGTTCCCCCTGTGGGGGGACGGTTCCACCACTTTCTTTCCGCCTGGTCCGCTATCACCACGGACTGCTGGGTGTTGAGAAAGTAGTAGGAAAGGGTCTGCCTCTGGAATTCAGCAGGTCCGCCCTTCGGGAGCCATCACCTCACGAGGCTCACGGGTCCAGAGGCTCTGTCAGGCCGACTTGCTCTGCTCCTCCAAAAGGAGGTGGCAGATCCTCCTCCAGACCCAGGGTTTGTGTCCATGTATTTCCTGGTCCCAAAACGGCTGGTGCCCCATTCTCGACCTGCACGACCTGAACAGGTTTCTAAGGTCACAAACCTTCAGGATGGTCACTCTGGCTCAGATCATTCCATCCTTGGAACGAGGTGTGTGGTTCTGTTCTCCAGACCTTCAGGATGCATTCTTTCATGTCCCAATCTGTCCGTCCCACCAGCGATTCCTCCATTTCAGAACTGAGGGGTCCCGTTACGAGTTCCGGGCCATGCACTTCAGCCTCTCTCCAGCTCCCAGGGTCTTCACTAAATGCATGACAGTGGTGACAGCATTCATGCGGCGTCGAATGGTCCAGGTGTACCCTTACCTGGACGACTGGCTGATTGTTGCCCCCTCCAGACCGACGGTGGAGTGGTCCAGGGATCTGATCCTCCAGGTTTGCTCTCAGGTTGGCCTCGACATAAACGAGGCCAAATCGGAACTCATGCCAACGCAGGTGATTCAATTAATTGGGACAGAGCTCGACTCTCTTCTAGCCAGAGCATGGCTCCTGGCAAACAGGGCCAAGGTTCTTTCCTCCTTTGCCCAATCATTTCTGGTTGGGAAATTGCACCCTGCCCGGGACTTCCTGCGCCTCATGGCGGTCTGCACCACCGTGGTCCGTTGGGTCCATTGGGCCCGTTGGCACATGCATCCCCTTCAGTGGGGACTGGCCAGCCAATGGCCACAGTGCTCTGGTCCTTTGGACCAGCCAGTGGAATGTTCTCCAGTGGTGGATCATTCCAGCTTATCTGCAGGAGGACATACCATTTGTCTGCTCCGAGTCGACGGTTACTCTTTCGACCGACGCCTCTCTGATGGCTTGGGGTACCATCTGGGGGAGCACAAAGCACATGGCCTCTGATCCCCTTGGGAGTCCCGATGCCACATCAACCTACTGGAGCTTCGAGTGGTCCGCCTAGCCCTCACCGCCTTCACTCCGTTTGTACGGGGTCAAGTGGTCCAGGTTGAGACGGACAATACCACGACCACGTACTACCTAAACCGCCAGGGCAGGACGCGCTCCTTACCCCTGTGCAAGGAAGCACTCCACACTTGGTCCCTCGTGTGCAGTCTGGAGGTCGATTCCTAGCCATCCATGGCAGGAGCCTCCAACACCTGGCCGGCGCCCTGCCGGATCGGGCTGCTTCACGAGTGTGGTCTTTCCGCCGGAGGTAGGTACATAATCTGTTCTCCCACTGGGGACACACCTCAGGTGGACCTGTTTGCCTCCAGGAGAATGCTAAGCTGAGGCTGTTTCATGCCGCCTCCCTCAGCAGGGCTCGCTGCAGGCGATGCCCTCTCGAGGCCGTGGACCCCGGGCCTCTTCTACACCTTTCCCCCATTTCCCTTGATCCGCAAGGTGCTTCTCAAGGCGAGGAAGGACAAGGCGCAGGTGATTCAAACAACTTGAAGTCTTGCTATATTATGACATACGCAGTGAGTCCCAACCTTCGAACTGCTCCGGAGGTGAAAGAGTTAACTTTCCATGCCAGGCATGGAACGCTGAGCTCGAGCTCGGTTGAAGACTCTGTCTGTTGTTCTTCAAACTCAAACTGTCAGATTCTTTACTCCGCCTCACTGAACAGTCGCTCCGGAGATTTCTCCTTCTGCTCGGTTCATTTTTTGGTTACAGTATTGTTTTTCTCGGTTGTGGTTTAAATTCGGTCGGTTCAGACTCTGTCTGTGGTATTGTGAGTACTTGATAGGTTTTACATTAATTTCTTTCTGTGTGGAACTAGTAAACAGTTTATTGGTTCAGTTTGAACCAATCAGGTTGTTTAAAATATATTTAATCTGTTATTTAGAGTGTGGTTACTGGTTCTTATCGGTTCTAAAAAAAACGGATTTTATTATGGTTTTTTCCACAACCCGTGACACGGTTGGGAACCGATAAGAGGGTCTTACTATGGATTGCCATAAACCAGGTACGCTGGTTAGGGTTGGTATTATGTCTGAGAAACCCAAAAGAATAACCGGGCCCACTGGGTTTCAGCACTTCAGTGTCTGTGGGAAGTCTTTGCTAAGGCTGACCCCCACACCACCTGTGTTTATTGTCTGGGGTTTGACCACCTCAGTGCAGACTGCCAGATTTGCAAAAATTTTCCTGCAGCTACCTAGAAAAGAGAGTTGGTAGGCTCAGGAAAGGAGGCCAAAAGTCCGCTGAACGGATGGCCAGCCGGTTCGGTTTCAACCGAATCTCGAGGAGTCTCCCTGACCAGGGCGAGACTTCCTCGGGCAAAGGAGATCCACTCAGGAGTCGGTTCCAGCAAAGGATTGAGGAAATCAGCTGGTGTGGAGCCAAACTTTCCTCTCCAACCGCTGAAGAAATAGCCCAAAGCAATTAAAATTGTCCAGTCACTTTCCTCAGTTCCCACCGAACCGTAACCATCAGGTAAGTGTAATGTTCGGGTTGGTCCCACCGGTTCAAGAGTATGATTTGAGGAATTTTATGAACCGGAGGAGGGGAAGAGGAGTATGAGGAAAGTGAATGTGGATTTGAAAGTCTGATGTGCCTATTGAACGGACATCTCCCCAGACAGACCTTCAGGAGTGTCTCCTCCTAGGCTTTCTGAGTCCCTTCTCATTTTATGTTTATAAAAGTGGTTGAAACCTCCAGCTCCTTATGGAGGAAGTTGTGGATGATCAAGAGGAGTCTGACTATGTGGAAATGATGGATATCCCAGAAGTCTAGGAGACTGTCTATTCCTCTCACATAAATCTTTTGGGAAACAGACAGTAAAAATTCTAAAACCCTCACACTATACCTCCTGTGGATAAGAGAATGGACAAGAGGTACACATTGTCAGGCTCTGATACGGAGTTCCTTACTCAACGTGCAGCCATGTTGGGGTAGTGCAGGCTGCAGCCTGTGACAAGGCAAATATTCCTTGGCTCACACCCCTGACAAGGACTCCAGGAGGATTGATGCCATGGTAAAGAAACAGTACATGGCAGCATTCTTGGGACCAGACAGGCAAATTATATGTGGCTTATGTTGCTAGATACCAGAAATCCAGATGGGATACTGTTACGGCTCTAGCAAAACAGGTCCCTGGCCAGCTTGCCAAGGAGCTGGAGCAGGTGGCTGCTGATGGTATTGAGGCATCCAAGGTGCAGTTCCATGCTGCAGTGGACTCTAATGATGCCTCATCAAGAATCATGGCTACATCTGTGGCACTTCGCAGAATGGCTTGGCTCAGATGCACTAACCTGTCACAGGATACCCAGACTAAGGCCATGGATTTTCCTGTTGTGGGTAATTCTCTGTTTGGGGAGCAGACAGAGAATTACATGAAGAAAATGGATGAGTACAGGACCACCTATTGGAGTGCACAGGCTACGGAAAGGCAGGCTACCTCAAAGTTGCTAGCCTTCCAGGGGCAGGGCAGGTCTCTTTCATAGCCTTTACCAAGCCCAGGCCTCCTTCTGCTTTCTACGCCCAGGGGTTCTTAGAGGAGAGGCAGATAGCACAAGCAGGCCTTGCTTCCACCCCTCAGCCTAAAGCCCCTGCCAAGCAGGTACCTGATGGGGTTGCCAGGCTGATTCTCACCTACCTGGAGGCAGGCATTGGCTTACTTGTCCAGGACTGGAAGTCTGTGACATCAGATCAAGTGGGTCCTGGAAGTAGTAACCGAGGGACTGGTTCTCAGCTTCAAAAATTTCAAAGATGAGAACCAGATCCTTTCCTACCTAATCCACCAGAGCGACTTGCCTTAGAGGCAGAAGTCTCTTCCTTCTGCCTCTCAGAGCTGTGGAAAGGTTCCACCCATACACCAGGGCAAAGGATTGTACTCAAGTACTTCCTTACCCCATAAAAGACAGGAGAATGGCGACCCATCCTGATCTCAGATACCAAACAAGCATCTTTTAAACCAAAATTCAAAATGGTGACTCTGGGAATTATTCTACCCTCTCTAAGGCCAGGGGATCATGGCCCCTGACCTCAAGGATGCCTACCTCCATATTCTCATCTGTAGCTCCCATCAAAGTACCTCAGGTACGAGCTGCCCTCAGGCTATTACCAGTTCAGAGCAATGCCCTTGGCCTCACCTCTGCTCCAAGGGTATTCACAAAATGCCTTGGTAGTAGCAGTTGCCTTCCTAAGAAGGCAAAAAAATGCCATTTCCTACCTGGGCGACTGGCTCACAGTAGGCGCAGTCTCCAGTACCAAGTCAAGTTACATCTACAGATAACTCAGCAACTGTTTACCTCTCTAGGTTTCCTTCTGAATCTTTCAAAGTCAGTTCTAGAGCCTGTCCAGCTTCTCACCTTCACAGGCACAGAGCTGAACACAGAGAAAGCCAGAGCCTTCCTTCCTTTGGACAGGGCAAGGACCCTGGTCTCTCTGCTCCTCATTTGACCTGCAGGTCTCGACCAGCAAGGCACTTTTACAGCTCCTGGGGCACATGGCTGCTTCTACAGCAGTAGTGCAGGGAGCAAGGATTCAGATGAGGGACATCCAGTTCCATTTGAGCCTTCTGGTCCTCTAGGAAGACCCTCTAACCAAATTGATCCCAGTAACCTCGAACCCTGATCCAAGCCCTACAGTGGTGGCAGGATCAGAGAATCTAGGACAAGGGGTTCCCTTTGTCTCATAGTCTCACTCCTTAATCCTTACTGGATGCATCCCTCTTGGGGTGGGAGCTCACATGGCGAGCCTCACTGCAGGGATTGTGGTCCCCCTCAGGAATCTCTGCTCCACATCAATCTGTTGGAGCTCAGAGCAGTTTTTCTAGCACTTCAAGTGTTTCCCAAATCTGTTCAGAACAAAGTTGTACAGGTCAGAACAGACAACACCACCACAATGTGGTACATCAACAAGCAAGGAGGCACTCGGTCTACGGCCTTGTGCACCGAAGCAATGAAGTTGTGGTCTCTGGCTTACTCCCTGAACACCCCCCTTACGGCAGTTCACCTCCCAGGCAAGGACAATGTCCTGGCAGATGCTCTCAGTAGGATTTCCCAGGGCCATCACGAATGGTCACTGGATCCCTGGTCCTGGAGGTAATATTTGCCAGATGGGGCACCCCGAAGATAGACCTTTTTGCAGCCCCAGACAGTCACCAACTTCCCCTTTTTTGCTGCAGGCCCCCAGTGTTGGGCTCAGTCCCTCTGGATACCTTCCTTCTCAGTTGGGAAGGGAAGTTTCTCTATGCTTTTCCCCCCTTCCCTCTTCTGTTCAAAGTGTTAGTCAAAATCAGATCTCAACCCTGCAACTTGATCCTGATTGCTCCAGACTGGGCCAGACAGCCTTGGTACCCACTCCTACTATCATTAGCAGTCCATCTTCCCCTGTGTCTTCCCAGGAATCACAACCTGTTAACCTGTGCTCAGGGAAGGGTTTGGTACCCGAACCTCAAATCTCTCAATCTCAAGGCCTGGCTCTTGAAGAGTTAGAGTTTGCTGATCTACACCCTTCCCAAGGTGTAATGGATATACTGAAGGCTTCGAGGAAACCTTCCACCAGGATACTTTACAATTCCAAATGGAAGGGTTTTCCATATGGTGCACTGGGAAGCATATTTCCCAGAATCTGCTGATTTACCCACAGTCCTGGATTATGTGGTCCATCTAAATACTTTGGGGCTGAGACCAGCTACCCTAAAGGTACATTTGGCAGCTGTGTCTGCTTTTATTTCAGCAGGTAAACCCCCTTCTCTTTCAGCTCATCCTGTATTCTCCAAGTTTTTTAAGGGATTTCTTCACACCAACCCTCCATTCAGGGACCCTGCCCCGGCCTGGGATCTTAATGTTTGCATTGCTCAGCTTATGCAACCTCCTTTGAGCAATTGTTTTCAGCAGAGCTTAAGTACTTGAATTGGAAGACTGTGTTTCTAGTAGCCATCACTTCTGCCAGACGCATAAGTGAATTACAAGCTTTATCAGTGGAGCCTGATTTTATCTGATTTCATAAAGATAAGGTGGTCCTCAGGACTAACAGGAAGTTCTTGCCTAAGGTAGTTTCAGATTTCCGCCTTAATCAATCCACGTCTCTTCCAATGTACTTCACTGACCATTCCTCCTCTGGTGAGAGGAGGCTGCACAGTTTAGATGTGAAGAGAGCCCTTAGTTACTACATAGAGCATACCAAGGGTCACAGGTTTGACTCCCTCCAACTGTTCCTGACTTATGGCGAGGTTGGTAAAGGGAAACCTGCCACTAAAAGATCCATTGCCAGGTGGATTGTCTCTTGTATCTAATTCTGTTATGAAAAGCTGGGTAAATTCCTCCTCAGGCCTGAGGGCTCACTCTACCAGAGATACAGCTGCTTCCCTGGCTGCGCAGGGACATCCCTATTCTAAAGATCTGTCAAGCAGCTACCTGGAAACAGTTCACATTTTTACTGAGCATTACTCCCTGGACATCCAGGCTAGGAGTGATGCTCGGTTTGGAACAGCTGTGCTTCACAGCCTATTTCCTAAGTAGGTTCTGTCCCTCTTCCATGGAGGTACTGCTGTGTAGTCTGCATATGTCATAATATAGCAAGACTTCATGTTGTTTGAAGAAAAAATTACTCACCTTTCTTCTAATGGTGTCTTGCTATATTATGACCTCCCCCCCTGCCTGCCCCTCTCAGAACCTCTGTTTTTGGGATGTGGGTGGGCAGTGCAGTGTTGGCACTTAGTAGATGCCCACCTTGTTAGTTTCACCCTTCCTTTTTTGGGGTGATTTGGTGTTGTGTTTTTCATTTTTTGGGTCTCCTGACTTGAGTCTTTGTTTTGGGACCAAAAAATGTGTTCTTATGTTTAGTAGCCAGTTGGCTAGTGTAGGTTTACAGCTTCCACACAGGATCTCAGTGAGTTTAGCTCGTAAAGATCTGACAGTTTGAGTTTGAAGAACAACAGACAGAGTTTTCAACCGAGCTCGAGCTCAGCGTTCCATGCCTGGCATGGAAAGTTAACTCTTTCACCTCCGGAGCCGTTTGAAGGTTGGGACTCACTGCATATGTCATAATATAGCAAGACTCCATTAGAAGAAATAACATTACTAAGGTGAGTAATTTTTTCTTCTGGTAGCCCCAGACTGGCCCCACCAGTTCTGGTATACAGATTGCCTCAGCTCCATGCTCCCTAGGTGGCTCCCAGCCCGCCCGGATCTGATCTCAGTCAACCAGGGGAAGATTCTCTACCCGGACCTTCAATTCCTGCACCTGACGGCCTGGTTCCTGAGCAGCTACAGTTCCAGGCCTTGGGTCTTTCCGACGAGGTCCTCGACGATGTTGAGGCATCCCGTAAGGAGTCGACCAGAAAATGCTATGCCTTCAAATGGAAGAGATTTCTCCATTTGGTGTCAGGGCAAGGGATTGGACCCTTCCTCCTGTTCATTGGCTAGCATTCTGGACTACCTGTGGTCCCTTTCTCAGCTAGGGCTTCCGTCAACGACCCTTAAGGTGCACCTGGCAGCCATCTCTGCTTACCGGGCGCGGGCCGGAAAGCAGTCGGTGGCGCAGGAGAAGGTGGTTGGACGCTTTTTCAAAGGCCTTGATCACATATCTCCTCTGGTGCGAGAACCTCCACCTCCGTGGGATCTACTGCTGGTACTGGCTAAGCTCATGGGCAAGCTATTCGAACCGATGCACAGGTGTGACATTTCTCACCTGTCGTGGAAGGCCCGCTTTTTGTGGCTATCACGTCAGCCAGAAGGATGGGAGAGCTCCAGGTGCTTTCCTTTGAGTCTCCCTAGCTGGTCTTCTACAGGGACAGGGTTGTCCTGCACCCCCACCCGAAATTCCTTCCAAAGGTGGTGTCGGAGTTTTACCTTAACCAGGTGTTGACTCTGCCGGTGTTCTACCCCAATCACACCTCGGAGGCCGAATATAGGCTCCATACTTTGGACCCTAGAAGAGTGCTCTTTTATTATAAGGAGCGAACGGCTGAAGTTCGGGGAGAGGTTCGCCAGCTGTTTGTCACCTACGCTGAAGCCACACCTGGCAGACCTGCAGTCAAGCGGATGATAGGCAGGTGAGTCACCTCCTGCATAGATCTCTGCTATAGGTTGGCGGACATGGAGCCTCCCAAAGGGATAGGAGCTCATTCTACCTGCCGTACCGCTGCTTCAGTGGCTGCTTCCAGGGACATCCCTATCCAGGAAATCTGTAGGGCCGCTACCTGGAAGTGAGCACACATATTCATTACCCAGTACCACATCGACCTTGAGTCACGCCGGGATGCTGGTTTTGGGACCTCGGTTCTCCAGTCCTTGTTTTCTAAATAGGGGGTGTGCACCTTGTCTCCCTCCTCCCGGAGAACTGCTAGGAGTCTGCCAGTAAGTGTAGATTAAACAACATATCCTTGTCACTAGAAATACAGGTTATTCACCTGTAACAGGAGTTCTAGGAATGGTATATGTTGTTCATCCACACAACCCACTCGACCTCCCTGGCTTCGACGCACAACTTGGCTTCCAGCGGGCTAAATCTGGTGTCATGGGGCAGAGCCGAGAGTTTTATCATCCGGGTGCGTGGGAGGTGCCAGCTCGAAGACCTTCCGGCAAGATTTAAAGCGGTAAGGAACCTGCCAGTAAGTGTGGATGAACAACATATACCATTCCTAGAACTCCTGTTACAGGTGAGTAACCTGTATTTCTGTTCTTGATACTTCCTAGATCTTACTTCGAGTGGGCTCTTGCAGTAGGCAACACCATTAGGACTAAGCCACCAGGCGCCAGGACAGCATGGAAAAATTCTAATAAGCAGTCTATAACGGGGGAACACCCCCTGGCGTTGGCACATCAATGTTTAATCTGGTATTAGAGGACGGTCCCCACGCCCACCTCAGTTCTTTTCCCTCCGCACACCAGCTCGCCGGACCTTGTGGATATTAGTGCTACTGACTGCCATTTTATTTATTGTTTTCTAGTGTTCATAGTTCGCTTTCGGCTCCATGTCGTCGCCTACTTCCTCTGCAGACTCCTGCAAGTGGAAGTGTGCCTGCGGAAAGCAGCTCCCCGAGAAGGATGGCCATACTGCATGCACCATTTACCTAGGCCCAAACCATGACACTGAAGCTTTTTTTTTTTGTAATTTAAATTTTACTGATGATTAAAGAATACAAACAACATCAGTCAGGCAACATACCAGAAGTAATACAATGCAGAACAAGACAGAGTCTAAAAAAAAATAAAAACCCAAGCCAAAAACAAAAAAAAAAAAATCGCAACGACCCCCCCACACCACCAACCACGCTCTCCCTCTCAGAGCTCCCACAGCTATGAGATATCAGCACCAAGGAACAGATATTGGGCCTGATCCATAGAAAAAGGATCATGACCCACCAACCTGACTTAATCAGGCAATATCTGAATCGATAGTAAGATATGCAGTTGCCCCCATCTGTCCTAAAGATCCATCCGGTAGTGTAGTCTGGCAGTCTGTTTCTCAACCATAAGGACATGCATAATTTCACCATACCACTCTCTGTATGGCAGGATACAGTCGTCCCACCAATTCCAAAGGATAATGACCTTTGCTACCATTGTGATCAGTGCAATATGAGCTTTACGATGGCCAAACAGATTGGCAGAAAGTCCCCTACCAGGCAAATCTCAGGAATGAAGGCATCAACACCAAAGCTTGCCAAGCGTGCCAGAAATTCAGTCAGGTCATGCGAAAAGGACGCCAGAAAGTTCTGGAGACCCATCTTCTCCAACAAAAGTTGGTTGCCTTGGAAAAGGAGCTGCAGACCCGGGCCACAGAGCAGACTTCTGCAGAGGCTGCATCATCCAGGAAGAAACATAAGCAGTATCGGGACCCAGGATCAGTCCACTACAGAGCCGTGATCGCCTATGGGTGCCGCAGCGAATCCTTAGTCTTCCTCCCATGGGGGTCGACTTCTACTTCCACATCAGCCCTCTATCCTTCTGGGCTGCCTGTGGACAAGCCTCCCACCATTATTTCTGTGGCAGGCAGCACTTGTATGGATTTGGAAGATTCTTCCTCTGCCCTGCTGCCCCTGTTGTTCAGGCTTGTTCTCCACAAAGGTCCTGAGTCAGGTGGCCAGTTAGGTTTCTCAGGTGATACTTCAGCTATTTCCACCCATCCAGCCTTGGCATCTTCACCAGCCCCCCTGGCTCGAGGCCCGATGACAGTCAGTCAGACCGATGCCTGCTGTCGCCCACTCCTTCTGGGCCACAGCCTGCCTCCGCAGGATCTCAACCCATGGTGCCTCCGGCTCCTCAGCTGCCACCAGTGGTTTCCTGCCCGTATACCCTCTACCAAGCACTGGTGAGGGCCTTCTTTCTCTCATATGCGGAACTGACGCAAAGTCACCATTCACCAAAACCCACAGGTTCTCCTTCTTTGGGCCCGGTGTCCCCAGCATCACCACCTCTGTTACTGCCTCAGTTCACCAGGAGTGGTCCTTACCTCGAACTCCTTGGCGGTTTTGGCCTATCAATCACAACAGCCTGTTGTGGCCTTAGGCCATTCCTTACACTCTTCGATTCTGAGCTTAGACCTACAGTCTGCACCTTCTGGGCATTTGACAGGCTCATTGGGTGTAGTGTCAGGCCCCGTTTATGGCCTTCTGACACACTACCCGGTGCTGGGTTGCTCTTTCCACCCGACACTCCTTTGTTGTACGTTGGCCGACTGTAGCATTCTTCTTAATGCATGGTGAGTGCCCACCCAAAGACCGGCCCCTTCTCAGCAGATGCTGGCACCAGCCTCTTCCTCAGTGAGGGACTCCCCTTTATGCGACATGGAGGCTCCCCCTCTGGTAATGGAACGTCAGTTGGGGGCCGGCGCGGTCATGACCTCAGTTCTGCCGCACTCTGCCTCGGACTCTGAGGGATCATTACTTGTTGTTTCTGAATCTCCAGAGTCTCTGATCTCCCCACTACATTTTCTGTCTTACCATTTCCGGAGGTTTGGGTTTTTACCTTCCCTCCTTCACGGCTGTCGGGCCTTGCGCTCCTTTTGGCCCGGCCGTTCCGAGCCCGTCATTTGACCCGGATGGGGCTCAAGTCTGCTGGCACCTGAACTTCTCCCCTTGTTCCCTCTTTCATGTTTGTGGGGGACGGCACCATCCTAAAGGAGGTTAGGGCTGGAGCAGGCCTCGCGGATCCTCCCAGCCTCCTAGGCGAAGTGTCTTTTTCCTCTATGTTACTCCCGGCCTTTCTAAAGTCAGCCAGTTTTCACTGGAACTGCGCTTGGGCCCAGACGTTGGCCCATCACCCCCCCCCCCATTGTTTCTGCCAGGGGGTGTGCCACTCCTCATACAAAAGGCAGCAGTTGCTCCTGACGTGAGCTCTGAATGGTTTCCCTCATTCTTGCACTCCTGTGTCGGTCGCCAGCCCCCCGGCTCGGGGCCCGATGACAGTTAGTCAGACAGACGCCTGCTGTCGCCCGCTCCTGCTGGGCCACAGCCTGCCTCTCCGGGATCTCAACCCATGGTGCCTCCAGCTTCTCAGCTGCCATCAGTGGTTTCCTGCCCGGATACCCTCCACCAAGTGCCGGCAGAGCCTTCTTTCACCAGTCTCTCATGTGCAGAACTGGCGCCAAGTCACCATTCACCAGAACCCATGGGTTCTCCTCCCTTGGAACCAGCATCCACAGCATCACCACCTCTGGTTGCTGCCTCTGTTCACCAGGAGTGGTCCTTACCTCTGACTCCTTGGAGGTTTTGCCCGATCAGTCACAACAGCCTGTCCTGGCCTTAGGCCATTCCTTAGACTCTTCGATTCAAAGCTTAGACCTACAGTCTGCAGCTTCTGGGCATTTGATAGGCTCATTGGATGTGGTGTCAAGCCCTGTTTATGGCCTTCTGACGCACTACCCGGTGCTGGGTTGCTCTTTCCACCCGACGCTCCTCTGTCATACGTTGACCGACTGTAGCATTCTTCTTAATGCATGGTGAGTGCCCACCCAAAGACTGGCCCCTTCGCAGCAGATGCTGGCACCAGCCTCTTCCCTGGCGAGGGACTCCCTTTTATGCGATATGGAGGCTTCTCCTCTGGTAATGGAACGTCAGTTGGGGGCCAGCGCGGTCACGACCTCGAGTCTGCCGCACTCGGCGTCTGACTCTGAGGGATAATTACATATCATTTCAGAATCACCAGAGTCCCCGATCTCCCCACTACATTCATCCTTAGGGGAGATTTAGATCAGGGACATTCCTAAGTCCCCTGCAGAAGACCCCTCATTCCTGGCTATGATGAAAACAATCCAGGCCTCGCGGGGTGGCGCACTGAGAAGCAAGACCCTCAATGATGCCATCTGGCACAGCATCTGCACCTTCCAGAGGTTGATTCAGTGGTTATCCCCCCCCTTTGGTGGTACTACATGACGACATTTCATTTGCGGTCTGGCAACAGTCTGCATCAGTCCCAGCCATCCCAAGGAAGGCCAACCAACTGCATCATGCCACGGACTGCAAGTCTCACTTTGACTTCCTCCCCAAGGCTGACCCTCCTGTTTTTTCCGGGGTCCAGGCAGAGGGCAAGGGGTCCAGTAATTGGGGCAGTTACTTCCGGATAGGGAATCCAAACATTTAGACCTTCTGGGGCACAGGATCTGTGCTTCTTCGACCCTGGCCTTGCAGGCCCAGAACTACCTGGCACATATGCTGATGCATCAGCAATTCCTTTTCAGGCAGGTAGGGGATTTACTTTAGATCATGCTGGAGTCTACTGTTCAGTATTGGATCGAGCAGCTCTTAGGTTCCGCGTCGAACGTAGGCTTTCACGCCCTCTATGCCTCATACAGCACGGTGGACGCTGCCACCCGCAGCTCTGCCTCCGCCATCTGTCTCGGGTGTCATGCGTTGCTTCTCCTGACTGACTTTACTACAGCAGTTCAAGCTTCCATTATGGATGCCCCTTTCCAGGGTCCTTCATTGTTTGGGGAGGACATACAGGCATTGCTGTCCTCCCTGCAGGACTCCGGAACTTCCTTTCTTACTGACGCCTGTGACCAACGGGGCCAGTCATGTCTGCCTCCAGTCCACCTTCGAGGGCAGCAACCCCAGTGTCCTCAGCTCTCTGGGATGCGGGGCAAGCTCCAGGCCTCCTTGGTCCAGGCCGCCCCATCTGTTAAGGCCCACAGGGCAGAGGCACTTCTTCTCAAACCCCGGTGACTCGCTGTCCCCCTCCCATTTTCGCCTGGTTAGAGGATTGGGACAGGGGAAGGAATGTGATAAAGGGGGCAAAGTTTTCCCTCTTGCCTTTCTGTGCTTGCCAGCTCCTGTTGTGTATGACCTACTAGGGATGTCTCTTTCCTGGGCGATTGGCCCATGGTCTCGCCTGGCAAGAGGGTGACCCAGACTCTCTTTAGGTAGGGTGAGGTGTCACACCTTATTTTCTTTCTTATTATTTCCGGAGGTTTGGGTTTTTACCTTCCCTCCTCCGTGGCTATCGGGCCTTATGCTCCATTTGGCCCAGCCATTCCAAGCCCGTCATTTAACCTGGATAGGAGATCAAGTCTGCTGGCACCCGAATTTCTCCCCTTTCTCCTTCTTTCATGTTTGTGGGGGATGGCACCATTCTTAAAGGAGGTTAGGGCTGGAGCAGGCCTCGTGGATCCTCCCAGCCTGCCTAGGCGGAATGTCTTTTTCCTCTTTGTTACTCTCAGCCTTTCTAAAGTCCGCCAGTTTTCACTGGAACTGTGCTCGGGCCCAGACGTTGGCCCATCACCCCCCTTATCGTTTCTGCAAGGGGGTGCACCAGTCCTCATGCAGGAGGCAGCAGTTGCTTCTGGCATGAGCTCTGAAGGGTTTCCCTCATTCTTGCGCTCCTACGTCAGTCATTTCCTTTCTGGGTAGCGACACTCTTTTTCAGAGGCATGGCTGACACCTGCTTGCCTGGACCCCTACTGGACCTTTTTTTTTTCTTAAGGGTGTTTCCTCGAGGCTTGCAGCCCAAGAGTCCTTCAGCTTTGGCCTTGGCCAGCGATTCCACATATGATCAGGATTCCCTTGGGTTTCCCTGGTTACTCCTCAATATGGAGAACCTAGTGCACTTGCGGAGCTTTACTAATCGCTGGCCTCTTTGGGCATGCCTAAGATGGACAAGGTGGTGAGCGATGGCCTTAGAGTCTCTCTGAGACAAGGGGCACCTAGATTGGGTCCTCTTCCTTTCAGACTGGCCATTTATGCCTCTAGCCCTAGGATTAGGCTGTCACACGTCGGCCTTCCGTCACCGAGTACCCAAGGCAGCCTGCTCAAACACCCCCGGGTTGCAGGGGTAGGGGTGTGCTCTCTACACGACCCCTCCTCACGTCTGTTTGGGACAGCTTGTCACCCTGTTCCAATCCGGAGTTGTGGGGTGGCCCTGAAGGGGGGCTTCAGCTCTCGCTTCATGGATGTGCCCCCATGTTGTCCAGCGTTTGACAGATGACAGTGAGAATCCACTTCTTCAGGCCTGGCATCGGTCCTTGTTACCATTGCCTGGGTCCTTCCTGATGGTTCTTGCAGTGTAACAGTCTGGCCTTTGGGTTATCCCCATTCCCCAGGACCTGTCCCCCTACTTTCACCTACGAGGGATGAGACCTGAGGTCTTTTCAGGGTGTCCATCTCTCGGGGGGGGGGGGGGAGGCGAGTGGAGCATTTTTCTGCCCCACCCAGTTTTTTTTTTTTTTCCCCCAAGGTTCCTTCCCAGAACACCTTGCCCCTTTGTCTTTCTGGGACAGAAAGTCCCCTCTTTACAGTCCCTTTCTCTTTGGGATGAACCTTTTTGTCAAAACTCCCTGCTGTCGAGACTTTGTGGGCCCAAGGGTACAAGTTAGAAGGACCCCCTTTTTCTCTTTGCTTCTCAATTATTAGGCTTTGAGCTGGCCCTTCATTCCAGCCTTCAAACGTGAACAGGTACCTTCCCAGGTCATCTTTTTATGTGCCTCCTGTCAGAGGTCCAGTTTCTTTCCTCTTCCAGGATGGTTTCTTCCCGGGTCCCTTTATCCTTGCTCCTTATGAACAGCTAGTTTGGCACTGGAGTATGACTGACGTTGGTTGTCATTGCTTTGGCTCGGTTCAATCTACCTACGATTGTCCTTTTTCTCCGAAGAAAAGGGGACTTATTTTTTCTCCTTGGGGGAGATTAAACTACATGTGAGGTAGCTTTCAGGCTCTAAATACTCTGTGTTATCCTGTCTTTTGTTCTCCTTTGGATTTGCCCAAGTCTTTTCCTGACTGGGCATTCCTCCTGCTGCAACCCTCTTTCTCGGAAGGCTAGCCTCAGGCTAAAGTTCTGCTTAGGCCCCTTTCCCTCTCTGCGTATTGCAGAGATCTTTCCTCCCGGGTTTTACCCTGATGACACTGCTTGGGACTCCTCGAAGTAAAATACTCCTCAAAGTAAAATAGTACAGTTAAGTAAAAATGTACCATAACAGTAGATCTTCAAGAGGAGCTCTTGCAGTAGGCACGTTTTCCCCATCCCCCTGTGCTCTTTCCATCTCAGCCTGTCTTGGCTACAGGAGTCCCCTCTTTCTCTTGTTGGACCTTGTCTCATGGTCTGCAGCAGGGGGAACTGAGGTGGGCATGGGGATCACCCCTATTATACCAGTTCCCCGTTGTAGACTGCTAGCTAGAATTTTTCCATGTGGTGCTAGCGGCTTAGTCCTAACAGTGTTGCCTACTGTAAGAGCTCCTTTGGAAGATCTACTGTTACGGTAAGTTTTTACGTAACTGTACTTTCCAAAATGGACAGGGCTAAGTCCAATTATGGATCTCGGGGACCTGAATTTTTTAATAGAGTACAGAAAGTTCAGGATTGTTACTCTATACGGTCTGCTACCACTACTGCAGGGTTGGGGATTGGATCTGTTCCCTCAACATGAATGGCGCCTACCTTCATATCAAAATTTTAAATCCTCACAGGAGGTACTTAAGGTTCCTGTTTCAGGGGGAATACTTCCAGTTCAGAGTATTGCCCTTTGACTTGTCATCCGTGCCGTGGGTCCTTACCAAATGATTGGCAGTGGTGGCAACAGCCCTTCGTAAAGAAGGCCTTTATGTCTTTCCTTAATTAGGTGACTGGCTTCTAAAAGCTCACTCCAGGGAGCAACTCACGCACACTCTGGCTCGAACTAGACAATTGTTTGGTGCTCTAGTGGTCACTGTGCTGAAGTCCATCCTGACCCTTTGCCTGCATCTTCAGTATACAGGGTTTGTCTTGGATACTGCCATAGGCTCAGCAATCTTATCTGTGTCAATCTTTACCATTCATCACAGATGGGTACTGGCCGGAGATCAGGACCCTGCAGGAGGTCTTTTTTTTTTTTTTTTTTAAAGTGAGCGGGCTGACTTGCATCGGCCACGCTCGAGGGTTGGCCGTTAGGCTGTGTCGACTCCGCCTGCCTACCAGTTCTTCGTCTCCCGCCGTTGAGGTCGCCTCGTGGGAAGCTTTCTCTGTAATTTAGGCCTTTCAGCCTGCTTAAAAAAATCGACGTCAGTCCGTTGGTCATCTACTGGTTCTGGGTTCTGCCTCCACTCAATGTCGCCGGTAAGATCTTTCCTTTTATTTCAAATTGTGCGACATCAAGTCTGTTTTGGTGTTTTTCTCCGTAGGTCATGTCTCGGTCGGAGGGCAAAAAGTCTTCTAAGGCGGGTCCCCCCCCCCCCATGCGTCGGTGCCCGTGCAGCCAAAATATTCCGTCACCCGACCAATACGACCCGGTGTCTCGCGTGTTTTAGCTCGCTTCACGACATGGATTGGTCTGACGCCTGCTTCTCCATGGACCGCCAGCGTCCTCGAACAGTGCGTTGAAAGTGGGGGCGAGCTACTGCCGACTTTCGAGGGGTGGTCGCACTCATCGGGCAAATCACGCTCTCGGGCCCTTCCTCCCGGTTCTATCACGGACTGAGGAGGAGGAGCCTTAGGCTACATGTGGTCTGCCATTGCCAAGGCTCCTCCTGCGGCAGGAGGCCCATCCGCTTCTCCCGGGGCGGGCGGAGGCGCCGCCACGGCAATCGCTCCTTCGGGGTGAAGGCCCCCGGTGTTGCTCCGTGGCTCAGAAGGCCGGTCGGCGCAATCCTCGACTCGCCCGGTCGGTGCCGTCGGAGCATTCGGCGCGTTGCGTGCCGTGGGCTCTATCGCCCGCCATCGGCGCACCGCGGGCCCTGTCATCGAGCGTTCACGGGCGCCTAACGCTGCTCGTGGTGCCGTGGGACAGGATGCGGCATCTTCTTTCCATGTCTAGCCTCGGCTGTCCTCAGCGGCGAGGTTCCAGCGCGCCTGGCGCCGTAGGGCCTTCGACTTGGCTGTCGGTGCGTTCTCGGCGCGTCTGTGCTCGGTGCCGCTCGTGGCGCGAGGGGCTGGTGAGTGCCGTGTTGGTGCCGAGTCCACCCTTGGGGCTGTCGGCGCTGCTATGGTCCTTGGTGCCGCTCGCTGCGCCGAGGGGCCTGGCGGTGTCGTCGACGGTGCCGAGGTTGCTGCTAGGGCTGCTGTCGGTGCCGTCTCTGTCCCTGGTACTGCCCCCGGTGCTAGTAGACCTGATGGCGCCGCGTCTGGCCCTGGCTCTGGACCTTTGGCCCGAGCTGCCCTGGCACCTTCTGCGAGCCCCGCCCGCGGGGTTGCGGAGGCAGTGCTGTCTCGGTCACAGCTCTGGCTGCGGGCCCTCTGGCAAAGTTGGTTTCACCGCCCTCCTACTATTTGGCTCAGGCCTCGGGACTCTACCTCTTGGGTCGGAGTCAGGCTTGGAGTCAGATGGGCAGTCACACCCTTCGGGGTTGTCTGCAGAGGAGGGCGCTCCCGTGGTCTCGTCGATGAGTCGTAGCCAGCCCCCTACTGAGGAGAGTCAGGTGGCCCCCGAGGCTAGGGTCAGTGGTGCTGACCAGCAGGCAGTGGTGTGTGCCACCATTGCTCTGCAACCTAGCCTTGGGGGTTTCATTGACCCCTCGGTGGTGGTACCCCTTCCAGTGGTGTGTCTTGATCGCTCAACTTTGGGGCCAATCAAGAAGCCTGCAGGAGGGGAGGGTGCTGTTCCCTGGGTTTCCCCTTCGGGGGCAGCCCAGAGATGCCAGCTACCTAGGCTGGCCCTCTCGAGGAGGAGGACTCTCTCGGACTCTGAGGGGTCGAGGGGTGTGGGGTGGCACGTCGGCCTTTCTCTGGGGTCCACCCAGGCCCTGGGCGAAGCCAAAGTGTGGATTTCCATCCTTCCCCTTCCGGTTCCTTGAGGGAGTCCCATTCTTTTGAAGCAGGAGACCGTCCTTCTGGACTTTTACAGCCCCAGTCGCCTCACTTGGGGGATTCTTCTGGGTGCAGCCAAGGCAGCACCAACGTGGTTGTACAGCTGTCGGCTGTGGAGTCTTCCGGGGCACCCTCCTCGGGTGCTCATGGTCTGCTCCCTAGCCCTGGCAGAGGTCAGCCAACTTCTTTTCTCGGCTCTGCCCCTATCCCTCTGCCACATTCTCCAGTGCTCCCAGGCATTCTTGGTCCTAGTGGCCCTCTCACCTGGGAGCAGTTCAGGGTGGTGGCTGCTCGGTTCCCTGCCTACGTTAGGGCTGTGGACAGCCAGGTTTTTCAACCTCCCCCCCGTGCAGCCACCCTCGGAACATATGGTGACCTCCAGCTCCTCATCCCCCTCTTCTGGGGGAGAGGAACCCTCTGTCCACATCTCTCCAGCTGCTGATCTCTCTGAGTACCAGAGCTTCCTTGTGAGAATGCTAGAGGACTTGCACCTTTTGCCCTCTTCTGTTAGCAATCCTGAGCATGCGGCGCACGCCTTCCTAGGTGATTTTGGCGAGGCCACCCTTGTGGTGCCGCCCTGGCCTGCTTCCTTTCGGGAGGCATCCTTGCGTTTCTGGCAGAGGCCCTTCTCCGGAGTTCCTATCCCTAGGGACCTCAGCCAGAGGTATTGCGCTCCCCCTGAATCTCCAGGTTCTATGCCTCATCCGCAGTCCGGCTTGACGCATCTGGACACCCCGATGGGCTTCACGCCCTCCACCGTGACCAGCCCCCGGATCAAGACTCCTCAGATTTTGATTTTTGGGGGAGGAGGACCTTCTACTCGGCACGGTTGCTCCTTTCTATTTCCACTCACCAGGCCCACTATGCAGCCTACAACAGGTTCTTGTGGTCCACGCTAGGTCAGATCCTAGCTACTTTGCCTGACTTGGAGCAAACCAGACAAGCCATCGCACTCTCTGCACGTGGCCTGGAGCTAGCAAGGCATCAAGCGAGGGCATCTTACAATGCCAACGAGGTAGCTACCAGGGTCGTAGGGACAGCGATCTGCACCAGGAGATCGGCGTGGCTACGTCTTTCCCGGTTGTCACCCTTGGCCCGGCATAGGCATACCTCTCAACCTCTTGCCTCATGAATCAGGGACAAGGCTTAAAAAAAATCAGGGACAAAGACCCAAAATGAGGGACATATCTTAAAAATTGGTACTATTCACTCAGCAAGCTGATAGAATTAAAGGATTTGTGTTACGATGCGTTTTCTGAAGAAGAACAAGTCAATAACTTTCATGTTTGACATCATTTTGTGCTTTTATTCCCCACTGTTCTGTCACAAGAACACAAATTTTACGAGGGGCAGTGGAAAATTCTGAGGCAAAATCAAGAACATCCCTGAAAATCAGGGACAATTGAGAGGTATGGGCATAGGGCGAGTTGCTCCGCCCACCAGGGAATCTACCTCTTCTCCTGTAGAGTGAGAGGGCGCTTGTCGAGGCAGCTTCCTTCCCCCTCTGGGGGGACCCCGTCTCGCTCTCCCCACTCTTGGGCCTCCTCAGGCCGGAGGTTCCCCTTAGTGTGTCACCCACTGAGGCTAAGGGACTCTGTCCCTTAGGGTGTAATGAATCAACCCTCGGGGGCTTGGTACTCACCATCTGTGATGAATGGTGAAGATTGACACAGATAAGATATGAAAATTACGTACCTACCATAATTCTGATCTTTCTGTGTCTTCACCATTCATCTAACCCTCCCACCATCCCCTGGGGCCTCAGTCTCTGGGTCCCCCTCCCTCTGTGGCTCCCCCTCTCCCTTTGGAGCGGGGTAAAGTAGGGACACACAGGGGGGTATTCTCCTTTAAAGGGTACAGCTCGAGCGGCACTCCTTCTCTATCACATGTCTCCACCCCGATGGGGTGAGAGTTGGTGGTTGCCCTCCTCCTGTTCTCCTTCTGGTTTCCATCCAACTGTTTCAAAAAAGAAAACTTCTTTTTTTCACCAAGCATCTTTTCTGAGAGATTATGAAGTCCCTGTACCCTGTCCTTCTTCCAAAATAGCCAACTCTGCTTCTGGGGTATTTGCCAGTTATTCTGTGCCTTGAATTCTGGCAGAGAGCTTTGCTACTCCTTGCAGTTCCTATACAGTCTGGTGACGGACAAGGGTCTCGGACACATTGTTACCTCTCACTCTCTCCTAAATTTTCTCCCCTTCCTTCCCTCCCTTCTTCCGCTTCCAGAGATTGGGGCCCCTGCCCAATCCCCTTAGTCTCATCTCTTCTGCTGTCCTCTCAGTCGTTATTTCTCCTTTTAGTTCAGTTTTTCCTTTCCTTTTCTGTCCTTGGACTCTCTTGTCCACCTCCATCCCTTCCTCTTACCTCTCCAGCGACTCAGAACTGGTGAGCAGGTGGAGTCGACATAGCCTAGCACCCAGCCCTCGGCGCCACGCGATGCGCGGCCTCCAAGGCCTGATGTTGTGTCGGCTCCGCTACCCTTTTAAAAAAGCATCGCAGGGGTCCTGATCTCCGGCCAGTACCCATCTGTGATAAATGGTGAAGAGGTGAAGATACACAGAAAGATCAGAATTACGGTAGGTACGTCATTTTCTTATTTTGCCTGTGGACAGGGTCGAGCGTGTGATGACACAAGCCCAGCTAGTTTGTGCTATGTCGCAGCCAGAACGTTTCTTTTGCTTCTGGGCCTAATAGCAGCAGCCATTGTTACAGTACCTCTGGCCAGGCTCCATATGAGGATCCCTCAGTGGACCTTGAGTTTCCAATGGGATCAACTCACAGACAATCTGGAACAGAAGGTTCTACTAACCTCTCCTGTACGCAAGGTGCTCAAGTAGTGGATGGAACCCAGCAACCTGCTGAAGGGTTCCTTTCCTGATCCTGTTCCCTTGACAGATTTTAACAGATACCTCATTGATGGGCTAGGAGGGCACATTTAGAGCCTGATCAGATGCAGGTGCATGGACCAAAGTGGAGAGCACCTTGCATATACTGTAAATGTTACAGAGATGAGAGCTATTCTGTATGGCCTACAGGCCTTCCAGGCTCACCGGTCTCCAGGTCCTCTGTTAGTACAGACGGACAGTGTTAGTGTGATGCATTACATCAGCAAACAAGGAGGAAATCGTTCTTACCCCCTGTGCAGGGAGGAAATGAGAGTATGGTATTGGGCTTTAGAACACAGTCTAGAACTGTCATCAGTACTCGTTCCAGGCACCCAAAATGTCTTGGCAGACAGATTAAGCTGGTCACAGTCCAGAATGCATAAATGGGAACTGCTAACCTCCGTAGTGGATGATCTGTTCGACAGATAGGGTCATCGAGAATTGGGCCTTTTTGTGTCCCCATACAACACAAAACTGCCACGTTTCTGCTTGCTCGTTCTAGAACCTGGATCTTTCTGGCAAGATGTATTGTCCCTGTCTTGGAAGGAGAGGTTTCTCTACGTCTTCCCTCTGAGTCAGAGGGTATTACTCGAATGTCAGATTGAGGGGTAACAATAATCCTCATTGCTCCCCTATGGCCTCAAGAGATCTGGATCTCCTTACTACAGCAGCTGGCAGTGGACCACCAATACCTCTGTTCTTATGCCAGGGGTTTATGTCACAGGACCAGGGAACCCTTGTCCATCTGGACCTCAAATCACTTCACCTACATACTTGACTCTTGAAAACATAGCCATTGCAAGATTTGAGGTCTCCCAAAAAGTGGCTGCTAGAAAGCCTTCTACCAGGGCCACTTATTCCATGAAGTGGATGTGATTTGCATTGTGGGCCACTCCTTACCACTTATACACTTTTACCGGTCTAATAAATCAGATTCTAGAGGATCTACTGTCCTTGTCAGATGCAGACCTTCAGCACTCCTCTATTAAAGTACACTTGGCTAAGCTGCCTCAGAGCGTGGAGGGCTGAAGAATTTGTGCCTTACCTCCTTCCATGGCAGTGACCCATGTTCGGGAACAGGCTCGAGTTGCCGGAGGTCAGCAGTAGGAGAGGACTGAGTGTCCAGCAGACTGCCCTCCTCTCCCCAGGTGGGGGGATCCGCTGTCTCGCTCCGTGGCTGTTAGCTGGAGGAGACTGGTTGGTAATGCCACAGTTGAACAGCGCAGAACAGGGGCCACAGTTACATGGTGCGTGTGCGCTTCCATGCGTACGCACTCAGGGCTGCCATGGCAGAGGAATAGTTCGAAGAAAAATGGTGGTTGTGGGCTTCAAGAAGCCCTGCCTGCCTGCCCTCATCTCGCTCTGTCACCTCTCCACTGGACCCCCAAACTGGATGCAGGCTCACTGGGTGGGGAGTGGATGGCCCTCACCTTCGCAACCTCACCATGGGAAGCAGTCTGTGGGGGTGTGGGGCTTAACATGACTAGTGGACAGCAGACGGAAGGGTCTGGACAGAGCCAGCAGCTGCAGTGCACAAGGAGGATAAAAATCTGTACAGGAAAAAAAAGTGCATTTGGCTGCTATCTCAGCTTTCTATGTACCTTTTGAGGGTCATACGGTGGCCTGTACATTTTTTAGAGGCATTTTGCATTTAAAGCCTCCTACCCGTAATCCATTCCCGACTAGGGACCTGAATTTTGTGTTGGAAAAACTTACTTTGGCTCCTTTTGAGCCAGCCATGACTTGTGGCCTACACTGTCTTTCTTGGAAAGCATTGTTTCAAACAACATGAAGTCTTGCTGTATTCTGACATCAAAACAACATGAAGTCTTGCTGTATTCTGACAATCTGTAGTTAGCCTCAGCGCTTGAACTGCCCCGAGAGGAAAGGGTTAACTGTATGCCAAGGCATAGAACGTTGAGCTCCAGCTTGGTTTTCAAACCTCTGTCCCTGGTACGCTTCAGTGTAACCGTCAGATTCTTTACTCCACCCTACTGGGAAGACGCTCCGGAGAGTTTCTCCTTGCTGCTTCAGTTCTGTACAGTAAATCGTTTGGTAAATCTCATCCAATTTATTTCTTTTCGATCATCAGATCTCTGTCCACGGTACGGTATAGTGTTTAGTGGTAGATAATGGTATTTTTCTGAAGAAAACAAATTGTTCTGTTTTCCTCAGTTTTGTTCCAGTCGGTCTGGTTTGCAACTGACTTGATCCTTCATTGTTGTTTATTTATCGTTTTGCTGTGGCGTCTGGTATCTTTCAGCATCAGTAAAACAACGTTTTTATTCTGTTTTTTTTTCCACGACAATTGAACCGGTTGGTGATTGAAAATTTTTGTTGTTGCCTGGCTTGAACGCTGGTAAGGGTAACTTAATTGTTGTGGCTATGTCTCAGAAACCTAAAAAGAAAACCAGTCCCACTGGGTTTCAACACTACCGAGTGTGGGGCGGCTTTTGCTAAAGCTGATCCCCACCTCATCTGTGTTTATTGTCTGGGATTTGACCACCTCGATACAGACTGCCAAATATGCAAGAATTTCCCTATGTCCACACTAGACACACTATATGAGAGACTAGCTAGACTTAAGGAAAGGAGGGCTGAAAAATCCAGTGAACCGGATGGCCAGCATGGTTCTGTTCTGACTGAACTTGAGGAAGTGCCTGCTGACACAGGCGATACTTCTTCGGCAAAAGAAAGTCCAATTCAGAGAAATTGGGTTCTGCAAAGCGTAGGAAGAAGTTGGCGGTTCAGATCAAGCCCACAGATCCCAACCACTGGGGAGATTGCGAGAGCAATTAGTATAGTTCAGTCGATTCGCCCTACTCCGACCGAACCGACTAGTTCCGAAAGACGGTCAGTTCCAGCCCCATCAGAGTATGATCCGGAGACTTTCTATAAGGTTGACTGCGAAGAAGATCCAGAGTATGAAGGTGAAGATGACGACGACTTTAATGGCCTAGATGAGCCAGTAGAGCCTGACATTTCCTCAGACAGGCCTACCAATATTTCTCCTTCCAGGCTGTCTGAGTTCCCCTCACACTTTTTATTTTATAAAAAGGTGGCAGAAAACCTCCAGCTCCCAACAGTGGTAGCCTCGGATAAGGATGAAGAGCCTGACTTTGTGGAGATGACGGATGTCCCAGAGTCAAAGAGATTGTCCATTCCTCTTCATAAGTCTTTGGGGAAACAGGCTTAGAAAATTTTACAGGCCCCCACTTCCATACCTCCTGTGGATAAAAAGATGGACAGGAGGTATATGCTGTCAGGCTCAAGGACAGATTTCTTCTATAACCATTGTAGCCATGTTGGGGTAGTGCAGGCTGCAGCCTGTGATAAAGCTAACATACCCTTGGCTTCACACCCCCCAGATAAGGATTCTAGGAAAGTGGATGCCATGGCTAAAAAACAGTACTTGCCATCCTCTTTGGGACTCAGGCAGGCCTCTTATATGGCCTTTCTGGTTAGAAACGACAAGTCAAGGTGGGATACAATTCTGGAGTTAGCCAAGAATGCCCCTCCCCAGCTAGCCAAGGAGCTGGAGCAGGTGGCTGCAGATGGCACTGAAGCATCTATAGTTCAGTTCCATGCTGCTGTAGACTTGAATGATGTGTCTTGAAGAGTCATGGCCACGTCTGTCTCCCTAAGGAGGTTCACCTGGCTGTGATGTACTAGCCTCTCACAGGATACCCGGGCTAAGGCTATGGATTTTCCTGTCACTCAGAACTCTCTGGGTAGCAAACGGAGGAGTACATGAAGAAAATGGACACGTATAGGACCACATACAGGAGTGCAGTGGCCAAGAAAAGGCAGGCCCCTCCTCAAAAGCAGCAGTCTAGGGCTGGCAGGGGCAGGCCTTTTCACAGGCCTTTCTACCAGGCTCAGGCTTCCTCTACTTTTCAGCAGAGGGGGTTCTTGAAAGGGAGAAGGGATAAGCAGGGCTGCATCCACCTCTCCAGCTAGGATCCCTGCCAAACAGACACCCTGATGTGTCAGACCGGGTCACTTCTTTAGTTTCAGTGGGGGTCAGGCTGGCTTTCTTCTTCCAGAAGTAGAAGTCTGGAACAACAGACAAATGGGTCCTGGAGGTAGTAAACCAAGGACTTCCTCTCAGTTTCAAGAAATTCCCCAAAGTAAGGGCAAGGTCCTTCAAGTCTTCCTCACCACTGGAAACAGCTGCTCTCGAGGCAGAGGTTTCGGCCTTGCTGCTACTAAGAGCAGTGGAGCATGTGCCTGTAGTACACAGGGGCAAAGGATTGTACTCGAGGTACATCCTTACCCCAAAAAGGACTAGGGAGTGGCGACCCATCCTAGACCTAAGATATCTGAACAAACATCTTTTAAAACCAAAGTTCAAGATGGTGACTCTGGGAATCATTCTTCCCTTTCTGAGACCGGGAGACTGGCTAGCTTCTCTGGATCTCAAAGATGCCTATTTTCACATCCCTATCAGAAGCTCCCACAGAAAGTACCTCAGGTTTGAGTTGCCCTCAGGTCGTTACCAGTTTAGAGCAATGCCCTTTGGCCTGACTTCAACTCCCAGAGTCTTTACAAAGTGCCTAGCAGTAGTAGTGTCTTTTCTCAGAAGACAAGGCATTTCTGTATTTCCCTGTCTGGACGACTGGCTCATTGTAGGCCAGTCCTCAGACCAAGTCAAGTCAGCTTTGGCTTTTACCCAGAGGCTTCTGGGTTTTCTAGGGTTTATCCTAAATCTTTCCAAGTCAGTGGTGGAACCGGTCCAGCTACTCACCTTCATAGGAGTTGAGCTGGATACCATTCAGGCAAAAGCCTTCCTACCTCTTTCAAGGGTGAAGGCCCTCACAGACCTGGCAGCCTCTTTCAAACCTTGAGTGTCTCAGCCAGCCAGGCATTTTCTTCAGCTTCTAGGCCACTTGGCAGCTTCCACTTCAGTGATGCAGGGAGCCAGGTTCCAAATGAGGAACATTCAATTTTACCTCAGGTCTTTTTGGTCCCAAGGAAGGGATCCACTCACCAAATTGATTCCAGTGACTCAGACTCTTGCCCAGGCTCTCCAGTGGTGGTTGGACAAGTAAAATCTCAGACAGGGAGTTCCCTTCCTTCCCCAGGTCCCTTCAGTTGTTCTCACAACAGATGCATCCCTCCTGGGTTGGGGAGCTCATCTGGGGAACCTCACTGCACAGGGCACTTGGTCTCAGCAGGAGTCTCTTCTCCACATCAATCTCCTGGAACTCAGGGCTGTGTTTCTGGCCCTTCAAGCATTCCTGGCCTCAGTTCAGGGGAAAGTGGTGCACGTCTGGATGGACAACACCACTACCATATGGTACATAAACAAGCAGGGAGGGCCTCGATCCACGGCCCTGTGCACAGAAGCCATGAAGATATAGTCGTTGGTATACTCCCTTCAGACCTCCCTGGTAGCAGTGCATCTGCCAGGGAAGGACAATGTGCTAGCAGATGCCCTCAGCAGGATCTCTTAAGGTCATCACGAGTGGGCCCTGAACTGTCAGATCCTGCAGATCATTTTTCAGAGATGGGGCACTCCAGAGATGCATCTCTTTGCAGCCCCAGACAATCATCAGCTTCCTCTGTTCTGTTGCAGACCTCCAATCCTAGGGTCTGTTCCTCAGGAGGCTTTCTTGTTGGATTGGACAAACCGGTTTCTTTATGCCTTTCCTCCTTTTCCTCTGATATTCAGAGTACTGATCAAGATTGGGTCCCAACCCTGCACAGTAATCTTGGTGGCTCCGGATAGGGCCAGGCAACCATGGTACCCTCTGTTGCTGTCATTGGCAGTAACAATCCCTCTCGTGTCTTCCCAGGAGGCATGACCTCCTGTCTTCCTCCCAGGGGAGGATTTGGTATCCCAATTTCCAGTCTCTCAGACTCGAAGCTTGGCTCTTGAGGAGTTAAGGGTATGCAGGATTGCATCTTTTACAAGGAGTTTTGGATATTCTGAAGATTTCTAAGAAACCCTCTACCAGGAAAATGTACAACTCTAAGCGGAAGAGGTTTAGCATTTGGTGTTCTCTGAGGAATATACAGCCAGATTCTGCTGGAATTTTCATAGCATTGGACTGTTTAGTCCATTTGAACACTTTAGGCCTTGGGCCTGCTACTCTTACGGTTCACCTAGCAGCTGTCTCTGCTTTTCTTTCAACAGGGAAGGGATCTTTCCTAGCTTCTCACCCTGTGTTCAGTAAGTTTTTCAAGGATCTGGTTCATCTCAATCCTCCCTTTAGGGAACCAGCTCCGGTTTGGACCTTAATATCTGTATTGCACAGCTTATGCAGCCCCCCTTCGAGCCTTTGTCTTCAGCTGAGCTAAAGTACTTTACTTGGAAGACTGTATTCCTGGTAGACATTACTTCCGCCAGGTGGATCAGTGAGTTACAGGCTTTGTCAGTGGAACCTGTCTTTATTTCCTTCCACAGAGATAAGGTGGTCCTCAGGACAAATAGAAAATTTCTCCCTAAAGTGGTGTCAGTTTCCATCATAACCAGACCATGTCTCTGCCTGTATTTTTCACTGACCACTATTCTTCAGGTTAGCGAAGGTGGCACAGTCTGGATGTAAAAAGGGCATTGAATTATTATATTGACCAAACCAAGGTCCATAGAGGTGGCTGTTCTCAGTTGTTTCTCACTTATGGTGAGGTGGGCAAGGGTAAACCTGCCACTAAGAGAACTATTGCCAGATGGATTGTTTCTTATATCCAGTTCTGTTATACTAAATTGGGCAAAGAGCCTCCCTCAGGCCTGAGGGCACACTCTACCAGGGGTACTGCCGCCTCCTTGGCAGCAGCTAGGGATATTCCACTCCTGGAAATCTGTAAAGCAGCCACCTGGAAAACTGTTCACACATTCAGCAAGCATTATTGTCTGGATACCCAAGCCAGAAGTGATGTTAGGTTTGGCACTGCAATGCTGCAGAGCCTCTTTCCTAAGTAGGTTCTGTAGTTCCCTCCTCCATGGAGGTACTGCTTGGTAGTCTGCAAATTGTCAGAATACAGCAAGACTTCATGTTTTTCGAAGAAAAAACTTACTCACCGTAGTAATGTTGTTTCTTCTAATAGAGTCTTGCTGTATTCTGACCCCTCACCGTGCCTCCCCTCTCAGAAACTCTGTGTTTTGAGTTGTGGCTTGGCAGGTTCAGTGTTGCACTCCAGAAGTGTACCTTTAGGATCCCATTCTGCTTAGATTGGGCTACCTTGTTCTATTACAGTATTTGGTTATTATCACTGTCTACATAAAGTTTTCTTTTTGGGGGTTCTTGACCTGAGTCTTTCGGACCCCAATTATAGTTGCCTTTGGCTTTTAAAAGTTTTCATGAAAACAATTTCTGTTCTATGAGTTAGTATTAGTTCTCGTAAAAATCTGACTGTTAAAACTGAGCTCGAGATCAACGTTCTGTGCCTTGGCATAGAGTTAACCCTTTCCTCTGTGGGGCAATTCAAGTAATGAGGCTAACTGCAGATTGTCAGAATACAAGAAGACTCCATTAGAACAAACATCATTACTATAGTAATTTTTGTTTGCTTGCACGCATGTGCAAGAAACATAGTGCCACCATCTGAGTTTCTGAAGGTGTGGCACCCTCTCTTCCAATTCCCTCACTGTGTTTGCAGGTGCGGCCACAGTTCGCCAATGAATGCTGCAGCTGTCTATGACAGCAACTGAAAATGCAGTGCCGTACAGTTGAAAGAGAGAGAGAGAGAGATGCTTCAGTGAGCACGATCAGATAACTGAAACGCGCTCTCTGTCTCTCGGCCCCCCCTTCCTTCCTTCCTGGTGCCACGCCATTACAAATGTCCTGTAAAAGCACTGTCTTGGTGTTACAATGCCCCATATACACACCTAAACAATTATCCTGATAAAAAAAACTAAGGAACAAAAAACTGTCTTGAATCAAACACAAAACCTTACAAAAGCCTGTTTCGTCGGATATGTAATCACTGGCCAGATCCTTCCATCTGGAGAGTTAACTTGTTTGTAACTGCAGCTCTGTGGAGGATGGTAGCCTTCCCGCCTGCGCGATCACAGCCCCACCGTAGTGGAGTTTTCAAAAAAGCGCATGAGCCGTCCAACATTATCCACGAACGCCTCGATTTTAACTCCCGATTGTGCATCAATTAAGCAATAAGGCATGACCAGGGGTTATGTTAATGGTCTGTTAATCACCTTCTAGGGGTATAATGTGTCACAAGGCATAGCCGAGTGCTACATGCCCCTAGAGGGTGATTAACTGACCATTCACATAACCCTTGGGAGTGCCTTATTGCTATTATAATAAAATTGTTTTTTAAATAGTGTTAAACCTTGTTCAGCATATGATTAGGCTGCACATGTATGTTAATCAAAGATTAACATAGGGTTGATAGAATGTTTACAACCAATCAGAAAGCTTTATTTATCAGACCCTTTTTATAATCCTGGTTAGTTACCCCCACAAAAAATTACATGAAGCCCCCTCTAGCTTTCATGATCGTGAAGCGATCACTATGAATGACCCACAGGGGTCGGTGTATAAACCCTCAGTTTTGACTGCAGGCGCCCTATCGGAGGGTGGTTTGTCCCACGGAGAGTTCCGTCAGGCGAGAGGACATGGAGGCGTAGCTTAGGGAGCATCGCTAAACACCCAGCTATTTCTGGCGCATATAAAAGGCGTGACTAGGAAATAGAGAATTCCCTCACTGCCACCTGTACTGTCTTCGCGTGGACGGGACCCATGAACTGGACTGGCTCCATGTTGTAGTACTGCGGCGTGTACGATCGCTTGCCAGGGCTCCTTCTCCCGAACAGATTACATGCAAATATTGTGGACAGTCCCTTGAGCACTGCGGAGGGCAGTGGGACAGATGGCTGCCATGGCGATGGCTCTGAAGGGGATCCTGGGGTCGTTAGTGCCCTGCGGCGGCTGCTGGCAGGCAAGTTTCCTAAAGGTTCCGAGGCGGGAGGGCTGGTGCTGGGGCTGTGCACTTCCCTACTCTGGCCGCTCCCTCGCTGCTGGATGTAATAAAGAAGGCCATGGCCATACCCTTCACCACCCTCAAGGAGGGCACAGCGACCTGACATCTAGTGTATATTTTCACAGCCTATCTCCAGTCCCTCCCCAGCCCAGCCTGACTGAGATTTAATCTACTTTTAGTGGGGGGTCCAATAAGAATTGTTGCTACTATTGTCCTTATGCGTAGTGTAATATACGTGTATCATGTTTTTGCTCATGTTGTGTATACTATATTTTTGTTCAGAACCTCCTTGTAAATGAGACTGCTCAGTGGAGTAATTCCTGTCAATAAACTTTAACTTGGGTCCTTCTTTTACAGCATGCAGGACTGAGGCACAGGCAGTACATGGGAAGGGCACTCAGTGGATCAGTGGTTGGTGGGAATTGAACCTGTGACTTATAAGGCATGTAGCAATGAGGTTTTTGTTCATTCTCGAATCGTGCCACCAGTGCTGATTAGCAGGGAAGCGGAGTCACAGCTACCGTGTAAGTGGAGGACTAAGGACACCCCCCCATTTGTTATGAAGATTAACACTATGCATTCTACAGTACTCTGCTGTTGTGTGGGACAGTTACAGGCGCTGTGCTATGCTGAACTACAATAGCAGTACTGATATGGCATAAACAAACCAACTTAAAAGGGGGGTTGGGGGCTAGCCTGGTGGCACTGGATGCTACACCTCGTGCCACGACGACGACCCATGGTCGGGAACGGACTCTGGTTGCCCGGGGGCCGTTCGGGAGAGGAAAGAGTGAGCGTCCATAGTCAGCTCTCCTTCCTCTGGGAGGTGGGATGCTGCAGCATGCTGTTTGCCTGATACCCAGTGGTGGTACATGCACATGCACACTGCCAGAATAGGGAGGGACCCCATATCCAGGGCATAGGCTGCCTCCGAAGAAGCAGAACCCAGCCACTCCGTCCATTGCATGTTCATGGCCCCAGGGAGTCAAGCAAAGTGGAAAATGGAAGCTGGCAGGCTACATGATGACCTGGACGTGCCCTGGCAGTGAGCCACCCCAACTTATGGACTGTGCTCCAGGGAAGAGAAAGTCGACACTCCTCACCCTGGCCTGCTGTGGGGGTCAATCCATGGGGGTACTACGGGGCACGGTGGGGATGGCTGGGCTCAGAGGATGAGCCCCTCCTAGGGAGGGCAGGAGCCGCCTGCAAGCTCTGTGGAGCTGGAGGACAAAAGTATAGATAGAAAAAAAGGGGGTGGGGGCAAAGCTCCCATTCTTAACAAAACAGCTATTTAGGCATTTGTGTGGGTGGCTTCGCCCCTCCCCAATGTTTTCAGTTGTACAGCTTCTCACAGAGCAGCTAGTGTTGTAAACTACCATGTCCCTTGCATTTGATACTCGGAAACACCACATGGCGGAGTCCTTAGTGTTCCACTTTCACCATAAGTGCTGGAGCAGTAGTGTTGACAACATGCCAGAATGAATAAAAATATTATTTCTAGGGACATGGATATGTTGTTCATCCACAATTATTGGCAGGTCCCTTGCCGCTTTAAATCTTGCCGGAAGGTCTTCAAGCTGGCTTCTCCCACCCACCCGGGTGGTAAAACTCTCGGCTCCACCCCATGACGCCAGATCTTCCTTACCGCTTGGAAGCTCAGGTTCCCTCCTTAACGCTCTGCGTTTTCGACTGGTTCCTGAAAATTTCAGTCTTCGAAATCATTGGAAGTGTGTTTTCTGAAACTTCGATCTTTTCTTCTTCGCTACGACGATGGCTCAGTCCTTTTCCGGCCCCGGAAGGCGCACAGTTAGTTCCTCCAGGAGAGACTCGCATTCCACGTGCGTCTATTGCCTGGACTTGGATCACGATCCTCAGGCTTGCGATTTCTGTTCTGCCCTTTCGGTCAGCTCTCTGGGGGAACGCGCGGCCTGTTTGGGGCATGGACATCCAGTAGTTTTTTCCGCTCCGGAGATTCCCTCGGACCGGCGGGTGTCCGCTTCGACTGTTTCTCAGCAGTTCGATCCTGGACGGGAAGGGGCGGCTTCTTCCCTCTCCCCCTCGGTTGCAGCGCTTATCCCGCTCTCCTTGGGTTCTACTCATGCAGCTTCGTTCAAGGAGCTTCGTCATTCCCTCTCCTCCAAAGGAGAGGGACCCTGGAGCCCTGCCTCTCGGCCTAAATCTAAGGGGCCGCAGGTGGGGTCTCTTCGTCGGCGGGAGTGGGAAGTTTCCCCCTCCCTCATCGGCCGACGCTTGGCTTCGGTCGAGGATGCGGCTTCGGCCACAGGCCTCACAGTGTCCCCGTCAGGTCAGCCGGCCAGGACCCCCGTCGACGTTGTCGAGTCTCTCGACCCGTCATTTGGGCCGTCTTCTGGTGCCGCCATCCCTCCACCGGTACCCCCGGCGGAGGCTGAGGTTCTGTCCATCCCTTCGGGTCGACAGCCCTCGAACCTTTCTTCCGAGCCGAGGGAGGAGTGGGCACGTCCCGCTCCTTCCCAGGCCTGCCCTTGGTCCCCCCGAGGATTTGGGTCTCGGTCATCCTCTCGGTCTAGCCGCTCACGCCGATCTCGGCGTTCTCGGTCAGGGCACCGAGTCAAGTGGCTTTGCCGTTCTTCCTCGGATGAGGAGCGGCTTCGATGCTGTTGGCATCGACGTTACGAGGAACTTATGTGGCGACAGCAGTTGTTGTCCGGGTATCAGTCGACCCCGATTCATTCTCCGGATAGCAAGCAGCCACCGCTCGGACGGCAGCCATTTGAATCAGTCGAGGAGCCCTCTCCAGGGCCGGTTGCTCGTCCGACCCTCGCTGCCCCTCCGCCCGGTGAGCTGAGCCAAACCGCATGACCTGTTCCACAGGTTACTCGGTCCCCTCACTCCTGCCGCCCTCGGCTGACGAAGAGTGCCTTGGGCCTGCGGCAGCTTTTTGCAGACCCTTCGGAGCCTGAAGCCGGCTCTGCTATGTTTCCTAGCAGGGAGGACCTGGGGTCTTCCCAGGAACATTCCGTAGACGACAGCTCATCGTCTTTGATGGGTCTGCTTCAGCTCATTTCGGAATTCACTGGGATGCAGCTCGAGCCCGTCTCCAAATGGGCACCTTATCCCCTTACGGAGATTCTGGACTGAGGGGGTTCTCCCTCGGAGGCCTTCCCAGTGGCTGAGGCTATCGTGGGCCCAGCCTTGGAGCTATGGTGGCGGCCTACTTCAAACAACATGAAAGTCTTGCTATATTATGACATATGCAGTTTGTCCCAGCCTTAGAACTGCTCCGGAGTGAAAGAGTTAACTTCCATGCCAGGTATGGAATCTTGATGACTCGGTTGAAAAAACTCTGTCTGTTGATCTTCAAACTGAAACTGTCAGATTCTTTACTCCACCTCACTGAACAGTCGCTCCGATTCCTCCTGCTTCGGTTCATTTCTCGGTTAAAAAGTGTTATTCTCGGTTTGTTTAAACCGCAATTATATTATTTTAACACAAACCGGTCGGTTCAAGCTCTGTCTGTGGTATGTAGTAATAGATAGGTTTTACATTCTCTGTGTGGAACTTGCAAGCGTTATTATCGGTTCGGTTTGAACCGATCAGGTTGTTGTTAAAACTTATTAAATTACATTTAGAGTGCGGTTCCTGGTTCTTATCGGTTCTAAAAAGCAGTTTCATTACGGTTTTCCACGAACCGTGACACGGTTGGGAACCGATAAAGAGTTCTTAGCTGCGATTTGCGGAAAAGGGCAAGTTTTGGTTAGGCTGGCATTATGTCTGAGAAACCCAAAAGAAAAACCGGGCCCAATGGGTTTCAGCACTCTAGTGTCTGTAGGGAAGTCTTTGCCAAGGCTGACCCACACACCACATGTGTTTATTGTCTGGGGTTTGACCACCTCAATGCAGACTGCCAGATTTGCAAGAATTTCCCTGCAGCTACCCTGGATAAGAGAGTTGGTAGGCTCAGGGAGCGAGAGGCCAAAAAGTCCACTGACCCGGATGGCCAGCCTGGTTCGGTGCCAACCGAACCGGAGGGAGTGCCCTCTGACCAGGGCGAGACTTCCTCGGGCAAACGAAGAGCTGACTCGGAGGAGCCAGTTCCAGCAAAGAGGACTAGAAAATCAGCAGGTGTGGAGCCAAAATTTCCTCTCCAACGCTGCAGAGATAGCCAAAGCATCCAAATTGTCCATTCGCTTTCCCGGTTCGTCGAACCGCCCTATCAGGTAAGCAGTCGGTTAATTCGGTTCCACGGTTCAAGAATATGATATGAGGAATTTTATGAATCGGAGGAGGAGGAGGATTATGAAGAGTGTGAATGTGATTTTGAAAGTCTGGATGTGCCCATTGAACCGGACATCTCCCCAGACAGACCTTCAGGAGCGTCTCCCCCTAGGCTTTCTGAGTCCCCTTCTCATTTTCTGTTTTATAAAAAAGTTGCTGAAACCCTCCAGCTCCCTTTGGAAGAAGCTGTGGATGAACAGGAGGAGCCTGACTATGTGGAAATGATGGATATCCCAGAGTCCAGGAGATTGTCTATTCCTTTACAGAAATCCTTTAGGAAACAGACAATAAAAATTTTAAAAGCTCCTAATTCTATACCTCCTGTGGATAAAAAGATGGACAGGAGGTACACTTTGTCAGGCCCTGATACGGAGTTCCTTTCACAACAATGCAGCCATGTTGGGGTAGTGCAGGCTGCAGCCTGTGATAAGGCAAATATTCCCTTGGCTTCACACCCCCCGGACAAGGACTGCAGGAGGATTGATGCCATGGCAAAGAAACAATACATGGCAGCATCCTTGGGACTCAGACAGGCAAATTATATGGCCTATTTTGCAAGATACCAGAAATCCAGATGGGATACTGTTATGGCTTTAGCCAAACAGGTCCTGGCCAGCTGCCAAGGAGCTGGAACAGGTGGCTGCTGATGGTATTGAGGCATCCAGGTGCAATTCCATGCTGCAGTGGACTCTAATGATGTATCTTCAAGAGTCATGGCTACATCTGTGGCTTTTAAGTGAACTGGCTTGGCTCAGGTGTACTAGCCTGTCACAGGATACCCAGGCTAAGGCCATGGATTTTCCTGTTGTGGGTAATTCTCTGTTTGGGAGCAGACAGAAATTACATGAAGAAAATGGATGATATAGGACCACTTAGGAGTGCACAGGCCAAGGAGAGGCAAGCCACTCCTCAGAGGCAGCCTTCAGGGGCAGGGGTCAGGCCTTTACCAAGCCCAGGCCTCCTCTTCAGCTTATGCCCAGAGGGGTTCTTCAGAGGGAGAGGCAGGCGAGTGCAGGCAGGCCTGCTCCACCCCTCAGCCTAAAGCCCCTGCAAACAGGCACCCTGATGGGATGCCCAGGGCCGATTCTCCATTACCTGTAGGGGCAGGCTGGCTTACTCGTCCAGGACTGGAGTCTTTAACATCAGACAAGTGGGTCCTGGAAGTAGTAAGCCAGGGACTAGTTCTCAAGCTTCAAAAATTTCCAAAGATGAGAACCAGATCTTTTCCACCTGCAAATCCATTAGAGGCTCTTGCTTTAGAAACAGAAGTCTCAACCTCCTGGCTCTCAGAGCTGTGAAGGGTTCCTCCCTACACCAGGGCAAAGGACTGTACTCCAGGTACTTCCTTACACCAAAAAAGACAGGAGAATGGCGGCCCATCCTGGATCTAAGATACCTAAACAAGCATCTTTTAAAACCAAAATTCAAAATGGCGACTCTGGGAATGATTTTACCCTCCCTAAGGCCAGGGACTGGCTAGCGTCCCTGGACCTCAAGGATGCCTACTTCCATGTTCTCATCAGAAGCTCCCACCGAAAGTACCTCAGATTGAACTGCCCTCAGGCCATTACCAGTTCAGAGCAATGCCCTTTGGCCTTACCTCTGCCCCAAGGGTATTCACAAAATGCCTGGCAGTAGCAGTTGCTCACTTAAGAAGGCAAAAGATTGCCATCTTTCCTTACCTGGACGACTGGCTCATAGTGGGTCAGTCTCCAGACCAAGTCAAATTACACCTTCAGGTTACCCAGCAGCTGCTTACATCTCTAGGTTTTCTTCTCAATCTCCCAAAGTCAGTTCTAGAGCCTGTTCAGCTACTCACCTGCATAGGCGCAGAACTGGACACAAAGCAGGCCAAAACTTTCCTTCATCTAGAAAGAGTACAGACCCTGATGGCTCTGGCCTCTTCCTTCACTCTGCAGGTCTCTCGACCAGCAAGGCACTTTCTACAGCTCCTAGGACACATGGCTGCTTCCACAGCTGTAGTGCAAGGAGCAAGATTTCAGATGAGAGACATTCAGTTCCATTTGAGAGCCTTCTGGTCTCAAAGGAGAGATCCCTAACCAAATTGATCCCAGTAACTCGAACCCTGATCCAGGCCCTGCAGTGGTGGCAGGATCAGAGCAATCTGAGACAGGGGGTTCCTTTCATCCCTCAATCTCACTCCTTGACCCTTACTACAGATGCGTCCCTCTTGGGATGGGGAGCTCACATGGGCGACCTCACCACCCAGGGATTGTGGTCCCCTCAGGAATCTCTGCTCCACATCAATCTGTTGGAACTCAGAGCTGTTTTCTAGCACTTCAGGTTTTTCTGCATCTGTTCAGAACAAAGTGGTACAGGTCAGAACAGACAACACCACTACAATGTGGTACATCAACAAACAAGGGGGCACTCGGTCTTGACCTTGTGCACCGAGGCAATGAAGTTGTGGTCTCTGGCTTATTCCCTGAACACCTCCCTCATAGCAGTTCACCTCCCAGGCAAGGACAATGTCCTGGCAGATGCTCTCAGCAGGATTTCCCAGGGCCATCACGAATGGTCACTGGATCCCCTAGTACTGGGGTTAGTATTTGCCAGGTGGGGCACCCCTCAGATAGATCTTTTTGCAGCCCCAGACAATCACCAACTTCCGCTTTTTTGTTGCAGGCCCCCAGTGTTGGGCTCAGTCCCTCTGGATGCCTTCCTTCTCGATTGGGAAGGGAAGTTCCTCTATGCCTTTCCCCTTCCCTCTCTTGTTCAAGGTGCTAGTCAAAATCAGATCTCAACCTTGCAAGATGATTCTGATTGCTCCAGATTGGGCCAGACAGCCCTGGTATCCACTCCTTCTGTCCTTAGCAGTCCATCTTCCCCTGTGTCTCCCCAGGAACCACAATTTGTTAACTTATGCCCAGGGGAGAGTTTGGTATCCGAATCTCAAATCCCTCAACCTCAAGGCCTGGCTCTTGAGGAGTTAGAGTTTGCTGACCTACACCTTTCTCAAGGTGTACTCGAAATCTTGAAAGCTTCTAGGAAGCCTTCCACCAGGGCTACTTATAATTCTAAATGGAAAAGGTTTTCCATATGGTGCTCTGGGAAGCATATTTCCCCAGAATCTGCTGATTTGCCCACAGTCTTGGACTATATGGTCCATCTAAATACTTTGGGGCTGAGGCCAGCTACCCTGAAAGTGCATTTGGCAGCTGTCTCTGCTTTTATTTCAGCAGGAAAGCCCTCTTCTCTTTCTGCTCACCCTGTATTCTCCAAGTTTTTCAAGGGATTGCTTCACACCAACCCTCCATTCAGGGACCCTGCTCCTGCCTGGGATCTTAATGTTTGCATTGCTCAGCTGATGCAACCCCCCTTTGAGCCTTTGTCTTCAGCAGAGCTTAAGTACTTGACTTGGAAAACTGTGTTTCTAGTAGCCATCACTTCTGCCAGGCGCATAAGTGAATTACAAGCTTTGTCAGTGGAGCCTGATTTTATCTCCTTTCACAGAGATAAGGTAGTCCTCAGGACTAACAGGAAGTTCTTGCCTAAGGTGGTTTCAGATTTCCACCTTAATCAATCTATATCTCTTCCAGTGTACTTCATGACCATTCCTCCTCTGGCAGAGGAGGCTGCACAATTTAGATGTGAAGAGAGCCCTTAGTTACTACATAGGCGTGCCAAGGGTCACAGGTTTGACTCCTCCAACTGTTCCTCACTTATGGTGAGGTTGGGAAGAAACCTGCCACTAAAGATCCATTGCCAGGTGGATTGTCTCTTGTATCCAATTTTGCTATCAAAAACTGGGTAAGGTTCCCCCTTCAGGCCTGAGGGCTCACTCTACCAGAGGTACAGCTGCGTCCTAGCTGCGGCCAGGGACATCCCTATCTTAGAGATATGTCAAGCAGCTACCTGGAAAACAGTACACACTTTCACCAAGCATTACTCCCTGGACATCCAGGCTAGGAGGGATGCTCGGTTTGGCACAGCTGTGCTTCAGAGCCTATTTCCTAAGTAGGTTCTGTCCCTCCTCCATGGAGGTACTGCTGTGTAGTCTGCATATGTCATAATATAGCAAGACTTCATGTTGTTTGAAGAAAAATTACTCACCTTAGTAATGTTGTTTCTTCTAATGGAGTCTTGCTATATTATGACCTCCCCCCCAGCCTGCCCCTCTCAGAACCTCTGCTCTTGGGATGTGGGTGGGCAGTGCATTGTTGGCACTTAATGATGCCCACCTTGTGTTTTTCACCCCTCCTTTTTGGGGTGTTTGGGTGTTGTATTTTATTTTATTTTCTGGGTCCCCTGACTTGAATCTTGGTTTTGGGACCAGAAAAATGTGTTAATATTTTAGTAGCCAGTTGGCTAGTGTAGGTTTACAGCTTCCACACAGAACCTTAGTGAGTTTTTGCTCGTAAAGATCTGACAGTTTCAGTTTGAAGATCAACAGACAGAGCTTTTTCAACCGAGCTCGTGCTCAAGATTCCATGCCTGGCATGGAAGTTAACTCTTTCACCTCCGGAGCAGTTCTAAGGCTGGGACAAACTGCATATGTCATAATATAGCAAGACTCCATTAGAAGAAACAACATTACTAAGGTGAGTCATTTTTTCTTCCTGCCCTGCGCCTTCGGCCAGGGTGGCTCGGAAGTACCCTGTCCTGTCGGGTTCTCTGCCGGTTTCTCGGAAACACCTCGGCTGAAGGGTAGTCACCGGCGATGTTTCCAACATCTTGGAAGCGCTGGGGATGTGGATAGACCCCCTGACAAAGAGTCAAAAGGATGGACTTCGTCGAGGCGCATAAGATTCGCTCGTCCTCCTAAGCGTCAAATCAGGCCAGCTCGTGACTCTTATGGCACACTGTCCCCACGTCCTTCTGGGCACCCTGGGCGAGGTTCTACCTCATCCCGGCGATCTGCGGACCACGATCCGGCCAATGCAGGACCAGGGTAGGGCGGTGGCAAAACAACAGCTCCAGACGGCTCTGGATCTGGGTGACTCCAGTGCCAGATCTGTGGCGGCCACAGTGGTCATGTGCCGCAGGGCGTGGCTGAGGTTATCCTCCTTTTCCTT
Source organism: Neoceratodus forsteri (assembly GCA_016271365.2). NCBI lineage: Eukaryota > Metazoa > Chordata > Ceratodontiformes > Ceratodontidae > Neoceratodus > Neoceratodus forsteri. The sequence continues at coordinate 967,455,410 of CM057452.1, forward strand.
GGAAACCCAGAACGAGTTGGCGGACATCCCCTTCTTGGGGACTGACTTTTTCGGCCCTGGAGTGGAGGGACATATCCAGGGGCCCGAGAAGTCCGATGCCACTCCGGACTCAGTCACTCCTGCCCGGAGGGTCAAGGGCAGCCGTCAGCCTTTGCGTAAGCCCTTTGCCCCGGGCCCTGCGGCTCAACCGGCCCAGCGAGGGGCCAGCAGGCATGCGCTGGGCGGCCTGTTCACCCAGTCAGCGTCTTCCTCAAAAGGAAGCATGGAGCGAAACCAGAGCCCCCTTGGCCCCTTCCCCTCAAGCCTGCTCAGTGGCCGGGCCAAGAGGCACTGCCCGGCTCCGTCGTCCCAGCCGGGTTTCCCCATGGGGGCGGCTCCGCACCTCGTTCTGAGGTATTTAGGGTAGATCCTGTCGCAGGTTGCGGCGGTTTCCAGCACGAGCCGTAGCCCCATAGGGATCTTGGGTCCCTGCCTCTTTGTCGGTCGTACTGACACGCCTGGCCCTCTAGTTAGAGGTGATCAGGAAGGCTGTGGACCCCCTCCCCCAACCCTGGGTTCGTGTCCAGGTATTCCTGGCCTCAAACGGATGGGGGCTCTCGCCCATTCTCCCGCACGCCTGGATGGTCTCTCTGCTTCAGATATTCCATCCTCAGAACGTGGCGTGTGGCTGTTTCCTGGGCCTCCAGGACGTTCCTACTCCTCGTTCCGTCCGTTTCTTGGGAGACTCCTCCCCTTCTTAGCCGGGATCTCCTTACAAGTTCCTAGCCAGGCCCTTCTTTTGCTCAGCAGTCTCTGCGGCACTGAAGGGTCCGGACGTAACCCCACCCAGAAGGCAGACTGGTCTTCCATTACAGGAGCCAAGTGGGAACTCGTGCCTTAGCGGTGAGGCTTCTTCGGGACTAAGCTCGACTCTTGAGTCCGAGCTCGGCTCCGGGCAGACAGGGCTGAGGTTCTTCCTCCCTTACCCAGTCAGGTTGGTGGGTAATTATGTCCTGCCAGGACCTCCTGCACCTCCTGGGCCTCAGGGCGGCCTTCCTTTAGTGGGAGAAGCCAGCCAGAGGTCACAGCGCTGCGTCCTTTGGACCAGTTCATGACTGCAGCCCAGGAGTTAAGAGAACGCTCCCTTCGGACCATTCCAACTTCTGCAGGAGAACATCCTGTTCGTTCACCCTAAGTCGGCGGTCTTCTCCGACCGATGCTTCTCGGATGGGTGGGGTGCCGATCTAGGGGAATACAGAGTGCTTCGCCTCTGGTCCTCTCGCGAGTCCCGATGTCCTTCCTGGTCGCTGGAGCTCCAGGTGGTCCACTTAGCTTGCACCGCTCGCTCCGTTTGTACGGGGTCTAGTGGTCTAAATCCAAGTAGGACAACACCATGACCATGTGCTACCTACCCCGCTAGGTTCGGTCGAACCCCTTGCCTCGGCGCAAGAAGGTTCTCCGCACTGGGTTTTCGCGCAGTCGAGGGTTCCCAGCCATTTGATGGCAGGAGCCTCCAATTTCCTGGCTGCTGCCCTAAGCTGGGCATAGGCTGCGCCTCATGAGTGGTTTCCCCTGCCGGAGGTAGCACAGGATCTTCACCCTCCTCCCTCCAGGGAGAATACGAGGCTGAGACTGTTTTATGCCCGCCCCCTCAGCAAGGCCTGCTGTAGGGGATGCCATCAGGGCCATGGACCCCGGGCCCCTCCGTGCCTCTCCCCCATTTCCCTTGACCTACGGACAAGGCGAAGAGGGACTTGGCGCAGGTGATGCTGGTAGCCCCAGACTGGATTGCCAGCTCTGGTATCCAGCTCTCCTCAGTCTCAGCCCCAGGCTCCCGAGGCGGCTTCTAGTCCGTCCGGTCCTGTTTTCCTTTTCAGGGGAAGGTTATCCATCTGGACCTTCAATCCCTACACCTGTAGGCCGGTCCCTGTGCGGCTAGGGGCCAGGCCTAGGGTCCTTCGGCAAGGTCCTCGACTTTTCGAGGCATCCTGCTAAGAAGTCGGCCAAAATGCTCGTCCTCTTGGAGAAGTTCTCCTTTTTGATGATGGGATAGGGCCTTGCCCTCCCCCGTCTCTGGGCGAGCATTCCGGACCATCTGCGGTCCATTCTTAAACCAGGGCTTCGGCCGACGACCCTCTAGGTGCTTCTGCGGGTCACCCCTGTCTTCCGGGCGCGGGCCGGAAGGCAGCTGGTGGTGCGGAGAAAGGTAGTCTGGCACTTCTAGGCCTCGAACATGCCTCCCCTTTGGGGGAAAGTATTCCGTTTCTGTGGGTTCCTTGCTGGTATGGGCTTAGCTCATGAGCAAGCCATCCGAACCTTTTGCACAAGTGCGAGTTTCCCCCACCTGTTGTGGAAGAACACCTTCTTGGGGCTACTCTGCCATCCAGAAGGTGGGGAGAGTTCCAGGTGCTCCTTTAATCTCCCTATCCGGTCTTCCACAGGGACTAGGTTGTCCTGCGCCCCACCCGAAGTCCTTCCGAAGGCAGTGGTGGAGTCTTCCCTTCGGGGTATTGCCTCTGCCAGGGTTTTTCCCCATTCACACCTTGGAGGCCATATATAGGTTCCATAGGAACCTGTTTAATGCTCACCTACTTAGGGAGCGTAAAGCTGAAGTTCGAGAGAGGTTCGCCAGCTGTTTATCATCTTCGCTGAAGCCGCATCTGGCAGATTTGCAGCCAAGTGGATGACGAGCGGGTGGGTCACCCCTGCATAGGTCTCCACTATAGGCAGGCGGGCATGGAGCCTCCCAGAGTGATAAGTGCTCATTTTTACCCGTCCTTCCGCTGCATCGGTGGCTGCTTCCGAGGATACTCCGGTCCAGGATATCCGCAGGGCTTCTGCCCGGAAGCAGGCTTTACCGTTCCCCTTGACATCGACCTTGGGTGGTGCCGGAGTGCTGGTGGGGCCTCGGTTCTCCAGTCTTTCTACCTAAGTAGGTGTGCACTTGCCTCCTCTTCCGGAGAAATGCTAGGAGTCTGCCAATAAGTGTGGATGAACAACATATCCATGTCCCTAGAAATACAGGTTACTCACCTGTAACAGGAGTTCTAGGAATGGTATATGTTGTTCATCCTACCTTACCGACCTCCTGGCCTCGACGCGACAACCTGTTCCAGCGGGCTAGAACTGGTGTCATGGGGCGGAGCCGAGAGTTTTACCACCCGGGTAGGTGGGAGGAGCCAGCTTGAAGACCTTCCGGCAAGATTTAAAGCGGCAAGGAACCTGCCAATAAGTGTGGATGAACAACATATACCATTCCTAGAACTCCTGTTACAGGTGAGTAACCTGTATTTCTGGATGCTGTATGGATGTCCTGTGCATACCATGTGCGGTGACCCAGATCGATAGAGCAGGTGCACTAATTGTGAAAACATCCACCTAGTGTAACAAGGCTAAATAATGCGCTTTTTTTTTCCCAGCTCTGGTTTTCATCCCTCCCATGGAATAAACAAGTTTATATGTGCTATGCAAGATGGCTTTTATTGTATAAGGGTGTCATCTTGTGTACTTTGGGTGAGAGGGCCATGAAGTAAAGCTGATGTTTATGCTATAGACATCTCAGACTTTACAGCTGTGTATTACAGGAATTTCTTTTTAAAGAAAATAACTTCACATTTTTCTGGTGAATTCTGCAACTAGATTCCCTCTGTCATTTTTTTTTTTCTTTTCTCAAAAAGCACTCTTGCTGTTGTACGTTGTGTTCTCTGCCACTGGCCGAGTCGTTCCTTTCAGTCTGCCAGGCACAGTAGCACCACGTACAACAGCAAGAGTGCTGTGTGAAACAAACTAAGGGCCTGATCCACATAGGTGACCAGGATACACTCAAATTGAGAGTGCCATGACCCTGTACCCCTGATTCCCATCCGCACTGGACAGCATCCTCAACCCCAGGCATCTGTACTCTGCTGGTGTGGAGCCACACACGGGGGGTGGGAGGAGTGTGTCCAGACAATGGCCATCCAGTTGGATGCCTGCGCTGGTCCGCAAGTGGATCCCTACCAGGACAGAGAGCAGGGCATGTTGGGATTCGGCAGTCCTTCAGGACTGCCTTATCCCCATTGGAAACTGGCAAGTGCTGGTGGTACCCCAAGCCCACTGTGGAGGCTCCTAGCTGGAGGAAGTAGGAGGGAGGACCGATCAGACCCAAAATCCATATTTGTCACTAGGTGGAATGGGGTATGTAGTCGCTAATGGCTCTAGTCAAACGTACTGGCTGGCCCTCCATGCTGTGGAAACTGAGTTGAGTATCAGTCGCATGCCTGCCCACGCCTCCAGATCTGGCCTCTCCCTCTCACCCTGCAGCCACACACGCAGACTGATTGTATGTGGAGGGGGCACACATCCCTTGCGGATGCTATGGTGGTGAACATCATGCATACAGGGGCACTCCGCAGCCTGTCCTGGTGCTATGCATGTGTGGAAAGACTGGGAACCTTCTTTGTGTTCTGTTATTTTAATTAAATAAAATGGATGAAATGTTCCTGCCTCTGAAGTGGAAAGCTGCTAACATTGCCACACGAGATGACAGCTGTATGCAGTATAAGAGGCTGTGCTTCTCTGAGTGCTGATTGGTTCAAATCGCATAAGTAAGTTTAATTCAGAGTTACTGTTCATGCTCTGTAACAGAATCCAGAGTGGCTCTGCACTCTCTTGGTGCAAGAAATGAGAAGTCGCCAGTTACTTTTAAACAATACTCTGTTTGTTGCAGGATTTCCATACAGCGTCTTTCTCCTTGTGGAATCAAGTCTCCATTCCCCAAGCACTCCCAGTGCTTGACGAGGTGTGGTCTTCCTCAGGGGTGGAGTTCATTCAGCTTATCCTCTTAAGTAGCCACAACTGTATGAACATTATTACAACACTTTCTTTAGTTTTAAATGGCTCTGGGAGGATTTGAGCTTGTGGCTGTTCAACTTTCAAACCTTGTTTTTCTGTACAAAACATTTTTCTTTTTCTCATTTTCTACTTTTCTATCGAATAATTTCTAACAAAAAGGGAGTTTATGCTAGTGTTTATCTCTGTAACAAAGTAAGACACAAGCAGCTGCCAAGGGCGTGGAACTTTGGAAAATTGAAAAGCCCTATTTGTAACTGTAGCTAGGGGAGTGGGTCTCCTTTAACTATATGCTCTAAGAGTTAGGTTTGTGTGCAGATGGCTGTGGCTTCTCTTTTACTCCCCAGTTTCGATTCCCAGTACCTCCACTTCAGAAAATAATGCAGGGTAGGGAGATAGATAAAAGCAGTTGGAATGGCGAGATGTTTGCCTGGAGCCTCCCACCAATGTTGTAAATGAGGTTGCCTTGTTCCCCACAACATGTGGTGTAGTTGACAGGCTAGCGAGAGGTGAGCTCAGCGAAGTGCTCATGTTAAAAGAGGGGAGAAATGTAATGGACTGACTTTGAAAATAAGTGTGGGAATGTGTAAAGCAGGAGTGTAGAGGTGCTTGTCTGTGAAGCCTTCCAGCACTGTTTAGTACAAGATTGCATTGGTTCCCACTACAGCTTGAACAACACAATCACATTGCCTTCCTAGCTGGACCCGAAATCAGTTACTTTTGAGAACTGAGGTTTGCCCTTCTCATGGAATTTTCTTTGTTGAGTCACACAACTTGCAGTGATACCTCTGCAGCACCCACCCCAATGGCTGTGAAATAAGACTCCCAAGCTTCCCTTGTCCATGCAGGGTTAGTGACTGTAGGTAACCACGCTTTCCTGTGGGGCCAGAAGACTGGAAGGCTGTGGGTTGTAGCCCCACACCAGGTACTTGGGGTGATAACCATTACTGACACTGTAGCACTTCACTGCACTTCGTATTCTGCATCGGTCTAACTCGTGCACTTTCAATGCTAATACCAGCAAGCAAACATTCGGCATTGACAAATGCTTGTTCCTCTTAGTTGATATTACTGCTGCTTGAAGGATTTCAGAGGAGCAGGCTGTAATGCGTGAGCCTCTTTATTTGATTTTTTTCCAAAGACAGGGTGTCTTTATGTAGTAATCCTAAGTTTTTATCAAAGGTGGCGTCTGAGTTTACTTTAAATCAAACCAAACACCTGCCAGCTTATTTTTCTGAGCATGAAAATCCTGGGGAAGCATTGCTCCATGTACATAGGCTACTCTGGTACTGTATGCCCCACACAAAGGACTGCAGGAAGTCCTTGCACCTTTATAATTTCATTTACTCCTGGGAAGGAGGGCACTCCAGTTTCCAAACAGTGCCTCTCCAAATGGTTGGCAAATTGCATTACTTTTTGTTCTAGTAAGTACAGTAAGGAACTTCCTGGAGTTGTTCGTGGTCATTCCACTTGAGGCATGGCCACATCTGTTGCATGATTTAAAAATGTGTCTGCTGCTGAAATCTATGCAGCTGCTACCTGGAGTACAGTCCACATCTTTACCAAACACTACAGTCTGAACATAGCTTCATGAAAGTGGGTTGGCATCGACCTAGCTGTGCTCCAAAGCCTACTTTCTTAGGCCTGTCAGCTCCTGCCACCCAGACTGTTTATGCTCAGTACTACTTGTTACTCGTTCCATAGGTGAGGCCCGATGAAAGAAATATCCTTGAAGAAGACAGAACAGTTACATACGTACCATAGCAGCAGATCTTCGAGATAATCTCTTTCTTTTTTTTTTTTTTTTTACTTGTTCTTTATTCTCCCCCTACCTGCAGCGCTCCCACTCTTCAGGAGACACCTATGGCCTTCTAGTCTCCGCCCTCTTACCTGGAGCCCTGGTGCAGTCCATCCCCCATGTAGCTGTGGCTATATCTCCCAGGCAGGCAAGGGGCCGGGCCACCCCCGAAGTCCTTCTTGTTGTCATCGGAATGCTGGTACTGGGTCAGGTAGGGGCACTGGAGATCGGGGCCTGGTGCTCCATCTACCTGTAGCGCTCGGGGGTATTTTTCCATTTTCTGTGGGCCTGGTGCATGCCCCAACGTCAAGGCGTCACCGCTGTCACCCACTCCCAATCCCCTCTATACGCTCGTGCACTTGCTATGCCTCCGGCTTCCACCAGAGGCCAGACAGGTGCCGAGTATGTGTCCCCCTTCCTCCCGGGAAAGGAGAGCTGTCCCTCAGATGCTCAATTCTTTCCCTCCCCTGCCGTCCCCGGACAGCCCGGGCTCGTTCCTGAACCCGGGTCACCGGCGTGGAGTGAGGTGTGGCGTCCAGCACCTCAACCCTCGGCACCACCGGGCTGGGTTGACATAAACTCTTTCATCAGGCCTTGCTGTCTCATCCGACAACCCCCAATCAAATCTTGAGAATATGGAAATGCTGTCTCCTTCTCCACGAGGATCTTTCTGGTGCTCTCTGCCTCACCTAATCGGCAGAGTCCTGTGTTCTCCCCTGGTTCCCTTCAGGGCAGTCTTCTAAGTATGATCTCCAATGAGGAACTGAGGAGGGAAGGGGCCGCCCACATTTATATTGGAGAGCCGACGTCTAACGTCATCATGAGCAGCCCCTAGTGAACTGTTTGCAAAAGTTTCCATGTGGTTCTAGTGTCCAGTGGCTAATCGTTCCATAGGTCTGACCTGATGAGAGATTCTCTTGAAGATCTACTCTTACAGTAAGTACATACAGTGCCTTCAGAAAGTATTCACCACCCTTGGATTTTGTCCCATTTTGTTGTTTACTACCAGAATTTTTAATGCATTTAAATGATTTTTCCCCCCTTGATTCACACAGCATACTCAACAATTGAAAGGGGCAAAAATATTGTTATTGTGTAACAAAAATTTATGAAACATTAAAAACTGAAATATCTTGTTTACTTAAGTATTCACCCCCCTGAGTCAATACTTTGTAGAAGCACCTTTGGCAGCAATTACAGCCTTGAGTGTTCTTGGCTATGTTTGTATCAGCTTTGCACATCTGGATTTGGGGATTTTCACCCTTTCTTCCTTGCAGATTTGCTCAAGCTCTGTCAAGTTGGATGGGGAGCGTCGGTGAACTGCAGTCTTTAAGTCTTTCCACAGATTCTCAATGGGATTCAAGTCTGGGCTTTGGCTGGGCCACTCAAGGACATTCACCTTCTTGTTCTGAAGCCACTCCAGTGACATAAATCTTTGCCCCAGTCCAAGGTCTATTGTAGACTGATGCAGGATCTCCTCAAGGATGTGCCTGTAATTGGCTCCATTCATTGTTCCCTCTATCCTGACAAGTGCCCCAGTCCTTGCCACTGAAAAGCATCCCCATAACATGATGCTGCCACCACCATACTTCATGGAAGGGATGGTGTTACACGGGTGATGAGCTGTGTTCAGTTTGCGCCAGGCATAGCACTTTGCATTCAGGCCAAAGAGTTCAATTTTTGTTTAATCAGACTGGAGAGTCTTTTGTCATATGGTCTCAGAGTCTGCCACTTGCCTTCTTGCAAACTCCAGGCATGCTATTATGTGGCCTTTTCTCAGGAGTGGCTTCCGTCTAGCCACTCTCCCATAGAGTCTACATCTGTGAAGTGCTGCAGAGATTGTTGTCCTCTGGACAGGTTCTCCCATCTCAGCCGTGGAACTCTGTAGTTCTGTTAGGGTGGTCCTTGGGTTCTTGGTCACTTCCCTGACCAAGGTCCTTCTTGTCCAGTTGCTCAGTTTGGGAGGATGGCCTGCTCTAGGAAGAGTCTGGGTGGTTCCGTAATCTTTCCATTTCCTAATGATGGACTTGACTGTGCTCCTGGGAACTTTCAACGCCCTAGTAATGTTTCAAACAACATGAAGTCTTGCTATATTATGACAAGTTGCAGTTTATCCCACCACTAGAACTGCTCCGGAGGTGAAATAGTTAAATCCATTCCATGAATGGAACTTTGAGCATGAGCTCTAAGATAGAAGCTCTGTCTGTGTAGTTTCAAACCTGAACTGTCAGATTCTTTACTCCGCCTCACTGAACAGTCGCTCCGGAGATTTCTCCTACTGCTCGGTTCATTTCTCGGTTTAAACAGTGTTTTCTCGGTTCGATTCAACCAAGAATAGTTTATTTTAACACTAAAACCGTTCGGTTCAAGCTCTGTCTGTGGTATCATAAGTAATTTAAAATTGTATTTTCTGTGTGGAACTTGTAAGTTTATCGGTTGGTTTTGAACGATCAGCTGGGTTAAAAGCTTAAAAATTTTAAAGCTTGTCATTTTAGAGTGCGGTTCCCGGTTCTTATCGGTTCTAAAAAAAACTGATTTATTACGTTTTTTTCCAATACCCGTGACACGGTTAGGAACCGATAAGGGTGTCTTGCCTGGCACTGCCGTTCAAAGGGCAAGTTTTTCTGGTTAGGCTGGCATTATGTCTGAGAAACCCAAAAGAAAAACAGGGCCCACTGGGTTTCAACACTGTGATGTCTGTGGGGAAGTCTTTGCCAAGGCCGACCCACACACCACATGTGTTTATTGTCTGGGGTTTGACCACCTCCAGTCAGACTGCCAGATTTGTAAAAATTTCCCTGCAGCCACCCTGGAAAAGAGATTGGGCAGGATCAGGGAACGAGAGGCCAAAAAGTCCACTGACCCGGATGGCCAGCCGGTTCGGTGCCAACCGAATCGGAGGGAGTGCCCTCTGACCAGGGCGAGACTTCCTCAGGCAAAAGAAAAGCTGGTTCAGAGGAACCAGTTCCAGTAAAGAGAACAAAGAAGTCAGCAGGTTTGGAGTCCAAAATCCCTTCTCCAACTGCTGCAGAGATAGCAAGAGCTATTCAAATTGTCCAGTCACTGTCTCCGGTCCCGTCCGAACCGCCACTATCTGGTAAAAGGTCGGTTCGTCCGGTTCCATCGGTTCAAGAATATGAGGTTGAGGAGTTTTATGAACCAGAGGAGGGGGAGGATGATTATGAACAGTATGAATGTGGCTGGGAGGGTCTGGGTGTGCCCATTGAACCGGACATTTCCCCAGACAGACCTTTAGAATCTCCCCCTATGCTTTCTGAGTCCCCCTCTCATTTTATGTTTTACAAGAAAGTTGCTGAAACCCTCCAGCTTCCTTTGGAAGAAGCTGTGGATGAGCAAGAGGAGCCTGATTTTGTAGAAATGATGGATATTCCAGAGTCTAGGAGATTGTCTGTTCCTTTGCATAAGTCTTTTAGGAAACAAACAATAAAAATCTTAAAAACTCCTAATTCTGTGCCTCCTGTAGATAAAAAGATGGACAGAAGGTACACATTGTCAGGTCCTGATACAGAATTCCTTTCTCAGCAATGCAGTCATGTTGGGGTAGTTCAGGCTGCAGCCTGTGATAAAGCTAATATTCCCCTGGCTTCACATCCTCCTGACAAGGATTCCAGGAAGATTGATGCCATGGCAAAAAAACAGTACATGGCAGCATCCTTGGGACTCAGGCAAGCAAATTATATGGCTTATGTAGCAAGGTATCAGAAATCTAGATGGGATACTGTTATGGAATTAGCCAAACAAGCCCATGGCCAGCTTGCTAGCGAGCTGGAACAGGTGGCTGCCGATGGCATTGAGGCTTCTAAGGTGCAGTTTCATGCTGCTGTGGATGTTAATGATGTCTCCCTCTAGAGTCATGGCCACATCTGTAGCTTTTAGTAGGTTGGCCTGGCTCAGGTGTACTAGCCTCTCACAGGATACCCAGACTAAGGCTATGGATTTTCCTGTGGTGGGAAATTCTCTGTTTGGGGGCAGACAGGATTATATGAAAAAGATGGATGAATATGGGACTACTTACAAAAGTGCCCAAGCTAAGGAGCGGCAAGCCACTCCCCAGAGGCACACCCCCAGGGGTAGGGGTAGGCCTTTCCACAGGCCTTTCTACCAAACTCAGGCCTCCTCTGCTTATGCTTAGAGGGGGTTCTTCAGAGGCAGAGGCAGACGGGGTGTGGGCAGGCCTGCTCCCACCCCTCAGCCTAAAGCTCCTGCCAAGCAGGCACCCTGATGGGGTGCCCAGGGCCGATTCTCCTTTACCAATAGGGGGCAGGTTGGCTTACTTCAGTCAGAACTGGGTGTCTTTAACCTCAGACAAGTGGGTTCTGGAAGTAGTAAGCCAGGGTCTGGTTCTCAGCTTCAAAAAGTTCCCCAAGATGAGAGCCAAGCCTTTTCTACCTGCAAGTTCTTTAGAGACCCTTGCTCTAGAAGCAGAGGTCTCAACCCTGTTGGCTCTCAGAGCAGTAGAAAGGGTTCCTCCCCTACACCAGGGCAGAGGTCTGTATTCCAGATACTTCCTTACCCCAAAAAAGACAGGAGAATGGCGGCCCATCTTAGACCTCAGATATCTGAACAAGCATCTTTTGAAACCAAAGTTCAGAATGGTAACTCTGGCAATGATTTTACCTTCTCTAAGGCCAGGGGACTGGCTAGCTTCCCTGGACCTCAAGGATGCCTATTTTCACGTCCTAATCAGAAGCTCCCACAGAAAGTACCTCAGATTCGAACTGCCCTCAGGTCATTACCAGTTCAAGAGCAATGCCCTTGGCTTGACCTCTGCCCCAAGGGTATTCACAAAATGTCTGGCAGTAGCAGTGGCTCACTTAAGGAGGCAAAGGATTGCTGTTTTCCCTATCTAGACGACTGGCTCATTGTAGGCCAGTCCCCAGCACAGGTAAAATCTCACCTGCAAGTCACCCAGCAGCTTCTCACCTCCTGGGCTTCCTGCTAAATCTACCAAAGTCGGTTCTGGAACCAGTCCAGGTACTCACCTTTATAGGTGCAGAATTGGACACAAACTGGCCAGAGCTTTTCTTCCCTTAGAAAGGGTAAGGAACTTGGTGGCTCTGGCCTCCTCCTTCACTCTCACGGGTCTCTCGACCAGCAAGACACTTTTGCAGCTCCTGGGTCACAGGCTGCATCCACAGCTGTAGTGCAGGGAGCAAGATTTCAGGGTGAGAGACATTCAGTTTCACTTGAGAACCTATTGGTCTCAGAGAAGAGACCCCTTTACAAGTTGGTCCCAGTGACTCAACCTTGATCCAGGCCCTCCAGTGGTGGCAGGATCAGAGCAATTTAAGATTGAGGGGTCCCCTTCATTTCCCCCTGCTCACCGTTGACTCTCACTACAGATGCTTCCCTCCTGGGGTGGGGAGCCACATGGCGACCTCTCCACTCCAGGGGTGTGGTCTCCCAGGAATCTCTGTTCCACATCAATTTGCTGGAACTCAGAGCTGTCTTTTGCTACTTCAAGTGTTTTCTGCATCTGTTCAGAACAAAGTGGTACAAGTCAGAACAGACAATACTACAACAATGTGGTACATCAGCAAGCAGGGGGGCACTCGGTCTTCGGCCTTGTGCACCGAGGCAATGAAGTTGTGGTCTCTGGCCTATTCCCTGAACACTTCCCTCATAGCAGTTCACCTTCCAGGAAAGGACAATGTTCTAGCAGATGCTCTCAGCAGGATTTCTCAGGGCCATCACGAATGGTCCCTGGATCCTCAAGTACTGGGGATAGTCTTGCCAGATGGGGCACCCCTCAGATAGATCTTTTTGCAACCCCAGACAATCACCAACTTCCACTGTTCTACTGCAGGCCTCCAGTGTTGGGCTCAGTCCCCCTGGACGCCCTCCTTCTGGATTGGGAAGGGAAGTTTCTTTATGCTTTTCCCCCCTTCCCTCTCCTATTCAGAGTGTTAGTCAAAATCAGATCCCAGCCTTGCAGGGTGATTCTGATTGCCCCGGATTGGGCCAGGCAGCCCTGGTACCCACTCCTTCTGTCCCTGACAGTCAGTCTTCCCCTGTGTCTCCCCAGGAATCACAACCTATTATCCTGTGCCCAGGGGAGAGTTTGGTATCCGAACCTCAAATCCCTCAACCTCAAGGCCTGGCTCTTGAGGAGTTAGAATTTGCTGACTTACACCTCTCTCAGGGTGTTCTTGAAATTCTAAAGGCTTCTAGGAAGCCTTCCACTAGGGCTACTTATAATTCTAAATGGAAAAGGTTTTCCATTTGGTGTTCTGGGAAGCATATTTCCCCAGAATCTGCTGATTTGCCCATTGTGTTAGATTACATGGTCCATCTTAATTCCTTGGGCCTCAGACCAGCTACCCTGAGAGTTCATTTGGCAGCTGTCTCTGCTTTTGTTTCAGCAGGAAAGTCATCCTCTCTTTCCGCTCACCCTGTGTTTTCCAAGTTTTTTAAGGGATTACTCCATACTAATCCACCTTTTCGGGATCCAGCCCCTGCCTGGGATAACAATGTTTGCATTGCCCAGTTAATGCAACCCCCTTTTGAACCTCTGTTTTCTGCAGAGCTGAAGTATCTAACTTGGAAAACTGTTTTCCTAGTGGCTATCACTTCTGCTAGACGCATAAGTGAGTTGCAAGCCTTGTCAGTAGAAACTGACTTTATTTCTTTCCACAGGGATAAGGTAGTCCTCAGGACTAACAGGAAGTTTTTGCCTAAGGTGGTTTCAGATTTCCATCTTAACCAATCTATCTCCTTCCAGTATTCTTCACTGAACACTCCTCTTCTGGTGAGAGGAGTTGCACAGTTGGATGTTAAGAGGCCCTTAGTTACTATTTAGAGCATGTACCAAGGGTCACAGGTTCGAATCCTCAACTTTTCTCACTTATGGTGAGGTTGGGAAAGGGAAACCTGCCACTAAGAGATCAGTTGCCAGGTGGATTGTCTCTTGTATCCAATTTTGTTATCAGAAACTGGGCAGAGATCCCCCCTCTGGCTTGAGGGCTCATTCTACCAGAGGTACAGCCGCATCTCTAGCTGCTGCCAGAGACATCCCTATATTGGAGATATGCCAGGCTGCTACTTGGAAAACGGTACACACTTTCACCAAGCATTACTCCCTGGATGTCCAGGCTAGGAGAGATGCTCGGTTTGGCACAGCTGTGCTTCAGAGCCTATTCCCTAAGTAGGTTCTGTCCCTCCTCCATGGAGGTACTGCTGTGTAGTCTGCAACTTGTCATAATATAGCAAGACTTCATGTTGTTTGAAGAAAAAATTACTCACCTTAGTAATGTTGTTTCTTCTAATGGAGTCTTGCTATATTATGACCTCCCCCCCAGCCTGCCCCTCTCAGAACTTCTACTTGGGTATGGTGTGGGCAACCTAGTGTGGGCACTATTTTATGCCCTTTTTAGGCGTTTCACCCCTTTTTGGGGTTTGGGGTGTGGTGTTTATTATTCTCTTGTGTTATTTCTCATATTGTTAAATTATATTATTAATTCTGGTCCCCTGACTTGAGTCTTTGGTGTTGGGACCAGCAATGGGTGTTGTTATTTAGGTAGCCAGTTGGCTAGTGTAGGTTACAGCTTCCACACAGACCTTAGTGAGTTTTTGCTCATAAAGATCTGACAGTTCAGGTTTGAAACTACACAGACAGAGCTTCTATCTTACAGCTCGTGCTCAGAGTTCCATTCATGGAATGGATTTAACTATTTCACCTCCGGAGCAGTTCTAGTGGTGGGACAAACTGCAACTTGTCATAATATAGCAAGACTCCATTAGAAGAAACAACATTACTAAGGTGAGTAATTTTTTCTTTTATACCCCTCCCCAGATCTATGCCTCCTCACAATTCTATCACGGAGTTCTACGGACAGCTCCTTGGTTTTCATGGTAGAGTTTCTGCTCTGACATGCACTGTCAACAGTGGGACCTTATATAGACAGGTGTATTTCCTCTGAAATCATGTCAACCATTTGAACTGACCACAGGTGGACTCCATTCAAGTTTTAGAGTGATCTCACAAGGAAATTGGATGCACCTGAGCTAAATTTGGAGTGTCATAGCAAAGGGGGTGAATACTTATCAAATCAAGACATTTCAGGTTTTTATTTTAAATTACATGTACAAAAAATTCCAGAAGTTTCATTCCACTTTGACATTATTGAGTAATTTGTGTAGATACGTGACAAAAAAAATCCCATATAAACGTATTTTCATTTGTGTTTGCAAAATTACAAAATGTGACAAAATCCAAGGGGGGGTGAACACTTCCTGAAGGCACTGTAACTGTTATTTGTGCAGGCACGCACTACTTTATTGGGGTCCCTTATCCACTCTACTACGAGGGGTACCTTGGTGCTTTGCTTGCTAAGCAGAAATTTCTCCAAGCTTACCTTATAGCAGGGATCGACAAATTTCAAAATGGCATGCTAGTCCCGGGCAACTGGTCTGGTCAAAAATGGTAGTCCCAGAGTTCCGAGTGGTAGCCCAATACGCTTATATGAAAAATTTAACCAAACATCTGTAGAAATAAATTACATGGTGTGTCTGGGGTTGTACTATTGTATTAGGATGGATATGAGATGTAGAAAGAACTGTGTCGTCGGGAAAAACAATATTGAGTGACTGACTCTCCATCCAATTCCTTTCCTTTCTAATACGGCAGGTCCAGGGTGGGACCGGTGTACCATGTGTAGGGGTACCGTACCCCGTACCAGATTTTGGGATGCCAAAAAGAGGACACCTAGTTCCCTGATGAGCCCTGGTGCCACTGCCAGACCCCGAGTAAACAGGTTTAAAATCTCCACTTCCTTCCTTCACAGCTCATATACAAGGGGAGGTCCTAGGTACGGTAGGAGAAGAGACTGAGAGAGTAAAAAAAATTATAAAAAATAATAATAATAATACAGGATATTGAATTGAAGGTACATGAAGAATATTTGGCAGCTGGGAAGAGGACATGTGTCGTAAAGAGGACATCTGGTGGTGACCCTAACTAACCATGTGTGCATGCAGGGCAGGCTGAAGTCTGTTTCAGAAGAGATTGGATAATTGTAGTGAAATAAAAACCAAGGCCATCAATCAACAAGCCATTCTGTGAATATAGCATGACTGTCACATCAAGGGGTAGACTGACTAGAGATTGGGAAGACAGGAAGATGATGATGGAGCACTACTAGGAGTACTTGCATCGGATCATCATCACTCATCAGGAGAAGAAACGGAAGCAGCAGCGGCACCGCCAGCAGTAGATGTAGCAGCAGTAGCGGCAGCAGCATGCCCATGAACATGTCTAGTTCCTGGACCACAGAGCAGCCAGTGGTTAATTGCAGGATCAGGATTAAATTCATGCAGTTCAGGACCTTCTACCGCTATCTGCAGGAGAGACTGTAGTGTGTCATCAGAAAGCCGTGTCCGTATTTTTGTTTTGATAAGGTTCTGGATAGAAAAAACTCTTTCACACTTAGCAGTTGAGACACTCATAGTTATTAGTATTTCGACTAAGTGAAGAATAATGTGCCCAATCTGTGGTGGTTTTTCTTTTAGTAATTTTGTGTAGACCTGCAAATACGGCTTGTCAGCTGAAGATTTAAGCAGCATTTTAAATGCAGCATACTCAGACTTTATATGTTCTTGCTGCTCTTCTGTGAAAAAAATCAAAGTATTTAACTAGGTTTGCCAGTTCACAGGTCCCAAACACCGCTAGTTGGTGTCTCGGCAGATCAAACTGCTTGAAATCTAAACAGCTGAACCATTTGAGAGGCACCTCTGAGAAATTTTTAAACCTCTCGTCTATGTACGTTATCGCTGCATCTATTAAATTCTGCAGTTGTGTATCTCTTACAAAACTGACTTCTGGGCAGTTGCCTCTGAATGGGAAAGGAACAGTCCTCTCCTCCTCCTCCTCCCCTTCCCTCTTTGACACAACATACTCCATCCATTTCTGTTCAGGTTTGTAATGGCTAAGGAAAGTTGCCATGTATTTCCCTGGTGATGTTTTCAGCTCCGTAAGCTGGAGTAGGCAGGTCTCAACAAGTTGTGGAACTTCCAGTATTACTATGTCATCTCTTTGAAACTGGAGTGACAGGTTTTTTAGTATTGGCAGGAAGTCTTGTAGTATATATAGGGATTTCACAAACTGTACACTCTGTACTTCCTTTAAGAGGGCCTTTGTTCTAGAACCTTTATCACCAGCAGCAGAGGATGCATGTTCTAGGTGTTGAGCGACACTGGGTAGATTAACCTGAACTTCATGAACTGACCGTGACCTACTGGCAAGCCATCTCACTTGTTTTATAGCACTAAAGTGAGCAAGATCAGTATCCATGACATTAGCAATTTCTTTTAGTTCTCTCATTTTTTTGGGACTGTAATGATAAAACTTAAATATTCCCTTGAGAGTACTTTCAAACTTCGACACAAATGTATTTTTTTTTTACCACATCAAGAACTGCCAGCTCTAACTTATGGGCAACACAGTGCATTGCAATTATTTGAGGACAGTGTTCCGCAACTTTGCTATGGTTCCTCCTCTTTCGCCCATCATGACACTGGCCCCATCAAAATTTGCTGAAACAAGGAATGGCCCTGGATTGTGAACATTTTGTAGGTTACTTAGGGGAAGATTTACTGACTCAAGTGCAGTCGTTATTGCATGAAATACACCTTCTGCATGTGCATGTTCCAGTGGCACAGCTTGGATAAGCACTGTACGCACCTGTTTTGAGTTTGGGTCAACAAACCGTATGAAAACATTTTCCCACTCAGTTATACTAGAATCTGTACTACCGTCAGCAAGAACTGCCACATATTTAACATCAGTAAGAGTCTGCATCTGGGTTTGGGATATAACTGCTGATATAGCACCACAGAAGACCCTGGCTCGTTTATCATTGGTACAATTAGAACCAAGCATTATCCCATTTCTTTCTTGCAGTTCACAGAGCCACTCCATGTCCGAGAAAGGGCGCAGATTTTTGGCAATGGAATATGCTGTGTTGAACAGGCATTGCATCTTGACCTTAGTGCCCTGATCCAACTGCGTAAATGCTTGATACAGTGGGGACTCAGTGATATCAAAATGTACCACACGCTGACCACTGTCCGCAATATGTTGATTCATGCACAGCAAATGTGGATTGGACTTGTCATGAGCATGAACTGACTCAATTCGAAAAGTATTTGAGCCAGTGGCAAAAACATTAGGTTTCTTTGAAAAGGCTGGTACTGCAATGGTTGGATATTTTTCGCACACAGTGCAATACATCAGTTCTTTTTTTTCATCATATCTCAGCCAGTTATAAATGGTTAACCAATGCCTCTGAAACAATCGGGCCCTTTTCTCCTGATCATATTTCTTATCTTTATTTGGCCTCTCATCCTGCTCATGGAGCACTAAAGTACGTTTTTTAGGGAGTGGATGTAAACTTTCAGTTAAGCCGTCACTGCTTAATTCAAGACACTGATGATCAGCAGTTATATCTCCTGACACAGATATAGGCTCATTGTCATTGTTATTACTCTTATCTGCACTAGACACACTGACAGAGGTGGATTGTGTTTCTGTTTCAGGTGGTATATTGCTGCTGATGGAGTCTGTTACTCGTGAGGCTACTGACCAGAGAGAAAAAAGAGTCAGCTGTTTACTACTCCTACTCCTGTTCTGCATATTGGGTGGCACTTATTTTCTTCCCCCAATGATAATAAAATATATTTTATTAATTAGGTGTGTCTGTGTGAGTTTCTTTTTTGGGTGGACTGGTGCTGGACGGCTGGCCTGGCAGACAGTGATGACACTGGGCGGGACCGGGAGCCAGAAGGATGAGGTGCTTATTTGCCTAGCCTTTTCAACAAGTAAAGGCGATGGATCTTTATTTACAAATGTCTGAAACTTTCAGAGTTATGATTGTGCAGACTATTAGACTAAGGTAAGTCACTTATCCAATTTGGCAGGGGAAGAAGCTGGAAGGGAATGGGACTGGGTCTAAAAGCAGAGGTTACACACTTACACAGGGTTGGACTCTGTGACCTAGTCCTGTTACTTACTAGTAATAACATGGATTGGACATGCATGCACACAGCATGATAACTCCCCAAGGCAGGCTGTGCCTATTATTGATTTTATTTTTTTTTTTTATAATAATTACTAGTCTAGTTAGTTGACTGACCCACACACTCATCACACAGTTTAGGGCAGCTAGCTACAAATACAAGGTCAAGTTCAAATACAGTAGTGCAGTTTTGTAAGTACTGCTCTACTTCTCCTTCACCAGCTACTGTGCAGTTATTACAGTTTTACTTTATTTATTTGGGCAGCTAAGCTACACTTAGCAAGTCCTCCCTCCCTCCCTTCCCACTGACTCCAGTCCAGTCTGACCTGCACAACCTGGGGCTGGCCCTCAAGAATTTAGCACCAGACAGGAGCAAACCCAGCCAGACAGACTAGTGTGTGCAGACTGCAGAGCAAAGTAAAAAAAAGTTGCACTGTGTTGTTTCCTTGGATCTCACACTGCACTGCAGCACACACTCCCTGTTTATTTTAGGTACTGTAACTGTAGGTATACCCCTGATTTCCTCTCAATAACTAATGCTCCTTGTGTTGTAATCCCTTCTTGGGTCCAGTGACCCTTCAGTTAAGTTGAGTTAAATACTGGAACAACAAATGCACAGCACAATGGCAGTATAATGGCACACTCGTTTTTTTTTTTTTTTTGTGGCTTCTAAGTTGTGAACAAACTGAACACTCATCAACAGATTCAACAATAACAGGCTACAGCTGAAACTAATGGAGTGGTTTCCCACTTTCTACAGCATTCTCCTTCTCAGGCTCTCCAGTCTCTGTTTTTTGTTTCTGGCAATAGCATGGGCTAAGAAAAACAAACTGCTGCTTCCCCAATCCCCAACCCTCCCCTGCCACAGCGCGCCTACCTGCGATCTCAGCAACCTCCCAGTACCTCAGTCTCTCAAACTCTCTCTGAGTCCCTGACTTTTTTTATTGTAAAACAAAATTTTAAACAAAATGCTGAGGCAAGACAAGTACTGTAGTCTACAGTGCACACTGCACTTCAAGTCTCCTCTCTCTCTCTCTCTCTCTCTCTCGTGTCCAAAAACAACTGCACACAATCCAGAAACAACGACTTGTTAAGTGAACTGCTCTCTCTGGGAACAGCACGTACGTCCTTTCTCTGTGAAAATGAGAAAGAGAGTGTGTGTGTCTGAGATCGCTCCCGCCAAGTCTCTTGTGAGGCCAACTCAAATCAATAGTACGTCTTACCCTCCGTGAGCCTCCTTCCATTTGCTGCCACATATGCCCATCTCTCGTCTGGCTCCTCCTCTGTGGTTGATGTGTTCACTGTTTCCTGCTTTCTTGGCACCAGCAACTCTCGCTGCTCTGCAGCCCCTGCTCACACCACGTGAGTGTGCCCGAGGAGATGACCCATACTCCCTCCTAGTATCGTGCGACAGCACACCCAGTGGCAAAGGTGGTAATGCAGGCAAATTGGGCAATTATTATTTTTTTTTGATGCTTGTCCACAGGCAGCTGGCGATCTGAGGCAGCGCTTGTCCCTGGCTGGAAAGTTATAGCCCGGGACGTCGGGCTATCGTATTAGTCGAACCCTGCCTTATAGACCTATACTGTCTTCATGTCCTTTCTCTGCCGGCAGGCTGTTCCATAGCTTCATCACTCTCTGGGAGAAAAAAGTTCCTCCTAACATTACCTTTTAATTTGTCACTCCTGAACATCAGGACATGTTCCTGTATCGTGCTGTAAGACATCAGATCAAACATCTCTGACTGGTCTATCTTGTTAAAAAATACTGAGATTATGTCCCCTGCTAGCATCCTTTTCTCTAGCATGAATATTTTATGGACCATTAAGTTTCTCCTTATAACTTCTGTCCCCCATACCGCTGATCAAGTTTAGGGCCCTGCATTACACCTTCTCGACTGCCTCAGTGTCCTTTATGTATTGAGGAGACCAAATCTACATGCAGTGCTCCAAGTGGTGCTTGACTAGAGCCATAAAAAAGGCAGGATTCCTAGTTGTGATAGCCTACCTCTACAGTCCTGAATCCAGCAACATAATTGCTCAGATGTTACACATAACTATTGTTTCTCCATATACAATGCCACTTTCCTCTCCCATTGCCTTGTATATTGAGCCAATTGAGATTTTAACCTGACTAGTGTCACTGTGATTCAGTCTTGCAGCATATGTCACTGTCCTCTGTAATGTATTTTTACGTGACTTAAAGGAAGGGATAAAGAGCAACGACTCTCTGTTCACTGACAACACTAAAATCTGTGCAGGGGCAGACAATGAGGAGGGGACAAGGGAACAAAGGGATGTCCTGTGTAAGCTGCAGAAATGGTCAAGGATCTGGCAGATGAGCTTCAATGCAAAAAAAAAAAGCAAAATAATACAAATTGGGGAAAAAGATCCTAAGGGTGTGCAGTACAGAATGGGTGGGTGTTGGGGGGTAGTGGAATGCATGGTGGAGGAGAAAGACTGCCAGGTCATCATAGTCTCTGCTAACCTAAAATCTACAGCACACTGTAACAAAGCTGTGGGGAACTTGAAAAAAATGTGGGGATGAATGGGGAGGGAAGATCAGCAGCAGGAGCTGTGAGCTAATCCTCCTACTGTACAGATCATTGGTGAGACCACTAATTGAGTACTTCTAGTGGTACTGGAGTCCATGCCTGAAAAAAAGACTTTAACAGGGTGGTGTCATTGAGGCACAGGTCAGAAAGCATAGGAAAAGCAAGAGCAATTTCAAAATTTGCACATATTTTATTTTTCTCAATAACAGCAAAATAAAAAATAAAAATTATTCAGTATAACTATTTACAAAGGCAGTACAGAGAAACCTAAGTCCTTCTTCTGAGGGTATCTCTTAATTCCAAGTTTCAGTCTCTCAGTCTGTCACTCTCCTGGTCTCTCCAGCAAAATTATCGCTGCCCTTTTTATAAGTCTTTGTCTGGGAACTCGTTAAGAGAGCTTGCTTCTTACAGAATGTTCTGATAAGTTCACAGAATGTTCTTGCAAGTTTCATTCCTTGCAGGTGCAACAAAACAGTACATAGTGTCCCAGAACTGACCTCTTGTTCACAGCTCTGCAAAAGGCTCAAAAACTGCATCTCAGGTTAACCCCTTGAGTTCCAAGGGCCACATCAGTGAGCAATTTCAAAATAGAGTGGGACAGGCACATAGCCTTAGCAAGAAGAGGCAGAGAGAGGGAGGCAAGATGGCCACTTGGGACAACAATAGTGTAGGTAGGATGGGCAGACTGGATAGACTGGTGGACCTTTATCTTCTGACACTTACACAGTATTCACAGTTTGTTCTTCAAAAAAAATGTACAGTATCCCCCAACCCCAGTGATAAAATATTAGGGAGACAGTTGGAGGGGTGAAAACACCGATAGGAAAGAGGCACAAGAAGACAGGGAATGGGACAAGTTGAAAGCAAAAGAAATAAATAGCTCAGGTGTGGGGGGGGAATAGTGGGACTAGAAATGGGGACAACAGAAAAGGAAGATGTGAGTCACAGGGGGCCTCAAGTAACAACATAGTTATAAAAGGAATGGAGATGCTGGGCATGTGTGGGGTGGGGGGTTGGAGGGCCATAAATGCTAATACAAGGAGCCTTGGAAACAAAATTCCAGTCTTGGAGGCTATCATGACGGAGGCTAACCTGGATAAAATGGCTATAATGGAATCATGGTGCACTGAGCACCACGACTCTCCTTTAAGGGAGAAGTTAGACGCTAGCTCTCCTCCTCCCGCACATGCTCCTGCTTTCAACCACCCTAGCCCTTTCTCTCTTACGCCACCCCCTCTCTGTTGGCACCTAGGTGTCTGGGGGTCCACTCCACATGACACACTTTCTCTTTTTTTCACTTCCTTATTTTCAACACTTTCTTTCTGTATTTCCTCTTCTTTTTTTTTGCTCCATTCTTGCTGCTTCCTCCTATCAAACACTATTAGCACTTACCTTCCATTACTTGCAGCACCCTCTGGGTAGTCTGTACCCTTACTTAGCCCAATTTTACTACCTCCTCATACCTATTGCCTCTCTGCTCCCTCCACCTTCTCTAGCTCCCCTTTCATCTATTTGCTGCCTGACTGGTATTCGCTCTCCCAGCACCTTATCCTTCATTTTCAAATCAGTGTTTGGATGCTTTAAATTTTTACCTAATTTTATTGTCTTATGTAACCAAACTGTCGTATTTTTGGTGTATTTAGCCTTACTACCTCAATTCCTTGTCAGAATTACTACTGTTTATATGTAACTTGCATTATTGTGTCATGATGTTCCTGTTTGTAGTTTTGTCTCTGTACTCTTCCCGGGTTGTGCCTGAAAATAGTCTTTCTGGCTAGTGTACCTACCCGGGAAACAAAATCTAAATTGTATTGTCTTATGTAACTTAAATGCTGTATTTGGTCTTACCCCCTCAATTCCTTGCCATATTGCTACTGTTAAGTTCAAATATCTTCATGTAACTTGTATTATGTATCATGATGTTCTCTTGAAGTTTTGTCTCTGTACTTTTCCGAGTCGTGCCTGAAAATAGTCTTTCTGGCTAGTGTACCTACCCGGTAAACAAAAACTAAATAAAAAAATAAAATAAAATACCTGGCTACTCCCTTTTTAGGAAAGAGGGGAGGAGGTGTGGCATTATATTTGAAGGAGGGATTTAAGGCCTTTGAGGTAGAGGGGCACCAAGAGAAGGAAGGGCTAGAAGTGCTGTGGGCCATCCTGGAGGCAGGCCCTGGGACTGCTGTCCGCACTGGGGTAGTGTTCAGACCTCCAGCACAAGAGGAGGAGTTGGATAGGGCACTAATGGAAGCCGTTATCTGAATGGCAAGTAAGGGGGAGGTGCTGCTAGTTGAAGACTTTAGTCTGCAAGATGTGGACTATAACCTTCCAGCTGCGGTTTTGGCAAGGTGCAGGGCCATCCTTGACTCCCCCCAAAGGACTGTTCTCAGCTAGTTAGTTAAGGAACCTACCAGGGGTGGAGCAGTGTTAGACCTGCTGCGTGCAAAAGAGGGACTGCTTCGCAGACATCAAAGGGGGCAGTCCTGGAGTCAACGTGATGCTAAGTAGTGGGCAGCAGCAGGTAAAAGGAGCTCCACTTGGGACAAAATTAAAACTAAACTACAATGTGCGTAAAACTCTCAAAACAGTGCACAGGTACAGTGATAGGTGCCACTCACTACATGCATCCAGCAGAATGTTAAATTGGAGCAGCAATGTCCATACTAGAAGATCTGATGGAAGAAGCAGATCTCAACACACAGACATTTGGGAGATCACTGGCCTGCAAATGTGGGAAGCCAGCAGACTGCCCTGATACCTCCCTAATCCAGCACTCCATGGAGGCCAGAATGGAGCATTTCAGTTAACATGTCGCATTAATAAAATTAGCCATACTAGAACTCGCAGGTTAATACAGACCAGCTCTGGATAGTATGGCACAACAAGTAGGGGGTACTGAATGTCGAATCAGTTTTCTTGAGGACAGAGACAAAAAAACACAAATACAGAACTGATTACCCTGAGGTGCAAGGTGGTCAAGTTACAGAACTGGGTAGATGACCAAGAAGGCAGATGAAATCACCTGATCATAGTTTGCCTACCAGAGAAGGCAGAAGGTCCTGATACCATTAAATCTGTACAGAAGCCGGCCCAGTGACGCAGAGGGTTGAGGCGCTGGTGCCTTACCTCGAACCATGCCGGGTTCTAGAACAGACTCGAGATGCTGGGGCTGGCAGGAGAAGGAGAGGATTGAATGTCCGTAGGACTGCTCTCCTCTCCTGGGGTGGATACAGGGGCGGTGCCGCTCTGCAGCGGCCCCCAGTGAAGACCGGAGGCACTACAGATGCAACGTAGGAGGGAATACCACTAGAAAAGTGTAAATACCCGCTCCATGTTCAACCAGATGACAGCTGCCTGGCTGTCTGAGGCCATCTATGTCCCACATATCCATCCGTTCCAGCAGTACCCTGGGGCCAAGGATTGCGCTGGTCTGTCCCTTCGGCTGGTGCCTTTCCCATTGGAAGAGGGGGACCCACCCTGCGAAGGGTTATGTCGGGGTTACCCTGGGGTCAGTTACTATATGGAACGGTGGACCGGGGGAGTGAAATGGGTCGGATTCAGCCTTGGCTCACGCCTGTGGCTGAGATGGAGCATGTAGGAGGGAATAAAGAGAGCACACAAAAAAAAAAATTGTACAGAAGCTGTGCAAGAATATTGGTAGCCCCATCACTAAACTGCTTCACATGTATCATCGAGTGCACCCATGGAGTTCTCCATCCACAACCTGCAGAGGATGGAAACATCTTCAAGCTTTTAAATTTCCAGGTTAATGTTCACCTGCAAGCTAAGGCAAGAGAACCTGAAGCCATCCAATGGGAAAGCAAACATCTGTTTTTATTCAGTGACCAGAGCCTTCACACCTGACAAAAGCAGGCTGCTTACAAGGGCATAAAATCAAAGCTGCATGCAGCCAGTATAAAATTTAGAACATCATACCCTGTAAGAATGATTGTCACAATAAATGGCAACACTCAGTAGTTTTGGTCGACTGAAGAAGCAGCGCAGAACTCCCCAACTTCCTTCTGAATTTGTCCACCCCAGTCTCTGAAATCGCAAACTTGAAGTTGGGAGGGAGAGTGAGAAATTTAAATAGACACAGAAGGGACGCACATATTCTGGCACATGGACAACATGAAAATCAGCCAATGCACACCTTGCCATATGACACAGAGACTGAGTAATTAAGGAGACCATTCACTGATGCATAGCGCCCATCTTTCTTCTGGTACCGTAGAAGGTCAGCAGTCCCAGGGGGTGCAGAATTTCAGCCCAGTAGGAGTTTGGCACTAACAACATTACTCTTTCCTCAACTTGATCCCATTTACCACCACTCTTTGCTGTCCCCCACCCATCTAACCCGACCCTTTGCTGCACCTAGCCTTTAACTTCTTTAGCAACCTTCTGTGTGGCACAGAGCTGAATGCCTTGCTGAAGTCGAAGTAGAGTAAATCCGCTGTTTGTTTCTTCACAGCCAATCACAGGGCTCTAGTAACCGAGGAAGTAGGCCTTAAAAACAACTGTTCCTAGGAGAATTTTCTCAGCTGCTTTACAGTTTTCCTGGTATTGGGGGGGGGGGGAGTTCAAGCAAAATTGGGGTGTTACAGTCAGTTTTGACAGCTCAGTAGTGTTAAATCTGCCTGCATTGGGGAAGAGTGAAAATGGGGCTGTGAGTGAAGCAGACTCCAGGGGCCATCTTATGCGAATCAGAGAGACCATGTGACCTGTAGGAGCCAATCACAGGGCTCAGGTAACCCTGGAAGTAGGACACACAGGGTATAAAAGGCTGCCTTTACCAAGCGACCCTACACATGAGCATTCTGAAGCATGAGTGGCATGAAGCAGGAGTATGGCTTCTTATCTGGGAGCATCTTAGGAAAGCCGCAGGTCCCACAGGGGACACTGCTTAGTTAGAGAAGAGGTAATTAAGGAGTTAAGGGAACCTGGGAAGCTGTAAGGGATAGACAGTTACTGAAGTAAGGGGGTGTTGAGTGTAAGCATATGTATCATGGTAGGCCTGAGGGGATGGGTTAGAGGTAAGGTGTAACTACTCCCTATCTGGAGTAGGCTTGCAGGGGCAGATTAGAGGTAGTATTTTTTGTTTTAATACATTGGTAACCGGATAAGGCCCACTAGGCACAAGTGCCTGTTTTCAGGAGCAGCCTGGGAACACTGGGGAGGTTAAGTGACTTGCTGAGGGTCACATAGTATGCAAGTGAAGGTTGCAGGAATCAAACCCAGGTCTGCTGGATGTACCAAGTTCATCTGCAGCTTGTTACTCTAACTTCTCGGCTATACTGCCAGCCACTACTACCGTCTAGCTGGGGTAGGCCTGCGGAGGTAGGTTAGGGTAGGATTTAACTACTGCCTATCTGGAGTAGACCTGCGGAGACAGGTTATCAATAGGTTGATCGACTTCCTATCCGGGGTAGACGCATAAGGACAAAGGAATGAACAGGCAAGAGGTAGGAAGAGGGAGAGTGGTCAGCTGCAGGGGATGTGATTTTTTTCTAAATCTACAGTCTGTGAGGCTGGGGGACGCATGATGTGCAGGAGGATGGGGTTTATGAGGACCGAGGTGCAGATGCTTTGGTCAGAAGTTTAGAGGCTACTGATGTGTCAGGGGATAGGTCATATGGATGGACCTGTAAGGGAGCATCAGGGACTGAGGTAGAGGAATTAAACAGGTCGCAAGGAGGCCAGTAGGTAGGGATAAGTAGGCCAGCATGTTACAGAGAGACCCAGGGGTGGGTGATGAGGGTAGATAGACAGACAGAAGACCAGTGGGTTCCAAGGCCATGGCTGCCTCTACCATAGAGGCTAAATAGGCAAAGCGGGCAGGTTGGAGAACAGTTAGTAAGGGAAGTGGGTGGAAACAGGGCAGCGAAGGGAATATCCTATTGGAGTGCTTATGCAAAATAGACACCTGGTACACAACTCCTGGGAGGATAGTATCCAGGCAGTCATAGACAGGGACACAGGCAAAAAAAATTTGATGGGAAGGGGCAGCAAGGAGAACATAACATAGGACTGAAGCATGCCAGGAAGCGGGTGCAGGGAGAAGCTCAGGGGTGTATCCGGAGGCTCAAGGGTGTAGTGTGGGGGGTGGCCCGCAAGGAGACACTCCAGGCTAGTGAACTGAGGATGTCATGGGGGGGGGGACTGAGCACAGGAGGGTTGGAGCAAGGAACAGCAGAGGCAGGGCCTGAGAAAAGGGGAGATGATCTGTGAATGGTAGTTCAGGAGGAAGAATAAAGAGCAGATAGGGCAAAAAAAAGGATGCAAAGGATATGAAGATGAGGGGTTCCAGAAGGTGTGCACAAAAACCAAAGGAAACTACCAGAGTCTGGTGAAAGGGGACTCAGTTGTAAAGAATGTTAGAGGCCCGCATAAAAGGAGTGTTGTGTGCCACACAGGTATGACAGCCGAGAGGATCATACCAATGCTGCTCATGCTAGCACAGGAAGGAGGGGATAACCTGATGTGATATCCATCTGGGCACAAATGACTTGGTAGGGTGTGAGTAGAGATGGTACAATACAGATTTAGGGAATTTGGGTGGAAAATTAGGAAGGTATCAAGGTCGGTGGTGTTTGCAGAGGTGCTGCCATTACTCAGGCTCAGCTCAGCTAGGAAGATCAGGATCTCTGAGTTCAACCAGTGGCTGAGGAACTGGGGCAAGTAGGAGGGCTTTGGTTGCATGGAGGACTAGGGAAGCATCTAGGATAAGAAATCCCTGTACTCATCAGATAGGCAGGGGAGTACCAGGATGCTATGTGACAGGATAGGGGAGTAAAGGGACAGACTAAATAGGGAGAAAGCAGGAAGGCCACCACCAAAGCAGAGAACTCAGTAAGCAAAAGGCGATAGGGTGAGGGGTATGGAGAACACATTTGGGGGGGTAGAAGGGAAGGGAGAGGGAAAATACAGGGAAGGAGGGATGCTAGTGGAGCAGCTGGGGGGGGTGGGCAGATGGCCACCTGCATGGGTAAAATTGTCTTCTCCATATCCATCACAGGCTTTGGAATGGTTTGCCAGCTCTCCTCCACCACCTAGACACAACCTTTCTTTTCAAAGCACCCTTTCAAAGAACCCTCCTAGCCAACCTTGCCTGTAAGTATCCCAGATGAAAGTGAACTGTGGTTGTTCCTTAATTTCTGGATCTTCAGAGTGGATGGCTGATATTCTGTACAGATCCCTCTACCAGACAATCTTGCTAGTAGTTATTTACTGACATGGGTCTATTTCTGTGTTATTACAATCTGTAAATTTTTTTTGGTTTTTTACACTTTGCATCAACTTGCCTTGTTCTGCTTATTTCTCATATGTATACCAATTTTGGGTGCTTTGCATTCTGTGTAACCTTACATCACCCTTAACTTGCCATGTTTTTGTATATTTTGTTTCTGCTTATTATGTTGTGTATCCTTGGTGTTGTGTGTTATCGCAATGGCCCAGGTCATGCCTGAAAACAGTACCTGGGATCAGTGTACCCACGCTTTTAATAAATAAATAAGACCTGACACCTAATGTGCTTCACGCAGGGCCTGAAGCATGAAGTACATCCTAAGGTGCTTCACACAGGGCCCTGCAAAGCAGAAAACATGCAGGGTCCTTTGTAAAACAGGATCTGAGTACTGACTTGCTGTGCACACAAAACAGGACCTGTCCTAACCTTCCTCATGCAGGTTCAGAATGCTGATTATGCAGAGGCCTTTGAGCCCCATGTTGAACAGCACCTGAATTCTGACTTGTTTTGCACAGGACTGCACAACAGGTCTCAAATCTTAACTTGCATTGCATAGGGCCCTTCGGGATTGGGATCTAGACTGTACTTTGCTGTTTTTTGAGATGTTGACCTAAATTTTCAAACTGGCCTTTTCTTCACATCACCTCATGAACCTGACCGCTATCATTTTCCAAATTCCACCCAAAACGTTGTTTCAGCCATGATCTGAAAAGTGAAAGCTATAGGGTTCATGAGGTTCAGTGAAAAAGAAAGCCATTTGCCACTAGTGAGATATAAACCAGCCAATACCCTGCCATGAAGATAAAAATTGTATCTCAAGTCCGGCCGTGTCACTACATATATTATTCTTTGAGTTACTGAGACTTTAGTTACTGTATTTTATTTTTAAGGATTATCACGAGTTGCTAGAGAAACAGAGACAGATAGTCTCTGAAATGGATGATGAAGAAGACAGTAGAACTACTGAGGGTGTGGCAGATCTTTGGAAGGTAAGAGTTTTAATAATTCACACTAGAAAGAAAAGTTAAACAGGGTGTGGTGAGTTTCTTAACTGAAAGTAACTACAGAGGAAAAGGATGTTGGCATTATTATAAAAAATTATTTAGAACCAAAATGACACTGTGAGATGATCACAGTCAAGGCAGATAGAGTATCATACAGCATCAGAAAACATATAACAAGTAGATAGAAGTCAGTCTTCAAACAACATGAAGTCTTGCTGTATTCTGACAGTAGCAGTGAGTCTCAACCTTTGAACTGCCCTGGAGATGAAAGGGTCAACTTTCCATGCCAGGCATGAAACGCTGAGCTCGAGCTCTGTTGAGACTTTGTCTGTTGCTGTTTAAACTCAAACCGTCAGATTCTTTACTCCGCCTCACTGAACAGTCGCTCCGGAGATTTCTCCTTCTGCTCGGTTCAATTTGTCGGATAAAGTACCGCTTTTCTCAGTTTTCAACCGAATTTAAACAGTAACCTGTCAGTTCAGTCTCTGTCTGTGGTATTTGTGAGTACTAGATAGGTTATATTTTGTTCTATTCTGTGTGGAACTTGTAAACGGTTCATCGGTTCGGTTTGAACTGATCGAGTTGTTTAAAAAATCTTAATTTGTACTTTTAGAGTGTGGTTACCGGTTCTTATCGGTTCTAAAAAAACGGATTTTATTACGGTTTTTTCCACGACCCGTGACACGGTCAGGAACCGATAAGAGGGTCTTGCCTAGCGGATTGTCATAAAAGGGTAAGTTTGGTTAGGACTGGCACAATGTCTGAGAAACCCAAAAGAAAAACCGGGCCCACTGGGTTTCAACACTGCAGTGTGTGTGGGGACGTCTTTGCCAAGGCTGACCCCCACACCACCTGTGTTTATTGTCTGGGGTTTGACCACCTCAGTGCAGACTGCCAGATTTGTAAAAATTTCCCTGCAGCTACCCTAGAAAAGAGAGTTGGTAGGCTCAGGGGAAGGGAGGCCAAAAAGTCAGCTGAACTGGATGGCCAGCCCGTTTCTTTTCAAACCGAACCAGAAGGAGTGCCCTCTGACCAGGGCGAGACTTCTTCGGGCCAAAGGAGAGCCAATTCTGAGGAATCGGTTCCGGCTAAAAGAACTAGAAAAGAAAAATTAGCTGGTGTGGAGCCAAAACTTTCCTCTCCAACCGCTGAAGAAACAACCAAAGCGATCAAAATTGTACAATCGCTTTCCCCGGTTCCGATTGAACCGGCACCATCAGGCAGGCGCTCGGTTCGGCCGGATCCACCGGTTCAAGAGTATGATTTAGAGGAATTTTATGAACCGGAGGAGGAGGAAGAGGAGTATGACGAAAGTGAATGTGGTTTTGAAAGTCTGGATGTGCCTATTGACCTGGACATCTTCCCAGACAGACCTTCAGGAGTGTCTCCTCCTAGGCTTTCTGAGTCCCCCTCCCATTTCATGTTTTATAAAAAAGTGGCTGAAACCCTCCAGCTTCCTATGGAAGAAGCTGTGGATGACCAGGAGGAGCCTGACTATGTAGAAATGATGGATATCCCAGAGTCTAGGAGGCTGTCTATTCCTTGCACAAATCTTTTGGGAAACAGACATTTAAGATTTTAAAGACTCCTAACACTATACCTCCTGTGGATAAAAGAATGGACAAAGAGGTATACATTGTCGGGCTCAGACACAGAGTTTCTTACACAACAATGCAGCCATGTTAGTGGTGCAGGCTGAAGCCTGTGATAAGGCAACATTCCCTGGCTTCGCACTTCTCGGACAAGGACTCCAGGAGGATTGATGCCATGGCAAAGAAACAGTACATGGCAGCATCCTTGGGACTCAGACAGGCCAATTATATGGCCTATACTGCTAGGTATCAAAATCCAGATGGGACACTGTTATGGCTTTAGCAAAACAGGTCCCCCGGCCAGCTTGCCAGGGAGCTGAAGCAGGTGGCTGCTGATGGTATTGAGGCATCCAAGGTGCAATTCCATGCTGCAGTGGACTTCAATGATGTGTCATCTAGAGTCATAGCTACATCTGTGGCACTTCGAAGAACGGCTTGGCTCAGATGTACTAGCCTGTCATAGGATACCCAGACTAAGGCCATGGATTTTCCTGTTGTGGGTAATTCTCTGTTTGGGGAGCAGACAGAGAATTACATAAAGAAAATGGACGAGTATAGGACCACCTATAGGAGTAAACAGGCCAAGAAAGGGCAGGCCACTCCTCAAAGGCAGCTTCCCAGGGGCAGGCCTTTCCATAGGCCTTTTTACCCAGCCCAGGCCTCCTCTTCTGCTTATGTCCAGAGGGGGTTCTTTAGAGGGAGAGGCAGACGGGGTACAAGCAGGCCTGCTTCCACCCCTCAGCCCAAAGCCCCTGCCAAACAGGCACCCTTGATGGGGTAAGAGACCTCTCTACTACCTGTAGGGGTAGGCTGGCTTACTTTGTCCAGGACTGGGAGTCTCTGACATCAGACAAATGGGTCCTGGAAGTAATAAGCCAGGGACTGGTTCTCAGTTTCAAAAACTTTCCAAAGATGAGAACCAGATCCTTTCCACCTGCAAATCCTTCAGAGACACTTGCCTTAGAGGCAGAGGTCTCTTCCCTCCTAGCTCTCAGAGCTGTGGAAAGGGTTCCACCCCTACATCAGGGAAAAGGGTTGTACTCCAGGTACTTCCTTGCCCCAAAAAAGACAGGAGAATGGCTCCCATCCTGGATCTCAGATACTTAAACAAGCACCTTTTAAAACCAAAATTCAGAATGGTGACTCTGGGAATTATTCTACCCTCTCTAAGGCCAGGGGACTGGTTAGTGTCCCTGGACCTCAAGGATGCCTACTTCCATATTCTCATCAGAAGCTCCCATCGAAAGTACCTCAGGTTCGAGCTGCCCTCAGGCCATTACCAGTTCAGAGCAATGCCCTTTGGCCTGACCTCTGCTCCAAGGGTATTCACAAAATGCCTGGCAGTGGTAGTTGCTTCTCTAAGAAGGCAAAGGATTGCCATCTTCTCTTACCTGGACGACTGGCTCATAGTAGGCCAGTCCCAAGACCAAGTCAAGTTACACTTACAGATAACTCAGCAACTGCTCACTTCTTTGGGTTTCCTTCTGAATCTTTCAAAGTCAGTTCTAGAGCCTGTCCAGCTCCTCACCTTCATCGGCGCAGAGCTAGACACAGAAAAGGCCAGAGCTTTCCTTCCCCTGGACAGGGCAAGGACCCTTGTCTCTCTGGCCTCTTCATTCACCCTGCAGGTGTCTCGACCAGCAAGGCATTTTCTACAGCTCCTGGGGCACATGGCTGTTTCTACAGCAGTGGTGCAGGGAGCAAGATTTCGGATGAGGGACATTCAGTTCCATTTCAGAGCCTTCTGGTCTCAAAGGAAGGACCCTCTGACCAAATTGATCCCAGTAACTCGAACCCTGATCCAGGCCCTACAGTGGTGGCAGGATCAGAACAATCTGATACAAGGGGTTCCCTTTGTCACTCAGTCTCACTCTTTAATCCTTACTACAGATGCCTCCCTCTTGGGGTGGGGGCTCACATGGGCGACCTGACCACCCAGGGGTTGTGGTCCCCTCAGGAATCTCTGCTTCACATCAATCTGTTGGAACTCAGAGCAGTATTTCTAGCACTTCAAGCTTTTTCCAAATCTGTTCAGAACAAAGTTATCCAGGTCAGAACAGACAACACCACCACAATGTGGTACATCAGCAAGCAAGGAGGCACTCGGTCTACGGCCTTGTGCACCGAAGCAATGAAGTTGTGGTCTCTGGCTTACTCCCTGAACACCTCCCTCACAGCAGTTCACCTCCCAGGCAAGGACAATGTCCTGGCAGATGCTGTCAGCAGGATATCCCAGGGCCATCACGAATGGTCACTGGACCTCCTGGTCTTGGAGGTGATATTTTCCAGATGGGGCACCCCGCAGATAGATCTTTTTGCAGCCCCAGACAATCACCAACTTCCCCTTTTTTGCTGCAGGCCCCCAGTGTTGGGCTCAGTCCCCCTGGATGCCTTAGTTCTCAGTTGGGAAGGGAAGTTCCTGTATGCTTTTCCCCCCTTCCCTCTCCTGTTCAAATTGGTAGTCAAAATCAGATCTCAACCCTGCAAGGTGATCCTGATTCCTCCAGACTGGGCCAGACAGCCCTGGTATCCACTCCTACTGTCCTTAGCAGTCCATCTTCCCCTGTGTCTTCCCAGGAATTACAACCTGTTAGCCTGTGCTCAGGGGAGGATTTGGTACCCGAATCTCAAATTTCTCAATCTCAAGGCCTGGCTCTTGAAGAGTTAGAGTTTGCTGATTTACACCTCTCCCAAGGTGTAATGGATATTCTAAAGGCTTCTAGGAAACCTTCCACCAGGGCTACTTATAATTACAAATGGAAAAGATTTTCCATCTGGTGCTCTGGGAAGCATGTTTCCCCAGAGTCTGCTGATCTGCCCACAGTCCTTGATTATATGGTCCATTTAAATAGCTTGGGGCTGAGACCAGCTACACTGAAGGTGCACCTGGCAGCTGTTTCTGCTTTTATTTCAGCAGGTAAGCCCTCTTCTCTTTCAGCTCACTCTTTATTCTCCAAGTTTTTTAAGGGATTGCTTCACACCAACCCTCCATTCAGGGACCCTGCTCCTGCTTGGGACCTTAATGTTTGCATTGTTCAGCTTATGCAACCCCCTTTTGAGCCTTTGTCTTCTGCAGAGCTTAAGTACTTGAGTTGGAAAACTGTGTTTCTGGTAGCCATCACTTCTGCCAGACGCATAAGTGAATTACAAGCTTTATCAGTGGAGCCTGATTTTATCTCCTTTCATAGAGATAAGGTGGTCTTCAGGACTGACAGGAAGTTCTTGCCTAAGGTGGTTTCAGATTTCCACCTTAATCAATTATGTCTCTTCCTGTGTACTTCACTGACCATTCCTCCTCTGGCGAGAGAGGAGGCTACACAGTTAGATGTGAAAAGAGCCCTTAGCTACTACATAGGCTACCAAGGGTCTGAGGTTTGACTCCTCCAACTGTTCCTCACTTATGGTGAAGTTGGTAAAGGAAACCTGCCACTAAAAGATCCATTGCCAGGTGGATTGTCTCTTGTATCCAATTTTGTTATGAAAAACTGGGTAAGGTTCCACCCTCAGGCCTGAGGGCTCACTCTACCAGAGGTACAGCTGCTTCCCTGGCTGCTGCCAGGGACATCCCTATTCTAGTGATATGTCAAGCAGCTACCTGGAAAACAGTTCACACTTTTACCAAGCATTACTCCCTGGATATCCAGGCTAGGAGTGATGCTTGGTTTGGCACAACTGTGCTTCAGAGCCTATTTCCTAAGTAGGTTCTGTCCCTCCTCCATGGAGGTACTGCTTTGTAGTCTGCTACTGTCAGAATACAGCAAGACTTCATGTTGTTTGAAGAAAAAATTACTCACCTTAGTAATGTTGTTTCTTCTAATGGAGTCTTGCTGTATTCTGACCTCCTGCCTGCCCCTCTCAGAACCTCTGTTTTTGGGATGTGGGTGGGCAGTGCAGTGTTGGCACTCAGTAGGTGCCCACCTTGTTGTTTTCACCCCCTTTTTTCTTGGGGTGAGTTGGTGTTTGTTTTTCATTTTTTGGGTCTCCTGACTTGAGTCTTTGTTTTGGGACCAAAAAATGTGTTTTATGTTTAGTAGCCAGTTGGCTAGTGTAGGTTTACAGCTTCCACACAGGACCTTAGTGAGTTTAGCTCGTAAAGATCTGACGGTTTGAGTTTAAACAGCAACAGACAGAGTCTCAACCGAGCTCGAGCTCAGCGGTCCATGCCTGGCATGGAAAGTTAACTCTTTCATCTCTGGGGCAGTTCGAAGGTTGGGACTCACTGCTACTGTCAGAATACAGCAAGACTCCATTAGAAGAAACAACATTACTAAGGTGAGTAATTTTTTTTCTTAGCTCTTTATAGATCATATGCTAGACTGATACTTGCTTACGGTAGGCAAATATGGGCCCTAAACTCAAAGAGAGTCTCTAATAGAGTGGAAAGAGTACAAAGGAGGGCAACAAAGATTATTTTGAATTTAAAGGATAATGCTTACTACTGATGGGAGAGTGACCAGTGGGACGCCACAGGGCTCAGTACTGGGATCCATTCTCTTCAGTGGCTTCATTGATGACATAGCAAAAGAACTGGAAGGGAAGGTGTTCCTTTTTGCAGATGATACCAACATATGCAATAGGGTGGACACTCAGGAGGGGGAGGAGAGAATGCACTGGGATCTTGGGAAACTTGGAGTGATCAAGAACATGGCAGTTGCTTGATTACAGTAGCCAAACACAGGCCCCCGACACAAAGAGAGCCACTAATAGAGTGGAAAGAGTACAAAGGATGGCAACAAAGGTGACTGGGAATTTAAAGGACAATACTTACTGATGAGAGAGGGGCCAGTGGGATATCACAGGGCTCAGTACTAGGACTGATCCGCTCCAGTGTCTTTACAAGTAATATTGCAGTAGAACTCGAAGGGAAAATATGCCTTCTTGCAGTCGTCAATGGGATGGACACTCAGGAGGGGGTGGAGAGAATGTGCAGCGATCTTGGGAAACTCAAGGAGTGGGCAAGAGCAGTTATGGTTCACTGACAAAAAGTGCAAAATCATGCACCGAGGGCATAGGAAGCCAGAAGCAGAGTACTGGATGGGGGGAGGTACTGAGAGTCACTAAACAGGAAAGGGGCCTTGTGGTTATCTTATCTGATGACTTCACAGTAGCAGAGCAGTGTAATAAAGCAGTTGGTAGGGTTAGGGGGATGTTGTGCACAGGGAGGGGTACCTGCAGCAAGAGGGGGAGCTGGTGTTGCCACTGTATCACTCGCCAATGAGACTCCACCAGGAGTACTGTATACAGTTTTGGAGCCTGCACCTCAAAGGATATAGGGTGAAGGCAGTTCAGAGGAGGTCAATTAAATTGTGTAGAGGCTGCACGAGAAGCACTCCAAGGAGAGACTGAGGAATCTCAACGTGTTCACCCTGGAAGAGAGGAAAACAAGAGATGACATGATAGAGACCTAAAAGTCCATCACTGGGGAGAACTGGATATAAGAGCAGAGTCTCTTTCAAGCGAGTAAGAACACCAGGACCAGAGGGGCATGTGATGAAGTTGAGTTGAGGGGGAAGGGAGTTTAAGAGAGAGATGTGAGGAAATACTTCTTCACTGAAAGGGTAGTTAATGCCTGTAACAGACTGCCAGGAGAAATGGTGAAGGCGAAAACATTGTGTGGGGGGGGGCTTCAAGCATGCATAGGATAAACATAGATACATAGACAGTGTCGGCAGATAAGGGCCTATGGCCCACCTAGTCTGCCCATCTGAGCTTGTAAGTTCAGTTTGTTTTCCTAGAAGTCTGTTTCCCCTTACCCCTGCCCTCTAGAATTCCTTTATGTCTATCCCATGCATTCTTAAATCCCGTGATTGTTTCAGCCCCACCACTTCCTCTGGCAGGGTGTTCCACTTGTCCACCACCCGTTCTGTGAAGAAATTCTTTCTCATGTTTCCTCTGAATCGTCCTCCTCCAACTTCATCCCATGCCCTCTAGTCCTGAAACATCTTTTCGCTTAAAATAGTGTTTTCCTGCACCCTGTTCCTCCCTGTAAGATACTTGTATGTCTCTATCATATCCCCTCTCCCTCCTCTCCTCCAGGAGTACATGTTCAGTTCCTTCAACCTGTCTTCATAGGACTTGTGATG
Source organism: Neoceratodus forsteri (assembly GCA_016271365.2). Classification (NCBI taxonomy): domain Eukaryota; kingdom Metazoa; phylum Chordata; order Ceratodontiformes; family Ceratodontidae; genus Neoceratodus; species Neoceratodus forsteri. The sequence continues at coordinate 967,492,525 of CM057452.1, forward strand.
CAACCCATGCACCATCTTTGTTGCCCTCCTCTGAACCTTCTCTACCCTGTCTATGTCCCTTACGTAGGTATGGTCTCCAAAACTGTACACTGTACTCCAGGTGGGGCCTCACTAGTGTCTTGTATAGCGGAATTATGACCTCCCTTTTCCTGCTGGTGATGCCCCTGCCTATACATCCCAGCATCCTATTTGCTTTACCTGATGCCTTGTCACACTGTTTCCTACCTTGAGGTCATCAGAGATGACAACCCCAAGATCCCTTTCCTGCTTGGTGCATGCTATATCCTCACCCCCAACTGATATATTGTGCAGGTTTTTGTGCCCATATGCATTATCTTGCACTTCTTTGCATTGAATTTCAACTGCAAACCCTTGACCATTCTTCAAGTTTCTGCAGGTCCTTCTCATTCTGTCTACACCTCTGGTGTGTCTACTCTGTTACAGAGCTTTGTGTCATCAGCGAACAGTGAAATTCTGCCTTCTAGATCCTGTGCAATGTCACTGATGAAGATGTTGAATAGGACCGGTCCCAGCACTGATCCCTGTGGTACCCCACTGGTTACTCTTCCCTCTGTGGAGTGACAGCCATTTACCACCACCCTCTGTGTCCTGCCACCCAGCCAGTTACCTACCCACCACACTACTGTCCTGCCCGCACCCATATTCCCCAGTTTGTGTAATAGTCTTCTATGTGGCACAGTGTCAAAGGCCTTGCTGAAGTCCAGATAGGCCATGTCCACTGCCCTCCCCTGATCCTCCTCCCTAGTCACCCAGTCAAAAAATTCAATGAGGTTGGTCTGACATGACCTCCCCCTGGTGAAACCATGCTGCCTTGGGTCCTGTAGTCCATTGACAACCAGATGTTCCACCAATCTCTCCTTCAGTAGTGCTTCCATGATCTTTCCCACTACCGAGGTGAGGCTGACTGGTCTGTAGTTCCCTGCTTCCTCTTTGTTCCCACTTTTGTATAAGGGGACTACATCTGCTGTCCTCCAGTCTTTGGGTACCTCCCCTGTTTCCAGTGATTGGCTGAACAGGATAGCCAGAGGTTCAGCCACCACCTCTCCTAGTTCTTTAAGGACCCTGGGGTGCACCCCATCTGGCCCCATTGCTTTATCAGCTCTTATTACTTCCAGTTCCTTCAGGACCCTTTCTCGTGTAAAGGGACTTGTGTCCATTTCTGCACCATTCTCACCTTGTACTCCTTCAGACCCATTACCCCCTCTTCCTTAGTAAAGACTGAGCAGAAATACCTGTTCAATATGTCAGCTTTATTGTTGTCATCCTCCACGCAGCTCCCATCCTCCCCCTTCAGTCTCACTATCCCTCCCTTTGTCTTTCTTTTTTCACTTATGTACCTGTAAAAGGTTTTGTCCCTTTACCCACTGATTTTGCAATGTGTTCTTCTGTCTGAGCTTTGGCTTCCCTTACTGACTTCCCTGCCTCCCTTTGTTTCTCCTGGTACTTCTCCCTATCCCCTTCTGCCTGTGTCTTTTGTATTGCCTGAATGCAATATTTTGGCTTTCACTTTCTTTGCTACCTCTTTGGAAACCATAATGGTCTCCTCTTCCTTTTCCTCTTGCTAACCTGCTTAATGCATAATTCTGTTGTTCTTATAATCCCCATTTTAAATACTGCCCACTGTTCCTCAACCCCTGATTCCTGTCCCATTCCCTTAATGCCTCTTTCAAGTATCTCCCATTTTCCCAAAGTCTGCCCCCTAAAATCCAGGATACGTGTTTTTGTGTGGTTTGGTTCTGCCCTTTCTGTGATTTCAAACCACAATGACTGGTGGTCACTGTTACCCAGGTGCTCCCCACTGTTACTCCCCATCACACTGTCCCTGTTTGTGAGCACAAGGTCCAGTATTGCCTTCTGCCGAGTTGGTTCCATGACCAGTTGCTTGAGGAAGGCACCCTGAAGGAGTCCAGGATAAATCTGCTCCTAGTTGATGCTGCTGCTGGGATGCTCCAGTCCACGTCTGGTATATTGAAGTCTCCAACCAGTACTACCTCACCTTGTCTGCCATCCTTTGGATGGCTAGCATCAGCTCCCTATCTGTTTCTTCCTCCTGGGCTGGTAGTCTATAGAGCACACCTGTGCGGATGGCTGGCCCCATTTTCCTTTCCAGCTTAACCCACAGTATCTCTCCCCATTTTGTTCCTCCTGGATCTGTGTGGCCCTTATGTCATTTTTCACATACAGTGCCACCTCCTCCCTTCCTGCCTGCTCTGTCTCTTCTGAATATGTTGTAGCCAGGTATGGCCATCTCCCAGTCATGGTTATCATTACACCAGGTTTCAGTGATGGCCACAATGTCCAGGTCTGACTGTACCATGACAGCCTCCAGATCTTCCATCTTGTTGCTAAGGCTCCTGGCATTTGCACACGTGGCTTTCCATGATTTGACCTCCCTAGACTGCTTCACTGTTCTACTCCAGCCCCTTCCTTGGTTGTCATTTATCCCTGGTTCTCCTTGCTGTTTGCCCTTCTGCTGAATTTTGACCCTTTTCTGCTTATTCACCATTTGGACACTAATCTCCATCTTTTGCACACTGCTTTGCAGAGATAGCCACTCCTCTGGTTCACTGGTTCCACTACTAGCTGTGGGGTGAGCGTAGGCACTGGCCCTGCTGGCCTGCCACCCTTTGCTAGTTTAAATGCTTGTCAATGTAGCATTTAAACTTATCATTGAGTGCTTGATTCCTCCAGGATGGATGCAGTGCCGCCAGGCTTGAACAAACCTCCATCCTCCAGGTGGGTCCCCAGTCACCAATGAATCCAAACCCTTCCTCACAGCACCAGTTCTTCAACCATGAGTTAAAGTTCCTTGCATGTACTCCTATGCTCTCCCTTGCCTCTCACAGGTAGTACTTGAGAAAGTGACAGAAGTAGCTACTGCTTGAGACCCCTCCCCAGTTTCCTAAACTCTTCCTGAACTTCCTTTGCTCCCCATTTGCCAAGTCATTAGTACCTAGGTGGATAATGACATCCAGCTCACCCTCCTGCCTTGCCTTCCCAGTGATCCCCAGTATCTTCCTTCCATCCCTCCATGCCGTGGCACCTGGTAGGCACCTCACCTCCCTGTCCTCCCCCTCCTGTGTTCCTAGCTGGATCCCTCTTACGATGGAGTCCCCCACCAGGATTCACTTCCTCCTCCTCCTCCTCTGGGGTCCACTGCTTTCCCCACTGAGGTCACCTTCTTGCCTAACCTCCACATCTTTTCCTTCCACTTCCCTGGGTACCTCTATTTGATTGTCCTCATTTGCCAGTGTGGCATATGAGTTCTTGAGAGGAATAGGATCTGGGATGTGCCTCTGCCTGACTGCTCTAACCCTCCCTGAGCCCACTGTCATCCAAGTGCTCCTCGTCTCGGCATCCTTGAGGCAGCTGCATTGGACTGGTGGTCCCTGGATAGGGGTGATGGTACTCCTGACCCAGTTTACTTCCGCTCTGAGTCTGGCTACCTCATCCCCGCAGTCCAGAGAGAAGCATGCAGATAGGGCAGCACCTCAGTGTCCAGAAGGTCTGGCTCAATATGGCTGCCCCACAGCCACTGCATTGCACCACTCCCACATTATACTGCAATTCCACTACTTCTCTGCTACTGAAGCTCTCTTAGTTCTCTTTTATTTATTACAGTACTAAAATCCTGTAACTGATCGTCAGATATATATTTTTTTTAAGGAAAAGAAACCAATAAATAAATAAATGAGTCAAACACTTGTCGTGCTGAGGGTGGTCTTCTTCCCTTATGCCCTCCTACTTCACACCTCTTACTATACCCTGTGTTTAGCTCCTGTCAATCAGATTTATCAGGGCATATAATTAAGAGTTGGGGGAAGGGGTGGGAGGGGGGACGAAAATTTGCAGCAATTAAAGACAGCACAGAATTACACCACCACTATGTTTTAAATTTTCAACAGCCCAAAACAATTATAAGTAAAGACAACACAGAAAGAAAGTATAGTGTCACTACAAGCCTACAATCTAAGTTTAAAAGAAAATACCAATTACCAGTTACTCTAAAGCACTGAATTGAATATGTTTCCTTCCTTCACCTTCTGGCTTCTTCTGAGAAGATGAACCTCTGTTTGCTGCTTTAACTTGTGACTAAGCCGCACCTCCAGTTATCACGTAGCTGAGGTCAGAGGCCAGACAATTAACACCCTTCACCCAGCTACAGGACAGTCAGACAAGCCAAGATAAAATTTGCAGCAATTAAAGACAGCACAGAATTACACCACCACTATGTTTTAAATTTTCAACAGCCCAAAAACAATTATAAGTAAAGACAACACAGAAGAAAGTATAGTGTCACTACAAGCCTACAATCTAAGTTTAAAAGAAAAATACCAATTACCAGTTACTCTAAAGCACTGAATTGAATATGTTTCCTTCCTTCACCTTCTGGCTTCTTCTGAGAAGATGAACCTCTGTTTGCTGCTTTAATTGTGACTAAGCCCCATCTCCAGTTATCACATAGCTGAGGTCAGAGGCCAGACAATTAACACCCTTCACCCAGCTACAGGACAGTCAGACAAGCCAAGATAAAATTTGCAGCAATTAAAGACAGCACAGAATTACACCACCACTATGTTTTAAATTTTCAACAGCCCAAAAACAATTATAAGTAAAGACAACACAGAAAGAAAGTATAGTGTCACTACAAGCCTACAGTCTAAGTTTAAAAGAAAAATACCAATTACCAGTTACTCTAAAGCACTGAATTGAATATGTTTCCTTCCTTCACCTTCTGGCTTCTTCTGAGAAGATGAACCTCTGTTTGCTGCTTTAACTGTGACTAAGCCGCACCTCCAGTTATCATGTAGCTGAGGTCAGAGGCCAGACAATTAACACCCTTCACCCAGCTACAGGACAGTCAGACAAGCCAAGATAAAATCTGCAGCAATTGAAGACAGCACAGAATTACACCACCACTATGTTTTAAATTTTCAACAGCCCAAAAACAATTATAAGTAAAGACAACACAGAAAGAAAGTATAGTGTCACTACAAGCCTACAATCTAAGTTTAAAAGAAAAATACCAATTACTAGTTACTCTAAAGCACTGAATTGAATATGTTTCCTTCCTTCACCTTCTGGCTTCTTCTGAAGATGGGGGTATATTAGAAAATAGGCAAGGGGGTTACCAGAGACCAGTTAGGGTCTGTGGCGATAGATTAGGCAGGGAACATCTGGGCTGACTGGGTGGGCCAAGCAGTACTTTATGCTGGCAAATTCTGTGTTTCAAACAACATGAAGTCTTGCTATATTATGACATATGCAGTTTGTCCCAACCTTAGAACTGCTCCGGAGGTGAAAGAGTTAAAGTCCATGCCAGGCATGGAACTTAGAGCTCGAGCTCGGTTGAAAATTCTGTCTGTTGCTCTTCAAACTTAAACTGTCAGATTCTTTACTCTGCCTCACTGAACAGTCGCTCCGGAGATTCCTCCTTCTGCTCGGTTCATTTTGTTGGTTAAAGTATAAAAGTTTTGGTCTTTTAACGAAATTAAACCGCAAAACCGGTCGGTTCAAGCTCTATCTGTGGTATTGTAAGTACTAGATAGGTTTTACATTTTATTTCTGTGTGGAACTTGTAAACATTTTCATTGGTTCGGTTTGAACTGATGCTACTTCTATTACATTACAGTCTTTTAGAAGTGCGGTTCCGTTCTTATTGGTTCTAAAAAAACGGATTTAATTACGCTTTTTTCATCGACTCCGTGACACGTGTTGGGAACCGGATATGAGTCTTGTTTGGCAGGTTGCCGTAAACGGGCAAGTTTTTGGTTAGCTAGGCACTATGTCTGAGAAACCCAAAAGAAAACCGGGCCCACTGGGTTTCAGCACTGTGTTGTATGTGGGGAAGCTTTGCTAAGGCTGACCCCACACCACATGTGTTTGTTGTCTGGGGTTTGACCACCTCAATTCAGACTGCCAGATTTGCAAGGGTTTTCCTGCAGCTACCCTGGATAAGAGAGTTGGTAGACTCAGGGAATGGGAGGCCAAAAAGTCCGCTGACCCAGATGGCCAGCCGGTTCAGTTTCAACCGAACCGGAGAGAGTGCCTCTGACCAGGCGATACTTCCTGGCAAGGAGAGCTGACTCTGAGGATCGGTTCCAACAAAGAAATCTAGAAAATCAGTGGTGTGGAGTCAAAACTTCCTCTCCAACCGCTTGAAGAAATAGCTAAAGCAATAAAATTGTTCAGTCACTTCACAACCGACCGAACTGCATCATCAGGTAAGCGCTCCGGGTCGGTTCCTCCGTTCAAGAGTATTATTTAGAGGAATTTATGAACCAGAGGAGGGGGAAGAGATGAGGAGAGTGAATGTGGTTTTGAAAGTTTGATGTGCCCATTGAACCGACATCTCTCCAGACAGACCTTCAGGAGTGTCTCCCCTAGGCTTTCTGAGTCCCTTCTCATTTCATATTTTATAAAAAGTGGTTGAAACCCTCCAGCTCCCTATGGAGGAAGCTGTGGATGATCAGGAAGAGCCTGATTTTGTAGAAATGATGGATATCCCAGAGTCTAGTAGACTGTCTATTCCTCTGCATAAATCTTTTTGGAAACAGACAGTAAAGATTTTAAAAGCTCCCCACACCATACCTCCTGTTGATAAAAGAATGGACAAAAGGTATGCATTATCAGGCTCTGATACGGAGTTCCTTACACAACAATGCAGCCACGTGGGGGTGGTGCAGGCTGCAGCCTGTGACAAGGCAAATGTTCCCTTAGCCTCTCACCCCCCTGACAAGGACTCCAGAAAGATAGATGCCATGGCAAAGAAACAGTACATGGCAGCTTCCTTAGGACTCAGACAGGCTAATTATATGGCTTATGTTGCTAGATATCAAAAATCCAGATGGGATACGGTTTTAGCTCTAGCAAAGCAGGTTCCTGGCCAGCTGGCAAAAGAGCTGGAGCAGGTGGCCGCTGATGGTATTGAGGCATCCAAGGTGCAATTCCATGCTGCAGTGGACTCTAATGATGTATCATCCAGAGTCATGGCTACATCTGTGGCTCTCCGTGAGAATGGCTTGGCTCAGATGTACTAGCCTGCCACAGGATACCCAGACTAAGGCCATGGATTTCCTGTTAGGCAACTCTGTTTGGGAGCAAACAGAGAATTACATGAAGAAAATGGATGAATATAGGACCACCTATAGGAGTGCACAGGCCAAGGAAAGGCAAGTCACCCCCAAAGGCAGCCTCCCAGGGGCAGGGTAGGCCTTTCATAGGCCTTTACCAAGCCCAGGCTTCCTCTTCAGCTTTTGCACAGAAGGGTTCTTTAGAGGAGAGGCAGACGGGTGCAGGCAGCCTCCTTCCACCCTCAGCCTAAAGCCTGCCAAACAGGCACCCTGATGGGCCCAGGGCCGATTCTCCACTACCTGTAGGGGCAGGCTGGCTTACTTTGTCCAGGACTGGGAGTCTCTAACGCCAGACAAGTGGGTCCTGGAAGTAGTAAGCCAGGGACTGGTTCTCAGCTTCAAAAAATTTCCAAAGATGAGAATCGGATCCTTTCCACCTGCAAATCCTTCAGAGGCTCTTGCCCTGGAGGCAGAAGTCTCTACCCTCGTGGCTCACAGTGCTGTGGAAAGGGTTCCACCCCTACACCAAGGCAAAGGGTGGTACTCCAGGTACTTCCTTACCCCAAAAAAGACAGGAGAATGGCGGCCCATCCTGGATCTCAGGTATCTAAACAAGCACCTTTTAAAACCAAAATTCAAAATGGTGACTCTGGGAATTATTTTACCCTCTTTAAGGCCAAGGGACTGGCTAGTGTCCCTGGACCTCAAGGATGCCTATTTTCATGTTTTCATCAGAAGCTCCCATCGAAAGTACCTCAGATTCGAACTGCCCTCAGGTCATTACCAGTTCAGAGCAATGCCCTTCAGCCTTACATCTGCCCCAAGGGTATTCACAAAATGCCTGGCAGTAGCAGTTGCCCACTTAAGAAGGCAAAAAATTACCATCTTTCCTTACTTGGACGACTGGCTCATAGTAAGCCAGTACCCAGACCAAGTCAGGTTACACCTTCAAGTAACTCAGCAACTGCTAACTTCTCTAGGTTTCCTTCTCAATCTTCCAAAGTCAGTCCTAGAGCCTGTCCAGCTTCTCACCTTCATAGGTGCAGAACTGAACACAAAAGAAGCCAGAGCCTTCCTTCCTCTGGAAAGAGCAAATACCCTGATTTCTCTGGCTTCCTCCTTCACCCTGCAGGTCTCGACCAGCAAGGCACTTTCTACAGCTCCTGGGACACATGGCTGCTTTGACAGCAGTAGTGCAGGGAGCCAGATTTCAGATGAGGGACATCCAGTTCCATTTGAGAGCCTTTTGGTCTCAAAGAAAGGACCCTCTAACCAAATTAATTCCAGTGACTCAACCCTGATCCAGGCCTTCAGTGGTGGCAGGACTAGGGCAATGTGAGACAGGGGTCCCTCACCCCTCAGTCTCACTCCTTAATCCTTACTACAGATGTATCCCCTCTGGGGTGGGAGCTCACATGGGTGACCTCACCACCCAGGGATTGTGGTCCCCTCAGGAATCTCTGCTCCACATCAATCTGTTGGAACGCAGAGCAGTTTTTCTAGCACTTCAAGCTTTTTCCAAATCTGTTCAGAACAAGGTTATTCAAGTCAGAACAGACAATACCACCACAATGTGGTACATCAACAAGCAAGGGGGCACTCGGTCTACGGCCTTGTGCACCGAAGCAATGAATTTGTGGTCTCTGGCTTACTCCCTGAACACCTCCCTTGTAGCAGTTCACCTCCCAGGCAAGGACAATGTCCTGGCAGATGCTCTCAGCAGGATTTCCCAAGGCCGTCATGAATGGACTCTGGCTCCCCTAGTTCTGGAGGTGGTATTTGCCAGATGGGGCACACCCCAGATCTTTTTGCAGCCCCAGACAATCACCAACTTCCCCTTTTTTGTTGCAGCCCCCAGTGTTGGGCTCAGTTCCCATGGATGCCTTCCTTCTCAGTTGGGAAGGGAAGTTTCTCTATGCCTTTCCACCCTTCCCTGTCCTGTTCAAAGTGCTAGTAAAAATCAGGTCTCAATCCTGCAAGATGATTCTGATTGCTCCAGACTGGCCAGACAGCCCTGGTACCCACTCTTATGTCCTTAGCAGTCCACCTTCCCTGTGTATTCCCAGGAATCACAATCTGTTATCCTGTGCTCAGGGAGGGTTTGGTACCCAACCTCAAATCTCTCAATCTCAAGGCCTGGCTCTTGAAGAGTTAGAGTTTGCTGACCCACACCTTTCCCAAGGTGTATTGATATTCTGAAGGCTTCCAGGAAGCTTCCACCAGGGCTACTTATAATTCCAAATGGAAGAGATTTTCCATATGGTGCTCTGGGAAGCATATTTCCCAGAATCTGCTGATTTACCAGCAGTCCTGGATTATATGGTTCATTTAAATACTTTAGGGCTGAGACCAGCTACCCTAAAGTGCACTTGGCAGCCGTGTCTGCTTTCTTGTCAGCAGGTAAGCCTCTTCTCTTTCAGCTCATCCTGTATTCTCCAAGTTTTCAAAGGGTTGCTTCACACCAACCCCCATTCAGGGATCCTTCCTGCCTGGGATCTTAATATTTGCATCGCCCAGCTTATGTAACCCCTTTGAGCCCTTGTCTTCAGCAGAGCTCAAGTACTTGACTTGAAAAACTGTGTTTTTGGTAGCCATCACTTCTGCCAGGCGCATAAGTGAGTTACAAGCATTGTCAGTGGAGCCTGATTTTATCTCCTTTCACAGAGATAAGGTAGTCCTCAGGACTAACCGAAAGTTCTTGCCTAAGGTGGTTTCAGATTTCCAACTTAATCAATCTATATTCTCCTGTGTACTTACTGACCATTCCTCTTCTGGTGAGAGGAGGTTGCACAGTTTAGATGTCAAAGATCACTTAGCTACTACATAGATCGTACTAAAGGTCACAGGTTTAACTCCTCCAACTGTTCCTCACTTATGGTGAGGTTGGCAAAGGGAAACCTGCCACTAAAAGATACATTGCCAGGTGGATCGTCTCTTGTATCCAATTCTGCTGTGAAAAACTGGGTAAAGTTCCTCCCTCAGGCCTGAGGGCTCACTCCACCAGAGGTACAGCTGCGTCTCTGGCTGCTGCCAGGGACATCCGTATCCTAGAGATATGTCAAGCAGCTACCTGGAAAACGGTGCACACTTTTACTAAGCATTACTCCCTCGACATCCAGGCTAGGAGTGATGCTCGTTTTGGCACAGCTGTGCTTCAGAGCCTATTTCCTAAGTAGGTTCTGTCCCTCCTCCATGGAGGTACTGCTGTGTAGTTCAGACATAGTATAATATAGCAAGACTTATGTTGTTTGAAGAAAAATTACTCACCTTAGTAATGTTGTTTCTTCTAATGGAGTCTTGCTATATTATGACCTCCTGCCTGCCCTCTCAGTACCTTATCTTGGGGATGTGGGTAGGCAGGCATTGGCACTTTTAGATGCCCACCTTGTTTTCACCCTCTTTGGGGTGATCTTTGTTAGGTTTGTCATTTTTGGGTCTCCTGACTTGAGTCTTCATTGTGGCACCAAAATGTGTTTATTTAATTAAGTAGTCAGTTGGCTAGTGTAGGTTTACAGCTTCCACACAGAGTCTTAGTGAGTTTTTGCTCGCAAAGATCTGACGGTTTAAGTTTGAAGAGCAACAGATAGAATTTTCAACCGAGCTCGAGCTCTAAGTTCCATGCCTGGCATGGACTTTAACTCTTTCATCTCTGGAGCAGTTCTAAGGTTGGGACAAACTGCATATGTCATAATATAGCAAGACTCCATTAGAAGAAACAACATTACTAAGGTGAGTAATTTTTTCTTCTATGAGTAGAGACTAACTGAATATGAGAAAAAGAATAAGGGGTGATTTGTTGGTATTTTATGATCAAATAAATGACAAAAAAACTGATGGATGATTTAGAGATGGAATATTAATGTGAATATAAACATAGTTTATGAGAGAACACAATAAACGACTCAAATGTAAATCCTTTAGGACAGAAAAAAGGACACTCATACACTGAGAGTGATAGGGCGTTGGAACAGGCTATCCAATAATATTGTTAACAGTGAAACGAAAGTGCACTTAAAGAAAAACCTTGGTAACATCATATTAGAAAGTGTATTATCATAATACTACTGATAACGGGACAACAATTTAAAAAGGACTACACAGCCGTTGTCTGCTCTATTTACCTTAGTATGAACCTTAGTAGTACTGCTCTGCACCCATGTTACCCTGACTCCCAGGCAAATGTTACTGTATTGTTCTGAAAATTAAGTTTCTAGCCCTCATGGTTCCAAAGTTAAGCCTTTTCAAAGAAACTGGCTTCAGGAAGGGCTAGCTTTGGAATCATGAGGGCTAGAAACAATTTTTTAATGAAAGCTTGGAGTCGTGTCAACATGGAAAAATTACACTGATGCACTTTAAATGCATCAGTATACTGGAAACACACTTTTACTAACTCAACATACTAATAATAAATTTCCACTATAGTGATAGAAAGAAGTTGTTTCAGTATATCAGCATAATGTAATTATACTATATCGTTGTACTAGTAATTCACTTGTAATAACTGGCACGTCTTTTTTTCCATAGAGAAACTAACACATAATTCGCTGTTATAACTCGCGAGTTATAACGGCGAGCACACAACAGTTTCTTTTCTCCCTAGCTCGCACTTGCACTATGCGCATAGTTGCACAGCACAAAAGAACCTTCTGACAGGAATTCTCTCACAGCTGACTCATTTCAGTAAAGCGAACTATACCGCAACAGATTTCCAGCCCATTTAAGTCAGGCAAAGTACTGTAAATTCTCTTTTGTCATTTACAAATATTTGTTTAAATAAACAGTCACCCAAAATGGAACGTCTCTTCCAAATCAGTAAAAAAAGATGTGTCAGCAATTACACATGACAATGGATGGGGGTGTGTGAATAAATGAGAAATTATGTGCACCCTTGGTGTGGGATGCTCATATAAACCCTTCAGACTTTGCTCTTGGGGTTTATGTAGCATCCCACACCTCGGGTGCACATTATTTCTCATTATACACACACCCCCATCCATTATTGTATTGACATGAAATGTGTATACTACTTCTAGGAAAAGGAATTCAGTTTTATATAATGAAAAAAATATGTTTATGTCTGACACATCAGAAGATAATTGTGGTATTCTATCAAGAAGAACCACAACCTTTTTTCTTGTCATGACATGATGTTCCGTTTGTTCGATTTCCCATATACTTTAGAATCTATATTCTGCTTTATCTCAAACCATGGAAGATTTGATCAAGGAAATGTATCACCAGATTCTTCCGAACCGAACAAGGTTGTCTTTAAGTGACTGTGAACATTTTAGGCAACAAGGGAAACAGAACCTGTTGACCAACTTGGAGAAGATAGATAACTACAGACGACAATGTCTGAAAATGTTTCAGGATTGTCTTGTCCAAGAAAAGCAGGTAAGTTAACAAAAAAAAAATCACCATGAACTGCTTTTCACTGAAGACCAGGGATTTTTTAAAGGAAAACTTAGAGTGCAGCAGGTGCTGCAGAAACACCCAATTAGGACTTAATGCAGTAAGTGAATTTTTTTTTTATTACCTGCTACATTTCTGTTTTTATTTATAAAGGACTGCACAATCAATAAATGTCTGGTGAGCCAGCCACGGTGCACCCTGGGTGGCTTGCGGCATGCAGATTATGCTAATGAGGGCTACCAACTCTGCCATTAGTTGGTAGTACTCATTAGCATAATCTATGCGCTGAAAGGTGTCTGGAGTGCACGAAATGGCCACGGCCAGATCATTGACATTACAGACAGTGTGGTTCTTTAAAAGTAAAAATAGAAAAGTAGCAGGTAATAAAAAAAAAATGTATTTCTGTACATCCTAATTGGGTGTTTCTGCAGCAGCTGTTGTACTCTGTTTTCCAGCTTTTTCCTTTAAATGGATCTAAAGTATTGAATTTTTTTTAAAAGTTAGAATTGTTTTACCTTCAATACTTATGCTTCTTTAAATTTAAATGTGCTGTAATACATTAGTATTGTCATCTTATCAATCGCGGTTGTTTTTCTGTGTATTATTTCTGTGTTTGTTGTGCACTCTCTTGTTCCATTGTATGCCCCCCCCCGCTTACTTACAAATTAATCACCACTGAAAGTAGCCTGTAGTCTGATTGGCTTGGAGTTGTCTGACAACTTATGATATACAGATGGTCACTTTTTCCCAGGGGGAGAATGATATCCATATTCCATAATACGATTGTTTGACATTAGAAATCGATAATATGGTCGTTGTGACATCAGATTGAGGCTATCACAGGACGGAATGTTCAGAGAGTTCCATGTATTACAAAACATACTATTTAGGAAACCATCGGTAACTAGTCCTAAAAGCTCTTGTGGATTATGGTATCACCACAATCCCTCGATGAAATTACAGCCTTTGTTATTCATGGTTTCTTATCTGGCATTCTATTTATAACCATGAGGGTCTATTAATGTAACAGTCACAAAAGTCTGAAGTTCCAAGTTCAGTTGGCATAGTACATTTCCCACATAGGGTTTCTCTTATTTCTACAAAGTAAAATATTTAGATTTTAAGTTCAAGTTACATATTTTTATTCTTTAACATGATCTATGATATATGTTTCTCGGGGCGTTGATATGGTTCTCTTATCCACACTGACAGTTCCACTTGAATGTGATGATTGGCCAGACGTCTTTAAGCTAAGCTCCTCCAACCACTCAGGCAGATATAGCCCCCGACTCTGCCCTGTGATATCAAATCTTTCTTTCTGCTGGAAGAACAAAGTCACCTCCTTTGATCTCTGTTTAGTATTTTTTGTGCACCGTAGTAAACTGTTACTTTTGAAGTTTTTGAAGCTAAATCATTTTTCACTTCGCCGTTCTTTTGCCTACATCTCCAGACCAATAATGGATCACATAAAAACTGAATTTAAATTTAGTGTTCGGTTCTTCCAGAAGATGCTGGTCACCAATCCACATGACACGTGCATGTACTGCCTGGGCGGGCAGCATGACCTGGCCTGGTGTGGCCTTTGCCTTTCTGTTCTTCCTGAGTCCTTGAAGGTAGGAAGCTCCAGCTTACGCTTGGTCGGTTTTCAGAATGGGAGCCGAAGGAGCACCCCAGGATAGCGAAAAAAACCTCTACAGCTGCCGGGTCTGCAGCCACAGTGGTTACTCGGCACTGTTCCCATCTGGGACTAGCGTCAGAGGGATCTTCAGAGACCAGTTCCTTGATATGTACAGGACCCTCCAGACCGTGGGGGAGAGTCCGGTCCCCCGTGGTTCTAGGTCTAAGACCAAAACCAAGAAATCTTCCTACCACCATCGCCAGTCATGGGACGGGGAGTGATCGCTGTCCTCTGGTTCATCTGACTTCTGAGCAACTGTCGAGCTCCTCTCAACCTTGCAGTCCCAGTGCTTCTGGTCCTCACTCAGGAGGATGTGGAACGATCAGTGTCCTGGACAACCCTGTCTGAGACCAGCCTCCAGGTGTTGGGTCTTCGACACCCTCGTTACTGAATGTGGGCAAGCGTGTTATTTACAACCAACATCCTGAAGACCCTGCTCGCTGTTGACTAGGCAGCTGAGGTCGTGTTCGAGGCATTTGCACTCTTGATCGTGCTCAAGTGGGAGGTGTCTCTATCAACACTTCTCGTCCTACTCATCCTCAGGTGTGAAGAGGCACTGGCGAAGAATAAATCAGTGCTAGGAGAAGTTCTTCTGGCAGCAGTGAGCCTTCATGGGACAGGGGAGCTCTACCCCAAGGACCATCAGTTCCCTTGCAGCCACCAATAGTTGCCCTACCAGCCGAGGTTCCGCAGATGATTTCCACTTCTGCCTCTCCACCAGTCACAGTGGAGCTGCCACCTCAACAGCCACCAGTCAGCGCTCCAACTAAGGAGGCCACTCACTGGCCTCCTGGCTTGCCAGGCTGGTTGTCAGTGAGCATCATCCCGGGTGATGAATCTTGGGACGTCCGTGCAAAGTATGACTGAGGGCCATCTTTGAGGAGTCATCAGATGACTCAGATTAAGAGTCCATTGCCTCCTCCTGGGCTCTGTTCTTCGACTGTGACTCAGTCGAAGAGCCTTCCACCAACCAAGGGTTGGTCTCCTTTGGTGTGCTGCTCCAGCAGATTGAGTAGTCCACGTCATCCCATTGGAGTCAGTCCAGAAGAGGGTCAGACACCCTCTTGTGGACATTTTGAACTGGGATGAATCCTCAGAGGTTGCCTTCCTGGTGGCTGAGGCCATCCTGGGACTGGCAGTGGAGATCTGTCAGCATCCAGCATCTTGCCCGGAACTCTCAGCCCACATGGTCTGCAAGTACATGTTCCCTATGGACTCCCTTTCAGGGGTTTTTGACCACCCTTCAGCTGAAGGTCTGGTTATGGATTCGGTGTTCTGTAAATCGGAACCCAAGGGAAAGGTGGACAAGTCACCAGAGAAGGAGTCCTGTAAGATTAACCACGCCGTTAAAAAGTGTATGCCGCGGTTAACATGGGTCTCCATCACATTAGCTGTGTTATAATGTCGAACTGTGGGCATTCCATGATGGACATGTTCAATATCATCCTCCCTCACCTTCACCCAGAGCAGTGGCTGGTGGTGGAGCTCATCAGGGACCACAGTCAGTCACTGGCTAAACACCAGCTCCAGACAACCTTGGTCACGGGCAATTCTTGTGCCTATGCAGCGGCAGCGGCTGTCTCCATGTGTCGCAGGGTTTGCCTGCACTTGTCTACCTTCACGGCAGACACCCAGAGGTTGGCAGATGTCCCCTTTCTGAGTGCTCACCTCTTTGGCCCTGGGGTAGAAGGTCATCTCACGAGGCTCAAGATGTCCAGTGCCACCTTTGATTCTGTGACTTTGTCTCAGAAGGACTAGAAGAAAAAGTCTAAGAAGCCGGTTTTTGATTACATGTCCTTCCAGTAACATCCTCCCTGGCAGCATCCCCAGCAGGGGCAGTTTCAGACCCGGTGCCTCAAAGTCCAAAAAGAGGGGACAGGGGTAGTGGTTCCCCGTCTGACTGCAGCCACCAGAGCCCCCACAAAAGCTGCCCAGTGATGGGATGGGTGCTGTCATCCCTCCACCTGTCCTGTCCCCAACTGCACTCCCTGTTAGTTACATCTCTTTTTGCCACGCTGCTCCGTTATCACAATGGGCAAGTGGGTGTTGGACGCAGTGGACAGAGAACTGTCTCTTGATTGCAAGGCTCTCCCGCCCTACCATCTCCACACACTTCAAGAGTCCGGGGTGACTCAGGACACACTGTCTGCTCTCTGGGAAGATGTTGCTCAGCTCCACGTGAAAGGAGCAATAGCCCATGTCCTGGATGCCCTGGATAGTTAGGAATAGATGTCCAGGTACTTCCTGGTCCTGAAATGGACAGGGGGCTGGTGCCCCATTCTGGATCTTCACGATTTCAACTGGCTGGGGTCCTGTACCAGTTCCAAGTCATGTCCTTCGGCTTCTCCTCAGCTCCCAGGGCCTTCACCAAGTGCATGGCAGCATTGGCAGCCCACTTGCAACGTCTAGGGGGTCAGAGTGTACCCCGATGAGTCAGCCCGCTGACGCAGTGGTAGAGTGTCCATCTGCGACGCCGCTTCTCGGGTTCAGAACCAACCCAGGAGTTGGAGGGCCTGCCAGGGGGAGAAGGATCGAGCATCCCTAGGACTGTTCTCTCCTTCTCGGGGTGTAATCGTGCTCGCCTGACCTCTGGCAGAGGCTGAGGATCAGTGGCTCTTGACTGTCAAGATGTTGTGGGGGCGTGCTGACGCCGGTATTGTGGCACCTCACATCGCTGGTACCGCCACACCCCATGGGGTTTCTTGAAAAAATCCTTGCAGTCGCCATGTATGACGTCCCGCTGCTCTGGCCCTGATCACCGCCTTGGCACTCCCGGGTGACCTAGCACCATCATCCGCCCATGTGGCCCGGCACCACGCCCTGCCCGGGGTAAGACCAGGAAGGCAATGCTGGTAGGTGCTCCCTGCCATCATCCTTGCACCAACATAGTGGGTGTCTGTGCATCCCAGATGGCCCCTTCCTGAGGGGGTAAGCCGGGGGTATCACCCATAGGTAAGTCCTGGGGTGAGGAGGGGGTCTGGAGAGAAGCGGGGGCTGAGCTCTTGGCAGCCATGACAAGAAGCATACTAAATTTTTTTTTTTTTTTTTTTAAAGAGTGTGCCCCTACCTGGATGACTGGCTGATAGCCGGTTCATCCAAGGAGGTCATGGCGAGAGCCACAGACCTAGCTGTCTAGACCTGCTGAGACATGGGCCTGTTGATCAACCCAGACAATTTTGAACTGGTACTGAAGCAGGTGATCAAGTTCATCGGGGCAGAACTAGACTCCCTGTGGGCCAAGGCTCACTTCCCAACAGACCGGTTACTGGATCTTACCTCTTCTGTCCAGTCATTTCAGGTTGGACTCTTGCACTCTGCCCAGGATTTCTTATGGCTGTTGGGGTACATGGCATCCTGCAGCAGTGTGGTCTGCTGTGCCCGCTGACGGATGCCCCACCTTCAGTGGGAGCTGGGCTGGCAGTGGTCCCAGTGCCTAGCACACTTGAACCAGTTGGTCACAGTGACCCAGCTGATGTGAGATGCCATCCAGTGGTGGATGGTCCAAGAACATCTGCAAGAAGCAGCCCTGTTTGTCTGCCCAGAGCTGACCATCACGCTGATGACAGACGTGTCTGTGGTGGGATGGGAAGCACACCTGGGAGACCACACAGCCCATGGTTTCTGATCGCCCAGGGAGTTCCATCTCTAGATCAGCCTGCTGGAGCTCTGTGCAGTGCGCTTGGCCCTGGTGGAATTTGCTGCACTAATCAGGGCTCAGGTCGTTCAGGTCCAGACAGACGACACCATTACCATGTTTTACCTAAACAGACAGGGTGGCACACACTCCCTTCTCTTGTATCGGGAGGCAGTTCACACCTGGACTGTCGTGCGCACCTTGGGTGCCAATCTCCCTGGCAATTCATGTCGTGCGTGAGAACAGTCAGCTGGCAGATGCTCTCAGTCAGGTAGGAGAGATGTCGTGTGAGTGGATTCTGAATCGGGAGGTGGTGAACCACCTATTCTCTCTGGGGGGGGGGGTTCCCCTCAGTGGACCTTTTTGCCTCCTGGGAGAAGTCCAAACTGAGGCTGTTTTGTGCCCCCTCCCCAGCTTTGAGTGTGCCTTTCCTCCCATTCTCTTGATCTGCAGGGTACTGGTCAAGGTCAGGAAGGACAAGGCATGGATGATCTGATAGCTCTGGACTGGTGAGGGCAGGTCTTACTTCAAGAGGGCTTTTGCAGTAGGTAATTACATATAGGATTGACGCCGACAGGCGTCAGGACCCCACGGAAACATTTCTAGCTAACAGTCTCTGGCGGAGGACTGCCCTCACGTCAGATGACTGACGTCATGCAACGTCAGTATAAAGGGGTGGTCCCCCACGCCCGCCTTCCACTCGTCAGCCTAATGTTGGTCTAGTTTACCGAATTTTTCAACCTTTTTTCATGTTTTTCCACTTCTAACGGCCGTGTATGTCATCCCCGATGCCCTCCGAATTGCATAAAAATAAGTGCGCCTCGTGCGGTTCCCAACTGCCGAATAAGGACGGTCACTCCCTGTGCCTCTTCTGCCTAGGCCTGGACCACCCCATGGAGAAGTGCCAGCACTGCCAGCAGTTCAACACAGCCACCTACAAACGGAGGCAGCTGTCCCTGGAGGCCCACGTTCTGAAGAAAAAGATGGCTTCCATGGAGAAGGAGCTGAAGAAACTCAGGCAGGCTTCCACCTCTCCTGAAGGCCACAAGAAGGAGAAGCGCCAGGACTCCAACCACGGCTTCCGTGACTCTGGCCGGAGTCGTGGTTCATAAGGTAACATCCCCTCTGGGGGACCACTCCTCGACGGCCATCTTGGCGGTGTCCAAGACGGTGTCGCCCCTCCCATCGGGCTCGCGCTCAGGCCCCTCAGGTGCCTCTGGGCAAAAGAGGCTACTGCTCCCAGGAAGGCTGCTTCCACGCAGCCCTCTGGGTTGAGCGGGTCCGTAAGCCAGACGCCGGTGCCACCGATGTCCGCCCTGACAGGACCAGTAAGACCCCAGCTCCTTCGGGGGGGGCACACAGTCCCTCGCACGCCCGCCAAGGTCGCCTCCCCATCGCACCCCGCTAGCCAGGGTTCTGATAAGTTGGACGCCGCCTCCACACCCACCCGGATCCCACTGGTAAGATGAACGTCTGCCCCTCTGGTGAACGCCAAGTCAAAGAGCCTACATCGGACCCTTTGGACCAGTCAGACTTCCCAGGCTCACTGCAGTGCCTGCCATTGCTAACCAAGGCTCCCGCGTCTCCTCTGCTGGACCATGGGAATTTTAATCCTCCATCCCCACGGAGGACGTGGACATGCTGACATCAGGCCTCCCTCCTATAGGGCCGGATCCCCTGACGCCGGATCCTCTGATGCCAGCTGTGACGTCAGCCTACCTGATACCAGATGACATCCCTTTACTAGCCGTCACTCCAATGCCGGGTCTGACGCCTGCAGGGCCACCGTTACCTGGGCCACCTGCTGGGCCTCTTCCAGGGCCTTCTCCACTGCCAGAGCCCCTGGCACCCAGGTATCCGACACCACTTAATCTGGTGCCATCCTACCCGGTACCGCAGTATCTGACGCCGCAGTACCCAGTGCCACTTTATCTGACACCGCAGTATCCAGCGCCTCAATACCCAACGCTGGGCTTTCCGCCATCGGGTTACAGATACTTGCCCTACAGATACCCTCAGTATCAGTATCCCCCTCCTCCTCCACTGCCTACACCACAGCCGCCAGTGGATTTGAAGGAGATTCTGGCTGCCTGGTGGGCCGAGGCCAAAGCTCAGCTCACCAGGGAGGTGGAGAGCTGTCTCCTGGCACCAGACCCTGCACAGGATCCCCTACGCTGGAGACATGAGACTCCCTTCCCCTTACCCGACACCACCGGTGAACCCTCAGGCACCAGGGCTGGGGAGGACATGCTTCCCAAAGGGAACGTTCCTCCCTCGTGTTGGAAGGAGTCTTCCTCCTCTTCATCGGAGACCTCTGGCTCTGACTCGGGGAATGCTCTGATCCAGATGACGAGCCATGTACTCCAGATCGACCCAGGCCAAGGACTCCTCCAAAGTCTCCTCCAGAGAATCCTTCATTTTTGGAGTTACTAAGAAAGATCCAGGAATTTCATCAGTGGCAATCTCTGGAGCTAGATCCACAGCATAAAAAGCTTGCTGCCCACTTGGATCTGCTTGAGACCGGTCCGACATTGATTCCACCCTGGATTGAGCCTCATGCGGACCTTGTTTCCACTATTTGGAAGCAACCGTCCATGTTAGCCCCCCCCCCCGAGGAAGGCGGACAGGCTATATCAGGCTCCTGAGGGTGTAGATTCTTTGAATCTACACCCAATGGCAGACTCGGTCATGATTAGCACCGCTCACGGACATTCTGCCAATCCAAAACATCTTGGCTTGGCTCCACCTGACAAGGAGTTCCGTCTTCTGGACCAGTATGGGAAGAAGGTGTACGCTTCTTCTACCCTGGGGATTGGGGCCCTGAACTATGTCACTCATATGGGGGACTACCAGAAGACGATCCTCAGTCAGGTGGAATCCAAACTGGACTCCCTTCCTGAGTCCCAGACCAAACAGGAAGTGGCTGATCTTGTCCGCTCTGCTCGTTCAGCCAGTCGGCACATGCTTCGCGCCACATACGATGCAGTGGACGCAGCTGGTCGGAGTTCGGCTTTCGTTCTGGGTCTTCGGCATCATGCCTGGCTCCGGGTGTCAGGATTGGTCCCTGAAATGCAATCTGCTATTCAGGATGTGCCCTTCAGGGGTTCGGTGCTGTTCGGTGGCGATGCCAAAGACATCATCACCGACCTGCAGGAGAAGTTGTACTGCACTCAAGTTCGTGGACTCTGTGTACAGGACCCCTCAAGGACAGTGTCGCACTTTTCGCAGACGTTCCCGCTGTTAAGTGAAACCACAGGGCAAGCAGGCCAATAAACGTTGGACCCCTCCAGCAACCAAGACTCCCCCACCCAAAAAAAGCTGCCTGAGCCTCGGACGCTGCGCTGTCCCTCACCTCCTGATTCCTCCCCTCTCCCACAGCCTCTGGACCCCCCAGAGGAACCAGTAGGATGGAGGTTCTCCTTCCATCTACCGGTTTGGGAGAGGATTACATCAGATGCTTGGGTGCTCCAACTGATAGCAGCAGGGCACTCAATTGAGTTTCTTCAGAAACCACCCAGAAGACCACCCCCACAAGTCGTCTTACTCCCCAGAACATCTTCCTCTGATCCTGGAAGGAATTTCCTCCCTTCTCTTGAAGGCGGCGATAGAGCCAGTCCCCACCCATTTTTGGGGGACAGGTTACTATTCCCATTTCTTCCTAGTTCCAAAGAAGGCGGGAGACGTGAGGCAATTTTAGACCTCAGCTCCCTAAACATGTTTGTGGAGTACAAGCGCTTCAGAATGCTCTCTCTGCAGAGCCTTCTGCCGCTTCTTCGGCAGGGACAGTGGCTGTGCGCTTTGGATATGCAGGATGCCTACCTGCACATCCCCATTCACCCTTCCCACTGCAAATTCCTTTGGTTTTCTTTCCAGGGGGACCACTACCAGTTCATGGCCCTCCCATTTGGTCTTTCCTTGGCTCCCCGAGTGTTTACCAAGTGCCTGTCAATGGTGGCTGCCCACTTGCGTACCCAGGGGTTGCAGGTATTCCCATACCTGGACAACTGGCTCCTGGCTGCCCCGTCCAGGGAGGAACTTCTGCGTTTCCTTTCCTTTACCCTGAAGGTTTTTACCAGCCTGGGTATCACCATCAACCAAGCCAAGTCCCACTGGTTCCTTGCCAAAGACTCCAGTTCATTGGGGCGATTCTGGACACGACCATTGGCAAGGACTTACTGCCTCCGGACAGGGTGGACACCCTCCAGGCTCAAGCACGTCTCTTGTCCAGTCGTAGAAGGGTCGGTGCCAGGGCAGTTCTTCGCTTCCCCGGGCTCATGGCGGCTGCTATCCCGACAGTCCCTCGCGCTCGGCTCCATATGAGAATATCTCAATGGACACTCTGGTCTCAGTGAGACCAGACACTGGACAACCTAGATCAAGAAGTTCTAGTTTCCGATCCTATGGTCAGAGACTTGCAATGGTGAATGGTGCTAGAGAACCTTTGCCGGGGAGTTCCCTTCAATGTCAACCCCCCCCCCAAAACATTGACAATGGATGCTTCAGGAGAGGGATGGGGAGCCCATCTGGGGTCTCACAGGACTCAGGGCTCCTGGTCCAGACTCAAGCAGACTTTACACATAAATGTGCTCGAGCTCAGAGCCGTCTTGTACGCTCTCCAGGCTCTGCACTCCTACATTCTTCCCGGTCATCTAACCATCCAGACGGGCAACATGTCCATAGTTTGGTTTCTCAACAAGCAGGGAGGAACTTGTTCCTAACCTCTGTGCAGGGAAGCAATGAGAGTTTGGAGTTGGGCGGTTCAGCACAACCTTCACCTGACGGAAGTTCATGTTCTGGGAGTAGACAATACGCTGGCAGACCACCTCAGTCGGTCTTCAGCCAAAGCCCACGAGTGGGAACTGGATCAAGAGGTAGTAGACGACATCTTCCTGTGCTGGGGAACCCCTCAGGTAGACCTGTTCACGTCTCCTCAAAACGCAAAACTTCCCGCCTTCTGCTCGCCCGCTCCAAGGCAAGGCATTTTCTGGCGGGACGCTCTGTCTCTCGACTGGAGGGACAGATTCATCTATGCCTTCCCTGCAATTCCAGTAATCCAGAGAGCCTTACACAAATTCAGAACAGAAGGAGCCTGGATGATCCTCATTGCTCCATTCTGGCCCAGGCAAGTTTGATTCTCTCTTCTGCAACAATTTTCAGAGGAACCTCGACTTCCTCTTCCTCTGTCACAACACTTGCTGACCCAGGATCAGGAGACCCTGGTTCATACAGGTCTCAGATCCCTTCAGTTGCATGGGTGACTCCTGCAGACGTAGCTCAAGCCCAATTTGGGGGTTTCTCCGCTCGTAGCAGATATCCTGGTGGAGGCCAGGAAGCCTTCCACTAGATCCACCTACACTATGAAGTGGAAACGTTTTTCAATTTGGGCCTCTTCAAAGGATTTTGAGCCTTTCTCTTGCCCTGTCGAGAGAGTCCTGGACTACATGCATCATCTGTTCAACCTGGGTCGCAGCCATTCCTTTTTGAAGGTTCACATGGCGGCTATCTTGGCGTACCATGTCCTTTTTGGAAACAGGACGTTTGCACAGTTGGAAGTCTCTAAGACCTTCCTCAGAGGGGTTCTCCATTTGAGATCCCCTGTCCGCATTCCTGCTCCTCCTTGGGATCTGAATTTTATTCTCGAGAAGCTTACTCTGCCTTCTTTTGAACTGGCAGTCTCAGCAGACTTGAAGTTCGTCTCTTGGAAGACTCTTTTCCTAGTGGCCATTACTTCAGCTCGACGAATTTCCGAGCTTCAGGCCCTGATGTGAAAAATCCCTTATTTGATTTTTCACAAGGAACATGTGGCTCTGCGCACCAACCCTAAGTTTCTCCCTAAGGTGGTAGTGGAATTTATGCTGAATCAATCCATTGAGCTACCCGCTTTCTTTACGCAACACTCCAGTCAAGGGGAGTACCTCTTGCATACTTTGGATGTTCATAGAGAGTGTCCTGGACCTTCAAAGAGGAATGCTGCCTGCCCTTGAACGGGGCTGCTTCAGGTCCCCCACAGTCGGTCGGCACCCAGTCAGCCACCAACTGAGACCAGGACGCCCACCTGCAGCTCCTTGGAAGCTGCCTGCCCTTGAACAGGGCTGCTTCAGCTCCCCCACGGTCGGTCGGCACCCAGACAGCCAACGACCGAGACCAGGACGCCTGCCTGCAGCTCCTTGGAAGCTGCCTGCCCTTGAACGGGGCTGCTTCTGCTTCTCCATGGTCAGTTGGCACCCAGCCAGCCACCGACCGAGACCAGAACGCCCGCCTGCAGCTCCTTGGAAGCTGCTTACCCTTGAACGGGGCTGCTTCAGCTCTCCCACGGTTGGTCGGCACCCAGCCAGCCACCGACCAAGACCAGGGCGCCCGCTTGCAGCTCCTCAGAAGCTGCCTGCCCTTGAACGGGGCTGCTTTAGCTCCCCCACGGTCGGTCGGCACCCAGACAGCCAGCCACCGATCGAGACCAGGACACCCGCCTGCAGCTCCTTGGAAGCTGCCTGCCCTTGAACGGGGCTGCTTCAGCTTCCCCAAGGTCGGTCAGCACCCAGCCAGCCATCGACCGAGACCAGGACGCCCACCTGCAGCTCCTTGGAAGCTGCCTGCCCTTGAATGGGGCTGCTTCAGCTCCCCCACGGTCAGTCGTCACCCAGCTAGCCACCGACCGAGACCAGGACGCCCTCCTGCAGCTCCTTGGAAGGTACAGTGACAGCGCAGCCAATCGGAACACGGGCGCTTCCAGCAAACCCGATCTGATTGGCCAGGACTTTTCCCCTGCTTTTGCCACCTGGCGCTTTTTACAAATAGATTTAGCAACAACTGAGCAAAATTCAAGTGTCTAATAGAAGTTTTTTTCTTTTTTTGGCTAGTTTTCCATTAGCAGGTTATACAGATCTGCCACTAGAGGGATTCTTGTTCTTTCATTTAAAAAAAAAAAGTCGACCCTCTAAAAGTCACAGTTGTTTACTTGCTATATACCTTCCTTGTACTGCCTCCCTATGAAATCCTATTTTGCCTAAAGTTTCTCTTTTTACTACCTCTCCCTGCCTGTTTCTTTTTTTTTCTTTTCTTTCGCCCTACACCAGCTGAGTTCCCTCCCCCACCTGCTCCTTCCCCTTCTCTCCCTCCTTGTCCTTCCTCCCTTGTTCTCTCTCCCAGGCCCCTGCCACCCCCACCCTGTACCCACTATCCACTTAATCAATACCAGCAGCACCTTGGGAACGCTCCACTTCTCGACCAGTCCTCCCCATGGGCCTTCACTTGGAAATGGATACAAAAAGCCAGCACAAGTCTTTTAGCGAGTATCCATACCTTAAAACTGCACCAACGAGGTTAGATATCACACAAAGGAAGCAAAAAAGATTTTTCTCTCAGGGTGCTAAAAGTGCTTCATTTTATTCAAATAAAAACTGAAAAATGCACCCTGCTTCCATTAAAAACTGTAGCTCACAGCACACTCCGGCTGTGGAGCTAATCAGACCACAATAGAGCAAGGAGTGCATTCCGGTTATTGAATAAATAAAGCTGCGAAGAAAAATCTTTTCCCTTGTGGTCAACTCGTTAATTGATTATGAATACTGGCTAAAAATTTTTAACTGACTTTCGTATCCATTTTCTACTTGTTGGTTGCCAAGCACGGTCCCCAGGTGCAGGTTTGTGTTCCTTTTTCAAAAAACTCCACTTGGAAATACCTGGCTGCTTCTTAACACCACTAAGATTGGTCTTAAAGCCAGCCTGTCTCTACTGTACCACATTGTATGTCATCGGGACAGTCATATAGACTCTACCTACTGCCCATACACTAGAAGGAAACACAAATTATCACTATTGGACCTGCGCCTCTGTTCATTGAAGCTCCTCCTACTTCTACTACTGATCTCTGGCAACGTCCATCTGAACCCTGGCCCCGGGCTGTTCAAGCCTTCTGACAAAGGCAAGAGCCCTCACCATCACAACCATTAACATCTGCTGCCTGTTACCAAAGCTTGATGCACTCCAAGTCTTTATCAGCCAAAATAATACTGACATCATTGCTGTAGTTGAAACATGGCTGACACCAAAAGTTCCTGATCTGGCAATTACCTTACAGGGCTACAATGTTTTCAGACTGGACCGTGTCTCTAAACGGGGAGGGGGGCTGTGCTATCTTCATTAAGGATACTCTCCAGGGGCACCTTGTTCCAACCCCTGTCCCTGCCTCCTCGGCCCAGCTTCTACCCATTAAAATTCCTCTAGGTCCCAATCAAATAGCCCTCACCATCGTCTCTGTATATATTCCACCTCAAGATCAAGATCTTGGCATCAAAGAAGTTCTTAACTTCGTCAGCTCCCAACTTCTTGGCTCTGAACACATTCTGCTTGGTGATTTCAATATAAACTGGCTTGCATCTAATGTTTACACTCATAAGGATGCCCTTGCAGCTGCCAACCTGTCACAGTTGATCACCACACCAACTCGGATAAATTACAAAACTGGCACCAGTACCCTGCTTGACTGGGTTCTCACCAATCACCCTACCAGGATTTCTCATACCTCCGTTCTCCCAGACTCTCTCAGTGACCACTCTCCATTATATGTGTTGGGGCCAGTGTTTGGGATATTCATTGCAGACATATCATGGGACATCAAGAGCAAGATCAGTCTGTTTGCTGATGATACCAAGGTAGGCGCAGTGGTGGATGACCTAGGGGGATGGCAGGGGTTGCAGGATGATCTGGCAAAGCTTGAAACCTGGTCATACACCTGGCAACTGGGCTTTAATGCCAAAAAGTGCAAGGTGCTGCATTTTGGGATGAAGAACCCAAGGAGGAGTTACCAGCTGGGGAGTGTAGCTAGCCCAGACAGAGGAGGAGAAGGATCTGGGTGTGCTCATTACAGGGTCAATGAACAACTCGGCACAATGTAGGAAGGCAGCTGCAAGGCCAACAAAATGCTGGGTTGTATTGCAAAGGTATATCCTCGAGGAGGGAGGGTGATTCTGCCACTGTATAGGTCATTAGTTGGACCACACCTGGAGTACTGCGTGCAGTACTGGCGTCCGTATCTGAAGAGGGACATTAAGTTACTGGAGGGGGTGCAGCGCAGAGCAACAAAGATGATCAAGGGGCTGGGGGACTTATCATACGAGAGGAGGTTGAAGGAGTTGAACATGTACTCAATGGAGAAGAGGAGAGACAGGGGTGACATGATTGAAACCTTTAAATACATGAAAGGAATAAACAAGACAGGTACAGAGGGGCTGTTCAAAGTAAGGGAGGGGAGGGATACCAGGGGCCATGATATGAGACTGGAGCAAGGAAGGTTCAGGAGGGAGATGAGAAGACACTTTTTTACAGAGAGGGTGGTGGCTGGGTAGAATGCGTTACCTGCTGAAGTGGTATGCAGTAGAACAGTGGACTGCTTCAAACGAGGATGGGACAGGACAAGGGGGAGGGTTAATAAAGGGGAAGGGTGGAAGGGAGGGGCAGCTGCAGAATTAGGGGCGCTAGCTGCACATTCGAGCAGACTTGATAGACCTCTAGGCCTTTATCTGCTGGCAAATTTCGTATGTTCGTATGTCTGTTACATTTCTAAAGCCACCCCCCTATAATCATTGCCAGCAGAGTCCTCTCCTGTGGTCAACTTACCCATCTCAAACAGTACTTATCCTTGCAAGACTGGCTGCCCATCTACAAGGCGACGGATGTTAACTTTGCCCTCAGCTACTTCATCACCGTCTTCAATAAGGCCTTTGACCTCTTCAAAAAAATGGAAAACAAAAGCCCTCTGCAACCCTTGGATAACTGCGGAGCTCCTTTCCCAGCTGAAATCTAGGGACCACCTGTGGGCAATGGCTAAAGCCACAGGCAAACAGTCTGACATCCAAAAATACAAACATGCCCGTAATGCCTGCACAAAATCCATTCATCTCACAAAAAGCTCATATTATAAGGACATCCTCACCAACACCTGGGGAAATGGTCATGCTTTCTGGGACAATATCAAGGACATTACTGGGAAACAAAGTCCCCTCCGGCTCTGTTAATTGTTGAAGGGTCCACTACCCTTGATCCCATGGTCATTGCAAATACCTTTAACATGGCTTTTACTGACCTCAGTACTCTTCTACTACCTGATTTCTTCACAGTCAGTGACACCCCCTCTAACTCACCCTGCACTCTGTCAAACCACCCTCATTTCTACTTCAGGGAGATTAAGATGAATGAAGCTCGACGCCACATCGCCTCAGCCATCTCCACTTCCAGAATCAGCAGTGACACCCTGGACCTTAGGCTGCTATCACTTACACTTGACGAGGTCCTCAGTCCCCTAACTAAAATTCTTAACCTCTCTCTCTCTCTCTCTCTCTCTCCACACCAGTACATTCCCTGAAATATGGGAAACTGCTACTGTGACCCCAGTCCACAAAACTGGGGATAAGACCTGCCACTCGTAACTACCGCCCAATCTCCATATTGCCACCACTATCCAAGGCTCTAGAACATAATGTTGCAGACCAGTTCTCTGATTATTTGGACAAATATAATATTCTGTGCATACAACAGCACGGTTTTAGAAAAGGGCATAGTACCACCACTACCCTGCTTGAATTTACTGCTGCAGTGCATGGTTCCTTTGATAAACGACTTCTTACAGGGGCTGTCTTCATCGACCTCTCGAAGGCTTTTGACACGGTCCATCATCGGCTGCTGTATGACCAACTGCTCCTTGCTGGCCTCGCACCAGATTCAGCCCACTGGTTTAGAAGCTACTGTACCTTGACAACCACTCTCAAAAAGTAAAAATTGCTAGTGCTATCTCGGGCACCTTGCCTGTCCGCTCCAGAGTACCTCAGGGGTCCACACCGGGCCCTCTCCTTTTCAGCCTCTTTTTAAACTCCCTACCACACTCCTGCTCAGAACAAATCATCCTGTATGCGGATGATTCTGTTGTCTTTTCTACACACAAAGGACCTTTCCCCACTACAGCACAGCCTCCAACTAGGATTCAGTGCCGTTGAAACATGGTTCTCCAATCACAAACTAGTCCTCAATCAGAAGAAAACCAAGTCCTTGCTATTCTGCAGTTCACATAACCGTTACTAGCAACACCCCCTTGCCATCTCCACCAAGCGGGGTCTGTCCTCGAACAAGTTTACTCTTTCAAATACCTTGGGATTCTGCTTGACCCCAGTCTCTCCTATACGGCTCACATTGACAGCATGGCTAAAGCTGCCAGCACACGCCTTGGATTACTCTACAAGCACAGGCAGCACCTCACCCCAGAGGCTCTAAAGATTGCTGTCCAGAGCTCTTTGGTGTCAATTATTGATTATGACCTCATTATTTACGGCTCCGCCACGACGTCCGCTCTCTGAAGTATAACTGCTCTTATCAAAGCATGCCGACTCACAACTGGTGCCCACCACCTCACCCACACCTGTGCCCTTTATGAACAATCCGGATGGCTCCAGCTCTCAACCGTATAAAGTATCTCACATGTGCTATGCGGGAAAAATCAACCTTGGTCTCACCCCGGTGTTACTGCCTTGTTACATCAAAACACCAACCAAATGACAGAATACCAGGAGCTCGACAGCCCAGATTCTACAAGTTCTTCACTGTCGAACTACGCAGGGACAACGCTCCTTCACCTATAGGGCTCCTCTATGGATGAATGGTCTCAGCCACACCATCTCTTCTGCCTCAACACTAGGTCTGTTCAAAACTAGACTCCGGGCCCATCTCATTGCCTCTAGCTCTGTGACTGCCTCTCCTAGATGATGACCTACAGAGCTTAAATCCTAACGTATATACTGCTTAACCCCAGGCCCCCAGTCCCCATCCCCCAGCTCCTGAGGCGCCTTCAAATCTCAGGTCTTCATACCACCTCATTAGTCTCTCCTTGCCCATTACAGCACTTGCCCCCCACCCTGCCCCTTTTCTCTTCTATCACTCCTTCCCATTTATTTTTCGACAAATGCCTCCGGCTGCATCTTCATCCTCCCTCTCTCCTCTTATCCCTGTTTCTCTGCCACCCCCGGGGGCCTGACCCTATCCATTCCTTGTGGGCATATGCGTCCTAGCTGTGTTTACCATCTTACTATACTGTAGCTGCCTTTGTTAACTACCTATACTTCTCCTCCTCCTCTACCCCTTACTCTTCCTATAATTGACCCCTTTCAATAGCACTGTTGTACATGAATTGTTTACTGTTATTTCACTGTTGCTTCCTTGTTGTTTGTTATTTCTGATGTGGAACCTTTGTAAAAGAGCCTTGGCTCAAAGGTACTTGTAATCCTAGAATAAATACATAAAAAAAAAAAAAAAAAATACTGAGATACTATACCACTAGGACTAAGGATCTCAGGATATCTGATCAGCTTCTTGTTTCTTTTGCTCCCAAAAGAGAGGGCAATGCAGTTTCCAAGCAACGCCTGTCAAAGTGGTTGGCTCATTGTATCACCTTCTGTTACGACAAGTACCACAAGACCCTGCCGGGTCAAGTCAGAGGTCACTCCACCAGAGGAGTAGCTGCCTCTGCAGCTTGTTTAAGAAATGTGTCAGCGGCAGACATCTGTGTAGCCACAACTTGGACTTCCGTCCATACTTTTACAAAACACTACGTTTGGATTATTGCCTCTCGCTGTAGAGCAGGCTTCGGGTTGGCTGTACTGCAAGGTCTTCTTTCTTAAGACCAGTGCAGCTGGAGGTTACATTGGTTGGTTCGTTTTCCTCCTCCCAAGTGCTTTTCCTTTTTCCAGACTGCTTGGGACTCAGTCCTATATGTAATTACCTACTGCAAGAGCCCTCTTGAGGTAAGATAGTACAGTTACGTAAGAACTTACCGTAACAGTAGATCTTCGAGAGAGGCTCTTGCAGTAGGTAATGCCTTCCCGCACTCCATCCCCCTTAGCTTTTTCAGCTCCTTTTCCAGGAAGGGAAACATCCGCTTCTAGGGACATGGATATGTTGTTCATCCACACTCATTGGCAGGTATCCTTGCCGCTTTAAATCTTGCCGGAAGGTCTTCAAGCTTGCTCCTCCCACCCACCCGGGTGGTATAACTCTCGGCTCCGCCCCATGACGCCAGATCTTCCTTACCGCTTGGAAGCTCAGGTTCCCTCCTTAACGCTCTGCGTTTGAGACTGGTTCCTATTTCTCCGTTTGCGGATTTAAAAATAAATTTTGCGAAAAAGACTTCAGTCTTCGATCCCTCGCGGCTGCGATGGACCAATCGACTCCAGTTTCGGAGATGCCCATGCGGGTGAAAGATGTCTCGGACGGATCCACACTCCACGTGTGTTCTACTTAGGCCTTGAGCACGACCCGCGGGCTTGCGACCTGTGCTCATCTTTCTCCATTTCGTCCTCGAAGACCGTGCTGCCCGATTGCAACTGGGCGCCCGAAGCGTTCCCTCGGTGAAGTCCAAGGAGGCCCGGTTGGCGGTGTCCGCGGCGGCGGGCTCGGCGGATCAGCTCGAGCGGATGATCGCCCTCGAAGAGGAGGCGGCGCGGGCCGTATCTTCCTCAGCCGCGGCATTTATCCCGCTCTCTCTGGGTTCTTCCTACACGGCTTCTTTTAAGGAGCTTTGTCTGTCCCTCTCCACTAAGGGAGAAGGGCCTACGTCTGCTGGACCTTATTCTCGGTCCAAAAAGAAGGACAGGGTAAGTCCCTCCGTGAAAGCGCTCTTGGGGGCGGGAAGGTCCTCGCGTGGTGGCCGTCGGCCGGGTCGGCCGCTCGACCCGGCCACTGGCCTCACGGTGTCCCGTCAGGTCAGTTGACCGAGACTCCCACCGACGAAGTCGAGATTTTTCTCGACCCGTTGGACGGGCTGTCGCCTTTAGCAGCCGAGATTCCCCTCTCCCCGGTTCCCCCGGGAGGAGTTGAGGATCCCATGGGCTCGCCTGTGCCTCCGGTTCCGGAGCCCTCGGATGGACCATCCGAGCCCAAGGGAGTGCCGGTTCCGGCCGACACCTCCCCGCACCGACCTCGGAAATTCCGGGACTCTCGGTCTCGGTCTCGGACCTCTTCGCGGTCCAGCCGATCCCACCGTCATAGGCGGTCTCGGTCTCGGCACCGCGGTAAGCGGCGTCGCCGCTCGTCCCTCCTCCGGACGAGGGAGGCGGCGTAAATTACGTCGACGGTACGAGGACCTTATGTTGCAACAGCTCCTCCTGGCCGGGAGTAAGCCGACTCCGTCGCCTTCCCCGGCCATTAAGTGGCTGTCACCGGAGCGGCCGACACAACCCCTCGACTTATCCGAGGAGCCTATACCCAGGGCGGTTGTTCGGCCAAAACCAGCTGCTCCACCGATTCCGGTGGAACCTCCGCCTCCACAGCCACCAATTGGGGCTCCGACCAAGGATTCTCGGTCGGCTAAGGGTCTACCCCATCGGCTGTCAGTTACCCTCACTCCCGACCGACCTCGGCAGGTGAAGGGTGGCTCAGGCCAGAGCAGCTCTTGCGAGGACTCTTCCGAGTCGAAGATGATTCTCCTTTTCTCCAAGCGACTGGACTTGGGTCTTCAGGAGGTCAGTCAATGGACGATAGCCGTCGTCCTTCCTAGGACTGCTTCGGCTCATCTCGGAGTCCACCGGGATGGAGCTCGAACCCGTTTCCAAACGGGCCAGGTATCCCCTCACGGAGATTCTGGACCGAGGGGGATTCTCCGACGGAGGCCTTTCCGGTGGCCGAGGCCATAGTGGGTCCGGCATTGGAGCTTTGGCAGCGCCCTGCTTCCTGCCCTGCGCCTTCGGCCAGGATGGCCAGGAAGTATGCGGTCCCTACCGGTTCCTTGTCCGGTTTTTCGGAACACCCCTCTGCTGAGGGGTTGGTTACCGACAGCGTTTTCCGGTAGCGCCCGGCTAGCGCCAGGGATGTGGACAAACCTCCTGACAGGAGTCCAAGAATGGACTATGTCGGGCGAAAAAGTCTACGCTGCGTCCTCTCGGCCTTAGTCAGGCCAGTTCGGCCGTCCTCATGGCACATTTTCTCATGCCCTGTTGGGCTCCCTGGATGAGGTCATCCTCATCTTCCGCCGATCTGCAGACTACGGTCAAGCAGGTGCGGGACCAGGAGCAGGGCAGTGGCCAAACAACAGCTCCAGACTGCTTTGGATATGGGGACTCATGTGCCAGATCGATTGGCGGCCGCAGTGGCTATCCGTCGGCGAGGCTTGGCTGAGGATATCCACCTTTACTCCGGATACCCAGCACAAGTTGGCGGATGTTCCCTTTTTGGGGACTGACCTCTTCGGCCCTGGGGTGGAAGGTCACCTGCAGAGGATCGAGAAGTCTAATGCTACCTTGGACTCGGTCTCTTCCGCTCAGAAGGACAAAGGCCGCAAACCACAGCCTAAGCCCTTTCGTCCTTCTGTGCCCCCGGCGCGCCCGGCCCAGCAACGTCAGGGCCAGCAGGCTCGGCCTTGGCATCCCAAACCCAAGCCGCCGGCTTCCTCTAACAGGGCAGGGAGGAAAAGGCCCAGGAGGTCCCGGCGGTCCCTCCTCAAAGCCTGCCCAGTAGCCCAGGCTGAAGTGCTCGCCCCATTTCCGTCACCTTACCCTGGGTCCCCGTGGAGGCAGCTCCGGCACTTCCGTTCCTTCTGGTCCGTTGTTACCACGGACAGGTGGGTCTTAGAGGTGGTGGGAAGAGGCCTGCCTCTGGAATTCGAGAGGCACCACCCTTCAGAGCCGTCGCCTCGGGAGCTTGCGTCCCCAGCCTCACTGGCGGCTCGTCGAGCCGACATCGCTCTCCTCCTCCAGAAGGAGGTGATAAGAGAGGTGGCAGACCCTCCTTCAGACCCAGGGTTTGTGTCCAGGTACTTCCTGGTTCCGAAACAGACGGGGGGCTGGCGCCCCATTCCGACCTACACGGCCTAAACAAGTTCTAAGGTCTCGAACCTTCAGGATGGTCACTCTGGCTCAGATAATACCATCCTTGGAGCAGTGATGGTTCTGCTCTCTGGACTTGCAGGGCCGCGTTTTCACGTCCCTATCCGTCCGTCCTCCACAGATTCCTTCGCTTCCGAGCGGAAGGATCCCTTTCGAGTTCCAAGCCATGCCCTTCGGCTTGTCTCCAGCTCCCAGGGTCTTCACAAATGCATGGCAGTGGTGACAGCATTCCTCTGCCGCGAGGGTCGGGTGTACCCTTACCTGGACGACTGGCTGATAGCAGCTCCCTCAGGAAGGAGGCGGAGTGGTCCAGAGATCTGGCCCTCCAGGTCTGCTCTCAACTGGGCCTCCTTATCAGCTTGAGCCAAGTCGGAACTCGAGCCAAAGCAGGTGATTCTATTCATCGGGCGCAGCTCGACTCCTCCGAGCCAGGCGCGGCTCCCAGCCGGACAGGGCCGGGGTTCTTTCCTCCTTTGCCCGATCATTTCTGGTTGGGCAATTGCTTCCTGGGACTTCTCTCGCCTCCCTGGGTCTCATGGCGGCCTGCACCAAGCGTGGTCCGTTGGGCCCGCTGGAACATACGTCCTTCAATGAGGACTGGCCAGCCAGTGGTCCTGGCCGCTCCGATCCTTTGGACCAGCTTGTGTCGGTGACTCAGGGGATGGGCAGCTCTCCAGTGGTGGACCGTTCCAGATCATTTGCAGGAGGGCATCCCGTTCGTCCGCCCGAGCCGCGGTCTCTCTATCGACGATGCCTCTCTGATGGGTTGGGGTGCCCATCTGGGGAACACGGGCTCATGGCCTCTGGTCCCCGGGGAGTCGATGCCAATCAACCTGCTGGAGCTCCAGCGGTCCGCCTAGCTCTCACGCCTTTGCTCCGTTCCTCCGAGGTCAAGTGGTCCGAGTCAAGGCGGACAATACCCACGACCATGTTCTATCTAAACCGCCCAGAGGCGGGGCCGCGCTCCATGCTTCTATGCAAGGCTCTCTATT
The DNA here is from genome assembly GCA_016271365.2 of Neoceratodus forsteri. Classification (NCBI taxonomy): domain Eukaryota; kingdom Metazoa; phylum Chordata; order Ceratodontiformes; family Ceratodontidae; genus Neoceratodus; species Neoceratodus forsteri. The sequence goes on from CM057452.1 coordinate 967,527,195, forward strand.
TGGTCACTCGTCATCGCAGCCTGGGCGGATCTCCTAGCCATTCGTGGCAGGAGCCTCCAACACCCTGGCCGATGCCCTGAGCGGATAGGGGCTGCATCCACAGTGGTCTCTCCTGCCCGGAGGTAGTACAGTATCTGTTCTCCATTGGGGCACACCTCAGGTGGACCTGTCGCCTCCAGGGAGAGCGAAGCTGAGACTGTTCCATGCCGCCCCCTCAGCAGGGCTCGCTGCAGGGGATGCCTTCTCGAGGCAGTGGACCCCGGGCCTCTTCACCCTTTCTCCCCATTCCCTTGATCCACAAGGTGCTTCTCAAGGTGAGGAGGGACAAGGCAGGTGATTCTGATAGCCCCAGACTGGTCTCGCCAGTTCTGGTACCCAGATCTCCTCAGTCTCAGCTCCAGGACTCATGGCAGCTTCCAGCTCGCCCGGACCTGCTCTCAATCAATCAGGAAGGTGTTCCATCCGGACCTTCAATCCCTGCACCTGGCCAGCCTGGTTCCTGGCTAGCTAGAGTTCCAGGCCTTGGGTCTTTCCGGCGAGGTCCTCAATGTAGTTGAGGCGTCCCATAAGGAGTCGACCAGAAAATGCTATGCCTTCAAATGGAAAAGGTTTTCCATTTGGTGTCAGAACAAGGGCTTGGACCCTTCCTCCTGTTCCTTGGCAAGCATCTTGGACTATTTATGGTCCCTTTCTAATCAAGGGCTTAGGTCGACGACCCTAAGGGTGCACCTGGCAGCCATCTCTGCTTACCGGGCGCGGGCCGGGGAGCAGTCGTGGCGCAGGAGAAGGTGGTCTGGCGCTTTTTCAAAGGCCTTGATCACATTTTCCCTCCAGTGCGGGAACCTCCACCTCCGTGGGATCTACTGCTGGTACTGGCAAAGCTCATGGGCAAGCCATTCGAACCTATGCACAGGTGTGCTCTCTCACCTGTCGTGGAAGACCGCCTTCTTGGTGGCTATCACGTCAGCCAGAAGGATGGGAGAGCTCCAGGCGCTTTCCATCGAGTCTCCTTACCTGGTCTTCCACAGGGCCAAGGTTGTCCTGCGCCCCCACCCGAAATTCCTTCCGAAGGTGGTGTCGGAGTTTCACCTTAACCAGGTGTTGACTCTGCCGGTGTTCTACCCCAATCACACCTCGGAGGCCGAATATAGGCTCCATACTGGACCCTAGGGAAGGGCGCCGCCGGTTACAAAGAGCGACGGCTGAAATTCGGGAGAGGTTCGCCAGCTGTTTGTCACCTCACGCTGAAGCCGCATCTGGCAGACCTGCAGCCAAGCGGACGATAAGCAGGTGGGTCACCTCCTGCATAGATCTCTGCTATAAGTTGGCGGGCATGGAGCCTCCCAGAGGATAAGAGCTCATTCTACCGCCATACTGCTGCAACGGTGGCTGCTTCCAGGGCGTCCCTATCCAGGAAATCTGCAGGGCTGCTACCTGGAAGTCAGCAAACACCTTCATTACCCATTACCACATCGACCTTGAGTCACGCCGGGATGCTGGTTTTGGGGCCTCGGTTCTCAGTCTCTCTTTCCCAAGTAAGTATTGGGGTGTCGTCTTGCCTCCCTCCTCCCGGAGAACTGCTAGGAGTCTGCCAATGGTGTGGATGAACAACATATCCATGTCCCTAGAAATACAGGTTACTCACCTGTAACAGGAGTTCTAGGAATGGTATATGTTGTTCATCCACACGACCCACCCGACCTCCCCGGCTTTGACGCACAACCTGAGCTTCCAGCGGGCCAGATCTGGCGTCATGGGGCGGAGCCGAGAGTTATACCACCCGGGTGGGTGGGAGGAGCAAGCTTGAAGACCTTCCAGCAAGATTTAAAGCGGCAAGGATACCTGCCAATGAGTGTGGATGAACAACATATACCATTCCTAGAACTCCTGTTACAGGTGAGTAACCTGTATTTCTCTCTCATCTTGCCTTTTTGGCCTTTGACGGGAAAGAACTGGTAGGCGGGCGTGGGGGATCGCCTCTTTATACTGACGTCGGTCACCTGACGTGGGGGCGGTCCCCCGCCAGAGACTGCTAAGTAGAAATATTTCCGTGGGGTCCTGACGCCTGCCAGCTTCAGTCCTATATGTAATTACCTACTGCAAGAGCCTCTCTCGAAGATCTACTGTTATGGTAAGTTCTTACATAACTGTACTTTCTGGTACTCTGATCTCCTCAGCCGGTCTCCGTGGTGACTGCCTCTCCACCCACACCTCCTGACCAAACTTTGGGGGACGGTCCTGCGCCCAGACCTTCAGTCCCTGCACCTCACAGCCTGGTTCCTGAGCAGCTAGAGTTCCAGGCCTTCAATCTTTCGGAGGATGTCCTCCAAGTTGTGATTGATCCCTTTGCCTGCCCTGTGGCTAGCTTCCTCGACTATCTCTAGTCCCTTTTCCAGCTGGGACTGCAAGTGACAACCCTTATGATGCACTTAGCAGCCATCTCTGTTTAACGGGCACAGGCTGCTATGCCGGCAGCCCAGCAGAAGGTGGTCAAGCACTTAGGGGCTTGACCACTTGTCCTCTCTGGTGCATGATCCTCCTCCACCATGGGACTTACTGCTTGTCCTGGCTATACTCATGGGCAAGCCGTCTGAGCCGATGCACATGTGTGAAGTGTCACACCTGTCATGGAAGACTGCCTTCCTGGTGGCCATTATATCTGGCAGAACGACTGGGGAGCTCCTGGTGCTCTCGGTGGACTCTCTCTATTTGATTTTCCTCAGGGACAAAGTCGTCATTTGCCTCAGCTGAAGTTCGTTTTTTTTTTTTAAACCAGGAGAGACGCACTAAGCTGATGTTTGTTTACAAGTGTGACCTGGGAGCACAAGGAAGTAAAGTGACTTGCTCAGGGTCACACAGTATGTAAGTGGGGGCTGTGGGATTTGCATCCAGGTTTGCAGCTCAGAGCCTTAAACCACTGCTCTATACTGCCTCCAGAAGGTGGTATCAGAGTTTCAACTTAAGCAGTTGAGTAACTTACAGGTACACTGGTTTACAGGTTATTACGGTGAACATGTGCTCTGTCACTCTAACAGTTTCAAAATCATGGTGACTCCGTATCTACACTAGCGAGGGAGCCGCCACACCATCCCAGAACCAGAAAAATATCTATCTGTTCGATCCTGCTTTTACGTTTTTTTTTAAATAAACACACAGTAAAAACTTTGTCTGGTTGATCCTGCCTTCGGTGATATTGCGAGCAGGAATGGCACATTGGCACCATCTGGCAGCTGTATTGAACTGGGCGATCCCAAATACCAGAAGACAGTAAGAAAAAATACTAATACCAGAAGACAGTAAGAAAAAAAAAAAATCCTCATTCTGATGAAAAATGGAGAGTGTGTGTGTGTGTGTGTGTGTGTGTCTTTGTTAGACAGGGTCACAGCACTAGGGCTGGAAAAAATTACTCACCAATATATTATATAAAATAAAAGATGGGGAAGTGTGCATATGAGAGTTTTATGCACACCCTCAGTGTGGGATGCTTTGATAAACCCCTCGGGCTTCGCCCTCGGGGTTTATGTGGCATCCCACACCTTGGGTGTGCATTAAATTCTCAAATCACACACTTCCCCGTCCTTTATCCTATATATACAACATCAGTTCATAAATTATATTTTTATATCAGCTGTTCATGTACTGATTTACCTGTTTCTCTTTGACTTCAGCAGCTGGCTTCAGGATAGGACAAGGCTATTTGATGTCATCAGCATTGTGAAAGTTGCTTTGATTGATTCATTAGTTAAGGGTAGTCATTGGGACCTGTTTAACATCCAGATCTGGAGGTTAGACAGAGTGATAAACAAGTTTATCAGGGCAAATGTTTCATCACATGCAGTTGCATCATACAACATTGCATGAAAAATATTACATACATCACTACTAATGCTACTCAGATTCAGTTAAGGTCACAGAAATTGCTGTGCAAACATTTACATGCACCTTAGTCTCCAGAAGGTATCCTGAAAGACTGCACCTTCGCACCCGTTACACTGTACCACCCCATGTTTTTTGCTGCTTGGCCCTTTTTTCACTTGAACCTCCTTTGTCTCCTCCTCCTGCCTCCTATTACTGCTTGTTTACCTACTTCCCCTTCCTTACACTACCCAAAAGAGAGTTGCCTTGGGAGCTACCTCCACCTACAGTCTTGTCTCTCAGGCCCTTTGTGGTTACTGTGCCAAAGCAGGAGGTTGATGCCAAGACTCCGAAGGACCCACACCTTTGTTGATCCTTGGACCCATGATTGCAGTCAGGGTTGAGGTTCTCTGCGTGCAGTTGATCCCAATCAACCAGGGGACACCGCCGTCGACACTTCTTGACCTGCTCATCTGTAGGTGAGAAGAAGCGTCAATTCAAGATGAGTCGACACTACCAGCAGCTTCTCTGGCAGTGACATACCATTGCAAGGAGGGGTAGGGCTCTGCCCCCATGACCATCGGTCCCTATGCCTTTACCTGCAGTTTCCATGCCAGTCCATCCAGCTCAGCAGTTCCCTTTGTCTGCATTGCCTCCACCTCAGCCACTGTTTGGGTCTCTAACCAAGGACTCCAACCAGGCTGCTGACTTACCAGGCCGGTTGTCAGTGGAGATCATCCAGGATGAGAATACCAGGGTAGTCCATAATATTAAACGGTCGAGGGCAGTCTTCAAGAAGTCTTCAGACTCTGAAGCACAGTTGCCGATGGCTTTGACCAGGACTCAAACCTTTGGCCATGAATCGATCAAAAAGAGCTTATTTCAGCTCACTGGTCAACATATTTTATTTATTTATTTATGTCTTCGATTACCAGGTAGGTGCACTGATCCGAGGGACCGTTTTCAGGCATGACCCGAGCCATAAAAGATGGCAGAGGAAAGCAACAGTTTTAATCACGAGGCATAAGAATAGTACAAAATTAAACATAGGTAAAAAAACATTTACATTCAGGGATAATAAATACAGTAATACTGGCATCAGGTTACATATGTCAGGACATAAGAGGGTACAACAAATCCAACCTTATCCCCCTAATTCAACGTACTTTTGAAAGTTCCAGCGAGACTGGGAAAGAGAGGAGATTAAGAACAGCTTGGGTAGAGTAGAGTAGATAAGAAAACTCCCTGCAGGAGTCAGATTAGTGCGGGGTTGGAGTTGCTGGGTGTGAGAGGGGGGCTACTCCAATAGACAGGAGCAATGGGCCCTATCCTCAAGCCAAGTTTTGAAGAGGGATTTGAAGGCCTAATGGGTGCTACATGAGCAAAGTAGAGCAAGGTTCCCATTCCACAGTTTAGGGGCAGCAACTGATAGAGCTTTCCCTCCCATGCTGGTGGAGACCCTAGGTACCTTGAGGGGAGGGACAGTGTATGAGCGGAGATGCCTAGGTAGAGTTCTAACCTTGAGTAGGGAAAAGAGAGGGGTCACTTCACCACTTCTGATGGTACTATCCACAATATAGCCAAGAGTAAAATCAGAGTGGCCTTGTAGAGGTAGCCAGCCAAGGGTACTGTAGAGGTTGCAGTAATGGGTTGGGAATGCTGCCATGAGAACAAAACAGCAGGCACTATTGTAAACAGACATGAGCCTGATTGTGATGGCCAAAGAGGTACGAGCATAGATGGGGGAGCAGTAGTCAATGATAGGAAGTAGATTACCCTGGATGAATGCTATTCGAGCCTCTGGGGTTAGTAGGTGGCATAGATGGTAGGTGGCCCCAAGTTATTGATTGACCCTACAAACCAAAGCATTGATGTGGTCCAAGAAGGTTAGTGCCGGGTCAAGTGTCACCTCCAGATATTTGAACGAGGCAACATCTTCAGGAACCGGACCATCGGGGGATCGTATTTGGAGGGAGGAGCCGGAACAATGAATTTTGGCAAGATGGGGTTTGGATGCAAATAACATTTTTATTTGTTTGTTTTTTCCCATTAACCAATAACAGATTTGATGTAAACCAGCTGAAAGCACTGCCATAGTTCAAACAACATGAAGTCTTGCTGTATTCTGACATTATGCAGTTAGCCCCAGCACTTGAACTGCTCCAGAGAGGAAAAAGTTAACTCTGTGCCAGAGCATAGAACTTTGAGCTCAAGCTCGGTTCAAACCTCTGTCTGCTGCACTTTGAAGTGTAACTGTCAGATTCTTACGAGCTAATACTAACTAACTAACCCCACTATGTGGAAATTGTAAAAGTTTTACTAGCCAAAAAGGCAACCAAATATTTTGGATCCCCAAAAGACTCAGGTCAAGAAATCCAAAACAAAAGCTAGGTAGTGAACAAATAATTATTAAACTATAACAATAATGCCGGCCAGTGGCTGGGAGGTTGGCGTAGAATGCCACACACGCGCGCCGCCGGCGACCGGTTCAAGAGCAGGCCAGAAGTCGCCAGGGGTCAGTGGGGGGGGAGAGATCGAGCGTCCGGAAGACTGCTCTATCTTCCCAGGGAGGGTGGGAGTGTTGCTCGCTCTCCGAGCGACCTCTGGTGGTGGCCAGGGGTGCACCAAATGGGCAAGCACGGTGAACGCCAGGGGTGGGCAGAGTCACGGCATCACGATGCCTTCTAGCCGTGCTCCGGAGGAATGGGAAGGGAAAAAAAGCACAAAGAAAATACCCCGGCTCCCGAGAAGATGACGAGGGCTCCTGGGATCTCCCTCTCATCCCCAGTACAGGACCATGCCACATCGGGGATCCAGGGTGACTCTCGGAGGATGGACCCTCTAACTTAAGTAAAAGAGCCGCTGAGGGGTGGGTGGTCTCGGTGGCCCTGTTCCGGGTGATCCAGAATGCTGGGAAGTTTCTCTGAGAGAGGGAGAACCGATGGTGGCTGATCACTGTGGGGAGTAGTAGGGGCAGGATCGTGTGGGCACCTCAGATGGAGTTCCGGTGCATAAATAAAGTTTAAAAAAAAAAAACAACAATAACCCACTCCCCCTAGCTAAAAAGGGAGAGTGCCAGGTACACCCCTGAGGTGCAACACTACGCCTACCATCCCACTTCCCAAAAACCAGGTTCTGAGAGGGGAGGCAGGGAGGGTGGTCAGAATACAGCAAGACTCCATTAGAAGAAACACAATTAGTAAGGTGAGTAATTTTTTCTTCAAACAACATGAAGGCTTGCTATATTCTGACATTATGCAGACTACCAAGCAGTACCTCCATCGAGGAGGGAATCAAACCTACTTTGGGAATAGGCTTTGCAGCACTGCTGTGCCAAACCGAGCATCACTCCTAGCCTGGATATCCAGAGAGTAATGCTTGGTGAATGTATGGACTGTTTTCCAGGTGGCTGCTTTGCATATCTCTAACAAGGGTATATATCTGGCAGCAGCCCGAGAAGCAGCTGTACCTTTAGTCGAATTAGCCCTCAGGCCTGAGAGGGGTATTTTGCCTAGCTTTTCATAGCAGAATTGTATACAAGAGACAATCCACTAGGCAGTAGTTCTCTCAGTAGCAGGTTTGCCTTTTCCCACTTCACCATAAGTGAGGAACAACTGGAAGGAGTCAAACCTGAGTGCCTTAATACACTCAGTGTAGTAACTAAGAGCCCTTTTAACATGCAAACTGCAATCTTCTCTCTCCTGAAGAAGAATGATCAGTGAAGAACACTGGAAGAGACGTGGATTGGTTCAGATGAAAATCTGAAACCACTTTAGGTAAGAACCTCCTGTTGGTTCTAAGGACCACCTTATCACTATGGAATGAGATAGAAACATAGACTTTGACGGCAGATAAGGACCACTTGGCCCACCCAGTCTGCCCATTTCCCTACCGACTGGATAAGCTGCAGATTCTAGTTAACCAACTGCCTGCTTCCTGCAACCCCACACTATAGTTGCTTTGTGTCTGTCCCATGCATGTTTGAATTCCCCCACTGTTTTAGACCCAACGACCTCCTCAGGAAGGCTGTTCCATGTATCCACCACTCTCTCCATGAAAAAGAATTTCCTCACATTACCCCTAAGCCGAACCCCTCTATCTTTAAACTGTGCCCCCTTGTTCTTACACATCTCTTTTTCTGAAAGATGCTACCCTCCTGGACTTTGTTGATTCCCTTGAGGTACTTGAACATTTCTATCATGTCCCCCCTGTCCCTCCTTTCATCAAGGGTATACATATTAAGCTCTCTCAGTCTCTCTTCATATGGTTTCTGATGTAGACCCTGCACCATTTTAGTTGCCCTCCTCTGGACTGCTTCCATCCTGCCTATGTCCTTGCGTAGATGAGGTCTCCAAAACTGCACACAGTACTCCAGATGGGGTCTCACCCAACTGTCTGTATAGAGGGATAACCACTTCCCTTTTTCTGCTTGTGATGCCCCTTCCTATGCATCCCAGTATCCCCCTGGCTCTCCTTACTGACTTTTCACATTGCTTACCCACCTTTAGGTCATCTGATATGAATACTCCCAGGTCCCTTTCCATTTTTGTTGTTGTTAGTACCTCCTCTGCTATTGTGTACTCTTCTCCTGGGATTTTGTTTCCCAGGTGCATTACTTTGCACTTCTTTGCATTGAATCTAAGTTGCCATATGTCTGACCATTCCTCCAACCTTGCCAAGTCCCTTCTCATCTTTTCTAACCTCTCTTGTGTATCAACTCTGTTACAGATCTTTGTGTCATCTGCAAAGAGGCATACCTAAAATCAGGCTCCACTGACAGAGCTTGCAATTCACTGATACGTCTGGCAGAGGTAATAGATACCAGGAACACAGTTTTCCAAGTTAAGTATTTAAGCTTCGCTGAAGACAGAGGCTCAAAAGGGGGTTGAATAAGCTGAGCTATGCAAACATTAAGGTCCCAGGCAGGAGTATGATCCCTAAAGGGGGGATTGATGTGAAGCAATCCCTTGAAAAATTTGCAGAAAACAGGAAGAGGTGCAGTGAGGAGGGCTTTCCTACTGACAAAAAAGCAGAAACAGCTGACAAGTGTACTTTGAGGGTAACTGGTCTGAGGCCTAGGCCATTAAGATGAACCAATCGTTTGTCTCAGTGGAGCAACTGAGGAGGTGTAGTTTGGAGAGGAGGAGTGCATGGTTGACCAAGTTGAAGGCCTTGGTAAGATCCACAAAGACAGCCCTGGTAGCGTGCCCACGATCCATACTAGTAAGTAAATGATCAGTAAAGAGTGCCAGAGCAGAGGTGGTGCAGTGATTTTTTGCAAAAGCTATGCTGTTGGCTACACATAAGATTGTATTTGTTGATGTGTTCCAGCAGTTGGCAATGGACAATTTTTTCTAAAAGTTTGCTTAGGTGGGGGGGGGGAGAGATAGAAATAGGACGGTAATTATCGGACAAGTGGGGGTCCCCTGCTTTGTGATAACTTTTGCTGATTTTAGGTTTGGTGATGGCAAGAGAGATGGGTTTGAGCAGAATAGGGGAGAGAGGCCACCCGAACCCAGACTACCCCTGGTTTGGGAGATTCCTGGAGCCTTGGTCTGATGTCAGAGTTCATGAAAGTGCCCGTGGAAGCAGTCCAGAAATGGGATTAAATACCTGTTTACTAATATTCTGGATAGTGGCAAATCCCTTGGGGTTGCCTTTACTTTGACTGAAGCCATTCTGGGACTTGTCCTGGAGCTTTGGCAGCATCTAGCATCCTGCCCAGCACCTTTGACCTGAATGGTCCTCAAGTATGCAGTCCCCATAGGCACTCTTTCTGGGTTCTTCGACCACCCTTCTATGGATTATCTGATGACAGAGTCAGGCTTCCGCAAGTGAAAACGCCAAGGGGACATGGACAAACCTTCAGATAAGGAATCCAATAAGCTTGACCATGTGGCTAAAAAGGTGTACGTTGCCATTTGTCTAGTTGTTCATCAGGCCAGTTATTCAGTCATGATGATGAATAATAGCCATTCCTTTTTGGGGATTGTTGGGCAACTTTTCCCTGTACTTCCATCTGTTAAGTAGCATCCAGTACAGTGCATCAGAACTCAAGGTCAGTCGCTAGCTAAACACCAGCTTCAGATGGCTTTGGACATGAGCGTCTCCTGTGCCTGTGCCATGACTGCTGCCATCGTCATACACCATAAGGCTGGCTGAGGATGGCTGCCTTTATGCCGGATACTCAGTGTAAGTTGGTCATTGTCCTGTTCATGGAAAGTTTTACTCTCTGTTCTCCAGGGCAGTTGAAAGGCAGGACCTAACTGCAATAGTCAGAATACAGCAAGACTTCATTAGAAGAAACAACTTTACTAAGGTGAGTAATTTTTTCTTTTTGCCCATGGACAGGGCAGAACTACTGATGGAGCATGCCCATTTAGTTTCCTCCAGTCACCAGATCCCTGCCAGGGTATTCCTGCGCCTCCTGGGCCACATGGCAGCAGCCATTGCCATAGTTCCCGTCGCTCGCCTTCATGTGTGGGTTGCTCAGTGGACCTTAAGGATCCAGTGGGACCAACGCATGGATGACCTGGACTAGTTGGTCATGGTCTCCAACCCAGTCAGGAGAGTCCTGTCATTGTGGCAGGAGCCTGCCAACTTCCTTCAGAGGGTCTCCTTTCAACTTTCGACGCCTCTTCAGATTCTCATGACGAATGCCTCCAGCCTGGGATGGAGTGCTCATCTGGCAGATCACCAGACCCAGGGCATCTGGATGGAATTGGAATAGAGTCTCCATATCAGCGTCCTGGAGATGCAAGTGGTCCTGTATGCTCTGCGGGAGTTTCAGATTCATCTCCTCACCGGTCCACTGCTGGTGCAGATGGACAACATATGTGTGGTGTATTACATCAACAGGCGGAGGGGGGACTCGCTCTTACCCCCTGTGTTGGGAGGCAATGAGAGTTTGGTATTGGACCATCAAGTATGGTCTGGAACTCTCAACTGTACATGTTCCAGGCATCTAAAACATCCTGGGAGACCGTCTCAGCTGCACCTGGTCATGGGCTTCTGACCTAAGTGGTCAAAGATCTCTTTGACAGGTGGGGTCATCCAGAGTTGGACCTTTTTGCATCCCCACTCAATGTAAAACTGCCGCTTTTCAGCTTGCTGGATCCCAGACCTAGAATTTCTGACAAAACGCATTGTCCCTCTCCTGGAAGGGAAAGTTTCTGTACGCCTTTCCTCCCTTCCCACTCCTGCAGAGGGTCCTGCTCAAGCTCCAATTGGAAGGGGCGGAGATGATTCTCATAGCTCCCTTCTGGCCGCATCAGATTTGGTTCCTCTTGCTGCAACAGCTGACGGTGGAACCGTCAGTGCCCTTGTCCCTGTACACCAGCTTGCTCTCCCAGGACCAGGGCACCCTAGTCCACCCAGTTCTAAAGTCCCTGCATCTCCATGCGTGGTTTCTGTGGACCTAGCTATCGCCCACTTTGGGGTGTCCTCTAAGGTCGCAGATGTCCTGGTGGCTGCTAGGAAACCCTCCATAAGGGCCATTTACGCCATGAAATGGAAGCGTTTCACCCTGTGGGCTGCTTCCCACCAACTGGAGTCCATCACCTGCCCAGTGAAACAGGTACTGGAATAACTTCTCTTCCTTTCAGATTCGGGCTTGGAATACTCCTAACTCAACATGCATCTTTCTGCCATCTCTACTTTCCATGCACCTATTGAGGGCAGGGCTGTGGCTCAGCTTAAGGTGTCCGGCACCTTTCTGTGGGGCATCTTGCATCTGAAACCTACCATTCAGGACCCAGTCCCTCCATAAGACCTCAATTTTATGTTGGAGAAACTCGCTTTACCTCCTTTTGAACTGGCCATGAGTTGTGAGCTGTGCTTTCTGCTGTTAAACGCACACTTTTTAGTGGCTGTTACTTTTGCTGAAAGATTTCCAAGCTTCAAGCTTTTATGTGTGAGGAGCCTTCTTTGGTTTTTCACAAAGACAGGGTGTCTTTGCATACTAATCCTAAGTTTCTTACCTAGGAGGTGTTGGAGTTTGATTTTCCTGAGTACTCTAATCAGAGGGAGGCTTTGCTCCATACTTTGGATGTACATAGAATCTTGCGCTACTATATGCACTAGACCTAGACTTCAAGGATGTCTGACCAGTTGTTTGTTCTAACCCCAGGAATCACGCATTATGATTAAACTGATGCAGTCAGCCTCCTGTGTTGAACTGTCCGAAGAGAGAATGGAATTTAAAATTATATGTAACTGATGAAACTCTCATTGGCTCATGCCAGTTTCAAACTGCTGCAGTCTAGGTGCTTCAGATTCTTTACTCCGCCTGCCAGTTACGACGTCCCAGAGAGCTCTCCTTCAACTTACTTCTAAAACCTTAATTTGGTTGATAAGTACTGTTTAAATTATATATATTTTGAATTGTTGCCCTTACAAGTTTAGTTAGACTAGTTATTTAGTGTTTCATTTGTTTTTATCGTTTTTTAGTGGTTCCCTCACGGTTCCGCAGAACTGAGGGATCTGCTATTACTGAGAGGTTTTTACCTGAAATTTTGTTTAAAAACTACTTTATTTGATGGTTCCCTTAGAGTTCCGTCTTCTGATTATATATTATAAACACTTTTTAGTGTTTTTGCAGTTCCCCTTTTTCTTCAGGGAACTAATTGAGGCTCAGTTCTCCGAACCGATAACGGCTGTTTTTATTTAAAATTGCCAGTTCCAGGGCACCGATACTTTTAACTTAGTGATTATTTACTGTAGCCTACTCAATGTCAGCAGTCCCTAGTGCTATACCTAAAAAATGCACTAGACCCACAGGGTTTAAATATTGTGAGTCTTGTGGCCAGGTTATTGCTAAAGCCAACAAGCATACCGTATGTTTTTTGCCAGGGAACTAGCCATATTTTTTCTGACTGTAAAATTGTAAGACTTTCTGTGCCAAGACACTTAAAAAGTGGTCTAAAAAGTTAGAAGAAATGGCTTCTACTTCTGCTAATGTATCAGAGGAAGCTCCCTCACCCTCTCTGTCCAGAAGGACAAGTCTGAAGACTCTGACAAGGGTCCTGATAAGCCTGATCACAAGACTAAAAGAGCTGTGGAGAAAGTGGCTGAGACTGTCCCTTAAAAAAAAAATGATATATAAAGAAAAGTATGTTGCAGCGCCTTCGGCCGAGATGGCTAAGGAGCTCCCAGCAGACAAACAGCAAACTATGCCCTCAGTAGAGGGTATCACCAAGACACTACAAATTTTACAAGCCTTGCAGGCTGTGGGTCCGGTTCCAGCCCAGGTCCCAGCACCCCAGGTGCCTCAACTTATTTATGAGGACACTGAGGTTGCGGAGGAGGAGGAGGGGGAACCCATAGAGCCAGAGGTTTCCCCAAAGCAGAAGTTTGGCTCTCCTCCCAGGGCTCCTGAGGATTACACCTTACATTATGCCTTAGTCAAAAATATGGTTGACACATTAAACCTTCCACTCCAAGAGACAGAAGAGGATGTGGAGGAAGCAGATTTTATGGAAATGATGGAGCTAGCCCCAACAAAGCATCTGCTGCTGCTGTGCATAAGACCCTGAGAAAATCTGTATTGCAAATCTTGAAGACCCCAACCACTGTGCCTGGGGTAGACAAGAAAATTGTTAAGAAATATCAGCTGGATAGAACCACTGCTGATTTTCCTTTTACCCATCCTTACCATGAAGGTGTGGTACAGGCTACAGTATGTGAAAAGGCCAGAATACCCGTGGCTTCCCAACCCCTTGTAAGGACTCTGGGAAAATGGATGGGATATATACTGTATATATAAAAAAAAGGGGGGGGTTATATGGCTGCCTCACTCTATGTGAGGCAGGCAAACTACATGGCCTATTCCATACAGTACCAGAAATCACTTTAGAATTCTGTTTAGGCTGTGTCAGACAGAATCCAGGGTGAAGTGGCAGTCGATTTACAGGAAACTGCCAGGGCTGCACTGTATGCCACCAAGTACCAGTTCCACATTGCAGTGGATGCAAACGAAACAGCAGCAAGGCTTATGGCCCTTTCAGTTTCACTGATGATTTGCCTGGCTCAGGGCCACAAACTTGACCCTAGATACCCAGCCTAAGACTATGGACTTCCCATGTCAGGGAAACTCATTATTTGGTGACAAAACAGAAGTCTACATGAAAAACGTGGAGGAATACAAGCCAACCTGTAGAAGTAATTCCAGAGAAAGGCCTTCTTCCTTCTACAGATCCCAGTACAGGGGAGGCTGGGGTAGGGGTTCATACCCCAGACCTTTCTTTCAGGCTCAGGCTACACAACCCTACCAGCCGCAGAGAGGTTATTTCAGAGGGAAGGGTAGACTGTCCATGAGAAGGCCATCTCTCTACACACATCCCAGCCCACACAGAACCCCTGACGGGGCTGGTCCAGGTCACCTCCCTTCTACTACCACCACCCCCCAGTAGGTGGCAGACTGGCTCACTACCTCCAAGTTTGGAACCCCATCACCACAAATGGGTCCTGGATGTAATGAGCTAGGGATTGACGCTCAGCTTCAAATCAACTCCTAAGCTGAGAGCAAGAAACGTTACCGTAGTCACCTCTGCAGACAGGATCCTCCTGGATGCAAAAGTAAAAAACCTTCTAGCCATCAAAGCAGTGGAGACTGTATCCCTTGTGCAAGAGGCAAAGGCTTCTAGTCATGATATTTCTTACCGAAAAGAAAAATGGGGACTGGCAACCTATCCTGGATCTGAAGCTCTTAAACACATTCTGAAGCTAAAATTCAAAATGGTGACTGTGTCAGTAATCATCCCCACACTAGAAAAAGGGATTGGCTGGCATCCCTGGACCTTAAGGTGCATATTTCCACATTTCTATCAGGTCAACCTACAAAAAGTACCTGAGGTTCAGACTGGCCTCAGGCCACTACAGTGTTCTCCTATAGACGACTGGCTAGTCATAGGTCGATCCTGCCAGCATGCAAAGCAGTCACTGGCCCTCACAAAGTCTACTCTGGAGTCCCTGGGCTTCCTCATAAATGAGCAGAAGTCACAGCAGGAACCAGTACAGGTACTGAACTTTATTGGAGAAGATCTAGCATGTCTAGGCAGAGCTTCCTGCCTCAGGACAGGGTGGACAGCATCCTGCAAGTAGCAAGCTTTTTTAACCTGGGCAGGCCCAGACCTGCCAGAGAATTCCTCAGACTACTGGAACACATGGCAGCTGCTACCACAGTAGTCCTGGGATCCAGATTCTAAATGCAAGACATTCAGTTTCACTTAGGACAGTACTGGTCTCAAAGGACAGACCCACTGTCCAAACTGATTCTAGTCACTCACAGCCTAATACAGGCACTGCAGTGGTGGCTGGATCGAGACAATCTCAGGGTAGGCATGCCCTTCCTAAAGGAGCAGCCCTCCCTGGTTCTTACAACAAATGCCTCACTACTGGGCTGGGGGGCACACATGTTGGATCACACAGCAAGTGGCACATGGTCCCCCAAGAATCACTGAGGCACATCAAGCTACTAGAGCTAAGGGCAGTGTATTTAATCGTGCTAACCTTTGCTCCTCATCTGCAAAACAAGGTAGTTCAAGCCTGGACAGACAATACCACAACCATATACTACATCAACCAGCAGGGAGGAACCAGGTCCACCCCGCTGTGCTCAGAAGCAATGAGACTGTGGTTCCTGCCATACTCTAGGCAGGTAACACTAACAGCCATGCACCTTCCAGGGAAGGACAATGTTTTGGCAGACTCACTAAGAAGATCAGTCATGACCATCACGAATGGTCACTAAATCTCCCAAGTACTCAGTTCAGATTTCAGAAGTTGTGCACCCCAGAGGTGGATTTGTTTCCCTCCGCAAAAAAACATCAGTTGCCCCTGTTCTGTTGCAGGCCACCACACAAGAGGACAATCCTTCTGGATGAAGTTGCCTTGGAGTGGACAGTGAAGTTTCTGAATGCTTTTCCTCCCTTCCCAATGATGCTCAGGACCCTAGTGAAACTAAGGTCCCAACCAGCTGCAATGAGTCTGGTGGCACAAGACTGGGCCAGACAGCCTCAGTACTTCTTTCTTCTAACTCTGTCGTTAGCCCCGCCAAATCACCTGCCCAGGAGGCACAACCTGCTGACAGCCTCACGGGGCAGGATCCTGTATCTGAGCCTCAAGTCCCTGGGCCTCCTCTTCTGAGCTCTTGGCTGCTGATCTGTTTTCCTCCTGGTAATGTTGTCCTGGTTATGCCCAGCACTGCTTGGAACTCAGTCGTACTGGTGTTGGCCTGCTGCAAGAGCCTTCCTCAAAGTGAGATAGTACATTTACGTAAGAACTTACTATAATAGTAGATCTTCGAGAGAAGCTCTTGCAGCAGGCCCTGCTTTCCTTCCCTCTTTCCCCTTACTGTTCCTTCATCTTCTCGCAATGCTTCTTCTTTTTCTTTCTTGGCTCTCAGGAACCCTCTCGGTTCTCTATTCACTGCCCAATTTGGGTCTTCTGCAGGAGAACTGAAGAGGGTGTGGGTGGTCCCCCATGGCAAACTGCTAGCTAGACAGTTTTCCATGTGCTCTTGGCGCCTGGTGGCTAAGTCCTACTGATGGCCTGCTGCAAGAGCCTCTCTCCAAGATCTACTGTTATGGTAAGTTCTTATTTAACTGTACTTTAGCTGTGCCGTCCAAGGAGGCTGTGGAGTGGTCCAGGGATCTGGACCTCCATACCTGTCAGGACTTGTGCCTAATGGTCAACGGCCAACTTAGAGCTGGTTCTCTCACAGGCGATCAAGTTCATTGGTGCAGAACTAGACTTTCTGCAGGCCAACGTCCGCCTCCTGGCAGATTGTGCATCGGATCGTAACTCCTTTGTCTGATCATTTCAGGTTTGGCGCTCATGCCCTGCCCAGGATGTCCTGCAGATGCTGAGACTGATAGCAGCTTCTACCAATGTAGTCTGATGGGTATGACAGAGGATGCACCCTCTGCAGTGGGAGTTGGGTGAGCAATGGTCATGGTGACCCAGATGATTTTGGATGCCATCCTGTAGTGGCTGTCCCCACAGAACCTGGAGGCAGGAATATCCTTTTTTTGCCCAGAGCTGTTCGTCATGCTCATGATGGACACATCTTTGGGGTAGGGAGCTCACCTGGGAGACCACAGAGTTCAAGGGTTCTGGTCCTCCCAGGAGTCCTGTTACCACATCAGCCTGCTGGCTGTCCATGCAGTACATCTGGCTCTGATAGAATTCTCTCTGTTGATTTGTGGTCAGGTCGTCCAGCTTCAGACAAACATGAGCACCATGTTCTACCTGAACAGACAGGGTTGTTCTTATTCCTTTACGTTGTGTCAGGAGGCTCTCTGCACCTGTTTTTTCGTGCACAGCCTGTAAACAGATCTCACGACAATTTATAGTGTGAGAGAAAACAGCCAGCTGGCATACACTCTCAACTGAGTCAGAGACATCCCATGAGTGGTCCCAGCATTAGGATGTGGTAGACCACCTGTTCACCTGGTGGGGCACCCCTCTGGTGGATTCATTTGCTTTGTGGGAGAACAGAAAGCTGTAGCCTTTCAGTGCCTGTCCCTTAATCTGAGACACTGCAGGGGGATGCCTTCTCAAAACCTTGGATCCCAAGCCTTCTGTACACCTTCCCTCCCTCCCCCCTGGTTGACAGGGTCATGATCAAGGCCAAGCAGAACAAGGCGAAGATGACTCTGTCAGCTCCAAGCCACACCTGGCAGTTGTAGTCCTGAGCCTCAGCTGCAGGCATCTCTGGAGGTTGCCTCTCCAGTCTGACCTGCTGAACAGATAACAGGAGAAGGTCCTACACCATCAGTCCTTGTTCCTCTTGGTCTGGTTGTTAAGCGGCTGTATTTCCAGGCTTTGAGTCTTTCAGAAGATGTCATCCATGTGGTAGAGGCATCCCATAAGGAATCAACTAGTAAATGTTGTGCATTCAGATGGAAGAGATTCTTGATCTGGTGCCAGGGCAAGGAGCTTGATCACCTTACCTGTCTAGTGGTGAGCATCCGTGACTACCTCTGGTCCCTGTCTTACTCAGGACTGTGAATGATGACCCTTAAGGAGTACCTGGCAGCCATCTCTGCATACCGGGCAAGGGTTGGTATACCAGTGGTGGCCTGGGAGAAGGTGGCTACATGTTTTTTCAAAGACTTGGGTCGCCTGTCCCCTTTGGTGCATGAACCACCTCCTCCCTGGGACCTACTGCTTGTAGGCACAGTAGTGGCCATAAGCCACCAGACCCTGCCAACATGTAAAAATAATGATTCACCTTAAATCGCTGCTCCCTTAATGCACCTTAAAAGAACTGGTCATAAAAACATTTTGTTTTAAACCAAGCAGACCTGCAAATGCTTAACCCTGGTATATGAAATTGATCTCCACACCCAGGAGTCATGGAATAAATCTACATTGAACAATGTGTTGTAAGCTGCTAACTTCAAGGACATTCAAAATACCAACCAAATAAATTCATTAGATTAAAACATTGTGCAAGGAGCTAACGGCTTCGAATGTACTTTGAAATCAGGACCCAGCATTTCTTAAGGTCACAGAGTCATACCATAAAAAGGGGCCTCACCTCTGAAACCATATAACCGAGGAACTGGGTCCTCGAAACAGGGAACTAACTGCTGCCAACTACACTAGCACCATAAAACCACAATGAGATAATCTTCCATTATCTCATCTTAAACATGCACAGTGGAAGGTCTTGTGGTTACAAGTCTGTTGTCACCTTATGAACAAAGTTCAAAAGAACAAATAGGCAGGTCAATGACAGAGCCCCCAATGACTCAGAACATCTCTGCACATATGCTGTAAGACTCCCGACCCAACTTCTGACCAAATATGGCTATACCATCCCAAAGCCTTGTGCTACTCTTGAGGTAGAACAAAACTTCAGGATATTTCTGAGGAAGTATTCTGCCTATAAACGACTGCTCCAAGGACCAAACATTTGTAATTACCAACTAGCTGCTATCTGAATCTGTGTTTCCATGCTCTCAGAGATCTCCCATCTACGCTACTTCTACTGAACTCTGACAACTGTCTTTCGGGAAAACTCTAAAGACTCTGTGTCTGCCATGAGTAAGAGACATTAAAACTTGTACTGACTGTCATTTTCTAGTTTGCAAACCTCGAGGAGAAAAAGAACTGAGAGAGCCAGGAAGAAACCTTCTTCATACAGACATCCAAAGATACTTCAAATCTCCAAACGTTAGGGAGACCCAGAGACTCTGAAAAGTTGATTTGAGTATATATAGATATACCTTTACTGATTTAAAGGTGTTTACTAAAATTGTGTCTTTGAAGAATCATGATTCCATAATATATACACATAGATATATACTGCAGTGACTATTGTTGTAAATGCTAGCAAAGATTATTAGTACCAAGGAATGGTATACTGGTTAGTCCAGGCTACACACTAGAGAGAGAGAATACTACCTTAAAGTGACTCCAGATATGGAGTACTAGGTCTTATATGTACATAGTGAAGATTGTGTAATGATTTAAAGTGTACAAATTAAGACAACGGTCTAAAAAAGGTTTTCTAGAAATGTCTTGTACTGTTTAAGTGTTAAAAATATGTTAAATGTTAACTGTGTGTTGAAATAAACGGCTTTTAATTGCAATGCATGTCCAAGGGAAATCTGTCATCTCAGGAATTTACCACAAAAACAAGTAGGCACAATTTACTGTACGCCTTACCTTAAGACAGGCACAAAGTTAATGTGCTCTGTAGTAATTGTGCTTACATGCTAGTGTTGGTAATGTTCATGGGCAAGCTGTTTGAGCCTGTGCACAACTGTGAAATGTAACATTTGTCTTGGAGGACTGCCTTCCTGGTGGCCATAATGTCAGCCAGAAAGGAAAAGTGAGCTCCGTGCTCTGTCAGTGGAGTCTCCCTATCTAGTCTTCTATAAAGACAGGGTAGTCCTATATCCCAACCTGAAGTTCCTACCTAAAGTCACGTCAGAGTTTCACCTCAACCAGGTGATTCATCTCCCAGTGTACTTCCCCAACCCAGTCTTGGAGGCCAGTCACAGGCTCCATTCATTGAACTTGTGCAGGGTGCTCTGTTGTTAAAAGGAGAGTATTAAAAGAAGCGCATGGCTGGAGTTTGTGGAGAGTCTCTCTGGCTGTTTATCACTTACAGAATGCAAACAAAGAGATATCTAGCACTAGGCTGCAGTACAAAAAGTTTCACATTTATTAAAGTGCTTTAAAATCACAAAATACCTGGCTGTGCAGTGCAAGTAAATCGGCAGGATTCCCGACCTGGTTTTGCCTGTGAAGGCTTTCTCAAGGGGCAATTTTGTCAGAAATACAGGTTCTTTTTAAATGTGAACCTAGTCACATGTGCAGAGTTTCATTTAAAGGTGCAGTGTGTGTGTATATTTTATATTATTCTTATATTATCAGCTTAACGTTATTAAAAACATTTGCTATACAGTAGGCACAGTCTTAGAATTATTATTAGGCTGACAAACCTGCTTCCTAGACATTTTATTTATTTTGTTTTTGTTAACCGGGTAGGTACACTAGACATCATAGCTGCCTATTTTCAGGTACGACCCGGGAAATTAAAACAAAGAGTATGTGGACAATAGTAGATACAAGAAAACATCATGGGAACAAGTAGAAGTCAGACATAGTACACTTATACAAAATTTTCAGCAATGACAGAACATTTGCAGGAATCTATATGTAGTAACAAAACAGGAATATGAGTGCAAATAACTAACAGCCATAAGTCATTCAACTAGTGAGTGAGTGAGTGCTAGAAGAGAGGAAATTGCAATATTTCCAGGCAGGTTTGAGAGTATTAGAGGTTGAAGCAGGTAGGCAACTAGGAGGAACCAGTACAGGAGTGGGTGGATAGAGGACAGGAGCAGGGTTCAGAGTTTTGAAGAGCCATACGAAGCTCCTGTTTGAAGCTGTTTGGAGAAGGGGAGATTCTTAGACACAGTGGAAGGCAGTACCATAGTTTAGGGGCCCAGCTAAAGAAAGCATTCTCCCCCATTTTGGTTTTACTTCTTGGTTGGACAAGAAGGGATTGGTCAGCTGATCTCAGTGGGTAGGCAGAGATCACAGGTTTGAGCAGTAAAGTCAATTTGTCAGGTGTCTGGGAGGAGATTATATTCTTTTTAAAATAGTAGGAAGTAAACTGATGGAAGGCTGAGGGTGTAAACCATCCCAGACTGAAGTATAGTGTGCATCAGTGAGTAAGTTTGGGTAAAGACAGAGCAAAACGGTAAATGCTCTTGTAGCAGACATCCTACTTTAGGAGGAGCCCTCCAGTAGTTGCCAGAAAGGCTATTAACCCATACGCCAAATTGGGTCTCAGGATCCCCTGTGCAATGGCCATCCTCGCCGTGGATGTTAGGATATTTGTCACCTTATGTGCCAGCCCAAGTTGAATATTGACACATTTAATGACTGAGGCTAGGTGCAGGTTAAAATCCAAGGCAGGATCAAGGGTTACTCCTAGGTATTTAAAAGAGGTAACTGTGTTAAGGGGAGAGCCATCAAGAGCTCCGGTACTTAATGGTTGGGTGCAGGACCGAATTTTTGAACCTGTATCAAAGAGCATAGTCACCGTTTTATTTTTATTTAACACAAGCTTGTTTTGCAGTAGCCAGCTCTGAAACATATTGAAGTTACTATTGAGATTCAGGATGATATCTGAGGAGGATGAGTAAAGAATGGGATCATCGGCATATAGCAGACCTGAGCAAGCACCAGTGAGTGGTGGGATGTCGTTTATGACGACTGTAAACAGGAGAGGACCAAGAATCGAACCCTTCGGCACTGCGATCCACGTAGGAGCAAGAGGGGACTTATAATTTATACTCCCGTTATTATAAGTACCAGAGCATTATAGTAAGTTCCATTGGCTATCACTAGTAACGAGTAAAGAAGTTGCTGCCCCCGTCTGGCTAGCCACTATCTTCCACTCCTGGGTCAGTTTGTGAAAGTCGCTATTCTAAGGAACCT
Source organism: Neoceratodus forsteri (assembly GCA_016271365.2). Lineage (NCBI taxonomy): Eukaryota > Metazoa > Chordata > Ceratodontiformes > Ceratodontidae > Neoceratodus > Neoceratodus forsteri. Next base: position 967,549,014 of record CM057452.1, read on the forward strand.
GTAATCAGAGAAATGGTAAATTGGCATCAGTATTTACAAAAGTATTTACAAACACATTGATAAATTATTGACATTATGCCCATAATTTTAAGGTGAACATTCAGCATTACTTCTTTTGTTTTTTCTTTATAAGAAGCATGACATCCGGTCTATCATATAGACCTGGTGTATGGTAGCCACCCAGCTGGAAAGATCCATAAGGCTTCCCTTTCTAGCAGTATGGCTTCCAGATCCCCTCCCCTTTTCCTTAGAGTAACTTTTTCTATGCCACAAAACATGAAGGAGTGTAGTTCTGTCTCGTTTGCATCCCTAATGTGGGTGGCTAGGGCACTTTTTGGATCTTCCTTTCTATTGCTGTCATATGTTACCCTAAGTCCACACACCATTGTGTATTATACAATTTATTTAATTGTTTATCTTTGGATGAGCGTTTTAAATTTTGTTCTTTATTGTTTTTGCATAAAATCCACCTACTGTAGGTTTGCTTCCAAACAGTGATTCTTTTTTCCTAGAAATGACCACTCAGTACAATACAATACAAGAATGCAAGGCAGATATGTGTTTATAGTTCCTTTATATCAAACTAAGTTTTCTCAGAATTCTTTAACTTTTTCACCTGTTCTTCGCTGTAACAAACTCCCTAGTGCTACTGTTGGCTATCCTAAAATTTCTAGCCTTAAGATAGCTCTTAGGAGTTCTATGTTGATACACTGTGTGTTTAAGTGTTATAATTGACTTTTTAAATTATTGTATTTATTTGTTTTTTGTATTTTGTACGCTGTATAGAGGATTGTGTATGATCGCTCATACATAACAAAGACATTTTTCACTCGAGAGGTTTCCATGGTAACCGGAGACCTCAAGAGCGCAGCTCAAGAGGTCCCTGCTACTCATGGAAACCTCGAGAGTTAAAACATATCTTTGGAGTGTATGAGCAGTCATACACAATCTTTTATAGTGTATGGTCACTCACACGCGAAGGGTGTCCTTACTTTTGAGGTTTTTAGTGTTTTTTGCTCCTTTTCACCTTCCTGGACTGTTCTCACCACCGTGGCCTGTTCCCTGAGGCTCGTAAGCCACTGAATCGCACATGCTCGACCACGTTCTAAGCTGTTATGCTGCACTTTCTACGTAGCTAGTGCAGCATAACAAACTAGCAGTTGTAGCTAGTGCAGCAAAACAACGTTGTTGAAGGGATGGATTTCCATCCCTTCAACAGCGTTCTATCACACACTATATGTATTTTTTATACTGGACATCTGTGAAAATGTTTTTTAGCCCACATATTTTTCAGTATAAAATAGAAATTAAATGAAATATGCTCTCCCACCCTAAGTTTAAATGTTCTAGAGGTTTTCCGTACATGGAAGACTCCACTGTTACATCAGCTAGGTATACTACATATGTAGAATCACAGTTGATGAAATCCCTTATATCAAAGGTTTTAGTGGCATTATTCGTGGTGATGTGTGTGGTTTTATCTATTACTCCACAATATTTACAATGCCCACATTTGAACTTACCTTTTGGCAATATAGGTCGCCAAGTTTGTACTGTATTTGACTGTGTTAATTTGATAACTGTGTGTCTGTAGATCGCCCAGATTTTTGGCTCTTTTGTAGCTAAATCTAGGCATTGTAGGGCAGTGGCTTTGGAGTATGGGGTCTGAACTAACAATGCCTCAATTGCATGTTATAATCTTCCTAATAACTGCTGACCTTGTGTTGTAAGTACTCTCAAAATTCAGCCTGGGTTCTGTCTCTGGGTGTTTCTCCCTTTGTATGAGTAATTCACCCCATTCATGGACAGTACCTCATTTTCACCCTGGTCTAAGACTTCAGGTTTGTAGCCCCTCAGCTGAAACCTAGAGCACGTGTCCCCCCTCTGTCTCAGGTAATCCTCTTCCATGCTACAGTTTCTTTTTACTCTCATGTATTGGGATTTAGGTGTATTGTGTTTGAGGTGGCAGCTTGTGACATACAGTATCGTATTCCTGTTGGTGTCCTTTCGATAAAGGCCATCTTTACTGTGCCATCATTTTACTTATGTATGGCAAGATCCAGAAAGTGTACTTCTTTAGCAATTGCTTATGCTGTGAATTTTAAGTTGGGATTGGTTCTCTCTCTGTTTCTGATAGGTTGTTGTGAAAACAGTTATTTTGAAACCCCAGGAAATCTTACTGCATTCTGACATATGCTGTATTGTCTTCCCATTGTGCTGCCCCGGTGCTGAAATGATTAATAGAACCTATGCTAATGATAGAATGCTAGGCTCATGCTCGGTTTTCAAACCACTGTCCCTGATAAACATTCTACAACTGTCAGATTCTTTACTCCGCTTGAACAGTACAGATGCCTCGGAGAGCACTCCTTCATCTTTCTTGAAGATTGTTATTTTCTCGCTTTTTTGAAGTCAGATTTATTTCTGTTCGTTTTTAAGACAATGTCCTTGGGTTTACAGGTAAACTAGTTTAGATTTAGTCTCATTCCATTAAGTTTTTTAGGTTTCCTTATGGTCCGTTTAACTGGGAGAGAACCAAACTTTTATTTAAACTTTTGAAAGCACATTTCTGTATTTTATTCCTTCCCTGGGCCGGTTGCTTAATTTGTTATTTGGGGGGAAACCAGGGTAACTCTTGGTTCTCTCAGCAGTTGTTGAACTGACTGCAAAGTAAAATAAGTAAATAAAGTAAAATAATAAAGGTTTAAGCCTTACTCATTAGTGTGGATTTCTAAATCTCAGAGAACCATTTATTGGAGTTTTTTCTGGTTTTTGTCACTAACTCAAGAAAAGAACCGGCCCAATGGGTTTTCAGCTTTGTATAGAATGAAGTTAAAAAAAAAAACTGTAAAAGCAAAATGTTTTTTTCCTCAGTTGTAGCTTCACAGGCATTTTAACCAACTGTAGGAAACATGTTCAAGAAGGCTGCTAACCCAACTGTGAACATATTTTTCTTACTCATTTTAATTTGTGTTTTTTTGCCTAGGGTTTAACCACCTGAAGGCAGATTGTGGAATTTGTAAAAGCAAAATGTTTTTCCTCAGTCGGAGCTTTTAATAGGCATTTGAACCGGCTGCAGGAAACATGTTCAGAAAGGTTTTTTGCCTAGGGTTTAACCACCTGAAGGCAGCTGGTGAAATCTATAAAAGAAAAAAGTATTCCTTAGTCGGTGCTTAATAGGTATTTTAACTGGCTGTAAAAACATGTTCAAGAAGGCTGCTAACCCAACTGTGAACATATCTTCCTTCCTCATTCAGTTTGTGTTTTTTTGCCTAGGGTTTAACCACCTGAAGGCAGATGGTTAAATCTATAAAAGCAAAAAGTATTCCTCTGTCGGCGCTTTATATAGAGGATAATGTATGGTCCTCTATCGTTAACCAGTCAGTTAACAGTCGAGAGGTTGCCAGGGCGACCATGTAAACCTCGAGAGCGAAGCTCGAGAGGTTTACGTCGCCATGGCAACCTCAAGACTGTTAAAATTGACTGGTTGCCGATAGAGGGACCATACATTAGTTTTTATAGTGTATGGTCCCACTATCAAAAATTAAACGGCTTACGTTTTTTAAAAAGTCACCGCCACGGCCCTTCAGTCATTCCCCGTCGGTTTCCCTTCAGTCAGTTCCCCATCGGAAAAAAAGCACGCACATGCGCAGACCACTCGCTGTTGTTAACCTATCGATGTGACGTAAGATCGATAGGTTAACAACATATCTACGTCACATCGATAGGTTAACAACCTTAGGAAATGATGATTTCCTAAGGTTAACAGCGTTCTAACATACATTATAGGCATTTTAACCGACTGTAGGAAACCTGTTCAAGAAGGCTGCTAACCCAGCTGTGGGCATAGCTTCCTCCCCTCGTAAGTAGAAATCGACGGAACGGGATGCAACCCCTCTAACCAGGGTGATGGTTCCCTGATTAAAGAAAAGAACCGCAGATACTGCCGCTGTACCAGTAAGTTCTTCTAACATAAAGAGGAAGGGGGGAAGAAACACTCAGTTCAGGAACCGCAACCTACAAACCCGTCGGTCCCAACCACTGATAAACAGCAAACGCTATAAAAATTTTACAGGCATTGCAACCGGTACCGCAGTTCCGGTTCAGCAGCCCGGTTGACAGACCTCGGTTCAAGACCTGGTTCTTCCTTGGTTCCTGGTTCATTTGAACGGTTTGCTGAGGTGTACACAGACAGTGGACCCCTCTCCCAGGAATCCACAGAGGAGGAAAAGCAGCCAGACTATATGACAAAGTTGGATGTGCCAGTAGCAATAAGACTGGTGCTGCCCATCCACAGGTCTCTGAAGAGACAGGCTTCTAGAATTTTTATAAGACCCTACTTCTGTTCCCCCAATGGGCAAGAGGATAGATAGGAAGTATTGGATGGCTGTCTGGAGCGGAGCACTCCAGCCGTGAAGACGGGGTACAAGCTGTGGCTTGTGATAAGGCAGGGATTCCCCTGGCATCACACCCACCGGATAAAGATTCCAAGAAAATGGATTCAGTTACCAAGAAATCCTGCTTAGGTGCCTTTTTACCCATTAGACAGGCCACTCACATGGCCTGTGTCTCCAGATGTAAAAAAAAACATAGAGGCCTCTAAATGCCATTTCAGAATGGCAGTGGATGCCAGTGATATTGCAGCCAGGCAAATGGCAACTCCGGTGTCTCTGAGGAGATTGGTCTGGCTGAGGACAACTATTTTGTCCCAGGCCGGACAAGGGCATTGGACACATCCCTATTTGGTGAACAAACAGAGGTTTACATGGAAAAGATGGATGGGTACAAGGTAGCTAGTAAGAGTGCTGCTGCAAAGGAGAAAGCAGCAACACCCCAGAAGTACCAAGAAAGAGGGAGCACGGGTAGAACCCATTACAGACTCTTCTTCAGGCTCAGGCATCGCCTACCTATCAGCTTCAGAGAGTGTAAGTCAGTGGCAGAGGCAGAATGAGCAGGAGCAGCTATACTGCCCCAGCACTCAGCCAAGTGCACCGGCTATGCAGACCCCTTGGGGATCTGCCAGAGCCACCTCCCCACTTCCCGTAGGGGGCAGGCTGCTCCACTACCTTCATGCTTGGGATCCCATAACTACAGACAGACGGTTCCTGGAGGTAGTGGGCCAGGGGCTTGCCCTCAGGTTCAAGATCCTACTCAAACTGAGGGCAAGGTTTTATCAGACCTGCCAGTCTATCAGAATTAACTCTGTTGGAAATAGAGGAGTGGTGACCCATATGGGATCTCAGACATTTAACTAAACCAAAATTCAGAATGGTCACTCTGGCTACCATCCTCCCTACACTCAGGAAGGGGGATTGGGCCAACATCCCTGGACTTAAAGGACACATAGTTCAGAGCCATTCTTTTCGGCTTTACCTCTGCTCCAGGGGTGTTTACCAAGTGCCTAGCAGTGGTGGTAGCATTCCTAAGGAGGCAAAGGGTTATAGTCTCCCCATACCTGGAGGACTGGTTGGTGGTAGGCCCGTCTCCTCAGCGGGTAGAGATGTACTGATCACTTTCCAGGATATCCTGTGTACACTGGGTCGCCTGGTAAATCAGAAAAAAAGATCAATGCTAACACCAGCTCAGCGCTTGGAGCCCATGGGGCTAAAAACTGGGCACTCTGAGAGGAAGGGCCTTCCTCCCACAGGGAATGGTAGACAGCTTGGTGCAGCTGGCAGGCTCATTCCAGCTGCATATACCTCAGACCGGTGAGGCATTTTCTACAGCTGTTAGGGCACATGGCTGCAGCAACAGTGTCAGGGTCAAGATTCCAGATGAGAGGTCAGCCTGGTGGCACTGAGGGTTGAGGCGCTGGATGCCACACCGCGACATGGGTTCGGGAGCGAACGCGGGCACCGGGGGTCGGCATGGACGAGAGAGGACTGAGCGCCTGTAGGCTGCTCTCTTCTCTCGGGGGGAGGACCTGGGGATGTCTGGCACTACAGTGACTCCCAGTGGAGGCCGAGAGTGCTGTAATAGTGCTAGACAGCACGTTCACTGCGTAGCTGACGCTGGCAGGGTTGCTGTGCGTGGCAAGCATCAAGATGTGCACCACGCATGGGGGGAGGGCGGGGATACACAAGGAAAAACCCTCCCATCCTGAATAGGCAACGGCCCTTCCAGTGCCTCTGCCACATGCCGGTTGCCTGCCACTGCCCCTTCGGTCTCCCCGGGCCATAAGGGCCCCAGGCCTGGGAAGATTCTATAACGACTTTAAAGATGGCAGGTATCACGGCGGGCGATAGAGCGAGAAGTTGAGCAAGTGGCAGAGATTCACGGTCAAAGCTGATCCCAGTCACAAGAACTGCAAGCTCTGCAATGGTGGGCGGCAGGAAAAAAACAACCTCAGGAAAGGGTGTGCCTTTCCTCCAGCTGCCACCAATAGCAGTCTTAACAACAGATGCCTCCCTCCTAGGGTGGGGTGCACACCTAGGGGGACACACTGCACACAGTACCTGGCACCATCAGGAGTCCCTGCTTCACATAAAGCCTGCTGGAGCTCAGGGCAGCTTATCTAAGCATTCAGTTCTTCGCTCCAGTGCTTCAAGGAAAGGTGGTTCGGGTCAGGAAAAAACAATACATCCACTAAACAAGCAAGGGGCACAAAGTGTGCACAGAGGCCATGAAAGTGCGGAGTCTAGCTCACTCCCTGGGAATTTTCCTCTCAGCAGTCCACCTCCCAGGGAAAGGCAATGTCCTGGCAGATGCTCTTAGCAGGATCAGCCAAACCACTATGAGTACAAGTGGTGATTAGAAGTTGGGATACCCCAGAAGTGGACCTCTTTGCAACCCCAGACAATCACTAGCTACCACGATTCCGTTGCAGGCCTCCTGCAGTGGGCACAGTCCCTCTGCATGCACTGCTGTTGCATTAGACAGGTATCCTGTATGCAATTCCTCCATTTCTCCTGTTGCTCAGAGTGCTGAACAAGCTCAGGGTACAGTCGGCGATAGTGATCCTCATTGCTCCAGATTGAGCCAGATGGCCGTAGTATTTTCTACTGCTGACCATGTCAATTTCCAGGCCAATCTCTCTACCCAGGAAGCACAACCTATTGGCCTCCTTGCAGAACAGGGTCCTTTACTCCAATCTCCGGTCTCAGGCTCAGGGCTTGGCTCTTGAGGACTTGGAGTATTCAGACTTGCACCTTTCTAAAGGGGTGCTAGAGGTTCTTAGGATTTCTAAAAACCTTTCTACCAGAAACGCTTAACCCTCTAAATGAAAGAGGTATTTCCATTTGGTGCCAGTAAAAAGAGACAGACTACTGCCAGGCTGGCTTGTCAGTCATCCTAGAGTATATGGCACACCTTCATTCTCTTGGCCTTAGGCCTTCCACCCTCAAAGTGCACTTACCAGCTGTCTCTGCTTACCTCTCAGCTGGTAAGGGGTCATCTCTGGCAGTTAATCAAGTGTTTAGGAAGTTCTTCAAGGGTCTCATTCAGAAGGGTTGAAATAACTGCATATTTGATTTTCCTTTCCGGGTAACTGGACTGTCTACTAGTATTCTGTGACAGTTTGCATCAAATTATTTTTAAATAGTTTACTGTGTCTTTCCTTGTGCCCAACTGACTTGTTTTGGGGCTGATTGCTTTCAGAGCACAAATCCTTGGGCTGGGGAGGTTTACCTGTGTTTGACTCAACTTTTTGTTTTTTTTGTTTATTTAGCAGGGTATTTTCTCTGTTAAATTGTTGTGTAGGTCGTCTTGCTGATGGGCAGATCGACACTCATCGTAGTGATGGGTCAGAGCTTTTAGCTGATTGTTTCGAGAGGGCACAGTTTGGCCCCAAATCCCGCCCTTCCCCTCGCCTCACCCACCCTTAGTACTATTCCTTTATATCAGGGGTTCTGACATCATTTCCTCAAGAGGGCAAGGTGCATACTGCTGTCATATCCTTTCCAGCATACTACACTGACAATATAAGCATACACATTATATAAAACACATACATACGTACAAAACAATAACCGAGGGACATATAAAAACAAACAAAAAAAACTTACAGAGGATGAACAGGAAGGTAGACTGACATGTGGGGAGTAGTGCAATGTACTGGCTGTGGGGCAGCAGTCTTCCGGGAGTCTTTCTGGAGGCTGAGATGCTGCCCTATTTGCAGGCAACTCTCTGCCTTGAGGGAGGAGGTTGCCCATATTCAGGCCTCACTGGACAGTAGTAAGGGAACCTCCCCCCACCCAGGAAGCACCAGGGTCACCACCACTACCTCAGAGACTGCCAAGAAAGCACAGCAGTTGGACCACAGTGGGCTCCATTCTGACGGAGCATAGTTCCCCTATGGATGCACCCGCAGAGGAGACTAAGGAAGTTGTGGACAACTGTCACAAGGGAGCCCCACAGGAAGGAGACAGAGGACACCACAGGAAAAGGAAACCGCTCTTGGTGAGGGACTCAATTATTAGGGGGATAGAACTGGGATGATCAGGGAAAACTGATGTAAGGTGCCTGGCACCATGGCTTGGAAGGACAGGAAGCGCATCTTCAGGATCACGAGAACAGCTGCACGGGAGACTGAGCTGGACGTCATTGTCCACCTAGGGACGAATGACTTGGCTCAACACGAGATTAGAGCAGTGCAGGAGGAGTTTGTGGAATTGGGGAAGGGCCTAAGGCAAGTAGCACACACAGTATCCTTCTCAGAGGTGCTTCCTGTCTATGGCAAGGGTACTTCGCACCATGCAGTTCAATGAATGGTTGAAAAAATGGTGCAGAGCACAGGGGTTTGGCTTCACTGGGGACTGGGGTTCCACCTGGAGGGATACCAGACTATACTAGCAGGATAGTCTGCATCTGTCCAGGAAGGAAACCAGTCTACTGGGTGATTGGTTTAAATGCTTCATTGGCAAGCTTTTAAACTAGTCAAGGGGGGAGGCACTGATAAGCAGCAAGGGATTCCCAGCCTTCCCCTACAAAACCCGGTACTAAATGAGCTAAAGACCAAGGTAAAAAGGTCAGTAGGGAGCAGGACATGAGTAAATGGAGAAAGCAAAGTCAATTAGGACAAGGATGGTGCTACAAGAGGTAAAGCCATCAAAAAATAGAGAACAGTGAGTACCAATGCCCATAGTCTGGGTAACAAGCTTCCTGAATTAGTGACCTTGATGGAGGAGGAACATCTGGATATTGTGGCAGTCACAGAAACATGATACACACAGAACCATGACTGGGACGTAAACATACCAGGATACACCATCTACAGGATGGACAGGGAGGGTAAAAGAGGAGGTGGTGTAGCTCTCTACATAAGGGACAGCATCAAAGCAACAGAACAAAAGAGTAAACAGGGAGGAGAGGAAGCACTGTGGGTCAACTTGGAGACAGGCAATGGCACCACAATCCGCACAGGGGTTGTATACAGACCCCATCTCGGGGAGGAAATGGACAAGGAAATGATAGAAAGTATCCTTAGAATGGCAGAAAAAGGAGAGAGATTGCTAATGGGGGATCTGAATATGCCAGATGTTAACTGGAGTGCATTTGCAGCAGCCACTTCGAAGAATGGGGTCATTTTAGATGCCATACAGGGGGCATGTCTTAGATAACTAGTATCGGAACCCACTCAAGAGGGAGCAGTCTTGGACCTGGTACTTTCAAATGGAGATGGCGAGAGGATCACAGATTTAGGAATGGGTAGCCCTCTGGGAACTAGTGACCATCGAACAGTATGGTTTATGATAAACAGAGCTGTAGAGTCAAGCCATACAAAGGCAAAGGTACTGGACTTCAGGAGGGCGGACTTTTCCAAAATGGATGAGTGCCTAAGGAATGCACTAGCAAATGGGCAGGAAGGAGGGGTGGAAGAACAATGGGGAATAATCAAAACTGCCATCACAGAGGCAGCAAGCCTTTGTGTGAAGCAAATAAACAAAACAAAACGATGTAAAAAACCACTATAGTTCTCAATGGAGGTGGCTGGGAAGGTTAGGGAGAAAAAGAGAGCATTCAGGAAGTACAAGGAATCACAGAAGGAGCAGGACAGAGAATTGTATCAGTTAAAGCAAAAGGAAGCAGGAAAGGCAGTCAGAACAGCAAAGGCCCAAACAAAAGAAAAGATAGCCAACTCAGTTAAGAAGTGGGATAAAACCTTTCATAGGTACATCAGGGAGTGAAGGAACACCAATGGAGGGATAGTGAGGCTTAATGGGGGGGGGGGGTGGCAGACGATGACTGTGAAAAGGCAGAGATACTAAACAAATACTTTTGCTCAGTATTCACAAATGAAGTGGGGGAGGTACCTAAACCAAATAATAGAAACACGCTGTATATGGGGGCTGATACCAGCCCTTTCACAGAAGAAAGGGTTCTGAAGGAACTCTTAAAACTGAAGGTGGACAAAGCAATGGGGCCTGATGGGATTCATCCCAGAATTCTAAAAGAACTAAGGATGGAACTAGTGACACCACTGACTACCCTCTTTAATAAATCATGGGAGGATGGGGTGGTACCTGAAGACTGGAGGAGGGCAGATGTTATTCCACTTCATAAAAGTGGGAGCAGGGCAGAAGCAGGAAACTACAGAGACCAGTTAGTTTAACCTCAGTGATTGGGAAAATGATGGAATCACTTCTGAAGGAAAGAATTGTTGAGTACCTAGAGGCCAGAGGAGCGAGGACCCAAGGCAACATGGATTCACAGCGGAAGGTCATGTCAGATGAATCTAATAGATTTCTTTGACTGGGTGACCAAAGTAGTAGATCAGGAGGGGCTGTAGACATGGCCTACCTAGACTTTTAGCAAGGTATTTGACACAGTCCCACACAAAAGATTAATATACAGGTTGGCCAGCCTGGGAGTGGGTCCCAAGATGGTAGCCTGGGTAAAAAATGGCTGGAGAACAGGACACAGAGGGTAATAGTAAAGGGTACACTCTGGAAGAAAGGGGTTACTAGTGGGTACTGTAGGGTTCAGTACTAGGACCGGTCCTCTTTAATGTCTTTATAGGCGACATTGCAGAGGGACTGGAAGGAAAAGTGTGTCTCTTTGCAGATGACACAAAGATCTGCAACAGAGTTGATACACAAGGTTGGGGTGGAAAGGATGAGAAGGGACTTGGCAAGGTTGGAGGAATGGTCAAATGTATGGCAGCTTAGATTCAATGCTAAGAAGTGCAAAGTAATGCACCTGGGAAACAAAAACCCAGGAGAAGAGTACACAATGGGGGTGAGATACTAGCAACAACAAAAATGGAAAGGGACCTGGGGGTAGTCATATCAGATGACCTTAAGGTGAGCAAGCAACGCAAGAGGGCAGTAAGTAGGGCTGGTGGGATACTGGGATGCATAGGGAGAGGCATCACCAGTAGAAAACAGGAAGTTGTTATCCCTCTGTACAGACAGCTGGTGAGAGACCCCATCTGGAGTACTGTGTGCAGTTCTGGAGACCCAATCTCTACAAAGACATAGACAGGATAGAGGCAGTCCGGAGGAGGAAAACTAAAATGGTGCAGGGTCTGCACCAGAAGACATATCAAGAGAGACTTATGGATCTTAGTATGTATAGCCTTGAGGAGAGGGGGACATGATTGAAACTTTCGAATACCTCAAGGGAATCAACAAAGTCCAAGAGGGTAGCATCTTTCAGAAAAGAGGTGTGCAAGAACAAGGCGGCACAATTTGAAGCTAGAGGGGGGACAGCTCAGAGGTAATGTGAGAAAGTATTTTTTCACGGAGAGGGTTGTGGATGCATGGAACAGCCTTCCTGAGGAGGTTGTGGAGTCAAAAACAGTGGTGGAATTCAAGCATGCATGGGACAGTCATAAGGCAATTCTAGGGGGTAGGGGTAGAAAGAAGTAGGCTGCTAGTTAACTAGGACCTGCAGCTTATCCATTAGGTAGGGAAATGGGCAGACTGGGTGGGCCACGCGGTCCTTTTCTGCCGTCAAATTCTATGTGTCTGTTTCTTTTTGCATTCCCTCACAGGGAACGCACCCCAGCATGGGACCTCAATATATGCATTGGCTAACAAATGAAACCACCATTTGAGCCCGTGTCTTCAGCAGAGCTTAGGTATGCAACATGGAAAACAGTGTTCCTGGTAGCCATCCCGTCAGCTAGGAGGATCAGTGAGCTCCAGGCCTTGTCCACGGAGTCAAACTGCATATCAGTCCATAGGGACAAGGTAGTCCTCAAAACTAACAGAAACTTTCTGCCCAAGGTGGTTTCGGACTTCCACCTCAATCAGTCCATTACTTTGCCAGTCTTTTCCACTGACCACTCTAGTTCAGGGGAATGTGGACTACACAGCCTTGATGTCAAGTGAGCTATAAACTACTATTTGGATCACACAAAGGATCACAGGGAGGTTAGCACTCAACTCTTCCTGACCTATGGAGAAGTGGAAAAGGGCAAGCCTGCCTCAAAAGGTCTATTGCCCGCTGGACTGTTGCTTGTATTCAGCCCTGCTACAGCAAAGTAGGTAAAGAACCCCATGCAGGCCTTAGGGCTCACTCTACAAGGGGTACAGCTGCCTCAATATCAGCTGTAGGAGATATTCTTTTGCTGGAAATTTGTAAAGCAGCTACCTGAAAAACAGTTCACGCCTTTACCAAACACTGCAGCCTGGATACCCAGGCCAGAGGTGATGCCAGGTTTGGCACAGCAGTACTGCAGAGCCTGTTTCCTAAAGAGATTCGCTACCCTTCTCCAAAGGTACTGTTTGGGTAGTCTGCATATGTCAGAATACAGTAAGATTTCTTGGGGTTTGAAGAAAAAATTACTTACCATAGTAATCTTGTTTCTTCCATGGGAATCTTACTGTATTCTAAGCTCCTACCCTACTTCCCCTGCTAGAACCTATGGGCACTGCAGCTTAGCTCTCCATGCTGTTGTAAACCCATGAGTGATTCTTTTGTTGGGCTTAGTGACTTGAGTCTGTGCTGCCCACATTTTTAAATGAAGGGGTTTGTTGGTTGTTCTTTATTTATTTAATTTTTAAAGTTAGTTTAGATAGATTCTTATGGCGCATGAATACTAACAAGCTGACAGTTGTAGAATGTTTACCAGGGACAGTGGTTTGAAAACCGAGCATGACCCTAGCATTCCATCATTAGCATAGGTTCTATTAACCATTTTGGCTCTGGGGCAGTACAATGGGAGAACAATACTGCATATGTCAGAATATAGTAAGATTCCCTTGGAAGAAACAAGATTACTATGGTAAGTAATTTTTTCTTGTTGCAGTACTGTTTTCACAACAACCTATCAGAATCAGAAACAGAAAGAGAGGCCCTAAAGGAGCTACAACAGGACACATCAATTAGCATTACCATCAAGAGAGCGGACAAAGGGGCGCAGTGGTACTATTACGTAGCACTAAGTATGTAATTGAATGTAAAAGACAATTTGGAAAACAAGGATCATTATGTATTTTTAAAATCAGATCCTACTAGAAGTTTTAGAAGCCTAGTAGATGGTCTGCTAGACAGAGCACTAGCAGATAATATAATTTCAAAAATGCCTTTGATTTTCTGAGAGTACAGCACCCCATTAGAGCCTGCTTTTATAACCAACCTAAGGTACATAAACTCCAGAGGGAACCCCCGGGTAGGCCTATGGTGTCAGGGATAGGCAGCTTGTTGGAACCACTCTTGCAGTTTGTTGATGTACGCATTAAAGACATAGTCACTAAACTACCCTCATATAGAAACATAGAATTTGATGGCAGATAAGGACCGCTTGGCCCACCCCGTCTGCCCATTTCCCTACTTACTGGATAAGCTGCAGATCCTAGTTAACCAGCAGCCTACTTCTTCTTACCCCCAACCCCTAGAATGGCCTTATGACTGTCCCATGCATGCTTGAATTCCACCACTGATTTTGACTCCACAACCTCCTCCAGAAGGTCGTTCCATGCATCCACAACCCTCTCTGTGAAAAATACTTCCTTAAATTACCTCTGAGTCGCCTCCCCATCTTCAAATTGTGCCCTCTTGTTCTTGTACCTCTTTTTTTGAAAGATGCTACCCTCTTGGACTTTGTTGATTCCCTTGAGGTGCTTGAACATTTCTATCATGTCCCCCCTCTCCCTCCTTTCCTCGAGGCTATACATATTAAGCTCCTTTCATCTCTCTTCATATGTCTTCTGGTGCAGACCCTGCACCATTTTAATTGCCCTCCTCTGGACAGCTTCCATCCTGTCTGTGTCTGTGAGATTGGGTCTCCAGAACTGCACACAGTACTCAGATGGGTCTCACCAGTTGTCTGTACAGAGGATAATAACTTCCTGTTTTCTACTGGTGATGCCTCCCTATGCATCCCAGTATCCCCCCAGCCCTCCTTGCTGCCCTCTCACATTGCTTGCCCACCTTCAGGTCATCTGATATGACTACCCCCGGGTCCCTTTCCATTTTTGTTGTTGTTAGTATTTCACCCACCACTGTGTACTCTTCCCCTGGGTTTTTGTTTCCCAGGTGCATTACCTTGCACTTCTTAGCATTGAGTCTAAGCTGCCATACATTTGACCATTCCTCTAACCTGCAAAGTCCCTTCTCATCCTTTTCCACCCCCAATTCTGTGCATCAACTCTGTTGCAGATCTTTGTGTCATCTGCAAAGAGACATATTTTCCTTCCAGTCCCTCTGCAATGTTGCTTATAAAGACATTGAAGAGGACCGGTCCTAATACTGAACCTCTGGTACCCCACTAGTAACCCTCCTTTCTTTTGAGTGGACTCCATTTACTGTTACTCTCTGTGTCCTATTCTCCAGCCAATTCTTTACCAGGCTGTCATCCTGGGACCCACTCCCAGGCTGGCTAACTTGTATATTAATCTTTTGTGTGGACTGTGTCAAATGCCTTAAAGTCTAGGTAGGCCATGTCCACAGCCCCTCCCTGATCTACTACTTTGGTCATCTAGTCAAAGAAATCTATCAGATTCATCTGGCATGACCTTCTTGCTGTGAATCCTGTTGCCTAGGGTCCTGTGCCCCTCCGGCCTCTAGATACTGGACAATTCTTTCCTTCAGAAGTGATTCCATCATTTTCCTTATCACTGAGGTTAAACTAACAGGTCTGTAGTTTCCTGCTTCTGCCTTGCTCCCACTTTTGTGAAGGGAATCACATCTGCCCTCCTCCAGTCCTCGGGTACCCCCATCCTCCCATGATTTGTTAAAAGGGTAGTCAGTGGTGTCACTAGTTCACGCTTAGTTCTTTAGTGTAACCCCCAGATGGCGCTATCCCAGGGGCTACTACCCTGCCTGATTTGCCACTAACAGGTTGAGGGCCTGGATCCAATGGCGGGTGCCTCCACCCAGAGGTCAGGGTTGCAATAGTTAAACTAACTTGGTCACAGCCCTCTGGGACACTGCAACCCCTTTCTTCCCCATAGTGGCCCACAATATATCAGAATTACCTTCACAGTATACACTTACCCCCAGGACTGGTTCGCACTGGGACCTCCTGTGAAATAAGATACAGTGCAACAATCACAGTACAGTACTTTAACATAGACAAATACCTCAGGCAGTATAACTTTGCTGAAACAAGCAGCTCTGATTTATTTGGGGATATAACAAGGACAGGGAAATCAGGTTAATTAGCTTATCACTCTACTCATCTACCTGTGGCTCTGTGCACAGGCTATCCCTATCAGTTACTGTCCCTGGGTACCCAAGCCCTAGTGGCTAGTCCAAACCGTGGCAGCTGGTAGGGCCCTTTCCCACAGAGAAAAGAAAAAATTAAACAGTCAGCAGTACAGTAATTCCATTTGGATTTAATGTGGCAATTGACAGGAGCGACCCTGAATTAGTACTCACGACCTCCAAACAAGATAGGGTCCTTCAATGTCAGCAGGGCTACTCTTGAGCTCCACGAGACTCCTCACACATTTATATGGCAAACTGCAACAGGCAAAGTCCTTTAATGGCAGCAGGATTCACTTGAGGTACACAAGCCTCTTCACACATTTATATGGTAAAACAGAAAGTACTATACCAGGCAGGCTGCTTCTCTATCCCGATCGCAATTACTGCACAATACCCGGGAGAACACACAGCAGATTCAGTTCCTGACAGACCGAGTGCAATTCAGCTATTTCTCCAGTCTTCTACAGGGTGAGCCTGGTTTCTACTCTTCAGATATCCTTTGATTCTCTTCACAGGACGGATTCAGTCCTAACAAGCAGTTACACAAGCTGCAGACCGGAACTCTGGGCCTTACACGCGTTTCCCCGACTAAAACTGCACACTGAAAAAGCACAGGGCTCCTTCCTTATTCACTGTCAGAACTCAACTGAAAAACTCCAACAGACAAAACCGGGCACTTCCTTTGAGTTCCTCCCAGTTCTTGACTGGATTGGCTGTCACTCACAATAGACTGCTGCTGTTGGTCCAAAAAGGCGCCGAAGTCTAAACTACATCTCCCAGAGTCACTGCCCATACAATCCTCTTGTGGCTGGCTCAGATTATGAGTCCAAGTTCTGATTCGTCCAAGGCACCATTTTAGAGCTAGCTTACCCCACACTGATTGGTCCAGTTCAGCAGTTCAAAACCAGAATGGGGAACTAGGCAGACACAGTTCTGACTGCAAAGAAAGCAGGTTAGACAAACTGTAATTTCATTACTCTAAATGGTTTCTGGCAAACAGTTACATCTTTCAGATAGGGTCCCTTTGCACTCCTAGTGACTGCAAAAATGGAGTGAATTGGCAGTAGTTCGAGTGGTACTCAAGCAGAGAAGCACACAGTCCCCCCATACAAACTAATTATGTCTGCAAGCAGACAGCTCTTAAAGAGACAGTACCAGAGGTTCTAAAAACACTCACTGATAAATGGCTTAAACGCCAAACACCATTCAGGCTTGGAGCATTCAAGCAAGCTCCTGGAAGTCTTTTGGGAACCCCCATTTGCAGGGGGTTACATTAGAATTCTGGGATGAATCCCATCAGGCCCCATTGCTTTGTCCATTTTTAAGAGTCCTTTCAGAACCCTTTCTTCTGTAAATGGGCTGGTATCAACTTCTGTATCCAGAGTGTTTCTACTGTTGTTTTAGGTACCTTCCTTTTCATTTGTAAATACTGAGCAAAAATATTTGTTTACTGTCTCTGCCTTTTCACAGTCTCCCTCTGCCCACCCTCTCTGCCCTTTATTAAGCCTCACTATCCCTCCCTTGGTCGTCCTTCGCTCCCTGATGTACCTATAAAATGTTTTATCCCCCTTCTTAACTGAGTTGGCTATCTTTTCCTCGGTTTGGGCCTTTGCTGTTCTGACTGCCTTCCCAGCCTCCTTTTGCTTTAACTGATACAGTTCTCTGTCCTGCTCCTTTTGCGATTCCTTGTACTTCCTGAATGCTTTCTTTTTCTCTTTAAAAGACACAACACAAGTGTTGGGGACTTTTGATGACTTGCAATTAGAAGACTGGCTAATGGTGTCAAGAGATGTGGAAGCACTATACACAAATATACATCACCATGAGGACATAAGAGCCATGAGATTCTGGTTGGAATCCTATACAGACTATGATATAGGACTTATTGACTTTTTGTGTGAGTGCACCCGGTTTGTCCTGGAGTGATGTGCCTTTTTGTTTCAGGACCAATTCTGTCTATAGATTAAAGGTACAGCATTGGTGGCAACTTCTGCGCCCAATTATGCCAACATACGAAATTTGCCAGCAGATAAAGGCCTAGAGGTTTATCAAGTCTGCTCGAATGTGCAGCTAGCACCACTTATTCTGCAGCTGCCCCTTCCTTCCACTCTTCCCCTTCATTAAGCCTCCCCCTTGTCTTGTCCCATCCCCTTTTGAAGCAGTCCACTGTTCTACTGGATACCACTTCTGCAGGTAACGCATTCCACCCAGCCACCACCCTCTCTGTGAAACAGTGTCTCCTCATCTCCCTTCTGAACTTTCCTCCTTCCAGTCTCATATCATGGCCCCTGGCGTCCCTCCCCTCCCTTACTTTGAACAGCCCCTCTGTACCTGTGTTGTTTATTCCTTTCATGTATTTAAAGGTTTCAATCATGTCCCCCCTGTCCTTCCTGTCCTCCAGTGACTACATGTTCAACTCCCTCAACCTCCTCTCGTATGATAAGTCCCCCAGCCCCTTGATCATCTTTGTCGCCCTGCGCTGCACCTCCTCCAGTAACTTAATGTCCCTCTTCAGATACAGGCACCAGTACTGCACGCAGTACTCCAGGTGCGGTCTAACTAATGACCTATACAGTGGCAGAATCACCTCCTCGAGGATATACCCCTTGCAATACAACCCAGCATTTTGTTGGCCTTTGCAGCTGCCTTCCTACATTGTGCCGAGTTGTTCATTGACCCTGTAATGAGCACTCCCAGATCCTTCTCCTCCTCTGTCTGGGCTACCTGCACTCCCCCCAGCTGGTAACTCCTCCTTGGGTTCTTCATCCCAAAATGCAGCACCGTGCACTTTTTGGCATTAAACACCAGTTGCCAGGTGTCTGACCAGGTTTCAGGCATTGCCAGATCATCCTGCAACCCCTGCCATCCCCCTAGGTTATCTACCACCGCTCCTACCTTGGTATCATCAGCAAACAGACTGATCTTGCTCTTGATGTCCCATGATATGTCTGCAATGAATATCCCAAACAACACTGGTCCCAACACCGAGCCCTGTGGAACACCGCTCGTCACTAGCCTTGGGTGTGAGAGCTCCCCACCCACCACCACACTCTGTTGCCTTCCCTGAAGCCAGTTTCCTAACCTATATCTTGGTTATTGGGGGAAAAACAAAAGTCTATAGCCCCGAGACTATTCCTTTCCATCATAGGATAGATCTATGGAGGCATTTTATAGATGACATTTTTTAGTATAGAGGGGTGACCAGGCAGAACTGAAAGAATTCATGGAATGGATGAGAGTAAAAAGAAACTGTAGCATGGAAGAGGATTACCTGAGACAGAGGGGGGACACATGCTCTAGGTTTCATCTGAGGGGCTACAAACCTGAGGTCTTGGACCAGGCTGAACATGAGGTACAGTCCATAGGGGTGAATTACTCATACAAAGGGAGAAACACCCAGAGACAGAACCCAGGCTGAATTTTGTGTAATACTTACAACACAAGATCAGCAGCTATTGGGAAGATTATAACATGCAATTGTGGCATTATTAGTTCAAACCCCATACTCAAAAACCACAGTGCTACACCACCTAGATTTAGTTACAAAAGAGCCAGAAATTGGTGAGATCTACTGACACAAAGTTATCCAAATGAACACAGAGACTATGGCACAAACATGGCTCCCTATATTGCCAAAAGGTACTTTCAAATGTGGGTGTTGTAAATATTGTGGAGTAATAGATAAAACCACACACTTCACCATGAACAATGCCACTAAAACCTTTGATATAAGGGATTTCATGAACTGTGATTCAACACATGTAGTATACCTGGCAAGATGTAACTGTGGAGTCTGTCACGTAGGATCTATTCTTGTATTGTATTGTACTGAGTGGTTATTTCTAGGAAAAAAGAATGTAATACTGTTTGGAAGCAAGCCTACAGTAGGTGGTTTTTATGCAAAAACAATAAAGAACAAAATTTAAAACACTCATCCAAAGATAAACAATTAAATGAATTGTATAATATACAATGGTGTGTGGACCTAGGGTGATGGCAATAGAAAGGGAAATCCCCAAAAGTGCCCTAGCCACCCACATTAGGGATGCAAATGAGACAGAACAACACTCCTTCATGTTCTGTGGCATAGGAAAAGAGACTAGGGAAAAGGGGAGGGGATCTGGAAGTCATACTGCTAGAAAGGGAAGCCTTATGGATTTTCCAGCTGGGTGGCTACTATACACCAGGTCTAAATGATAGACTGGATGTCCTGCCACTTATAAAGAAAAAACAAAAGTAATGCTGAATGTTCACCTTAAAATAATGGGTATAATGTCAATTATTTATCAATGTGTTTCAATAATTTTGTAAATACTAATGCTGATTTACTACTTCTCTGATTTACAGGTTCCTTAGAATGGCACCTTTCACAAAGTGACCCAGGAGTGGAAAGTAGTGGCTAGTCAAAGGGGGGTGGCAACTTTTTTGCTCGATACTAGTGATAGCCAATGGAACTCACTATAATGCTCTGGTATTTATAATAACGAGAGTATGAACTGAAATAATGTCTAGGAAGTAAGTTTGTCAGTCTAATAGTAATTTTAACACTGTGCCTACTGTACAGTAAGAGTTTTTAATAGCATCAAGCTGATAATATAAGAATAATATAGAATGTACACACTGCACCTTTAAATGAAACTTTGCATTCGTGACTAGGTTCACCTTTTAAAAAGAACCCATATTTCCAACAACATTGTCCCTTGAGAAAGCATTCACAGGTGAAATCAGGTCGGGAATCCTACCGATTTATTTGCACTGCAAAGCCAAGTATTTTGTGATTTTTAAGCACTTTAATAAATGTGAAACTTTGTACTGCAACCTAGTTCCAGATATCTGTTTGTTTGCATTGTTACTTCATTCCAGGGCACAGGAGCTGTAGTGGAGCGGCAGCTCTCTACTTGCTGACTGCTGTTTCTCAATTACACTAAAGCCAAGTCTGCCAGACCAGCAGCGAAGTGAGTGATCAAGGTATATCCTGTGTCAGCCTCTGCTAAACGTTGGCTGGTAGGGAATCATCCAAGGGGTCTAGGGCTTATTCCGCCAGATATACCACTGCCTCTGTGTCTTGGGTCCAAGGATATCTTCATTGTGGAGAAATGCAGGGCTGCTGCCTAGACAAAAGCACTCACCTTCATTTCCTATTACAGCATTGATGCCAAGAGTCATTCGGATGCTGCTTTTGGGTTCTTTGTCCTCCAGTCTCTATTTGCCAAATGGGGTGCACACCTTGCCCACTCCTCCCACAGGACTGCTTAGAGTCTGCCAATGTGGGGATAGCAAACTTTGTTCATTCTTTTAGAAATATAGGTTACTCATCTGTAAGAGTGGTATACAGTTCACATCCATACCACCCACCCAACCTCCCCTGGCAGTGTGGTACCCCGCTCCCTATTTCCAGCATGCAGAGCTTTGATGTCATGGGGAAGAGCTGGAGCATATACCACCTGGGTGGTTGGAGGAGCTTAGCTTGAAGAAATTTCTGATGACTCATCTGTCTCCGGGAAGCCTGCCAATGTGTGGATGTTAACTGTATACCACTCTAAGTGCAACAATTATAAGCGAGTAACCTATAATCTTACTTCGAGTGGGAGCTCTTGCAGCAGGCTATTACAGTCAGGACTATGCCGCAGGCACTAGGACCTTTCAGTGAAAACTTCTACCACAATACCAGCGGGACCACACCTCGACGCCGGGTCAGGGTACAAGAGGGGGCGGACCCAGCTCCACCTCAGTTCTTTCCCACCGCGTACCCGCACGTGAAGCCAAGTACCTTTGCTTCTGTCTGCGATTCAGTGAAAAAGAAGAACTTCTAGCAAAATTCCTGCTGCTTTTCAACGGTTTTTACCGTTCGCTGATACCGACGTCAGTTTGCTGCCGTCATCTTATCGCTTTTTTCCCACTTGGTGCGCTGTTTTTTCCTCACTCCTGCCGCTCCCCAGTACCGACGTCAGCCTTCTTCTTACCCGGCCGGGTTCGAGGTCTTTCCCAGGAACGCCGGCGTCACCCAGCACTTAAATAAGTGCGACTGCGGGCTACAGATCCCTGCCAAGGATGGACATCGGCGGTGCGTCTTCTGCCTGGGCCCTGACCACGACACCGCCAACTGTGCAGACTGCCAGGCCTTCACTAGTCGGACCCGCATCCGCTGCCTGAAGGCCCTCAAGGCCTATCTGTTGGAGCAGAAGATGGATCTGCACTCCCTGGAGGGGAAGAGGAAGGAGAAGAAGCGCCACAGCAAGGACTGTAGCCGGTCCCGTCACCGGTCCCGGTCTCGGTCCCGTTCGCATTCACAGCCTTCTCCCAAAAAGGCCTGTCCTTCAGGGTCTGGAGAACCGCCGAAGACTCCACAGGCTAAGGCCGGCCCATCGGGGGAGAAGCCGGCCAAGCCAAAGCTGACTCCGCTAAGGGTCATCGCCAAGTCCTTAGAGGTGCCTGCTTCGTCCCCACCTGCTAAGGCACCGACGCTGCTTGCTAAAGTGCTAAAGGCGTGCCTCTGGAGACCAAGGACTCTCCAGCGCCCCTGGCATCACTCCGTCATCGGTCCCTACACTGACGCCGGTCAAAGGCGAAGGACGAAAGTCGATGGACAGACATACCAGCGTCCCCGTCGCCCAAGTCCTCCTCCCCCTGGGCCCTCAGGAGAGCTCTTCTTCGCGTCCCGACGTTCCGGAGACTTCATTTCCGAAGCGAACGGCTGAAATTTTCTCCAAGGACGAGCTCAAGGAGCTTTTCTCCTTTTGGTGGGGGCAGGTCCACAAGCGGTCCTCCCCATCGCCGGCCCAGACACCAGTACCGGACCCTGCGGGAGAACCACAGCTGGGGGGTGAGATTTCCACGCAGAAGCCACCGGAGCGCCAGCCTTCACCCCCCTCCAGGGCTCGTTCCCGCTCTAGGTCCGAGGACCACCGACGTCGCTCTGGGATTTCTAGTGACCAACGTCGGTCTAGGTCTCGCTCCAGAAGCCCTTCTCGCACTAGGCGAGATCGCTCCCGACGTCTGTCTTCTGACAGACGTCGGTCATTGCTCTATTGCCAGTCCAGGGACCGGAGTCGGTCTTCGGACCGCCGTCGGTCCCCTAGTTACCGACATCAGCGAAGGCATGGTTGTAGGACGGGGTCAGACTATTCCAAATCGGATAGTCGATCCTCCTCTTCTTCTTCGGCCTCTTCATCCTCTCTCAGCCTCAAGCGCTCCACGGGAAAGAAGGACCAGCCTCGCTTGCCTCCGGATGATCCTACTTTTATGGACGTCATGAGGCACATCCAGGCTTCCAACGAGTGGGACACGGAGGACCTGGATCCGGAATGCCGGAGATTGGCCAAGTACCTGAGGCAAAAGGAGCCAAAGCCTCTGGTTATTCCTCCTTTGGTGGTTACTTTCCAAGATCTTACCAGGACCACCTGGATGCATCCGGCCTTGATCCCAGCAGTCTCTAAGAAGTCGGATAGGCTGTATAAGGCCCCGAGGGCGGAACGCTTCCTGGCGGAACACCCTCAGGCCAACTCATCGGTGACCACGGCTGCCCATGACAAATCTCAGCAACTGAAACACCTCAACTCACAGCCTCCCGACCCAGAGTCCCGATACCTGGACCAGGTGGGCAAAAAAGTTTATGCGGCCTCCACCTGTTCCATCCGCTCCCTTAGTTTCGTAACGCATATGGTACAGTATCAGAATGCCTATGGGAAAGGGGACTTGAGCTGACACAGGCCATGCCAGACTCTGACAAGAAGACAGAGCTCCTGGCCCTTTTGCAGTCGGGCTCGGACGTAGGCTTCCACGTACTGAGAGCCTCTTATGACACTGCAGACACGGCAGCCAGGGTAGCCACCTCTGGGGTGTGCCTCCCGGCGCCATGCCTGGTTGAGAGTCTCGGGCTTTCACCAGGATCTGCAGTCCGGTATCCGGGATTTGCCCTTCCAGGGTACCGTGTTGTTTGGGCAGGAGACGGAGGCTTTGATCTCCCACCTCCAGGAGTCGGGCAAGTCGATCTGGTCGGTCTGCCAGATGTACCGTGGCGACCAGCGACGTCAGCACTGTAGATGGCCCTTTTGCAAGCCCTCAGGCAATCAAGGTTCAGTCCGTGGCAACCAGCAAGGGCAGAGAGGTGGCTTCTGCAGGAGATCCATAAACCAGCAGTCTGGTGGACCTCCCTCCCGTGGGCCCAAGTCCTCCCAGACCTCTCTCCCAACTCCCGGCTCTGCCCAGTGACTTCCTTCCGCCCCCCCCTTCCGACAGAAGTTCTAAGGGAGCTGGTTGGGGGGCCGCTTCTCCCTTCATTTCGAAGGGTGGAAATCTGTTACCGCAGACCAGTGGGTCTTGGAGATTGTACGGAGAGGATATAGACTAGAGTTCACAGAGTTTCCTCCGCATACTCCGCCAAAGCTCTCCTGTTATCCTCCTTCTCACATCCCACTGATAGAAGGAGAAATTCAGACTCTCCTACATAAGAGAGCAAAGAGCGGTCAGGGGTTCTACTCCCACTTTTTTCAGGTCCCAAAAAAGACTGGGGACCTTCGTCCCATTCTAGATTTCAGTCCTCTAAACCTCTTTATCGAGCACAAAAGGTTCAGAATGGTGACTCTTTGGGGACTCCTCCCCTTGCTGCACCAAGGGGACTGGCTCTGTTCTCTCGACATGCAGGATGCATACATACATATAGGAGTCTATCCTCCTCACAGGAAGTTTCTGAGATTCCACTTCCAAGGGGAGCATTTTCAGTTTCCAGTGCTTCCGTTCGGGCTCTCTTCCGCTCCACGAGTCTTCACAAAATGCCTAACAGTGGTGGCTGCGGCTCTGGGGCAGATGGGACACTATGTGTTTCCCTACCTCGACGATTGGCTACTTACGGCCCCTTCAAGAGGCAGCCTCTTACACTCTCTTGGAGACACTTATACTCTATTCCGAGAACTGGGGATCACCCTGAACTTACAAAAGTCATCCCCGGAGCCCAGCCAAAAGCTCGCCTTCATAGGAGCGATCCTGGATTCCGTCCAGGGCATGGCTTTTCAAACAACATGAAGTCTTGCTGTATTCTGACAGTAGCAGTGAGTCCCTACCTTCGAACTGCCCCGGAGATGAAAGAGTTAACTTTCCATGCCAGGCATGGAACGCTGAGCTCGATCAGTTGAGACTCTGTCTGTTGCTGTTTAAACTCAAAACCGTCAGATTCTTTACTCCGCCTCACTGAACAGTCGCTCCGGAGATTTCTCCTTCTGCTCGGTTCAATTTGTCGGTTAAAGTACCGCTTTTCTCAGTTTTCGACCGAATTTAAATTGTAACCTGTCGGTTCAGTCTCTGTCTGTGGTATTTGTGAGTACTAGATAGGTTTATATTAATTCTTATTCTGTGTGGAACTTGTAAACGGTTCATCGGTTCGGTTTGAACCGATCAAGCTGTTAAAAAATCTTTATTTGTACTTTTAGTGTGTGGTTACCGGTTCTTATCGGTTCTAAAAAAACAGATTTTATTATAGTTTTTTCCATGACCCGTGACACGGTCAGGAACCAATAAGAGGGTCTTGCCTAGCGGATTGCCATTAAAAGGGTAAGTTTGATTAGGACTGGCACAATGTCTGAGAAACCCAAAAGAAAAACCGGGCCCACTGGGTTTCAACACTGTAGTGTGTGTGGGGAAGTCTTTGCTAAGGCTGACACCCACACCACCTGTGTTTATTGTCTGGGGTTTGGCCACCTCAGTGCAGACTGCCAGATTTGTAAAAATTTTCCTGCAGCTACCCTAGAAAAGAGAGTTGGTAGGCTCAGGGAAAGGGAGGCCAAAAAGTCCGCTGAACCGGATGGCCAGCCCGGTTCATTTCAAACCGAACCAGAAGGAGTGTCCTCTGACCAGGGCGAGACTTTTTGGGTAAAAGGAGAGCAAATTCTGAGGCGTCGGTTCCGGCTAAGAGAACTAGAAAAGAAAAATCAGCTGGTGTGGAGCCAAAACTTTCCTCTCCAACCGCTGAAGAAATAGCCAAAGCGATAAAAATTGTGCAGTCGCTTTCCCCGGTTCCGACCGAACTGGCACCATCAGGGGGGCGCTCGGTTTGGCCGGTTCCACCGGTTCATGATTATGATTTAGAGGAATATTATGAACCGGAGGAGGAGGAGGAAGAGGATATGAGGAAAGTGAATGTGGTTTTGAAAGTCTGGATGGCCCATTGACCCGACATCTCCCCAGACAGACCTTCAGGAGTGTCTCCAAGGCTTTCTGAGTCCCTCCCATTTTATGTTTTATAAGAAAGTGGCTGAAACCCTCCAGCTTCCTATGGAAGAAGCTGTGGATGACCAGGAGGAGTCTGACTTTGTGGAAATGATGGATATCCCAGAGTCTAGGAGGCTGTGTGTTCCCTTACATAAATCTTTTGGGAAACAGACATTTAAGATTTTAAAGACTCCTAATACTATACCTCCTGTGGATAAGAGAATGGACAAGAGGTATACATTGTCAGGCTCAGATACAGAGTTCCTTACACAACAATGCAGCCATGTTGGGGTAGTGCAGGCTGCAGCCTGTGATAAGGCAAATATTCCCTTGGCTTCATACCCCCCAGACAAGGACTCCAGGAGGATTGATGCCATGCAAAGAAACAGTACATGGCAGCATCCTTGGGACTCAGGCAGGCCAATTATATGGCCTATACTGCTAGGTATCAGAAATCAGATGGGACACTGTCATGGCTTTAGCAAAACAGGTCCCTGGCCAGCTTGCCAAGGAGCTGGAGCAGGTGGCTGCTGATGGTATTGAGGCATCCAAGGTGCAGTTCCATGCTGCAGTGGACTCCAATGATGTGTCATCTAGAGTCATGGCTACATCTGTGGCACTTGTAGAATGGCTTGGCTCAGATGTACTAGCCTGTCACAGGATACCCAGACTAAGGCCATGGATTTTCCTGTTGTGGGTAATTCTCTGTTTGGGGAGCAGACAGAGAATTACATGAAGAAAATGGACGAATATAGGACCACCTATAGGAGTGCACAGGCCAAGGAAAGGCAGGTCACTCCTCAGAGGCAGCACCCCGTTGGCAGGGACAGGCCTTTTCTTAGGCCTTTCTACCAAGCCCAGGCCTCCTCTCCTGCCTATGCTCAAAGGGGGTTCTTTAGAGGGAGAGGCAGAAGGGGTACAAGCAGACCTGCTTCCACCCCCCAGTCAAAACCCCCTGCCAAAAAGGCACCCTGATGGGTTGGCCAGGGCCAATTCTCCACTACCTGTAGGGGGCAGGCTGGCTTACTTTGTCCAGGACTGGGAGTCTCTAACATCAGACAAGTGGGTCCTGGAAGTAGTAAGCCAGGGATTGGTTCTCAGCTTCAAAAAATTTCCAAAGCTGAGAGCCAGATCCTTTCCACCTGCAAATCCCTCAGAGGCTCTTGCCCTAGAGGCAGAGGTCTGTTCCCTCCTGGCTCTCAGAGTTGTGGAAAGGGTTCCACCCCTACACCAGAGCAAAGGGTTGTACTCCAGGTACTTCCTTACCCCAAAAAGACAGGAGAATGGCGTGCCCATCCTGGATCTCAGATACTTAAACAAGCACCTTTTAAAACCAAAATTCAAAATGGTGACTGTGGGAATTATTCTACCCTCTCTAAGGCCAGGGGACTGGCTAGTGTCCCTGGACCTCAAGGATACCTACTTCCATATTCTCATCAGAAGCTCCCATCGAAAGTACCTCAGGTTCGAGCTGCCCTCAGGCCATTACCAGTTCAGAGCAATGCCCTTCGGTCTAGCCTCTGCTCCATGGGTATTTACAAAATGCCTGGCAGCAGTAGTTGCTTCACTGAGAAGGCAAAGAATTGCCATCTTAGAAACATAGAAACATAGAAGTTGACGGCAGATAAGGACCACAAGGCCCATCCAGTCTGCCCATTTCTTTTTCTACCTTATAAATGTGCCATCGGCCTTTGCTCTGTCAGTGGCCTATCTATTCATAGTCATTTGTATTGCTCCCTTATGCCTATCCCATGCCGGTTTGAAGCCCTGCACTGTATTCATAGCCACCACTTCTTGTGGTAAGCCATTCCATGCATCCTCCACCCTTTCTGTGAAAAAGAATTTCCTCACATTCCCCCTTAATCGGCCTCCCTCTAATCTCATGCTGTGTCCTCTCGTCCTGCTATTTTTCTTATATTTAAACATGTTAGACTGTTTCACCTTGTTAATGCCCTTAAGGTGTTTGAATGCCTCGATCATATCGCCTCTCTCCCTCCTTTGCTCAAGGGTATCTGTCCTCATATGTCTTCTGATGCAGTCCCTGCACCATTTTGGTTGCCCTTCTCTGGACTGCCTCAATTTGGTTAATGTCCTTGTGAAGGTGTGGCCTCCAATACTGCACGCAGTACTCCAGATGGGGCCTAACCAGTGTCTTGTAAAGAGGGATTATTACCTCCCTCTTACGACTTGTGATACCCCTACTAATACACCCTAACACCCACCTAGCCTTACCTACTGCTTTAGAGGTCTGCTTGGATGATTTCAGGTCATCAGTGATGATGATGCCCAAGTCTCTTTCTTCCTTGTGACTGCTAGCAACTCCTCCCCAGCCTATAGGTGGCTTCAGGGTTTCTCTTCCCTATGTGCATGATCTTGCACTTCTTTGCATTAAATCCCAGTTGCCACTCTTCTGACCATTTTGCTAGTTTATCCAGATCTCTTCTCATTCTGCCCACCCATCTGGATCATCTACTTTGTTGCAGATCTTGGTGTCATCTGCAAAGAGACAAACCTTACCTCTAGTCCATCTGCAAGGTCACTAATAGAAGATTTTGAAGGACTGGCTCCAGGACTGATCCCTGAGGTACCCTTGTGACTTGCATCTCTTCTGACTGTATACCATTTACCACCACTCTCTGTTTTCTACCGTCGACCAGTTTGCCACCCAGTTGACCAACTTCTGACCCACCGAGCCTACCCAGCTTATTTATCAATCTTCTATGTGGAACAGTGTCAAAAGCTTTGCTGAAGTCAAGATAGGCGACATCAACTTGCTCCCTTGGCCCACTCTGGTTACCCAGTCAAAAAATCTATGAGATTAGTTTGACAGGACCTTTCTTTGTAAACCCATGCTGTCTTGGATCCTGTGCCCTATGGATTCCAGGTGTTGCACTATCCTTTTCTTAAGGTGCCTCCATAATCTTGCCCACTACTGAGGTAAGACTGACTGGTTTGTAGTTCCCCACCTCCTCCCTGCTACCACTCTTGTGGAGGCGGGATCATGAAACCCTTCTCCAGTCTTCTGGGACCTCTCCTGTGCTCAGAGACTCACTAAACAGTTCTGCTAATGGCTCTGCTAGTTCCACCCTTTAGCTCATAAGTCCCTGGGATGTATCCATCCAGGTCCCATTGCCTTATCCACCTGAGCTTAGCAAGCTCTTGTAGGACCCCTTTCTTTTGTAAAGGGAGTGGTATACCTCCCTCCCCTGTCTGATGATGCTGAGCTGTGGGCCCTGCCCTACCTTCTCTTCAGTAAATACTGAGCAAAAGTATCTATTTAGGATAGATGCCTTTACAGGTACTCCTCCACGTGCTCCCTTTTCTCCATTAAGCATATATACCCCCTCTGGGCTTTCTCCTTCACTATATGTATCTATAGAAAGTCTTGTCACCTTCTTTTACTGTTTGTGCTAGTTTTTTCCTCAGTTTGGACTTTGTCTGCCTTACTGCCTTCCCTGCTTCCCTTAGGGCAGTTTGGTATGCCTCCTATCTTCATCCGCTGTGTTCCTTATATTTCCTGAAGGCCAGCCTTTTGGCTCTGACCTTTTCTGCTACTGTATTTGAGAACCAAGTGGTTTCCTTCTTGGTTTGCACTTCCTTTTCTGCTCAACACAATGGGATGTTGCTTCAAATATTGCATCCTAATGCTTGCCCACTTTTCCTGTACCCCTCCTGTGTTTCTTTTTGCCAGGCTAGCTTAACTCTGTTGGCCATCTTATCAAAGTCAGCTCCTCTGAAATCCCATAATTTTGCCTTAGAATGGGATGATTTAGATGTAGTAACCAAATTGAACCATACCATGTAGCGGTCTTTGGCCCCAGGTGACCTTCTACCTGGAGATCTGTGATCCTTCCTTGTTAGTCAGTACTAGATCTAGGATAGCCCTGTCTCTCATGGGTTGCTGTACCAGTTGTTTGAGGCCCTCCCCTGCAGGAATCCACTATGTGTCTAGTTCTGGCAGATGTTCCTGCTGGTATTGACCAATCTGTATCCGGCATGTTGAAGTCTCCCATTATCAGAACCTCCCTTTAGCTGTCATGTTTTGTGTATCTTCTAACAGTAATGTGTCTATGTCCTCCCCTGGTCTGAGGACCTGTAGACAACCCCAGTTCTTATGGCTGTCCCATTTCCTGTTTCAGGGTGACCCACAGTTCTTCTGACTCCTTATGTATTCTGAATTTCTATAGCTTTGATATTTTCATTAACATACTGAGCCCTCCTCCCCCCTTTTGCACCTCAGTCTCTTCTGAACAATACATAGCCAGGTACTGAAGTCTCCCAAGTGTGGTTACTGGTAAACCACGTCTCACTAGTGCTACTATGTCCAGTTTAGCCTCTGACATTATTGCCTGCAGGTCTGGGATCTTATTTCCGGGCTGTGAGCATTTGTGTACATGATTTCTATTGGCCAGATTTTGGTGTGTTAGTTGTTGGGTGAGGTTTAGCATTACCTATGCGTCGTGTGGGAGACAAACCTTTTTCTTACCTGGTGATGCAAATGAACTGCAAACATGCTGAATCCCTGTTTGACCACTATCTGAGGGGAGGGTGTTCTTCCCATTCGTCGACGAGTTGCTGCACCCCTCTCCCCATTGCTAGTTTAAATATTCTGCAAAGGCGTCAAACTTCTGCCCCAATACACTGACTCCCTCCTTAGTCAGATGCAGTCCATCAAATTTAAAGAACTTTCGCTCCCAGAACTGTTGCCAGTTCCCTACAAATCTATGTCCTTTTTCCTGGCACCAGCCCTTGAGCCACGTGTTTAGCTCCCATATCTCCCCTTCTCTGACCTTCTGTCCATCTGCTCCCCTCTCCCCTCTCCCCTCTTCTCATATCTGAACGACTGGCTCATAGTAGGCCAGTCCCCAGACCAAGTCAAGTTACACCTACAGATAACTCAGCAACTGCTCACCTCTTTGGGTTTCCTTCTGAATCTTTCAAAGTCAGTTCTAGAGCCTGTTCAGCTCCTCACCTTCATAGGTGCAGAGCAAGACACAGAAAAGGCCAGAGCTTTCCTTCTCCTGGACAGGGCAAGGACCCTTATCTCTCTGGCCTCCTCATTCACCCTGCAGGTGTCTCGACCAGCAAGGCATTTTCTACAGCTCCTGGGGCACATGACTGCTTCCACAGCAGTGGTGCAGGGAGCAAGATTTCAGATGAGGGACATTCAGTTCCATTTGAGAGCCTTTTGGTCTCAAAGGAAGGACCCTCTGACAAATTGATCCCAGTGACTCGAACCTGATCCAGGCCTTACAGTGGTGGCAGGATCAGGACAATCCTAAGGCAGGGAGTTCCTTTGTCACTCAGTCCCTCCGTGACTTACTACAGATGCCTCCCTCTTGGGGTGGGGGCTCACTTGAGCGACCTGACTACCCAAGGGTTGTGGTCCCTCAGGAATCTCTGCTTCACATCAATCTATTGGAACTCAGAGCAGTATTTCTCCTTGCAGCTTTTTCCAGATCTGTTCAGAACAAAGTTATCCAGGTCAGAACAGACAATACCACCATGATGTGGTACATCAACAAGAAAGGCACTCGGTCCACGGCCTTGTGCACAGAAGCAATATGTTGTGGTCTCTGGCTTATTCTCTGAACACCTCCCTCACAGCAGTACACCCCCCAGGCAAGGACAATGTCCTAGCAGATGCTCTCAGCAGGATATCTCAGGGCCATCACGAGTGGTCACTGGATCCCCTGGTTTTGGAAGTGATGTTCTCCAGATGGGGCACCCCACAGATGGATCTCTTTGCAGCCCCAGACAATCACCAACTTCCCCTTTTTTGCTGCAGACCCCCAGTGTTGGGCTCAGTCCCCCTGGATGCCTTGGTTCTCAGTTGGGAAGGGAAGTTCATGTATGCTTTTCCCCCCCTTCCCTCTCCTGTTCAAAGTGCTAGTCAAAATCAGGTCTCAACCCTGCAAGGTGATCCTGATTGCTCCAGACTGGGCCAGACAGCCATGGTATCCACTCCTGTTGTCCTTAACAGTCCATCTTCCCCTGTCTCTTCCCAGGAATTACAACCTGTTAACCTGTGCTCAGGGGAGGGTTTGGTACCCAAATCTCAAATCTCTCAATCTCAAGGCCTGGCTCTTGAAGAATTAAAGTTTGCTGATTTACACCTCTCCCAAGGTGTAATGGATATTCTGAAGGCTTCTAGGAAACCTTCCACCAGGACTACTTATAATTCCAAGTGGAAAAGATTTTCCATATGGTGCTCTGGAAGGCATATTTCCCCAGAGTCTGCTGATCTGCCCACAGTCCTTGATTATATGGTCCATTTGAATAGCTTAGGGCTTAGACCAGCTACAGTAAAGGTGCTTCTGGCAGCTGTTTCTGCAAGTGAGCCCTCTTCTCTTTCAGCTCACCCTGTATTCTCCAAGTTTTTTAAGGGATTGCTTCATACCAAACCTCCATTCAGGGACTCTGCCCCTGCTTGGGACCTTAATGTTTGCATTGCTCAGCTTATGCAACCCCCTTTTGAGCCTGTGTCTTCAGCAGAGCTTAAGTACTTGACTTGGAAAACTGTGTTTCTGGTAGCCATCACTTCTGCCAGACGCATAAGTGAGTTACAAGCTTTGTCAGTGGAGCCTGATTTTATCTTCTTCCATAGAGATAAGGTGGTCCTCAGGACTAACAGGAAGTTGTTGCCTAAGGTGGTTTCAGATTTCCACCTTAACCAATCTGTCTCTTCCTGTGTACTTCACTGACCATTCCTTCTCTGGTGAGAGGAGGCTGCGCAGTTTAGATGTGAAAAGAGTCCTTAGCTACTACATAGAACGTACCAAGGGTCACAGGTTTGACTCCCTCCAACTGTTCCTCACTTATGGTGAGGTCGGTAAAGGGAAACCTGCCACTAAAAGATCCATTGCCAATTGGATTGTCTCTTGTATCCAATTTTGTTATGAAAAACTGGGTAAGGTTCCACCCTCAGGCCTGAGGGCTCACATTACCAGAGGTACAGCTGCTTCCCTGGCTGCTGTCAGGGATATCCCTATTCTAGAGATATGTCAAGCAGCTACCTGGAAAACCGTTCACACTTTTAGCAAGCATTACTCCCTGGATATCCAGGCTAGGAGTGATGCTCGGTTTTTAACACAGTGTGCTTCAGATCCTATTTGCTAAGTAGGTTCTTTCCTCCTCCATGGAGGTACTGCTTGATAGTCTGCTACTGTCAGAATACAGCAAGACTTCATGTTGTTTGAAGAAAAATTACTCACCTTAGTAATGTTGTTTCTTCTAATGGAGTCTTGCTGTATTCTACCTCCTACCTTCCCTCTCAGAACCTCTGTTTTGGGATGTGGGTGGGCAGTGGCAGTGACTGGCACTCAGTAGGTGCCCACCTTGTTGTTTTCACCCCTTTTCTTGGGTGAGTGGGTGTTGTGTTTTTCATTTTTTGCATCTCCTGACTTGAGTCTTTGTTTTGGGACCAGAAAATCTGTTTTTATGTTTAGTAGCCAGTTGACTAGTGTAGGTTTACAGCTTCCACACAGGACCTTAGTGAGTTTTGCTCGTAAAGATCTGACGGTTTGAGTTTACACAGCAACAGACAGAGACTCAACCGAGCTCGAGCTCAGCGTTCCATGCTTGGCATGGAAAGTTAACTCTTTCATCTCTGGGGCAGTTTGAAGGTTGGGACTCACTGCTACTGTCAGAATACAGCAAGACTCCATTAGAAGAAACAACATTACTAAGGTGAGTAATTTTTTCTTCTCCCACAAGACAGGGGGGTTCGCTTGCAAGAGTTGGCAGAACGGATCTCTATAGCGTCTCGAGTTCCGGCTAGGATCTTTCTCAGTTTACTGGGGCATATGGCGGCGGCCATTCCAGTTACTCCCTTGGCCCGCCTCCACATGAGAGTCCCACAGTGGATGCTCAGGGTGCAGTGGGACCAAAGCTACGTCGACCTAGACTCTTTGGTCATGATCTCGTAGCTACTCAGGAGAACATTGCTTTGGTGGATGGACCTCAGCAATCTGGAGAAAGGGGTCAGCTGTCGTCCAGAGTCACCAGGTCAGACTCTGACAAGAGACGCATCGGACCTGGGGTGGGGGGCACACCTGGGTGTACATCGAACGCAAAGGGTTTGGTCACCTGAGGAACAGTCCCTCCACACCAATGTACTGGAAAGGTTGGTAAAAGGAAACCTGCCACTAAATGCAAGCGGTCCTCTACGCTCTTCAGGCTTTTCGAGAGGATCTGGTACCAGGCTCTCTTCTGATTCAGGCGGACAACATGGCAGTCATCTTTTACATCAACAAGCAAGGAGGCACTCGTTCATATCCTCTTTGCAGGGAGGCGATGAGAGTCTGGGCACTGGAGCGGGGCATTCTACTGTCCACGATGCACGTTCCAGGCGTCCTAAATGATCTGGCCGACAGCCTCAGCTGGTCGCATGCCAGAGCACACGAGTAGGAGCTGCTACAATCCATAGCGGACCAGCTCTTAGACAGGTGGGGTCTTCCAGAGCTGGATCTGTTTGTGTCACCACACAACGCCAAACTGCCAACGTTTTGCTCGCGAGAGCACATGCCTGGAGTTTTTTGGCCAGACGCGTTATCCCTTTGCTGGACAGGGAGATTTCTCTATGCCTTTCCGCCCTTCCCTCTCATCCAGAGGGTACTGCTCAAGTTGCAGGCAGAAGGGGCCCGGATGGTCCTAAAGGCCCCCAAATGGCCTCGACAGATTTGGTTCCCACTTCTGCAGTGGTTATCCATGGATTCTCCAGTTCCGCTGCCCATATGCTCGCAGTTGCTGTCCCAGGACCAAGGGTCCATCTGGATCTTCGATCCTTGCACCTACATGCTTGGCTCCTTCAGATGTAGCTCAAAACAGATACGGGGTTTCCCCGGACGTGGCGGCGGTCTTAGCGTCAGCAAGAAAGCCCTCTACTTGCTCCACCTATGCTATGAAGTGGAAGCGTTTCTGTCTTTGGGCGTTGCCACAGCATTTGGATCCTGTCACCTGCCTTGTGAACTTAACTTTACAGTACCTCCTCTCCTTGTACGAGAAGGGCCTGAGTTACTCCTCTATCAAGGTTCACATGTGGGCAATCTCCGCCTACCATGCTCTTGTGGGAGAGAGAGCATTAGCACAATTGGAGGTGGCCCACACCTTTCTTAGGGGAATTCTGCACATGAGTCCTCCCAATCGGGACCCTGTCCCACCCTGGGACCTCGTTTTTGTGTTGGAGAAACTCAACCTCTCTCCTTTTGAGCCAGCAGCAGATTGTGAGCTGCGTTACCTTTCTTGGAAGGTTTGTTTTTTGGCTGCTGTTACTTCAGCTCAAAGGGTTTCCGAGCTTCAGGCTCTGATGTGTAAAGAGCCCTATTTGGTTTTCCATAGGGAAAGGGTTTCCCTCAGAACAAATCCTAAGTTTCTTCCGAAAGTGGTCTCAGAATTGACCCTCAACCAGTCGGTTGATCTTCCTGTTTATTTCACTTCCCCTTCCAATAGAGGGGAGGCTCTCCTCCACACATTGGATGTCCACAAGACTGAGGTTTTACCTCAAGAGGACGGTTCAGCACCGTAAATCGGAGCAGCTGTTTGTGGCCTTTGTGCCACACTGCTTGGGTCAACCGGTGTCCAAGCAAACTATCTCTAAATGGATAGTTCGCTGTGTCTCATTTTGCTACGAGCATCACAATAAACCCCTGCCGGGCCTGGTTAGGGGTCACTCCATCAGAGGAGTGTCAGCTTCTTTCACCGCCCTGCGAAATGTCGCTATACAGGACATTTGTGCGGCCGCAACCTGGAACTCGGTGCATACTTTTATCAAGCAGTACATCTTGGATATCGTCTCCAGACGCCGTGCTGGCTTCGGCCTAGCAGTTTTACAAGGGCTTTTGTCCTAAGGCCTCTCGAGTCAGTATATTCCACCTCCCGAGGTCAGCTACCTCCTTGCTGTGGGACTGCTTGGGACTCAATCCTGAGTGTAATAGCCTGCTGCAAGAGCTCCCACTCGAAGTAAGATAGTACAGTTACGTAAGAACTTACCGTAACAGTAGATCTTTGAGAGGAGCTCTTGCAGCAGGCGCTATTTCCCTCCTGCCTTCCCCCTCAAGGTGTGCAGATCCATTTTCTTTCTTCTCCAACTCTCCTCATTGTAGGCTTCGCCTCCTTCTCTTGTCAGGCCTTCTGCTGGGTTCTGGCGGGGGAACTGAGGTGGAGCTGGGTCCGCCCCCTCTTGTACCCTGACCGATGGTGGGGCCGGCGTCGGGGGCGGTCCCCGCTGTTATTGCTGGCAGAAGTTTTCACAGAAAGGTCCTAGTGCCTGCAGCATAGTCCTGACTGTAATAGCCTGCTGCAAGAGCTCCTCGCGAAGATCTACTGTTACGTAAGTTCTTACGTAACTGTACTTTTCTAAGGGTGTGTGGGTATAGTTCACTATCCACACATTGGCAGTTCCACTGGAAGTGCTAATTCTTCAGAACATCTTCAAGCTAAGTAAGGTCCTCCTACCACACGGGTGGAATATCCTCCACCTCCACCCTGTGACATCAGATCTTCCTTGTTGCTGGAAGAGTCACGTCTCCTCCTTCGCCGCTCTGCAGCATTGTAGGCTACCAAAGTGTGCAGTTGGCAAATTTGCCGTTTCACTTACAGATTTAATATGATCCTCAACAGCTTTACTGTCCCTCATTCTGGCTCTGTCTCATCATTGGATGATGAACCACGAGGAAGCAAAGCTAACTCACAACTTCAAATTCTGTGTAACGTTGGCAGAAAATGTCCAAAGTGGGCTCACACGTGTGTTGCCTGTGCTGCTTTGGGGCAGTGCATGACGTTTCTGTCTGAGACCTATATCAGGTGATCCTTCCCTCCTCTCTGGAAGATTGCATGTCCAGACTTCTCGACTGGCCAACAAGGATCCTAAACTCTGGCCAAAGGGTTGCAAGATAGCCTCCCCCATGGCAGGGTTGGATGCTCAGCTTGTGGCCTGGGAAGAAGCAGCAGAGGCTGCCGAGGTGGGCTCCTTGTCGACCTTGGTGTTGCTCCCAGCTGGGGCCAGCAATGAAGGATCTTTCATAGAAGTCTTTCATGAAATTTGTAGGGCCCTCCAGCTCTACATGAAGAGCCCTGTCCACCACAGGAAGAAACACAAGCACTGCCGGTGTCGGTCATGGGATCAAGAGAGATCACAGTCCTCCCGTTCCGTCGATTTTCCCCTGACCGCTCAATGCATGTTGAGCACTTGACACCAGTTGAGACACACTTGATCAAGGGATCAATTGACAGCACTATGGTGCCTGCTTGAGTGAGGAGGGGTACCGCCACAGAGTGCGACAACACTATCAGAATCTCCTCTGGCAACAGTGGGCCATTGCGTAGTGGGGAGGGCTCTACCTATTGGCCCTATGGTGAACTGGCAGGTGCCAGTACTGCCCATGCCAGTCCATCACTGGATGCTCCAGGCATCTGCCTCTTCATCCTTGCAGGTGGAGCTGCCTCCACCGCGGCCTTTGATGGTAGTCCTGACCAAAGACTGCAGCCGGTATGCAGGGTCAGGTGTTGGGGAAATCACCCAGTCGGAAGACTCCAGGATGGTCCGAGGTGTCAAATGGTGATGGACCATTTTAGAAGACTCCTAAGATGACTCATACAGGTTGTCTATGTGTCCTCGAGGATCAACACCTTTGACTGTGTCTTGATTGAGGACATTTCCACCGACCACTGGTCAGTGTCATTTTGTGCTCTCCTCCATTTAATATTGGAGTCCATACATGTATTCTTGGAGCCGGTCCTAATATGGGCTAAATACCCCTTTATGGACATTTTGGACAGGTGCAACTCCTCTGTGGTTACCTTTCCCATAGCTGGGGCCATCTTGGGACTGGCTCTGGAGCTCTGGCAGCATCCATCATCTTGCCAGGCACCTTCCACCCGTATGGTCCTTAAGTATCCAGTCCCTACCGGTTTCCTTTCAGGGTTCTCGGATCACCTATAGCCAAGAGACTGATCTTGGATTCAGGCTTCCGGAAATCCACATATTGCCAGGTAAGCTGTTGGTGGACATCACCCAGTCGGAACACTCCAGGATGGTCAAAGGCATCAAGTGGCCACCGGCCATTTTTGAAGAGTCCTCAGATGACTCATACAGGTTGTCTACGTTGTCCTTGAGGACCAACACTTTTGACTGTGTCTGGGTCGAGAACATGTTGACCAGCCACTGGCTGGTGTCATTTGGGGCTGTCCTCTGTTTAAATATCAGAATCCGTGCATATGTCCTTAGAGCTGGTCCTGAGGTGGACTAAATACCCCTTCACGGACATTTTGAACAGGTACAGCTCCCCTGCGGTTACCTTTCCCATGGCTGAGGCCATCTTAGAACTGGCCCTGGAGCTCTGCAGCATTCTGCCAGGTGCCCTTGTTCCTTTTGGGGTTCTTGGACTGTCCGCAGCCGAGGTACTGGTCTTGGACTCAGAATTCCAGAAATCTGGACTCCAAGGGGATGTGGACAAGCCTCTTGAGGAGTCTAAGCAGTATGACCAAGCAGCCAAGAAGGTCTATGCCACTTCTTTTCTTGGTCTCAGTCAGGAAAGCTGTGCCATGATGATGGTCAACTTTGGTCACTCCTTAATGGGAGTGCCTGATGAAATCCTCTCTCGCCTTCCTGCTGACCAGTTGCTGCTGGTAAAGTTGATCAGAGACTAGGGTCAGGCGCTGGCTAAACACTAGCTCCGAATGGCCTTGTTCTTGGGCAACTCCTGCACCCATGCCATGGCAGCATCCGTCATAATGCATCGCAGGGCCTGGTTGAGGTTGGCCACCTTGACTGCAGACACTCAGTACAAGCTGGACGATGTCCCCTTCTTGGCACTGACCTCTTTGGCCCAGAGGTGGAAGGACAGCTCACAGGGACTGAGAAGTCCAGTGCTTCTGTGGACTGAGTGGCTTCATCCCAAAAGAAACCCAAGGGCCAGAAGTCTTTTCAGTTTTGGACCTTTCAGTCGCAGCAGGCTAAGCAGCAGTAGCCCCAGGAGGGGCAATACCAAGCCTGGTGTCCCAAGTCCAAGATCTCTGGTTAGGGCCCAAAAAGAGATGGAGGGTACGGAAGTGGTGCCCCTCTAGCACCAGTGGGCGATTTGCTCTTAAAAGCTGCTCAATGACAGGTTGTGGGGGTGTCAACCTTCCACCTGTCCTGTCCCTGACTGGGGAGTCAGCTTTACCACTTCTGGTCATGTTGGTATGTCATTACCATGGACATGGGTCCTAGAGTGTTGCTTCTCAATTTTGAGGCTCTCCCGCCTTACCCATCCCATGCACCTCAGGAGTCCTTGGTGTCAAAGGACACGCTGTCCATCCTAAGCGAGGACGTTGTTCAGCGTTTTGTGAAAGAAGCCATAGCCCATGTCCCAGATACCCTGATAAGGCAGGGTTATGTGTCCAGGTACTTACTGGTCCTGAAACAGATGGAGGATGGCACCCCGTACTGAATATGCACGGCCTGAATTAGTTCATGCAGAGGCGCAAGTTCAGGATGGTCACTCTGAACCAAGTCATACCATTTGTGAAGCAGGGCATGTGGTTCTGCTCCCTGGATCTCCAGGATGTGTTCTTCCACATCCCAGTCCACCCTTCCCACTTTAAGTTCCACATAGAAGAGGTTCTTTATCAGTTACAGGTCATGTTCTTCGACCTCTCGTCCAGGTGATGAACCTTAACCATGTAATGAACCTTCCGGTATATTTTATGAATCCATCTTCAGAAGCTGACTGCAGGCTCCATACTTTGGACATGCAAAGGGCGCCTGCTTATTATGAAGTGAATACTGCTGGAGCTCAGGGTGAGGATCGCCACCTGTTTTTTACTTATGCTGAAGCTGCACCTGTCAGACTGGCAGCAAAGTGGATGATTGGCAGGTGAATAACACCTTGCATCAACCTCTGCTATAGGTTGGAGGGTAGGGAGCCTCCCATAAGGCTTAGGGCTCATTCCACCAGACATACCACTGGTTTGGTGGCTGCTTTCAGGGACATACCTATCCAGGAGCTCTGCAGGGCTGCCACCTAGAAGTCAGCACACACCTTTATTTCCCATTGCAGCAACAGTCTTGAGTCTTGTGGGGATGCTGCCTTTGGGACCTCAGTTCTCCAATCCCTGTTCACCAAATAAGGGTGCATGCCTTACTTCCTCCTCCCAGAAAACTTCTGGAAGTCTGCCAGTGTGTGGATAGTGAACTATATCCATGCCCCTAATAAAATAAGTTCTAGGATTGTGGATATGTTGTTCATTCACACTTACTGGCATGTCGCTTTCCCCTCTAAATCTTGCCGGAAGTCTTTAAGCTGGCTCCTCCCACCCACCTGGGTAGTATATACCTCGGCTCCACCCCATGATTCCAGATCTTCATTTCCGCTGGAAGATGCAGGTGGCCGCCCTCATGCTCACGCGTTTCATAGGCCCTGGCTTTCAATACTTCAGTTTTAGCGAAATTAAAACTCGTCCAAGTTAGCAATCGTGTTTTTGAGTCCTCGATCATGGAAAAGAAATCTTCTCCAGGATTTTGCTGGTGTCCTTGCGGCCAGAAGATGACACACACCAATCCCCATCTCACGTGCATCTACTGCCAGGTGTCGGCCAGGACACCTCGTCCTGCAGCTTTTGCTTGGCCTTCCATTCCAACGTTCTGGACGACTGCCTAGCACGTTTAAAGTTGGGGAGACCGGAGAAAAGGAATCCTTCGGTGAAGTCCCAGGAGGCTAGGTGGGCGGTTTCCAAGGCCATGGTTTCCGCTAAGCAGCTAGAATGCATGAAGGCATTAGAAGAAGAAGCCGCTTGCACTTCGGACAGTTGAAGCTTTTTTATTCCAGTCAACCTAGGCTCCACCTTCTCAGGTTTCTTTAAGGAGTTGTGCCAGTCTCTCCCCGCCTGGGGAGAGGCGCCCATGGGCTCGCACTCCTCCTGATCTCGTAAAAGAGATAAGGAACTGAGCATGTCTTCATCTCAGCGAAGACTCTCTTGGGACTGAGAGAGGTCTCAGTCCCAGGAGCATGCTGTCTCGACCTCAGTAGAGATCTCCTCAGCCACAGGCTTCGCGGACCTTCCATCAGGCCAGCCAACCGAGGATGCAACCGATGAGGTCACAGTTGTCCTCAACCCCATCGATCCACTGTCGCAGGCCCCTGTCAATGACTCCTTGGAAAGGACTCCGGTCCTTTTCTTCCCCGATAAGGAGACCCAGCCTGCTGATGTCCCCATCGAGGACCCGGTTCCGCATCCCCGGGTATCACCGGTCCCAACGGTGTCTCTCAAGCGACCGAGTTAGCCTGTCCGATCTCGGTCGAGATCTAGAACTCCCTCATCCGGACAGCCGAGGAAGAGCCACAAGCACTCAAAAAAGGGACGAAGCCACCGATTGTCCTCGTTCTCATCGGATGAGGAGAGGCCTCTACGGAAACTCTGTTGGCGCTATGAGGACCTCAAATGGCAACAGGTGATTTTGTCTGGACATAAGCCGACTTCAGCTCCTGCTCCGGCCATTACTTGGCTTTCGTCTCCTAGGCTGAAGCTGACCCCCTCGGAACCCAAGCCTTTGGTTCCTCCACCCGAGGGGCCGGCCCATTTTCCAGTTCGGCCTATACTGGTCTCTCCACCAACAGTGGTGGGGCCGTCGCCTAAGCAGTCTGTGAGAGGGGCTCCTTTCAAAGAGAACCGACCAGATACCGGGCTTCCCCGACGTCTGTCGGTCACGGTCACCCCGGACCGCCTTCAGCGTGTCGAGGGTGATTTGGGCGGCAGGCCGCTGTACCCAGACTCTTTGGACTCGGATGTCACCAGGCTCCACTCTCATCCTGGGGATGATGAGTCATCCGTTGGAACAGGGGTGGAGGAAGGTCCTTCCTCCTTCCAAGGGATCCTTCCTCTCGTCTCTGATTCCACAGGGATGCCCCTGGAACCCATCCAGAAAAAGGCGGAGTACCCTCTCACGAACATCCTGATGGAGGGCTTTCCTGTGGCCGAGGCCATTGTTGGTCTGGCAGTCGAACTGCGGCAGCGTCCTGCCTCGTGTCTAGCACAGTCTGCCTGCATGGCCCGCAAGTATGCGGTGCCCATGGGGTCCCTTGCAGGGTTCACAGAGCACCCTTCGGCTGAGAGCCGGGTGACCGCTTCTGTGTTCAGGCATACTGGCAGTTCTGCCAACACTGACCGACCTCCCGACAAGGAGTCCAAGTATTTGGACCACTCTGGGCGGAAGGTCTATGCGGTGTCCTCTTTGGACCTTCATCAGGCAAGTTTGGCCGTCATTGTGGCACACTTCTCCCATGCCCTTCTTGGGTCATTGGATGAAGTCCTCCAACATCTCCCCACGGACATACAGACCACGGTCAAGCAGGTCTGAGATCAGGGCCGTGCTGTTGCCAAACAGCAGCTCCAGATGGCCCTGGACATTGGGGACTCTTCTGCCCGCTCGATGGCCGCTGCAGTTGCCTCTCAACGCAGGGCTTGGCTGAGACTCTCCTCCTTCCTGGCGGATACTCAGCACAAGTTAGCTGATGTGCCTTTCCTTGGGACCGACTTGTTTGGCCCAGGAGTGGCCGGTCACCTACGACGCCTAGAGCAGTCCATTGCCACCTTGGATGCCACTTCTGCCAAGGGTTCTTCGGGCAAGAACCAGCAGAAGAAAAAGAAGAAGCCCTTTCGGCACATTCCCCCTGCGGTTCAGCAGTCCCTCTTCCAGGGAGGACAGTAGCATCAGCATCAGCAGCAGGCTCAAGGTTGATGCCCTCTGACCAAGCCTGGGCCCCTACAGGCCCGCAGGGGAGGCAGAGGCTCAGATCCTGGAACTTCCTTCTCCTCCAAGCCTGCTCAGTGACGGGGTGGGGGTTGCCGCCCCTATTCCCGTCATGCCAGCTCTGGGTCTTCCCGTGGGGGGCCGGCTCCACCACTTCCTTTCCGCCTGGTCTGCTATCACTTTGGACAGGTGGGTTCTCAAAGTGGTCGGCCAGGGACTGCCTCTAGAATTCGAGCAGTACCCTCCCAGCCAAGCCCATGACCCTCAGGAAGAACGGATTTCCACATGCACCCAATCGGCTCTTCAAGACTACATTGCTCAGCTCCTACTCAAGGAGGCAGTAGCTCTCGTGATGGATCCATCTGCAGACCCAGGCTTTGTCTCCAGATATTTCCTGGTGCCCAAGCAGACGGGGGGGGGGGCTGGCACCCCATTCTAGATCTCCACGACCTGAATCAATATCTCAGGTCACACACCATTCAGATGGTCACTCTGTCCCAGATCTTACCATCCTTGGAGCGAAACATGTGGTTCTGTTCACTGGACCTGCAGGACACGTTCTTTCACATTCCAATCCATTCGTCCCACCAGCGGTTCCTCCGCGTCAGGGTCGAGGGGACCCTGTACGAGTTCCGAGCCATGCCGTTCGGCCTGTCATAGGCCCTACGGGTCTTCACCAAATGCATTGCAGTGGTGGCGGCCAATCTCTGGTGTTGGGGGGGTGCAGACTTTACCCCTACCTCGACGATTGGCTCCTTGCAGGTTCCACCCAACAGGAGGTGGAGAGGTCCAAGGATCTGGCCCTCCAAACCTGCTCCCAGCTCGGCCTCCTGATCAACGAGGCCAAGTCTGAACTCGTGCCTTCTCCGCTGATGGGCTTCATCGGGGCAGAGCTCGACTCTTGTTAAGCCAGAGCTCGGCTCCCGGCAGACAGGGCGGAGATTCTCTTCTCCTTTGCCCAATCATTTCTGGTTGGGCACTTGCACCCTGCCTGGAACTTTCTGTGCCTTTTGGGCTACATGGCGGCGTGCACCTCAGTGGTCCACTGGGC
The DNA here is from genome assembly GCA_016271365.2 of Neoceratodus forsteri. Classification (NCBI taxonomy): domain Eukaryota; kingdom Metazoa; phylum Chordata; order Ceratodontiformes; family Ceratodontidae; genus Neoceratodus; species Neoceratodus forsteri. Next base: position 967,592,591 of record CM057452.1, read on the forward strand.
CCGGTTGCACATGCGCCCCTCCAGTGGGAGCTGGCCGCCCAGTGGACCAGCTGATGATGGTAACCCAGAAGGTATGGGACACTCTCCAATGGTGGACTTCCCCAGACCAGTTGCAGGAAAGGATCCTGTTTGTTCACCCCTAGCCGACGGTCGTCCTCACAACCGATGCCTCTCTCATGGGCTGGGGAGCCCACATGGGGGACAACTGGGCCCATGAGCTCTGGACCCCTGAGGAGTCCCAATACCACATCAACCTGTTGGAGCTCAGAGCAGTCAGACTGGCACTGTCAGCTTTCGCTCCTCAGCTCCGGGGTCAAGTGGTTCAAGTCCAGACGGACACTACCATGACTATGTACTACCTCAACAAACAGGGCAGCACTCACTCCCGTCTGCTGTGCAACGAGACGCTCCACATCTGGACCCTCGTAAGCCAGTTGGAGACAGATCTCCTAGCCATCCATGTGGCAGGAGCCTTGAATAAGCTGGCGGATGCTCTGAGTCGCATAGGTCAGACATCCCACAAGTGGTCTCTTCATCCAGAGGTAGCTTACAGCCTGTTCTCCCGTTGGGGCAAACCAATGGTGGACCTGTTTGCCTCCAGGGAAAACACCAAGCTGAGGCTGTTTCATGCCCGCCCCCCTCAGCAGGGCTCGCCGTGGACCCCAGGCCTCCTCTATGCCTTCCCTCTATTTCCCTTAATCCAAAAGGTGTTACTCAAGGTGAGGAGAGACAAGGCAAAGGTGATTCTGGTAGCCTCAGACTGGCCGCACCAGTTCTGGTATCCAGATCTGCTCAACCTCAGCTTCAGGCCCCCGGAGCGGATTTGTACACGCCTGGACCTGATATCTCTAAACCAAGGGAAGGTCTTCCATCCGGACCTTCAATCCCTGCTCCTCACAGCCTGGTACCTGAGCAGCTAGAGTGCCAGGCTTTGGGTCTTTCCAAAGATGTCTACACCATGGTGGAGGCATCTAGAAAGAAATTGACCAGGAAATATTGCACCTTCAAATGGAAAAGATTTTCCATTTGGTCTCAAGGTATTGGTCTGGACCCCTTATCCTGTTCTGTGTCTAACATTCTCGACTACCTTTGGTCTCTCTCCAAAGGGGGTCTACAGTCATCGACCCTTAGGGTGCACCTGGCAGCCATTTCTGCTTACCGGGCATGGGCCGGTCAGCCAACATTGGCGCAGGAGACAGTGGTCAGGTGCTTTTTCAAAGGCTTGGATCACATATCCCCTCCAGTGCGTGAATCTCCACCTCCGTGGGATCTACTGCTGGTACTGGCAAAGCTCATAGGCAAGCCATTCGAACCCATGCACAAGTGTGAGCTGTCACACTTGTCGTGGAAGATGGCCCTCCTGGTGGCTATCATGTCTGCCAGAAGGACAGGGGAGCTCCAGGCGCTTTCAGTGGACTCCCCTTATCTGGTCTTCCACAGGGACAAAGTTGTCCTGCGCCCTACCTGAAATTCCTTCTGAAGGTGGTGTCAGAGTTCCGCCTTAACTAGGTGTTGACTCTGCCAGTATACTACCCTAATTACACCTTGGAGGCCAAGTACAGGCTCCATATTTTGGACCTGAGACGTGCTCTCTCCTATTACAAGGAGAGGATGGCAGAAATTTGTGGAGAGATTCACCAGCTGTTTGTCATCTACGCTGAAGCCGCTTCTGGCAAACCTGCATCCTAACAGACCACAGCAAGATGGATTACATCATGCATAGGTCTGTGCTATGAGTTGGCAGACATGGAGCCTCCCAGATGGATAAGAGCTCATTCTACCCGCTATACTGCTGCATCGGTGGCTGCTTCCAGGGACATCCCTTTCCAGGAAATCTGTTGGGTTGCTACCTGGAAGTCAGCAAACACCTTCATTACTCACTACCACATCGACCTTGAGTCACGTCGGGATCCTGGTTTTGGGACCTCGGTTCTCCAATCTCTGTTCTCTAAGTAGGGGGTGTGCGCCTTGCCTCCCTCTTCCCGGAGAACTGCTAGGAGTCTGCCAGTAAATGTGGATGAACAACATATCCACGATCCTAGAAAAACAGGTTACTTACCTGAAACAGTAGTTCTAGGAGTGGTATATATTGTTCATACGGACCCACCTGACCTCCCCGGCTGCAGATGCACACAACCTGGCTTCCAGCGGGCTAAGATCTGGCATCATGGGGCAGAGCCGAGGTATGTACCACCCAGGTGGGTGGGAAGGGCCAGCTTGAAGACTTCCCTTAAGATTTAAAGGGCAAAGGACACGCCAATAAGTGTGGATGAACAACATATACCACTCCTAGAACTACTGTTACAGGTGGTAACCTGTTTTTTACTCACCTGTAATCTTAATTCTAGAGTGGCTCATCACTCACCCTGCCCTGCCCCCGGCAAGTGGCACAATAATCCCTGATTCCAGAGTGCAAGATCGAACATCACTGGGTGGAGCCAGAGTATGGAGGGAGGAGCTTAGCTTAAAGACACTCTGACAAATCAGCAATTCCAGTGGAACTGCCCGTGTGTGGATGTGAACTATCTACCACTCCTAGAACTACGGTTACAAGTGAATAACCTATTTGTCACTATTTAAACACCATTCAGTAATAAAACATTTACATATTATGGCATAGTATGGGCTGTAGGTTGAAACCAGTTCTTCATTACTCAGTCCACTACATTACCATTCCAGCACATAAAATGAGGATAACCATGAAGTGTATATATATATATATATATAAAAAAAAATCAAACCATGAGTAAGAAATTACACAGGTTGTCTCAACCATATGCAGTATACTCACTTTGGGAATGGTGTTCCTTTTAGAAGCTGCAAACAACGGCACTGCCAGGGTCTCTAAGATTAGAATTAAGATACTTGTACATTGGTGACCTTGTTTGCTAAATTGTACAGACTGTATTTTAGAACTGAGTGTTTTAGGCCGGCCTGGTGGCATGGACGGCTGAGGCTTCATGTCTTACCTCTTGCTGCTGCAGCGACCCGTGTTCGTGGTGCGAGCGGGTCACTGAGGAGGTGGAGGATTGAGCATCCCAAGGACGGTTTTCCGAGGAGATGGGGTGGGGTTGGTGGTCGGTGCTAGCCTGGCCCCTAGCAGAGGCTGAGGGCTGGCACACCGGCGCTGCACTGTGGGGCAGAGGTGGGGCAGATGCCTGGTGTGCATGCTGCGGGCGTCTTGTACGACCGCCACTAACATCATTGCTTACCCTTCCTTTGCGGGGAGGAAACTGGAAAATCACCGGCGACTGGATGATGGAGGGCTCGCAGGTCCCGCTCCCCAACCAGCTTGGCGCCAACCAGAACTGGATACGGTAGTCGCTGGGGACCCCCCGCCGGGGGGGGCAAGCCCTGGGGGAAGATGGTTGGCGAGGCCCGGTGGACATCAGGGGGACGGGACTGGAGCACTTTCCCAATCGAGGGCTGTCGGAGGGGGAGAAAAAGAAGAAGGAAAAAAGGTGTTTTTTTCATGCTCCATGGGATATACATATGATGGGAGCCTCGTAAATGTAGATTCAAACCCCAGGAAATCTTACTGTTTTCTGACATATTCAGTATGGTCTCACCATAGTACTGCCCTGGAGCTGAAACGGTTAATAGAACTTATGCTAATGATGGAATGCTAGGCTCATGCTCCGTTTTCAAACCACTGTCCCTGGCAAACATTCCACAACTGTCAGTTTCTTTACTTCATTTGAACAGTACCGAAGCCTTGGAGAGCTGTCCTTCATCTTTTTTGAAGATTTTATTTTTCTCGGTGTTTTGAAGTAAAATTTAATGTTATTCATTTTTAAAACACTGTTCTCGTGTTTACAGGTAAACTAGTTTAGGTTTAGTTGAGTTTTTTTTTCGGTTTCTTTCTGGTTCTTTTAACTGGGAGGGAACCAGACTTTTATTTACAATTTTAAAAGTTAATTTCTGTATTTATTTCTTCTCTGGGCCAGTTGCTTAATTTGTTTATTCGACGGAAACCGGGGTAACTATTGGTTCTCTTAGCGGTTGCTAAACCGACCGCAAAGTAAAAAAGATAATAAAGTTTAAGTCTCATTCATTAGTGTGGCTTTCTGATTCTCAGAGAACCATTTCGTGGGGATTTTACTTATTTTCTCACTAACCCAAGAAAGGTAGTATAGGGTATTGGTTAAGGCTCTGAGCTGCAAATCTGGAGACCTGGGTTTGAATCCCACAACCCTACTTGCATAATGTGTGACCCATAGCAAGTCACTTAACTTTCTTGTGCTCCCACGTTGTACCTGTAAACAAGCTCTCAGCTTAGTTTGTCTTACCTGGTTAAACAATGAAAAAAGAACCGTCCCAGTGTGTTTTCAGCTTTGTACAGTGTGTGTGTGTGTGGGGGGGGTAACTGTTTGAAAGCAGATCCTGATTTATTTGTGTTTTTGCCTAGGGTTTAACCACCTGAAGGCAGATTGTAACATCTGTAAAATCAAGAAGTATTCCTTAGTCTGCGCTTAATAGGCATTTTAGCCGACTGCAGGAAGAAGGTTCAACGTGGGAAGGAACTGGTTTTACAACCCTCTAACCAGGGTTATGGTTCCCCGATTAAAAGAAAAGAACCGCTGACACTGCTGTTGAACCAGCAAGTTCTGCTGAGAAAAAGAGGAAGAAAAAAAAAAAAAAAAAAACTCAGTTCAGTAAAAGTATTTCCTCAGTCGGCGCTTGATAGGCATTTTAACCGACTGTAGGAAAAAAACGTTCAATAGGGCTGCCAACCCAGCTGTGGACAAAACTTCCTCCTCTCATATGTAGAAACTGAAGGAACCAGTTGCAACCCTCTAACCAGGATAATGGTTCCCTGATTAAAGAAAAGAACCGCAGACACTGCCGCTGAACCGGTAAGTTCTGCTAAGAAGAAGAGGAAGGAAAAACACTCGGCTCAGGAACCGCAACCTGCAGAACCGTCGGGTCCAACTGCAAATGCATAGTGAATGCTATATGAATTTTACAGGCACTGCAACCGGTATCGCGATTCCGGTTCAGCGGCCCGGTTTACAGACCTCTGTTCAGGACCTGGGTTCCTTCTCGGTTCCTGGTTCATTTGAACAGTTTACTGAGGTGTATATGGTGAGTTTGTACTTTGGTATGCCCTGATCCTCAACATCCTGACTCCCCTGAAAAGGGAGAGGAGATATTTTCCTCTCATTTTGCCTTCATAAAGTGCACAGACACTGGACCTCTCCACCCATGAATTCACAGAGGAGGAGGAGGAGCCAGACTGTATGGATAGGATGGATGCACCAGTAACAGAAAGACTGGTGCTGCCCATCCACAAGTCTCTTAAGAGACAAGCTTCTAGAATTTTATAAAATCCCACCTCCACTCCCCCACTGAACAAGGGGCTGGATAGGAAGTATTGGGTTGCTAAGTCTGGAGCAGAGCACTCCAGCCAGGAAGAGGTGGTGCAAGCTGTGGCATGTGATAAGGTATGGATTCCCCTAGCATCACACCCATCAGATAAAGACTCCAAGAGATGGATTCTTTGGCAAGAAATCCCACTTAGGTGTCTCTTCTCTTTGTCCTTTAGACAGGCCACTCAGATGGCCCATGTCTCCAGATATTAAATAAATAAATCGACATCTCTGGAATGCAATTTCAGAGATTGCTAGAGCATAGAGGCCTCTATACTGGATGCAATGTTATTGCAGCCAGGCAAATGGCAATTTCAGTGTCTCTGAGGAGATGGGCCTGGCTAGGGACAACTAATTCGTCCCAGGCCAACCAAAAGGCATTGGATTTTTCTTGTGAGCCCACATTCCCTTTTGGTGAACAAACAGATGCTTACATGGAAAACATGGATGGGTACAAGGTAGCTTTTAGGAATGCTGCTGCAAAGGAGAAGGCAGCAACACCTCACAGGTACCAAGACAGATAGTGGACCAGCGGCTTGCCATCAGGTTCAAGATCCTGCCCAAACCGAGGGCAGGGTTTTTCAGACCTGCCAGTCTATTAGAAGTAACCCTTCGCTCCAATGCTTCAAGGCAAGGTGGTTTAGATCAGGACAAAACAATACAACCACAATATACTATGTAAACAAGCAAGGGGGCACAAAGTTGTCCCTGCTGTGCACGGAAGCCATGAAAGTGTGGAGTCTTAACTCACTCCCTGGACATCTCCCTCTCAGTTGTCCACCTCCTAGGGAAGTACAATGTCCTGGCGGATGCTCTCAGCAGAATCAACTGAAACCACCAGGAGTACAGGTGGTAGTCAGAAGGTGGTGTACCCCAGGGGTGGACCTCCTCACAACCCCAGACAGTGCCAGCTACCACAATTCTGTTGCAGACCTCTTGCAGGGGACACAGTCCCTCTGGATATGCTGCTGTAGCATTAAACAGGGAAGTTCCTGTATGCCTTTCCTCCATTTCCCCTGTTTCTCAGAGTGCTGATCAAGCTCAGGGTTCTCTCAGCGACAGTGATCCTCATTGCCCCAGATTTGACCAGAAGGCCATGGTATTTTCTACTGCTGACAGTGTCAATTTCCAGGCCAATCTCTCTGTCCAGGCGGCACAGCCTATGGACTTACTTGCAGGACAGGATCCTTTATCCCAATATCTGGTCACTCAGGGCTTGGCTATTGAGAACTTAAGAGTATTCGGACTTGCATATTTCTGTAGGGTTGCTGGAGGTTCTTAGGGTTTCTAGAGAACCCTTCTAGCAGAAAGACTTACACCCTTAAGTGGAAGACATTTTCCATTTGGTGCCAGAAAAAGAGATAAACTGCTGCCAGGCTGACCTGTCAGTGATTCTACAATATATGGCACACCTTTTTTCTTTTTCCCTTAGGCCTTCCACCCTCAAAGTACAATTACCAGTTGTCTCTGTTTACCTCTCTCTGGTAAGGGGTCATCTCTGGCAGTTGTGTTTAGCAAGTTCTTCAAGGGTCTCATGCATTTGCATTCCCTCACAGGGAACACACATGGCATTGGACCTCAGTATATGAAATGGTTTGCTAATAAAACCACCATTTGAGCTCATGTCTTCAGCATAGCTTAGGTATGCAGCATGGAAAACAGTGTACTTGGTAGCCAGCACCTCAGCTGGGAGCATCAGTGAGCTCCAGGCCTTGTCCACTGAGTTAATTGCATATCAGTTCATAGGGACAAGATAATCCTCAAGACTAACAGATACTTTCTGCCCAAGGTGGTTTTGGACTTCCACCTAAATCCGTTCATTACTTTGCCAGTCTTTATTTCACTGACCACTCTAGTTCAGGGGAATGTCGACTGCACAGCCTAGATGTCAAGTGGGCTATTAGCTACTACTTGGGTCACACAAACGATCACAGGCAGGTGAGCACTCAGCTTTTCCTGACCTATGGAGAAGTAGGAAAGGGCAAGCCTGCCTCAAAGAGGTCTGTTGCCCGCTGGATGGTGGCTTGTATTCAGTTCTGGTACAGCAAAGTAGGTAAGAAATTCTTGTAGGCGTTAGGGCTCTCTCTACAAGGGGTACAGCTGCTTCAATAGCAGCTGCAGGAGATATTCCTTTGTTGGAAATCGGTAAAGCAGCTACCTCGAAAACCATTCAAACCTTTACCAAACACTACAGCCTGGATACCCAGGCCAGAGGTGATGCCAGGTTTGGCACAGCAGTACTGCAAAGCCTGTTTCCTAAATAGGTTCTCTACTTTCCTCCAAAGGTACTGTTTGGGTAGTCTGCATATGTCAGAATACAGTAAGATTTCCTGGGGTTTGAAGAAAACATTACTTACCATAGTAATCTTGTTTCTTCTAAGGGAATCGTACTGTATGCTGAGCTCCCACCCTACCTCCCCTGCTAGAACCTATGGGCACTGCAGCACAGCTGTCCATGCTGTTGTAAACCCATGAGTGGTTCTGTTGTTGGGCTTGGTGTCTTGAGTCTTTATCTAGCCCACATTTTTCTTTTTCAACTTAAGAGGATCATTTGTTGTCATTTATTAGTTAATTGTTAAAGTTAGTATAGATAGCTTGTTAGTATTCAAGCTCTGTAAGAATCTGACAGTTGTAGAATGTTTACCAGGGACTGTGGTCTGAAAACCGAGCATGAGCCTAGCATTCCATCATTAGCATAGGTTAGAAGAAACGAGATTGCTATGGTAAGTAATGTTTTCTTATATTGCATTGTGAACAAGGACCATCCACCAGTCTTCACAAATGGGACAAGACTACGAGTAAAATTTTTGCCAATAATGTACCACTTCCAGTTTTAGATGATCAGACTCAATTTGGGAGTGTGTTGATTACCATTATGAAAATAGTTGTCTTGACTACTTGAACATATATTTTGCTTATTTTAGATGTGGATGGAGGAGCAAGTACTTTTTGCGGCTATGCAGGCACACCTGTCAGAGCAACAAGAGAAGGTTATCCAGAGGGTTATAATGAGACTTTGTGGCATTAATGAAGAGTATGTATTCCATTGTGAGCAGCTATTTACTCCATGTGTAAAGATGTGAAACAGAAATTCTGAAAGAGACTAGAAGAGCATTATAATGTTAAACACTTTCAGATTCCTATCTGCATTTCATCCAAAGATCACCATTTTTTTAGGATTTGGTTTTTTGTTTTGTTTTTTTAGCAAGGATAGAAACATCTTGTTTACATGAAGATCTTACTTCCACCCCTACAGCTGCAAGGAACTGCAGCATAGGGAGGTCAAGTGGCTTGCTCAAGGTCACACTGGGGGTTAGTGACTTTGCTGGGTCTCAGATCCAAGTCCCATGCTCCAACCACTAGACCTCACTGCATTTGACCTGGTTGCAGATTTTCACTAAATTGATTTCATGTGGAGTGTTCCCATTCTAAATGACAGGCACACATTTACTGTAGGATAATATCACTATTTTACTCAGTAAATATGAGGAGTCTGATTTGCAGCAGCGATGTGTGGAGCTGCAGAATGGGTGGAAGTAGCCTCCTCATTGCAGCTGTATTCACAGAAGTCTGTTTTAGTTGCCAAGGGGAGGCAGTCCCTATTTGATGATGTTAGAATGCAAATGGTAGTTGCCAGATGTCAGTGTGCACAGTTTGCATGCATTACCACCTAAAGTGCAACATCCATGGACTGTTGTCCATGACACAGTGGCCATGGACCCTGGCGCTACTGCCTTAGTCATCACCACTGATGCTTGTCCCTCACCTTAAAACCTGCACTTGGACCAAGGAGTTTCCAATGTCTTGGTTGCCCAGCGTGCATCACTGGTGACCCAGTACCCCTCCACCTTTTTTTTGTTGTTGTTGTTATTTATCTCCCCCGTATTGACCGTCCCCCATCCTTAGTCCCCCAGCCCCATCACCCCGGCATTCTTTAGACCTTAACTTTGTCTCTTTTCCCCAGGGCTTGCCCCACCCCCCTTCCCAGCATGGTTGGCAGGGCCCCCTCAAGCCCCACCGGAAACAAGATCCTGTTCATCTGGACATGCCCAGGTAGCTGGGTGCGGGGCCTGTAGGGACCGGTGGATCTTACCCATCGACAGTTCTCCCCATTTTTCTCCCCAGCACAGAGGAGGTGGCATGCAGTGACACCAGTGGCTGTGCCATGCACGCTTCCATGCACAGCATGCCTGGCATCTGTCCCACCTCAAACCCCCAACGTACAGTGTTGGTATGCCTGCCCCCAGCCACTGCTAGGGGCAAGTCTGATGCTGGCCACTGGTCCCACTCCACCCTGGAGGAAGAGAGCAGTCCATGGGATGCTCGATCCTCCTCCCCACCCAGCTGACCCTTCGAGTCATCCTCGAGTTGTTGGCGCCTCAAGCAGTAGCACTACTACTGCAACAGTGTGCCCTCCTTGAGTGCCTCTCTACCTTAAGCCCAGCCCTAATAAAGTCCATGGCATCCAGTAAATAAAAACTTAGAATCTGCCAAGAATCAATCTTCTCCATAGACTCCCATAAATGGGGCTGTGCCAGCGGTGCTAGGACTCCATGGGGGTAGACCCATGCACGCATCACCACATGCATCCACTGAGATACAGCGGCACCAGCCCAAATCAGCATTCCCGCTGTCCGTGCTGGGGCCAGAGCTTCACCATTTACACAACGACAACAATCAGTTCTTCGTGTTTTAGCTTAAAACACACTACAGTTTGTTATTTTTGTGTCAGTTTAACATACAAAATTTAAAGTTTCCTCTCAACCCTTGCCACCAGCTCTCTCTGGCAGGTGCTCTGGCAAAAGACAGTGTGGTGCCTGGGAAGATGGACAGTCCTTCCAGAGTCACAAAATGAAATGGTCCAGATCCCACACTGCTCTTCTAGTAGGCCTTCAACCAGCAAAGCTCCTTCCCCGTCGCCCACCCTCGTGGTGACCCAGGCAACTTCAGGGATGACTGCCAGTGCTTCTGCTGTCTTTCTTCTGATTTCAACCAGTAAGTTATCTGCCGGCTCTTCCGGCTAACGTCCAGTACTTTCTGGTGAGTTGGACCCTGGCTCCATCGGGGCCCACCCGTTTGGTAAGCCGGACTCCCATCAGAAACAGCCAGAAGTCCGCCTGATTTTGACCGATGAGCCAGTCGAGGGTCCTCCCCTCCTCCGCCCGGGCCCTGTTTCATCTGGTCAGTCGGTTGTCCAAGTTTCAGGTGACCGCTCGGACGTCACTCGCCCGTTGGAGGCCGATGCCGTTTTTCCCAACGCCCAGTTGAGCGAGCTGGCTTCCCTTAGTCAGCCTTCCCTCCAGGACCCCCCTGGTCAGGAGCCTTCCTCTCTGCCTCCCCCGGTGGACCCTCCTGTCCCAGATCCTGCGCCTGGGACAGAGGAGGAAGAGGGATCCCTGGAAGTGGTCTTTTCCTAGCCCACTCCAGTGGTGGTTCCCCAGCCCGCCCCCGGATGCCCTCCCAAAGCTTCCACTTGAATCCCTGTTTTCAGTGGCCCTATACTTTCATCCCGGCGTTGGGGCTGCCCATTGACTGCCCCGACACAAGGGCGCCGTCTACCTTTGTCACCTCCCTCCATCGGGACCTTCCTTTCAACCCCTGATGCAGGGCCTAAGGTTACCTGGCCTGACATCTGATCTCTGGACGTCATATATTTCAATGTATACATCCCTTGCATCGGCTCCTGCAATGGCCGCTATCCCGACGTCATCTACCCTATTGTCTGGTATATTTCCCAGTCCTTCCAGACCACTGGGTCAAGATCCCACGCCAGGTTTCCCGCATTTTTCCGGGCACCAGGCACCTATTTTTCCGCCGTCAGGTCTGACGATGGAATCCTTCTCCCAGGCTTATTACCCTGGGTACCAGAATCTGGGTTACCCCTACTACCATGGGTACCCTTACCAACAGTATCCGGTTTTGGGAGTGTAGTTTTATCCACCTCCGTCAAACCCGCCTTCACCACCTCCTCAACAGGACTTTCAGTCACTGATCCAGTCCTGGTGGAAGGATGCCAGGTCCCAACTGGTTTCTGACTTAGAATGCAGGCTACTAAGTCCAGTGGTCGTGCCTTCCCATTCCTCGTCGCCTGCCAGCTCACAGCACTCTACAGTGCACAGCTCTGGCGCTACTCCACAGGAGGTCACACTGCCGGACTTTGGGACCCCAGAAGGGGAGGATCCTTCTGACTCTGACCACAACACATCAGAATCCTCCTTAGACGAACTGTCTCCTCCCCTCCCCCCCCCCAAAGGGCAAAGAATTGCCCAACTTTCTTCCGGAGGATCCTTCCTTCAGTGAGCTCCTTCGTTTAATCCAACTCTCTAACAGTTGGAACACAGAGGAGCAGGATCCAAAAAGAAAGTGTCTAGCTGAACATTTAGACTTGGAGGCGGTCTCTCCCATCCCGGTCTCTCCCTGGACAGCTCCACATGAAGATCTAACTACCACTATTTGACAGTTACTTCACTCCATCCCGGTTGTCCCCAAGAAGGCGAACCAATTTTATCACTCGCTCGAAGGAGTCTCCTTCCTGGATTCCCACCCCAAGGCGGACTCCATAATTATAACCGTTGTTCATGATCGCTCAGCTACCCCCAAGCACATGAGCAACTCCCCCCCAGATAAGGAATCCAGGCAGCTGGACCAATTTGGAAAGAAGATGTACTCCTCTGCCACGTGCGCCTATGGTCATTAAACTATGTAGCACACATGATTTCTTTTTAGAAGGCCACCATGGCCAAGCTTGAAGGTCGAATCATGGCCATGGAGGACTCTGAGCTCAAAGAGGAGCTCGCAAAAGAGCTTTGCCTGTTGAAAATTTCATGCAGACACGCTCTACGGGCCACTTACGATTCGGTGGATGCGATGGCCCGCTCCTCTGCCACTGCCGTATGCCTCAGGAGACACGCCTGGTTGTGGATCTCCGGGCTTTCCGCGGATGTTCAAGCATCTATACAGGATGCCCCCTTCCAGGGGTCTGTCTTGTTTGGAGGGGACACTAAAGATATAATCACGGGCCTACAGGACAGCGGCCAGGCCCTTAGATCTGTTCCATCGATATACTGGACAGGTTCTCAAAAGAAGCAGCCCTTTTGATGCCAACCTAAGCATCAAGGAAAGCAACCTGCCTCCAGGAAACAAACTAAGAGGCATGCCACAGGTTCCTACTTTTCCTTTCCCCCAGCTGCTAAGTCCCAAAGAGCAGTGGGAGGGTCCCTACCCTCTCATCCCTCAGGTTCCTGACTCATACCACCCTCACTCTCCTCCACCTCTAAATGCGGAGCCAGTGGAAGGCAGGTTCGCCCTCCACATGCAGGAGTGGAAGGGCATCATGACAGACGCATGGGTCGTGCAGCCCATATCAAAAAGGAACACCATGGAGTTTCTGGAGTTCCCACCAGATGCTCCACCGGATCACTCGCATTACTCCCCACACCAGGCTCCTGTGGTTGAAGAAGAAATCAGTGCCCTGAGACAGAAGGCAGCCATAGACCCGTGCCTCTGTCCCAGAGAGGAAAGGGGTTTACTCCCACTTTTTCCTGGTCCCAAAAAAGATGGGCGACCTCAGACCCATCCTGGATCTCAGCAGTCTTAACCTTTTCATCGAATACAAAAGGTTCCACATGCTGACAGTGCAAGGCCTCCTGCCCCTTCTACAGAAGGACCATTGGCTCTGTGCACTGGATATGCAGGGTACCTACCTACATATTCCGGACTTTCCGGGCCACCACAGTTTCCTGTGGTTTTGCTTCTGTGGAGCACTTACAGTTTACAGCACTCCCCTTTGGACTTCCCTCGGCACCCAGGGTTTTCACCAAGTGCCTAGCAGTGGTGGTAATGGCCTTATGCTGTTGTGTCATAGCACTGTTCCCCTACCTGGACGACTGGCTATTTACAGCCCTGTCCAGGGACAGTCTTCTGGATTCCCTCTCGGTCACTCTGGACCTTTTCTCGCAACTAGAGATCACTGTCAGTCTCCCCAAGTCACTTCTGGCCCCCTCTCAGAACCTTCAGTTCATCGGAGTGATCTTGGATATGGTCCAGTGCAGAGCCCTTCTACCCTCGGACAGGGCAGAGCCTCTTTGGGAGCAGGTCAACTTCGTGGTCACTTCCAGATTTCTTTCGACCAGGGCATTGCTATGCCTGTTGCGCCTGATGGCAGCCTCCATCTCCATGGTACCCTTAGCCAGGTTGCATATGCGGATCACCCAGTGGACGTTACGCGTCCAATGAGACCAGCACTTGGACGACCTGGACCATCCTGTTCTGGTCTCCAGAGCGCTCAAGAAGGATTTCCTATGGTGGCTCGATCCTCTGAATCTGTCCAGGGGACTTCCCTTTCGGAGTTCCCCACCTCTTTGGACCCTCGCCGCAGATGCCTCCTGCCTGGGTTGGGGAGCGCACCTGGGGATCCATCAAACTTGGGGTTCGTGGTCCCAGTTGGAGATGTCCTTACACATCAGCACTGGGGAGATGAGAGCAGTTCTTTATGCTCTTCAGGCTTATCAGACCATCCTGTCGAGAGAAACACTACTGATCCAGACAGACAACACGTCGGTGGTCTGGTACATCAACAAGCAGGGAGGCACCCGATCATACCCCCTGTGCAGGGAGGCGATGCGGGTGTGGAATTGGGCAGTCCAGCATGACCTGTGTCTCACAGCCGTGCATGTTCCAGGTGTTCACAGTGTCCTGGCAGACAGCCGTAGTCAGACATCGTCTCTTGCGCACGAATGGGAATTAAGTCAGGAAGTAGCAGATTCTCTCTTTCTGAAATGGGGTCACCCAGAAGTAGATCTGTTCATCTCCCCATTCAAGTGCAAAGCATCCCAGTTTTTGCTCATTCATTCCAGAGCTTGGTGCTTTCTGGTGTGACATGTTTTCGCTAAGTTAGACCGGGAAGCTCTTGTACACCTTCCCTCCCTTTCCTATTCCGCAGAGAGTACTTTTTTATTTTTTTTAGTCTTTGGTAACCGGGTAAGGCCCACTAGGCACAAGTGCCTGTTTTCAGGGGTGACCTGGGAGCACTGGGCGGTTAAGTGACTTGCTCAGAGTCACACAGTATGCAAGTAGAGGTTGTGAGAATCAAACTCAGGTCTGGTCTGCTGGATGTATCAAGCTTGTTCACACCTCGTTCCTCTAACCTCTAGGCTATACTGCCCAATATTTCTCAAGCTTCAGGTAGAGGGAGCGCGGATGATCCTCATAGCTCCTCTCTGGCCGAGGCAAGTTTGGTTTCCGCTAATGCAGCAGCTGGCAGTGCAACCCCCAGTTCTCCTCCCTCTCCGACATGATCTGGTGACTCAGAGTCAAGGTAGGCTAGTGCATCCGGGACTCAGGACCCTGCATCTTCATGCATGGCTCCTGCAGACATGATTCGATCTCGCTTTGGGGTCTCATGGAAAGTGGCTCAGGTCCAGGTGGAAGCAAGGAGACCTTCCACCAGGTCCGCGTATGCGATGAAATGGAAGCAGTTTTCCATCTTGGCATCGTCTAAGGGATGGTATCCCTTTACTTCTTCAGCTTGCAGATTATGGAATATTTATTACTCCTGTCTGACTCTGGTCTGGCTTACTCCTTTCTTAAGATTCACCTGTCTGCTATTTCAGCATACCACATGTTAGTGGAGGGGAAACCCGTGGCATAGTTGGAGATCTCTAAGACCTTTTTAAAAGAGATCCTCCAACTTAAACCCCCCATCCGTAACCCCACCCCACCTTGGGATTTGAATTTTCTGTTAGAGAATCTTACGCTTCCTCCCTTCGAACCATCAGCGAGCTGTGTCATGCGCTACCTTTCCTGGAAGGACTATTTTTGGTTGTCATTACTTCTGCTCATAGAATTTCCGAACTTCAGGCCCTGATGCATAAGGAGACTTATTTGATTTTTTACAAGGACCGGGAGGTCTTGCATACAAGTCCTAAGTTTCTTCCCAAGATGGTTTCTGAGTTCACCTTAAACCAGACAGTTGAACTCCCTGTTTATTATCCTGTTCATTCGAATAGGGGGGAGGCTGTCCTTCACACTTTGGATGTTCATAGAATCCTGAGGTGTTATGTCCACCAAATCAAAGAATCTAGAAAGTCTGATCAGCTTTTTGTCTCCTTTGCCCCCAGATCCTTGCGATTGGCAGTCTCTAAGTGATGCCTAGCTACGTGGCTCGCTAACTGAATCCACTTCTGTTATCAGAAGTATGACAAACCTCTTCTGGGAGAGGTCAGAGGTCACTCTGCTAGAGGAATAGCTACCTCTACAGCATTCCTGAGGAATGTTTCTGCTGCAGAGATTTGTGCGGCAGCAACCTGGAGTTCGGTCCATACCTTCATGAAGCATTACATTCTGGACATTGCCTCTAGGCGTAGGGCCAGGTTTGGCCTCACCGTTCTGCAGGGTCTACTGTCTTAGGTGGGTCCTGTTCTGTTTTCTCAGTTGCTCCTCCTCCCGTTACTCTCTCGGTCTCTCTGAGAGTGACTGCTTGGGATTCAGTCCTACATGTTATGACGTACTGCAGGAACCCTCTCGAAGTAAGATAGTACAGTTACATAAGAACTTACCATAACAGTAGCTCTTCGAGAAAGGTTCCTGCAGTAGATCACGCATTCCATCCTCCTTCCCCCAGTTTCTGCATTTCTTTCAGGTCATTCTGAACTAGGCTCCAGGATTTTCATCCTTTTCTCTTGTCTCATCCTCCTTGGATCTCCAGTGGGAGAACTGGAAGGTGGGCGCAGGGACTGCCCACTATATAGGGTCATGCTGATGTCCATCACATGATGTTGGGTGGGTGGCCTCCCCACCAGACATTGCTGGAAAAGTTTGCCATGCGGTCCTGATGCCAGGGGGTGCAGTCCTACATGTTATGACCTACTGCTGGTACATCTCTCGAAGATCTACTGTTTCGGTAAGTTTTTATGTAACTGTACTTTCTTCCCTTTCAGCTGACCCTGGAGACACTTTCTGAGATAGCTTGGGAGGAGGCAGTTGTGAATAACCAGGCGGACAAGTAATATGCGGTGCGTGAATCTAAGGCCACGTATTTCCCTCAGCCAGTAGCAGATGCTATCGTTTTAGTGTGACTAAAAATAAAGCTGTAGTGCCAAATGTGGCCACTGTGCACCCCATTAACAAGGAGTCACACAAGGTAGACACCATGGGCAAGCGGGTCTATGCATCGGTTACTCTTGGCATGAGGATAGCTACCTACTAGGGGCACTTCTTTAAATAGGAGTACTCTCTGGTGCAAAATTAAAGGGCTACTGTACTACCTAAAACTAATATTAGTTTTTAAAAGCAGTCGACCATTACCTTTTATATCTGATATACTTTTTTTTGCCCTTTGGGTAATTATTTTATTTTATTTATTTGTTTATTTATATATTTATTTTTGTATTTTTTTACCAGATAAGTGTGCTGATCCAAAGGACCATTTACAGTCACTCAGTGGTGCATAAATTGGGCACAAATTACAGTGCAATCAAACAAAATTAGGCAAATATATAGCAAGAGTAATTACATGGAGGAGACCCAGGCCACACAGTGGCCAATCAGGCAAGTATACAGAGAAGTCGAGAAATTTCAGGCTAACAAAATGTTAAGCAATATAGAGATGGACATGCTGTAACATACAGTAATAATACTAGCAACACAAATACTAGTAAACCAAAAATAACCACCAGAAACTGGCAGGGGAGTGTGAATACATAGAGTCCAAGTTCCAGTTATTCACATGTTAGAGATCATGAGACAGGAGAACGAAAAATGGGAGTAGGAATAAATGGCAACAATGGAGTGAAAGGGGCCATGATATGAGACTGGAGGGAGGAAGGTTCAGGAGGGAGTTGAGGAGACACTTTTTTACAGAGAGGGTAGTAGCTGGGTGGAATGCGTTACCTACAGAAGTGGTATCCAGTAGAACAGTGGATTGCTTCAAAAGGGGATGGGACAGGACAAGGGGGAGGGTTAATGTAGGGGAAGGGTGCAAGGGAGGGGCAGCTGCAGAATAAGGGGTGCTAGATGCACATTCGAGCAGACTTGGTAGACCTCTAGGCCTTTATCTGCTGCCAAATTTCGTATGGTCGTAGATGCAGAAATAAGGAGCATTATGATGAGATCGGAAAGAGATATGTGCTGGCATTAGCCAGGATTGCATTGACAAGTGGCTTTGGACAGGAACCAGTCTTTCAGATTTTTCTTGAAGGACATCTGGGTGGAGGATGAGCAGATAGCTGATGGTAGTCTGTTACATAGGGAAGGGGCCGAGACGGAAAAAGTTTTACAGCCCATGGACATGGAGATGCGTGGATTGTTTACCTGATGTTAGTAGGCATGATGTGTGAAACATTACTCTGCCTGGCAGCTGACATCTAGTTCTGTTCCCCTCACTACTTCATCAGCACTGTGACCTCATAGATGACTAATCTGGCAGCTGCCGAGTGACTCTTCCTGAGCACATGTGATGTCACAGTCACTGAAGTCACAATGCTGATGATGTAGTGGGGGGGTACAGACAACTATGTCAGCTGCCAGGCTGAGAGCTGTTCCGCACATTCAGCGCAATATTATCACATAGAAAACATTCAGATGAGCAAAAGGAAAAAGAAAAATACATAAGAAATAAAAAGTTACAACTGTCTACTTACAATTTGTATCATGGCTGGCCCCATGGTGCTGAGCAAAGGGGTTCGCTCTGCATGCTGGCAAACTGGGTTTGCGCCACGAGTCTGGGTCCCAGGAATGGAGAACAGCAGGGAGGGATTCCATAAGTGTCCATTGGACACTTCCCTCCTGGGGGGGGGGGGCTCTGCCTCGGAACCTGTGGGCGGATTGACGGCTCGGGGAGATGTGCTTCCCCGACATGCCCCCAACCCAGGACACCTCTATGCTCACGCAAGGCCAAGAACTGCAGTGGGTGGGACACCGAAAATGGAAAAAAGCCCCTGCCACCCAGAGCCAGCCCAGATCCAGTCCCGTGGCACCTGAGGTGCGCAGTTGGGCCGTTGAGGCTAATTCTTCCTGGTAGAGAGGGACCCTCCCAGCACGGGGCTTTGACAGGCTACTCGGGTAGGCTGCGATGGGAAGCTGGTAGAGGTGGCAGGAGGTCGGAGGGTGGTGGGACGGTCCTGGCGATCCTAAGGAGTGGCCGGTCGGGGGTGTGGGAGGTGCACAAAATTTTTTTTTTTTTTTCATTTTCCTGTCTGTCTGTCTTGGTTCCAGTAGCTCTTTATGCCTCTGGCAGAGGCTATGCTAGACAGAGAGGCAAAAGAAGAAATGCTGCTCACTGTTAAACAAGATGTCGACTCGTAACAGTCACCAGCTGAAAGCCTCTATGGATGCCTTTGATGCAGCAGCTCGCTCCGCAGCTTCAGGTGTTTGCATCTGGCAGCATGCTTGGCTATGGACTGCTGACTTCACCCTGGAGATCCTACAACAGATCATGACTGTGCCCTTCAGTGGCACTTATCTGTTTTGACTGTGAGTGGAGCAGTCTCTAAAAAAAAGTCTACGAAATGAGACTGACTCTTATGACTTCCAGGCCGGCTCCACATAACACACAAAGGAGCAGAGGACATGGCTCTTTTCAAAACAAGAAGTACTTTTGTAGTAGGGGCAGAGGAGCCCAAAATAATAAATCCCAGCTTCGTCAAGTCAAGAAAAAGTACAGCCAAAGGCACAGGTGCCAAACATGCTCAGTGTCTTTATCTGAAGCGCGGTCCCAGGTCCACTTCAGCTGCCCAAGGTGGACCATTCCTCCTCCTCAGGAGGGGGATGCCGAACCCAGATTTACCATCAGTGGAAATCCATGTAGATGGACAAAAGGGTTCTAAGGATCATCTGAGATGGGTGCTCCCTGGAGCTGTTGGGACCCCCGCACTGGACAATCCTTCCAGAAGACAACTCCCTTTGTCAGCTCACATATCAGAGCATCAAATCCCAGGAAATCTTACTGTATTCTGACAAATGCAGTATGGTCTCACGATAGGACTGCCCCGGAGCCGAAATGATTAATAGAACCTGTGCTAATAGTGGAATGTTAGGCTCGAGCTTGGTTTTCAAACCACTGTCCCTGGTTGCACTTCCTGCAACCGTCAGATTCTGTACTCCGCTTGCCTCAGTAAGACTTCTCCAGTGAGTTCTCCTTCACTTTCTTGAAGAAGTTTATTTTTGTCTCGGTTTCTCGAAGTCCATTTAATTTCTTTGATTTTTGAAGAACTATTCTTGTTTCACAGGAAGATTTAGTCTAAATAGAGTAAAATTTAGTACATTTTTTCGGTTCCTTATCGGTTAGTCTCGACCAGGAAAGAACCAATAGTTTCCTTAATTTTCTGAGGTAATTCTCAGTCTGCCTGACTGTTTAGGTAAGTTGGTGGTTGTTATTAAAACTTTCATCAGGTTAATTCTCGGTTGATTGGTTTTAACCGACCGATAAATGTCACAGACCAAAAAAAAGAACGGGCCCCACAGGTTTCCAACATTGTACAGAGTGTGGGGAACCGTTCGCTGTAGCAGATCCTCATTTAATTTGTGTTTTTGTTTGGGTTTGACCACCTCAAAGAGGACTGTGAGATTTGCAGAAACTTCCCTCAGTTGAGGCTTGAGAGGCGACTTAAACGACTGCAGGAGAAGATATCTGAAATGGCTGGTGACCCAGCTATAGACAAACCAGCCACCATCCAAAAAGAACCAGAGGAACAGCCTTCTGGCAAGGGCAATGGTTCCTCAACCAGGGAACGGCCTGCGGATACTGCCACTGATCTGGCAACCGCAGGAAAAAGAAAGAAAAAAAAAACCATGCAGTGATCGAACCGCAACTGAAAAAGACACCGGTCCCGACCGCTGAAGAAATAGCGAACGCTATTAGGATCATCCAGGCGCTCCAAACGAGTACCCTAGTTTCGGCTGAGAAGCAGCCACACACACAATCCTCCGGTTCTACCTTGGTTTCCAGTTCTTCTGAACAAGGGATAGATAGAGCTTTTTGAGAAGGATGAGGATGAAGATTTTGGAAAACTGATTGACCCGGATATTTCTCCTGATCCCCATTGTCCTGATTCCCCTGACAAAGGGACTGAGGACTGTATTTCTCATTTTGCTTTTATAGGGCAAGTGGCCCAATCTCTGGACCTCCCTACTCAAAAATCCACCCATGAGTAGGAGGAACAGGATTACATGGAAATGATGAATGTTCCAGTTTCCAAAAGACTGTTACTGCCCATCCATAAATCCCTGAAAAAACAGGTTAACAAGGTCCTGCAAACCCCCACTTCTGTGCCACCAGTAGATAGAAAGGTGGACAAGAAATACTGGGTGACTAGGGGTGGAGCAGAGTTCCTTTTTGGACACCCAAGCCATGAGGGAGTGGTGCAGGCCGAGGTCTGTGATAAGGCTGACAAACCCTTGGCATCTCACGCTCCATACAAAGATTCTAGGAAAATAGAGTCTGTTGCTAAGAAGGTTTACCTGGCATCCTCTCTTATTATCAGGCAGGCATCCTGTATGGCCTATTTTGCCAGATACCAGAGGACCTTATGGAATACTGTGATGGAAATTTCAAAGTCTGTCCCAGCCCCTATGGCAGCTGACCTGGAGGAAGCTGCCAAAAGGGGCATTGAGGCATCAAAAGCCCAGTTTAAGATGACTGTGGATAATGACGACACTGCTGCCAGACAAATGGCTTCCTTGGTGTCACTCAGAATGTTTGCTTGGCTCAGAAGCACTAATCTGACCCAAGGTACACAATCCAAGGCCCTAAATTTCCCATGTGAGCCTACTTCTCTGTTTGGTGAACAGGAGCTTGCATGAAGAAAATGGATGACTACAAGTCAGCCTATAAAAGTGCTACTGCAAAAGAATAAGCTTATGCACCCCAGAAGCAACAAGCCAGAGGAGGTAGAGGCAGGGGACACTATAGGCCTTTCTTCCAGCCTCAAACTTTTCCCCAGTACCAACCTCAGAGAGGTTATTTCAGAGGCAGGGGCAGGAGAGATGACAGCCGAACTAGCCCCAGCACTCAGACGACATCCCAAACCAAGCAGACACCCAGAGGTGTCTGCTTGGGTCACCTTCCCAACCCCAGCAGGGGGCAGGTTGGCCTACTACTTCCAGAAATGGCAAACCATCACCACAGACAAGTGGGCCCTGGAGGTAGTGGGGCAAGGTCTGGCTCTCAGCTTCAAGCGCATGCCAAAGCTGAAGGCAAGATTCTTCAGACCTTCATCCCCATCAGAAACATTGCTTTTGGAAACGGAAGTATCGACTCTTCTGTCTCAAAGGGCAATAGATCCAATTCCTCTGGCACAAAGAGGAAAGGAGCTCTAGTCAAGGTACTTTTTCACAATAAAGAAAACGGGAGTGGCCTCGGCAGCAATCCTTCCAACCCTAAGGCAAGGGGATTGGCTTGCATCTCTAGACCTAAAGGATGCATACTCCCACATCCCAGTCAGGCAATCCCACAGAAAATGTCTCAGATTCAGACTGCCATCAGGCCATACCAGTTCAAGGCAATGCCTTTCGGACTTACTCTGCTCCAAAGGTGTTCACAAAATGCTTGGCTGTGGTTGTGACACACCTGAGGAGGCAGGGGTGGTAGTATTCCTTTACCTGGATGACTGGCTAGTCATAGGGCAATCCCCTCAACAAGTAAGGGAATCCCTGAAACTCGCACAGGAGGTACTTCAGTCACTAGGGTTCCTGGTCAACCCGAAAAAATCTGTACTGGAGCCAGTGCAGTTCTTGGAATTCATAGGAGCAGAGCTGGACACCGTGAGGGGAAAGGCTTTTCTTCCACAGACAGGGCAGACAGCTTGCTGCAATTGACAAGTACCTTCAAGCTGCAAAGCCAAAGGCCTGCAAGGCACTTCCTGCATATGCTGGGCCATATGGCAGCCTCCACAGCAACATTGTCAGGGTCAAGGTTCCAAATGAGAGATGTTCAATATCATCTCAAACTACACTGGTACCAGAAAAGAGACTCACTGTCAAAACTGGTGCCAGTTACAGTAACACTCCAGCAAGCACTTCAGTGGTGGCTGGACATGGACAGCCTCAGACAAGGGGTGCCATTCCTGCAGGAAAATCCTTCCTTAGTGCTGACTACAGATGCTTCCCTACTGGGATGGGGACCACACCTGGAGGAGCACACTGCCCATGACACATGGCTCTAGCAGGAGTCATTGCTGCATATCAACCTGCTAGAGCTCAGAGCAGTATTCCTGGGACTCCAAGCATTCGCCAGCATGCTACAGGAAAAGGTGGTGCAGGTCAGGACAGATAACACAACCACCATGTATTACATCAAAAAACAAGGAGGCACAAGGTCAGCCCCCCTGTGCACAGAGGCCATGAAAATTTGGAGTCTAGCTTACTCGGTGGGAGTTTCCCTGTGAGCAGTCCACCTGCCAGGGAAGGACAAGGTGCTGGCCGATGTCCTCAGCAGAATCGGTCAGAACCACCACGAGAGGTCCCTGAACAGGCAGGTGCTACAAATTGTGTTCAAGAGGTGGGACACTCAAGAGATAGACCTCTTTGCAGCCCCAGACAACTACCAGCTTCCCCATATTTGTTGCAGGCCCCCAGTGAGGGGCTCAATTCCACTAGATGCAGTGCTTTTGGATTGGACAGGGAAGTTTCTGTATGCCTTCCCTCCATTCCCATTGCTGCTGAGAGTCTTGAACAAGCTCAGATCTCAGCTGGCTACAGTTATCCTCCTTGCTCAAGACTGGGCCAGGCAGCCATGGTACTCCCTGGTTCTGGCACTGTCAGTTGCCAAACTAGTCAGCACCCCAGCAAGCACAACTTCCTGACTTCTTCCCAGGGCAGGATCCTGTACCCCAGCTTTCGGTATCTCAGGCTCAAGGCCTGGCTCTTGAGGACCTAGTGTATGCCGGCATTGTGGCGCTGAGGGTTGAGGCGCTGGATGCCACACCTCGCACTGCGCCATCGACCCGGGTTCGGAAGCGAGTCCAGGTTGTCGGGAGTCGGCAGGGGAGGGAAGAGACTGAGCGTCCAGAGGACTGCTCTCTCTCTTTCTGGGGAGGGCTGGGGACAACGTTTGCTCAGGGAGCGACCTCTGGCGGCGGCTGGAGATAGCCAACAGAAGCGATGTGGCGTATGTCTAGGGGTGGAGCCACGGCAGTACATTGCCTTGGTAGCCAGGCTCCACAGGGGTTCACGAAAAAATACAGATACCCCCTCCTCCCATTGATAGGCAATGGCGCCTCCCACCCACGGTCCACACTCCTAGAGTCGGGCTTGACTCTCCGCTGCCCCTCTACTCCTCGGCCTGGAGCTCAATACTATACAAAGAGCGCCCTGGGCACAGGCAGCCCTTCCCCAAGGGGCAGACCTGGGGGATGTACTGGTGCGGAGCGGAGAAACAGTCGAGTCATGCAGGGAGGTAGAGAACGAGAACCCGGAAGGACTCCAGAGAGAGTTCGGTGGGGTAAGGAGGGAGCAAAAATACAGTTTAAAAAAAAAAAAGGACCTAGAGTATGCCGACCTGTATCTCTCCGAAGGGGTCATGGAGGTCCTTAGGGTTTCTAGGAAGCCCTCCACTGGGAAGACTTACACATCCAAGTGGATCAGATTCTCCATTTGGTGCCAGAGTAAGAATCTGGACCACACTCAGGCGGGTTTGCCAGTTGTCCTGGATTACCTAACCCACCTTCACTCCCTTGGTCTGAGATCATCCACTCTAAAAATGCTCTTGGCAGCTGTCTCTGCTTACCTGTCAGCAGGTAAGGCATCATCTCTGGCTTCTAACCCAGTGTTCAAGAAGTTCTTTAAGGGGCTGTTACACCTGCATCCCCCACATATGACTCCTACCCCAGTGTGGGACCTGAACATATGTATTGCACTGCTCATGCAGCCACCTTTTGAGCCTGTCATCAGATGATCTCAAGTATGTAACTTGGAAAGTGGTGTTCTTAGTTACAATCACTTCTGCCAGAAGGATTAGTGAGCTCCAGGCTTTGTCTGTGGAGACTGACTGTATTGTATTCCACAGGGACAAGGTGGTCCTTAGGGCCAACAATAAGTTTCTCCCTAAAGTGGTATCTGACTTCCATATTAATCAGTCCATTAAAGTGCCAGTCTTTTTCACTGACTATTCCACTTCAGGGGAGCGTAGACTGCATAACCTAGATATAAAAAGGGCCATTAACTACTACCTGGAGCATACAGAAGGCCACAGAAGGGACAGGACCCAACTATTCTTGACCTATGGGGAAGTAGGAAAAGGTAAACCAGCCACAAAAAGATCCATTGCCAGATGGATTGTGGCCTGTATCCAGTTATGTTACAGCAAATTGGGCAAGTAGCCCCCACAGGGTCTCAGGGCCCACTCCACTAGAGGAGCAGCTGCTTCTATAGCAGCTTCAGGATAAATTCCTTTGCTGGAAATCTGCAAAGCAGCTACCTGGAAAACAGTTCACACATTTACCAAACATTACTGCCTAGATACCCAGGCTAGGAGTGATGCTAGATTTGGTACAGCAATCCTGCAAAGCCTGTTTCCTAAATACTGTAGGTCTTCTGCCCACCTCCAAAGGCACTGCTTGGGTAGTCTGCATTTGTCAGATTACAGTAAGATTTCCTGGGGTTTAAAGAAAACATTACTTACCAAAGTAATCTTGTTTCTTCCAAGGAAATCTTACTGTATTTCGAACTCCCTCCCCTACTAGGGCCTATAGGGCACTGCATACCAGCCATGCATGTTTTTTGGGATGACCTGTGAGCATGCCAGTTTATTTCTTGGGCATCTGTTGACTTGAGTCTTGAAAGATGCCCTTGTTGTTGAAGAAGGGTTTGTCCCAAAAGGGATTTTATTTGTTAAATTAGAATAGATTAGTTAGCTAGTTAGTTTTAGCTTCTGCATGCTTCATAAGAATCTGACGGTTGCAGGAAGTGCATCCAGGGACAGTGGTTTGAAAACCGAGTTCGAGCCTAGCATTCCACTGTTAGTATAGGTTCTATTAACCATTTCATCTCCAGGGCAGTTCTATGGTGAGACCATAATGCATTTGTCAGAATACAGTAAGACTCCCTTGGAAGAAACAATAGTACTATGGTAAGTAATGTTTTCTTCCGGCACAGGAGGGTGGGGGCCTTCTGAGAAACAGGGCATGGAAATAGTGCCAGAGCCAGAACAGAACACAGGATTCTATACTCCCACTACTTCCTGGTACCAAAGAAATCAGGGGGCATGCATCACATTATCTACCTCAGAAATGTGAACAAATAAATTAATTGAGAACAATTCAGAATGATTTCTGTGGAGTTCTTGCTACCTTACCTGAGACATCAGGATTTACTAGCATCACTAGATATGCAGGATGCATACCAGCACATACTGATGCACCCAAAACACCACAAGTACTTCTGGTTCTGCATGGAAGGGCAACACTACCAGATCAGAGTCCTATCTTTTGGGCTTTCCTCGGCACCGCAAGACTTTAAAAAGTACTTTTCAGTACTCATGGCACACCTCAGAAAGCTAGGACTCCAAGTCTTCCCATATCTGGACGACTGGGTAATTTCAAGCCTGTTCAGACAGGAGACAGAGTAGGCAGTGGCCACTGGCTGTCAGTTCTTAGCATCCATGGGAGTCCTGCTGAACCTTGAAAGTCTTCGCTAGAGCCCTCCCTGGAACTGCTGTTCATAGGAGCAGTTTTGCACAAAACCTGGGCCTGGTCCTTCCTCCGAGTCAGCAGGCTATGGGCAGTCATGCAGATGGCCCACTACACCATGCAGTGCAAGACTGTGCCAGCCCACTCCATGCAACGGATGCTTGGCCTTATAGCCTTCTCAGTGTTCTAAATGCCTCTAGCAAGGTTGCACATCGGGAAAATGCAGTGAATGCTCAGTAAACAATGATCACAGATATCGCACCCTCAGAACTATTCCATTCAGGTGACCAAACCCCTGGTGAAGTCCCTGATGTGGGGGTTAGTGGGGGACAGCCTCCTCCAAGGTTTTCACTTCTCCTTACCAGAGCTAGAGATGACTCTCACCAAGAATGCCTCCATGCTGAGGTGGGGAGCCCACAACCAGGGCCTCCAGACACAAGGTGTCCGGGACTCGTCAGAAACATCTCTCCACATCAGTGTGCTGGAGATGCATGCAGTTCTATACAGTCTGAGGTGGACTTGGTCAGTTGAAAGACAGTTGTTCAGACGGACGACAAATCTGTCTTGTACTATATCAACAAGCAAGGAAGAGCACACCTTTATCATCTCTACAGGGAGACAATGAGAGTGTGTGAAACATTGCCTGAAGCAAGATATCCTGCTCCAGGCACCAATCTGCCAAGGGTCCAGAACACTCTGGCACACAAATTAAGTCAAATGGAGGTAGATCCTTACGAGTGGTCACTTGCACCAAACGTTGGGTGATCCGCTAATCGACAAGTGGAGCACCCAAATGTGGACCTCTTTGAGTCCCCACTCAACACCAAAGTGCCATGATTCTACTACCGAAATCCAGGACATGGCATTTTCTGTCAGGATGCATTCAGGCTGCCATGGCAAAATGTGTTTCTGTATGTATTCCCCTAGTTCTTGTCATCCAGGGAGTGTTGTTCAAATTGAAGGTGCACAGAGAAAAAATGATCCTAGTGGCCCTTGCTGGCCTCAGTAGATATGGTTTCTTCTGTTGAATTGACTTTCAGTCAGCAAACCAAGGGTTCTGCCACTCTGAACAGACTTATTGACCCAAGGTCAGCTAGTCCATCCTAATCTTTGCTCCTGTCATCTCAGGCCTGGCACCTAAAGAGATAGAAGTGAACAGGTATCTGAAATACTTTTGGCGGTACATAAACCTTCCACCAGGAAGACATATGCAGCCAAGTGGAAAAGATTTTCCTTCTAGTGTTCCACCCCCACCCCTTTTTCAGGTGCCTACCTGGAAAGATTTTGGAGTATTTACTGGACATTTCTGATGCTGGCCTGCAGTACTCCACAGTTTAGGTATACCTATGTGCTTTATCAGCATACCACGGTCCTGTGGGTAATCTGTCTTTGGTACAGCTTCCACTTTTTTAAGAGGTTCCTCAGGGGCATTCTGCATGCAGGCCTCCCATCAGGAAGCTAGTGGCTCCCTGGAATATCAGCCTTGTGCTGGATTTGCTCACTTGCAAGCCCATCAAGCCTTTTGTGATTTGAAGTTCTTAACTTGGAATGCAACATTTCTGGTAACTGTCACCTCTGTACATAGGTTATCTGAAATCCGCGCTTTGGTTTTAGATCATCTATATACTGTTTTCCATCAAGATAGGGTAGTTCTCTGTAGACACCTGAAGTTTGTACCTAAGGTGGTGTCAGAGTTCCATCTTAATAAGGATCACCTGGAGTACTGTGCCTAGTTCTAGACTCCTTACCTCAGGAAAGATTAGGACAGGCTGGAGATAGTGCAGCAAAAGATGACAAAGATGATTCACGGTTAGCAGGGCAGGTCTTGCGAGGAGTACTGCATGGTGCTGAACATGTA
Organism: Neoceratodus forsteri; assembly: GCA_016271365.2. Lineage (NCBI taxonomy): Eukaryota > Metazoa > Chordata > Ceratodontiformes > Ceratodontidae > Neoceratodus > Neoceratodus forsteri. The sequence goes on from CM057452.1 coordinate 967,620,439, forward strand.
CTTGCTGGAGACCAGATAGGAGCTAAGCTGCAGAGACTTTCAGGTTCCTGAAGGGAATAAACAAGGTGAATTGTGGGAAATTATTTAGCATGCGTATCAGTTTGAGGTCAAGAGGGCATGAGTGGAAACTGACCAGAGGAAGGTGTATTAAGGATATGAAGAATTATTATTTTACTGAAAGGGTAGTGCAACCATGGAACAGTCTGCCAGCCAAGGTAGAGTGTGCTAAAACCATTAATGGTTTCAAGCATGGTTGGGACAGAGTGAAGGGCATAGTGGTTACTTGGGGCAACAGTAACAGGGAGGGGAATAGAGGGGTGGGTGGGGAGGGTTACTTCCCTGAATGGACTACAGACTCCAGGGTTAGTTAGGGAACCATGGGCAGACTGGATGAACCAACGGTCTTTTTCTGCCATCGTCTGTATTTCTGATCCTGTCTACCTACTTAGGCAACTTCCAGAATAAAGGAGAAAGAACTCACTGGATGTTGAAGGTCCTTGGGTTTTACCTGGATAGGACTAAGGACTACTAGCAGTCAGAATAGCTCTTTGTCTCTTTTGACCCTAATAGAAAGGTACAGCATGTCACAATCAAGTGCATTTCTGGCTGGATTGTAAACTGCCTTATCCACTGCTGTGCTATGGGTCAAGTTAAGCTGGAGGGCAAGGTACGTGCCAACTCTACCAGAATGGTTGCCACTTCCCTGATGCGCTCTTTGCCTGTTGGAACTCAGTAAAAAGGTAATGAGGCAGTTTGGGTCTGTCTCCACTGAAAACAAGCGGGTGTGTGCAGTGACATGCATGCAGGGCCTGCTTATGCCGCCAACAGTCCATAAGAATTGTTTTATTTATTTGTGTTTCATTCATTTAAGTCTTTGTTTACCGGAGTGCACTGATCTAAGAACCGTTTTCAGGCAGAACCCGGGCCACAAACAATGGCACAGAACAAACAATTTGAGATATTATACAAGCTTAACAGTAGTAGCAGGTTGCAGACAATACAGATAAATCACAAGGGAACAGCAGATGACAGAGTAAGTAATGGTAGAGAGAGATAATGCATGATGTACAGTTACAAGTTTCAAAACAGAGTAGCCAAAAAAATTGGTACCAGCAGTAAATACTAAATTGAGACATGGCAAACAAAACCTAGAAGGGTAAACAGTTCACAAGCAGAGCAATACCTAGGTGGAGGTGAAACGAGGAGAAGCACGGGAGATGAGTACAGATAGGGGAACAATAGAGCCAGTTCAGAGTCATCCACAGAGTGCACTAGATACTGAGGCGAGTGACAGGGTGAGATTCCTGGGAGGGGTCTGTAGTAGGGGAGGGAGGGAAAGTAGTGAAATTAAGTGCCAGTTGAGCCATAGGCACACACCAGGTTGCTAAGTAACTAGATAATAGGGAGAGGGGGAGGGAAAGAGAGTAGGAAGACGAGGCAGGACATCTAGGGAAAAGCTGGGGGGGTGGAGGAAAAGGGGACATAAAGTAGCAGGAGTAGGGATGGGGAGGGGTGACAGAGCAAGTACATAAGGGGGGGAGGGAAAAACAAAACTGTGGCTTCCATGGGGTCCTAGCATCTCCAGCACAGACCAGTTAGTGGTAATTTATATAGAAGTTATTAAGGAAGATCGACAGTTATGGTAAGTACCTAACTTTCATATCCATCAACAGAAAGATCCCAGTGTCCCATTGTGTGTCTGCCTGTTCCTACCTACCTGTTGCTGTGTGGGGAGTTTCTGTTATAAAGGGAAGGGACAAGGCACATGTGAAGAACTGCAGACCTGTTAGTCTTACCTCTATTGTAGGGAAACTTTTGGAGTCACTGGTCTAAGAGGACCTTATGAACTACTTTTTTTTTTTAATTTTATTTAGTTTTTGATAACTGGGTGGGTGTGCTAGACACAATCTGTGACTATTTTCAGACAGAACTCGGGAGGTTACAAAGTCATAAAGAGTGTTACATCAAAGTAATACAGTTTCAGATTAGGAGCATCAACACGGTACAGTAGATAAGATGGTATAGCAAGATAAGGTATACAAATTAATAATTATATTTGGTCATAGACAAAAATTGACATCACAAAAATCGTGCGGCAGGATTTAAAAAATAAATGGTAATACAAAACAATAGGCAGACATAGGAGTTAAGGCAAGTGCTATAACAGTTGTCAGCAGAGGGCCATGTTATACAGCATATATACATGAGTCACCACTGACTCGGCGCCAACTGGGCAAAAACAGAACTAAATGGCGTAAGAATCTGTTTACAGATAGCATCATAAGTACTGTGAGTAAACTCAGTGGTAGTAACAGCGGAAAGGGAAAGAGATAGGCATACAGTAAGTAGCGAGGGGAGGCTATAATCCAGGTGGAAAGGGAGGCGGGTGTTTAGAGGAGGATGTGAGTGATAGGGTTGCAGCTTGAGATAATTAGGGAGGTTTAAAGCAGGTTGGAGAACAGTGGGTTCCAGGACAGTAAACAGCACGGATTCATAGCAGGGATGCCTTGTCAGACTAACCTTATAGTTTCCTTTGGCTGAGTGACTTGCATAGGGGGCCATGATATGGATTTGTTTTACTTCGACTTCAGTAAGGCTTTCGACTTGGTGCTTCACAGATGCTTGCTGAAGAAGATGGATGATCTGGATACAGCTAATGTCATAATAAACTGGGTAGGTAACCGGCTAAAAGGGGAGGCAGCAGATGGTTGTAGTCAGTGGAGTTAAGTCAGCAGAGAGGGAGGTCACATGCGGGGTACCACACAGATCTGGTCTGGGGCTTGTCCTCTTCAGTAGGACCTTCTGAGGTCCTGTCACGTGACCGTGGTCCTGTTTGACTTGCACTGGCTGCTGGTGAGAATGCAAATCACCTTCAAGGTCAGTTTACTGACCTATAAAGCCCTATATTGACTGGGTCCTGGCTATCTGAGTAACCTTCTGACTCCTTACCATACCCTTCACCCTCTCTGTTTCTCCAAGGTGGGCCTCCTAGCAGTTCCCAGAGCATGGCTAAAATCATCTGGTGACTGAGCTTTTGAGGTGGCTGGTCTGGTGCTTGGTGCCATGGAACTCAAACTCAGGATCCTTGAGGGTGGCCCCCTCAGAGGCCTTTAAGAAGGGCCTGAAATCTCCCTTTTTAAGGAGGCCTTAGGTCATAGACAGGGTCTCTGACATACTAGCTGCCAGCTGATCTGATTGTATTTATTTTGGTTTAGTTAATTTAACCCTAACTAGATTTTATATATGATGTATGTATTGTATGTTCCTGACCTATGTACAGTGCCTTGAACCCCAGAGAATGAGTGCTTAAATAAAATGTTACATACTTTACTTACTTATATGTTCATTAGCGACATTGGTAAGGTTATCTGGGGTAGGCTGTGTCTCTTCACAGATGACCCTAAACTCTGTGGGAGAGTGGACAGCAACTAAAGAATCGGAGAAATGCAAGGTGACATGAAAGCTTGAGGTGTGGCCTGAGGTTTGGCAGTTGAACTTCAGTGCCAGAAAGTGCAAGGTAATGCAACTAGGGAACAAGAACCCCGGAACAGAGTACTGGATGGGTGGTGTGAGACTTGGCACTCTGGCTGAGGATCAAGACCTTGGAGTTACCATCAGTGTCTGCCTCGACTGAGTCAGTGCAGCAAAGCAAATAGGATGCTGGGATGTACTGGGAGGGGTATTGATAGCAAAAAGGAAGGCGTAATACTTCCCCCATATGGGTCGTTAAGTGAGACCACACGTGGAGTGCCGCAACCAGTTCTGAAGTCCTCATCTCAGGAAGGATAGAGATAGGCTGGAGACAGTGCAGGGCAAGGTAACAAAAATGATTCAGGGCCAGCAGGGCAGGTCCTGTGGGGAGCGCATCAAGGCACTGAATGTGGATTCGCTGGAGATCAGGATGGAGAGGGGAGATATGATGATAGAGACCTTTAAGTTCCTATAAGGAATTAATAAGTTGAACTTCAGGGAAAAAACTTAGTTTGAATACTAGTTCACAGTGATTTGAACATGAGTGGAAACTGACAGGAGGAAGACTCAGAAGAGACATGAGGAGATATTATTTTACAGAAAGGGTGATGGAGCCTTGGAGCAGTCTGCCTGCTGAAGTGATAGGTGTTAAAGCCATTTGTGGGTCCAAGCACAGTTGGGATAGAATGAAGGGTATAGCGGTCACTCAGAGCAGCAGAAGCTGGGAGGGGAATGGGGGAAGGATGGGAAGGGCTAAGACCCTGGAGGGACAGTAGGTCCCAGGGCAAAATAGGGAACTTGAGCAGACTAGATGGACTTGGCCTTTTTCTCCTGTCTGTTTCCATTAGCTGAATAGTTATACTGTGGCGAGAGATGTCATGACATCTTCTTTGCATGACTTTTTGATTTCTTCTGTCTTACTTTATGCATTTACTTATTTAGTTGTTGAGCAAGGTTTTTGATCCTCCAGCCCTGGCCAATCCTGTCACCCATCATTTCTGGGGCTTACCTCCGTTCATCCCCATAAATTGTCCCTCATTGGTAGGACCCTCAGGGCTGGTCAGATCCCTCAGGAGCAGGATCGAACATGCGGAGTGCCCAGTTGGTGCCAGTCCTACAGGGGGTCCGTCAGCATCTGGCTTCATTCAGGGATTTTCTTCTGATCTTTTCCCCTATTGGGACATCCAGTATGAAATGACCCAGAATGACAAGCAGGCACATGCAGTTGTGCCGTAATCCACTGCATCCCATTCCAGCCAGTGCCCTCAACAGGCATGTTGTGGGGGACATATCCCTTCCTACCCGAGAGAGCAGAGCAGCCCTTGGAACACTCAATCCTCCCTAAATTGTATGCCAGTATAGCGAGTGATCGCGCTACCAGGCCAACCTCATTGTGACATTTTGACCCTGAATTGTTACGTAGTTATGTTTAATTTGTGTAATGATATTTGAACCTGAGGCGTTATTTCTCACGTAAAGCATCTCATCGTCCTAGCCAGGCTTTACATATAGGCTATGATATTTGCATGTGACCTGGTTTTAACCAGTGTGGAGGAAGGCTTGGTAGGAATAAAATAAATGACTATGCATTTTGTTCCTAATCAATTTTATCTCAAGCTTGTTGTCTATGTGCCGTATATGTATAGGATTTAATGTAATCTAAATACAAACCACTTCTCTAGCTGAATATGAACAGAGTGCATTTAGGCAATAGTATATCAGAGGGGCAGTGCTCCCATATTGATTGGGCATTTTCCCTGTAACTCCAGGGTGATATTCCTGTGTTTTCATGTAGATTACATTATTTCCTATGGAAGCAGAATTGCCCTGTTTTCCTGTATAACCAATGCAAGTCTATAGGAAGAGTTTTCCTGTAGATGCCTCCAAATCCCTGTAAAATACAGGAATCCCTGTAGATGTGGGAGCCCTGGAGGGGTGGCATATCACGAGATTGTCATGCCTTGGGTGTGCTGTAATGTATATGGGGAAGCCAAGATCATTTAGCCACCCATGTGGACAACAGAAACCCAAGCAACACTACTTTCTCATGAAGTGAAATGTGTCCAATTACTGTTATGCCTGAGAAGAGTAATACGTCAGCACAGGAATTAGATCTGTTTGTAGCTGTATTGGTCTTTCACATAGTTTGTTCATCTGTTTGTACAAGGACTGCTACTGCTACAAACAATACTCTTCAACCATCCAGGAAGTGACGATATTCCATATTGTACCACACCCTGGATTGTATTATTGTGATTATAAAATGGCTCCAAGGTGTTGGGGTATGACTGATCTTGATATTCAGTTTTGACCTGTGCCTGAGGTATCGTCTTAAGTTCAACTGCTTAAATCATTCAGCTTTCAGGATTTCTCACATCCAGTTTACATTCATTTATTTATGTATGTATTTATTTTTATTTGGTAATCAGGTAGGTACACTGGTCCCAGGGACTGTTTTCAGTTATGACACAGGGTTTGTAGATGTACATATAGTACATGGAAAGACAAAAATATATGAGCAATACAGCATACAGTACACAAGAATACGATACGCAAGGTTCAGCAATGCAATACACAGGTAAAATACAATTTCAAAGTTGGTGACAGTGGTAGTGGACAGATAGTAACAACAGATAAGTCTCTGCAAAGAAACAACATGAGCAAAAGAGGAGAATACTTTCTGTTAGCGGTTTGTTTTAGTTTTATATTATGTATACCCTCTGTCTTTTTAGTTGATGTTGGTTATGTTTATCAGATTATAATTACTGGTGAGCTGTTTTTCCTAAGGGCTCAACCAGTTGTTATTTGCTGTAATGACCAGCTTGTTATTCCGGTATTCACATGCTCTGTCAGTCAAAAGCGAGTGCTCCCTTATTGGCTCCCATTCTGTGTGTGGGTGGGCTACACAATTTCTAAAACATGGCGGCTCCGTATCTTTGTTAGCGAGGAGCAGCCACAACAAAGATGCTCTCCTTAAGTTTCCATAATAATTTTTTATCTATCTGGTTGATACTACCTTTAAATAAAAAAAAGTATGTTGTTGATCCTGCAGTTTGCCAGCTTCAGGCAACACACGCTGTCAGTGGGAACGGGTCCGTGGCTAACTGCCTGCATTGAGAGATAAGTGCAATTGTGATCGCAATTTCAACTGTAACTTAAAATAATTAATTCACGTGGGAGCAGAGGGAGCTGGAGGCTGCTGTGCTGTGGTCAGGCTGCTCTGAGGGGCAAGAGGGAGAGGGACTGCAGAAAAGCTGGGGAATCTAGAGTGGAAGATGCGGGAGCTGGAAGCTGCTGCTGCATTTGGGGCTACTGTGTGGGGGCTGCTGGAGTATGCCCCAAAGAACTAGACTGAAGGTGCCATGGGAGGGAGAGAAAGAGAGAGAGAGAGAGACTTTGTGTGTGTGTGTGTGTGTGTGTGTGTGTGTGTGTGTGTCTGTCTGTCTGTCTCTCTGTGGGTCTCAGCACTTGGACTGGAAAAAATTGCTCACCAGCAATTACTATATATAAAATAAAAGATGGGAAAGTGTGCATATGAGAATTTAATGCACACCCTTGGTGTGGGATGCTCTGATAAACCCCTTGGTCGTCTATGTAGCATCCCACACCTTGGGTGTACATTAAATTCTCATATCACACACTTCCCTAACATTTATTGTATATATATATATATATATAATAACTGACCATCAATTTTTTCAATAGGAATGGGCAGTTATTTGCTGTAATAACCGCTGTTATTATGGCATTCACGTGCTCACGCAAGTCTAGCTCCAGTCTCGAGCAGTTCATTCTGCGACACAGCAGTTTTTCTGTAAACAGAGCATCATTGACAGAATTGTGCTTTGCTTCAGTGTTTCTGCACAGGAAACTGGAACCCCAGTACCCATCTGTCACATCTGAGTGCTTCCCTTTTTATTGGCACAATTGTTGCCTCCCTCGTTCCCTTCTCTGACTGGATCTAGAATCTAGAAATGCCTAGGTGCTTGGGAGCTGCAGCGGGGGCACACCGTGGTGGCTCACTAGTTCAAGTCAGCACCACAACTGCATAGACGGACAGTGTAACCAGATGGTAAGCCTATAACTCTGTATGGGAACTGGCTGTCATTGACTTTGCACTGGTCTTGGGTGTAATGGGGGGGGGGGGGGCAGACCCGAGGATGCTGGCTGAATGGCAGTGAAACAGATCAGTAGAGCTGATACAAACATGAACATGAAGGAGTTACTGCAAAAAGGAAGAAAAGTATTTTTGTATGTGGGTTTCCTGGTTGTGATTAATTTAGTGCACATACATTTCATTGCACATAATGAGAGAGGACAGTGAGTGATGGGGAGTTGTTAGACAAACAAAACCCAGAGCCAGAAACCGTGAGGAAAAAATTGGTGGGCAGAGATTTTATAAAATAAATCATGGGATGGAGTAATTACTTGAATTTAATACACACCTTGACCCTTGGTGTGTGATGCTTCGCTCTAGGGGTTTATGTAGCATCACACACTTCAATTGTGTATTAAATTCTCATAACGTACACCATCCCATGTATTATTCTGTATATAATAACTGGCTTCCCCTTTTTCCCATAGGGAAACCGGGCGTGAATTTGCTGTTATAAAGGAGCCGCTTGATAATGGCAACACGAGCACGATTTCCCTTGCTGTGCGCATGCTCAGGCAGCAGTGCGACCAGTCGAGACCGCTCACCGCTTCCATCTCACCCAACACAGAGCCGCCAGTAGAAGTCGGCAGTAAGTTATTTTCTTTTTTTTTCACACAAACACTGGAAACACGTAAAGAAAGACCCAGTAAAAGAAAAAAAAAAAAGGTTTACAGTACGGCAAATCTCAGCACTGGGCTAAAACGAAACCACACCGCAGATGCACCACAATCTCTTTATTTTATATAATTGCTCAGGCGAAAAAGGGAAACACAGCAATTATATAAAATAAAAAATGAGTCGGCGGTAATAAACCGATTTACACACACCATCGCTGTGGGATGTTTTATAAACCCCTCGGCTTGCTTAGGGTTGATGTAGCATCCACAACCTCGGTGTGTGTAAAATCTGTTACACACCCCAACCCATACTTTATGCTATATATATATATATATATATATATAGTGTATGGTGGAACGTTGTTAGGGATAGAAATCCATACCTCCAAAAATGTTGTTATGCTGCACTAGCTACGTCAGCTACTTTGTTATGCCGCACTAGCTACGTAGCTAATGCAGCACAACAACTTAAACGGGGTTGCACATGTGCGTACTGGCGTCCTCTGATCCTTTGGAAACGGCCGCAGTGATGAGAGCTGTCCTGGGAGGCAAGCAGTGATTAAAAAATTAAAAAGTAAGGACTCCCTTTGCCAACAACTGGCAACCATACACTATAAAAGACTGTATGATCGCTCATACAGTCCAAGGTTTTTTTGTTTGTTTTTTTACTCTTGGGGTTTCCATGGTAATGGACCTCTCGAGCTGTGTTCTCGAGGTCTCCGGTTACCACAGAAACCTCTCGAGTAAAAAATATCCTTGTTGTGTACGAGTGATCATACACAATCCTCTAGGTACAGTAGCTTCTTGGCCTAGTCATGCTTATTAAAGAAACTATAATCTTGATGGGTCTAATTACCTGGGTAAATAAAAGGGTATTATTGCCGGCCCACCAGCGCAGCGGTTGGATTTCTGTTTGCGACGCCAGCGACCCAGGTTCGGGAATGAGCCCGGGGAGCTGGAGAGCCGGACGAGGAAGAGGACTTGGCGCCTAAGGACCGCTCGTCCTCTCCGGGGGGAAGGGGTGCCAGAGCTCGGCTCTTGTCTGGCCCTGGGTGGAGACCCGAGCTACAGCAAGTCCAATGCTGAACAGAGAGGCAACGTGCCAGATGTCGACGTTTCAGCGCCTTGCCGTCGGGGGACATGGCACGTCCAGAGAAAACGGGGAAAATGCCTCGCAGCCTACCGGTAGACGGAGCACCAGGCCCCGACCTTCAATGCCCCTACCAGGCCTGGAGACAGCATCTCGACGAATATTGATGTTTCAGGGTGTGACGCCCTCACCCCGTACCCGCCTGGGGGGTACAGCCACGGCTCCATGGGGGACGGACTGCTCCGGTCACCTGGTAGGTGAGCGAGGGCTAAAAAGGCCATAGGTGTCTCCTGAAGAGGGGGGAGAGCTGCAAGGAGAGGGGGAGCATAAAAGAAAGGGTATTATTATTCCCTTATCCTGTTAACTTATTTGTAGTACTGTAAATACTATGTATATTTCATTGTACTATTTCTCTGTTTATCTACTGTAAATACTGTGTATAGATCTTCCATTACCCCTCCCCCAGGGACCCATCTGGAAACGAGCTGTTACTCAGCTCAGTATGTCTTTCCTGGTGAAACCTTTGAAATAAATAAGTAGCCTGAGCACAACTACTGGTGCTACCAGGTAGTTATGAAATTAAAGGCTGTCGTGAAGTACTGCCAGTACAAGCTACAGCATTATTTTTGCCCAGTAAGCTTGCTTAAAGCACTTCTTTTGCCAAAGGGACACTTACTGAGAAGAACAGATCTTTGAAGATATCTCAAGAGACCTGTAATACATTGGACTATAAACCATCAGTGTCAAGACCTCACAGGAAGCTTTTGCAAGATGAGGTCGCCCATGTTGCTATGCATATGTGCATATCGTTGGCATATGGTTTTGCATATATAATGTGAGCAGCCCCAGCTACTTTTAGTTCTTTGAATGAACTCTGGACCAGTGGAAGTGTTTTCCATTGCTGATTTTTCTGCTGATGTTTTTTTTTTAATTTGGTTGCCATTCCTTCAGGAAATTCATTACTGGTGTATGCTATCATAGAGTAAAGCAAATGTTCTCTTTTGTCGATGTGGAAAGCAGCTTTATGGTGAGGACGACCACAAATTGTGTGTTTGTTTGCGCCTAGCCTACGATGTCAAAAACTGGGAAATCTGCCAGGATTTCAACCAGGCCACGAGGAGACGCAGGTGGAAAGTTTTGGAACATTTTCTAGAAAAGATGGACAAAGTTACCACCGTGCCTGCCATGTTGCCAAATCTGCTGATGCTGGCCAAACTGAACATACCAGCAATAAATAAAGGGTCAAAAATCACTGTGTAAGTTGGTGCAGTGGCTGTCCCAAAAACAATGCTACTTAGTCAGTGTCTTTCCCATCATCGACCAAGAACCACCAAAGCCGGCAGGAGTTGGACCGGTCATCATCAGTGAGTTGACAGCATGCCCCCAGGCTTCTACAGTCTAGATCCCTGCTCTTAAACTGGGATGTTAAATAAACCGTTTTGTCGGTACATCAGCGAAACTGGCAGGTTCTACCTTTACTGAGCCAGAACTCAACCCTTCAGAAGGCTCCGATCTGATTTCAGAGGTACAGTAGCCTCCCATTTGCACTTTGGGGACAGCATCATCAAGTCAGATGCCCTGTGCTCTTTCTGTACTCCATAGATGGCTTTACAGTCTTGTCTGTCCTTTTTTTGCAGAGACAACTGTTTGCATAATTTTTAAGTCGCCTTGGAAGTCCATGACTGCTGCCAGGGTAAGAAACCTGCTGATGCATGCTTTCTACCACCAGAGGTAATCGTTATGACTGTGCTTGAGTATGAGAACAGTGAAGTGATTATAAATAGACTGGGGTGGTGGCAATGACTATCTTGAAGCAGCCTTTTTTATATTTTAGGGCAAAACACTTTAAATAGATCACAAGTTTTCAAATCGTTATCTGGAACTAACCAGTACAACAAAGCTTGTGTTAGTCTGCTTTCACACACAGCTAAATTACAATTTTAAAATCTGTAGTCACAATTTACTTTTACGATTTATCAATCATGCCCAATTGACTGACTTCCTCCCCAAATTATCATTTTGTGGTTTTCTATATAATTTTGCAGTAAACTGCAAAGAAAATATACTCCATAACTGTATGTAGGCAATTTTTAAATCAGTTTTAGGTTCCCTGATTATAGACGGAAACCACTGTACATCGCATCTTCTCCAGCTCCAGGAACCAACTGGATAAAAGACTGACTACACTAAAAATGTGTTTTTAAACACTATTGTAGAGTATTGTTAACTGTATAAAATAAATTAAATACATTTTTATTGAAACAAAACTTAAAACTTAGTCGCTCAGGACTAGAACAGGACTCCGGAGTGTATGAAATCCTCAGCAGACAAAACAAATCTGCTGTTTGAATGCTAGAGAGAATGGGACCACAGTGCCAAGTCTGAATTTGCATTCGTGCCAAATTCCAGCTCTGGGGTAACCACTCAGGTGGCAAATGATTGCAGACTTGTATGACTCACTATTCCCAACCCCTTAGAAGAAACATCATTACGATAGTGAGTAGTTTTTTCCCCATGTCTAGGACCAGAACCTCAGTTTGGTTGCAAATAGCTTTCTAGTCTAGTTCGTTGCATCTTGATCTCTGTGTTCAGCTGAGGTTGTTTTTTGCAGTCTTGGCAACATATTTTCATTAAGACTTTTCACAGCTCTACTAAGTTCAATAACTTGAAAAACCCCTATAGTAGGTAAGGTGCCTGATAAGTCAAGTTGCTCTAGCAGCGAGTCTCTTCTGGAGCACTATTCTTCTCTTGGTGGTTGTTTTGGTATAGGACAGTCTCTTGACTGGTAGGATAGGCAGTCCTCACTTGGTCATAAAAGGAAATGGTCCCTGCCCACTCACCCTCAGCATCGGGTTCTCATAACCTCTTGACCTTATCCTTGCTCAAAAAGAAGATGCAAACGTGATAACGCATGTCCATTTCTTGCTCTCAAGACACTGCATTGAAGCAGCTGTCTCCAGTGGGTGTGAGGGATGTTCGGACATCTTGGGTGTGAGGTAAGTTCTGGTGTGCCTTCCTTTGTTGCCCTTGGATTAGATTCTCAACTTCTTCATGCTTGGGGGCTGCCAGTGCTTCCCCTCTCTATCACCCCCACTATCTTAAGGGGATGTCATGGATGACCAGTTTGATCAATGGCAAGCTCTTCTGGAGCAATAGCTCTTCCAAACCCTATTGGCTCTCTCTGTGTGCGTGTAGGGGTGTCTGAGCCATTTTTGGGTTTGGCCTCTCAGCACTGGCACCATCAGCAGCAGAACCAGTGCTGCTGTTTGTGTCGACACTGCTGGTAGTGTCTGTACTGTCATTGATACCAGCACTACCCTCTGTACCAGGAGCATCTTTGTTGCTGACATTACTTTCTTCTCAGGTGTCACTATTGGCACTGGACAGGTTTTGGCACCATGCAGGGTTTTTTCCCTGGAACCGACCTGGCACTGATGCTACAGCCTTTGGGTTCCTCTTCATTGCTGGATGGTGGGTAAAAATATAATGCAGATCTCACTGATGATGAAAAACAGGATTATAAGGATTAGCCATCTCCTTAGAACATAACCAGGTCTGCACAATCAATGCAGGCTCCGCAAGAGGATCTTTGTTTCCAGTCACTACTGAAAAATATGCACAAGGCTCTAAACACCAAGACATGTGCTGTGTTGGGCAATCTAGGGAGTCTTACTCCCTGTATCACTCGTACCCCCATCCAACTTCTTCTGGCAACAGTTACATAGACAGCATGTAAATAAACTGCTGCCATTCCAGCAGTTCCCTGGCTCCTGGATAAAAAATATGGCACCTTGGACCAAGAAGGACATTTACAGCCAGCTTATAATGGATGCTGTTATTATCATGGCTATCATGATAACTCATTCACCCCAAAATAATTCAGTGCACAACTCCCTGACAGGGAGTTTCACAAGATTGATATTAGTGAGATAAGGGTGTTCGCCTCAGCTACTCTGGGATTCAGAGTGGCAGTTTACCAGTCCCATATCTCGAAGTATAAATACTCCTTATGGAACCATCTCTGAGATATCACATAAACCTTTCCAGAGCCTACCTTGAAGCAGAACCTGCTGGTTGTTGTACAAAGTTTTGAGTCCAGTAGCCACCAACTAAGGGCAGCTCTGGATATCTCTGATGCAGCAGCCCATGAGGCTGCTGTGGGGATTTGTGTCCAGGGACACTTACGGCTTAGAATGGCAAGTTCTGCCTCCGATGTCCAACAGAAGATCATGTATGTTTTATTAAGTGGAACATATCTTTTTGGACAGCATGTGGAAGAGGCCCTTAAGAAGTCCGGTGAGAAGAAATTAACCCTTAAAGAGATAAAGGACATCCACACTCCTCCATAAAGAGGAAGAAGGTAGCTTGTTTAGCTGTCATCAGCCATCTTGTGGCAAGCCCTTTCACACCTAGTTTGTGACAAGGGGGTACATCTCCAGCTGGACAACAAATGTGTCATGTACTACCTCAACAAACATGAAGGAACATACTTCTAACTCCTATCCTCTATGCAGTGGTGAATGAGAGTTTTGTTTATTTGTAATTTTTGACCATTCTTGAAATGTTGTTTAGAGTACAATATTCTTCTCCAGGCCACCCATCTCCCTGGGATATGAATTCTCCTGACAGACTGTCTCTAATCATACATTGGTAGACCTTCATAAATAGTCCCTCGCAGAAGATGTAATTTTTGTCTCTATTCGAGAACTGGGGCATAGTTACTTATTAGATGTTGGCAGAAAAGGACCTATTGGTCTATTCAGTCTGCCTGGTTGCAGAGTTGCTCAAGTTCTGTATCCTAGATATTGCTAGATCTGGGTCCTTACTTTTTAATTTATTTTATTTATTTATTTGATAACGGGGAGAGGTACTCTGATCCCAGGGACCATTTTCAGGTACAACCTGGGCCATTTAGATGGCACAATCACACAGTAGGAAAAGCAAGATACACAATCATCAAGAGAGCAAAGAACAATTGAAATACAATCCAAAAATGGTACACTGAAATTCCTTAGCCAGACAAGAGAAAGTTAAAAATGTACATATGAACATAATAAACATTACATGTATTGCAACGTCAGTGCCTGTGGCAGTAAGTGCATCTGGCCCACAGGGAATTTAAAATAGCATGTCGGACCAGCATTTCAAGTCAGTTAGGACAAGCATCTACATATGGAACTACTTAACAAGGCTTTCAGGAAGTGCTTTCTGAAAGCAGGAGGAGAAACAGGTGCCTGTAATGTGTTTTGGAGAGAGTTCCACAGCTTGGGTGCAGCATAGGAGAAGGTTCTCCTACCCATCACAGTAGTGCATCTGGGACAATCAAGCAGTCTGCAGTTTGAAGACCTTAAATTGCGACTGTTGTATTTTGTGTTAAGTAGCCCTATTAGTGGTGATGTAATCCTAACTTGCCATGTTTTTGAGATGCGTGTGTCTAGCAGTAGACTCCTGTGGTCGGTAGGAGAGAGCCAACCCAGAGTCTGGTATATCTGACAGTGATGCGTGCAAAGGGAGCTTGTGAGATGAACCTACATATGTTGTTATAAGCCGTGTTCTTATGATTAAGTAGTTGTGGGGTTGTGATTGTAACCACTGGAGCGCAGTAGTCTAATATGGGGAGGAAATGTCCCCTACCAATAGTAAGTCTTGCCTTTGGGGACAGGAGGTGCTTTAGTCGATAGCACAGTCTAATTCATTGGTTTATCTTCCTAACAGCAGTGCCTATGTGATACTCAAAAGTAAGAGCTGGGTTGAGTGTGACCCCCCAGACATTTAAGTTCTCCAACCTGCTCAAGGCAGGAGCCATCCACGATCAATATGCTGAGACCTTTAGTTGGATTGGGAGTGCACTTAGCAAGCTTTTGTTTGAATCCAGACAGCATGCATTTAGTTTTTTGTCATTGACGATGAGCCTGTGTTGCCTGAACCAGTGTACCATGCTACTGAAGTCCCTGTTTAGGTCTAGGTGTAACAAGGGGAGGTTGTTCCCACTTCTGAAGATGATTAGGTCATCTGCGTACTTAATTGTTTTGCTGCATATGGGTTCAGTGAGTAAGGGGTTTACGAAACGTGAGTAGAGTAGGGGGCTTAGTATGGAGCCCTGGGGGACTCCATGCCGAAATTGGAGAAGGCTAGATAATGCAGTGCCTAGCCTCACCATCTGTGTTCTGTCTGTTAGGTAGCTTTTGATCCATTTCATGGTGTTCTGGGGGAAATCTAGGGAGGTCAGGTTATTTAACAGAATCTCATGATCAGCCAAGTCGAATGCTTTTGATAAATCCACAAATATGGCCCCTGTGAGGTTTCCCTTGTCTACTTCTCCCTGGTTTCAGTCTCACTAGCCCTCTATGTCTATCCCAGGCATGCTTGAAGGCCTCCACAGTGCCTGCACCCATCACCTCCTCTGGTAGCTTGTTCCATGGTTCAACTACATTTTCTGTGAAGAAGTACTTCCTCACATTGCCCATTGCCTCTGAGTCTCTCCCCCTCCCCCCTTCCAGCCTTATATCGTGGCTCCTAGTCCTGGTGCCCTTCCTTTTTTGTAGGTAGCTGCACTCACCTACTTTATTTATCCCCATGACATATCTGAATGCCTCTATCATGTCTCCTGCCTGTTGTACCTCTAATGAGTACATGTTTAAATCCCTTAACCTGTCATTATAGTTTTTTTGATGCATTCCCTTGACCATTTTGGTAGCTGTTCTCTGCACTGCCTCCATCTGGTCAGTGTCCTTTCTGAGATGGGGCCTCCAGAACTGGCCACAGTGTTCAAGGTGAGGCCTCACCAGAGACCTAGTCACCCTTCTATTTGTTATTCCTCTCCCTATGCAACCAAGTATCCTGTTGACTTTTCCCACACTGTTTTGCCATCTTGAGATCATCTGTTATGATGACTCCCCGATCTCTTTCCTGACTAGTTGTTGCTACCTCTTCTCCCCCTAGTTGGTAAGTTGCCCTTGGGTTGTTATGTCCCATATGCATGACTTTACACTTTTTAGTATTAAATCCTAGCTGCCATACCCTAGACCATTCTTCCAGCTTGCTCAATTCTCTTCTCATTCTATCCAGTCCTTCCTGTATGTCGACCCAGTTGCAGATTTTTGTGTTATCTGCAAATGGCATACTTTCCCTTCAAGCCCTTCTGCTATGTTCCCTATAAAAATTTTGAAAGGCAGTGGCCCCAGTGCTGATCCCTGTGGCACCCCATTTGCCATTTCCCTCTCTTCTTACTCCATTCACTACCACCCGCTGTCTCCTGTTGCTTAACCAGTTTTGCACCCACCTTACCACTTTTGTCCCCACCCCTAGATTGTTCAGCTTGTTTAATAATCTCCTGTGTTACATCCCTGCCCCCCTCAAAATTCACAACTGTTATTACCTAGTCAAAGAACTATTAGGTTGGTTTGGCATGATCTCCCTTCCGTGAAGCCATGATGTTTTGGATCCTACAACTTATTAATGGTCAGGTACCCCACCATTCTTTCTTTTATTAATGTCTTCATGACCTTACCCACCACTGACATCAGGCTTACCGGTCTTTAGTTCCCTGCCTCCTCTCTGTTACCACTCTTGTGGATCGGCACCACATCAGCTTTCCTCCAGTCCTCCGGCACCACCCCGTCTCCATTGATAGGCTGAACAGAGCTGCCACGGGTGCAGCCAGTTCCCTCCTTAGTTCTTTTAGTATCCTTGGATGAATCCCATCAGGTCCCATAGCGTTGTCCACCCTTAATTTTGCCAGCTCCTCGAGTACCCTCTCCTCTGAAAAGGGGCTTTTGTCTACCCCCTCCGGACTGACCTTTCTCCTTAACCCGTGGACCAATTCCCTCTTTCTCTTTAGTGAATACTGAACAAAAGTACTTGTTCAGTATGTCTGCCTTCTTCTGGTCCTCCTCTACACTCTCTCCCCCCCCCCCTTAATTCTCACGATCCCTGACTTGTTTTTTCTTTTTTTGCTGACATATCGGTAAAACATTTTATCCTCCTGCCTCACAGTCCTTGCTATGCTCTCCTCTGTATGTGTTTTAGCTTCTCTAGCTTCTTTTATTGCTTCTCTTCTCTTATTCCAATATTCCTCCCTATCCTGTTCCCCCCTTTCTCATACTTTCTGAAGGCCAGTCTTTTAGCCCCAACAGCTTCCACTGCCTTCCAAGAGAACCAGAGTGCTTTCCTTTTCCTTATTTTTTTTTGATACCTGCTTTACACATAGGCTCACAGCATCCTTTAAGGCTTTCTTTATTTTTTTCCTCCTTTCCTCTACACCTTCTCCTTCCCGGATCTGTGAATCTGTGACAGTGATCTGCCCCCCCCCCCCTCAATTCTCCCGAAGTCTGTTCTCTTGAAATATAGGACTTTGGTCTTGGTGTGAAATGCTTCCTGCCCTGTACTTATCTCAAAGCGTACAGCATTATGGTCACTCATCCCCAGGTGATCCCCCATTATGACTGAAATGACACTGTCCCTGTTTGTTAGCACCAGGTCCAGTATGGCCCTCTTCCTTGTAGGTTTCTTTAAAAGCTTTATTAGAGGTGCTGCCTGTAGATCTTCTAGGAGTTCTCTGCTTCTGCTAGATGATGCCACTGGGTTACTCCAGTCCACATCTGGCATATTGAAATCCTCCATCAAAATTACCTCCCCCCTTTTGGCCATTTCCCTTATTGCCTTCATCATTTCCTTATCCACTTCCTCTGTTTGTGCTGGTGGTCTGTAGATAACCTCTGCTCATATTACTCCTCCCCTCCTCCCCTTTGTATCTCCATGGCTTTGATGGTATCCTTCATGTACAGTGCTACTCCTTACCCCTTCTTGCCCACTCTGTCCCTCCTGTATATCACATACCCTGGAATCTCGACTTTCCAGTCTATGCTTTTATTGAACCAGGTCTCAGTTATTGCTACTATATCCAGATTTTCCTCTGTCATGACGGCCTCAAGCTCTGTGATTTTATGCTATGTCCTGCCATGATGCCATGCTTTTGTTATAGAAACCTTAGAGTGTTGTGCTTTCTGTCAAGATGCACTCAGGCTGCAGTGGATAGGCCCCTTTTTTAGATGCCATTCCATTTCTCACGCTCATCTAGAACATTCATTTCAAGTTAGAGCCACACTGGAGTCAAAATGAGACTGATAACTCTGTCATGGCCTTGACAGATTTGCTACCTGCTGTTACACCAAATGTTAGGCCAACAGCTGACGACCCTGCCCGTAAGTTGAATCTGCTGACTCCACTAGTGCTTCAAATCCCAGGAGATCTTACTGTATTCTGACACATACGGTATGGTCTCCCATAGGACTGCCCCGGAGCCTAAATGGTTAATCGAACCTATGCTAATGATGGCACACTAGGCTTGAGCTCAGTTTTCAAACCCCTGTCCCTGGAATACTTCCTGCAACAGTCAGATTCTTTATTCCACTTGTCTAAGAAAGATGCCTCGGAGAGCTCTCCTTCATCTTTCTTGAAGATTTTAATTTTCTTGGTTTTTAAAGTAACCGCTTATTTCTTTTCATTTCTTGAAGCACTTTCCTTGGCTTACAGGTAGATAAGTCTAAATTTAGTGTTGTTTTGGTAAGTTTAATGGTTCCTTGTCGGTTCTGCACAACCGGGAAGGAACCGGCCTTTATTTGCATTTTTTAGTCTAAATTTCTTATAAAAATCCATTTCTCTGGTGGCCAGTTTCTTGTTTTTAGAATTCTTTAAATTTTCTACCGGGTTAACTGTCCGTTGTTCTTTGGTCGCTAAACCGACCTAAAAATAAAAAGAAAAAAGTAAAGAAACCAGAGAACTTCTTGTTTTAATCTGTGTGTGTTTGACTCAAAACCCTATTTCAAGGGTTTTATGTTATGTCACAGAAGCCCAAGAAAAGAACCGGCCAAACGGGTTTCCAACATTCTATGGAGTGTGGGGAACCATTCACTAAAGCTGATCCACACTTGATTTGTGTGTTCTGCCTAGGGTTTGACCACCTGAACACAGACTGTGAGATTTGTAAAAACACTCTCATCGACACTTGATAGGCGATTGAACCGACTGAGAGAAAAGATGTCCGATAAGGCTGCTGACCCAGCCTCAGATAAACTGGTTCCTTCTCACAGCAAAGATAAACGTAAGGAACCAGAGAACAGCCTTCTGACAAGGGCGAAGGTTTCTCAGGAAAGAAGCACAGCGCAGAATCAGCCTCTGAACCAGCTGTTGCTGCCAAAAAGAAAGAAAGGCACACAGCGAATGAGCCATAACCGACAAGCCCGTCGGTTCCTACTGCTCAGGAGATTGCCAATGCCATTAAAATAATTCAGCCGCTTCAGTCCGTCACTTCAGTTCTGGTTCTGCGATCCAGTTCTTTTAAGACCTCAGTTCAAACTTCGGGTTCCTGTTCAGTTCCTGGTTCCTTAGAACAATTCTCTGAATTTAATGCTGAGGATGAGGAGGAAGAAGAAGAAGAGGAAGAAGATGAGGACTATGGGGGACCTTCAGAACTGGATGTTTCTCCTAATCGTCAGCAGGCTGATTCCCCTAACAGGGGATCTGAGGATTATTCCTCCCATTTTGCTTTCATGAAGCAAGTGGCACAAACTCTGCTTCTTCATCTGAGGAAGAGGAACATTCTGTCTACCTTTCCTCCGACACTGATTTCACTGAATATCTGCTATTCCTTTCGAGGTTAGTTCAGGAGCTCCACATTTCCCATATGATAAAACGCAGTACTGAGCGGGAGATGTACTCTTTTCTGAGCAAGTTCCGTGCCAACCACCTAGTGGTGCCTTCCTGGCCTATTCCCTTCCAGGAAGCGCCTGTCTGCACCTGGCAGTCCCCAACTGCCTCATCCCCAGCCCCAGCAAACTGCAGGAGGAGGTATTGTGCTCCCAGGAGTCTCTTGGTTCTCTGCCTCACCCACCATCAAGGCTGACGGCTTTAGACACTCCTGGGCTCCAGCGTCCTGCACACGACTGATCACAGGATCCGGATTCCATGGAGTTCAACCAGTGGGGAAGAAGAGTTTTCTCCTCAGCTCATGTGTTACTCTGCATCAGCTCTCATCAGGCTCACCACGCTGCCTACAACAGGCACCTGTGGTCGATGCTGCAGCAGGTTTTAGCATCCTTGCATGATTTGGAGGAATCTAGGCAAGTCATTGCCCTCTCTGCTCAGCGTCTGGAGCTTGCAAGGCACCAAGCAAGGGCATCGTACCACGCCAGTGAGATGTCTTCCAAACTAGCAGGGACAGCGATCTACATCTAGACTGCTTCGCCTGTCTAGATTGTCACCTGTTGCCTGGTGTAGGGTGAGTTCCTTCACTTTCCAGAGACCTGTCTTTTCTCTCGCAGGGCGAGGAGGAATTTTCCAGGGCGTCTTCCGTCACCCCGGCCACGGGGGACATCTCCTCAGCCTGACCAGCCTTAGGCCATATTGACTTAGTATGGCAGAAGGGTCTCTCCCTCTTGTGTCTCCCCCGCAGGAGGCTGAGGTAATCTGTTCCCTTAGGGCAGTGACAGGTTCCCTCCTAGAGGTTTGTTACTCACCCAGTAGTAATGAATGGTGAAGACTGACAAGGGAAGATTTGACAATTACGTGCCTACCGTAATTCTTGATCTTCCCTTGTATCTTCACCATTCATTACTGATTCCTGCCCATCTTACCCTCTTGGGCCTCAGCTGTTGGGCACCACCTCCACCTTGCTCACCCTCTTCCTCTTTGAGGCCAGTTGGGGCAGAGTCCCCCTGGTACCTCAGGGCCCTCTGTTTCCTTCTCTAAAAAGTCACAGAGTGCTCATCCTAGGAGGGTGGCAAGTAGGGTCTTCACTTTGGCCTCAGAGGGAACTCCCTGAGATTCTCAGTGTGGTGTACTATTGTGTCCTCCTTGACCTAGCACGGATGTTCTATTTGTTTTCTTCCTCCTGAGGTGGGGACTGCGTCAGTGCATTTTGTGGGAGAACCCATAGGGAAGTTCCTCCCCCTTTTCTCCTTTCTCACTTCCCCTCTACCTTTAGAGGTCATTCTGTACAGAGTCCTTGCCTGTTTAAGAGGTTTTTCCCCTATGAGTAAGCCATCAGGTGATAAACTGTGAAGGGCCATGCTCCAGAACTTTCATCCCAGATTGGATTTAGCAGTGGGAAGAGAGGGCTAACTCCACCATGTTTTATATTCTCCAAGGCTATTTCAAATTCTCTTGTTCTAGACCTCCGTCCAGTGATCCCTGAATTTGATGTGTTCCTTGCTTCTGTGCCTTCATACCTTTCAGGTTTTTTAGGCTATAATAAGCCAGTGGTCTTCATGCCCCCCTCCCTTTCCTTCTTCCCCTACGTATGTTGTAGCTTTCTTTCTTCTCTTTCTCTCTCGCTTTCTTCTTGCCTGTGCTGCGACCCAAGGGTTGGGGCCCTATGGCCACTTTTGGAAAAAAGTCCAATCCCTCTGTCCTCTGGTTGGCGTTTTCCTTTTTCAGTTTATATCCTTTCCTTTTTCCTGTCTCTCGGCTCTCTTGCCTCACCTTGGTTTTCTCTATCCCCCTTTTTCCTCTTTCCTCTCCATCAGGACAGGACTGGGGTGGAGGAGGAGTCTGCAGTGCCTAACGGGTAGCCCTCATGTCCTACTCAATGCATTGGCCTTGAGATGGTGTTGACTCCTCCCCCCCCCCCAAAAGAAAAGCTCCTGTACAGGTATGCACCTCCGGCTTACACCCAGCAGTAATGAATGGTGAAGATACAAGAGAAGATCAAGAATTACAGTAGGTATGTAATTTTCATTTCTCCTCATACTTGTTGGAGAGAGAGGAGTTTCTTCAACATCTTAACAGTTGGAGCTCTGCATGGCTGCAGCACCGTCTGAGGCGGTTCTTTGGGAGGCAGGAAAGGCGATTATGTGTAATATGATTATTAAATATGTTGCCTCTCAAAGGGGAAAAGAGTCTGTAATAGAAAAAGATGATAAAGGATTTGGAGATGAGGGTGGTGGAAAGGGGAGGTAGTGAGGTAGTGGTCCCCTGGGGGACTTATCCACAAGGGAGGCCTTGAACCATCTCTGCAGAGGGAAGGCCAAGATGGCACTGTATTTTGCAAGAAAGCGGATGCTCAAGTGAGATAATAAACCTAGCCTGCTTCTGGCATACATAGTAAGGGATCACAGAATTGCAACTAGGATTGCAGCCTTGAGGGGAGCGGTATGCAGGTAGAAACAAGCTCTGAGGGGATCAAGTGGATTTTTAGTACCTTTATCAAAATTTGTACAGTTTAGAATACCCTAAATCAAATGAGGTGACCAGTAGATTTCTGACAAGGATAGAAATATCTGAGGCCACGGACCTAAGGGAGGCTTTGGGGGCACAGATTATGGTGGATGAAATCCGGGGAGCAGTAGGTGCCTTGAAACGGGGCAAAGCTGGGGGACTGCATGGTTTCACAGTGGAGTATTACAGGGAGCTGGGAGGACTGTTGATTATGCCACTGCATGGGATGTTGGAGGAAACCGAAAAGGAGGGGGGCTACCTGCCTCATGCTGTATGGTTTCTGTCTGTGTCCTTCCGAAGCTGAGCAAGGACCCTCTGGAGAGATGCCTCTTACAGACCCATCTCCCTCCTAAATTGTGACTTGAAAATTCTGCCTAAGATTCTGGCTTGGCTTCTGGAGCAGGTGCTCCCACAGATTGTGCACCTAGACCAGGCAGGGTTTGTGACGGGACACTTGCTTTGGCACTATGTGTGAAGACTGCTGAATGTGATACACGGGCGTTCTCTGCATCGGGACACAGCAACCTATGTTGTTGATGGATGCCGAGAAGGCCTTTGATTGCATAGAGTGGGAGTACCTGGTACTAGAAAAATTCAGACTGGGAACGGACTTTGTGGAATGGTTGAAACTGCCTTACCTTGCACCAAAGACCAAAATCTTGGTGAATGGAGGGCTTTCAGATGACTTCAGGTTGCACAGAGGTTTGAGACAGGGAAGCATGCTGTCTCCATTATTGTTTGAGCTGGCCGTAGAACCCCCAGCCATGAAAATCAGAGCTACGGATGCAACTGAGGATTAGGTACGACCTCCTCTGATTTCTAACAGAGTGGCAGACATTCATGCTGGAGTTGTTAAGGGTCACCGTACACTATGCAGAATTCTTGGGGTATAAGTTAAAGCTCCATAAATCAGAATTGATGACGCGGAGGCCAGACCCCTGGATAGGCTGAAATGAAAGTGGGAGCCCAAATCAGTTAGCACGATACTTACATACTTAGGTATTAAGGTGGGGAGGGACATTGGAGGTTTGTTAAGTTGAACTTCCAGCCAGTGTTTAATATCATTGTGGCAGAACTTAAGTGTTGGAGAGCCTTACCAGTCTTGTGTCTAGGGTGCATTAACTTACTAATGATGAACACCCTGCCTAGACTGCGTTACGTCACGCAGATACTGTCAGTGCATTCCTCCAAATCTGATATCAAACTCTGGGCTTATCTGGCAGAACAAAAGACCTAGAATGAGCCTTCAATAGCTTAAGAATGCAACAGAACAAGGGGGCCTGGGTTTTCTGAACCATGGGAGCTGTTTCCTGGGTATACA
Organism: Neoceratodus forsteri; assembly: GCA_016271365.2. Taxonomy (NCBI): domain Eukaryota; kingdom Metazoa; phylum Chordata; order Ceratodontiformes; family Ceratodontidae; genus Neoceratodus; species Neoceratodus forsteri. The sequence continues at coordinate 967,644,309 of CM057452.1, forward strand.
ACAATGGTACATCCATGACAGGGTTAACAAGGGTGAGGGAGCTAACTGGGTGGACCTGGAAGAAAGGAGATCTAAAGTTAGATTGTTAGCCTGTTTGGGCCCAGATGGGAAACGTACATGTGGGTCTGCGGATGGACATAATCCACTAGTTAAGTACACCTTGGAAGTCTGGATGGAGGGGCAGCATTGATTGAAGGTAAAGGAGGATACACACTGTTGGGCCATATTGTAGTAGTAGTAGATTTTATTTATATTGGGCGTCCTTCCCTGCAGGCCAGGGCACCCTTACAGGGTAGTACAATAAATAAATACAATACAATAAAACCAAACATTTCAGCACACACATAAAACCTCAATAAATCATTGATATAATAAAATACAGATAAGGAATAAGACTGTAATTTATCAGAAAAGCTTGTCTGAATAAAAATGGTTTCAAAAGGTTTTTAAATACTAACAGTGTTGGTGCTTCCCGGAGGTCACCGTTAAACGAATTCCAGAAGATCGGGGCAGCCACTTCGATTTCCCAGTGTCCAAACAGTTTAGGTTGCGATCTGGGCACCTCCTTGAGACCTTCTCCTGCAGACTGTAGTGTGTGATTTGGGGTGTAAGGATGCTGCAGCTCAATCAGGCAGCCTGCGCCCAGCCTGTGTAGGGCCTTACAGGTCAACAGACCTATCTTAAAGGAGATACTATAATGCACTGGCAGCTAATGCAGTTCATGAAGCACCGGCATAATGTGGCAAGACCGCGGAGCCCATGTCAGCAGTCAGGCCGCAGGGAACCCAGCCTTCTTACTGAGAATGGAGAATAGGAGGTTCAGGTTATGGGAAGAAAACTGAGTGAGGTGTTTGTGCAGCCTCTATTCCAGGAGTGGCATGAGGACCTAAGGAGAAGATTTGAAATGACCACTGGGACGTGAACGTCTGGATAGTTCACCCCTATACTCATGGGAACTGTCGGCCTATAGTTCGAGGGTCTCACTCCAGGGTGTGATAACTAAAGTGGCCAGGCAGGATAGGGTCAAACTTCCGAACCCATCCTTGAAGGCAGAGAACCTCTGTTAGTGAGATTTAGGTTTGGGCATCTCGGAAGAGAGCTGGGGAGATATTCTGAAATTGCACATGGGGCTCTTGCTCTGTAATAAATACAAGTAGTCGCAGTATAAAGTCATACTCAGGTTATATTGCCCCTTAGGTATACTCCATAAGTTTGACCCCAACAACTCACCAGTACGCAGATGATGCTAAACATGTATAGGCATCACATCCATTATTTTTGGGGTTAGAAACAGAAGTTGACAGAAGATAAGGACTGCACGGCTCATCCAGTCTGCCCATTTCTTTTCCTACCTTATGAATGTGCCATAGGCCTTTGCTCTGTCAATGGCCTGTCTATTCATACTCATCTGTATTGCTCCCTTATGCCTATCCCATGCCTGTTTGAAGCCCTGCGCTGTATTCGTATCCACCACTTCCTGAGGTAGGCCGTTCCATGCATCCACCACCCTTTTTGTGAAAAAGAACTTCTTCGCATTACCCCTTAATTGGCATCCCTCTAATCTCATGCTGTGTCCCCTTGTCGTGCCATTTTTCTTATATTGTAACATGTTACTCTTTCACCTTGTTAATGCCCTTAAGGTGTTTGAATGTTTCAATCATATCACCTCTCTCCCTCCTTTGCTCTAGTACATACATATTGAGTTCAGTTAATCTGGTCTCAAATATTTTCTGATGCGGTCCCTGCACCATTTTGGTTGCCCTTCTCTAGACTGCCTCAGTTTGGTTAATGTTCTTGTGAAGGTGTGGCCTCCAGTACTGCACGCAGTATTCGAGATGCAGCCTAACCAGTGTCTTGTAATAAAGGGATTATTACCTCCCTCTTCCAGTTGCCAGACACTTCAGCCCTTTTGGAACTCGGTGTTGCGTGAGATCACTGAAATACTGGGAAGACCGGTCACATGTACTCCGCTATCTATGCCTTTTGGGATGGAGGACATTGGAGTGGAGAGATGGGAACTGCACGCTAGGTGGGTCAGGGTCCTGCAGGCCATGGTGAGGCAGCGTGTACAGAACCCTACAAGTTCTTGTACTGGAGAAACATAGAAACATAGACTTTGACGGCAGATAAGGACCGCTTGGCCCACCTAGTCTGCCCATAGAGTCTGGAGAGGCTGACTTAAATGCTTACAGAGAGGGAAGAAGTGTTTTGAGAGGACATGTGACAAATTTATTAACTGTTTACCTCCACCAGAGGCAGTAAGCCTTCATGAAGGTCTAGTATAATGCCTAAAAACTCTTGTGGAGGAGGATACGTGATACATTAACTGAGTTCACCAAGGGAATGCCTGAATTAAAGAACGATATGACACATGCAGCCTACCACTGTGATTAATTTATTTTTAATTTATTACTTCAGTGTCTCTTTCTCTATGGTATATTATACAATATCTGATATGTACTTCAGTTGCATCAAATAGGCTGCTGCTCTTGTTTTTAAATTATTTTTTCTCACTTGTCCTGTGACATTACATTTCTGTTACAATGTATGCAATCCAAGTTCTTTATGCCCTATGTACTATATTGTCTGTGTCTATGAACTCAATAAATAGAGGATACATGATGGGTGACTGTGGAATATGGTAAATATTTGCATAAGTGAAGAGTGACCTCGGATAAAATAATGAGCGGGAGAGCCGCAAGTGTTATTATCCAGGTCACTCTGCATGAATGCAAATATTTATCATATTCCACAGATTCACACATCATGTGTGCTGTTAATACAATAGGGTCCTCATATCCATTATTTGGTGGTAAACGCACTTTTTATTTGTGGTGTAGTTGCTTTTTAAAGTTTTGTTTTTGTGTCTTCTGCTGAGTTCAGTATCTGTCATCTTCCGTGTTTAGTCTGAGTCCGTGTTAGTATCCAGCGCTCTTGGTTTTGTACTTTGCTAATTCCATTGTGCACGCTGCTTCTCACCCAAGGAGTCCCTTAGCATCAATAACATTACACAGATAGCTGGCCAGCCATTGCTGCCCCAGAGAAAAAGTTCTTCAGCAAGAAGGATAAGTGAACTACAGACCTTGTCTGTGGAGCCTAACTACATTGCAGTCCACTGGAATAAGGTTGTCCGGACAAACAGGAAATTCCTCCCTAAGGTGGTTTCGGACTTCCATTTTAATCAGTCCATCACATTACCTGTTTTTTTCACTGAACATTATAGTTCAGAAGAACACAGCCTGCATAGCCTAGATGTCAAAAGGGCTATCAGTTACTATCTGGATCAACCAAAAGGCCATAGGAATGAGTGTACTCAGCTGTTCTTCACCTATGGAGAAGTGGGAAAGGGCAAGCCAGCCACAAAGAGAACCATTGCATGGTGGCTTATGGCCTGCATTCAGTTTTGCTATGGAAAAATGGGTAAGAAGCCACCAGTGGGCTTGAGGGCCCACTGCACTAGGGGGGACAGCTGCTTCCATAGCAGCTGCAAGGGACATCCCTATGCTTGAAATTTGCAAAGCAGCTACCTGGAAAACTGTTCATAGTTTCACTAAGCACTACTGCCTGGACACTCAGGCCAGGAGTGATGCTAGGTTTGGCACAGCAGTATTGCAGAGCCTGTTTCCCAAGTAGGTTCTGTGCCCATCTCCAAGGGGCACTGCTGGGTAGTCTGCATAAGTCAGAATGCAGTAAGACTTCCTGGAGTTTGAAAAAAAAAAAATTACCACAGTAATCTTGTTTCTTCCAAGGGAGCCTTACTGTATTCTGACCACCCACCCTGCCTCCTACCAAAACCAGGGGGCACTTCACTGCAGCTGTTCTTTTTATATTGTTGAGCCACTGGATTGGTTACTTTTGGGCGTCTGTGGCTTGAGTCTTTTTATATGCCCTTCTTAGGATGGCTAGTCATTTGTGACTTTGTTAGTTTTGATATAGTTGTTTAGAATAGCTTAGATGTTATTATTATAGTTGCTTGTCAGAATCTGGCAGTTACATAGAAAGTACCAAGGACAGTGGTTTGAAAACCGAGCTCGAGCCTGTTGAATGTTCCACTGGTAGCATATAGGCTTTTAACACTCTCCTCTCCGGGGCAGTTCAGCTGGAATGGCTAACTGCACAAGTCAGAATACAGTAAGACTCCCTTGGAAGAAACAAGATTACTGTGGTAAGTAACTTTTCTTTCTGCCTATTGTGGTTTTAGAGTTCCATCTAAATTAATCACTGGCGCATCCAGCTTTCTACCCCAAACTGGAGAAGTGGGATGAAATGTTGCACCATTCTCTCAGTAATAAAATGATTCTCAGCTTTTACTTCTATAGAACTTAGGACTGCAGGGAAGCCTCTCAGGTATCTGTCTTGTTCAACCCCAACTGAAAGGGGCTTCCAGTTTCCAAACTGCGTCTGTATGTGTAACTGTATTTACAGTTGCATTCAGCACTGCTACACATTAGCAGCGTGGCAGTTGTAGGGTTTTGTCAGAGTTCATGCCACCTGAGCCCTGGCTACCTCGATGGCTTCACTCTGTTCGGTCACTGTTTCAAAGATAAGTAGGGCCAGTACCTGGAATAGCGTTAACACCTTCACAAGACACTGTATTCTGGATATTCACTCTACAAAACATCCAGATTTCAGGTTGTCTGTATTACAGGGCCTGCTGTCCTCGTGATTCCTAGGTCTCTGCCCTACCTACCCTAAATGATTTATACAGCTTGTTACTCTACCAAAGAGTGGGACTCTATAGAGAAGATTGTTTCTTGAAAGATAGGAAAGTTACGTACAGCAACCCTAGATCTTCAAGAATATCTTCTCTATAGAGTACCACTTGCCCAACCTCTTTCCCATGGACTCACTTCAGCTTTGTTTACCCTGCCTTCCTTCCCCTCCTGAAATGGGTATGAGCTGTGAATATACTAGTTGTTACTGTTGTCCGTTCTTACAAAGACCTGCAGGATATCTTATCTTTTTTGTTTGTTTTTCTTTCCTAGTAACATGCTAGGATAGATTTTGCTCTTCTTGGTAAAAAAAAAAACAAAGGCACAGAGACAGTTAGGGCTGGCACTGCTCTATACCCTGCAGGTGCATGGACAGCACCATGTATCAGTGCTAGACACCGAAACCGCTAGCCCCAGAATTTCTGGATCCCACGTGGCCCTGTCATTTCCAGCCCAAAGACCAAAGAGTGGTACTCTATGAAGAAGATATTAGATCTAGAGTTACAGTAAGTGACTTTCCTTTACATTAAAGCTAATCTGTTTTTCTTTGTTATAAATATAACAAGCAGTCTGAATGTTGTCAGTTTTTTTTAAACTACATTCCACATATCAGATTCAGTGTTGAACAGAATGGTTCAGTTGATTTGCAGTGTATTGCCATATATAACATTTTTTAAATTTTCTTTTCTTTTTTATTTTAAAGATTTAAAATGTTTAGGAGAGGCAATGAGGTCATTCTATTTTTAACAACTGTTAATTACTTTAACAGAATACTTTAAATTGTTATCTTGCAGAGCAAGGGAATATATAGTGCAAGAACACAGACTAGGCTTGCAAGCAATGCTGAAACAACTAGCTCTCCGACATCTTATTTTGGTGACTCTGGCTGAAATGAGGATGTCTCGGAAGAAAAGCCAACTGCAGAATTTAAGGGAACGGCATACACTGGATGGAATCATGCCACTTTGGGACACTAAAAAGCTACAAAAACTACAAAATGAGGTGGTTACATTTTCTTTGTCATGAGAAGTTATTTTTGTTATACAGCTAGAACTGTAAACCGTTTTTTTATAGAAAAAGCCAGGTGTAGCAGGACTTGCTAAAGGGGAACAGTGAGATGTCTGGAACAAAATGAAAGCTATAAAGGTATAGAGGGCAAAAAAACTGCACAAATCTTAAGAGTATCTCACTCATCAGGTAACACAATATGGAACTTCGTCGGTGAAGCAGGATCCACACAGAAGAGTTTCAACAGTACCACCATTTAACATGCGCAGCCCCTCTCCCTCCTCAGTTGTTTCCTGTCATCAGCTCTGTTTGCATGGGTCTCTACAGAAGCTCTGACGCAGTTTCGCACTATTTTGCCTACGACTTTATTTTACTTAGTTTTTCAGAATCACTTTTACAAGAGATTCTTCTACCTTGTTTATGTCGAGAGTTATTTCTTCCGCTTCTGTCTTCTGTCACTGCGGAAAGAAGATTGCCTCTACAAACGAACATACTCTCTGTGTCTGCTGTCTTGGGCCTGACCATAACATCTCAGACTGTGAGCTCTGCCATAAATTCAACAAAACCACCTTTAGGCAATGAAAAAAAGGCTCTCAGAAATTTTCTGATGGAATAACAGGTAGCCAGTTCTGGGCAGGGATCCTCGGTGGTCCCTCCTTCCCAGTCGCCGGTGAGTTTGTTGGCCTTCCAGGCCTTTAAGACCTGAGACAAGTCCTCAAGGAAAAGCCACAAAAAAGACAGAGATCAGGATCACTCCCCCCAACAGCATTTCCACACCCCCCCCCGACTGCTGCTGCTTCTTCTTCTTCTTCCAGGGGTACTTTGTCAGCTGTGGCTGCAACAGCACTTTTTCTTGTGTAGGTCTCTATTCTTACCAGACCTATAATGACAGCGCCACCACCTGCCTATCAGGGCAGCTGGTCATCAGCTCCCGGTTCGTCGATACGTGGCTCATGAATGACAGCCCTCCCATTGAGGCCTGATGCTTCTCCAGGTCCTCGGGTAATGGGCTCTTCAGGCTCCCAGGGCCTGACGGATGGAATGTTGCGCCATGTGATATTGACCCCTCCTCCGTCGATGCAGCAGTCTGTTGTCGTCGACCTCAACAATATCCTGACCAAGTTTACTTGGTCCATCAGCTGGCTGTTTATAGGCCTGCATCCTGTGCACCATCGATGCCACTTCAGCTTCCTCTGGCTGTTCCCTGTAGGACATTGTCAGTCCCTTGATGTGGAGCTGGTTGATGTCGAGGAGGAGTACCATCTGTCACAAACCTACTCCTGAGGGTCAGGCCCACTGAGCTGACAGTGCCCACCCTTGAGTGCAATCCGTGATGGGGGGAGGGACAGGGATACCCTCTTTATCCTTTAGAATGATTGCCTAGGTCATGACTGCACCTCTGCCACGAGGATCCTGGGCATCTCTCTAGCTCTGGACTAGGGCACAATACCAGTCTCAAGTCTTGTGGCCAAATATGAACCTTTCCTTGGCTGTTACACAAAGGAGAAAGACCCAGGCTTCACACTCTCTTTGGGGTAGCAGTGTAACACCTGATTTGGCCTTCTCCCCTACTGGACGTGCAACAGCCTGGTTCAAAATCTTTGTATACTTTGGTATTCTCCCTATCCTTCCAGGTGTCCCATTACAAACCATTTTGTCAATTTGGTTGCTTATGGTGGCCCCTCTAAGCAATTGACAGTTGTCACAAATTATTAATAAACCTACAGTTACGCACATACAATATAAGCACTCTAACGCAGGCAGAATTTCTTTAGAACAGCAACGTCTTTACTTAAAATACTTAGAATTACCGCTAAAGGAGAATACTAGTTTGGGTTACAGTATGCAGAAACAAATGGGAAAATATATGCAGGAAAAAAAGGCACTGAAACTTGTTAGCCAGGTCTCTACCTTAGGTATGAAGATTTCAAAATCCAGAGAATCGCTGGTTTGCAACAATATTTCAGTCTTTCTGTAGCAGCCTTTGGTTCTTAGGCAGACTCTGTGCTGGCAGCTGTTCTCTTGTGGTCAGGAGAGTACAAGCAAAATGTGTCTTCAAATGCCCTGATCAGGGGCTATTTATACTTTTCTGTACCTCTTGAAACAGTGAGTGAAAATCCCACAACATTTAACCCAGTAGGTGACACTCTTGTGCTCCCAGAAATCTTATTTTCTTGATAATCTTTGATGTCAGAGTCTCATAGTTAACCTAGGTTTTACAATCTCACACAGATATGCTATAGGGATGTGTTTCTTTTTCTGTTCTTTCACACAGGCCTGTTAGATGTATCTTTCCTAGCTAAAACGTCCTGCTTTGAACTGCCTTAATTTAATTAGTTATAAGGAAGATCCTGTAAGTTTTATGATTATACAGGTGATTTTATTACTTCAGTTCCCCATGGTCAGTTCCTATTGAAAATACCACTTTGATCATGCATCCACAAGCTTTTGACAAGAACTTATCAGATTCCTACAAGCAAGGCTGGCCTTGTAGGTCAGAGGAAGGTCAAACCCCCTTTTAAAAAAAAAAAAAAAGTGTCAGGCTGGTAGCACTGAGGGTTGAGGCGCTGGATGCCACACCTCACGCCATGCCGGTGACCCGTGTTCGGGAACAAGCACGGGCCACTGTGGTCAGCAGGGGAGAAGAAGGATCGTGCATCCCAGGGACTGCTCTCCTTCTCCGGGGGGGGGCACCAATAGTCGGCAAACACCTGGCCCATAATGGAGGCTGGGGGGCAGAACGCCAATGCTGACAAGGCGGGGATAGGACATATGTCTGGAGGAGTGCGCACGGGAGCATGCGCATTGCCTCCACTGGCGTCGTTGCACACCCCACCCTGAGGGGAAAAGAACAGAGGAAAATTGCGGTCGTGCAACTTGGTGGCCATCCTGGGACGCGCTTGGCTTCGAGGATGTCGCCCCCAGAGAAAACTGGATCCAGACATGGCAATGAGTAAGGGGAGCTTGCCGCCACCCTGCTCTGGGGAGAAAGCTGTGGGGGTATGACTGGGGGAAGGGGCAGTAATGGGAGCCTATGTGCGCCAGGACAGCAACCGGATATGTACCGACTGGTGGGGGGGGGGGAGTACTAACAAAAAATAAATAAATAAATAAATTTAAAAAGTATTTTCTCTATGTGCCTTTGCTGACAGAATTACATAAAAAAAAATACATACAACAGAATAATATCTACATATAAGGGCTAGCAGTGTGCTAGGTCGCCACACCGTCCTGACCTCATCTTGCCCGAAGAATAGAAAGAACCTCTTTCTTCCAACAGGTCCACTGCCTCCTCAGTGAGTGAGGACTCTGTCAAGCATGCTCCTAGGTCTCCTCCAGAGGACCCTACTTTCTTCAGTGTTATGAAGTAGCTGTCCACAACCATTTGGCTTCCATACTGAGCAAGAGGATGCCACCAGACGGGATCTGGTGGACTTTCTGGAAATACCAGAATCTCCTCCTAAGATCATGCCTCCTATCCTCCCAGGCCTGAGGAGTGTCGCTGTCGCCACTGGGCACAGACCTGATATGGTTCCAGCCATGCCTTGCAGGGTGGATAAGTTATATCAAGATCCCCATGGCTTTCCTTTCTACACTGCCCAAACAGAGACCAATTCCATGGTCATCAAGGCAACTTATGTCCGGTTAAAGGAGCCTAAGCACCTCAGTTCCCTCCCCCCGACAGGGAATCTCGCAGCACTGACCTTTGGGATAAGAGGGTGTGTGCCTCCTCCACTAGTGACATAGTCAAACACCAGACCACCATCTGGAAGAAGGGCAAGGCTGCTGCCTAGGCCCACCCTGGATGTACCCAAAAACAGGGCGTTCTTAAATACTTGCAGAGTGCAGAGGATATCAGCAAGCACCTCCTTTGGGCCCTCTACATTATCTGGGATACTGATGCCAGGGCTGCTGCCACAGGCATTTGCCTTTGTAGGCACTCCTGATTGAGGGTCTCAGCCTTTGCGGACACAGTCCAGCAAAATGTGCTTAACACCCTTTTTAATGGCACCAAACTATTTGGGTCAGATGTTTGGACATCATCAATGACCTACAGGCATCTAGCAGGGCTATTAAGTCTGTGCACTCGCTCTGTCATATGCAGCCTATGAGCAGGCAGCACCCTCCCTTTCTCAAGGTGTCCCACAAGTCCAGAGCAGCCTCCCATCCCCAGGGCAAGAGAAAGGCCTCCTCTGCCTTGCCTGCCCACCTCCTCCTCCTCTGGTGCCAAAGCAAAGTGCTCTAGGGTTGATGGTTCAGCCCCAGCGACTGGATCTGCCTCCACTTTACTCCTTGCTAGAACCTCTTCTTCCAGTCCCTGACCAAGAGGCAGTGGTCGGAAGTTGGTTCTCCCTCCATCTCAGTCAATGGAGAACCATCACTTCAGATGCCTGAATTCTTAAGATTATAGAGAGGGGTCACACTCTGGAACTCATAGAGATGTCCCAGAGACTCTTCCAGTACCCTCCACCTGTACCCTGGCCGACCTGTCCATCCTTCTGGAGGAGGTACAGTCCCTTCTGCGAAAAAAGGCCATCAAGCCAGTGCCCTGGCATCAAAGGAATGGGATTTTATTCCAGGTTCTCCCTGGTCCCCAGAAGAACCAGAGATCTGAGGCCCATTCTAGATGTCAAGGACTTCAAGCTGTATGTCTAGTACAAAAGATTCTGCGCGATCACCCTGCCAGGCCTGATGCCCCTACTCAAGCAGGACATCAGGCTGTGCTCTCACTGTACATGCAGGATGCTTACCTGCATAGCTCGGTGTTCCACTACACAGGAGATTCCTCTGGTTTCTCTTTCAGGGCGAGCACTACCAATTTAAGGTATTGCCCTTTGCCTTATCCTCTGTGCAGTGAGTCTTTACAAAGTGCTTAGCAGCAGTAGTTGCAGCTGTTAGGGGAAAACGTACAGTCCCTCCCTTCTGTCTGGATGACTGGCTCCTAAAAGCCCCATCCAGGGAGCAGCTCCTTTGGACTCTGGAAAGAACCCTTCAGCTGTTTTCCTCCCTGGGCATCACTGTCAACCTGCCCAAGTCTGTCCTCACCCCATCCCAGATTCTGCAACATATGGGGCGCTTCTGGGCTTGGTGCAGGGCAAGGCCTTCCTACCTCAAAACAAGGTGGAATGCCTCATTGCCCAGGTTTAGGAGGTCACACGGAGCCATTATATCTTGGCCAGGGTATATCTGAGACTGTTTGGGCTGATGGCCCCGATTTGACCTTCTGCTTAAGGAGATGGTTCTCCAGGATCTTCTGGCAATGTCTCCTGGTGGCTAGGTTTTCCATAGAATTTATGTGGGCAGTTTTTAAACTTGTTTTTTAATACATTTGCAGCCTGATTTTGACAAAGGAATGCCACTGCTTGACTAACAAGGTGCTTGTTAGTTGAGAGGTGGCATTCCTTTGTCAAAATCGGCACACAAATGTATTAAAAAAAATAAGTTTAAAAACAGCCCCCATTATAGTCTAAGGAGTGTGCCCCCACGCTGTTCTTGAACAGTCATCACAAAATGTGCTAGCTTGAGGGAGTATCTCCGACTAAGGAAGTTGCAGCGTTTTACCGGTGGACTACAAAAGGTGATTTTTCAAGTTTTGTAGCTTTTTAAACAGGAAGGAAAAACAAAGAAACTTTGAGTACCAGTCAAGGTAGCCTCTGGTAAGCTGCCATATATGTTTTTGAGGGAGAGAATGTAATAAGTAAACACCTGCTCTATAAGTTTTTTTTTTTATTATAGTGGAGAGTTGCTCTTTAAAACCTCCCCACCTACAAAAACACATAATATCTAAAAAGGAAATATTTAAACACTTCCAATCACCTTTTTTGGGCTGCATTGCGCATAGACCTGCAGGCCTCTTGCTATGAGAAAAGGATGCCGCATTCCTTCTGACCGAACAAACATGTTGGAGTTGCATCACAGTCACCTCCACATCTGTGAAGCACTCCTCTTGTTTTCATTGGAGGTAGCACTACACTATTTTTACTGTGTCTTCCATGATGGCCGAACATAGTACACTCCACCTTGTCCAACGTTGCCACCAAACAGTATTGCACATGCGAAACTACTAGCACATGCACAGTACAGTGCAGCGGACATCTTGGACACAGCGGAATGTGCCTTTTTTTTTTTTTTTAATTAAACATATCCCTCCACCCAACCCTCCCTCTCTGCACCTCCCAGCCTCCAGAAACATAAGAGTGACACTTGGGGTGCCCAGTCCCCCAGTGCAACGATCAGGACTCCACAGTGTTTTTTTTCTTGTTTGTTTGTTTTATTCCCCACCCCACCCAACCTCCCTCTCAGCACCCACCCCAAAAACATAAGAGTGACACTGGAGGTGCCAAATCCCCAATGTCATGATCTGGAATCCTCTGGGTGTTGTTTTTTTTTTAAACCCTGTAAAATAAAAGGTCCTTCAATGTCATTTGTGGATATTCCTGTCCTCCCACTCAGCACCCACCACCCGCAACCCCCAGCCCCTTACTCATCCATCGGATGTCCAACGCCGTAATCCTCTCAGGACCGCAGACACGTCTTGACTCTTCAAAGTCTGACCCAAACTGAAGAAACAGGATTGCTGTTCAATGTATATCTTTCTTTTGTGTATTTTACTCTCCATTTTCACCCGTCCCTGTTCTCAGCCAGGCGTGTGCATGTGGAGGCATGTGCAGGCCACGGCTCGAGATACCCTCCCATGGCTTGCCGACCCCTTCTGCCTAAGCTAGCCATTGGAACTATGGGGGGGGGATTATCCAGAGAGAGAGAGCCGCCCTACGGCTGCTCAGTCCTGCTCTCCCCCGTGCTGCCTCCCTGAAGAACTGAGTCCTCCCAGACCCGGGTCACCGGCGTGATGAGAGGTAAGACATCCAGCGCCTCAGCCTTCTGCGCAACCAGGCCAGCTGGTTCTGTGCATCTCAATGGTGTTTTGAACTTAGTGGCATAACTTGGGCATTTTTGAATATTTGTGAGCCAGATTTTCAACATTCCTCTTTTGGGACCCTGCCTCATGAACAGTTTCACTGACATTAGCCAATCTGTCCCAAAAGGTAATTTTGCGCAAAATCGCCTTTCAGGCAGGAGTGGAAAATTTTCTCTGCCCTTGTTCATGAGGTGGGGTCATAAGACGGTATGTTGAAAATTTGGTGTAAAAATATTAAAAAACAACAAAAATTTGAGCCTACGTGAATTTTGGGAATGCATGCTCATAACTATGGTAAGATTTAACATTTTACCCAAAATTTACAGCATAGCCATATCTTTACAGCGCCTTATGAATGGGACAGCAGTCATTTTTCAAATCCTGGCCAAAATGTTTTTTGACATCCCGAAAGGTGATTTCATGGTCCCTGCACAAAATCACCTTTAGGCCAGGAGTTGAACATTTTCTCTGCCCTTCCTCATGAAGCAGGATCATAACAAGGCTACATTGAAAATGTAGTGTAAAAATTTTATAAAACAACAACATTGTGAGCCTATATTACATTTTGCTAATGCAGGCTCGTAACTTCAGTAATTTTCTGTATTTTTAGCCCAGATTCCTCGGATGCAGTCCTATTGGCTCTGGCGAGACCCTGGTAATATGTGTCCTCACTTTTTATTTTTCAAGCCTCCAATCTTGTCATGATCTGCAGCACTCCATCCTCCCCCTTCCTTCAATGCTCTGTCTCTTGCTCCCTTAACCTGCTCAAATACTGGCACATTCACTTAGTTGGCTTTGCAGTTTTGGTTTAAAAAACTTTCTCTGCCTTCAGAAATTATTTACCAATCCTGCCCGGGACTGATGCCTCTTGCTGTTATTGTACTGGGCTCAGTCTCTCATTTTCATTAGAAGGCTGCAGATAAACAGCCGCACGCAGCATCATTCCACAAACAATGGGTACGTTGAACTTTTTAGGGACGTGGATAGGATGTTCTAGCCACACTTTCTGGCAGTTACTTTTTCCTTTAAGACTTGCCGGAAACATCTTCAAGCTGGCTCCTCCCACCCATCCAGATGGTAACTCCCTGGGCTCCGCCTCATGATGCCAGATCTTCCTTTCCGCTGGAAGAAGCAGGTTCCCTCCTTACCACTCCCATGTTGAGTAGGCCCTGGTGCTTAAATCGACGGATTTACTTCCAAAACTTAATAATAATAAAACTTTATTTTTATGGCATCTTTCCAAAACTAAGGAGCCGAACATAGTTAAAATCATAAACATAATTACAATTGCAGCAGCATAGTTACTAAACAAACAACTAAAAAATGTTTAAAAATTACAATAAATACGCATAATCAATCAATCAGTCGACGAAAGCTTGGTGCCACAAATTAGTTTTTAAGTCTCGTTTAAAGGCCTCCACAGTTGTCCACTCATGCAACTGGCATGATAGAGAATTCCAGAGAGAAGGGGCTGCATGCATAAATGCCTGGCCTCAGAGCGGAGCGATCGCCCAGCGCAGTAACGTACCAGGAGCTCTTTCAAGTAGTCCAGGCCCAGTCCTTGTAAGGTTTATAAGTCAAGAGACTGAATTTAAAGATGATCCGCCACTGAACTGGCAGCCAGTGCAGGTCACGCAGCACTGGCGAAATATGACAGAACTGAGAGGTTCCCGTCAAAAGCTGAGCTGCGGCATTCTGCATTAGCTGCAAACAGTGGATTTCTACCCCAGATAGCCCTAGATAAAGGGCACTGCAATAATCCAAGCGAGAGGACACTAAGGCATGAACTAGCGTAGGAAGGTCACTGGACAGAACAAGGTGCTTAACCCTGGCGATATTCCTTAGATGGAAATAAGAGGTCTTGACGATGGCTGACACCTGAGAATACAGGGTCAGACCTTCATCAAAAATTATCCCCAGGTTTCACACCTGTTCAGAGGCCTGTAGTGATAAACCCCCAAGAAAAAGCCCAGAGGGTAAACCTACCCCCGGCCCCCCTATCGGGCATCCTGGGTCCACAGCCATCACTTCAGTCTTTCCCAAGTTTCATCTTCACCTCGATCTTCGACCGTGATGGAGGACAAATCCTCACCCAGATGTTGCCGGTGCCCATGCGGGCAGAAAATGTTGTGTACAGACCCACACGCCGCATGCGTATACTGTCTGGGCCACGATCACAATCCACAGGCCTGCGACTTTTGTCAGTTGTTTCACCTGACGGTCCTGGAGGACCGCGCTGCCTGCCTGAAGTTGGGTCTTCCAGAGAAATGTTATCCACTGGTCAAATTAAAGGATGCCCATTGGGTGGTCTCCGCGGCTGCAGGATCCGTCGAGCAAGTAGAGCAACTCAAGGCCTTTGAGGAGCAGCAGAGCCAGTCTAGACTGTTTTGGCTTGGCCGAAGCTAGCTTCTCCACTGATCATGGTGGAGCCGCTACCCAAGCAGCCTTCAACTGGGGCTTCTTCCAAGGTGTCTCTGGCGACTAAGGGTCTTCCTCATCGGCTGTCGGTCACTCTTTACCTGACCGCCCACGGCTAGTCGAGAGTGACTCGGGTGGTCGTCCACTTTACACGGACTCCTCGGAGTTCGAGGATTCCTCTCTGCACTGCCATCCTCTGGATATGGAGTCGATGGGGGATCTGTCAACGGAGAAAGGCCCCACTTCATTCATGGGCATTCTCCGCCTCATCTTCTAGTCCATGGGGGTGAAACTGGGGCCCGTTCAAAAGCAGGCTCGCTACCCCCTTACAGAAATTCTAGATAAAGAAGACTCTCCAATGGAGGCTTTTCCAGTGGCCGAGGCCATTGTTGGCCCTGCCCTTGAGCACTGGCAGCACCCCGCCTCTTGCCCTGGATGGCCCACAAATATGTGGTGCCCACTGGTACCCTTTAAGGTTTTATGGGTTCACAGAGTATCCCTCAGCTGAGGGGTTGGTGGCTGACTCAATGTTTAGACGCTCGGGCAATACGGGGGACATTGATAGACCTCCGAACAAAGAGTCCAAGAAGTTGGACCATTCGGTTAGGAAGATGTATGCTGCCTCTTCGCTAGGCCTCCACCAGGTGAGCTCGGCCATCTTGATCACATATTTCTCCCATGCCCTTCTGAGGTGTCTGGATGAGGTGATTCCTCATCTACCTGCTGACCTCCAGACTACGGTCGAACAGATCCAGGACCAGGATTGTGATGTGGCCAAACAGCAACTTCAGATGGCCCTGGACATTGGGGACTCATGTGCCCGCTCGGTGGCGGCCGCGGTTGCCATGTGCTGTAGGGCTTGGCTGCGGATCTCAACTTTCTCAGCAGACACCCAGCACAATCTGGTAGATGTATCCTTCTTAGGCACCGACCTACTTGGGCCCGGTGTGGAGGGTCACCTCTAGTGCATTGAAAAGTCCAATGCCTCCCTGGACTCTGTCACATCTGCCCAGGAGGATCCCAAGGGCTCTAAGCAGTGGAAGCGCAAGCCCTTTCGGTCCTTTACTCCTGCGGCAAAACCAGGCCAGCATCAGCTGGGTCAGCAGGCTCAGTTCTGGTGACCTCAGGCCAAGTCTGTGGCGTCGGTGGTCTGAAAGCCTGGAGGGAAGGGACCTGGTGGCCCCTGTGCCTGATCATCCTCCTTCAAGCCTGCTCAATGACGAGATGGGGTTTGCCACCCTCACGCCCACCACACCTCCCCTGGGTCCTCCTGTGGGGGCCAGCTCCGCCACTTCCTTTCTGCCTGATCCACTCTTACCACGGACAGGTGGGTTCTGGAAGTGGTCAGTGTGACAGGGTAGAATAGGACCCGGTCCTGTCTGTTTTGGAGAAAGGGTTTAAATGCAAGCATCTAGTTTTCTTTTTCTGTCTTATCTGTCTGGTTGCACAACCCAATTTTCCTGTGAGACCTCGGACTTGATCAACCCGAACAGTCTCGCAATTCTTTGCCTCTCCCTGTCTCTCAGTTTTCTCTTGCTGTCTGTTTTCCCTCCCTTGCATATCTGATAATATAAAAATATATGCAAATCAGTGTATGAAATGAAACTGATAATGGGATCACTTTTGTTTAGAGAATATTTAGTATTACTGTTGAAATGTATATTAACTATTTTGAGATGACTGTAAAAAGCTAGAGGTTACTTACCTGAGTGCAAATGTTCAGCCTTTTGCAAAAAAAGGGGCCTCAAGAAGCACAGTGTTCTAGCAGCTCCTGAAACTTATAAGGACAGGATGTTTGAGAAGAATGGGGGTTGAAAAAGACTTATAAAAGAGCTAAGCTGAGCTGCAAAAGAGATGACAAGAAAGATTTTATTTTATTTTGCTTCTGTACATAGTTATGAACAAGTTTATTTTTTTATATTACTGCTACTATAAATAAATAGTTTTGGTGAATTCTACAACTGCTCCTGGGTTTTCCTTATGCTTCCTGACCCATGCGTCAATGACAAATGGTTTTAGAAGTGGGATTTACACCATTCATACCCTAAGACAGGAGTTTTGTGCGTGGGTACTGGACCTAGTACCAGGGCAGCACAGAGGAAGGTACTGATTCTGCAGCAGCAAGTCCAGGAGTGGTTACCAGGAGAATGGCAGCCAAACTAGCCGCAACAGATTTCCAGTCTGAGATTGTTCAGCCAGCACGTGTCATGGAAAAAGAACAGGCATTGACAGAACCTGAAAGCCTGATGGACTTTTTCAAATGGTGGACTATACAACAAAAAGAGACTGAGAAGCAGATGAGAGAAGAGATGCAGCAATAGGAGCAGTGATGGCTGGATGCCTTGCAAGCTATTAAAGGCAGAAGATCCGGCACACATCCAGAGGAGCAACAAAATGCAAGCAACTGAAAGGCCATTAAACTTACAAAGTTGTGTCCCTCGGATAATATTGAGGCATACCTGACAACCTTTGAAAGAGTTGCCACAGCCTGCCAGTGGCCAAAGCAGCAATGTACAATGAGACTGGTACCCTACCTGACAGCAGGGAAAGCCCAACTTGCCTACAGCAGTATGGACACTGCACAGTCAGAAAACTATGACCTGGTGAAAAGCGAAATCCTGAAAAGGTACGCCATCTCCAGAGAGATCTACAGGCAGAGATTTCGGTCTCTGAGTTACGACTTGGTCGACAATCATCAAGAAGCCTTCACCTGACTCAGAGAACACCTGATAAAATGGGTCCAACCAGAGAGCAAAACAGCCCAACAGATCATCGACACATTTGCCATGGAGCAATTCATCAACATCTTGCCTACAGATGTGCAACTGTGGGTAAAGGAACACCGTCCAGAGAGTGGGGAAAAGGCTGTTTCTTAGGCTGAGGACTACCAAATGGCCAGACAGATGCCACAGCAGCGAGGTAACAGCCAAGCACCGGTAAGAAACTCTTCTTCCGATTTAAATTCCAAGCCTGCTAAGAACTCTGGTGGGGGTAACAAATCTGTGCCAAAAGACGTTCTCTGCTATAACTGTAATAAGCCAGGCCATTTTGCAAGAAACTGCTAATAGAGTGGCACTGGAGCAAATTTGTCCTTGGCAAATTGCGACAAGTACCTAACAGATGTGAAGGTGGGGAATAAGACTGTAAAGGGACTCACTGATTTGGAAAGAAGACAAACCCTAGTGCGTGTTGGTACTGGTGTCATCTGCATCCATGGGGACACTCAATACTATCCCATCACTCAGGTGACTCTGACTGTTAAGGTTGTGTTGCATCAAGTGAAAGTGGAGGTAGTACCAACGTTACCTATACCTATGATTATCGGAAATTACTTTCCAGGATTTACTGAGTTGATTAAAGAGGGAGTAAGTCCTGATGTTTCAGCAGCTGTGGTGACAAGAGCTCAGGCAAAGAAAATTTCTTCAGCTACTCCGACTGATGGGGTGTGTGCCTTGCACTTTAAGAGTCCTTTCATCTGTTGGCCCTTGGAAGACTGGAGAGAGGACTGACGGAAGGACTGACACTGGGAAGACCAAGGCTGGGATTGGTAGAGGGAATGAACCAACCTTAGTGCCTTGCCTGATTCTTGGAGGCGGTAGGTAATGTCCTGGGCATCTCCCCCTTAAAGGGCATCCAGTATTTTGATCTGTACATCAAGCACAAAGCCAGACACCCTAAGCCATGAATGACAGTGAAGGAAGATCCCTGACACCATCCCATGCTCAGAAGTGTCCAGTGCCACCCCCAGTACATGGCTGCCCACATCCAGCCCGGATTTCAAGAGTTGGACCAACTGAGTTTTGGTAGAATTCCTAGACCAGATCCCTCGCCTGATCCCATAGGGCATTCTGGTACTGTACCATATAGGCCAAATTAAGTGCCCGAATGGCCAGTGTGGCAGAGGCATACATCCACTTGCCCAGCTGGTCCAGTTGGTGAGACTCCTTGTCAGGGGGGTGGGTACTGAGATGTTTGGGCCTCTTCGTATGGTCATGGGCTACGTTCATGACCACAGATTCTGCCGTGGGGTGCTCACCAAGGAAGGGCTTGCCCACTGGCGCATGATTTAGGTGATCAGCTTTCTTCGGTAAGGCCAGGATAGAAGAAGCGTGATTCCATGCCACCTTAGTAACATCTTCGTAAGAGTCAATTAAAGGAGGCACCACC
This sequence comes from Neoceratodus forsteri, assembly GCA_016271365.2. Taxonomy (NCBI): domain Eukaryota; kingdom Metazoa; phylum Chordata; order Ceratodontiformes; family Ceratodontidae; genus Neoceratodus; species Neoceratodus forsteri. Next base: position 967,663,533 of record CM057452.1, read on the forward strand.
AAAGGGAAGGTCTCCTTTTTCCAGAGGTATATAGCCAGGCGACAGCTCTCTGGGTCAAGCTTCTTTGTTTTCCATCCCACGAGGGTTTGGATATGATACATAATGTCGATGAAAGAGGGATCATCAGGGGGAGACCTAGAGTCTCCGTAGCATGCTCCTGACCATCAGAGGAGCTCCTGGAGCCTTCTGACGACTCTGAAGAGGAAGAAGAAGAGTCGTCTCCAGACTGATCACAGTCAGGGACCAGCATCTGAGGGTGACAGTCATCCCTTCGCTGGTCAGAGTTCCCCATGCATCACCCAGAGGAGTATGTGGTACGGAGATTGCTAGCTCCTGCCCGGTTTGAGCCCTGAGGAGGGAGGTCCTGGAGAGGATATGGGGGAGAGGGTGAGCTGGGTGGGACCTTATTTTGCGTTAAGGACCACCAGGCATTAAACAGAGCATTATAATCCATCATTGGGGTGGATTATAGCGGGAATAAGGATACTGAGGAGGAGGGTACTGGTATGTCAGTGGAGGGGCCTGTGTAGGGTACCCTGGCGTAGGTCCACCTGGTGCTGGCTGAGGATATCGAGGAGGGCCAGCGTTAGTTGTGGCGTAGGCTGAGGTGACAACGACTGAGGGGTCATCTGTTGAGGCATTGGCGGAGCCGGCACTGGCTGGCGTCGGTCTGGAGAAATAGCTGCCGTTGGCCCCAGTGGTGAGGGTGGCACCTGCAGGGTAGAATTCCCCCAAGGCCGGGGCAGAAGCGTCGCTTGCATGGAAGAGAAGGCAAGCATTTGCTCCAGGCAATGCCTGGAATGGCTAGCGTTGGCCCCAGAGTCTGGGTTCAGTGCAGGCAATGCCTTGGCCGGGGGGGGGCAATGGGAAAAGACCCACCACCAGAGGTTTCAATCCCGGCCGAGCCACCTGGCTGACGACTCGTGGGTGCTAAGGGCCTGAGCATCGGGCTGGGAGGCAAGGGACAAAGTCCGCTGCTTCAAAGAGCCACTGCCCAAAATTGAGATGATGGTGGGTGGCTGCACCACCAGCAGCCTGGATGGAGTGAGGGCTGATGAGGAAGGAGGGGTCGACCCCCCCACAGGAGGAAGACCCAGAGGAGATGACTTGTCTGTGTGGCGACTACAAGTGAGAGGCTGGCCAAGGACGGTCTTGGTGCTTGTCCCGGTGCTTATGCATCCAACTCAATTTCTTCTCCTTCTGGGAAGAAGATAATGCCCTGGAAGACTGAGCCAGGGAAGTAGAAGAACTTTTGGTCTGAAGCTCCTTCTCCATTGTGGCCAGTTTCTGCTTTAGCAGGTAGCTTTCCAATGTCTTCAAGCGGTGTCGCCGTGTGGCCTAGTTAAAGTCCTGGCAGTGCTGGCACGCCTCCATGTCGTGTTTGGGGCCTAAACAGAGTAGGCAGGAAGAGTGACCATCTTTGGTGGGTATCTGCTTGCCACAGGCACACTTCATCGGCCGGTCCGAAGACGAGACTGGATATGAAGACATAAACCTAATAAAGAAAACACCGAACATTCTATGTTACAAACGATAGAAAAATAAAAATAAAGTGTGGGTACACTTTAAAAATGGCAGTTGACTGGAGCAGGCATCTGCGGAGGTCCGACGTGCACGGTTCAACGGCAGGAAAAGAAGTAAGTTAGGTCTGGGGGACAGCCCACTTTATAGGATAGGCGGACGTCAGAGTGCCAACATCGGCGGTGGCGGTCATCCGTGATAGACTACTAGCTAGACATTTTCCGTGTGGTCCTGGCAACTTCAGTCCTACCAGTGTTGCCTGCTGCAAGAGCCCCTTTGAAGTAAGATCTTCTGGGCACAGTTAAGGGCCATTCTACCAGGGGTATGGCCACGTTGGTAGCTTGTCGCAGAAATATATCAGCTGGTGACATTTGCCCTGCTGCTACCTAGAGCACTGTCCACACCTTCACCAAACATTACAGTCTGGACATCGCTTCTAGGCCTAGGGCCAACTTCAGCCTAGCTATTCTTTAAGGCCTCCCTTCATAGGCCATCATTTTTGCCTACCATCTGGACAGTTTGTCTGTAGTTGTCAGAACTGCTTGGGAGTCAGTTCTACCAGTTATGGCCTGATGCAGGAGATGCCCTCAAAGTAAGATAGTACAGTTATGTAAGAACTTACTAAAACAGTAGATCTTCAAGAGGATCTTTTGCAGCAGGCCCTGCTTTCTCTGCCTCCTTTCCTTTTCTCCTGTCTCTTTCTCCTCTCCCACAGGGGTGAGCCTTCTGCTTCTCATTCTATATGTGCTTTTGGGATACCTCAGAATTCTCCTTGGTTCCCCGTGACGGCACCCAGCCTTTGGTCTCTGGTGGGAGAACTGAGGTGGGTATGGGGGCCACCTACCTTTATAGGATTGGCTGACGTCAGGGGCTGACGTCAGAGGTGGGCGGCGCCCTCTGGTAGATTGCTAGCTAGAAAGTTTCTGTGTGGTCCTAGTGCCTGGTGGCTGTAGTCCTACCAATGATGGCCTACTGCAAGAGATCCTCTCGAAGATCTACTGTTATGGTAAGTTCTTACGTAACTGTACTTTTCTTTATACCATTCTTGTTTGACAGTATACGTCCCGGTAGAAAAGACATAAAGGATTTTACAGCTGTTTGAAATGCAGTCTACCACTACGCTAATAGTGAACCCTGATTTTGAGGCAAATCCTCAAATGTTTCCCTGAATTTGAACACTTAGCTCACATTGGCAGAAGAGAGTGGGATAATTTGAATAAGAAAAATCAGTCGTCAGACATGTACTTCATGAAGCTTTAACTGTTTCAGGACCACATCATTAAGAAACTGATGACCAGCACTAGGCGAACTCCGATTAAGCAGTAGGTAATAACTCTTCCTTCTTGCATTTAAAGGAATCCAGATTTATGAAAGAAGAAAAGCAGCTGGAGAAAGAAACACAACAGATGCACTCTGCTTTTCATGTGCAGTTTGTCACAGAAATCCAAACTGCTCTGCAGTATTTGCAGCATCGTACAGAACAAGTAGTTGGGCAAGTTGTGGTTCACCAGGCCAGGCTGGAAGCAGCAAAGATCCACTATAAGAACAATGAAGATTTCAAGGTATATGGAGAATTGTTTGTAGCCATGTTGGTCCTTGTACAAAACGATGAATGAAGTGGGCGATTCAGTACCTTTTACTGGACCAACAAAAAAATTACAAAACACTAAACTTTCAGGCTACACAGAGGCCTTCATCAGTGTAGCAGTCAGGTGAAAGCAAGCTTCTTTACGTTGGAAAAAACTCTATGTATAGAACCTGACTGCTACACCTGATGAATCACTTTGTGTAGCCTGAAAGCTTGTGTTTTGTAAATTTCTTGTTGGTCCAATAAAAGGTATCAAATCCTCACTTTGTTCATCTCAAGGTATATAGAATCATGGAATATGTCAGCAGAAAAGGATTGGTAGTCCCAACCAGTCTGCCCTATTTTCCCAGTCTTTTACTGCACCCGATTTGGTCACAGGTGACCTTCCCTCTGTCCCTTTCCTCTAGCTATTAGTAGAGACACATGTTTTTCTTAAATAAGTAACAAAGAAATTCAAGGTATAAAATGAAAACAAATGCATGAAAAAAGTGGGAAAAAATAGCTCCATTTTTTTTGGGGGGCAAACATTAAATAAATATTTGCAGCAGTTGCTTGGGCTCTGTTGTTACTACAGAGATGGTCCACAAGGAAGCAGCAGTGGAATTGTCTAATTCACAAAACCTTTCAAGGCCATAGCGTAATGCTGCTTAATACAATGTGGCAGACTAGGAATGTGATTCCTAGTGTGTATAAGATCATTTGATGTGTTTTATGAGTGTAAATGTGATAACAAGAAATAAAACTACATTTTCAATGAATAAAAAGAAATAACTCAAAATTCCAGAAAAATAGAAAGAAAAATTATAAAAAATAAAAAGAGTTTCATGGGGCTTACTTATTAGATTATGCTCATGTGTCCATGCCAAGCCTGCTTGAAGCTCCCCACAGTCTTAACCCCCACTAACTCTTTTGGGAGGTCATTCCAACCTTTATGTGAAGAAATATTTCCTCACGTGCCTCTTAAACTCCTCCCTCTCAAGTTTCATAGCATGTCCCCGCGTTCTGGTGCTCCTCTTCCTCTAGAAAGAGGCTCTCCTCCTGCACCTTGTTTATCCCCATGAGGTACTTAGAGGTCTCAGTCATGTCCCACGCTCTCCTCTCCTCCAGAGAGTACACATTGAGCTCCTGCTGCTTCTCCTCGTATGGTTTCTCTTGCAGCCTCCACACCATATTGGTAGCCCTCTGGATCTCCTCCACCCTGTCAATGTCTTTATGTAGGTGCGGCTTCCAGAACTGGACATAGTACTCTAGGTGGGGTCTCATCAGTGAGCAGTACAGTGGCAACACCACGTCCCTTCTCCTGCTAGGAATCCCCCTCCCTGTGCACCCCAGCAACCAACTAGCTTTGCCTACTGCCTTGTGGCTTCGTCCTGCTACCCGGAGATCAGATAATGATTACCCCCAAGGTCCCTGTCTCGCTTGGTGACTGTAAGTACTTCCCTCCCATCTTATACACAGCTCCTGGGTTTCTCTGCCCTGGTGCATGACTTTGCAGTTTTTGGCATTGAGACACAGCTGCCACACCCTAGACCACTCCTCTAGTTCCCCCGATCCCTTTGCCATTCTCTCCACCCCTCCTCTATGTCCACCCTGTTGCAGATTTTTGTGTCATCTGCAGAGACGCGCCTCTCCTTCCAGTTCCTCAGCAGTGTATCTTCTGAAAAGATTGAAGAGGACAGAACCCAGTACAGATCCCTGTGGTACTACACTGGTTGCTCTCCTATCCCTGAGTGACTGCCGTTTATGACCACCCACTGCCTCCTCTCCTTCAACCAGTTTGATACCCAGCTTACCACCTTGTAACCCCAGGAATCACTTAATGTTTACACTGTATACAGTTGTAATATATGGTGAGCCCTTATTACTGCTAAAAAGTGGCAAAATTATGTCTTGATAATCCCATCGCTATGATGTAAATGGTTATAAACCTCGCTTGAGTACACCATAGCGATGGGATTACAAATGGAGCCCATCTGTGCATGCGTGTACCTGCGATCTTGCGCACCAACGGCATTCCTGAAACCAGCGCAGTGGCCAGAAAATGACCCAGTACGTCCGCGGTGGGGCTAAAAGTAAGCCATAATAGTTTGTTTTGGCAGTTAATTGGGACCATACACTATAAAATATAATGTATGTTCCCTCTATCGTTAACCGGTTTGGTTAACCGTCTCGAGGTTGCCATGGTGGTGTAAACCTCTCGAGCTTCGCTCTCGAAGTTTACATGGTCACCCTGGCAACCTCTCGACGGTTAGCAAACCTGTTAATGATAGAGGACCATACATTATCCTCTATATCTCGACTGTGATACCCTGGAGATAGAACCTATACAGATTCCTAGAATTTGGAATATAGATTCAAACTCTGCATCCACTCTCCACTCTGGCTGTTTGCTCAGATCTCTTTTCTCCACTTTAAGAGAGCAGTCACTCCATAGCTGCTATAACAGCTGGTTCTCTAATGAGGTAATATATTTTGTAGTTTATTTAAAAGTATAATCTTAGTTTTTCTATTACTTTGTGTTAGCTAAGGTTTTTTTTTTTTTTTTTTTTACAGTGATTTATGATTTCTACAGCTTGGTAAAAAGGGTTTGAATATCTGGATATCCGAAAGGGGGATCCTGAATCCAGTGATGGCAAAAATTAAAAATAGAAAACCTTCCAGCAGACACTGGAGACAGTGTCTGTCAAAAGGAAATTTGAAGAAAAGATTGTCACTGCCACTCCTCCTGAACTGAGGAAGGAGCAGGCAGATGGTACTGATGAAATTCCCTGATAAGAGGACATATTAAAAATATAGCAGTTTTTCCAGGCAGTCCTGGTCATGGGAAATTTAAATAAGATACTTGCCACTCCCCGCAACCTGGCTCAGGATTCAACTTCTTTGCAAATGGAGGAAGGTGACTCCATGGAATTGGAGGGTGTACCTGAATGTGATTTCAAGCCTTCTCCAAGTCATAATGAGGAGTACTCATCTTTTTTCTCATTTGTCAGACAAATGGTCAGTACCCGCAACATCCCCCCCACTAGAAACAGATGAGGATGTAGAGGGTGATGGTTTTATAGGCATGTTGGGAGTACTTGCACCAAGAAGAGTGCCACTTCCAATACCTGAACCACTTAAGAAGACCATGTCAAAAATCATGTCTGCACCCATCTCAGCTACAGTCAGCAAGAAAATTGATAGAAAATATCAGGTGGACAAGCAGGACTAGAGTACAGGGATGCCCATCCTGCTCATCATGGAGTAGTCCAGACTGCTACTTCCAGGAGAGCAGAAATCACTCTATCTACACAGCCCCTTGAAAAGGACTCCAAAAAATTGGATACTGTGGTTAAAAAGATTTATGCAAAAACTTCCCAGTTGATCAGACAGGCAGCTTATTCAGCACATATAGCACAGTACCAGAAAGCACACTGGAACACAATTCTGGCTCTGGCAGAAAGAGTAAATCTCAGTTTGAGGAGACTTTTGCAGCAGGCAACACCGGTAGAACTGAAGCCGCCAGGCAGCAGGACCTCACAGAAAACTTCTAGCTAGCAGTCTGCAAAGGGGGACCACCACGGAAGATGTCAGCACGCTGACGTCCACCTATGCTATAAAAGTGGTGGTCCCCCAGACCTACCTCACTTCTTTTCTTGCCATTGACCCGTGCTTGTCGACTCTCCATGGATCTCTGCTTCAGTCAACTGCTGTTACTCTTATTACGTTTACCCACGATTCTTTTCTTTATTTGTTCTCAGTGTTAACATCGAATTTCGTTGTTTTTCTTTTCAGATTTATGTCTTTTTCTCCAGCTTCGTCTTCCGACTAGCTGACCAAGTGTGCCTGCAGCAAGCAGATCCCCGCCAAGGACGGCCACTCTTCTTGGCTGATCTGCTTAGGCCCTAACCACGACATCGAGGCCTGCAAGCATTGCCAGGACTTCAGCCAGGCCACACGGAAATGCTGCTTGAAGACACTCCAGCGTCACCTGCTGCAGCAGAGGCTATCCGCAATAGAGAAGGAGCTTCAGGCTAAAAGCTCTTCTACTTCCCCGGTTTCCAGGGCATCTTCTTCCCAGAAGGAGAAGAGGTCTGGCAGGAAGCACAAGCACCAGGACTGTCTTCAGTCAGCCTCCTGCTCGCAGTTGCCGCTTAGATTGGCTTCCACCTCGGGGTCTTCCTCCTGCGGGGGGGGCGGACCCTCCTTCCTCGGCAGCCCTCACTCCCTCCGGGTTGTCGGTGGTCCTGCTGCCCACCCTCATTGCTATCACGGGCCATGGCTCTTTGGAGCAGCGGCTCTTTGGGGCAGCGGACTTCATCCCTGCTTCACAGCCCCGACACTCAAGCTCTTAGTACCTACGTGTCCTCAGCCAGGCGGCTCGACTGGGTTTGGTTGCTGTGGTGGCTGGTCTACACCCATTGCCCTCTGATCCTTGTCAGTCCCCGACTCTGGGGCCGGCACTAGCCCTTCCAGGCACTGCCTGGTGCAAGCACTCACCTCCTCCTCTACACAGGTGATGCCTCTGCCCCTGCCTCAGGGGAATTCTGCCCCCCCCCCCGCAGGCACCAGCCTCGCCTTAGGGGCCTACATCAGCTGTTTCTCTAAACCGACGCCAGGCTGACGCCAGCCCTGCCACTGCCTACTCTGGTGACTCCTCAGCCATCGTCAACTCTGCCTCAGCCTGAGACGCAACTAATGCCTGCCAGCCCTCCTAGGGATCCCCAGACGCCGCCTGCTGGTCCTATGCCAGGGTACTGTACGCCACCTCCCCCACCGACGTATTCATACCTTCCTCCACAGTACCCTTATTCACCATACTTTTCACCTCCAATGGTGGATTATAATGCCTTATTCACTGCTTGGTGGACCTTTATGAGGGACAAGGAAGCTCCTAGATGCCCTGCTTCTCCTCCTCTTTCCAGGGACCCCCCTCCACAAGATCTGGACTGGGCAGTTCCAGTGGCACCCATACTGCTGGGTCTTCTAGTGGTCACAAGGGATCTTCTGATCAACACAAGTAAGGCCGCTGCCCCCCAACAGTAGTACTAGACAGTGAACTATCGGGGGACGAGTTTTCCTCTTCCTCCTCCAATTCGTTGGAGGAGTCCCAGGGCTCCTCTGGTGATCATGAACCTCTCAAGGAGACCCTTATGTCTCCCCCGATGATCCCTCTTTCCTCAATGTGATGCACCACATGCAGTCCCTTATGGGATTAGAGACTGAGGAACTCGACCCGGAGCGCCGCCGCCTGGCTATTTTCCTCCGGGAAAAGGAGACCCTCCCTTTGGTGGTACCACCACTCATCGACTCATATGACAATGTGACCAAGGCAGTGTGGACTCATCCCTCGACCACCCCGGCCTTAGCCAAAAGGGTAGATGGCCTCTACCATGCGCCAGTGGGCAAAGACTTCTTTTGCAAACATCCAATGGCGGATTCAGTGGTCATGAATGTAGCTCATGACTGCACTCAGAAACCCAGTCACCTCAGCACCCACCCTCCAGACAGGGAATCCCAGCAAATAGACCAGCTGGGCAAGCAGGTTTATTCCTCTACCACTCTGGACATCTGGGCTCAGAACTATTTGGCCCATATGGTGCAGTATTAGAATGCCATTTGGGACCAGGCGAGGGATCTGGTTCAATCCCTTCCTGAATATGCCACTAAAACACAGTTAGCCCAACTCTTAAAATCCAGTTTAGACGTAGGCAGCAGTGTGCTGAGGACAGCATATGACACTGTCAACGCTTCTGGGTGTAGGGCGGCAAAAAGGGATTGCATTTGCCACCATTTGTGGCTCAGAGTGTCTGGTTTGACACCTGATGTTCAGGCCAAAATCATGGCTGCCCCTTTCCATAGTTCTGTTTTGGTTGGTGGAGATGCCCAGGATATTATCTCCTGCCTTCAGGAATCTGGCGAGGCCCTTAAGTCGGTACATTCTATGTACCACTCACAGTTATGGCCTCCCCAATGCCACTCCTTTCACCAGTCCTCTCAACGACTCCCAAGGGTCAGCTTTCGGAAGGCCCCTTCAAGCACAAAGCCAATAACCCACCAGTCAAGGGATCTGCCCCTAGGGCCCCCAGAGCACCCACAGCTGCTCTGCCCACCCCGGTGCCTCTGCCTGACTCCTTGCCCGACCCCCCCCCCCAGCAGAGGCCTTGAGGGAGGCAGTCAGGGGTTGGTTCTCGGACGGATGACATGCAGTAACCTCAGATCAATGGGTGCTTCAGATCATCGCAGGGGGTTATACCCTCGAGTTTCTAGAGCCCTCTCCAGAAAACCCTTCCTTGCCCTCCCATTACCCTCGGGACCACATTGTCCTTATCCAAGAAGAGATCCAGGCTCTCCTGTGCAAAAGGCCCATAGAGCCTGTCCCCCTGAACCAAAGAGGGAAAGGGTTCTACTCCCACTTTTTCCTGGTCCCCAAGAAGACGGGGGACCTGAAACCAATTTTGGACCTCAGTCACCTCAATCTCTACATAGAGTACAAGTGGTTCAGAATGGTGACTCTTCAGGGTCTATTGCCTCTCCTTCACCAGGGGGGACTGGCTCTGTTCTCTGGATATGCAGGTTGCCTACCTCTATATCCTGGTTTCCCTGCCCACCGTCGCTTTCTCCATTTCTGTTTTCAGGGGGACTACTTTCAGTTCTGGGCCCTCCCTTTTGGCCTTTCCTCTGTGTGACAGAGTAGAATAGGACCTTGTCCCAGTGGTTATGGAGAGTTTGAATGCAGGGATCTGTTCTGTTCTTTCCTTTCCTGTCCCTTGTCTGTCTGGTTGCACAACCAAATTCTCCTGTGAGACCTAAGATTTGATCACCCCGACAGTCTTGCAAGTCTCTGCCTCTCACTATCTCTGTCTTCCCTTGCTGTTCTGTTTTTCCCTCCCTTGCATATCTGCTGGTATAAAAATATATGCAAATCATTATGTGGAAATGAAACTGATTGAGATCCCTTTATTTAGAAATTATATAGTGTTACTGTTGAAATGTATATAATTATAGTTTAAGATGATTGCAAAAAGCTATTGGAAACTCAAGGGGTTAACCTGAAATGCAATATTTAAGCCTTTTGCAGAAGCTGTGGAAAAGAGGCCTCAGTTTTGGGACATTGTGTTCCTGCCTGCACCTGCCTGAAACATTCTAGAACATTGTAGAAAAAAACAGGATGCTTGTTAAGAAGTGGGGTTGCAAGGACTTATAAGACAGAGCTGCAATTGCTTGCAAGAGACACAGAGATTGAAGGAAAACTCAGTTGCATCTTCTGCTAATTTTGCCTTTGTAAATAGTTATACTGAACAATTTTATTGTTATTCATAATAAAACTCTTGTTGCGAATTTTACAACTGCTCCTGGTTTTTCGAATGCTTCCTCACCAGTGCCTCGATGACACTCAGCACATCAGGTGTTTACCAAGTGACTAGCAGTGGTAGCTGTGGCTCTGTGGAGGCAAGGCTTTTATATGTTACCATATCTGGATGACTGGCTGCTCACAGCCCCCTCCAGGACTCTCTTGTTACAGACCCTGGAAGGCACCTTTCGGCTCTTCCAAACTGTAGGGATCACGATCAACCTGTAAAAGTCTTGTCTCTCTCTCTGTGCCAGTGCCTCCAATCATAGGAGCAGTCCTGGACTCATCACAGGACAAGGCTTTTCTGTGGAGGACAGGGCAGAATGCTTGATCACACAGGCCTGGGTGGTATCCTCCAGTCGTCGGGTTACAGCTGGGATGTTTCTTCACCTGCTGGGGCACATGGCGGCAACGATAACCACAGTTTCCCTTGCTCGCCTCCATATGAGAGTTCTTCAGTGGACTTTTCAAACCCCATGGGATCAGTGCACCAACGACTTGGATCAACCAGTGCTGGTTCCAGCTCCGGTGAAAAGGACCTTGGAGTGGTTACAGAACCCTTCCAATCTCCTACAGGGAGTCCCTTGCCATGTTGTTTCTCCTCAACAGATCCTCACCATGGGCGCCTCTGGCCTGGGATGGGGAGCTCATTTAGCCGATCATCAGAACAAGGACTGTTGGTCTGAGTTAGAGAAGCATCTCCACATCAATGTGCTGGAGATGAGGGCAGATCTTATCTGTTTCAATCTTCACCATTCATCACTACTTGGGTATAGCTCACTGGAGCTAGGACCCCATGGGAGACTTTTTTTTTTTTCTATGGGAGGAGTCGATGCCGGGCTGGCGCCGCCCTCAAGACCAGCGTTCTACGTGGCGCTCGAGGGTTGGCAGTTAGCCGTTGTCGACTCCGCCCCAGCCCCAGTTCGTTCTTTCCCACTGTTGAGTGAGGATCCTGCGTGTGAGACCAGAGAAATTTTGCGGCCTAAGTCCGTCGTGTTGTATTGCCTTGGTTCTGACCGTATGCTCGACGTCGCTTCTTCAACTCTGGTAAGATCTTTCTTTTTTGTTTAAAGTGGCGTAGAGTACTGTGTTTTATTAAGCGGGGTGGTCCCCCATGCGTCAGTGCCCCTGTGGCCGCCTTTACTCCGTTACAGACCAGCATGACCGTTGCCTCTCCTGCCTCGGCCCTGGACACAATATGGATAACTGTGATATCTGCTTTTTCCGTGGACCGCCGTGTCTCTAAGATTTGCACGTGGAAAGTCGGACATGTGCCGCCGACTTTTGGAGGACGGGTTCGCTGTCGTCAGGCCAAGGTCGGGACTCTCAGCCTTTCCTCCGGGTCCCCTCCCGGTCCTATATGGCCCGCGGAGGAGGGAATCCCTGACTTGTCTAGCCTTGCCACGGAGGGGTTTCTTCCACGGTGCAGGAGGCCCAGACTGACCCTCTTGGGGGTCTGTCAGGAGGCAGCATCCTGGCAGTTGCTACTTCGGTAGCGAAGGCTCCCTCTGTGTCGTGCTCTGGGTCCCTCAGGACCAGACTGGCACTGTCTCCCGGTGTCACTTTTGGTCCCGGCGCCGTTCACGGCACCATCGACTTGGAGAGCGTTGCCACGGTCAGTGTCGGTGCTGCCATCTCCCCCTGATTCTGCTCACGGTGTCAGGGCTTCTGGTGGTGTCACAGTTGGTGGTTTGGAGTCTTATGGGCCTGGTTCTAGTCTTTGCGCCGATGGTAACACCGGGACGGGAGCCGGCACCATCTCTGCCCCCAGTGTCGCCTGCGGCTCCGGAGACGGAGTTGGCGCCGCAGTCGGTGTCGATCCTGCCTTCGGCGCAGCTCATGATGCCGGAGTTGTGTGTGGCGCCGGGCTCGGCGCTGGGTGCAACGCCACATCGGATTCGACTCTCGGCAGCGCCAGGGACCAGTGTGGAGCTGTGCTCGGAGTTGTGCCTGACTCCGGCACCATTCGCGGCACCGGGGATGGTGTCAGCGCTGGGCGTAGAACTGTACTGTCCCCTGCTGCTGTTGGGGGTTTTGAGTCTCAGGGTGCCCGACCTCGTGGCCTGGGAACTGGAGGGCCCATGGGGTGGTCTGGCATCGGACCTCGGAGTCTACCTCCTCGGAGGCGGATTCTGGGTCTGATCTGGACTGGCTTACGTATTCCTCTGGATCTTTGGATCCTTCTGTCTCCAGCACCTCAGCCCCCACTCTCCCCCCTCCTGCAGTTCAGCTTTCACCGGTAGACCTCAGGGTCAGGGGGTCTGACCAGCCAGCGGTGGTCCATGTGGCTACTGCTGAGCAGCCTGAGGTCACTGGAGAGGCTGTTGCTTCCTTTGAGGTTCCCCCCTCCTGATATGTTTGGACAGTCCAAGTTTGGGGCAGTCCGGGGCGCATCAGGAGGGGAAGGTACGGTTCCTTGGGTGAACTCCTCAGAGTCTACAAGTCTACTCGGGATGCCAGTTGCCTAGGTTAGTGGCAAAGAGGACAAGGTCCCTCTCTGACTCTGATGGGTTGAGAGGTAGAGGTGTGGTGCAGCGATCTCTTTCTGGGTCCAGGCCGGGTCCTGGAAGGAGCCGCAGTGCAGACCCTCATCTTTCCCTGACGGAGACCGACAGGGGGACTTCTACTTCTAAGGTCAGGGGCCGTCCTTCTGGACTCGCACGGTCCCGGTCACCTCATGGGGGGATTTCTTCCTTGGGGCACAGCTCTGACCGTTCTGACCCGGTTGAATGGCTGTTAGCTGCAGCAGCTTTTGGTTCCCCCTCCCTACGAAGGGTTTCCTGTTGGCCTCCCTGCCCTGACAGAGACCGTTCTCCTGTTGCCAGGAGCCTGCCCTCTGAGCCTCTATCTCCACCCCCGGTAGTCCCAGGTATTCTGAGCCCTTGGGGTCCTCTTACTTGGGAGCAAATCAGAGGATTGGCTGCATTCTTTCCCACCTACCTCCATGCCCTGGACCAGCAGGTTTTTCACCATGCCTCCGTGCAGCTGATCCCTGAACTGGGGAGCTCGTCTTTCTCCTCTTCTCCGTCTACTGAGGGAGAGGAACCATCATCCACTTTTCTCCTGCATCTGATCTGTCCTCCTATCAGCGCTTCCTAGTGAGGATGTTGGATGAGCTCCACCTGACCCCCATGCCTAAAAGCAATCCCGAGCATGTGACGCACGCCTTTTTGGACAAATTCAGTGCGGCCCACTTGGTGGCTCCCACCTGGCTGATTCCTTTTCAGAAAGCATCGCATCGGCTCTGGCTTCATCCCTTCTCCACTGTTCCAGCCCCAAGGGACTTAAGCCAGCGGTATTGCACTCCCCGGGGTCTCCAGGTTCTCTGCCTTACCCCCCCTTCGGGGTTGACCTCCCTGGATACTCCTTCAGGGCCTCGCGCCCCCTACCGTGACCGCCCTTCAGATTCGGACTCTGCAAACTTTGATTTCTGAGGGAGACTAGTATTTTACTCGGTACAGATCTCCCTTTAAATTGCTGCACATCAGGCCCACTTTGCAGCCTATGACAGGTTCTTGTGGTCCAGGCTAGGACAACTCCTAGCTTCGATGCCTGATTTGGAGGAAATCAGGCAAGCCATCGCCCTCTCTGCACAGGGCCTGGAGCTAGCAGAGCACCAAGCAAGGGCATCTTATGATGCCAATGAGGTAGCTTCCAGAGTGGTAGGGACAGCGATCTGCCTTCGACGGACGGCATGGCTTCGCCTATCCTGGTTGTCACCCCTGGCCCGGCGTAGGGTGATTTATTTATTTATTTATTTGCTTTTGTTAACCAGGTAAGCACACTAGACAGCAACGTGCCTATTTTCAAGAGCGACCCAGGAGAGTTGCAGGGTATCCACAGAGACAAACAATTTCGAATACAGAAGTTACAGGGAATCCATAGAGACAGGCAGTTTCAAAATACAGGTGCTATATGCTCCAACAGTCGGGTTACACACAGGAGCCACATGCTCCAACAGATTGGTAAATACAGTAGGGTTAACATACAGGAGCAGTATGCTCCGCCATAGGGTTATGCAGAGGTAACAATTCACCTACCAGAGAACCCACCTCTTCTCCCGCTGAGTGAGGCAGCAACTTTCAGGGCACCTTCCTTCCCTCACGGGGGGATCCCCGTCTAACCTGGACCAGTCTCAGGCCTCCCCAGGCCTGTAAGGGTTCTCCCCTTCAGTGTCTCACTCACTGGAGTCTAAGGGACCTTGTCCCTTAGGGTATTCTGGGTACCCCCCCCCCCTTTTTTACTCACCCAAGTAATGATGAATGGTGAAGATTGACACAGATAAGATATGAAAATTACGTACCTACCGTAATCATTGATCTTTCTGTGTATCTTCACCATTCATCACTAAATCCCACCCTCCTTCCACCGGGGCTTAGTCTCTGGACTCCTCCCCTCTCCCCTGTGTGTCTTTTCCCTCCCTCTCCTCTTCCTGATATGTAGATGGGAAGGGGTTGTGAGGACACATGGGGGTATGCCTCTGTTTTCTGAGTTTGGAGGAACCCCTCCATCCTTTTCCCCTCCAGAGGGGTTGTGGAGTATGAAGAGGGTCATGTTTTTCCTCCCTTTATATATTTAAGAGTTTTTCTTTAGTGACCTCAATTTGAGGCCACCTTGCATTTTTTGAAACCTCTAGTTGTTTTTTTTTTGTTTTTTTTTTAAATGTAATTTGGTGAGAGAGGGGAGTAGGGTTGGGACACAACCTCAGCCTGCACTACTCCCACGTGGTCTTTTGACCCTCGCTGCAGGTTTTTGTCTTACAGCCAGCTTTCATAGTCCAGGTCGGGACCTTATGCCCCCCCCAAAAAAAATACGTGGTGCACCTCCGTTCTGAGGTTGTGTTGCTCGTCCTTCCCCCTTCCTTCCTCACTTCTTTTTCTTTGCTTTCTTATTCTTCTTCTCCTTCTAGAGATTGGAGCCCCTCTTCTCTCCCCAATTTCCTTTCTAAGTCTCCTCCTCTGTCGCCTCAGTCGTTTATTTCTCCATTTTAGTTCTTTCTTGTTTTCCTTTTATCTATCCCTTAGGCTGTCTTGCCTCATCCCACCCTCCCTTCCATACACTCTCCGGCATGTCAGTACTGGGGCTGGGGTGGAGTCGACAACGGCTAACTGCCAACCCTCAAGCGCCACATAGAATGCTGGTCTCGAAGGCGGCGCCAGCCCAGCGTCAACTCTTCCCATAGGGAAAAAAAAAAGTCTCCTGCGGGGTCCTAGCTCCGGTGAGCTATACCTAAGTAGTGCTGAATGGTGAAGATACACAGAAAGATCAACAATTACGGTAGGTACGTCATTTTCATTTCTGTTTGCTCTGCCGGCCTTCTAGACTCACATTCTTCCCGGCCCCCTACTGGTACAGACGGGCTACATGTCTGTAGTCTTCTACATCAACAAATGGGGCACTCATTCTTACCCATCTGTCAGAATGCCATAAGGGTCTGGCATTGGGCCCTCGAGCACAGCCTGAAAATCCTAGCCGTCCATGTTCCAGGTGTCCAAAACGTCCTGGCCAACAGCCTAAGACGGTCCAGGTTGAAGATACATGAGTGGGATCTTCTGTCCTCGAAGACCTCGACTGATAAGAACGCCCAAAGTTAGACCTTTTTGCATCCCCACTCAATGCAAAACTGCCGCTTTTCTGCTCGCTCGATCCAGGGCCTGGAGTTTTCTGGCACAACACATTGTTCTTCTCCTGCAAAGGGAGGTTTCTGTAAGCATTCCCCTCACTTCCCTCTTCTGCAGAGGGTTCTGCTCAAGCTTCAGTCGCAGGTGGCAGAGATAATTCTCATAGCACCCTACTGGCCACATAAGACCTGGTGCCCTCTGCTGCAGCAGCTGGCAGTGGAACCTCCTGTTCCCTTTTTCCCGTGCACCAGCTTGGTCTCCTAGGAACAGGGCACCCTGGTTCATCCAGATCTCAAGTCTCTGCATCTCCATGCGTGGCTCCTGTAGACAGCTATCTCCTGCTTTGGGGTGACTTCCAGGGTTGCTGATGTCTTGGTGGCTGCCAGGAAACCCTCCACGAGAGCCATTATGCCATGAAGTGGAAGCACTTTTCCATATGGGCCAATGCTCGTCACCTGGGTCCCTTCACCTGCCTGGTGAATCTGATTTTGGAGTACCTCCTTTCCCTCTCACATTCTGGTCTGGGGTACTCATCGCTTAAAGTGTACCTTTTCACCATCTCAGCATACCATGAACCTATTGAGGGCAAAGCAGTTACCCAGTTGGAGGTATCCCGTACATTCTTGCGGGGATTACCTGCATTTGAAACTTCCTTTTTGGGACCCCGTCCCCTCATGGGATCTTCATTTTATGTTGGAGAAGCTGACTCTGCCGCCCTTTGAGCTAGTCGCAAGTTGCGAGCTGCGCTTTCTGTCATGAAAAGCATTATTTTTTGTTGCCGTTAACTTCAGCTTGGAGCATTTCCGAGTTTCAGGCTCTGATGTGTAAATAGCCTTATTTAGTTTTACACAAAGACAGGGTGTCTTTGCGTACTAATCCTAACTTTCTTCTGAAGGTGGTGTTTGAATTCACGCTAAACCATAACAGTAGATCTTCGACTGGAGCTCTTGCAGCAGGTGCTGCTTTCCCTCTCTCCTTCCCTCTGTTACTATTTCTCTTTTGCATTGATTATTCCTTTCCTCAGCTCTGAGGAACAACCTCAATTCTTCTTTACTTGTTTTGTGCGCCAGGGTCTCCGGCGGGAGAACTGAGGTAGGTCTGTGGGACCATCCCTTTTATAGCATCGGCGGGCATTAGCATGCTAACGTCGGCGGAGTCGGTCCCTAACTGTAGACCGCTAGCTAGAATTTTCTGTGGGGTCCTAGCACCTTGCAGCTTCAATCCTACCGGTGTTGCCTGGTGCGCACGCTCCAATCGAAGATATACTGTTGCGGTAAGTTCTTATGTAACTGTACTATGGCTTAGGACTACCATCCTTTCTCAGGAGACTCAAAACAAGGCCATGGATTTCTCTTTTGAGGGAAATTCATTTTTTGGTGAAAAAACAGAGGCCTACGTGAAAAAGCGGATGAATACAAAACTACTTTCAAAAGCAGTAATGAGAAGGAATAGGCCACTACCTCCTACAAGTCCTAAGGAAGGGAAGACAGAGGGAGTCATAATTTCCAAAAGCCTGTGTAAGTTATGCCCCCTATGAGTACCGATCACGAAGCGCTTACTATATGGGAAGGGAATAAGGGCTTCCAGGCATAATGCTAATACTACAGCACCTAAGCCCCAGCCCAAAAAAAAAAACCCTGACAGTTTTTCCCAGGTCGTCCAACCATTGCCAGTGGGAGGAAGACTGGCACACTGCTTCCAGGAATGGGTAAACGTTACCACAGACAAGTGGGTAGTGGAAGTAGTGAGCTTGTATCTACAGTTCAATTTCCAAATCTGCAGAAACACAAACTTTCCAGCTCACTCTCCCATAGAAAGAAGTCTGCTGGAACTGAAAGTAAACAAGCTTTTAATATCAAAAGCTTCTCAAGATACTTCTTGACAAAAATTGTGAGTTGCGACCCATTTTAGATCCCTTGTTTCTGAGCAAGCATTTAAAAAAAGAAGCATTCAAGATGGTCACACTAAGGACAGTGATACCATCTCAGCAAAATGATCATTAGCTGTGATCCCTGGATTTGAAAGATGCTTATTTTTCATATTCAAGTCAGAAGTCTTACAGAAAATATCTCAGATTCAAGCTGGGGAGCTGCCAGTACTGGTTCACAGGTCTCTCATTCATCACTTCTGCTCCAAGGGTTTTCACAAAGTGCTTGCTGTGGTGGCAGCACATCTGATGAAACAAGGTGTGGTGCTGTTCCCCTACCTGGACGACTGGCTTGTCTCAGCGAAAACAGAACAAAAGATAAGGTGCTCAGTTCAGTTGGTAAAAAGCATCTTGAAGAACCTAGGATTCCTGATAAACCTGCAGAAGTCCAAGCTAGAGCCTGTTTGAGTGCTAGACTTCTTAGGAACAGAGCCTGCAGGGAAAAGGTTTCCTCCTCCCACAGGCCAGAGTTACAGCTTCATCATAGAAACATAGGTAGTGATAGCAGAAAAAGAAACAATGGTCCATAAAGTCTGGCTGAGTTAGGTCAGCCAAGACCCACAGGAGACTTCCTGCAGTTCCTAGGGCACTTGGCTGCATCCATAGCTGTGGTCCCATGGGCTAGGTCCCAAAGGAGAGATACACAGTACCACTTAAGAGACAACTGGTCTCAAGATGGGATCCACGCTCAAAGCCACTACCAGTGACAAAAGCACTAGTGGAACAGTTACAGTGGTGGAAGGAAGAAAGCAGCCTCAGAGAGGGCATGCCCTTCCTTCAACAAGCACCAGCCTCACTCCTGGTGTAGGGGGAGGGGCACAAACGCAGGACCTCACGGTAAGTGGCACATGGATCCCACAGTAGTCAGTAGAACATCTCAGCCTCCTGGAGCTCAAAGCATTGCTGCTAGCAATGTAGTCTTTCCCTTCCTGACTATAGGGTCAGTCTGTCCAAATCAGGACAGTCAACACCACAGCAATGCACTACATAAACAAGCAGGGAGGAACAAGATCCTGAAAACTGCACACAGAGACAATGAGGATCTGGGACCTGGCATATTCCTTAGAAGCAAACATATTTGCAGTGCCTCTGCCAGGCAAAGACAATGTCCTGGCTGATTCCCTAAGCAGACTCAGCCAGGGAACTTACAAAGGGGCCTTAAACCAGCAGGTTCTAGCTAGTGTTCAGAAGATGGGGCACTCCCAATATAAACCTGTTCGCATCTTGAGAGAACTGTCAGCTCCCTCAGTTTTGTTCCAGACCACCAGCCAGAGGGACAGTCCCACAGAACACCCTGGTAGCAGACTGGGCAGGGACATTTCTTTATGCCTTTCCACCACTCACACTCACTCAGAAAGTACTTTTAAAACTCAGGAAGGAGCCTGCAACAATGACCCTGATAGCTCCAGACTGGGCTAGACAGGCCTGGTACTCAATGCTTTTGATCCTGACAAGCAACAATCCAGTCAGCCTGCCACTCAGCCACACCCTGTTGACTTAGTCCCAGGGCAGAATAACATTCCTAAACCTCAGAACTTTATACCTGAGGGCATGGTTCTTGAGGGGTTAAAACTGTTCTGGAGAGGAGCTTTCAGAGGCAGTCCTGAAGGTGCTTAAGGTTTCAAGGAAACCAGCTACCATGAAAGCATATTCCTCTAAGTGGAAAAGCTTTTCTTACTGGTGTATCCTCAGAAAAATAAAACCAATGGAGGCAGGGTTGCTTATAGTTCCGGAGTACCTAGTACACCTGCAGTCACTAGGACTATGGGTGCACGTGGGAGCACTATCAGCATACACATCAGCTGGCAAGGAAAAGCCACTGGCCTCACAACCTATTTTCAAACAATTTTTAAAGGCCTTGGCAAATTTGTACCCATGGGTCATTTGTACCCACCATTGAGAGACCCTGTCCCAACGTGGGACCTCAGTATGTGCCTTGCCCAGCTTATGGATGCTCTCTTTTTGGTAGTCTTTTTAGCTAGTTTCACTAGCCACTGCTCCCCTCTGGCTTGGAAACACATCTGAGCAAATGGCCAAAGTGGAATGCGGATGCAGTTTGACCCTACATTCCAAATTCTAATAATTTGCACATGTTCTGTCTCCAGGGTGTCACTTTCAGTCGAGATGCTTGCATAAAGTGTAAACATGGTGCGTGATCCCTTAAGAAGAAACATTACTCTGGTGAGTAATTTTTTTCTTCTCTACATCCCCCAGGTTGCTGATTTTTTTTTTTTTAATCAGCCTCCTGTGTGGTAGTGTCAAAGACCTACTGAAGTCCAGATAGGCCACATGTACTACCCTTCCCTGGTCCACCTCCCTGGTCACCCAAAGAAATCTGTAAGAATATATGAGAAGTATATGTTTTTGTTAAATGTTTATGTGATAAGTAAGCTATTGGGCAGAAATGAGAGGCATCAGTGGCTCCAGCTGTCTGATTATGGGTCCAAATATCTAGAGAATGTTAGGCTGGCTACAAAATAAAGGATTTATAGCACTAATTGCCAGTCTGCCACACAATAGTGTATTCAGTAAATTGACAATTATATTTTCCTATGGAAATTGTCAACATTTTAAATAAAAATTGTGGCATATTACTTGCTCTCTTCCCCATGATTAGAGGTGGAAGTTAAAAATGGGTGGATCTTATCTGTGTCAATCTTCACCATTCATCACCTTTGGGTATATGGCTGGAGGTCATGACCCTGCGGGAGCTTTTTTTTTTTTTTTAGGCGGAGCTGACGCTCCAAATAAAATTGCCTTGCCTATTTTCAAGATCCTTCCTGAGGGGTATTGATAATGGAAGGAAGGGGAAGGGACCATTGTTTAACCAGGAGCAGCACACCAAGCCGAAGCTTATTTCCAGATGTGACCTGGGAGCACAAGGAAGTTAAGTGACTTGCTCAGGATAACACAGAGTATGCACCTAGGTGGCTGTAGGATTCAAACCCAGGTCTCCAGATCTGCAGCTCAGAGCCTTAACCCACTGTGCTATACTGCCTTCTTGTAATGTATGGAGAATGAGAATACTGTGGTTGCAGGTGTTCTTATACAGCTCATTATAAAACAGATAAAAAAAACATCTGGCAATTTGACTGAGGATCATGGAACCCAGGTCTGATATCCCAGCACAACTACTTGGGAAGAAGTCCAGACACATGTTCTGACTTTTTTGCATTCCCCAGCACCATCCACTGGATGTCCAGGGCTTAAATGCCCATGCCTATCGTAGCTGCCCTGACATACTTTTTACAGACCACTTTAGCTGGGGGAAAGTCAACAAAAACATTTTTTTTAATCTTCTCCCACCCAACCAGCGCAAAACAAAATGCCCCCAAAGATCCATGTTGTATCATTTGGTTATTATGCCCCACCTGCTCTGTACCTCAAAAATGCTGCTTTTATTTCTCAGTCCAGCATGCGCTTCCATTATTTTCTTTAGCGACCCCGATGCTTAGCATCTGCTTCTTGTGCTGCTGATTGCGGCTCCGGCTCCCGATATTTAAAAAAAAACAAAAAAAACAGAGTGCATCACACTGCTCCCAACCACAGAAAGAAAAACAAAGAAGCAACACGTTAACTTTACAACCAAAAAACAATGAAAAGGATGTAATATACTACCACCGAACACACACAAATCCAGAGAGCCAAATTTGTAAACAGGTACAATATATTTATTTATTTACAGTATTTAGACAGCAGTTTGGAAAACCTTTGAGCCATAGGCTCATTTACAAAGGTACCTTGTCACAGTAACACAAACCAAAATACACAGTATAGCAGTACAACACATAAGTATAACAGTAAATAACAGAGATGATACCAACCAAACCATTTAGAAGAAATAAAATGCAACTGACAATACAGAAGAAAAAGAGCAATCAAGATACAAAATTACAATAGGGGCCAAACCTCTATTCTCATAATACAAGGAAATACAGAAATAGATTAGTTGCCGTATTGGTCCTTGTAAGAACAGATCCAGAAGCAAATAGTTTGATAACTTTTATTGAACCAACATAAATATTACAAAAAGAAAACACTGTCTAAGCTTTTGGACTAATCAAGTCCTTCCTTGGAGACTTATGACAGTTGTTCAGAGTCACATTCTGTTAACACCCAGATCATGCATAAAAAAAAAACAGAATTCACATTGGTTAAAAGTATAAAAGAATATTGATTTGGGTTTCATGACGCATTACCCCACTTAAACTTACACAGACCTTTACTTCATAGGATGGACATTTAATAGGACTCCAGTGTGTTGTTTTTATTTTCATAGAGTCCTTTTTAACCGGTTATACATATGTTGGTTTCTCACCAAATATACATGTGCGTGTTGGGGGAGAGTTGGGTTGTCTTGGGTGAGTGTGTATGGGGGAGTTTAGTGTATGTGTGAGGGGGTGATTTTGTGTTTGTTTTTTGTGGGTGTTGGAGGATGGTGGGCTTTTGTGTGGGGAAGGGGCTGTGTTTGTGGGGGGGAGGGGTTGAGGGTTGTTCTTACGTATTTAGTTAGGCTTATATTCAGTTACATGTCATAATTATGCTACAGAGTGTTAGGACTCTTGTCTGACATACATAGTGAATATACACTTCTTTTCTTGTTATTTTTTCCCGGGGGGGGAAGGGGTAATTCCATTGGGCTTTTATACAGATTCTTAAGACCGTTTCTGTTCGTATAATTAATTGCTCGTATACTGACTCATTATTGAACTTTGAACATTTTAAGATGCATGAACTCATTTTCTGGGTGGTCCTTGAGAGATTTATTTTTTTATTTGGCAGTAATACTGACAATTGATATTATCTTGTAAAAATATTGTTACATCACTGTAGATTTTAATGTTTATGGAGTGTGTTAACTGGTTGGGAGTATAGTTTAGAAACTATCTCCAGATAAGTTGAATTCTGTATGAATGTTTTAAACAGTTGTTCATACAAGACACATTTTTCTTATTCCTCTCTTATTTCCATACATACATTTCTGTTGTACAGTTTTTTATCATACAATACTATCAAGTTTTAACTTGGACATTTGTGGTATTAAATCTAAAGGTCTTTTAATTTTGAATGTATTCTCATAACACACTCATTCATTAATAATTTCAGTTAGAGGTTTTGTCTGCTTGAGTGTTCAGCTAATCTAATGCATGTCCTTTGACCTTGAAAAGATGCTCAGCAGTAGCAAGCTAATGGGATGTTATTCATTCCATTTAGATTTGTGATTTTTTGAAATAGGTATTTTTAACCAATGAGAATTTTTTCTGTTTTTTTTTATTTATGATCTGGGTGTTAATAGATTGTGGCTCTCCGAACGACTGTCATAAGTCTCCGAGGAAGGACTTGGCTGGTCTGAAAGCTTAGACATTGTTTTCTATCTTCCTGGACATAAGTCTCCACCACTCATTCACACTATTGGGATCTGCGCCGGAGGCACTAGGACCCATCGGGAGCAAACTTCTTGCTGGAGGGTCGGCGCCAGAGATGGCGCCTGAGGCTTCTTTCAAATCTTGATGCTGACTATCTCGGCGTCGACCTCCAACCGCCTCAGTTCTTTTTTCCCGCAGTCGAAAGTGCACTTCAGTGACAACGCCGTCGCTTGTCGGAGTCAAACTTCAAACTAGCAGCATAGTTTTCAGTTTTTATTATTTTGTAGTATTATCTCGATACAGTATCACTTAATTTTATTCTTATTTTTAAAATAAAATACAGTAAAGAAGTCTCAGCCTACCTTGACGGAGTCGACCATGAGCAGGTCAGGTGATGGTAGGGAGACTTCGTATGAAAGCTGTTCAGTCAGTTGGGGTGGGTCCAGTCCGCTGCCTTCTCTGGAGGGAGGGTTTGACAACAGTCAGTCCAATGCCCAGGGGGATGGGCGGTCCCCCCGGAAGCATAAAAGTAAACGGTCGCACTCTCTGCACCGTTCGGCCTCGAGCTCTTCTCGGCCCACAGGTCTAAAAAGAGAAGGCATCACTCGAGGTTGCCCTATGATATGTCTATGTGTAGACGCTCTGTTATCAGGGCTAGTTGCTGGTCTCCTCCTTCGGAGTCGCCAACCTCTGCTTCTGGTAGCCAACAGCATCGACATTGGAGTCCTACCCCGACCGTAGGTAGGTCTTCATATGAGCAGTTTCATCAGTGTGCCGCTCTTACGGAGCAGTGGGCTCGGAGGTTGGTTCAGCTGCCTGGCTCAGTGGGCCTTCGGGCTCTCTGGGCGACCAGGTAGGGCGGTTGGACTTTTCCTGGTCGCGCGGCGCCTTCTTCGGTGCCGTCGACCCCGAGCTTAGGTGTCCCCCCCCCATATGGCTGCAGCGCAGGAGGCCACACCGATGCCCTTATCTCCTGCCCTTCTTCCTTCAGAATCTGTTTTTCGGAGTCTGGGAGTGTTTTCGGTGCCCTCGGCGTTGTGTGGCCTATCGGCGCTGTCCTCGGTGTCGGTGCTGTGCTGGGCACTGTGCGGCTTCTCGGTGCCATCCTCGGTGCCGTGCGGCTTCGTGGCGCTGTCCTCTGTGCACGTGCGGGTTTTCGGGCGCCACGTGGCCTCGGGCGCTGCTCGGTGTTGGGTGGCGCTTCCTCGCTACCGCGGCTTCGGAGACTCCTCTTTTTATTTCCTTCCTTCCTTCTTCATCTTCTGAATTTCATTCCTTTCAAACAACATGAAGTCTTGCTATATTATGACATATGCAGTATGACCGCAGGTTAGAACTGCTCTGGAGGTGAAAGAGTTAACTTTCCATGCAGAGCATGGAACCTTGAGCGTGAGCTCGGTTGAACACTCTGTCTGTTGTAGCTCAAACTTAAACTGTCAGATTCTTTATTCCGCCTCACTGAACAATCGCTCCGGAGATTTCTCCTTCTGCTCGGTTCGTTTGTCGGTTAAAAGTTTTATTTTTTTCGGGGTTTTTTACCGAAATTAAACCGCAATCGGTCGGTTCAGCTCTGTCTGTGGTATTGTAAGTAATAGATAGGCTTACAGTTATCTTTTCTGTGTGGAACTTGTAAACGTCTTTTAAAAAATTACTTTCTAGTCCTTTAGAGTGCGGTTCCCGGTTCTTATCGGTTCTAAAAAAAACGGATTTCATTACGTTTTTTTCCACGACCCGTGACACGGTTGGGAACCGATAAGAGAGTCTTGTTACGATTGCCACTAACGGGCAAGTTTGGTTAGGCTGGCACTATGTCTGAGAAACCCAAAAAAAAAACCAGGCCCACTGGGTTTCAGCACTGTGGCCTCTGTGGGGAAGCCTTTGCTAAGGCTGACCCTCACACCACCTGTGTATATTGTCTGGGGTTTGACCACCTCAATGCAGACTGCCAGATTTGTAAGCATTTTCCTGCTGCCACCGTGGAAAAGAGAGTTGGTAGGCTCAGGGAAAGGGAGGCCAAAAAATCAGCTGACCGGATGGCCAGCCGGTTGGTTCAACGGGCAGATACCCTCTGACCAGGCGATACTTCATCCGGGCAAGCGAAGAGCCAGCTCTGAGGGCGGTTCCAACTAAAGGACTAGAAAGTCAGCTAGTCAAAGTTCTTTCTCCAACCGCTGAGAAATAGCTAAAGCAATTCAAATTGTCCGGTCTCTTTCCCCGGTTCCGTCCGAACCGACACCATCAGGGAAGCATTCGGTTCGGTCGGTTCCACCGGTTCAAGATTTTGATTTTGATGATTTTTATGAACCGGAGGAAGGGGAGGAGGAGTATGAGGATAGTGAATGTGATTTGGAAGATCTGGATGTGCCCATTGAACCGGACATCTCTCCAGACAGACCGTTGGAGGGTTCCCACCCCAAGCTATCTGAGTCCCCTTCTCATTTTATGTTCTATAAGAAAGTTACTGAAACTCTCCAACTCCCTGTTGAGGAAGCTGTTGATGACCAGGAAGAGCCTGATTTTGTAGAAATGATGGATATTCCAGAGTCTAGGAGACTGTCTATTCCCTTGCACAAATCTTTTAGGAAACAGACAGTAAAAATTCTAAAAACTCCTCATTCTATGCTCCCTGTGGATAAAAGGATGGACAAGAGGTATGCTTTATCAGGCTATGATATGGAGTTCCTCACTCAGCAATGCAGCCATGTGGGGGGTACTGCAGGCTGCTGCCTGTGACAAGGCAAATATTCCTCTAGCCTCTCACCCTCTTGAAAAGAACTCCAGGAGGATGGATGCCATGGCAAAGAAACAGTACATGGCAGCATCTTTAGGACTCAGACAGGCAAACTATGTGGCTTATGCTGCTAGGTACCAGAAATCCAGATGGGATACAGTGCTGGCCCTGGCAAAACAGGCCCCTGACCAGCTTACCAGGGGAGCTGGAACAGGTGGCTGCAGATGGTATTGAGGCATCCAAGGTGCAATTTCATGCTGCAGTAGACTCTAATGATGCGTCATCTAGGGTCATGGCTACATCTGTGGCTCTTCACAGAATGGCTTGGCTCAGATGTACTACCCTGTCACAGGATACCCAGTCTAAGGCCATGGATTTTCCTGGTGTGGGCAATTCTCTGTTTGGGGAGCAGACAGAGAATTACATGAAGAAAATGGATGAATATAGGACCACCTATAGGAGTGCACAGGCCAAAGAAAGGAAGCCACTCCTCAAAGACAGCATGTCGGGGCAGGGGCAGGCCTTTTCATAGGCCTTTTTACCAAACCCAGGCCTCCTCTTCTGCTTATGCCCAGAGGGGGTTCTTTAGAGGGAGAGGCAGACGGGGTACAAGTAAGCCTGTTTCAACCCCTCAGCCCAAAGCCCCTGCCAAGCAGGCTCCCTGATGGAGTGGCCAGGGCCGATTCTTCACTACCAGTAGGGGGCAGGCTGGCTTACTTTGTCCAGGACTGGAAGTCTTTAACATCAGACAAGTGGGTCCTGGAAGTAGTAAGCCAGGGACTGGTTCTCAGCTTCAAGAAATTTCCAAAGATGAGAGCCAGGTCCTTTCCACCTGCAAATCCATCAGAGGCATTTGCCCTAGAAACAGAAGTTTCACCCTCCTGGCTCTCAGAGCTGTGGAAAGGGTTCCTCCCCTACACCAGGGCAAAGGGTTGTACTCCAGGTACTTCCTTACCCCAAAAAAGACAGGAGAATGGCGGCCCATCCTGGATCTCAGGTATCTAAACAAGCACCTTTTAAAACCAAAATTCAAAATGGTGACACTGGGAATTATTTTACCCTCTTTAAGGCCAGGGACCTGGCTAGCCTCCCTGGACCTCAAGGATGCCTACTTCCATGTTCTTATCAGAAGCTTCCATCGAAAGTACCTCAGATTCGAACTGCCCTCAGGCCATTACCAGTTCAGAGCAATGCCCTTCGGCCTCACCTCGGCCCCGAGGGTGTTCAAAAAATGCCTGGCAGTAGCAGTTGCCCACTTAAGAAGGCAAAAGATTGCCATCTTTCCTTATCTGGACGATTGGCTCATTGTAGGCCAGTCCCCAGGCCAGGTCAAACTACACCTCCAGGTAACTCAGCAACTGCTCACATCTCTAGATTTCCTTCTCAGTCTTCCAAAGTCAGTTCTAGAGCCTGTCCAGCTTCTCACCTTCATAGGCGCAGAACCAGACACAAAAGAGGCCAGAGCCTTCCTCCCGCGTAAAAGAGCAAGGACCTTGGTCTCTCTGGCCTCCTCTTTCACCCTGCAGGTCTCTCGACCAGCAAGGCATTTTCTACAGCTCCTGGGGCACATGGCTGCTTCTACAGCAGTAGTGCAGGGAGCAAGATTTCAGATGAGGGACATCCAGTTCCATTTGAGAGCCTTTTGGTCTCAAAGGACAGACCCTCTTACCAAATTGATCCCAGTGACTCGAACCCTGATCCAGACCCTTCAGTGGTGGCAGGACCAGAGCAGTCTGAGACAGGGGGTTCCCTTCACTCCCCAGTCTCACTCCTTGACCCTTACTACAGATGCATCCCTCTTGGGGTGGGGAGTTCACATGGGCGACCTTACTACCCAGGGGTTGTGGTCCCCTCAGGAATCTCTGCTCCACATCAATTTGTTGGAACTCAGAGCAGTTTTTCTAGCACTCCAGGTTTTTTCCACATCTGTTCAGAACAAGGTTGTTCAGGTCAGAAGAGACAATACCACTACAATGTGGTACATCAACAAGCAAGAAGGCACTCGGTCTACGGCCTCGTGCACCGAAGCAATGAAGTTGTGGTCTCTGGCTTATTCCCTGAATGCCTTCCTCGCGGCAGTTCACCTCCCAGGCAAGGACAATGTCCTAGCGGATGCTCTCAGCAGGATTTCCCAGGGCCATCACGAATGGGCACTGGACCCCCTAGTACTGGAGGTAGTATTTTCCAGATGGGGCACCCCACAGATAGATCTCTTTGCAGCCCCAGACAATCACCAACTTCCCCTTTGTTTCTGCAGGCCCCCACAGTTGGGCTCAGTCCCTCTGGATGCCTTCCTACTCAGTTGGGAAGGGAAGTTTCTCTATGCTTTCCCCCCCTTCCCTCTTCTCTTCAAGGTGCTAGTCAAAATCAGATCTCAACCCTGCAAGATGATCCTGATTGCCCCAGATTGGGCCAGACAGCCCTGGTACCCACTCCTCATGTCTTTAGCAGTCCACCTTCCCCTGTGTCTTCCCAGGAATCACAACCTGTTAACCTGTGCCCAGGGGAGAGTTTGGTATCCGAACTTCAAATCTCTGTCTCAAGGCCTGGCTCTTGAAGAGTTAGAGTTTGCTGACCTACACCTTTCCCAAGGTGTATTGGATATCTTGAAGGCCTCTAGAAAGCCTTCCACCAGGGCTACTTATAATTCAAAATGGAAGAGATTTTCCATATGGTGCACTGGCAAGCATATTCCCCCAGAATCTGCTGACGTGCCCACGATCCTGGATTATTTGGTGCATTTGAATTCTTTAGGGCTGAGACCAGCTACTCTAAAAGTGCACCTGGCAGCCGTGTCTGTTTTCTTATCAGCAGGTAAGCCCTCTTCTTTTTCAGCTCACCCTGTATTCTCCAAGTTTTTTAAAGGGTTGCTTCACACCAACCCTCCATTCAGGGCCCCTGCCCCTGCTTCGATCTTAATATTTGCATTGCCCAGCTTATGCAACCCCCTTTTGAGCCATTGTCTTCAGCAGAGCTTAAGTACTTGACTTGGAAAACTGTGTTTCTGGTAGCCATCACTTCTGCCAGGCGCATAAGTGAGCTGCAAGCATTGTCAGTGGAGCCTGATTTTTATCTCCTTTCACAGAGATAAGGTGGTCCTCAGGACTAACAGAAAGTTTTTGCCTAAGGTGGTTTCAGACTTCCACCTTAATCAATCCATGTCTCTTCCTGTGTCCTTCACTGACTACTACTCCTCTGGCGAGAGGAGATTGCACAGTTTAGATGTCAAAAGAGCCCTTAGTTACTATATAGAACATACCAAGGGTCACAGGTTTGAATCCCTCCAATTGTTCCTCACTTATGGTGAGGTTGGTAAAGGAAAACCTGCCACTAAAAGATCCATTGCCAGGTGGATTGTCTCTTGTATCCAGTTTTGCTATGAACAACTGGGTAAGATTCCTCCCTCAGGCCTGAGGGCTCACTCTACCAGAGGTACAGCTGTGTCTCTGGCTGCTGCCAGGGACATCCCTATCCTAGAGATATGTCAAGCAGCTACTTGGAAAATAGTTTACACTTTTACTATGCATTACTCCCTGGATATCCAAGCTAGGAGTGATGCTCGATTTTGCACAGCTGTGCTTCAGAGCCTGTTTCCTAAGTAGGTTCTGTCCCTCCTCCATGGAGGTACTGCTGTGTAATCTACAGATGTCATAATATAGCAAGACGTCATGTTGTTTGAAGAAAAAATTACTCACCTTAGTAATGTTGTTTCTTCTAATGGAGTCTTGCTATATTATGACCTCCCCCCAACCTTCCCCTCTCAGAACCTCTACTTTTGGGATGTGGGTGGGCAGTGCAATGTTGGCACTTCATAGATGCCCACTGTATTTTCACCCTTTCTTAGGGTGCTTAGGTGATCTGCTTTATTTTTTCTTTCTTGAATCCCCTGACTTGAGTCTTTGTTTTGGGATCAAGAACAAAAATATATTTTTGTAGTTAGTAGCCAGTGGGCTAGTGTAGGTTTACAGCTTCCACACAGAATCTTTAGTGAGTTTTTGCTCGTAAAGATCTGACAGTTTAAGTTTGAGCTACAACAGACAGAGTGTTCAACCGAGCTCGCGCTCAAGGTTCCATGCTCTGCATGGAAAGTTAACTCTTTCACCTCTGGAGCAGTTCTAACCTGCGGTCATACTGCATATGTCATAATATAGCAAGACTCCATTAGAAGAAACAACATTACTAAGGTGAGTAATTTTTTCTTCCTGTCCATGCAGTCCCACCTGGACTGTCAGGAGATGATGTTGAGCCTGACCCAGACCTTCGGTTGGGTGATGAAGTGGACGAAGCAGGTTCTATTACTGCTACAGAGCCTGTGGTCGAGGACCTATCCTTTAAGTCTCTGTTGAAGAATCTGAGTTCCACACTTTCTCTCCAGACTACAGACATCGATCCTGGGAAATTGTTGAGACTCCAATATCTTCATGCCTCGGAGATTCCTACGGATTTGACTCCTCCGATTCAGCCTTCCTTCGAGACGCTGTCTCAAATGGTATGGAATAATCCTGCTCTTACCCCTTCGGTGGCTAAATCCATTGATAGGAAATATTCAGCCCCCAAGGATCGTCCCATTTTGGCATCCCAAGCCTTTGTGGATCCTATTGTAGTCCTGGCAGAGAATGATAAGGTCGTTCTTCCTCAAACTACTACAGCTCGACCTATTAACAAAGAATCTCGTAAGATAGACACCTTAGGTAAGAGAGTCTTTGCTGCTTCTACTCTAAGTATGTGTATTGCCAGTTACCAAGGCTATTTTTCTCAGTATGAGTATTTCCTGTGGCATTCTGTTAAACAGATAGTTGAAGCCCTACCGGAGTCGGATTCAAAGCCAGAGCTTCTTCAAACCATTACCAGAGGTATTGAATCTAACAACCAGCAGGTTAAAGCAGCCATGGATGCTTCTGACACTGCTTCCTGTTCAGCGGCTGCTGGTATTTGCACCCGCCGTCATTCCTGACTGTGCACTTCAGGCTTTACAAACGACGCGCAGCAGCAAGTGATGGCTTTGCCCTTTGATGGTGCATATCTTTTTGGTCCTCAGGCAGAGCAAGCTCTAGAAGCTACACAAAAGACTAGGTCAGCCATTAAGTTGGCTCGGTCCCCTCCTGTCCCTTCTCGAGGGCATGCCAGTAAATGGCAGTTTCATAACCGCCAGTCCTTTCGAGGCAGAGGCAGAGGTAGTTTCCATAAGAACCAACCTGCCTAACCTCAAAAGAAGGTGACACAGAAAGCTGCAGGGCCCAGCACTTAAAGCGCTTACTTTATGAATTGCTGGGCCCAAGTTCCATCCTCAGCTGCCCGAGGTGGACTTTTCCTCTCCGGTGGGAGGTCGTCTGATGCACTTCTACAACCAGTGGTAGTCCATAACCTCAGACAAATGGGTCCTTCAGATAATTCGCGAGGGGTATTCACTCAATCTTGTGGAGACCCCTCCGGATCCTCCTCCCAAACGACAGCCCAGGCTGTCAACCCTTCAGTCAGACCTTCTCGCCGCCAAGATTCAGGGCCTTCTGAACAACAGGGCAGTAGAAGTGGTGCCACTGCACCAATGAAACACGGGGTTCTACTCCCTTTCTGGTTCCAAAGAAGTCCGGGGGAATGCGCCCCATTCTAGATCTCAGAAAGCTAAACAAATTTCTCCCCAAGTAGAAATTCAGAATGATTTCTCTGGGAACCCTGTTACCTCTGCTCCATCAACACGACTGGTTAGCCTCCCTAGATATGCAAGACGCTTACCAGCACATTCCTGTTCACCCAAGGCATCACACATTTCTGAGGTTTGTAGCTCTGGGACAGCATTATCAGTTCAGAGTCCTGCCCTTTGGGCTATCCTCGGCGCCGCGAGTTTTTACAAAATGTTGTGCAGTTCTCGCAGCGCACCTCAGAAAGGTTGGAATTCAGGTGCTTCCTTATCTGGACGATTGGCTTCCTCAAGCCCTTCCGGGCAAGGGACTCTGGGGCCTTGACAGGCGACGCTGCGCCTCACCCATCCATGGGACTTCTGCTCAACCTCAAGAATATGGCACTGCAGCCCTCTCAGGGACTCCTTTTTATAGGAACTCTTCTGGACACCTCCTGTGCGAAGGCTTTTCTTCCAGAAGACAGGAGGAACGATATCCTTCAGATGGCCCGCCACATCGGAGAAAACAGCTCAGTCACAGCTCTCTCGATGCAACGGATGCTAGGCCTCATGGCATCCTCAGTGCTCACTGTACTCCTAGCATGTCTACACATGAGAACCATCCAGTGGATGCTCAGTACTCAGTGGTCCCCAACCACTCACCCGCAGTCCTATCTCATCAAGATGACAGAACCTTTAAGGAGGTCACTCACCTGGTGGTCTCAAGAGAGCAATCTCCTGGAGGGGTATCCCTTTGCTCCTCTGGACCATCAGATCTCCATTACCACGGACGCATCCCTAATGGGGTGGGGAGCTCACTGTCAGGCTCTCCACACTCAAGGTGCGTGGACTCAAGTCAAGTCCCAGCTCCACATAAACATCTTGGAAATGAGAGCCGGCCTCTATGCGGTCCGAGCTTTGAAGGACATTCTGTGTCACAAAAACATCCTCCTTCAAACGGACAACAAAGCAGTGATGTATTACATCAACAAGCAGGGCGTTGCTCATTCTTACCCCTTATGCAGGGAAGCAATGAGGGTATGGGAATGGTGCTTGGAGCATGAGGCTCTAATTCAAGCGGTCTACCTGCCAGGTGTTCAGAACGAACTGGCAGACCGTCTCAGCAGAACAGAGACAGACCCTCATGAGTGGCCTCTCGACTCAGCCATAGTTCAGTCACTATTCAAAGAATGGGGAACTGCAGACCTGGACCTTTTTGCATCCCCACTCAACGCAAAACTGCCTCTCTTCTGCTCCAGAAATCCAGGGCCTGGCATTTTCTGTCAGGATGCGTTCAGGCTGCGGTGCACAAAACGCTTTCTTTACATCTTTCCACCTCTTCCTCTAATTCAGAGGGTACTCCTCAAGTTCGAATCCCAAGGGGACAAAATGATTCTCATTGCTCCCTTTAGGCCTCGACAGCTGTGGTTTCCACTACTCAACAATATGTTGGCAGTTCCTCCGAGACCACTGCCCCTGCAGATGAACCTTTTGACTCAGGGACCGGTGGTCCATCCCAGCCTGAGATCACTTCACCTTCATGCTTGGCTCCGGAAGAGGTCGAAGTAAACCGGTTCAATGTCTCTCAAAGAGTTTCAGATATTCTTCTGGCTGCATGGAAGCCAGCCACTCGGAAAACTTACTCAGCCAAGTGGAAGCGTTTTTCGCTCTGGTGTGCAAAGTCCTCTTTGAATCCCTTTTCCTGCCCACCAGATAAGATTTTGGAGTATCTTTGGACCTCTCCAGTTCGGGTCTGCAGTACTCTACAGTCAAAGTTCATCTTAGTGCCATTTCAGCATATCATGAGCTTGTTTTTTCCTTAACTCTGGCTCAGTTACCTATGGTTAAGAGATTCCTTAGGGGGATTCTGCATACCAGACCTCCTACAAGACATCCAGTTGCAGCCTGGGACATTAATCTTGTCCTAGACGTGCTCACTCGGAAGCCTTTCGAACCTCTGGCTACCTGTGAGCTAAAATTTCTCACCTGGAAGACTGCCTTCCTAGTGGCCATTACCTCAGCCGTAGGGTCTCTGAGATACATGCCCTGGTCACAGACCCTCTGTATACTGTGTTCCATAAGGACAAAGTAGTCCTTCGTACTCATCCTAAATTTCTTCCTAAGGTTGTGTCAGAATTTCATCTTAACCAACCTTTGGTCCTTCCCTCTTATTTTGCGGACTTCCAGAATGAAGGGGAACGTTCTCTTCATTCTCTGGATGTTAAGAGGGCCTTACGTTTCTATCTAGGTAGAACCAAGGATTTTCGCAAAGCTCAGCAACTATTCGTTTCCTTCAGTGAGACCCAGCTGGGTCAACCTGTCGCTATCAGATGTATCTCATCATGGCTAGTGGTGTGCCTTCGTCACTGCTATTCCATGGCGCAGGTTAAGTTGGAGGGTAGAGTTTACGCTCACTCTACCAGAGCCGTCGCGGCATCCCTAGCGGAAATCCGCAACGTGCCCATTGTGGACATCTGCAATGCGGCCACCTGTAGCTCAGTGCATACTTTCGTTAAACATTATGCACTAGATGTCCATGCCAGACGACATTCTTCCTTTGGCAGAGCCATCCTCAGTGGACTTCTGTCCTAGACACGTGAGCTCTTGGTCTTTCCTGCCGCCCTCTCGGGGGGATTATTAGCTCGGTACTCTCCCAATAGTGTGAATGAGTGGTGGAGACTTATGTCCAGGAAGATATGAAAATTACGTACCTACTGTAATTCTTGATCTTCTTGGACGAGTCTCCACCAATCATTCACACACCACCCTCCATCCCCCGAGCTCACCTTTCTTGTTGGTCTTCACTCCCTCAAATCTTTAGGCCATGAAGACTTCTTTATTGACCCTTCTTACACGGGTTGCCTGGACTATCTTATGTCCGGTTTTTAGGTTAGGCTACCCTTCTAGGTTAGTTACGCTGCACCTTCTTGGTAAAAAAGGTGCTGAGGCGGTTGGAGGGTCGACACTGAGATAGTCATTACCGCACGAGCTAGGGCTCGTGGCGCCGTTCCTCGCGACGCCATCTCTGGCGCCGACCCTCCAGCAAAAAGTTTGCTCCCAATGGGTCCTAGTGCCTCCGGCGCAGATCCCAATAGTGTGAATGAGTGATGGAGACTCGTCCAAGAAGATCAAGAATTACGGTAGGTACGTAATTTTCATTTTTGTAACGTCTATGTTGGTCCAATAAAAGGTATCAAACCATTTGCTTCTGGAGCTATAATACAAGGATTATGAGTGAAAAATCAGAGCAGTCCAGCTTCTAGACGTCCCCACCTTTCTTTATATGCTGGCATGGGTATGCCACATAGAGGCAAGCATGTTCCCATGCACAAAACTTCTAAAATCTCCTTATGCCATTCAAGCAAAGTAGGAAGTTTAGTATCCATTCAGTGGTGGAGGAGAAAGTGTTGATACCATAGAAATAAAGAGTAAAATTATTGCAGCGGCTGCCTATCAAATGCTGAATGCCGGCTCCTAGTATACAGTGCATTCTGGTAAAGGCATCTTGCAAACCCAATAAAGGGTTTAGGATGTGATGAATAGCTTGCCAAAAGGGCTGGGCCTTTGGGCAGTCCCACAGAATATGTAAAAGAGAACCTTTCTGTTTACCACATCAAGTACACAAGGGGGAAGCTCACAGCCCCCACTTATACATTTTCTGTGGAGTATGGCACCTGTTCTACAAGATTTTGAATTGCATAAGATGATAACTGTCAATTTTCAAATACCTGTGGGCTTTCAACCAAAGGATATGGAAATAAATAAGAAAATCTGGCAGGTCGGGCCCCCCTTGTACCTTAAGTGAAGAAAGCTTTACATAAATTCTTCTGTTTCCCCACCCATAAAAAGTCTGATGTAAGGCTATGCAGTTTTTTAAACCATGTATTGGGGGGAGCCTAACATAAGCATCAAACAGGAATACAAGATTCTAGGTAAAACATTCATTTTTATTGTATGGACTCGTCTCCAAAAGAAAAGGGGGTAACCCTTTCCATCACCCAAAATCCCATTCCTAGACCAGGTACTGATCATAAATATTGGTCTGAAGCATCTGCCTAAAATATTTGGAAACTTTAATACCTAAATAAGCTGGGATTCAATGCAAAGAAGTGCAAAGTCATGCACTTAGGAGCCACAAACACAAGGAATTGCTACAGGCTAGGGGGTACAGTTATCCACAAGGAGGAGAAGTATCTCAGGGTGCTTATCACAGGTCAGATGAGCCACTCAGCACAGTGCAGGAAGAAAGCAGCTAAAGCTCACAAGATGCTAGGGTGTATTGCCAGAGGACTCTCCTCTATGAGGAGGGCGGTCATCCTGCCACTGTACAGGTCACTGTTGAGACCGTACCTGGAGTACTGCGTGCAGTTCTAGTGACCATACCTAAAGAAAGATGACAAACTACTGGAAGGGGTGCAGCGAAGAGCATCCAGGATGATCCTCTGATGGAGGACAAACCCTACAAGGAGAGACTGAGTGAGCTTAACATGTACTTTTTGCAAGATAGGAGGGATAGAGGGGACATGATCGAATCCTTCAAATATACGAAGGGCATAAATAAGGTTAGTACAGGGGGGATTTTTATGGCTGCGTGGGCAGAGCACCGCAGACGTTATGCCATCATCATGTAAGAGTACTACACTGTGGAACCACATGACCGGACTGCTGTCCGGTGTGCTTCCACAGTACTGCGACATAGTTTCCAGTGGCTGTGTTTATGCGACACTTCCCCTCCACTGGCTGCATAAACACATTCACTTTTGGGGGCACTTGGTTTTCTTCCATAGTTGTGGAAGTGACGAGTGCCATGCACGAGATGGCCGCTGATTCAGGCTGCACATGCGAGAGTACTGCACGGGTACGCAGTTCTGCAGTCGCCACCATGTTTTGCACGGCATTCTCCGGTGGTGCTCTAACTATGTATTACTATGTAAATATAACTACTACAGTCGGAAAAATACACATCATTTTTGCCCGAAACTACAGTGTAATAATAACAGTATCCGCCTGTCACTGCTTTGGTTTTATAGCCTAGTGCTGCTTTGTTCCAGTTTCCCTTTCCAGTCCATAGTGGAACTGCACTCAGTCTTGCACAAATACAACCTCGGCTGACTAGGACTGAAGTTTCCCCACTTTTTCATTACAGGTCAGAAACCGCATGCATAACCGCATTTGGTGGCGCCGAACTAAAAACATCCCATGTCTTACAGTTTATTTTTGTGACTCTTGCCGAATGATCTTGCCGCCCATCATTCATTCGAACACAAGTGTTGTCTGCGGGGGCGTACCTGGACATATCGACTGCGCCCCCATGATGAATTAAGCCCATTGTAGCATCCGCTCTGTTTACTGCTGTTCACATTACTGAACTGATGCATAGTTGCGGATCCTGGAGGTAAGGCAGAATGCAGTCGCCTAGTGGCAGCCTACAAGACTCAGTGAGGAACTATGGGCCTTCGCTGTCCCTCGGAGAACTGAAGTTCACAGCCAAAGGTATGTTACACTCTGTGCCAGCTCCCTCTGTCACTCCCGTTATCATAAATAGTTCTGATGTGAGGTTGGAAATATGTTGAAGTTTGCAGTGGCCCAATGGCCAGATACTTATAGATTTTTTAATGGACTCATGCAATGTTCTTTACACTCGCCATGCTGCAGCGCCCATAAACGCTCGTCACAGCCATATCAGCTCTAACCAGAACTTGTTAGATTAAAGGGAGGGAGGGACACTAGGGGGCACAGTCTGAAACTGGAGGGTGGAAGGTTCAGGAGAGAAATGAGAAGGCACTGTTTCACAGAAAGGGTGGTGGCTGGGTGGAACACACTACCAGGAGAGGTAATATCCTTAAAGTCGGTGGGCAATTTTAAGAGTGGGTGGGACAGGGTCAGGGGGAGGGTCACTTCTGTACAGGTAGGGGAAGGGGAGGCAGCTGCAGACTAAGAAACTGATAGTTGCACACTCAAGCAGACTAGATGGACTGTATGGCCTGTATCTGCTGCCATTTTTTTGTACATTCGTAAATAAGTGAGCGGTTCAGTGGACCAGGAAAGACCCAGAGAAACAAGTTCCTGTCACCTCATCTTATCGTTTAAAAAAAGTAACTTAGTTTTCCCTAAATTCAGCTTGTCAAATGACACATCCCCAGAGGTCTGAATGTCCCACAGGGCAGCTAGGTGGCATACATGCAGAAGAATATCATCTGCATAAACAGATAACTTATAGTGTTGCAACCCAAATTGTACCCCATGAATTCAGATATTATTGTTAATTTGCACTATCAAAGGTGCTACATAAAGATTAAAAAGAAAAGGAGAAAGGGGGCATCTTTGCCAGGTAACATTCCTCAACCAAAATGCTGGTGGTAGGACCTTGTTGCACCTGATCTGTGCAGACTGATGGGAGTACAGTAACTGAATCCACTTTATATATTCCTTTGGAATAAGAAATTTTCCAAAACAATAAATAAAAAGCTCCAGTTGACCCTGTCAAAAGCTTTTTCAGCATCCAGGGAGGCCAGCACCACATGGGTGTCGGCTCCCCTGGTTGCCAAAATAATGTGTTGTAGTTTACAAAGACGGTCTTATACTCATGAATTCCACCTGTTAAAGTTGTTCAAATCTGCTGTAAATGAGAGACCAAGGCTTTTGCTAATATTTTTAAATCAACATTAAGGAAAGATATTGGATGACAGTTCTCCACATACCGGTCATTTCTTTCGGGTTTGGCCAAAAGGGAGATAATAGCACCCTGAAGGGAGAGATCAGGAGTGTTCGACTCATAAGCCTCATTGAAAACTTCCTACAATGGGTGTAGAAGATCGTTCTTAAGGGCTTTATAAAAGTTAATGGAGAGGCCATTAGGCCCTGGAGCTTTATCCAAGCTCAGGAAATCCAGTGCCATCTCCAGTTCCACCAATGACAATGGCTATTGTAAAATGTCCTGCTCTTCATCATTTAAAGTGGGAAGAGTGATATTATGCAAATAATAATGCAGGAATGCACTATTTTTAAGCGAAAAAGATGTTCCAGGACTAGGGGGCATGGGATGAAGTTGGAGGGAGGACGATTCAGAGGAAACGTGAGGAAGAATTTCTTCACAGAACGGGTGGAGGACAAGTGGAACACCCTGCCAGAGGAAGTGGTGGGGGCTGAAACAATCACGGGATTTAAGAATGCATGGGATAGACATAAAGGAATTCTGGAGGTCAGGGGTAAGGGGCAACAGACTTCCTGGAAAACATAAACTGAACTTGCAAACTTAAATGGGCAGACTGGGTGGGCCATAGGCCCTTATCTGCCGACACTGTCTATGTATCTATGTATGTATCTATGTATCCCTAATTTGGTCAGGTGACGGGATATCCTGAGAAATATAGTTGCTGATAATATTTCCGAAAAACTTGTGCTCTATCTCTGGATTTTGTCAAAACAGAAGTAATGCCAGGTTTATGTATTTGTCAAATAGTACGGGCCATTTCTTTGTCTCATAAGCGAACAGCTAAATATTTGCCATCCCCTTTCACCCTGGAGGACATATTTCAGTTTAGCCCTAAAACGGGCAAACTCTGCCTTTTCTCTATGAATTTTATAATAGCGTTCTCACATTTCTGTGAAAGTCTGGTACAGAGAGGGTGGACCATATTGGGTAAGCTTTAACTCTGAATCTTTAATTTCATCACGTAATCGGGTAGCTTGAACTTGGCACAATTTCTTCAATTTGGATGAAAGAGGAGCCCCCCCCAGTGACACACTTAGAAGAACACCAAAGGGTGGCCACGTTCTCTACAGAACCTTGGTTCTCTTCCAAAAAGTGAGTGGTAAATTCTTTAAGATGAGAGACGTTATTGTCCTTTTTTAAAAGATCGTTATTAATCCTCCAGAGAAAGTTAGTCTCTTCTTGGGTCTCCAAAATAAGTGCCATTTCAATTATGGTATGGTCAAAAATGACAGGGTAATATTTCAGAAAAACAAAAACCAGAAAGCAGTTCATGGCTAAGGAAAAAAAAAGTCTAGACGGGAATGAGTTCCATGTGGGATAGTATAAAAGGTGTAATCACGATCTTGGGAGTGTAAAGTCCTCCAGGGGTCAGCTAAGTTAAACGGATCCCTCAATTCATGTAAGGCCCAACTGGAAGATACTAAGCCAAAAGATTTTCTGCCAGATCGGTCCAGATCTGAGTCCATCACAGTATTCCAATCCCTGGCAAATATAAGTGGGATGGCAGCTAGGAGGCCAAGTTTGTCATTAAAACAGTGAAAACCTCCCAGGCCCTCCTGATTAGGGCCATGAACATTAACTAAAATAAGTTCTACCCAGTCCAGAATACTTTTCAAAAGAATAAAACATCCTGAGGGATCCTCTGTCTCCTGATGCAATATAAATGAGGTAGATCTGGCAAAAAGAACAGCCACTCTTGCACATTTAGAATGGAAGCTGCCCCCAAACACCTGACCCACCCACATTCTCTGCAACAGTGGTAGATTTTTTGTAAGTAGATGGGTCTCTTGGACAAAAAATGACCAAAGGACGATATCTACTTAAGTGGGAGAGAATTTGAGTTCTTTTTTATGGTGGGTTGGCCCCCCTAATATTCCAGGTTATAAAGTACAGTTCGCCATAGCCATAACAGACATCATTAACAAAATATAAAGAGAACAGGTCCCCAGTGGAAATCAACCCAATAGGACAATCAGTAACTAAGAAAATATATGTGGCTTGGTAACAGATATCCCTGAGACTCTCTGGATCCCCCCTCCCCAGAACAACCCTCCTCCCCAACATACCTAACTCCCACCCCAAGCGAATAACTAGCATGATACTGCACAAGAAAAATGAAGTTACACACAACAAATAAAGTACTCCCCCCATACCCAACCGAGATAAGAGGCTCTGGAGGCATCAAATATCAGAAGAGCTCTCAAATTATCCTGAACCTCCCAACTACAGTATATAATAGAAAATGCACTGTAAATAATGAGCATATGTCATTTTAAAGCCCAAAATATTAACTGCCATAAAACCAATAGAATAGCCAGATAACAATAACCTTCTATTAAAGGTAGAGCAGTATATGTGTGTGTGTATATATATATATATATATATATGTGTGTGTGTGTGTGTGTGTGTGTGTGTGTATGTATATATATATATATATATATATATATATATATATATACATGTGTGTGTGTGTGTGTGTATACAGTATATATATATGAGAAGGAGAAATGTACAACAGCCAGGCGCCTTGAAAAAGCATGTGTCATACAAGCGAAACATTGGCGT
The DNA here is from genome assembly GCA_016271365.2 of Neoceratodus forsteri. Classification (NCBI taxonomy): domain Eukaryota; kingdom Metazoa; phylum Chordata; order Ceratodontiformes; family Ceratodontidae; genus Neoceratodus; species Neoceratodus forsteri. The sequence goes on from CM057452.1 coordinate 967,704,517, forward strand.
TTTGGGGAGGGTGCTGCTGCAGGTATCATCATTGGGCCGCTCTCATGGAGCAGTGGGTTCAGCGGCTGTCCCAACTGCCATGACCTGCAGACTTGGTCCTGGGGCCTTCAGGCTTAGGGGCCATTGTTCTGTGGTCGGGGTGGTTGGGTCATATTGATCGTGCAGCACCTTCTTTGGTGCCATTGACGCCATTCCCTCATGCTGTTCCCTGTCACACGGCTGCGGTGCAGGGGCCAGCACAGGTACTGCATTCTCCTCCTCCTCTTTTCAGCTCTTACAGGGAGTTTCTGGTGGTGTTGTGGCTTTCGGGTTTCCCGGTGTCGGGGTTGGGGACCCTGATTTCTTGTCAGGTGCTGGCTGCGGCACCATTACCAGTGCCGGATATGGTGCCAATGCTGACTGCAGTGCCAGCGCAAAATCGAGCTATGGGGTTCTCGATGCTGATTCCAGGGGTGGTGCTTCCGGCACTCCCTCCCTCTTTTCTTGTCTCTGCTGACCCTTCTGGGGTAGAGGGGGTCTTTGATGAGTCTGATCCTGATCTACGCCTGTCAGAAGACATGGATAAAGACTCATTTTACGGGCTGGAAAGTAAGCCCTCTACATCAGCTGAGCCTGTGGTGGAAGATCTTTCTTTTAAGTCTCTGCTGAAGAACATGGGCCTTCCAGACCTCTGCTGTGGACCCTGGGGAAGTTTTTGTGCCTGCAATGTCTACATGTTCCTGAGATCCCTGTACACCTGACACTGCAAGTGCAACCCTCTTATGAGACCCTTTCACAGGCGGTATGGGACAGACCGGCGCTTATTCCTTCTGTGGCTAAAATCTATAGATAGAAAGCAGATACCCCTCCCACCCCAAAGACAGGCCAGTCCATGCCTCGCAACGCTTCGCGGATGCCCTGGTGGTACTGGCGGAGAACGAGAAAGCCGTGCTCCCCCAGGAATCCACCGCTCACCCTGTGAATAAAGAGTCCTGCAAGATCAACACTTTGGGGAAACGGATGCTTGCTGTAGCAACCCTGGGCATGCGCATAGCTAGCTACCAGGGCCATTTCTCTCAGTGTGAGTATACTCTCTGGCACGCACTCAAATCAACGGTCGAGAATCTCCTGGAGTCTGACACCAATGCGGAGCTTCTGCAAACCATTACCAGGGGTATAGAGTCCAATAATCTGCAGCTGAAAGCCGCTATGTATACCTTTGATACTGCCTCTAGGGCAGTAGCAGCCGGGATTTGTACCAGACGACATTCCTGGCTCAGGACTTAAGGCTTCACAAATGACGTTCAGCAGAACATCATGAATTTCCCCTTTGATGGTGTTTATCTGTTTGGCCCACAGGTGGAGCAGGCACTGGAGGCCACTCAGAAAACAAGGACTGCCATTAAGACTGCCAGACCGGCTCCTGCCTCCCCTTGGGGGGTGGAAACTGCCACCAGTTTCATAACAGGCCGTCCTTTCGAGGTAAGGGCCGAGGAGCTTTTAGCAAGAACCGAACCCCTCAACCGCAAAAGAAAATGCAGCAGAATGTACAGGCACCAAAAGTGCCCAGTGCCACCCTCTGAAGACCCGGCTGAGGTCCCACCTCAGCTGCCTGAGGTGGATACCACTTCGGCAGTAGGAAGTCATCTGTCTTAGTTTTACAACTGGTGAAAATCCATCACAATGGACAAACGGGTCCTCGGGATTATTCGAAAGGGATACTCTCTCAATTTTGCCGAGATCCCACCAGATCTTCCACCCAAGTGGCAGCCCAACATGTCTACCACTCAGTCAAACCTTCTTACTTCCGAGATTCAGGGCCTTCTGGAAAACGGCAGTAGAAGTGGTTCTGCAGGCAGAATGGAACATGGGGTTCAAACAACATAAAGCCTTGCTATATTATGACAATTGCACAGGTCGCTCCTGTAAAAAAGCTTTCAGCTGAGTGTGCTATACCTGGTTAAACAACTAAATAAAAAAAAAAATTAAAAAATTGCAGTATGACCGTGAGTTAGAACTGCTCGAGTGAAATAATTAACTTTCCATGCAGGCATGGAACTTGATCTTGACTCGGTTGAAAACTCTGTCTGTTGTTCTTCAAACGCAAACTGTCAGATTCTTTACTCCACCTCACTGAACAGTCGCTCCGGAGATTTCTCCTTCTGCTCGGTTCATTTTGTCGGTTTAAAAGTATTATTTTCTCGGTTTCAGCCGAAATTAAACTGCAACCGGTCAGTTCAAGCTCTGTCTGTGGTAATGTAAGTAATAGATAGGTTTTACATTTAGTTTTTCTGTGTGGAACTTGTAATTCATTATCGGTTCGGTTTGAACCGATCAGGTTGCATTTAAATCTACTAGTCCTTTTTAGAGTGTGGTTCCCGGTTCTTATCGGTTCTAAAAAAAACGGATTTCATTACAGTTTTTTCCACGATCACGATCTGGTTGAGAACCGATAAGAATATCTTGTTGCGGATTGCCATAAGCGAGGCAAGTTGGTTAGGCTGGCATTATGTCTGAGAAACCCAAAGAAAACCAGACCCACTAGGTTTCAACACTGTAGTGTTTGTGGGAAGCTTTTGCTAAGGCTGACCCACACACCACATGTGTCTATTGTCTGGAGGTTTGACCACCTCAATTCAGACTACCAGATTTGTCAAATTTCCTGCTGCCACCATAGATAAGAGAGTTGGTAGGCTCAGGAAAGGGAGAACAAAAATCCGTGACCGGATGGCCAGCGGCGGTTCGGTTCAACGAACGGAAGAGCTCTCCCCTCTGACCAGGGGCAATGCCACTCGGGCAAACTAGAGCAGGTTCTGAGGAGCGGTTCCAGCAAAAAGGACTAGAAAGTCAGCTAGCGTGAGTCAAAGTTCTCTCCCCAGCTGCTGAAGAAATAGCTAAAGCAATTCAAATTGTCAGTCTCTCTCCCGGTTCCGACCGAACCCGACACCTTCAGGGAGGCGTTCGGTTCGGCCGGTACCACCAGTTCAAGATTATGATTGTGAGGATTTTTATGAACTGGAGGAGGGGGAAGAGGAATATGAGGAGAGTGATTATGCTTTTGAAGATCTGGATGTGACCATTGAACCGGACATCTCTCCAGATAGACCCTTAGGGGTTTCTCCTCCAAGGCTTTCTGAGTCCCTTCTCATTTCATGTTTTATAAAAAGTTGCTGAAACTCTCCAGCTCCCTGTTGAGGAAGCTGTTGATGACCAAGAGGAGCCGGACTATGTAGAAATGATGGATATTCCAGAGTCTAGGAGACTGTCTATTCCTTTGCATAAATCTTTTCGGAAACAGACAGTAAAAGTTTTAAAATCTCCTCACACTATACCTCCTGTGGATAAAAGGATGGACAAGAGGTATACTTTATCAGGCTCCAACACTGATTTCCTCACTCAACAATGCAGCCATGTGGAGGTAGTGCAGGCTGCAGCCTGTGACAAGGCTAATATTCCCTTAGCTTCACACCCCCCTGAGAAGGACTCCAGGAAGATTGATGCTATGGCAGAGAACAGTACATGGCAGCATCTTTGGCACTCAGACAAGCAAATTACAGTATATGGCTTATGCTGCTAAGTACCAGAAATCCAGATGGGATACTGTACTGGCCCTGGCAAAACAAGACCCTGACCAGCTTGCCAGGGAGCTGGAATAGGTGGCTATGGATGGTATTGAGGCATCCAAGGTGCAATTTCATGCTGCAGTGGACTCTAGTGATGTTTCATCAAGAGTCATGGCTACATCTGTGGCACTCGCAGGATGGCTTGGCTCAGATGTACTACCCTGTCTCAGGATACCCAGTCTAAGGCCATGGATTTTCCTGTTGTGGGAAATTCTCTGGGGAGCAAACAGAGAATTACATGAAGAAAATGGATGAATATAGGACCACTTATAGGAGTGCACAGGCCAAGGAAAGGCAGGCCACTCCTCAAAACAGCTTCCTAGAGGCAGGGGTAGGCCTTTTCATAAGCCTTTTTACCAAGCCCAAGCTTCCTCCTCTGCCTATGCTCAGAGTGGGTTCTTTAGAGGGAGAGGCAGGCGGGGGTGCAAGCAGGTCTGCTTACCCCTCAGCCCAAAGCCCCTGCCAAGCAGGCACCCTGATGGGATTGCCAGGGCCGATTCTTCTCTACCTGTAGGGGGCAGGCTGGCTTACTTTGTCCAGGACTGGAAGTCTTTAACATCAGACAAGTGGGTCCTGGAAGTAGTAAGCCGGGACTGGTTCTCAGCTTCAAAATTTCCAAAGCTGAGAACCAGATCTTTTCCACCTGCAACTCCATCAGAGGCACTCGCCCTAGAGACAGAGGTCTCTACCCTCCTGGCTCTCAGAGCTGTGGAAAGGGTTCTTCCCCTACACCAGGGCAAAGGTTTGTACTCCAGGTACTTCCTTACCCCAAAAAAGACAGGAGAATGGCGGCCCATCTTGGATCACAGATATTTAAACAAGCACCCTTTAAAGCCAAAGTTCAAAATGATGACTGGGAATTATCCTACCCTCTCTAAGGCCAGGGGACTGGCTAGCTTTTCTGGACCTCAAGGATGCCTACTTCCATATTCTCATCAGAAGCTCCCATCGAAAGTACCTCAGGTTCGAGCTACCCTCAGGCCACTACTAGTTCAGAGCAATGCCCTTCGGCCTCACTTCTGCCCCAAGGGTATTCACCAAATGCCTGGCAGTAGCAGTTGCCTACCTAAGAAGGCAAAAGATTGCCATCTTTCCTTACCTGGACGATTGGCTCATAGTAGACCAGTCTCCAGACCAGGTCAATTTACATCTTCAGATAACGCTGCAACTGCTTACCTCTCTAGGTTTCCTTCTGAATCTCTCAAAGTCAGTTCTAGAGCCTGTCCAGCTTCTTACCTTCATAGGCTCAGAACTGAACACACAGGAAGCCAGGGCTTCCTTCTCTGGACTGGGCAAAGACCCTAGTCTTCCTGGCCTCCTCATTTAGCCTGCAGGTCTCCCAGCCAGCAAGGCATTTTCTGCAGCTCCTAGGACATATGACTGCTTCCACAGCAGTTGTGCAGGGAGCAGGATTTCAGATGAGGGACATCCAGTTCCATTTGAGAGCTTTTTGGTCTCAAAGAAAGGATCCTCTTACCAAGTTGATCCCAGTAACTCGAACCCTGATCCAAGCCCTACAGTGGTGGCAGGATCAGAGCAACCTGAGAAAAGGGGTTCCTTTTGTCACTCAGTCTCATTCTCTAATCCTTACTACAGATGCATCCCTCTTGAGCTGGGGAGCTCACATGGGTGACCTCACCACCCAGGGTCTGTGGTCTCCCCAGGAATCTCTGCTCCACATCAACCTGTTGGAGCTCGGAGCAGTTTTTCTAGCACTTCAAGCTTTCTCCAAATCTGTTCAGAACAAAATTGTACAAGTCAGAACAGACAACACCACTAAAATGTGGTACATCAACAAGCAAGGGAGCACTCAGTCTATGGCCTTGTGCACCAAAGCGATGAAGTTGTGGTCTCTGGCTTACTCCCTGAACACCTCCCTTACGGCAGTCCACCTCCCAGGCAAGGACAATGTCCTGGCATATGCTCTTAGCAGGATTTCCCAGGGCCACCATGAATGGTCACTGGATCCCTTGTCTTGGGAGTAGTATTTTCCAGATGGGGCACCCCGCAGATAGATCTTTTTGCAGCCCCAGAAATCACCAACTTCCTCTTTTTTGCTGCAGGCCCGCAGTGTTGGGCTCACTCCCCCTGGATGCCTTAGCCCTCAGTTGGGAAGGGAAGTTCCTCTATGCCTTCCCTCCCTTTCCTCTCCTGTTCAAAGTGCTAGTCAAAATCAGATCCAAATCCTGCAAAGTCATTCTGATAGCTCCAGATTGGGCCAGACAACCCTGGTATCCACTCCTGCTGTCCTTAGCAGTCCATCCTCCCCTCTGCCTTCCCAGGAATCACAATATATTAACCTGTGCCCAGGGAAGGGTTTGGTATCCGAATCTCAAATCTCGGTTCTTGAAGAGTTAGAGTTTGCTGATTTACACCTTTCCCAAGGTGTAATGGATATATTGAAGGCCTCAAGGAAGCCTTCCACCAGGGCTACTTACAATTCCAAATGGAAAAGGTTTTCCATATGGTGCTCGGAAAAGCATATTTCCCCAGTCTCTGCTGATATACCCACAAGTCCTGGATTATATGGTCCACCTGAATTCTTTGGGGCTGAGACCAGCTACCCTGAAGGTGCATTTGGTAGCTGTGTCTGCTTTTATTTCAGCAGGTAAATCCTCTTCTCTTTCAGCTCATCCTGTATTTTCCAAGTTTTTTAGGGGGTTGCTTCACACCCACCCTCCATTTAGGGATCCTGCCCCTGCGTGGGATCCTAATATTTGAATTGCTCAGCTTATGCAACCCCCCTTCGAGCCCTTGTCTTCAGCTGAGCTCAAGTACTTGACTTGGAAAACTGTGTTTCTGGTAGCCATCACCTATGCCAGACGCATAAGTGAATTACAGGCATTGTTGGTGGAGCAGGAGTTTATCTCTTTTCACAGAGATAAGGTGGTCCTCCGGACTAACAGAAAGTTCCTGCCTAAGGTGGTTTCAGATTTCCACCTTAATCAATCTGTTTCTCTTCCAGTGTACTTCACTGACCACTCCTCCTCTGGGGAGAGGAGGCTGCACAGCCTAGATGTGAAGAGAGCCCTTAGTTACTACATAGAGCGTACCAAGGGTCATAGGTTTGACTCCCTCCAACTGTTCCTCACTTATGGCGAAGTTGGTAAAAAGGGAAGCCAGCCACTAAAAGATCCATTGCCAGGTGGATTGTCTCTTGTATCCAATTCTGCTATAAGAAGTTGGGTAGAGTTCCCGCTTAGGCCTGAGGGCTCACTCTACCAGAGGTACAGCTGCTTCTCTGGCTGCTGCCAGAGACATTTCTATTCTAGAAATATGTCAAGCAGCTACCTGGAAAACTGTTCACACTTTTACCAAGCACTACTCCCTGGACATCCAGGCTAGGAGTGATGCTCGGTTTGGCACAGCCGTGCTTCAGAGCCTATTCCCTAAGTAGGTTCTGTCCCCTCCTCCATGGAGGTACTGCTGTGTAGTCTGCAATTGTCATAATATAGCAAGACTTCATGTTATTTGAAGAAAAAATTACTCACCTTAGTAATGTTGTTTCTTCTAATGGAGTCTTCTATATTATGACCTCCTCCCCTGCCCTCTCAGAACCTCTGTTTTGGGATGTGGGTGGGCAGTACAGGGTTGGCACTTTGTTAATGCCCACCTTTTTGTTTTTTACCTTTCTTTTTGGGTGAATTGATGTTGTGTTTTTGCATTTTTGGGTCTCCTGACTTGAGTCTTTGTTTTAGGCCAAAAAATTAGTCTTTATGTTAGTAGCCAGCGGCTAGTGTAGGTTTACAGCTTCCACACAGAACCTTAGTGAGTTTTAGCTCGTAAAGATCTGACAGTTTGCGTTTGAAGAACAACAGACAGAGTTTTCAACCGAGCTCATGCTCTAAGTTCCATGCCTGCATGGAAAGTTAACTATTTCACCTCCGGAGCAGTTCTAACCTGCGGTCATACTGCAATTGTCATAGTATAGCAAGACTCCATTAGAAGAAACAACATTACTAAGGTGAGTAATTTTTTCTTTTACTCCCATTACTTCCTAATTCCAAACAAAACAGGTGGCATGCGCCCTATTCTCGATCTGAGGAAGTTTAACAAATATCTGTTCAAAAAGTTCAAGATCTCTCTGGGAACTTTACTACCGCTGATTCATCAGCACGACTTGTTGGCATCCCTGGAGATGCAGGACGCCTACTAGTACGTTCCAGTGCACCCAAGCCACCACAAGTACCTCCGCTTTGTAGCTCTGGGTCAGCACTACCAGTTCAGAATCCTGCCGTTTGGGCTGTCCTTGGTGCCACGAGTCTTTACAAAGTGCTTTACGATACTCGCAGTGCATCTTAAAAAACTCCACATTCAAGTGTACCCGTACCAGGATGATTGGCTCCTGGCGAGCCCATCCAGACAGGAAACACAGGAAGCAGTCTCCACAGCTTCCAAGTTCCTCAGATCTATGTGGGTGCTATTTAACATGAAAAATCGCAGCTTCTGCCCTCCCAACAACTTCTCTTCTTAGGAGCCCTTCTGACACCTCCAGAGCAAGGGTCTTCCTTCCAGACGACAGGAGGAATGACAATCTCCAGATGACTCACTTCATCAGGGAGAACAACTTTGTTCCAGCTCTCTCGATGCAGCGGATGCTAGGTCTCATGACATTGTCTGTATTCACGGTGCCTCTAGCCCGCCAACACATGAGAATCATGCAGTGGATGCTCAGCACTCAGTGGTCACCGACCACGCACTTGCAATCCTTCCTCATCAAGGTGATAGAGCCTCTGATGAGGTCACTTGCATGGTGGCCTCAGGAAGACAGGCTTCTCCAAGGTCTACCCTTTGCCCCACTAGAACTCTAGGTCACCATCACCACGGATGTGTCTCTGACTGGTTGGGGAGCTCACTGTCAGGACCTCCACACTCAAGGCATGTGGAGCCAGGAGGAGTCCCATCTATACATAAATGTCTTGGAGATGAGAGTTGTCCTGTATGCTGTCCGAGCCCTGAAGGATGTTCTCCATCGCAAAGAAATCCACCTTCAGATGGACAACAAGGCTGTGATGTATTACATCAACAAGCAGGGTGGAGTGCATGTTTACCCTCTGTGCAGAGAAGCCATGAGAGTGTGGGAATGGTGCCTCAAGCACGATGCTGTGATCCAGGCGGTGTACCTGCCAGGAGTCCAGAACGATCTGGCGGATCGCCTCAGCAGAACAGAGGCAAATCCACATGAATGGTCGCTCACCCTAGATGTCGTGCAATCACTATTCGAAAAGTGGGGCACTCCAGACCTGGACCTTTTTGCATCCCCACTCAACGCAAAACTGCCTCTTTTCTGCTCCAGAAATCCAGAACCTAGTGTTTTCTGTCAGGATGCATTCAGACTGCGGTGGACAAGACGCTTTCTGTACGCATTTCGTCCTCTTCCATTAATTCAGAGGGTGTTGCTCAAGTAGGAGGTACAAGGGGGCAGGATGATTCTCATTGCCCATACTGGCTTCGTCGGATATGGTTTGCATTGATCAACAGATTGTAGTACATCCCTCAGAGGCAATTTCCTCTACAAACTGACCTCCTAACACAGGGACCTGTGGTCCATCCCAACCTGCACTCCCTTCATCTCCATGCCTGGCTCCTGAGGAGATAAAAGTGGGTAGGTTTAACATCTCTCAAAGAATCTCAGAAATCCTCTTAGCAGCATGCAAGCCATCTACTAGGAAGACTTACATGGCAAAGTGGAAACGCTTTTCCATGTGGTGCACAAAGTCCATCCTGGACCCTTTGTTTGCCCACCAAGTAAAGTGTTGGAGTACCTCCTAGACCTGTCGAATGCAGGACTGCAATTCTCGACAGTAAAGGCACACCTCTGCACGATTTACGCCAACATTGAGCCAGTGCAGAATATGTCGCTGGCTCAGCTGCCGTTAGTCAGGAGATTCCTTAAAGGCATCCTGCACACTAGACCCCCCGGTCAGGAGACTGGTGGCCACGTGGGATATAAGCCTCATGCTAGGCATCCTCAATCGTAAGCCCTTTGAGCCTCTAGCAACTTGCGACTTGAAGTTTCTGACCTGGAAGGCTGCCTTCCTAATGGCCTAATGGCCGTTGCCTCCGCTCGCAGAGTTTCTGAAATACATGGCTTGGTCACAGACCCCCCTTACATGGTATTTCACAAGGCCAAGGTGATTCTCAGAACTCGTCCTAAATTCTTAAGCAAGGTGGTGTCAGAGTTTCACCTTAGCCAGCCCTTGGTCCTTCCAACCTATTTTGTCAACTTCCAGAGAGTTTTGCGTTTCTACATCGACAAAACGAAAAATTTGCAAAGCCAAACAACTCTGTATCATTCAGGTTAGCCCGGCTGTGTAAGCCTGTTGCCATCAGATGTGGTTGCGGCATCCCTGGCAGAGATTCGGAACGTGCCCATCACAGATATTTGTAATGTGGCCACTTGGAGCTCTGTGCACACTTTTGTGAAGCACTGCGCTCTGGATGTCCATGCCAGACAGCACCCTTCTTTGGTAGGACAATCCTTTATGGACTTCTGTCCTAAGTGAGCTCCTTTTTCCTGTCGTCCTGCTAAGGGAATTTATTTCAGTTCGGTACTCTCCCATTAGTGTGAATGAGTGGTGGAGACTTTTTGTCCAGGAAGATATGAAAATTATGTACCTACCATAATTCTTGATCTTCTTGGATGAAGTCTCCACCACTCATTCACACGCTCATCCACCATTCCCTGAGCTTACTCATCCTGTTTTTGGTCTTCACTCCCTCATTGGCCAGGCTGTGAAGACACTGTTGAGTTGACCCTTCTTACACAGGTCATACTGGCCATCTTACGTCCGGGTTAGGTTAGTTTCCTATGTTAGTTTACGCTGCACCTCCTCAATAAAAAAGGAACTGAGGCGGTTGGAGGGTCGATGCCAAGATCGCCTATACAGGCATGAGCCAGCCTCGTGGTGCCATGCATGCATGGTCCTAACTTTGAGCTGGCCCTCCTGAAGATTTTTGGCTCCCACTGGGTCCTAGCGCCTCCGGCATAGTCCCATTAGTGTGAATGAGTGGTGGAAACTTCATCCAAGCAGATCAAGAATTACAGTAGGTACGCAATTTTCATTTCTTCCTTGGTGGATGGAGCCCAGCTACCCGTTAAGAGGGGTTCCTTTCCTCATTCCTTCCCCATAGCAGATCCTCACAACCGATGCTTCATGGGGGCACACTTAGGGTCCTGTCAAACACAAGGGACTTGGTCCCCTCTACAGTCCTGTCTCCACATCAGTGTCCTGGAGATGCAGGGCATTCTGTATGCTCTGCAGGCTTTCCAGCCTTAGCTATCCCCGGGTCTTCTGCTAGTGCAGATGGACAACATCAGTTTAGTCCACTACATCAACAAACCGGGGGCACTCACTTGCACCACCTCTACTGGGAAGCAATGAGAATCTGGTATTATGCTTTGGATTATTGTCTTGAACTGTCGGTCTTCCATGTTTCAGGCATCCAGAATGTCCAGGCTGATGCCATAAGTCAGTCGCAGTCAAAGGCTCACAAGTGGGAGTTGCTGACCCTCAGAAGTAGAAGACCTGTCTGACAGGTGGGGTCATCCAGAGTTGGACCTTTTTGTATCCCCACTGAACACAAAACTGCCGTATTTTTGCTCGCTAGATCCAGGGCCTGGAGTCTTCTGGCGAGATGTGTTGTCCCTCTCTTGGAAAGGGAGATTTCTGTATGCATTTCCTCCCTTCCTCCTGCTTCAGAGGGTTCTGATCAAGCTCCAGATGGAAGGGGCCACGGTGATCCTCATAGCCCCCTTCTGGCCTTGACAGATCTGGTTCCCTTTACTGTGGCAGTTGACAGTTGAACCTCCAGTATCTCTTCCTCTGTGCACTGGCTTGCTGTCCCAGAACCAGGAAACCCTGATCCATCCAGACCTCAAATCCCTGTATCTTCACACCTGGCTGCTGAGAACTTAGCCATGGCTCAGTTTGGAGTGTCACCTAAAGCGGCTGATGTCCTTGTGGTGACTAGGAATCCTTCCACTATGGCCACTTATTCTGTGAAGTGGAAGTGCTTTGCGTTGTGGGCTGCTTCACATCAGCTGGATTCTTTCACTTGTCCAATGAATAAGATTCTGGAGTACCTGCAGTCCCTTTCAGACTCTGGCCTGAAGTACTTCTCTCTTAAGAAGCACTGTCTGCCATCTCTGCCTTCTGTTTGCCTATTGATGGCTGTACGGTGGCACAACTGGAGGTGTCAGTACATTTCTGAGAGGCATTCTTCACCTGAAGCCTCCTATCCGCAATCCAGTCCCACCTTGGGACTTGAATTTTGCGTTGGAAAAACTTAGTTTGGCTCCTTTTGAGCAGTCCACGACATGCAAGCTATGCTTTCTGTCATAGAAAGCATTATTTTTAGCTGCTATTATTTCTGCTCAAAGAAGTTCAGAGCTACAGGTACTCATGTTCAAGCAGCCTTATTTGTTTTGCACAAAGACAGGGTGTCTTTGCATACTATTCCTAAGTTTCTTCCGAAGGTGGTGTCTGAGTTTACTTCCAATCAATCCATCCACTTTCCAGTTTATTACCCAGAGCATGTCAATCCAGGGGAAGCATTGCTCCACACTTAAAATGTACATATAATTCTGCATTACTATGCCCACCATGCAAAGGACTGTAGGGAGTCCAAACAGTTGTTTCTTTCTTTTGCCCCTGGGAAAGAAGGTGTCCCTGTTTCAAAACTGCTTGGGACTTGTTCCATAGGTGTGGCCTGCTGCAAAAGATACCCCCGATGTCAGATAGTGCAGTTATGTAAGAACTTAGTGTAACAGTAGAGCTGCAAGGTGATCTCTTGCAGCAGGCCATGCCATCCCTCTCTCCTTCCCCCTGGATCAGGGAGGTCTTCCTGTATCTCTACCTCTTTCTCCATTGTTTTTTGTTTGTCGGGAACCTTTGGTTCCGCCTCAGTTCCCTCATCTGGGGCTAGGTGGCTTATGGTCCCTGGCAGGAGAACCGAGTAGGGTGTGGCGACGCCCACTCTCATTAGGATTGACCAACGTCGACGTGTGACATTGGAGTGGGCAGTCCCTGGTAGACTGCTAGCTGGAAATGTTTCTGTGTGGTCCTAGTGCCTGGCGGGTATAGTTCCATAGGTGTGGCCTGCTGCAAGAGATCCCCTTGCTGGTCTACTGTTATGATAAGTTCCTACATGACTGAACTTTGTGCTAAATGGGGTCAGGTCACTAGAAAGGGAGATCACAACAGAGGTGCGACAGGGATCTGTCCTGGGCCCAGTCCTCTACAATATGTTCAGCGACACTAGAGAGGGAACCCAGGGCAGGTTGTGTCTCTTTGCAGATGACAATAAGTTCTGTGGGAGGGTGGATACTGACGATGAAATCAGGGATATGTAAAGTGACCTGCAAAGGGCTAGAAACTTAGTATAAGATTTGGTAGTTGAAATTCAATGCCATTAAAAAGTGGAAGGTGATGCACTGAGGGAACAAGAACCCCAGAACAGAAGTACTGGATGGGCGGGCTAAGACTTATCAATATGGCTGTAGAACAGAACCTGAGAGTTATTATGAGTGACACGCTCAAACAATCAAGCCAGTGCAACAAGGCCTACAGTAAGGCAAACAAGATGCTGTGGTATATTGAGAGGGGTATTGACAGCAGAAGGAAAGAGGTAATTCTACCCAATTATAGATCTCTGGTGAGGCCTTACCTGAGGTACTCTGCCCAGTTCTGGAATCCTTACCTCAAGAAGGATAAGGAGAGGCTGAAGGTGGTGCAAGGGTGACAGAGATGATTCAGGGCCACCAGGGCAGGTCTTGCAAGGAGCGCCTCAGGGCACCGAACATGTAATTACTAGAAACTTTTGGTCACTGGAAACTGGAGGGAGGGGATATGATAGAGACCTTCAAGTTCCTGAAATGAATTAACAAGGTGGACTGATGGAAATTATTTAGCATGAGTAACAGTTCAAGGTCATGAGGGCATGAGTGGAAACTGGGAAGAGGGAGGTTCAGGACAACATGAGGAAGTATTCCTTTACAGAAAGGATGGTGGAACCATGGAACAGTTTGCCAGTGGAGGTGGTGGGTGCTAAAACCATCAGTGGTATCATGCACAGCTGGGACATAATGAAGGATATAGTGGTTATTCGGGATGACAGAAATTGGGAGGGGGGGAATGAGGATGGATGGAGAGGGCTGTGACCCTGGATGGGACGGTAGGTCCCGGGGTTAGGTAGGGTACAACGCGCAGACTGTAAGGACCATTGATCTTTTTTCTGCTGTCATTGTCTATGTTTCTGTTTCAAACAACATGAAGTCTTGCTGTATTCTGACATTATGCAGTTAGCCCCAGCACTTGAACTGCTCTGGAGAGGAAAGAGTTAACTCTGTCAGAGCATAGAACATTGAGCTCGAGCTTGGTTCAGACCTCTGTCTGCTGCACTTTGAAGTGTAACCATCAAATTCTTTACTCATCTAACTGAACAGTCGCTCCAGAGAGCTCTCCTTTGCTATCGGTTCGGTAAAGTAAAAACGTCAGTTTTAAACCGTTATTTCCTGTTTTTCCTTGGTTCAGATCCCTATTTGAGGCACAGTAAGTACTTAAGTAGAGGACTAGTGTGATTTTTGTGTGGAAATTTTAAGAAATATTTTTCAATCTGTTCAGCTGAACCGATTGTCTGTTACTCTCTCTTAAGTTTATTTTAGTTTCTGAATTTAGTGTGAGGTACCAGTCCTTATCGGTTCTAAAAAAAAAACAAAAACTATTTAGACATTTTTTTTTCAAATACCCGTGACACGGTTAGGAACCGATAAGAGGGTCTTGACTGGCTTTTGCCGAGTAAAGGGTAAGTTTTTAGGATGGTTTCGTCTGAGAAACCCAAAAGAAAAACCGGGCCCACTGGGTTTCAACACTGCAGTGAGTGTGGGGAAGCCTTTCATAAGGCTGATCCCCACACCATCTGTGTTTACGGTCTGGGTTTTGACCACCTTGATTCAGATTGCCAGATTTGTAACAAATTTCGTAAGGCCACCCTAGATAAAAGATTTGGCAGGCTTAGGGAAAAGGAGGCCGAGAAGTCCGCTGGCCCGGATGGCCAGCCCGGTTCGGTTCCGACCAAACCTGAGGGAGTGCCCACTGGCCTGGGCGAGACTCCCTTGGGCAAAAGGAGAGCTGATCCTGAGGGGTCGGTTCCGGAAAAAAGAAAGAAACAAGAGAAATCGGCCAGTTCGAATCCAGAACTGTATCGTCCAACTGCCGAGGAAATGGCCAGGGCGATTAGTATAGTTGAATCGCTCCGTCCGGTTCCGGACGATCCAGTGCCTCTCGTTAGGTGTTCGGTTCAGTTGGTTCCTCCTGTTCCGGACTATTCCCCAGAAGAGTATTATGAACCGGATCTGGAGGGGATGAAGATTACGATGATGATGATGGTTTAGAAGGTCTGGATGAGCCCATAAAACTGGATATCTCCCCAGACAGACCTTCTGGTGTTTCCCCTTCTAGGCTTTCTGAGTCCCCTTCCCACTTTATGTTTTACAAAAAAGTGGCAGAAACCATCCAGCTCCCTCTGGTTGAAGCTGTTGAGGAGCAAGAGGAGCCTGACTACGTGGAGATGATGGACATCCCAGAGTCCAAGAGATTGTCTATTCTCCTCCATAAATCTTTTGGGAAACAGACACAGAAATTACTTAAAACTCCAAATTCTTTACCGCCTGTGGACAGACAAATGCACAAGAGGTATATGCTTTCAGGCTCAGGTACTGAGTGCTTGTACCAGCAATGCAGCCACGTTGGGGTTGTGCAGGCTGCATCCTGTGATAAGGCTAACATACCCTTGGCTTCACACACCCCAGATAAAGACTCCAATAAGCTGGATGCCATGGCTAAAAAAACAGTACATGGCATCTTCCTTGGGACTCAGGCAGGCTAACTATATGGCCTACACAGCCAGATACCAGAAGTCCAGATGGGATACTGTTCTGGAACTGGCTAAACAGGCTTTCCCCCAGTTTGCCAAGGAGCTGGAGGAGATGGCTGCTGATGGGATTGAGGCATCAAAAATCCCGTTTCATGCTGCTGTGGACTCCAGTGATGTGTCATCATGAGTCATGGCTACATATGTGGCTCTTCGGAGACTGGCTTGGCTCAGATGTACTAACCTATCACAGGATACCTAGGCTAAGGCCATGGATTTCCCTGTCATGGAGAATTCTCTGTTTGGGGAGCAGACAGAGAATTATATGAAGAAAATGGATGAATACAAGACCACCTACAGGAGTGCACAGGCCAAGGAAAGGCAGGCAACTCCTCAGAAGCAGCAATCTACGGGCATGGGCAGGCCTTTTCACAGGCCTTTCTACTAGGCACAGGCCTCCTCTCCTTTTCCTCAGAAAGGGTTCTTCAGAGGGAGAGGCAGAAGGGGGATGAGCAGGGCTACATCCTTCTCCCAGTCTAAGGCTTCTGCCAAGCAAACACCCTGATGTGTCAGCCCGGGTTGACTCCCTAATTCCTGTAGGAGGCAGGCTGGCTTACTACTTCCAGGCCTGGAAGTCTATTACCTCAGACAAGTGGGTCCTGGAGGTAGTAAGCCAGGGATTGGCCCTCAGCTTCAAAAAATTTCTAAAGCTGAGGGTCTTTTCCACCTGCAAACATCTCCGAAACCATTGCCCTATAGGCAGAGGTTTCCTCTCTTCTGGCTCTCGGAGCCATAGAGAGAGAGAGTTCCTACATCTCACAGGGGCAAAAGTCTGTACTCCAGATACTTCCTTACCCCAAAGAAGACAGGTAGTGGCGACCCATCCTAGATTTAAGATACTTAAACAAGCACCTAGTAAAGCCAAAATGCAAAGTGGTAACTCTGGGAATAATTCTTTCCTCTCTAAGGCCAGGGGATTGACTAGCCTTCCTGGACCTCAAGGGTGCCTATTTTCACATTCTCATCAGGTGCTCCCACAAAAAGTACCTCATGTTCGAACTGCCTTCAGGCCATTATCAGTTCAGAGCAATGTCCTTCGGCCTAACATCAGCACCAAGGGTGTTCACCAAATGCCTAGCAGTAGTAGTGGCCTTTCTAAGGAGACAAAACATTACCATATTACCATACCTGGATGATTGGCTCATTGTGGGTCAGTCTCCAGACCAAGTCAAGTCAAACTTGCAAGTGACCCAGCAAGTACTCACTTCCCTAGGATTCCTCCTCAGTCTTCCAAAATCAGTTCTCGAACCAGTGCAACTCTTGACCTTCATAGGGGTAGAGTTGGATACTGTCAAAGCAAGAGCCTTTCTTCCTCTGGCAAGAGCAAAGGCCCTTATAGACCTAGCTTCTTCATTTCACCTTCTGGTGTCTCGACTAGGAAGACATTTTTTTAAACTCCTGGGCCACATGGCAGCTTCCACTGCAATGGTACACGGGGCCAGATTTCAGATGAGGGACATCCAGTTCCATTTGAGGGCTTTTTCGTCTCAGAAAAAAGATCCTCTAACCAAACTAATTCCAGTGACTCAGACTCTAATCCAGGCTTTCCAATGGTGGTTGGATCAGGACAACCTCAGACAAGGGGTCCCATTCATCACTTAGTCTTATTGTGTGGTTCTAACCACAGTTGTTCAAACAACATGAAGTCTTGCTATATTATGACATATGCAGTGAGTCCCAACCTTCGAACTGCTCCGGAGGTGAAAGAGTTAACTTTCCATGCCAGGCATGGAACGCTGAGCTCGAGCTTGGTTGAAAACTCTGTCTGTTGTTCTTCAAACTCAAACTGTCAGATTCTTTACTCCGGCTCACTGAACAGTCGCTCCGGAGATTTCTCCTTCTGCTCGGTTCATTTTGTCGGTTAAAGTATTATTTTCTCGTTTTTTTTACCAAATTTAAACCGCAGCCGGTCGGTTCAAGCTCTGTTTGTGGTATTTGTAAGTACTAGATAGGTTTTACATTTACTTTCTCTGTGGAACTTGAAACGGTTTATCGGTTCAGTTTGAACCGATCAGGTTGTTTAAAATATATTAATCTGTCCTTTAGAGTGTGGTTACCGGTTCTTATCGGTTCTAAAAAAAACAGATTTTATTATGTTTTTTTCCACGACCCGTGACACAGTTGGGAACCGATAAGAGAGTCTTGCTTGGTGGATTGCAATAAACGGGCAAGTTTGGTTAGGACTGGCACTATGGCTGAGAAACCCAAAAGAAAAACCGGGCCCACTGGGTTTCAACACTGCAGTGTCTGTGGGGAAGTCTTTGCTAAGGCTGACCCCCACACCACCTGTGTTTATTGTCTGGGGTTTAACCACCTCAATGCAGACTGCCAGATTTGCAAAAATTTTCCTGCAGCTACCCTGGAAAAGAGAGTTGGTAGACTCAGGGAAAGGGAGGCCAAAAAGTCTGCTGACCCGGATGGCCAGCCCGGTTCGGTTTCAACCGAACCGGAGGGCGTGCCCTCTGACCAGGGCGAGACTTCCTCAGGCAAGAGGAGAGCCGACTCGGAGGAGTCGGTTCCAGCAAAAAGGACTAGAAAATCAGCTGGTGTGGAGCCAAAACTTTCCTCTCCAACCGCTGAAGAAATAGCCAAAGCGATTAAAATTGTCCAGTCGGTTCCACCGGTTCAAGAGTATGATTTAGAGGAATTTTATGAACCGGAGGAGGGGGAAGAGGAGTATGAGGAGAGTGAATGTGGATTGAAAGTCTGGATGTGCCCATTGAACCGGACATCTCCCCAGACAGACCTTCAGGAGTGTCTCCTCCTAGGCTTTCTGAGTCCCCTTCTCATTTTATGTTTTATAAAAAAGTGTCTGAAACCCTCCAGCTCCCTATGGAGGAAGCTGTGGATGAGCAAGAGGAGCCTAACTATGTAGAAATGATGCATATCCCAGAGTCTAGGAGACTGTCTATTCCTTTGCATAAATCTTTTGGGAAACAGACAGTAAAAATTCTAAAAACTCCTCACACTATACCTACTGTGGATAAGAGAATGGACAAGAGGTACACATTATCAGGCTCTGATATTGAGTTTCTTACACAACAATGCAGCCATGTTGGGGCAGTGCAGGCTGCAGCCTGTGACAAGGCAAATATTCCCTTGGCTTTACACCCCCCCCTGACAAGGACTCCAAAGGATTGATGCCATGGCAAAGAAACAGTACATGGCAGCATCCTTGGGACTCAGACAGGGAAATTATATAGCTTATGTTGCTAGATACCAGAAATCCAGATGGGATACTGTTATGGCTCTAGCAAAACAGGTCCCTGGCCAGCTTGCCAAGTAGCTGGAGCAGGTGGCTGCTGATGGTATTGAGGCATCTAAGGTGCAATTCCATGCTGCAGTGGACTCTAATGATGTGTCATCAAGAGTCATGGCTACATCTGTGGCACTTCGCAGAATGGCTTGTCTCAGATGTACTAGCCTGTCACAGGATACCCAGACTAAGGCCATGGATTTTCCTGTTGTGGGTAATTTTCTGTTTGGGGAGCAGACAGAGAATTACATGAACAAAATGGATGAGTATAGGACCACCTATAGGAGTGCACAGGCCAAGGAAAGGCAGGCCACTCCTCAAAGGCAGCCTTCCAGGGGCAGCGGCAGGCCTTTCATAGGCCTTTTTACCAAGCCCAGGTCTCCTCTTCAGCTTATGCCCAGAGGGGGTTCTTTAGAGGGAGAGGCAGACGGGGTACAAGCAGACCTGCTTCCACCCCTCAGCCTAAAGCCTCTGCCAAGCAGGCACCCTGATGGGGTGGCCAGGGCCGATTCTCCACTACCTGTAGGGGGTAGGTTGGCTTACTTTGTCCAGGACTGGAAGTCTCTAACATCAGACAAGTGGGTCCTGGAAGTAGTAAGCCAGGGACTGGTTCTCAGATTCAAAAAATTTCCAAAGATGAGAACCAGATCCTTTCCACCTACAAATCAATCAGAGGCACTTGCCCTAGAGGCAGAAGTCTCTACCCTCCTGGCTCTCAGAGCTATGGAAAGGGTTCCACCCCTACACCAGGGCAAAGGATTGTACTCCAGGTACTTCCTTACCCCCCCCCCCGGAAAAAAAAGGAGAATGGCAGCCCATCCTGGATCTCAGATACCTAAACAAACACATTTTAAAACCAAAATTCAAAATGGTGACTCTGGGAATTATTTTACCCTCTCTAAGGCCAGGGGACTGGCGAGCATCCCTGGACCTCAAGGATGCCTACTTCCATATTCTCATCTGAAGCTCCCATCGAAAGTACCTCAGGTTCAAGCTGCCCTCAGGCCATTACCAGTTCAGAGCAGTGCCCTTTGGCCTCACCTCTGCTCCATGGGTATTCACAAAATGCCTGGCAGTAGCAGTTGCCTACCTAAGAAAGCAAAAAAATTGCCATCTTTCCTTACCTGGACGACTGGCTCATAGTAGGCCAGTCTCCAGACCAAGTCAAGTTACATCTTCAGATAACTCGGCAGTTGCTTACCTCTCTAGGTTTCCTTCTGAATCTTCCAAAGTCAGTTCTAGAGCCTATCCAGCTTCTCACCTTCATAGGTGCAGAACTGAACACAGAGGAAGCCAGAGCCTTCCTTCCTTTGGACAGGGCAAGGACCCTGGTATCTCTGGCCTCCTCATTCACCCTGCAGGTCTCTCGACCAGCAAGGCATTTTCTGCAGCTCCTGGGACACATGGCTGCTTCTACAGCAGTAGTGCAAGGAGCCAGATTTCAGATGAGAGCCTTTTGGTCTCAAAGAAAGGACCCTCTAACCAAGTTTATCCCAGTAACTCGAACCCTGATCCAAGCCCTACAGTGGTGGCAGGATCAGAACAACCTGAGACAAGGGGTCCCCTTTGTCTCAGTCTCACTCTTTAATCCTTACTACAGATGCATCCTCTTGGGGTGGGGAGCTCACATGGGCGACCTCACTACCCAGGGACTGTGGTCCCCTCAGGAATCTCTGCTCCACATCAACCTGTTGGAGCTCAGAGCAGTTTTCTAGCACTTCAAGCTTTTTCCAAATCTGTTCAGAACAAAGTTGTACAGGTCCAGAACAGACAACACCACTACAATGTGGTACATCAACAAGCAAGGAGGCACTCGGTCCTCGGCCTTGTGCACGAAGCAATGAAGTTGTGGTCTCTGGCTTACTCCCTGAACACCTCCTTATGGCAGTTCACCTCCAGGCAAGGACAATGTCCTGGCAGATGCTCTCAGCAGGATTTCCAGGGCCATCAGCTGATGGTCACTGGATCCCTGGTCCTGGGGGTAATATTGCCAGATGGGGCACCCATGAATAGATCTTTTGCAGCCCCAGACAATCACCAACTTCCCTTTTTTGCTGCAGGCCCCAGTGTTGGGTTCAGTCCCTCTGGATGCCTTAGTTCTCAATTGGGAAGGGAAGTTTCTCTATGCTTTTCCCCCCTTCCCTCTCCTGTTCAAAGTGTTAGTCAAAATCAGATCTCAATCCTGCAAAGTGATTCTGATTGCTCCAGATTGGGCCAGACAACCCTGGTATCCACTCCTACTGTCCATAGCAGTCCATCTTCGCCTGTGTCTTCCTAAGAATCACAATCTGTTAACCTGTGCTCAGGGAAGGGTTTGGTACCAGAACCTCAAATTTCTCAATCTCAAGGCCTGGCTCTTGAAGAGTCAGAATTTGCTGATCTACACCTCTCCCAAGGTGTAATGGATATATTGAAGGCTTCTAGGAAACCTTCCACCAGGGCTACTTACAATTCCAAATGGAAGAGGTTTTCCATATGGTGCTCTGGGAAGCATATTTCCCCAGATTCTGCTGATCTACCCACAGTCCTGGATTATTTGGTCCATTTAAACACTTTGGGGCTGAGACCAGCTACCCTAAAGGTGCATTTGGCAGCTGTGTCTGCTTTTATTTCAGCAGGTAAACCCTCCTCTCTTTCAGCTCATCCTGTATTTTCTAAGTTTTTCAAGGGATTGCTTCACACCAACCCTCCATTCAGGGCCCCTGCCCCTGCCTGGGATCTTAATGTTTGCATTGCTCAGCTTATGCAACCTCTCTTTGAGCCTTGTCTTCAGCAGAGCTTAAGTATGTGACTTGAAGACTGTGTTTCTGTAGCCATCACTGCCAGACGCGTAAGTGAATTACAAGCTTTGTCAGTGGAGCCTGATTTTATCTCCTTTCATAGAGATAAGGTGGTCCTCAGGACTAACAAGAAGTTCTTGCCTAAGGTGGTTTCAGATTTCCACCTTAATCAATCTATTTCTCTTCCAGTGTACTTCACTGACCATTCCTCCTCTGGTGAGAGGAGGTTGCACAGCTTAGATGTGAAGAGAGCCCTTAGTTACTACATTGAGCGTACCAAGGGTCACAGCTTTGACTCCCTCCAACTGTTCCTCACTTATGGTGAGGTTGGTAAAGGGAAACCTGCCACTTAAAGATCCATTGCCAGGTGGATTGTTTCAAACAACATGAAGTCTTGCCATATTATGACAATTGCAGTATGACCGCAGGTTAGAACTGCTCCGGAGGTGAAATAGTTAACTTTCCATGAAGGCATGGAATCTTGAGCGCGAGCTCGGTTAAGGAAGCTCTGTCTGGTTGCTTTCAAACCTAAACAAGTCAGATTACTTTACTCGCTCACTGAACAGTTGACTCGAGATTTCTCTTTTTTACTGTAAGTTCATTTCGCGGTTTAAAAGTTTAAAATACTTCATTTCGTCTAATTTTAACCGAACCATTCGGTTCAAGCTCTGTCTGTGGTAATGTAAGTAATAGATAGTTTTATATACGATTTCTGTGTGGAACTTGTAAAAATTTATCGGTTGGTTTGAACCGATCAGGCTGTGTTTTTGAACTACTAGTCCTTTTTAGAGTGTGGTTCCTGTTCCTATCGGTTCCTAAAAAAACAGATTCATTACGGTTTTTCCACGGCCTATGAACACAGTTAGGAACCAATGGAGAGTCTTAGCTGGTGGATTGCCATAAGCGGGCAGAGTTATGGTTAGGCTGGCATAATGTCTGAGAAACCCAAAAGAAACACCAGGCCCACTGGGTTTCAGCACTGTGATGTCTGTGGGAAGCCTTTGCCAAGGCTGACCCTCACACCATGTGTTTATTGCCTGGGGTTTGACCACCTCGATTCAGACTGCCAGTTTGCAAGAATTTCCTGCCACCGTTGAGAAGAGAGTTGGTAGGCTCAGGGAAAGGGAGGCCAAAAGTCCACTGACCCGGATGGCCAGCCCGGTTCGTGCTAGCTCGAACCGGAGGAGTACCTCTGACCAGGCGTGCTTCCTCGGCAAATGAAGAGCTGGCCTCGAGGAGCCAGTTCACTACAAAAGGACTAGAAGTCTGCTGCTGTGGAAAAAGTTTTTTCCCCAACAGCTGAAGAGATAGCTAAAGCAATTCAAATTGTCCAGTCTCTTTCCCCGGTTCCTGAACCGACACCATCTGGGAGACATTCGGTTCACCCAGTTCCTCCGGTTCAAGATTATGATTTTGAGGAATTTAATGAACCGTGGGGGGGGGAGAGAGAAGACTATGAGGAGAGTGAATATGGTCTGGAAGATCTGGAGGCTCCTATTGAACCAGATACCTCCACAGACAGACCTTTAGGGGTCCCCCCCAAGCTTTCTGAGTCCCCTTCTCACTTCATGTTTTATAAGAAAGTTGCTGAAACTCTTCAGTTTCCTCTTGATGAAGCTGTTGATGACCAGGAAGAGCCCGATTATGTAGAAATGATGGATATTCCAGAGTCTAAGAGACTGTCTATTCCCCTTCATAAATCTTTCAGGAAGCAGACAGTAAAAGTTTTAATAACTCCTCATACTATACCTCTGTAGACAAAAGGATGGACAGAAGGTATACTTTATCAGGTTCTGACACAGAATTTCTTACACAGCAATGCAGCCATGTGGGGTAGTGCAGGCTGCAGCCTGTGACAAGGCAAATATTCCCCTAGCTTCACATCCTCTGAAAAGGACTCCAGGAAGATTGATGCTATGGCAAAGAAACAGTACATGGCAGCATCCTTGGGACTCAGACAAGCAAATTATATGGCTTACGCCAGATACCAGAAATCCAGATGGGATACTGTGCTGGCTCTAGCTAAACAAGTCCCCTGACCAGCTTACCAGGAGCTGGAACAGGTGGCTAAGGATGGTATAGAGGCATCAAAGGTGCAATTTCATGCTGCGGTGGACTCTAATGATGTATCATCAAGAGTCATGGCTACTTCTGTGGCACTTCGCAGAATGCCTTGGCTCAGATGCACTACCTTGTCACAGAATACCCAGTCTAAAGCCATGGATTTTCCTGTGGTTGGCAATTCTCTGTTTGGGGAGCAAACAGAGAATTACATGAAGAAAGTGGATGAATACAGGACCACCTATCGGAGTGCACAGGCCAAGGAAAGGCAGGCCACTCCTCAGAAGCAACTTCCCAAGGGCAGAGGCAGGCCTTTTCATAGGCCTTTCTACCAGGCTCAGGGCTCCTCTTCCTCCTATACCCAGAGGGGATTCTTTAGAGGAAGGGGCAGAAGGGGTTCAAGCAGGCCTGCTTCCACTCCTCAGCCCAAAGCCCTGCCAAGCAGGCACCCTGATGGGGTAGCCAGGGCACTTCTCCTCTACCGGTAGGGGGCAGGCTGGCTTACTTTTCCAGGACTGGAAGTCTCACATCAGACAAGT
Source organism: Neoceratodus forsteri (assembly GCA_016271365.2). Classification (NCBI taxonomy): domain Eukaryota; kingdom Metazoa; phylum Chordata; order Ceratodontiformes; family Ceratodontidae; genus Neoceratodus; species Neoceratodus forsteri. The sequence continues at coordinate 967,728,689 of CM057452.1, forward strand.
GGGTCCTGGAAGTAGTAAGCGAGGGACTGGTTCTCAGCTTCAAAAAATTTCCAAAGATGAGAACCAGGTTTTTTCCTCCTGCATCTCCATCGGAGGCACTCGCTTTAGAGTCAGAGGTCTCTACCCTCCTTGCTCTCAGAGCCGTGGAAAGGGTTCCAGCCCTACATCAGGGCAAAGGTTTGTACTCCAGGTACTTTCTTACCCCAAAACAAACAGGAGAATGGCGGCCCACCCTGGATCTCAGATACCTAAACAAGCACCTTTTAAAACCAAAGTTCAAGATGGTGACACTGGGGATCATTTTACCTTCCCTAAGGCCAGGGGACTGGCTAGCATCCCTGGACCTCAAGGATGCCTACTTCCATATTCTCATCAGAAGCTCGCATCGAAAGTACCTCAGGTTCAAGCTGCCCTCAGGCCATTACCAGTTCAAAGGAATGCCCTTTGGACTCACCTCGGCCCCAAGGGTATTCACCAAATGCCTGGCAGTGGCAGTAGCTTGCCTAAGAAGGCAAAAGATTGCCATCTTTCCTTACCTGGACGATTGGCTCATAGTAGGCCAATCCCCAGATCAGGTCAACCTACATCTTCAGATAACTCAGCAACTGCTTACTTCCCTAGGTTTTCTCCTGAATCTCTCAAAGTCAGTGCTGGAGCCTGTCCAGCTCCCTAACCTTCATGAGCAGAACTGAATACCCAGGAAGCGGGGCCTTCCTCCCTTAGACAGGGCAAACACCCTAGTCTCCTGGCCTCATTCACCCTGCAGGTCTCTCACCAGCAAGACATTTTCTGCAGCTCCTGGGACACATGGCTGCTTCCACAGCAGTAGTGCAAGGAGCAAGATTTCAGATGAGACATTCAGTTCCATTTGAGGGCCTTTTGGTCTCAAAGAAAGGATCCTCTTTCCAAATTGATCCCAGTAACTCTCGAACCCTGATCTAAGCCCTGCAGTGGTGGCAGGATCAGAGCAACCTGAGACAAGGAGTTCCCTTTGTCACTCAGCCTCACTCATTAATCCTTACTATGGATGCATCCCTCTTGGGGTGGGGGGCCCTCATGGGCGACCTCACCACCCAGGGACTGTGGTCCCCTCAGGAATCTCTGCTCCACATCAACCTGCTGGAGCTCAGAGCAGTTTTTCTAGCACTTCAAGCTTTCTCCAAATCTGTTCAGAACAAAATTGTAGAAGTCAGAACAGACAACACTACAATGTGGTACATCAACAAACAGGGGGGCACTCTGTCTACGGCTTGTGCACCGAAGCCATGAAGTTGTGGTCTCTGGCTTACTCCCTGAACACCTCCCTTACGGCAGTTCACCTCCCAGGCAAAAACAATGTCCTGGCAGATGCTCTCAGCAGGATCTCTAAGGGCTATCACGAGTGGTCCCTGGATCCCCTGATTCTGGGAGTGGTATTTGCCAAATGGGGCACCCCGCAAATAGATCTCTTTGCAGCTCCAGACAATCATCAACTTCCTCTCTTTTGCTGCAGGCCCCCAGTCTTGGGCTCAGTCTCTCTGGATGCCTTAGCCTTCAGTTGGGAAGGAAGTTTCTTCATTCCCTTCCCTCTCCTATTCAAAGTGCTAGTCAAAATCAGATCCCAATCCTGCAAGGTAATTCTGATTGCCCCGGATTGGGCCAGGCAACCCTGGTACCGTCTCCTCCTGTCCTTAGCAGTCCATCCTCCCCTGTGCCTTCCCAAGAATCACAGTCTGTTAACCTGTGCCCAGGGAAGGGTTTGGTACCCGAACCTCAAGTCTCTCAATCTCAACGCCTGGTTCTTGAAGAGCTAGAGTTTGCTGGCCTACACCTCTCTCAAGGTGTAATGGATATACTCAAGGCTTCTATGAAGCCTTCTACTAGGGCTACTTACAACTCCAAATGGAAAAGAGTTTCCATATGGTGTTCGGAAAAGAATATTTCCCCAGACTCTGCTGATTTACCCACAGTTCTAGATTACATGGTCCATTTCAACACTTTGGGGCTGAGACCAGCTACTCTGAAGGTACATTTGGCAGCTGTCTCTGCCTTTATTTCAGCAGGTAAGTCCTCTCCTCTGTCATCTCACCCTGTGTTTTCCAAGTTTTTTAAGGGATTGCTTCACACCAACCCTCCATTCAGGGATCCTGCTCCTGCCTGGGACCTCAATGTTTGCATTGCTCAGCTCATGCAACCTCCCTTTGAACCCTTATCTTCAGCTGAGCTTAAGTTCTTGACTTGGAAAACTGTGTTTCTGGTAGCTATCACCTCTGCCAGACGCACAAGTGAATTACAAGCATTGTCAGTGGAGCCAGACTTTATCTCCTTTCACAGAGATAAGGTAGTTCTTCGGACTAATAGAAAGTTCCTGGCTAAGGTGGTTTCGGATTTCCACCTTAATCAATCTTTTTCTCTCCCTGTTTACTTCACTGACCATTCCTTCTCTGGTGAGAGGAGGCTGCACAGCTTAGATGTGAAGAGAGCCCTTAGTTACTACATAGAGCGTACCAAGGGTCACAGGTTTGACTCCCTCCAACTGTTCCTCACTTATGATGAGGTTGGCAAGGGGAAACCTGCCACTAAAAGATGCATTGCCAGGTGGATTGTCTCATGCATCCAGTTCTGTTGTGAAAAGCTGGGTAAGGTTCCCCCCTCAGGCCTGAGGGCTCACTCTACCAGAGGTACAGCTGCTTCCCTGGCTGCTGCCAGGGACATCCCTATTCTAGAGATTTATCAAGCAGCTACCTGGAAAACAGTTCACACTTTTACCAAGCATTATTCCCTGGACATCCAGGCTCGGAGTGATGCTCAGTTTGGCACAGCTGTGCTTCAGAGCCTGTTCCCTAGGTAGGTTCTGTCCCTCCTCCATGGAGGTACTGCTGTGTAGTCTGCAATTGTCATAATATAGCAAGACTTCATGTTGTTTGAAGAAAAAATTACTCACCTTAGTAATGTTGTTTCTTCTAATGGAGTCTTGCTATATTATGATCTCCCTCCCTGCCTGCCCCTCTCAGAACCTTGTTTGGGCGGTGGGTGGGCACCACAGTGTTGGCACCCTATTTTGCCACTTTGTTGTTTTTGTCTCACCCTTCCTCAGGGTGAACTTGTGTTTTAATTAATCTTTTGGGTCTCTTGACTTGAGTCTTTTTTCAAGACCAAGAAGTGTGTTGCTATGTTAGTAGCCAGTTGGCTAGTATAGGTTTACAGCTTCCACACAGAACCTTAGTGAGTTTGCTCGTAAAGATCTGACGGTTTAGGTTTGAAAGCAACCAGATAGAGCTTCCTTAACCGAGCTCACGCTCAAGATTCCATGCCTTCATGGAAAGTTAACTGTTTCACCTCCGGAGCAGTTCTAACCTGCGTTCATACTGCAATTGTCATAATATAGCAAGACTCCATTAGAAGAAACAACATGACTAAGGTGAGTAATTTTTTCTTCTTGTATCCAGTTCTGTTGTGAAAAGCTGGGTAAGGTTCCTCCCTCAGGCCTGAGGGCTCACTCTACCAGAGGTACAGCTGCTTCCCTGGCTGCTGCCAGGGACATCCCTATTCTAGAGATTTATCAAGCAGCTACCTGGAAAACAGTTCACACTTTTACCAAGCATTACTCTCTGGACATCCAGGCTAGGAGTGATGCTCAGTTTGACACAGCTGTGCTTCAGAGCCTATTTCCTAAGTAGGTTCTGTCCCTCCTCCATGGAGGTACTGCTGTGTAGTCTGCATGTATCATAATATAGCAAGACTTCATGTTGTTTGAAGAAAAATTACTCACCTTAGTAATGTTATTTCTTCTAATGGAGTCTTGCATATTATGATCCCAGCTTGCCCCTCTCAGAACCTCTATTTTTGGGATGTGGGTGGGCAGTGCAGTGTTGGCACTTGGTAGATGCCCACCTTGTTTTTCAACCCCTTTTGGGGTGTCTGGATATTGTGTTTTTCATTTTTTTGGGTCTTCTGACTTAAGTCTTAGTTTTGGGACCAGAAAATGTGTTCTTATATTTAGTAGCCTGTTGGCTAGTGTAGGATTACAGCTTCCACACAGGACCTTAGTGAGTTTAGCTCATAAAGATCTGACAGTTTGAGTTTGAAGAACAACAGACAGAGTTTTCAACCGAGCTCGAGCTCAGCGTTCCATGCCTGGCATGGAAAGTTAAATCTTTCACCTCCGGAGCAGTTTGAAGGTTGGGACTCACTGCATATGTCATAATATAGCAAGACTCCATTAGAAGAAACAACATTACTAAGGTGAGTAATTTTTTCTTTCTGTCCTGGGGTGGGGAGCTCACTTGGGAGTCCTCACAGCACAGGGAGTGTGGTCCCCTCAGGAATCTCTTCTCCACATCAGTCTTCTGGAGCTGAGAGCAGTGTACCTGGCTCTACAAGCTTTCTCAGACTCAGTACAGAACAAGTTGGTTCAGGTCAGGACAGGCAACACCACCACCATGTGGTACATCAACAAGCAGGGAGTCACTTTGTCGATGGCCTTGTGCATGGAAGCCATGAAATTATGGTCCCTGGCTTATTCCCTACAGACGTCTCTGATAGCGGTCCACCTTCCAGGGAAGGACAATGTGCTAGCAGATGCATTGAACAGGATTTCTGAGGGCCATCACGAATGGTCCCTGGATCCCCTAGTGTTAAAAGTGATCTTTTCAAGGTGGGTCACTCCAAAGATAGATCTCTTTGCAGCCCCAGACAATCACCAACTTCCTCTCTTCTGTTGCAGACCTCCAGTCTTGGGCTCAATCCCCCTGGATGCTCTACTCCTGGATTGGGAGGGGAAATTTCTGTATGCCTTTCCCCCCCTTTCCTCTACTGTTCAAAGTTCTAGTCAAGATAAGGTCACAATCTTGCAAAGTGATCTTGATTGCTCCAGACTGGGCCAGGCAGCCTTGGTATCCCCTGTTGCTGTCCCTAGCAGTCCATCTTCCCCTGTCTTTTCCCAGGAATCACAACCAGTTAACCTTCTCTCAGGGGACGATTTGGTACCCTAACCTTTGGTCTCTCAGTCTCAAGGCATGGCTCTTGAAGAGCAAGAATATGCAAATTTGCATTTGTCCCAGGAGGTTCTGGATATTCTCAAAGCCTCACAAAAACCTGCCACCAGAAAAACTTATAACTCCAAATGGAAAATATTCAGCATTTGGTATTCCAGTAGGCACATATCCCCAGATACTGCTGACTTGTCTACAGTTCTGGATTACATGGTTCATCTTAATGGTTTAGGCCTTAGACCAGCTACCCTCAAAGTACACTTGTCAGCTGTTTCTGCATTTTTGTCAGTGGGAAAGCCCCTCTTGTTGGCATCTCACCCTGTTTTCTGTAAATTCTTCAAAGGATTGCTCCACACCAATCCTCCCTTTAGGGATCCTTCTCCTGCCTGGGATCTTAATGTATTCATTGTTCAGCTTATGCAACCCACTTTTGAGCCTTTGGCCTCAGCAGAACTTCTTGACTTGGAAAACTGTGTTCCTGGTAGCTATTACCTCTGACAGGCATATCAGTGAATTACAAGCTCTGTCAGTGTAGCCTGATTTTATTTCATTCCATAAAGATAAGGTGGTTCTTAGAACCAACAGGAGGTTCTTACCCAAAGTGGTTTCAGATTTTCATCTGAACCAGTCCATGTCTCTTCCTGTGTTCTTCACTGATCATTTTTCTTCAGGAGAGAGAAGATTACACAGTTTGAATGTTAAGCGGGCTCTTAGCTACTATATTGAGCATACTAAGGCACTTAGGTTTGATTCTCTCCAGTTGTTCCTCACTTATGATGAAGTGGGGAAGGGTAAACCTGCTACTAAGATAACTATTGCAAGGTGGATTGTCCTCTGTATACAATTCTGCTATGGTAAGCTAGGCAAAGTACCCCCCTCAGGCCTGGGGGCTCATTCAACCAGAGGTACAGCTGCTTCTCTGGCTGCTGGCAGAGATATACCCTTACTAGAGATATGCAAAGCAGCCACCTGGAAAACAGTCCATACATTCACCAAGCATTACTCTCTGGATATCCAGGCTAGGAGTGATGCTAGGTTTGGTACAGCAGTGCTGCAGAGCCTATTCTCAAAATAGGTTTGGTACCCTCCTCCATGGAGGTACTGCTTAGTAGTCTGCATAATGTCAGAGTACAGCAAGACTTCATGTTGTTTGAAGAAAAAATTACTCACCTTAGTAACTGTGTTTCTTCTAATGGAGTCTTGCTGTATTCTGACCTCCCTCCATGCCTCCCCTCTCAGAACCTGTTTTTTGGGAAGTGGGCTGACAGGCGCAGTGTTGCACCTCAGGGGTGCATTTGGCACTCTCCTCTGTTTAGAGAGGGGGAGTGGGTTATGTTATATGTTTTTGATAATTATATTCGTTCACTACCTAGTTTTTTGTTTTGGATTTCTCGATTTGAGTCTTTTGGGATCCAAAATATTTGGTTGCCTTTTGGCTAGTAATTTTACAATTTCCACATAGTGGGTGTAGTTAGTTTTAGAAACATAGAATTTGACGGCAGATAAGGACCGCTTGGCCCACCCAGTCTGCCCATTTCCCTACCTACTGGATAAGCTGCAGATCCTAGTTAACCAGCAGCCTACTTCTTCTTACCCCCACACCCCAGAATTGCCTTATGACTATCCCATGCATGCTTGAATTCCACCACTGATTTTGACTCCACAACCTTCCTCCGGAAGGCCGTCTCCATGCATCCACAACCTCTCTGTGAAAAATACTTCCTTAAATTACCTCTGAGCTGCCCCTCTATCTTCAAATTGTGCCCTCTTGTTCTTGCACACCTCTTTTTGAAAGATGCTACCCTCTTGGACTTTGTTGATTCCCTTGAGGTACTTGAAAGTTTCTATCATGTCCCCCCTCTCCCTCCTTTCCTCGAGGCTATACATATTAAGCTCCTTAGGTCTCTCTTCATATGTCTTCCGGTGCAGACCCTGCACCATTTTAGTTGCCCTCCTCTGGACAGCTTCCTTCCTATGTCTTTGCGGAGATTGGGTCTCCAGAACTGCACACAGTACTCCAGATGGGGTCTCACCAGCTGTCTGTACAGAGGGATAATAACTTCCTGTTTTCTACTGGTGATGCCTCTCCCTATGCATCCCAGTATCCCCCAGCCCTCCTTGTTGCCCTCTCACATTGCTTGCCCACCTTTAGGTCATCTGATATGACTACCCCCAGGTCCCTTTCCATTTTTGTTGTTGTTAGTATCTCACCCCCCATTGTGTACTCTTCCCCTTGGTTTTTGTTTCCCAGGTGCATTACCTTGCACTTCTCAGCATTGAATCTAAGCTGCCATACATTTGACCATTCCTCTAACCTTGCCAAGTCCCTTCTCATCTTTTCCACCCCACCCTGTGCATCAACTCTGTTGCAGATCTTAGTGTCATCTGCAAAGAGACATCTTTCCTTTCAGTCCTTCTGCAATGTAAACTATAAAGACATTGAAGAGGACCAGTCCTAATACTGAACTCCTGCGGTACCCACTAGTAACCCTCCTTTCCTCTGAGTGGACTCCATTTACTATTACTCTCTGTGTCCTATTCTCCAGCCAATTCTTTACCCAGGCTGTCATCTTGGGACCCACTCCCAGGCTGGCTAACTTGTATATTAATCTTTGTGTGGACTGTATCAAATGCCTTGCTAAAGTCTAGGTAGGCCATGTCCACAGCCCCTTCCTGATCTACTACTTTGGTCACCCAGTCAAAGAAATCTATCAGATTCGTCTGGCATGACCTTCCCGCTGTGAATCCATGCTGCCTAGGGTCCTGTGCCCCTCTGGCCTCTAGATACTCAACAGTTCTTCCCTTCAGAAGTGATTCCATCATTTTCCCTATCACTGAGGTTAAACTAACAGGTCTGTAGTTTCCTGCTTCTGCCTTGCTCCCACTTTTGTGAAGGGGAATCACATCTGCCCTCCTCCAGTCCTCGGGTACCACCCCATCATCCCATGATTTGTTAAAAAGAGTAGTCAGTGGTGTCACTAGTTCTACCCTTAGCTCTTTTAGAATTCTGGGATGAATCCCATCAGACCCCATTGCTTTGTCCACCTTCAGTTTTAAGAGTTCTTTCAGAACTCTTTTCTTCTATAAATGGGCTGGTATCAACTTCTGTATCCAGAGTGTTACTACTGTTTGTTTATGTACCTCCCCTCTTCATTTGTAAATACTGAGCAAAAATATTTGTTTATTATCTCTGTCTTTTCACAGTCTCCCTCTGCCCACCCTCCCTCCCTTTATTAGGCCTCACTAACCCTCCCTTGGTCTTCCTTTGCTCCCTGATGTACTTATAAAATGTTTTATCCCCCTTCTTAACTGAGTTGGCTATCTTTTCCTCGGTTTGGGCTTTTGCTGTTCTGACTGCCTTCCCAGCCTCCTTTTGCTTTAACTGATACAGTTCTCTATCCTGCTCCTTCTGTGATTCCTTGTACTTCCTGAATGCTTTCTTTTTCTCTTGAACCTTCACTGCCACTTCCTTTGAGAACCATAGTGGTTTCTTACATCATCTTGATTTGTTTATTTGCTTCACACAAAGGCTCGTTACCTCTGTGATGGCAGTTTTTATTACTCCCCATTGTTCTTCCACCCCTCCTTCCTGCCCATTTGCTAGTGCATTCCTTAGGCTCTCACCCATTTTGGCAAAGTCAGCCCTCCTAAAGTCCAGTAATTTTGTCTTTATATGGCTTGACTCTTGCTGTGTTTATTGTGAACCATACTGTTCGATGGTCGCTAGTTCCCAGATGGCTACCCACTTCTACATCTGTGATCCTCTCTCCATCTCCATTTGAGAGAATCAAGTCTAATATTGCTCCCTCTCGAGTGGGCTCCAGTACTAGTTGTCTAAGGCATGCCCCTTGTAGGGCATCTAGAATAACTGCACTCTTCGAAGTGGCAGCTGCAACTGCGCTCCAGTTAACATCTGGCATATTCAGATCACCCATCAGCAATATCTCCCCTTTTTCTGCCATTCTAAGTATACTTTCTATCATTTCCTTGTCCATTTCCTCCCCCTGAGAAGGGGGTCTGTTTACAACCCCTGTGCGGATTGTGGTGCCATTGCCTGTCTCCAAATTTACCCACAGTGCTTCTTCTCCTCCCTGTTTACCCTTTTGTTCTGTTGCTTTCATTCCTTCCCTTATGTAAAGAACTACTCCTCCTCCTCTTTTACCCTCCCTGTCCCTCCTGTAGATAGTGTATCCTGGTATGTTTATGTCCCAGTCATGGTTTTGTGTGTACCATGTTTCTGTGACTGCCACGATATCCAGATGTTCCTCCTCCATCAAGGCCACTAATTCAGGAAGCTTGTTACCTAGACTACGGGCATTGGTACTCATTGCTCTCCATTTTTTGATGGCTTTACCTTCTGTTGCAGCATCCCGCACTGACCGTTCTACCTCGGTCTTTTTCTCATTTAGTACCCTGTTTTGTAGGTAGAGGCTGGGATTTTCCTGCTGCTTGTCAGTGCCTCCCCCTTTGACTAGTTTAAAAGTTTGCCAATGAAGCATTTAAACCGATTGCTCAAAAGACTTGTTCCCTTCCTGGACAGATGTAGACCATCCTGCCAGTATAGGCTGGTGTCCCTCCAGGTGGAACCCCAGTCCCCAATGAAGCTAAACCCTTGTGCTCCGCACCATTTTTCAACCATTCATTAAACTGCATGGTGCCAATTACCTCGCCTCCCCATGCCTTTGACAGGCAGCACCTCTGAGAAGGATACTGTGTGTGCTACTTGTCTTAGGCCCTCCCCAACTCTGCAGTGTCCTCCTGCACTGCTCTAATTTCATGATGAGCCAAGTCATTTGTCCCTAGGTGGACAATTCGTCCAGCTCAGAATCACTTGCAGCTGTCTCGTGATCCTGAGGATCGCTTCCTGTCCCTCCAAGCCATGGCACCAGGCAGGCACCTTACTTCAGTTTTCCCAGCTCCCCCCAGTTCTATACCCCTAATAATTGAGTCCCCCACCAGGAGCTGCTTCCTTTCCCTGTGGTGTCCTCTGCCTCCTTCCTGTGGGCCTCCCTTGTGACAGTTGTCATCAGTCTTTTCTGCGGGTGCATCCATAGGGGAGCTGTGCTCCCCCAGAATGGTATATGGATTGTGGAGTGGAATAATTGACTGGGTGTGCCTCTGTTGCACCATCCTCACCCTCCCTGAGCCCACTGTGGTCCAACTGCTGTGCTTTCTTCGCAACCTCTGAGGTAGTGGTGGTGGCGCTAGTGTTCCCTGGATGGGGGAGGTTCCCTTCCTACTATCCAGTGTGGCCTGGGGGAAGGTTTCCTTACTACTGTCCAGTGCGGCCTGAAGACGGGCCACTTCCTCCCTCAGGGCAGATAGTTGTCTGCAAATAGGACAGCATCTCAGCCTCCAGAAAGACTCCCGGAAGACTGCTGCCCCACAGCCATTACATTGTACTACTTCCCACATGTTTATCTACCTTTTTTTTGGTTTGTTTGTTTGTATTTGTGTGTGTGTGTGCGTGCGTGTGTGATTTGTTATATAGAAATATATATTATACGATGTGTATGCTTATATTGTCAGTGCAGTGTGCTAGAGAGGATATGACAGTGAAATGCACCTTGCACTCGAGGAAATGATGTCAGAACCTCAGGTATAAAGGAACTATTTCCAGGGTGTGGTGGGGTGAGGGGTGGGAAGGGGTTGGGCCTAAACTGTGACCTCACAAAACAATCAGCTAAAAGCTCTCACCCACCTGTGCGATGAGTGCCTTCCTGTCAGCAAGATACCCTACACAACAGTTTGACAGAGAAACTTCCCTGCTAATCAAACAGAGAAAAACCCAGACATCCAAGTCAGACACAGGTAAACCTCTCCAGCCCCAAAACAGCCTAGTGGTTTGTTAGCTACAAAGGAAAATCAAATATGCAGTTATTTCAGCCCTTCTGAGGATGCTGACAAGATAAGCAGTTTAAAAAAAAACCCTTCCTGAATTAAAAACTAAAATAAACACAATGCAATACCACTTTAAAAGTGAGGAAAACTTCTCTCAGATGTAAACAAGAGAGAGATTAGTTACAGATATTTATTCCAAAATAGTATATCCCACGCAGCTTCTCAGTTGTTTCAAAAGCACACCCTGTACACAACTTGGAAGAAGATGTACTTCTGTCTCAAACAGGATCACACCACTAGTTTATAGTAATTGAACAATGCTGAAATGGTCTAGCTAGACAATTGCCTGTGATGCAGACCTCTGACTTGTGAAGACAATTTCCCCCACCTCATCTGATGGTTACACTTCAGAGTGCAGCAGACAGAGGTTTGAACCAAGCTCGAGCTCAACGTTTTATGCTCTGGCATAGAGGTAACTCTTTCCTTGAGCAGTTCAAGTGCTGGGGCTAACTGCATAATGTCAGAATACAGCAAGACTCCATTAGAAGAAACACAGAGGATTGTGTATGATCGCTCATACACAACAAAGGGTATTTTTCACTTGACAGGTTTCCATGGTAACTGGAGACCTCGAAAGTGCAGCTTGAGAGGTCTCGTTACCATGGAATCCTCGAGAGTCGAAAAAATACCCCTGTTGAGTATGAGTGATCATACACAGTCTTTTATAGTGTATGATCTTTCATAAAAACACTTCCCTTACTTTTTTTGAGTTTCTTGTGTGGTCTTTGGTTCCTTCCAGCCTGTTTAACTGCCACGGCCGTTGTTTGCGCTTCGACGGTCTCCCGATCGCGCATGCACACTCAGCTTCCACGCATGCGCACACACCGTCTAGGTGTTATGCTGCACTAGCTATGTAGCTAGTGCAGCACAACAGCTACGATAATGTAGCTAGTGCAGCACAACAACGCTGCTGGGAGCATGGATTTCCATGCTCAACAGCTTTCTACCATACACTATACAATTATTAAGGTGAGTAATTTTTTCTTCTCGTTGCTTAATCATGCAGTGACTGTTAAGGATCCTTAAACCTGATTGGCCCATAAGACTTTCTAGCTGTGGCGGTATCTCCCCATACTGCCATGGGATAGAATCTTGTTTCACAAATCGGAGCCTCTTGACGTTCACACTGATTAAATCAGCAAAAACCATACTACACTCTATTGCACAGTAAGATATCTGTTAGCAGTCTGCCACAGTTACAGACTTGAAACCAAAGCACTTGAGCACAGTGTGAGAGAACAATAGGACATTCCAGTGGAGGACAAATTATATGCTTAATCATTCCCTCTGTTGAGGCTAGTCGGATTAAAGTTGAGCGACAGAATGGTGTGATGCCATGAAGAGGTGGTCCACTGCCTGAAATTCATACTGCTGTTTAAAAATGGTAAATTCTTATTTGTATAAGTGAAGTAATGTTTTCTTTTCCCTTTTACTAACTGGAAGATTTTTTTTTCGAGGTAGAAGACTTGGTTTGCTGGCCAAGGCACCTAGCTTCACCTGAGCTCTTTCCTTCTAAGACTGCTTGAAAGGCAGAGTAGAGAAACTTACCAGAGCAAGGGAGAAGGGTTAAGACTTAGTTTGGCTAAGCAGATTTACTGTGTGGTGGTGTTTTTAATTTTTACTCACAGGGATTGCTACTGTTTGTTGCTAACATTTCATTGCTTTATTTTTTCTCTGATTCAAATTGTTGTTGCTGGTATACCTTCTTCTGCATTATTGCAAGGTGTGCCTACAGGTGTGTGCTAACAGATTACTGCTGTAATCTTCTGATTCAAATTGTCTTTTACAAGGTATATCTTCTGTTACTGCTTTATTTTCTCTGGAACAAAGTGTTTCTTACAGGGTATATCTTCTCTGAAATTATTACAGGTGGTGCTTTACAGGTTTTACAGTTTTATCTAACATTAGGATAAGCTTTCAGGGTTACTGCATTTGATGTTGACTGATTGTTTCTGCTCTTACCTCCTTGTTCTTTCGTCCGTGGTTCTTCTTTTAGGCAGGGAAGGGCCCAGCCACCACCCCATCCTAACCACCCCCTACACTCCTTTTATAGGGTACCACAGTTGTGACATTTCCTGTGGCAGAGCAGGAAGGGCGGATCAGTGGGGCCTCCACAAGGTGATCTCATTTACAGGGCACTAGTAATTTAACTTGTTATAACAAGTTAAACAAAGCACAATTAAACCATTACTTGCATTTTTTTTCCTTCTAATTACTCTGACTAGGTTACAAACCCAGCAACTTATTTGGAATGGATTTCATTAACTGCAGGTACTGTGGAACAATTTTAAGAAGGACAGTCTTACAGGATTTAGGACATGTCCTACATGCTGGCTTTGGAGATCTTAGGTCTCAGCTCCGGGCAGCATGGGCAGAGATTGCACGCCTCAAATTTCATATTGAAGAGGAAATACATTATAAGAACCACCCGCCATTTCCCCAGCATCCAACAGAAAACCCTCGACCGCAGAGGGTAGTTGGTCCAGGAGGTTGGCAGGTGGTTAGAGGAGCAAATCAGGTGCCCCATCACTTCTGCTCTCCAACACATTACCTCCAAAACCATATAAACACTACAAACAGGTATCTGCCTCTATCTCTGAAATCAAATAAAGAGGCAGAAGACACTGCAGAGCAGGACACTGCGCACAGGAGCTAGCACAACAATACTCACCCAAATCAGGAACCAAAACTAAACAAGCACAAAGGAAATCCAAAAACTTCTGATCATAGGAGACTCCATGATTCGGGAGTTGATACCATCTCCAGCCAGGGGTGATGGTCAGATGTCTCCCAGGTACATCAGCATGGAGAGACACTGACCGCATTGCTAAAATTGTTCACAAAGCAGGAGAAAACATTGATGTCCTAGTACACATAGGGACTAATGATCTCGCCAGCCGGTCAGTTGTGGAGACCAAGGAACACCTGACTAGGCTGGGTGACAAACTATCATCTATTTCGTCCAGCATCTCCTTCTCTGAGATCCTGCCAGTCTGGGAGAAGGGAGCAGATGGACGGAAGGTCAGAGAAGGGGAGATAGGGGAGCTAAACATGTGGCTCAAGGACTGGTGCCAGGAAAAAGGACACAGATTTGTAGGGAACTAGCAACAGTTCTGGGAGCGAAAGTTCTTTAAATTTGATGGACTGCATCTGACTAAAGAGGGAGCCAGTGCATTGGGGCAGAAGTTTGACGTCTTTGCAGAATATTTAAACTAGCAAATGGGGAGAGGTGCAGCACCCCATCGTCGAATGGGAAGAACACCCCTCCCCCCTCAGCTAGTGGTCAAACAGGAATTCAGCGTGTTTGCCGTTCATTTGCATCACCAGGTAAGAAAAAAGGTTTGTCTCCCCATACGATGCACAGGGGTAATGCCAAACTTCACCCAACAACTAACACACCAAAATCTGGCCAATGGAAAATCATGTACACAAATGCTCACAGCCTGGGAAATAAGATCCCAGACCTGCAGGCAATAATGTCAGAGGCTAAACTGGACATAGTAGCAATTAGTGAGACGTGGTTTACCAGTAACCACACTTGGGAGAGTTCAGTACCTGGCTATGTATTGTTCAGAAGAGACCGAGCTGCAAAAAGGGGGGGAGGAGTGGCCCTGTATGTTAATGAAAATATCAAACTACAGAATTCAGAAATACACATAAGGAGCCAGAAGAACTGTGGGTCACCCTGAAACAGGAAATGGGACAGCCATAAGAACTGGGGTTGTCTACAGGCCCCCAGACCAGAGGGAGGACATAGACACATTACTGTTAGAAGATATACAAAACATGACAGCTAAAGGAGGTTCTGATAATGGGAGACTTCAACATGCCAGATACAGATTGGTCAATACCAGCAGGAACATCTGCCAGAACTAGACTCATAGTGGGTTCCCTGCAGGGGAGGCCTCAAACAACTGGTACAGCAACCCACAAGAGACAGGGCTGTCCTAGATCTAGTACTGACTAACAAAGAAGAGATCACAGATCTCCAGGTAGAAGGTCACCTGGGGCCAGTGACCATCACATGGTATGGTTCAATTTGGCTACTACATCTAAATCATCCCATTCCAAGGCAAAAATATGGGACTTCAGAGGAGCTGACTTTGATAAGATGGCCAACGAGTTAAGCTAGCCCTGGCAAAAAACACAGGTGAGGAGGTACAGGCAAAGTGGGAAGCATTAAGGATACAATACTTGAAGCAACATCCCATTGTGTTAGACAGAAAAGGAAGTGCAAAAGAAGAAGGAAACCACTTGGTTCTCAAATACAGTAGCAGAAAAGGTCAGAGCCAAAAGGCTGGCCTTCAGAAAATATAAGGGAACACAGCGGATGAAGATAGAGGCATACCAAACTGCCCTAAGGGAAGCAGGTAAGGCAGTAAGGCAGGCAAAGTCCCAAACTGAGAAACACTAGCACGAACAGTAAAAGAAGGTGACAAGACTTTCTATAGATACATTAGTGAAAGGAGAAAGTCCAGAGGGATTGCTAAGCTTAATGGAGAAAAGGGAGCATGTGAGGAGGAGGACCCTGTAAAGGCATCTATCCTAAATAGATACTTTTGCTCAGTATTTACTGAAGAGAGGTAGGGCAGGGCCCACAGCTCAGCATCATGGACACAGGGAGGGAGGTGAGCACTACTCCTTCACAAAGAAAGGGTCCTACCAAGAGCTGCTAAGCTCAGGGTGGATAAGGCAATGGGACCTGATGGCATACATCCCAGGGTACTTAAGGAGCTAAAGGAGGAACTAGCAGAGCCATTAGCAGAATTGTTTAGTGAGTCTCTGAGCACAGGAGAGGTCCCAGAAGACTGGAGAAGGGCTCATGTGATCCCACTCCACAAGAGTGGTAGCAGGAGGAGGCGGGAACTACAGACCGGTCAGTCTTACCTCAGTAGTGGGCAAGATTATGGAGGCACTCCTTAAGGAAAGGATAGTGCAACACCTGGAATCCATAGGGGCACAGGATCCAAGACAGCATGGGTTTACAAAAGGAAGGTCCTGTCAAACTAATCTCATAGATTTCTTTGACTGGGTAACCAGAGTGGTGGACCAAGGGGGAGCAGTTGATGTGGCCTACCTTGACTTCAGCAAAGCTTTTGACACTGTTCCACATAGAAGATTGATAAATAAGCTAGGTAGTCTCATGGTGGGTCAGAAGTTGGTCAACTGGGTGGCAAACTGGTTGACTGGCAGAAAACAGAGAGTGGTGGTAAATGGTATACAGTCAGAAGAGATGCAAGTCACAAGTGGGGTACCTCAGGGATCAGTCCTGGGGCCAGTCCTATTCAACATCTTCATTAGTGACCTTGCAGATGGACTAGAGGGTAAGGCTTGTCTGTTTGCAGATGACACCAAGATCTGCAACAGAGTAGATGATCCAGATGGGGTGGCAGAATGAGAAGAGATCTGGATAAACTAGCAGAATGGTCAGAAGAATGGCAACTGGATTTAATGCAAGAAGTGCAAAATCATGCACATAGGGAAGAGAAACCCTGAAGCCACTTATAGGCTGGGAGGAGTTGCTAGCAGTCACAAAGGAAGAAAGAGACTTGGGCATCATCATCACTGATGACCTAAAATCATCCAAGCAGACCTCTAAAGCAGTAGGTAAGGCTGAGGGGTGTTAGGGTGTATTAGTAGGGGTATCACAAGTCGTAGAGGGAGGTAATAATCCTCTGTACAAGACATTGGTTAGGCCCCATCTGGAGTACTGCGTGCAGTATTGGAGGCCACACCTTCACAAGGACATTAACTCAAATTGAGGCAGTCCAGAGAAGGGCAACCAAAATGGTGCAGGGACTGCATCAGAAGACATATGAGGACAGATTAGACGGACTCAATATGTATACCTTTGAGCAAAGGAGGAGAGAGTGATATGATCGAGACATTTAAACACCTTAAGGGCATAAACAAGGTGAAAGAGTCTAACATGTTTAAATATAAGAAAACTAGCAGGACAAGAGGACACAGCATGAGATTAGAGGGAGGCGATTAAGGGGAATGTGAGGAAATTCTTTTCACAGAAAGGGTGGTAGATGCATGGAATGGCTTACCACAAGAAGTGGTGGCTATGAATACAGTGCAGGGCTTCAAACAGGCGTGGGATAGGCATAAGGGAGCAATACAAATGACTATGAATAGATAGGTCACTGACAGAGCAAAGGCCGATGGCACATTTATAAGGTAGAAAAAGAAATGGGCAGACTGGATGGGCCTTGCGGTCCTTATCTGCCGTCAACTTCTATGTTTCTATGTTTCGACATTGCTGTACAAGGTGTAAAATGTATGGAGCAATACTGTGCCTGGAAGATAACATGTAGTTCTGTTTTGCACAGAGGTTTGTTGCCCTCACTATGGCATCCATTAACTTGGCCCACTGTTCGTCCACTCGCCAGTCCCCCACCCCCCACCCCGGCTAGGTTGTCTCTGAGTCATTCACCAATTTTTCTTTGTTTGTTAAATCTGCCGTCCTGAAGTCCATCACCCTTGTCCTTGTGTGGCTTGCTTCTGCTATCGTCCTTTTGTTGAACCACACTGTATGGTGATCACTTGTCCCGAGGTGGCCTAATTAAAAGTACCACCTTTGTACCTAAAAATGATGAAATTTTTCTAATGCTGTTTTGGCTCCACTTACCCTCTGGGGTGCTAACAGAGGGAATAAACATTGTAGGCAAAAGTTATCTTCCATGTGTTTAGATTTGTCAATGTAAGCTTTGCAATCTGAGTAACAAAAGAAAACAAGCACTTGTCAGTGCCGAATGTTGTCTTGCTAGCATTGGCAGTGCAGGAGTTAGAGAGATGCATAATAGGAATGGCAGTGAAGTATTGAACTGACGCCAACCCCACCCTCACCCTGCAGAGACTGACAGGCATTGGGGTGTGCCTTTGGGTTGTCGGCCATAACGCTCATGCCATTTCACCTCACCCTACGCTGCAGACACCGAGAAGTGTTGCATTGTGCCTTGGGGTCTTTGGACCTTACGCTCACTCCATTCCATAAGGAAATATGCTGAGATGGTTGCAGTATAGGAAAATGAGGGGAACTTTGGGGCTGAAGAGTCCAAAGCACACCTCGATGCCTGTCATTGGCTGCAGGGTGGGGGTGGAATGGCATGAGCATCACAGCCTACAATCCTAAGTCACTCACCTGATGCCTGTCAGTGTCTACAGGGTGGGGTGTTAAGGTTGGAAACCCTAACACCCCAGGCATTTGTTGGCATTTTCACACCAAATTTTTCAGTATGGGCTTTTTGTGACCCCCACCTCATTAACAGTGGCACTATAAGTTCATTAGCTGAAATTTGATTTTGCACAGCAACTGTGCCATTTGACACCACAGGTGTGAAAACACATTTTGGGTAGGATGTAAAAAATGACAGCTGAAATTTCTTGAGGAGGTGTAAAAAATGGCAATGTTGAAAATCTGGAGTGAAAATATGAAAAACTGATGGCACAAGCGTGTGTAGAAACTGTGCAATGCACGCTCATAACACAGTTTAGTTATTGTGGCAGAGGTGTGGTACTGTGTTCTTTCTTGTAGTTCAAGGTGCTTTTGGAACTGCTGATTTCTATTAGTTTAAACAATTACATTTTTCTTTTCTATTTTAAAAAAAGCTACATCAACTTGGTATGTAGTCACCTGTTTGTTGTTGCTAAGTAGCAGATGTTTTTGCATTGTGCTCTGATTCTGTGATAGAATCTGTATTAATAGAAGGTAGATTATTGTGATTGTAGTTACCTTTTGATTGTATAGGATAAAGAGCTTAGATAGAAGTGTATGTATTTTCAAATATTATAGGGGAACAGTGGCAGGATTTTTAGGACAGTAAATTAATAAAAGGGAACTAGGAGAGCTTCAGTAGCAGACAAGTAGTGGAATTGCATTATAATGTAGGGAGTGGTGCAATGCAGTGGCTGTGGGGCAGCCATATTCAGGCAGACCTTCTGGACACTGAGGTGCTGCCCTATCTGCATGTATCTATCTGGACTGCGGGATGAGGTAGCCAGACTCAGAGCGGAAGTAAACTGGGTCAGGAGTACCATCACCCCTGTCCAGGGACCACCCAGTCCAATGCAACTGCCTCAAAGGATGCCGAGAATGAGAAGCACTTGGATGACAGTGGGCTCAGGGAGGGTTAGAGCAGTCAGGCAGAGGCATCCCAGATCCTATTCCACTCAAGAACTCATATGCCACACTGGCAAACGAGGACAACCAAATACAGGTACCCAGAGAAGTGGAAGGAAAGGATGTGGAGGTTAGCCAAGGAGGTGACCTAGCCCGAGGCCAGTGGACCCCAGAGGAGGAGGAGAAGCGAATCCTGGTGGGGACTCCATCATAAAAGGATCCAGCTAGGAACACAGGAGGGGAGGACAGGAGGTGAGGTGCCTACCAGGTGCCACGGCATGGAGGGATGGAAGGAAGATCCTGGGATCACTGGGAAGGCAAGACGGAGGGTGAGCTTGATGTCATTATCCACCTAGGTACTAATGACCTGGCAAATGGGGAGCCAAAGGAAGTTCAGGAAGAGTTTAGGAAACTGGGAGGGGTCTCAAGCAAGTAGCTACTTCTGTCACTTTCTCAAGTACTACCTGTGAGAGGCAAGGAGAGCATAGGGCGCATGCACCAGGAACTTTAACTCATGGTTGAAGAACTGGTGCTGTGAGGAAGGGTTTGGATTCATTGTGTGACTGGGACCCACCTGGAGGGATGAAGTTTGTTCAAGCCTGACGGCCTGCATCCATCCTGGAGGGGAATCCAAGCACTCAATGATAAGTTTAAATGCTACATTGACAAGCATTTAAACTAGCAAAGGGGGGTGGTAGGCCAGCAAGGAGGGTACCAACTTGCTCACCCCCCACAGCTGGCAGTGGAACCAGTGAACCAGAGGAGTGGCTATCTCTGCAAAGCAGTGTGCAAAAGATGGAGATTAGTGCCCAAGAGGTGGATAAGCAGAAAAGGGGCAAAATTCAGCAAGGAGAACCAAGGATAAATGACAACCAAGGAAGGGGCTGGAGTAGAACAGTGAGACAGTCTAGGGAGGTCAAATCATGGAAAGCCATGTGTGCAAATGCCAGGAGCCTTAGCAACAAGATGGAAGATCTGGAGGCTGTCATGGTGCAGTCAGACCTGGACATTGTGGCCATCACTGAAACCTGGTGTAATGATAACCACGACTGAGAGATGGCCATACCTGTCTACAACATATTCAGAAGAGACAGAGCAAGCAGGAAGGGAGGAGGAGTGGCACTCTATGTGAAAAATGACATAAGGGCCACAGAGATCCAGGAGGAACAAAATGGGGGAGAGATACTGTGGGTTAAGCTGGAAAGGAAAATGGGGACAGCTATCTGCACAGGTGTGGTCTATTGACCACCAGCCCAGGAGGAAGAAACAGATAGGGAGCTGATGCTAGCCATCCAAAGGATGGCAGACAAGGGTGAGGTAGTACTGGTTGGAGACTTCAATATTCCAGATGTGGACTGGAGCATCCCAGCAGCAGCATCAACTAGGAGCAGATTTATCCTCTTCTCCCTTCAGGGTGCCTTCCTCAAGCAACTGGTCATGGAACCAACTCGGCAGAAGGCAGTACTGGACCTTGTGCTCACAAACAGGGACAGTGTGATGGGGGTAACAGTGGGGGAGCACCTGGGAAACAGTGACCACCAGTCATTGTGGTTTGAAATCACAGAAAGAGCAGAACCAAACCACACAAAAACACTTTTCCTGGATTTTAGGGGGGCAGACTTTGGGAAAATGGGGAGATACTTTAAAGAGGCATTAAGGGGAATGGGACAGGAATCAGGGGTTGAGGAACAGTGGGCAGTATTTAAAATGGGGATTACAAGAACAACACAATTATGTATTATTAAGCTAGCAAGAGGAAAAGGAAGAGGAGACCATTATGGTTTTCCAAAGAGGTAGCAAAGAAAGTGAAAGCCAAAAGATTGCATTCAGGCAATACAAAAGACACAGGCAGAAGGGAATAGGAAGTACCAGGAGAAACAAAGGGAGGCAGGAGGTCAGTAAGGGAAGCCAAAGCTCAGACAGAAGAACACATTGCAAAATCAGTGGGTAGAGGGGACAAAACATTTTACAGGTACATAAGTGAAAAAAGAAAGACAAAGGGAGGGATAGTGAGACTGAAGAGGGAGTATGGGGGCCGCGTGGAGGATGACAATAGTAAAGCTGACATACTGAACAGGTATTTCTGCTCAGTCTTTACTGAGGAAGAGGAGGGTAATGGGTCTGAAGGGAGTACAAGGGGTGAGAATGGTGCAGAAATGGACACAAGTCCCTTTACACGAGAAAGGGTCCTGAAGGAACTGGAAGTAATAAGAGTTGATAAAGCAATAGGGCCAGATGGGGTGCACCCCAGGGTCCTTAAAGAACTAAGAGAGGTGGTGGCTGAACCTCTGGCTATCCTGTTTAGCCGATCACTGGAAACAGGGGAGGTACCCAAAGACTGGAGGACAGCAGATGTAGTCCTCTATACAAAAGTGGGAACAAAGAGGAAGCAGGGAACTACAGACTAGTCAGCCTCACCTCTGTAGTGGGGAAGATCATGGAAGCACTACTGAAGGAGAGATTGGTGGAACATTTGGTTGTCAATGGATTACAGGACCCAAGCAGCATGGTTTCACCAGGGAGGTCATGTCAGACCAACCTCATTGAATTTTTGACTGGGTGACTAGGGAGGTGGATCAGGGAGGGCAGTGGACATGGCCTATCTGGACTTCAGCAAGGCCTTTGACACTGTGCCATAGAAGACAATTACACAAACTGGGGAATATGGGTGTGGGCAAGACAGTAGTGTGGTGGGTAGGTAACTGGCTGGGTGGCAGGACACAGAGGGTGGTGGTAAATGGCTGTCACTCCACAGAGGGAAGAGTGACCAGTGGGGTGCCACAGGGATCAGTGCTGGGACCGGTCCTATTCAACATCTTCATCAGTGACATGGCGCACGACCTAGAAACATAGAAACATAGAATTTGATGGCAGATAAGGACCGCTTGGCCCAACCAGTCTGCCCATTTCCCTGCCTACTGGATAAGCTGCAGATCCTAGTTAACCAGCAGCCTACTTTTCCTACCCCCATCCCTAGAATTGCCTTATGACTGTCCCATGCATGCTTGAATTCCACCAGTTTTGACTCACAACCTCCTCCGAAGGCCGTTCCGATGCATCCACAACCTCTTTTGAAAAAATACCTTAAATTACCTCTGAGCTGCCCCCATCTTCAAATTGTGCCCTTGTTCTTGCACCTCTTTTTTTGAAAGATGCTACCCTCTTGGACTTTGTTGATTCCCTTGAGGTACTTGAGGTTTCTATCATGTCCCCCCTCTCCTCCTTTCCTTGAGGCTATACATATTAAGCTTCTTTAGTCTCTACATATGTCTTCCGTGTAGACCCTGCACCATTTAGTTGCCCTCCTCTGGACAGCTTCCATCCTGTCTATGTCTTTGCGTAAGACTGGGTCTCGAACTGAACGCAGTACTCCAGATGGGGTCTGACCAGCTGTCTGTACAGAGGATAATAACTTCCTGTTTTCTACTGGTGATGCCTCCCTATGCATCCCAATATCCCCCAGCCCTCATTGCTGCCCTCTCTCATTGCTTGCCCACCTTTAGGTCATCTGATATGACTACCCCAGGTCCCTTTCCATTTTTGTTGTCGTTAGTATCTCACCCCCATTGTGTACTCTTCCCTGGGTTTTGTTTCCCAGGTGCATTACCTTGCACTTTAGCATTGAATCTAAGCTGCCATACATTTGATCATTCTTCAACTCTTGCCAAGTCGCTTTCATCCTTTCCACCCCACCTTGTGCATCAACTCTGTTGCAGATCTTTGTGTCATCTGCAAAGAGACATTTTTCCTTCCAGTCCTCTGCAATGTAGCTTATAAAGACATTGAAGAGGACTGGTACTTAATACTGAACCCTCGTGTACCCCACTAGTAACCCCCTTCATCAGAGTGGACTCCATTTACTATTACCTCTGTGTCCTATTTCCAAGCCAAATTTTACCCAGGCTGTTATCTTGGGACCCACTCCCAGGCTAGCTAACTTGTATATTAATCTTTTGTGTGGACTGTGTCAAATGCCTTGCTAAAGTCTAGGTAGGCATGTCCCAGCCCTCCTGATCTACTACTTTGGCCACCCAGTCAAAGAAATCTATCAGATTTGTCTGGCATGACCTTCGTGCTGTGAATCCATGCTGCCTTGGGTCCTGTGCCCCTCTGCCTCTAGATACTCTGGAAATTCTATCCTTCAGAAGTGATTCCATCATTTTCCGTACTCACTGAGGTTAAACTAACAGGTCTGTAGTTTCCTGCTTCTGCCTTGCTCCCACTTTTGTGAAGGGGAATCACATCTGCCCTCCTCCAGTCCTCGGATACCACCCCATCCTCCCATGATTTGTTAAACAGGGTAGTCAGTGGTGTCACTAATTCTACCCTTAGTTTTTTAGAATTCTGGATGAATCCCATCAGGCCCCATTGCTTTGTCCACCTTCAGTTTTAAGAGTTCTTTCAGAACCCTTTCTTCCCAGAATGGGCTGGTATCAACTTCTGTATCCAGTGTGTTTCTACTGTTTGTTCTAGGTACCTTTCCTTCCTTTGTAAATACTGAGCAAAATATTTGTTTAGTATCTCTGCCTTGTCACAGTCTCCTCTGCCCACCCTCCCCCCTTATTAAGCCTCACTATCCCTCCCTTGGTCTTCCTTCGCTCCTGATGTACCTATAAAAGGTTTTATCCCCTTCTTAACTGAGTTGGCTATCTTTTCTCGGTTTGGGCCTTTGCTGTTCTGACTGCCTTCCCAGCTTTTGCTTTAACTGATACAGTTCTCTGTCCTGCTCCTTCTGCGATTCCTTGTACTTCCTGAAAGCTTTCTTTTTCTCTTGAACTTTCACTGCCACTTCCTTTGAGAACCATAGTGGTTTCTTACATCGTTTAGTTTTGTTTATTTGCTTCACACAAAGGCTTGTTGCCTCTGTGATGGCAGTTTTTATTGTAACCCTAGATGGCGCTATCCCAGGGGCTACTACCCCTGCCTGATTTGCCACTAACAGGTTGAGGGGCCTGGATCCAATGGCGGGTGCCTCCACCCAGAGGTCAGGGTTTGCAATAGTTAAACTAACTTGGTCACAGCCCTCTGGGACACTGCAACCCCCCTTTCTTCCCACTAGTGGCCCACACAATATATCAGAATTACCTTCACAGTATACACTTACCCCCAGGTCTGGTTCCGCACTGGGACCTCCTGTGAAATGAGATACAGTGCAACAATCACAGTACAGTGCATTAACATAGACAAATACCTCAGGCAGTATAACTTTACTGAAACAAGCAGCTCTGATTTATTTAGGGATATAACAAGGACAGGGGAAATTCAGGTTAATTAGCTTATCACTCTAATAATCTACTTATGGCTCTTGTGTACAGGCCTATCCCTTACCAGTTACTGTGTCCCTGGGTACCCAAGCCCTAGTGGCTAGTCCAAACTGTGGCAGCTGGTAGGGCCCTTTCACACAGAGAAAAGGAGAATTAAACAGTCACAGTACAGTAATTCCATTTGGATTTAATGTGGCAATTCAACAGGAGCGACCTGAATTAGTACTCACGACCTCCAAATAAGATAGGGTCCTTCAATGTCAGCAGGGCTCACTTGAGGTACACAAACCTCTTCACACATCCATATAAAAGAAGCACTATACCAGGCAGGCTGCATCTGTATCCCGATCGCAATTACTGCACAATACCCGGAGAACACATGCAGATTCAGTTCTTGACAGACCGAAAAATTTTCAGCAATTCCTCCAGTCTTCTACAGGGTGAGCCTGGTTTCTACTCTTCAGAGATCCTTTGATTCTTTTCACAGGACGGATTCAGTCCTAACAAGCTGTTACACAAGCTGCAGACCGGAACTCTGGCCTTACACACGTTTTTGACTGAAACTGCACACTGAAAAGCACAGGGCTCCTTCCTTCTTCACTGCCAAAGCTCAACTGAAACTCCAACTGACAAAACCGGCACTTCCTTTGAGTTCCTCCCAGTTCTTGACTGGATTGGCTGTCACCACAATAGACTGCTGCTGTTGGTCCAAAAAGGCACTGAAGTCTAAACTACATCTCCCAGAGTCACTGCCCATAATCCTCTTGTGGCTGGCTCAGATTATGAGTCCAAGTTCTGATTCGTCCAAGGCACCATTTTAGAGCTAGCTTACCCCACACTGATTGGTCCAGTTCAGCAGTTCAAAACTAGAATGGGGAACTAGCAGACACAGTTCTGACTGCAAAGAAAGCAGGTTAGACAAACTGTAATTTCATTATTACTCTAAATAATTTCTGGCAAACAGTTACATCTTTCAGATAGGTTCCTTTGCACTCCTAGTGACTGCAAAATGAAGTGAATTGGCAGCAGCTCGAGTGGTACTCAGAGAAGCACACAGTCCCCATACAAAACTAATTATGTCTGCAAGCAGACAGCTCTTAAAGAGACAGTACCAGAGGCTCTAAAAACACTCACTGATAAATGGCTTAAATGCCAAACACCATTCAGGCTTTGAGCATTCAAGCAAGCTCCTGGAAGTCTTTTGGGAACCCCCATTTGCAGGGGGGTTACATTATAATTCCCCGTTGTTCTTCCACCTCCTTCCTGCCCATGTGCTAGTGCATTCCTTAGGCACTTACCTATTTTACAAAGTCAGCCCTCCTAAAGTCCAGTACCTTTGCCTTTGTATGGCTTGACTCTATTGCTGTGTTTATTGTGAACCATACTGTTTGATGGTCGCTAGTTCCCAGATGGCTACCCACTTTACATCTGTGATCCCTCTTCATCTCCATTTGAGAGAACCAGGTCTAAGATTGCTCCTCTCTCGAGTGGGCTCCAATACTAGTTGTCTAAGGCATGCCCTGTAGGGCATCTAGAATAACCCCACTTCAAGTGGCTGTGGCAACTGCACTCCAGTTAACATCTGGCATATTCAGATCACCCAGCAGCAATATCTCCCCTTTTTTTGCCATACTAAGTATACTTTCTATCATTTCCTTGTCCATTTCCTCCCCCTGAGAAGGGGGTCTGTATACAACCCCTGTGCGGATTGTGGTGCCATTGCCGGTCTCCAAATTGACCCACAGTGCTTCTTCTCCTCCCTGTTTTCTCCTTTGTTCTGTTACTTTGATTCCTTCCCTTATGTAAAGAGCTACTCCTCCTCCTCTTTTACCCTCCCTGTCCCTCCTGTAGATAGTGTATCCTGGTATGTTTATGTCCCAGTCATGGTTTTGTGCGAACCATGTTTCTGTGACTGCCACGATATCCAGATGTTCCTCCTCCATCAAGGCCACTAATTCAGGAAGCTTGTTACTCAGACTACGTGCATTGGTACTATTGCTCTCCATTTTTGATGGCTTTACTTTCTGTTGCAGCATCCCCACTGACCTTTCTACCTTGGTCTCTTTCTCATTTAGTACCCTGTTTTGTAGGAGAGGCTGGATTTTCCTGCTGCTCATCAGTGCCTCCCTTGACTAGTTTAAAAGCTTGCCAATGAAGCATTTAAACCGATTGCTCAAAAGACTTGTTCCCTTCCTGGACAGATGCAGACCATCCTGCCAGTATAGGCTGGTGTCCCTCCAGGTGGAACCCCAGTCCCCAATGAAGCCAAACCCCTGTGCGCCACACCATTTTTTCAACCACTCATTAAACTGCATGGTGCATAGTACCCTTGCCTCACACATGCCATTTACAGGCAGCACCTCTGAGAAGGTTACTGTTTGTGCTACTTGCCTTAGGCCCCTCCCCAGTTCTAAAAAGTCCTTCTGCACTGCTCTAATCTCATGTTGAGCCAAGTCATTTGTCCCTAGGTGGACAATGACATCCAGCTCAGACTCCCGTGCAGCTGTTCTCGTGATCCTGAGGATGCGCTTTCTGTCCCTACAAGCCATGGCACCAGGGAGGCACCTTACTTCAGTTTTCCTGCTCCCCAGTTCTATCCCTCAATAATTGAGTCCCCACCAGGAGCTGCTTCCTTTCCTTGTGGCATCCCTCTGCCTCCCTCCTGTGGGCCTCCCTCATGACAGGTGTCCTCAGCCTCCTTAATCTCCTCCGTGGGTGCATCCATAGGGAGCTGTGCTCCCCAGAATGGTGTATGGATTGTGGAGTGGAACAACTGACTGGGTGTGCCCCTGTTCCACCCTCCCTCACCCTCCCTGAGCCCACTGTGGTCCAACTGCTGTGCTTTCTTTGCAACCTCTGAGGTAGTGGTGGTGGCTCTGGTGCTCCCTGGATGGGGGGTTCCTTCCTGCCATCAAGTCTGGCCTGGGGGAAGGTTCTCTTACTGCTGTCCAGTGTGGCCTGAAGACGGGCAACTTCCTCCCTCAGGGCAGAGAGTTGTCTGCAAATAGGGCAGCATCTCATCCTCCAGAAAGACTCCCGGAAGACTGCTGCCCCACAGCCATTACATTGCACTACTCCCCACATGACTATGTACTTTTTTTTTTTTTTGTGTGTGTGTGTGCTAGTGTGTGTGATTGGTTTGTTTGTATAGAAATATATATATATTATATAATGTGTATGCGTATATTTTCAGTGCTGTGTGCTAGAGAGGATATGACATTGATATGCACCTTGCAGTCTTGAGGAAATGATGTCAGAACCCTAGGTATAAAGGAACTATTTCAGAGGGGTGGGGTGAGGGGTGGAAGGGGTTGGGCTAAACTGCGCCTCACAAAACAATCAGCTAAGAGCTCTGACCCACCGCTGCGATGAGTGCCTTCCTGTCTGCAAGATACTATTCACAACAATTTGACAG
Source organism: Neoceratodus forsteri (assembly GCA_016271365.2). NCBI lineage: Eukaryota > Metazoa > Chordata > Ceratodontiformes > Ceratodontidae > Neoceratodus > Neoceratodus forsteri. The sequence goes on from CM057452.1 coordinate 967,756,367, forward strand.
AGAAAATCCCCTGCTAATCAAACAGAGAAAAATCCAGACATCCAAGTCAGACACAGGTAAACCTCCCCAGCCCCAAAACAGCCTGGTGGTTTGTGCTCTGAAAGCAGTCAGCCCCAGAATAAGTCAGCTGTGCTTTGAACTCTTCCTGCACTGAAAATCTTAAGAATTGTAACAAGACTGTCTTTTCCTGATAATTGTAAATTCCTTCTTTCACCTTTCAGTTAGAAGCAGCCTCCACCTGCAGTATATCTGGTACAAACCACAGACAATTGAAAGGTCCCCCTCCCTCTGTTGTGAGCACAACTCGCTTTCTTGCAAATCCTATGTTCAATATTGCAGCTCCCAACAAGAGATAGTTTGGCTAGGAAAAATGCTAGAAGGTAGAATTTCACTGTTCGCTGATGACACAAAGCTGTGTAACAGAGTAGACACACCAGAGGGTGTAGACAGAATGAGAAGCGACCTGCGGAAACTTGAAGAATGGTCAGGGGTTTGGCAGTTGAAATTCAATGCAAAGAAGTACAAGATAATGCATATGGGGCACAAAAACCCTGGCACAATATATCAGTTGGGGGGTGAGGATATAGTATGCACCAAGCAGGAAAGGGATCTTGGGGTTATCATCTCTGATGACCTCAAGGTAGGGAAACAGTGTGATAAGGCAGCAGGTAAAGCAAATAGGACGCTGGGATGTATAGGCAAATAGGACGCTGGGATGTATAGGCAGGGGCATTACCAGCAGGAAAAGGGAGGTCATAATTCCGCTATACAAGACACTAGTGAGGCCCCACCTGGAGTACAGTGTACAGTTCTGGAGACCATACCTACGTAAGGACATAGACAGGGTAGAGAAGGTTCAGAGAAGGGCAACAAAGATGGTGCATGGATTGCATCACAAGTCCTATGAAGACAGGTTGAAGGAACTGAATATGTACTCCTGGAGGAGAGGAGGAGAGAGGGGATATGATAGAGACGTACAAGTAAGTATCTTACAGGGAGGAACAGGGTGCAGGAAAACACTATTTTTAAGCGAAAAAGATGTTCCAGGACTAGAGGGCATGGGATGAAGTTGGAGGGAGGACGATTCAGAGGAAACATGAGAAAGAATTTCTTCACAGAACGGGTGGTGGACAAGTGGAACACCCTGCCAGAGGAAGTGGTGGGGGCTGAAACAATCACGGGATTTAAGAATGCATGGGATAGACATAAAGGAATTCTGGAGGTCAGGGGTAAGGTACAACAGACTTCTAGGAAAACATAAACTGAACTTACTAGCTCAAAAGGGCAGACTGGGTGGGCCATAGGCCCTTATCTGCCGACACTGTCTATGTATCTATGTATAATTATTTTGGGGATTTTCATAACCAGATTTTCAACATAGGCATTTTGGGACCTCCACTCCTGAACCGTGTTACTGTGATATTGTTAGTCTGTCCTGAATGTTGATTTCCCACAGCGACCGCGCCATTGTGCGCCATATGTGCGAAAACACATTTCGGGCAGGATGTGAAAAATGATAGCTGTACTGTTCATAAGGAGGTGTGAAAAAATGGGGATGAAAATCTGGAATGAAAATATTAAAAATTGTCGAAGTTACGAGCGTGCGTGGAAACTGCGCAATGCACACTCGTAACACAGTCATTTTTGGGAATTTTTTCACCAAATTTGCAACATAGGCTTTTTGGGACCCCACCTCATGAACAGTGGCAGTGTTGTTTCGTTAATCAGTCCCGAAGGGTGATTCCGTACAGTGACTGTGAAATTACCTTTCAAAGACCGAATAACGAGATGACAGTGCATATGGTCTTATCTGTATTAGTTTTCACCATTCATCACCTTTGGGTTTTGGCCGGAGGGAGGTCACGACCCTGCGGGAGCTTTTTTTGTTTTTTGGTTGGGCAGAGCCGACTCACACAGTGTGCTGCCCTCGAGGTAACGCACTCGTGGCGCTCATGGGTTGGCCATTAGGTGTCGCCAACCCGCCCTCCTCCATAGTTTTTAGTCTTCCACTATAGAGGTCGCACCTCGTGTGGAGCTGCTATCAACAGGCCTTCTAGTGTCTCGACTCCGAGTCTTTGACGCCGCAAATTCTTTCCTGATGATTCCGTTTTCGCCACTACTCGACGCCACTGTGGTAAGACTGTTCCATATTTTAATTTTCAGCGACGTTGAGTCTTTGTTTGAATTGTTTTTCCGTCGATCATGTCTCGGTCGGAGGGGGGGGCAAGAAATCATTGGAAACGGAGCAGCGCCCTATGCGTCTGTGCCCGTGCGGCCGCAAGTACTCCGTTACCGACCAGCATGATCGTTGTCTTGCGTGTCTTGGCCCGCTTCATGACATGGATTCGTGCAACACCTGCTTCTCCATGGACTGTCATGTCATCGAGCAACGTGCATGGAAAGTTGGACAAGCTCCGCCGACTTTCGGGGGACAGGCACGCACTTGTCGGGCCAAGCCGCGGTCCCAGCCTTTCCTCTGGGTCCTCTCCTGGTTCTATACAGACCGCAGAGGAGAGGGCTTCTGCTTCTAGTAGCCTCGCTGTGGCAGAAGCCCCTCCTGTGGTGCAGGAGGCCCAGTCTGTTCCCCCTGGTGGGCGGGCGGGAGGTACCACTCTGGCAATCGCCCCTTCAGGGGTGAAAGGCTCCCCCGGTGTTGTTTCCTCTGGCTGGCAAGCCTGGGTCGGCACCATCCTCGACGCCATCCATCAGTGCCGTCTTGAGCCTCGGTGCTGTGGGTCCTGATGGCGCCGTGTTCGGTGCCACCCTGCCGCTTGGCGCCGTCTCCGCTGTCGACTCCATTCGCGGCACTGATGGTGCTGACAGCACCATGAGAGGTTCTACAGCACCATCTTTGACCGTTTCTTGCCTCGGTGCCGTTCACGATGCCGAGGTTGGGGATGGCGCTGTGTCTAGCTATGGTGCTGCTTGCGGTACTGAGGGAGCTGTTGGTGCTGTCCCTGACTCCGGTGCCGCTCGCGGCGCCGTGGTTCGGGGCAGCGCCATCGCAGGCATCAACTCCGGTTCTGCTACTGCTCTCGGTCCCATCTCTTCTTCGGGCACCATTCTTGGTGTCATTGGGGAGTCTGGCGCCTGCTCTGGTGTGGACACTCGGACTGGCGCCTCCTTCGATCTGGATAGTAGCAGGCGTCCGCATATGGTCTGGCACCAGACATCGGTCTCTACCTCTTTGGAGACGGACTTCGAGTCTGGTTCGGACCAGCTGTCCGACTCTTTGGAGTTGGTGGCCCATGTGGACACCCTGGTAGTTTCCTCAGCTGACCGGAGCCAGCCTGCCTCTGAGGAGCGGGTGGTAGCCCCCGAGTCTAGGGTTAGGGGTGCTGACCAGCAGGGAGTAGTGCAGGCCACTATTGCCCTGCAGCCTGGGCTCAGAGGGTTTTCTGCCCCCTCAGTTGGGGTACCACCTCAGGTGGTGTGCCTGGATCGCCCAACTTTAGGGCTGACCAAAGTACCCACGGGAAGGGAAGGTGCTACTCCCTGGGTGGTCCCCTCGGGGACTGATCAGGGCTGTCAGCTGCCTAGGCTGGTGTTTGCGAGGAGAAGAGCTGTTTCAGACGCCGAAGGATTGAGGGTCAGGGTTCGATGCAGTGACCCTTTTCCGGGACCCACCCGGGTTCAGGAAGGAGTCATAGCGTGGACCCCAGACCTTCTCTCTCAGTTTCCTCGAGACGGCCCTGGTCTTTGGAGCGTAGGGACCGTCCTTTTGGAATTCCATGGTCCCGGTTACTTCACAGAGGGGAATCTCCAGGGCACAGCCTAGGCAGTTCCAGCATGGTTGATCAGCTGTCAGCTGTTGAGTTTTCTGGAGCTCCTCCTTCCATTGGGGCTCCTGGTGTGCCCTCTTGCCCGGACAGAGGACGGTCGCCTTCTGTTGTTGGCTTAGTCCCCACTCCTCTGTCACCATCTCCTGCTCTCCCAGGCATTCTTGTTCCTAGGGGGCCTCTCACCTGGGAGCAATTCAGGGGTGCAGCTGCTCACTTCCCTACGTACGTCAGGGCCATGAACAAGCGGGTGTTCCACCCTCCCCCTGAGCATCCACCCTCTGGATCTCTGAGGTCCTGAGCATCCAACCTCTGGATCTCTGAGGTCCTCAACTTCCTCCCTCTGTCTATATCTCCCCTGCTGCTGATCTTGCAGAGTATCAGCGTTTCCTCGTGAGGATGTTGGAGGACCTGCATGTCACCCCACCCACCACCCAGCACAATCCGGAGTATTCGACGCACGCCTTCCTCTGTAGTTTCAGTGCGGACACCCTTGTGGTGCCCGCCTGGCCTTCTCCTTTCCAGGAGGTGTCATTGCGATTCTGACAAAGACCCTTTTCTGGAGTCCCAGCCCCTAGGGATCTGAGCCAGAGGTATTGTGCCCCCCCTCCCCGGAGTCTCCAGGTTGTATGCTCATCCTCAGTCAGGACTGATGCAGCTGGACACTCCTGATGGGCTTCGTGCCCTCCACCGTGACTGGACCCCAGATCAAGATTCCATGGATTTAAACTTCTGGGGGAGGAGGACATTCTACTCGGCACGGTTGCTTCTTTCAATTTCTGCACATCAGGCTCACTATGCTACCTATGATAGGTTTCTTTGGGCTAGGCTAGGCCAACTCCTAGCCTCTATGCCTGATTCAGAGGTAACCAGACAAGCCATTGCACTCTCTGCACGTGGCCTGGAGCTAGCAAGGCACCAAGTGAGGGCATCTTACGATGTCAATGAGGTAGCTTCCAGGGTCGTAGGGACAGCGATCTGCACTAAGCAGACGGCATGGCTGCGTCTTTCCTGGTTGTCACCCTTGGCCCGGTGTAGGGTGATTTCCTCTGCGTACCAGAGAACCCATCTTCTAGGAGCGTGGATATGTTGTTCATCCACACTTCTTGGCAAGTCCCCTTCCACTTTAAATCTTGCCGGAAGTCTTCAAGCTGGCTCCTCCCACCCACCCGGGTTGTATATACCTCGACTCCACCCCATGACCCCAGATCTTCCTTTCCGCTGGAAGATGCAGGTTCCCTCGTGCTCTCAAAGCATATCGTAGGCCCTGAATTCTAATTGTCGGTTTTTAACGAAACTTAAACTTAAACTCATTCGAGTTAGCGATTGCACTTTCGCCGCATCAGCAATGGAGGAAAAATCTTCCCCCGGATTTCGCCGGTGCTCCTGCGGCCAGGAGATGTTGCGCATCGACTCCCACCTAATATGCATTTACTACCTAGGTGTCGGACATGACACCTCGTCGTGTAGTTTTTGACTGGCCTTCGAACCCGACGTCCTGGACAACTGCAAAGTGCATTTGAAGCTGGGGACACTGGAGAAAAGGAACCCGCCGGTGAAATTGAGGGAGGCTAGGTGGGTGGTTTCCGCAGCCGCGGGATCCGACGAGCAGCTGGAACAAATGAAAGCATTTGAGGAGGAAGCAGCTCGAGCTTCGACCGACCGAAGCTTCTTTTTTCCTCTGAACATTGGCTCCACCTTTACGGGCTCCTTCAAGGAGTTGTGCCAGTCTCTCCCCACCCGGGGAGAGGCACCCTCAGGCCCGCACTTCTCCTGCTCTTGGAAGAGAGAGAAGAACCCCGGGTTTTGGTCTCGGGGAAGACGTTCCTGGGACCGAGAGAGGTCAGAGTCCCAGGAACACGCGGTCTCGACTTCGGTCAAGATCGCATCCTCAGCCGCCGGCTTCACGGATCTTCCGTCTGGCCAGGGGACCGAGGAAGTGGCAGACGAGGTTGAAATTATCCTCGACCTGATAGACCCTTTGTTGCCGGCCGTGGCCAACAACTCTTTGGAAAGGACTCCTGTCCTTGTCTTCCCTGATGAGGAGACCCAGCCTGCTGGTGTCCCCATCAAGGACCCAGTTCCAGACCCTCGGTTTTCACCGACCCCAGTGTCTCCTGATCGACCTAGTCGGCCTCCCCAATCTCGGTCGAGGTCCAGAACCCCCTCAGCCGAACGGCCAAGAAAGAGCCATAAGCACTGTAAAAAGAGGTGTCGCCACAGGTTCTCATCCTCCTCGGACAAGGAGGGGCTCCAGCGGAAACTCCGTTGGTGCTATGAAGACCTCATGTGGCAACAGCTGATTCTGACCAGGCAGAAGCCAGCTTCGCCATCCACCCTGGCCATAACTTGGCTCCCGCCTCCTAGGCCGACCCATCTGGAACAGAAGCCATCAGTTCCTCTGCCCATGGTGCCATCCCGTCCCCCGGCTCGGCCTATTCTGGTCTCTCCATCAATTCTGGTGGAACCACCACCTAAACAGCCATAGGGAGGGGCGCCCTCTAAAGAGGTCTGACAAGACACCAGGCTTCCCCGACGTCTGTTGATAAGTCACCCCGGACTGCCCTCGGCACATCGAGGGTAACTTAGGCAGTAGACTGATCTACCATGACTCCTCTGATTTGGACGTCACCGGCTTGCATGCACATCCCGGGGATGATGAGTCTACGGTCAGTGCAGGGTTGGAGGAATGGCCCTGGAGCCTATCCAGGAAAAGGTGGAGTACCCTCTCACGGACATCCTTAAAAGAGGGGATACCCCAGTGGAGGCCTTTCCAGTGGCCGAAGCCATCGTTGGCCCGGCCCTTGAGCTTTGGCAGCATCCTGCCTCCTGCCCAGCAAACTCTGCCTGCATGGCCCATAAGTACACTGTGCCCATGGGGTCTCTTGTGAGATTCACTGAACACCCTTTGGCCGAGAGCCTGGTGACTGCCTCGGTGTTCAGGCGCACGGGTAGTTCAGCTGATACTGACCGACCCCCAGACAAGGAGTCCAAAAATATTGACTACTGTGCAATCAAGGTCTACGCTGCCTCTTCTCAGGGCCTTCGCCAGGCCAGCTCAGCTGTTATTATGGCACACTTCTCCCATTCCCTCCTGGGGTCATTGGACGAGGTCTTTTCTCATCTCCCACCGGACATGCAGACTACCATCAAGCAGGTCCGTGACCAAGGTTGTGCTGTCGCCAAACAGCAGCTCCAGACAGCCTTGGACATTGGAGATTCTTGTGCCCACTCATTGGCAGCCACAGTGGCCTCTCGCCGCTGGGCTTGGCTGAGGCTTTCCTCCTTCCTGGCATAAGCTTGCTGACGTGCCCTTCCTGGGAACTGACTTGTTCGGTCCAGGAGTGGCCGGTCACCTTCAGCGTATACAGCAGTCCAGTTCCACCTTGGATGCTACTTCTGCCAAGGATTCTTCGGGCAAGAACTAGCAGAAGAGAAAGAAGAAGCCATTTCAGAACTCTTCCCCTGCAGTCTGGCAGCCCTCCTATTAAGGAGGTCAGCAGAAGCAGGCTCAAGCTTGGCGCCCGCGGCCCAAGCAGGGTCCTCAACAGCCCTGTAAGGGAGGCCGAGGTGCAGGCCCTGGAGCCTCCTCCTCCTCCTCTAAGCCTGCTCAGTGACGGGTTGGGGATCGCCACCCCTACACCCGTCACGCCAGCTCTGGGTCCTCCCATGGGGGGTCGGCTCCCCCACTTCCTTTCCGCCTGGTCCGCTGTCACTTTGGACAGGTGGGTTCTCAAAGTGGTCGGTCAGGGACTGCCTCTGGAATTCGAGCAGTACCCTCCCAGCCGAGCCCAAGCCCCTTGGGAGGAACGGATCTCCGCATGCACCCAGTCGGCCCTTCGAGATGATGTGGTTCAGCTCCTCCTCAAGGAGGCAGTAGCCCCAGTGTGGAATCCTCCGACAGACCCAGGCTTCATGTCCAGGTACTTCCTGGTGCCCAAGCGGATGGGGGGGTTGGCACCCCATCCTCGATCTCCACGACCTGAATCAATATATCAGGTCCCTCACCTTCCGGATGGTAACTTTGAACCAGATCATACCATCCCTGGAGTGAAACGTGGTTCTGTTCACTGGATCTACAGGACGTGTTCTTTCACGTACCAATCCGTCCGTCGCATCAGCGGTTCCTCCGCTTCAGGGTCAAAGGGACCCTGTACGAGTTCCGAGCCATGCCATTCGGCCTGTCATCGGCCCCTCATGTCTTCACCAAATGCATAGCAGTGGTGGCTGCCCACCTTCGGCATCGAGGAGTCAGAATCTACCCTTATCTCGATGACTGGCTCTTGGCAGGTTCCTCCCTTCAGAAGGTGGAGAGGTCCAGGGATGTGGCCCTCCACACCTGCTCCCAACTCAACCTCCTGATCAACAAGGCCAAGTTGGAACTTGTGCCCTCTCAGGTGATGGGCTTCATCGGGGCAGAACTAGACTCTTGTCAAGCCAGAGCTCGGCTCCCAGCGGACAGGGCAGAGGTTCTCTCCTTTGCCCGATCATTTCTGGTTGGGCACTTGCGCCCTGCCTGGGACTTTCTGCGCCTTCTGGGTTACATGGCGGCATGCACCTCAGTGGTCCGTTGGGCCCAGTGGCACATGCGCCCCCTCCAGTGGGAGCTAGCCACCCAGTGGACTCAGCAATATGGTCACTTCGACCCGCTGATCACTGTAACCCAGAAGATGTGGGACGCTCTCCAATGGTGGACCGTCCCAGACCAGTTGCAGGAAGGGATCCCGTTTGTCCACCCCGAGCCAACAGTTGTCCTCATGACCGATGCCGTCTCTCATGGGCTGGGGAGTGCACATGTGGGACAACAGGGCCCATGAGTTCTGGGCCTCTGAGGAGTCCCGATACCAAATCAACCTGTTGGAGCTCAGAGCAGTCAGACTGGCACTGTCAGCTTTCGCTCCTCAGCTCCGAGGTCAAGTGGTTCAAGTCCAGACGGACAGTACCACGGCCATGTACTACCTCAACGAACAGGGCAGTACGCACTCCCGTTTGCTGTGCAAGGAAGCGCTCCACATCTGGACCCTCGTAAGCCGGTTGGAGGTGGATCTCCTAGCCATCCATGTGGCAGGAGCCTTGAACCAGCTGGCAGATGCTCTCAGCCGCTTAGGCCAGACATCCCACGAGTGGTCTCTCTATCCAGAGGTAGCTTACAGCCTGTTCTCCCATTAGGGCAAACCGATGGTGGACCTGTTTGCCTCTAGGGACAACACCAAGCTGAGGCTGTATCATGCCCGCCCCCCTCAGCAGGGCTCACTGCAGGGGGGTGCCTTCTCGAGGCCGTGGACCCCAGGCCTCCTCTATGCCTTCCCTCCATTTCCCTAGATCAACAAAGTGCTACTCAAGGTGAGGAGAGACAAGGCGAAGGTGATTCTGGTAGCCTCAGACTGACCGCAGCAGTTCTGGTACCCAGATCTCCGCAGCCTCAGCTGCAGGCCCCCCGAGCAGCTTTGTACATGCCTGGACCTGATATCTCTCAACCAGGGGAAGGTCTTCCATCCAGACCTTCGGTCCCTGCGCCTCACAGCCTGGTACCTGAGCAGCTAGAGTTCCAGGCTTTGGGTCTTTCCGAATATGTATACACCGTGGTGGCGGCATCCAGAAAGGAATCGACCAGGAAATGTTATGCCTTCAAATGGAAACGTTTTTTCCATTTGGTGTCAGGGTAAGGGTTTGTAGCCCTTGTCCTGTTCTGTATGCTAACATTCTTGACTACCTTGGTCTCTCTCCAAAGGGGTCTCTGATCATCGACACTTAGGGTGCACCAGCAGTCACTTGTGCTTACTGGCCAGGCCAGCCAGCACACTTGGCGCAGGAGACAGTGGTCTAGCGCTTTTTCAGAGGCCTGTATCACATATCCCCTCCGGTGCGTGAACCTCCACCTCCATGGGATCTATTGCTGGTTTTGGCAAAGCTCATGGACAAGCCATTCGAACCCATGCACAAATGTGAGCTTTCACTCTTGTGGAAGACGGCCTTCCTGGTGGCTATCACGTCTGCCAGAAGGACAGGGGAACTCCAGGTGCTTTCGGTGGACTCCCCTTATCTGGTCTTTCACAGGGATAAAGTTGTCCTGCGCCCCCACCCGAAATTCCTTCCGAAGGTGGTGTCAGAGTTTCACCTTAACCAGGTGTTGACTCTTCCGGTTTACTACCATAATTACACCTCGGACGTCAAGTACAGGCTCCATACCTTGGACCTGAGACGTGCTCTCTCCTACTACAAGGAGAGGACAGTGGAAATTTGTGGAGAGGTTCACCAGCTGCTTGTCACCTACGCTGAAGCCGCTTCTGGCAGACCTGCAGCCAAACTGACCATAGCAAGTTGGATTACATCATGCATAGGTCTGTGCTATGAGTTTGTGGGCAAGGAGCCTCCCAGAGGGATAAGAGCTCATTCTACCTTCCATATTGCTGCATCGGTGGCTGCTTCCAGGGACATCCCTATCCAGGAACTCTGTTGGGCTGCTACCTGGAAGTCAGCAAATGCCTTCATTACCCACTACCACATTGACCTTGAGTCACGCCGGGATGCTGGTTTTGGGGCCTCGGTTCCCCAGTCTCTGTTTCCTAAGTAGGGGGTGTGCGCCTTGCCTCCCTCCTCCTGGAGAACTGCTTGGAGTCTGCCAAGAAGTGTGGATGAACAACATATCCACGCTCCTAGAAGAACAGGTTACTCACCTGTAACAGTAGTTCTAGGAGTGGTGTATGTTGTTCATCCACACACACACCCCCGACCTCCCTGGCTTCGGGTGCAGAACCTTGCTTCCAGCAGGCTAAGATCTGGCGTCATGGGGTGGTGCCGAGGTATATACCACCTGGGTGGGTGGGAAGAGCCAGCTTGAAGACTTCCGGCAAGATTTAAAGTGGAAGGGGACATGCCAAGAAGTGTGGATGAACAACATATACCACTCCTAGAACTACTGTTACAGGTGAGTAACCTGATCTTCACTTGTCAGTCTTCAGCATTCATTACTGCTTGGGTGTTAGCCGGAGGGGCGCACCCACTATGGGAGTTTTTTTTTTGCAAGAGGAGTCGGCGCCGATGGTGCCACCCACAAGAGTGGTGCACAAGGGGCTGCCGTTAGGTGCCACAGACTCCTCTTCCATCTCAGTTCTGTTTCTCCCACAGTCGAGGCAACATCTGCGTGAGTTCTACAGTGCTACGCCATTAGGCCTTCTCTGCGACTTTGTCAGTGACTCACTCCGTCTCAGTTCACTTTTCCGACACTGTTGGCGGTAAGATCGTTCTTTTCTTTAATATTTTAACAGCACCGGGATCTTTTCTGTGTTATAGTTAATTTCGCATCATGTCTGGTTCGGGAGCTGAGCGTAAGTCGAAAGTGGGCCGTGCCCCCATGCGTCGGTGCTCCTGTGGCCATTTTTTTTCCATTACGGAGTGACATGATGTCTGCCTTCGGTGCCTGGGACCTAACCATGATATGGACAGATGCGATGCCTGCTTCTTGATGGACTGCCATGTTCTCGAAGTCCACGCATTCAAAATCGTCAAGGCCCCGTCGAGTTTTGGAGGACGGCGTAGCGCTCGGGCCTCCCAGGCCAGGTCTATTGGCACGTCCTCCGGGTCCCCTCCCAGGCCTATACGGTCTAGTGAAGAGGAGGCCTCCTCATCTTCCAGCCTTGCCAGGGGAACACCGTGGTCCCTCCTGGGGCCAGGGTGGAGACACAGCCTCGGCAGTCACCTCTTCGTGATGCAGGCTCCCCCAGTGTCATGGCCCACAGTTGCTGGGCCCGGCGATGGTGGATCTCAGCCACCTTCCAGCACCGTCTCAGTTCCGCGCCGTCTGCAGGTGCTGGTGATCGGGCGAGCGTGTTGGATCTCTCACGCTGCTCATGGTGCCCATGGGTCCGTTCGACTCTGTGAGCAGTGCTGTGTTGGGTTCAGGTGCCGGGGTCGGCGCTGGAAACTTGGCTGGAGCCTGGGGCAGGTCGAGTCCGGGTCCTGGAGCTGCGGGTGATGCGCCGGGACCGTACAGTGCCATGCATGACACCAGCGCCGTTGGCAGTGCCATTTCTCAAGGGACTCTAGTGGTGGCCAGCATCGAGGTCCTTCTGGTCGACTTCCCCTCCTCGGAGGCAGATGACTCGGAAGTTGAACTGATCTGGTTCCCCGGTTCTTCGGAATCAGAGTCTTTTCTGGAACATGGTGTCAGGCGACCCAACATTCTGATTCCTGAGTCTCCCCAACTATCTTCCTCCGAGGATTCCCAGCTGGGGGTGGCCTGGAACCCATCGGGGAGGGCGGTTTGGAGATCGGGGACCGGTCTGTCTGCCGTTTCCTGTGCTGCCTCACCTTCTCGGGGTGGACTCGGGGTTCTGTCTCCAGGGGCCCCCCTTGGGGGACCTCAGGATCGACAGAGCCTGTTGCTGGGGTCGAGGAGGAGAGTGTCCTCAGAGTCTGAGGGGTTGAGGTGCAGAGGTGAGGGGCATCAAGTTCTGCCCACCACTCCTTGGGGTGTGGGGAGGAGCCGAAGTGCCAAACCGCACCTCTCCCTCTTAGGCTCTAGGAACCCCTCTGGTGGCATTGCTGCAGGTTGCCCTTCTGGACCCTTGCAACCACAGGTGCATCACAGGGGAGATTCCTACCCCAGGCTCTCCCAGAGTTCGCATCCCCAGGGTTCCGTTTTGCAACCTAGTTTGATATCCGGGATCCCGCCAGCCCAGGCTCCGTTCCCCGGATTTCAGAGCCCTAGCAGAGGACAGTTGCCTTCTTGAAGGTACCCCTCTCCCATTCCTCTGCAGCCACCTCCCTCCCTTCCAGGCCATGTCGGTCCTATGGGCCCATTATCCTAGGAGCCGTTCAGAGGCTCTGCGGAGACCTTCCCGTCATATGTTAGGTATATGCATGAGCGGGTTTTTCGCCTCTCCCCACTGCCGCAGGAGTCCTCTGGGCATTCTAGTTCCTCACCTTCCTTGACTCCCTCCTCTGAGGGAGAGGAACCCTCTTCCCACCTTTCATCCGACGCTGATTTCATGGAATATCAGCGCTTCCTATTGAGTATGGTTAAGGATCATTTCCTTTCTTAGACAAGACAGTACCGAGTGGCAGATGCGTGAATTCCTTGGGGAATTCAGTGCCCAACACCTGGTGTTGCCATCCTGGCCTATCACTTTCCAGGAGGTGTCTATCCGCACCTGGCAGTCTCTAGCCGCACCTTTTCCAGCCCTGGTAGACTGCAGGAGGAGGTATTGTGCCCCTTTGGAATCTCTAGGTACACTCCCCAACCTACCCTCGGGATTGCAGTTCCTAGAGACTCCTTCCGGGCGTCACTGCCTGGCACATGACCATCCACCGGACTCAGATTCCCTACAATTTGACCGGTGGGAGCGAAGAGTGTTCTCTTTCTCTCATGCGATGTTATGCATTGCATCACAGCAGGCTCACTATGCTGCCTACAACAAGCATTTATGGTCAGTGCTTTCTCAGGTTCTAGCATCTATGCCTGATAGGGAGCAATCCAGACAATCCATTGCCCTCTCCGCTATAGGCCTGGAGCTGACAAGGCACCAAGCAAGGGCATCTTATAACGCCGGTGAGGTGGCCTCCAGGCTTGTGGGGACAGCGATCTGCATTAGGCGGATGGCGTGGCTTCGTCTATCAAGATTGTCACCCCTGGCCTGGCGTAGGGTGATTCGCTCCACATTCTGAGGGACCCGCCTTTTCTCCACCAGGGCTAGGAGGCTTCTGCAGGGGCTTACTCCATTTCCTCTTCTTTGGGAGACACCTCCTAGCTCTCCTCGGCCTTAGGCTTCCTCTCTTGTAAGGCCAGGGTCTCTTCCTTCTGTTTCTCATCAGCACGAGGCTGAGGGTCTTGTTCCCTCAGGGATATTTCCTGGTTCCCCTTTGGGGGGGGGCTTGGCACTCACCCAAGCAGCAATGAATGGTGAAGATTGACAAGGAAAGATATGGAAATTCTACAGCCTTCCGTAATTCTTGATCTTCTCTTGTATATTCTTGATAATATCCCACCCTTCCTCATGGGCCTCCTTCTTTGGCATCTCCCCTCCTACCATTCCTCCTCCCTCCCTCATAACCTTAAAAGACTAATTTAAAAAAAAAAATTTTTTTCAGCCTTTAGTTCTTCTCTCGGAGCGGATTCATTAATTGAGGAGGAGAGGGGAACGAGTAGAATTTATTCTATCCTTAGGGAACTCTTTCTGATTGCCAATGGGGGTGACCGCTTGGCTCCTTCTTAAGCCATACTGTTCAATTCACAGTCAAGGAAACCATTCCTTAAAAGGTTTGGTTCCTTTTTCTAGGTCTCCTCTGGCATATCTGAATCTTCTGTTTGCGTCAGCCCCTGCTAGTCAAGACTGCCTTGGCTCTGCAATTCTTGCACTGGTGATCGGCTTGCCTTTCCTTCAAGAGTCAGACTGAGTTCCCACTCTTCCTTCCACGAAGGGGTACCCTTTGTAGGGCTTCAAATACCCCCCCTCCCCCCACTCACATCTGTGTTCGCACGTAACAAGGTGCAAGTAGCCTTCCTTCTCCTTTCTAGTTGGGTGATCTTCTTCGGAACAGATTCTGCCTTGGCAGTCTGTGAGCTTTCAGCTACAGTGTAAGGAGCTGGGGATGCCGGGAGGTGCAGAGCGTGTGCCTTTTGTGTAACAAGCTGTGCAAAAGGTTCTGTTGAACCTTCTTCACCAGTTTTCTTAAACGGGATCCTTGCTCCCTCTCCTTGGTTCCGAGCTTACGAGCCTTCAAGTCAATTCTCCCAGTTTGGCAGAATTCTTCCCTCCTCCCAACATCCCCCCTTTCTTTTCCTCTTCTTCTTCTTCTTCCTTTTTTTCTCTCTCCTTTACCTGTTCCTCCCTTGGAGCCGCCCCTGGAGTGAGGCCCTTTGGTCTCATAGGATAGGTTTTCTCTTTCCTGTCCTCTGGCAAACATGCCTTTTCAGTTTATATCTTTCTTTACCTATCCTTGGCTGTCTTGCCTTGCTCTTCCTTTTCTTATCATTATTTACGCCTCTCCGACACAGAACTGAGATGGAGGAGGAGTCTGCGACACCTAAGGCAGCCCCTCTCGCTTGCAGCACAGTCGTCACTTTTGGGGTGGAGCGAGCTCCTCTCAAAAAAAAAACCTCCCGTGGCGGTGCCGCCTCCAGCTAACACCCAAGCAGTAATGAATGGTGAATATACAAGAGAAGATCAAGAATTATGGTAGGTACGTAATTTCCATTTCTTCAAACAACATGAAGTCTTGCTGTATTCTGACATATGCAGTGATCCCCAACCGCTGAACTGCCCTGGAGAACAAAGAGTTAACTTTCTATGCAGAGCATAGAATGCTGAGCTCGAGCTTGGTTGGAGTCTCTGTCTGGAGTGTTTCAAACTCAAACCGACAGATTCTTTACTCCACCTCACTGAACGGTCGCTCTGGAGATTTCTCCTTCAGCTCGGTTCGAAAGTCAATTAAAGTCTCAGTTTTCAAACCGAAAAAGTTATCCGCATAGTCGGTTCAGTCTCTATCTGTGGTGCCGTGAGTACTAGATAGGAATTGTTCTGTTTTCTGTGCGGAACTTGTAAAAGTGCAGCTGACCATTTGATAGTGAAATTTTGCATTTTACTTAGTGTATGGTTACCAGTTCGTATCTGTTCTAAAAAAACGTGTTTTACTATGGTTTTTTCCAAAACCCGTGACACGGTTAGGAACCGATAAGGGTGTCTTGCCTGGTGGTTGCCATAAAAAGGGTAAGCTGGTTAGGTTGGCCATGTCTGAGAAACCCAAGAAAAAAACTGGGCCCACTGGGTTTCAACACTGCAGTGAGTGTGGGGAGGTCTTTGCTAAGGCCGATCCCCACACCACCTGTGTTTATTGTCTGGGGTTTGACCACCTCGATTCAGACTGTCAAATATGTAAAAATGTTCCCAAATCTACCCTTGAGAAGAGATTAGGTAGATTGAGGGAAAAGGAGGCCGAGAAGTCCGCTGACCCAGATGGCCAGCCCGGTTCGGTTCCGACCGAACCAGAAGGAGTGCCCTCCGACCAGGGCAATACTTTGTCGGGCAAAAGGAGAGCCAATTCCGAGGGATCGGTTCCGACAAAAAGAAAGCGCAAAGAAAATCGTCCGGTTCAGATCCAGAGGTTCATGTTCCGACTGTTGAAGAGATAGCCAAAGCGATTCAGATTGTAGACTCGCTTAGTCCGGTTCCAACCAATCCAGCGCCTTCTGGCAGGGGTTCGGTTCAGTTGGTTCTCCCGGTTCAAGATTATACCCTTGAAGATTTTTATGAACCGGAGTTTGAAGAGGAAGGGGAAGTTGAGGATGATGATGGTGAAAGTGAGGGTCTGGATGCGCCTGTGGAACCGGACATCTCTCCAGGCAGAACCTCAGGTGTTTCCCCTCCTAGGCTTTCGGTGTCCCCGTCTCACTTTATGTTCTACAGAAAGGTGGCTGAAACCTTCCAGCTTCCTATGGAGGAGGCATTGGAGGATCAAGAGGAGCCTGATTATGTAGAAATGATGGACATCCCAGAGTCCAGGAGACTGTCTATTCCCCTCCACAAATCCTTTGGGAAGCAGACACAAAAAATTCTAAAGTCTCCTAACACTATATCTCCTGTGGATAGAAGAATGGACAAGAGGTATACACTTTCAGGCTCAGACACGGAGTTCTTATACCAACAATGCAGCCATGTTGGGGTAGTGCAGGCTGCTGCCTGTGACAAGGCAAATATTCCCTTGGCTTCACACACCCCAGACAAGGACTCCAGGAAGATTGATGCCATGGCAAAGAAACAGTACATGGCATCTTCTTTGGGACTCAGGCAGGCGAATTATATGGCCTATACAGCCAGGTACCAGAAGTCCAGGTGGGACACTGTACTGGCACTGGCTAAACAGGGCTCCCCCCAGCTAGCCAAGGAGCTGGAGGAGGTGGCTGCAGATGGGACTGAGGCATCAAAAGTACAGTTTCATGCTGCTGTGGACTCCAATGATGTGTCATCAAGAGTCATGGCTACATCTGTGGCTCTTCGGAGAATGGCTTGGCTCAGATGTACTAGCCTCTCACAGGATACTCAGGCTAAGGCCATGGATTTTCCTGTAGTGGGTAATTCTCTGTCTGGGGAGCAGACAGAGAATTATATGAAGAAAATGGATGAGTACAGGACCACTTATAGGAGTGCTCAGGCCAAGGAAAGGCAGGCAACTCCTCAAAGGCAGCAGTCTAGGGGCAGGGGCAGGCCTTTTCATAGGCCTTTTTACCAAGCACAGGCCTCTTTTTTGCAGAGGGGGTTCTTCAGAGGGCGAGGCAGAAGGGGGATGAGCAGGGCTGCTTCCACGCCTCAGTCTAAGGCTCCTGCCCAGCAGACACCCTGATGTGTCTGCCGGGGTCGACTCTCCTATTCCAGTAGGGGGCAGGCTGGCTTACTTTGTCCAGGACTGGAGGTCTATTACATTAGACAAGTGGGTCCTGGAAGTAGTAAGCCAGGGACTGGTTCTCAGCTTCAAAAAATTCCGAAGATGAGAGCCAGATCTTTTCCACCTGCAGGTCGCTCAGAAACCCTTGCCCTAGAGGCAGAAGTTTAATCTCTTCTGGCCTTAAGGGCCATAGAGAGAGTTCCTACCCTACACAGTGGCAAAGGTCTGTACTCCAGGTACTTCCTTACCCCAAAAAAGACAGGGGAGTGGTGACCCATCCTAGACCTAAGATACCTGAGCAAACATCTTTTAAAACCAAAGTTCAAGATGGTAACTCTGGGAATAATTCTTCCCTCTCTAAGGCCAGGAGACTGGCTAGCCTCCCTGGACCTCAAAGATTGCCTGTTTTCACATTCCCATCAGGTGCTCCCACAGAAAGTACCTCAGGTTCGAGTTGCCCTCAGGCCATTATCAGTTCAAAGCAATGCCCTTTGGTCTAACTAACTCAGCCCCAAGGGTTTTCACAAAGTGCGTGGCAGTAGTCGTTGCCTTTCTAAGAAGGCAAAAGATTTCTGATTTTCCTTATCTGGACGACTCACTCATAGTGGGCCAGTCTCCAGACCAAGTCAAGTCAGACCTGCAAGTGACCCAGCAAGTGCTCACTTCTCTAGGATTTCTTCTCAACCTTCCCAAGTCAGTTCTCAAGCCAGTGCAGCTCCTTACCTTTATAGGGGCAGAGCTGGATACTGTCAAAGCAAGAGCCTTTCTTCCCCTGGAAAGGGCAAGAGTTCTTATAGAACTGGCTTCTTCCTTCAGCCTTCAGGTGTCTCAACCAGCAAGGCATTTCCTCCAGCTCTTGGGCCACATGGCAGCTTCTATAGCAGTGGTCCAAGGGGCAAGATTCCAGATGAGGGATATTCAGTTCTATCTGAGGGCCTTTTGGTCTCAAAGGAAAGATTCCCTTACCAAACTGATTCCTGTGACTCGGACCCTGATCCAAGCCTTTCAATTGTGGCAGGATCAGGACAACTTAAGGCAAGGGGTCCCATTTGCCACTAGTCTCATTCAGTGGTCCTTACCACGGATGTTTCTCTTCTGGGCTGGGGAGCCCATCTGGGGGCCCTCACTACCCAGGGACTGTGGTCTCCTCAGGAATCCCTTCTCCATATCAACCTCCTAGAACTCAGGGCAGTTTTTCTGGCCCTGAGAGCTTTCTCCCAGTCAGTGCAGAACAAGGTGGTTCAAGTCAGAACAGACACCACCACCACCATTTGGTACATCAGCAAGCAGGGAGGCACTCAGTCTATGGCCTTGTGCACAGAAGCCATGAAGTTGTGGTCCCTGGCTTATTCCCTGCAGGCCTCACTGATAGCAGTTCACCTTCCAGGGAAGGACAATGTGCTAGCAGATGCACTGAGCAGGATCTCTCAAGGTCATCACGAATGGCCCCTGGATCCTCAGGTGTTGAAAGTGATTTTTTCAAGGTGGGGCACTCCAGAGACAGATCTCTCTGCAGCCCCAGACAATCACCAACTTCTTCTCTTTTGTTGCAGGCCCCCAGTCTTGGGCTCAGTCCCGCTGGATGCTCTGATTCTGAACTGGGAAGGGAAATTTCTGTATGCCTTCCCTCCCTTCCCACTCCTGTTCAAGGTTCTAGTCAAGATAAGGTCTCAACCTTGCAAAGTGATTATAATTGCTCCAGATTGGGCCAGACAGCCTTGGTACCCTCTGTTGTTGTCCCTAGCAGTCCATCTTCCCAGGAATTACAACCTGTTAACATCCTCTCAGGGGAGGATTTGGTACCCCAGTCTTCAGTCTCTCAATCTCAAGGCATGGTTCTTGAAGAGTTAGAGTTTGCAGACCTGCATCTTTCTCAGGGGGTTCTGAATATTCTCAAAGCTGCTCGAAAGCCCTCCACCAGAAAGACTTATAACTCCAAATGGAAAAGATTCAGCATTTGGTGTTCCAAGAAGCTTATTTCTCCAGACACTGCTGAATTGTCTACAGTTCTGGATTATATGGTCCAACTTAATGGCCTAGGCCTCAGACCAGCTAGTCTCAAGGTACACTTGTCAGCTGTTTCTGTTTTTGTGTCAGTGGGAAAGTCTTCCTCACTATCATCTCATGCTGTGTTCTGTAAATATTTTAAAGGATTGCTTTATACCAATCCTTCCTTTAGAGACCCTGCCCCTGCCTGGGATTTAAATGTTTGCATTGCTCAGCTTATGCAACCTCCTTTTGAGCCTATGTCCTCAGCAGAGCTTAAAAGAAAACTACACCCAAAACTTGAAAAAATATATGTTGTGCAGAGTGTTTTAATTTGTATGTGAAGTTCTAGTGTTTCCTTCCCTCTGACTGGTATTAGGAGATCTTACTTCGAGATACAGCTCTTGCAGCAGATAACACTATTAGGACTGAAGTCGGCAGGCGGCAGGACCCTACGGAATTCTTCTAGCTAGCTATCTTCAGCGGGGACCTCCCCCGATGTCGGTCCCGCCTCTGACGTCAGGCGTAGTACATAAGGGGGCAGTCCCGCCAGATTCCCCAGTTCTTTTCCCGCCGTCGACTTGCATGTCGTGACCCTTCGGATTGTTTCTAGCGCGCGACGCATGGTTAAGTTCTTCCTTTGGGAAAAAGTTCAGTTTTTCAGCTTAGTTGCTGTCTGATGTCCTCTCCAACCTCCATTGAAGGCCATCCCTCGAAGTGTGCCTGTGGGAAGCAAATCCCTTTCAAGGATCCGCATTCGGCCTGCGTCAGGTGCCTAGGCCCAGACCACGACACCCAGTCCTGTATTTTCTGCCAGGGGTTCAACAGCCGGACCCAGATCCATCACCAGAAGGCTCTGCAGGTGTTCCTGCTCGAGGAGAAAGTTAAGGCCATGGATACCTCCAAGGAGAGTTCTGCTGAGAAAGTCCGGAAACATTCCGAGAAGCACAGGGAGAAGGCTCCATCCAAGTCCCCTTCTAGGGCTTTAGACTCCCGTAGATCTTACTTCGAGATAGAGCTCTTGCAGCAGGCTATCACAATTAGGACTATGCCGCAGGCACTAGGACCACACGGAAAAACTTCTACCAGCAATCCCAGCTGAGGACCACCCCCGACGCCGGCCCCGCCCCGACGTCGGTCAGGGTCCAAGAGGGGGCGGACCCAGCTCCACCTCAGTTCTTTCCCGCCACTTACCATGCACGTGAAGAGCTACTGCTTGTGATTCACCAGCAAAACTTATCTTCAATCAAGATTCTTTCTTTGTTTTCAACGTTTTTTTTCCGTTCTTCCTGCCGAGTTACCGTTACCGACGCCTGTATGTCTGCCGTTTGCAGCTCAGTTTTTCCGGCTTCTCATCACCTTTTTCTCGGCCTGCTGTGGGTAGCCGGATCCAACGTTGGCGTTGCTGTCAAGTCCGACGGGTATTCCATGTCTTCCCAGGTCTCTCTCCCCGAACCGTCAATAGCGCTGAGTGCAGCGGCAAATTCCTGCTAAAGGCGGTCACGGCGATCGTTTTCTGCTTAGGCCGGACCACGACACAGCTTCCTGCGCCAACTGCCAAACATTCACGAGCCGGACCCACATCTGACGCCTGAAGGCCTACCTATTGGAGAAAAAGATGGACCTGCAGTCCTCCGAGGGGAAGAAGAAGGAGAAGAAGCGCCACAGTAAAGAGCGCAGTCGGTCCCGGTACCGGTCCCGATCGCGGTCGCGGCCTTCCCCGAAAAAGGCCCATCCTTCAGGCTCGGGTGAGTCGCAGCACTCTTCCCAGGCTAAGGCCAGCCCGTCGGGGGAGCCGCCAGCCAAGCCTAAGGTGATCCCGCTTGAGATCACTTCTAAGTTCGTAGCGGTACCTGCTTCAGCCCTACCGTCTACAGCACTGGCGCCGCCTGCTGAAGGTGCGCCTCTGGAGCATAAGGACTCTCCGGGGCCCCCCGTCATCGGTCACGGCACCGATGCCGGTCGAAGGGGCCAAGGACCCGGAGTCGGTCGTTACTCTGCCGACGTCCACGTCCGAAGTCACCCAAGTCCTCCTCCTCCCCCCTGGGCCTACATGATAGCTCGCCCTCGCGTCCCGGCGCGCCTGAATCTTCCTTCCCGCAGCGGGCGGCAGACATTCTCCAAGGACGAGCTGAAACAACTTTTTTCGTTCTGGTGAGGGCAGGTCCACAAGCGTACCACCCGTCGCCGGCCCAGACACGGTACCTGATCCAGCGAGACCACAGCGGACGAAGGCCTCCCATTGAGGTCCCGGGCGCCATTTTCGCCCTTAGGAGGCTTGTTCCCGCTCAATCTCAGGACCACCGGCGTCGCTCCTTGGATCCCACTGACCGATGTCAATTGCAGTCTCCTTCTCTGAGCCTTTCCCGCGCTCGGCGGGACGGTTCCCGACGTTGGTCCCCTGACCGTCATCGGTCTTCGCTCCATCGTCGGTCCAGGGACCGCAGTCGGTCTTTGGACCGCCGTCGGTCCCCTGCGTACCGACATCAGCATAGGCATGGCCATGAGGCAGATCCAGACCATTCTAAATCGGATAGTCGGTCCTTCTCCTCTGCATCTTCATCCTCTTCCTCCTCCCTCAGCCTTAAGCGCTCCCCTGAGGAGAAGGACATGCCTCGCTCACCTCCAGACGATCCCACATTTCTGGACATCATGAGGCATATCCAGGATTCTAATCAGTGGGATACAGAAGACCTGGACCCGGAACGCCGGAGATTGTCCAAGTACCTGAGGCAGAAGGAGCCAAAGTCTTTGGTCATTCCTCCTCTGGTGGATACCTTTCAGAACCTGACTAGATCCACCTGGCTGCGCCCAGCCTCCATCCCGGCGGTCCCCAAGAAGTCGGACAGGCTTTACAAGGCACCGAGGGCAGAGCCTTTTCTAGCTGAACACCCTCAGGCGGACTCCTCTGTGATCATGGCTGCTCACGACAAGTCTCAACAGCCACGTCACCTCAGCTGTCAGCCTCCCGACTTGGAGTCCCATTGTTTGGATCAGGTGGGCAAGAAGGTTTACTCTGCCTCCACCTGCTCCATTAGATCCTTAAACTTCCTCACACACATGGTGCAGTTCCAGAACGTGTTGTGGGAGCGGGGTCTTGAGCTGGTACAGGCCATGCCAGACTCCGAGAAAAAGGCGGAGCTCCTGGCCCTCTAGTAGTTGGGCTCAGACATTGGCACTCACGTCTTCTGGGCCTCCTATGACACCGCAGATACGGTGGCCAGGGCTGCTGCTTCCGGGGTTTGTCTCTGGCACCATGCCTGGTTGAGGCTTTTGGGCTTCCACCAGGATCTGCAGTCTGGTATCCGAGACCTGCCGTTTCAGGGTACCGTCTTATTTGGGCAGGAGACGGAGAATCTGATCTCACGTCTCCAGGAATTGGGCAAATTTATCTGGTCGGTCCGCCAGTTGTACCGTGGTGACCAGCGGCCTCCGTCGCCGTTGGCTTTTTCGAAAGTCCTCAGGCACTCAGGCTTCAGCCCGTGGTTCCCAGCAGGGACAGAGAGGTGGCTTCCGAGAGATCCGAAACCAGCAGTCTGGTGGACCCTCTGGCCGTGGGCCCCAAGTCCTCCCAGGCCTCTCTTCCACCCTGGTTCCTGCCAGTGGCTCCTTCTGCCCCCCTCCATGGTTGGGCGTCCAGGAGAGCTGGTTGGGGCAGCTCTCCCTTCACCTCGAAGGGTGGAGCTCTGTTACCACAGATCAGTGGGTCTTGGGCGTCATTGGAGAGGACACGCGCTGGAGTTCTAGAGTTCCTCCCAGTACTCCACCAAAGCTCTCCGTTATCCTCCTTCACACGTTCCACTTTTGGAAGGAGAATTCAGGCCATCCTGCAAAATAGAGATAGAAGCGGAGTTCCCATGGAGCAGTGGGGTCACGGGTTTTATTCCCGTTTCTTTCTGATCCCAAAAGGCAGGGGACCTTAGCCCCATTCTGGACCTCCACTCCTTAAATCTCTTCATAGAGTACAAAGTTCAGGCTCTCCAAGTCTCCTCCTCCAACTAAGGAAGTTGGCTCTGTTCTCTCGACATGCAGGATGCGTACATGCATATCAGGGTCTTTCCTCCCACAGGAAGTATCTGAGGTTCTACTTCCTGGGGGAGCATTACCAATTCCGGGTGCTCGCGTTCGGCCTCTCTTCCGCTCTGCGAGTCTTCAGCAAGTGCCTAGCAGTGGTGGCTGAGGCGCTCAGGCCATTATGTCTTCCCTTACCTCGACCACTGGCTGCTGACAGCCCCGTCAAGGGATGGCCTCCTGCGCTCTCTCGGAGATGCCTATACTCTCTTTCGAGACCTGGGGATCACCCTGAACTTAAAGAAGTCGTCCCCGGGGCCCAGCTGACACCTCCGCCTTCATTGGGCGACTCTGGACTCCATCCAAGGCAGAGCTTTCCTCCCTCAGGACAGGGGTCTTCGCCTGCGAAGTTTGGCAGAACAGATTTCCATAGCACCTCGAGTTCCGGCTCGGAACTTCCTCAGTCTACTAGGGCACATGGCGGTGGCCATCCCAGTGATATCCCTGGCCTGCCGCCACATGAGAATCCCACAATGGATGCTCAGGGTGCAGTGGGATCAATACTCCGATGACCTGGACACATTAGTCCTGATCTCGGAGCCAGTCAGGAGAACGCTGCTTTGGTGGATGGACCCCGACAATCTGGACAAGGGGGTCCCATTTCGTCTGGAGCCTCCAGGTCAGTCGCTAACAAAGGATGCCTCACACCTGGGTTGGGGGGCTCATCTTGGTGGTTACCGCACGCAGGGGGTCTGGTCGACCGAGGAAGAGTCTCTCCATATCAATTTCCTGGAAATGCGAGCGATCCTCTACGCCCTTCAGGCGTTCCAAGAGGACCTGGTTCCCGGCTCTTTTCTCATTCAGACGGACAACATGGTGGTCGTCTTCTATCTCAACAAGCAGGAGGCACTCATTCCTATCCTCTTTGCTGGGAGGCGATAGAGTCTGGTACTGGGCACTGGAACAGGGCATCTGTCTATCAGCGGTTCCGTTCAGGAGCCCTCAGCGCAGTCTGGCCGATGAGTCTCAACGGGTCTTGGGCCAGAGCGCGCAGTGGGAATTGCCACAGTCTGTGGCAGATTGCCTCTTCCGGCGGGTGGGCGTGCCCAAGCTGGATCTCTTTGCGTCACCACGCAGCGCCAAACTGCACCCTTTTTGCTCGAGCCGCGCCTGGCGTTTTCTGCCATGCAGCGTTGTCCTTTTGTTGGCGGAGGGGTTTTCTTTATGCCTTTCCACCCTTCCCTCTCATCCAGAGGGTCCTGCTCAGGGTGCAGGCAGAGGGGCACGCCTTGCAGTCCTGTGGCACCCTACTGGCCCCGACAAATTTGGTTCCCACTTCTGCAGCAGTTGTCCTAGACCCTCCTCCCCGCTGCTCCTATGCTCGCAACTGCTGTCCCAGGACCAGGGTTCTCTGATCCACCTGGATCTTCGATCCCTGCACCTTCATGCTTGCTGCTTCAGGCGTGGCACTGACTCGAGGCAGGGTTTCCCGAGTAGCTGGTCTTGGCATCTGCACCAAGCCCTCTACTCGCTTCGGCTACACCATGAAGTGGAAGCGGTTTTGCCCTTGGGCCTTGCCTCTCCATTTGGACCAGTCACGTGCTCTATGAACTCCGCTTTTGCAATACCTCCTCCTCCTTGTATGAAAGACGGCCTGAGCCATTCATCCATCAAGGTGCACCTCTAAGCGATCTCTGCCTACCATGCTCTGGTGGGCGACAAAGCCTTAGCCCAGCTGGATGTGGCTCGCACCTTTCTTCGGGGGGTCCTACACATGCGGCCTCCCATCAGGGACCCTATCCCACCCTGGGACCTCCTTTTCGTGTTGGAGAAACTCACCCTCCCCGCTTTTGAACCTGCAGCGACGTGCGAGCTGCGGTATTTATCTTGGAAAGTTTGTTTTTTGGTTGCTGTTACTTCCGCTTGAAGAGTTTCCGAGCTGCAGGTTCTGATGTGTAAAGAGCCCTATTTGGTTTTTCATAGGCAAAGAGTTTCCCTCCGAACTAATCCTAGGTTTCTTCTGAAAGTGGTCTCGAAGTTGACCCTCAACCATTCGGTTGATCTTCCTGTTTATTTTCCTTCTCCCTCCAATAGAGGGGAGGTTCTCCTCCACACGTTGGATGTTCATAGGTCCCTGAGGTATTACCTCAGTAGAACGGTTCAACACCGTAAATCGGAGCAACTCTTTGTGGCCTTTGAGTCACATCGCTTGGGTCAGCCGGTGTCCAAGCAGACTATTTTCAAATGGATAGTCCACTGCGTTTCGTTCTGTTACGAACATTACCACAAGCCCCTATCAGGTCCGGTAAGGGGTCACTCCACTAGGGGTGTTTCTGCTTCTTTTGCCGTGATGCGGAATGTCACCATTCAGGACATGTGTGCGGCCACGACCTGGAATTCGATGCATACCTTTATCAAGCATTACAGCTTAGATATCGTCTCCAGACGCCATGCTGGCTTTGGCCTAAGCGGTTCTACAAGGACTGTTGTCCTGATGGTCTCTGAGTCTGTATAACCCTCCTCCAGGACTGCCTGCCTCTTTGCTAGGTAACTGCTTGGGACTCAGTCCTAGTGTGATAGCCTGCTGCAGAGCTCTATCTAGAGTAAAATAGTACAGTTACGTAGAACTTCCCGTAACAGTAGATCTTGAGAGGCTCTGCAGCACGCAATTCCCTCCACCTTCCCCTTGGAGTGTACGGTGTCTTCTCTTCTCCTCCTCTAGGATGGGCTTCATCTCCTTCTCTTGTCAGGCCATCTGCTGGGTACTGGCGGGAGAACTGAGGTGGAGCTGGGTCCGCCCCCTCTTGTACCTGGCCCGGCGTCGGGGGCGGTCCCCAGCTGGGATTGCTGGTAGAAGTTTTTCCGTGTGGTCCTAGTGCCTGTGGCATAGTCCTAATTGTGATAGCCTGCTGCAAGAGCTCCTCTCGAAGATCTACTGTTACGGTAAGTTCTTACGTAACTGTACTTTCCGGCTCCAGGTCCGACCGTTCGCCTTCCCGGGCCCGTTCTCAGCCTCCCTCTGCTGCGGTGAAGAAACCTTCGGGCTCCTCTTCCTCCTCACAGGCCAAGACCTCCAGGTCCTCTTCGTCCTCTTCTTCCAAAGCTCTGGTCAGGTCTGGGGACCATCATCATCACCACAAGTCGGGTTCCCGCCATTCCGAACCCATCAGGTCTGCCTCCTTGCCTCCTCCTCCCCAGCGGAAGACCAAGGAGCTTACCTCACTTAAGAAGCCATTGGACTCAACGTCGGCTCGACAGACATTGGCCAATCGTCATAGCCGTCGACCGCCAGACGCCCGTTGCCGGTCAGGCCTTCACCTTCTTGGTCATCAGCAGGAGGGCCTACGTCCGCACGAGTCAAGAAGAGGACCCCGACGCCTCCTACCGATGTCAGCCAGGAGACTATTATGGAGGAGGAACTGACACAGCCCGAGGACCAGACGGGCGAACCCGGTCCTGTCGAGCCTCCCAGGGAACCGTCCCCACAACCTGAGACTCCTGAGGAGCCAACACTGGAACCCGACGACCGACCACCTACACCCGGTCCGTCGTCGGGCCTTCTTTTCTGAGGTTAGAGCTCTTTACCCACTGGTGGGTTACCATTAAAAGGATGTGGTTCCACACCACCTCCCTCTACCTCCTCCTCTGACACTTGCGACCCCTCCGGCTCCTTCGCCTCCTTCTCCATCCGGGCAGCAGGCCAAGTACCTCCCCCCCAGGAGCCTACGGACCCTCCAAGGGGAAGACCAGATAGAAGGAGACCTCCGTCTAGATCCTCTTCAGGGTCACCCAGTCCTAAGAGACCCAGAAGACGCCGCCGTTCGCCTTCGACGGAGGATACAGGATCGGAATCCTCGACAAGATCCAGATCCCTCTCTCCTCTTCCAATCCCCTCTCCGGACCCACGTGAGCTTCCTAGATCTCCTCCGAATGACCCATAGTTCTCGGAAATTATGAGACATATCCAAGAGAACATGGGCTGGGATGCGGAAGAGTTAGACCCCGAGAGACTACACCTTGCTAGGTATCTTCGGCAGAAGGATCCCAAGCCTGTGGTGGTGCCACCCTTGGTGGACACTTTTGTGGACATCACAAAGGCAGCGTGGAAGCGTCCAGACTCGCTTCCGTCGATGCCGAAGAAAGCTGACCGCCTGTACAAGGCTCCTAAGGAGGACCAGTACTTGGCTCAACATCCTCTGGCCGACTCTCTGGTCATAACAGCCTCTCATGACCAGTCCCAGAGACCGCAACATTTGAGCACCCTGCCACCGGACCCAGAGTCCAAACAGCTGGACGCTATGGGCAGACACACGTATGCTTCCGCTACCTGCACCATCAGATCCCTGAACTACTTGACCCACATGGTGTAGTTCCAAAATGCATTGTGGGAACAGGGACTGGATCTGGCGGAGAAATTGCCAGAAGGTGAGCAGAAGGAGGAGATGTTGCAGCTCCTCCGTACGGGTTCGGACGTGGGAACCCAGGTGCTGCGAGCCGCGTATGATTCCGTGAACTCCTTGGCCAGAGCGGCAGCTTCAGGCGTATGTCTCCAGAGACACTCATGGATTTGTGTCTCCGGATTTACCCCGGATGTCCAGAAGAACATCATGGACGCCTCTTTCGAAGGAGAAGTTCTCTTTGGTGCACCCTCTGAGAAGGTTCTCACCAAGCTCCAAGAGGCCGGGAAGGCGGTGAGGTCAGTCCAGGCAATGTACCGACCGAAGCTTAGTTCCTTTCATAGGAACCAAAGCCGTTTTCGAGGACAGACGCAGAGACAACAGTCCTGCACCGGTCCACAACAGAGGGGCTCTGGTTCCCGCAGAGCCCAGGGAAGACAGCCCGCGGGCAGAAGTCAGCATCCAGCCAAGCTGGCCCAGCCCGCAGCTCCCTCCGCTGCCACAGCCTGACTCCTTCCCGGCCCCCGCCCCTCAGGATCAACGGGACATCAAGGTCGGGGGTCGTATTGCGAATTACCTGCCAGGATGGCAGTCCATAACCACCGACAGGTGGGTTCTTCAGTTGGTCAAAAAAGGCCACTTCATAGAATTTGCAGACAAGCCACCCTCAAGGCCTCCTCTGCTTTCCCGTTACTGGGGTCAGCACAAACTGCTTATCAGGCAAGAAATACTCATGCTCCTGCAGAAGGGAGCGGAGGAGTATGTTCCACAGAACTAGATAGAATCCAGATACTATTCCCACTTCTTTATGGTTCCCAAGAAAACAGGGGACCTCTGTCCAATCTTGGACCTCAGTGACCTAAATATGTCGGTCGCATACAAACGTTTTCGCATGGTGACCCTTCCGGGCCTCATTCCCATGCTGAAGCAGGATGCCTTCTTAGCATGCCTAGACGTGCAGGACGCCTACCTGCACATCCCCATGGCTCAAGCGCACAGGAGATTCCTGCGCTTCGAGTTCTTCGGCTACCATTTTCAGTTCCGGGCTCTTCCGTTCGGACTGTCTTCGGCCCCCAGGGTCTTTACCAAGTGCATGGCAGTCGTGGCAGCATCCTTAAGGAGACAGGGCCACTATGTGTTCCCGTACTTGGATGATTGGCTTCTCATGGCCGCCTCCAGAGAGGCGCTGTTGCTGGCTATTCAGAGCACCCAGGACCTGTTCCAGTCTCTGGGCATTCTAATCAACTACGAGAAATCTCTCCTCGTACTGTCACAGAAGCTGCAGTTCATAGGCACAGTCCTGGACACCGTTCAGGGGAAAGCATTTCTCCCAGACGACAGAGCGGAGCGCTTCAGATCCCTCATCAGGGATCTCTCGGCGAAGAAGACTGTCCCTGCCAGGCTAGTCCTCCGTCTGCTCGGACACATGGCTGTGGCCATTCCAACAGTCCCTTTGGCAAGGCTCCACATGTGGGTAACTCAGTGGATGCTCAAGGTGCAGTGGGACCAAAGGCAAGACCACATGCAGCATCCGGTCAGAATCACAAATGCCGTGATTCACGACTGGCAATGGTGGCTAGACCCAGAGACACTTTCTGCGGGTGTTCCGTTTACAGCGCCATCCCCGGAGGTAATCCAAACCACAGACGCCTCAGAGCTAGGGTGGGGAGCACACTTGAACGGGGTGAGGTCCCAGGGAACATGGACCCTCAGAAACCCACCTCCACATCAACGTGCTGGAGATGAGGGCGGTCCTTTACGCCCTGCAGGCCTTTCAGTCAGAAATCCCGTCGAGCACTCTTCTGCTTCAGACAGACAACACGGTGGTGATGTATTACCTCAACAAACAAGGAGGCGCACACTCTTACCCCCTTTGCAGGGAAGCTATGAGAGTGTGGGATTGGGTAATTCGACACAGCGCGAACCTGATTTCAGTTCACGTTTCTGGAGTGGACAACACAATCGCAGACGGCCTGAGTCATTCCCAGGCCAGAGTCCACGAGTGAGAACTTCTTCAAGGGGTCACTGAGGATCTGTTTCTTCGATGGGGCACTCCAGAACTGGACTTATTCGCTTCCCCATCCAACGCAAAACTGCCCAATTTCTGCTCGCTAGATCCAGGGCCTGGTGTTTTCTGGTGAGACGCGTTGTCCCTCTCCTGGGCAAATAGATTCCTCTATGCCTTCCCTCCCTTCCCGTTGATCCAGAGAGTTCTTCTCAAACTGCGCAGGGAGCACGCAACAATGATCCTGATGGTGCCTTTTTGGCCCAGGCAGATTTAATTCCCCTTGCTCATACAGCTGTCCCGGGAACCTCCGGTCCCGTTGCCTTTCAGCTCCCACCTTTTGTCTCAGGAGGAAGGTTCTCTAGTCCACCTGGACTTACGCTCACTGAACCTGCATGCATGGCTCCTAGAGACATAGCCATTTTGCGACACGGGGTCTCGCAACAGGTGGCGGAAGTTCTTTCCACGGCCAGAAAGCTGGCAATGCATGCAACGTATGCCATGAAATGGCGCCGTTTTTGCCTGTGATCATAAGCACGCAGCCTTTACCCTCTAGGTTGCTTGGTGAAAGTGGTGTTAGGATACTTGCTCTCCCTTTTACATTCGGGCCTCACCTACTCCTCTATTAAGGTGCACCTCTGCGCTATTTCTGCTTACCACTTCCCGGTGGGACAGCGCACAGTGGCGCAACTCGACGCCACTCGAGAATTTCTGAGAGGGGTGTTACACCTTAGGCCACCCATTAAGGACCCTGTTCCTCCATGGGATTTACTCTTTGTCCTGGAACAACTGACGCTTCCCCCTTTTGAACCTGCCGAAGATTGCGAGCTGCGTTTTCTGTCATGGAAAATGTTATTTTTGGTTGCTGTTACGTCAGCAAGGAGAATTTCCGAGCTTCACGCTCTCATGTGTATGGAACCTTATTTGATTTTCCACCAGGACAGAGTGTCCCTGAGGACGAATCCTAAGTTCTTGCCTAAGGTGGTCTCTGCACTCACTCTCAATCAGGACATTGACCTGCCTGTGTATTTCCCTAAATATTCTAATAGAGGAGAAGTGCTGCTCCACACCCTGGATGTTCACCGCTGTCTAAGGTATTACCTGAACAGGACTAAACAGCTTCACAAGTCGGAGCAACTTTTCGTTTCCTTCGCTGAGCAGATGATGTGCCAACCAGTATCGAAGCAGTCCCTTTCTCGCTGGCTTGTCCAGTGTATATCATACTGCTATGATACTAAGCAGAAGCCCCTCCTGGGTACAGTCCGGGGCCATTCCACTAGGGGGGTGGCTACCTCCTTTGCAGCACTTCGCAACATCTCCTCCTCTGCCATTTGTGCTGCAGCCACTTGGAGCTCTGTGCATACTTTTATCAGGCATTACAGCGTGGACATTGCTTCACGGCGAAGAGCGGGTTTCGGCCTGGCCGTGCTGCAGAGTCTCCTGTCCTAGAGTCAGGACTTAGTATGGACGTTCCTAGTTTCCTCCTCCCAGAATGCTTACAAGCGTATTGCTTGGAAATCAGTCCTAATGGTGTTACCTGCTGCAAGAGCTGTATCTCGAAGTAAGATAGTACAGTTATGTAAGAACTTACCATAACAGTAGATCTTCGAGAACAGCTCTTGCAGCAGGTACCTTCCCCCTTGGAGGAGGCATGGCTTACCGAGCCTTTGGCAGGGGCTTACGGCCCTTTGTCTTCTAATGGTGGATCCTCGGTCTCCCATTCTGATGTCGTACCTGCGGCCGGAAGTCTCCGGCGGGAGAACTGGGGAATCTGGCGGGACCGCCCCCTTATGTACTACGTCTGATGTCGGAGGCGGGACCGACGTCGGAGGCGGTCCCCGCTGAAGATAGCTAGCTAGAAGAATTCCGTGGGGTCCTGCCGCCTGCCGGCTTCAGTCCTAATGGTGTTACCTGCTGCAAGAGCTGTTCTCGAAGATCTACTGTTACGGTAAGTTCTTACGTAACTGTACTTTTTTCCCAAATTAGCCTGCTAGCTTTATGCTAATTTTACGACCCCTGGGGATCTTCATACCTGATAGCTCAATTGTATTTCTTGTTCCCACAGTGCATCTTGTCTCATGTGACTGTGATGTAAGAACGACCCAACATTCAGTACGTACATGCCAAACAAACTAAATATCTTGGAAGCTTTACAAGCTGCACAAAAATTACCAGCAGCAAAGTTTTTCAGGACAGTAAAACCTTTAGGATGAGGGTGGTCACCAGGCTGAATTCTACAGATTTTAAAATATAGCCATCTCTATTGTTGTGAACTGATTGTAATGCAATGCTTTCTGCTGGATTTATGGGCTCTGCTACATCATCATCACATGAAACAAGGTGCACTGTAGGACAAAGAAATACAATAAAGCTATTTGATATGGAGATCTCCAGGGGTCATAAAACTACCCTAAAGCTAGCAGGCTAATGTCGGAAAAACTAATACCAGTCAGAGGGAAGGAAACACTAGAACTTCACATACAAATTAAAATACTCTGCACAACATATATTTTTTCAAGTTTTGGGTGTAATTTTCCTTTAAGTGCTTGACTTGGAAAACTGTGTTCTTGGTAGCCATTACGTCTGCCAGGTGTATCAGTGAATTGCAGGCCCTGTCAGTGGAACCTGATTTTATCTCCTTAAACAGGGATAAACTGGTTCTTGGAACCAATAGAAGGTTCTTGCCCAAAGTGGTTTCAGACTTCCATTTGAATCAGTCTGTCTGTCCCTGTTTTCTTCACTGATCATTCTTCCTCAAGTGAGAGGAGACTACACAGTTTAGATGTTAAAAGAGCCCTTAGTTACTACGTAGAGCGTACCGAGGGTCACAGGTTTGACTCCCTCCAGTTGTTCCTCACTTATGAAGAAGTGGGAAAGGGCAAACCTGCCACTAAGAGAACTATTGCCAGGTGGATTGTGTCTTGTATACAATTCTGCTGTAAGGGCTCACTCCACCAGAGGTACAGCTGCTGCCAGGGATATTCCTCTCTTAGAAATTTGTCAAGCAGCCACCTGGAAAACAGTCCATACCTTTACCAAGCATTACTCTCTGGATATCCAGGCTAGGAGTGGTGCTCGGTTTGGCACAGCAGTACTTCAGAGCCTATTCCCAAAGTAGGTTCTGTCCCTCCTCCATGGAGGTACTGCTTGGTAGTCTGCATATGTCAGAATACACAAGACTTCATGTTGTTTGAAGAAAAAAAATACTCACCTTAGTAACTGTGTTTCTTCTATTGGAGTCTTGCTGTATTCTGACCTCCTTCCCTGCCTCCCTTCTCAGAATCTGTTTTTGGGAGGTGGGTGGGCAGGTGCAGTATGGCACCCCAGGGGTGCTCCTTGTTTACAACCTCTTCCTTTTGTTTGGATGTCGATTTATTACTGTTATTTGTATTAGATTGGTTTTTGAGTTTCCTGACTTGAGTCTTCCTTTGGGAAATCCTAAACTTTTTACTGCCAGTTGGCTAGTAGGAATTTTACAATTTCCACATAGAATTTTTAGTTAGTGGGCTCATAAGAATTTGACGGTTTGAGTTTGAAACACTCCAGACAGAGACTCCAGCCGAGCTGAAGCTCAGCATTCTATGCTCTGCATAGAAAGTTAACTCTTTGTTCTCCGGGGCAGTTCAACGGTTGGAGATCACTGCATATGTCAGAATACAGCAAGACTCCAATAGAAGAAACTCAATAACTAAGGTAAGTAATTTTTTATTTTCTCCCATATGGTTAGGCAGCATCTGTTGGCGCAACCTCCTGCCCCCTCCGGAGGGGCCTCGTTTCACTCTCCCCAGTCTTGGGCCTCACCAGGCCCATAAAGGTTTTCCTTCTCAGTGTCTCACCCACTGAGAGCTAAGGGACTTAGTCCTTTAGGATCTTGGGCCCCCTTCGGGCGGGGTCGGTACTCACCCAAAGGTGATGAATGGTGAAGATTGACACAGATAAGATATGAAAATTACGTACCTACATAGAAACATAGAAACATAGACTTTGACGGCAGATAAGGACCGCTAGGCCCATCTAGTCTGTCCATTTCCCTACCTACAGGATAGGCCGCAGATCCTAGTTAACCAACAGCCTATATCTTCCTGCCCCCCACAAGAATTGCCTTATGTCTGTCCCATGCATTCTTGAATTCTCCCACAGTTTTAGACCCCACAACTTCCTCAGGAAGGCTGTTCCATGCATCCACTACCCTCTCTGTAAAATAATACTTCCTCACATTGCCCCTGAACCGCCCTCCTTCTATCTTTACCTACAGTAATTCCTGATCTTTCTGTGTATCTTCACCATTCATCACAATCCCACCCTCCATCCCCCTGGGGTCTCAGTCTCTGGGTCCCCCTCCCTCTGTTTGGCCCCTTTTCCCCCCCTTCCTTTCCGCTGGTCAGGAGTAGGGTAACCTTGGGTATGCAGGGGGATTTTTATCTTCTGACAGGAGTGGAGAGGGATCGGGGAAGAGGGCACTTCTCTCCTCAATGCCTCGACTCCACCTCTTTGGGGGTGGGAGTTGGTGGTTGCCCTCTCTTCTTTTCTGTCTCTCTCTCTCTTCCTCTGTTCTCCTCCATTGTTGTCCTTAGGGACTCATCCCTCAAAATTAATTTAAGAAACTTTGGTTTCTCAGCTCTATATATGTGGTTTCAGGGGGAGGACATCCCTGTATCCTGTCTTTTCTTCTAGAATAGCCACTTCTGCTCATGTCGGAGTTTATTGCCAGTGATTCTGTGCCTTAAATTCTGGCAAATCAGCTTCTGGCTACTCCTTCGCAGTTCCAGTACAGTCTGGAGACAGGTCAAAGGTTCACGGTATGTCCTCCCCCTCCCTATTTCTAATTTTTCCCTCCCTTCTGCCCTCTTCTTTCTGCTTCCAGAGATTGGGTCCCCTTCCCAATCCCCTTAGGTTTTCTAACTCTCCTTCTGTTCTCTCCGTCGTTTACTTTTCCTTTTAGTTTGTATATCTTTTCCTTTGTCTGTCCCTTGGACTTCCTTGTCCCTCCCTCCCAACCCTTTCTTACTCTACGGCGGGAGACTAAGAACTACTGGGAGGGCGTGAGTCGATGACACCTACCGGCCAACCCATAAGTACCACGCAGTGCGACAGCCTCGAGGGCATCACCGTCGGTGCGTCGACTCCGCCCATCCCAAAAAAAAAAAAAAACAACTCCTGCAGGGTCGTGACCTCTGGCGAAAACCCAAGGTGATGAATGGTGAAGATGCACAGAAAGATCAGGAATTATGGTAGGTATGCAATTTTCATTTCTTGAGGTGGGGTCCCAAGAACTCAATGTTGAAAATTTGGAGCCAAAATTGAAAATAAATGGCTGAGATATCCACCTAAGTTGAACACCCCCGCCCCATTTATGCCATTATACAGCTTACCGGCATTTCTTCATTTTGCAGTTCAGCTATGAAGAGTCCAGGCGTGTTCCTGCTCCACGAAGATTGCAGCGACGGACCTCCAGAGGTAAGTAATGGGTGAGAGGTGGGGTGAGAAGAAGGGTGGGAGCAGGTTGGGGGAGGGGACCGTGGACTACGAGGGACAGTTTCCTTTTCTCAGGTACAAAAAAAAAAAGACCTCACGGGACCATTTTCTTTCTTTACAGGTGAAATAAATGTTGGGCACACTGGGGTGGGTTCCCAGTGTGCCCCATGACTTTCGGAGGCATGATGTTGGCCACAATGGGGTGGATCGAGGGCAGGAACATGCCGACGCGGTCGACTTTCTGTGAACTGCAGCACATGGGTGGGCTCCTAGTATGTCACACAATGTGGGGGGGTGGCGGACATGCTGACACGGGGATTGTACCTCTGATGTCTGCTTTCTTTGGGGATTGTGTGGCGGCAGTAGGAGCCGCCGCCATGTTTATTGAAATATGTCACCAGGAAAGGCACATACGGGAGACGTGTCATCTGTGCCGCTGCATGACGAGCTTGTCTCTGATTGCAGCGGCACATTCCTTTCAAGTTGGTGGCACTTTACATAATTCTTGTGTCAGCGCTAGCATGTTGGCTAATTGAGGAATGAGGGATGCACTTATTAAAGTGTGCCCTGCATTCACCAATACTGACACACCTCTGCATTTCTCCTGCTGCCACAAGATGTTGCTTGTGCTCGCGCAAGACAACATAATGACGAAACTGTCCTCACTCACTGATAAGAGGTAGAATGAAGTTTAGAACATGCTCCACATAGTAAGAACAAACATTTTTTTCCCTGTGCCAGTTATCTTGGAACAAAGAGCTGTTAAGCCAGATAATCAAATGGAAATGCATTGTAAAATTCTCCCTGCTGAGACCTGGAAGTTATTTGGGCTTGTTTTATTTATTTTACATTTTAGAACCAGTTAATGGATGCTGTAGAAGAAAGTGTGTATGTGACCAGGGACGGTGTTAGCACACTAGTGCAGAATCATTACCAGCAAATAAGAGAGATTATGGACGCTTATGAACAAGAAAAGAGCAAACATCTAGAGGCAGAACAAGGTACGGGAATAACCATGACATTACTCTGCCATTTGTTTGGGGATTATTTTAAGCACATTGAAGGTACACCTACCTTTCTACAGGAATGTGTTTGTAGTATTTGTTGTTCTTATTGAAATAAGGCATTAAAGTACAGCATTTTGTTTAAAAAAAAAAAAAGTCAGCTAAAATAGAGAAAGCTCTACCAGATTAAAAAATGCCACATACAAGCATGGAAGACATTTACAGTCTAGCCACTTTGTTATTTGAAAACAATTCATGTTGTAAATAAATGTCATAAAAGGATGAGTTGGCCTGGTCTTGTGCCACTGCTTCTAGTTTAGGTCTACCATGCAGAAGGCCTGTGTTCACAAGCACAGCTTCTGCCACCAGTCTGAAGGGTTGGGGTGCACTGCAGAGCATGCACACTCAAGACTCCAAGGAAAGGATGATAACGGTACCATTGCTTTAGCGCCTTATTTAGTGAGATTGGCAGCAACATAGCAACAGTGAACATCACTTATGACCAACCAACCCCCCTTCCAGTGGTTTGTGCGATCACGTAAGGGGAAATTTGAGTTGGAAGTGTAGCACAATGAGGATTTCCGTTGGCTGATGTGACCTCTAAAGTTCCTGTTCTGCACTGGAGGGAGATCAAGGAACACCATACTGTTTGGTGTGGGGGGCTGCATGAGTGTTTGGAAGAGTGATGTCTAGATAGGGTGATCAGGGAAACCAGCAGTGTAAGAACAGCAGTTGGACAAAGGCAGAGGGTAAGCTGGCCCACTAAGGGTTAAAAATCATAAGTGTTTACAGTGATTTACAAGATAGTACTTTTTTCTAGTGACCATGATCATTCAGATCATTATGAGGCTGGTTGTTACAAGACTAACCAGTCTAGTAGCCCACATATTGTGTCTGTGTGAACACTTACTAACATTAGTCTAACTTACTAAATTGACAGGTAAGAAATGACTCTTTTTATGGCAAAAAAGCACACCAGATTTTCCCAGTGCAGTGTGTGTAATTTGCAGTACAGTGTTGCCACAGTTAGGCTTTGTGCAGCTAGGAACATGTTCCATTTCTCTAAGGGTTATTCTGCCATTTGTCATGCAAGTCAGTATTGTTGCATTTTTGCCTTGTTTTTTTCCCTTGTCAAAAGTGCTACTAAAACAGCAACTGGTAGGTGTAGTTTAAACGTTTTTTTAAATCAAATGTTGTCAGCAGAATATTACTTTTTACAGTGTAACCCCCCTACAAATGGGGGATCTTACTTCGAGAAACAGCTCTTGCAGCAGGTTACACCATTAGGACTGAAGCCGGCAGGTGCCAGGACCCCACGGAAAAATTCTAGCTAGCAGTATCCAGTGGGGGGCCGTCCACGATGTCTGCCCCTCCCGACGTCAAGCATCACATAAAAGGGGGCGGTCCCCCAGCATCCCCAGTTTTTTTCCCGTTGACTCACCAGTATCGTCCTCACGGATGCCTGCATCAACGATACGACGTGCAAAATCTACAAAATAATCACAATTCCATGTCTACTTCTCCAACTCCTTCTCTCGAAGGACACCCCTCAAAGTGCGCCTGCGGCAAGCAGATCCCCTTTGCCGACCATCATTCAGCTTGTGTGAGGTGCCTGGGCCTGGAACACAACACCCAGGCCTGCTCCATCTGCCAACAGTTTAATAGTAGGACCAGGATCCACCGTCAAAAGGCCCTTCAGGGGTTCCTTCTTGAAGAGAAACTTCGCAAAATGAAAAAAAGACCTTTCTCCAAAGGGGATTCTTCCCATAAGACCAGGAAGCACCGGGACTCGGGTAGGTCGGGATCCCCCAGCAGGGCCTCTGAATCCAGGGCCAGCTCCAGCTCTACGTGGTCCGACAGTTCTCCTTCCCAGTCCCATCCTAACATCCCCCAGTTAAGGTAAGGTCTTCAGGGGGTTCTTCAGCCTCCTTGCACCCGCTTAAGACCCACTGGGCGCTCGACTCTTCTGCCAGGCCTAACTCTTCAGAAAAACATAGGAACTCTTCCTCAAAATCTAGCGGGGCGTCAGACTTGACGCCAGGACACCAACCTCAGGTCCGTCTCCCAGCCTCCCAAGGCCCCGGAAAGGAAGACCTGACGACTCTTAAGCGGACGTCACAGAATAAAAATGTGCCTGACCCGACGCCCGAAAAATGGACTCCCGACTCGACAGCAGTTGTACTGACGGCGGGTGACACCGGACATCAGGGGTCCTCAGGAGAGGAGGCTGCCACGCTGCCGTACGACCAGATGGGCGGCAAGGAGGATGCCGGGTCACCCGGGGAGCTGTCGATGTCCGGTGGTTCCCCAGGACCTGACGCCCAACCCCGGCAACAGACCCACACCGACGCCGGGCCCATCGTCGGGCATGAACATTCAGGAGGTGAAGGAATTGTTCACCTTCTGGTGGGAGACCGTCAGAAAGGACGTGGTCCCCAGTAAGCCTCTTCCACCTCCACCACCTAGACCCCCTCCTTGGGAGGGTGAAGGCTCAAGATCCTCGACCCCTAAGGAGCCAGCTCCACCTCCTAGGGGCAGATCTAGAGAGAAAAAAAGACGCCCATCACGGTCTCCCTCTGGGTCTCCGAGCCCTAAATGACCCAGGGATAGACGACACCCACCGGGGGATGATTCCAGACCGGATACGTCTGATACCTCCAGGTCTCCATCCCCCTATAGTCCCCCATCACCAGACCCACGAGACCAGCCAAGGTCACCACCAGATGATCCCTCTTTCTCCGAAATCATGAGCCACATCCAGGAGAATATGGGATGGGAGACTGAAGACTTGGACACCGAGAGACAACGCCTTGCCCGTTACCTTCAGCAAAAGGACCCAAAGCCTGTGGTGGTCCCACCTCTAGTGGACACCTTCACGGACGTCACCAAGGTAGCTTGGAGGCATCTGCACTCTACGCCAGCTGTTCCTAAGAAGGCTGACTGCCTCTACAGAGCTCCTATGGAGGACCTGTATCTGGCGCAGCAACCCCTGGCAGACTCACTGGTCATTACGGCGTCTCATGATCGGTGTCAACGACCTCAACACTTGAGTACCCAGCCTCCAGACCAAGAATCTAAGCAATTAGATTCTATGAGAAGACACATGTATGCAGCTGCTACATGCTCGATAAGGCCTTTGAATTACCTCATGCACATGGTGCAATTTCAGAACGCCCTCTGGGAGCAGGGCCAAGACCTTTTGAAGGACTTTCCGGATGGCGAAAAGAAGGAGGAGCTGCTTAACCTCCTTCATACTGGGTCGGATGTAGGGACGTAGGGACCCAGGTTCTCCGAGCCACTTATGATTTAGCATACTCAGCCGCCAGGGGAGCAGCTACTGGCGTTTGCCTTTGGAGACACTCTTGGTTGAGAGTCTCCGGTTTCACCCCAGACATTCAGAAGAATATCCTGGACGTCCCTTATAACGGAGCTGTCCTGTTCGGTGAGGAATCCGAGAAGGTCATCACGAAGCTACAAGATGCCGGGAAGGCAGTTCGGACTGTACATAGGAAAGGCTATGTACAGGCCCAAATCTGGTTCCTTTCGGAGGAACCAGAACCGTTTTTGCGGCAGGCAACAATGGCAACAGCTACATTCTGGCCAGCAACCCCAGGGCAATTTTGGTCGCAAAGGTCAAGCCAGATTCCCCATGGGCCAGGGCTCAAAGCATCCCAAGGCAGCCCAGCCCACAGGACCCAGTGCCACCACAGCATGACTCCTTCCCAGCCCTCGCCCCTCTTCTGGATCAAAGGATAAAGGTCGGGGGTCGCATCTTTCATTACCTTCTGGGATGGCAGAGGATCACCTCCGACCGGTGGGTGTTACAGTTGGTACAGCGAGGACACTGTATAGAGTTTCTCGGCCACCCACCGTCCAGACCTCCCCTGCTCTCCCGTTACTCGGGTCAGCATGCTCTGCTCATCCAGTAGGAGATCTTGGCCCTCCTGGACAAGGAGGCCATAGAGTACGTTCCACCGGACCAGAAAGGAAAAGGATATTATTCCCACTTCTTCCTGTTCCCAACGAAAACAGGGGACTTGCGCCCGATCTTAGATCTCAGCGATCTCAACACTCTTGTGTTATGCAAACGCTTCTGCATGTTGACCCTACCGGGTCTCATCCCGATGCTCAAAGAAGGTGCATGGCTAGCGTCGCTGGACATGCAGATTACTTACCTACATCTCCTGATCGCTCGAATGCATCAAAGGTTTCTGCGCTTCGAGTTTCTGGGACGCCACTACCAGTTCCGAGCCCTCCCGTTCGGACTGTCTTCCGCTCCTCGGGTGTTTACAAAGTGCATGGCAGTCGTGGCAGCAACTCTCGGGAGGCAGGGCCACTATGTTTTTCCGTACCTAGACGACTGGCTCCTCATGGCACCCTCTCGGGAGGCCCTGATGTCCGCGATTCAGGATACCCGTTCTCTTTTCCAATCGTTGGGCATCATCATCAACCAGGAGAAGTCGCACCTTCTCCCGTCTCAGACTCTGCAGTTTATTGGAGCAGTTCTGGACACCACTCAAGGGAGAGTATCTCTTTCTTCGGACAGGGTGGAACACATTAGATCCCTCATACGGGACACAATGACGAAGACAACGGTGCCCGTCAGGACCGTTCTTTGCCTGCTCGGACATATGGCAGCTGCCATTGTGACGGTTCCCCTAGCCCAACTCCATATGCGGGTTACCCAATGGATGTTGCGGGCTCAATGGGACCAGAAGCAAGTTCATATGCAGCATCCAATCTGGATCACGAATGCCGTCATCCGAGACTGGCAATGGTGGCTCGTCCCGGACCATCTCTCAAAAGGAGGCCCCTTCATGGTGCCACCTCTTTTAGTGACACTTTCCACGGATGCCTCGGAATCCGGATGGGGAACGCACCTCAATGGGGTCAGGACTCAAGGCTCATGGTCGTCTCTAGAGTCCCGTCTGCACATAAATATTCTGAAGATGAGAGCCGTCCTCTATGCCCTACAAGCATTCCAGACAGACATTCCACCGGGTACTCTTCTGATTCAAACAGACAATACTGCGGTGATGTACTGTCTCAACAAACAATGAGGCACTCATTCCTACCCCCTTTGCAGGGAGGCTCAAAGGGTTTGGAATTGGGTACTGCAACACGGCGCAGATATTATTGCAGTGCACGTTCCCGGAGTGGACAACACAATCACGGACAGTCTCAGCTGATCACAGGCCAGAGTCCACAAATGGGAACTGCTTCAGGAAGTCGCAGAGGATCTGTTTCACATATGGGGGACACCAGAATTAGACCTTTTCACGTCCCCATCCAATGCAAAACTGCCCAATTTTTGCTCGCTAGATCAAGGGCCTGGTGTTTTCTGGCAAGCCGCATTGTCCCTCTCTTGGACAGGCAGATTCCTCTATGCTTTCCCACCCTTCCCTTTGATCCAGAGGTTTTTACTGAAGCTCTGACAAGAGCGGGTGTCACTGATTCTGGTAGTGCCCTTTTGGCCCAGGCAAATTTGGTTCCCTCAATTACATCAGCTGACCCAGGAACCTCCGGTGCCTCTGCCATCCAGCTCTCAACTTCTGTCCCAGGAGGCAGGCTCCTTAGTCCATCCAGATCTTCGGTCGCTGAACCTGCATGCCTGGCTCCTAAAGACATAGCAGTCCTGAGATACGGGGTCTCTCGGGAAGTTGCGGACGTTCTGGCGGCAGCCAGAAAACCCTCCACTTACGCCATGAAGTGGTGCAGATTTTGCATCTGGGCTCAAGCTCACGGATTGACCCCATTGGATTGTTCAGAGAGGTCAGTGTTAGACTACCTTCTAACCCTGTATGAGGCAGGTCTTGCCTACTCTTCCATTAAGGTTCACCTGTGTGCCATTTCGGCGTATCATTCACCGATAGGTCATAGCGCTCTAGCTCAACTAGAGGCTTCATGCGCTTTTTTGCGTGGCATCCTGCACCTGAAACCTCCTATCAGAGACCCGGTTCCACCTTGGGATCTCCCCTTTGTTTTAGAGCAGCTTACTCTACCCCCTTTTGAACCAGCTGCGGATTGCTAGCTGCGTCTCCTCGCTTGGAAGACGCTCCTTTTAGTTGCTGTTACTTCTGCCAGAAGAGTTTCTGAGCTTCACGCACTCATCTGCAAGGATCCTTATTTGGGTTTTCACAAGGACAGGGTGTCCTTAAGAACAAATCCTAAGTTCCTTCCCAAAGTGGATACAGACCTGCGGTGTATTACCCGATTTACGGTAACGAGGGGGTGGGGGCCCTGTTGCACACTCTAGATGTGCATAGATGTCTCAGATATTATCTGACCAAAACCAAAGCCCATCGTAAGTCAGACCAGTTCTTTGTTTCCTACGCACAGCGGATGCTTGGTGCTCCTGTTTCAGAACAGTCGCTTTCCAGATGGTTCGTCAAGTGCATTATGTTCTGTTATCAGAAGCACAATAAACCCTTACTGGGACCGGTGAAGGGTCATTCTACGATAGGGGTGGCTACCTCTTTCGCTGCACTCAAAAATGTCTACACTTCAGCCATCTGTGCGGCAGCGACTTGGAGCACTATGCACACTTTCATCAGACACTACAGTTTGGACATTGCCTCTAGGCGTAGAGCTGGTTTCGGCTTGGCGGTCCTTCAAGGACTCTTGTCCTGAAGTCTGAGTCATCTCTCCTACCTACCTTCCGGTAGCAAATTGTTCCCTTACTGCTTGGGAATCAGTCCTAGTGGTGTAACCTGCTGCAAGAGCTGTTTGTCAAAGTAAGATAGTACAGTTACTTAAGAACTTACCATAACAGTAGATCTTCGAGAACAGCTCTTGCACAAGGTAGTTTCCCTCCCACCTTCCCCTCTGGAGGGTGAGTCTTCTGAACTAGTTTTTAGGCTACAGCATCCTTTGATGCCTTTTTTCTAACCTTCCTTTGGAAGCGGATCCTCGGTCTCCCTTTCAGATGTCACACTTGAGCCAGCAGTCTCTGGGGGAAAACTGGGGATGCTGGGGAACCACCCCCTTTTATGTGATGCCTGACGTCGGGGAGGGGCTGACGTGAGGGGTGGTCCCCCACTGGATAATGCTAGCTAGAATTTTTCCATGGGATCCTGGCACCTGCCGGCTTCAGTCCTAATGGTATAACCTGCTGCAAGAGCTGTTCTCGAAGATCTACTGTTACGGTAAGTTCTTATGTAACTGTACTTTCCCGAAAACTCTTCCTTGAGCTTGCCTAAATGCTCACTGCCGGGCTGGTGTCCTGCTTTTTTAGCAGTTAAAATGTGATTGCCAGAGAGTGCCTGTATAGCCTTTGTGTACTGTCTCTTTAAGAGCTGCCTGGATTGCAGTCATAAGCAATCTGAGCGGGAGCTCTGTTGAAAGATGTAACTATTTGCTGAAAATCATTTAGAGTGCTAATGATAATGTAGTTTGTCTAACCTGCCTTCTTTGCAGCAAGGACTGTTTTGTTTATCTCCATTATCTTGGTGCTGGACTGCTGAATTGGACCAATCAGTACTGGTGGGACCTAAAATGGAGCCGGACTACAGGAGCTGTCTGGAGTCAAAATCTGTAGGAATTATAGTTTTGGGCTTTTGGCACCTTTGTTGTGACTGATAGACTGATCAGCCAACCGAACCTTTTGGATTCTGGGGAAAGTCCCAGGCTTGCTGGCAGTTGAGTCAGATCTAAGTTGGGAGCTGAAGAAGCAACAGCTTGAGACAGTCAAACAGCCATCTGAGTAGTTTCGCGCAGGAGAGCTGTGGAAAGGCCTGAGTTGTGGCCTGCATTTCTGCCTGCTGACCCTGAAAGGGAGAGAAGATAATTATTTTGGACTAAATCCAAGTTTGTGAGAATGAAGTAAGCCACTGATTTTTTTACCAGGCTCATACCTGAAGAAGACCGAAGATTTTGCTGAATGCGATCGGCCTATCAGGATTTCCAGCTGGTTTTGAATACCCGGTTTGTGCAGAGACTTTGCGATCATGACCAGAGAGCGGCTTGCCTGGTACAGTAGAATTTCCTTCCATGTAAATGTGCTGTGAGTTGTTAGCTGGTCGTGATTTGGCTCCCCACTGTGTGAACTGTGTTCTGCTTGCTGGAAGCTGTATCCAGCCCAGAACAGACTGTATCCGAATTTGTCTGCATTTGGCCGGGGCCTTGCCACACTGGCCCAGCCAGACTATCCGCTGCACAGAGAAAGCCATCAACGAGACACCTGCCTGGGGATCAGCCCTCTGCTCCACGCTTGAACAGGAGCGATGCCTCAGTGATTCGTGTGGGCCCTGCTTCTTCTGGCACTCCAGATTAACTACCTGCTGTCTCAATTTTCATCCAATCTGTGTCCAATCTTGGGTATCGTGAGTAGTCATTAGGGTAGCTCCCTGCAACAACAGCCTAATCTAAAAGTGTGTCATCTGATTGTCTTGTTGTTTTCTTTTCACGAACTGAGCCCTCCAGCTCCAGATTACAAATAGTATGTGTTGTGCATGTTGTTTTCTTCCATCACAGGGCCCCAACAAGCTGCAACATTCCTGGCTAGCCCACCATTCTCCATCTGGTACCCAGAGTGTGTGACTGTTTATGGACCCTGAAGTGCATGCATAACTGTTTGATTGATGCAGCCTTTAAGCAAATTAACCTGATTATGCCCCTCCCTTGTTCAAGTCCGTTAAATAAATCAGATCGAACTCTTTTTTGCATTTACCCTGACTGTGGTTCCAGTTTGTGCAAGAGTACTGTACTGCTGTTCAAACAACATGATGTCTTGCTGTATTCTGACTATATGCAGTTAGCCCCAGCACTTGAACTGCTCCGGAGAGTAAAGGGTTAACTCTATGCAAAGGCACAGAACGTTGAGCTTGAGCTTG
Source organism: Neoceratodus forsteri (assembly GCA_016271365.2). Classification (NCBI taxonomy): domain Eukaryota; kingdom Metazoa; phylum Chordata; order Ceratodontiformes; family Ceratodontidae; genus Neoceratodus; species Neoceratodus forsteri. Next base: position 967,801,235 of record CM057452.1, read on the forward strand.
GTTTTCAAACCTCTGTCTGTGGTATTCTGAAGTGTAACCGTCAGATTCTCGCCATATACTGTGAAGTCGCTCAATTCCTTCTGTGCTTCGGTTCGGTCTAGTTCGAATTGGTCGGTTTTTCAAACTGTGATTTTCTGCATCTCAGTATTCTTACCTCTGTCTTGGTACAGTAATTGGTAGCTATACGTAGTGGTTACTTTCTGTGTTGTTTGTTAAGAAATTGTTTTATTTTTGTTCTTTGCCGGTCGGTCTGGTTCAGAACCGAAACTTATCTTTTATATTAATTATTATTACTGTGTGTGTAGTTTTTCCGGTACTCATCGGTTCCTAAAAAAAACAATATTTTAGGATTTTTTTAACTGACCCGTGACACGGTTGGAACCATTGGGTCTGTAATAAGCCTAGCTTAACCGCTGTGTAAGGTAATTTTTTCTGTTTTAAGGCATGTCTGAGAAACCCAAGAAGAAAATCTGACCCACTGGGTTTCAGCACTGTACCGAGTGTAAGGAGGTCTTTGCTAAGGCCAACCCTCACCTCGTCTGTGTGTATTGTCTGGGGTTTGACACCTCAGGGAAGACTGCCAAATATGTAGAACTTTCCCAAAGCTGCTCTAGAAAAACATTTGAGTAGTCTAAGGAGAGGGAGGCAGAAGTCCGCTGACCGGATGGCCAGCCAGTTCAGTTGTGGGCGAACCTGAAGAGGTGCCCACTGACCTGGCGAGTACCTCTTGAACACAAGCGAAACCGATTCTGCAGAATCGGTTCCGAAAAGAAAGGAAATAAATCGGCGGTTTGGATCCGCTTCCCATGGTCCGACCGCTGATGAGATAAGCAGCGATTTCAATAGTTCAGTCGCTTTGCCCGGTTCCCACCGAACCAGTTTCGGTTCTGTTCTGATCAGTTCGGTCGATAGTATTGGCTTCAGATATAGATCCTGAAGCACACTATGAGGGCGATTAGGAGGAGGATGAAGACTGTGAAGAAGATGAGGGCCTAGATGAGCCAGTAGAGCCTGACATCACCCCAGACACGCTTTCTCAGGCTTCTCCTCCTAGGCTTTCTGAGTCTCCTTCTCATTTCTTGTTTTACGAAAGTGGGTGAACTCTTCAGCTCTATGGAAGAGGCTGAATAGGATCAGGAAGAACCTGACCTGGAAATGATGGATGTCCCAGAGTCAAAGGGTGTCTGTATCATACACAAATCCTTGGGGAAGCAGACACAAACAAATGTTACAGTTTCCTACATCCATTCCTCCTGTGGAAAAAAGAATGGACAGGAGGTATGCTTTGTCAGGTCAGGGACAGGAATTCACTTTCAAATCTTAGCAACCATGATGGGGTAGTACAAGCTGCAGCCTGCTTGACAAGGCTAATATTCCCTGGCATCACCCCCAGATAAGGATTCCAGGAAGTGGATGCCATGGCAAAAAAACAATTACTTGGCATCCTCCTTGGGACTCAGACAATCCAGTTACATGGCATATACAGCCAGGTACAGAAATCTGTGTGGGATACAGTTCTGGCATAACCAAGAATGCCCTCCCCAATAGCCAAAGGAGCTGGAGCAGGGTTACTTACAAATGGTATAGAGGCGTCTGGAGTGTGCAGTTTCCACTGCTGTTGAGTTCAATGATATTCATTCCAGGTCCTTGGCTACATCTGTCTCCATGAGGAGATATACTTGGCTTAGGTGTCCCAACCTCTCACAGGATACCCAGGCTAAGGCCATGATTTTCCTGTAACTGGTAATTCTCTCTTTGGGACCAAACAGAATTACATAAAGAAGATGGATAGAATACATGACCACCTATCAGTGTGCAGCCAAAGAAAGAAGCAGATCACTCCTCAGAGGCAACAGTTTAGGGGCAGGGGCAGGCCTTTTTGCAATCATTTTATCAGCTCAGGCCCCTCCTCTTCTTTTCCACAGAGGAGTTCTTTGCAGGGAAGAGAGGGAGCAGCTATGGGTAACTAGGACCCCATCAGCTACTCAGTCAAGCCCCTTGACTAGCAGACATCCTGAAGTGTCAGTCAGATCCAGCCTCCCCAATCCAAGTAGGGGCAGGCTGGCTAGCTACTCCCAGGCCTGAGGGTCTACTACTTCAGACAAATGGGTCCTGGAAGTAGCGAGCCAGGGACTTGCTCTCAAGTTTCAAAGGTTCCCAGAATGAGAGCAAATCTTTCAGTCCCTCTCTCCCTTAGAGACAAAGGCCTTAGAGGCAGACATCTCCTCTCTTCTACGTCTGCAAGCAGTAGAAAAGGAACCTCTTTGTCGCGGGGAAAAGGACTGTATTCAAGATACCTTTTTACCCCCAAAAAGACATGGGAATGGCGACCCATATTGGGTTTAAGGTACCTGAACAAACATTTGACAAAACCAAAGTTCAAAATGGTGACTCTCGGAGTAATTCTTCCCTCTCTGAGGCCAGGAGACTGGCTAGCCTCCCTGGATTTCAGGATGCCTACTTCCACATACCTATCAGACATTCCCACAGAAAGCACCTCAGGTTAAGAGTTGCCCACAGGCCATTACCAATTCAGGGATGCCCTTCAGCCTCCACATCTGCCCCAAGAGTGTTCACTAAATGTCTTGCAGTGGTGGTGGCATTCCTCAGGAGCAGGGCATCCTTCTGTTCCCATACCTGGATGACTTGGCTTCTAGTGGGCAGTCCTCCAGACAAATCAAGTCAGCTTTCAGAGGTCATCCCAAACTTCTAGAATCAAAGGGCTTCATTCAAAATATAGAAGTCAGTTCTAGAATAGCCAACTCTCACTTTCATAGGGGTGGAAATAGATACAGTTCAGGCAAAGCATTTCTTCCTCTCTCAAGGGTTCAGTCACTGGTCACTTTTGGCCTCCTCTTTTAAGTCTCTAGTGTCTCATCAACCAGACCTTTCTTCAACTATGCTGGGCCACATGGCAGCTTCCACAGCAATAGTTCAGGGAGCAAGATTTCAGATGAGAAATATTCAGTTTCATCTCAGATCTTTCTGATCTCAGAAAAAGGACCCTCTCTCCAAACTGGTTCCAGTCTCCAAAACCTTGGTCCAGGCCCTTCAGTGGTGGTTAGAGGAAGACAATCTTTGACATGGGATCTCCTTTATCAGTTAGATCCCTTCTGTGATTCTCACCACAGATGCCTCCATGTTCTGGTGGGGGGCCCCCCTAGATCATGTCACAGCTCAGGAAACTTGGTCACACCAGGAGTCCCTTCTGCACATAAATCTTCTTGAATTGAGAGATGTCTTCCTGGCTCTCCAGACATTCTCAACAGTTGTCCAAGGGAAAGTGGTGCAGATCAGAACAAGAACAATACCACAACCATGTGGTATATCAACAAAAGCTTGAGAACCCTCAGTCCTCCGGCCCTGTGCACAAGCCATGAGAAATTTGGTCTCCTGGCTTATTCCATTCAGGCATCTCTGATGGCGGTGCATCTCAGGAAGGAAACATCTGCATGATGCTCTCAGCAGGATTTCCAGGGTCACCACCAGATGGACCCTGAACCCTGTCATTCCTCAAGTCATTTTTCGGGAGATGGGGCACCCCAGAGATAGATCTCTTGCAGCCCGGACAATCAGCAACTCCCTCTTTATTGTTGCAGACCAACCCTTCTGGATCCTGTCCCCAGGATGCTCTTCTACTAAATTGGACAAGCAGGTTTCTATATGCATTTCCTCCTTTCCTCTGCTATTCAAGTTCTGATAAAAATCAGGTCTCAGCCTTGCAAGGTGATTCTGGTGGCTCCAGACTGGGCCTGGCGGCCTTGAGTATCCTCTACTGTCGTCACTGTCAGTAACACTGCCCTTGTGTCTTCCCGGGCAACACAATCTCCTCACCTCCTCTCAGGGAGGATTCTGTACCCCAACCTTCGAGACTCTCAGGCTCAAAGCCTGAGCTCTTGAAGAAACTAGAATACACAAGTTGGATCTTTCCCAATTAGGTTTGGATATCTTAAAGTTAGCAGGAAGCTACTGCTACTAGGAAGACTTACAACTCCAAATGGAAAAGGTTTGATTTTTGGTGACATTAGGCATAAGCCAGAGCTGGCTGACGAAACACACTGTTTTGGACTGTTTCATTCATCATAACAGTTTAGGCCCTCCGACCTACCTCTATCAAAGTGCATTTTGGCAGCTGTCTCTGCATTTCTTTCCGACTACAGTGAGGGCTCTTCCATAGCTTCCTCATCCAGTTTTCAAGAAATTCTTCAAAGGCTTAGATTCATGTCAGTCCTCCCTTTCAGGAGCTTACTCCTTCCTGGGATCTGAACATCTGCATTGCACAGCTTATGCAGCCCCCTTTTGAACCTTTATCTTCAGCTGAGCTGAAATACTTGACTTGGAAAACTGTATTCCTGGTGGCCGTTACCTCCTCTGCTAGGAGGATCAGTGAACTACAGTCCTTATCAGTGGAACCTGATTTCGTTTCCTTTCATAGGGATAAGGTGGTCCTCTGCACCAATAGAAAGTTCTTTCCCAAGGTACTGTCAGACTTTCATATGGACCAGTCTGTCTTTGTCTGTCTTTTTTACTGATCATTGTTCATCTGGAGAGAGGAGGTTACACAGTCTGGATGTGAAAAGGGCTCTTAGTTACTATATTGAGCATACTAAGGCCCATAGGAAGGACTGTTCTCAGTTGTTTCACACTTCTGGTGAGGTGGAAGGAACGAGCCTACTACCAAAGTCCCAGTATTTATGGACTGTTTCTTGTATTCAGTTCTGCTACTCTAAACTTGGCAATCGATTGTATCTGGACCATGACTACCCCAGGAGATTCAAGCTCAAAGAGCTAGATACTCGCCAATAATTAAGATTTTGAAGGAAAAGCGGTCCGCCTACACCTCGCACTCCAGCTAAACTGAGGGTGTTTTGGGAGGATGGTAGAGGCAATATAACACAGTAGAAGAGGCGCTGGAGGATATGAAGCGGAGAAACATTCAGGTCGATGGGATTAGGAACCAAGCTGAAGGTCGGCGGGGACTTCTTAGGCAATGCACCACTTCCTGGAAGACCTCAGGAACTGTAAAGGAACACCCTCAGACTTAATGCTCACAGGATCGAGAAGGTCATCAGTACTAGAGCAGCAACCTGAACAAAATGTTAATGGAGAGACATTACAATTTGACTAAATCGGACCTGATAAGGTTGGGCTTTGAAGCTGATACCGGTCTTGAGGTGGGACTGTACTCAACTATTTTTGTTCTCAGATCGTAGGAACAACTGTGCCAATTTTTGGGAGGATCTGCTGTTTCACATATATGAGAACATTGAAATGCCCTCTAATGAGTAAATAGAGGAATCTCCCTTTTTTTTTTTCCTTCTCCCATCCCTCTCCCTCATTCCCTGCATTCACAGCCGATTGTAAAATGTACATAGAGTTGGCTGGGTGAAGGGTTGATATAGCGGATTAGCTTAGGAACAGCTTTTCTGGTCGCTGCCCTGTCCTTTTTTTTTTTTTGAGCCCCATACAATCGAGGCTTCGAGGAGGTCCTCCAGAAACGGAGGGGTAAAATTCTCCTCGTTCTCCCCATATCGGGGAACAAAGGGCTAGTGAGGCAACTAAGCCCCAACCTTGGAAGTGAATATGTTTGTTCAAGTTTGTACGATGTTCAAGTTTATTTGTTTCAACTTGTTGAGTTGGTAATCCAAAATGTTATTGTAAAGTTGGCCAAAGCAGTGCACTTCAAAACAAAAGATGTGGTAACAGGTCTGATAGAGGGTTATTAAAGGGTGATATGGGGTTTCCACTACACGAGATGCCCCGCTGGGGACAGGAATAATTCAATTGACCTGTTTTCTAAAACAAAATGACTCAGCTATATACAATATACACGATAACGTGTATGGATAACTCAATCCGTAAAGAGGAGCAAAATACTCCAATCAATGAAAAGGCATAAAGTAAATATTTTATTACTTCAGAAACCCACCTCACCCTAAGTGAGCACTTAAAATTTAAAAAGTTGGGCTTCTCACTGGTGGTGGCTGCCTGGTACAGAGGGGGAAGGAGGAGGGGAACTGCAATTATGTTAAGGCAAGGCACTCAATTTGAACTCAGGGACCAAATCATAGATAAGGAGGGTCGGTATGTTTTCATAAAAGGCCTTCTTGAAGGCCAGATGTTCACTCTGGCCTCCATATATATCCCTCCAGCATCAGATCTTAGGTTTTACAGCGAACTCCTTACTCGTTTGGCAGGATGGGCAGAGGGTAGACTGGTCTGTGGGGGAGATTTCAACCTCAATATTTGAGGATTGGGATTGCACAACCCCTCCCAGAGGAGGTTGGCCAGAGTCGCTAGGGGGGTCAGGGGGCTTCTTCAGGAACTGGGGTACGTTGATATATGGAAATCACTGAATGGGGGTAGTACTCATCATACTTTTATTCTCAGGCGATGATACCTATTCCTGCCTAGATTTTCTCCTGACACAAAAGGAGAACGTAACACAGTTATACCAGGCCTGGCAGGGATTTCACCCCATCGGACCATGCCCTGTCTTTTGTAGCCTGTCCTCACAAAGAACCCCCAAAAGACGTTTTGGAGGCTTAATGTCTCACTGTTGAGGGATAAAGGAACACAAGAGGCAATAATTGAGACTATCTCTCAAGCTCTCCTAGAGAATGATACTGTGAGGTTGCCATATATCCTTTGGGACACACTTAAGGCAATAATAAGGGTAAACTCATAACCATAGCAGCGCATAAAGCACTGAGGGAATCACTTAGAGCCTCCCTGAAGTGAAAATAAATGAGCTAGAGAAGCTGCAACAGAGTAGGCACTCCAGGAGAGATCTAAGGAACTTATAAATCTTAAGAAACAGTTAAATGATATTCTGGATTATGCTGTAGAACAAAACTAGTATTTCTTCGCCACAAATACCATGACGGGGGGCTGAGGTTCACGAAAATGGTTGCAGCTCAACTTGGAAACAGACAGTAAGGGCGACAATCCTAAAAATAAGACACCCTGACTCGAAGGCCTTAAAGTATACAGTACATGCAATAGCTGACGCTTTTTGTCAATACTACTCTACCCTTCATAAGCAGGGGGAAGACCCTAAAGAGGAGGATCTAATTAAATACCTGGCTGGCCTAGATATTCCAATATTAACTAAGCAGCAGAGAGAGTCCTTACTGGCACCAATTACCCTGTCGGAAATAACAACCACAATTGGGCCTGAAACGGAAAATGTCCGGTTCCATGGGCTACCGGGGAATTTTATAAAACTTTTCTGGGACCTTGGCTCCTGTCCTGAGACGCCTTTTGTTACTTTGACTCTCCCGGAGAGGATATTCCTCTTGGAGGGAGGCTATAATTTCAGTTATACCCAAAGCAGGGAAGGACGGTACCAGTGCCTCTTATCGCCTTCTATTTCTGGTTTTAAATACGGACTACAAGATTATGGCTCAATTTTGGCTAAGCCTAGTCCAATTTGTTCCATCTTTCATAAATACTGACCAATGTGGTTTCATACCAGGTCGCAGGCTCAGGACAATGTTAGGCGATCTGTATACATAATGGAACATATCCTCCAAAACAACTACCGGCGGTTTTCCTTGGACTGGATGCCGAAAAGGCCTTTGATATGGTCTCGTGGCCCTTTTTGAAGGCCTCCCTGTTAAAGTTTGGCCTACCAGGCCAATTTGTGGATCTAATTTTTAAATTCTATAAGGATCCGGTGGGTTACGTCAGAACGAATGGGTATATTTCTGAAAAATTTTCCCTTTTTCGTGGGACAAGACAGGGCTGCCCAATGTCCCCCTGCTCTTTGCATGCTATATTGAACCTTTAGCCCAAAGTATACGCCTAATCCTCCGCTATTCAGGGATTCGCTTGGCTGGAAAAGAGCATAAATTAGCATTGTTCGCTGACGATGTCCTATTGTACTTGACTTAATCCCCAGGAGTCCGTTAGGCCCTGTTCAAAAAGGTTCAGGAATTCACCAAACTATCAGGTTTTACATTAAATATGGGTAAAACAGAAGCCATGACATTTGGGTTCATTCCCCCCCTTTCCCTTCGGAAAACCTATCCAGTTAAATGGGATGCCAATGCATGACCTATTTAGGCATTCAAATACCTAAAAACCCTGAGGAATTACTTATTAAAAATTATGGCCCCTTAATTGAAAATATCAAAAATGATCTAAGAAGATGGATACTCCTCCCTTCTTCCTTCTATGTCAGAACCCTCTCGATTAAGATTAATATCCTGCCGAGATTCCTATATTTATTCCAGGGTGTCCCTTGCAAGCTTACAGCTAAGGAACTTCTTCTTGGCAAAGAATGCTAAATGTGTACCAATGGGGGAAGAAAGCGAGGTGGGTTTTACCAAGTTAATTCTCCCAAAAGAATCAGGGGATAGCCCTTCCTCCTCCAGAACTACTGGATAGCAACTCAGATGAGGCTGGCATTGCTTTGGGGCCACAAAACATATCAGGCCAACTGGAAGCTAATAGACTTGGCCCGTCCAACCCCATGTCCACTCCTGGCTTGTCTTTTTACCAAGTCTCTGTTGGGTAGAGTGGTTCAGGCACTTCCCCCAGCAATGGCAGCTATATTAGAGGGTTGGCGGCTGGGGACAAAGAACAAAAATTTCTCCCCAAACCACTGGAAATATGAATGGTTTCTCTACACTTCGAGAGAAGAAGGGGATTGGTTTAGAAAGCAAGTTAAGAAGGGCCTTGAGGCCCCATGGCAGATGTTGTTAAGTGGGAGGATTATGAATTTTAACGAGGCCCAGCGGGCCTTTGCGTGGTCAGAAGGGGACAGGCTACATTACTACCAAATGAGAGCTTGCATATTATCTCATACTAAACAAATGGGTGTAAACCTAAACATAGATGAAGACATCACCCCTTACAAGCAAATATGGGACTCCCAACATGGAGAGAGAGCGATAGCTGTGATTTATAGAGCGTTGATCCTGCTCTCTTCCCATGTAATGAATCAGATCCAAGCTAGGTGAGAACGGGAGTTGAACTCTCCACTAACCCCCAGAGAATGGACTAAGATATGGAAGGGGACTTGGACTACAACCTCCTCCCCGGTCTGGAGGGAATTCACCTGGAAAGTAAGGGTGAGATTCTTCTGGATTTCGTCGAGCAGAGCCTTACCTGATAATAGATATATCTCACGTTGCTGGAGAGAATGTGGTGAGTTAAAGGCCACATATGACCATATATTCATGGGCTGTCCACGATTACAGCCATTTTGGTACCATATAGCACACCATATTAAACTAATACTTAATATCCAGAATAATTTAGAGCATCTTCACCTGATGCTGGGGATTCCCCTGAGGAGGTAAGGCAAGCGAGAAAATATTCGTGGCTATGTTTCTACATCAGCCTATAAAGCCATCACAAAGAAATGGATGCAAAACACACTCCCCAACGTAAAAGACTGGAAAACACTGGTACAGAGTATTCAACATAATGAACAGATAACTCTTAATCTTCAACAAAGAACAGACACATATGTGGAATATTGGACACCCTGGGAGCTATATCAAGAACAAATAGCTTAAGGGAGAGAATAGCCTGTGTGAACTTGACGTATAAGTTACTGGTCTGCTCCTACATTTAAATTGGTCAAGGGTGATAGATTTTGTAAGTCCTGTATGAAATTGTTTCAAATACCACACAGAACCTATTTAAAGATGAATTTAGTAGATAACAGTCTTAAATCGACTAATGAGTTTCATCTCTGTCAACATAGATAAGTGATATTGTTTTAAATGAATGTAATTGCACTGCTTCGCAAGCCATTCTTTTTAACGTTGTTGTTAAAGAATTTATATTCCAGCGAGGGCTGTATGTTCTGGCAGCCTATGTCATTGTAAGAGTTTTTATTAATTTCAATGATATCAATAAAGAGAGTATTAATAGGCAATAATTGGAACAGGAACATTAGGCTTGGCAAGACATTCGATCTTCCTGGACATAAAGTCTCCACCACTCATTCACACTAATGGGAGCTCACTGGAGGCGCTAGGACCCAATGGGAGCAAACTTTCTCAAGAGGGTCGGCGCCTGAGATGGAGCCACGAGGAAGCGGCACCGCGAGCCCTGGCTCATGCGATAATGACTATCTTGGCGTCGATCCTCCAACTGCCTCAGTTCCTTTTTTCCCCGCCATCGAGTGTGCTTCAGTGATGACGTCGCTCGCCCTCCGGGAGTTAAACTTCACTAGCAGCAATAGTTCTGTTTATTGTTTTGTAAATTATTTTGAATCAGTACCGATTATATATTTTAATTGTGCAACAGAAGTCTTCAGCCCTCCATTGACGGAGTCGACCATGAGCAGGTCAGGTGACAGTAGGGAGACTTCGTATGAAAGCTGATCTTCCTGGACATAAGTCTCCACCACTCATTCACACTAGTGGGATTGGCGCGGAGGCACTAAGACCCATCGAGAACAAACTTTTGCTGGAGAATCGGCGAGAGACGGCGCCCTGAGATACGGCTGAAACAGCCACGATGATAATGACCATCGCGACGCACCCTCCAACCGCCTTCAGTTCCTTTTTCCGCCGTCGAGTGCGCTTCAGTGACTTACGCCGCCTGTCTGGGAGTCAAACTTCAAACTAGCGTATAGTTTTCAGTTTGTTTTTGTAACATTATCACGATAGTAGTATCGCTTAGTTTTATTCTATTTTTCGTAAAATTTTTCTAATATTTAAATTTAATCTTGCTTAAAGAAGTCTCGCCTACTGGACGGAGTCGCACTCATGAGCAGGTCAGGGACGGTAGGGAGACTTCAGATGAAAGCTGTTCAGTCAGCCGGGCTGGGTCCGTCAGCCTCCTTCTCCTCAGCGGGTTCCGACCACGGTCAGTCCGATGTCTGGGGTGGGCGGTCCCCTCACCGGCATAAAAATAAACGGTCGCATTCTCGGCGCTGCTCGCCTCGAGCTCTTCTTCGCCCACACAGGTCAAAAGAGAAGGCATCACCGAGGTCGCCTGGTATGTCTGCGGCCGACGGTCGGTTATCGCTATAGCGTCGTGTCTCCTTCTTCGAGTCGCCAACTTCCGAGCAATCGTCGCCCCCGACATCGGAGCCCTCCCCGCCTATAGGTAGGGCTCCAGATGAGCAGTTTCATCAGTGGGCCGCTCTTTGGGAGCGATGGGCTCGAGGTTGGTTCTTCTGCCTGGCTCGGTTACCCGGAGCCCTCGGGCTCCTCCGCGATCAGGTAGGGCGGTTGGACCTCCTAGTCGCGGCGCCTTCTTCGTGCCAGCGTCTGCGGCTAGGTGTTTCCCTCACATGGCTGCGCGCAGGGGCCCCACCGATGCCCTTATCTCCTGGTATTTTCCTTCTCTTGTTTTCCAGGTTCCCGGGCTTTTCCGGCGCCTTCTGCAGGGTCTGTGGCCGTGTCGGCGCCCGCTGGGCCGCCAGAGCTTGGCGGCGCCGCTGGCGGCGCCACTGGCTCTCGGCGCGCGTTGGGCGGCGCCATGTTATCTCGCCGGGCGCCGCCGTGGTGCCGCTGGATCAGGCGGCGCCGTCATGTGTCGCCTGCATGCCGTCATGCTGTCCGTGGCGCCGCTGGCCGCGCCATGCGCGGGGCGGCTGCCCGCGCGCCTGGCCGCCAGGCCGCAGGTTTCTTCGCGCCAGGCGCCTCGGGCCGTTTTCAGCCTGCTTTTGCTGCCTGCCGCAGCCCTTGGGGACTCTCCTTGTTTTTCTGCCATTTCTCCTCTCCTAATTTTCACTCCTTTCCTGTCCAAACAGTCCTTTCTGGACCATCAGGAGATGATGTTGAGCCTGACCTAGACCTTCGTTGGGTGATGAAGTGGAGGAAACAGGAATTATCTTTGCTACAGAGCCTGTGGTCGAGGACCTGTCCTTTAAGTCTCTGTTGAAGAACCTGGGATCCACTCTTTTCTCCAGACTACAGACATCGATCCTGGAAGATATTAAGACTCCAGTATCTTCCATGTTGGAGATCCCTCACGGATTTGACCTCCGATTCAGCTCTTCCTTCGAGACGCTGTCTCAAATGGTATGGAATAACTTGCTCTTATTCCCTCAGTGGCTAAATCCATTGATAAGAAGTATTCAGCTCCCAAGGATCGTCCATTTTGGCATCCCAAGCCTTTATGATCCTATTGTAGTCCTGGCAGAGAATGACAAGGTCGTCTTCCTCAAACTACTACAGCTCGACCTATTAACAAAGAGTCTCGAAGATTGATACATTAGGTAAGAGAGTCTTGCTGCCTCCACTCTAAGTATGCGACACAGTTATCAAGGCTATTTTTCTCAGTATGAGTATATCCTGTGGCACTCTATGAAAAGAATGGTTGAAGCTCTTCCAGATTCGGATTCCAAGTCAGAGCTTCTTCTGACCGTTATTAGAGTGTATTGAGTCCAATAAACCAACAGGTCAAAGCCGCCATGGACGCTGACACTGCTTTCGCTCAGCAGCCGGGATTTGTACTGCGCCATTCCTGGCTGCGCATTTCTGGCTTCACGAATGAGATGCTCAGCAGCAGGTGATGGCGCCTGCCTTTGGATGGCTCCTTTCTTTGGCCTCAGGTGGAGCAAGCCTTAGAGGCCACTCAGAAGACTAGATCGGCCATTGTTGGCCAGACTCCGCCTGCCCCTCCTCGGGCATGTGAACAGATCGTCAGTTTCACAGTCGCCAGTCCTTTCGAGGCAGAGGCAGGAAGCTCATAAAAGCCAACCTGCCCAACCTCAAAAGAAGTCGTTAGCAGAAAGCTTAGGACCAAAGCCCCAGCGCCACCTTTATGAGTCGCTGGCCCAAGTTCCATCCACTCTGCCCGAGGTGGAACTTTCTCCGTGGGAGGTCGCCTGATGTACTTCTACAACCAGTGGAAGTCCATAACCTCAGACAATGGGTTCTTCGATAATTGTGAGGGTTACTCTCACTTCTTGAACCCCCGACTGTCCTCCCATACGACAACCCAGGTTGTCGGCCTTCAGTCAGATCTCCTCACCGGAGATCCAGGGCCTCTGAACAACAGGGCAATAGAACTGGTGCCCCTCAGTCGAAACACAGGGTTCTACTCCCATTACTTTCTGGTTCCAAAGAAATCTGGGGATGCGCCCATTCTAGACCTCAGAAAGTTAAACAAATTCCTCCCCAGGAGAAATTCAAGATGATTTCCCTAGGTACCCTGTTACCCTTGCTGCATCAGCACGACTGGCTGGCCTCTCGATATGCAGGATGCTTACCAGCATATCCCGCCCACCCGACCCACCACAAATTCCTCAGGTTTGTAGCTTTGCGTCAGCATTATCAGTTCAGAGTCCGCCCTTTGGGCTATCCTCGCTGTGAGTTTTACAAAGTGTTGTGCAGTTCTCACGGCGCATCCAGGAAAGTCGGACTCGAGTGTTTCCTCACCTGGACGATTGGTTTTAGCAAGCCCTTCCGGCCTAAGGGACTTTGGAAGCCGTGCAACCACTCTCGCTCTCTCATCACCCATGGAGTTCTGGCTGAATTTGAAAAAATCTCAACTGCAACCCTCCCAGAGGCTCCTTTCATAGGGACGCTTCTAGACACCCCTTCAGAAGGCTTTCTTCAGAGGACAGAAGACTCGACATCCTTCAGATGGCCCGCTTACATCAGGAGAACCAATCGGTTACAGCTCTCTCGATGCAACGATGTTGGGTCTCATGGCGCCTCGGTCTTCACTGTCCTCTGGTCTGACTGCACATGAGAACCACCCAGTGGATGCTCTCCACTCAGTGGTCCCCGACTCTCACCCCCAGTCTTATCCCATCAAGGTGACGGAGCCCTTCAAGGTCTCTCTCCTGGTGGTCTCAGAGAGCAATCTCTGGAAGGATCCCTTTGCTCCCCGGATCATCAGATCTCCATCACCACAGATGCATCGCTAATGGGATGGGAGCTCACTGTCTCTCCCTCCACACTCAAGGTGTATGGACTCAGTTCAAACTCATCTCCACATAAATGTCCTGGAGATGAGAGCGGTCCTCTATGCAATCCGAGCTCTGAAGGATGTCCTTTGTCACAAGAACATTCTCTTCAAACGGACAACAAAGCAGTGATGTATTACATCAACAAGCAAGGCGGTGCTCATTCTTATCCCCTTTGCAGGGAAGCAATGAGGGTGTGGGAGTGGTGCTTGGAGCACATGTCTCTGATTCAAGCGCGTTTATCTGCCAGGTATACAAAACGACCTAGCAGATCACCAGCAGAACGGAGGCAGACCTCACAGTGGTCTCTATCCAGCCGTAGTTCGGTCCCTGTTCAAAGAGTGGGGACTCCAGACCTGGACCTTTTTGCATCCCCACTCAACGCAAAACTGCCTCTCTTCTGCTCCAGAAATCCAGGGCCTGGCATTTTCTGTCAGGATGCGTTCAGGCTGCGGTGGACAAAACGCTTTCTTTACGCCTTTCCACCGCTTCCTCTAATCCAGAGAGTACTCCAAGTTCGAGTCTCAGGGGACCAAGATGATTCTCATTGCTCCTCCTGGCCTCGCAACTATGGTTTCCTCTACTCAACAGTATGTTGGCAGCTCCCGAGACCACTTCCTTTGCAAATCAGTCTTCTGACTCAGGGTTCGTTGGTCCATCCTATCCTGAAATCACTTCACCTTCATGCTTGGCTCCTGAAGAGATAGAAGTGAATCGGTTCAACGTCCCCTGTAGAGTCTCAGAGACATCCTTCTGGCTGCTCGGAGCCAGCCACCAAAACGTACGCCCAAATGGAAAGCTTTTCCTCTGGTGTGCAAAACTTTGGAATCCCTTTCCTGTCCTCCTGGCAAGGTTCTGAGTATCTTTTGGACCTATCAAACTTAGGTCTTCAGTACTCCACAGTTAAAGTTCACCTTAGTGCCATCTCAGCGTTCCATGAGCCGGTTTCTTCCTTAACTCTGGCTCAGTTACCTATGGTGAAGAGATTTTAAGGGATTCTCCATACCAGACCCCTGTTAAGCGCCCAGTTGCAGCCTGGGACATTAACCTGGTGCTGGACATGCTCACTGGAAGCCTTTCGACCCTTAGCTACCTGTGAGCTAAAATTTCTTACCTGGAAGACTGCCTTCCTGGTGGCCATTACCTCAGCCCGCAGGGTCTCTGAGATACATGCACTGATTACGGACCCTCCATATACTGTATTCCATAAGGACAAGGTAGTTCTCCTGCACTATCCTAAATTTCTTCCCAAGGTTGTGTCAGAATTCCATCTGAACCAACCTCTGGTACTTCCCGCTTACTTCGCTAATTTCCAAAATGAAGGAACGAGCTCTTCATTCCTTGGATGTTAAGAGAGCCTTGTGTTCTATTTAGATAGAACCAAGGATGTTCATAAGACTCAGCAACTGTTCGTTTCTTTCAGCGACACCCGGCTGGGTCAACCTGTCACTATTAGATGTATCTCTTCATGGTTAGTGGCATGCCTTCGTCATTGCTATTCCATGGCTCAAGTTAAATTAGAAGGTAGAGTGTACGCTCACTCTACTAGGGCGGTCGCGGCATCCCTAGCGGAAATTCGCAATGTTCCAATTGCAGATATATGCAACGCCGCTACCTGGAGCTCAGTGCATCCTTTCGTTAAGCACTATGCACTGGATGTTCATGCCAGGCGACATTCCGCATTCGGCAGAACTATCCTTAATGGGCTTCTATCTTAGACGCGTGAGCTCTGGCTTTCCTGCCGCCCTTTTGGGGGATTATCAGCTTGGTACTCTCCCACTAGTGTGAATGAGTGGTGGAGACTTATGTCCAGGAAGATAGGAAAATTACGTACCTACCGTAATTCTTGATCTTCTTGGACGAGTCTCCACCACTCATTCACACGCCCACCCTCCATCCCCCGAGCTCACCGCTGTATTGGTCTTCACTCCCTCAAATCTTTAGGCCGTGAGGACTTCTTTGCTGACCCTTCTTACACGGGTCATACGGACTATCTTATGTCCGTTTTTTAATGTTGGGTTTACCCTTTTCGTTAGTTGCGCTGCACCTCCTTGGTAAAAAGGTACTGAGGGCGGTTGGAGGGTCGTCGCCGAGATGGTCATTACCGCTCGAGCCGCTGCTTTCATGGCCTTAGTGTCTCTGGCGGTCTCTCGCGTCGACCTCCAGCAAAAGTTTGCTCCCGATGGGTCTTAGTGCTCCGCGCCAATCCCACTAGTGTGAATGAGTGGTGGAGACTCGTCCAAGAAGATCAAGAATTACGGTAGGTACGTAATTTTCCTTTCTGTCAGCTGGGCCGGGTCCAGTGCGCCACCCTCCCCATGGGGGGGTTTGAAAACAGTTGGCCCAGTGCTCAGGGAGAAGGGTGGTCCCCCTGAAAGCACAAAAGGAAACCGTCCCATTCTCGGGGACGTTCAACCTCAAGTTCTTCTTCAACACATAGGTCAAAGAAGAAATGGCATCACTCGAGGTCACCTTCTGGTATGTCTGCACGAAGACAGTTATTAGGGCCAGCCGCTGATCTCCACCTCTTTCAGAGTCGCCGATTTCTGTCTCTGGTAGCCAACCTCCTTGACACCGGAGCCCTTCCCCGCCTATTGGAGGAGGTTCCGATGAGCAGTTTCACCAGTGGGATGCTCTTATGGAGCAGTGGGCTCAAAGGTTGGTCCAGTTGCCCGGGCCAGTCAGTCCGACGTCGGGGCCTTCGGGCCATTCTGTTTCAGAGGGATGGGTAGGGCGGTTGGGCCTTCCTAGTCGCGCGGCACCTTCTTTGGTGCCGTCGACTCTGTGCTTGGGTGTTTATCCCCCTCACATAGCTACGGCACAGGGGTCCACACCGATGCCTCTGTCTCCTGCCATTTTTCCCTTTTACACCTCAAATCGCAGTTTTCAGACCCCTGGGACTCTCTCTGCGCCATGCGCTGTGCCGAGGGCTCTCTCGGCACCGTGCGCAGTGCCACAGGGTCTGTCAGCTCCTTGCATGGCACTGGGGGCTCTGTCAGCACCGTGCATAGTGCCGGGTGCTCTGTCGGCACCGTGTGGGGCGCCAGAGGCTCTGTCAGTGCTGTGTGCTGTGCCACGGGTTCAGCTGGTGCCTTCCTCCTTGTTCCCGGCGCCGTTTTCCTCTACGGCGCTGGGGACTGTTGCAGCGCTGGCCAGTCCTCGGAGCTTCTCGACTCCAATTCTTTCTTCTTATGTTCTTCCTTCTGATTTTCACTCCTTTCCTTTCTTTACAGTCCCCCCCTGGACTGTCAGGAGATGATTTTGAGCCTGACCCAGATCTTCGCCTGGGTGATGATGTTGATGACGGTGCCCTGGGAGCAGGGATCAATCCTTCTGCAGAGCCTGTGGTTGAAGACTTTTTCTTTAAGTCTCTGTCCAAAAATTTTAGTTCTACTCTTTCTCTCCAGACTTCAGAAATCAATCCTGAGAGGCTTTTGCGACTCCAATATCTTCATGTCCCAGAGATCCCTTTGGATTTAACCCCTCTGGTACAGCCCTCTTTCGAGACCCTCTCTCAGATGATGTAGAAGAATCTGGCTCTCACTCCTTCCATGGCCAAGTCCATAAATAGGAAGTATGCTTCTCCCAAGGATCGCCCCATTTTGGCTTCAAAAGCCTTTGCTGATACCATTGTGGTCTTGGCAGAGAATGATAAGGCTGTCCTTCCTCAAGGATCTACACCCCGACCAGTGAACAAAGAACCTTGCAAGATAGACACCTTAGGTGAGAGAGTCATTGGTGCCACAACCCTGGGTATGTGCATTGCCAGTTACCAGGGCTATTTTTCTCAATATGAGTATGTACTTTGGCATTCCCTCAAAGAAATGGTAGAAGCTCTGCCTGAATCAGAAGTTAGCTCAGAGCTACTCCAGATCATAACTAGGGGTATTGAATCCAATAACCAACAGGTTAAAGCAGCAATGGACACCAGTGATACAGCCTCCCGGGCGGCGGCAGCTGGCATCTGGACCCGCCGCCACTCTTCGCTATGTACTTCAGGCTTCATGAATGACGTCCAGCAGCAGGTCATGGCTTTACCTTTTGACGGTATGTATCTGTTCAGGCCTCAGGTGGAGCAAGCTCTGGAGGCCACGCAGAAGACTAGGTCTGCCATTAAGATGGCTAGACCTGCACCGGCCCCCTCCCGAGGGGGTGCGGACAAGCGTCAGTTTCACAACCATCAGTTCTTTTGGGGCAGAGGAGGTTTTAACAAAAACCATAACCCTCAGCCACAAAAGAAAGTGCAGCAGAAGGCACAAGGGCCCAAAGTGCCCAGTGCCACCTTATGAGTTTCCGGCCCAGGTCCCACCTCAGCTGTCCGAGGGAGACTCCTCCTCAGTGGTGGGAGGATGTCTGACTCAGTTCTACAATCAGTGGAAATCTATAACATCAGACAAATGGGTCCTCCGGATAATCCGCGAGGGGTACTCTCTCAATCTTTCAGAAGCCCCTCTGGATCATCCTCACAAACGACAGCCCAGGCTGTCGACAGTACAGTCAGACCTTCTTGCTTCCAAGGTACAAGGCCTTCTGAACAACAGAGCAGTAGAAATAGTTCCACTGGATCAATGAAACACAGGTTTCTACTCCCATTACTTTCTGGTCCTGAAGAAAACTGGCAGCATGCGCCCCATTCTGGATCTCAGAAAGCTAAACAAGTTCCTTCACAAGGAGAAGTTCAAGATGATGATCACTAGGTACCCTGCTATCTTTGCTTCATTGACACGATTGGCTAGCCTCCCTGGACATGCAGGATGCCTACCAACACATTCTCATACACCCAAAGCACCACAAATACCTAAGGTTCATGACATTGGGTCAACACTGTCATTTCAAAGTCCTGCCCTTTGGGCTACCCTCGGCACCTCAAGTTTTTACAAAGTGTTGTGCAATTCTCACGGCGCACCTCAGGAAAATCATAATATAAGTGTTCCCATATCTGGATGACTGGCTCCTAGTAAGTTCCTCCAGGCAAGGGACTCTGGAGGCCGTGGCCACGGCCTCACACTTCCTCACGTCCATGGGAGTCCTGCTGAATCTCAACAAGTCGCAGTTGTAGTCCTCCCAGAAGCTTCTCTTCATAGGAACTCTTCTGGACACCTCCTGTGTGAAGGCTTTTCTTCCAGAGGACAGAAGGAGCAATATTTATTTATTTATTTAGCTTTTGTTAACCAGGTAGGTACACTAGACAAGACAATTGCCTATTCTCAGGTACGACCCGGAAGAGTACAGGAATAATAGATTTAGGTACATACAACGACATTGTACATATTAGACATGTTACAGTTCACGTGAGGATACAGATTCAACACGGCATACGAAACATGGTAAGGCATAGATTATACAGTATTAACATAACAAAAATAAACACCTTGTGGAGAGAAGAGAGTAATGTTACAGATTCAACACAGCGCATGCTGCTGGTAAGGCATAGATTATACAGTATTAATACATAGCAACATAAACACCTTATGGAAGCCAAGAGCAGTTCCAGGGCACAGTATCGAAATCCTTCAGATGTGACACTATATACAGCTTAGCAACCTCTTGGAGTCTGGTCTTTTGTCCAGGAGTAGCTCCAGAGCAGAGGAGTGCTGTGATGGATCAGTTCACAGGGTTTGGGGCAGCCACAGGCTGAGGCAAGTTTGAGATGGTTCCATAGGAGGAACGGAGACACATCTGTGAGTGCGCGGCACGGACCTGGGCAGGGAAGGAGTTCTACAGTCTGGGAGCGAATGCAGCAAAGTCCCACCCACCCATTTGAGTCCGTGTAGCCGGTGTCTTGAGGAGGGCCTGTCCCTGGGACCTGAGGGAGTAGGAGGAGGAGACGGATGGGACAAGAAATTTCGCAAGCCCTGGAGGGGTGCCAGTGCCATGGACCTTTCTGGTGAAGCACCCTAAGATGAAGTCTATGTGGTTAGCGGGTGAGAGCCAACTTAGCCTGCTATAGAGATCTGCAATGGTGAGTGAGACGGGGCAGCTGAAGCTGCAGACATTATTGTAGGCAGTGGACCACCTAGTGAGGTGGACTTTGGATGAGCGGCAAACAAGAGGAGCCCATAGCAGAGTGAGGGTAGGAGCACCCCTCTGGCAAGTGCAATCCGAGCTGCTGGAGTAAGGTTACTTTTTGCTCTGTATGCCAGACCCAGTTTACAGTTTTGCAAGTATTCTGAATGTGGTGGCCAAGGTCAAGCTGCTGGTCCAGTGCCACCCCAAGGTATTTAAAGTTGTCAGTAACTGGGATCTTGACCCCGTCGACACCAGAAACACATAGTGGAGTAGGGGCGGCCTTAATCTTGGCCTGAGACCCAAAGAACATGGCCTGGGTTTTCCTGAGGTTTAGAACCAACTTATGTGACAATATCCAGGATTGGATGTTCTCAAGTCCTCACTTAGGTGGTGATTTATGACCCCTATCTCTGGGGAATGGGTCAGGATGACCAGGTCATCTGCATAAAGGATAGGCTTGCAGTGGATAGCAGCAGCCGGGAGTTTGTTCACGAATATGGAGAAAAGCAGGGGCCCTAAGACGGAGCCTTGTGGGACACCCAGGGTAACAGGGATCGTGTCCGAGAACTCCTTCCTATACTTAACAAGTTGCTGTCTGCCACTTAGATAGTTGGAAAACCAGTTGAGCACCTCAGGTGATAGACCATAGGAGTGATATATGGATATCTTACAGATGGCCCGATACATCAGAGAACACAGCTCAGTTCAAGCTATCTCAATGCAATGGATGCTGGGCCTTATGGTATCCTCGGTGTTCACTGTACCTTTAGCTTGTCTCCATGTGAGAACCTCTCAGTGGATGCTCAGTACTCAGTGGTCCCCAGCCACTCACCCTCAGTCCTTTCTCATCAAGGTGACGGAACCTCTGAAGAGGTCACTTGCTTGGCGGTTGCAAGAGGACAATCTTCTGGAAGGATATCCCTTTGCCCCTCTGGATCATCAGATCTCCATTACCACAGACGCATCCCTGATGGGTTGGGAAGCCCACTGCCAGGATCTCCACACCCAGGGTACGTGGACTTGGGACGAGTCCCAACTTCACATAAACGTCCTGGAAATGAGAGCCATCCTCTATGCAGTCCGAGCCTTGAAGGACATACTCTGTCACAAGAACATTCTCCTTCAAACAGACAACAATGCAATGATGTACTACATCAACAAACAGGGCGGCGCACACTCTTACCCATTATGCAGGGAAGCAGTGAATGTGTGAGAGTGGTGCCTGGAACACAAGGCTCTGATTCAGGCAGTTTACCTACCAGGAGTACAAGACAAACTGGCAGACCGTCTCAGCAGAACGGAGACGGATCCTCATGAGTGGTCTCTCGACTTAACCGTCATTCAGTCACTCTTCAAAGAGTGGGGAACTCCAGACCTGGACCTTTTTACGTCCCCACTCAATGCAAAACTGCCTCTCTTCTGCTCCAGAAATCCAGGACCTGGCTTTTTCTGTCAGGATGCATTCAGGCTGCGGTGGACAAGATGCTTTCTATACGCCTTTCCTCCTCTTCCCCTAATTCACAAGGTACTTCTCAAATTGGAGTCTCGGGGGGCAGAATGATTCTCATTGCCCCCTTCTGGCCTCGGCAGATAGGGATCTTACTTCGAGATACAGCTCTTGCAGCAGGTTACACCATTAGGACTGAAGCCGTCAGGCACCAAGACCCCACGGAAACTTTCTAGCTAGCAGTCTTCAGCTGGGACCGCCTCCGACGTCGGTCCCGCCCCTGACGTCAGGCGTAGTACATAAGGAGGCAGTCCCCCCACAATCCCCAGTTCTTTTCCCGCCATCGACATCGCAAGCATCGGCCTCTCAGTCTCTTTCTAGCATGCGATGACTTAGAACTACGACGTTCTCTCTTCTTATACGATTCATCTGATGTCCTCTCCAAACACCTCTCTGGAAGGTCACCCATCGAAGTGTGCCTGCGGCAAACAGATCCCTTTCAAGGATCATCACTCTGCCTATGTGCATTGTCTAGGCCCGGAACATGACACCAAGGCCTGCTCCTTCTGCCAGGGCTTCAACAGTTGCACCAGGATCCGCCGCCAGAAGGCCCTTCACGCATTTCTCTTGGAGGAGAGACTAAAGACCATGGATAGAGAACCTTCCTCCAGGGGGGAGTCATCAGGGAAGACCCACAAACACCGGGAGAAGGAAAGACCCAGGTCCCCAGCGAGTACTCGCGCGGTTGGACCGCTCTCCCTCCAGGGCTCAATCTCAACCTCCCCCGGTTCAGGTCAGATCCTCCAGCGGCTCCTCCTCTCTGCAGCCTCTCAAGACTTCTAGGCCGTCAGCTGCATCCACTCCTTCTAAGGCCTCGTCCAAGTCTGGGGAGCGCCACAAATCTTCTTCCCGCCGTCAGGACTCCAACGCCAGGTCGGTGTCCCAGCCTCCACAAGGGTCGGACCTGGTCCCCCTTAAGACTAAGGAGCTGACGTCCCTAAAACGGATGCCAGACCCGATGTCGGCCCATCCGACGTCGGCCAAACATCATCGGCATTCCTAGGAGCCAGCGACAGCAAGACACCTGTCACCGGCCAGGCATTCGCCAGAGGACCGACGTCGGCTACCCCAGAGAGGAGGACTGCACCACCGTCACCGGCTGAGGTCGGTCAGAAGGAATTATTGGAGGAGGATACCACTCAGCCCGAGGACCAGGCGGGTGACACAGGAGTCGTTGGACTCCCACAGGAACCTTCCCCGGTGCGGGAGACCCCCGGGGACCCGACGCCCAACCCCAGCGACAGGCCACCGGCGCCCGGCCCGTTGTCGGGCTTCAATTTGGCAGAGGTAAAAGAGCTCTTTACCTTCTGGTGGGACACTATCAGGAAGGATATGGTCACCACTCACCCTCCTCCTACTCCAGCTCCACCTCCACCCACTCCTTCACCGCCTACGCCTCCCCCCTCTGCCCAAGGGGCCGGTAGGACGGTCACCAACCCCCAAGGAGCCAACACCTCCTCCTGGGGCAGATCATCAGATAGGAGAAGACCTCCCTCAAGATCTACTTCAAGGTAACTTCTAGCCGTAAGAGACCCAGACGACGCCAGTACACCACGTCTGCGGAGGATTCCAGATCTGACACCTCAGGGTGCTCCAGCTCTCCTTCTACCTCAGCATTCCCTCCCAGACCCACACAACCTACCCAGGTCTCCTCTGGATGATCCCTCCTTGGAGATCATGAGGCACATTCTGGAGATATGGGGTGGGATGCTGAAGAGCTTGACCCCAGAGACAGCACCTTGCTCGCTGCCTTCGGCAGAAAGACCCAAAAGCCTGTGGTAGTGCCACCCTCGGTGGACACCTTTACAGACATCACCAAGGCTGCGTGAAAGCGCCCGCATTCGACTCCAGCAGTGCCGAAGAAGGCTGACCACCTATACAAGGCCCCAAGGGAGGACCAGTATCTGGCAAACCATCCTCTAGCCAATTCCCTGATCATCACTGCCTCGCATGACGGGTCTCAGAGACCTCAGCACTTGAGCACACAGCCACTGGACCCGGAATCCAAGCATTGGATGTCCTGGGTAGGCGCACGTACGTGGCTGCGACTTTCGCCATCAGGTCTTTGAGTTACCTCACTCACATGGTTCAGTTCCAGAACGCGCTGTGGGAACAGGGACAGGACCTGGTTGAGAAGATGCTCGACGGTGGTCAAAAGGAGGAGCTCTTGACCCTCCTCCATACGGGTTTAGATGTGGGGACCCAGGTGCTCAGAGCCGCATATGACTCTGCGGACTCTTTGGCCAGAGCTGCAGCCTCAGGCGTGTGTCTCCAGAAACACTCTTGGCTCCGTGTCTCTGGTTTTACCCCGGACGTCCAGAGGAACATTCTAGATGTCCCTTACAATGGTGAAGTCCTGTTTGGTGAAGCCTCCGAGAGGGTGATCACCAAACTTCAGGATGCAAGGAAGGCAGTTAGATCTGTCCAGGCCATGTACAGATCTCAACCTAGTTCTTTTTGTAGGAACCAGAGTCTCTTTCGTAGCCGGACACAGAGGCAACAACCACGTTCCGGCCAACAGCAGAGGGGCTCTTTTACCCGGAAAGCCCAGGCAAAGTCCTCCCCAGGCAGAGGCCAACAAGCCACAAAGTCGGCCCAGCCTGCGGGATTAAATGCTGCCAGAGCATGACTCCTTTCCAGCCCCTGCCCCTCCTCAAGATCAATGGGAAATGAAGGTCAGGGGTCACATCGCACATCACCTGCCAGGGCGGCGGTCGATCACCACCGACAGGTGGGTGCTGCAATTGGTCTAAAAAGGCCACTATATAGAATTTGTAGGCAGCCCACCTACAAGACCTCCCCTGCTTTCCCGCTACTCAGGTCAGCATGCCCTGCTCATACAGAAGGAAGTGCTCACGCTTCTGGACAAGGAAGCCTTAGAGCACGTTCCAGAGAAACAGAGAGAGCTAGGGTATTATTCTCACTTCTTCCTGGTTCCAAAGAAAACAGGGGACCTCTGTTCAATTTCGGACCTCAGCGACCTCAATCTTTCGGTCGCTTACAAACGCTTCCGCGTGGTGACCCTTCCGGGTCTAATTCCCATGCTGAAACGGGACGTGTTTCTGGTGTCTTTGGATATGCAGGATGCCTACTTGCATATTGTCATTGCTCAAGCACACAGGAGGTTCCTGCACTCCAAGTTTCAGAGCCACCATTATCAGTTCCAAGCTCTTCCCTTCGGACTGTCATCGGCACCTCATGTTTTTACGAAGTGCATGGCGGTCATAGCGGCATCTCTGAGGAGGCATGGCCACTACGTGTTCCCTTACCTGGATGACTGGCTTCTCATGGCTCCCTCCCAGGAGGCACTGATGATGGCCATTCACTGCACCCAGTCCCTTTTCCAATCACTGGGTATCCTCATCAATTACGAGAAGTCTCTCCTGGTACCGTCCCAGAAACTGCAGTTCATCGGAGCAGTTCTGGACACCATCACAGGGAAAGCCTTTCTTCCCTCAGACAGAGCGGAACACATCAGATTCCTCATCAGGGACCTGTTGGTGAGAAAGACCGTCCCGGCAAGACTGGTCCTTCACCTGCTTGGACATATGGCCGCGGCCATTGCAACAGTCCCAATGGCATGACTCCACATGCGGGTAACCCAGTGGATGCTAAGGGTGCAATGGAACCAAAGGCAAGACCATCTGCAGCAGCCAATTCGAATCACGAATGCTGCGATTCGGGATTGGCAGTGGTGGCTAGATCCGGGCAATCTCTCCGCGGGGTTCCCTTCACAGCGCCTTCTCTGACTGTGACTCTCTCCACAGACGTCTCGGGTCTCGGGTAGGGAGCACACCTAGACGAGGTGAGGTCTCAGGGCACATGGACAGCACAGGAATCTCATCTCCACATCAACATTTTGGAGATGAGGGCAGTTCTTTTACACTCTACAAGCCTTCCAGTTGGAGATTCCACCGGGTACTCTCCTGTTACAAACAGACAATACTGCAGTGATGCATTACCTCAACAAACAAGGAGGCACTCACTCCTACCTGCTTTGCAGGGAGGCCATGAGAGTGTGGGAGTGGGTAGTGCAGCACGGCGCAAACCTAATAGCAGTACACAAGCCAGGAGTGGACAATACCGTCGCAGACAGTTTGAATCGCTCTCAGGCCAGAGTCCACGAGTGAGAACTTCTACAGGAGGTGGCAGAGGATCTGTTTCACAGATGAGGCACTCCAGAGTTAGACCTTTTCACGTCCCCATCCAACGCAAAACTGCCCAATTTTTGCTCACTAGATCCAGGGCCTGGTGTTTTCTGGCGAGACGCGTTGTCCCTCTCCTGGGCGGGCAGATTCCTCTATGCCTTTCCTCCTTTCCCGTTGATCCAGAGAGTTCTCTTAAACCTTCGCAGGTAGCAAGCGATGCTCATTTTGATAACGCCTTTTTGGCCCAGACAAATTTGGTTCCCGCTTCTGCATCAGCTATCCCGGGAACCTCCACTTCCTTTGCCAATCAGCTCCCATCTGCTGTCTCAGGAGGAGGGTTCATTAGTCCATCCAGACTTACACTCCTTGAACCTGCACGCTTGGCTCCTAGAGACATAGCCGTGTTGCGATACGGGGTCTCGCAAGAAGTGGCAGATGTACTTTCTGCTGCCAGAAAGTCGGCAATCCATGCAACGTACGCCATGAAATGGTGCAGATTTTGCATGTGAGCTCAAGCGCTTGGTTTTTCGCTGTTAGAATGTCCTGAAAAGCTGGTTTTGGATTACCTGCTTTCCCTTTTTCATTCAGGATTGGCTTACTCCTCGATTAAGGTGCACCTTTGTGCTATTTCAGCTTATCATGACCCCATAGGCCATCGGATGGTGGCCCAATTGGACACTACTCAGGCCTTTTTAAGGGGGAGTTCTCCACCTTAGGCCACCCATTAAGGATCCGATTCCTCCTTGGGACTTGCCGTTCATCCTAGAGCAGCTTACGCTGCCACCTTTTGAACCTGCCACGGATTTCGAGCTACGTTTTCTGTCATGGAAAACGTTATTTTTAGTTGCGGTTACTTCAGCAAGAAGGACCTCCAAATTGCATGCACTAATGGACAAAGAGCCTTATTTAGTTTTCCATCAGGACAGGGTATCCCTGAGGACAAATCCAAAGTTTCTGCCTAAGGTGGTTTCAGCACTCACCCTTAATCAGGATATTGACTTACCAGTGTATTTCCCAAGGTACACCAACCGAGGAGAAGTTCTTCTGCACACCCTCGATGTGCATTGGTGTCTCAGATATTATCTGACCAGAACCAAACAGTTTTGAAAGGCAGATCAACTGTTTGTCTCATTTGCTGTTAGAATGAAAGGAGCTCCTGTCTTCAAACAGTCTCTCTCAAGATGGCTCATCCAGTGCTTCACTTTCTGTTATGACAAGCGCAACAAACCCTTACCGGGCGCGGTCAAGGGTCATTCCACGAGAGGGGTGGCCACTTCTTTTGCGGCGTTAAAGAACGGCTCCACCTCAGCTATTTGTGCTGCAGCCACTTGGAGCTCTGTGCATATCTTTATCAGGCATTACAGCCTGGACATTTCATCGAGGCGAAGAGCAGGGTTCGGCCTAGCCGTCCTGCAGGGACTTCTGTCCTAGGCTCAAGTTGTATGGAGACTCCTTCTTTTCCTCCTCCCTGTGGCGTAAGATTGCCACTACTGCTTGGAAATCAATCCTAATGGTGTAATCTGCTGCAAGAGCTGTATCTCGAAGTAAGATAGTACAGTTACTTAAGAACTTACCGTAACAGTAGATCTTCGAGAACAGCTCTTGCAGCAGGTACCTGCCCGCCCACCATCCCCCTTCTTTTGGCCGGCAAGTCGTAGCCAAACATCCATCTTACGGCAGGGGACGTTCTGACTTTAATTTTGGCCATCTGGTGGCGGATCCCCGGTCTCCTCTTCTGATTTCATCCAGCAGCCGTGAGTCTCCGGCAGGAGAACTGGGGATTGTGGGGGGACCGCCTCCTTATGTACTACGCCTGATGTCGGGGGCAGGACCGACGTCAGAGGCGGTCCCTGCTGAAGACTGCTAGCTAGAAAGTTTCCGTGGGGTCCTGGCGCCTGACGACTTCAGTCCTAATGGTATAACCTGCTGCAAGAGCTGTTCTCGAAGATCTACTGTTACGGTAAGTTCTTACGTAACTGTACTTTTCCGCTACTCAACAATCTATCGGAAACCCCCCCGAAGACACTTCCCCTTCAGATTAACCTTCTGACCCAGGGTCCTGTGGTCCATCCCAACCTGAGGTCGCTTCACCTTCATGCTTGGCTCCTGAAGAGATAGCGGTGAATAGGTTCAATGATTCTCGTAGAGTTTCAGATATTCTTTTGGCTGCGCGTAAGCCTGCCACTAAGAAAACCTACACAGCCAAATGGAAGCGTGCTTCTAGCTGTGTACACCCCTTGGAACCCTTTTTCAAACAACATGAAGTCTTGCTATATTATGACATATGCAGTATAACCCCAGGTTAGAACTGCTCCGGAGGTGAAAGAGTTAACTTCATGCAGAGCATGGAATCTTGAGCGAGATTCGGATGAACACTCTGTCTGTTGAAGCTCAAACTAAACTGTCAGATTCTTTACTTCGTCTCTCAACAGCCGCTCCGAGATTCCTCCTGCTGCTCGGTTTGTTTGTCGGTTTTAAAGTGTAATTCTCAGTTTATTTTATCGAAATTTAACCACAATCGCCGGTTCAAACTCTGTCTGTGTATTGTAAGTAATAGATAGGCTTATTTATTATTTTTTCTTCTGTGTGGAACTTGTAACGCTTTTTTCGGGTTCAGTTTGAACCGATCAGAGAGGTTTAAAATTACTTAGCCCTTTAGAGTGCGGTTCCGGTTCTTATCAGTTCTAAAAAAACGGATTTTATTACGTTTTTCCATGTACCTGTGACACGGTTGGGAACCGATAAGAGAGTCTTGCTTGGTGGATTGCCATTAACGGGCAAGTTTTGTTAGGCTGGCACTATGTCTGAGAAACCCAAAAGAAAAACTCGACCCACTGGATTTCAGCATGAGGCCTCTTGGGAAGCTTTGCCAAGGCTGACCCACACACCATTTTGTATATTGTCTGGGTTTGACCACCCCAATGCAGACTGCCAGATTTGTAAGAATATTCCTGCTGCCACCGTGGAAAAAAAAGAGTTGGTAGGCTCAGGAAAGGAGGCCAGAAAGTCCGCTGACCGGATGGCCAGCTGCCCGGTTCGTTCCAACTGAACCTGATGGAGTGCCTCTGACCAGGCGATGCTTCCTCGGCAATCGAAGAGCCAGCTCTGAGGAGCTGGTTCCCAACTAAAAGGGATAGAAGGTCAGCTAGTTTGGGGCCAAAGTTCTTTCTCCAACTGCTGAGAAATAGCCAAAGCTATCCAAATTGTCCAGTCTTTTCCCCAGTTCCGTCCGAACCGCACCATTGGGCAAGCGCTTGTCTGTCTGTTTCCCGGGTTCAAGATTATGATTTTGAAGATTTTATGAACCAGGGAAGGGGGAGGGGCACGAGGAGAGTGGAGGTGATTTTGACAGTCTGATGTGCCCATTGAACCGACATCTCTCCAGACAGACCCTCAGGAGTATCCTCCCAGGCTATCTGAGTCCCCTTCTCATTTTTTGTTTTACAAGAAAGTTGTTGAGACTCTGCAACTCCCTGTTGAGGAAGCTGTTGACTGATCAAGAAGAGCCTGATTTTGTGGAATGATGGATATTCCAGAGTCTAGGAGACTGTCTATTCCTTGCATAAATCTTTTAGGAAACAGACAGTAAAAATTTGAAAACTCCTCATTCTGTCCTCCTGTGGATAAAAGGATGGACAAGAGGTATGCTTTATCAGGCTCTGATACAGAGTTCCTATCTCAGCAGTGCAGCCATGTGGGTAGTGCAGCTGCAGCATGTGACAAGGCTGATATTCCTCTAGCCTCTCACCTTCTGGAAAAGATCCAGGAGGATGGATGCCATGGCAAAGCAGTACATGGCAGCGCTTTTGGGACTCAGACAGGCAAATTATATGGCTTACGTGAAAGCTAGGTACCAGAAATCCAGGTGAGATAATTGTCCTGGCTCTAGCAAACAGGCCCTGCAACAGTTTGCTAGGAGCTGGAGCAGGTGGCTGCAGACGGTATTGAGGCATCCAAGGTGCAGTTTGCATGGTAGACTCTAATGATGTTTCATCTAGAGTTATGGCTACATCTGTGTCCTTCAGCAGAATAGCCTGGCTCAGATGTACTGCCCTGTCACAGGACACCCAGTCTAAGGCTATGGATTTTCCCAGTTATGGGAAATTCTCTGTTGGGAGCAGACAGAGAATTATATGAAGAAAATGGATGAGTATAGACCACCCATAGGAGTGCACAGGCCAAAGAAAGGCAAGTCATCCTCAAAGGCAGCATGTCAGGGGCAGGGCAGGCCTTTTCATAGGCCGCTTTACCAAACCCAGGCCTCTTCTGCTTTATGCCCAGAGGGGATCTCTTTAGAGGAAGGGCAGAGGCTCAGTAAGTCTTCCTATTCACCTCAACCCAAAGCCCCTGCAAAACAGGCTCCTGATGGGCAGCTAGCCGATTCTCCACACCTGTAGGGCAGGCTGGCTTACTTGTCCAGGACTGAAGTCTTTAACATCAGACAAGTGGGTCCTGGAAGTAGTATGCCAGGGACTGGTTCTCAGCTCCAAAAAATTTCCGAAGATGAGAGCCAGATCTTTTCCACCTGCAAACCCATCAGAGACACTTGCCCTGGAAGCAGAAGTTCAAACAACATGAAGTCTTGCTATATTATGACAATTGCAGTTTGTCCCACCATTAGAACTGCTCCGGAGGTGAAATAGTTAACTCCATTCCATGAATGGAACTTAGAGCACGAAGCTCTAAAGAGAAGCTCTGTCTGTAGTTTCAAACCTGAACTGTCAGATTCTTTATTCGCCTCACTGAACAGTCGCCCGGAGATTTCTCCTACTGCTCGGTTCATTTCTCGGTTTAAATAGTGTTTTCTCGGTTCGATTCAACCGAGAATAGTTTTATTTTAACCGCAAAACCGATTGGTCTCAAGCTCTGTCTGTGGTATCGTAGGCAATTCATATTTTAATCTGTGTGTGAACTTGTAAGTTTTATCGGTTCGGTTTTGAACCCATCAGCTTGGTTTAAAGCTTAAAGTTTTAAACTTGAGATTTTAGAGTGCGGTTCACGTTCTTATTTCGTGTTCTGAAAAAACGGATTTCACACGTTTTCAATACCCGTGGATACGTTAGGAACCGATAAGGGTGTCTTGCCTGGCACTGCCATTTAAAGGGCAAGTTTTTCTGGTTAGGCTGGCATTATGTCTGAGAAACC
Source organism: Neoceratodus forsteri (assembly GCA_016271365.2). NCBI lineage: Eukaryota > Metazoa > Chordata > Ceratodontiformes > Ceratodontidae > Neoceratodus > Neoceratodus forsteri. The sequence goes on from CM057452.1 coordinate 967,831,932, forward strand.
CAAAAGAAAAACGGCCCACTGTTTCAACACTGTGATGTCTGTGGGGAAGTCTTACAAGGCTGACCCACACCACATGTGTTTATTGTCTGGGGTTTGACCCACTCAGTCAGACTGCCAGATTTGTAAGAATTTCCCTGCAGCCACCCTGGAAAAGAGATTGGCAGGCTCAGGGAACGAGGCCAAAAAATCCTCTGGACCGGATGGCCAGCCCGGTTCGGTGCAACTGAACGAGGGAGTGCCCTCTGACCAGGCGAGACTTCTCGGGCAAGCGAAAGCTGGCTCGGATGAACCAGTTCCAGTAAAGAGAATAAGAAAGTCAGCAGGTTTGGGAACCCAAAATTCTTACCTCCAACTGCTGCAGAGATAGCAAGAGCTATTCAGATTGTCCAGTCACTTTTCTTCGGTCCCGTCCGAACCGCCACTATCTGGTAAAAAGGTCGGTCTGGTCGTGTTCATAGGTTCAGGAATATGGATGTTGAGGAGTTTTATGAACCAGAGGAGGGGAGGATGATTATGAACAGTATGAATGTGACTTGGAGGGTCTGGGTGTGCCCATTGAACCGACATCTCCCCAGACAGACCTTAGAATCTCCCCTATGCTTTCTGAGTCCCCTCTCATTTTATGTTTTACAAAAAGTTGTTGAAACCTCCAGCTTCCTTTGAGGAAGCTGTGGATGAGCAAGAGGAGCCTGATTTTGTAGAAATGATGGATATACAGAGTCTAGGAGATTGTCTATTCCTTTGCATAAGTCATTTAGGAAACAAACAATAAAAATCTTAAAAACTCCTAATTCTGTGCCTCCTGTAGATAAAAAGATGGACAGAAGGTACACACTGTCAGGTCCTGATACAGAATTCCTTTCAGCAATGCAGTCATGTTGGTAGTTCAGGCTGCAGCCTGTGATAGCTGCTAATATTCCCCTGGCTTCACATCCTCCTGACAAGGATTCCAGGAAGATTGATGCCATGGCAAAAAATAGTACATGGCAGCATCCTTGGGACTCCAGGCAAGCAAATGATATGGCTTTATGTAGCAAGGTATCAGAAATCTAGATGGGCTACTGTTATGGAATTAGCTAAACAAGCCCCTGGGCCAGCTTGCAGTGAGCTGAACAGGTGGCTGCCGATGGCATTGAGGTTCCTAAGGTGCAGTTTCATGCTGCTGTGGATTTTAATGATGTTTCCTCTGAGTCATGGCCACATCTGTAGCTTTTTCAGAGGTTGGCCTGGCTCAGGTGTACTAGCCTGTCACAGGATACCCAGACTAGGGCTATGGATTTTCCGTGGTGGGGAAATTCTCTGTTTGGGAGCAGACAGAAAATTATATAGGAAGAAGATGGATGAATATAGGACTACCTATAAAAGTGCTCAAGCCAAGGAGCGGCAAGCCACTCCCCAGAGGCACACTTCGTGGGGGTAGGGTAGGCCTTCCACAGGCCTTTCGCACTAAACCCAGGCCTCCTGCTTATGCTCAGAGGGGGTTCAGAGGCAGAGGCAGATGGGGCGCAGGCAGGCCTGCCCCCACCCCTCAGCCTGCAAAGCACCTGCTGACAGGCACCTGATGGGGTGCCCAGGGCCGATTCCTCCTTACCGGGTAGGTTGGCTTACTTCCTCAGTCAGAACTGGGTGTCTTTAACTTCAGACAAGTGGGTTCTGGAGTGTAAAGCCAGGGTCTGGTTCTCAGCTTCAAAAAGTTCCCAAAGATGAGAATCAGGCCTTTTTTATCTGCAAGCCTTTAGAGACCTTTACTCTAGAAGCAGAGGTCTCAACCCCTGTTAGCTCTCAGAGCTGGGGTAGAGAAAGTGGTTCTCCTACACCAGGGCAAGGGTCTCACTCCAGATACTTCCTTACCCCAAAAAGACAGGAGAATGGCGTCTATTTAGACCTCAGATATCTGAACAAGCATCTTTTGAAACCAAAGTTCAGAATGGTAACTCTGGCAATGACTTTACCCTCTCTAAGGCCAGGGAACTGGCTAGCTTCCCTGGACCTCAAGGATGCCTATATTTCATGTCCTGATCAGAAGCTCCCACCGAAAAGTATCTCAGATTCGAACTGCCCTCAGGTCATTACCAGTTCAGAGCATCTGCCCTTCGGCCTTACCTCTGCCCCAAGGGTATTCACAAATGTCTGGCAGTAGCAGTGGCTCACTTAAGGAGGCAAGGATTGCTGTTTTTCCCATCTGGATGACTGGCTCATTGTGGTGCAGTCCCAGAACAGTAAAATCTCACCTGCAAGTCACCCAGCAGCTTTCACCTCCCCGGGCTTCCTCAAGTAAATCTACCAAAGTCGGGTTCTGGAACCAGTTCAGGTACTCACCTTCATAGGTCAGAATTGACACAAATCTGGCCAGAGCTTTTCTTCCGTAGAAAGGGTAAGGAACTTGAGTGCTCTTGGCCTCCTCTTCACTCTGCAGGTCTCTGCACCAGCAAGACATTTTTTGCAGCTCCTGGGGCACATGGCTGCGTCCAGCTGTAGTGCAGGGAGCAAGATTTCAGATGAGAGACATTCAGTTTCACTTGAGAGCCTATTGTCTCAGAGAGAGACCCCTTTCCAAGTTGGTCCCAGTGACCAGAACCTTGATCCAGGCCTCCAGTGGTGGCAGGATCAAAGCATTTAAGACTGGGGTCCCTTCATTCCCCCTTTCTCACACTTTGACCCTCACTACGGATGCTTCCTCCTGGGGTGGGAGTCCACATGGGCCTCTCCACCAGGAGTGTGTCCTCAGGAATCTCTGCCCACATCAATTTGCTGGAACTCAGAGCTGTCTTTTAGCATTTCAAGCTGCTTGCTTCTGTCCAGAACAAAGTGGTACAAGTCAGAACAGACAATACCACAACAATGTGGTACATCAATCACAGGGGGCAGCTCTCGGTCTTCGGCCTGTGCACCGAGGCACTGAAGTTGTGGTCTCTGGCCTATTCCCGAACACTTCACTCATAGCAGTTCACCTTCCAGGAAAGGACAATGTCCTAGCAGATGCTCGTCAGGATTTCTAGGCCATCACGACGGTCTCTGGATCCTCAAGTACTGGGATAGTCTTGCCAGATGGGCACCCCTCAGATAGATCTTTTGCAGCCCCAGACAATCACCAACTCCACTGTTCTGTTGCAGGCCCCAGTGTTGGGCTCAGTCCCCTGGACGCCCTCTCTCTCCCTGGATTGGGAAGGGAAGTTTTATGCTTTCCCCTTCCCTCCTCCTATTCACATGTGCTAGTAAAAATCAGGGATCCCAGCCTTGCAAGTGATTCTGATTGCCCCAGATTGGGCCAGGCAGCCCTGGTACCCACTCCTTCTGTCCCTGACAGTCCATCTCCCTGTGTCTCCCCAGGAATCACAACCTATTAACCTGTGCCCAGGAGAGTTTGGTATCCGAACCTCAAACCTCAACCTCAAGGCTTGGCTCTTTGCTGACCTACACCCCTCTCAGGGTGTTCTTGAAACCTAAAGGCTTCTAGGGAAGCCTTCCACTAGGGGCTACTTATAATCCTATGGAAAAGGTCTCCATTTGTGTTCTGGGAAGCATATTTCCTCAGAACCTGCTTGATTTGCCCATTGTGTTAGATTACATGGTCCATCTTAATTCTTGGGCCTGAGACCAGCTACCCTGAGAAGTTCCATTGGCAGCTGTCTCTGCTTTTGTTTCAGCAGGAAAACCATCCTCCTTTTCCGCTCCTGTGTTTTCCAAGTTTTAAAGGATTACTTCATACTAATCCACCTTTTGGATCCGCCCTGCCTGGGACCTTAATGTTTGCATACTGCCCAGTTAATGCAACTCCCTTTTGAACCTCTGTTTTCTGCAGAGCTTAGCATCTAACTTGGAAAACTGTTTTCCTAGTGGCTATCACTTCTGCTAGACGCATAAGGGTTGCAAGCCTTGTCAGTAGAAACTGACTTTATTTCTTTCCACAGGGATGTAGTCCTCTGGACTAACAGGAAGTTTTTTGCCTAAGGTGGTTTCAGATTTCCATCTTAACCAATCTATCTCCTTCCAGTATTTTTCTGAACACTCCTCTCTGGAGAGAGGAGATTGCACAGTTTGATGTTAAGAGGGGCCTTAGTTACTATATAGAACGTACTAAGGGTCACAAGTTCAATCCCACCAACTTTTTTCTCACTTATGGTGAGGTTGGGAAAGGGAAACCTGCCACCAAGAGAGATCAATCACCAGGTGGATTGTCTTGTATCCAATTTGTTATCAGAAACTGGGCAGAGATCCCCCCCCTCTGGCTTGAGGCTCATTCTACCAGAGGTACAGCCGCAGTTCTTGGCTGCTGCCAGAGACATCCCTATATTGGAGATATGTCAGGCTGCTACTTGGGAAAACAGTACACACTTTCACCAAGCATTACCCCTGGATGTCCAGGCTAGGAAGATGCTCCGGGTTTGGCACAGCTGTGCTTCAGAGCCTATTCCTAAGTAGGTTCTGTCCCTCCTCCATGGAGGTACTGCTGTGTAGTCTGTACTGAAAGTCATAATAGCAAGATCATGTTGTTTGAAGAAAAAATTACTCACCTTAGTAATGTTGTTTTCCAATGGAGTCTTGCTATATTATGACCTCCTCCAGCCTGCCCCTCTCAGAACTTCTCTACTTGGGTATGGGGCAGCTCAGTGTGGGCACTATTTTATGCCCCTTTTATGTGTTTTCACCCTTCTTGGGGGGTTTGGGGGGTGTGGTGTTTTCTATTTTTCCTTATATTCTCTCATATTGTTAAATTATACTATTAATTCTGGTCTCCTGACTTGAGTCTTTGTGTTGGGACCAGCAATGGGTGTTAATATTTAGATAGCCAGTTGGCTAGTGTAGGCTACAGCTCCACACAGACCTTAGTGAGTTTTGTGTCAGAAGATCTGACAGTTCAGGTTTGAAACTACACAGACAGAGCTTCTTTAGAGCTCGTGCTCTAAGATCCATTCATGGAATGGAGTTAACTATTTCACCTCCGGAGCAGTTCTAATGGTGGGACAAACTGCAATTGTCATAATATAGCAAGACTCCATTAGAAGAAACAACATTACTAAGGTGAGTAATTTTTTCTTTCACCTCTTGGCTCTCAGAGCCGTGGAAAGGGTTCTACCCATACACCAGGGCAAAGGGTTGTACTCCAGGTACTTCCTTACCCCAAAAAAGACAGGAGAATGGTGGCCCATTCTGGATCTCAGGTATCTAAACAAGCACCTTTTAAACCAAAGTTCAAAATGGTGACTCTGGGATTATTTTTCTCTCTCTAAGGCCAGGGGACTGGCAGCCTCCTGGACCTCAAGGATGCCTACTTCCATATTCTCATCAGAAGCTCCCATCGAAGTACCAGATTCGAACTGCCCTCAGGCCATTACCAGTTCAGAGCAATGCCCTTGGCCTCACCTTGGCTCCAAGGGTGTTCCAAAATGCCTGGCAGTAGCAGTTGCTCATTTAAGAAGGCAAAAGATTGCCATCTTTCCTTATCTGGATGACTGGCTTATTGTAGGCCAGTCTCCAGAACAGGTCAAACTTCACTTACAAGTAACCCAGCACCTGCTGACATCTCTAGGTTTCCTTCTCAATCTTCCAAAGTCAGTTCTGGAGCCTGTCCAGCTTCTCACCTTTATAGGCAGAACTGAACACAAAAGAAGCCAGAGCCTTCCTTCCTCTGGAGAGAGCAAGGACCCTGGTGCTCTGGCCTCCTCTTTCACCCTGCAGGTCTCTCGACCAGCAAGGCATTTTCTACAGCTCCTGGGGCACAGGCTGCTTCTACAGCAGTAGTGCAGGAGCAAGATTTCAGATGAGGGACATCAGTTCCATTTGAGAGCCTTTTGGTCTCAAAGAACGGATCCCCAACCAAATTGATTCCAGTGACTCAACCCTGATCCAGGCCCTCCAGTGGTGGCAGGATCAGAACAGTCTGAGACAGGGGGTTCCCTTCACCCCAAGTCTCATTCCTTGACCCTTACTACTGATGCATCCCTCTTGGGGTGGGGAACTCACATGGGCGACCTTTCCACCCAAGGGCTGTGGTCCCCTCAGGAATCTCTGCCCACATCAATTTGCTGGAGCTCAGAGCAGTTTTTCTAGCACTCAGGTTTTCTCCACAGCTGTCCAGAACAAGGTAGTTCAGGTCAGAACAGACAATACCGCTACAATGTGGTACATCAACAAGCAAGGGGGCACTCAGTCTACGGCCTTGTGCACCTAAGCAATGAAGTTGCGGTCTCTGGCATATGCTCTGAATGCCTCCCTTACAGCAGTTCACCTCCCAGGCAAGGACAATGTCCTAGCGGATGCTCTCAGCAGGATTTCCCAGGGCCATCACGAATGGGCACTGGATCCCCTAGTACTGGAGGTAATATTTGCCAGATGGAGCACTCCGCAAATAGATCTCTTTGCAGCCCCAGACAATCACCAACTTCCCCTTTTTTGTTGCAGGCCCCCAGTGTTGGGCTCAGTCCCTCTGGATGCCTTCCTTCTCAGTTGGGAAGGGAAGTTTCTCTATGCTTTCCCCCCTTCCCCCTTCTTTTCAAAGTGCTAGTCAGAATCAGATCTCAATCCTGCAAGATGATCCTGATTACTCCAGATTGGGCCAGGCAGCCCTGTTACCCACTCCTCATGTCCTTAGCAGTCCACCCTCCCCTATGCCTTCCCAGGAATCACAACCTGTTAACCTGTGCCCAGGGAGAGTTTGGTATCCGAACCTCAAATCTCTCAATCTCAAGGCTTGGCTCTTGAAGAGTTCGAGTTTGCTGACCTACACCTTTCTCAAGGTGTATTGGATATCTTGAAGGCCTCTAGGAAGCCTTCCACCAGTGCTACCTATAATTCAAAAATGGAAGAGATTTTCCATATGGTGTGCTGGTAAACATATTTCCCATAATCTGCTGGTGTGCCCACAATCCTGGATTATTTGGTGCATTTGAATTCCTTGGGCTGAGACCAGCTACCCTAAAGGTGCACTTGGCAGCTGTGTCTGTCTTCTTGTCAGCAGGTAAGCCCTCTTCTTTATCAGCTCACCCTGTGTTCTCCAAGTTTTTAAAGGTTGCTTCACACCAACCCCTGTTCAGGATCCTGCCCCTGCTTGGGATCTTAATATTTGCATCGCTCAGCTTATGCAACCCCCTTTTGAGCCATTGTCTTCAGCAGAGCTGAAGTACTTGACTTGGAAAACTGTGTTTCTGGTAGCCATCACCTCTGCCAGGTGCATAAGTGAGCTACAAGCCTTGTCAGTGGAGCCTGATTTTATCTCCTTTCATAGAGATAAGGTGGTCCTCAGGACTAACAGGAAGTTTTTGCCTAAGGTGGTTTCAGACTTTCACCTTAATCAATCCATGTCTCTTCCTGTGTACTTCACTGACCATTCCTCCTCTGGTGAGAGGAGATTGCACAGTTTAGATGTCAAAAGAGCCCTTAGTTACTATATAGAACGTACCAAGGGTCACAGGTTCAATCCTCCAATTGTTCCTCACTTATGGTGAGGTTGGTAAAGGGAAACCTGCCACTAAAAGATCCATTGCCAGGTGGATTGTCTCTTGTATCCAGTTCTGTTATGAAAAACTGGGTAAGGTTCCTCCCTCAGGCCTGAGGGCTCACTCTACCAGAGGTACAGCTGCGTCTCTGGCTGCTGCCAGGGACATCCCTATCCTAGAGATATGTCAAGCAGCTACCTGGAAAACAGTTCACACTTTTACTAAGCATTACTCCTGATATCCAGGCTAGGAGTGATGCTCGATTTGGCACAGCTGTGCTTCAGAGCCTATTTCCCAAGTAGGTTCTGTCCCTCCTCCATGGAGGTACTGCTGTGTAGTCATATGTCATAATATAGCAAGACTTCATGTTGTTTGAAGAAAAAATTACTCACCTTAGTAATGTTGTTTCTTCAATGGAGTTCTTATGCTATGACCTCCCTTCAGCCTGCCCCTCTCAGAACCTCTGTTTTGGGAGGTGGGTGGGCAGTGCAATGTTGGCACTTTTTGGATGCCCACTTTATTTCACCTCTCTTTGGGTGCTTAGGTGTTATGCTTAAGTTCTTTCTTGAATCCCTGACTTGAGTCTTTGTTTTGGGATCAAGATCAAAAGGTGTTTTTGTAGTTAGTAGCCAACGGCTAGTGTAGGTTTACGGCTTCCACACAGAACCTTAGTGAGTTTTGCTGTAAAGATCTGACAGTTTAAGTTTGAGCTTCAACAGACAGTGTGTTCAATCCGAGTCGATGCTCAAGATTCCATGCCTGCATGGAAGTTAACTCTTTCACCTCCGGAGCAGTTCTAACCTGGGGTTATACTGCATATGTCATAATATAGCAAGACTCCATCAGAAGAAATAACATTACTAAGGTGAGTAATTTTTTCTTCCTGCCCACCAAATAAAGTCTTAGAGTATCTTTTAGACCTCTCAAATACAGGTCTGCAGTACTTCACAGTCAAAGTTCATCTTTGTGCCATTTCAGCATATCATGAGCTGGTACTTTCCATGTCACTGGCTCAGTTGCCTGTAGTTAAGAGGTTTCTTAGGGGTAGTCTGCATACTAGACCTCCTATCAGATGTCCAGTCATAGCCTTGGACATTAACATTGTGCTAGACATGCTCACTCATAAACCTTTTGAGCCTCTAGCTACTTGCGACTTGAAGTTCCTCACTTGGAAAACGGCCTTTCTGGTGGCCGTTACCTCGGCCCGTAGAGTTTCTGAAATACATGCACTGGTCAGAGACCCCCCCATACACTGTATTTTACAAGGACAAAGTAGTTCTTAGGACTCATATTAAGTTTATCCCTAAGGTTGTCTCAGAATTCCATCTAAACCAACCTTTATTCCTTCCTACCTACTTCGCAAACTTCCAGAATGAAGGAGCACGTACACTTCTTTCACTGGATGTTAAGAGAGCGCTGTGGTTCTATCTAGATAGAACAAAAGAAATTTGCAAGGCTCAACAACTGTTTGTTTCCTTCAGCGAGACCCGGCTGGGTCAACCTGTCTCTGTCAGATGCATTTCAGCGTGGCTGGTGCCATGCCTCGCCACTGCTATTCTATGGCACAGGTCAAGCTGGAAGGCAGAGTATGCAGCTCACTCTACCAGAGCAGTCGCAGCATCTCTGGTGGAAATCCTGGCGTGCCATTGTAGATATTTGCAGTGCGCTACCTGGAGCACTGTGCATACTTTCGTTAAGCACTACGCCTTGGATGTCCATGCCAAACGACATCTGTCATGTGGAAGGACCATTCTTAATGGACTTCTGTCCTAAGCACATGAGCTCTTTATCTCCTGCCACCCATCTCGGGGGATTATTTAGCTCGGTTCTCTCCCATTAGTGTGAATGAGTGGTGAAGACTTTATGTCCAGGAAGATATGGAAATTAAGTATCTACTGTAATTCTTGATCTTCTTGGACGAAGTCTCGACCACTCTTTCACATGCCCACCCACCATCCCCCAAGCTCAGTTCTTGGTTTATGTCTTCACTCCCTCAATGGCTGGGCTGTGAAGACTTTATTGCTGACCCTTCTTACACGGGTCATTCGGACTATCTTATGTCTGATTTTTAGGCTAGTCCTTCTAAGTTAATTATGCTGCACCTCCTCGGAAAAAAAGGTACTGAGGCTGTTGGAGGGTCGACGCCGAGATAGTCATTACCGCATGAGTCGGGGCTCGCGGTGCCGCTTCCTCGTGGCTCCGTCTCCGGCCCTCTTGAGAAAGTTTGCTCCCACTGGGTCCTAGCACCTCTGGTGAACTCCCATTAGTGCGAATGAGTGGTGGAGACTTTGTCCAAGAAGATCAAGAATTATGGTAGGTATGTAATTTCCATTTTTCAGTACCTCTGTTCTTCCCCCCATTGACAAAGGCAGCAGCATCCATGTTTGTACAGTATGTTGTTGCCTATAACTTCTAACAACTTGAGATAATTTAGTTTTTGTAGTTTGGCCAACGTTGGGGTAATTTTGAGGCCTTTGTTTTGGGAGGCCCATTTGACTGGAAAATACATCCTGAACCTGGGTGGTGGACAGGCATCTGATAAAACCATTGCATCTGATATGGTGTAGTTGATTTTATACCCCAAAACTAAGCCAGAACATTCTAGTTTTCTAATCAGAGCCAGGGTGGAGGTGGGGGGGGGGATCCTTAAGAGAAAGAAGGTTTTGTTGGCCTATAGTGAGAGAATTTTTGCTCCGATTCCTCCACATTCACCACCCCATCTCTCTGTTTACCCAAACAGCTATTGTAGAGAGTGAACGGGGCGGGGGGAGAGAGGACACCCGTGTCTGGTTCTCCTAGCCAGGGGGAACCATGGCGAGAGCATCATCCCGTTATTTTATTTATTTTCAATTTTTAACCAGGAAAGGTACACTAAGCTGCAGTCGCTTGTTTCCAGGTGCATCCTGAGGGGTGGGTAACTTGGACCTTTTTTTATTACAGGAGAAATGTTGCTATGACACAAGGGGAAACTCCCCTACTGTTTCTATAATTTCTGCATTACAGTAGGATGGGATAGAGGAATTTGCTTTTACCTGGATCAGCTGAGAATGTGCCATGAATTTTGGTTATGGACACTCCTATGCTTGGTATGTGATATGTCTCGATGTAACCTACAGCATGTCTCAAATATGGGCCTGTAAGTTTGCAATGTTGAAGCCCATTCAAGTGCAATTTATGTGATGAGATGGGGCCCTCCTACAGACAGTGCCCTTGGGCAGCTTGCAGTCACCTAGGTAAGGTAGTAAAAGACCAAGAACAGATCATCACCGAGTCCCAGTCTCATGCTCCAAATTTGAAGAAACCTTTTAGTTCCATGGAGCGTCAGAAGCTTCTCCTACTTCCACAGAGTAGTGAAATAAGTCTCCCCCCTGCGGCACCAAAGGCTGGGCCTTCTACTCTGCAGTTGCTGCAGATTCAACAACCTGCTAAGGTGATTCCTATACCTGCCCGAATGATGCCCACAGAACTAGATCAGGACAGCCAAGGAGAAGGTCAACAGGTTCCTTTGACAGCAAGCCCAGGGGAAAGAATGTCTTCCTACAGGTAAAGACACGGTCACCTGCTCAGGCGCCTGACAGAGAGAATCAGACTAAGAGGAGGAGGATGGATAGATGCCTCCCCCACCATGAACCTGCATTACAGGTAGTAGTCGGACAGAAAAGAGGTTGTTCCAGAATCAAAACTGCAAAATGAGAAACCACAACCAATTTCCACCAGGAATCGGTACATCCCTCTAAGTAAACTTAAACAATAAGGGATTCAGGAAAGAGAACATGGACTCAAATGTTTCATCTATAACCTCTACCATAATGGACTGCTGTTCAGACTCGCAAACTGATATAGCTAAGGCTGAAAGGCTGAAGGGAAAAACTAGATCTCACTCAGTCAAAAGTGACTGGACACCCCTAATTTTCCCCCCATGCGTAGAGCGTCCATCTTGAACCCCCTGACCCTGAATGAGAGCTGAATTAAGGGTCATAAAAAGAGGCTGCCAACCCTTCATTTCTTGCAGAACTTACCAGGGAATTTTTTTTGTTTACAAGATACCAGGTTAAAAAATTCTACATGACGTATCTCAGGCAAAATGGTTGTGGGATAGGGCTAGTTAATTTAGATCACAAGGGGAAGATATGTGTGATGAGGTTGCAATCTTAATTAAGAGCAATTCTTTTAAAATACAAAGACTAGTAGAAATTTACCATGGAAAGACCATGTTATTAGACATGGTTTCTGAAACTTGAAGTTTTGCTTTATAAACATATAGACCCCACCCCCAAAGCTATATCTGCATGTGTGGAACTATTTAAAAAGATCCAACCATATTTCTACAATGAACAAATGGTTGTCTTTTGAGGGGATTTGAATTGTGGTTTAGCTGTTGAAGACGGGGTTGATCATATTACTAAAATTTATATTGATATGAATTTTCAAATAATATGATCTGAGTGGGCCTCCTGCAAGTTAGGTATAAGGTGATACATCAGGTGGGTGCTAAAACTTACATGAAAGGAGTTTTGGCTACCTGTATTGATTTCAAACAACTTGAAGTCTTGCTGTATTCTGACAAGTGCAGTTAGCTCCAGCCTTTAAACTGCCCCGGAGAACAAAGGGTTAAACTTTCTATGCAGAGTATAGAATGCTGAGCTCAAGCTCGGTTGATGTCTCTGTCTGTTTCCTTTGTAACCTAACCATCAGATTCTTTACTGTGCCTCATTAAACAGTCGCCCAGAGATTTTCTCCTGCAGCTTGGTTCGAAAGTTGGTTGAAGTGTCGGTTTTTGTCGGTTTCTAACCTAAAAATTATTCCACATAGTCGGTTCAGTCTCTGTCTGTGGTACCATGAGTACTAGATAGGTTTTGTACTGTATATTCTGTGTGGAACTTGTAAAGAGTGTGGATCAGTTCGGCTGAACTGATCATTTGTTTTAATTCTTGTGTTAACTTTAGTGTGTGGTTACTGGTCCTTATCGGTTCTAAAAAAAACGTGCCTTTATCCGTTTTTTTCCAAGACCCATGACACGGTTAGGAACCGATAAGGGAGTCTTGCCTGGTGGTTGCCAAAAAAAGGGTAAGTTTGGTTAGGTTGACCATGTCTGAGAAACCCAAGAAAAAAACCGGGCCCACTGGGTTTCAACATTGCAGTGAGTGTGGGGAGATCTTTGCCAAGGCTGATCCCCATGCCACCTGTGTTTATTGTCTGGGGGTTTGAACTCCTCGATTCAGACTTGCAAATTTGCAAAAATGTTCCCAAATCTATCCTTGAAAAGAGATTGGGTAAACTGAGGGAAAAAGAGGCCGATAAGTCCACTGACCCGGATGGCCAGCCCGGTTTGGTTCCGACCGAACCAGAAGGAGTACCCTCTGACCAGGGCGATACTTCTTTGGGCAAAAGGAGAGCCAATCCAGAGGGGTCAGTTCCGACTAAAAGAAAGCGCAAAGAAAAATTGTCCAGTTCGGATCCAGAAGTCCATGTTCCGACCGCCGAAGAAATAGCCAGAGTGGTTCAGACTGTGGAATCACTTCGCCCAATTCCAACCGATCTGCACCTTTTGGCAGGGGCTCGGTTCGGTCAGTTCCCCTGGTTCACGATTATAACCCTGAAGAATTTTATAAACCAGAGTTTGAGGAGGAAGGGGAGTTTGAAGATGATGATGGTGATGGTGAAAGTCTAGATGTGCCTGTGGAACCGGACATCTCCCCAGACAGACCTTCAGGTGTATCCCCTCCTAGGCTTTCTGAGTCCCCTTCCCACTTTATGTTCTACAGAAAGGTGGCTGAGACCCTCCAGCTTCCTATGGAAGAGGCAATGGAGGATCAGGAGGAGCCTGATTTTGTAGAAATGATGGACATCCCAGAGTCCAGGAGACTGTCTATTCCCCTACACAAATCTTTTGGGAAACAGACACAAAAAATTCTGAAGTCTCCTAATTCTATACCTCCTGTGGACAGAAGAATGGACAAGAGGTATACACTCTCAGGCTCAGATACAGAGTTTTTATATCAGCAATGCAACCATGTAGGGTTGTGCAGACTGCTGCCTGTGATAAGGCAAGCATTCCCTTGGCTTCACACCCCCAAGACAAAGACTCCAGGAAGATTGATGCCATGGCAAAAAGTTGTACATGGCATCTTCCTTGAGGACTCAGACAGGTGAATTATATGGCCTATACAACCAGGTACCAGAAGTCCAGGTGGGACACTGTACTGGCACTGGCTAAACAGGCCTCCCCCAGCTAGCCAAGGAGCTGGAGGAGGTGGCTGCAGATGGGATTGTGGCATCAAAAGTTCAGTTTCATGCTGTTGTGGACTCCAGTGATGTGTCATCAAGAGTCATGGCTGCATCTGTGGCTCTTCGGAGAATGGCTTGGCTCAGATGTACTAGCCTCTCGCAGGATACCCAGGCTAAGGCCATGGATTTTCCTATGTAGTGGGTAATTCTCTGTTTGGGGAGCAGACAGAGAATTCACATGAAGAAAATGGATAAGTACAGGACCTCCTACAGGAGTGCTCAGGCCAAGGAGAGGCAGGCAACTCCTCAAAGGCAGCAGTCTAGGGCAGGGGCAGGCCTTTTCATAGGCCTTTTACCAAGCACAGGCCTCTTCTCCTTTCACAGAGGGGTTCTTCAGAGGGAGAGGCAGAAGGGGGATGAGCAGGGCTGCATCCACTCCTCAGCCTAAGGCCCCTGCCAAGCAGACACCCTGATGTGTCTGCCGGTCGACTCTCCTATTCCAGTAGGGCAGGCTGGCTTACTTTGTCCAGGACTGGATGTCTATTACATCAGACAAGTGGGTCCTGGAAGTAGTAAGCCAGGACTGGTTCTCAGCTTCAGAAAATCTCTCAGAAACCCTTGCCCTAGAAGCAGTGGTTTCATCTCTGCTGGCCTTAAGAGCCATAGAGAGAGTACTCACTCCTACACTGAGGCAAAGGACTGTACTCCAGGTACTTCCTTACCCCCAAAAAGACAGGGGAGTGGTGACCCATCCTAGACCTAGGATACCTGAACAAACATCTACTAAAAGCAAAGTTCAAGATGGTAACTCTGGGAATAATCCTTCCCTGTCTAAGGCCAGGGGACTGGCTAGCCTCCCTGGACCTCAAAGATGCCTACTTTCACATTCCCATCAGGTCCTCCCACAGAAAGTACCTCAGGTTCGAGTTGCCCTCAGGCCACTATCAGTTCAGAGCAATGCCCTTTGGCCTAACCTCAGCCCCAAGGGTTTTTACAAAATGCCTGGCAGTAGTAGTTGCCTTTCTAAGAAGGCAAAAGATTTCCATTTTTCCATATCTGGACGATTGGCTAATAGTGGGCCAGTCTCCAGACCAAGTCAAGTCTCACCTGCAAGTGACCCAGCAAGTGCTCACTTTCTAGGATTTCTTCTCAACCTTCCCAAGTAGTTCCTGAGTCAGTCCAGCTTACCTTTATAGGGGCAGAACTGGACACAATCAGAGCAAGAGCCTTTCTTCCCTGGAAAGGGCAAGGGTCTTGTAGAACTAGCCTCTTCCTTCAGCCTTCAGGTATCTCAACCGGCAAGGCATTTCCTCCAGTTCTTGGAACACATGGCAGCTTCAGCAGCAGTGGTCCAAGGGGCAAGATTGCAGATGAGGGATATTCAGTTCCCTCTGAGGGCTTTTTGGTCTCAGAGGAAGGATCCTCTTACCAAACTGATCCCAGTGACTCTGACCTTGATCCAGGCCCTTCAATGGTGACAGGATCAGGACAATTTAAGACAAGGGGTCCCATTTGCCATCCAGTCTCATTCAGTGGTCCTTACCACAGATGCTTCTCTTCTGGGCTGGGGAGCCCATCTGGGGCCCTCACTGCCCAGGGACTGTGGGTCCCCCAAAGAATCCCTTCTTCATATCAATCTCCTAGAACTCAGGGCAGTTTTTCTGGTCCAAAAACTTTCTCTCAGTCAGTGCAGAATAAGGTGTTTCAGGTCAGAGCAGACACCACCACCATGTGGTACATCAAGCGGGGCACTCGGTCCACAGCCTTGTGCATGGAAGCTATGAAATTGTGGTCCCTGGCTTATTCCTGCAAACCTCTCTGATAGCAGTTCACCTTCCAGGGAAGGACAATGTGCTAACAGATGCACTGGGCAGGATCTCTCAGGGCTATCAATGGTCCCTGGACCTCAGGTGTTGAAAGTAATTTTTTCAAGATGGGGCACTCCAGAGATAGATCTCTTTGCAGCCCCAGACAGTCACCAACTTCCTCTCTTTTGTTGCAGACCCCAGTCTTGGGCTCAGTCCCCAGATGCTCTGATTCTGAATTGGAAGGAAATTTCTGCATGCCTTCCTCCCTTCCCACTCCTGTTCAAAATTTTAGTCAAGGTCTCAACCTTGCAAAGTGATTCTGATTGCTCCAGACTGGGCCAGACAGCCTTGTATCCTCGTTGTTGTCCCTAGCAGTCCATCTTCCCTGTCTCTCCCAGGAATTACAACCTGTTAACATCCTCTCAGGGGAGGATTTGGTACCCTAATCTTCAGTCTCTCAATCTCAAAGCATTGCTCTTGAAGAGTTAGAGTTTGCAGATTTGCATCTTTCTCAGGGGTTCTGGATATTCTCAAAGCTGCCCAAGCCCTCCACCAGAAAGACTTATAACTCCAAATGGAAAAGATTCAGCATTTGGTGTTCCAAGAAGCATATTTCCCAGATACTGCTGAATTGCCCTACGGTTCTGGATTATATGGTCCATCTTAATGGCCTAGGCCTCAGACCAGCTACTCTCAAGGTACACTTGTCAGTTGTTTCTGCTTTTTTGTCAGTGGGAAAGTCTTCCTCACTATCATCTCAACCTGTGTTCTGTACATTTTTTAAAGGATTGCTTCACACCAATCCTCCCTTTAGAGACCCTGCCCCTGCCTGGGATTTGAATGTTGCAAAAATACCTGTCCGCGATCCAACTAGCCTAGGGAGTGTACAGTATACGACAGTGTTATAAGTTATATTATGACCAACCCAGTCCTTGAACTATGCTCCAATCCTATGTATGATGACCTGTATATATCTGTCAGTTGAACTAGCTAGTCTAGAGTGTATAATCTGAAATGTGCTTACTACTATATGTTTCTAAGCCAAATAATGTATTTCCCACGCTTGTTTACTGTGACAAAAACTACTCTCTTTGCCATGTCTCCTCGACTGTTGCTCCTCATGTTGTATTCTCCCGGGTTGTTCCTGAAAATAGGCATAATACTTGTCTAGTGTACTTACCCGGTAAACAAAAGCTACATAAATAAATAAATAAATAAATTGCTCAACTTTTGCAACCTCCTTTTGAGCCTATGTCCTCAGCAGAACTTAAGTACTTGACTTGGAAAACTGTGTTCTTGGTAGCCATTACTTCTGCCAGGCGTATCAGTGAATTGCAAGCCCTGTCAGTGGAACCTGATTTTATCTCCTTTCACAGGGATAAAGTGGTCCTTGGAACCAATAGAAGGTTCTTGCCCAAAGTGGTTTCAGACTTCCATTTGAATCAGTCTGTGTCTCTCCCTGTTTTCTTCACTGATCATTCTTCCTCAGGAGAGAGAAGGCTACACAGTTTAGATGTTAAAAGAGCCCTTAGCACCTACATAGAGCGTACCAAAGGTCACAGGTTTGACTCCTTCGAGTTATTCCTCACTTATGGAGAAGTGGGAAAGGGCAAACCTGCCACCAAGAGAACTATTGCCAGGAGGATTGTGTCTTGTATACAATTCTGCTATGAAAAACTGGGAAAGATTCCCCCCTCAGGCCTGAGGGCTCACTCTACAAGAGGTACAGCTGCTTCCCTGGCTGCTGCCAGGGATATCCCTCTCTTAGAAATTTGTCAAGCAGCCACCTGGAAAATAGTCCATACCTTTACCAAGCATTACTCTCTGGATATCCAGGCTAGGAGTGATGCTCGGTTGGGCACTGCAGTACCTCAGAGCCTATTCCCAAAGTAGGTTCTGTCCCCTCCTCCATGGAGGTACTGCTTGGTAGTCTGCACTTGTCAGAATACAGCAAGACTTCAAGTTGTTTGAAGAAAAAATTACTCACCTTAGTAATTATGTTTCTTCTATTGGAGTCTTGCTGTATTCTTACAAGTGCAGTTAGCCCCAGCCTTTAAACTGCCCCGGAGAACAAAGGGTTAAACTTTCTATGCAGAGCATAGAATGCTGAGCTCGAGCTTGGTTGATGTCTCCATCTGTTTCCCTTTGAAACCTAATCGTCAGATTCTTATGAGCAAAACCCTAATAGGTATTCTATGTGGAAATTGTTAAATTTTTAATAGCCAACTGGCAGCAAAAAAGTTTTGGATCCCCAAAGGAAGACTCAAGTCAGGAAACCTAAAACTCAAAATCCAAACCAACAAGAATAGTAATAAAATGACACCCAAACAAAAGAAGAGGGTGTAAAAGGAACACCCCTGAGGTGCAACACTGCACCTGCCCACCCACTTCCCAAAACCAGGTTCTGAGAGGGGAGGCAGGGCGGGAGGTCAGAATACAGCAAGACTCCAATAGAAGAAACATAATTACTAAGGTGAGTAATTTTTTCTTCCACTTCATGTTACAAAATATAAAAGAGCAGGGTGCATGTGCAGTGCCAATAGAAACATCAGATCATCTGGCAGTGTCCTGCAGTTGCACTCCTGGCATTATTTAAAAAAAAAAAGAGAAAATTATCCATTTGGAAATTAAACACTCAATTATTGCCAGGAAGTGGACCTCTGTTTCAGGCTGGACACTCCATCATCTGCACCTGTGACTCCCTGTTGGGTTGGTAAATTGACTCAAAAAAAATTTTAAAAACTTCTTTATTAAACAGCGTGAAAATTAAGCAGAACAAATATTTGCAGTACTTAACTTTAGACAAAACTCCAAAGACTAATTTCTAAGGCCCATGAAGAAAAATGCAGTTTAATTCAGGAGGTGAAGTCTTAGATGTTCAGATACTTTGGAGAGGGGGGATATGATAGAAACCTTTAAATACCTCACGGGGGTAAATAAGGTACAGGAGGGAAATATTGTTCAGAAGAAAAGGTGCTCAGGAACAAGGGAACATGCTATGAAGCTGAAGGGGGGTAGATTCAGGAAAGATGTGAGAAAGTACTACAGTGAAAGAGTGGTAGATTCCTGGAACAGCCTTCTGTTGGAGGTGTTTGGGTTGCGGGGGAGGTGAAAACAGTAGTGAGGTTCAAGAATGCATGGGATAAGCACAAGGGAATCATACTGGAAAGGAAGGGGTCAGAAAGAAAAGATCTGTAGATCAGGCACAGACTGCGGTAATAGTGTAAGTGGGGAGAAATGGACAAATTGGATGCGACAAGTGATCCTTATCTGCCGTCAAATTCTATGTTTCTAGGATACCTATATGACCGAGCTGTCTCTTTAAAGAAAGAACAACAGTTTGGTATGCAAGGTCAAAAGCTGAGATTAGATATGTTCAAGGACTGTGAGAACAGAGTAGTAAATAAACAGATCTTCGGGGGTATCTCAGTCATCAAGTTACACTGTAGGAACATCATCGTCAGTGAAGCAGGATCAACACTGAAGATTTTCAGCAGTACAACAGTTGCCATCGACATAATCAACCCTATTAAGGTGTGAGTGGCAGTGGTCCCTCATCAGTTCTTTTCTGGCCATCAACTTGTTCGCATGGGTCACTGCTGAAGCTCTGACACAGTTTTGAGCTATTTTCGCCTACGGCTTTTTCATACCCTTCACTTTTAAATCTCTTTTATAACAGATTCATTTATTTTGTTAATGTCAAGAGTTAATCCTTTGACCTCTCTCTTCCGTCATTGCTGCTGTGTCTGCTATCTTGGGCCTGACCACGAAGTTTCTGACTGTGAGCTCTGCCAGAAGTTTAATCAAACAACCCTCAGACAATGCAAAAAGGCTTAAAAAATGTCCTAATGGCACAACAAGCAGCCAGTTATGGGCAGGGGTCCTCCGGTGTCCCAGCCTCTCAGTCGCCACAGGATCGTCAAGCTCCCAGGCATCTAAAGCCTGAGACAAATCCTCTGGGAAAAGTCATAAAAAGAACCGAGATTGGGACCGCTTCCCCCAGCAGTGGTCTCGTTCCCCGACAGCCTTTCCTCCATCATCTGGAGGGTTCCTCATCGGCTGCAGCTGCACCAGCGTATAAAGTCACTGTCCAGGTCTCTGTGCCTCCAGACCTATACCAACAGTGTATCTGCCTAATTCACAGAGCGACTGGTCATCGACTGGGTCATCTGCCCCACCTCCATTGATGATGGGCTCGTTGTCGACAGCCCTCCCATCAAGGCCTGATCTCTCATCTACTTGGGCTACAGGCTCTTCAGGTTTGTAGAGTCCATCAGGCAAGTCATCAATCCCTGTACCATTGACCCTCTTCCTCCATCGGCGTAGCCTTCGACCTGAATGAAATCCTCACCAAGTTTACCTCGGTGATCGTTTATCAATTGGGCGCATACAGGTCCACATCACCAGCGCTGTAAATGGCAGCTTCAGCATCGTTGCCTCCTCGTAGACCGCGGGAAGCTCCTTGCAAGACGTCATCACTGCCTCCGACATTGGACCTGGATTAGAAGATATCAACATCAAGGAGTAGTACCACCCTGAACTCATTCTCCTTGATGAGGAAGAGGAGGTCTGTACCTCAGACAGGGCTGCAGCCTCCTCTGTTAGTTAGGATTCTGTTAAGCATACCTCTAGGTCTCCTCCTGAGGACCCCACATTTTTCAATGTGATGAAACAATTGTCCTCAGCCATGGGTTTACATACTGAGGAGGAAGATGTCACCAGAAAGGATCTGGTGGACTTTCTGGAAATCCCAGAGTCTCCCCCAAAGATCATTCTTCCTATTTTACCTGCATTGAGGAATGCTACTACTGCAACCTGGCACAGGCCAGACATGGTGCCAGCTAAGTCCCGCAGGGTGGATAAGCTTTACCATGCCCCCTAGGGGTTTCCTTACTATGCTGCCCAGTCAGAGACTGATTCAGTGGTCATCAAGGCAACTCATGACATGTCTAAGGTGCCTAAGCACCTTAGTTCTCTTCCCTCGGACAATGAGTCTTGTAGAATTGACCTTTGAGGCAAGAGGGTTTATGCCTCCTTCATCCTTGGGCTGAGGATTGCCAGTTACCTGTCTCATATGGTAAAATACCAGAACTCCAACTGGAAGAAGGGTAAAGCTGCCGCTCAGGCCCTCCCAGATGGTACACAGAAGCAGAAGGTTCTCAAGTGCTTGCAGACTGCTGAGGATGTTAGCAAGCACCTCCTCAGGGCCCTCTATGATATCTCGGACACTATTGCCAGGGCTGCTGCCACCAGCATCTGCCTATGTTAGCATTCCTTGCTGAGGGTCTCTGGCTTTGCTGCTGATACTCAGCAGAAGGTGCTTAATGCTCCTTTCAATGGCACAAAGCTCTTTGGGCCTGATGTCCAGGACATCATTAATGATTTGCAGGCATCTGGCAGGGCTATAAAATCTGTCCCCTCCCTCTACCATACATACAAAGGAGCCAGCAGAAGAAGATCATTTGGTCTATCTAGTCAGCTCGTACTGCAGGGTCCACAGCTTGAGCTACTGTCCTTTCCCTCCCTCCCCACTCCTCCCATCCTCCCTACTCATGATCCTTACCTTCCCCCTATGCCTATCCAAGCCTCTCTTAAAGCTGCCCACTGTCTTCAATGAGGTCACCTCTTGACAGCACATTCCAAGTGCCCACCACCCTCTGTAAAGAAGTGCTTCCTGACCTCCTCCTAAACCTCCCACCCTCCAGCTTAAGACTGTGACCCTCGTGTTATGGTTGCCACCAGCTTAAAGAGATTCTCCTTAACCAGCTTATTTATCCCTTTCAAGTATTTGAAGGTCCCAATCATGTTCCTTCTCTCCTGTCTTCCAGGGAGTACATGTTTTGTGCCCTCAACCTCTCCTCATATGCATTACCCTGCTGACATGCTATCATCTTTGTAGTCCTCCTCTGGACCTTCTCCAGCAGGTTAATGTCCCTTTTGAGGTGTGGGCACCAGTACTGAACTTCATACTCTAGATGCGGCCTTATTAGGGACCTGTACAATGGCAGTATAACCTCCTCTCTTCTACTACTGATCCCCCTAGATATGCATCCCAGCAGCCTAAGGGTAGACAGCACCCTCCCTTTCGCAAGGCATCCAGTAGACCTGGTGCAGCCTGTCTGCCCCAAGGCAAATAAAGAGCCTCCACTGCCTTGCCCACCCCCTCCAATGCAGCAGCTGCGACCAAGCATCCACAAA
This sequence comes from Neoceratodus forsteri, assembly GCA_016271365.2. Lineage (NCBI taxonomy): Eukaryota > Metazoa > Chordata > Ceratodontiformes > Ceratodontidae > Neoceratodus > Neoceratodus forsteri. The sequence continues at coordinate 967,853,602 of CM057452.1, forward strand.
GTGGCGGGTCAGCCCCAGCGGCTAGATCCACCTCTGCTTGACTCCTTGCCAGATCCCCCTCTTCTGGTTCCCACCCAAGAGGTGGTGGTCAGAGGTCAGTTCTCCCTCCATCTAAATCAGTAGAGAACCATAACTTCAGATGCCTGGATTCTGCAAATCATAGGAAGAGGTCACACGCTGGAGCTCATCGAGCAGCCTCCAGAAACCCCTCTCCTGCCCTCCGCTTACCCCCAGCTCACTTTTCTGTTCTCAGAGGAGGTACAGTCTCTTCTACACAAGCAGGCCATTGAGCCAGTACCCAGGCGCCAGAGAAACAAGGGGGTTTATTCCAGGTTTTTCCTGATCGCCAAAAAGATTAGAGATCTGAGGCCCACCTTGGATCTAAAAGACCTCAATCTGTATGTTCAGTACCAAAAGTTCCGGATGGTAACTTTGTCAGGCTTGATGCCCCTTCTCAAGGCAGGTGACTGGCTCTGTTCAGTGGACATGCAGGATGCCTACCTGCACATCTCGGTCTTCCCTCTTCACAGGCGGTTTCTCCATTTCTGTTTCAGGGTGAGCATTACCAATTCAAGGTGCAGTCCTTTGGCTTGTCCTCTGTGCCACTGGTCTTTACCAAGTGCTTAGCAGCAGTAGCTGCAGCCCTCAGAAGGGAGGGACTATATGTTTTCGCCTACCTGGAAAATTGGCTCCTAAAGACCTCATCCAGTGGGCAGCTCCTGTGGACTCTGGAGAGAACTCTCCAGTTGTTCCACTCCTTGGGCATTACAGTCAACTTGCCCAAGTCAGTTCTGGTGCTGTCCCAAAGGCTGCAATACATAGGGGCAGTTCTAGACTCGAAACAGGGGAAGGCTTTCCTGCCTCAGAACAGGGTGGAGTACCTTATAGCCCAGGCTCAGGAGGTGGCCCAGAGCTGTTTTTATTCCTGCCAGGGTGTACCTGAGACTGTTGGGTCTAATGGTGGCTGCCATTCCCACTGTTCCACTGGCCAGAATTCATATGCACATCCTCCAGTGAACTCTCAGAGTGCAATGGGAAATTGCAGTGCTGCCCCATCTGGGTGCGCCTCTGATTGGTGGAGAAGGTCGCTAGACTCGAGGCTGAATTGGCTAGAATTAAGGGACCTCTTCCCCACCCAGGGGCCACCAAGTCTGACACTATTACATCAGTGGATGCCAGGTAGAGGAGCGGCTGGACTATGGTGGGCTTGGGAAGGTGAGGTTGTGGGGGTCTGGGGAGATGGGGTACAGACATATTCCTCAACCGTATTACTACAAAATTCCTACACTGCCCTGGTGGAGTGGGACTGCCAGGAGTAGGCACCCATGGTAGTGGCAGGGAGGATGTGGGGGCCCTCCATAGTGGGGACTCTAACGAGGGGGGAGAGAATCCCAGAGGAGGAGGAAGCAACTGCTGGTGGGGGACTCTGTTTTCAGGGGAATTGATTTGGGAATAGGAAAGGTGATGGAGAGTGAGGTCAGGTGCATATGTGGTGCCTCAGCCTGGAGGGATGGGGAGCATATTGTAGGGATTGCTAGGGCAACAGGAAGAAAGGGGGAGCTGGATGTTATTACCCACCTAGGGACAAATGACTTGGCTAGGGATGGGGAAGGGATAGTACAGGGTGAGTTTAGGAAACTGGGAAGCGATCTTAGGTAGCACACTCAGTAACTTTTGCAGAGGTGTCCTGCCTGTCTGCAACAGGGGGAAGGAGAAGGTTCTTCGCACCACAACCTTTAACTCATGGTGGAGGGAATGGTGCAGAGAAGAGGGATATGGCTACATTTGGGACTCTGGGCACCCCTGTGAGGATAAGGGACTATACCGGGGTGATGGTCTGCATCCATCTGGGAGGGGAACCGCAGTCCTCAGTGGCCAGTTTAAATGTTACTTCAATGAATATTTAAACTAGCCTGTGGTGGTGGAAGAGATCAGGGAGGCAGAAACTGCCCCCCCCCCCACTCACAGACACAGCCTGATGTAGAGAGTGGGGAGATCCTGATAGGAGAGGGACCACCCAAGTTAATCAAAGAGGGAGGGTGATAGTAAAGGGGAGAGGTGGAAAAGAAGCATTAAAAAAAGGAAGGAGGGGCAAAAAGAAAGAGGGGGGCAACAAGCTAAGTGCTAAAAAAATCTGGAAGGTCATATGTGCTAATGCTAGAAGGAGATTCCGGACCTAGAAGCTATCATGGCAGAGGCTCACTCTGATATTGTGGCTATCATTACCAACTCATGGTGCACTTGAAAACCATGACTGGGAAATACCATACCAGGCTACACTCTGTTCAGAAAGGGAAGGAAATATAGGGGTGTGGTGCTTTATGTGAAGGAAAGCATAAACGTGATGGAAATACAGGGAATTGGGGAGAGGAGCAGAGGTACTGTGGGTCACCTTTGAGTCAGGGAATGGAGCCAGTATTCGCACAAGCATGATCTACAGACCTCCAGCACAGGGGGAGGAGTTAGATAAGGTACTGTTGAATGCAGTTAGTAAAACAGCTGAAAAGGGGAAGGTGCTGCTGGTGGGTAACTTCAATCTGTTGGATGTAGATTGGAGCCTTCTAACAGCAGCATCAGCTAGAAGCAGAAACATCCTTGCCTCCCTGCAGTTCCTCAGGCAACTAGTCAGTGAACCCACTCGTGATGGGTTAGTACTAGACTTGGTTCTCACTAGCAGGAACAGTGTTTCAAACATCAAGATGAGAAGCAACCTGGGGCCCAATGACCACAGTACAGTGTGGTCCAATGTAAGGACAGCTGTGCAATCTAACCACACAACAGCGAGTGCCCTGGGCTTCAAAAGGGCAGATTTTGTAAAGATGGGTGAATGCCTCAGGGCTGACTTGGCAGCAGGGGGATGACCTGGGGGGAGGGGTTTCATAGTTGTTTACAAGTTCAGAAGGCAGAGCCTATTATTGAACTTGCCACCTAAAGGTGGTTTTAGTTATCTATATATTTAAATTTACTATTACCCATGTGGTTGTCTAATGTATTCTTAAAGATATCCATAGTTTTACTCTCAACTACAGAGACTGGTAGTGTATTCCATAGATTAACTATTCTCTGAGAGAACCATCAAAGTCTTTTTATTGTTTGACAATTTGCTCCTTTTAATTTCATGTTGTGTGATCTTGTACGTGATACACAAAATTTTCTTTCTGTACCTAAGGTTTCTATTAATCCTGGTTCATTGAGTGCTTTAAAGATCATACATAGGTCTCCTCTAAGATGCCTATATTGGATTGAGTACAGGCCAAGTATTTTTAATCTTTCTCCATAGGTTTTATCAGACATGTCTTTGAGTTTTTTGGTCATTTTCCTTTGAACTCCTTGTATTTGTTTCTTTCCATGTATTGTGGTTGGTGCATAAAAAGGGGCACAATAATCCAAGTGGGCTGGAGGAACACTGGGCCAAACTAAAAAAGGGCATAGTGATGGCAACAAATTTCTGCATCAAGCAAGTGAGTGAAAGCAAGAGGATGAGGAGACCACTATAGTTCTCAAAAGAGGTGGCAGAAAACATAAAGGCTAAAAGGGTTACATTCACAAGGTACAAGGAATCACAGAGGGAGGAGGATAGGGAGGTGTATTAAATGAAGATGTTAACCCACTGTGACACAGTCTCTTCAAAAATGCATTACTCGTTTGCCTTCAGTAGTTATCCATATCTCTGTCTAATTCAATGTACAGTAGCTGCATTGCATTTCTGGCAAATAGAAAAGTTCCTGGGGCCATATAGAGCCCTCTTGGTTGTGGTTAGTGAAGGATGAGAAAGCCTGTAAACCATATCTGGGTTGCCTGTTGTCTTTTCAATTTATGATGAACTCTGGAACCTGTCCACTGGGCAAAGCATGATCACCTTTCATATCCTTTGGTAAGGGGAACACATGATCTTCCAAGAATCCATTTATCTTGTCTGTGTCAATCTTCACCTGTCACAAACCCTTAGGCTTTCTTCTCTTCTGTCCTCTGCTCAGCTTTATTCCTCCTTTGGTTTTATATCCTTTTCTTTTCTTTCCCTTGGGATCCTTTCCGCCTCTTCCCTCTTCTTCCTATCACTCTCTGGTGTGCAGAACTGGGATTGGGAAGGGGTTGCATCCGTTACTAGCCAACTCATGAGTGCCATGCAATGCATCGGCCTTGAGGACGGCCGTCCCTGATGTCACGCCTCCCCTTGCAAAAAAAAAAAGCTCCTGCGGGGTCCTGATTTCTGGCCACAACCCACTAGTGATGAATGCTGAAGATGCACTGAAAGGTCAAGAATTACAGTAGGTATGTAATTTTCATTTACCACTGATTCATACTTATGAGTGTGGGGCAGAGGTACTAGGATCCCTGTGAACTTTGAAGGAGCCAGCATTGGCTACTGATGTCGCATGTACCCATGCAATGCCTGCATGCTAGCCGATAACCATCGTTAGCTCCCTCATGCACCTCAGTTCTGTCCTTCCCGCCATAGAGTATACACGATGTGAGTGACAGCACATCAGTTTGACCGTTATCAACCATTTTTCTTCTGCATAACCATCAAAACTATTCTGTTTGTGGTGTCACCTGCTTTTTGTTATTTTCTGAAGATGTAGAAGTCCAAGAAAAAGTAAAAGGGGCTAAAAGGCACCATCAGACCCCCCATTGTCACTGCCCCTGTGGGAAACTGATCATGGTGACAGACTGACATTACATCTGCTGGACCTGCCTTGGCCTGATTCATGACACAGATTCATGTGACTCCTGCTTTTTTGATTGTTTGCCACACCTTTGAAGTTCGCTCATCCAATTCCCACCTTCAGAGGCAGAGGATGCACATGTAACGCCAAGGTCCGGTATTTGGGCCCTTCTCTTGGGCCTCTTCCCAATGACTGCAGTACTGTGGAAGCATAGGGTCCCCCTCAACCTCGCCAAGGCATTGGAAGCCCTGAGGGATGGGTCTGGTGGACAGCTGGCTCCTTCTGGGTGAGCACCCTGAGTCTGTCCCTGCAGCAGCAGATGTCCTCATTGTAGTGAGGCAGAAGCTGTACACTTGGTCTGCACCAGTGGACACCTCAGTGTCAAAGCCTGGTGCCACCCCAGCTCCTAACATCATGTGCAGTGTCAGTGTGCGGAGTGGTGATGGTCATGATATTGGGCCCCCTGCTGGTACCACTCACAGTACTGGGAGAGAGACCAGCATTTGGACCATGTGGCACCTGGTTGCTAGATGGCTGTGGAGATCTCTCCCAAGTAGCTTTGTGACTCCAGGGATGAGGTCAGCATCAACCCTGGTGACGGACATGGCACCAGTCTTGGTGTCACTTCTGGGCCCGACACCAGGCATGCTACTGGTGATGGTGTTGCCCCTAGGTCAGTCCCTGGTTCTGGCGCTGTTTGTGACAGTGGACAAGCTGTGGTTTTTCTTGCCCTGACTACTAGCAAAGGAAAAAGCCCTGATGGCTTTGATCCAAAGCTTTTTCACCTGTCTGCCCACGCCATTGCTCTTCCCCGACAGATCTCCTGAACCTCTCCTTCACGCATGCAACTGTACCCACAATTTGGAAATCTGCTACCGTGTTTTCTCTTTCCAAAGGGTGTAACCCCTCCAATCCCAACAATTTCCACCCCATAGCTGGCCCTGGATGTTGTTGCTCCTGTCTGTGTTTGTCCTCTCTCCCTTCGCCCTCTGTCCCTATGGTTTGATGGGACCTTGAGGGAGATGCGGTGACTAGGACGAAGGTTAAAGCGTTGCTGGTGAAGAGCCTCCCTTGATGCCAACTGTGATGCTTGGCCAGCTGGTTATGATTGCTCTATGATATTTGTATAGCAGTGTCAGTGGCTCAGTAGGTAGCACACTCGCCTCTGAGGCCGGGAGATCGGAGGGCTGTGGGTTCAGTTCCCACATCTGGCACTTGGGTTAATATCCCAGTATTGACACTGTAATGCAGCATGAGAGGTGCTGCATTTCTGAGGTGCCGCTTCGGATGAGACGTTAAACCGAGGTCCCATCTGCCTGGATTGGTGGTAGTTCAGGTGGATGTTAAAGATCCCATGGCACTTATCGAAAGAGTAGGGAATTTCCCCGTGTCCTGGGCCAAACTTCCCTCATTCACTAAAAATACCACCAACAGCTTAATCTGGTTCAAGGTCAATTGGCATTCATCTGTATCCCCCTCCCCCGGGTCGTGCCTGAAAATAGGCAGGATTTGTCTAGTGCACTTACCCGGTCAACAAAAGCTAAAATAAAATAAAATATACAATGTGGTATGTGAGTGCCTCTCATGAGACAGCCTGTGGGATACCCCCCCCTCCAGGTTTCAGTTAAAATGACAGGATATATATTAAACCAGCAGATCTCTGTAATGTGATTAACTTCCTTGAGACATTGCATTTTATGGCCTATTGCTGCTTTGAAGTGGAAATGAAATGGAACTTTATGAGTCTGCCAGAGGATGGAGATCATAAACATTTATGACGTCTTAAGAGGAAGACCATTTAATATCAACTGGTGTTAAAAAGCTATATTGCACCTAAGTGAGATATGGAAAAGTCATAAAAATCCTTTGATGTGGCCTGGAAAGAGAAACTGCTCGAGATCAAAGGAAAGGTTTGATTTAAAGACTGTCATAATTTGGGAAATTTGTTTTTGCTGAAGTCACAGTATTTAAAATATCTCCTGACAGGAAGAACATTGATCGTATAATTTTTATATTCAACAAGGAGGAGCTAGATGACACACAAAAGGGGTGGAGAGACACAGTTTAAACTAAATACTGTGGCTGAAGTTAGTGACGCATTTCTTGTTGGACTCTTAAGAAACAAGATCTCTGATCTAACTTAAGCACTGTACAGAGGTAATACATTAGATAGAAAAAGTCTAATTGTATTGTGGCAGGAGTTTATGTTTTGTACTTTAACCTTTTTTCTTTATGTGATTGTATGCTCTGTGATATATTGTTCTGTGTTTACATTTTATATATTTGTATCCGTTTTTAAGTAAATCTATATTTAAAAAGACTGCCTGGGTGTGTCTTCGAAGTTCCTTTTTGCATGTGATGTATAGATGGTTAAATTTGACAACTGCTCAGACCTTGATGGTGTTACCCAAACTGGAAAAAGGTAAGAAGATACCTAAGGCCTTTTATGGAGTTTTAAGGGTTCATTTTGGATACCTGGCTAGGTGCCCTTAGATGAAAGATATCTGGCATGCCCCGGAAGAGCAGATTATCTGGGCCTGTACATTTGGGTACACTAGCATAAGGCTCACAGTTTGAATCCCCCCAGAACTTGAGACCAAAGGTAATTTGGACCCACAAGCAGACAGGATGGTTACCCTGTCTGTTACCTTTTCATAATACTGCACTCAAAGGTTGGCACTGTGGGAGCAGAGGGCCTGACCTGCTGAGTGCGTTTGTGACAGATTGGTTGGCAGCAGTGCAGATAAATTTGGTAACACAAGCTTTAACTGTTCAGTGTGTCAGCTTAATACTGTACAGCTCACTTGGAAAAAAAAAAGGCAGTGATTTATTTTTTTTAAAAGAAACAGAACTATATCATTTTGCTTACAGTTGAGTTCCTACCCATTTAATTTTGTTTTTCTAAAGTTACAAGTTACAGTAGCCATAGTTTGTAAGAAGGTGGCTTCCAACTGCAAGCGGGCACACTGTAGACTACTTGAGGTGGTTAAAGCAGGACAGAGGAGTCCTGTATGAGGGAGAGCCACCAAGCAGAACCTCATGGATGCCCTGATGCCCAGATCATCGAGTCACAGACTATGACTGTAAAAGACCAAACCTTGAGCATGAGGGGTAGCGGCCAGTGCAGTGTCCAGATCCGTGAGATGACAGCAGCAGGGAAGATCACCAGCATTCTGGAGCCAGAAGCAATCAGGCTGCAGATTGAGCTGTGCTGAATGGAGCTGGAGTTCCAGAGAGAGGAGAGTGAAAACAGTGAGCCTAGAGGAGAAGAGGGAGTGAGAACAGTGAGAGGCAGACCGTGAAGAGCATGATCACCAGCGAGCTGCAGAGGAGAAGAGGGCACGAAACAGAGAGATGCGGACTGTGAGGAGCGTGAGTGCCAGAGACGACATGAACTGGAGAAGCTAACTCCAACCACCAGCACCAGAGCAGGTAGTGGCTTTGGTTTAACTGGAACTACAGGACTGAGTTCCAAAATTGAATTCAAATTGATAGCTGAATTTAAAGAGGGGAGGATATGGATGACTTTTTAAATTCCTTTGAAAAGTTTGTATTCAGGCTAAAATTTCTAGGGTCCTGAGCTTCCAGCTATCCTGCTACTACCGGAAAGCTCAGGATGCATTCGTCAAATGGACAATGAGGACAGTAATGATTACAGCAACTTAAAGCTGCACTTTAAAAAAGTTTGATTTAACTGTTGAAGCACACAGAGCTAAATTGGAAGCTCAGGAGAAGCCCTGATATGAGCTATGAGGAGCTAGCCACAAAACAATATCAGTTTTTAAAACGTTGGTGGGAAGGAATTGAAGCAAATTCTGTAGATAAAATTGAAAATGCTACTTTGTTAGAACAGTTTTTTGAGGTATGCCCAGCAGAGCTGAAAACCTGGCTGGAGGACCAAGATCCCAAAACAGTGCAAAAGGCTACTAAACTCTTGGACCGCTATGCCAAGAGCAGACCTGCTCTGAGAGTGAACGGGGTGGGCATGGCCACACAGACAGAGAAAAGCACACCTTCAGGGCAGCTAAAACCCTCACTACCTCCACTGAAACCAGTTAGCCCCAGGTATCAGAGAAAAGATTTCTCTGAGAAAAGAAATGAATGTTGGGTCTGTAAAGAAACTGGGCATATTGCCAGACAGTGTCCCAAAAGGACAAGCAATATGAAACATGGGGCTAGGAAAGAAGTCGGTTGATAGTGTGTCCCTGGAAGCATGCCTGTGAACATGAGGGAACACATGCACCCAGTCACGGTGAATGGTGTACAGATACAAGGGTTAAGGGACATTGGGGCAACCCCGACATTGGTAAAAGGGGATCTGGTAGAGCCTGGTCAGCTTATACCCAATAAATATGTCACTGTACAAGACTTCAGTGGTGAGCAGAAAACATTGCCACTCGCTAGTGTTCTCCTAGACTGGGGTGAAACGAGGAACTGTGCAACAGGTGGCTGTAGCCAAAATTTTAGCAGTTGACATCATCCTTGGCAACAATGTCAAACAGGGGATGATGTGTGCAGTTACCCATAGCCAAGTGGCAAGGGAAAATTGTAGTTCCCTGGATCCCACAGAAGCCAATGTGGACACACACTGGGAGGCTGGTTCCCCAGCCTGTCTCCTGATATGGAGACTAATGAAAAGGGGTAGAAATTTCCCCAGTAACAGTTAACCACACAGCTATGGAGGGTTACTCCGAAGAAGTAAAGGTGACCTAGTGTCAGAGGGATAGGAATGACAGTGATCCTGAGTGCCCTGATGCTAGTGCTAAGGACCCTAGTTTAGAGACTGAAGGGGACCTGTCCCATGCCTTGGGAATGTGTAAGGAGTTTGCAGCTGCTCAAAAAATTAACCCTAGTCTAGAGAAACTCATGACTTGGGCAGACTCTGATGGAGCACAGGGAGGTGACGGTGAACATAAGGTTCATTGGGAAAATGGACTGATGTATTCTCAGGCTGTGAAGACAGAGGGAGGGGTAATAGGTAGGCAGCTTGTTGTTCCCCAGGGGTATCATGAGCAGTTGCTCAAGATTGCACACGATATTCCCTTGTCTGGTCATCTGGGAATCGCACGCACTATGCAGCGATTGGCCCAGAATTTCTATTGGCCCAACTTCACCCAGCAGGTGAAGGAGTATTGCAGGTCTCGTCACTGGTGCCAAGAAATAGGAAAGGCAGATAAGAAAACACAAGCTGCTCTAATTCCATTGCCCATAGTGGAGGAGCCATTCCAGAGGGTGGGAATGGATATTTTGGGGCTTTTAAATACCCCCAGCTCCTCTGGGAAGAGGTTCATCCTGACTGTGGTGGATTATGCCACCTGGTACCCAGATGCAGTCACCCTATCCTCACTGAGGACAGACAAAGTGGTAGATGCCTTACTTGGGATTTTCTCCCGTGTTGGGTTTCCACAGGAGGTTATCACCAATTGAGGGGGTTCCTTCATGTCGACCTGATGAAATGTTCATGGGAGAAGTGCAGGGTGGTGCAGAGACGCACAACACCTTATTACCCGCAAGCCAATGGGCTTGTGGAAAGATTTAACGGCACCCTGAAGTCAATGCTCCAAGCGTTTGCTGAACAGCATGAGAGGGACTGGGAGAAATACCTTCCCCACCTGTTTGCATACAGGGAGGTGCCCCAACAGTCAACAGGATTTTCCCCCTTCGAACTCTTATATGGACCCCGGGTACATGGGCCCTTAGACTTGATACGGGAGGACTGGAAAGGCAAGCACGCCACCCAGGGAACCCCCATAGTGGATTACATCCTTAGGTTTAGGGAAAGGCTGAAGGAGCTTATGGGGACAGCCCAGAGCAATCTGGCAGCTGCCCAACAGAAACAAAAAGTGTGGTACGACCGCAGAGCCAGAGCTCGCTCGTACACGGTGGGTCAGGAAGTCATGGTCCTTATTCCAGTCCAGAAAGACAAGCTGCAGGCTGAGTGGGCAGGACCGTGCAAAGTAGTTAGGAAGGTAAATGACGTGAACTATATATAGAGTTACCTGACAGAAGACAGACAGAAAGAATGTACCATGTCAACATGATGAAGCCATATGCTAATAGGCCTGACATGGTGTCTTGTATGTAGTCCTGGGAGGGGACGATGAAGGAGACCCCCTTCTGGACTTACTGGAAGAAAGCAAGTGGGAGTCCTCAATGGAGGCAGTTAAATTGTCTCCCCAGTTGGCCCCTGACAAGATCCAGGAAGTAAGGGAGGTTTTAGCAGTCTTTGCCCCACTGTTTAGCGCCAAGCCTGGACTAACCCCCTTAGCGATGCACGATGTGGAGACAGGGATACAGATGCCCATACAGCGGACAGCATATCGGGTGTCAGAGGTTGTCCAAAAGGACATTAGGAGGGAGGTGGAGGAAATGCTGAATTTTGGTGTAATCCAGAGATCCCACAGCCCCTGGGCATCACCCGTAGTTCTTATGCCCAAGCCAGATGGCTCTACTCATTTCTTTGTGGACTATCGTGAACTGAATGCAGTCACAAAGTCAGACGCCCACCCGATGCTCCAGACAGATGAACTCCTGGACAAGTTGGGAGGGGTGACATACCTTATGACTATTAACCTAACAAAGAGGTATTGGCAGGTTGAGTTAACTGACAGAGCTAGGAAGGGGTTGGCCTTCATCACTCCGATAGGCTTATTTGAATTTAAAGTAATGCCTTTCAGAATGAAGAATGCCCCGGCCACTTTCCAAGGGTTGGTGAACCAGGTGTTAAATGGTGCTGAGGAGTATGCCGTAGCGTACCTGGATGACATTGCCATCTTTAGTACCAGCTGGGAGGAACACCTGTCCCACCTTAGGGAAGTGCTGGGCAGGATACAGAGGGCTGGGCTCACTGTCAAAGCTGAGAAGTGCCAGGTGGCCATGGCTGAAGTGGCATACCTTGGGCATGTTATAGGCCAGGGACAGTTCCGTCCTAACCAAGTAAAAAAGGAGGTGATCAAGGCATGGCCCAGACCAGAAATGCAGAAGCAGGTCAGAAGTTTTCTAGGGAGAGCAGGATACTATAGGAAATTTGTACCCAATTACAGTGCCCTGGCTGCACCCCATCTGACCTGGTAAAGAAAAGGATGCCTAAGAAAATTACCTGGGAACCAGCCTGTGAAAAAGCCTTTACTAGACTAAAGGAGGCACTGTGCAGTGCTTCTGTATTGACAAGTCCTGACTATAGCAAACCCTTTATAGTTCAGACTGATGCCTCAGATGTGGGTATTGGGACAGTACTGAGTCAGACATCCAGCCAAGGGAAAGATCACCCGGTAGTGTACCTGAGTAAAAAGTTACTTCCAAGGGAGTAAGCATACTCTACTGTGGAAAAAGTGTGTCTTGCCATAGTGTGGGCCCTAAAGAGGCAGTATAGTGCAGTGGTCTAAGGCTTTGAACTGCGAATCTGGTGACACCCAGCAGACCAGACCTGGGTTTGAATCCCACAAGTTCCACTTGCATACTGTGTGACCCTGAACAAGTCACTTAACTTCCTTGTGCTCCCAGGTCGCACCTGGAAACAAGTCTGCTTAGTGTGCCCTTCCTGGTTAAACAATTTCCCTTATACGGGCAGCATTTTGAAGTACAAATGGACCACAACCCCTGGTTTGGCTGACCCAAATGGGAAAACTAATGGTTGACTATTAAGATGGAGTCTTGCCTTGCAAGGGTATGATATGATGATGTTACATTGGGCTGGAGTGACTGAGTCAGAACGCTGGCCTGTCGAAGTGTTTATGAGGAGTTAATTGATTTTGGAAGCTCATCCCATGCAGGGGATAGAGCCCCCAAATTCAGTCTAGGTGGGGAGGATTGTGACACTTGGCTGAGCTGGTTATGATTGCTCTGTGATATTCGTGATATTTATTTATTTATTAGCTTTTTAACCAGGCGCGCTTAGGCAACAGACCTGCCTATTTTCAGGCATGACCCGGAGAGCACAGGACATTGGTTACAATATGCAGAAATACACAGACATAATATAGGTGTACAGGAGCAAAACAAGATATACATTGGGTAGCACAGTAATAGTTACATAAGGGTACATTTTAGGCATAGATCATAATAAGGATGTAAAATAAAGCAATTAGGGTAACCATAAGACAGCTGAGGACAGTAAAGACATCAAGGTTCATAGCCACCTAGACAAAGCGTATTGCATGGAGAACATTAGTGTAGTACTCAGGTCAGACCCGGACAGCCTGTAGGGACAAAGCAAATTAAGAGCATTTGCATTGGCCAGAGGCTGGGAGGTGGGTGAACAGTGAGTTTTTGAATTCTCGATGGGAGGCTGAAGTTTTCAGCATAAGGGGGAGTGAGTTCCAGAATTTGGGAGCAAAATGGGCAAATGCCTGTTCACCCATTTTTGTCATGCAAGGTCTAGTGGAGAGCATGGGGACAGAGGAAGACCTGAGGGTATGGGTGTGTGAGGTAGGAGTCAGGAGGTTGGCAAGATAGACAGGGCAGAGAGGTCTAGACAGGGAGTTGATAAAGCAGCCCAGGGAGTAGGCTATAGAATGTGGTATGTCAGCGCCTCTCATGAGAAAGTCTGTGGGATTCCCCCACAGGTTTCAGTTAAAATGCCAGGATATATATTAAACCAACAGATCTCTGTAATGTGATTAACTTCCTTGAGACATTGCATTTTATGGCCTGTTGCTGCTTTGAAGTGGAAATGAAATGGAACTTTATGAGTCTGCCAGAGGATGGAGATCATAAACTGTTATGATGGGTTAAGAGGAAGAACATTTAATATCAACTGGTATTAAAAAGCTATATTGCACCTAAGTGAGATATTGAAAAGTCATAAAAATCCTTTGATGTGGCCTGGGAAGAGGAACTACTCGAGATCAAAGGAAAGGCTTGATTTAAAGACTGTCATAATTTGGGAAATTTGTTTTTGCTGAAGTCACAGTATTTAAAATATCTCCTGACAGGAAGATCATTGATTGTATATATTTTTTTTATATTCAACAAGGAGGAGCTAGATGACACAAAAATGGGGTGGAGAGGCAGTTTAAACTGAATACTGTGGCTGAACTTAGTGACACACTTTTGTTGGACTCTTAAGAAACAAGATCTCTGATCTAACTTAAGCACTCTACAGAGGTAATACATTAGATAGAAAAGTCTAATTGTATTGCGGTAGGAGTTTATGTTTTGTACTTTAACCTTTTTCTTTATGTGATTGTATGCTTTGTGATTTATTGTTCTGTGTTTACATTTTACATATTGTATCTGTTTTTAAGTAAATCTATATTTAAAAAGACTGCCTGGGTGTGTCTTCGAAGTTCCTTTTTGCATGTGATGTATAGATGATTAAATCTGACAACTGTTCAGAGCTTGATGGTGTTACCCAAACTGGGAAAAGGTAAGAAGATACATAAGGTCTTTTTTAGAGATTTAAGGGTTCATTTTGCATACCTGGCTAGGTGCCCTTAGACGAAAGATATCTGGCATCCCCTCGAAGAGCAGATTATCTGAGCCTGTACATTTGGGTATGCTAGCATAAGGTTCACAGTTTGAATCCCTCCAGAAATTGAGACTAAAGGTGATTTGGACCCACAAGCAGACAGGAGGGTTGCCCTGTCTGTTACCTGTTCACAATACTGCACTCGGAGGTTGGCACTATGGGAGCAGAGGGCCTGACCTGCTGAGTGCATTTGTGACACCGGCCACCTTAGATTGATGGAGCATTATCAAGCCTATCAATCTGCAATCACCCATAAGAAGGCAGAGTTCCTGTCCGGGGAGATTCAGGCGTCCAGAATCGACTAGCTCAGCTTTTTCGCACTGTAGACAGACTGTGCAACCCAGCCTGCCTACAAGTTCAAAAAGCCTTTTCGCGTAGAGTGCAATGAACTGCTTGATACTTTCGGCGAATCAAGGTGGTTGACATCAGGCGGCGCCCATCCAGCACACTCTAAGGGTGTTGCTTTGATCAGTGCATGGCCGCTACCTCAGCTTTCCTGGAGTACCTTCAATCGACCGGAGTTCATACATGTCATGGATTGTCCAGAGTGCACGCCCACGTGGCTGTAGTTTGGACCCAGGACCTACATCCATGATTTTGGGTTGTATTGATTCCATCGGTCCGTCCTTGCATGGATAGTCTGGTGCTCCTTGGAAATAGGTGAGTTTCCTAGCTCCCTGAAGGAGGCGGTGGTAATACCCCTCTTGAAGAAAGCTTCTTTGGACCCCAACTGCCATGCGAACTACAGACCTATCTCAAACCTTCCCCTTTAGGGAAGGTGATTAAGAAAAGTAGTGGCTGTAGAGCTGGAGAAGCATTGACCATCCATGATATCTATGAACCCCCAGTCTGGTTTTGAAAGTGGCATAGTACTGAAACAGCGCTGGTTCAGGTGCTCAGTGATCTCCTGATGGCTAGGGATTGGAAGAACTGCCCATCTTGGTTCTTCTAGATCTCTCATCAGCGTTTGACACTGTGGACCATGGGGTCCTACTTGAGCACCTGAGGTTCATCTGTGTACTATCGGATGTAGTCATCAGGTGGTTTACATCTTACCTCACTGGAAGAACTCAGAGGGTGGTATCCAGGGTTCATTCTTCGGACCCAGTTTCTCTGTCGCATGAGGTTCCTCAGGGTTCAATGTTGACCCCCATGTTGTTCACAGTGTACATGCTGCCCCTCCGAGACATTGTAAGAAGGTATGGGCTGAGGTTTCACTGCTATGCTGATGATACCCAGCTCTACCTTTCTTTTGCACCTGACCAGGATGGAGCTCTCTCGGTTTTTAATAACTGCTTCATAGAAATCCAGGAATGGATGGACTCGAGTTGGCTGAAGTTGAACTTGGAAAAGACTGAGGTGCTGGTTGTGGATCCGGCGCACCAGATACGGGGCCGGGGCTGGTTTACCTTCTGGGCTTTACTTTGGGGTTTATCGCCCCCGACCTCCGAACAGGTGTGAAACGTGAGGTAATTTTGACAAGGGCTGACTGCATTCACAGGTGTCTGCCTCGTGAAGTCCTCTTATTATCATCTGAGGAATATCTCCAGGATTAAGCACCTTGTCCCACTGGCGATCTTCCCACGCTGGTCCATGCCTTTGTGTCCTCGCCCTTGGACTATTGCAATTCCCTATACCTAGGGCTACCTGGGGTGGAAATCCACTGCCTGCAGCTGGTGCAGAATGTAGCGGCCCAGCTTTTGATGGGAACTTCTTAGGCCAGTCATATTTTGCTGGATCTGTGTGGACAGCACTAGCTGCCAGTACAGTGGTGGATTACTTTTAAAGTTGGTCTTCTGACTTTTAAAGCTCTACATGGACTGGGCCCGAACAACTTGAAAGAGCTCCTGGTCCCTTACTGCCCTGGGTGATTGCTCCGCTGTGCTGATGAGGGGTTGCTAGAGATCCCGAGGGTGTCTTTGAAATCTTCGGGGGCCCATGCATTCATGCATGCGGCCCCTACCCTCTGGAATTCTCTATCCTGTCAGTTGCGGGAGTGTGCGACCATGGAGGGATTTAAACAGGCCCTGAAAACATACTTGTGATGTCAAGCATTTGGTGTTTAACTTTTGTATTTTAACTGTATTAGTTGTTTTATATATTTTTATGATTCTGAAATGCTTGATGTGTTTTTAAAATCTGTAAGGCGCCTTGGTTTCTGAACGGTGCCATAGAAATAAAGACTATTATTATTATTATATCCCTACTGCCCATCCTAGCTAAGGTCCACGAGCACCTGGTGCTGGAGCAGCTCTCCAACTTCCTTAACTCCTCCTCCTTCTTCACCCCATTCCAGTCTGGCTTCTGCCAAGAGCACTCCGTGACCAATTGCCTCCTCTGGCTCACTGACTCCATTCTCACAGGGATGCGTCACCTCTGCCATCTTTGTCGATCTGGCCAAAGCCTTTGACACTGTCACCCATTCCCTTCTCTTCAAGCTGACAGTGGCTGATCTCTCCAATACAGCCACTGACTGGTTCCAGTCCTACATCAGTGGCGGTCCCAATCTGTCAGAGTCAGCAAGTCAACCCCCACTCATAATAAACACAGGTGTCCCCAACGCTCAGTATTCGGACCAATTCTCTTTCCATATTCCTGAACAACCGCCCTAATGCCTGCTCATCTGCTAACATATATATGTATGCAGACGACACTGTGTTATTTTCTGGGAGTTCCCCTGTTGAAGTGAATACCAGTCTTCAACTGGACTTCAACAATGTTCTGCACTGGTTTAATGCTAACCAACTTTCACTGAATGTCAAAAAAACAGTCTCTATGACCTTTGGCACCAGACAAAAGCTTTCCAGACTGGACTCCACCCCTAGCTTTCATACCATGTCTGGGTCCACACTGAATGATGTCCCCTCTTTTAAGTACCTTAGCCAATGGCTAGACAAAAATCTAGACTTTGGTGTACATGTTGATGCCATCCACAAAAAGCTGCTCCCCAAGCTTGGTGCCTTGTACAGACACCACAGCTGCCAGCCAATGCAAGCCAGGCGTGAAATTGTCTAAAAGATGATTCCCCCGGTCTTCGACCTTGGGGACATCATCTACAGTTCTGCCCCTAAGACCACCCTAGCCAGGCTGAACACTCTCTTTAACTCCTTCTGCTGCTTTGTCCTTGGTTGCCCCCCTCTCACCCACCACTGCAATCTCAATACCTCCCTCTCCCTTCCCTCTCTTGCTGCCAGGCGCTTGTCCCACACAGCTGAACTAGTAGGTAAATACTGGCTCAGTTCTCTGTCATCTTATCTGTCTTCCCTCCTGTCGATCCCCCCCCTCCTCCTCCTACTCACTTCGATCCTCAACACACAGAATGCTCGGCCTTCCACCACGGCGTACATCATCTGGTCGCAATGCCTTCTCATACTCATTCCCTAACTCCTGGAACTTCCTTCCCCTCGAAATTTTCTCTGCCCAAACTCACCAGTCCCTTGCTCACCTTCTTCAGAAGCACACAGTTCACTGCTGCAATTGCTACTAACCCTCTCCTACTTATCCCTTTCCTCGGAAGCACACAGCTCACTGCTGCTATTGCTACTAACCCTCTCCTATCTACCCCTTTCTATCTTATCCATCTGCTGCACCCCTCTAGTCTTCATAACCTAACTTTCCTACATCCTTTCCTCTACCTTGCCCACCCCTCCACCCCTCACTTCCCATCCCTTCTCCTCCTTCTCTCTTCTTACTCTACATCCCACCTTCCCAGTCCACTCCCCTATTCCCTTGCAGGGTTCTCTGCATTCTGACAGGGTGATGGTCCTGGCTACACACTCCCTTACTTTTCCTCCTCTAAACTGCCCCTCCACCACTTACTCTGACATCTCCCATCTATTCTTCTCTCTATTTTGCCATCTCTTTCTTCTCCCGTAGCTCCCCATCCCCTTGCAGGGTTTCCAGCATCCTGAAGGGTGAAGGTCCTGGATCCAACATCCATCATCTACCCTTCTCCCTATCCCCATCTCTATTTTTTCTTCTGCCAGCTCCAGTCCCCTTGCAGGATTCTCTGCATCCTGAAGGGTGGTGGTCCTGGCTACCCTCTCCTCTACCTTCCCTCCTCCTCCTTGCAGGTTTCTCTTCACACTCAAGGGTGATGCACCTGGTATCTTACCTCCTCCTATCTTTCCTCCTATAAACTGCCCCATCTCTATTAATCTTCTGCCAGCTCCTTAGTCCCCCTCGCAGGGTTCCCAACATCCTGAAGGGGAGTAGGCCCTGTCTAGCCACTTGACTACTAGAATCCCTCCCACCTTAAAATAAGCACTTACATCCCATGCCTATCCCAACCCCTTAACTACTAGCACTGTCCGTGAATGCCTTCACCTTGCACTGCCAGCTCTGCTCTCAGTTACCTCTTCACCCCTTTAATTGGGATAGTTACTAGGTTTTATTCTAATGTTGTGTACATAAAAATTGCTGTCCATTATGTTATTGTTTTTGTGATGTACTGTTTCAGAATATCTGCTTATTCTGCCCTACTATTTCCAATTTACAGTATGTACTTGTCTTTATTACCTGGATTGTATGAGGAATGCATATGTTCGGTAAACCTGTTCTATTGACTGCTGGTTTTCTTCTACTTCTAATGTAACCCCCTCCCCCAGGACACTTCTGGAAATGAGCTGTTCACAGTTCATGTTGCCTTCCTGGTGAATCTGTTTTAAATAAATTACTCTGCAGTGTTGAGAGTGGGGATGGGCCCCCAGACAGCATTGGAACCAGGCCTGGCACTGAAGGTGGTGCAGGCTGCAGGGCTGGAAAGGAGTCTGTGTCTAGGCCAGTGCCTGGCTCTGAGTTTGGTGCCAGAGGTGGCACCAACTCAGCATCTGAGGAAAGCCAGGGCATGGACTTACCTCAGAACCTGCAGGCTGAGCCCGTTACCGGTGAAGACCGGAGCTACCCCAAGGGGACTGAATGGCTCTGCAGTCCTCACCTGGGGGTCTCCTCCCATGGGCACCGACCTGGTTGTTTCTCTTCAGTAGATCAACTGCACATGTGGACAACTCAGGCAATCCACAGTGCCCAGTGGTTAAAGGTGTCACACCCTCAGAACTATCCCATTCAGGTAACTAAACTCCTGGTGAAGTCCCTGATATGGTGGTCAGTGGAGGACAACCTCCTCCAAGGTTTCCCCTCTCTCCACAAGAGCCAATGGTGATCCTCATTACAGATGCCTCCACAATGGGGTGGAAGCCCACTGCCAGGGTCTTCAGACAAAAGGTGTCTGGGACCCTTCAGAGACATATCTCCACATCAATGTGCTACAGTTGCAAGCAGTTCTGTACAGTCTAACAGCTTAGTGGACTTGGTCAGCCAAAGACAGATCTTTCATGAATCAGTCTTCACCATTGATTCCCACTAGTAGGTTTCAGCTGAAGGTGTTAGGACCCAGCAGTATCCAGAACTTCAGAAAGGGCTGGTGCCTATAGGCAGCATGCATGCATGGCACCGCTAAGCCAGCATACACGCCGCAGTTTACCTTGGTACCAGTCCTCAACTACCTCAGTTCCTTTTTCCCCACCATCAAGTGTGCATCAGTGATGATCGTCGCTTGTCTGTCAGGAGTCAGAACTTCCTGTCTATACAACAATGGTGTTCAGTTTGTCTCAGTTTTTAGTGTTTAAGCTAGAGTTTATTTACATGTCAGTTTAATATTTTTGTCACAGTAAATAACTTAGTTTTTTCTCAGCCCTATTGGGTGTCAACGGGCGATGACATGAAGCACAGTAGGGAGCCTGAAGAGGTAGGTTGCTCTGGCAGCAGGACTGTGTCTTGTCCACTCTCCCCTCCAGGGAAATGTTCTGATGATGGGGTCCAGTACTGGAGGAAGGACAGTCCTCCTGTAAGTCCAAAAAGAAGCAGTCAACATGCTTTGCATCAGGATCCAGGATTTCCTCAGACTCTGCCTCTGCCTCATCCTCTTCTTGCAAGAAGGGGAAGAAATGGCACTGGTCAAGTTCACCCTCTGTGAGATCTGCCATGAGTCACTTGACTTCCTGGAGTTGGAGGTCCTCACCATCACCACCAGTGACACCGGGGGCCTCTCGGCTTTGGAGGTCGGCATCTCAGGCCTGGAGCCCCCCCTTTAAGTGAGGGCTTTGGTGGGCAGTTTCACCACTGGACAGCTCTTATAGAGCAGTGAGTGCAGCATGTGACCCGAGAGGCACCATTGGTGGAGCCGGTCTCTGTCCCTTCAGGGACTTTGCAGCTGGTACTGCAGGTGGTGCCTCTGGGTCTGGAAGAGTGTTTCTTGTGGCAACAGCTCTTGGGCCTTCGGCGGGAGTGGCACCACCAGTGTCTGTCCCACTTGTGGTGTCCTCTTCATCCTGTCCAGGGACAGGGGCAGTCATGGTGCCATCGCTGGTTACTGCAGTACTGGCTAGGTTGTTGACTCTATTGCTGGGTTCAGGCTCCTAAGGACCTGATCAAGTGCCAGGTCCAGTATCGAGCCTAATACCACATGGCCGCACAGTGCTAGGAACCTTGCTGGTGCCGTACTTGATGCTGGTCCTGACACCGCCTCTGGCACCAGTGTCTCATCCTTCGGGGTCAGATCTGGTGTCACCAGTGTTGCTGCAGCCACACATTGGGATGTCAGGCCTACAATCCCACTGTCCCTTCTACCCCTTCCAAGGAAAGTGTATGGGGGGCCAGTTAGACCTTGACCTCATATCTCTGAAGGCAGTGGTGATGACTGTTATTATAGTCAAGATGTCTCAGACTCATTTCCTGTGTCTGAACCTAAGGAGGTCTCAATTTCCAGGCAGGGGCATAATTATAGGGGAGGACGGGGGGCACACGTCTCCCCCAACTTTCTCAACGAGCACATTTGTCACCCCCAACATTGATTCAGACTCTAGGCTTTTGATGCCTGCTGGTGACCTAGCAGGACAGGTTGGGTCCTGAGAGAGAGAGCCCCGAAAGAGTGCACCGAAGTGCAGCCACTGGCAGTGGCAGTGTCATTGTCGGCGGGGGGGACCATCGCTGCAGCCTGCACAAACTGGCCTTGCTTAGTGGCTTGGCTTGGCTGGGGGGAACCAGGAGAAGCGGAGTGATTTGCACCAGTGAGGGAGGGAGTAACGGACTGCACTGATGGCCTGGGCCAGAAGTAGCGGAAGCAGCACGCCGCCACCAATAGCAAGGAGGAATCAGGAGGAGCAGGAGACTGACTGCTTATGATGACAGGCCCGGCTTCGAAGGAACGTGCTGCTGGTTTAGCTGTGGACTGTGTGGCCCGCTGACCGGTGCTGCTGTTCAGTCCTTGTTTTGGTGTGGTTTTGCCCTTTGCTGGCTATTTTTTTTTGGTGCTGCTTGCTTCAGTTCGCATCTCGGCATTCTTGTTTGCTGCTGCCGCCCACATCTCAAATTACTGCCAGTCCGCCACCATTAGCGCTGTTGTGGCCAGGAGTTGGTTGTAAGCCAAAGGTTCATGCCTTAAAGCCTGGGTGGATCGGATCACGAGCATTGTCCATTGTGGTCTTGTGGGGTTGTTGATTGGACCATCCGGCAGGCGCGGGCGTCGATCGAACTTAGCCTAGGCTAGTAGGCCGTGAGTGGTGGCATTCACAATCATGAAGAAAGTTTGGACTTGGAATGGGAAGGAAGGCAAAATGGAGGAGAGAGGAATGCATGCTTCTGGAGGAGGCTGCGTGCTCACTGCTGCTGGCTGCTGCAAGTTGGTTTAAAGCATTCAAATTCAAGTAAGTCACAATGTCCAGTGTCCACACAATGTTAAAGTGTACTGTCTGGTGAGTTATGATGTGTGTGGAGGGGCACAGCACAGTGCCAACTGCACTTGCCAAACAAGCAGAGAAGGTGGTGGGAGGGAATTTCAGTTTGCACAAGACAAAGGGCAGTGCAAAGCTGGCAGGGGCCGCACACTATTGGAATACAGATGCTGTAGGTGGAGGAGGCTGCGTGCTCACTGCTGACTGCTGCTGCAAGTGAAGCAAAAGAATTCAAATTCAAGTAAGTCACACTGTCCACAATATTAAAGTGTATTGTCTGGCATTTGTAACCTGGTCCTGCAAGTAGCCAAGTACTTATTTAATGGGGGAAGGTAGATGGAAGGAGTAAGGACTGCCTCACTGTGACTGGTGGTACTGCAGTGGTGCGTGGGTGGGGGGTGAGTTATGATGTGGAGGGCACAGCAAAGTGCCAACTGCCATTGCCAAACAAACAGAGAAGGTGGTGGGAGGAATTTCAGTTTCATCAAGACTAAGGGTGGTGCTGGCAGGCAGGGCCACATACTATTGGCCATTTCATTTGTCACCAGTCAGGGTCAGGAAGGGATTGCCCAGGAAAAGTAGCCTGCTGCAGACAGTTTGCAAGAAGACATCATATTACTGTTGTGTCTAGTGTCTGAAGTGAATGGGCCAGTGGTCCTACCAGTCCAGTTTGTGACCAGCACAGTCAGCAAATAGAATAAAACTGCCCAACTTCAGCTAACAAGAAGCCTAACATAACTCCAGTAGTCTGCAAGAAAGGGTAGGTGGTGTTTCTTCCTATAGTTTAATATTTTTAGTGGTCTGCTCTCTGTTGTGCTGACTGTGCTGTGTTGGTTTTCCTGTCTACTGTACTGTCTACAATCACTGTCTCACTGATTTAAAATGCTTTGCTGTCTAGTGTCTCTCTTCCTGTGTGCCACCTGAGTCTGACTAAGACTATTGCCTGCTTTGGTAGGGCTGGGGGTTGCTGGCTCTGGCTGGGAGCCGGGTGTTATATGGTTAGCCTAGTAGCATGCAATTCCAGTGTTTATCCCTGTGTTACCAAAGTCAGACTGATACAAATCAAACCCTTACTCTGCAGGTGGGTGGCATGGTACAAGAGAGGGAGTCGTTATGGAACAGAAGGGGGGGGGGGAAGGAAGAGGGAAAAAGACCTGTAGATCAAGTTGGTTCTACAGACCACAATGATAATGTATGCAACCCTTAAAGAGCAGGTGCGCAGTTCCCATTATCCCACCCCACCCCTGATATATATATGACAGCTCACCTACTTGTGAAGCCCTGTGTAGCAATAAATACATTTTATTCTGTGATCTAAAAAAGTTCCATCACTCATAAATTTACCCCCTGCATAAACGGAGCCACTTCCCAAACATACAGCCACGCCCCCATGCTGGCACATGCAGCCCGGTTTTGAGATATCATAAAACGAAGGCTGCGTGTGCGATTTTAATAATTCAAAGTGACCACTCGACTAACAGGGTTCCTGTTAGTCGAGTGATCAGTTTGATTTATTAAAATTGTAACTAAACAGTAGTAAAAGTTACAGAAAAATCACCCCCATTCAAGTCAATGGGGTGTGCACACGCAGCCGTTGTTTTATGACATCACAAAATGAGACTACGTGTGCCAGAATGGCCATAGCAGGTTTGGGAAGTGGGTCCATTTATGCAGGGGTAAATTTATGAGCGATGTAACTTTCTAATATCACAAATAAAACTGATTTATTGCTACAAACACTGGGCTTCAGGAGCAGGTAAGCTATCATATATGTTGGTGGGGGGGGGCTGCATAATGGGAACTGCACATCTGCTCTTTAACTGGTCCAAGAGTGCTATCATTAAAGAAGAATAATCAGTATTTATGTAGTGCTTGTCATATATTTTGTATCTCAAAGAGCTTTACAAGCAATGCTAGACTGGTAGTGAAATGACTGAATATGTAGTGAGGCCATATTGCACATCAACACCCACACACAGCCTGGACAATTACATGATCCAGTTTATGGAAGGGAATGTTGGCCAGGACACCAGGAATGTCCCTACTCTTTGCGAAGACTGCCCTGGGTTCTTTTTACTTCCAGCTGGACACCAACCAGGACAGCACCAGGATGGGTAGAAGGGACCCCAGTTTAACATCTTATTTGAAGGATGGCACACCCCAGCAGTACAGCACCCCCAATACTGCACTCAGATGCCAGCTTTAGGTAAGAGTCCAATCCCAGTGTGGGACGAGAACCCATGACCTTCTGGTCCAGAGGAGGATGTGCTACCAACTGAGCAGCATTGAGACCTGACCACTACCCCTAACTTGATCTGGGATGACAAGGCATCTAACCATAAGCTGGCATTACAAAGGTGCCACATTACCCTCAGCATTGGGGAAATTACCTGGCTCGCAAGTCTGAGAGATTGAGGGGTTAAGATACAAACTGAACATTTATATTTACTCCAGGTTCTGGGAGAGAGGTGCTAGGGATTATGCTAAGTCTAACTTCTGAAGGGCCCCATAACAATTCACGCTGAAAGCATTAAATTGAATGTCCACTACTGGAAATTGAGATTGTGAAGTATGGCTTTATTCACACAGATGGAAAAACATAACAGGGTGGTCCTCCAGGGTTAGTCAATGATCACAGGTGAGGCATGCAGACTCTTTTCTCAAAACACAAAGGCACTGTGTACATTCCCTTGTAGTATGCAACTAGAACACTGTACAGCCCTTTAGCTAGGAATCTCTAGACATTTACTTGGATACATTCCTTCCCAAACTTGTCCGCCTGCTTTTCTAGTAGGTTTGTCATGGACATTTTCTTTCCTGAGTTTCTATATAGGTGGTGGGCTGCCACACTGTTTAAATCCTCCTGTATTAATGGACCATTGTTAACATTATCAGGGAAAACTTGCACCCTTCCAGTGACCAGTTAGCCTTGACTGGAATTTCAGGTGTTGTTCCTCCCACCCTAGCCCCAGCCATCTCTGCCATCCTTTTGGGATTACGCAAAAGGACCCTCCACCCTCTCATAGGGCGCTAGAGGTGACCACACTTTATTAAACATTCAGTGCACATCTGTGGTGAGGCTGTGGCTCTGCCTGGTGTACTCTATCCTTGTCTAGGGCACATACACGAGCAGACAGTGACCCAAAACATTTATTTTAGTCTCTGTCTCTGTACTCAGTTTTGTTTAACTTCTTTACAGACATCTGGCTAAAGAAAACTTGAACATAGCTCTTCCGTAGCTTTCAGACTGGAAACACTCTCGTTCTCTCCTCACAGGGCAGCTGGCAATTTGTTCTGGTCTACAGGGGATTGCCCCTTAGACACACTGAAACTGCACTCCCATAACTTTCTGACAGGAATTGACACACTGGTGACCTGTAATCAACGGTTTCCATCACTTCCTAGTGGCACTGCTGTTTTCCCACACACTTGGGTGAGAAAGAAAAAAGAGAGGCCTTCACCCGGCTATTTGGCTAAGCCGCCAGGCACCTATTACTCTGAGCATCTCTGCTCTCTGTTCAAACCTCAACAGTCTAACTGCCAAAGCAGCTGGATTCCAAAGTGGCTCATGCTGCTGCAAGAATTCTAAGTGACATAATCCATTCCCCAATCAGGGTAGCTGAGAAAACAATGATGTAATTAAGTAGAATTTGTAGAACGCTCCTAATAAGCTTCCTACCAGCTGCCCACTACCTTTCTAGGGTTAATACTGATGGGATTTTAGTAACCCCAGGGGACTGGGTTGTTACATGAAGGTAGGGGAAAATGGGCCCTGGGCAAACTGGGTGAGCCTAGTGGTCCTTGTCTGCCATTTTATGTTTCTGTGTTAGTATTCACTAACCGCCCGTGGTGCCGAGGGTTGAGGCGCTGACGCACCTCACTCCACGCTGGCAACCCCTGCTAGGAGCGACCGGGTCACTGGTGGGTCGGCCGAGGGAGATAGGCTTGAGCGTCCGATGACAGCTTGCCTTCTCTGGGGGAGGGAGGGTTCCACAACCCAGCAAGCGGAGACTGGGGGCATGATGGCAAGCTGGGGTCCCAGTGGTGCGATTGGTTGAGGGTGTAGGTCTTCAGTCAATCAGCCACAGTGGACTATGGGGAGGGATGCTGCTGACTTCGGTGCTCGCACCATGATGTATGGGCCTGCAGCGTCCCACAGAAATGCGGAAAACACCCCCTCTGGAGCCGGGAAGACAGAGTGCTGAGCCGAGGTCTCGATGTGCTGCTGCCTGCCTGTGATCTCGGACCGTGACGCATGCAAGATTCGAGGGTCCACCCCAAACCCCGCCCGGGGGGGTATTCGAGGCAGGATGGAGGAACTGAGATTAGCAAGTAAGGCATGAGCACAGGCCGGCTTCATTAGCATCTCCGATGCGTGGCTCCAGTGGGGTCGTTAGGTGGGATAAATAGTAATTAAAAAAAAAAAAATGAATGAACAGCTGTGCAAAATAAAAAAATTATGAGTATTTGTTGCTGCCGAATGTTTACCACTTGCATTGCTGTTGTGCTGGATCCTGTTAGCTTCTGCACATTTTTACTGTATTATATATATTTAACCAAAATAGACCCGATGAGATGTAATATGTGATATGTCATTTGCAATGGGGTTCTGATATCTACTGCATTGACTCAGGATAGTAGAGGTGAGATGAAAGTTCTCATTTGTAGTGTGGTCCTGCTTATATAATGTATTTTTCTAGGACAGATCATCTTAGATTCAACATCTGCTTTTCACTGGGGTTCTGCTGTAGGGTCCTGTTTTTACACAATTTTGCAATATACCGTACCTAGGATAACCCAGCTGAGATGCATAATCTCATTTTCAATGGGATCCTGCTTTGACACATTTTTGGAATGTATTTACCCAAGGTAGCACAGTTCAGATGCATCTTGTTTTTGGTGGGATCCTGCTGCTTTTCCCAATTTTGACACTGTGTTTACCCAGGATAACACAGCCAATATGCAGTATCTCATTTTTAATGGGGCCAAATGGAACCTGGAGTGAAGCAGCCTGTAGCCTGCACACAGACCACAGGGAAATTATTTAGAAATAGTTCATTTTATAGCACTTCAGGCAAACATAGAAACTCGCCCCTCAACCTATATAACACTTCTGAAATTACCTGCATGATATGCAGTCTAAGAAGTACTAATAATGAAAATGGAACAACTGTTATGCCAATCTGGGAGCACAGATGCAGACAAAACACCACATCGTCCTTTGTCAGTTTCTACAAATTAGTGTACATCTCTTACCTTGGGCAAATCGGGTGGCAAATCAGGTGGCATTCAAAGAAGTATTTAAGTGATTTGTGCTGTTGTCTGTTCACTAGTGGTGTGTAGCCTGCCTTAATTTTGGC
This sequence comes from Neoceratodus forsteri, assembly GCA_016271365.2. Lineage (NCBI taxonomy): Eukaryota > Metazoa > Chordata > Ceratodontiformes > Ceratodontidae > Neoceratodus > Neoceratodus forsteri. The sequence continues at coordinate 967,880,828 of CM057452.1, forward strand.
AGTCTTGTGTCTATGCTATATTGTGAGGGCAGATCAATAATTGTCATGCTGAAGGGGGTAAGGAGACAACGAAGTGAATGATATGTGTCTGTGTGTGTGTGTGTGTGTGTGTGTATAAAATCATTGTTTGTTACTGCATATCTCTCTAAAAGTATGTGCTGCCCATGTTGTATTTTGTTGTGTTGTGACATTGTGACACATTAAAAGCCATTCAAATAACCAATTACTTTTTGTTGTTGTGTATATGTTTGTGAGTTCCTATCCACATTTGTAATGTATTATGTCTAAATGTCAAGTTGTATTTGTGGTTTCAATTGTTCATGTTTTCATGGGCCTTGGTTATTGTGTAGCAGTTTAAGGGCTTGTGGAAGTTGTCATGTGTGCATTTTTTGTGTGTATGAGTGTCTTTTGACATTGAGTAACAGCTGTGCATTTTTACAGTCCAGAGTTGACAACAAATCTCGTAACGTGAAACGTCAGAGAGATCAACCTTCAGTTGCCACCTTCTTCATGAAAAAACCTCATATAGATCCAGTGCCTTCATCCACATGGATGATCCCGACTAAAGAAAAAGGCAGAATATGTGTACTGCAGGTTATGAGGAGATAGATCAGGGCTTCAACAGAAATGGTAACAACATGGGAGAACAGCAGCCAAGCACAAGTGCAGCCCTTGCTACTATCGACAATACAGTGCCTAAACTGGAGCTCCAAACAGTGCATCTAGGTCAACCTCCCCGACCCCAATTACCATCTGTTGCAAAAACAGTGCCTAGAATGGAGTTGACAACACTGGATATGGATCAGCCATACCAACCACCATCTGAGGAAATACCAGAGCAGGATTGTGGAAACAAAAAACTCAGATTCCAGGAATCATGGTACCAGGAATTTTCATGGTTGCACTACAGCCCAGAGTTGAAAGCTGTGCTCTGCTTTACCTGCGCAAAGTGTGAAAAAAAATGGGGATGCTTGAGCTGTCAAAGAGGCGAGAATCAATATTCACAACAACAGGCTTCACCAACTGGAGGAAGGCATGGACTAAGTTTATTGCTCACCAGAGCTCAGAAACACATCATCATGTCCTGTGGAAGATGGCTCATGTATCCCACGGTCAAAGCATTGATTCTGCTCTACTAGAACAGAAAAAGATATCACACGATGTGTCTCGCAAGTGCTTGTTAAAGGTAATAGCTGCTTTGTGTTACTTGGTCAGACAGGGCTTGGCAATTAGAGGTCATCAGCTTGATGAGGGAAACTTTGTTAAACTTCTTAAACTGCTCAGCGATGAAAATGAGACCCTAGGAACCTGGCTGAAATGAAAGCAGGATAACACAAGCCCAGCAATTCAAAATGAACTAATTGGTGTCATGAGTCATGAAATCATCCATTCTGTCGTGAAGGATATTAATAAGTCATTATACTACTCGGTCATTTTTGATAGAACACAAGACTACCAAGGAAAAGAACAAGAAAGCATTTGCCTTAGATATGTTGATGGAAACATGCAGCCCTAGGAGGAGTTCATTGGGTTTTATGAGCCACAGAATATAACAGGAGCCTCAATAGCAAAAGTCATAATAGATGTCTTCACCAGACTTCCTCTGCCCATTGAATTCCTCTGTGGTATGGCATTTGATGGTGCTGCAAACATGTTGGATGCTAATGAGGTGCACATGCTATCATTAGGGAAAGTCAGCCACATGCCACATTTGTGCATTGTGGTGCTCACTGCATCAGTCTTATGGCAAAAGAGAGCTGTGAAGCAAGGCCTGTACTGAGAAATTCCTTGCACTGTGTCAATGAACTGGGCAAACTGCTCAGTAAATCACTGAAGTACAGATCATTTTTTTTCTGAAAGTGCCACATCTGATAATGCATCTACCTCCTCCAAGAAACTGCGACCCATATGCCCAACTAGATGGACTGTAAGACTAGCATTAGTTGAAGCAATGACACAGCGATATGAGTAAATCCTGGAGAGTCACCAACAAATGGAGTTGGAAAATGGGGATGCTGCAACAAGGGCACGTGGTCTCTTAGAACAGCTCAGCAAGGGGAACACATAACTAAGTCTGCTGGTCAGGGTAGTTATGGAACCACTGACTTGTCTGAATAGGAGCCTACAAAATCCGAACTGCACTGTAGGTGGCATACTTACCTAGGTAAGCCTCATAAAAGATCAACTACAAAAGCAAAGGAGTGAAAATACTATCCTGGATGCCATGAATCAAGCTGATGAAATTATCCAGAAGCTGGAATTGGATCCCATTGCACCCCCAAGGCAACAAAAGCTTCCAGCCCACTTTGCTGGCATGGGGGAGCAGTACAGTCCTGCCACAGTGGAGGACTATTTCAGAATGGAATTCTTTAAGATGGTAGACATCGGTTCTACGATGCTGGTTTGACAACAGAGTTGTCAACCGCCATTACAGCGACAGATTTATGCCGACTGCAACTTGCAGTTGACATAAATCCGAATGGAGACCCTGGCTGTTTTTGCATCAGGGGGCTTTGCCCCCGAACCCCCCCATGTGGGGGGCTCTGCCACTGCACCCCCGATCTTAAGGATTCTAACTCTGAGTCGGAGTTGGATAGGGGAGGGGGTACAGGACCGGCAGAGAGAGTGCCGTGGTCTCAGGTGGACTATTACAGCAAAAACGTTGATGTTGTCAGCAGCAAACATTTTCACTGTAATATTGTCACCATCCTGGGGGCACACCAGTAGACATCTCAGTTGCCCAGCTGGAAGATGGGTTCTATCAGCCAGGACTGACTGAATATTCAACTTTAGAGCAATTGCTTTCGTGCTGTAAAAAGGGTTATGCGAGTGACCGTGAGCTGGAGGAAAAGACTGACTGCATTCAAAAATATCCAGAGCTGAATGCCAGAATGCTGAAAGTTCAGCTTGAAATGTTTGTGCAGAGTAACACATATGCCTTATTGAGTGAGGCTGTACGCCTATTTAAAACACTGTCTCCAAATGTTTGTGGGCTTTTTACTGAGTTAGAAAAGCTTCTGCACCTCTTGTTAGTAATACCGGTAAGCAGTTGTGAAGCAGAACGCAGTTTCAGTGCCCTTAGGTGCCTAAAAAACATGGCTGCAGTCTACAATGACTCAGTTTCATCTGAACGTAGTTGCTGTATGCCATGTTCACCAAAACAGACTCGACAAAATATGTCTGGACACAGTTGTACATAATTTTGTTCATGCTCATGAAAGGCGCAATGCTGTATTTGTACTTTAGCAGTGAAAATGTTGCTATGGGTTGATGCACCAACAATATAGAAATGTGTTTAAGCGCATCATATTCTTTCACGTAAATACCCTTCGAGTTTGTTAGAGATAACGATTAGAAATAGGGCTCGAATAGAATGGAGCAATTTTTCTGGTTTGCTTCTGCTAAAAATGACTTTTATTTTGCTATATCTGACGATGCTTACTGGTGGTACAGTTTGGACTTCCCATTATGCCTATAGCAGGTTAGTAGTGGATCAGTTTATTGAGGGACTTATTTGTACCCATTGCTTTTAACTGATCCTATAGCTGTGAGGAGTTAAAACCTTTCTTAATACCTTTTGTTGGATATACTGCCTGCTGTAGAGCGGAGGCTTAGTTCACCATTACGGTTAGTGCCCAGCGTGTGATGCAGCTAAGTCTCTAACTCCACACAGAGCCATTTACTATCTAATAAGCCCTTTCTAAATAACACTTGGGTTGAGTTGGGTAGCTCCCTTTGTCCCTTCTCCTTTTCATACGGTCCTTATTGTTTTATTTTTACATATTTCAATAGCACTGAGTAAGTTTCATCTGCAGTTTCTAGTAATCTGTAAGTACATGTTTTGCAGGTGCTCAAAACCTGTCTAGAATATTGTGAACCACTTTCTGGACACTTATTATTGGTGTGACAAGCTACATGACAGTCTGCAAGGACGCAGTCTCAGGTGTTTTAACACTCTAGATATTATCGAGTTCCTACAATTATAGTTCTTAGCTTGCGGTCTTGGTTTTTGCCACATGTTATGTTATATATACATACATATTGCAGGATTTATAGTTCTGTATTGGTTCCCCCTGATATGTTGTAACAAGGGTAGACAAGAAAATGATCCTTTGCATGTAAGTTCCTTCTCTATAATAATTATTAGGCATTGTCACCAAGTAAAGTACTCTGTATGATTTACTGAGAACTGCAATAAAAATAAAATATAATATAGAATATACTTGAAATAAAGACTTGTTCTCCGTAAATATCGCCTTCAGTGTTTTCCCTGTATGTATTAGCTTTCAAAGGTATATTGATAGAAATATTAGTATTTTTCCATAGATGATTTACTTTTTTTGGCAGGATGCACAGCACTTACAATCCGAGCCTGGTTGAGAGTGAGGTTGTTCCCCCCCCCCAACCTTGACACCAAAATTACGCCCGTTTCCAGGATCTGCTCAGAAATATGCACTTAGCATTGAATTTTGAGCCAGCAGCCACTTACCATGCTAGGCAACTCCAACTGGAGTTCCTAAACATGCCTAATATGTGGGTTGGTTTGGTTCTTCCAATCCAACCTGCACGGGAGACCTTGTCTGATGTAGTTTAGCAGAGAACTGCTTCGGTGATTGCTGTCCCCAAGCAAGCAGGCAGAAAATACGCTGCTTCCAAAAATAAATCAGTGTATGTTATTCGGTCCATAGTTGATGCTATTATTATTCTAGCTGAATATGACACAGCCATTATCCCTAAGGTGGTCACTGCTTATCCCACAAATATGGAGTCCCACAAGATTGACACCATGGGCAAACAGGCCTATGCTTCAGCCCTGAGCATGAAGATAGCTAGCTACCAAGGGCACTTTTCTAAATATAAGTATACTATTTGGGGTAAGCTATAGTCTCTGGCAGAGACTCTGCCAGATTCAGAGGCTAAACAGGATATTCTACTGACTGTTGAACAAGGTACTGAGTCCAACAGTCACCAGTTTAAAGCCTCTCTGGATGCCTTTGATGTTGCACCTGACTGCGGCTGCAGACATTTGCGTCAGGCAACATTCCTGGCTGAAGACAGCTGGCTTCACCCAGGATGTCCAACAACAGGTAATGAATGTTCCCTTTAATGGAACGTACCTGTTCAGACAGCAGGTAGCACAATCTCTTAAAGCATCTTTGTTTTATTTCATTCCTCCCCCAATGAAATCTGAAAAAAAAATGGGATCTATGAGTGTGTTTTCCTGTCGGAAACCAACAGGCAGTGTGTGGGCTCCAATACAGCAATGGCCAGTCAAGCAATGACACCAAACAGAGGAGAATTGGGACCTCCACAACACGTTTACACAAATTTTGGAAGAGATCTCCACCTTCAAAGCTTCTGTTGCCCACCTGAGAACAGAATGGAAAATCTACACTTGAGGGTATCGGAAATGAAACTATTCAAGAGCCTGGACCACCAAGCATATGCCAGGGACATGGAGATGAACAGTTTGCCCTGGTCTAGGAAAAACTGGAGAACCTTGAGTGTAGGGGCCGCCAGGATAACATCAGTATTATTGGGGTACTTAAAGGGGAAGTCTCCCATAGTTCCACACCAATATTTTCCCAACTCCTTATGTGTAACTGTTGTGTGCCTCCTCCAGTTGCCAGCAGTCCTATTGCTGTCCAAATCTAGATTATAAATAAAAATATACAGCCCCCAAAATGATCAATGTGTTTGTCCTCCATTTTACCATCAATGTTGCTGGAGGATGATGTCATCAGAGCAACAGATAATGGTGCTGCACTAAATGCAGTTCCACCAGTAAACCAAACCCACAATGTTTGGTTCCCCACTTGAGTAATGGAGGAACCCTTTAAGTGTTGTGCACATCCTGAGGTGCAGGTCTAATAGGGACTAGGACCATGTGAGTGTGATGCAGCACTGATTTGAGGTATATACAGTATTCATATAACGAAGTGCCTGTATGTGTTGTGTTACTGTTTCTGTTAGCAAAAACAGTTTACCCAATAAATAACTCTGGATACAACAAGAATTTTAAGTGGTATTATACAGCTGTTGTATTATGTTATGTGTGTGTGTTAACATTCTCTGTTTTAATTGACACCAGCAGTGAGAAACAATCTTGCAAATAGGCCCCTTTCCCCTTTGTAACTAGGCAGTCAGTGATTGGATGGCTGCTGTAAGGCAATAAAGAATTCAGCTATAACAAGGAATAGGTTACCAGGAAATCATCAGCTGCAGCATATGGAAGAAGGATAATCTAGTGGTTAAAGCACAGGCACAAGCACTGGGGAACTCTGGTTCAAATCCTACTAGAGTCCCTTCCTCTCTAACCCTTAAGAAGTTCCCCTAACCTCCTTGGAAACTGTGATGGCCCCTCAGGTCCATGACTTTAAAAGTGCCCCAATTCCCATTATAAATCATTAGTAGTGATGTGAGAGCTACAACACTTCACTTTCAAGGTACTAAGGATAAGCTATAGCAGCCTTCCCCCACACTTTGTAATACCAGCATTTGAAGTAGGATGTCCCTCACAAATCAGATGCTACACCTCAGCTGTTGTAGTGCTCTGTATTTGCTTAGCTCACTCCTCCCATGTCATATGCATTATTTGTCTTAGTATTTCAGTCAGAAACTCAGATTTAAGGAGCATTTGAAATGTAAAACAATACACTTTATAAAGTAAATTATCTAGCTCTCCATTTCCAGGCTGCTGAAAGGGGATGTGTATAGTCAGTCTTGTGTGATCCTTTGTAAACTGCCCAGGCTCACCTTGTAATGAATCTTCTCAAGGGTGTTCACCTGGTTCAATACAGAGTGACTGATTGACTGCTCAATTGATTGATTGATTGGTTGATTGACTGATTCAGTCTACTGCTTTCCACAACATGTTACAACTGTCTCACAGAGAGAAATGAGTAGTACAAAGAAACAGCTTTTGTTTCCTGTGAATGAAATACTATCAGATGTATTATTTGCTCTACACATACAGTATTAAGGCTATAAGTACTACTCCCTGTGTGAGTTGCATGACAGAACTGCCTTAAGCCATTGCAAACTTAAACTAAAATCAGGCTAGACAGCATTGATACCCTTATGTTTTGTTCTGCACTGTTGCTGCAGTGACATCAAGGAATGGGAGGGGCTGTATTACAAGTGACTCATTTGCATGTAAATGGAGGCTTGCTTGACATTTTACTACCTTGTGTCAGAGCCTCAAACTCTAGATATGTGTTGCAACAGAAGAGATGGCTGATATCTTATTGACATATGTACAGTACTTGATGTAATGTATAAGAAATACATCAGACATATCCAAATCATATATATATATACAGGTGTCTTCTCCTTTAAGGGAGCGAAAGGGAAGAATGTCCCTGCTTTTATCCACCACCTATTAACTGAAATACTGGGCATGGCATCCACCCTTATACCAGTCCAATGAGTGCATAGATCAATTCTGGAGTCTCCACAATTGTAGAGCAGGGTCATAACCAACTAGTTTAGTCAGGAAGACTGAAGGCTGGTCTATCCCTATAACATTCCCAGACACAAAAGTATAATGAACCTCTTGAGCAGTTAGTGCAATTGTATGAAATCATGGGAACCACTGAAACAGTCCAACCTTTAGAACAATCCAACCTTTAGAAAATACTTTTTTTTATTTTTGCCCTTGCCAAAGTTTAAAGTGCAATGTGCCGGGTAAAAACATATCAAGTGCAAACAGTGTAAATAAACTGCTTGAATGTATAGATACAGGCTCACCAGAACAGTGCAAATAAACTGCTTGAATGTATACATACTGGCTCACCAGAACAGTGCAGAGAAACTGATTAAATGTATATATACAGGCTCACCAGAACAGTGTGAATAAACCGCTTAAATGTATAGATACAGGCTCACCAGAACAGTGCAGATAAACTGATTGAATGTATAGATACAGGCTCACCAGAACAGTGCAAATAAACTGCTTGAATGTATAGATACAGGCTCGCCAGAACAGTGCAAATAAACTGCTTGAATGTATAGATACAGGCTCACTTGTCCAAGTGGACCACTTTAAATTCTTTTGCAGACTTCATCTCACAGACTATTTTTGACAGCAAGAACAGTGAAAGTCAGCACCTCACAAATAATGTACCTGCCTCCCACAGAGAACCCACCAACTTCCATGTGCCTTTTGCTCTCCATCAGTCAACCCTACATTCTGCAATTTGGTACCAAAGGATGTCAAAAAATTACTTTCAGATAAACATGTGACAGAAGTCAGCAATAATACCCAACAAGGTGGGTGGAATTAAGGTATACCAGAATGCCCAGGGCATAATGAGAACTGACACTGCAGGCGGAGGGCTTAAAGCCCTGGAAGGTCCACTATAGCTCATACCGCCACCCTGGAGGGTGTTATTGTGCTTAGAAAATAGGTATTTAAATAGGTAGTAACTGTTTTATAAAATTAAAAATAAAAATAATTAAAATGTTTTTATTGTAAAGCAGTCCCCTGCTGGTACAATTACCAGTGGAGGGCGCTGCTGTTTTTGAGAAACATTTTTTATTTTCATTTTGTGCTTTGTTCCGTGTTCTCTTATGCCCCCACCCAATAGAAATGCTATGTGAAGATTTGTTTGTTGTTTTGTTTTCTTTTGGTTTTTTGCAAACATTCAAATCAGATTCTGACAGGTAGCTCACCTCCCCATCCCTCCCTACCTGCCTGAGCAAGCGTTAATCTACACCATTCCCACCCTCTGTAAGCACTTAGCATTGCAACCACCAGATAAAAGACCTGAGATTTCCTAACAGAAACAGATTCATTTAACAAAATAATTTCTTTCCTTTCCTGCGCTGCTGGCAGGTTAACACTATCAGCTGAGCTGAGTGATAGCGTGTATGTATGAAATTTACAATAACCATGAACGGCAGCAGGCAGTGCTTATTTAGTTCAGGGAAGCTTGACTACTCTATGGTGCACTTAGCCTGAATGTGATTTTTAGGGCAGAATGTCGGAGGGAACAAAAGAAAAAATTACTCACCTTAGTAATGTTGTTTCTTCTAATGGAGTCTTGCTATATTATGACATAAGCAGTGAGTCCCAACCTTCGAACTGCTCCGGAGGTGAAAGAGTTAACTTTCCATGCCAGGCATGGAACCTTGAGCGCGAGCTCGGTTGAAAACTCTGTCTGTTGTTGCTCAAACTCAAACTGTCAGATCTTTGAGCAAAAACTCACTAAGATTCTGTGTGGAAGCGTACCCTACACAGCCCACTGGCTACTAACTACAAAAACACATTTTGTTCTAGATCCCAAAACAAAGACTCAAGTCAGGGGAATCAAGAAAGAAAAATTAAAACATGACACCCAAGCACCCTAAGAAAGGGTGAAAATAAAGTGGGCATCTACGAAGTGCCAACATTGCACTGCCCACCCACCTCCCAAAAGTAGAGGTTCTGAGAGGAGCAGGCTGGGGGGGAGGTCATAATATAGCAAGACTCCATTAGAAGAAACAACATTACTAAGGTGAGTAATTTTTTCTTCAAACAACATGAAGTCTTGCTATATTATGACATATGCAGATTACACACCAGTACCTCCATGGAGGAGGGACAGAACCTACTTAGGAAATAGGCTCTGAAGCACAGCTGTGCAAAATCGAGCATCACTCCTAGCCTGGATGTCCACGGAGTAATGCTTAGTAAAAGTGTGTAACTGTTTCAGGTAGCTGCTTGACATATCTCTAGATAGAGATGTCCCTGGCAGCAGCCAGAGACGCAGCTGTACCTCTGGTAGAGTGAGCCCTCAGGCCTGAGGAGGAACCTACCCAGTTTTTCATAGCAAAATTGGATACAAGAGACAATCCACCTGGCAATGGATCTTTTAGTGGCAGGTTTCTTTACCAACCTCACCATAAGTGAGAAACAATTGGAGGAGTCAAACCTGTGACCCTTGGTACATTCTATGTAGTAACTAAGGGCTCTTTTGACATCTAACTGTGCAACTCCTCTCGCCAGAGGAGGAATGGTCAGTGAAGTACACGGAAGGACATGGATTGATTAAGGTGGAAGTCTGAAACCACCTTAGCAAAACTTTCTGTTAGTCCTGAGGACCACTTTATCTCTGTGAAAGGAGATAAAATCAGGCTCCACTGACAATGCTTGCAATTCACTTATGTGTCTGGCAGAAGTGATGGCTACCAAAAACACAGTTTTCCAAGTCAAGTACTTGAGCTCTGCTGAAGACAAAGGCTCAAAAGGGGATTGCATAAGCTGGGCAATGCAAATATTAAGATCCCAAGCAGGGGCAGGGTCCCTGAATGGAGGGTTGGTATACTAACATACTAACATACTAAAATGCCAGCAGAATAGGCCTAACGGTCTTTGTTCTGCTCATTTGGTCAGCCCCACCCTGGGTGCTGACCTTGCTGTCCCCCGCCTTCTCTGGCTTCTCCTTCCCAGTTCCAGATATTCTTGCTGCATTGGATTTTGCTTCCTGAACCCTTCCCTGTACCTGTCCCACCCCTCTTGAACCCCTCCACTGTCTCTGCCTCCACCAGCCCCTAGGTAGTGCATTCCATGGCTCCACCACCCTCTCAGTGAAGTAGCACTCCTCCTTTCTCCCCTGAATCTTCCCCCCTCCAGCTTCCACCCATGCCCTCTAGTGGCCCCTTCCTCCTTCCTTCGAAGCACCCTGACTGTTCCTCCCCTATTTACCCTCTTCATGTACCTGAAGACCTCTATCATGTCCCCCGGTCCCTTCTCTCTTCCAATGTGTACATATTTAGCTCTTCGAGCCTCTTCTCATAGGTCCTGTCCCCCAAGCCCCAAATCATTTTGGTTGCCTCCTCTGACCTCTCCAGGAGGTTAATGTCCTCTTTAAGGTGGCTCCAAAACTGCACGAGTACTCAAGGTGCGGCCTCACCAAGCAGTTATACAGAGGAGTATCACTTCCTTCTGGAGGTGATCCCAGTGATGCATCCCAGCATCCTGTTGGCCTGGCTGCTGCCCTCCTACAAGTCTCAGAGTTGTTCATCTTGACATCCACCACCACCCCAGGTCCCTCTCAGCCATTGAGACTTGTAGTATTCCCCCAGGGTGTGCACTTGGCCTGGGTTCCCCTGCTGGGTGGAGTACCTTGCATTCTCCTGCATTGAACCTCAGCTTCCACTTCTCTAGACCATCTTTCCAGAGCCCTCAGGTCCCCCTGCAGGCCACCCTCCCTCCTCCCATCCACCACTGCCCCAGTTTCGAGTCATCTGCAAAGAGACTCATCTCACTCCTGATTCCCTGTCCCATGTCAGATACGAGGCGCTTGAACAGAAGGGGCCCAAGGACTGATTCCCTGTGGGACCCCACTAATGACCCTCCTTGGGGATGAGACTATCCCACTAACTACGACCCTCTGGGTCTGGTCCTGGAGCCAATTGCTCATCCATCTGATCATCTGGTTTCCCACCCCATTTCTCCTAGCTTATCCAACAGGCCCCTGAGGAACAGAGTCAAATGCCTTGCTGGGGGTCTAGAAAGAGGACATCCACTGGTCTACCCAGGTCCAAGGCACTTGTCACCCAGTCATAGAACTCCACCAGGTTTGTCTGACATGATTTCCTGGGATGAATCCATGCTTCATCGTCCAGGCACCCTGACTTATCCAGGTTCCCCCAGCCTCCCTTGACAATGCCCTCCATCACTTTGCCCACCACCGATGTCAGGCTGACAGGCCTGTAGTTCCCTGCCAGCCCTTTGATCCCCCTTGTGGATAGGTACCACATCGCCACCTCCCAGTCTTGGGGCACCCACCCTGTCCTCAGAGAGATGGTGAAAAGCTCTGCCAGGGTTTCCAGGACATCTGCAAGTTCCTTCAGCACTCTAGGATGTAATTTATCCAGCCCGGTGCTTTCTCCGTCTTAAGGGCTGAGGGCTTCCCTCACTTTCTCTGCTGTGATTTCCACTTCTGGTACCCTTCTCCTGCTTAGCCCTCCCCCACCTGCCAGTGATGCCCCTCTCCCCAGGACCTGCCGATCGGTGAGGATCCCCCCTCCTCATTCTCTGTCTCCTCCCATGTATGATGCAGCATCCCCATTTTCCCTGGTGAAAACTGAGGTGAAGTACTCATTTAGTACCTCAGCCTGCCCCTGGGTCTGTGCCCATCTCTCCCCTGATTTAATCCTGCTAATCTGCCCTTCACCCTTCGCTCTTTCCCCAATGTATCTAAAGAACCCTTTTTCCTCTCCTAATTTCCCTGGGCGTTCTGCTCCTTCCTTGCCTTAGCCACCCTCACCACTCTAGTGGCCCTTCTAGCCAATCGGCTCATTTCCCCTCAATCCCTTTCACTCCTTGAGCACTTGAGTTTCTTATAGGCTGCTTTCTTTCCCTCACACCTCCTGGACCTCCCTGGTCCACCAACAGGGTTTTGGGCCCTACGCATTTCGTCTTACTCTTGCACAGGTGCTGGTAGCATCTGCACCCCTCTCCTGATGATTTCCACCTACTATCAAGCGTCCATGTCTGACCCAATCCCATCCAAATTCTCCTTAAGGATCCTTCCCATTTCCTTAAATCCGCCTCCCTGAAGTCAGTTACTTCCGTCTTTGTGCAGCCTTCTACCCTCCTAGTTCCAGGCAGAACCAGACCGTGGCATGGTCACTCCCGCCAATGGGTCCCTTACCTCCAGGCCCCAATCTGGTCACTGTCTGCCAGGACCACATCCAGTACCGATGCGCCCTGGTCGGTTCCCTCACCTGCTGAGTTAGAACACGTCTTGAAGACATCCAACAACCTCTGTTCCCTGGTCAGCAGAGGATGTCATAGTCTCCCAGTCTGTTCCTGGCATGTTTAGTCCCCTAACACCACCACCTTTCCTCTGCCCAGTCTGCAGTGTCTCTAACATCTGCCACCAGACTGTCCTCCAGCTCCTCCGCCAGGGCAGGGGGTCTATACACCACTCCTATTTTTACTCTCTTGCCCCCCCTTGTTATCAAGGTGACCCAAATCGCCTCCACGGTTCCCTCCGCCTCCTCTACTCCCCCTATGCCAATGCAGTTTTTGACTATCATAGCTACCCCTCCTCCCCTTCCCTCCCCCCTGTCCTTCCTGAACATAGTGTAACCCTCCAGGTTCAGGTCCCAGTCATGTCTTGCAGTGGCCCAAGTCTCAGTGACCGCTGCCACATCCACTGCTCCCTCAGTTAACATCGCCTGGAGCTCAGGCATTTTATTGCCCAAGCTCCTGGCATTTAGTAGACTACCTTCCACCCTTTCCTATAGTTCCATTTCCCTGCTCGTGTTCCCATGGGATTCTGTTTCCTCCTGGTCTGCACTTTGCCAGTTGGCCTTTTCCTGCAATCCTCCTGGTCCCCAGGGGGTGGAGACAGAGTCCAGTCCTTTATCGGCACCCCTTGACAGCCTTTCTCCCATCCCACCCCTTCACAAGTTTAAACCCACTTTTCACCAATGAACTCCTCTATTTTCAACTTAAGGATTCCCTCCCTCCAAATTGAGATGTAGTCTATCTCTAGCATACAGCTCCTTATCCTCCCAGGTCTCCCCAATCCCCATCAACCCATACCCTCTGGCCTCACACCACTCCCCTGAGCCACTGGTTTATCCTCAATTTTCCTTTTGTGTTCTCCCCTAGCCCTTGGCACCGACAGGATTTCTGAGAAGAAACTGTGCATCCTATGTCATGACAGACCCTGGCGAGCTCCCTGAATCTTGCCTGTATCTCTAGCTCGCTATTTCCCTCAATGTCATTTGTACCCAGGTGGACCAGTATGTCTGGGGAACCCCACAGTCCTTTGCCAGCTGATATACTCGTGCTTAGCCCTGTGCACCGTTAGTCCAGGGAAGCATCTTGTTCGTATGAAGCAACCCCTTGAAAAATTTGGAGAATACAGGGTGAACTGAAAAAGAAGAAGGTTTACCTGCTGATAAGAAAACAGACATGGCTGCCAGGTGCACTTTTAGGGTAGCTGGTCTCAGCCCCAAAGAATTCAAATGCACCAAATAATCCAAGATTGTGGGCAAGTCAGCAGACTCTGGGGGAATATGCTTGACAGAGCACCATATGGAAAATCTCTTCCATTTGGAATTATAAATAGCCCTGGTGGAAGACTTCCTAGAGGCCTTCAAGATATCCAATACACCTTGGGAGAGGTGTAGGTCAGCAAACTCTAACTCTTCAAGAACCAGGCCTTGAGATTGAGAGATTTGAGATTCGGATACCAAACTCTCCCCTGGGCACAGGTTAACAGATTGTGATTCCTGGGAAGACACAGGTGAAGGTGGACTGCTAAGGACATGAGGAGTGGATACCAGGCTGTCTGGCTCCAATCTGGAGCAATCAGAATCATCTTGCAGGGTTGAGATCTGATTTTGACTAGCACTTTGAACAGAAGAGGGAAGGGGGGAAGGCATAGAGAAACCTCCCTTCTCAACTGAGAAGGAAGGCATCCAGAGGGACTGAGCCCAACACTGGGGGCCTGCAGCAAAAAAGAGGAAGTTGGTGATTGTCTGGGGCTGCAAAAAGATCTATCTGCGGGGTGCCCCATCTGGCAAATACTACCTCTAGTACTGGGGGATCCAGTGCCCATTCGTGATAGCCCTGGGAAATCCTGCTGAGAGCATCTGCCAGGACATTGTCCTTGCCTGGGAGGTGAACTGCTGTAAGGGAGGCGTTCAGAGAATAAGCCAGAGACCACAACTTCATTGCTTCGGTGCACAAGGCCATAGACCGAGTGCCTCCTTGCTTGTTGATGTACCACATTGTAGTGGTGTTGTCTGTTCTGACCTGTACAACCTTGTTCTGAACAGATGTGGAAAAAACTTGAAGAGCTAGAAAAACTGCTCTGAGTTCCAACAGATTGATGTGGAGCAGAGATTCCTGTGGGGACCACAATCCCTGGGTAGTGAGGTTGCCCATGTGAGCTCCCCACCCCAAGAGGGATGCATCTGTAGTAAGGGTTAAGGAATGAGACTGAGGGGTGAAGGGGACCCCCTGTCTCAGATTGCTCTGGTCCTGCCACCACTGAAGGGCCTGGATCAGGATTCGAGTCACTGGGATCAATTTTGTTAGAGGGTCTCTCCTTTGAGACCAAAAGGCTCTCAAATGGAACTGGACGTCCCTCATCTGAAATCTTGCTCCTGCACTACTGCTGTAGAAGCAGCCATGTGCCCCAGGAGCTGTAGAAATGCCTTGCAGGTCGAGAGACCTGCAGGTGAAAGAGGAGGCCAGAGAC
The DNA here is from genome assembly GCA_016271365.2 of Neoceratodus forsteri. Taxonomy (NCBI): domain Eukaryota; kingdom Metazoa; phylum Chordata; order Ceratodontiformes; family Ceratodontidae; genus Neoceratodus; species Neoceratodus forsteri. The sequence continues at coordinate 967,896,037 of CM057452.1, forward strand.
CAGGGTCCTTGCTCTTTCCAGAGGAAGGAAGGCTCTGGCCTCTTTTGTGTTCAGTTCTGCGCCTATGAAGGTAAGAAGCTGGGCAGGCTCTAGAACTGACTTTGGAAGATTGAGAAGGGAACCTAGGGATGTGAGCAGTTGCTGAGTTACCTGAAGGTGTAGTTTGACCTGGTCTGGAGATTTGGCTTACTATGAGCCAGTTGTCCAGATAAGGAAAGATGGCAATCTTTGCCTTCTTAAATGGGCAACTGCTACTGCCAGGCATTTTGTGAATACCCTCAGGGCTGAGGTGAGGTCGAAGGGCATTGCTCTGAACTGGTAATGGCCTGAGGGCAGTTCAATCTGAGGTACTTTCGATGGAAGCTTCTGATAAGAACATGGAAGTAGGCATCCTTAAGATCCAGGGAGGCTAGCCAGTCCCCTGGCCTTAGAGAGGGTAAAATAATTCCCAGAGTCACCATTTTGAATTTTGGTTTTAAAACGTGCTTTGTTTAGATATCTGAGATCCAGGATGGGCGCCATTCTCCTGTCTTTTTGGGGTAAGGAAGTACCTGAGTACAACCTTTGCCCTGGTGTAGGGGTGGAACCCTTTCCACAGCTCTGAGAGCCAGGAGGGTAGAAACTTCTGTTTCTAGGGTAAGTGCCTCTGATGGATTTGCAGGTGGAAGGACCTGGCTCTCATCTTGGAAATTCTTTGAAGCTGAGAACCAGTCCCTGGCTACTACTTCCAGGACCCACTTGTCTGATGTTAAAGACTTCTAAGCCTGGACAAAGTAAGCCAGCCTGCCCCTACCGTATTGGAGAATCGGCCTGGCCAATCCCATCAGGAGCCTGCTTGGGAGGGCTTTGGGCTGAGGATCAAGCAGGATTACTTGAACCCCATCTGCCTCTTTTCTAAAGAACCCCTCTGGGAATAAGCAGAAGAGGAGGCCTGGGCTTGGTAAAAGGCCTATGAAAAGGCTACCCCTGCCCCTGACATGCTGCCTTTGAGGAGTGGCTTGCCTTTCTTTGGCCTGTCACTCCTATAGGTGGTCCTATACTATCCATTTTCTTCATATAATTCTCTGTCTGCTCCCCAAACAGAGAATTGCCCACAACAGGAAAATCCATAGCCTTAGACTGGGTATCCTGTGACAGGGTAGTACATCTGAGCCAGGCCATTCTGCGAAGAGACACAGATGTAGCCATGACTCTTGATGATACATCATTAGAGTCTACTGCAGCATGAAACTGCACCTTGGATGCCTCAATACCATCCGCAGCCACCTGCTCCAACTCTGGCAAGTTGGTCAGGGGCCTGTTTTGCTAGAGCCAGCACAGTATCCCATCTGGATTTCTGGTACCTAGCAACACAGCCATATAATTTGCCTGTCTGAGTCCTAAAGATGCTGCCATGTACTGTTTCTTTGCCATGGCATCCATCCTCCTGGAATCCTTTTCAGGAGGGTGAGAGGCTAGAGGAATATTTGCCTTGTCACAGGCTGCAGCCTGCACTACCCCCACATGGCTGCATTGCTGAGAGAGGAACTCCGTATCAGAGCCCGATAATGTAAACCTCTTGTCCATCCTTTTATCAACAGGAAGGATAGAGTGAGGAGTTTTTAGAATTTTTGCTGTCTGTTTCCTAAAGGATTTGTGCAAGGGAATAGACAGTCTCCTAGACTCTGGAATATCCATCATTTCTACATAATCAGGCTCTTCTTGGTCATCAACAGCTTCCTCAACAGGGAGTTGGAGAGTTTCAGCAACTTTCTTATAGAACATAAAGTGAGAGGGGGACTCAGATAGCCTGGGGGACCCCAGACGGTCTGTCTGGAGAGATGTCCGCTCAATGGGCACATCCAGACCTTCAAAATCACATTCACTCTCCTCATACCCCTCCTCCCCTTCCTCCGGTTCATAAAAATCCTCAAAATCATAATCTTGAACTGGTGGAACTGGTCAACCGAGCGCTTCCCTGATGGTGTCGGTTCGACGGAACCGGGAAAGAGACTGGACAATTTGAATTGCTTTAGCTATTTCCTCAGCGGTTGGAGAAAGAACTTTTGGCCCACACTAGCTGACTTCCTAGTCCTTTAGTTGGAACCGCCTCAGAGCTGGCTCTTGCTTGCCCGAGGAAGTCTCGCCTGGTCAGAGGGCATCTCCTCCGGTTCGGGTTGAACCGAACCGGCTGGCCATCCGGTCAGAGGATTTTGGCCTCTTTCCCTGAGCCTACCAACTCTCTTTTCCACGGTGGCAGCAGGAAAATTCTACAAATCTGGCAGTCTGCATTGAGGTGGTCAAACCCAGACAATATACACAGGTGGTGTTGGGTCAGCCTTAGCAAAGGCTTCCCCACAGAGACCACAGTGCTGAAACCCAGTGAGGCGGTTTTCTTTTGGGTTTCTAGACATAGTGCCAGCCTAACCAAACTTGCCTGCGTTAGTGGCAATCCGCCAAGCAAGACTCTCTTATTGGTTTCCAACCGTGTCACGGGTCGTGGAAAACCGTAATGAAATCCGTTTTTTTTAGAACCGATAAGAACCGAGAACCGCACTCTAAAGGACTAGAAAGTTTTTTAAAACAACCTGATTGGTTCAAACCGAACCAAAAAAGACGTTTACAAGTTCCACACAGAAGAAAAAATAAATGTAAGCCTATCTATTACTTACAGTACCACAGACAGAGCTTGAACCGACCGATTGAGGTTTAATTTCGGTCAAGAAACCGAAAAAATAAGACTTTTTAACTGACAAACGAACTGAGCAGAAGGAGAAATCTCCGGAGCGACTGTTCAGTGAGGCGGAGTAAAGAATCTGACAGTTTGAGTTTGAGCAACAACAGACAGAGTTTTCAACCGAGCTCACGCTCAAGGTCCATGCCTGGCATGGAAAGTTAACTCTTTCACCTCTGGAGCAGTTTGAAGGTTGGGACTCACTGCCTATGTCATAATATAGCAAGACTTCATGTTGTTTGAATAAATTAATTTAAGGCAGGGCTGAAATGTTGAGAGGGACAAGTGCCCCATCCTTCTATAGTTATGCCCGTATCTGTCTTGCTGAGGGATGGTAGTGAGAGCAGTTACGATGGGATGGCAGAGTGACCCTTATGTGAGACAGGTAGCAATGATGGCTTAAGAGAGAAGCAAGGGTGAGAAGATAGTGTTTGCAGCAGCACCGACTTAAATTTAGTTTAAAGGGAAAAAAAATTACTCACACCGATGGCTTTTTTGGTACAGATACTAAGCAGGAAAGCCAGGGCTGAGCAGGGACAACTGACCAGATGTACTGGGTAAGCACTGCTAGTGGTTTTTTTTTAACCGGGACTGACAGCTGTTGCCATAGAACTAAGAGAGAGAGTGTGAGTGCGGCCGGCAGACTGAATGTAATTGGTGACAGCAGTTCATTTTTTTCAGAGCATTTCTTTTAAAATTACGACCAGTAGCTGTTGTGTTTGCGATCTGGAGAAGGACAGATAAAGTGTGAATGCGGTCTGCAATATGTGTGCGGTCGGGAGTCGGCTGTTTAATTTTGTCTGCAGGTGAGATCGGAAAAGTGATTACGCTACAGAAAACATTTAAAAAAAAATATTTGTTGTAACTTGTAGATTGTAAGCAGGAAAGCTAAGACTGGTCAGGGGAAGGAAGGGTTAGTCAAATGGTTCAAGTCAGGTGGTGGGGGTGGCTCTTGCTCACTAAGCGAGACAGGAAAAACATGGCAGTATTAGCTTTTTCAGCATTCTACTAGCCCATTACGATATAGAACTATGTGAGGCAACAGAGAGTGGGACTAGTTGCTTCCCAGTCTCTCTTGTCTCATACTGGACTGACTGATTAGCACTTTTAGTCAATCAGGTTCAAGAATACAGTTTGCCCATTTTCTGATTTGGAATAGATGTGTATATACTCAAGAAGCAAATAGACAATTACAAAATGAAGACTTCTACAGTAAACTCAATCAGTCCCTATGGTAGAAATTTCACATAGGGTGGAACACCTTATGGACTTGGGGTTCCAGAATGGCTGGATTGCCCAGAAAGAAAGTGAGTTTCTAACTGTCAAACATCCCAGAAAACTGTCTGTATACCTATAAGGTATATATATATATATATATACCTATAAAGGGGAGATGGTGCTGATGGGAGACCTGAACCTACCAGATGTGGACTGGGACACCCTATCGGCATCATCAGCCAGCAGCAGGGAAATATTGGACTCCCTGAAAATGGCCCTCCTGAGGTAACTGGTCAGGGAGCCAACCAGGGCAGGAGCTATTCTTGATCTGGTCCTGACAAATGGGAATAAGGTAGGAGAGGTGTCGGTGGGTGAACACCTTGGTACGAATGACCACAACACAGTCTGGTTCAAAATAAGTAACACTGTGGAGGTACACCGGTCTAAGTTGAGGGTGCTTGATTTTAAGAGAGCAGATTTCAGGAAAATGGGGGAAGTAGTGGAGAGGGCTCTGGAGGGGGTGGAGGAGTTAACAGATGTGGAGGACATGTGGGGGAGGGTAAAAGAAGCTATTATGAAGGCTATGGACCTATGTGCCAAGAGATTAAGCAAAAATAAGAGGAGGAGGAAACCCCTGTGGTTTAATAGGGTTGCAACAGAAAAGGTCAGGGCAAAGAGTAAGGCCTTTAAGAAGTTCAAAGTAACACAAGCTGAAGATGACTGGCAAAGGTACCAGGTGATCCAGAGAGAAGTAGGGGTAGAAGTAAGGAGGGCAAAGGCACGGACAGAGGAGATCATAGCTAGCGAGGTCAAAAAAGGGGATAAAACTTTTTTTAGGTATGTCAGTGAAAGGAGAAAGACTAGGCAAGGAATACTCTGGCTAAAAACAAATGAGAGTGAGCTGATACAAGAGGACAGAGAGAAGGCAGAACAACTAAACAGCTATTTTTGCTCAGTGTTCATTAGGGAGGAAAAGGGTGGGCAGCAGAGCAGGAGAAGCCAAGGCAGGGAGGGGGGAGGATATGAGTCCATTTCAGGTGGAGGAGCTCTGGGAGAACTAGGCTGCCTGAAGGTAAGACAAGGATGGGGCCAGATGGGGTGCACCCAAGAGTGTTGAAGGAACTTAAAGATATACTGGTGGCACCCTTGACTGCACTGTCCAACAGGTCCCTGGAGTCTGGAGTGGTACGGAGGACTGGAGGCAGGCAAATGTGGTCCTCTGCATAAGGGGGGAGATGGGAAACTACAGGCCTGTGAGATTGACATCAGTGGTGGGCAAGCTCATGGAGAAACTACTGAAAATCAGAATCACCAATTACCTAGAGGTAAGCGGCCTGATGAATCAAGGCAACATGGCTTTACTAGGATAGAACCTGTCAAACAAACTTGATAGGTTTTTTTGACACGGTCACCAAGGAACTGGATCAGGGGAGGCAGTATGTCGTGTATCTGGATTTCAAAAGGCATTTGAGGGGCGTGGCCTGGCTGTGCTGAAGATGGCTGCTGAAGTCTGCTTCTCCTAGACTACCATCTATCATCGCCCATCCTCCTGATCCCAGATTGTCAGCATTTACCAGCAAGTGAAATATAATTTTACTAACGTCATAGCTCAACTCTGGTAAATTATTTTCTCTATATCATAACTCTATAGCTATAATTTTTCTGCATTTATACTGCTTCAAACAACATGAAGTCTTCCTGTATTCTGACATAATGCAGTTAGCCCCAGCACTTGAACTACCCCGGAGAGGAAAGAGTTAACTCTATGCAGACGCATAGAACGTTGAGCTCGAGCTCGGTTTTCAAACCTCTGTCTGTGGTACTTCCCAGTGTAACCATCAGATTCTTTACTCCGCCTAACAGTGAAGTCGCTCTGGAGATTTCCTCTTCTCGGTTCGGTAAAAGTAAAAGCTTTCGGTTTAAACTGTATATTTTTGTTATTTTCGGATTTCCAGCCTCTGGCTATGGTACAGGTAGTGTGTATATAGGTAGTGACTGTGTTTATTTTTCTGAAAAGTTGGAAATTGTTCTTTTCCTCGGTTTCTTTACTGTCGGTCCGGTTTGGAACCGACCTTGTTAGATTCTGTTTTAATTTTATTCTGGGATTAGAGTGGTGTTCCGGTACCGATCGGTTTCAAAAGAACCAGACCTTTTGCTGGTTCTTTTAAAAAGCCCGTGACACGGTTTGTAACTGATTGGTTATTGTATTACCTGGCTTGAAAGCTGCAATAGGGTAATTTGTTAGGTTAGCCATGTCTTTAGAAACCCAAGAAGAAAACCGGTCCCACTGGGTTTCAACACTGTACTGAGTGTGGGGAGGCCTTTGCTAAGGCTGACCCCCACCTCATCTGTGTTTATTGTCTGGGGTTTGACCACCTCAAGTCAGACTGCCAAACCTGTAAAAACTTTCCTAAACCCACTGTAGACAAAAGACTGAGTAGGCTGAAGGAAAGGGAGGCTGAGAAGTCCGTAGATCCGGATGGCCAGCCCGGTTCGGTCGCAGCCGAATCTGAGGAGGTGCCTATTGAGTTAGGCAATACCTCCTCGGACAAAAGGAGAGCCGACCCCGAGGGGCTGGTTCCATCAAAAAAGAAGCATAAGTCTGCCGGTTCGGATCCTGTACCGCATTCTCCAACCACGGACGAAATAGCCAAAGCGATTAGCATTGTTCAATCGCTTAGACCGGTTCCGTCCAAACTGGTACCACTGGTTAGGTGGTCGGTTCGGTTGGATCTGTCTCCTCCAGATTATGATCAAGATGCTTATTATGAGGAGTGGGAGGGAGACGAAGACTATCCCGATGATGATGATGATGACCGGGGGGTCTGGATGCTCCCATTGAACCGGACATCTCCCCAGTCAGGCCCTCGGGTGTCTCTCCTCCCAGGCTCTCTGAGTCCACTTCACATTTTTTGTTCTACAAAAAGTTGGCAGAAATCCTGCGGCTTCCCTTGGTTGAAGCTGCAGAGGAGGAGGAGGAGGAGCCTGATTTGGTGGAAATGATGGACATCCCAGAGTCCAAAAGACTGTCTATCCCTGTTCATAAATCCTTTGGGAAACAGACACACAATATTTTACAAACTCCTAATTCAATACCTCCTGTGGACAAGAGAATGGACAGGAGGTATATGTTATCAGGCTCAGCTTCGGAGTTCCTTTATAGTCATTGCAGCCATGTTGGGGTAGTGCAGGCTGCAGCCTGTGACAAGGCTAACATTCCTTTGGCTTCACACCCCCAGATAAGGACTCCAGGAAAGTGGATGCCATGGCCAAAAAACAATATTTGGCATCCTCTTTGGGACTCAGACAGGCTACTTATATGGCCTACACAGCCAGATACCAGGAATCCAGATGGGATACAGTTCTGGAAGTGGCTAAACAGGCCTCTCCCCAGCTAGCCAAGGAGTTGGAGGAGGTGGCTGCTGATGGAATGGAGGCATCAAAATGCAATTTCATGCTGCTATGGACTCCAATGATGTGGCATCTAGAGTCATGGCTACATCTGTGTCTCAGGAGACATGCTTGGCTCAGATGTACTAGCCTTCACAGGATACCCAAACTAAGGCTATGGATTTTCCTGTAGTGGGTAACTCTCTGTTTGGGGAGCAAACAGAGGCTTACATGAAGAAAATGGATGAATACAGGCCCACGTACAGGAGTGCACAGGCCAAGGAAAGCCAAGCCACTCCTCAAAAGCAGCAGTCTAGAGGTAGGGGCAGGCCCTTTCACAGGCCTTTTTACCAAGCCCAGGCCTCCTCTCCCTTCCCACATAGGCGGTTCTTCAGAGGGAGGGGCAGGAGGGGGATGAGCAGGGCTGCTCCCTCCTCCTCTCAGTCTAAGGCTCCTACCAAGCAGACACCCTGATGTGTCAGCCTGGTCGACTCCCCATTTCCAGTAGGAGGCAGGCTGATCTACTACTTCCACGCCTGGAAGTCTGTGACTTCAGACAAGTGGGTCCTGAAGTAGTAAGCCAGGGACTGGCCTCAGCTTCAAAGAGTTTCTAAAAAGAGGGCCAAGTCTTTTCCACCTGCACCAGCCTTAGAAACCATTGCCCTAAAGGCAGAGGTTTCCTCTCTTCTAGCTCTCAAAGCTGTAGAGGAGGTTCCTGCTCAACACAGGGAAAAGGACTGTACTCCTGGTACTTTTCCTCAAAGAAAACAGGGGAGTGGCAACCCATCCTAGACTACCCTACACCAACAAGGGATCAAATTTGCTCTGCGCTATCCTGCTGTCATGCGCCTGTTTTTGGGTGACTCATCCAAAGATTTCAACACTCCTGAAGCCTTGGCTGCATTTCTTGGTGAGCCCCAGTCTCCAACTGCCCCGTTTGGAAATACTGATGTGATCCCTTCTCCCACTGACTCTGCAACTTCCCAATCAGACCAGCACACCCACATTATGGCTTCAAATCATGAACGCACTGAGAAACCCATATCTCTCCAGGCTGATGCAGCACCTCCTGTCCGAATCTCAGCCCGCTTGCTGGACAAAAAGAACTTGAATCCACCTTCTTCTAAATATGCCTGTTGTGCCGATGCTACTCCTTCTAGGCATACCTCTCAGCATGAGCGACATGTTGGCTTCACTACACCCTTAACTCTCTCCAATAAGTTTTCTTTACTACAAGAGGACGTAAACTCGTCTCAGGAAGACCTCCCGGAATCAGCTGTGGATCCTGTCGGCAATGACTTTGGACATGCTTTACAGGGTGGCAGGTCTCCCGATTCCTCTTGGGCTGATTTGGTGACCAGCTCCCCTTTCAAATCGGCAGAGCCTCCTAAAAAGAAACGGAAGGGGAAGCACAAAAACAAATCGAACCTATAAATGATGCCTGGGCATGTGTATATATTAGTACCTCTCGAGGTTAGTGCCTAATTAACCTCAGCTCTCTGATCACTATCAGAATTTGTCTGCCCTGCAACCGCGCATCGCATTCCTTGTGTGTGCACACTATCGCACCCAGCTGGTTTGGAAATCGATAAGCTGTGCATCACGGTTACAGGCTTTTGGTTTAATAGTATGTCATATTATTTAGGCATCTCATTGTGACAGTCTTGGAGTTTTCTATCTCAATGTAATGTCTGCTACATTATACATCCAGTTATTTCTGCATATAGTACTCATAATGTCAGTTTTTGAGTATCCCTAATGTTGGGTATGTTCTTCTTTTAAAGGGACAGTTCTTATATAATGTTAGACTAATTGATATATGCTCAATGATTTTCTATATTCAGTTAGAGGTGTCTACCATCTTTTTTATCAGTATGTCCTTCTCACATAACCATTAAGGGAGGTTGCCTGCTTAACTAATTTGTGATCCAACATCACCCCACACATTTGTTACCATATATAAACATTATAAATTTACAGTATCTTGGGGTTATATTAATGAGGTCCTCAACTAGTTATTCCCTTCGTCCACTACTACATCCCAGACTAACATTTAACACTTTAACATTTTTCTCTAGTCTCCTTCCCACTCCAACCCACCTTTATCTAACTTTTAAATCCCCTTTTCTTTAACCATGGTATATCAACTTCTTGTACTGTTTTATTTATCTATCACTTAGTCTTCAGTTTTACCCTACAATTAGGCGTTACAGGCTATTTTCGAGGTGTCTCATCTTTATTATTTTACTCAATGTACTGCAATCAATAATAGATAGCACAGTCTGACTCGAAGCCCTTATGATATGGCTTTTTAAGCCTGTGTTGTAATCTTATAGCTGAGCTCACTCGACCCTCTCCAGGTCTTGAAATCTCGCTATGTTAAAGCAACTCCTTCCCTAGGGGCAATTTTTGGGTCTGTGCTACTATTAAATATCTAGTACTTATCAATGATATATGCAGTACCTCGAAGCCTGAGCAAACTCAACTCTTATAAATGCCATATTGCCAGAATGACTACGTATTACTGTTCAATACAAGACTTTCACCAGATACCCACCCCCATACAATTTGGATCTTGTAATGCTTCAACACCCATAAATCCTTATACTATTTAGACCCTAATCGCTCCGTTTTACCTGAACACTCCTCCTACATAAACACTTCTGTGGCTAAGCATTATGATTATGTGAGTAAGTACATAGTAGATGGCACAAGTACAGCTGCTGTTATAGTTTTAGGACTTAGCCAACCATGATGGCATACTGTTTGTGTTGCTGTAATAGTGTTTCAGCTCGGTTCTTTTGTCCAGTCTAACTTAGGTTCAGATGTATTATTATGTCTGAGATTGCATATACTTTCTGCAATCCCCTTTTCATATATGGTAAGATGTTCATGGTCCCCCCCAGGGAATTATTATGTTCACTTTAGTTCTAGTCACGGTTATAACTTGATAGAAATAATTGTTTACAGTTTGTATCTTGGGTTTAAGATCATTTTCTCCCAAGATTTACTTATTATTTACATACTCTGTAGTATAGCGAGAGAGTCTTAGCGATTTCACCGACTCATATCTTGCTATATTACCTAAAGACTTCATAGTGTGTTAGTATAACATGCATAGGTTTTGTTTAGTAACTATATATATATATGTCTTCTATGTTCTTTTTACTACCTCTCTTCCATGTGAGACCCAATGGAAACATTCACCCAGGATTTAAGTATTTCCACAAACTAAATATCCTGCATGCATTTGACTGTGCTAGTCCTCTCCGTTCTGAGTCTGTAACATCCTCTAGCCCTTTCAATATGAGTCCCTTACTTCCTATTTGTGTTTTCATACTCATCTCCCCATTAACATGAGTGATCTAATGCTACATTCATGGAATGTTAAGGGACTCAACTCACCTTGTAAATGAAAGCAAATACTTTCTTATCTCAAAAAGCATAAAACTCATATTGCTTTCTTACAAGAAACAAAACTTTTAATAAAGGATGTCGACAGACTCAGAAGGGATTGGGTCGGTCAAGTATGTGCGTCCTCCTCTACTTCTAAAAATTGGGGGGTTGCTATTCTATTACATAAATCCCTTAACTGGACACTTATCACATCCATCTCTGATTCAGATGGCAGGTGGATTGTAGCCCACTTAAATATTCCTGCAGGCCCCCTTATGTTAGTCAACATTTATGCCCCTAACTCTGATTCACCTGAATTCTTTCATAATATGGCCCAACAAGTTATGGACAGTAACTTTAACAATTCTCCTATACTTGTAGGTGGGGATTTCAATTTAGTTTTGGAAGCACATTTAGACAGAAGTAACTTTTCATGTGATTCCCATCCCAGAAGTATTTCTGCACTCTCAGTGTGCTAATGAAAGACTTCAGTCTCACCGACATTTGGAGACTACACCATCCTAGACAGCATGATTATACATTTTACTCACCACTTCATAAATCTTATAGCAGAACTGACTACTGGTTTTCTTCCCCATTTATCACTGAAAAAATTATCGACACAACTATCCTTCCGATTACTATATCAGACATTTCTCCTATAAAATTACATCTTATTTGGGGCCGCCCATCTAAATCCCCTCCTGGCATCTAGACCCACTCTTATTGAAAGACCCCGATTTCTTACCTTGGATTAGAGCCCAAATCCAAGAATTTCTTTCCTTTAACAACACTCCTGATGTATCTCAAGGTACCATCTGGGAAACACTTAAAGCAACAGTTAGAGGGAAAAATATAAGCTATGCAGCACACAAGAAAAAACTAAAGGAACAGCAATTGGCCAATTTAGAGAAATCTCTTAAAGAAAAAGAAACCCAATATTATAAAACAAAAAATCCAGATAATAACTCACAACTTCACCTTGAAATTCTTCAGCTTAGAATTAAAATCAATGAATTAATATCCAGGAAAGCTGAACTCGCCCTCCTTAGACTTAAACACCGTTATTGGGAACAGGGGATAAATGCGGGAAGCTGCTTGCTTATCAACTCAAGAATCAACAGATGGAGAGACATATTGCCAGTCTGAAAGATCCTTCAGGCAAAATCCATACAAATAATCCCTCAATTAACCATATTATGCAATCCTTCTACCAACAATTATACTCTCACCCCACTCCCCCACAACCCGAATATATACAACAATTTCTGGACAATTTGCAGTTGCCACACCTCTCCCAACAAGATATGGCTTTGCTAGATGAACCCTTTTCCCTAAAAGAGATACAAGCAGCGCTAAGTTCCCTTAAATCTGGTAAAGCTCCTGGGTGTGATGGTCTTTCCGTAGACTTTTATAAACCCCTAGCTGACATCTTATGCCCCTTACTGTTTAAGGTCTTCAAAGAGGCATCTTCACAAGGTAAACTTCCCTATTCTATGACAGAAGCCATTATAACCATCCTACCAAAGAAAGGTAAAGACCCTTCTCTCCCATCCAGTTACAGACCGATACCATTACTTAATACGGACAGTAAAATTTATTAAATACTCATTTAGAATCAATAATTTTGAAACTTGTCCACACCTCCCAAGCTGGATTTATCAAAAATAGAATCGGTTCTGATCATCTCCGCTCATTATTTAACTTAATCTACAAAGCTAAATCTCTCAAATCACCTGCCACAGCTATAGCCATCAACTTTGAAAAGGCATTCGATTCTCTCAACTGGACTTATTTGTATTGTGTTCTATCCCCACTTTGGTGTCACTAATAAATTTTGTACATAGATTCAATTACTATACACCCTCCCCCTGCCCAGGTTCTTACTAACTCTACTCTGTCCTCATCCTTTCATCTGGCAAGAGGTACCAGGCAAGGGTGTCCCTTATCCCCCACTCTTTTTATTCTAGCAATGGAACCCCTATCAGCTGCTCTTCATCAATCCCCCATGATCCAAGGTATCCCTATCAGTAATTCCCGTTATACTTCACTATCCTACGCTGACGACCTCCTCATGCTACTCGAAAATCTTGAAATTTTGGGACCACCCTTAATTAAGTTACTTAGCAACTTTACTTCACTTTCTGGGCTCGCTCTGAATCTAAACAAATCAGAAACAATGCCATTGAACAATTTTTGTAACCCTTCTATGAATACAATATTAGGTTTTTGTTGGGCCCCCTCAAGGTATCTCTTACCTTGGAATACAGATCACCTCTAAATTAGACAAGATATGGGACGCCAATCTTTCCCCGTAATTAGCAAATATTAAAAACACTCTCAACAGATGGAAACTGCTTAACCTCTCTTTTAATGGGAAAATCTCCGCTATCAAGATGTCCATAGCTCCCAAAATACTGTATCTATTTTCTAATATCTCTTTAACCCTCCCTACTTTTTTTGTCAGAATTTATGATATAATTGGCAATTTTGGGGGGGGGAAGGCAAAATTTCCAGATTTATTCGTAAAAAACTGCATTCCCACTGGTCCAAAGGGGGCTTCAGGCTCCCCTGGTTCCAAGCATATTTTAGGGCCTTCACACTGCCCAGACTGTAAAATGGTTTAATAAACCCAGCAATAAATCACTGTTGTGTGTCAATATGGAAACATCTCTATGTCCGGGCAATGTCACCACTTCCTTCATTTATAACCCTCTCCCCAATTTAAAATCTACTTTACTATAGCATCATCCATATACTACTGGAAAATAATTCATAAACACTTTAAATCCAACCCAACCCCTCTCATATATGCTCCCGTTTGGGGGAACTGCAACATCACTCTTGATAATCACCCAACTTTTTGTTGTAATTGGAAAAACAGGGGCATTTTTTTCTTGGAGGATATACTTATACCACAGACTCTCAAATTAAAATCCTTTTCTGACCTGTGCAAATGATGGAATCTTCCCCAGCATGATTTCTGGAAATATTTATAGTTATGCACGGCATGGAACCTTTATCTTCCTACTATTCCTCTTCAATCTATATATGATACTTTTATTTCTAAATGGATCAAAACAAACTCTAAATTAAGTAGCATCATTTACAAACATATCAGAAATACAATTCCAGATCAATCTATCATTGCAAAAAAATAAATTGAGTACCCTTTTAAATTATAACATAACCAATTCACAATGACATAACTGCTGGCTATCCTGCCATAAATCTTTCAAGGATAATCGCAGTTCACTCATACAAACCAAAATTCTGCATCTATGGTACAGAATTCCTGAGATTTTTCAAAAAAATGGGCTTAATGAACAACAATAAATGTTAGAGCTGTAACTCCTCAAGTGGCAATTTGCTACATATTTTATGGCATTGTCCTCCCATTCACAATCTTTGGCATCATATTCATTTCTTTGCAATGAAAGTGATTGGTCTATCCTTTGCATTAGATCCAAAACATTGCATACTTGGTATTTTCAATGCTCATGCATACAAAATATCCCATTCTCAGAATAGGTGGTTATCCCTACTATTCCTTCAAGTTAAAAGCCTTATACTAATGCATTGGAGATCCAACATCATTCCCACCCTCCCGGATATTCTCAAACAACTATCTCAATACTCCATCCTTGATCGTATGTCACACTTAGTCTCTGTCCGACTTAATTTATATAATAAATGCTGGCAGAACTATTTTAAATATTTAAACACATCTACACATAGCGTCACTTAATCTATGGGTTGTTATATGTTCACATTGGAATCTTGCTTCTAGCTCTTTCGTTCCTTTTTCATCTCCTCTCTTTCTATCTTTTTATTTCCTTTTCTTTTTCCCTTTCCCTCTTCATTCTTGTTCACTTTCTTAGATATTTTTCTCTTTTTTACATTCTTCCTTTATACAATCTTACACACGCTTGTATTAAATTACAGCATAATCGAAGTACAATCACGACTGCTCATATCTCTTGTTTGTATCTACCCCTTTTACCCCTTGAAGCATAAAGTGCCATATTTTCTCTCTATCATACAGATTGTACTGCTACATATTGTTTTCTCAACATTTGTTTCCCCCTTTAATATCATTGTATAATACTTCAGACATGTTTTTTCCTTCTCCTATCAAGAATTTATGTAAGTGTATATTGGAGAATGTAGTGTATTTGTATGTATAATCACAATAATTACAATAAAAAGATTAACTGTAAAAAAAAGGCATTTGACTCCATGCCACACAGAAGACTGCTGTACAAGCTGTCATGCCTTGGTCTGGGGCAGAAGGTGGTTTGATGGACGGGAAACTGGCTGGGGAACAGGAGACAGAGAGTCATTATAAATGGGGTGGCATCTGGAGAGGGCATGGTCACAAGTGGGGTCCCTCAGGGGTCGGTGTTAGGGCCACTACTGTTCAATCTATTTGTAGGGGACATCATGGAGGGTCTTGAAGGGGTGTGGGTCTGTTTGCAGATGATATTAAAGTCTGCAATAGGGTGGACACTCCGGAAGGGGTAGAAAGAATGCAGAGAGATCTGGGGAGGCTCTAGGCATGGTCAAGGAGGTGGCAGCTTTAATTAACACAGACAAGTATAAGATTATGCATCTTGAATACAGGAATCAGAGGGCAGGGTACTTTATGGGGGCCGAGACCTGAATATAACAGAACAGATACGGACCTAGGTGTCACTATATCAAAGGACCTGAAGGTGGAAAGGCACTGCGAGAGAGCAGTGGTTAGGGGCAGTACAATGCTGGGCTGCATCAGAAGGGATTACCAGTAGAAAGAGGAGGTCATAGTACCTTGTAAACCCATCTAGTTAGACTGCATTTGGAGTATGGGGTCCAATTCTGGAGACCATACCTCAGGAAGGATGTGGGGAGGCTGGAGCGAGTTCAGAGGAGGGTAACAAAGATGGTTAAGGGGCTCAGTCACCTGTCCTACAAGGAAAGGTTGGGAGAACCGAACATGTACTCCCTGGAACAGAGGAGGGGAGAGGGGGGGACATGACTGAGACCTTCAAGTGCCTTAAGGGTATAAGGCAAGGCAAGGCAAGGCAAAATTTATTTAAAAGACGCCCAATCCCGGAGACTCTGGGAGCCATACGAAATAAATAGAACAGCATCAAAATAAAAATAAAACATCACAAATGTTTAAACAAAATAAAGAATAAAATAAATAATTCAGCAAATAATATCAGGTTCTTACTACAGTTCATGATTTTATCCCATAAAAGCTTCGGAAAATAGGAGGGCCTTCAGGCGCGCCTTAAATATATCTACAGTGGGAGCTCCCCTGACCTCAGCTGACAAAGAATTCCAGAGAACAGGAGCTGCGACACTGAAAGCTCTGTCACCAGCAGATTTTAGCTTTGTTCTAGAAATGGCCAGGAGGCTCCCACTAGAGGAACGGAGAGGGAGGGTAGAGAGAACAGGTACCAGAAGGTCCAACAGATAACCAGAGCCCTGCCTGTGTAGGGCCTTATAGGTGAGAAGACCACCTTAAAGAGGATTCTCTACCTGACTGGCAGCCAGTGCAATTCACGCAGTACCGGTGTTATGTGGCAAAATTTATGTTGCTCTGTAAGTAACCGGGAAGCTGCATTTTGCACCAGCTGCAGCCTGTGGAGAGATCCCTCTGTAACCCTGAGGTAGAGCGCATTGCAGTAGTCAAACCTAGATGTAACTAAGGCATGTATCAAGGTAGTGAGGTCCAGAGGTGGAACAAGGGGCTTAATCCTTGCAGTATTTCTGAAATGGAAAAAGAGGAACGAACCGTGGAGGATATTTGTGCCTCCATAGCTAAATTTCTGTCCAGAATCACTCCAAGATTTCGCACTCCAAGAGGCCTTCAATGACACAGCTCTTAGAGTAAGTCCAGTTGCTGTGTCAGAGGTCATCCTATCACGCACTCTGTTCGACTCCACTACCGGTACCTCCGTCTTATCAGGGTTCAGTCACAACCAGCTGGAGGCCATCCAGTCGTTGATCTCCACCAGGCAGATGTTTAGTACATCCACTGCGTTGGATATTCCTGGGGCAAAGGACAGATATAGCTGGGTATCATCGGCATAACAATGGAAACCCAAGCTATACTTCCTAATGATCCCCCCCAGGGGCACATATACACTGCGAACAACATTGTGGCCAGTACCGATCCTTGAGGAACTACACAAGAAAGGAGGCTGGATATAGATGACAAATTTCCCATCACAACCTGTTGCCTCCTGTTGGTGAAAAGGACTCAAACCAGGGATGACAGTACGGTGAGTCCATAGAGCTCCTAAAGCGGTCAAGCAACACACAATGGTCCACAGTGTCAAATGCTGAAGCGAGATCAAGGAGAACAAGAATTGTCTTATCCTCCTGATCTCTTGCCCTGAGGAGGTCATTCTGTACCTGAACAAGCGCAGTTTCTGTACTATGCCCAGCCCAAATCCCGACTGGAAGGGTTAATACAACTCATGAGTCACGAGGTGCTCTTCCAACTCAAGCGCCACCACCTTCTCTGCCACCTTTGCCAAAAAGGAAGGTTGGATATAGGATGTAATTTGCCTGACCTCTGGGTCCAAAGATGGTTTCTTTAAGAGGGGTCTCACTAGTGCCCCCTTCAAGGCATCTGGAAAGACCCCCTCGGATAAGGAGCACTGAACAATCAGGGCAAACACCGGGCCTGCAGAGTCAACACATCTCATTAAGAAATGTGTTGGCACAGTGTCCAGCTCACAAAAGGTGTGCTTCAGATTGACTGCCACCTCAATGACCTCACTAACCTCCACTGGTCTAAACTCCTCCCAACTAGTGCACTCAGAACACATAAGGTGACCACTGCCAGCTATGACATTGCTTGCTGAAGAAGCCACCTGCCCGGATCGCGGACACTCTGTCCGAGAAGAACTGAGCAAACTCTTCACACTCTGTATTAGAAAAGACCTTCCTGGGCTGCAGACAAGCAGGATGGAGTAGCCTATCTACAGCTCAGAAAAGCGTAGCTGGTCGGTTCTTCCCGGCGGCAATCTCCCTGGACAGGAACGCTGCCTTCTTATGGTTGATTGCCTCCTGGTATGCACTATAATGCATACGCAGGACCAGTTTGTCCGCCTCCAAGCTGGACCTCCTCCAGCAGCGCTCTAACCTCTGACCCATCCTCTTCATCACCCTGAGATCTCCGTCAAACCACGGGGACCTCAGGTATGAAGTTCTGGGTCGTACACAGATAGGTGCGAGGGAGTTAATGGTGTCAGATAACACCCTATTATAGGTGTCAACCCCAGCACCAACACCTCCGACGCATGCAGCACCCACACTAGATAATTTAGCTGCCCGCCAAAAAACTCTCAGGGGTCAAACCCCATAAAGGGCGACAGCTCATTATCTCAGCAGGGGAAGGGCTTCTGGCGAGAGCCCCAAGCATGAACTGCACCGTGCAGTGATCGGACCAAGGTATTCGATCAATCCTGAGATTAACAATCTCAAGCCCCAGTGAGAACACTAGGTCCAACATGTGGCCGTCTTGATGAGTCACTGCAGTAACAGCTTGTGTCAGGCCCAGGGAGGACATAGTTTGAAGAAAATCATGACTATACCTCTGATACCGGTTGTCAACCCAAACATTGAAATCCCCCAGAAAAACACATCTGGGGATTCCAGCATTCCGTCGGCTATGAATTCAGTGACCTCCTGCAGGAAATTCCCCATCAGCCCAGAGGGGCTGTAGATAAGGAAGATCCTGCAGCCCGCACCTGGTCCCCCACGAACAGCGACACATTCAAATGAACCTGGAGTTCCCACTGGGTGCACGGTGAAAGACAGACTGGATCTAAAACAGATAGCTACACTGCCACCCCTGCGTTCCACTCTGGGGCAGTGCACCATGGTATACCTAGGAGGGACTGCGGCCTCAAAAACTGGGCCCGCATCATCCCCAACCCAAGTCTCTGTAATGCAAGCCAGATCAACTGAAGAAATCAAGTCAGCAATAATTGCTGTCTTATTTCTAATCTATCTGGCATTGCATAACACTGCCCTCGGGGGACTGATGGTTGAAGCAGCCCCTTGGGTTACCTGACCACTCGGTCTGGTGGATTCCCTGGAGATGGGCACCAACCAGATCTGGCCTCTCCTAGGTGCTCGTTGAAACCCAGGGCGCCTTCTGGACCTGACAACTTCTATCCTGCCACCATCCGATATGCATGGGACACCCCACTGCCCATGATCAACTCGATTCCTTCTAATCCCCAC
The DNA here is from genome assembly GCA_016271365.2 of Neoceratodus forsteri. NCBI lineage: Eukaryota > Metazoa > Chordata > Ceratodontiformes > Ceratodontidae > Neoceratodus > Neoceratodus forsteri. The sequence continues at coordinate 967,915,001 of CM057452.1, forward strand.
TTTCCAACAACGTCTTGCTGTGGTATCTGAAACTGGGAAGGGGATAAAAGGACGCAGATCATGCAGCAGGGAGCTCCCATACATAATCCTGGCCCCCCTAGGCTTTCCCATATAACCCTTACACATCACTAAATAAAACTCAGGATGCAGCAAAATAACTTTATCACAATTAATCATACACAATTAAATAACAGCTAAAAAGCCTGCCTAGCTCATATAAAACAAGCAAATATAATACTAATACAGATAATAATTCTCATGTGCAGGACAAAGCTACTTCACAATAATGCTGAACCAGCTGCGCTATCCCCACACCAGAAATAAGTTCAAATACTAAACAGTAAGGAATAAAGACACTAAGGTCTCTTTCAGTACTTATAAACTTGTGGGGAATAACTTACACTCCACAGCATTTACAACACCGAGTGGTGCTCTCGCCATTCACACGCTTGCGCTTGCGAGCGGCACTGTGATTAAGTAGCTCACAAATCCCCACCCCTCCAGCTGACAATTATCCTCCCAAGCCTACAACAAGCAAGATAGGAATGAAGCAACATACAGTCTCTCACACTGCAGAAGTCCAGGCTAGTCAGGGGGGCAATAATGGGACTCCGATCTCAGCAGGCAGGGGATACACACAGTTCCTGTACGAAAAGCATCAGCACATCCAGCCACTGCAATTAAGTAGCTCATAGATTCTAACCCCTCCAGCTGACAATTATCAGCTCCCCCTAAGCCTCCAACAAGCAAGATAGAAATGAAACAACATACAGTCTCTCACACTGCAGAAGTCCAGGCTAGTCAGGGAGGCAATACTGGGGCTCCAATCTCAGCAGGCAGGGGATACACACAGTTCCTGTATGATAAACCGGGTGCCAGTGGGAAGCATCTTCCAGCTGAAAGGGAATCAGAGGACGAGGAGGTATGGGTTACAGATTGAGAGAGGACAGTTCAAGGGTAACATTAGGAAGTACTATTTCACAGAGAGGGTGGTGGATAAGTGGAATAGGCTCCCGGAGGAGCTGGTTGGAGAAGCAACAGTGGAGGGCTTCAAAAGGGGATGGGACAGGCACAGGGGATTGATAGGGTTGGGGGGGCATGTCCTAGCAGATAGCTAGACAAATGTGTAGACTAGGTGGGCCTGTCGGTCCTTTTCTGCCATCACACTTCTGAGTTTCTATTACCCAAAGTACATAAAAATAAGATTCCTGTCCCTGGCAAGCCTACTGTGTTCTCAATAGGAGTCAGTTGTGAATCTCTGTCAAAGTCTATAGATTCCTTTATTAAGAAACCTGTGCATTTGCTTAATTAAATCATATGTTAAAGACACCAACCACATAACAAGTATCCTGCAAGGTATAACTATCGAACCAGCAGGTAGTTTGGTAGCCATCCATGTGGAAAGCTTCTAGTCCCTCCTCATGGGGTTGTTGAAATAAAGCTTTACAGGAAACCAATGTCAAGAAACACACTATTACTACAGAACAGTTGCCATCCACCTAGGCTGGTATGTAACATCCCAAAGGGACAGTTCCTTAGAGCAAAAGAACTTGCTCTAGGACTGAAAATTTTATCTAGCCAGCAGAGATGGCCCATCATTTTTATTATTTATTATGCTTGTTGTTGCCTTGGATTGCCAGTAATTTCAGCCCTTAGTCACGCCCTTCTTGTCCCCCACCTCCAGCAATCGCCAGGTTCCTCCACTGTCACCTCTGGCTTACCCCCCAGAGGGCAGGGTTATGGAGCTGCTTCCCCACCAGCCCTGCACTACAAATATCTGGTTGGGGGGGGAACACTGGCACCAGAGGCTAATTGAGGCTTAGAGGGAAGGGCGCCATGAAGGCGATCCTACGGCGTTTTTTCTCCCCTGTAAGAAGGGCGGGACGTGCAATGATGTCCAGTCCGCCCCACGCCTCAAGACTTACTGATGTCACGATTGCGGCGATCCAACCTCCGCCGGAACCACTGTGATGCTGGATGTACTACCCCTCCCTCCCTCCGGAGAAGGAGAGCAGTCCTATGGACGCTCAATCCTTCTCCCCGGCCGACCCTCTGACAACATGGCCCATCATTTTGAACAAAGAGGCTACGGACAGATGATATCCTGGATGCATATGATAATGCCAAGAACACTGACAGGGGTGACATTTTAGCAGGAACTAATAGACAAGTGAGAGAAGAAAGTGGGCCTCTTAACATTTGTCACAGAATTTAATCCAATAGCACACCAAATGGGCAATATCATTAAACAACACTGGGGTATCTTACAAGCAGACCCAAAATTGGCACAAATGGCTACATAGACCCACAAATAACATTTTAGAGAGAAAAAAAGTCTTTGTGACACTTTGGTGCACAGTACACTACCTCCTATTGATACCAGACCCCGGTGGCTACCAAGACCCCTGTAGGTAATTGTAAATGTGGCCATTGTGTACACTGTACCAGTACAATAAATACACAGACTTTCAGCCACCCACGGTCGGGACGCAAGATACATTTCTCTAGTTTATTAACTGCAGCAGCTCTGGAGTAGTTTATCTCCTGAGCTGCCCATGTGGGTTCAGCTATGTGGGACATACAAAGAGAGTACTCAGGACATGTGTAGGGGAGCATAAGATGGCCATACAGACAGGCATCATTGAATATGTCATGGCACATCATTACCTGGAAGCAGGACATGGGTCTTTGGCAACCCTTCGGTTTGTGTGGATTGAAAAGGTGGACCTAGGAATAAGTGTCAGTGACCTCATCAAAAAAATATACCAAAGAAAGGCATACTGGATTTCTGCTTTAGGTACCTCGACACCCTTGGACTTAAAAGGAAAGTCCCCTCAACATAGTTTCTATATATAGAGTAGTTGGTAGGCATGAATAATGATTCTCTCTCTTGCATTCCCCTAATTTCATCCTAATTTAAATATAAATGAGGTTGCTTCACTCTTTTTTGCCTTGGTGTGAAAATCTGTTTGTCTCCATTCCAAAGGTCATGACCCCATTCATGCAAGGCACCATGGGAACTGATGATGTGTATATGCATCAGCCAGCAGAAGTTATACTCTTATTCAGTTCTGTTACATGTCTTATGAAGTCCCTGTATTCTCTAAAAGCATTTTTTTCTAACTCAGATACACTTTAAACTACAGAAAACAGCGGGGCACTTATGCCTTGAGAAGTTTTATGGCCAGCATAAGACAAGAATATAGGGACTGAAGAGGACAAGAACAGAACTGACTGATAAAATGTAACTACTGCAGGTTTTAGCACCAAAACATAAAATTCCAAGATGCCTTACGAGTCAGGTCATGACCTTTGCAATGGAGTTAAGCAGATTTTCACACCATACTTAAGTACCTTCATTTTCATTTAAATCCTGACGAAATTAGGAGGGTGCAATAGAGGCAATCATTTTGCATGCCTGCAAACTACACAGGGAAACAGAATAAAGGGCTGAGGGGACGTTCCCTTTAAATGATGACCTCCCTCTGCATTCTTATCTCTGACTGTGAGACTTGCTGCTCTACAGTCTTAGATTCATACTGTGTGCTGCCAGCTCTCTCTCCGCACTTTCACTGTGTTTTTATATGTCCATTCAGCGCTGGAACACATTCAGACCATCACTGTGTGATGTGTCCGCACCACAGTGTTTGGGTTTATGTAGTGTGACATGAGGCTCCACTGCATCCACACTATTATTCACAGTTGACCTTAAGCTCAAATGATGACCTCCCTCTCGAATACATTCAGACCCTTGCTGTGTGACTTGTCTGCTCCACAGTGTTTGGGTTCATGCAGTGTGACTTGAGGCTCCACTGCATCCACAGTATTTTCCACAGCTGACCTTTACAAGTGTGACTTGCTGCTCCAAATGTCTCTGGTTTCTCTGCATCTTTAACTGTGTGACTTGCTGGCTCTGCAGTTTACCTTGACTTTAATTCTCCTGATGTTACAGACTTTTATAACTGGCTTTGTATTGTCTCAGTTTGTCATTGTGGTCACAACCCCCACCTCCATCCCTTTTTTTGTGCTGCTTGCACGCATATGCAAGAAACACATTGCTTTCAGCAGTTAGGGAGAATGCCTAAATGCGTCAGGAAATTTGGGCCATGTCACCACACAATCAGCTGTTTTGGTGCATTACAAGCTACAAAAACAGCTGATTGGTGTCCCCATAACCTTGGCTTCTCTGTTGGCCTCTCACAGTCCCCAGGAAGCCAACGGAAAGCTGCTGCCCGCCGTTTAGTGTGACTTCCTGGTGAAACATTTCAATAAAAAAAAAAAAAAAGCCGATGGGGTTCCTAATCCCCTGTTGGCATGACCCCCTCCCCAGTTAACTAGAATCTACAGCTTATCCAATAGGTAGGGAAATGGGCAGACTGGGTGGGCCAAGTGGTCCTTATCTGCCGTCAAAGTCTATGTTTCTATTTGCCAATGGGGTATCCCAATCCCCGTCAGCATAATGCACCTCCCCACATTTGTTGTCTACCAAGGGGGATGTCCAATCCCTCTCGGCTCATCGTCCCCAGCACACTGTATGGCCGACGAGGGTGCCTGATCCCGCCGGCTCCACTGCCCCACCCAAACAGATTTCCATCTGCCACACTGGGAGCCCACCCAGCATGGCAAATGTCTTTGGCCAACGGGGTGCCTAATTCCCCATCGGCTCCACTGCCCCCCCAAACAAACTGCCTGGTGCCATGCTGGGATCCCACCCCAGTGTGGCAAAAGTCCCCCGTTGTCTGTGTAAAAAAAAAAAAAACCTAGAAAAAACACAGTCCCTTGTTGATTCTCTTACCCCTTCCCCAAACCATTGCCCACCCTCTGCGTATCTCATCTCCCCACACCCCCACCTCACCCCACACTTACCTCCAGAGCCCGGGATGATCTTCAGTGGACGGGAACACGTCTGCACCCTTGAAGCTGACCACGAACTGAAGAAATGCGGTAAGCTGTATAATGGCATAAATGTTTCTTTTTTCAACATTGGTGCATATCTAGGCCATTTTGGAATTTTTTCACCAAATTTTCAACATGGGGTTCTTGGGACCCCACCTCATGAACCCGATCACTGTAATTTTGTTGTTTGGTCCTGAAAGGTAATTTCGCAGTCACTGTGTGGAACCACCTTTCAGGACCAATTAACGAAATGACAGTGTCATAGTTCATGAGGTAGGCCTCCAAAACCCTATTTTGAAAATTTGGTGAAAGAATTCCCAAAAATGGCTGTTTTACGAGTGTACATTGTGGAGTTCCTACGCACGCTCGTAACTTCGAGCATTTTAATATTTTCACTCCAGATTTTCAACATTGCCATTCTACCATACCTTCTTATGAACAGTACAGCTGTCATTTTTCACATCTCGCCTGAAATGTGTTTTTGCACATGTAGTGCACAATGGCGGTCGGTTGTGCGAAATCAATATTCAGGACAGATTAAGAAAATCACAGTGACACTGTTCATGAGGTAGGCCCCAAAACCCATGTTGAAAATTTGTTGAAAAATTCTAGAAATGACTGTTTTATGAGCGTCGTTCCGCAGTTCCTACGCACGCTCGTAACTTTGATCATTTTAATATTTTCACTCCAGATTTTCAACACTGCCATTTACCACACTTCCTTATGAACAGTACAGATGTCATTTTTCACATCTTGCCCGAAATGTGTTTTCATACATATAGCGCACAGTGGCGTGGTTAGTGTGCAAAATCAATGTTCAGGACAGATTAAGAAAATCATAGTGACACTGTTCATGAGCAGAGATCTTAAACTGGCTATATTGAAAATTTGGTGACAAACATCAATAAAGTGACTGTGTTACGAGCATGCATTGTGCAATTTCCACTCACCCTCGTAAATTCTCGAATTTGTAATATTTTCGGTCCAGATTTTCAACATTGGCATTTTTCTACACCTCCTTATGAACAGTATAGCTGTCATTGTTCACACCCTGGCTGACATGTGTTTCACACTTCTGGCGTAGAATAGCATGGTCGCTGTGGGAAATCAGTGTTCGGGACAGATTAAGAAAATCACAGTGACAGTGTTCACGAGCAGAGGTCCCAAAATGCCTGTGTTGAAAATTTGCTGTTTACATATCCCCAAACTAATTACATTACAGGTATGTGTTAAGCAGTATCTATACTCGTGACTTCACCAGTTTTTATATTATCACTCCAGATTTTCAACATTGCCATGTTTTACACCTCTTCATGAACAGTACAGGTGTCATTTTTCACATCCTGTTCGAAATGTGTTCTTGCACCTGTGGTTCCAAGTGGCGCAGTCGCTGTGCAAAATCACCTTCGCTAACAAACTGATAGTGTCACTGTTCATGTGTGGGGTCACAAAAGCCCATGTTGAAAACTTGATAAAATACCAAGACCGCCCAGGGTGTTAGGGTTTCGACCATAATGCCCTACCCTGTAAGGACTGACAGGCGTCAGGGTGTGATTTGGGATTGTTGACAGTAATGCTAATGCCATTCCACCCCCACCCTGCAGTCAGTGGCAGGCATCGAGGTGCGCCTTGGATCCTTTGGCCCCATAGTTCATCCCGTTCTCCTATACTGCACCCATTTCAGCGTATTTCCTTATGGACTGAGGTGAATGTAAAGCCCGAACACTCCAAAGCACACCTTGACACTTGTAAGTGTCTGCAGGATAGGGTGAGGTGAAATGTAGTGACCGTCATGGGTGACGACCCAAAGGCACACCCCAATGCCTGTCCATCTCTGCAGGTTGGGGGTGGAGCTGGTGTCAGTTCAATACTTCACTGCCATTTCTGTACTGCATCTGTCTAACTCCTGCACTTCCACTGCTAATGCCAGCATGCAACACTTGGCATTGACAAACGCTTGTTTTGCTGTTTGTGTGTATTAATATGGCTGAGTATGGTTGTGTTTTTGTTGTTCCCTTCTCCTTGTTTAGTGACCACTTAGAATTTTGTTTGAGATACTGGTAACTGTTTTCACCTGCTATCACTTGTTCCTATCACTTTACCTCAACACTAATTATGTCTCTTTTAGAGGTGGCTTTAAAATGCACTCTGCACTTCTGGCACTACATGCTCTGATGGAGATATTCAAGGCCATCGATAGGTGAGCACTTTCTGCAGAGCAAGTTTGCTGACCGTGACTGGCATGCAGAGAGGTACTGGATCTGTCTTGGGTTTGTTATTCTGGCCTTTATGAATATTTGAAGGATTTGTACTGCAGTACTTGATGAATGCAGCAATAGCAATTTGGGAGAGTGCCCTCATTCCTGTCTACATGGAAGCCATAACTGTTCATTCATTTTGGACTAGTGAGCCTGCATCTTTCCATTCAAGTGGTTTATTTGCACTGTTTGCACTTGATATGTTTTTTTTACCTGGCACATTGCACTTTAAACTTTGGCAAAGAAAAAAATGAAAAAAATGTATTTTCTAAAGGCTGGACTATTCTAAAGGTCGGACCGTTTTAGTGGTTCCCATGATTTCATACACTTGCACTCACTGCTCAAGTGGTTCATTACACTTTTGTGTCTGGGAATGTTGCAGGGATACACCAGATTTGGGTTTTCCTGACTAAGCTAGCTGATGCTGACTCTGCTCTGCAATATTGGAGACTCCTTCTGAACAGATATACCTAGCATTTTAAGATATTTTGTGCACACACTATAGGTGAGCCCCCTTACCACTGTTGCTTTTTGAGTGCATTTGGAGAGAGGCCCCAGCCTCTGCTAGTGTTTTTTCTCAGGTTTTCTACAAAAAGTACTGCTTCAGAAAGCAAGGAGATGGCCCCATGATGTGGCACAGGCACCGTATCTCTCCATACCAAGACTTTGCACCTTCAGTCAACAGGCACACAGCCACTTTTTCTCTATTGAGACATCAGCTGCAGAAGGCTGGCATAAAATACAAGATGACATATCCACTAATATTCAAGACTGAATGAAATGAGGTGCTTCACAATTTTACTTCTTTGCAGGATGCTGAAGCCTTTGCCACAGAAGCCTGGAATATTCAAATGCTACTGAGTGAGTCTCAGAGTAATATAAAATATCCACAGGGCCAGGAGGACCAGGACGCACAAGACATAGAAACCAATCCTTACTCCCCTGCCCCATCTACCAATTCGGCACCACTGAAGCAAGGGCAACAATGCAAATCCTGGAATAGGAAGAATGCCAACATGAAAGGGCAACCCACTTTCAAATATACCAAGCAGGATCAGAGACACAAAATGAGACCTATGAACAACCACAATGCTAACTCATTGGATGACTCCCCAAAAAATGACAGTCCATCCAAAGCATCTCTGAGACCATTTGGCAGAAATACAGGCTACACAACAAAAAACTGGTGACCAGTTGCCTACCAACAGAAACAGTCAACTTGCTCATGGGCAGACATTGTGCAGCTATCGGATCCCATCCCTGATGGTCGGGATGGCCTGAAGTGTGACCTTTTAAAGCCACCTGTTGCCCTGCTTCAGTACTGATGAACTGCAGCTGTTACATGAGCTTCATATCCTTATCTCTGATACTAATTTTAACAGTTATGAATAATATGTGAATGTGGATCTTTTAAGATGTTTTGATAGCCAGTCGCAGGGTGGGGTTGGGGAAGGAGGGTGATCTTCTAATGGAGGGCATCATCTCTTACCTAAGGCTATGGCTGTTGATACCTGGGAACAGTCTTATGTTAACTTAGTCTTTTTTCCATAGGTTCCCTTCCAGCAGTTTCCCATCCACAGTCTCAGTAATGGGGATTTGAACCTACTCCCTCTTGGAGTGCAGTGCCTGCCTCTGGGGTGCTGCACTTCTGAGGTGCCGTCTTTCGGATGAGACTTTAAACTGAGGTCCCATCTGCCCAGATTGGTGGTAGTTCAGGTGGATGTTAAAGATCCCATGGCACTTACCGAAAAGAGCAGGGGAATTTCCCCGGTGTCCTGGCCAATGTCCCTCATTCACTAAAAATACAACCAACAGCTTAATCTGGTTCAATTTCAGTTGCTTACCATCGGTATCCCCCCTCCCCCACCCCCGGTCGCCACTGAAAAGGATTTGTAGGCCAGGTGGGCTTACTGGGTCAACAAAATTCAATGACAACAACAACAACTACACATACCCTGGTGGTTTTCTGAGGTGTGGATGTCTGAAAAGCGAGGGCACATCGCCCAGTCCTTTGTCGTAAGTGTTTTTATTCCAATCTTGCCTTGTTATGGCTGCCCATTTATAGATAACAAGCTACTAATAGTTTGTGATAGTGTTTATCTAGCTACCTGCAGCTGTTTCTTACAGGGAGGAACAGGGTGCAAGAATACACTATTTTTAAGCGAAAAGATGTTCCAGGACTAGAGGCATGGGATGCAGTTGGAGGAGGACAATTCAGAGGAAATGTGAGGAAGAATTTCTTCACAGAATGGGTGGTGGACAAGTGGAACACCCTGTCTGAGGAAGTGGTGGGGGCTGAAACAATCACGGGATTTAAGAATGCATGGGATAGACATAAAGGAATTCTGGAGGTCAGGGTTAAGGGGCAACAGAATTCTAGGAAAACATAAACTGAAGTTACAAACTCAAATGGGCAGACTAGGTGGGCCATAGGCCCTTATCTGCTGACACTGTCTATGTATCTATGTATTTATAGCTGCTTATCTTGCTAAAGGATTCAATATTGTGGGCACCTACACTACTTTTCTCAGTGTGACCACCACCACAGTTGCCTTTGTCTCTCACACTCTGATGACGATGTCCTCTGACATTGAAATGTAAGGAACATGAGCTAGGTGCTCTCAGGTGCGACCAGATAGCATTAGAATAGAAGCTGCAGTAATGATGACCATATATATATATGTATATAAAGGTTCTGTATGCTTTTAAGCTTTAAAGCTTATCTGCGCATTCTAATCAATTTGCCTGGTACCTGAGAGGAGGAACCTGTACGCTGCTTTGGACTTACTCAATAAACTATTTTGCATAATAGCTGACTTGGTTCATTTCTAGTCTGTGATGCATGTGATTACAAATTTACAAGTGGGCTAAGATTCCAGGAGTGCTGACCCCTCTGCTGCTTGACAGCTTTGTGCCTTGTATTACTACACCCAGGTAAGTGCACCCTCCAGCTTTGACTTTCATTTTGTCATATTAGCTACTGTTCTCTCTGTTCTTGCACCATTACCACAGTTTCTGTACCATCACTACTGGAGGGGCCAGTACCCCCCACCAGCACAACCAGGCTTATTCCATGAGTCTGTGTTCTCATGCGCTCCTCTGTTTTCCAATGAACCGTTGACTTGTCACAGTTGAATGGCTAGGGCAGTCAAGCTATCATATGCCTATCATCGAGGCATTGGTCAGGAAGCATAGAAAAGGCAGGAGCAGTTGTATAAAATTCACAAAGCAGCAATTTATTATTACCAGTAATAATAGAAAAATAAAAAATTAGTTCAGGATAGTGAAAAACAAAGGCAGTACAAACAGAGAAAACAAAGTCCTTCATCTGAGGGTTTCTTTCCAGTTTCAAATCTTAGTCTCTCTGGCAAAATATTGCTGCTCTTTTATAACAAGTCTTTGCCTGGCAACCAACTTCTTCATCCTGAGCTCATTAAATAGACATCCTGTTTCTCCAAAAATGTATCAGAGATCTTCCCAGTGTCAGTCTTTATCATTCATCACTGGTGGGTGATTGGCCGGTGACAAGCACCCCATGGGAGCTTTTTTTTCCCTAGGAGGGAGGAGCCGGCACCATCGGCGCCACCCACAAGGCTGACGTACTGTGTGGCTCTCGTGGGTTGGCCAGAAATGGCCATTGGCTCCTCCACCATCTCAGCTCTGCTTCTCCCACCATAGAGACAGCACCTCGCCTGCAGCTTGTCAAATTTATCTGTGCCATTGTGGCCTTGTTCACTAGTATTGACCTCAAAGCCTCAGGTTGCTCCTCGGAGCCATTCTTCCCGATGCCTTGTATCAGGTCCTTGCACCGCTCGATTCCACCTCAGTTCTGCTATCCACTCGGCACCAGTTTTGAAGTTATCGGGAAAGATCTTTCCTTTTTCTTAGCAGCATCGAGTCTTTTCTGTTTTTGAAGTTTAGTTACCATCGCATCATGCCTGGTCCACAGGACAAGAAACATTCATCTAAAATGGGCCAGCCTCCTATGCGTCAGTGTCCCTGCGGCTGGCAAACCAGCATAATGTTTGCCTCTCCTGCCTTGGACCCCGCACAACATGGACACCTGTGACACCTGCTTCTCTATGGGCTGCCACATTCTGGAGCACTGCTCGTTGAAGGTCGACAGGGCTCTGCTGACTTTCAGGGGTGGCGTTGCTCTAGTCGGTCCAAGTGTAGGACCCATGGCCCTTCCTTCCTCCAGGTCCATTTCCAGGCCTACATGGTCTGGTGAAGAGGAGGGTCTCCTCTTCTTCCAGCCTTGCTATGGAGGAGTCTCTACCATGGTGCTGGAGGTCCAGTCTGACTCCACTCAGGGCCAGGCTGGGAGCACCGCCCTGGCAGTCACCACTTTGGGTTGCAGGCTTCCAGCATTATCAGGGCCCATGGCTGCTGGGCTCTACATGGGCATTCCTCGATGCCACCTGTCGGTGCTGCCCCAGATCCTGGAGCTGCTCATGGCTCTGGTGATTGGGGTGGTGCTGCGAGGGGTACAGGGCTGGCCCATGGTGTTGCTTATGGTGCCATTGGCAGGAGAGTCCTCAGGGCCACTGGTCCGGAACTCTTCTGGATCTCCTCCTCTCCAGAACTGTATGATGTGGAGGTTGATCCGGACTGGCAGCCTGACTTCTCAGAGTCAGAGCATTCTCCGTGGCTTAGCATTCTTGTGCCTCCCCAGGTGCCCCCACCTGTAGCTCCAGTGACTGCGGCTTGCACCATTGTTATGGGTTCGGTGGCCCGGGCTTTGAGGAAGGGGTCAGCTGCCATCCCTGGTGCCTCCCCCTCTTTCAAGGTCAAGACTGAATACCCCTTCTCTGTGAACTCTTCTTGGGGGGGTTCTGCGGAGGGGAGGCAGTATAGTGCAGTGGGTTAAGGCTCTGAGTTGCTATCTGGAGACCAGGGTTTAAATCCACAGCCACCTAGGTCCATACTGTGTGATCCTGAGCAAGTCACTTAACTTCCTTGTGCTCCCAGGTTGCATCTGAAACAAGCTTTGGCTTAGTGTGCTACTCCTGGTTAAACAATGTTCCCTTTCTCTTTCCTTTCCTTTTGGCACAGGGTCCAAGAAAGTGGTCTTCCTCTGAGTTGGCAGAGTTGAGGGGATGGGGTGAGGGGTGGTGGCACCCCTCTGTGGCTTCAGGGCCTGGGGAGGAACCGCAGTGCTGGGCCCAAGTTTTCTCCCTTGACTCTTTCGGGAAGTCCTCATAGGGAGGGGCTGGAGACCACCCTTCTGGATCCATGCGACCCTGGTCCCCTCATAGGGAGCTTCCCTACAGGGCTCAGTCCAAACCATTTTACTTTTCTCCACAGGGCGGTGATGCTGCAGACCTATGGATTACCTGTTCTTCCAGGATCACCTGATAGGTCTTCAAAGGCCAGGCAGAGCCATATACGGTGACCAGTTCCCCCATGCCTTTGCCTCCAGTTCCTCTCTCCCAGGCCACGTTGGTCCTTCGGGGCCTTTGACCTGGAAACAGTTCAGATCTCTGGCTGTGGACTTCCCCCAGTATGTTAGGGCCATGGACAAACAGGTCTTTCAACCAGTTCCCCCTCCACAGTTGGAATCTGTCTCCGCAGGTTCCTTGGCCTCCTCTTCTTCCTTCCTTCCCTGAGGAAAAAGAACCATCTGTCCACCTGTCCTCTGATGCTGATCAGGCCCAGTATCAGTACTTCCTGGCGAGGCTGGTCAGGAACCTGCATATCTCATATATGGCCCATCGCAATACCGAGCTTTTGACGCAAGCTTTCTTGGGCGAGTTTATGGCACACCATTTAGTGGTTCCCTCCTGGCCAGTTCCCTTCTGGGAGGCATCATACAGCACCTGGCAACTTCCATCTGCCACAGTTCCAGCCCCGTGGACTGCCAGCATCGGTATTGCACACCCCAGGGTCTCAGGCTCTCTGCCTCATCCCACTTTGGGATTGACCGTCCTGGACACCCCTACCGGGATAGATGTCTGGTCATGACTGACCTGCGGATCCTGACTCTGTGGTGTTTATCATCTGGGGCAGAGTGTTCTCCTCAGCACAGATGATACTTTCCATCACGAAACATCAGGTGCACCATGCTGCCTATAACAGATGTAACCCGGATGTGGCGCTTATCCCAAGGGCTACTACCTTGCCAGCTTGGCTAGTAGCAGGTTAAGGGGCTTGAGTTCTGAAACGGTGCCTCCATCTGGAGATCAGGGTTGGTAGTGGTCAAGCTAAGCTGGGCACAGCCCTCCAGGACACTGTAACCCCTCTTTCTCCTCTAGGACCTGAACACTGTACAATAATCACTCTCACAATACCCTGGTACACCACACAAGTACCCACACTGTTTGTACACCATCAGGGCTGGTTTCTCTGGCTAGACCCTGGGGACCCCTGTAAAACAAGGTTATGCACAGCAAATAGCAACAGTACAGTACTTTGAGCACAAACTGGAACCACTGTCAGATTACATGCAGAAAAAGTTAGATCTGATTTATTCAGGGGACTTGAACAAGGAAGGGGCAAAATCAGGTTAACTAGCTTAAAGGTTATATCAATCAAGCAGTTATGCATGCACTTTGAGTCCCCCCCACACAGTCCACCTCTGGGTACCAAGGTGGAGAAGAGATGGGCTAGCCAGGACCGTTGCCCAGGGTTGCAGCTGGTTGGGGCTCTGTGATGGAAAACACAACATGCACAGTACATAATATTTGTAATCTGGAGCCAGAGGGCTCAGTTCCTAAAGGAAATGAAACAACAAGACAATCAGATGACACACTCAGATTAAGCTGTTGTTGCAGGGGGCTACCCTGGTATTTACTCACGATACCCAAGACTGAACACAGGCTGGATGAAAATCGAGACTGCAGGTGGTTGATCTGGAATACCAGGAGAAGCAGGGCCCACATGAGTCGCAGAGGCATCGTTCCTATTCAAGCGTGGAGCAGGGGGCTGATCCCCAGGCAGGTCTCTCAGCAATGGCTTCTCTTTGCAGTGGTTAGTCTGGCTGGGCCAGTCTGGCAAGGCCTAGACTGCATGGAGACAAATTCGGATGCAGTCCATTTTGGGCTGGATACAGCTTCCAGCAAGCAGAACACAGTTCACACAGTGGGGGACTAACTCACAACCCACTAGCAGCTCATAGCACATTTACATGTAAGGGAATTCTACTATACCAGGCAAAGCGCTCCCTGGTCACAATTGCAAACTCTCTGCACACACCGGGAGCTTAGGGGTAGCTGGAACTCCTGACAAGCCGATCGCATTCAGCAAAATCTTCGGTCTTTTTCAGGTTGAGCCTGGCCCACTTCAGTAGCTTACTTTAGTTACACAAACTTGGATTTAGTCCAAAATAATTTTCTTCTCTCCTCTCCCTCTCAGAAGCAGCACACCAACATGCAGGCCAAAAACTTAGCCTTTTCAGAGTTCTCCCGTGCGAATCCACTCAGGATTGCTGCTCAGAATCGCTTCAGCTCCTTCTTGTTCAGCTTTCAGCTTAGATCTAACTGAAAACTGGAAGCAGCCCAGGACTTCCCCAAGATCCAAAAGATTTGGTTGGCTGATTTGACTGTCAGTCAAAGCAAGAGCTCCCCCTTCAGTTGCAAAATGGTGCAAAAAGTTCAAACTACAGTTCCTACAGATTTTGAATTTAGACAGCTCCTGTAGTCCGGCTACATTTTAGGTCCCAGCAGTACTGATTGGTCCAATTTGCAGTCCAGGACCAAGATAGTGGAGACAAACAAAACAGTCCTTGCTACAAAGAAAGCAGGTTAGACAAACTACATTATACTTATCACTCTAAATGATTTTCAGTAAATAGTTACATCTTTCAACAGAGCTCCCTCTCAGATTACTTAAGCTGCAATCAGGCAGCTCTTAAAGAGACAGTACACAGAGGCTATACAGGCTCTGGTAATCACATTTAAACTGCTAAAACACAGGACACCAGCCTGGCAGTGAGCATTTAGGCAAGCTCGAGGAAGACTTTTTGAGAACCCCCATTTGTAGGGGGTTACACCCTTCCCTGTCTGGGAAAACTTGGCGTCCGCGTCAAGTCTGTACCATCTTAACATTGAAAATGCAACATATACAAGATATTTATACCATTAGTTCAAGTTCAAGTTTGCTGCAGGAAAACTCCATTGAGCAAGCTCATTCACAAGGAGGTCCAGAAACATTTAAACTGCTAAAGCATGGGACACCAGCCTGGCAGTGAGCATTTAGGCAAGCTCGAGAAGACTTTTGAGAACCCCCATTTGTAGGGGTTATACTCTTCTCTGTCTGGGAAAACTTGGCATCGCGTCAAGTCTGTACCATCTTAACATTGAAAATGCAACATATACAAGATATTTATACCATTAGTTCAAGTTCAAGTTTGTTGCAGGAAAACTCCATTGAGCAAGCTCATTCACAAGGAGGTCCAGGAACATTTACACTGACATACAAAACACTACATACAAGGTATTATTACAATAAAGGAAATAAGTGTGAACAAAGTTCATCTCTGTCACCTCATGAATGGGTACAACTTATAAGGCAGAATTCAGACAGTAACCTGATTTGGTTATCAGCTAATACAGTTAAGTACAACCAGAGAGAAGGTAAGAGACCACTGAGGGTGAAAAGAGCATCAGAGGACAGATATGGATATGGAATACAGACAAATGTTCGAGGACAGATGTAGTTAAGAGTTAAATAAAAGTAGGTGGAGTTAGAGTAAGTGAGAAGAAGGGAAATGATGTAAATAGGAGAGCAGGAGGAAAATGACAAAGTAAGCAAGAACTGGGTATCTACACTATGATAAATTATTTTTATCAATTATGCACAGTTGGCCAAGCAAGGCAGTCAGTACCCAATTGAATAACATAAGGAAAAGGGGGATTAGTGGCAGCTGCAAATATCTTTTATTTTGGATGAAGCTAAAGCTTTGTAGAGATTAATTGAGACTGTGCTGGTAGTTTGGTATGGATTGGAGTTGGTTTCCTGATGTGGGAAGGAAGAAAGAAACTGCTCTCTGACCAAAGATAGTACGAGTTCGTGGTACGTCAAGTAGGATAAAATTTGATTTCCTAAGTGAATATGAACTGCTTAGATAGGCGAATAAGAGACGTCAGGTAATCTGGCAATTTAAGAAGAAGTAACTTGAGAGTCCAGATGCCAGTATGGAGCATGCATCTGGTGACAAGTGAGGACCAGCCAACAGCTGCATACAGGATGCAGTAGTGGGTTCTGTAAGGGGAACTGGTGATGAACCTTAGGGCACGATGATAGAGAACGTCCAGCTTACTTAGACTTGAAGTTGCAGAAAAGGCGTATATAGATCATCATAATCTAGTAGAGGAAGAAATTAGCCAACACAAGCCTGTACGGACTGTTGGAGGAAGAGGGACCTATTTCAAAAGAACCCTAACTGTGATTTTAGCCTCCTAGATAAGTCTTGATGTGGTGTTAAAGGAAAGCTTATTGTCTATCCAGAAGCTGAGGTACTTAAATTTAGTAACAACTTTAAAGGGGTTCACCCTGGGAGGTAACAATAAAATTCGTCGGAGGCAAAAGGGCAATATAAATGGAAGAACTACGTGAAAGGAACATTGCCTTGGTTTTTTTTTAGCATTTAATAGGAGCTTAGCATTAATGAGATTAGTTTCGAGCTGCGCAAAGTCGGCTTGCATAACTTCTCTTACTTCTACTAGGGAAGTGCCAGAGGTGTACAGGACATTGTCATCTGCGAAAAAATGAAGATTAGAGTTCACTATATGAGAATCAAGGTCATTGATATAGATAGAAAATGGGATCAGTCCTAAAATGGAGCCTTGAGGAACTCCCTAGTTATCGGAAGGGAGACTGAGAGAGACCATCCGCTTTGACTTTCTGTGTTCTATCAGTGAGGTAGCCAGTAAACCACTGTACCGTAGTGGGAGTGGCACCTAGGTTAGTAAGGCACTTAAGTAGGAGGATGATCAACAGTGTTGAATGCTTTACTAAGATCCAAAAGACTGCACCTGTAATCTTCTTGAGTCCACAGCAGAGATCCAGTCATTGGTGACCTTGGCCAAAGCTGTAACAGTGTTGTGTTTAGACCTGAAGCCAGACTGTGCAGAGTTTAGGAGAGTGAGGATTCAATATGTTGTTTTAACTGGTTATAGTAAGTTTTTGAAGACTTTTGAAAGGATGGGCAGGATAGAGATTGGTCTATAGTTATTTAGGTCACAGGGTCTCCTGATTTGAAAAGAGGAAGATTGTAAGCAGATTTCCAGCAGGTTGGAATGGAGGCAGAAGTAATGGATAGATTGAAAATATGAAGGATGGGGTGGTGAGATGGGCAGAACCTAGTCTCAGGAAAAGTGGTTCAAGTTCATCATCTCTGGTGCTCTTCCTGTGATCTAGGTTGAGGAGTGAGTCTTTAACTTCTTTGTAGGTAACAGTATGCAGTTGAAATGGGTGGGCTGACGCGCAGGTGATAGGGGTAGTGCTGACACTTTTGTTTGCATGGTTTGCATAGGGCGAGGAGTGAAATGCAAGTCCAGCAGTAACAAAATGTGAATTAAGTTTTTCGAGAATTTGGGAGTTGTTTTCCACCACCTTCCCATTAGTAATTATCTTATCCAGAATAGATGGAGCTGAGGGCCGGCCGTCAATTGATTTTAATGTCCTTCAAATTTTATGGGAATTCCCACTGGCACACTCCAAGGTGGACACATAAAACTGTGTTTTGCAGCATGGATGCTTTTTACACATGCGTTCCTAGCCATTCGGAAGGCTTGCCAATCTGCTGGACTCTTAGTGTACCTAGCCTTTGCTCAATGTTTATCTCTACCGGAGAACGCTGCATTGAGGTCTGGGGTGAACCAGGAGTTGGAGATGTTACGCTCCCTGACTTTGATAGTAGGAGCATGCTTGTCAACTAGGGCAATAGGGTTGTCGTTGAAGATGGAAATGGCTTCTTGACAGTTTTAGCAAGGAATAAATCTTGCCATCTGACCCTGCTCAGGTTAAACAGAAAACTAGCCACATTAAACTTACGGAAAGACCGCTTAGTTCTGAGTTTAGATTTTAGGAGATTTTAATATGGGTTCTTGTACATACCACCATACCATGGTCACTCATATCGAGTGGAGCACTGTGGAATACTGCTGAGGTAGAGATTTTATGGGAGTGGGTGGTAAGGATAACGCCTAGGATAGAGCTGTTAGTAGGGTTGGAGATATTGTTCCTAGTAGGTTCAGTAACTAACTGTACTAGGCCAAGCTAATCACAAAGGGATTTGAGGCAGTGGGATTTTGAGGTGAGCCAATCCATATTGAAGTCACCTAATATTATTGTTTTGGAATTGGCGGCCAAGGTTAGGGATTTAAAAGTGTCAAGGAATTCCGTACCTCCAGACGGAGGCCTATATCCTCCAATAATAGTAATGCAATCAGAGGATGGCAGGTGAAGCTTCAGTGAAATCATTTCAAATTCTTTGGGCTTAGATTTACAATATATATCACTAACTGTGAACTTGGTTCTAGCATAGATGACTCCCCCCCCCCCCATGTCCCTATCAGTCCTAAATAGTTTGTAGCCGGGAGGATACTTGTTGGTCAGGATTAGTCTTTTAAGCCATGATTCTGTAATGATAATGAGGTCCAGATTTGTATACTGCTAAGCTTGAAGCTGGTCAAACTTTTGGATTAGGCTCAGGATGTTAACATCATTTTTATGCCAGGGCATCAGCAAAGTCGCGAGAGGAAAATGGTGCTAGCAGACAAGGTTTAACTCCACATTGCCCGAGCAAAGAAGGAGTAACAACAACATTTTCTTTAGAGAGTTTAATAAAAATGAAAAGGCTTTTTTTCTTTGAGATCTCATTTGGTAGTTGGCCATCGTTGAGCCTTTAGGGCTGGAGAGTGAGAAGCAGGATGGATGCTTGAAGGAAACAAGAGTAAGGGCATGGATGGTCATGGGTGAAGGGCAGAGGAGGGGAGGGGCAGCAGTGAATGGGATATATATATAATGCAAGTGGATCTGCAAGAGAGAAAATGTACTGTGTGAGGGGGCAGTATATGATGCAGCAGGGAAGACAACGGCTGGGATTGCTCCAGACTCGTTATTGAGCAGGAGTGCATAAGGTACACTATTGTCAAGCATGAGCAAGAAGATAATGAGGCAGCCCATTCTGGCAATCAATAATCCTGCGATTAGATCTAGATGTCAGTTAAAAGCTAAATGGGAATTTGGAACAACTCAGACACCCTAAGGTACTATAAGAATAACTCTATTTTCCATTTTCAGCATGCATTTAATATAACCATTTTGTTTTGCTTTTAGACCACATGCTGATGCAGCGCCTTGTTTTGGTTTTTTTCAATTTGTATGCTACATTTGCTGTGACCCACTATGCCTAATCTGAAATCTCTTCTGAATTCTCTATGATGCGCCTTCATTTCATCTAGTCTGCATTCCCTTCTTATATTTCTAAGCCTTCTCTTGAATTATTTTCTGCCATTTGCTCTAAGACTAAACTCTGCAGTTAATTACAGTTTCTTTCCAAATGCTGCCACCTGGGTATTATTCCTAAAGGTTTCTGTTTGAAATTTCATCCTTGTTCATTTGGATCTGAGACACGTTTCCTCTACTAATAAACCTTTGAAAACTTTCTCTAGGAAACTTATCACTTACCATTCTCTCCATCAAAACACAGCTGATCTCTGTGGACAAAACCATTCAAAGGCAAAGGATTTCTGCAGTGAACGGCTCCACATAACCTTCCTTTTAATAAGCACTGCATCCAAAACCTTAACTCCACTCTCTTTCAGTTTCTCAAGGACACCAAATCTGCAAAACTCAGTCTCTCACCCAGCAGATCAACAACCAACATGAGCCCTCGAGTCAGACACAACCTAACAATTTGGTATTTTGTATTCCTCCAGACCTTCCCCTGACACAAGATGAGCAATCACTCCTTAGCAAAGGTCTCTCTTTTGTGCCCACACCCAGATATCTTGATGCACCCCAGGTTCAAGTTGATCTGCAGTGCTTCTATTGTAGAGTACGCCTTGCAGCTCATTTTTCTAATATGACTCCTCTTCCCACAGATGATGACAGTATCACCAGAACAATCAATGATATCAATTCCCAGCGAAGTGCATGGACACCCCCCTCCAGGACGTTTTGATGCTGTTGATTATTTTGTTAACCAATGCATGGAAAACACCACTAACTTTAATCTTCATTGCAGGTACAACCATTCCAACCGGACACCTGGTGAGCTTGCAGCCCTCAGATCTCTACAACGTGGAATGACATTATTATTAAACTAGCTGATAAGGAGAGTGCTGTTGTGGTCTGGCAAAAGGAGCTATACATCACTGAAGCCACATAGCAACTCTCTGACACCAGGTTTTATTCTTCTGTCTCCACAGGACCCCACTGCTGACTATCAGACTGAGGTCACCACCACCATCACCTCTGCCACTGAAAACAATGAGCTCCCTGCTTCTGCTAAGAGACTCATAGTTCAGCATCCCCAGACATCCAGGTTTTATCTCCTTCCCAAAATCCACAAAACAAGGTAACCCGGTCATCCCACAGTGTCTGCCTGCTCCTGCCCACATCCCACATCTCCGCATTTTTGACGGCCTCATGAGACCCTTGTTGAGTCCCTGCCCTCCTATGTTAAAGACACTAACCATGCTCTCCAGTTATTTGACAGGTTCAGATTCAGTGACTCCCATCAGCTCATCTTCACCATGGACATCAAATCTCTTTACACAGTAATCCCCATGATGA
The DNA here is from genome assembly GCA_016271365.2 of Neoceratodus forsteri. Lineage (NCBI taxonomy): Eukaryota > Metazoa > Chordata > Ceratodontiformes > Ceratodontidae > Neoceratodus > Neoceratodus forsteri. The sequence continues at coordinate 967,935,898 of CM057452.1, forward strand.
TGGTCTGACAGCTTTGCAGCATTTCTTGAATAAGCGGGAAGTCCAGCAGCCACCCACACACACACTAACTCGTCTGGCAGAACTGGTTCTTACACTCAATGCTTTTTCTTTTAATAACAGTTTTTTTCAGCAGGTCAGTGGAGTTGCCATGGGTACCAAGATGGGTCCCAGCTTTGCTAATCTCTTTGTGGGTTGGGTGGAAGAACATTTTTTCTCTCATTCACAGGGACTGTGCCTGAACTCTACAAATGCTACATTGATGACTGTCTGAGGCCATCTCCTGCTCCAGGAGACCCTCCAAGTCTTCCTTGACAAGTTTACACAGCCCATCCTTCCCTTCAGTACACTGTTGAAGTATCCTCCTCTACACTGCCTTTCTTGGATATCCAGCTGTCAGTCCAGAACACTGGTCTGAAGATATCAGTCTATTACAAACCCACTGACTCTCACAGTTTCCTCCTCCACAGCTCCTTCCATCCTAAACATGTCAAGAATGGCCTGCCTTATTCAGTTTCTTAGACCTTCGCAGGTTATGCAGTGAAGAGGATGATTTTGCTGAGCAGACCCAAATAATGCATAGTTTTTTGTCAACAGGGATACCCTAAAAGAACAGTGGACAGAGCACTCTCCCAGGTCAGTAACATGCCCCGTAACCTTGACCTCCGCAGGAGGGATACTGTCACACAAGAACAAAAGCGAATTCCACTAGTTCTTCCTTTACATCAGAGCACACCTTCTCTTCACAGGATCATCACTAGTAACTTTCCCATTTTGCAAACTGACCCTAACATTGGTGCTTCCTTTACAGAACCACCTATTGCCTCTACCACTGCCACCTAACCTCATGGAATCTCCTGGTTAAAAGCAGTGTACCTACTCCTAACAGTTCCTCCCTCCCAAGTACCAAACCTTGCAACAGGACTCTGCTACACCTGCAAATTTGTTTCCAGTGTGACTGAGATTCGGGGGCCTACAGGTGTTTTCACATCACCAAGGAGTTCTCATGCACCTCCACTAATGTGGTGTATTGTATTCTTTGGTGAAGTGTACAGCTATTAACATCGGAGAAACTGGTAGGCGTCTTGCTGACCGTTTCAGGGAACATTACAGAGCAGTCAGGAATGGTGATACTGCTAAACCCATTGTATCCCACTTTTCTCCAGGGACCACAGTGTCAATGACTTTTCTGTTTGTGTCCTTCAGCAGGGCTTCCAGGATCCTGACCATAGAAAAACATGGAAGCCAAGCTGATCATCCTACCTTGCTCCCCAGCAACCCTCTGGTTTAAATGATAGACTTATTTTCCACTAACATCGCTCAGCCATCTCTTTTTTTCCCTAAAGTCTATTTGTTTTGTACTCATTTGATTTTTTTCATTTTCACCATATGTCTCCATTTCTGTCTCCCTTCCCACACATTTGTCACCTTTCAGCCTTCTTACTATGCCCTGTTAATTAGTCACCACCTGGGAACTTCCCAGCTCTTTCACTCCCATTATGCTTTGTCTTTTCCATCATCACCTTTTGTTTCACAGATTCTCAGAAGTCAGAGGATCTGTTTCACATATGGGGCACCAAATTAGCCTTTCCAGTCCCATCAATGCAAAACTGCCCAATTTTGCTCGCTAGATCAAAAGACCTGTTTTCTAAAGCGCATGTCCCTCTCTTGGACAGGCAGATTCCTCTGTCTTTCCCACCTTCATCATCAGAGGTTTTACTGAAGCTCTGACAAAGCAGTGTCATAATTCTAGTAGTGCCCTTTTGGCCCAGGAAATTTGGTTCCTCAACTACATCAACTGACCAGGAACCTCAGTGCCTCACCATCAGCTCAACTTCCTCCCAGGAGGCAGGCTCATGAACATCAGATCTTGGTCGCTGAACCTGCACCTGGCTCCTAAGACACAGCAGTCCTGAGATCAGGGTCTCTCGGGAGGTGCAGACGTTCTGGCGGCAGCAGAAACCTCACTACGCCATGAAGTGGTGCAATTTTGCATCTGAACTCAGCTCGATTGCCCCATTGGATTTTCGGTCAGTGTTGACTACCTTCTAACCTGTATGAGCAGGTCACCTACTCTTACATTAAGGTTCACCTGTGTGCCATTTGGCATATCATTCACGATAGGTCATAGCTCTAGCTCACTAGAGGCTTCAAAACTTTAGTATCCTGCCTGAAACCTCCTATCAGGCCGGTTCCTGTAGGATCCCCTTTGTTTAGAGCAGCTTACTCTACCTTCCCAACCAGCTGCAGATACCAACTCATCTCCCGCTAAAAAGGCGCTCTTAGTTGCTGTTACTTCTTGAAGGTTTCTGAGCTTCACGCACTCATCTGCAAGGATCTTATTTGGGTTTCACAGGCACGGTGTCCTTAGAACAAATCTAGTTCCTTCCAAAGTGGATACAGACCTGCGATTGTATTACCGAATACGTACGAGGGGGTGGGGCCTGACCACCTCTAGATGTGCATAGATGTCTCAGATATTATCTGACCAAAACCAAAGCCATCGTAGTCAGACCAGTTCTTTGTTTCTCGCTGGGATGCTTGGTGCTCTGTTTCAGAACAGTCGCTTTCCAGATGGTTAAATCAATGCATTATGTTCTGTTATCGAAGCCAATAAACCACTACTGGGACGTTGAAGGGTCATTCTCGATAATTGGCTACCTCTTCCTGCACTCAAAAATATCTACACTTCAAGCCATCTGTCGCCGGCGACTTGAACACTATACACTTTCATCAGACACTACAGTTGACGACACTCTAGGCGTAGAGCTGGTTTCGACGGAGTCTTCAAGGACTCTTGTCTGAAGTGATCATCTCCTACCTACCTTCCGGTAGCAAATTGTTCACCACTGCTTGGGAATCAGTCTAGTGGTGTAACCTGCTGCAAGGCTGTTTGTCAAGTAAGATGGTACAGTTACCAGAACTTACCATAACAGTAGATCTTAAAGGCAGCTCTTGCACAAGGTAGTTCCCCACACCTTCCTCTGGAGGTAGTCTTCTGAACTAGTTTTGAGCTACAGCATCGTGACGCTTTTCTAACCTTCCTTGAGGCGGATCGCAATTCCCTTTCCAGATGTCACTTGAGCCAGCAGTCTCTGGGGAAACTGGGGATGCTGGAACCACCCTTTATCGATGCCTGGCGGGGAGGGAGGGCTGAGGGGGTCACACTGAATAATGCTGCTAGAATTTTCCATGGATCCACCAACCACCGGCTTCAGTCTAATGGTATAACCTGCTGCAAAACTGTTCAGAAGATCTACTATTCACAGTAATTCTTGTAACTGTACTCCCGAAAACTCTTCCTTGAGCTTGCCTAAATGCTCACTGCCGGTAGTGTCTGCTTTTGCAGTTAAATAGTGCAGAAATTGCCTGTACAGCCTTTGTGTACTGTCTCTTTAAATACCTGGATTGATCTAGCAATCTGGCCAGAGCTCTGAAAAATATAACTATTTGCTGAAAATCATTGAAGTACTAATGATAATGTAGTTTGTCTAACCACCTTCTTTGCAGCAAGGACTAGCTGTTTATCTCATTACCTTGGTGCTGGACTGCTGAATTGGACCAATCAGTACAGTGGGACCTAAAGGAGACGGACTACAGGTGTCTGAGTCAAAATCTGTAGGAATTATAGTTTGGGCTTTTAGCCTTTGTTGTGACTGATAGACGATCAACCAACGAACCTTTGGATTCTGGGAAAGTCCCAGGCTTGCTGGCAGTTGGTAGATCTAAGATCAGAAACTGAAGAAGCAACAGCTGAGACAGTCAAACAACCATCTGATAGTTCACAGAGAGCTGTGGAAAGGCCTGAGTTGTGGCCTGCATTTCTGCCTGCTGACCCTGAAGGAGAAGATAATATTTGGACTAAATCAAGGTTATGAGAATGATAGCCACTGATTTTTTCAGGCTCATACCAAGAAGACCAATTTTTGCTGAATCGTCGGCCTATCAAGTTCCAACTGGTTTGAATACCGGTTTGTGCAGAACTGCGATCATGACCGAAAGGCTTACTGGTACAGTAGTTCCTTCCATGTAAATGCTGTGAGTTGTTAGCTGGTGGTTGGTTCCCCACTGTGTGAACTGTGTTCTGCTTGCTGGAAGCTATCAGCCCAGAACAGACCCATCGAATTTTCTCTACATTTGGCGGGCCAGCCCACACTGGCCAGCCAGACTATCAGCTACAGAAAGCCACCAACGAGACACCTGCCTGGGGATCAGCCTCTGCTCCACGCTGAACAGGCGATGCCTCAGTGATTAGTATGAGCCCTGCTTCTGGCACTCCAGATTAACTACCTGCTGTCGAACACCATCAATCTGTGTCCAATCTTGAGTATCGTGAGTATCATTAGGGTAGCTCCTGCAACAACAGCCCTAATCTAAAGTGTGTCATCAGATTATCATTGACTCTTTCACGAACTGGCCCTCAGCTCAGATTACAAATAGTATGTGTTGTGCATGTTGTTTCTGCATCACAGGGCCCCAACAAGCTGCAACATTCACCAATGGCCCTGTTCACCATCTGGTACTTAAGTGTGTGTGACTGTTTATGGACCTGAAGTGCATGCATAACTGTTTGATTGATGCAGCCTTTAAACAAGTACTGATTATCCCTCATGTTCATCCGTTAAATAAATCAGATCGAACTCTTTTGCATTTACCTGACTGGTTCCAGACATGCAAGTACTGTACTGCTGTTCAAACAACATGATGTCTTACTATATTCTGACTATATACAGTTAGCCACTTGAACTGCTCGCAGAGTAAAGGTTAACTCTGCAAAAGCACAAACATTGAGCTTGAGCTTGGTTTTCAAACCTCATCTGTAGTATTCTGAAGTGTAACAGTCAGATTCTTCACCCAGCCTTACTGTAGAAGTCGCTCGAATTCCCTTCTGTGCTTGATTCGGTCTAGTTAATTGACCGGTTTTCATGATGATTTTCTGCATTCAATATTCTTACTCTGTCTTGGTACAGTAATTGAGCAGCTATCGTGGTGGTTACTTTCTGTGTTGTTTGTTAAGAATTGTTTATTTTGTTCTTTGGGTCAGTCTGGTTCAGAACCGAAACATCTTTTATATTAGTATTATTACTATTGTGTAGTTTTCCGGTACTCACCGGTTCTAAAAAAAACAATATTTTAGGATTTTTTAACTGACCATTGACACGGTTGAACCATTGGGTCTGTAATAAGCTAGCTCCATTTCGCTGTATGAGTAATTTTTTCTGTTTTGAGCATGTCGAGGCAAGAAGAAATCTGACCCTGGGTTTTCAGCACTGTACCCGAGTGTAAGGAGGTCTTTGCAAAACCAACCCTACTCGTCTGTGTGTATTGTCAGGGTTTGACCACCTCAGGAAGACTGCCAAATGTAAAACTTTCCCAAACCAGCTCTAGAAAACATTTGAGTAGTCTAAAGAGAGAGGCCGAAGTCCATGACCCGGATGGCCAGGTTCAGTTGACGGCGAACCTGAAGAGGTGCCCTGACCTGATACCTCGGGCAAGCGAGCGATTCAGAATCGGTTCGAGCAAAGAAAGTAAATCGGCGGTTTGGATCCGCTTCCCATTCCGACCACTGAGAGATAGCGGCGTTTCAATAGTTCATCGCTTTGCGGTTCACGAACCAGTTCGGTTCTTCAGTCAGGTCGATTAAAATTGGCTTCAGAATAGATCACGAAAGGCACCATGAAGCGTTAGGAGAGATGAAGACAAGAAGAAGATGAGGCCTAGACCAGCCAGTGGCCTGACATCACCCAATTGCGGCTTTCTCAGGCTTCTCCTCCACAAACTCTAGTCTCCTTCTCATTTCTTGTTTTACAAAGTGGGTGAGACTCTTCAACTCTATGGAAGAGGCTGAATAGGATCAGGAAGAACCTGACACCTGGAAATGATGATTCCCAGGTCAAAGGGTGTCTATCCCATACACAAATCCTTGAAACAGACACAAACAATGTTACAGTTTCCGCATCATTCCTCCTGTGGAAAAAGAATGGACAGAGTATGCTTTGTCGGTCCAGGGACAAATTCCTTTCAAATCTTAGCAGCCATGATGGGTGGTACAAGCTGCAGCCCAAGGCCTATTCTAATACCCCAGATAGGATTCCAGGAAAGTTGCCGCAGCAAAAAAAGTACAGCATCCTCCCCGGGACTCAGACAATCCTTACAGAACATACAACAGGTACCAGAAATCTGTGTGGGATACAGTTCTGGCACTGGCTAAATACCCCCCCAACTAGCCAAGGAGCTGGAGCAGGTTGCTACAAATGGTATGAGGCGTCGGTGCAGTTCCACACTGCTGTTAATTCAATGATATTCATTCCAGGGTCTGGCCATCTGCCTCCATGAGGAGATATGTGGCTTAGTATCCCAACTCTCACAGGATACAGGCTAAAGCCATAGATTTTCCTGTCGTAATTCTCTCTTGGGGACAAACGATTACATGAAGAGATGGATGATCATGACCACCTATGAATTGCACCAAAGAAAAGCAGATCCTCCTCAGAGGCATGATTAAGGGCAGGGCAGGCCTTTTACAGATCATTTATCAAGCTCAAACCTCTCTTCTTTCCACAGAGGGGCTTTAGGGAAGAGGTAGACGGTGCTGGACCCCATCAGCTACTCAGTCAAACCCTTGACAGAACATCCTGAGGTGTCAGTCAGGCCGCCCCCAATCCCAGTAGAGGCAGGCTGATAACTACTCCAGGCCTGGGTCTACTTCAGACAATGGGTCCCGGAAGTAAAACAGAGGACTGCTCTCAATTTCAAGGTTCCCAGAATGAGGCAAAGTCTTTCAGTCCTCCTTCTCCCTTGGAACAGGCCTTAGAGGCAGACATCTCCTCTCTACGTCTGCAAGCAGTGAAAGGAACCTCTTTATCAGCGGGGAAAGGACTGTTCAGATACTTTTACCCCAAAGACATAGAATGGCGACCAATATTAGGTTTGGTACCTGAACAAACATTTGACAAAACCAAAGTTCAAATGGAGCTCTGGGGTAATTCTTCCCTCTCTGAACCAGGAGACTGGCTAGCCTCCCTGGATTTCAAGGTGCCCTACTTCCACATACCTATCAGACATTCCACAGAAAGCACCTCAGGTTCGGAGTTGCCCACACAGGCCATTACCAATTCGGGGCCATAGGCCCTCATCTGCCCAGCAGGTGTTCACTAAGTGTCTTGCAGTGGTGGCATTCCTCAGAGGCAGACACCTCTTCCCCACCTGGATGACTGACTGCCAGTGGACACAGTCCTCAGACCAAAAAAAAGTCAGCTTTAGAGGTCACCCAAGACTTCTAGTCCTTGGGCTTCATTCGAAAATTTAAGTCAGTTCTAGAGCCAAGCTTCTCACTTTCATAGGGGTGAAATAGATACAGTTCGAACAGAGCATTCTTCCTCTCTCAGGGTTCAGTCACTGGTCACTGGCCTCCTCTTTTAGTCCTCTAGTATCTCGACCAGCAACACACTTTCTTCCTTCTTGGGACATGGCGCTTCCACAGAGTAGTTCAGGGAGCAAGATTTCAGATGAGAAATATTAGTTTCATCTCAGATCTTTCTGATCTCAGAAAAGGACCCTCTCCAAACTGGTTCAGTCTCCAAAACCATGGTCAGGCCCTTCAGTGGTGGTTAGAGACAATCTTTGACATGGGATCTCCTATCAGTTGATCCTTCTGTGATTCTCCACAGATGCCTCCATGTTCTGGTGAGGCCCACCTGGAGTCATGTCACAGCTCAGGAAACTCCAGGTCACACCAGGAGTCCCTTCTGCACATAAATCTTCTTGAACAGGAGATGTCCTGGCTCTCAGACATTTTCTCAACAGTTGTCAAGGAAGTGGTGCAGTCAGAACAGGCAATACCACAACCATGGTATATCAACAACAAGGAGCCACTCAGTCCTCGGCCTGTGCACGAAGCCATGAAATTTGGTCTCTGGCTTATTCCTTCAGGCATCTCTGATGGTGCATCTCAAGGAAGGAAACATCCTGAATGCTCTCAACAGGACTTCCAAGGGTCTGCAGATGGACCTGAACCATCATTCCTCAAGTCATTTTCAGATGGGGCACCCAGAATGAATCTTTGCAGCCCGGACAATCAGCAACTCCTCTTTGTTAAGACCAACCCTTCTGGGTCCTGTTCCCGGATACTCTTCTACTAAACTGGACAACAGGTTTCTATGCATTTCCTCCTTTTCTCTGCTATTCAAGTTCTGATAAAATCAGGTCTCAGCCTTGCAAGGTGATTCTGGTGGCTCAGACTGGGCCTGACGGCCTTAGTATCCTCTACTGTAGTCACTGTCAACACTGCCTTGTGTCTTAGGCACCAATCTCTCACCTCTCTCAGGGAGGATTCTGTACCAACCTTCAGACTCTCAGGCTCCAAGCCTGGCTCTTGAAAACTAGAATATACAAATTTGGTCTTATTAGTTTTGGATATTTTAAAGTTGCAGGAAGCCTGCTGGAAGACTTACAACCCAAATGGAAAGGTTTGATTTTAAGTGTTCAGTAGGCATATTAACCCAGAGCTAGCTGACATTACCACTGTTTGGTTATTGGTACATCTTAATTTGAGCCTCGACCTACCATATAAAGTGCATTTAGCTGTGTCTGCATTCTTTGACTGGTAAGGGCTCTTCCACAGCTTCTCACCAGTTTCAAGAAATTCTTCAAACTAGTTCATTGTCCTCCCTTCGGGAACTTACTCCTTCTGGGATCAGAACATCTGCATTGCACACTTGACCCCTTTGAACCTTATCTTCAACTGAGCTGAAATACTTGACTTGAAACTATATTCAGTGGCGTTACCTCCTCTGCTAGGGGATCAGTGAACTACAGTCCTTATCAGTGAACTGATTGTTTCCTTTCATAGGATAAGGTGGTCCTCTGCACCAACAAAGTTCTTTCAAAAGTACTGTCAATTTCATATGGACAGTCTGTTTGTCTGTCTTTTTACTGATCATTGTTCATCTAGGTTACACAGTCTGGATGTGAAAAGGAACATAATTCTATATTGAGCATACTAAGGCCATAGGAAGGATATTCTCAGTTGTTCACACTTCTGGTGAGGTGGAAGGGAAAACCTGCTAAGAGGTCTATTACTGGGTGGACTGTTTCTTGTATTCAGTTCTGCTACTCTAAACTGGCAGGCATCCCTCAGGCCTGAGGACTCATTCTCAAGTACAACTACCCGGTCGTAGCAGCTAGAGATATACCTTTAGTGGATATGTAAAGCGGCAAATCTGTTCACACTTCACAGACATTACTCTTTGGACGTACAGTCCAAATGATGCTAGGTTTAGCACAACTTCTACAGAGTTGTTCCCAAAATAGGTTCTGTAACCACTCCTCAGAAGTATCTTGTAAGTCTGCATATAGTCAGAATACAGCAAGACTTCATGTTGTTTGAAAAGTACTCATGGTATGTTTGCTAGTAGATCTTGCTGCATCTCCTCCCTCGGAACTAGTAGTTTTGGGATGTGGTGGGGCAGGCACAGTGCTGCACCAAGGGTGCTCTGGACATGCCTCCATCTCTTGAGTTTCTTTTCAGTTTGGTGAATCACTACTGTTTTTCGACCGAGTCTTGACCTAAAACTCGTTTTTGCCACTTGGCACAAAAATTTTGAAACAGTTTCTTATAAGGTTAGTTGGTGTAGAACAATGAGATCGGTTACCTCGGTACCACAGACAGAGGTTTAAAAACAGAACTCGAAATCAACGTTCTATGCCTTTATAGGTTAACCTTACTTTCTGGAGCAGTTCAAGTGCTGGAGCTATATATGGTCAAATACAACAAACTCCATTAGAGAAACAACATTATAAGTGAGTAATTTTTTCTTACTGTGTGCCTTGTTTACGGTCCCAGGGCCAAGCCAGAGAAGCCCTTGTGGTAAGTGCAAGTGATGTGGTGCCCTGTGATCATGGGTATTGTGAGGGGTGATTATTGTGTGTGAGGCTGGCCACTAGTAAGGAAGAGGGGTTGATGTCGGAGGCTATTGCCCAGGTTAGCTTATTACACTACCAACCCTGGCCTCAGGTGGAAACCACCGTTTGAACTCAGGCCTCTTAACCTGCACCAGCCAAGCAGGCAGGTAGTAGCCCTGGGATAAGCACCACTGGGGTTACATTTGGGCTCACAGCTGGGATTTTGTGCCTTCAGTGGCCAAAATTACAATTATTATTAAATTAATAACTACCCAGTAAAATGGTTGTACACCAGTTGGTGGGGTGGTGTACTAGCGGAGTTAACCCCAAATGCTCTACCTATACTGGATAATCCCAAGGTGCCAGTAAAGACACTGTGAGGGCACTCTCCAAAGTTGAATGTTAAAAAACCCTGTGGTAGTGAGTGCACCTACAGTTTGATCGCCCAAACTTTCATAGCCTTGGTAGGTGTGGTGACCTCATGGACAGCTCTAAAGTGAATTGAAGAGTTCCAGCTGCAGAGTGATAGCAAAGACAGTAAAAGATCCTGGGAGGATGAGCTCCACCATATCTGAGACCGAGGAGAAGTTGCTAAGTTGTTGCTGAAAAGAAACCCGAAGGTACTTTAGAAACTATTCCTGCCAACTAGGTGTTCCTTCATACCCTCCCAACACCTGTTACTGACCGCCTTCTGTACTGTGCAAGCTGGCTATATCCTGCCATTACACAACTACCAAAGGCTGAGAGTCTTCTGAACACCCACCCACCCCAGGGGAGGATGACTGAGTCCTGGATGACTGTTGCCCTCTAGTACTTGAATAGTACTCAGAAGCAGAGAAGCAAGGGTTGAGTGAGAGCCTCGGTTCTGCCCTGGCTACTGTCCGTGCCAAGCGGGCCAATAACTTGAACAACTACAGGAATATCTTGATGCATGGAAAATTGTGTGGGGCCTGGATTCAGATGAGGATCTGTGGTGGGAAAAGCGCTCAACGTACCAAGAGGCCATTGCTATATATGTACCTCGGCCCGAAAAAAACTGCTAAAAGTGCCTCAGAAAGGGTAGTTTACGTGAAATGAATGAATTGAACAGACGGACGGATTATAAGTCACTCCATTTAGTTACTGCTTCAGTTAAGCCTTACCCGACTGGAATCGCCCCCTCCGATGGCGAGCTAATGAAGAATTGAGGTTGAGCAAAAACCCTAGATTACACCCATATCTGCTGCTTAGTGACCAAGAGTGATCAGCCAAGTGAGGCTCAGGGGCAAGGTCGACGCAGGACTCTGAATCAGGGCGTCCGCCTGCCCAGCATGGAAAGATGAGCTACTAAAGGAGAGAGTTGAGGCGAATGCCTCAAAGTTTATGAACAAGATTGGTCCCTTTCAGGGCGTGACTACCATGGAGTGAGGTGCACCCTCAGGCATCCCGCTTCCGAGGGGTGGCTCAAACTGAGATCACTGATTGACTGCCACTCTAAAGGAACTGTTAAGACATTACCACTCACCACTGCAAGCAGTTACAGACCCCAATCTCTTACTACTGCTTCCCAGTTCCTCCTCGATGTTCTCTCCTAGGATGACCCAGGAGTCTATCATTTGTCACAAGTTGTAGAAAGGATGGTCATATGAAGAGAATGCCGGTCTCAGGGACTTAGAGTAGTTAACAGACTCAAGGAGAGCTCAAAAGCAAATCAGTAGCCAGGGGTTGACCAGACAGCCACAGTGAGGGTTGAGAAACCCCTAACTCAGATTTCTTTGTGGTTAATCTCTGTCGGACTCTACTACCTCTAGACTGGTCCAAAATAGTGGGCCCTTGGCTTCCTCAGTTAATGGATTCACTGGGCCCTAACACAGGTGGTTACCACCCTTACCACATAAAGAGTGTCCACTCTCTTGATTTGGTCTTCCTCCTGGGGAATCGAGGCTTCTGACGTGGGGGTGGAACGAGTCGGCTGGTCCGATCACTACACTGTGAGATTCAATTTTGGCACCCCACCTTGTAGACCGACCCCTGTGGAAATGGTCAGGTACCGCCCTTTGCAGAATATTTCTTCCAATGGTGCGGTCCTTGACCTATAAAAATTTCCTGTGCATTGCAGTGATCCAGAGACATTGGTTATGGCCTATAATAATGCCATTACCTCTGCCCTGGATTCTATTGCTCCAGTTCATGAGCTTCCTCTCTCCCTTCGACCTAGGGCTCCATGGTTTGATGGGGCCTTGAGGGAGTTGCAGCGACTTGGACACAGGTTAGAACGTTGTTGGCGGAAATCTGGCCTGGATGCTGACCATCTTAGACTGTTAGAGCATTACTCAATTCCTATCAGTCAGAAATTTCTACGTAAGAAGGCAGGATTACTGTCCAGGAAATTTCTGCTGCTCAGAACCAACCAGCTCAGCTGTTCCAGAACTGTGGACAGATTGTACAGCCAAACTGTCTGCAGCTCCGAAGCATTTTCACAATTACAGTGTGAGGAACTTGCTCGGTTCTTTCTGATAAGGTGGCTGACATTGAGTTAGAGATCCATCGACACATTCTATGCGGGTTGCTACTGGTCAGGAGTCAGTCACCACCCTTCATTTTCCTGGAGTACCTTGACTATCACCGGAAATAAGTGGATGTTATGCAGATTGTCCAAGGTTACGCCCTACCTGCTGTAGTTTAGATCCAGGTCCTACCTCCTAATTTTGGAGTACAGGATTCTATTCTCCTGAGTCCCAGCACAGATAGTCTGGTGCTCCTTGACTCAGGTAGAATATCCCTGTTCCTTGAAAGAGGCAGTGGTGACACCCTTGTTGAAGAAAGCTTCTTTGGACCCAGACTGTCTTGCCAACTACAGGCCTATCTCGAACCTCCCCTTTGTGGGGAAGGTGATTGAGAAAGTAGTGGTGGCCCAGTTGGAGAACCACTTGATCATCCATAGCATCTACGAACCTCTCCAATCAGGTTTCCGAAAGAGGCATAGTACCGAGACCGCACTGGTTCGGGTGCTCAATGAAGTCTTGATGGCGAGAGACCAGAGAAAATGGTCCATTTTGGTACTATTAGATCTGTCATCAGCATTTGACACCGTTGACCATGGGGTTCTACTGGAGCGCCTAAGATGTATTTGTGGGCTTTCTGGAACTGTTCTCAGATGGTTCAATTCATACCTCACCAGAAGAACTCAGAGGGTGGTTTCAGGGTTTCCTCTGATCCCATCTCTCTGTTTTTTGGAGTTACTCAGGGCTCTATACTGTCCCCCATGTTGTTTGCTGTGTACATGCTTCCCCTCGGAGACATTTTGAGACGGTATGGGCTGAGGTTTCATTGTTATGCCGATGATACCCAGCTATACCTGTCCTTTGCACCCGACCAGGAAGGAGCTATCTCTGTATTTAACAGCTTCCTCAGTGAAATCCAGGATTGGATGAGGTCCAGTTGGCTGAAGTTTAACTCTGTGAAGACGGAGGTGATGGTTTTGGATTCAGATCACCGGATAGGGGGACCTGTGGCTGGCTCCCCATCTGGATTGTTTTTTGGGGATGTCGAGCTACAGGTCTCTGAATGGGTGCGAGACCTGGGGGTGATATTAGATGCGGGGCTGACTCTTCGGTCCCAGGTGTCAGCGCTGGCTAAGTCATCTTTCTACCATCTAAGAAACATCGCCAGTATCAAGCACCTTTTTCCGTCCGGTGATCTGCCAACTCTAATCCATGCCTTTGTGACCTCGTGCCTAGACTGTTGCAACTCGCTTTACTTTGGGCTTCCGGGGGTTGATATCCACCGCTTGCAGTTGGTGCAGAATTTCGCAGCACGATTGTTGGTGGGTACTCCTAGATCTTATCACATTACACCAGTGCTGCGGGATCTGCACTGGCTCCCAGTTCAGTGGCGGATCAGCTTCAGAGTCGGATTACTGACTTTTAAAGCCCTGCATGATCTGGGCCCTGATTACCTGAAAGAACTCCTGATTCAAACAACATGAAGTCTTGCTATATTATGACCGGTGCAGTTTGTCCCACCATTAGAACTGCTCTGGAGGTGAAAGAGTTAACTTCCATGCAGAGAATGGAGCTTAGAGCGCGAGCTCGGTTAAAGAAGCTCTGTTAGGGTGGTTTCAAACCGAAACCGTCAGATTCTTTACTCCGCCTCACTGAACAGTCGCTCCGGAGATTCCTCCTGCTGCCGGTTTATTTCCTCGGTTAAAGCGTCTTTTCTCAGTTGAATTTAACACGATATTATTTATTTTAACCGCAAACCGATCAGTTCAAGCTCCGTCTATGGTATTGTAAGTAATAGGTTTTCTGTGTGGAACTTGTAAAATTTTATTGTATTCGGTTTGAACTGATCGGTGTATTTAAACCTGGTTTAAAACCTTTTAAGGCTTGTTAGAGTGCGGTTCGGTTCTTATCGAGTTCTAAAAAAAAAAGTTTCATTCGTTTTTTCCACGACCTGTGACACGGTTGGGAACCGATAGGGTATCTTGCCTGGCACTGCCATCAAAGGGCAAGTTTTGGTTAGGCTGGCATTATGTCTGAAACCCAAAAACAGAACCCGGGCCACTGGGTTTCAGCACTGTAGTGTCTGTGGGGAAGCCTTTGCCAAGGCTGACCCACACACCAATGTGTTAATTGTCTGAGGTTTGACCACCTCAATGCAGACTGCCAGATTTGCAATAATTTCCTGTGCAGCCACCCTAGATAAGAGTTGGTAGGCTCAGGGAATGAGACAAAAAGTCCGGCTGACCGGATGACCAGCCCAGTTGAGCCAGCCGGACCGAAGATACCTCTGACCAGGGCCAGACTTCCTCGGGCAAGCGTAAAGCTGACTCTGAGGCCAGTTCCAGCAAAAAACTTAGAAAGTCAGCGGTGTGGAGTCAAAATTCCTTCTCCAACTGCAGAATAGCCAGGCAATACAGATTGTCCAGTCGCTGTCCCGGTTCCCTCCGAACACGCCACTGTCTAACCAAAGGTCGGTTCGATTCCGGTTCCACGGTTCAAGAATATGATATAGAAGAGTTTTATGAACCAAGAGGAGGGGAGGATGATTATGATCAGTGTGAATGTGACTTTGAAAGTCTGGATGTGCCCATTGAACGGACATCTCCCCAGACAGACCTTTAGGTGAATCTCCGCCTAGGCTTTCTGAGTCCCCTTCTCATTTTGTTTTATAAAAAGTTGCTGAGACCCTCAGCTTCCCTTAGAGGAGGCTTTGGATGAGCAAAGGAGCCTGACTATGTAGAGATGATGGATATCTCAGAGTCCAGGAGATTGTCCATCCCTTTACATAAATCTTTAGGAAACAAACAATAACAATTTTAAAAGCTCCTAATTCTGTGCCTCCTGTAGATAAAAGATGGACAGGAGGTACACTTTGTCAGGTCCTGATACAGATTTTCTTTCACAGCAATGCAGTCATGTTGGGGTAGTTCAGGCTGCAGCCTGTGATAAAGCTAATATTCCCTGGCTTCACATCCTCTAACAAGGACTCCAGGAAGATTGAAGCCATGGCCAAAATAACATATGCAGCATCTTTGGGACTCAGACAAGCAAACTATATGGCTTATGTTGCGAGATACAGAAATCTAGATGGGATACTGTCATGGCCTTAGCCAAACAGGTCCTAGCCAGCTTGCAAAGGAGCTGGAGTAGGTGGCTCTTGATGGTATTGAGGCATCTAGGGTGCAATTCCATGCTGCAGTGGATTCTAATGATGTATCCTCTGAGAGTCATGGCTACATCTGTGGCTTTTAGTAGATTGGCCTGGCTCAGGTGTACTACTTTGTCTGAGGATACCCAGTCTAAGGCCTGGAGTTTTCCTGTGGTGGGAAATTCTCTGTTTGAGGAGCAGACAGAGAATTCTATGAAGAAAATGGATGAATATAGAACCACTTATAGGTGTGCACAAGCCAAGGAGCGACAAGCCACTCCTCACGAGCCCAGGAGTGAGGGGCAGGCCTTTTCACAGGCCTTTTTACCAGACCCAGGCCTCCTCCTCTTCAGCCTATGCTCAGAGGGGGTTCTTCAGAGGGAGAGGCAGATGGGGTATGAGCAGGCCTGCTCCCACCCCTCAGCCTAAAGCCCCTGCCAAACAGGCACCCTGATGGGATGCCCAGGAATTAGCTCTCCATTACCTGTAGGGGTCAGGCTGACTTACTCGTCCAGGACTGGGAGTCTGTAACATCAGACAGGTGGGTCCTGGAAGTAGTGAAACCAGGGTCTAGTTCTCAACTTCAAAAAATTTCCAAAGATGAGAGCCAGATCTTTTCCACCTGCAAACCCTTTAGAGACTCTTGCTTTGGAAACAGAAGTCTCAACCCTCCTGGCTCTCAGAGCTGTAGAAAGGGTTTCTCCCCCACACCAGGGCAAGGGTCTGTACTCCAGGTACTTCCTTACCCCAAAAAAGACAGGAGAGTGGCGGCCTATCCTGGATCTAAGATATCTAAACAAGCACCTTTTAAAACCAAAGTTCAAAATGGTGACTCTGGGAATGATTTTACCCTCCCTAAGGCCAGGGGACTGGCTAGCTTCCCTGGACCTCAAGGATGCCTACTTCCATGTTCTTATCAGAAGCTCCCATCGAAAGTACCTCAGATTAGAGACTGCCTCAGGCCATTATCAGTTCAGAGCAATGCCCTTCAGCCTCACTTCTGCTCAATGGGTGTTCACAAAATGTCTGGCAGTAGCAGTTGCTCATCTAAGAAGGCAAAAGATTGCCATTTTCCCTACCTGGACCACTGGGCTCATTGTGGGTCAGTCTCCAGACCAGATCAGATCACACCTGCTAGTTACCCAGCAGCTGCTTACCTCTCTGGGCTTTCTTCTCAATCTTCCAAAAGTCAGTTTTGGATTCTGTCCAGGTACTCACCTTTATAAGCCAGAACTGGTCACAAAGCCCGAGCCACAGCCTTCCTTCCCTGGAAAAGAGGTAAGGACCTTAGTAGCCCTGGCCCCAAATCCTTCACTCTGCAGGTCTTTCGACCAGCAAGGCATTTCCTGCAGCTTCTAGGACACATGGCTGCTTCCACAGCTGTAGTGCAAGGGCAAGATTTCAGATGAGGGACATTCAGTTCCATTTGAGAGCTTTCTGTGGTCTCAAAGAAGAGATCCCCTATCCAAGTTAATCCCAGTGACTCGAACCCTGATCCAGGTCCTTCAGTGGCGGCAGGATCAGAGCAATCTGAGACAAGGGGTGCCTTTCATCCCTCTGTCCCTCCTTGACCCTTACTACAGATGCATCCCTCTTGGGATGGGGAGCTCACATAGGCGACTTCTCCACCCAGGGTTATGGTCCCTCAGAATCTCTGCTCCCACATCAATCTGTGGAACTCAGGCTGTTTTCTAGCATTTCAGGTTTTTCTGCATCTGTTCAGAACAAGGTGGTACAGGTCAGAACAGACAACACCACTACAATGTGGTACATCAACAAACAAGGGGCACTCGGTCTTGGCCTTGTGCACCAAGGCGATGAAGTTGTGGTCTCTGGCTTATTCCCTAGAACACCTCCCTCATAGCAGTTCACCTCCCCAGGCAAGGACAATGTCCTGGCAGATGCTCTCGGCAGGATTTCCCAGGCCATCACAGATAGTCAATGGATCCCCTAGTACTGGGGATAGTGTTTGCCAGATGGGGCACTCCTCAGATAGATCTTTTTGCAGCCCCAGACAATCATCAACTTCCATTTTTTTTTGTTGCAGGCCCACAGTGTTGGGCTCAGTCCCCCTGGATGCCTTTCTCCTCGATTGGGAGGGGAAGTTTCTCTATGCCTTCCCCCGCTTCCCTCTCCTGTTCAAAGTACTAGTCAAAATCAGGTCTCAGCCCTGCAAGATGATCCTGCTTGCCTCCAGACTGGGCCAGGCAGCCCTGGTACCCACTCCTTCTGTCCTTAGCAGTCCATCTTCCCTGTCTCCCCAGGAACCACAATCCTGTTAACCTGTGCTCAGGGGAGGTTTGGTATCCGAATCTCAAATCCCTCAACCTCAAGGCTTGGCTCTTGAGCAGTTAGAGTTGCTGATCTACAACTTTCTCAAAGTGTTCTCGAAATCCTGAAAGCTGCTAGGAAGCCTTCCACCAGAGACTACCTATAACTCCAAGTGGAAAAGGTTTTCCATATGGTGTTCTAGGAAGCATATTCCCCGGAATCTGCCAAGTCTACCACTGTATTAAGACTATATGGTCCATCTTAATTTTAAGGGACTGAGACCAGCTACCCTGAAAGTGCATTGGCAGCTGTCTCTCCTTCATTTCAACAGGAAGCCTCTTCTCTTTCTGCTCACCTGTATTTTCAAGTTTTTTAAGGGATTGCTTCATACCAATCCTCCATTAAGGGACCCTGCCCTGCTTGGGATCTTAGTGTTTGCATTGCTCAGCTGATGCAACCCCTTTGAGCCTCTGTCTTGCACAGAGCTTAAGTATTGACTTGGAAAACTGTATTTCTAGTAGCCATCACTTCTGCCAGAGCATAAGTGAGTTACAGAGCTTTATCAGTGGAGACTGATTTATTTCCTTTCACAGGGATAAAGTAGTCCTCAGGACTAACAGGAGAGTTTGCCTAAGGTGGTTTCGGTTTCCACCTTAATCCAATCCTATTTCACTTCCAGTGTTCTTCTGACCATTCCTCCTCTCGTGAGAGAGGCTGCACAACAGATGTCAGAGGGCCCTAAGTTGCACATAGGCGTACCACGGGTCCTGGGTTGACTCCTCAGCTATTTCTCACTTAGCCGTGAGGTTGGGAAAAGGAGACCTGCCACAAAGAGATCCACTGCCAGGCGGATGCGTCTCTTGTATCCAATTTTGCTATCAAAAGCTGGGTAAGGTTCCCCCCCCTCAGGCCTGAGGGCTCACTCTACTGAGAGGTACAGCTGCATCTCTAGCTGCTGCTAGAGACATCCCTATCATGGAGATATGTCAAGCAGCTACTTGGAAAGCAGTACACACTTTCACCAAGCACTACTCCCTGGATATCCAGGCCAGGAGATGCTCGGTTTAACACAACCCGTGCTTGAGCCTATTCCTAAGTGAGTTCTGTCCCTCCTCCATGGAGGTACTGCTGTGTAGTCTGCACCTGTGTCATAATATAGCAAGACTTCGTGTTGTTTGAAGAAAAATTACTCACCTTAATAATGTTGTTTCTTCTAATGAGTCTTGATATATTGTCACCCCCAACCTGCCCCTCTCAGAACTTCTACTTTGGGTATGGGGTGGGCAGTCCACTGTTGGCATTTATTGATGCCCTCTTTTATGTTTGAGTTGTGTTTTATTTAGTTATTTTATCTTATTTTTCTGGTCCACTGACTTGAGTCTTGATGTTGGGACCAGGAAAATGTGTGAATATGTTAGTAGCCAGTTGGCTAGTGTAGGTTACAGCTTCCACACAAAGCCTTAGTGAGTTTTGCTCGTAAAGATCTGACGGTTTCAGTTTGAAACCACCCTAACAGAGCTTCTTTAACCGAGCTTGCGCTCTAAGCTCCATGCTCTGCATGGAAGTTAACTCTTTCACCTCTGGAGCAGTTCTAATGGTGGGACAAACTGCACCGGTCATAATATAGCAAGACTCCATTAGAAGAAACAACATTACTAAGGTGAGTAATTTTTTCTTCCTTACCACCCTGTGAGATTGCTCCGCTCAGCCGACGAGGGGTTGCTAGAGATTCCAAGGATGACTTTAAAATCTGCTGGGGCCCATGCTTTTATGTTTGCAGCCCCGTCCCTTTGGAACTCTCTACCCCGTCGGATTAAGGAGTGCACGACTGTGGGGAGTTTTAAACAGGCTTTGAGATATTTCCTTTGGGAAAAAGCCTATGGTTGTATTGTTTTCTGATTTGATTTTGTTTGGTTTTATGATGCTGATTCGTGTATTTATATCTTATTGTACTGCACCTTGAAATTTGAAAGGCACACAATAAATAAAGTTTATTATTATTATTATTCAATGGAGACTATGGTGACTGTGAATGGTATTCATACTCGGGCTGTGCTTGACAGTGGGTCGCAAGTGACCATTGTATTCCAGGACAAATATGACAAACACTTATCTGATGTGTCTTTGCAATCCCTGGAAGGCCTACATTTGTGGGGCCTGAGCAACAAGTCTTATCCCTACCTAGGGTATGTCTGCCTCTAGTTGTCTTTTCCTGCAGCGGTAACTGGTGTAGAGGAGCGAGTGGAGATATTGGTCCTAGTGTGTCCCACCACCTGACTGTATGATGGGGTCCCCCTTGTTAATTGGGACAAACACCCATATGTTTGGGAGACTGGCGCAACTCTGTCATGAGAAACTAGGGCGACAGACTGGGAGGGCCCTGAGAATTCAGGCTCTGATCAAGAGGGCCTATGATATGCAACAGAAATCTGAGGAAGTAGACCAGGACGAACTGCTGGGGATCGTGTGGAAGAAGGATCCCAATTCAATGGTACTAGCCCCTCACGCCTAGTGTACCATTCAAAGGGAGGTCTGCCTTCGGAAAGATGTCAAGAACAAAATACTGATGTTGTATGTGCCAGGTGATGGAAAATTGCCAGAAGGATTATTGGTCAAGCCCAACATCTTGCCTGCTCGTGCCTATGCCTATGCATGACGACTGATGGTCCAGATTCAAAATGTGTCAGATCGGGAGATCTGGGTGAACAGAGAGTTCACCCTAGCTACGGTAGACTGCGCAGATGCTGCAGTATTGCCCAGCAACAAGCACCCAGGTGAGAAGTAGAGAGTGACCCCAGACTTGTTTGACTTTGGAGACTCCCCGTTGCCAGCTGAACGGAAGGCTACAATTAGCAAGAGACTTGCCCAGACAGACCAAGTGTTTTCATTGAAGGAATGGGATGTGGGATGTGTCCAGAGTGCGGAACATCACATACACCTGCACGATGATCGGCCATTTCAAGAGAGGTCCCGACGCCTAGCCCCAGCAGACATAGATGTTGTGAGAAGACACCTGCAGGAAATACTCGCTGCTGGCATGATACAAGAATCTAGGAGCCCATACGCCTCTCCCATTGTGGTTGTGCGTAAGAAGAATGGCTCTGTGAGGATGTGTGTTGATTATCGAACCCTGAACCGGCGGACCATCTCAGACCAATACATTATGCCTCGTATACAAGATGCCCTGGACTGCTTGAATAGGGAGCAAATGGTTCTCGGTGATGGATCTTCGCAGTGGATACTACCAGATCCCGATGGCCCGGGAGACCATGAGAAAACAGCCTTCATCTGTCCATTGGGGTTCTACAAGTTTCTGAGGATGCCACAGGGGATATCAGGCACCCCATCCACCTTTCAGCGACTGATGGAATGTGCGGTGGGAGATATGAATTTTCTGGAATGTCTGGTGTACTTGGACGATGTCATTGTATTTGGGAGCACCTTAGAGAAGCATGAGAACCGACTGTTTAAAGTCCTAGACCGACTGGAAGACTTCGGCCTCAAGCTGTCCATTGACAAATGCAAGTTTTTCCAAACCTCCATTGTATGTGGGGCACATAGTATCTACAAAAGGAATAGAGACTGATCCCAGTAAGGCTGAAGCACTGACTGCGTGGCCCCAGCCCCATAATCTGAAAGAAGTACAACGTTTCCTGGGGTTCTGTGGCTACTACCACAGGTTCATAAAAGACTATTCCAAGGTGATTCACCCACTCTTGAACCTTACCTAGGGTTACCCTCCTACCAATCATAAATACAAAAAAGGGGCCATTAAAGAACCAGAAAAAGTATACTTCCGCCCAGGTGAACTCTTTGGGCCCTGCTGGACGCCCGACTGTGAAGCAGTTTTCCATGAGATCATATACCAGCTCACCCATGCCCCCATCCTCGCCTGTGCTGACCCCACCAAACCCTATGTGCTGCATATGGACACTAGTCTGCAGGGTCTAGGAGCGGTGCTGTACCAAGACCATGAGGATGACCTGAAACCAGTAGCTTTCGCCAGTAGGAACTTGACCCAGTCTAACTGAAACTACCCTGTGCATAAGTTTGAGTTTGTTGTGCTAAAATGGGCCATCGTTGACCAGTTTCACGAATACCTCTATAGGGCAAAAATATTGGTGAAGACTGACAATGACCCATTGACCTATGTATGGACTTCAGCTATGTTAGACGCCACTGGGCACCGGTGGCTTTCTGTATTATCAACCTATGATTATGCTATTGAATACAGACCAGGCCCGAACCATACTGATGCTGAAGCCCTATCATGAAGACCCACTTCCAAGAGTGATTGGGTCAGGCTGTCTGAACCTGACATTCAAGCATTGTGCCAGAAGTTTGATAGAGATGAACAGATGTCTGCGGACACAGTGGACTGTTTAGTAGATTGCTTGGACCCTTCTGACACCTACATACCAGCTGCTTATTGCCACTTCTCTGCTCTAGACATTAGTGCACTACCTCAATTTGACAATGACAGCATTCAGTGGGCTCAGTCCCAAGATCCTATGATTCAGCCAGCACTTAATGCCCTGCATGCAGGGAAAGATGTGTCTAAGTTACATTCCACTGAGTTGCAAACTGCTTTATTGTTTAAAGAAGGCCCCAGATTGAAGTTGCTCAATCAGTTGTTGTATAGAGAGGCAGTAGATTATAGTGGCAAAGTAGACAAGCAACAATTGGTCCTGCCCACGGCCTTTAAAGATTTGGTACTGAAGTCCCTCTACAGTCACATGGGGCACCTTGGTGTTGACAGAACCCTTGACCTGGTACGATATCGCTTCTACTGGTCCAAAATGGGGACGATGTTGAGCACCATGTAAAGACTTGTAGTAAGCTGCCTGCAAAAGAAAACCCTGCCTCAAGAGGCTGCCTTGGTAATATTACTACCAGCACCCCCATAGAACTAGTCTGCATAGACTTCTTGTGTTTAGAACCTGATCAATGAGACATTGACAATGTGTTAGTGGTTACGGATCATTTCACACGGTATGCACAAGCTTTTTCCACCAAAGATCAAAAGGCATTTATCGTGGCCAAGGTGCTAGTGGAAAATTTATTCGTCCACTATGGTGCCTCCCAGCAGATGCACTCTGACCAGGGCAGAGACTTTGAGAGTCGACTAATCAAAGAAATGCTCTCTCTATGGGGGGTTCGAAAGTCAAGAACCAACCCCTATCACCTGCAGGGAGACCCTCAACCAGAACATTTTAACCGCACCCTTCTAGACATGCTGGGCACCCTGCACCCAAAAGACGAGCATAAATGGAGCCAGCAGAGTAGCACCTTGGTACACGCATACAATTGCACGCAAAATGATGCTACTGGGTTCTCCCCCTGCTGCCTCATGTTCAGGAGAGAGGCCCGGCTGCTAGTTGATGTCTGTTTTGGGGGCTCTCCAGATGGGGTCCGAGCTGAAAGCTACTTGCAATATGTACAAAAACTGAAAGCTCAGTTGAACCATGCATATCAACTGGCCCAGGCAATGGCTGCCAAGACAAATCTAGCCAGCAAAGAGAGGCATGATAAAAAAGTAAAGGCTCAAGAGCTTCGACCTGGAGACCGTGTGTTACGCAATTTGGGACTGCATGGTAAACACAAAATTGCTAATCTGTGGCACCATCTTCCCCATGTAGTAGCTGGAAAGTTGGATGATTTACCTGTGTACAAGGT
The DNA here is from genome assembly GCA_016271365.2 of Neoceratodus forsteri. Lineage (NCBI taxonomy): Eukaryota > Metazoa > Chordata > Ceratodontiformes > Ceratodontidae > Neoceratodus > Neoceratodus forsteri. Next base: position 967,959,376 of record CM057452.1, read on the forward strand.
GCGCACAGAGAACAACTCCAAAGCTGTCAAGACCATGCACGGTAACCACTTGCTACCTATCGGCCAAGTCATGATTGAGGCTAAACCCCCAGAAATTGAGCCCCCTGGGCCAGTGACTCATGCTGCTGCAAGAAAGAGACAGAGTCAACCTACCCCAGTGGTCACAGATTTAAGGTTTCCCTCTGCAGCAGGCCCAGAATGATAGTGACTGTCAGTCCACTTCTGAGGAAAGTGAGTGCTACTATGCCTGTTACCCCTCTTATGAACTGAGTCAGCTGTTTTGAGGTAACCCCATGATTAATTGTGGGGATGAAGCTGGGCCTTCTGGACTGCCTAACCCCCCCCCCCCCAGCTTTGTCCTTGGAGCTAATGCTCCCTGAAAGTGAAGTGCAAAGTATCACATCTAAAGATACAGAATCTCTGTGTATTGTGGAACTGTATGATTTGCTTGAGGGAGGGGCTGATGGAATGAGTCTTTCTGGTGTCATACCAGAACTTGAAGAACACTATGAGAGTGCTGATCACCCTCCCCCCCCTTCAGTGCCTCAATGCTTGATTGTGCCTGAGCCTTCGCAAAATTAGTCAAGTGTTATAGAAATAGAGACTGCAGAGCAAGGAGCTGACAGTGCTTCAAGTTTGGACATTCCCATCCAGGCAGAGGCACCCCTCACAAGTGACGAGAGTCCCCAGACCTATGCTGAGCGTACAGAGACTGTAGTTGTCCCCCTCAGAAAGACTGGCCAAGCTGTCAAGCCAGTAGTATGCCTCAGTGGATTTGCCTCTCAGTGGGGTGCATACAGGTGTTTTTGACAGCCAATTCCAGGCTACTTGTCTTTCCCTCTCACCATGGTGCCCCTGTCCCCTCTAGCCCAAAGTTAGCTGATAAGGAAGGGCCCCCTTTTGCATTGTTTAAGGTACAAGAAGTTATTACCTGATTCAGTATAGTAATTTTCAGTTTACCTGTGTAAAATATGCAAAATGTGTTATCAGAATGGATATAGTTTTGTGACGTGTAGAGAATATGTATAGTAAAGGTATAAGTTTACATTGACTGATGCATCAAATGTCACTTGCATAAAATGCTAATTGTATAAATGTCTTGTATAGTTTGCATTTGCAATATTACGATGGTACAGACTTAACGCAGATGCCAAGTTTTCTCCAGGCAGGGAAGGGTGTAACCCCCCCCCCCCAAAAAGGGGTTCCCGAAAAGTCTTCCTTGAGCTTGCCTAAATGCTCACAGCCAGGCTGGTGTCCTGCGTTTTAGCAGTTTGAATGTGATTACCAGAGAGGGCCTATATAGCCTCTGTGTACTGTCTCTTTAAGAGCTGCCTGGATTGTAGTCATAAGCATTCTGAGAGGGAGCTCTGTTGAAAGATGTAACTATTAGCTGAAACTCACTTAGAGTGATAATGTAGTTTGTCTAACCTGCCTTCTTTGCAGCAAGGACTGTTTTGTTTATCTCCACTATCTTGGTCCTAGACTGCCAAATTGGACCAATCAGTACTGGTGGGACCTAAAATGGAGCCGGACTACAGGAGCTGGCTGGAGTCAAAATCTGTAGGAACTGTAGTTTTCGGCTTTTGGCGCCTTTTTGTACCTGAAGGGGAGCCTTTGTTGTGACCGACAGATCAGCCAACCAAACCTTTTGGATTCTGGGGAAAGTCCCAGGCTTGCTGGCAGTTGAGTCAGATCTAAGTTGGGAGCTGAAGAAGCAACAACTTGAGACAGTCAAGCAGCCATCTGAGTAGTTTCGTGCGGGAGAACTGTGGAAAGGCCTGAGTTGTGGCCTGCATGTCTGCCTGCTGCCTCCTGAAAGGGAGAGAAGAGAATTATTTCAGACTAAATCCAAGTTTGTGAGAACGAAGTAAGTCACTGATTTTATTTACCAGGCTCATACCCGAAGAAGACCGAAGATTTTGCTGAATGCGATCGGCCTGTCAGGATTTCCAGCTGCCTTTGAATCCCTGGTTTATGCAGAGACTTTGTGGTCATGACCAGAGAGCGGCTTGCCTGGTACAGTAGAATTTTCTTACATGTAAACGTGCTTGAGTTGTTAGTGGGTCGTGATTTGGTACCCCTCTGTGTGAACTGTGTTGTGCTTGCTGAAAGCTGTATCCAGCCCAAAACAGACTGTATCCGAATTTGTCTGCATTTGGCCGGGGCCTTGCCACACTGGCCCAGCCAGACTACTCGCTGCACAGAGAAAGCCATCGATGAGACACCTGCCTGGGGATCAGCCCTCTGCTCCACGCTTGAACAGGAGCGATGCCTCGGCGATTCGTGTGGGCCCTGCTTCTCCTGGCACTCCAGATTAGCCACGTGCTGTCTTGATTTTTGTCCAGCTTGTGTCCAATCTTGGGTATCGTGAGTAATGATCAGGGTAGCTTCCTTCAACAACAGCCTAATCTAAAAGTGTGTCATCTGATTGTCTTGTTGTTTTCTTTTCACGAACTGAGCCCTCCGGCTCCGGATTACAAATAGTGTGTGTTGTACATGTTGTTTTCCTCCATCACTGGGCCTGAACGAGCTGCAACTTTCCTGGCTAGCCCACCGTTCTCCATCTGGGTACCCAGATTGTGTGACTGTTTATGGACCCTGAAGTGCATGCATAACTGTTTGATTGATGCAGTCTTTAAGCTAGTTAACCTAATTACTCCCCTCCCTTGTTCAAGTCCCTTAAATAAATCAGATCAAACTCTTTTTTGCTTTTACCCTGAGTGTGGTTCCAGTTTGTGCAAGAGTATTGTACTGCTGTTATTTGCTGTGTATAACCTTGTTTTACAGGGGGTCCTCAGGGCCTGGCCAGAGGAAAGCCCTGGTGGTAAGTGCAAACAGCTTGGGTATTTGTGTGGTGTGGCAGGAGTATTGTGAAAGTGATTATTGTGTATTGTTCTGGCCACTAGTAAGGAAAGAGGAGGGTTACAGTGTCCCGGAGGGCTGTGCCCAGGTTAGCTTAACCACTATCAACCCTGACCTTCGGGTGGAGGCACCTGTTTCAGAACTCGGGCCCCTTAACCTGCTACTAGCCAAGCAGGCAGGGGTAGTAGCCCTTGGGATAGCGCCACCTAGGGGTTACAGCTGCATCAAGGTTTTTGCCCCAAAGCACATCCTTGATTCTCTCTGTCGTCTCCTTGCCTTGGCCTCCCAGCACCATCTGCCAGCACCCCCACCCTTTCTGTTGAACCAGCCGGATTCACATGGAGCGGTACCCTAGAGTGCCTGCGATCATCATTCAGACAGCACGCGGCTAGAATTTTTGAATTTACTGCCACAGTCCCTTCCACAACACCAGGTAGTGCCAGACAGCCCATACACACAGTAAAGTCCCTGCAGAGAAGCAAGCCTAACAGGCACACCACAAGAGTTGCTTTGGAGGCAGAATTGTGCCCCAGTCCCTCCCCAGCTGTGAGTGTTGCCACTTAGCAGCACTTCCCCAGTCCCACACCACCAAATCCACTCTTCCCAAGTCGCTGGCATGGGATCGCTGTGTGCTATCCACTGGGCTATTAGGTTGCCATATTATAACTTTACCTTTTTGTGTTTTTGTATTAAGGTATTTATCACACCAATTAGCCACCTCTTTTCAGGTTTCAGTAACAGCCCAGCCCCCAATAGCAGTTAGATCTCCCCCAAGGTGACTCATGGCTTGGCCCCATGCCAGGGCAGACAGAGGGGCATTCCCCCGCCAGTGTCATCTGCCATTTTCCTCCACGCTTTTCCTCCCATTATTCTCCCACCTCTTGCAGTGTCATGTAGCCCCGGTTCTGGCTCCCATGAATGCAGCTGTACCCAGTGCTCCAGATGAGTGTGTACTGGCCTATTTTACTCACCTCATTTTTGGAAATACTCTTCAGAAATTGTTTTAATGAGTACCATTACTCACCCAACATTTGTAAATACTCCACACTCCAAAAAATAGCGTTTCATAATGTAACTGGTGATTCAAAAGGAACCCTTTTTTGCCAGATTTGCAGCACTTGTATACATCCCATGTTTGTTTTACTCACTATGTTGTAAAACTGATGAGTAAATTCCTACCTGCCGACATTATTTGGAGCATTGTTGGCACCTGCAATTCTTATGTGGAAAAAAAAAACTACATTCTTTTAATAAATGTACTCCTCAGTCCACTCTAGCAAGACATTTGTACACATCCGAATTTTGTTTTATTCACCTCACTTTGAAAATGAGGAGTACAGGTATTCATCCCAAAAAATCTTATCTACAGCCCTGGCTGTACCTCTAACAAAAAGGAGTAAGCTCCCATGGCCCATCGTCAGGGGTTGCAGCACAGTACACTGCAAAATCTTTCCAAGCTGGGGCGTGTTGCCATAGACAAGAGATCTTACTTCGAGAGGGCTCTTGCAGTAGGTAATTACATATAGGACTGACGCCGGCCAGTGGCAGGACCCACGGAAAATTTCTAGCCAGCAGTCCTGGCGAGGACCACCCTCATGTCAGGTGACCGCGCATCATGACGTCGGTATAAAGGGGCAGTCTCGGACACCCGCCTTCCAGTTCTTTCCCACCGTTAGCTCGTGCAGCGCCTTGCTGTAAAGTTCGTGCTTAGTCTGCCCTGTTCTTTCATCGGTTTTACCTAGATTTTCAGTATTTTTTCTTCTCATCGTCAGGTCAGCGTCGGTGTATACCGTCCCCTACACCTTCCAAAAACAAGTGCGACTCATGTGGCGCCAAACTGCCACACAAGGACGGCCATTCCCTCTGCCTTTTTTGCCTAGGCCCTGACCACCCGGTCGACAAGTGCCCGCATTGCCTGCACTTCAACGCGGCTACCCGCAGACGATGCCAGCAGTCCCTGGAAGCCCATCTTCTAAAGAAAAGATGTCTTCGCTGGAAAAGAATTGAAGAAGCTGAGGCAGGCATCACTTCTCCAGAAGGGCATCGTAAAAGCGGGACAAAGAAAGGCACGGAGAAGGCGGAGTCGTGGTCCAGGTAATATCCCTCCGGGAACCGTCCGGACGGCAGCCTCCAAGGTTTTGGAGGAGGCCAGCCCGCCTGCTGGGCTCACACTGGCCTTGCGCTCGCCTCCCGGCAAAGGAGGCCTCCTTCCCCAGTTCCGCCCGCAGGCTTGCGGTCTACTGGTGCAGGCGATTTCATAAGTCAGACATCGGCCCTCCCGACGCCTGCCGGAGAAGGTTGATAAGACGCCCGACCCTTCGGGGCAGCCCATGACCTCGTCCCCCTCGGACCGGACCGCTTCCCTCCCTAACACGGCCCGCCTCCGATGAGGGACCCCGTAAGACGGATGCCGGCTCCTCCGGCGCCCGCTGGGAATCAGTCCCTAAGCCGCACGTCGGCCCCTCCGACGGGCGCCGGAACCTACGACAGACCCTCCAACCCCAATCATACCCGGTTCCCCGCAGCCTTCGCTGCCATCCGGGGATCCTGAGTCACCGCAGCCTGACCCCGAGGGCTTTTCCCCTCTGTCCCTGGGCAATGCGGGGGATATCCCAACCCCATCAGACCCTCCTCCTAGGGAACCGGATCTAACGCCGGCTCCGACGCCGGTCCCACTGACGCGGGTTCCAATGCCAGCCCCACCGCACGCTGGCGGGGATATTCCTCCGCCAGACCCAGCCCCCCAGGCCTCTCAATGTCGACCCGCCTGGGCCACCTTCCAGGCCGTCTGCTCCAGCAACTCCTCCAGTGCTCAGGTACCCACTGTCTTATCCGATGCCGTCATACCCGGGTCCACAGTATCCAACGCCGCAGTACCCGACGCCGGTCCCGCCGACGCCACAGTACCCGACGCCTCAATAACCGGCACTGGTTTTCCCGCAGCCGGGTTTCAGATACTCACCTTACGGATACAATCCGTATACTTATCCCCCTCCACCTCCACCGCCCCCTCGGCTGCCGGTGGATCTGCAGGAGACTCTGGCTTGATGGTGGGCTGAGGCCAAGGCTCGGCTCACCAAGGAAGTAGAGAGCCGCCTTACAGTGATGGTGCCGCCCCCGTACGCCCGAGACGGCAAACTCCTCACTGCCTCTGACCCAGAGCCCTTCCCTCTGGATCCTGAGAGGGGCAAGACACGCGTCCAGAGATCCCCCCCTAAGGAACCCGCTCCTCCCCCTAGACGTGTCAGGGAGTCTTATTCTGCTTCTGATTCTTCTTCTTTGCTCTTGGTTTCCTTGGATGCCTCCGACGGATGCTCCGAGAGAGAAAACGAGCCTCGCTCTCCGTCCAAACCCCGACCGAGGACCCCTCCGGAGGACCCTTCCTTCACGGGTTGCTCAGAAAGATCCAGGAAGTACATCAGTAGCGCTCATGGAACCAGATCCTCAGCAGGTCAAACTCGCCGAACATCTAGACCTGCCCCTGACAGCTCCTACTTTAGTGCCACCCTGGATCGAGCCTCACGCCCACCTTGTTTCCACTATTTGGAAACAACCGTTGGCTTTAGCCCTGCTTCCCAAGAAGTCTAACAGGCTATACCAGGCTCCGGAGGGTGTAGACTTTTTGGATTCTCACCCTCGTGCAGACTCGGTCGTGATTAGCGCTGCTCACGGCTGGTCAGCACATCCCAAATATCTAAGCTCATCTCCTCCGGATAAGGAATCTCGCCTCCTGGACCAGTATGGAAGAAAAATATACGCCTCTTCCACACTGGGAGTTCGGGCCCTGAATTATGTTGCTCATATTGGGGATTACCAGAAGGCCATCCTTACCAAGGCGGAATCCAAGATTGACTCCTTACCTGACTCCCAAGTCAAGCAGGAGTTAGCTGACTTACTCAGTTCTGCTCGTTCGGCCAGTTGTCACATCCTGTGGACGACATACGATGCAGTGGACACTGCCAGGCGGAGATCCGCGTTCGCCATAAGTCTTCGGCGTCATGCCTGGCTCCGCGTATCAGGTTTGGTCCCGGAGTTGCAGTCAGCAATCCAGGAAGCACCTTTCAGGGGTTCAGTGCTTTTCGGCGGTGATGTCAAGGACATCATCACTGACTTGCAGGAGAAGGGGACGGCTCTGAAATCCGTGGATTCCATGTACCGTCCCCATCCCCCACAGCGCTGGCTCTTTGCAGAGCGCTAGTCGGACACAAGTGAAACCCTGCTGAAGGCGGCTAACGGGCCCCTGCAGCTGCCAGGCCCCATCAAGACAAAAGAAAGGGTGCTCCAGCTGGGTGGCGCTGCCCCACACCACCTGATCCTCCTCTCCCACCGCCCGAAACACTGGAGGAACTGGTAGGAGGGAGGTTCTCACTCCACCTTCCGGGTTGGGAGAGGATAACAACGGATTCATGGGTGCTTCAGATTATAGCGGAGGGGCACTCCATAGAGTTTCTACAGAAACCACCCTGCCAGCCACCTCTGAAGTTGTCCTATGCAAGGGACCATCTTACTTTGGTCTGGGAAGAAATCTCTGCCCTTCTCGCGAAGCAGGCCATAGAACCCCTTCCCCCTCACCTTCAAGGGACGGGTTACTATTCTCATTTCTTCCTGGTCCCAAAGAAGACTGAAGATCTCAGACCCATTCTCGATCTCAGCTCTTTGAACCTTAGCGTGGAATACAAAAGGTTCAGGATGCTCTCCCTACAAACCCTTCTGCCCCTTCTTCGGCTGGGTCAATGGCTTTGTGCACTGGATATGCAGGATGCATATCTGCACATCCCCATTCCTCCCTCGCATCGCAAGTACCTCCGGTTTGCTTTCCAGGGGGACCATTACCAGTTCCGGGCACTCCCGTTTGGTCTTTCCTCGGCACCCCAAGTTTTTACCAAATGCCTGGCTGTGGTAGCGGCCCATCTGCGTACTATGGGAGTTCAGGTGTTCCCCTACCTGGATGACTGTCTACTGGCGGCCTTGTCCAGGGAGGAGCTCTTGCATTTTCTCTCCATCACCCAGCAGGTTTTCACTTGCCTGGGTATTACCATCAACCATTCCAAGTCCTATCCAGAGACTATCCAGAGACTACAGTTTATCGGGGCCATCCTCGATACGACGGTGAGCAAGGCCTTCCTGCCTCCGGACAGGGCGGCCTCTCTTCAGTCACAGATTTCACTGCTATCAGAATGCAGGAAGGTTCCGTCGAGGTCGGTCCTACGTCTCTTGGGGCTTATGGTGGCTGTCATCCTGAAAGTTCCCCTCGCTCGCCTCCACATGAGGATCTCTCAGTGGACTCTTCGCTCATGGTGGGATCAACTTGTAGACAACCTAGATCATCTAGTTCTGATCTCCTCGCCGATGGCACGAGACTTGCAATGGTGGATGGTTTGATAGAACCTATTTCGGGTGGTCTCCTTCTGTCATCCTCCCCCCTCCCAGACTCTGACCACAGACGCATCAGGCGAAGGTTGGGAGCCCATCTGGGTCCTCACCAAACCCAGGGTTTGTGGTCCAAATTGGAACTAGCTCTCCACATCAATGTGCTCGAGCTTCGAGCAGTACTATATGCTCTCCAAGCCCTTCATCAATACATTCTTCCTGGTCACCTAGCTGTCCAGACGGACAACATGTGCGTGGTGTGGTACATCAACAAGCAGGGAGGGACTCGATCCTACCCTCTATGCAGGGAAACAGTGAGGGTTTGGGACTGGGCAACACTTCACAACCTTCACCTCTCTGCGATTCATGTTCCAGGGGTCGACAGTACCCTGGCAGACAAGCTAAGCCGCTCCTCTGCCCTGCCACACGAGTGGGAGTTGGACCAAAAGGTTCTAGACGACATCTTCCAGCTTTGGGGAACTCCACAGGTAGACCTGTTTGCCTCTTCCCAAAACGCAAAACTTCCCACATTTTGCTCGCTCGCTCCAGAGTGAGGCACTTTCTGGAGTGACGCTCTGTCTCTAAACTGGAAGGACAGATTCATCTATGCTTTTCCCCAAATTCCTCTGGTCCCTCGTGTATTGCAGAAACTAACAGAAGGTGCGAGAATGATTTTGATCGCTCCTTTCTGGCCCTGGCAAATCTGGTTCTCTCTTCTATAACAATACTCAGAGGTTCCTCCTCTTCCTCTTCCTTTTTCTCGAGGATTGCTGACCCAGGATCAGGGGACCCTGGTACATCCGGGCCTCAAGTCCCTACAACTTCATGCATGGCTCCTGCAGACCTAGCCCAATCTCGCTTTGGTGTCTCTCCAAAAGTGGCCGAGATTCTGGTGGATGCTAGAAAACCCTCCACTAGGTCCACTTATGCCATGAAATGGAAGAGATTTTCTTTATTGGGCTGCCTCTAGGAACGTGGAGCCTTTCTCCTGTTCTGTGGCCGTTCTGCTTGAATATTTAAGTCATCTCTTCGACCTGGGTCTTAGTCATTCCTCCTTGAAAGTGCACATGGCCGCTATTTCAGCTTACCATGTTCCTTTCGCTGATAATGCCTTTGCCCAATTAGAGATGTCTAAGACTTTTCTTAGAGGGGTCCTTCATCTGAGGCCCCTCATCCGGACTCCTGCTCCGCCTTGGGACTTGAACTATGTTCTCAAGAAACTTACCCTTCCTCCCTTCAAACCTGCGGCACCCGCAGATCTGAAGTTTCTGTCGTGGAAGACGCTCTTCTTGATGGCCATTACTTCCGCTCGAAGAATTTCCGAGCTCCAGGCCCTTATGTGTAAAATCCCCTATTTGATTTTCCACAAAGAACGAGTGGCTCTTCGCACGAACCCTAAGTTTCTGCCTTTGGCTTTGTGCCAAAGTGGTAGCGGAGTCTACGTTAAATCAGTCTATAGTTACGTGCCTTTTTCACGCAGTACTCCAACCAAGGAGAATATTTACTCCATACCATGGATGTTCACCGTATTCTGAGATACTACACCGATAGGACAAAGGATCTCAGAAAAACTGACCAGTTGTTCGTCTCTTTTGCTCACAAAAGGGAAGGCAGTGCTGTTTCCAAGCAATGCCTGTCGAAGTGGTTGGCTCATTGCATCACTTTCTGTTATGACAAGTACAACAAGACTCTTCCGGGTCAAGTCAGAGGTCACTCCACTCGTGGAGTAGCGGCCTCTTCGGCTTGTTTCAAGAATGTGTCTGCGGAGACATCTGTGTTGCCGCCACCTGACTTCCGTCCATACCTTTACAAAACATTACAGTTTGGATATTGCCTCTCGCCGTAGAGCAGGCTTCGGGCTAGCTGTTCTGCAGGGCCTCCTGTCTTGAGGCCTGCAAGACTATCACTACTTTCAGGAGTAGTTTCCTCCTCCCGGTGCCTTTTATTTGTTCCAGACTGCTTGGGATTCAGTCCTATATGTAATTACCTACTGCAAGAGCCCTCTCGAAGTAAGATAGTACAGTTATGTAAGAACTTTCCGTGACAGTAGATCTTCGAGAGAGGCTCTTGCAGTAGGTAATACCTTCCTGCCCTCCTTCCCCCTAGGCTTTTTCAGCTCCTTTTCCATTGAGGGAAATTTCTGCTTCTCTCTCGTCCGGGCCTTCCGGGCCTGTGGCGGGAAAGAACTGGAAGGTGGGCATCCGACCGCCTTTATACCGATGTCGCTGATCAGGTCACCTGATGGGGGCGCCCCCGCCAGGACTGCTAGCTAGAAATTTTTCCATGGGTCCTCCACCGGCCGGGCCAGTCCTATATAATTACTTAAGATCTACTGTTACAGTAAATTTTACGAACTGTTACTATTCTCGAGAGAGGCCTGTGTGTAGGTAATACCCGCCTCCATCCCCTAGGCTTTTTCAGTTCCTTTTCCAGGAAGGAAAACATCTCCTTCTCTCTCGTCCGGGCCTTGCGGGCCTGTGTCGGATAAGAACTGGAAGGCGGGTGTCCAGGACCGCCCCTTTATACCGACATCGCATGACGCAGGTTACCTGACGTGGGGGCGGTCCCTCACCAGGGACTGCTGGCTAGAAATTTTTCCGTGGGGTCCTGCCGCCAGCCGGCGTCAGTCCTATATGTAATTACCTACTGCAAGAGCCTTTTTCGAAGATCTACTGTTACGGTAAGTTCTTACGTAACTGTACTTTCCTTCCAGTCACTGGCTGCCTTATGCCAGCTCATGAGGAATCGTTTTATAAGCGTAGCTCTATGGAGGGATCCTTGAAGAAGATAATTCAGCTACTTACCAGAAAGAATAGATGTTCAAGAGTACTTCTTCCACAGAGCCACAGCTCTCCTCCAATCACCCCTTTCCCTAACCCAGTATTTTCAGGTGGAAAATTGTTGAAGACCTGTCAGTTGCTGCATGCTTTATTTTTCACTTCTGTGACCCTAAATGTGGTCTTTTTGTCCTCATCTTTCAAGTCAGACTGGTTGGAGTTTTTTCCTTGTTTCTGTTGGAATTGTATGACTCAAAGTTCCTCTCCAGCAGAAAACTGAGAAGGTACTGAATCAACCCCATTATATAGGCGCCACTGACATATGTTGATGTGGGCAGGCCTAGCTAGACAAAGTGGTCCTGACACCAACAGCTTACAGTCCAATATTTGTGGCTCTATCGAAGAGACTGCATCTACTATTACTGATAAGTAGCAACTTTTTCACACAACATGGTTTTCTAGGATTTTCACGCAATTTCACATCGTGTAGATTTGCATTATTTTAACACAACTCGGTGCTGGTATTTTTATGCAGCGGGTGTGACTACCACTACGCATCATGCAGTCTTGCTTCATTATCACAACATTTAGCAGATGTGTATTGCAGAAATTCACGCTTGTTCAGTGCATATTTGTGCTATGTGTTCAGGGCTTACCTTGGAGCCTCTCTAGGACGCCATTTCCCCGCGCATGCGCACTGAGAGCCATATCCCGATGCACAGACTAGGTCTGTGCGATGCTATGAGGTTTTCAGGCCCCAAGCTCCTGGGCTGCATACTAATTCCAAACTCTCTTTGTTCTCCTCCCTTATAGGCCCTGTGAACCCCCCAGCACAGCAGAATCACTCCCACGGCACACTCGCTTTATCTGGGGTCGAGGGCTACAAGAGGTAAAGATCCTCCTTTCTCCTGGTTTGTTTTTGGTGGGGTGTTAGCTCGTCAACGCGCTGTGTGCTTCGACTGCCTCGCCCACACCAACCACCGACCCAAGCTCGACCCTTAATTTATAATCTTTTTCCTGTCACATGATTTCCTGTACAGGATAATTGTATCTCCCCACTTTCTCATTTGCAGCTTATAGCCTGCAGCCACCAGTGGGAACTCCCACTGCTTCACTCTTTCCCCTTTTGTTCACACTTAATCTCTGCTATTTCCTAGGCACTCTTGCCTTCTCTGCTCCTCCATTACTCTATCTTAGGCACTCCTGCCTTCCCATCTACTTCACTGGTCTGTACCCTCCCTGCATCCCCCCTCCACTTTCTCTAGCCCCTGCGCCAGCCTCAGCCCGTCTCGCTCCCCCCCATCTCTGGCAGTACCTAGTGCAGCCACTCAGAGTCACTGTTTCCACCACCTCAAAGGACCATCTGCCTGTCCTTTCTAGCTCTTTTCGCACGCTCATCCACCTCTCGCCCAGGGATGATGGAGTTGGCAAACGTGGGGGAGGATGTGCAGTATGCCTTCGCGACCCCCTCCTTTGCCATGCTCTCCCTGCCCCTCAGCTCAGTCATAGTGCCCAAGCCATCACCATAAAAATCTCCCCTGACCCGGGCAGAGGCCCTCTCTACCTCACTGCCGCATACATACCCCTGCGGAGCCAAGCACCAGCAGCAAACTCCCTTACTGACTATCTAGCCATCCTGCCCCAAAAAGCAGAGCAGATTGTCCTAGGGGACCTCAATGTAAACTGGCTAAACTCCACCACCACACATATAAATGACTCCTTTACTGCTCTTGACTTAACCAATTAGTCACACTTCCTACCAGATTTAACCAGTCAAGTGGGACCAGCACTCCCCTTGACGTAATTCTCTCCAATCACCCCCACAAAATCAAGGACGTGAATATCTTAGCCAAAGCACTCAGTGACCACTCCCTTATCCTCTGTCACTGGTCCTATCCCATGCAGAAGCCCTCATCCCAAACCACCCCCCACCACTGCCTTCACCCAGAAGGCCTCAGTAAACTGAGGCAACACCTAGCCCAACTGGACTGGTCCCCAGTGTCACTCGCAACTGCTATCAACACCGCACTAGCCTACCTCACCAGTGCATTCTGCAAGGCCTGTGACCTCTTGGCCCCCTTTTCCAGTACGCCCCACAAAAGACAAAATGTCCCATGGATCCCCCCACCCATTCAACAACTGAAGCAGAGGGATAATCTATGGCATATTGCGTCGAATTGCGTAGGCCTGCAGACAGACAGGCCTATAACGCCGCCTGCAACCAATGCACCTGGGCCATACGTTAAGCTAAGGTCAAACACTATCAAACCACTCTGGCCTCCTCCTGGGGCTCCACACGCACTTTCTGTGACAATATAAAGGAACTCAATGGATAGTCCTGCTCTCCCTCATCCCAGATAGCAGTCAATGGCACTATCACCATTGATCCCCAACAGATTCCTGACTGCCTCAACGAGGCTTTCTCAGATCTCAGCTCAGTCCTTCCTGTCCACTTCTTTGACCCTATAACTACCCCAACCCCCCTGCCCTGAAACACCCCCCCATTTCTTCTCCGCACCATATCACCTAACGAAGCCAAACCCCACCTGCTAAAAGCCCTCTCCAGCCACAACCCCAAGTGTGACCTGATTGACTCTAGGATTCTCTGGCTAACCCTAGATGTCATGCTTATCCCTCACTGACCTGCTAAACCGATTCCTATGTCTGGGCCAATTCCCGAACGCCTGGAAATCAGCCAAAATAACTCCAATCCACAAGAATGGAGATCGCACAGCACTTAATAGCTACAGGCCGATCTCCATCCTTCCCCAACTCTCTAAAGCCCTGGAAAAAATAGTTTCCTCCCAACTCATGGAATACCTTACCAAATACAACATACTTTGTTCAGAGCAACACGGCTTCCGCCCTGGACATAGCACCACATCGGCACTCCTGGAGTTCTCTCACCACATACACTCTGCATTTGACTCTGGTGACGTTGCTGGGGCAGTGTTCATTGAGTTGTTCAAGGCCTTTGACACTGTGTGCCACCCCCTCCTGCTCAACTCCCTCCAACAACTGGGTTTCTCGTCCGGCCCCCTTGCCTGGTTCTCCAGTTACCTCCATAGCAGATCCCAGCGGGTTAAGATAAACAGTACACTATCTACCACACTACCTGTCCGCTCCAGTGTCCCCCAAGGATCCATTCTGGGCCCTACTGTCTGGAGTCTCTTTCTTAACACCCTTCCTAGCTCCTGCTCAGGCAGAATGCTCCTATACGCCGACGGAGCGGTTCTCGTCACCTCCCATCACAACCCCGTCACCCTCCAGGACTCCCTACAGCTCGTCTTCAGTCAAGCTGAAAAATGGTTCCTCCACCACTATCTGGTCCTGAACTTCAAAAAGACAGTCTATGCTCTTCACCCACCGCCAGAGCAGCGCCAGTAATGCCCCCCTCCTCATCCTCCCCAGCACCCTCCACCCCATTGAACAGGTTACAGCATAAAAATACCTGGGCATCACCTTCAACTCAGCACTCACTTTCCACGCTCATCTTAAAACCTTGTCCACTCCAGTGAACACCCGGATTAGACTCCTCTGCCACCACAGAGACTGTCTCCCTCAGAACGCACTCCAGCTGGATATCACCTCCTCCATCCTGTCCCTGGTTGACTATGGGCTTTCCATCTATGCCATGGCTGACTCCACCACCCTCTCCAAAGTCCAGACCTCGATAAACTTGGCATGCAGGATCCTGACTGGTGCCCATGGCAGAAGGCACACATGCCAGCTGTACTCCTCCTCTAACCTACTCACCTTCAACGAGTACCTGCGCTACCACACCTGTATACTGGCCAAAAAAACACTACTTGGGCCCCCCGGGGTTGCTACGTCCCTAAAACTAGCCCCCAAGATGGTCGCCACCTGGAATGCAGCCAAGGCCACCTTCCAGGTTCCTAGAACTAGGACCTCTGTTGCCCAAAGGTCCTTCCACCACAGGGTCCCCTCCTGGTACAACACCCTCCCTCCACATATCACAAGCATCCCCAAAATCGGCCCGTTTAAAATCGCCCTACGCAGCCACCTCACCAGCATTCAGAACTGTAAGTGCCCTTGATTGCCTCAAAGCCTGAACTCATCTTTTCTCATCCCTTCTGGTACTCAGCAACAGACAAAGTCCTCGGGACTGCCTCCTCCCTCCCCCGCCCAGCAACCCTGGTCCCCCCAGGCCCTTGCTCCCTATACCCTCTAGAGCAGGCCTCTTGATTTAATACAATTGTTAGATCGAACTTTGTAGACAGTTGCAAGCCTCAGCACTCTTATGTAACATTGGAATTGCTTTGTATGTTCAAGTGATTGTATCACACGTGAATTGTCCACCAATGTTGTACACACTGTTTATTTCAAACAACATGAAGTCTTGCTATATTATGACATATGCAGTGAGTCCCAACCTTCAAACTGCTCCGGAGGTGAAAGAGTTAACTTTCAATGCCAGGCATGGAACTTTGAGTGCGAGCTCGGTTGAAAACTCTGTCTGTTGTTAATCAAACTCAAACTGTCAGATTCTTTACTCCGCCTCACTGAACAGTCGCTCCAGAGATTTCTCCTTCTGCTTGGTTCATTTGTCGGTTAAAAAGTATTGTTTTTCAGTTTTTGACCGAAATTAAACCCAAACCGGTCGGTTCAAGCTCTGTCTGTGGTATTGTAAGTAATAGATAGGCTTACATTTATTTTATTCTGTGGAACTTGGAACGCTTTTCGGTTCGGTTTGAACCGATCAGGTTACTTCAAACTTTACTAGTCCTTATTTAGAGGCGGTTCCTGGTTCTTATCGGTTCTAAAAAACGGATTTCATTACATTTTTTCCACGATCCGTGACACGGTTGGGAACCGTAAGAGAGTCTTGCTTTGGCGGATTGCCATAAATGGGCAAGTTTGTTAGGGCTGGCACTATGTCTGAGAAACCCAAAAGAAAACCGCTCCACTGGTTTGTGCACTGTAGTGTTTGTGGGAAGCCTTTGCTAAGACTGACCACACACACCTGTGTGTTATTGTCTGGGGTTTGGCCACCTCAATGCAGACTGCCAGATTTGTAATAATTTTCTGCTGCCACCATAGAAAGAGAGTTGGTAGGCTTAGGGAAAGGGAGGCCAAAAAGTCCGCTGACCCGGATGGCCAGCCCGGTTCGGTTCCAACCGAACCGGAGGATGTGCCCTCTGACCAGGGCGATACTTCCTCGGGCAAACGAAGAGCCAGCTCCGAGGAGCCGGTTCCAACTAAAAGGACTAGAAAGTCAGCTAGTGTGGTTCTTTCTCCAACCGCTGAGGAAATAGCTAAAGCAATTCAAATTGTCCAGTCTCTTTCCCCAGTTCCGACCGAACCGACACCATCAGGGAAGCGCTCAGTTCCGCTGGTTCAAGATTATGATTTTGAGGATTTTTATGAACCGGAGGTGGGGGAAGAGGACTATGAGGAGAGTGAATGTGGTTTTGAAGGTCTGGATGTGCCCATTGAACCGGACATCTCTCCAGACAGACCATCAGGGGTTTCTCCCCCCAGGCTATCTGAGTCCCCTTCTCATTTTATGTTCTATAAGAAAGTTGCTGAAACTCTCCAGCTCCCTGTTGAGGAAGCTGTTGATGACCAAGAGGAGCCTGATTATGTAGAAATGATGGATATTCCAGAGTCTAGGAGACTGTCTATTCCTTTGCATAAATCTTTTAGGAAACGGACAGTAAAAATTAAAAAAACTCCTCACACTATACCTCCTGTTGATAAAACGATGGACAAGAGGTATACATTATCAGGCTCTGATATGGAGTTCCTCACACAGCAATGCAGCCATGAGGGAGTAGTGCAGGCTGCAGCCTGTGACAAGGCAAATATTCCCCTAGCTTCGCACCCCCCTGAAAAGGACTCCAGGAGGATTGATGCCATGGCAAAGAAACAGTTCATGGCAGCATCTTTGGGACTCAGACAGGCAAATTATATTGGCTTATGCTGCTAGGTACCAGAAACCAGATGGGATACTGTGCTGGCCTGATAAAACAGGTCCCTGACCAGCTTGCCAGGAGCTGGAACAGGTGGCTGTGTAGATGGTATTGAGGCATCAAGGTGCAGTTTCATGCTGCAGTAGTCTCTAATGATGTGTCATCAAGGGTCATGGCTACATCTGTGGCACTTCGCAGAATGGCTTGGCTCAGATGTACTGCCCTGTCACAGGATACCCAGTCTAAGGCTATGGATTTTCCTGTTGTGGGTAATTCTCTGTTTGGGGAACAGACAGAGAATTACATGAAGAAAATGGATGAATATAGGACCACCTATAGGAGTGCACAGGCCAAGGAAAGGCAGGCCACTCCTCAAAGGCAGCATCCCAGGGGCAGGGGCAGGCCTTTTCATGGGCCTTTTTGCCAAGTCCCGGCCTCCTCTTCTGCTTATGCCCAGAGGGGGTTCTTTAGAGGGAGAGGCAGATGGGGTACAAGCAAGCCTGCTTCTACCCCACAGCCTAAGGCCCCTGCCAAGCAGGCACCCTGATGGGGTGGCCAGGGCCGATTCTTCACTACCTGTGGGGCAGACTGGCTTACTTTGTCCAGGACTGGAAGTCTCCAATATCAGACAAGTGTCCTGGAAGTAGTAAGCCAGGGACTGGTTCTCAGCCTCAAAAATTTCCAAAGATGAGAGCCAGGTCCTTTCCACCTGCAAATCCATCAGAGGCACTTGCCCTAGAAACAGAGTTTCTACCCTCTTGGCTCCTCAGAGTTGTGGAAAGGGTTCCACCCTCACACCAGGGCAAAGGGTTGTACCCAGGTACTTCCTTACCCCCAAAAAGACAGGAGAATGGTGGCCCATCCTGGATCTCAGATACCTAAACAAGCACCTTTTAAAACCAAAATTCAAAATGGTGACTCTGGGAATTATTTTACCCTCTCTAAGGCCAGGGGACTGGCTACCGTCCCTGGACCTCAAGGATGCCTACTTCCATGTTCTTATCAGAAGCTCCCATCGAAAGTACCTCGGATTCGAACTGCCCTCAGGCCATTACCAGTTCAGAGCAATGCCCTTCGGCCTCACCTCTGCCCCGAGGGTATTCACAAAATGCCTGGCAGTAGCAGTGGCTCACTTAAGAAGGCAAAAGATTGCTATCTTTCCTTACCTGGACGACTCACCATAGTAGGCCAGTCTCCAGACCAAGTCAAACCACACCTTCAGGTAACCTCAGCAACTGCTCACATCTCTAGGTTTCCTTCTCAGTCTTCCGAAGTCAGTTCTAGAGCCTGTCCAGCTTCTCACCTTCATAGGTGAAGAACTGAACACAAAAGAGGCCAGAGCCTTCCTTCCTCTGGAAGGGCAAGGACCTTGGTTTCTCTGGCTCCTCTTTTTCACCCTGCAGGTCTCTCGACCAGCAAGGCATTTTCTGCAGCTCCTGGGGCACATGGCTGCTTCTACAGCAGTTGTGCAGGGAGCAAGATTTCAGATGAGGGACATCCAGTTCCATTTGAGAGCCTTTTGGTCTCAAAGGAGAGACCCTCTAACCAAATTGATCCCAGTGACTCGAACCCTGATCCAAGCCCTTCAGTGGTGGCAGAACCAGAGCAATCTGAGACAGGGGGTCCCCTTCACACCTCAGTCTCATTCCTTAATCCTTACTACAGATGCATCCCTCTTGGGGTGGGGAGCTCACATGGGCGATCTCACTGCCCAGGGATTGTGGTCCCCTCAGGAATCTCTGCTCCACATCAGTCTGTTGGAACTCAAAACAGTTTTTCTAGCACTTCAAGCTTTTTCCACCTCTGTTCAGAACAAAGTTGTACAGATCAGAACAGACAACACCACTACAATGTGGTATATCAACAAGCAAGGAGGCACTCTGTTCATGGCCAGTGCAATACAATGAAGTTGTGGTCTCTGGCGGACTCCCTGAACACCTCCCTATGGCAGTTCACCTCCCAGGCAAGGACAATGTCCTCAGATGCTCTCAGCAGGATTTCCAGGCCACTGAATTAATGGTCACTGGATCCCCAGTATTGGAGGTAGTATTTGCCAGATGGGGCACCCTGCAGATAGATCTTTTGCAGCCCAGACAATCACCAACTTCCCTTTTGCTGCAGGCCCCAGTGTTGGGCTCAGTTCCTCTGGATGCCTTCCTTCTCAGTTGGGAAGGGAAGTTTTCATGCTTTCCCCTTCCCTCTTCTGTTCAAGGTGCTAGTCAAAATCAGATCTCAGCCCTGCAAGATGATCCTGATTGCTCCAGATTGGGCCAGACAGCCCTGGTACCCACTCCTTATGTCCTTAGCAGTCCATCTTCCCCTGTGTCTTCCCAGGAATCACAACCTGTTAATCTGTGCTCAGGGGAGGGTTTGGAACCCGAATCTCAAATCTGTCAGTCTCAAGGCCTGGCTCTTGAAGAGTTAGAGTTTGCTGACCTACACCTCTCCCAAGGTGTATTGGATATATTGAAGGCTTCTAGGAAGCCATCCACCAGAGCTACTTATGATTCCAAATGAAAGAGATTTTCATTTGGTGCTCTGGCAGGTATATTTCCCAGAATCTGCTGACTTACCCACAGTCCTGGATTATATGGTGCATTTGAATACTCTGGCCTGAGACCAGCTACCCTAAAAGTGCACCTGGCAGCCGTGTCTGCTTTCTTATCAACAGGTAAACCCTCTTCTCTTTCAGCTCACCCTGTATTCTCCAAGTTTTCAAGGGTTTGCTTCACCAACCCCTTTTTGGGCCCCTGCCCTACCTGGGATCTTAATATTTGCATTGCCCAGCTTATACAGCCCCTTTGAGCCCTTGTCTTGGCAGAGCTTAAGTATTTGACTTGGAAACTCGTTTTTGGTAGCCATCACTTCTGCCAGGCGCATAAGTGAATTACAAGCATTGTCAATGGAGCCTGATTTTATCTCCTTTCATAGAGATAAGGTGGTCCTCAGGACTAACAGAAAGTTCTTGCCTAAGGTAGTTTCAGACTTCCACCTTAATCAATATATGTCTCTCCCTGTGTACTTCACTGACCATTCTTCCTCTGGCGAGAGGAGACTGCACAGTTTAGATATCAAAAGAGCCCTTAGTTACTACATAGAACGTACCAAGGGTCACAGGTTTGACTCCCTCCAACTGTTCCTCACTTATGGTGAGGTTGGTAAAGGGAAACCTGCCACTAAAAGATCCATTGCCAGGTGGATTGTCTCTTGTATCCAATTTTGCTATGAAAAACTGGGTGAGGTTCCTCCCTCAGGCCTGAGGGCTCACTCTACCAGAAGTACAGCTGCGTCTCTGGCTGCTGTCAGGGACATCCCTATCCTAGAGATATGTCAAGCAGCTACCTGGAAAACAGTTCACACTTTTACCAAGCATTACTCCCTGGACATCCAGGCTAGGAGTGATGCTCGGTTTGGCACAGCTGTGCTTCAGAGCCTATTTCCTAGGTAGGTTCTGTCCCTCCTCCATGGAGGTACTGCTGTGTAGTCTGCATATGTCATAATCAAGGCCACTGTTTTACCGTAATTCCGTGATCACGGACGGAATCACGGAATTCCCATTGGCTGCCGGAATTTAAAATTTCCTGCCAGTGACTCACGGAACTCGCGCTGCTAGTGTGAGCTTTCGGGAGTTTGTCCCTTTAAAAGCAGACACTCTAGAGCAGCTTCTTCCCAGGTGCAGAAAAAGCGGAAGAAGGAGGAGAGAACGCGCTCCATTGCAGTGTCGGAGACAACGTGCAAAACCACGCTGTTGCCAGAGAACCTCGCTACCTCACTACTCTAAGCTGCTTTTGATCGCAACAACCACCCCAGCCACCTCCTGAAGGACGCCCGGCTCAAGAACAACCATTCCTGAAGTACAGACACAAACCTTCAGGTACTTAATATATTTTGCCCAGATGTTCTTTTGCGACTAATGGGGGGATGCCTTTAAAGAGATGTTTTTCATCTCATTTTTTCCCCTGAGCTGACTGGCTGAGATTGTGCCTGGCCCTGAACCTGGCTGCTGGGGGGTTGCTTCACTACTCTCCAATACAGTGGCGATTCTAGTGTGAGGAGGAGAGAACGGCGCTTCACACAGTGTCGGAGAGAACGCTGAAAACCAGGCGGTTGCCAGAGAACCTTGCTACTTGCTTTTTGGATCTCGGCGTAACCAAAATTCGCTCTCGCTGTTTCCTATAAAAAGTATTTATTGCTGCCACTGCACTGCTGCAACCCACCCCAGCCACCTCCTGAAGGGATGCCCGCTCAGAACAACCATTCCTGAAGTACACCAGACACAAACCTTCAGGTACTTAATATATTTTGCCCAGATGTTCTTTGCGACTAATTCGGGTGCGCTTTAAAGAGATGTTTTTCATCTCATTTTTTTCCCCTGAGCTGACTGGCTGAGATTGTGCCTGGCCCTGAACCTGGCTGCTGGGGAGGGGTTGCTTTAGACTACTCCATACAGTGGCGATTCCACATAGTGGCATAGATCTCTTTAGCCAACCAAAAGACCCCCAGTACTTTATTGAACTTTTATTTGGTCATTTGAATGCATCCACAGAGGAGACCTTAAATACTGCATCTTATTTGGAACTGGGTCACTTTGCTACTGTACTTTATAGCTGGGTAGGAATCAAGCCCTCAGGGTCACACAGTGGAAAATGGCTAAGCTGAGGATTTGCTCGAGCTGTTAGACCACACTTACCTCTTCTGCTGGCTTACTACACTGTTTAAGAAAAAGGTGGTCGTATTTAATGTATGTATTTTTGCTTTCCTGTTGACTGGTGCTGACTTACTGCCATAAAGTGAGTCTGTCATAAATGGGAGTAGGATGAACTGTATGCTATGCATGTAGATCAGATCACAAGTTTAATTTGTGGGCTCTTCAGGTATACATTGGGAAATATGAGTGACATTTGACCTTGTAAATCTACAGTACGTTGTTTCATTCTGAAACCTAAAAAAAAGATATTTGACTGGTTTCAACAATAAATCACCCTGTATTTTCTGTGAGTTCCATCAAGGAATCCAAGACAGACTTTGCTATTAATATGGTTGTTCTTATTTGAAAGAGGGTTTTAATGACTGTTTATGCAGAAAGGAGGTTGGTAACATTTATGCTAATTACCAATTATATCAGAGAAGGAAATAATATATAGACACTGTCAGCAGTTGAGCTGTTTGCATGCTTATTTATCTCCAGTCGGTAGAAGAGAGAGAGAGAGGAGCCAGCTGGAGCAGAGTTGTGTGAGCTTCAGATGTACATGAAGTGGCAAGACAGTCAGTTGGGCAGTACTGTAGGTAGTATGTAGTAGTACCTTTGCCTGGATTTTTAATGCAAGGCATCCCAACACTGTACCCTATAATAAGGACTTCTTCAGGGACTTAATTATTATTTTTATTTGATGTGCTCCTTGGGGATGCTCCTGTTTCACCTACTAGTTAACCAACAGCTTATTTCTTCCTACCCCCTACAAGATTTGCCTTATGTCTGCCCCATGCATTCTTGAATTCCCACAGTTTTAGACCCCACAACCTCCTCAGAATGTCTGTTCCATGTGTCCACCACCTCTCTGTGAAAAAAACTTCCTCACATTGCCCCTGAGTCCCCTTCTATCTTCAAATTGTGTACCCTTGTTCTTGCACATTTTTTCCTAACGATGCTACCCTCTTGGACTTTGTTGATTCCACTGAGGTACTTGATCTCAGAAATGTAAAGGCTAGCCCTTCCCTGTTCTTAAGTAATACAACAGCTCCTACAGCTACCTATGTGTGGGTGTCATCAATTCCCAGTCCATTCTGAACTGCCTATATAATGTGCTTTACTGGGTGCTGAGAGTGGGTCACTGTCCATTTTTGCATATTGCTAGAGTGAGAGTGTTCCAGTGTAGAAGTGAGGGCTTTTTAACAGGAAGAAATCAAGTGCTGTACCAAGAAAGGGTATACAACTATTGTAAAGTACCTCAGTGCAGTGCACCAGGGAGCTGTACACCCTTTTCGGGTACTTGCACATATTAACCTTTTTGGGGTTGGGGGTCTTAAGATTCCCAAGCAGCTACTGTGTGCCCCAGAGCATATGTGTGTGGAAGGGGGAGAATCCCCTAGCTTGCTATGTGCACTACAGTAGGGGGAATGGCATATATATGCTAATGTGGGCATGGTTGGAGTAAGAGTTGGTGCATCTGTAACATCAGAGGGTCTGTGTACCCCAGAACAGGTGTGGACAGTGGTTTAGTGCCCTTCTCTGCCTGCTGTGTGCCTCAGAGCAGGTGGGGCGAGGTGATTGAATGATGCAGCATGCTAACATGGGCACGCTTGGTGGGTGAGAGTTGGTATGCGCGCCTCAGGGCACGTCTGAAGGGGCAGTGTTGGTTTCTGTGTGCCCAGAGCAAGTTTGGTGAGGGTGTTGGGGTTAAACAAACTCTGTCCATCATCCAGCACTGACCCAAACTCCGGGCTCGTCCTCACTGGTGGGGCCAGTGGGGTTCCCCAGCCCCACTGGGGACCGTATTCAATGGGCCAGTGCTGTGGCTAACTGGGAGCAGAGCTCATGAGGCACCCTCAATCCAGTGTGCTCTTCCTTTGTTTTGGGGGGGTGAGGTGCCTCAGAGAGGTGCAGGTATATCCTGTTTGTGTCTCAGTTTATATGCTTTGCTCTGCGGAGGGGTTTCTAAAATGTTTTCTATGCTGCTGTGAAGTTTAAGCCAAATAAGTGGTGACATTTCCCCAAGTTATGAAAAGGGTGTACAGCTCTGTTATGTGGG
Source organism: Neoceratodus forsteri (assembly GCA_016271365.2). NCBI lineage: Eukaryota > Metazoa > Chordata > Ceratodontiformes > Ceratodontidae > Neoceratodus > Neoceratodus forsteri. The sequence goes on from CM057452.1 coordinate 967,983,067, forward strand.
CTTACATACAAAGCCCTCAAGTGCAAGAAGTCGATGTGTTTAATAAAAAAAAAAAAGGGGGTCCGTGTCTGTGGTGGTGTTGGGGTCAGAGTTGGCAGTGCTGGATCTAAGCATGTCTGAAGGGGCTGTGTTGGTTGGTTGTGTCCTCAGAGCAAGTATGAGGACAAAATGTTTTCTAGATCTTCGGGGATATCTCTTGTAGGATATCTCAAAAGGAACATGGTACACTGACATGGCAAGACAGAGTTGCCCTGGGGATTTTGGGGTGGGGTCCCAGCCCTCACCAGCAGAAAAAACTTGCACCTGCCACAGCAAAGTGCACCTAGGTTGACCTCAGAAGCATAGCAGGCAGGTGTGAGACAGGGCCAAACCAGGCATCAAAACAAAAACACTTGTGAGAACTCACTGACCGTAGGGTAAGAGTCTCTTGCAGCTGGTCACACCTCAGGACCACAACCATCAGCGCCAGGACCACACAGAAACCCCTTGCCAGCAGTCCATCTGTGGCCAATCACAGCACTGTCATGAGGTTGACATCCTCCCTATGTAGCTGTGGATGGCCCCAGATAGACCTCTAGCAAAAATGTCTCCATGTGGTCCCGGCGCCCGATGGTTGCAGACCCAAAACTGTGACCCACTGCAAGAGACTATCCTGAAGATCCACTGATTTATGGTAAGTTCTTACATAAGTGTTCCCTTTTTCGGGGAGGGGGGGATGGAAAGCCCCCTGTATCCCCATAGTAACCTGGCGCTCCACACCTGCCTGCCACACCTCAGAGACCAACCTACAGTAGGTGCAGTGGTTTTTCCATACCACTCTATGCAGGCACAAGCCATCCCCGTCAGGGAACGTATGGAAATACCCCCCACTTCCCACTGCAACAATGCCTTGCTATACCTGCCCACAGTGTCTCATTTGAGAGGACCAGGTAATCTGAGCAAGAACCCATTTTCAGACTGCAGAAAATCATATAAGTGCAGCATGTTAAAAGTTCTGCACTTTTCATGATTTTCTACACTGCACCTGGAGAATGGTGGCTATATGCTGCCCCCACTGCCATCACACCAGGAGGGTGGGAGCCATAGGCTGCTGCTGCCATCATACCTTGAGAATGGGAGTCATAGGCTGCTGCTGCCATCGTACCTGGAGGATGGGAGTCGTAGAATGCGACTGCTGTTGTACCTGGAGGATGGGAGTTGTAGACAGTTCTTGCCATCTCACCTAGTGAATGGTGGTCACTGGCCACTACTGCCATCCCAGGAGAATGGGAGTCGTAGGCTGCTGCTGCCATCGTACCTGGAGGATGGGATGTAGAATGCTGCTGCTGTTGTACCTGGAGGATGGGAATCGTGAATTGCTGCTGCTGCTGCCTTCACACCCGGAGGATGGGAGTCGTGATTGCTGCCGCTGCTGCCTTCACACCGAGGATGGGAGTCGTGATTGCTGCTGCTGCCTTTACACCTGGAGGATGGGAGTCGAGAATGCTACTGCTGTTGTACCTGGAGGATGGGAGTTGTGACGGTTGCTGCCATCTCACCTAGTGAATGGTGGTCACTGGCTACTACTGCCATCCCAGGAGAATGGGAGTCGAGGCTGCTGCTGCCATCGTACTCTGGAGGATGGAGAGTTGTAGAATGCTGCTGCTGTCGTATCTGGATGATAGGAGTCGTAGACTGCTGCTGCTGCCTTCACACCCGGAGGATGGGAGTCGTAGATTGCTGCTGCTGCCTTTACACCTGGAGGATGGGAGTCGTAGAATGCTACTGCTGTTGTACCTGGAGGATGGGAGTTGTAGACGGTTGCTGCCATCTCACCTAGTGAATGGTGGTCACTGGCTACTACTGCCATCCCAGGAGGATGGGAGTCGTAGGCTGCTGCTATCGTACCTGGAGGATGGGAGTTGTAGAATGCTGCTGCTGTCGTATCTGGATGACAGGAGTCGAGACTGCTGCTGCTGCCTTCACACCCGGAGGATGGGGAGTCGTAGGCTGCTGCTGCCATCGTATCTGGAGAATGGGAGTTGTAGGCTGCTGCTGCCATTGTACCTGGAGGATGGATGCTTTATCGCGTGGCTGCTGCCGTAATAGCCAGAGGATAAAGTCATGGACTGCCCTATCCAGGGATCTGAGACTCCCATTTTGTTGAATTTTATCTTATCAAGCAGATTAGTGGAACACATTACTAATAATTTTTTTGGTTGTGATTTCAGTATTCATACTTCCTGCATGATGTCTGCTACACCAATGAATAAGAAAGCCAAGCTCTACTACACTTCTCTAAGGAGCGAGCTCTTCAGTTTAAATCTGAAGGCCTCTATGAGGATGGAGGAAACTTTTCTGTCCATACTGCAACCATGTCCTGGACCATACCAGAAAAGATACAGTCAAAGATCATCTGCTCAGCAAGAAACATGCTAGGAATAAGGAACGAGCTGCTATGAAGGAAGACCAACAAGGCAGGTGACCCTGACCAGCAGTTTCAGAGCTGCAACAGAATCATCCATAGTAAGAAATGAGATGGTCATGGACACAGTTAAGGCATGGGGGCTGCAAATATCCCATTGGAGAAGCTGGATCATCCACAGCTGAGGAATGGATGTGCAAGTATGTGAAGGGGAGGGAGCGGTGCCAAAAGCAGACACTCTGAGGCAGCTCTATCTACCCAAGGTAAGAGAACAAATTGATGAAGACCTTAAAGCAGCTGTGACTGGGAAATCATTGTCTGTGATATGTGATGAGAGTACAGATGCACAGTCACGCTGCATTCTTAATGTCGTCTTTGTGTTGGAAGGGGGCAAGACATATCTTGGAAACAGCATAGAACTAGACTCTGTCAACCATTCCACAGTGGCTCAAGCTGTCTTGAAGACTCTCCAGAGTTGTAACATTGACTTTATGAATGTAGTTTCTTTGTCAGCGATAAGTGCTCAGTATATATGATTAAATGTTTTAATGATGCACTTCGTGGGGTTTTTGGGGACCATGTTGTGCATGTGTGTTGCTGGGCACATGTCTTGTCCCTTGTTGGGGATACATGGCTACACCATTTCAAAAAAGTTAATGAACTGGTTTCATTGGTAAAATATGCCTTTCAGCAGTCACCAAAACGCAAACGAGAATTTATCACGTTTTTGGAGGATCTGGAAGCTCCGGGGGAAATGATTGCTTTGCCACCGGTTCCTGTTTTAACTAGATGGAACACATGGTTTGCAGCTGTGGCATACCATTCAACACACCTGCAATACCTGAGGGACTTTTTCAGGGTGGATTCAAGTGATGCCACCTCAATAAACAATCTACGGGCATTACTGGACGAATGGTACGAGGAGCTACAAGCACAACTGGCATTCATTACAGATAATTCAGGTGACATTATTGCTGCGATAGAACTTTTGCAGTCAAAGGAGAAACCTCTTTACATCCACGTATGACATGCTAATGTCAATCAAGAGCCGCTTTGAGGCTGGCACAACTAAAAATGATGACTTTGGTGAGAAAGCAGAGCTTTACCTCTCTAAACTGAGGAATAAAGTAAGAGATGAGAACATCAAACTGTTCAAAAATGCTTTCAAGGTCAGTTTGGAGAAACTGCAAAACACCTGCAGTCAAACCCATCTGTACAGTTTCTCATGGCCTGTCGATTCTAAACCCACTCAACCTTCCCAAACTCAATAAGGACTTCCAGCTGTACTTGCCCTATATCCCAATGTTCACATTACACAATAAGAATGCACTGATAAGGGACTGGGAGATCTCATGATCGGCAGGATGTGCGGAACTACCAGAGATCGAATCATTTGATCTTCACCAGTACTGGATCTCTATGTCCTCACAGGTACCAACTCTAGCAAAGGCAGCTCTTCAGGCTATCTGGGTTCCTGTTTCTAGTGCAGAAATGGAGCGGTCATTTTCTGCACATGGACAAATCCTGACTGACCAACGGAGAAGCCTGACTGTGGACAATTTAAAATTATTTTCAATGCTGCTATTCAATAAGTAGACCCAGAATCTCCCACCCTCATTTGTGTAATTGCAGTTCTGATGCACTGTCTATTGCAGAAAAATGGTGCTTCTCTGTGCAATAAAGTTGCAGACATGCAGTTCTAGTACAATGTTGTGGAAAACAAAGTAGTGCTTCACTATGCAATGACAAAGATGTGTTCTGGTACAGTATTGTAGGAAAAATGGTGCTCCACTGTGCAATAAGTGTCGATGTGCAATATGTAGTATCTTTGCATTATATCTATATGTAGCTATGGGTTGGATTCTACTGTCCTTCCTACAGTATGCTTTATTCATGTTGTCTGGGTAGCGTATTTGTCTGGGTAGTGTATTTGTCGACTCATGTTCAGTAGTCAATACTTGAATTGTGTGTTTTGCACATGTTTATCTTTGTAAATCTTTTTAAAATAAAACACATGAATTGCATTTTAGCTTTGAGAAGTTTTTATTATACATGTCACAGAACACATTGTCAACATTAAAACAAAGACTAGCTTTTGGTGTCTATTTAGCATTGAACAGTCTTCAGAATTGGTTCCTCCCTGTGAGAAAAATGTTACTGTTACATGAGACCATTTATTTTCACCGGCTGCATTGATCTGAGGGAATATTATTTATGCCAGTTTGGCCAATGGAGTTCCACGTCAACTCATTAGCCTTGATAGCTTGGTAGATGCAAAACTTGGATAGCTAATATAACAGGGAATATGAGATTAAATGTTCTTGTTTTCTGCTGATGTGACTTAAATCTGCATAAAAACATGATAAAACACTGATAGACAAATTTATTCCTTAAAATGAGCGAATAATATAAAGTTTTATATTACCGGAAAAATCCCGGAAACTGGATTCCCAAACACCGGTAAATTCCCGGAATCCAGGATGGTCAAAACGGAATTTGCTTTTTCCAAGCACCGAAAAACAGTGGCCTTGGTCATAATATAGCAAGACTTCATGTTGTTTGAAGAAAAAATTACTCACCTTAGTAATGTTGTTTCTTCTAATGGAGTCTTGCTATATTATGACCCCCCGCCCGCCCCTCTCAGAACCTCTACTTTTGGGATGTGGGTGGGCAGTGCAGTGTTGGCACTTACTAGATGCCCACCTTATTTTTTCACCCTCCTTTTTGGAATGTTTGGGTGTTATGTTATTAATTTTTTTGATCTCCTTACTTGAGTCTTTGTTTTGGGACCAAGAAAATGTGTTCTTATATTTATTTATTTATTTATTTTTATTTATTTATTTATTTATACATCGGTTTACAACCTTTGAGCCAGAGGCTCGGTTTGCAAAGTACCTCGTCACAAAGAGGACAATACAAAGCACAACATTACATTACATAATTGTAGGTAACAGACATTTATTTTTTTTTTTACACAACTTAGCAGGCAACAGTATGGCAGAATATATACTGTGGGAGACATTGTTTACAGAAACAGTGTAACAGGTTAGGTATTGAACGGGTATACCAGGTATTCGGATATGATTGAGAGCAAAGCAAGCTAAGGTTTAGCAGCACAAAGTGAGTCTCGAGCTTGGAGTGCTAGGTAAGAAAGAACAGGTGGATGTGGGACAGGGCAGGTGATAGATTGAGGGGGGGAGGAAAGCCACTCTAGGAAATATGTCAGAAGATCGAGTGAGAGCTACTCAGAGAGTTTTGTCGGGTACTATAAGATTGAGACACCTACGGCCGGGGACAAGCACAGCTACATGAGGTTAAGTAGCTGACTTCTAAGTGCGGTTTTGAAACTGGAGATAGTACGGATATCGGATGGAACTGGGAGCATATTGAACACAGGTAGGGGCTCTGTAGTAGAAAGACCGTTGACCATGTGTGGTCCTGGTTCTAGGGATGGACAAGGTGGCCTGGAAGAGCCACGAGTTTGGACTAAGGGTTGAGCCAGGTGAATGGAGGCTGTCAGCCCAGGAGGGGATAGACCAAGGAGAGTTTTTTTCGTTAGGAGGCAAGTTTGATATCTGAGCCGTTCGTCCAGATTGAGCAGATTTGCAAGGTCATATAGCTGGCAGGTATGGGTTAGTCTGGTGGCTCCTGTGATTAACCTACAGGCCTTGTTCAGGGTGTGTCGAAGTTTATTGAGGGCTGTCATATCCGCGGCACCATAGACAGGCAGGCCATAATCAACAAGGGACAGGATTGAGGAGGTGACTGCTAGTCGGAGGGCCTGAGGGAGGAGGCAGTGCTTGTAGCGATAAAGGATACCAAGCCGTGTATTTGCAGTGGAGGCTAGGGTATCAATGTGGGCATGGAAAGTGAGTGCAGAATCAAAGGAGACCCCAAGGTACTTGTACAGACGGACTTGCTCGAGAGGAAGATTAGAGCCCGGGAGGATACTGAGTGGGAAATTACTGAGTTGGTTTTGGGGATGGGCAAAGAGCATGGATTTGGTTTTTAGGTTAACTACAAGTCTGTGCTTTTGAACCATGCTTCAGCATCATTGAAGGCTAGTTGCAAGGAAGCTTGAAGAGAGATGGGGTTGGTGGGAGGCGAAGATAACGCATCGTCAGCGTACAGCAGATTTTTCCCTGACACGCACTGGGCAAGGTGTTGAGGTATAGAGAGAAGAGAAGTGGGCCTAGAATGGAGCCCTGGGGACGCCGGAACGGATTGGACGGAATTGAGAGGGTCCCATTAATTCTAACACACTGAGTGCGGTCTGACAAGTAGCTGGAACGCCAGGAGACTGGGCCTGCGGCAAAGCCAATGCAATTGAGGGCATCCAACAGTAGGGGGTGTGAGACAGTGTCGAATGCCTTAGAGAGGTCAATAAACACTGCCCCAGCAAGTGAGCCTGAATCAAGGGAGGAGTGTAGGAAATTTGAGAACTCAATAAGGGCTGTGCTGGTGCTGTGACCAGCTCGGAAGCCATGCTGTTCCTGGCAGAGGATGTTGTATTTGGTCAGATAATCTGTGATTTGGGTTGCCACCAATTTTTCAATAGCTTTGGAGAGGGGTGGAAGGATGGAAATAGGTCGGTAGTTCCCGGCTGTGGACCTGTCACCTCCTTTGTGTATGGGCAAGACTGTGGCAGTTTTCCAACCAGAGGGGAATTGACCAAGGCAGAGGGACTTGTTGAGCAGGGTTGTAAGGGGGGCAAGGACCTGATCCAGGACCTGGCGGAGGATACTGGGGTCCAGGGAGTCGCTGCCAATATAATTGCTCTTGAGAGCTTGAAGCAGATGTGGCCTGGCTTCCTGGGGGGTCACCCTACGTAAGTGGAAGCTAGGATATTGGAGGTCAGGGGCGGTAGGGGTAGGAGGAGGGTCAAAGAAGTCACTAGGGAGGACTGAACTGAGGTCTGTAAACGATGAGTTGAGGAAGTTGGCTATGAGGGCAGGGTCTGTGGAGACAGTGCCTTTGATGGTGATCTGGGAGGGGGGAGGAGAGCGCGAGCTCCCATTTAGTTGCTTAATGTTGTCCCAAAACTTACTACCGTGCCCCCAGGAGGAGGTAAGCGCCGCCTGATAGTGTTCAGCTTTTGCTTTCCTGATGGCCCATGTACATTTGTTTCTAGCGGCGTTGTATAACTGTCTGTCCACAGCACGGCCAGTTTCATTAGCCAGGTGCCACAGGTTATCCCTGTGTTTAGGAGCAACAGCAGGGATGGGGTAATCCAGGCATGCATGGACTTTGGTCCGGACTGCTGTCATGGGAGCGAACACGTCACAGGCTTTGTTGAAGGTTTGGGTAAAGAAAGTAAGGGCGTCGTCAACATCAGAGGCCTGTTGTAAAGGAGACCAGTTAATCTGGGCAAGATATAGCTGGAGGCCTTTAAGCCCACCTGGTCTGAGACGCAGACGAAGGGAGGGATGAGCAGTGGGTTTGGGAGTGGGGGTAGCCCAGTGGAAGATGATAGGAGAGTGATCACTAATAGAGTCAGGAAGGACCTGGATATCGTGGATTTGTTGGGGGCGGTTTGTGATGACCACGTCTAGCAATGTGCTGGTACCCTTCTTTGTGTTAGGTCTGGTGGGTTGGGAGACCAGTTGGGACATGTCAATGGCTGCAAATGAGTCACGGGTGGAGTTGACGGATGAGCTGAGCCAGTTAACGTTCAGGTCACCTACAAGGACATGGTCAGCTGTGTGAGGAAGGGTTGAAAGATAGTCAGTTAGCGAAGCCAGAGCCACGGATTGTTTTTTCGGGGAATGTAGGCAGCTGTGAGATAGAGGGGACCCCTAGAGGGGTTTGGAGTCAGCTTGAGGATTAAGGCCTGCGCACCATGGACGAGAACAGGGGCAGGGAGTGCTAGCCCTGGGAGGGAATCCCTGGTGTAAATCGCACAACCCCCCCCTTCTGCCAACACGATCCACGCGATGGAGGGAGTACCCAGGAATAGCGACAAACGAGTCAGGCGTGGATTTTGATAGCCAGGTTTCCACCACTGCAAGGACATCTGGCCTATGTGTGGTGATCCAACATTGGAGGGAGTCAAGTTTTTTCATCAGGCTGCGTATATTCATAGACGCAATGCAGAGCCTGGGTGACCCTGTTGGAGGGTTTGAGGGAGCTGGGCCAGGGTTCGGATGAATGTTGCCTGTCAGAAGTAATAGTAAAGCCACAGCCCTGGCTAAGGGACGGTAGAGAGTGAGCTTTCGATTTGTAAGTCGTGAGGAGGGGGGTGCTCTAGGGCACTCTGGGTGGGCAGGGATTTCCAGGCTGAGAAAGTGAGGTGGATAAGTCTCAGGTGGATGCCTGGGGCGGTGGTTGGAGGGAGAGGACTGGGGGAAGGGTGTTGATGACTGGGGCAGATGATGAGAGTGGGGTGAGGCAGGGCTAGCTCCAGAGAAATAGTCGGATCAGGTACCATTGTGAAGGGGGAGGTATTAGGTTGGAGAGACAAAGGGGCCAGGGTGAGGAAGAATGGGAGGCATTGTATAAGGAGGGCTAGCATGTTGCATGTAGTATCAGCTAGGTGGTAGGTTGAAGTTGTTATAGCGTCACTCAGTAAGTGTGGATGCCACTTTGGAGTAGTGGTAGTGACACGGACTCTGGTGGCCAGGGTACCAGGTTCAAGCCCTACTCAGGGAGGTTGGACACGGGACCTAGGTAAGAGCCGTGCTCCACGCACCGGAGGTTGGGACACTGGGTTGGTTTGGATCCAAAAAGGGGTGCTTAATAGCGACTCCTAGTGGCCACTAGAGAAAAGGCGTAAGGTCAAATAGCAGGAGAGTCTAGGCTGGAAGTTGACCGTCTCAGGTGTGGAAACGGACAGAGCCTCTGAGGGCAGGAGGGTAGGATGAGGGATAGGAGGTTAGAGAAAGATCCAGGATAGGTGTTTAAACCAGGATGGGCTAAGGGGGGATGGATGGGGACCGGGAATAGGCTAGTAGGAGCAGGCGAAGAGGTAGAGAGGGCTGTGGGAGAAGGGAAGAGGACGGGTAGAAGGAGGGTCGAGGGAACGTAGAAAAGCTTAAGGCAGCAACAGAGGGTCCCTCTAGTGGTTAGCCGGTATAACCTGCAAAGGGAAAACAGGGACTTAGTATTACGAGCAACAGGAAGTGATGTCATCAGGAAGGGACTATAAACAAAGGAACAACCCTGGGTGGGAGGGTGGCTGGGCGGGCGGCGGGGCAGTCGCAGCATAGCGCGTCGACGGGCTAACCCCCCTTTCACAGGTGCTGGCTAGAGGTAGTTTAATTTACCTCTCATGCACCACCGTGCCTTACAGCTCCAGGAGGAAGCTCCGAACCTGCGGCTGGCCGGGCAGCTTGTTGGCCTGGAGAGCGTTGCGGCGGGCCTAAAATAGAAGGGAGAGACAAAGAAGCAGTTAGCATGCAGCGGGAAACTGGCGGGAAGATCACAACAGCGCAGGTATCCCGATCAGAGACAGAGCATGCACCTCTTACAACTTTGGCTGCTAACTAGGAGAAGAAAAAAGAAGAGTAAACAAAATAAGGTAAGCACTGCAGCCGACTCTACTTTGGGATGTAGCTAGGCAGGAAGGGCACACATTTAGCGATTACACCTTCCCCCACCCGAAAATACAACCCGAGCCTAGCATGCGAGTAAAACACTGAGATTCCCCTAAGAAAAAATACCGGCATCCCGTTTCACCAGCAGCAGTAATAAAACAGAGAGTACAGGTTAAGAGGCACAAAGAACCCCCCTTTCACAGGTGCTGGCTAGAGGTAGTTTAATTTACCTCTCATGCACCACCGTGCCTTACAGCTCCAGGAAGGAGCTCCGAACCTGCGGGTGGCCGGGCAGCTTGTTGGCCTGGGGAGCGTTGCGGCGGGCCTCTCATGCACCACCGTGCCTTACACAGCTCCAGGAGGGGAGCTCCAAACCTCGGGTGGCCGGGCAGCTTGTTGGCCTGGGGAACGTTGCGGCGGGCCTCTCATGCACCACCGTGCCTTACAGCTCCAGGAGGGAGCTCCGAACCTGCAGGTGGCCGGGCAGCTTGTTGGCCTGGGGAGCGTTGCGGCGGGCCTCTCATGCACCACCGTGCCTTACAGCTCCAGGAGGGAGCTCCGAACCTGCGGGTGGCCGGGCAGCTTGTTGAGTAGCCAGTTGGCTAGTGTAGGTTTACGGATTCCACACAGAACCTTAGTGAGTTTTGCTCGTAAAGATCTGACAGTTTGAGTTTGATTAACAACAGACAGAGTTTTCAACCGAGATCGCTCTCAAAGTTCCATGCCTGGCATGGAAAGTTAACTCTTTCACCTCCAGAGCAGTTCGAAGGTTGGGACTCACTGCATATGTCATAATATAGCAAGACTCCATTAGAAGAAACAACATTACTAAGGTGAGTAATTTTTTCTTGTTGTCTACCCTCCCTGTGAAGAGGTACCTTTGTAAATTAGTCCTTGACTCAACGGTTGTAAATCCGATATACAGTATGAAATAAATAAACACTTTTGTATGAGTTTTCTCTGCTTGGCACACCTGTCCCTTATTTCCAGTGGAATAAGGTAAAGTCACTCTTGGACATAAAGGCCATTCAAGAGCTTCTGGAGGAGGTAAGAGGTCAAGACTTGTACTCCACGTACTTCCTTGTAATGAAAAGCAAAGATGTTTTTTTGTCTGGTTCTAGACTTAAGAACTCTGAATAAGTACATAATCTACAGAATGTTACACATGCATTCACTAGGAACATTGCTTTCCCTCCCAGTCCAAATAGATTGGCTACAAGCGTCCCAAGCGATGTCTCCAATTTTATCTGAAACCCTGCCATTTTCAGTTCAGAGTATTACCCTTTGGGCTAGCCTCAGCACAGTATATCTTCACAGAGTATTTCAGGACAGTGACAGCTTTCTACTGCGGGGAGAACTTCCATGTGTAACTGTAAGTGGGCAATTGGTTAGTGAAGTGATCATCCCAGTAATCATCCCTCTATGCTGTTCAGAGAGCAGTCCAGTTTCTGTCTTAGTTGTGGGAGGTAGTAAAGAAAAGTAAGGTTATTCTAATCCATTTCCAATGGCTACAGTATATACAGTAGGGGCAGCACTGGACACAACTCCAGCAAAGGCCTTCTTAGCTCGGTAACAGTGAGTAAGCAGGAGGCAGTGTCAAACAAAATGATGCTCAGGCTACTAGGATTGAGGGTGGTGGCCATCCTCAAAGTACCTATAGCCAGATTGCACATGTGAATCCCTCAGTGGCTGCTTCAGAACCAATGGACACAGACTTACCAATCCCTAGATCACCAAATCAGAGTCTGTGCTCCTTTCAAGGCAGCAGTTTTTTTTTCCCCCTTTTGCCTGGCTTGCCCCTTTCTGCCCCTACTGCTCCCCCAAACCAAACACCCATCATCTCTGAAACTTACTCTGAGGATCCACCTGTTCCTCCACAACTTTCTCCCTGTGGCGGGGCCATCAGGGTTCCGCAAGCCCCCTCTGGATGGCTTACTCAGTTGGTGGCCCTGTGCCCAGTAGGTGATGTGGGGTCTGCGAGGAGCTGCAGAGCTTTATTCTGCCACCAGCTGTGTTTTTCCATATTTTCTGTTCCACAACCTGCCTGGTAATACCAAGATTGTAAGTTTGCCAAACCGTTATCGTCACAAAATACTGACAAGGCTTACTTACTGAACCGCAAGAGTACCTGAACTGCTGCATTTGATTTTGTAAATAAAGCTACACTGCTGGGTATATTTCCCTGGTGTTGTCTGCTCTTCATGCTTACATCCTACTGCAATATAAATGCATATTTTGTTTTTTAATGGAGGAGGATTGGTGATCTTTAAAAAAAAAATTGGTTGTGCATATACAAATTAAAGGCTTTCAAAAGTTAAAATGTTTGAGTTGGTTTCCATTGTATAATCCGGTTCTATTGTTTTAAACACTCACTTCATGTAGAATAATACTGCATACTCTTTTTAACAGAAATGAATGAAAGCAATCAGCTTACGGAAAACAAAAGACTGACTGAGCATCTTGAGAAAGAAATGCTGAAAATGAGTAAACGGCTTGCATGCTCCGGCCTTTCCCAGAGGTGAGAGCTGGGTAATACTTCGCCTTATTCTGCTTCTTCTGTATTGTTTTTGTTTTGCTTTTTTAACTGCCTGGATTCAGTTCATTAGTCCGCACTATGGCAATCCACTAAGCATGCTCAGTGCTTTGGATAGAATTCTAAGCTGACTTCCTCTAGCACCCCATCACATATTGTCTGGTCTCCGCCCCATATTCTCCAGATCTTTCTTTCCACAGAAATATTCAGCAGCCTCTGTCATTATTTCCTCTCTGTGGGTCAGATTTCAGCTTTAAGCTAGATGTTTGGATTATTTTTGCAGTATTTTCTTTTCTGCTATTCCTCTTATTTTACTTGAAACCCTGTGTCCTTCTTCCTGCACATGTATCAAGCCATAGATCAGCAACACAAGAGTGTCTTCAAACATTATGTAGCATATGACTTGTAGCTTCACTACGTGTATCATAAATGGCCACAGTTAGTGTTTGGGCATTTAAACACATTGCAGAGTTCACACTGGGAGGGTGGTGCTCACAATAGAGACAAAGTGCAACACAGGAAAAAGTTGGGCATTCACCACCTCATAGTTTCAGAGTGATGCCTCTGGACAAAATAGGTTTCCTTAGAAAAGGGCAAAATGTGCCAGCCGGCTCGGTGGCACTGAGGGTTGAGGCGCTTGGACGCCTTACCTCACGCCACGTCGGCGACCCAGCAGCTCTCCTCTCCCAGGGTGGTCGACACTTCCCTGTAGTTCCGCTCCCACCAGGCAGATGTCTGGTGAGTAGCATAGGCAGGAGGGGCGGCAGTGTAGCAGGAGGGACCCCAGGGCGTGGCGTGCATGTGCCTCCACACGCGCATGCCTGGGGCTCAGGGACGGGGAGAAAATTGGAGGAAAAAAGCCAATAAAAATCTGTATAGAAAAAGAAAGAAAAGTGCAAAATGTGGCATCTTTATTTCTTGGTACAAACAGACATATCCCAATACTGACACTGTAGTGCAGCATGAGAGGGGTGCTGCACTCCTGAGGTGCTGTCTTTCGAATGAGACGTTAAACCGAGGTCCCATCTGCCTGTTCTGGTGATAGTTCAGGTGGATGTTAAAGATCCCGTGGCCAAATTTCCCCCCATTCACTAAAAATACCACCAACAGTTTAATCTAGTTCAAAGTCAGTTGACATTCATCTGTATCCCCCTCCCTGGGTCGTGCCTAAAAATAGGCAGAAACTGTCTAGTGCAGGGGTTCTCAAATGGTGAGGCCAGTCTCCTTGGGGAGGCCCCAACCTGTTCCATGGGAGGCTCAAGCAAGTCTGATAAAGTACTGTATTTGAATTTTGAGTTTTATATATTTTGTGTGAAGAGATGAAGCAAACTTAAAGAGGATACTAGTACATAACTTTAATGTATTTATTTACTAATAGGTGACAATGGATGGTGAATGAGCCAAGGCTCATTTTAGGTATACCTGGAGGAAGGGTAGGGAGTGAATACATTTCAAAAGGTAACTGCAAAACAATCAAGAAATACACAATGAACAATAGTGCAAACAAATATGAACAATAAACTAATAATGAGTGGTGGTAATTGATCAATTTGTAGACTGATTGCAGAACAGCCCGAATACAAGGGTTGAGCATAGAAGTGCTAAGAGCAATAGCAGGAAGGAGCAAAGTAATGCCAGAGAAATTGCTTAGGAGCAGAGATGGAGGGGGAGAGGCAAAGTAAGTAGGAAGAGAGGAAATAGAGAGGAAACAGAAAAAGTAGTCTGACCCATGAAGGCACTGCAACAAGGGGTAACAAGGGTTCAAGAATGAAAATAGTGAAGGAAGTAGGCTAGCCTGGGGGGGGGGTACCATAAGCTGAATAACAATATTTATTTGTTATTCAGATAACACCTTTGAGTACAGGAGCTCTTTTTCAAAGGTTCCACATCCATATAAGACAAAGAACTGAATGAGAACCAAGTACGCAGAGGGATTTCAGTTTATTCATGGTGTACTATGCAAAGTACAGTATGTTATTTTTCTTTTGGGAGGCCCAAGATTATTTCAGTTTTGGGGAGGAGGCTCAAAATCTTTTCCATGGTTTTGGGGAGGCTCACTGTGACAAAGTCTGAGAACTATTGGTCTAGTGCACTTACCCGGTCAACATAAAATAAATAAATATCCAGAAACCCTGTGTTTGGGATTTACCAGTGTCAGTACTTGCAAACTGTGTCAGCGGATGCACCTCAGCTTGTAACAAAACTGCTGGATACTACTGTAAAAAGGTAATCCAATTCCCTTGCATTCCTTCAGCAGTAGACTCTACGGTTCAGCTGATTGCCTGATCCGATGAGCTGCTGTACATCAAGAAAGATGTGTTTTTACAATCATCAGCTCAAGGCAGTTGGTGAGTTATTCTGCCAGTACTTGGATGTGATCTTTATCATTGCTCTGACTCTTGCTTTGCTTGTGATGTCTGGCTTGGCATATCCAGTACACTAAATGAATGGAAATTGAGTCCTTGATGGCAGTCAAAGGAATGCAAGCACTTTCAATACAAGAGTCTTGAAACTTTTGGTGGCTCTCAATCTCCAAGGTGTCTCTAGTTGCTGGTTCAGAAATCCACACTCCTTCCCCAACACATTTTAAGTGTGAGTGAAAGACAGATACCCTGAATGAGTACTTCTGTTTAGTCTTCCCAGTGGAGGAAGGAGGTTTTCTCTCAGAATGTGGGGCACAGGCCAAAGTGGAGCAGGTGAAAGGCCTGAACATGGGTCTGACCACAGTACAGAGCATGGTCAAGGGACTCAGGTACCTGAAGTGGCATGTCACTGCACCGTGATGGTTTGCACCCTGTTGTGCGCTGGGAGGTTTTACGGTCCATAGCAATACCAGAGCCTGAGCTCTCTAACTGCTTCCTGGAAATGGGGGTGTTTCTGCTGGACTGGAAGATCGCCAGTGGGGTTCCACTCCACACGAGCAGGGATAGGGACGACCCAGGAAATTACAAACTAGTCAGCTTGACATCAATCCTTGGGGAACTGCTGGAGACCATTGTAAAAGAGAGTATAGTGGCCTTCTTGGATCAGCAGGCTTCAGGATAGAAAGCAGCAAGGGTTTGTAGCAGGTAGATTGAGGATGACCAGTGGGGTTCCACTCCTCAAGAGTAGGGATAGGGACGACCTAGGAAATTACAGACTGGTCAGCTTGATCTCAGTCCTTGGGGAAAACTGCTGGAAACCATTACAAAAGAGAGTACAGTGGAATTCTTGGATCAACAGTTTTAGGATAGGAGGCAGCAAGGGTTTGTGGCAGGCAGATGCCAGACTAATTGAACTAACTTGTTTGATTGGGTTATGAAGGCAGTGAGCAGGGACCAGGCAATGGATGAATCATATCTAGACTTCAGAAAAATCCTTTGATTCTTTCTGTACCCCAGGTGATCATGAAAAAAGCTGGGTGGCTTTTTTCCTGGCTAGTCTTGCCCTTCTGCTTCTGATTTCAGTATTTAGATGTGAAGAGTGTGGGTGGGGTGGGGGGCTGAGGTAATGTGATTCTGTGGTACAATACGTGGAATCAACTTAGAATCTTTTCCAAGGCAATGAGCATACACAGTGGAACTGCTAGTGTGGATGTGAACTGAACCACAGTGGTAAGACTACTGTTAACAAGTAAGAAACCTCTTACGTGCAATTACCTTGTGTGTTTCAGCTATGCTTGGATTGTGTCACATTTTGTTTGAGTGGCATACCACAAAGTAAAGGTGAATAATTTTAGCAAACAGAGTATTTTTGGTAATATATCTTATGCCATCTTCAAATGCTTTAAACATAAAGAAATTATAGGTAATGGAAGAACTATCGGGATGTGTGCTACACTCTCCTATCAGCATTAGATAAAGTAAATACTCAGAATTATTGTAGATCACCGTTAAATAGGCTGCAGTAGAACCAAAAACCTAAAAAGTTTTACATTTTTTTTAAATTATTTTTTCAAAACTTGTACCACCTAAAAATATATTGATACACAAAAATTGTATTGATACTTTTTATAACATTGATGTATGCAAATTTAATCATTTTGTTCATCAACACAGTAGTAGAGTTACAGCTCGTGACACAGGCAACCCTTGTTCAGAAATTAGCCCAGCTGGACTGCTTGTGGGAGGAGGATTAAGCATCCCAGAAGACTCCTCCACTGGGGAGGGAGGGAGGGGCACTGCCCCCACTGCAGTGCTGGTACCTGGGTGACCATGGGTGAAAGCGTCGAGGAGGAATGTCATATGGTTTGCAGTTGATGCATCTGCATCTGCAAGCTCCTGCTCTTAAACTCCCTCGGATGCTGATATTCCATAGAGTTGAGAGGAAACTGACAGATCCCCCTGATGCGCAGGATGATGTCACCTTGGCCCTCCTATCCCATACCATTGACTGTGATACCTGTCCCCTGAAAGCTGGTTGAGACGTTCTTGAGGGGCCTTGGGCAGCCCTGATGATCATGAGCCCTACGGGGGGGGGGTGCATTTCACAGGGGTCTAAGATAGATATGGGTAAGTCCCAGTGAAGATGGGTCTGGGGTTGAACAGGGCAGATGGGGGCAAGCTGGTGAGAAGGCACCTTTAACCGAAAGTTTAAAAAAACAGAAGTGCATCCACATGCCTTACCTATGTCAACATGAGTGCAAGCCATTACTAAAGATTATAGGAAACAGTTTTGCACACTTCTGAATGCCTTCCTGTTTTCATTTAAATGTCTGTCCAGTATTCTCATGTGTTTTGAACTTTTTTGTTAAATCAATAGTCCTTTTTTTTTGCATTTGTAACTGCCCTGAGTCCTTCTCTCCTCTGTAGCTACTGCTCTCTATTTTCATACTGCCTGCACATTCTATGACATCAGTATAACTATCCAGGTACTTTGTTGCTGCTGTTACATCTGCCAGAGACTGCCTATTTATTGTGACTGTACCTGCTGTGTGTTTTGTGCCTTAGTTCCAACTCTGTTATAACCATCAGCTGTTCTGGTGCACATTTTCCCGGTAAAGAAGCCTCGCAGCACCCGACCGCTAAGTGAGAGGGGCGGTGAGATTTGGAGCTTGCGTCTACAGAGAAGGAGGGGCAGGTACCTATTTAAAGCTCGCGCTGCTACTGCACGAGCACAGTGGTGTGAGCGTGAATGGCGCAAGCATCACTCGGTAGAGAAACTGGGTTTTTGTAACGTAGTTTGGGCAGCTCTGGATTAGAAGGATTTAGTTAAGCATACAGGTACAATAGACAGCATTAAAAATAACTATAATTTTAATTTGGGATGATGTTTTTAAATGTTAAAACTGCTGGTAGCTTTAGTTGCGCTGTATTTATATTCCCCAACACGGACTTGAAGACCCTTAGGGAGCATGTGTGTATATCAAAATGTTGGAATGAATGGTCAGAGGAACGATAATGGAAGGGGTAGTAACAAGGGGAGAAATACATTTACAGGTTCGAAAAGGAGTGGACAGGTGCACTCAGCATATGGGTTGCCAACCCAATAAACTCACAGCATATACTTTCAAAAAAGTGGTCTAAGTGCTACTCAGCTAATAAGGAAGATGCTTAAAACTCAAAGTTAAGTTTTAACTGCCAAAAAATTATTTTATTAGCAGTTCACCAAAATGCGATTATTATCACCAAGCGATGCAACAAAAAACACACCAGCCCCATTTAACCTGGTTAGATTAAGTACTCAAAATGTGTCTTTTGTATTTAGACCTCACAGACATTTGGAAGCTAGAAATGTGTCCTTGGTTGTCTCTGGTGTTATGTTGAGTTATACCTCGGCCCTGAGGGGAAACTCCGTCAGCCTTGCACATGATAATGCGGCAGGGACGGATGAAAGCAGCTCCTACCTGGAGCTTTCGTTATTTCACAACACCGGCTGAAATCCCAGGCGGACCCCCCACACACACACACACACACACACACACACACAGAGCACGCCGCCGACCGTGGCAGGGATGGATGAAAGCAGCTCCTACCTGGAACTTTCGTTATTTCACAACACCGGCTGAAATCCCAGGCAGACATCTCCCCCCCCCCCCACACACACACAGAACACTGCCGACCGCGGTAGGGACAGATGAAAGCAGCTCCTACCTGGAGCTTTCGTCATTTCACAACACCAGCTGAAATCCCAGGCGGACACCCCCCCACACACACACACACAGAACGCTGCCGACCGTGGCAGGGACGGATGAAAGCAGCTCCTACCTGGAGCTTTCGTAATTTCACAACACTGGCTGAAATCCCAGGTAAAGGCAAATCTGCAGATCAGCTTCTGCCTTAGACGGCCGTGGGGCATTTCGGCCGTGCAACCGAAGGACTCTTGGCTTGTCTGCCCCACACCCCACTGATTGTTTCTGCGGACATCTGCTGTGGGGTGCTACCTGAGAGGGTGGTGTGGGACTCGGGTCGGTTTGAGCATAAGTAAGCTACTGTGGACTTAGATGTTTGTATATGTGCAAGTTGGATTGCTATTACTAGTCACAGTATGTGTTTGCCATGTAAGTGCTTAGTGCTGTACTGGGTTGCACAACTGATGTAAAGCCACTGCAACTAGCATGCCAGGAAAGACATGTTGGAAGTCAGTGTATTGCCTGTTGTAGAGCTAGCTGTAGGTACCTGTGACCTGTATATTAATTAAGTATGGTTACTAGATCTGCAGCGATAGTTGTTTTTGTGCAAACAAGCCTCTCTCTGTAGCCCTGTCCCTGTGCTGATTAATGTAAAGCAGAAAGAATACAGTTAAGCTAAAGTGTAAAAAGGGGCTATTTGTGACTTGTGACTGTGGCTTAGCTCTGTATCTGCGCATGCGCAGTGCGAAACCTGAGATCAGCAGTTCAGATCCTCCCGCTGCATACTAATTTCCCTGCTTCCTACCTTTTACAGGCGGACACCACCCCACCACCCCACACACACACACACACACAGAACGCTGCCGACCGCGGCAGGGACGGATGAAAGCAACTCCTACCTGGAGCTTTCGTTATTTCACAACACTGGCTGAAATCCCAGGTAAAGGCAAATCTGCAGATCAACTCCTGCCTTAGACGGCCGTGGGGCGTTTCGGCCGTGCAACTGAAGGACTCTTGGCTTCTCTGCCCCACAGCCCACTGATTTTTTCTGCGGACATCTGCTGTAGGGTGCTACCTGAGAGGGTGGTGTGGGACTCAGGTCGGTTTGAACATAGACAAGCTACTGTGGACTTAGATGTTTGTATATGTGCAAGTTGGATTGCTATTACTAATCACAGTATGTGTTTGCCATGTAAGTGCTTAGTGCTGTACTGGGTTGCACAACTGATGTAAAGCCACTGCAACTAGCACACCAGGAAAGACATGTTGGAAGTCAGTGTATTGCCTGTTGTAGAGCTAGCTGTAGGTACCTGTGACCTGTATATTAATTAAGTATAGTTACTAGATCTGCAACGATAGTTGTTTTTGTGCAAACAAGCCTCTCTCTGTATCCCTGTCCCTGTGCTGATTAATGTAAAGCAGAAAGAATACAGTTAAGCTAAAGTGTAAAAGGGGGCTATTTGTGACTTGTGACTGTGGCTTAGCTCCGTATCTGCGCATGCGCAGTGCGAAACCTGAGATCAGTTCAAATCCTCCCGCTGCATACTAATTTCCCTGTTCCTACCTTTTACAGGCGGACACCCCCCCACACACACACAGAACGCTGCTGACCGCGGCAGGGACGGATGAAAGCAGCTCCGACCTGGAGCTTTTGTTATTTCACAACACCGGCTGAAATCCTAGGTAAAGGCAAATCTGCAGATCAACTCCTGCCTTAGACGGCCGTGGGGCATTTCAGCCGTGCAACCGAAGGACTCTTGGCTTCTCTGCCCCACAGCCCACTGATTGTTTCTGCAGACATCTGCTGTGGGGTGCTAGCCCGATGACGCTTCGTGTCGTCTGCCCCGCCCGCCCCAACCACCCACTCACCCAGGGTAGCATAGTTTCTTGGCTCAGGTTGTGTCGTCACTTCCTGTGACCTCACGTCCTGTGCGCCTGAACCTAAGTCCCCACTTTCCCATTAGCAGGTTATACCTGCTGGCCACCAGTGGGCACTGTTCTCCATCTAGCAATCCTGCTGCTGTACCACCCTCCCTGATCCCAACTAGGTTCTATCTCTCTACTTCACCTCCTCCAGCTATCACTGCTACCCACCTGGCTCTCCTAGCCCCTGATAGTTTCTTCCTAAAAAACTCTCAACCCGCGCCACTCATGTCCATCACTCTTCGTCTCGCTCCCCTCCCTCTCCTTCCCCTCCTTCTAATAGTCTTTACCTCCCCTAGGGGTGCTATATTCCCGTTGGCGAGCTGTTCGTATGCCCCCAATTATCTGCCTGCAATCCACCCCTCATCCCCCTTCGCCCCTTCTCCCCCTGCAGCCTTCACTCATCCAGCCTGCTCCTCTATTTATCACCGTTAGTATGGGCACCTCCTCACTTATCCCCCGCCCCCTCATGCATCCTCATCGCGTTTGCATTCCCTGTCTATGCTACTCTCCTATCCCCTGTACCACTGCACCCCCATCCCCCTACCACAGTCGTAAACTTTCCTTCTGCCACTTACTCCCAAGAGCAGCTCTCCTCCTCCTCCTCCTCCTCCTCCTGCTCCTGTCTGGCAACATCCATCCCAATCCTGGGCCTGGCAACACTGGCCCCCCCCTTGAAATCCTCTGGACTTCGTATCGCATCTATGAACATATCTAGCCTCCATAAAAAACTGGACTCACTACACTGCTGGGTGATGGTTCATAAACCAGATGTGGTTGCCTTGGTTGAAACCTGGCTGTCTGACTCCACCTCTAACTCCCAGGTCTTTCTCCCTGGCTACACCCTCCACCGACTGGACTGGGTCCATGTCCCGGTGGGGGATGTGCCTTCTATATAAAGGACCCTCTCATTGGACTAGCTCTCCCTCCCCCTGACCTTGACCATAAGGCCCAGGCCCTAGCACTAAAACTATCTCCCGACCCTTCTAGTGGTCCTATCTTCCTGACTACGGCTTACATACCTCCCAAGAACCAATCTTAGGCGCTGGGCCCACTAATTGACTACCTTACCTCCTTACCCAGCCCCTCTGACCAAATTCTGGTGGGTGACTTGAACATTAATTGGCTTTGCCCCTCATACTCTTCCTCCCGTGAGGCCTTTGCTGCAATTGATCTAACCCAACTAGTCTCCCAGCCTACTAGAATTAACCCCAGAAGGGGCTCTAGCACACTCCTGGATGTGGTCATCACTAACAGACCAAGCCGCGTCCACAATATCCAAATCCTCTCTGACTGCCTTAGTGACCACTCCCCTGTTCTCTTCAACTGGGTAACCTCTCTGCCCACGCCCCTGTCCAAACCACCTTTCGGAGGCGGCTTAGACCTGGGGGATTGAAAGACCTAAAGCATTACCTTGCCCATACAGACTGGTCTCCATTGCTAAACACAACTAACATTGACATGGCTCTGGCCTTCTTTGTCAACACCTTCAACTTTGCCTGTGACATCTTCGCACCTATAACTGCTCGTAGGTCTAAAGTAAGATATGCCCCTTGGATCACCCCTGCCCTGCGGCTGCTTTTTAAGCAGTGGGACAACCTGTGGCACCTTGCTGTTGCAACTGGTCATCCAGCACATAGTACCAGACAGACCTATGCTGCGGCTCGGAACCGGTGCACCTGGGCTATCCGCAAAGCAAAGGCAGAGTACTATCAAGCCTTCCTTACCTCCGCTTGGGGGAACCCCAGGTCCTTCTGGGACAACATCAAACAGCTGAATGGTCACTCCTGGTCCCCCCTCTCACTTCTTAACATCAATGGTACTGTCTCCTCTGATCCTGCCCTCATTGCCACTCACTTCAATAACTCCTTTACCGATCTTAGCCCAGTGCTCCCTGGCAATTTCTTCAGTCCTCCACCCCCTAGGTCTGCACCACCCATCACACGCCCCTTGTTCCACCTGCGCTGTGTCACCACACAAGAAGTCAGGCCATACCTGCTTAAAGCCTTAAAAGGTAACACCATCGGTAACAACTCCCTAGATCCCTGCCTCCTACGTCAGGTCCTGGACCAGGTCATCTCACCTATCACATGCATCTTTAACAAATCCCTCTGCCTCGGACAATTTCCTGCTGTCTGGAGGGTTGCTACAGTTACCCCTATCCACAAAGGTGGCGACAGGACTCTTCCAGGTAATTACCGACCTATCTCAATCCTCCCCCCCCCAAGGCCTTGGAGAAAATTGTGGCCACTCAAGTCTCTAACTACCTCTCTAAGTACAATGTTCTCTGCCCTGAGCAACATGGGTTCAGAGCTGGTCATAGTACCAATACAGCACTCCTGGAGTTCGCCAACTTCCTCCACACCTCCTTGGACTCTGGCGCCCTGGCTGGTGCGGTATTTATTGACCTGTCTAAAGCTTTTGATACCGTATCGCATCCACTCCTGTTAACCACCCTTGACCACATAGGCTTTGCCACTGGACCAATCTTCTGGTGCGCTAGCTATCTCTCAGCCCGCCCTCAATGTGAGAAAGTTAGTGGAACTCTCTCCAGCGCCTGCCCTATCCACTCTGGAGTCACCCAGGACCCCTACTCTTTTCCCTTTTCCTCAACTCGCTAACCAGCAAATGTGCGGGTAAGATCCTACTCTACGCTGACGATGCAGTACTCATTGCCTCTGATAGTAACCCTACTTCGCTCCAGAGTTCTCCCCAACTAGCCTGCGATTCCGCTGAAACCTGGTTCACTGAGCACCGACTCATAATCAACCTAAAGAAAACAAAAACAGTGCTCTTCTCCCACCCCCAAAATAAGTACAGCAAATCTTCCTGGACATAAGTCTCCACCACTCATTCACACTAGTGGGGATTAGCGCCGGAGGCACTAGGACCCATCGAGACAAACTTTTGCTGGAGGGTCGCGAGGCGAGACGGCGCGCGAGGCACGCGGCGCCTGCCGAGCAGCGTCGAGCGGCAATGACTATCTCGATCACCTACCTTCCAACCGCTTTCAGTTCCTTTTTTCCCGCCGCCGAATGCGCTTCAGTGACGACGCCGTCATTGGTCGAGTCAAACTTCAAACTAGCGCACAGTTTTCAGTTTATTTTTTTGTAACATTATCACGATAGTAGTATCGCTTAATTTATTCTATTTTCGTTAAATATTTCTAATATTTTAACTTACTTGAAGAAGTCTCGGCCTACTGGACGGATCCGACCATGAGCAGGTCAGATGGCGGTGAGGAGACTCGTGTAACCTGTTCAGTCAGCCGGGCTGGGTCGGTCAGCCTCCTTCTCCTCAGTGGGGTTCAAACCAGCGGTCAGTCCGATGCCGGGGAATGGGCGGTCCCCCGTAGGCATAAAATAAGCGGTCGATCTCGGCACCGCTCGCCTCGAGCTTTTCATCAGCCCACAGGTCAAAAAGAAGGCACTCACCGAGGTCCTCTGGTATGTCTGCGCCGTCGATGGTCGGTGTTGGCTCATAGTTGCCGCTCTCCTTCTCTTCGAGTCGCCAACTCCCGGTGATTGTCGTCGTCATCGGAGCCCCTCCCCGCCTATAGGTAGGGCTTCAGATGAGCAGTTTCATCAGTGGGCCGCTCTTATGGAGCGATGGGCTCGGAGGTTGGTTCTCCTGCCTGGCTCGGTTGCCACAGAGCCCCCGGGCTCCTCCGGCGATCGGATAGGGCGGTTGGACCTTCCTAGTCGCGCGGTGCCTTCTTCGGTGCCGGTGACTCTGCGCTTAGGTGTTTCCCCCCTTCACATGGCTGCGGCGCGGGGCCACACCGATGCCCTTATCTCCTGTTTTTTCCTTCTAGTTTCCAGGTTCCTGGGGCTTCGGCACCTTCCGGGGTCTGTCGGCTTGTCTGGCCATTTTGTGCCGCTGGGCCTTGCGGCGCCATCTGTGGCGCTGCTGCGTGGTCTTGGCGGCGTCGAGGTCTTGTTGCGCTGCTGGCGTGCCGCTTGATTCGCGGCCGCCTGGCTGCTGTCTGGCGGCGCCGCTTGGTCAGCGGCGCCATTGGCGGTGGCGCCACTTGCTGTGCCGCATGCCTCTTGGCGCCCGTGCCTTCTGCGATGCCGTTTCAATCCGTTTGGCTTCTCGGCGCTGGGCCCCTGGGACTCTCCTTGTTCTCTGCTGTTTCCTCCTCTCTAATTTTCACCTTTCCTGTCCAAACAGTCCTTCCTGGACCATCAGGAGATGATGTTGAGCCTGACCCAGACCTTCGGTTGGGTGATGAAGTGGAGGAAACAGGATCTTTCTTTGCTACAGAGCCTGTGGTCGAGGACCTGTCCTTTAAGTCTCTTTTGAAGAATCTGAGATCCACTCTTTCTCTCCAGACTACAGACATCGATCCTGGGAAGATATTAAGACTCCAATACCTTCATGCCTCGGAGATCCCTACGGATTTGACTCCTCCGATCCAGCCTTCCTTCGAGACGCTGTCTCAAATGGTATGGAATAATCCTGCTCTTATTCCCTCAGTGGCTAAATCCATTGATAAGAAGTATTCAGCTCCCAAGGATCGCCCCATTTTGGCATCCCAAGCCTTTATGGATCCTATTGTAGTCCTGGCAGAGAATGATAAGGTCGTTCTTCCTCAAACTACTACAGCTCGACCTATTAACAAAGAGTCTCGTAAGATTGATACATTAGGTAAGAGAGTCTTTGCTGCCTCCACTCTAAGTATGCGTATTGCCAGTTATCAAGGCTATTTTTCTCAGTATGAGTATATCCTGTGGCACTCTTTGAAAAGAATGGTTGAAGCTCTTCCGGATTCGGACTCCAAGTCAGAGCTTCTTCTCACCGTTACTAGAGGTATTGAGTCCAATAACCAACAGGTCAAAGCCGCTATGGACGCTTTCGACACTGCTTCTCGCTCAGCAGCCGCAGGTATTTGTACTCGGCGCCATTCCTGGCTGCATTTGGCTTCACGAATGATGCTCAGCAGCAGGTAATGGCGCTGCCCTTGATGGCTCCTTTCTTTCGGCCCTCAGGTGGAACAAGCCTTAGAGGCCACTCAAGAAGACTAGATCGGCCATTGTTGGCCAGACCTCCGCCTGCTCCCTCTCGGGGCATGTGAACAGACGTCAGTTTCAGTAGTCGTCAGTCCTTTGAGGCAGAGGCAGGGGACGCTTCCATAAAAGCCAACCTGCTCAACCTCAAAAGAAAGCGCAGGGGCCTAAAGCCCCCAGCGCCTCCTTATGAATTGCTGGCCCAAGTTCCATCCACATTGCCCGAGGTGGAACTTTCTCCTCCGTTGGGAGGTCGTCTGATGTACTTCTACAACCAGTGGAAGTCCATAACTTCAGACAAATGGGTCCTTCGGATAATTCGCAAGGGTTATTCTCTCAATTTTTTGGAAACCCCCCCGAATTGTCCTCCCAGACGACAACCCAGGTTGTCGGCCTCTCAGTCAGACCTCCTCACCGCCGAGATCCAGGGCCTTCTAAGCAACAGGGCAATAGAACTAGTGCCCCCGCATCTGCGAGCACAGGGTTCTACTCCCATTACTTCCTGGTTCCAAAGAAATCTGGGCGAATGTGCCCCATTCTAGACCTCAGAAAGTTAAACAAATTTCTCCCCAGGGAGAAATTCAAAATGATTTCCCTAGGTACCCTGTTACCCCTGCTGCATCAGCATGACTGGCTGGCCTCCCTGGATATGCAGGACGCTTACCAGCATATCCCCATCCACCCGACCCACCGCAAGTTCCTCAGGTTTGTAGCTCCGGGTCGGCATTATCAGTTCAGAGTCCTGCCTTTTGGGCTATCCTCGGTGCCGCAAGTTTTTACAAAGCGTTGTGCAGTTCTCGTAGCGCATCTCAGGAAGTTAGGACTCCGAGTGTTTCCCTACCTGGACGATTGGCTTCTAGCAAGCCCTTCCAGCCAAGGGACTTTGGAAGCCATGCAAACGACTTCTCGTCTTCTTACATCCATGGGAATTCTGCTGAATTTGAAAAAATCACAACTGCAGCCCTCCCAGAGGCTCCTTTTCATAGGGACGCTCCTAGACACCTCTTCCGCGAAGGCTTTCCTTCCAGAGGACAGAAGACTCGACATCATTCGGATGGCCCGTTACATCAGGGAGAACCAATGTTCAGCTCTCGATGCAACGCATGTTGGGTCTCATGGCATCCTCGGTGTTCACTGTACCCTGGCCCGTTGCACATGAGAACCACCCAATGGATGCTCTCCACTCAGTGGTCTCCGACTCTCACCCCCAGTCTTATCCCATCAAGGTGATGGAGCCCTTGAGGTCTCTCACCTGGTGGACTCAAGAGACAATCTCCTGGAAGGTTCCCCTTTGCTCCCCGGATCATCAGATCTCCATCACCACAGACGCATCGCTAATGGGATGGGGGCTCACTGTCGCTCCTCCACACTCAAGGTGTATGGACTCAGTTCGAAACTCATCTCCACATAAATGTCCTGGAGATGAGAGCGGTCCTCTACGCGATCCGAGCTCTGAAGGATATCCTTTGTCACAAGAACATTCTCCTTCAAACGGACAACAAAGCTGTGATGTATTACATCAACAAGCAAGGCGGTGCTCATTCTTACCCCCTTTGCAGGGAAGCAATGAGGGTGTGGGAGTGGTGCTTGGAGCACAAGTCTCTGATTCAGGTGGTTTATCTGCCAGGTATACAAAACGATCTAGCAGACCACCTCAGCAGAACGGAGGCAGACCCTCACGAGTGGTCTCCCAATCCAGCCGTAGCTCGGTCACTATTCGAAAAGTGGGGGACTCCAGACCTGGACCTTTTTGCATCCCCACTCAACGCAAAACTGCCTCTCTTCTGCTCCAGAAATCCAGGGCCTGGCATTTTCTGTCAGGATGCGTTCAGGCTGCGGTGGACAAAACGCTTTCTTTACGCCTTTCCACCGCTTCCTCTAATCCAGAGAGTTCTCCTCAAGTTCGAGTCTCAGGGGACCAAAATTATTCTCATTGCTCCCTCCTGGCCTCGGCAACTATGGTTTCCTTTGCTCAACAGTATGTTGGCAGCCTCTCCGAGACCACTTCCCTTGCAAATCAATCTTTTGACTCAGGGTTCGTTGGTCCATCCCAACCTGAAATCACTTCACCTTCATGCTTGGCTCCTGAAGAGGTAGAAGTGAATCAGTTCAACATCTATCGTAGAGTCTCGGACATCCTTCTGGCTGTGCGGAAGCCAGCCACCAAAACGTACGCCCAATTGGAAACGCTTTCTCTGTGTGCAAAGTCCTCTTGAATCCTTTTCCTGTCCTCCTGACAAAGTTCTGGAGTATCTTTGGACCTATCAAACTCAGGTCTCCAGCACTCCACAGTTAAAGTTCACCTTAGTGCCATCTCAGCTCCATGAGCCAGTTTCTTCCTTGACTCTGGCTCAGCTTCCTATGGTGAAGAGATTTCTTAAGGATTCTTCATACCAGACCCCTGTTAAGCGTCCAGTTGCAGCCTGGGACATTAACCTGGTGCTGGACATGCTCACTGGAAGCCTTCGACCCTTAGCTACCTGTGAGCTAAAATTTCTTACCTGGAAGACTGCCTTCCTGGTGGCCATTACCTCAGCCCGCAGGGTCTCGAGATTCATGCCTTGGTGACGGACCTCCGTATACTGTATTCCATAAAGACAAGGTAGTTCTCCTAGCTATCCTAAATTTCTTCCCAAGGTTGTGTCAGAATTCCATCTAAACCAACCTCTGGTACTTCCTCTTACTGCTAATTTCCAGAATGAAGGGAACGATCTCTTCATTCCTTGGATGTTAAGAGAGCTTGCAGTGTTCTATTTAGATAGAACCAAGAATTTTCGCAAGACTCAGCAACTGTTTGTTTCTTTCAGCGACACCCGGCTGGGTCAACCTGTCGCTATCAGATGCATCTCATCATGGTTAGTGGCATGCCTTCAACATTGCTACTCCATGGCTCAAGTTAAATTGGAGGGTAGAGTGTACGCTCACTCTACTAGGGCGGTCGCGGCATCTTTAGCGGAGATTCGCAATGTTCCAATTGCAGATATCTGCAACGCCACTACCTGGAGCTCAGTGCATACATTCGTTAAGCATTATGCACTGGATGTTCATGCCAGACGACATTCCGCATTCGGCAGAACTATCCTTAATGGGCTTCTATCTTAGACGCGTGAGCTCTGGCTCTCCTGCCGCCCTTTTGGGGGATTATCAGCTTGGTACTCTCCCACTAGTGTGAATGAGTGGTGGAGACTTATGTCCAAGAAGATATGAAAATTACGTACCTACCGTAATTCTTGATCTTCTTGATCTTCTTGGACAAGTCTCCACCACTCATTCACACGCCCACCCTCCATCCCCCGAGCTCACCGCTGTGTTGGTCTTCACTCCCTCAAATCCATGAGGACTTCTTTGCTGACCCTTCTTACACGGGTCATACGGACTATCTTATGTCCGTTTTTTAAGGTTGGATTTACTCTTTACGTTAGTTGCGTTGCACCTCCTTGGTAAAAAAGGTACTGAGGCGGTTGGAGGGTCGTCGTCGAGATAGTCATTGCCGCTCGAGCCGCTGCTCACGGCGCCGTGCCTCGCGGCGCCGTCTCAGCCGACCCTCCAGCAAAAAGTTTGTCTCAGTGGGTCCTAGAGGCCCGGCGCTAATCCCTACTCAGTACTGCCCAAGAAGATCAAGAATTATTGCATGCACGCACTTTTCATTTTTCCCTCACTGTCCACTCCACCCTCAATATCCCCATCGAACGTGTGCAGTCCTATAAATATCTTGGAATAATCTTTGACCCTGCCCTCTCCTTCCATGGCCATATCTCCACCTTGAACTCTGCCGCCAACTCGCGGCTGGGCATTCTCTACCGGCACAAAAAATGTCTCCCCTCGGATGCCCTCCGCCTAGCTGTCACCTCTTCTGTCATATCTCTCATCGACTACGGCCTTCCGGTTTATGGGGCTGCAGATCAGATGGCCCTGAGCAAGGTTCGCCTTACACTTAACAAAGCCTGCAGACTTATAACCAGTGCACCCAGACTTACACTCACATGTGTGCTGTACTCCTTGGCCACCCTACTCAGCCTGGATGAGCGGCTCATGTATCAAACCTGCCAGCTCACCTTTAAAGCCCTACATGGCCTATCTCCCTCTGGTCTATCTGACTCAATCCACCAAGCTCGCCGACTGTGAACACCCTCAGCTGATCCAAAACAACACTGGTCATACCAAGAGCTAGGACCTCGCAAGGCCAAAGGGCGTTCCCTTACAGAGCTCCTACCTGGTATAACTCCCTCCCTGCTGGTATCTCTGACTCTCCCTCGTTAGCATGCTTTAAACTCAGCCTCAGAAACCACCTGCTCATCTCACGCAGATACCGCTAAACAAAACAAAAAAATATCCCCTCTGACAATGCTCACCGAGCTGCACTCCCCCCTTCCCACTCACCCCCTCCCTTACCTACCCTTCATCCCTGGCCTTCCCCCTTCTTCTGCTTCCCAGTCCTACTCCCCTCTTACCCGCCATCCTCTCTTAGCCTCACCCTCCCAACCCTAATTTTTAGCCTATTTAATCATTCTTCATATGTATTGGAACCTACTGTAACCTTGAATGATAACTACTGTATCTTGAACCTGTATTATCTGTTGTCTCTTGTGCTACTGTCTGTTGTCCTCTATGTGACGAGGTACCTTTGTAAATGAGCCCCTGGCTCAAAGGTTGTTAAACTGATGTTTAAATAAATAAATAAATGCAAGGAGTCTGATTGGCAAGATGGATTCCTTCAGAGCATGGGTTCTTGTTGAAAACCCAGATGTTATAATCTTGACAGAAACTTGGCTTCATGAGAGGATACAACAAGCAGAGGTTAATTTGGATGGTTACTACCATCATAGGCAGGCTAGAAAGTCAAGGGGAATTGGAATTCTAGTTTATTTAAAACATATATTAGGACACTCAGAACTTTTGTATTCTGGGAAAATGGAAGGTATTGAATGTCTGTTGGTTTGTTTGGAATCGAAAAACCTGTTCATAGGTGCTGTTTATTCACCACCAAAATTAAAAATGGTGCATTTTGATAAATTTTGTCATATGCTAACAAATCATATAGGCCATAAAAAAACAATTCTTCTAGGAGTGTAGAAATGTTGTTCATCCACACTCTTTGGCATGTCTCTTTCCCTTTAAGGTTCACCGGAAATCTTCAGGCTGGCTCCTCCCACCCACCCGGGTGGTATATACCTCGGCTCCGCCCTGGGACGTCAGATCTTCCTTTCCGCTGGAAGATCCAGGTTGCCTCCCTCGTGCTCATGCATTTCGTAGGCCCTGGCTTTCAAAACTTTGGTTTTACCGAAATGAAAAATTGCTTTAGTTAGCGATCTCCTTTTCGCATCATTGATTATGGAAGAGAAATCTTCCCCTGGATTTCGCCGGTGTCCTTGTGGCCAAAAAATGTCATGTACCAATCCCCACCTCACGTGCGTCTACTGCCTCGGTGTCGGCCATGGCACCTTGTCCTGCAGCTTCTGCTTGGCCTTCCATCCCAACGTCCTGGACGACCGCCTTGCACGTTTGAAACTGGGAGACCAGAGAAGAACCCTCTGGTGAAGTCCAAGGAGGCTGAGGGTGGTTTCTGTGGCTTGCGGATCCGCCACAAGTGGAACGTATGCTATCTCGAGGAAATAGTTTCCCGTGCTGCAGTTTCTAAACTCTTCGGCTCTGCTTAACCTGGGCTCCACCTTCTCGGGTTCCTTCAGGGAGCTGTACCAGTCTCTTCCCACCGGGGGAGAGGCACCAGCGGGTTCTCACTCCTCCCGATCCTGTAAGCGGGAGAAGGAACTGAGCAAGTCTTCGTCTCAGTGAAGGTGCTGTTGGGACTGAAAGAGGTCTCAGTCCCAGGAGCATGCGGTCTCGACCTCGGTTGAGATCGCTTCTTCGGCCTCTGGCTTCACGCACCTTCCGTCAGGCCAGCCGACCGAGGATGTGGCCGATGAGGTCGAGATTGTTCTCGACCCAATCAACCCGCTGTTGCTGACCCCGGTCACCGACTCTTTAGAGAGGACTCCGGTCCTTTTCTTCCCCGATGAGGAGACCCAGCCCACTGGCGTCCCCATTGAGGACCCGGTTCCGGACCCCTGGGTATCACTGGTCTCGCCGGTGTATCCCGAGCAGCCGAGTCGGCCCACCCGGTTTCAGTCAAGGTCTAGAACCCCTTGTCCGGAAGGCCAAGGAAGAGCCATAAGTGCTCCAAAAAGAGGTAACGCCATAGGTCATCCTCATCCTCCTTGGATGAGGAGAGGCTCCGGTGGAAACTCCGGCGCTATGAGAACCTCATGTGGCAACAGCTGCTCTTGTCCGGGCACAAGCCGACTTCGACTCCTAGCCCTGCCATTACTTGGCTTTTGCCTCCTAGGCCGAAGCTGACCCCTTCAGAACCAAAACCTTTGGTTTCACTGCCCACGGGGCCAGCGCGACTACCTGTTCGGCTTAAGCCGGTCTTGCCACTGATTGTGGTGGAACCACCGCCTAAGCAGCCTGTGGGAGGGGCTCCAACCAAAGAAGACCGACCAGACACCGGGCTTTCCCGGCGTTTGTCGGTCACGGTCACGCATGTCGAGGGTGATTTGGGTGGCAGGCCGCTGTATCCCAACACTTCGGATTTGGACGTCACTGGGCTTCACTCTCATCCTGGGGATGATGAGTCGTCTGTTGGCCTAGGGAGGATGGAGGAAGGTCCTTCCTCCTTCCAAGGGATCCTTCGCCTCATCTCTGAGTCCACAGGGATGCCCCTGGAACCCATCCAGAAAAAGGCAGAGTACCCTCTTACGGGCATCCTTACAAGAGGGGATACCCTGACAAAGGCCTTTCCTGTGGCCGAGGCCATTGTTGGTCCAGCACACCCATGGGGTCCCTTGAGGGGTGCACAGAGCACCCTTTGGCTGAGAGCCTGGTGACCACCTCTGTGTTCAGACATACTGGCAGTTCTGCTGACAAGGACCGACCTCCTGACAGAGTCCAAGCTCTTGGACCATTTGGCTAGGAAGGTCTGTGTGGCTTCCTCCTTGGGCCTTCGTCAGGCAAGTTCGGCCATCATCATGGCACAGTTCTCTCATGCCCTTCTTGGGTCATTTGACAAAGTCCTCCCACATCTCCCCACGGATATGCAGACCACAGTCAAGCAGATCCGAGCTGTTGCTAAACAGCAGCTCCAGACAGCCCTGGACATTGGGGAATCTTGTGCCCACTCGATGGCTGCCACAGTTGCTGCTTGGCTGAGGCTCTCCTCCTTCCCGGCAGATACTCAGCACAAGTTAGCTGACGTGCCCTTCCTTGGGACCGACCTGTTTGGCCCTGAAGTGGCCGGTCACCTCCAGCGCATAGAGCAGTCCAATGCCACCTTGGACGCTACTTCTGCTAAGAGTTCTTCGGGCAAGAACCAACAGAAGAAGAAGAAGCCCTTTCGGCACTCTTCCCCCACCGTTCAGCAATCCTCCTTTCAAGGGGGACATCAGCATCAGCAGCAGGCTCAAGCTTGGCACCCTCGGCACAAGCCGGGACCCCAACAGGGCCGTAAAGGAGGCCAAGGCTCAGGTCCTGGAGCTTCCTCCTCCTCCAAGCCTGCTCAGTGATGGGGTTGGGGCTGCCACCCTTACTCCCATCTCGACAGCTCTGGGTCCTCCCATGGGGGGCCGGCTCCATCACTTCCTTTCCGCCTGGTCCGTCATCACATCAGACAGGTGGGTTATCGAAGTGGTCGGTCAGGGGCTGCCTCTAGAATTCGAGCAGTACCATCCCAGCCGAGCCCGTGTCCCTCGGGAAGAATGGATTTCCATGCACACCCAGTCGGCCCTTTGAGACGACATCGCTCAGCTCCTCATCAAGGAGGCAGTGGCTGTAGTGGTGGATCCTCCAGCAGACCCAGGCTTTGTCTCCAGGTACTTTCTGGTGCCCAAGCAGGCTGGCTCCCCATTCTAGATCTGCACGACCTGAATCAGTATCTCAGGTCACACCCCTTTCGGATGGTCACTCTGTCCCAGATCATACCATCCTTGGAGTGAAACATGTGGTTCTGTTCACTGGATCTGCAGGACGCGTTCTTTCATGTCCCAATCCGTACGTCCCATCAGCGGTTCCTCCACTTCAGGGTCGAAGGAACCCTGTATGAGTTCCGAGCCATGCTGTTCGGCCTGTCATCGGCCCCTTGGGTCTTCACCAAATGCATTGCAGTGGTGGCGGCCCATCTACGGCATCAAGGGGTCAGAATTTACCCCTAGCTCGATGATTGGCTCCCAGCAGATTCCACACAGCGGGAGGTGGAGAGGTCCAGGGATCTGGCCCTCCAGACTTGCTCTCAACTTGGCCTCCTGATCAACGAGGCCAAGTTGGAACTAGTGCCTTCTCAGGTGATGGGTTTCATCGGGGCAGAGCTTGACTCTTGTCAAGTCAGAGCTTGGCTCACGGCGGACAGGGTGGAGGTTCTTTCCTCCTTTGCCCAATCATTTCTGGATGGGCAGTTGCGCCCTGCCCGGGACTTTCTATGCCTTCTGGGTTACATGGTGGCATGCACCTCAGTGGTCCGTCGGGCCCAGTTGTATATGCACCCCTCCAGTGGGAGCTGGCCACCCAATGGACTCAGGGCCACAGTCATTTCAACCAGCTGGTCACTGTAACCCAGAGGATGTGGGACGCTCTCCAATGGTGGACCGCCCCAGACTGGTTGCAGGAAGGGATCCCGTTTGTCCGCCCGAGCCAATGGTCATCCTCACGACTGATGCCTCTCTCGTGAACTGGAGATCCCACATGGGGACAAAAGGGACCATGGGCTTTGGACCCTCGAGGAGTCCCGATGCCACATCAACCTGTTGGAGCTCAGAGCAGTCAGACTAGCACTGTCAGTTTTCACTCCTCAGCTCCGGGGTCAAGTGGTTCAAGTCCAGACGGACAATACCACAACCATGTACTACCTCAACAAACAGGGCGGCACGCACTCCTGTCTACTATGCAAGAAGGCACTCCGCATCTGGACTCTTGTGAGCCATTTGGAGTGGCTCTCCTAGCCATCCATGTGGCAGGAGCCTTGAATCATCTAGCGGATGCCCTCAGCCGCTTGGACCAGACATCCCACGAGTGGTCTCTCCATCCAGAGGTAGCTTACAGCCTGTTCTTCCATTGGGGCAAACCGATGGTGGACCTGTTTGCCTCCAGGGAAAACACCAAGCTGAGGCTGTTTCATGCCCCCCCAGCAGGGCTCGCTGCAGGGCATCCCTTCTCGACGCCGTGGACCCCAGGCCTCCTCTATGCCTTCCGTCCATTTCCCTTGATCCATCAAGTGCTCCTCAAGGTGAGGAGGGATAAGGCGAAGGTGATCCTGGTAGCCCCAGACTGGCCGTGCCAGTACTAGTATCCAGCGCTCCTCAGCCTCAGCTGCAGGCCCCTGGAGCAGCTTTGTACACACCCAGACCTGATATCACTAAATCAGGGGAAGGTATTCCATCCAGACCTGAAATCTCTGCGCCTCACAGCCTGGTACCTGAGCTGTTACGCCTTCAAATGGAAAAGATTTTCCATTTGGTGTAAGGGCAAGGGCCTGGATCCTTTGTCCTATCCAGTGGCTAACATTCTCGACTACCTTTGGTCTATCTCCAAAGGGGGTCTATGGTCATCGACCCTTAGGGTGCACCTAGCGGCCGTCTCTGCTTACCGGGCGTGGGCAGGTCAGTCAACGGTGCAGGAGACAGTGGTCGGGTGCTTTTTCAAAGGCCTGGATCACATATCCCTTCCGGTGCGTGAACCTTCATCTCAGTGGGATCTACTGCTGGTACTGGCAAAGCTCATGGGGAAGCCATTCGAACCTATGCACAAGTGTGCCTTGTCACTCTTGTTGTGGAAGACGGCTTATCCCATCTGCCAGAAGGACAGGGGAACTCCAGGTGCTTTCGGTGGACTCCCCTTATCTGCTCTTCCACAGGGACAAGGTCATCCTACGCCCCCACCCGAAATTCCTTCCAAAGGTGGTGTCAGAGTTTCACCGTAACCAGGTGTTGACTCTGCCGGTATACTACCCTAAATTACACCTCGGAGGCCAAGTACAGATTCCATACTTTGGACCTGAGACATGCTCTCTCCAAGGAGAGGACGGCGGAAATTCGGGGTGAGGTTCGCCAGCTGTTTGTCACCTACGCTGAAGCTGCTTCTGGCAGACCTGCAGTGAAGCGGACTATTGCAAGATGGATTACATCATGCATAGGTCTGTGCTATGAGTTGGCGAGCAAGGAGCCTCCCAGAGGGATAAGAGCTCATTCCACCCGCCATACTGCTGCATCGGTGGCTACTTCCAAGGACATCTCTATCCAGGAAATCTCCGGGGCTGCTACCTGGAAGTCAGCAAACACCTTCATCACCCACTACCACATCAACCTTGAGTTATGCCAGGCTGCTGGTTTTGGGGCCTCAGTTCTCCAGTCTTTGTTCCCTAAGTAGGGGGTGTGCACTTTGCCTCCCTCCTCCCAGTGAACTGCTTGGAGTCTGCCAAAGAGTGTGGATGAACAACGTATCCATGCTCCTAGAAGAACAGGTTACTCACCTGTAATAGTAGTTCTAGGAGTGGTATATGTTGTTCATCCACAAATTCATCCAACCTCCCGGCTCTTGGACGTACACAACCTGGCTTCCAGCGGGCTAAGATCCGGCGCCACGGGCCGGAGCCGAGGTATATACCACCCGGGTGGGTGGAAGGAGCCAGCTTGAAAACTTCTGGTGAACCTTAAAGGGAAAGGGACATGCCAAAGAGTGTGGATGAACAACATATACCACTCCTAGAACTACTGTTACAGGTGAGTAACCTGTTCTTATGGGAGACTTTAACGCAGCATGGGGGGGGCAGAGGGCAGAAATTAGATAATTTAATGCAGAATTTGGATCTAATTCAAATAATCTCGTCCCCATACTAGGAAGAGTACTTTAAAGAGTAATGGTAGCATGCTGGATTTAATTTTTGTTTCTTCAGATCTAAGGGTAAATGATACAAGGGTCTGTTGTCCGAATTTAGGTGATGATAATTTGTTCATTGTAGTATGGACACGGAGCAAGGGATTACTCCTGTCCCTAAACAGGAAATCAAATATAGGAGAAGTTATGCAAAGTTTAACACACATCTTTTCAGGGATTATCTGGTAAAGATGCCATGGTATAGGGTGTTTCTTATACCAGACTTGAACATGGCAGTGGAAGAATTCACTGCCATGTATTTAGATGCATGCAACAGGTTTACACCCGTTAAAAGGATGGAATGTAAGCAAAAATGCTTGTCATGCATTAGTCTAAAATTAAAAAACTTAATAACGAAAAAGAAACAACTTTGGAAAAGGGCTAATAAACTGCTGGACCCTGAATTATGGATAAAATATAAACAGTTAAGGAATAGGATTTCTACAGAGATAAGGAATTCAAAAGCTTAGTACTATAAGCAAAAAATCAGAACAACAGACCCCAAAGAATACTGGACCCTGGTTAAAAAAAAAAAAAAAACAACTCACGAATCTCGTTAGAAATTACCCTGAAATAAGAATGAAAGAAAATGGGATATTATAACAAAGGGAAGATGCTGCTGACATGTTATTTTGTAACCTTGCCACACCTCAAGGTAGTAAATCTAGATAAAAAAAGATGGGTAAGCAGTGAGGTTCCGGTACAACAAAATTATACTATGTTTCAGTTTCACCCAGTAACTACAGCTGAGGTTATTAAAATAATTGGCAACTTGCAGATTAATAAGGCTAGTGGAACTGATGGTATAGATAATAGATTATTAAAGGAATCAGCTGTAGAGTATCCCCTGTACTCAGAGATTTAATTAACTGGAGCCTGAAGGAGGGAATTTTTCCACAAAGCTGGAAGTTGGTTAAGGTTGTTCCAATTGCAAAAGGAGGTGATCCCTCCGATTCATCAAACTACCGTGCCATAGCCTTGTTATCAGCAGTTTCAAAAATAGAAGAAAGGATAGTTTATGAGCAGGTAGTTGTTCACCTTGAAAAGTATGGAAAACTGACAAAATTTCAGTCAGGTTTTAGAAAAGGCAGGTCCACGGTCACTCGCGCTCATGGACCTTTTAGATGTAATTGCCACCCCTTTAGGTATGGCAAGGTCCGTTGGCGCCGTATACGTGGACCTGTCTAAAGCATTTGATCTGGTGGATCATGACATCTTACTGGGTAGTCTCAGAAGTATGGGATTGACTGATGAAACATGTCAATGGCTTAAATCTTATTTAACAGAAAGAACCCAGCTAGTAGCTGCCAGTGGGTATCAATCAAATATACTGCCTATTATACGTGGAGTCCCCCAAGGATCGATTCTCGGCCCATTGTTGTTTAACATATATGTTAATAGTCTTCCAGATAAAATAGTGTTTTCTAACATTCGGCTATATGCCGATGATACAGTTTTGGTGGCTGATGGCTGTTCCCTGGGAGAGGTTGAATCTAAGGCGGCTTTTACACAGCGCTTACTTTTAAATTTTGTCCTGTCACGCAGTCCTTCCGCTGCAAGTGTAGCGTTCCTCATTCCTGTTTACACGCAGTTCATGTTTCATTGCCTTCTCCCTCTCACTGCATACCTGCACAGAAACAACAAACGGGATATCTGTGGTAAAAACAGAGTAGTGTGCCGAAATGACAGACATGGCATGATTACATGCCAGGTTACAACACCACCAAAGCCCGCGAACAAAGAAAAACAGGGAACCCGTTTTAAGCGAGCGCACACTGTGTTGCGGCATGGATCGACTGTACACGTGGAAATAGGTAATGTTACAGTGAGTCTGTACCGGTCATTCTGATACAGACCACTGTGTGTAAAAGGACCTTAAGTTACAACATGATTTCTTTGTGATGCAGGATCACTTTACCTCCCTGGGCTTGGTAATAAACAGCAAAAAGACTCAGACCATGTTTTTCGGCACCAAACAAACCAAAACAGGCAGACCAATGGAAATAAAAATTAGGACTAGAAAGGGAATAATTTTGACTCAAACAGAGGTCTATAAGTATTTGGGGGTTTACATAGACCAACATCTTACATTTGCTTATCATATCTCAGACTTGATACAAAAAACAAATGCTCATATAGGAGCTATGAGGCAGCTTAAAAACTGTACCACATTAAATATACATCTAATGATTGCTAACCAACTAATTTTGCCAATTATGGATTATGGGTGCCATATATATTGGCACGCTGATAAAAAAAAAAACAGTTAACTAAATGAGACCATTCTTACAGTAGATTAGCAAGGTATGTATTGAATTGTAAATTTAATACACACCATTGTAATATGTATAGACTGCTAAATTGGAATACACTAGAGCAAAGAAGAAAAAAATCTGGATAAATCAAGTATGGTATATATTAAAAAATGAGGTCCTGTTACATTTAAGAAAAAAATTGCATAGACCTGATTATGATTTGAATTTGACACTAAAAACAGCTAGGGCATTTATTCAACCTAAAATAACTAATAATTTTGGTAAAATGACTTTTGAATAGAAGGCAACAACTAGTTGGAATGCACTTCCACTATTACTAAGAAACCAGCCAGTTACAAAGGGTAGGTTTAAGGCTGCTATAAAACAGAAATATTCTTTTCGATATAAGTGCAACAACATTAGTTAAGTTGTGGAATTTGCTTAGAATTTTGTCGGAAAGGGTATGGAAATTTTAAGCATTGGCACTTGTGATATTTTAAGTATATTGTATTTATGTAGTTTGTATTGAACACAATTGTTATGTATCTGTTTTGTAACTGGTGCTTTAATGTTTGTACATTGGTGTTATTGTCTTGTATTTGATGTTTATTTAATGTAACAATTTACACTGGTTCATCTTGTAAACAGGGCATTTCATAGCCCTAATGGTGTTATGCTGTATAAATAAAATTTTACTACTACTATTTCATTGCACTTTTGCCATTCCTCACCCACGCTCCTCTGCAGGACAATCTGTATTCTCCTATAGGCTTCCTTCTCTCTGGAACAAACTCCCCTTCTCCCTCTGTCTCTCGCCATCCTTTAACTCCTTCAAATTCCTGCTGAAACTTCAAACTCCCAACCACTTGCTGCTGC
This sequence comes from Neoceratodus forsteri, assembly GCA_016271365.2. Classification (NCBI taxonomy): domain Eukaryota; kingdom Metazoa; phylum Chordata; order Ceratodontiformes; family Ceratodontidae; genus Neoceratodus; species Neoceratodus forsteri. The sequence goes on from CM057452.1 coordinate 968,022,565, forward strand.
TACCCTTCTTCAAGTTACCCTTGAAGTCTTGATTTTAACCCATGAAAGTTTTTGATCATGATCCTAAGCACTGCTAAAGTTCACTGCACATTGTTTAATTGTGATACATGAAATTCTCTTTATTCTGTTACTGTAACACATTGCTCATCTATCTGTTCAGATGTTGTTTTTGCTATTGTCTACTGTTGTTTTCTTCATCCCCCATCACACCTGGAAATGCACCTCGGCTCAGCATGCCTTTCCTGGTTACCAAATTTTAAATAAATTTCAGGATATTGAGAAGAATAATATGGAATGGTGTAACTGATGTGTAACCCTCCTCCTTTTACTTTACTGGTAGCACTTCAAATTCACTTCAGAAGAATAATTATTCTAAGGACATGGATATGTTGTTCTATCCACACTTACTGTCAGGTTCCTTGCCGCTTTAAATCTTGCCCGGAAGGTCTTCAAGCTGGTTCCTCCCACCCACCCAGGTGGTAAAACTCTCGGCTCCGCCCCATGACACCAGATCTTCCTTACCGCTTGGAAGCCCAGGTTCCCTCCTTAGTGCTCTGCGTTTTAGGCCTGGATCCAAACTCGTCGGTTAAACCGAAACTTATTGTTAAATTTTCTAGACTTCGGTCTGTTTCTTCCTTCGCGGCTGCGATGGATGTCGACTCCCGGATTTCGGCGGTGCCCATGTGGGCAGAAAATGTCTCAGACCGATCCGCACTCCACATGCATTTATTACCTTGGACTCAATCATAATCTGCAGGCCTGCGAATTGTGCAAGTCCTTCTCGGTCAATGTCCTCGAAGACCGTGCTGCCAGACTGCAACTTGGGTGTCCCGAGAGACGTGCTCCTCCGGTGAAGTCAAAGGAGGCCCGTTGTGCGGTGTCCGTGATGGTGGACTCGGCTGAGCAACTTGAGCAGATGATCGCCCTCAAGGAGGAGGCGGCCCAGGCCGCATCTTCATCTTCCTCGGTCGCGGCATTTATCCCGCTCTCCTTGGGCTACGGCATTTGTACCCACCGCCATTCCTGGCTGCGCACTTCAGGTTTCACGAATGTTGCCCAACAACAGGTCATGGCGTTGCCCTTCGATGGTGTGTATCTCTTCGACCCTCAAGTAGAACAAGCTCTAGAGACCACACAAAAGACTAGGTCAGCCATTAAATTGGCTCAACCTCCTCCCGCCCCCTCACGAGGGGGGAGTTAACAAACGCCAGTTTCATAACCGTCAGTCCTTTTGAGGCAAAGGCGGAGGGGGGGTTTCAATAAAAAACAAGCCCCTCAGCCTCAAAAGAAAATGCAACAGAAGGCGCAAAGACCCAAAGCAACCAGTGCTGCTTTCTGAGTTGTTGGCCCAAGTCCCAACTCAGCTGCCCGAGGGGGACTCTTCCTCAGCGGTGGGAGGTCATCTGACTCAATTCTACAATCGGTGGAAGTCCATAACATCAGACAAATGGGTCCTCAGGATAATCCGTGAGGAGTATTCCCTCAATCTTTTAGAAACCCCTCCAGATCGTCCCCTCAAACGACAGCTCAGGCTGTCAGTACTTCAGTCAGAACTTCTTGTCTCAGAGATACAAGGCCTTCTGAACAACAGGGCAGTGGAAGTAGTTCCGCTGGATCAACGGAACACAGGGTTCTACTGCCATTACTTTCTGGTTCCAAAGGAAACTGGGTGCATTTGCCCCATTTTGGACCTCAGAAAATTAAACAAATTTCTTCCCAAAGAGAAATTCAAAATGATATCGCTAGGAACCCTGTTACCTTTGCTTCATCAACATGACTGGTTAGCCTCCCTGGACATGCAGGATGCTTACCAGCATATCCCTTTTCACCCAAGGCATCACATATACCTGAGGTTCGTCGCTTTGGGCCAGCATTATCAGTTCAGAATCCTGCCCTTTGGGCTGTTCTCGGCGCCGTGAGTTTTTACAAAGTGTTGTGCAATATTCGCAGCGCATCGCAGAAAAATCTGACTACAAATGTTCCCATACCTGGACGACTGGCTTCTAGCAAGCCCTTCCAGGCAGGGAACCCTCGATGCTGTTGTCACGGCCTCTGACTTTCTCACGTCCATGGGAGTCCTGATAAACCTCAAGAAATCACAGTTGCAGCCCTCCCAGAGGCTCCTTTTCATAGGAACTCTTCTGGACACCTCCTGTGCGAATGCTTTTCTACCAGAGGAAAGAAGGACCGATATTCTACAGATGGCCCGATACATCAGAGAGAACAGCTCGTAAGAGCTATCTCGATGCAGTGGATGCTAGGTCTCATGGCATCCTCGGTGTTCACTGTACCCCTAGCACGCCTGCAGATGAGACCCTCTCAATGGATGCTCAGTACTCAGTGGTCTCCTACCACTCACCTTCAGTTCTTTCTCATCAAAGTGACAGAACTTCTGAGGAAGTCACTCACCTGGTGGTCTCAAGAGGACAACCTTCTGAAAGGATATCCATTTGCTCCTCTCGAACATCAGATTTCCATTACCACGGACGCGTCCCTGATGGGGTGGGGAGCTCACTGTCAGACTCTTCACACTCAAGGTACACGGACTCAGGAGGAGTCCCAGCTTCACATAAATGTCCTGGAAATGAGGGCCGTCCTTTATGCAGTCAGGGCTTTGAAGGACATTCTCTGTCACAAGAACATTCTCCTTCAAACGGACAACAAAGCAGTGATGTATTACAACAACAAGCAGGGCATTGCTCACTCTTACCCCTTATGCAGGGAAGTGATGAGAGTGTGGGAATGGTGCTTGGAGCACAAGGCTCTAATTTAGGTGGTCTACCTGCCGGGAGTGCAGAACAAAGTGGCAGACCATCTTAGCAGAACAGAGACAGATCCTCATGAATGGTCTCTCGACTCAACCATAGTTCAGTCACTATTCACAGAGTGGGGAACTCCAGACCTGGACCTTTATACATCCCCACTCAACACAAAACTGCCTCTCTTCTGCTCCAGAAATCCAGGGCTTGGCATTTTCTGTCAGGATGCATTCAGGCTGTAGAGGACAAAACGCTTTCTATATGCCTTTCTGCCTCTTCCTCTAATTCAGAGGGTACTTCTCAAGTTCGAGTCCCAGGGGGACAAAATTATCCTCATTGCTTCCTTCTGACCTCGACAAATATGATTTCCATTACTCAACAGTATGTCGGTAACCCCTCCGAAAGCATTTCCCCTTCAAACAAACCTTCTGACTCAGGGGCCTGTGGTCCATCCCAATCTGAGATCGCTTCACCTTCACGCTTGGCTCCTGAAGAGATAGACGTGAACAGGTTCAATGTCTCTTGCAGAGTTTCAGATATCCTGGCTGCAGGCAAGCCAGCCACTAGGAAAACTTACACAGCCAAATGGAAGCGTTTTTCGCTGTGGTGTGCAAAATCCTCTTTGAATCCCTTTTCCTGCCCACCAAATGAAGTTCTAGAGTACCTTTTAGACCTCTCAAATTCAGGTCTACAATACTCTGCAGTCAAGGTTCACCTTTGAGCTTATTATGAGCCAGTACTTTCTTTAAGGGTATTCTGCATACCAGACCTCCTGTCAGACGTCCAGTCATAGCCTGGGATATTAATCTTGTGCTAGACATGCTCACTCAAAAACCTTTCGAGCCTCTAGCTACCTGTGAGTTGAAATTTCTCACTTGGAAAACGGCCTTCCTTGTGGCCACTACCTCGGCCCACAGGGTCTCTGAGATGCTTGCCTTGGTCACAGACCCCCCATATACTGCGTTTCATAAAGACAAAGTAGTTCTTAGGACCCATCCTAAGTTTCTCCCTAAGGTTGTTTCAGAATTCCATGTAAACCAACCTTTGGTCCTTCCTACTTACTTTGCAAACTTCCAAAATGAAGGGGAGCGTTCTCTTTATTCTTTAGACATCAAAAGAGCTTTGCATTTCTATTTGAATAGAACGAAAGAATTTCGCAAAGCTCAACAATTGTTTGTTTCCTTCAGCAAGACCCGGCTGGGTCAACTTGTCGCTATCAGATGCATTTCAGCATGGTTGGTGGCATGCCTTCGCCACTGTTATTCCATGGCGCAGGTTAAGCTGGAAGGCAGAGTGTACACTTACTCTACTAGAGCGGTCACGGCATCCCTGGCGGAGATCCGCAGCATACCCATCGCAGATATTTGCAATGCAACTACTTGGAGCTCAGTGCATACTTTAGTCAAACACTATGCCCTGGATGTCCATGCCAGACGACATATTTTGTTTGGCAGATCCATCCTTAATGGACTTCTGTCCTAAATTTGTGAGCTCTTGGTCTCTCCTGCCACCCTCTCCGGGGATTATTAGCTCGGTACTCTCCCAATAGTGTGAATGAGTGGTGGAGATTTAATGTCCAGGAAGATATGGAAATTACGTACCTACCGTAATTCTTTATCTTCTTGGATGAAGTCTCCACCACTCATTCACACGCCCACCCACCATCCCCCGAGCTCACCTCTGTTGTTGGTCTTCACTCCCTCAACCTTTAGGCTGTGAAGACTTCTTTCTTGACCCTTATTATATGGGTCTTCAGGACTATTTTGTGTCCAGTTTTTGTTAGCCTATCCTTCTAGGTTAGTTACGCTGCATCTCCTCGGAAAAAAAGGTACTGAGGCGGTTGGAGGGTCGACGCCAATATAGTCATTGCTGCACGAGCAAAGGCTCACAGCTCCATCTCTGGCACCAGCCCTCCTGCAAAAAGTTTGGTCCCGCTGGGTCCTAGCGCCTCCAGCGTAGATCCCAATAGTGTAAATGAGTGGTGGAGACTTCGTCCAAGAAGATCAAGAATTACGGTAGGTACTTAATTTCCATTTACGGAGACCTGGTGGACTGAAAACCACAGTTGGGAGGTGGAAATACCTGGGTATGTACTCTATAGGAGGGACAGGACAGGAAAAGGGGAGGGGAGTTGCCTTTGTGTAGAAGAGGGCATTAAGTCGATGGTGTGGGGGGGAAGGTGGATGGATTCAGCAGAGACCCTATGGGTCACTTTTAAGCAAAACGGGGTTGGGGGGAGGCAGTGAAGGTAGGGGTGGTCTACAGACCATCAAATCCGGTGGAGGAAGTAGATAGACAGATGGGTAGGGAGACACGGGAGATGGCCAGCAAGGGGGAAGTCATGGTGGTGGGAGATCTAAATCTGCCGGACGTGGATTGGAACATCCCAGCAGCATCCACAGAAAGGACTAGGGAGTTGCTGGAAGCCTTGCAAAAAGTGTTCATTAACCAGCTGGTAATGGACCCTACTAGGGGGAGTGCCATACTTGACCCGGTTATGATAAATGGAGACAGTGTCGAGGGGGTGGAGGTTGGGGAAAATTTGGGCGACAGTGACCACAGGACAGTAAACTTTAGAATCAGAAAAGGTCAGGTTAAGAGCAGTTCCAACACTAGGGTGCTAGACTTTAGAAAGGCAGATTTTGGGAGGATGAGGGCAATGGTTCAGGAGGAACTTGTGGGGAAGGAAGATTTGGAAGACGTGGAGGAGCTATGGGAGGAATTAAAAAGAGGAATATTGAAGATGACAGAACTGTACGTTAGGATGGTGAACAAGAAAAAGAGGGGGAGGAAACCACTTTGGTTCATAACAAAAGTGAGGATTGCAGTTAGGGAGAAAAGGAGGGTGTTCAAGATCCATAAGGCATTGCAGAGGGAGGCAGACAGGGAGGTATATAAGGAAAAACTGCGGGAAGCGGGGAAGGTGATCAGATAGGCAAAGGCTGAAATGGAAGAGCATACAGCAAGGGAGGTAAAAAGGAGAGACAAGAAGTTTTTCAGATACGTGAGTGACAGAAGAAAGGGGAAGCACAGGATTATGAAGCTCAAGGGGAAGGAGGGGCAATGGTGGAAGGAGATATAGAAAAAGCAAATGTCCTAAATAAATATTTTGCATCAGTCTTCACGGTGGAGTAGAGGAAGGGGCCAAAGTTGGAAAATGGGAAAGATGGGTAGTGAGATGGACTACAGTCCCTTCATGTAGGCTAATGTATTGGAAGAATTAGGAAAGCTGCGGACGGATAAGGCAATAGGCCTGGACGGGATTTACTCGAGGGTACTCAAAGAATTAAAACAGGAATTGGCAACACCACTCACGAGGTTATTTAACCTGTCACTGCACAAGGGAAGAGTTCCTGGGGACTGGACAAGGGCTGAGGTAGTACCCCTCCATGAAGGGGGAGGATGGGAAGAGCCGGGAAACTATCACCCAGTTAGCCTAACCTCCATGGTCGGTAAATTAATGGAGGCACTTATTAAGGAAAGGCTGACAAAATATCTAGAGGAGGAGGAGGGCCTCCTAAATGACAATCAACATGGATTCACAGGTGGTAGGTCATGCCAGACCAACCTGATTGAATTCTTTGGCAGAGTGACGGAGATTCGGGACCAGGGTGGGGCGGTGGACGTGGCCTACCTGGACTTCAGGAAGGCATTTGACACCATCTCCCACAGGAGGCTGATAGGCAAGGTAGACAGCTTAGGAATGGGAAGCAAACTCACAAACTGGGTAGAACATTGGTTGGTGGGGAGGACACAGATGGTTGTGGTGAATGGGGTGCACTCAGAGGAAGAAAAGGTGACGAGTGCGGTTCCCCAGGGGTCTGTTTTGGGACCCGTACTTTTCAACATATACATTGGGGACATCATGGAGGGTCTATAGGGGACGGTTCATCTGTTTGCTGACGACATGAAGATATGTAGTAATAGGGTTGATACGGCAGAAGGGGGGTGGAGAATATGATGGAGGATTTGGCTAGGCTGGAGGAGTGGTCAGAAAGGTGGCAGCTTCAGTTCAATACAGAAAAGTGCAAACTTATTCATATAGGGCACAACAACCCAAAGGCGAAGTACCGGCTTGGGGGGGGGGGGGTGGAGCTGGAGGTAACAGAACAGGAAAGAGACCTGGGATCACTATTTCAGACAACCTAAAAGTCTTGAGTCAGTGTGACAGAGCAGCAGGAAAGGCACTTAGAATGCTGACATGCATAGGGAGGAAATTCACAAGCAGGAGGAGGGAGGTGATAATGCCATTATGCAAAACCACTGTCAGAACACACATGGAATATGGGGTCCGGTTCGGGATGCCATACCTGCAATGGGACAAGGATAGGCTGGAAAGGATCCAGAGAAGAGCAACCAAAATGGTGAGCGGCTGTAGGGGAAGTCATAAGAGGAGAGACTGGGGTAGCTGAGCCTGTACACACTGGAGGAGAGGAGGAAGAGGGGGGATATGGTGGAAGCATTCAAGTACTTGAAGGTCATAAACATGGTGAGGGTTGATAGCATCTTCAGAATGAGTAAGAATAATTCCACTAGAGGGCATACCTACAAACTGGAGATTGGGGGAATTCAGAGGGAACATCGGGGAGTTCTTTACCAAGAGGGTGATGCGGCCATGGAACAGTCTGCCAGAATGGATGGTGGGGGTGAATACAGTAGAAAACTTCACAAGAGTCTGGGATAAGTACATGGGCCTAACAGGCAGGAGGCAGGCTGGTAATGGAGGGAGGGGGTCTTACCGGGGGAGGGGGGTTATGGGCAAACTGGATGGGCCATGGGGTCCTTTTCTGCCGATAGATTTCTATGATTCTGTGTGTTCCAGATTGAGTGTTCCATGTCTCCTGTTCACATGTTCCTCTTGTGCTCAGAATGTTTATTACTCACTGGTGAAATAATTCTCACATGGTCTCTACTAAATGGTTCAATAACCCATTGTGGCATAAGCTGTCTAGGCTGTTTATTATTTAAGTTGATCAATGGGGTTTTCGGCACTTAGTTTTCAGCCCTGGTGGTTGTGACTAATGGTTTGTCTTGGTCTTTGCATCTGTTGTTTTAGAGGTGTGTTAGATGAGCAGTGTGCATAGCAGGAACCAATACTGAGTGCTTTCACCTTGGGAAGTATGTCCTGGGTTCTCATTGTAGCCCCCTTAGGTTTTCTCCACATTTTCTTGACCTCTCTGCAGAGGATCAGGATATTCTCGCCCTTCCCCTGTCTTGGTGTCTCCTGGTGTTATACTTGTCAGAATCTAGAACACTGGTGGCAGCCAGTGACTTTCACAGATGTTACATTTTTATTTGAGTTTTTAATTTTTTATTTTTGGGGGACAACGTAATACTGCCCCACAATACAGACGTGGTCACCCATTTGCTTTTTATTTACCCAGAATGGAGGCTTTGTGTTTGTAGTACCTAGCTCAGAGGGGCTGTAGCTTTGGTGAGGACTACCCTCATAGGTCCCATCTCTGGCCTGCTGCCCTTCCTGGGGATACTTCTTATGAATATTTGGGATAGGCTAAATCATAGACAGTGCCCACCTGACTTTGATTAGAACGGCTGCATATTCAGTTTTAAGAAGGTATTCCACAACCTGGCCCGGTTGCGCCGGTGGAGCATGTGACACTCCCATATGGGCCACTGCAGACCCGCCCACTTGCCTCGGGTCAGTGGAACCACACAGTGCTGCAGAGGCAGTGTTCTTCTGCTCTAGGAGGGGAGAGATGTGTCTTACTTGTGTGGCTTCTGTTGGAAGGAGGGGGCCTTGACATCATTGGTGACCATGCAATGTCATCTTTTTCTCCACGGGATGATGTACAGCAGGACACAACACAGGCTGCGTAGGGGTGGTGGGAGAGAGAAAACACAGATGAATAATTGCTTCCACAGGCTCCATGACAGATAGCCCTCTGACCCACATCCATGACCCTAATTCGACCCACCTGCCCCTGAGCAGCAACTAAAGTCTGACTTGTGGGCCAGCTGGGGTCAGTCCATACCCTGCCTCAAGGGGGTAATCTTGCAGGCTACTGCTGAGGTTAGGGTGTGGAGATTGATTATATGAGCTAGTAGCAAGGAATGAAACGGTGAGGGCAGGAGCAGCCAAAAGAAGTAGGAGATGCCTGTTGAAGCTAGATGAAAATTGTGACTAAAAAAGTATGAATTAAAAAGAGTTGTTCCACAGATTATGATGAATATAGGTTTGGTGGCCTACTATTTCCCCATTTCTGCCACCTGATTCGAAAGGCTATTAAAATACTTACTGTAGCCGGTTCAGTAACGCTGAGGGTTGAGGCGCTGGACACCACATCTCGTACCACACCGGGCGACCTGAGTTCAAGAGAGGACTCGGTCGACGGGGTCGGGGAGGAGAAGGCGATTGACGCCCAATGGCTGCTCTCCTTCTCCGGAGGGGGGAGGATTGCGCCTCCGCCCTGTTGGGGAACTCAGGTTGTTGGTACAGCTGGGGACGCGTGGCGTAAAGGTTGACACTGGCAGAGGACTGGAGGCGACGTGCATCTCTGCGCACGTTGGCAGCTTTGCTCCTCATTGCACACCAGCATCGGGGATTCGTACATGGAGGATAATCATCCTTCCAATCCTCCTAGATGACGACCTCTGGAGACATCCTCACCACCCGTCAACGGATCAGGACAGACCCCACTGTGCAGCTCACTCTCGGGGATAAGAGGAAGGTAAGGGGGGCCTCTCTCCTCACGCTGCCCGAGGGGTAATCCGGGCCATCAAGGGCCCGAGGGAAAAGAGAGTGTGGCACTGTAGGGCAGACCCTGACAGTTGGTAAGGTTGGGGATGATGCTGTCTGAGGCCTGAAGGAGTGGAGGTTGGGGGACAGTGGAGCCGTAAAAATAATTAGTTAAATAAAAAAGTACTTACTGTGGAACATCCAGTCTTTTCTGTGTCAGTCTTCACCATTCATCTCCTTTGGGTAATGTGGCCAGGGGTCACGACCCCGCAGGAGCTTTTTTGGATGGGCGGCATTGGCGCACTTGCGCCGCCTGAGGCCGACACACTGCGTGGTGCTTGTGGGTTGGCTGTTGGGTGTCGTCAACCCCGCCCTCCTGCCAGTTCTTCATCTCCCGCCATTGAGGTCGCACCTCATGAGGAGCTACTCTGCAAGAGGCCTAGTGTTTCTACCGTGTCGACACCAAAAGTCCCTTTGATGCTGTGTGATTCTTCCTGCCGGTTCCATTCTCGCCACCACTTGACGCCGCTGTGGTAAGACTGTTCCTTGCTGTATTTGTCAGCGACGTTGAGTCTTTTGTTTAGTTTGTTTTGCCGTGGATCATGTCTCGGTCGGGGGGCAAGAAATCATTGCAGATGGGGCAGCCCCCTATGCGATGGTGCCTGTGCAGCCGCAAGTACTCCGTCACCGACTAGCATGACCATTGCCTCTCGTGACTTGGCCCGCTTCACGACATGGATTCGTGTGACGCCTGCTTCTCCATGGACCATCGTGTCATCGAGTAATGCACGTGGAAAGTTGGACAAGCTCTGCCGACTTTCGGGAGACTGGCACGCACTCGTTGGGCCAAGCTGCGATCTCTTGGCCTTTCCTCCGGGTCCCCTCCTGGTTCTATACGGATCGTGGAGGAGGGGGGACTTCTGCTCCTAGTAGCCTTGCCATTGCATAAGCCCCTTTTGCAGTGCAGGAGAGCCAGTCCATCCCCCTGGGGGGCGGCGGGAGGCACTGCATTGGCAATTGCCCCTTCAGGGGTGAAGGCTCCCCCAGTGTCGTCTCCTCAGGCTGGGAAGCCTGGGTCGGCACCATCCTCGATGCCGTCCATCGGTGCCGTCTTGGGCCTCGGCGCCGTGGGTCCTGATGGCGCTGTGGTCAGCGCCATCCATCGCTCAGAGCTGTCGACGCCATTCGCAGCACCGATGGTGCTGATTGTGCCGTGGGATGTTCTCCGGCACCATCTTTGACCACTTCTTGCATCGGCACCGTTCGAAGCTCTGAGGCTGGGGACAGCACCATATCTAGCTCTGGTGCTGCTTTTGGCACCAAGTGAGGACACGGTGCTGGGGGGGTGTCGTCCTTGGCGCCACTCGCAGTACCGAGGGAGCTGTCGGTGCCATCATCGGTGCCGTCCCTGACTTCGGCGCCTCTCACAGTGCCATGTGTCAGGACGGCGCCGTGGCAGACATTGACTTCGCTTCTGCTACCGCCCTCAGCACCATGTCTTCTTTGGACACCGTTCGCGGTGCAGTTGGAGACTTCGGTGCTGGCTGTGGTCTAGACACCCGGACTGGTACCCTCTTCAGTCAGGATGGCAGCGGGTGTCCACGTACTGTCTGGCATTGGACTTCGGTCTCTACCTCCTCAGCGACGGAGTCGGAGTCTGACTCGGACAGGCTGTCCAACTCTTTAGAGATGGCAGCTACGTGGACACCTTGGTAGTTTCCTCGGCTGACCGGAGCCAGCCCCCCCTCTGAGGGGCAGGCAGTTGCTCCCGTGTCCAGGGTCATGGGTGCTGACCAGCAGACAGTGGTGCAAACCACTATTGCTCTGCAGCCTGGGCTTGGAGGGATTTCTGCCCCCTCAGTTGTGGTAGCCCCTCAGGTAGTATGCCTGGATCGCCCAATTTTGGAGCTGATCAGAGCACCCACAGGAGGGAAGGGTGCTACTCCCAGGATAGTCCCCTCGGGGACTGACCAGAGTTGTCAGCTGCCTAGGCTGGTGTTTGCAAGGAGGAGGAGGGTTCTTTCGGACTCTGGGGGATCGAGGTGGTCAGGGTGTCATCTGGCGGCCCCTTCACGGAACCCACCGGGTTCAAGGAAGAGTCATGCTAGATGGACCCCGCCCTTCCTTCTCGGTCTTCTCGAGAGGGCCCTGGTCTTTGGAGGGAAGGGACCATCCTTTTGGAATTCCACAGTCTCGTTCACCTCACGGGGGGGGGGGATCTTCGGGGCGCAGCCTAGGCAGTTCCAGCATGGTTGATCGGCTGTCGACTGTTGAGTTTTCTGGAGCTCCCTCTTCCCTTGGGGCTCCAGGTACACTCTCTTGCCCGGACAGAGGACAGTCGATTCCTGTTGTTGACTTAGTCTCCACTCCTCTGTCATCTTCTCCTGCTGTCCCAGGCATTCTTGGTCCTAGTGGACCCCTGTCCTGGGAGCAGTTCAGGGCTGCAGCTGCTCATTTCCTTTCATATGTCAGGGTCATGGACAGGCAGGTGTTCCAACCTTTCCCTGAGCAGCCAGCCACTGAATCTCCAAGGTTTTCTGCTTCCTTATCCACCTCTTCGGGAGGAGAGGAGCCCTCTGCCACATCTCCCCTCCTGCTGATCTCACGGAGTATCAGCGTTTCCTCATGAGGATGATGGAGGACCTGCATGTCACCCCACCCATTCAGCACAATCCGGAGCATTCAACGCGTGCCTTCCTAGGCAATTTCAATGCGGACACCCTTGTAGTCTCCCCCTGGCCTGCTCCCTTCCGGGAGGTGTCGTTGCGTTCTGGCAAAGACCTTTTTCCGAAGTCCCAGCACCTAGGGATCTGCACCAGAAGTATTGTGCCCCAGAGTCTCAGGTAGTTTGCCTCATCCTTAGTCAGGACTGACACAGCTGGACGGTCCTAGTGGGCTTTCTGCCCCTTCACCGTGACCAACCCCAGATGTCGATTCCATGGATTTTGACTTCCGGGGGAGGAGGACTTTCTACTCAGCACGGTTGCTTCTTTCAGTTTCTGCACATCAGGCCCACTATGCTACCTATGATAGGTTTCTGTGGTCCAGGCTAGGTCAACTCCTAGCCTCTATGCCTGATTTGGAGGTAACCAGACTAGCCATTGCACTCTCTGCACATGGCCTGGAGCTAGCAAGGCTCCAAGCGAGGACATCTTACGATGCCAGCGAGGTAGCTTCCGGGGTCATAGGGACAGCGATCTTCACTAGGCGGATGGCATGGCTGCGTCTTTCCCGGTTGTCACCCTTGGCCTGGCTTAGGGTGATTTCCTCCACGTACCAGAGAACCCATCTTTTCTCCTGTAGGGTGAGGCAGCATCTATTGGGGCAACTTCCGGGGGGGGGGCCCCATCTCACTCTCCCCAGTCTCGGGCCTCTCCAGACCCATGAAGGTTCTCCCTCCCAGTGTGTCACCCACTGAGAACTAAGGGACTCAGTCCTTTAAGGTCCAGGGCCCCCTTCGGTAGGGCTCGGTACTCACCCAAAGGTGATGAATGGTGAAGATTGACACAGATAAGATATGAAAATTACGTACCTACCATAATTCCTAATCTTTCTGTGTATCTTCACCATTCATCAAAATCCCACCCTCCATCCCCCTGGGGCCTCAGTCTCTGGGTCCCCCTCCCTCTGTGTGCCACTTACCCCCCCCCCCTTTCCTTTCCGATGGTTAGGAGCGGGGTGACCTTGGGCGCACAGGGGAATTTTTACTCCTGACAGAAGGGGGGAGGGGGCACTTCTCTCCTCAATGCTTCGGCTCCACCCCTTTGGGGTGGGAGTTGGTGGTTGCCCTCTCTTATTTCTCTCTCTCCTCCTCCTCTATCCTACTCCGTTCTTGTCCGTAGGGACTCATCCCTTAAATTAATTTTAGAAACTGTTGTTTCTTACCTCCAAATTTGGTTTCAGGGGGAGTACAGCCCTGTATCCTGTCTTTTCTTCCGGAATAGCTGCTTCTGCTTATGTCTGAGTTTATTGCCAGTGATTCTGTGCCTTGAATTCTGGCCGTGCAGCCTTCTGGCTACTCCTTCGCAGTTCCTATACAATCTGGAGGCAGGTCAAAGGTTCAGGGTATGTCCTCCCCCTCCCTATTTCTAATTTTTCCCTCCCTCCCTCCCTCTTCTTCTACTTCCAAAGATTGGGACCCCTTCCCAATCCCCTTAGATTTCTAACTCTCCTTCTGTCCTCTCAGTCATTTATTTCTTCTTTTAGTTTGTATATCTTTTCCTTTGTCTGTCCCTTGGACTTTCTTGTCCCTTCCTCCCAACCCTTTCTTACTCTACGGCGACTCAGAACTGGTGGGAGGGCGAGGCTGACGACACCTAATGGCCAACCAGCGAGCACCACACAGTGCGCCAGCCTCGAGGGCAGTGCTGACAGTGCGTCGACTCTGCCCATCCTCAAAAAAAAAAAAAAACTCCCACAGGGTCATGACCTCTGGCCACATTACCTAAAGGTGATGTATGGTGAAGATACACAGAAAGATCAGGAATTACGGTAGGTACGTAATTTTCATTTTCTACCAGTCTCTCTGAAACTCACTATATTCTGATGCAACCTGTTAAACTACCCCTTATGTACACCCTTTGTAGGGATATGCGTGTTATTGCCATATTTATGGTGATTACGTAGCTATAGCAGTGGTGTTAATAAACTGCTGTTACTGTGTTACTGAGACACATCCCTTTCAGTTGTGAATTTTGTTCCAACAGGATACTGCTTCAGCAACAGAAGTTGCTAACCATATCTGATTACCAACACTGTATGCATCTGGCATCTCTCCCAGAAAAATACATTAATACTACGTCAAATGGAGGTGCAGCTTGAAAATCAGCTGAAGGTAAATAATTGATCTTTTAAAGTAAATCTATAAATAAATGCAATTTTTATATCACCTTTAAAAAATTTCAAGGCACTGTATAAAAACCAAAACAAAATCAGAATTTGTAATCGGGGATTACTGAAAGCTATTTGCACGCTAGGGCACAAGTTTGACGTTTATATCAGACATTTAAACAGATTGTTGGGGAGACTGGGTCTAGGGGAACTTCAGTGGCAAGAGAGAGGAATGGGATCGTGGCTAGCACATCCCCACGTCTGGTGGCTTATAGCAGCTTAGCAGGTATAAAGAAAGCTGTGGCCTATGCCGGACTAGGTGAAGGGACTTTAGGGTGGGGGGGAATGCAAAGGGTGCAAGCCCCCCAAACAAGGGGATGAGAGGACGTGTGAAGCACACGGGTAGTAGCAAAGCAGGATCAGGGATCAGATGGAAGGGGGTATGCCTTAATGCCAGGAGCCTAGATGATAAAACCAATGAGTTCCAGGTGCTGATGGCAAACACTGAGGTGGATGTTGCGGCCATAACAGAAACATGGGCTTCAGAAAATAATGACTGGAAACTGATGGTCCCTGTGTACACAATGTTCAGGAGGGATAGAGGAACAGGTAGGGGGGAGGAGTAGCCCTTTTATGTCAGTAAGGGCATAGAGGTGACAGAAGATAGGTGCATCAGGGTTTGTAATGGGGGAGCATGAGTCCCTGGGGTGCAACACATGGCAGCCCTAGGCAAGAAACTGTACTTGGGTGTGATCTACAGACCACCAGGGCAAGGGAAGGAGAGGGGCAGAGAGCTCAGGGAAGAACTGGGAAGAAGGGTAGCTAAGGTGGAAGTAGGAAGGGTGCATGATATGAACCTGCCGGACATCAATTGGGATGCTCCAGTGGGCAGGAGCACCAGAAGTCAGGTCTTGCTGGATGCGTTCCAGGACTGTCTGCAGGTACAGTTAGTTAAGGAACTCACTAGACAGACTGCAATTCTCGATGTGATACACACCAATTTGGATGTGGTAGGAGCTGAGAGAGTAGGGGAGTTGTTAGAGAACAGTGACCATAACTCTGTTTGATTTGAACTGGTCTTTGGGTCTGGTGAACTGCAATCAAGAGCTGAAGTCTTTGGTTTTAGAAGGGCAAATGTCAGTAGGCTGAAGGAGCTGGTCAAGTGTGTTAGTAGGAATGGGCAGCATAGATGGGGAGCAATTAAAGGGGGCCATTCTTGGGGCATCTAAGACATGCATGAGAACGGTAACCAAAAATAACGGGTTCAAGAGACTACTGTGGTTCTCGACAAGGGTCAGGGAAGCAGTAAGGGCCAAGAAAAAGGACCTCTACAGTTTAAAGAGAAGCAGGGGGAGGAAGAATGGGAAGAATATTTGCTGAAAAATAGGGAGGCACAAGCAGACACAGAGCTGCATTGTGGAGGGGGTCAAGAGAGGAGAAACCAGTTCTTCAGGCATATTAATGAAAAATGAAAACAGGAGAGGGAATTGTAAGGCTAACAGGATAGGATGACTGAGGTGGACAGGCAAAAGGCTGCCTTCCTTGATTATTTTGGCTCAATTTTCACTAGGGAGAATGGTGGGCCATTGCAAGAGAGAGTGGCATTAAAGCAGCCATTTAGTGGGTCCCAAAGATGAGGCAGCCAGCATTTACTAGCAAAAGGGTCCTGAAAGGGCTGACAGCTATAAAGATAGATAAGGTCTCGGGACCAGATGGGTTGCACTGGAGGATACTCGGGGAACTGGCAGCGAAACTGGTCTTTTCAACAGCTCTCTAAGGACAAGGGTGGTTCCAAAAGATTGGAGGGTGGTGAACTTAGTTCCACTCCAGAAGGGAAGGGGGGGGACAAGGAACAAGCAAGGAACTACAGACTTATTTGTCTTACCTCTATTGTAGGAAAACTGATGGAGTTACTGATCAAAAAAGATCTTGTGGAATACTTGGAGAACAATGCTCTCCAGGATAGTAAGCAGCACAGATTTATTGAAGGGAAGGTCTTGTCAGACTAACCTAATAGATCTTATCTGTGTCAGTCTTCAGAATTCATCACTGGTGGGTTCTGGCCGGAGGAACAGGACCCCGCGGGAGCTTTTTTTTTTTTTATGAGGCGGAGTAGACATCAAGATGGCGCTGCCCTCAAGGTCAAACACACTGAGGCGGCTCTTCCGAGTTGGCTAGTATCTGACGTCGTCTCCTCCTCAGTCCCAGTTCTGCTTCTCCCACCGTCTTCGTGCAGAGTGCATCAGCGGCCTAGTCCGTCGGTAGTGCATAGTTCTGTACAGCTGCGTTTCTCGGCGCCATCAACTGATAAGACCTTTCCTTTTTATTTTTTTGATGACGTCGAATACTATTTCTGTTAGTTAATTTCTGTCCAATCATGTCTTGTTCGGGGGACAAGAAGAAACCTTCCAAGTTGGGCCAGTCTCGTATGCGGCGGTGTCCCTGCAGCCGACTTTTCTCCGTCTCGGAGCAGCATGACCGGTGCTTGACCTGCTTGTGTCCAAACCACGATATGGATCGTTGCAAGCCTGTTTCTCCATGGATCATAAAGAGTTGGAAATGTGCGCGTTTAAAGTCGGACGTGCGCCGCCTACTTTCGGTGGACAGGCTCACACCCGGGAAGCCAAGTGCAGGTCTCTTGACCCTTTCTCCTGGTCCCCTCCTGATCCTATATGGCCTGTGGAGGACAGGGTTTCCACTGCTTCATGCCTTGCATTGGCAGAAACTTCTTCCACGGTGCAGGAGGCCCAGCCTGATTCCTCCGGGAGTTGGGCGGGAGGCACTGTCCTGGCAGTCGCCTCCTCAGAGCTGAAGGTTCCCCCAGCATCATGGCCTAGGGTCTCTGTGCCCAGTCTGGTGTATTCCTTGGCATCGTCTGTCAGTGCCTTCTCGGATACCAGTACCACTCGCGGCGCCGTAGATCTGGGTGGCACCACAGGCGGTACGGAGTTGATTCCTGGCACCGTCGCTGATCCCAGTGCCACACGCAGTGCTGGGGATTGTGGTGGCACCATGAGCAGTGCGGGGCCGCCTCGTGGTGCCACTCACATTGCCACAAGCGGAGGAGTTCGTGGGGTGGTCTGAGTCCGAGATTCCTCAGGTGAAAATGATAATTAGGAGGCGGACCCGGACTAGCTCCCGGATTCTTTGGGGTCCTCCAACTCCTCCTTGCCCAGCACTATGACTCTGATTCAGCCCTCCCCTTGTGATTGGCAGTTATTACCAGTACCGTAGTCAGTTATTCCAACTGGTCTTCCAGTGCTGGGGGTGGCACCAGAGGATGTTCCGAAGTCGATGGTTCTCCTCCTCTCTTTAGAGGTGTACCCCCCTACTGTGGGTGATCAGGCTGGGCCCATTTCTGGACCGGCTAGGGCACCTGAAGCGGGGGAGGGTGCTCTCACAGTGGCCATCTCTCAGGAGTCGACCACAGTGATTGAGCTGCCTAGGTTGACTCTGACGAAGAGGTCCCTCTCTGAGTCTGAGGGGTTGAGGGGACAGAATCAGGGGCAACATCCCTCCCTTGGAGCCCGCAGAGGCTCAGGGAAGAGTCATAGTGCCCATCCTGTCTTTTCCACGGAAGCCCCCCTGGGAAGAATCTCATTTTTATAGGCTAGCTGCCGCCCTTCTGGGCTCATGTGGCCCTAGTTGCCTTGCAGGGGGAATTCTCTTTTAGGGCTCGTTCCTGACCGTTCCAGTTCAGTTGAATGGCCCTCGACTGCTTCAGCCGACAGATCTTCTCCAGTTTTGAGGTCTCCTGTTCAGTCCCCTAGCCCTGGCAGAGGTTGCGCCCCCCTCTGAAAAAGGTGCTTATCCCCGTTACCTCTGCCACCACCTTCCACTCTCCCAGGCCACTCCAGTCCTACGGATGCACTATTCCCTGCTACTGTAGGTCCATGGACGAAGAGGTGTTCAATCATTTCCCTGTGCAGCCAGTGCATGACTCTTCTGACTCGTTGGCTTTCTCATCTTCCACTTCTGAGGGAGAGGATTCCTCCATTCACCTGGCCCCAGCTGCTGATTTATCCAGTTATCAACATTTCCTTTCGGGGTTGATCGGTGATCGCCACATCTCTGCACTAGGAAGTCGCAATCCTGAGCAGGCGGTTTGCGCCTTTTACAGGCAAATTCAGTGCTAACCAACCTGGTGGATCTGATCTGTGTCCAGTCTTCACCATTCATCACCTTTGGGGTACTTGAAAGCGGGGTCATGACCCTAATGGAGGCGCCTTTTGGGGGGATGGGGGCGGGTCGACGCATCATCGTGCCGCCCTCGAGGCCGACGCTACTTCAGGCACTTGTGGGTTGGCCGTTAGGTGCTGTCGACTCCACTCTCCCGCCATTTCTTTGTCTCCCGTCGTTGAGGTCCCCTCATGGGAAGCTCTCAGAAGAATTTTAGAGGCCTACCTCTACTGTTGAAGCCTTCAACTATGCATTTTGTCGACCACGTGTCGCTTCATAGTCCATCGACTGTTCCTTATTTTATTTTGCGATGTCAGGTCTTGTTTTGGTGTTCTTTTTCTCATAGGTCATGTCTCAGTCGGAGAGCTAGAAAACTTCTAAGACGGGACGCCCCCCTATGCAACGGTGTCCATGAGGTCGTAAGTACTCCATCACCTACCCGCACGACCATTTCCTCGCATGTCTTGGCCAGTTTCACAACATGTGGATTAGTGCTGACGCCTGGCTTCTCCATGGACTGCCCGGGTCATCAAGCAATCTGTGGCGTGGAAAGTGGGGGCGAGCTCTGCCGACTTTCGGGGGACAGGCGCGCATTCGTCTGGCCAAGCCACATTCTCTCTGCCTTTCCTGCGGGTCCCTTCCCCATTCTATATGGACTGAGGAGGAGGAGGGGGGTCTCTGCCTCTTGTAGCCTAGCCGTGGCAGGGGCCCCTTCTGCAGTGCAGGAAGGCCAGTCTATCCCGGGGAGACAGGCGGGAGGCACCGCTTTGGCAATCGCCCCTTTAGGGGCGAGGGCTCCTCCAGTGTCATACCCGCAGCTCGGAAGGCCTGGGTCGGCGCCGTCTTGGGCCTCGGTGCCATTCTTGGTGCTGTGGACCCTGATGGTGCCGTCGTCGGCACCGGTCCGTCGCTCGGTACCGTTGCTGCTGTCAACACTGTTCGCGGCGCCGATGGTGCTAGCGAAGCCATGGGACACTCTATTACACTGTCCCTGACTGTTCTTCGTCCTGGCGCCGTGTCCAGTTCTGGAGCCGTTCGCAGCTCCGAGCATAGGCACGGTGCCGTGGGGGTTTCAGACCTCTGCACCATTGAAGATGCACAAAAAGATCAGAATTACGGTAGGTACGTAATTTCCATTTCTCGCCTGGCCCTCCCCCTACGGGGAGGTGTCATACCGCGCCTGGAGAAGTATTTCAACCCTCTCTCTGGCCCCGAGAGACTGCCGGTGCAGGTATTGCGCACTGCAAGGGCCTTCAGGAGCCTTAGCTCATCCTTCTTCGGGCATGATGCTCCTGGATACACCTTCTGGGCATAGATGCCCAAAATCTGACCGACCCCCGGAGACAGACTCTGCTAAGTTTTACTTTTTGGGGAAGAGAGTGTTCTTTTCGGCACGTCTCTCTTTCAGCACATCAGGCCCATCATGCTGCCTATAACAGGCACTTATGGTCTTTACTAGGACAGATCCTAGTATCTTTGCCTGATTCTGAGGCGACCAGGCAGGCCATTGCCCTCGCTGCATGGGGCCTGGAGCTTGTGAGGCACCAAGCAAGGGTATCGTATGATGCCAGTGAGATGGCATCCAGGCTGTTGGGGACAGCGATCTGCAATAAGCAGATGGCATGGCTTCGTCTATCCAGATTATCACCCCTGGCCCGGCGAAGGGTGACTGTCTCCACATTCCAGGGAACCCACCTTTTCTCCCACAGGGTGAGGCGGGAACTTAAGGGGCGACTTCCCTCTCCTACCCAAAGCAGAATGTCTCCTCACCCTGACCAGTCTCAGGCCTAACTAGGCCTGCAAGGGTTCTCTCCTCCGGTGTCTTCCCCCACAGGAGGCTGAGGGACTTCCTTCCCTCAGGGGGGTACCAGGTCCCCTTCAGGGGGCTTGGTAATCACCCATCAGTGATGAGTGGTGAAGACTGACACAGACAAGATATGAAAATTTCATACCTACCATAATTCTTGATCTTTCTGTGTATCTTCACCATTCATCACTGCTTCCAACCCACCTTCCCCTCTTAGGCCTCAGTCTCTGGGCAATGCCTCCTCCCTGTTTGTTTCTCCAGTATTGAATCTGCTGGTACCCCATACCTCTTGGCTCTGCTCCTTTCGGAGAGTGTCGGAAGTATTTTGGGGAGACAGTCAGGGAGGCAACCCTCTTTTGGTCACCAGGGCTCTTTTTCATCCTGACTGGACCCTCCTCCTTGGTCAGACCTGTAACTGGATCCTCCTTTCTGCTTCATCTAAAACCCTAGGGGTTATCTTAAAGCAGTGTTATTGAGGCCCTGGTGATCCCTTCCCTATCACTATTTTTAGCAATCTCCCCTTGTAGGGTTCCCCTCTGGGGATTACCTCTTGCTCCTTACAAAATAATCCTCGTCATCTTTGTCTCTCCTTTGGAGGTGACTTTCTTCTAAAAATAAAAGCTGAGGAAGCTTATTTGTCAAGATGAGCCTGTTTCAGAATGAGTCCTGTCCCTCTCCAGATTATCCCTTATTGGAAGCGGACATTAGTCTTCTACTCTTAGTCTCCAGTGAGGACTCATCAGAGTTGGTGCACTGCTTTTCTTCTCCTGGACTTCAAGCTAGCAATCCTCTGCATTATCTTAAATTAAGGGTTTTCTTTTCCTCCTAGAAGGAAAGAAACATGGTTTAAAACAGTAACGCCCTTCTGTAGTCCTTGGCCAGTCCTCTGGACCTCAGCAACTGGGATGCAGTGTCTTCCTCCATTTCTTCTCTTTCTCTTTCTTTTCTACCTCTTCTCTTCCCCTCCCTATGTTTTCCTATCCCTCCCCTGCCCGCCCAGAGGTTGGTGCTCCTTGTCCCAGACCCCTAGGCTCCTGTTCCTTCTGTCCTCTTATCTGGCATTATTCCTTCCTTGGTTTTATATCCTTTCCTTTTCCTATCCCTCGGGCTCCCTTGCCCCGGTCTCCTTTTTTTCTTGATTACTCTCTGGCATGCAGAACTGGGACTGAGGAGGAGCTGACATCAGTTACTGGCCAGCCCACGAGCACCACACAATGCGTCAGCCTTGAGGGCAGTGCCATCTCGACATCGACTGTACTTCTTTACAACAAAAAAAAAGCTCCCGCAGGATCCTGTTCCTCTGGCCAGAGCCCACCAGTGATGAATGGTGAATTACACAGAAAGATCAAGAATTACATTAGGTATGTAATTTTTCTTTTTCTTTGACGAGGTATTTGGGTGGGGGCCTGTCATTGAGGCACAGGTTAGGAAGCATAGGAAGACCAGGAGCAGTTTCAGAATTCGTAAATAAGTGTTTTATTTTTCTCAATAACAGCAAAATAAAAAAAATGATTCAGTATAACTATTTACAAAGGCAGTACAAACAGAGAAAACTAAGTCCTTCTTCTGAGGGTATCTCTTAATTCCAAGTTTCAGTCTCTCACTCTCCTTGTCTCTCCAGCAAAAGCATTGCTGCTATTTTTAGAAGTCTTTGGGAACTCGTTGAGAGAGCCTGCTTCTCATAGAATGTTCTTTTAAGTTTCGATGCAGGTGCAGCAAAAAGAACATAGTGACCCAGAACTGACCTCTTGTTTACTGCTCTGCAAAAGGCTTAAAAACTGCATCTCAGGTTAACCCCATGAGTTCCAAATAGCTTTTTGCAATCATTTCAACAGTATAACTGTCTACAGTTTTAAACAAAGGGGTCCCAATATCAGTGACATTTCAGCATAGAGAGTCACATTTATTTTTTATAACTGCAGTTATGGAAGGGGGAAGAAAAGTCAGAATAGCAAGGGAAGGCAGAGAGACAGAGAAACTGTCGGAGTGATCAGTTCCTAGGTTTAATAAGAAAATCTGGTTGAGTAACCAGACAGACAAGAGACAGAAAAGGAGCAGAAACAACAGATCCTTGCATTTAAACTCTTTCTGCTTAACAAATGGGGGCATGGCCTTATTCAGTCCTGTCACAGGACCATACTGTGGATTTGCTGTACTTCAGCTTCAGCAAGGCTTTAGACTCAGTACCCCATATACACTTGCTGAAGAAGATGAAAGATCTGGGTGCAGCTAAGGTCATAGTAAACTGGGTGGTTAATTATCTAAAGGGGAGGCAGCAGAGGGTAGTGGTCAGTGGGGTTAAATCAGAAGAGGGGGAGGTCATGAGTGGGGTTCCACAGCGATCTGCCCTTGGTCCAGTTCTCTTCAACATGTTCATCAGCAACACTGGTGAGGGGATCCAGGACAGGCTCTGTCTTTGCACAGATGGCACTAAGCTCTGTGGGAGGGTGGATAGTGACAGGGAAATAAAGGAAATGCACAGAGAATTGCAAAAGCTGGAGGGGTGTTCAAGGGTTTGGCAGTTAAAATGTAACACCAAAAACTGCAGAGTGATGCACTTGGGGACCAAGAACCACAGGACGGAGTACTGGATGGGAGGGGTGAGACTTGGTACCACGTCTGAGGAATGAGACTTTGGAGTTATCAGCGATTCCCTAAAGCAATTGAGTCAGTGCAACAAGGCTTCTAACAAGGCAAATATGGGATGCTTAGATGTAGCGAGAGGGGTATTAATAGCAGAAAATTAAAGGTAATACTTCCCTGTATAGATCCTTGGTGAGAACCCACCTGGAGTACTGCACCAGATTTTCCTGGGCTAAGTCTCCATCCATCATTCACACTAATGGGATAGCGCTGGAGGCACTAGGACCAAGCGAGAGTCAACATTTTTCAGAAGGGTCAGTAACCGAGACAGGACCACGCATGCGCGGCACCGCAAGACTAGCTCGCGCCTGTGTAGGCTGTCTCGGTGTCGACCCTTCAACCGCTTCAGTTCCTTTTCTCCCGTCGTCAAGTGCGCTTGGATGTCAACATCGCTCATCTGGCAGAGTCAAAGATCTTCCTGGACATAAGTCTCCACCACTCATTCACACTATTGGGATCTGCGCCGGAGGCACTAGGACCCAGCGGGAGCAAACTTTTTGCTGGAGGGCTGGCGCCAGAGATGGAGCCGCGAGGAGCGGCACCGCGAGCCTCAGTTCGTGCGGTAATGACTATCTCGGCGTAAACCCTCCAACCGCTTCAGTTCCTTTTTTCCCACCGTCGAGTGCGCTTCAGTGACAACGTCGCTCGCCCTCGGGGAGTCAAACTTCAAACTAGCAGCATAGTTTTCAGTTTTGTTATTTTGTAGTAATATCTCGATAAGTATCGCTTAAGTTTATTCTTATTTAAAAAAAAAAAAAGAAGTCTCAGCCTACTTTGACGGAGTCGACCATGAGCAGGTCAGGTGACGGTAGGGAGACTTCGTATGAAAGCTGTTCAGTCAGTCGGGCTGGGTCCGGTCCGCCACCTTCTCCGGAAGGGGTCTGACAACAGTCAGTCCAATGCCCAAGGGGACGGGCGGTCCCCGCGGAAGCATAAAAATAAACGGTCGCATTCTCGGCACCGTTCGGCCTCGGGCTCTTCTTCAGCCCACAGGTCAAAAAAGAGAAGACATCACTTGAGGTCGCCCTCTGATATGTCTGTGCATAGACAGTCGGTTATTGGGGCTAGTTGCCGGTCTCCTCCTTCGGAGTCGCCAGCTTCTGTTTCTGGTAGCCGACGTCTTCGACATCGGAGCCCTACCCCACCCGCAGGTAGGTCTTCAGATGAGCAGTTTCATCAGTGGGCCGCTGTTATGGAGCAGTGGGCTCAGAGGTTGGTTCAGCTACCTGGCTCAGTCACTCAGGGGCCTTCGGGCTTCTTGGGAGACCAGGTAGGGCGGTTGAGCTTCCCCGGACACGCGGCACCGACTTCGGTGCTGTCAACTCCGTGCTTAGGTGTTCCCCCCCTCACATGGCTGCGGCGCAGGGGACCACACCGATGCCTTTATCTCCTGCTCTTCTTCCTCCTTACCTTCAAATCCTGTTTTCAGAGTCTTGGAGTGTTTTTGGCCTCGGCGTCGACGGCACCTCAGGCGCTGTCTTGCGCTGGTGCCGTCTGTCATCTTAGTGCGTCTTCAGCACCATTTCGGCTGTCATGGAGGTCCTCAGTGCCGTTTGTGCCGTTCTCGGTGCTGTGCGCTTCTTCGGCGCTGTTCGCCTCCGCAGCGCCGGGGGCTCTCAGGGCGTCCTCCGCTTTTTAGGACTCCTCCTTTCATTCTTTCCCTTCATCCCTTTCCTCTGATTTTCACTCCTTTCCTGTCCATACAGTCTCTCCTGGACTTTCAGGAGATGACATTGAGCCTGACCCAGACCTTAGGCTGGGTGATGAAGTGGAGGAAGCAGGATCTATTACTGCTGCAGAGCCTGTGGTCGAGGACCTCTCCTTTAAGTCTCTGCTGAAAAATTTGATTTCTACTCTTTCTCTCCAGACTACAGACATCGATCCTGGGAAATTGTTAAGACTCCAATAACTTCATGCTCCCGAGATCCCTACGGATTTGACTCCTCCGGTTCAGCCTTCCTTCGAGACACTGTCTCAAATGGTATGGAATAATTCTGCTCTCACCCCTTCGGTGGCTAAAT